>JAAVMX010000006.1:0-4800000 GCA_012934285.1 Ophiocordyceps sinensis | reverse complement strand
TTCGCTATTGCCTAGCAATCGGCTTGTATATAGCCTAGTTTCTTATAATACTAATAAATAACTATGCCGGATTAGCTTTCGCCGTTTCTATACGAATTTCCTCCCCGGTTGTTGCTATAGCTATTCCTACTATATCTATTCCTACCGTTGCGACTATTACGACTATTTCCTCGGCCGTTCCTACGGCCGTTACTACGACCGTTTCTACGGCTATTTAAGGTCGATCTAGCGGCGTCGGAATCTTAATAGTTATTAGTAGATCTATTTCGGCCTTTACGTTAGCGATAGCCTATCGAACGGGAGCCTCTTGCCCCTTAAGTAGAGGTCGATTAGTCGTTAGTTAGCTTTATAAGGCGCTTCTTATTTCCTAAAGCATCCTAAAAGCGTTAAGCGAGTTAGACTATCTCCTTATAAGTGTTGTCTTAAATAGACGCTAAATAAAGGGAGATTTAGTCCCGAAGATCGGGACGTAATTTCGTAAAAAAGGAAAGTACACGAGTTTTTTCTAGCGGACGTTCTAAGTATTGCTTAAGGGAATTTAAGTAAAGACGAAAATCGAGGGGGGACTAACCCTCTCGTTAGCGTGCTTCCTATAGTTGCGTAGTTAAGAAAGTCTCGCGATTAGTAGTATCTTTAATTAAAATTAAAGTCTAGTTACGAAAATTATCTTAGTTAGTGCGAAGTAATTCCCTCTCTATAAGGAGCTTTTCGTCGAGGTATCGCCTTTATCTCGCCTTATAGTCTACGTATATATAGTTAAAGGCATATAAGATTTTATTCTTATTGCGCTTAAAACGACGTAGGGCAGCGATAAAGGCATCCTTAAGATCGCTAATCTAATTAAGACGTTTTCGAGGGTTAGTTAGTTATAATAACTAAGGAATGTTTTTTATTTTAATTTCCCTACTACGACTCTCCCTCGATTCGGTTAACTATCGGCGACGTTTGTATAAGTCTTTGCTAAATAAGTCACCCTACTGCGAAAATTCCTCTCGAAGTTCCGTAATCCTATCTCTTAATCTTTTCTCCTCCTCTAGCTCTACGGCTCTTGCTTAAAGGGCTACGAGGACATCTATACGCGGAGGGGTAGGTCGTAAAGGGCCGGCTTACGTTTAACTCTACGAGGGGATAGATCGGGCCCCTTTAGGCAGCGAAAAAATTAGTAATAGCGTCTTAAGACGCTTATTATAGCCCTTATATAAGTTAGTGTATTTATCTTTTAATATTAGTTCTATTACGCGAGGTAACGGCGATAGGCTAGCGACTCGATAGCTACTACGACTTATTCGGCCTACGCGGCCTATACGTCCGGAAACGCGCCTACCGCGCGGCGCTATCGCTCTTAGGTAACTAAAAAAGAGAAGCTTTAGAACTTATAAGAAGATAGACTAGAGGTACGTTTAGGAAGGTAGGAACGATGGTTAAAAGTACGAATAATCCTTTATTATAGTACGGTTGCCCTCTCGTAGTAAGACTAAAGCTTGCCCCTCTTCTAAGATATATCGGGGCCTTAGGGATATACCCTTAGGCCTCGAGAGGGGTTATCGGGGACTAGTTAGCGACTAATAGCCGAATAGTCCCCGAGCTAAAATGCATTATCTATCGTGTATATATCCCTATCTCCCGGCTCTATAGTTGCGCGGGTAGCTGCGTTACACCCGGCTTATAGGTAAGTATAATAAAGGCCGTAGTAAAGGAGGTAGAGCAGCGGATAAAGCCCTTTCTAAGCTGCTCGTTAACGTATACGTAGACGATTTAATTCTCGGCTTCGCTAAAGGGGCGGGGGCGGGTATAAGGAGGTTATATTCCCTCCTTAAGGATAATTTAAGTATTAACGGTACGGTAAAGGGCGAGCCTATCGGCCCTACTCTTAAGCTATATATAGATTATATAGTAGAGCTCCTTAAGGACCTTAGCCTAAAGCTCGTCGAGCGTATAAAGGACTTTCTCTTACTTCTTAAAGAATTTAGCGATATCGTTAAAGGAGATCTTATTAAGGTAGATCTTATTAAGGTAGTCGTCGACGAAGTCGTAAAGACGAGGGTTAAGGTAGGCTTTTACGTCTTTAGCGTCTATATATTTAATTAAAACGGCCTAATAGAAGTCCTTAAGGATATCTTAGTCGATAGGTAGTAGAGGCTCGGTAGGCAAAGGCTTAGCGGTAAAGGCTATAATCGAGGTCTAAGAGGTCTAGACTTTAAGCTACCGGTAGAATATTACTATCGCGTATTAAGTATTTAGATATTAAACATTAAGTCGTTAGGGGATAAGAAGCGGAAGGGCTAAGGTCTAATAGTCTTACGACTCGGCTGTAATATAGGGCGGCGGTAGCCGGCGGTCTTATAGACGGGATAAAAGCAGGGAGGTCGAACGTAGCGGCGAGGGTAAAAGGTAGCCGGGGAGTTAAAGTCGTAGCCGGAGTTAGAGTCGGCGTCGTTAACCTAGCGGGAGGAGTCCGGATAGGCGGGTTTACCTACGTTAAGGGTATCCTCGAAAAACGCTAAGAGAGAGGGGCTAAGGGACGGGGGAATAAACTTAAGAACGTCGCTAAAGCAGACGGAACGGACAAAGGCCGGAGGATAGGCTAAGGCCGTACGAGCGGGAATAAGGATCGCAGCGGTAGGAATAGGGATCGTAGCGGTAAAGGGTTCGCCTTTATCGTTAGAGTCTTTAATAGAGGGGGCGGTAAAGGGTTCGCCCTCGTCGTTAGAGTCTTCGACGGAGGGAGCGGGGGGAAAACGAATTATATTTATTAATTATATTCCCTTTAAAATAAAGGCGGGGGGAGCTAGGATAGGGCGGGTAAAGCGGGCAAAGGTAGCTAAAAGGCCTAAGATAAGATAAGGCTAGTAGTCTAAGAGGTAAGAGGCTAGATAAAATAGGCACTAAAAGGAAAGAGAGTTACCGCGCTAGCTAATAATAGGGTTATACCGGCGTAGCTAAGGGAGGCTAAGAATAACCTTATAGCTAAGCTTTATAAGAAAGAAGTAGATAGACTTAATATAGGCGCTAACCTAGGAGACTAAAAAAGCGCAATAAGTAATAGAGCCGGACTCGCAGTCGCTACTATTAGCGAGAGGAAGCTAGCGTAGGAATTAAAGCTAGCGGATAGGAAGAGTAAGGCGGTGCGCGGTCTAAGCGTATATAAAAGCGTATCCGGAATAGCCGGAGTCGACTAAAGCACTTATAACGATATCGGCGGACATAAGGGATAAAGGCATAAGTAGAGCACGCGGTTATATTCCTACGGGGAGGCAAAGATCCTCCCCGGTATTAAATAAAGCTATAAACTTAGACACTAAGAGCTCTATCGCGCGATAAGGCGAGGGAGCTACGCATTTCCTAAGGATAGGGAAGAGGCAAGGAGGTCGTCTACCTTACCCTCGATAAAGCCTTACTTAATAGCGCGAACCTAGTAGCGGGGGGGAGGGGGTTTAAGTAGGCGTAGGGCAGACGTACCGCTACTACGGCTACGGCTACGGCTAAAGCCGGAACCGGCGCCGGGACTAGCGCTAGGGTTAGCGCCGGGATTAGCCCCGATACCCTTATTAAGGTAGGTCTAGGCGGTGTAGGTAGCGGTAGCCGGCTAAGCGTAGTAGAGGCAAAGACGGTTCTTAAACCGCCGTTGCTTCTTAACGTTAGTAAGCTAGGCCCGGAATATATCGAGCTATATTAGGTTACCGGTAGGAGACGCGGGTAAGGCGGGTAAGGTAAGGCTAATACGAGCGGGGTTACGAGGCGGCTAGAGTTAAGAACGGGCCTTAATACGCTGCTAGTTATCCTAAAGCGTAGAATATATCTTAGCCTAGGCCGTAAAGTCGTTATAAGCCGGGCATTCGACCTATAGAGCGGCGGCGTTAGTAAGTTCGAAAAAGACCTTTAAATAAAGGTAGGCGACGTAAGCGGTGCTATTAAACGATAAGTCGGCTTAAAGCTAGGTAAAATTCGAATAGAAGTCCGGCTAAGAAATATTCTTTATCGATAGGGCATTAAAGTCGGCCTCCGACTAAGCATAGGTAAAATTAGTACTAAAGATAAGGCTAAGGTCGTCGGTAAGAGCTTTTATAGTAGTATACTATTAATCGGCGAAGGACGTATTATCGAGGACGTCCTAAGGAACGCTAGCGATAATAGAGGCGGCCCGGCCGGTAAGCTAGCTAGCCGTATAGAGAATGCGATCTTAATCTATAGAGTATAAAGCGGCGTCCTAACGGAGCTTAATAGTAAGGCCGTTACGCTAGGTCCGGAAAGCCTCTTAACGTTGCTTTTAAGTGCCGGAGTCGCTAGCGAACCTCTTAGGGTCGGCTATACGGGAACGGGTAGGGGTAGGGGCGGGGGCGGGGGTAGGGGCCTAATCCTAAGCCGCGTCGCGTTTAGTTAAGATAAAGAGAGAGGACGTAGCGCGGTTAAGCTAACACTAAAGATCGGCAGCGTGCTTTTAAGCAATAGCTATATGCTCTTAAGCGATAAGCACTCCCGTATTTAACTTAACGTAAGCATTATTAAGGCAAGTAAGGGCCTCGATCTAAAGGGCGCGGAAGTCGTAAGTAGCGTTAGCCTAAATATAGGCGAACGTGCTAAATATAGGCCGTTAGGCTTAAAGAAGGGCGGCGAGGCGAGGGTAATAGGAAATATACTTAGTCTAGGGCTTTAGGTCGGTAGGAGCCGGCGGGGTAACGGCTAGGGTAGCGGACGGAGGATCGGCCTTTATATAGTCGGTTATCGTAGATTATAGGGCAATAGGATAAGGTAAAGGTAGGGGAAGGGTAAGAAGGGAAATCTATATAATTCGCGTCGAGACGGCGTATCTTAACTAGGAAAATTCTAATAATCGAGGAAAACTTAGTCGAAAAGGTCCGGCGAGGAGGCGGACTCGCGTCGCGAAAAAGGGAGATTAGAAAAGAAAGGGGTAAGATAGCGAGATTATTAATTAAGGGCAATAGGATAAAATAGTAGATTAAACTATAAAAGAACGAGCTTAAAGGGGGTATATAATTATTATTAATCTACGAAGGGATATAGCTATAGACCTAGGTCTAAATGTCTATATATACGATATAGAGGTTACGTAGGATAATATATAATATAACCTAATACTATAATAATAGGGCTTCTTCCTAGCTAGATTATTATTATCGTACGATCTTACGTAGCACGCTTTATATGCCTTAACGTAAGTCTTTAGAGGTTATAAGCGCCGCCGAAACGCATCCCTACGCTTTTTAAGTAGTTATCTTTAATTATTACAATTCTTTTAAGACTTTTCTCGTCTTTATAGCCGTTGTTTTTCGCCTAAACGCCTATTTAAAGAGTTTTTTATATACAAAATCCTACGACAACGCCTCTTTGCCCTTAGGACAGCTGCCTAAAGGGATATTTTAAGATAGCAAATAATAATAGTGCCTTAACGGGCATAATTAAAAACTTAAGGGACTTAAAATTTACGCTGCTTAGCTTATCGACGTTAACCTTACGTTAAAGATGCTAGATATCTACGAGTATATCTAAGGGCTTATTCCTAGACACGAAAGTCCGGTAGGCACGGTTGGCTCTACCGAAGAACAAAAGGACTAGCAAAAGAACGACTTAAAGGCCACGAGAATCCTTATTATTACTCTATCCGATAATCTAAAGGAGATAGTCATATAGGGAGGTTAGACAATTAATTCTAAAAGTTAATAAACGTACCTTCTTATACAACGAGCAGCCTTATAGCTGCCTAAGTCCTCTATCGTAGAGACTATGCTTAAGCTTTTTAGACTTAAGGCTTATAACTTTGCTACTTTAGATATATACTCTCGACGATTAGAGTAGTGCTAGCGTTAACTAAGGGCCGTTTATAAAACACTAGACGAGAATATATACGTTTATATAGCTATCTACGGTCTTTAAACGGGTTACCCTTATTAGTTCTACGCGTAGTAATACGATTATAAGACGGATGAGTTTCCTACTACAGCCGCTATCGACAAATTCTTATAATATTAATGCTATATCGAGAAGGGATCTTAAAAGGTCCCCGCCTCCTAAGCGTTAGCTATCTAAGATAAGTCGTTAACAACCTTAACCCTATCTATAATAGACAATAGCTATAGAGGAGGACGAGGCAAAGGCCGCGGTAGAGGCCGTAGTAGAGGCAGAGGTAGTTCCGATAATACTAGATCCCGAACTAATAATACCTTATCTAAGTAAGTAAAGCTCGGATATAGTTATATCGTCGCTGCCGGTAGAAGCTATAAGCTAAGCAACTGCTAGACTCTCTACCTAAATAAAGCCCCGGAATAGAAACGGGAAGAGTAGCGTTAATATCGAACGCTAGGCAGTCGGGTTCTCGACATTTAGGTGATAGCAATTAAAAAGGGAAGAGAGGCTCTAAGGCTTAAACAGCCTGCATAGAGGGATTAGAAGCTGCAAAAGGATGCAAAACACTAAGAATAATAGCTCTTGTCTTTTCCAATAAGGAGGGCTAACTAGTCTCTATATATAGGGAAATCCCTCGGACGAAAACAGCCGCGTAGACCTAAGGAAAAGAGGTAAAAGAAAGAGTCGGACGGAGTCGCCGGTCGAAAGCGCCGGTCGCAAACAATAAATTGCATCCGTACGATAAATAGTTATATAGTTAGTAAATAAATAAGCAGCCTAGTGGAAGACTAGTAAATTCCACGGTAAATTCTACGGTAGAAGCCGTGGCTATATAAAGGAATTCTACGGTAGAAGCCGTAGAAGAGAATTGGAATTCTACGGTAGAAGACCGTAAAAGGGAATTAGAATTCTACGGTAGAAGACCGTAAAAGGGAAGAGATTTTACGGGTAAAGACCGTATTAATAACCGTAAAATCACCGTAAAACCACGGTAAAATATGACCGAAGAAAAGTAGGTAAATTCGCTTATAGAAGTGTAAGGTAATGCCTATAGAAGCCCGTAGAATTCTATAGTAGTTACTAGGGAAGAACCGGGGATTTCCCGGTAGAAAGCAAATAGGGAAGACAGTAATATTAACATACCCCCCTAGCTAGAAGGGAATAACTTCCGGCTAGTTAGAATTATTATCGACTTCTTCTTAAATCCTAGAAGAAATATCCGTAAGTTAAAGCTAGCGAAGGAACGTTTAGAAACGTTTTCGTAGAAGCAATTTAGTTAATCTATCCGTAACTATCTAGTTAGAAGGGATGTATTTAATATTAAAAGTATTACGTAAGAATTCCTATCGGGCCTAGTAGTTGTGAATTTTAACGTGCTTTAAGGCGGTCTAAATCTTTAGAATCTCGGCGGAAACTAGGCGGATTGTCTAGGTGTTATTATACTAAATAGTAGGAACCGGAATATCTAGCTATAAGGAAATATCGTTAAACAAACGAAGAATAGAAATTAGCTCTTTCGCCGTAAAAGAGACTATAAGAAGTTCGGCCTTAGTAGAAGAAGTAGTAACCGTAGATTATTTCCGGGTACTCTACGCGATTAGACCGTTAAATAGGCTAATGAAATAGCCCTTAGAAGAATAACGAGTGTCCGGGTCGTCGGCGTAGGCGGCATCGGAAGCTATAACGAGCTTTTGCTCGTCTGTATCCGAAAACTTAATCGTAAGGAAACGCGATTCGTATAAGTAAGTTACTAAGCTTTCTACGAGCTTAATATAAAGCGCAGACGGGTTCTATATATACTCCGCTAATAAATTCGACGATTTTGCGGCGTTAAGACGGGTGGAAATAGTCGCGTAATTATAGGAACCGACTAAAGACTAAAAGTAGTGGATTTAGTTATCCATAGCCTATCCCTAGTGTTTCTCTAGCTTCTCGGGAAGTAGGAACGGGCATAGGGTCGAAATAGGCCGTAGAACTATAGAAGTAGGGATTAAACTAAACTTAGAAGCAATCTTATCTAGGTAAACGTCCTAGTATAACTATAGCTTTCGCTACTTACGGTCCTAGATAATCCTTATCCTAAGGAAATAGGTAAGCTCTCCGCGGTTAGTAACTATATACTTTTGCTTAAAGCGACGGATAAAATCGTTAGTAGCCCTACGGTACTCCCTACGGAAAAGGATAATAATATTATCTATAAAAAAGAAAGTAATAATGCTACTTATAGTAGATATAAAAATGCAAGGATCCTCTATACTTTGCTAAAGGCCTAGTTCGGTAAGAGACTTAGATAATTCCCGTTGCTAAAGAAGCGGCGAACGGCGAAGCCTATATAAAGCCTTTATTAACCGAATTATAAAACCAAATATCTTAAATCCGTCTAGGAAGTAGATATATACTTCTTTATCTAGATTAGCATTCGTAAAGGCGTTAACCGCGTTAAGTAAGCGGGTTTCTATGCTAAACTTAGCGGTAATAGCAATTATAATGCGAAAATTTCGCGCTATAAGCGTCGCGGCGTATGTTTCCTTTCCGCTAAACGGCTAAAGATCTCCTTATATATAAAGGCGAGACTTAAACTTCCTAAGGTAGCTATGCTTATTAAACTTATAGTCGAATGCCTATATTAATAGAAGAGGACGCACTAGCGCGTTCGCTCTTAGGGTAAGCGAAGGAAAGAAGGTCTTCCGCTATTTTAAGGAGTCCTATTTAACTCCTCTAGCGGCTTTAAACTTAGGTCTATACGGATGCGTCTCGAGATTAGACTAAAACCTTAGAAGCGCGGGCAAATCCCGTTTGTGTATCTTCCTAGGTTTAAGAGAAGTAGCGAATACAGCCGTAAAAGCGGTGCTATTAGCTAGTAGATGCCTAACGTAGGCGAAAGCGGGATATCGACCCGAAAAACGGTTCGAACGAGTAGGGCGTAAATCCCCTATAAATCTCGTTGTCTATAGACTATCTATAGGAATAGTATTATCGTAATCTATAGACCGAGATATAGCTTAAGGCAATTGCACCTTAAGACGGTCTGCTAGTTCTATAGTTATAGTAGGTAAAAGTGTAGAAATATCGGGTTAGAAATCCCGTGTATTCTTAAAAATGTCCTCCGGCGGTTCTAGGGTTTAGTTAGGAGTCGGGAGCTAAGGATTGCTATCGGCTAGAAGGTCTACTAGATTAGAATGCTTATTAAGAAGCACTATTAGCGTTAACTAGAATTCTGCCTTATCCTACTCTTCTTCCTATGTAATATATAGTAGAAATGCTAGTAATAATACTTATATTAGCGGTTCGGATGCTTTAGACGCGGTGAAAAACTAAGTCTTATTAAACGTTATATTATAAACTCGATAAACCTCCCGTCTCTATAGGATCTATATACGAAAAATATTAGTAGAATTATACCTAACTAAGTAACTAACCTCTATATAAGGTTCCTGCTTAAGATTACGTTTCTGCGTGTTAGTTAGGGCCTTAGTAGTTAGTAGGTAGGCTTTATAGCTAAAAGCTCGAAGATAATTAAATCGTAATAGTTAAGGAAGGAGAAATGCCGGTATATTCCGGTCGTAATCCCTTAACTAGTCGTAAAGAATATCTATCGGGGAAATCTACTTTAATAGAAATAACATAGAGGAAGCTGCCTATCGGGCTAGAATGCGATTATATAAATACACCGTAGTTTTCTACGTTTCTGTCTATAAATGCTCGGGCAAATTTACTCTAATCCTTATAGATCAAGCTTTCGTAGATACTACCCCCCTAGCCCGTTCGGCAGCGCCGTTCTAAGCGGGTGTATAGGGAGTAGTAGGCTTATTATAAATGCCCTATTAGTTAATAAAGTCCTAAAAATCGTGTCGAAGGGCTCGGTCGTTATCTCGATAGATTATACCGATAGAAAGTAAGAACTATCGGGAAATATACCGACCTAGGCTCTTAAAGCATAAAATTAGCTCGTCTATAGAGGCGTCTAGAAGCGTATATAGGAAAACAAGCTTCGTATAGTTATCCTTGATAAGAAATGCAACGTTCTTATTGTTATAACTCTTATACATAGAAAAGATATCGTAAAACACCTTAGAAAAGGGAAAAGTCACCTTAGAAAGCGGCGGTTCGCGGTTGATAATTCGTTTAGCCTACGTAAGTTTATAAGACTTATAGGAGATTATCTTATCGAAGGTTACCGACTATAGTATTCCGAGTGCTTTTAAAAGCGCCTTATTATTCGGATGTCTAAGTCGTTAGTGCTAAAGAGAAAGTTCCTCTATACTTATTAGTATAGACTCTAGTATAGTAGCCGAAAAAGATGCTATAACCGGGGTTTCTACGGTAGAATCTATAGAAGGAACGGAAGCAATAGTTAGAATAGTTAAAAGCGTAGTAGAAGGCGTTAACGGGTTATACTCGATAATATACTAGTTGTAAATTAGCTCCGTTATGTAAATATTGCGTATAAAAGAAGAGATCTATCTAGTCTACGGGTTCTATAAAAGATTCGCCTTATAAAGAAGACGAAGTAAACAAAGGGACGTATAAAAGGACGGGATATATACTACTTAACTAAGCTAAAAAGTGCCCGTCGAAATACGCATAAACACCGTACCTATCCCGAGAATAGGAGTACTTCTACTGCTTACGAGTGCGTACTTAGAAGAAGGCTAGAAATTATAGAAACGCTCCTTATTGTTATAAATATGTCTATTAGACCCTAAATCTATAATAAAAGAATCCCTTAATAGGTATTCTATAGTAGTCTATAGAATAACTAGTAGTAAAAAGGTCGTGAGAATATTAGCGGTAGCTATAGCTTATACCGTCTTTGTCTTAGTCGGATTATTCTTCCGCTACTCCTCGTCGCGAAGAAGTGCTACGTTAACTTTAGCCTTATTAGCCGGAACCTTAAGGTAGTCGTCTATAGTCTTTTAGACGTCTTTATCGGGTTTCTATAATAGAAGTCGAACGGAAGGGTTAAAGTAATAACACTCTCGGAAATAGTATCGTTCTCTGTAAATACACGGTAGACTACCCTTTTTCTTGCCTTTATCCTTTTCTAAGGACGTAGCTGCTAAAGTAGTTGCCGATTTATTAGTAGATTCCGCGGCTAGGGACTTTATTCCCTAGCCTTAGAACTTCGTAAAAGCGTTGGTTTTTAGCGCTTTAGTCGTAGCCTTTAAGGCCTACGAGCGCTCGAAAAGTTCGGATATCTTAAATCCGTCGGGGAAAGACTATTCCTATCTTAGCTTATTTAGGCGGGCGTCGTCCTCTATCTTATTTATCTAGTATTCCGCAAAAGGGCTAGAAATAGGCTAAATAGCCTTAAGAAAAAGCTATATAGACCGGAGACCTTCTAATTCCGGCAACTTAATTCGCCGGGCATTAGTAAGGACCTTCTGCTAGTTAGAAATCTATATCGTAATATCCGTCCGGTCCGGTGCCTTTAAAATAGTATAGAACTATGCGAGAATAGTCTTTTATTACGTCTATAAAGTCGGCTTTATACGCCGCTATAGTAAAGCTAATTCCTTAGAAACCTTATGTTTATCGGCAATTGTTAAGTAGTAGTTCCCTATATTATAAACGATAAACTACTAGATTAACGTAAGAGATTTCTATTAGTCCTTATAGGCTTAGAGCAACGTGCGATACCGGGAAAAGAGAAACTTAAACCTCTTAAGTTCTTCTATAGATAAACTAGCAATATTAGTAACGGTCGCGTTAACTATTCTAGCTATTAGTTCTACGGGAAGAGGCAATAAGGGTTTCTAAAGTTTAGGCGTAATAGAAGGATCGATTTTCTCCTAAATCCCTTAAGCGAGTGCGTATTTCTAGATCGTTAAGATCTATCGGTCCTAGTCCGCTAGTCTATTTAAGACGGTCTTTAAAGTAATATCGGCTATAATAGATGCGGTAACGTAGGTAAAAGCGTAGTAGAATTACCGGAAAAAGGTAGTTAAATACATAATATATGCAAACAAACCGTAAAAAACTAAACTAAGTGCGGGAAAACACTAATAGAATAGGGTAAACGTACTAACTAGTCCTTTAGGAGTCGATTCGCTAGATTAATAACGCTCCTTAAAAAGATAATTATACTAGTCCTCTAGGAGTCGATTCGCTAGATGTAAAATCAAAGGCTTTACTACCGTAAGTCGTAGCGTTAGTAGGCTGAAAATATAAGCCGTTAGAACTCTCTATACGTAGAGAAGTTCGGCTAGGCTTATAACTATCGAACGCTAGGCAGTCGGGTTCTCGACATTTAGGTAATAGCAATTAAAAAGGGAAGAGAGGCTTTAAGGCTTAAACAGCCTATATAGAGGGATTAAAAGCTATAAAAGGATGTAAAACACTAAGAATAATAGCTCTTCTCTTTTCTAATAAGGAGGGCTAACTAGTCTCTATATATAGGGAAATCCCTCGGACAAAAACAGCCGCGTAGACCTAAGGAAAAGAGGTAAAAGAAAGAGTCAAACGGAGTCGCCGGTCGAAAGCGCCGGTCGCAAACAATAAATTGCATCCGTACGATAAATAGTCATACAGTTAGCAAATAAATAAGCAGCCTAGTGGAAGACTAGTGAATTCTACGGTAAATTCTACGGTAGAAGCTATGGCTATATAAAGGAATTCTACGGTAGAAGCCGTGGAAGAGAATTAGAATTCTACGGTAGAAGACCGTAGAAGGGAATTAGAATTCTACGGTAGAAGACCGTAGAAGGGAAGAGATTTCATAGGTAAAGACCGTATAAATAACCGTAAAATTACCGTAAAACCACGGTGAAATGTGACCGAAGAAAAGTAGGTAAATACGCCTATGGAAGTGCGGGGTAATGCCCGTAGAAGCCCGTGGAATTCTATAGTAGAATCTAGGGAAGAACCGGGGATTTCCTAGTAGAAAGCAAATAGGGAAGACGGTAATATTAATAGTTAATAAGGCATTAATCCTTTTAAGAAGGGCAATATAGATATTATTACGGTAAGCAAACGCGATATAACCCTTTTTGCTATAAGCTTTACGTCGTTTAAGGACGCTATCCTAGCTACGGGTTATAAGGCCTTACGGGATCTAGTCGTATACAATACCGGAGCCTTAGACACGTGCTTTAACGACTTAAAGTAGTTTACGACTTTTACTCCGACTCCGGCCTATCGTCTAATATAAGCATTAAACGGTAGCAACCTTTAAGTCCTAAACGTAGGTATAATACGTATAACGATTAAAGACTTAACTCTTAACCTAACTAACGTTCGCTACTGCCCTAATACACCCGCGAATTCAATAAGCTCTAAAGTCCTTAAGGATAAAGGTATTATGCTAGACGGATTTAATAGCCGACTGGCTTTTTAAGCTATAGGGGCGGCAGTTTGCAAGATTACTTAGGAACTTAGACTTAGCACTATTCGTAATGCTTAGGCTACGGGTAATCCTAAGATTCGAGAATAACACCCCGACCTCGCCTTTACTGCGTTGCTAAAGACCTTAATAAAGGTTAATAAGAAGGTTAATTTTAGGCTTATACACCGCAGACTTAGATATATAGGTAAGGCTAGAGTACTTAATGCGTGCCGAAAGCTAGGCATTAACGTTAATATAGAAAACCTTAACGACTTCTTTTATAAGGCCTATTATTTTATAACAGCCGACCGAATAGTTAGCCGGACTTCTTTAGTTAAGCTATTATAGTTCCTAGCATATATATTCTAAGACTTTATTTAGCACTTACCTACCGGTTTCGGTAGTAAGTAATACTCGCTATACAGAATCGATATCTTTACGAGGTTCTATTAGGTTCTATTTGCTATAGACCGAGGGGAGGCATACGACCTACTTTACGCTTAGAATATTTAGGTATAGAGTTATTCTATAAATAAGACGATTTAGTCTATATGCTTTAATAAAGCTTTAGAGTTTTAGTCGGGTGCAATGCTTAAATAGGCCGCTAAGGATAGGTTTATCCTTCGCTTTAGCGCCCCCTATACTCCGGAGTAGAATAGGCTTGCCGAACGTACTAGCCGTACTCTAATAGACCTCGCCCGCTATATTTACGCCGATATAAACCTTCCGGCCTTTTTATAGCCGTACTTTATAGAGATAAGCGCTTACGTTAATAATATACTTCCGACGAGCGCTTATAAAGACGGCAGAGCCCTAATTAAGGTTTTATTTAATGAGATCCGCACGCTATACTTATATAGCATAAAGTATATAAGGGCTTAAGGCTATACTACGTTCGTTACTATCCCGTACTAGTAGAGGGTTAAAAGAGCAAAGATAGCCCTACGAGCTTAGAAAGGTCGCTTTATTAGTATAGAAGGACTTAACGGGCATATATATAAGGTCTAGCTTCCCGAGAAGAAGATCGTTATACGCGCCTAAGATATTCGCTTCTAGGATAGTAAGGAGCGCTAGCGCCTTACTATTAACGACGTCGAATTTAAGGCTACCCTATAGAAGGATAACGATTAAGTCACCTACCTATTCGATATAGGGAAGATTAAATTAGTAGATAGAAAACGCACTACGAGGCACGATAAGGCAGCTTCGCCGCGTAAAGAAGAACTCGACCTATCTACCTTTGCAAAGGGTGCTTAAGGACCTAAGTTATATCGCGACTCTTAATCCGACGCCTGCTATAGGGCAATAGCAGCGTTATATTTATTTTAACGAGGAAGCTATAGAGCACGAAGACATAGATAACTTGAATCCGGCTTCTAAGGATAAGGCATCGCTATTTTATCCTCGCCGAACCTCGCGACTATATTAAGCCCGCGACTATAACAAGCGCCCGGGATATAGCCGTAGTAGCTATAGTAGCCGTACTCGCGGCAGCTATAGCAGAAGCCGTAGTATAGTTAGGGAGTTATCCGGTTTATAGCTCGTAGTGTTTCGCGAAAATAACACCTACTATAAGACTAATCTACCTTAGATTCTTAGTATAGGAGCGGCTCTAGCTTTTATATAGCTTAATACGACTCTAAAGACCTAGAAATAGGCTATAGACTACCTTAACTATAAGAGTCGCTAGCTGCCTACTATAAGGAAGGAATACTATAAGCTTAACGATAAAGGGACTTAGATTCTTATTTCTCGCCTACGAGGCATTAAGTCCTTCCGGGCCGTTAGGTCTTTCTTAAGAAGCATATTACGGGAGCTAATAGTATCGCTAAGGCCCGGGGTGTATACGAGGAGAGCGGGACTATGTAAATAGGCCTGTTAAAGATGTCTACGCTACTATAGCGCACTAGGCTTCTATTCGCGTGTTTGCTACTCTCGTAGCTACGGATAACCTCGAATATAAGAAGTTCGACGTAGTTAACGCCTTCCCGCACGCCGAAGTAAGAGAGAAAATCTATATTAAGCAGCTATACGGTCTAACTAACGGCACTAGCCGCGTCTATAAGCTACAACGAGCTCTATATAAGCACGAGGCCACTACTCGTTAGTAGTTTAATAAAGTTATTATTAACCTTCTTGCTTTAGGCTTTATGCAGCTAGAAGCCGAGTTGTATCTTTTTCGTTATAAAGATAGCACGCTTTTAATCCTCTACGTCGACGATATATTAATCACAGCAGCTATACGAGACCTTATTGTAGATAAGGCGCGCCTATTAAGCGGCCTATATAAGATAAAGAGTCTTAGGGAGCCGACCGAGTTCCTAAGACTAGAAATAGACCGGGATCGCGTTAACCGTACGATTCGCATATACTAGATAAGGTTCGCGACGAAGATCCTTAAGGAATTCGGCAATAACATTGCGAACACGGCACTAACGCCGTGGCCGCTAAAGGCCGTTATCCTAGCGGACTAGAAATAATAACAGTCGGTAATGCCCTTTAAGGAGTAGCTCTAAAGAACCGGCAGCTTAAACTAGCTAGCAATAGGGACTAGGCCAGATTTATCTTTTACGGTAAACAAGTTATTAGAGGCAAATTACAACCCGACTATAACGTACCTAGCTATCCTAAAGCACTTATTGCGTTATCTTAAGGGATCTTTAACCCTAGGCATTATCCTTAGCAGCCGTTATTCGACTAACGATCTAAAGCTATGCGTTTATACCGACGCCTCTTTTGCTAACGATCTTAAAACCCGCTATTTAACGGTAGGGTATATAGTCTTTTTAGCCGACGGTCCGATCTTTTAGCGATTAAAGCGACAAACGTTAGTAACAACCTTATCTATAGAGGCAGAATTTATTAACCTTACGCCGGCTAGCATAGCAGCTATAATAGGGTAGGCAGAGTAATTATATAGGTGCCCTCTATCTAAGTGTAGAAATCATCTATAAAAAACTAAGTGTAGGCGCACCTATGCATACGGATATATAGCTCTACGCACGTACCCTTTTATCCGCACGTGCCCTTTACCCCTATCTATATAAGCCTTTTACCTTTATTTATATAAGCCCCTTTCCCTACCCGCACGTGCCTCTTCCCTACTCGTATATAAGAATGCGGATTAAGTCGTAGACCTAATCTTACTAATAGTCGAAGACCCTTATATAAGACCTTTACCTAACCTAAGTGAAATTTAACGATCTATTACGTAGGGCCCGGCCGCGCTTTAGGCTATACGACTCGCTTTAGGGAGCGTAAACCGTACCTTCTTCCGTTGTATTTTTGCCGGCAATATAGCGTCGGGTGGCCCGTCGTTTTCTCTAATAGCCCTAAAGCGCGCTTTAAAGCCATCGAGCGCTTTTATATCTACGAAGTCCGCTGCGAAGTGCTACGTTAGGTCTTAATACCTTTACTACCTTACGAAGACCTCGCGCCTACTACAGCGGCCGACTTTCTTCTATCGTGCCGTAAGAATTTCCTTTATTAGGAACTCTTCCTCTCCCTCTATTAGAATTACGGGAGGCTATAGGTCCGCTATTACTTAGCCGGGCATTAGATCTACTATAGCGCGTTAAAAAAGGTCTATATTAAAATTAAGGCAAACCCTATTAGGTAGTCCTTTTAGCTTAACGGCTTACGGGTTTAGCACTCTTTTAACTATAAATTTTACGTATAGCTAATCGAGCTTCTTCTTCGGCCTTAAGGATGCGTAGTTTTATAGGTCTACCTAGACTTTATTACCTACCGTAAATCGTTCTATAGGTTCCTATCGCTTATTAGTATACCGCTTTTAGTCTTACGCTATTAAGGCTTTTAACGATTAATAGAAGTCTAAGACCTATTTAAATCGTTATATAAAGGAGGCTACGCGCCCCTTTAGGCTATTGCTAGACGGCGGCTCTACTACTATATTTACGGCGATAGGAAATAGCGATATTAATTCGTACCTATATAGAGCGAAGAAAAGGGATCTACTAATTAAAGAGTAATTTCTCCCGTTAAGCGCTATTTGCGCTACGGGGAGCTATATATCCTAGTCCCTTTAGTTATAGTTAATTACGCCTTAAAGGTAAGCTAAAACTTCCTAGTAAAGCCGTTCCGGCCTTCCGTCGGTTTACGGATAATATACTATGCTTAGCAGCTATATAATCTATAGCAGCCGATATAAGTACTACTAGAAACTGCTAATCTAATTTAAGCCTTTATCGCTTATAATAAACGTTAGCTATTAATAGTATTAT
Organism: Ophiocordyceps sinensis; assembly: GCA_012934285.1. Lineage (NCBI taxonomy): Eukaryota > Fungi > Ascomycota > Sordariomycetes > Hypocreales > Ophiocordycipitaceae > Ophiocordyceps > Ophiocordyceps sinensis. Next base: position 4,782,570 of record JAAVMX010000006.1, on the reverse strand, counting down.
TTATAGCATACTAGAAAGCGCTTTACGTAGATCTCTGCTTCTATAGAGGGCATAGGTTCTAATATAACTTCCTTACTTAAACGGTCCTTAATTACCTAAAGATTACGGTTGCCGCTCTCTATAAGCGGGAGGTCTATAATAAAGTCTATCTAAATATACGTATTAAACCGGTCTAGTATAGGAAGCGATTTAAGCAGCCTTTTCTTAAGCGTATGCTAAACCTTTATACGGCTATAGATATTATTATTGCGGAATAATCGTCTAATGTATAGCTAAAGAAGCGGCTAATAGAAGTCGCGGGATATAGCGGCAATTATTCCTTCGCGGCTAAGGTAGCCGACGACGCTAGCGTCGTATACTATTTAAATAAGCCGTCCTTAGAGCGCTTTCCCTTCTTTTAGCTTTAATAGAGCGTCTCTTACTACGGCCTTTATAATTATAGAGGAACTAAGAACTAAAGCCGTCTGCGGAACCGTAGGTGCCTACGTAAGTCTACGTAGTAGTCGGCTACCTATACCTTAAGGTTAAGTTTAAGGTCGAATCGTCGTGCTTTTGCCTTAACGGTACGGCGTATACTGCCGTAGGTAACGTCTTAAGCTACTAAGCGGTCTTATATACGCTAGAGCTCCTCGTCCTAAAAAATCCGTTAGTTAAGGCCTATATTAGAGGTTAGCTTTACGTCCTATACGTTAAGGTCGTCTTAAGTTATAGCCGTTATAAAGTCCGCCTCCTAAGTATTAGGCTTTATATAGGAATAAGGGATATCCGTTCTTTAGGCACGATTGCAATCTACGTAATCAAATAGATTACGTGCGGGCAACGCCTATACGGATAGGATGCGTTATTAACTATACGATGTATTATATACATCGGGGACCCCGGTAATAGCGTTACTAACTCGGCCGCCCTTACGATAATTAAGTTATTAACTTAATCACCCTTATAGGCATAGCCCCGACGTCGTAAGCAAGGGCTCGTAAAAGGCCGGCTTTAGGCCCTATTAATATACGCGTTTATAGCCTATATAAAGGGGCTATTCGTCGCCCCTTAGTTAATAGACATTATAGACTAATCCAGCTAGTTTACAACCCCCTTTGTTTATTTAACTAACTAACACTAATTAGTGATTAAACGATTAATTATAGATTAGCAAGGTAGAAGAGATAAAGCCTAATCGTCGAAAGTGTATTTAATCTTTATCCCTCGCGGATTCTATTGCCTACACCTAGAGATAGTCCTTTATACTAAGAATAAAGAACCTGCGTAAGTTAGAGCCGGCGAAGCTATTACGATACAGCTAGCTCTCGGTAGCTGCCGATAAGTCCCTTCCTAGCTCTTATTTAATCCCGTCTCGCTTCGAGAAGAAGAAGAGTTACGTTAAGCAATAGTACGTCCGTAACATAAGATAACCTTCGTAACGACCCTCGCGATCCCTTTTAATAATAATAACAGTGTGTTTTATTTAATTACACAATATCGGACCCTACCGACAACCCTAACGCTCCCGGTCCCGCACGGGAAGCAACTAAGCCTAACGACAACCCCCTTCCCGGTTGGCTAAAAGGCATTAACATCTTCGGTTCGTACTAAAATAGAGTTAACATTGCATTCTAAGAGACAGACGTTACTTATAACAATATAAATAAGAAGGCAGTTATAACTTATATAGCCCGGTTTATTATCGTTAATATCGGCTTAACTATTTATAAATACGAGCTATTCTTAGACTTCTAAAAACACTTTAATAGATAGATAGAGGCTATATAGAACCGGGCAGATAAATATTTTAGGAGGACCTTTAAATCCTTCTTACGAGCCCGTAGGATCTAGACCGGCGCTAAAAACCTTAGCTATATAGCATCGTTTTTAATGCTTTAGCGCTAATAGATTCCCCCGATTTAGCTAAAAGACAAACTACTACTAGAATAGTCGAAATTCTATAATAAACGAACCTAAGAATTCGTAAGGAATACATCCGTTATAGCCCCGGCTGTTATAACTAACCCTCTATAAGGGTCTTTAACCCTTATTATACAATATAGTGCACGTGACTAGATGACCTATATTTAGGTGGCTCCGGAGCCTTAGAGGCTGCGCCCGTACCTCTCTTCTTTTCTCCTTTCGTAGTATTATTCTACCTCTTTTAGGGACCTCCTCTATGCCTACTCGGAATAACCCTATTATATAATAATACTACCCTTCTAACTTACCTTTAGCCTCTTCCGCTTCTAGAAGTGCTATAACGAAGTTTCTCCGACGTTTAATTTAAGGGTAATTAAACCGCCCGCACCCGCGAGCCGATATATCTGCTTAATCCTAGAACCTCCCCTAATTATAGAACTAAGAAGAACGCGACCGTTAATTCGTATAGGCAATTTAGGGATTGCTTTAATAGCAGCGCGAACCCGCGCGAAAAGCTATTCTTCCGCACCTTACGAAATTTAACGGTTCTACTAACGACCTCGAACTATAGATTCTTTACGCAGAAGCGAAGCGCCGCACCGACGGCGTCGCTATTAGTAACCCCCGTGCCTAATTTAACTATCTCTACGTAAGCCTATTACCGAAAACTTAACGGCAGCTGCTGCCTTTTACCTACGTTGCTATAAATGCCCCCGCCGATATAATCGCAAAGCTTTAACTCTCTTATAGAGAACTAAATATAGCTAAAACTACGGCTCTTAAGCTTAGTTCGCTCCGTTAAAAGCGGACTAAATCTATGCCGGCCTACCTTATACGGTTTAAAGAAATGCTATTCTAAGCCGACGCGAATATATAGCCTAATGCGGTAAAGACTAACTATCTTATAGCTAGCTTAAATATAGACTAGCGCGTACGCTTAAGCAAGAAGACCGGTCTCTAAGACGTATATAACGCCTTTATATAGTACCTTCGCGAGCTAAGCGGCAATAAATTTCCTTTATTAGTTCCTATTTCTACCCCTATAAGTAAGGGCGGCCTTTTAAGCGATGCGATAGATATCTACGTCTTAGCTATAAGCGCGATTAAAAGAAGGAAGTAGCGAAAAGAGGGCCGCTATATAGGATACGGCAGTAAGACTTATTAGTCTAAGGCATGCCCGAAGCGGGTAAACATCCGGCGTATAGCGGTAGGGCGCACGTAGGAGAGCGAAAGCGACGACGACTCTAGCTTAAGCGATAAGTAGTTAGGAATGCTTCCGCCGGCAGCCGGCGGCGATATCGGGAGACTATATAAAGGAAGCTATGCCCGTGCCTTAAAGGCCGTAGAGAACGGACGGAGCCCGCATAGCCTCGTATAGGAAGAATAACGGGTAATAGCGGCTATAGCAGCGCCTAAAGACGAAGTCGTCGCTATAGGGCGAGTCTCTAAAAGCACCTAAGCGTACGAAGCGCACGAGCCGGAAAGGAAAAACCAGCCTTACTTAAAGTAGTCCTTTAGTTATTCTTAGCAAGCAGCTTGCCCTCGTTCTTATAAGCTAATAACGGCCTAGCTAACATTCGTTGCGTTAAGGGAGCTACGAGGAGCGTTGTTTTCCGTACTTTCTAGTGCGTAAGCCGCACGCGACGTTTACTCTTTACGTTAGGGTGCAGTATTAGGTATTATACGTTAGGGGCCTTAGTAGGGTAGGGTCTAATATAAGGGTCTTTAACCCCTATTATATAATCTAGTGTACGTAACTAGATAACCTATATTTAGGTGGCTTCGCGGCCTTAGAGGCTACGCCCGTACTTCTCTTTCTTTCTCCTCTCGTAGTATTATTCTACCTCTTTTAAGGACCTCCTTTATGCCTACTCGGAACAACCCCGTTACACCCTCCTTTACTAATTGTCCTAAGCATAGTCCTAACGGCACCTCTTACTGCCCTAACCCCGGCTCTTATAGCGACCTTTACGACGGCACTATTAACGCCTACGGCTATCCCCCTTACGCCTCTAACCGCCCCGGTAGTTATATTCGCGCTAGAACCCTCCTTTGCCTTAATAACCTTAATACGTGCTACCTCTATCGATCCTAGCTCGTACCTACGAAATTAAATGCCCGGCATATTCCCGAACCCTTAGGCCTCTCCGTTCCGAGATATATTAGAAACGCTAATAATACTTTACCCGACTTTATACTAGTTCTTTAAGACCCCTCCGATTAATATAACGGCAAAAGCAGCCTATACGATAGTCCCCCCCTACGACGTTCCGAACGAGGAGATAGACGTAGACCTCCTATAAAAGTTTATTAAGCTATAGGATAAAAGCAAGAATTATACGGGAGAGCCTTATAATATTCTTAATAATAAAGTCCGTATCTTTACGGACGTTTGTTATATAGTTAAAGCCCGGCCCGGCTATTTCTATGCCTTCCTTCCCCGGATTCTTACCGGGCGAGCCTAATACTACTATATCTAGCATATAGAGTAAGATAGTACGTTTACGTAGGCCTACGACCTACTAAAGGCTTACTTTAATACTAAAGTAAACTATTAGCACTATTAGGTAGATTAAAGCACTATAACTTTTAAAAAGCTATAAGTTAAGCATCTAAATAAGACCTAATAGGAAGTCCTATAGACTTTTTTTAATAAGCTATAACGATATTAACGCGCCTTAGGATTTAAGTTCGCTAAAGACCTCCCCCTTCGCACTATATTGCTTAACGCGTGCCGAAACGTCCCGGAATTTAGCTATACGCTATATAACCCCCCTAAGACTATAGAAAAGCTATTCTCCGCGCTGCGTTCCTCCCTAAAGACCTATCTATCGATATAGGCTAAGAACGGCACGTCCGGCACGTTTATATAATATCGTAACGAGGTAATAAATAGAAATAATAAATTGAATTTATTAAGCGTATTCTATACTAACCGAAGATATACTAACAACCGCGGCAACGGCCGTAGATTTAGCGGGAGCAGCGGATAAAGCTACCGCAGCCCTTTTAGCGGCGGCAGCAGCTTTAGCAACCGCTAATAGTCGAGGAAATACTTCGTTTGTTAGAAGGAAGGCTACTAATCAATAAAGCATACCCTAAAGGAACGAGCTAGGTCTAAGGCTTAATACTACGCGTAATGCCTTTTAACCGGCAACCCTAGCATAGGATTCAAGGCCTATCTTACCGAATATAAAGGTAACGAGACTCCTTAGGCCGCTATCGAGTAGCGTAACGATAAGGCTATTAACGACGAAGAACTAACTAAGTAGTAAGCCTCGTAAATCCTATATTAGCAGTCCTTTAACTATTTAATTTTAGGCGAAGACGCATAAGGGATAGACTAGTTAAGCGTCCCGGCTACGCAATTCGTCTTCGACCGTTACTTAAAGGACCGCTTTTACGGCATCCTTATAGACACCGGAGCAGCTATAGTCTCTACGGTAGGTTAAGATTAGTATCTCGCCCTATAACGAGAAGACCCCTCCGTCGTGCTTAACGAGTCTACCGCCGGCTAGGCCTATATTAAATTCAGTAGCGGCGAGGACGTGCGTTCCCTCGGCTCCGTTGCCCTCGAGACCCCTATTAGCCGCATTACATTCTACGTGCTAAGAACCACGACCCCCTTTCTCCTCTACCTAGCTAATATAGATCGCTTAAGCGTATACTTTATCTATTGCTCGGACGCGCTCTATAGCGGCTGCCTATACCTCCCGAATTCGATCTAACTTATAATACTACCGATACGATTATCGGTCTAAGTGTTAGCGTCCCTATTATTCGTAAATAAGGCTATCTATAGTTCTTCTTTAGTAAGGAAGAAAACGCAGTCGCCTTCTTAACTAAAGCCGAGATACGTACGCTCTACCGCCGCTTTAGCCACCTAGCCGTTAATAGACTTTATCACCTGTTAAAATAAGTAAGGCATAACGATATCTTAGTAGAAACACTCGAGGATATCTTAAAATTCTGCTATTACTACTAGCTATACGCACCGGCGCCTTAAAGGTTTAGGTTTATATTAAAGGATAACTAAGAATTTAACTTCGAGGTCGTCGTCGATATAATATACCTAAAGGTCGGTAATAGCACCCGCCCGGTACTAAACACGGTCGATATAGCGATATCTTTCTAAAGATCGCGATTCCTCCCGTCTATATTAGCTAAGGATATATAGGAAATACTTAAGGCACTATAGATCGATATATACCTTAGCCCCCCTAACTTTATCCGGCATAACGTAGGCACTAACTTTACCTTAACTTATTTTCGTAATAAAGCTCGTATTATAGGTATTACGTATACTTAGATGCCTATTAAGGCATATTAGTCTATAGGTAAGGTTAAAAGGTATTACAGCCCGCTCTATCGTGCGTTGAAAATAATATACGCCGAGATCGGTAGGATAACGGCCTTTAAATCCGTCCTATAAATAGCTATTAAAGCCGTAAATAATATAGTAAAACTAAACGGCCTCGTCCTTACGCTCCTCGTCTTTAGAGCGTACCTATAGATAACTTAGGACTCCCTTCCTTCGGCAACTACGGTATAGAGAGCCGCGACTATCTAAAAGGCTATAAAAGCCTTACGGCAGCTCTCCGCCGCGCGATAAGTTAGGGATAGCCTATAAGCTCGAAACGGCCCCTTAACCCTTAATACTCTATTACTACCGCTATAGAGTAAAGTCCGCGTCTAGAGAGAGAAGCGAGGATAGTAAGGTCTATATAAGATTGCCTTTATTAACGGCTACGACGTTACTATCGAGACCGTTAACGGCCCTATAGTCTTCCGGTCTACCTTTATGCAGCCGTACTACTATAGTAAGGACGATACCCTAGATCCCCTTGCCCTCGATAATATAGACACCTTCTCTAAGGTCGATTCCTCTGCTCCGGACGAAATTCCCGAGCTAGACCCTTCCCCCTCTCCGGCATAGGCACTGCCGGCTCCGCCGTAGCCCCGTAAACGCGGACGTCCCTCGGGCTCGAGGAATAAGCTAAAGACCGTGACCTTCTATAATTAATTCCTCGTTAAGAAGGAAGAAGATATACTACGGCTATCGACTAAGCTACGCAATAACGGCGTTATTACTATACCTAGCGCCCTTTTTAAAACATTAGACTAACGGGAGATCGACGATCTCGTAGCCCGCGGGGTGTTTAGCTTCGAATAATACGACGAGTTAATTTATAAGTCTTATCGCTTATTTCGATCCTAAATAGTCTAGGAAGTAAAGGGCTATAACGTTAAACTATACGAGAAGTCCCGACTAATAATCTAAGGCTATAGCGATATAGAGAAAAGCTCGCTCTTAACCTATTCGCCTACTATTTAATGTATTAGCTAGCGCTTAATCCTAGCCCTTGCCCCCGCCTTACTTCGCCGAGGCATAAGCTTATCCCTACGCGATATTATATAAGCCTATCCCTAAGCTTACATAGAGCTTAATTATATAGTATTAGCGGCTCTTCTAATAGAACTCTAGGGCAAGTACCTAAAGGGCACTATTATAAGAGTTATTAGACCGTTATACGGGCTTATAGAAGCCGGTGTATATTAGTAGAAAACCTACTATAAGCACTACGTTAAGAGCCTTAATATAGCCCCCTCTACCTATAACTCGTGCCTTCTAATCACGAATTAGGGACCCGACGATTTTAGCCTCGTCGGAATATAAACCGATAACACCCTAATGCTCGGTTTAGACACCTTTTCGGCCTACGAAGAAAAAGAGCTTAAGATAGCTTAATTTCGCGCTAAGCCGAAGGCTTAGATAACCCTAGGGAATGCTATAGACTTTAATAGAGCAAAACTAACGCTTTAAGACGACGTTCTGCTCTTACAGCAGAAGGGATAGGCCTTAAGGATCGAGGTAGTTGACTTACGGGCTCGTGATAAAGCCTAGTAGTACCTTAAGCAACGCGCTCGTGCTGCGTACGTCGCCTCTATCTATTAGCCCGAGGCCTTATTCGATATCTCCGTGGCAGCCTAGGTCTAAGCCCCCGAAGAGAAGGATTATACTATCCTTAATAAGCGCCTCTAGTGGTAGATCGACTATTAATAACGTAGACTTACGTACCGACTAATTAATCTCGAGATAGCTAAACTCGTAGTGTTTACGGATGGCTTATTCGCAAACAACCGAGACCTTTCGCCTTAGTTAGGCTTTATTATTACGCTTATTAATAAGACCGAGCGTATAAATACGCACTTCCGGATTAATAGCAATATTATCTATTAGAGCTCGACGAAGTATAAGCGAGTGACCCGTAGCGTTCTTACGAGCGAGATTTACGGCATAGTCAACGGTATAGACCTTAGCATCTCCCTTATCACGACCCTCTATATAGTTACGGAACGGCTTTAGCTCTTACTAATCCCTCTTATTATATATACTAACTTATACTCCCTCTACGAATGCCTTATTAAGCTCGGCACTACGAAGGAGAAACGTCTAATAATCGATATTATAGCGTTGCGTTAGTCGTATAAGCGATAGGAGATTAAGGAGATTAGGTAGATCTACGGGGAAGATAACCCCGCCGACGCTATAACGAAGGCATCGCTAAATAAGGCCCTCGAACGCCTTATTAATATAAATAGCATCTCGATTAGGATGGAAGCCTTCGTCCTTCGCCTATAGCGACTAACGGTATTCCCTTTATTCTGCCCCCTTTTTATTTATATTTATTAAATGTATTTATTAGGTCTTCTACCTAATATATCGTTCTTTCTATCTCCCCTTATTTAGATTATAGGCTTGCTATTTAGCAACTATAAAGAAAAGTTGCTAGTGTGGGAATAAGAGATATCCGTTCTTTAAGCACGGTTGCAATCTACGTGATTAAATAGATCACGTGTGGGCAACGCCTAAACGGATGCGCTATTAACTATACGATGCATTATATACATCGGGGACCCCGGTGATAGCGTTACTAACTCGGCCGCCCTTGCGATGATTGAGTTATTGACTTAATCGCCCTTATAGGCATAGCCCCGACGTCGTATGCAAGGGCTCGCAAAGGTCCGGGTTCGGGCCCTATTAATATACGCGTTTGTAGGCTATATAAAGTGGCTGTTCGTCGCCTCTTTGTTAATAGATATTATAGACTAGAATCTAGCTAGTTTACAACCCCTTTGTTTGTTTAACCAACTAACAATCGTCGTTAATTTTTATATTGCGTTTAATCCTATTTTAGTCTTATTTGCTATTACGACTTTATTTATACCTAAAGCTATCCTAGCGTTTAAGGCGTCCGCCTTAGAAAGGGGGGATAATTATAACGCAGCTACCCGCGCAACTATAGAGTCGGGAGATAGGGATATATGCACGATAGATAATATATTTTAGCTCGGGGACTATTCGGCTATTAGTCGCTAACTAGTCCCCGTTAACCCCTCTCGAGGCCTAAGGGTATATCCCTAAGGCCCTAATATATCTTAGAAGAGGGGCAAGCTTTATTTAGTCTTACTATAAGAGGGCAACCGTATTATAATAAAGGATTATTCGTACTTTTAACTATCGTTCCTACCTTCCTAAACGTACCTTTAGTCTGTCTTCTTATATACTTAAAAGCACTTATAAGGAAACCGATTTTAGTAGGTTTAAGAAGCATATAGCCTAGGAAAACGACCTCCCCTACTATAAAGGAAAGCTATTCCTTACGCTTAATAGCGAGGCAAGGATTTTAAAGGATTTTTACGAAAGCCCGATATATAGCTACTAAGGGATATCCCGGACTTATAATCGAATTCGGAATTACTATAATATTTATAATCTTCGCCGAGCAATTTCGAAGATTATTAAGGCATGTAATACTTATAATAAAGCTAAGGCTGTATAGCATAAGCATTATAGAAACCTATAGCCTATAGAGACCCCCGAATTACCTTAGGAATCTATTGCTATAGACTTTATTACGAAGTTACCGAAATCTATCGAACCTATAACAAATATAGAATATGACTCTATATTAAATTAGTTATAGTAGACCGCTTTACGAAATATAGTTATTTTATTCCGATTAAAGAAGCTATATCGGCTAATGAATTATCTTACGTCTTTATAAGATATATTCTAGCCGATAGAGGTTTACTAAAAACCCTAATTACGGATAGGGACCGAAAGTTTATATTATACTTTTAGTAGAGCCTTATACAAGCTCTAGGAACTAAGCATAAATTATCTACTGCTTATTATCCTATTACCAACGGAATTACGGAACGGCTAAACTAGACCTTAAAGCAATACCTTCGAAGCTATATTAAATATTAGTAAGACGACTAGCTAGTTAAGCTAGTAATAGCTTAGTTAGCTTATAATACCTCGGTATCGGAACCTATATAGTATACACTAGCCTTTGCGAATTACGGATTTATACGTAAAGCCTATAGGTCTTCCCTACCCGAAGTGTTATAGCACTAGGTAATAGCTAGATAACCTTATTATTCTATAAAGAGAAAAAGAACTATAGAGGCTAAGGGCTTGTTTATATATAGGACTATATATCACGTGGTATATTACTATATACTATGTTATGTAATATAGTACTATAATAGTACTCTATCTTTAGAGACGATTTAGTCTCTTAAGCGCTAAGAAATCGTCGAAATCGCTTATTAGAAATATCTTTAGGGGCGGGCCTAATGTAAAGGGCCGGGCTTATCCGGATTACATCTATAGAAGCGTTAGATAGCTTTAGGACAACCTCTTAGGTTATCTTCGGGCTACTAAGTCGGTTCTTAGTAATGTTTCTATTTAATTAGATAAGTTAGAGTCGGGGCTTCGTTATTATATAAATAAGAGCCTAAAGAGAAGCTTAGAGGCAGAGGATTACAGCAGTGCAGAAAGTGTCGAGGAAGATATAAAGATAAGAGAGAGAAGAGGATGTTAAATTGCTTAGTGATAGTCTGTCTAGGTGCGGACTAAGATCCCTTTATATAGCCACTTTCATAGGAATAAAGGTATATATAACTTAACTAAGTGTCGGGATAGAAAGCGCTATTAATTCTATGCTAGGTGCATATAGTCTAACTTTATATAGTATCCTAGTTGTTGCGTGATTATTTACACGAGTAATAGGAGGTAGTAAAGGTAACCCTAGTCAACCGGGGCCCGACTATAGACTATGCGTATATTAGTCCATACACACACCACATACTTCGGCATTCGGTATCTTAAGCATTCGGGCAGCTAATACAGCTAGGTGACTTATATTATATGCAATAATACACGGCGGTTCTAATGTATATCTTTATATGCCGGTAGGATAAACCAATCGGGAGATATCTACTCCCTTATAGCCCCTCTTAAAGGGTACTTATTGTATAAGAAGTACGCTTTATATATATCCGTTTATAACTAACTAAGATTTATAAAACTCTCTAAAACCCCTATTTCTAGGAAAAATCTTTTTATATAGAGAAAAATAACACTACTATATTATATAGAGACATTTTAAAAAAACTCTACTATGTATTTATTAGTTAGTTTAGTAAACCTATATATAGAAAAAAACTAAAGGTTATATAAAGGAAAGCTAGAAAAAAGCATAAGAAAGAGCAGCTAAAAACCTCTATATATCTTTATATATAGGATCCTATTTAAGACTTAAGAGGCCTCGAAATGTATTGATTAGTATACGCCTTAATTCTTTTATAAATATATTAGCAATATTTTCGGCGGATTTTATATAAAATACTTCTATTTCGCCTAGTAGAATACTATTGCGGGTAAAGTTATAGACGAGGCCGATATATTTCTAGAGTTTATAAGATTCTAGGTTATTTACTATCTTTAGTGCTTATTAACTATCGGAGAATATTAACGGGACTTTATAAGATATAGATATAGACAACTCTTTTACTATACTATTTAAGTAGCTATATAGGTATAAAGCCTCCTTATTAGCCTCTCTAAGGTCTATAGACTCTACTTCGTAAGTAGACAGCGATATGTATTTTTTTTAATATAACTAGCTTATAAGATTATTACGTATAAAGAAATAGTATTTAAAGACCGATCGTCGGTATATAAGGTCACTAGCCTATTTAGAATCCGTATAGGCTATAAAATAAAAATCTAGTATTAGTATATTGTAGTTATAGTATAAGCATAGGTTAGGGAACCTATTTAGGTATTTCTATATAACGTCGAGGGCTTTAAAATACAAGGAGTCGGACTAAGAAGAAAATCTTACGTAGGATATTACTGCGAAGAGGATATTAGGCCTTATAAATAGGGCTAAAAATAGTAAGGAGCCTATTTGCATTAAGTATTGCTATTTAAATAGTAGAGAATTGCTATTTGTATAGTAAATTAGGATTATCTCTATAATTTCCGCGCGCACCCCGCACGCCTATATCCCGCTACTAAATTTCCGTAGAGGTATATGGCAATTAAGAGGGCCGCGTAAATCGTGCCTAGCCTTGATTCAATTTAATTCAATCCGGCTCCGTGCCCTCTACTACGTGCCTTCTACTGCGTGCGCGGCTCCTTAATATATGCTTCGTGCCCTGCTGCGTGCCCTACTGCGTGCCCTACTGCGTGCCCTACTACGTGCCCTTTGCTACGTGCCCTCTACTATGTATGCGGCTCCTTAATATATGCTTCGTGCCCGGCTGCGTGCCTTACTGCGTGCCCTACTACGTGCCCTACTGCGTGCCCTCTACTATGTGTGCGGCTCCTTAATGTATGCGTCGTGCCCTACTACGTGCCCTACTATATGTTGTTATTCTTCGCACAATTTACGCGGCTCTCTTAGTTGCTATATACTTACACTAGATTTTAGTAGCGGGATATAAGCGCGTAGGGTGCGTGCCGAAAAATTAGGTTTACTATACAAATAGCAATTTATTACTATATAAATAGCAATAAGTCTTACTATTTTTCCCGTAGTAAATCTCTATTCGTCCCGGAGGTACCGAAGTACTATATATCCCCGCATCTCCTTATATCTCCCCGCGCCTCCCCGCGCCGACACGCAGTAAGGCATACAGCCGGGCAAGTAGAGCACGCTGCCGGGCAAGCAGAGCACGAAGCATACATTCATTAAGGAGCCGCGCACGTAGTAGAGGGCACGCAGCAAGGCACGCAGCACACGCAGTAGAGGGCACGCAGTAGAGCACGCAGCCGGCCACGCAGTAGGGCACCTAGCATACATTAAGGAGCCGCACACGCAGTAGAAGGCACGCAGTAGGGCACGCAGTAGGACACGCAGTAGAGCACGCAGCAGGGCACGCAGTAGAGGGCATGCAGTAGGGCACGCAGCAGGGCACGTAGTAGAGCACGTAGTAGGGCACGCAGCAGAAGGCACGCAGTAGAGGGCACGTAGTAGAGCACGCGGCAGAGGGCACGCAGCCGGGAGCCGGGCACGAAGCATTATACATTAAGGAGCCGCGCATATAGTAGAGGGCACGCAGTAGAGGGCACGCAGTAGAAGGCACGCATATAGCCTGCTAGGTAGTATGCGCACGTAATTTAGGTTGGCGGGTGTAGGTGTAGGGAGGCGCGGGGAGATGCGGGGATGTATAGTACTTCGGTACCTCCGGGACGAATAGAGATTTACTACGGGACAAATAGTAAGACTTATAGCAATACTCTTTGCATTTAGTATAAGAGTATGTTATTTTAGAGGCGTTCTTTATTCCTAATTTATTTAATTTAACGCCTCTAGTAGTAGGTGTATTAAAGGTTCTTATTAGTAGGTATCTCCTATATTTGCATTCGCAAAAACTCGTTCCGTTGTATGTATTCTATATGTCTGTCTAGCTAGGAAGAAGGGGAAAAGGGGCCCCTTTATAGGTATTAACGTAACCTCGGGTCATATAGGTCACGTGCCCTTAACGACGTCGTACGTATCCTTTATCCCTTATCCCTTATTCTTATAACACTAGCAGTCTTTACAAAGTCGTGCAAACAGCAGCCAGACGAGCGTAGCAATAAGGGTCGCAATAAGGGCGCAACAAGGGCGCAACAAGGGGCCAAATAGGGATCCATAGCCCGGTCGAATAGGGCCGTGTTGTTATCGTAGATCCGTCTTTTCAACCTTGCAATAGCCTTGCAAACAGCCGTACAACGTACGGGAAAAAGAGCGTGTTCGGGCCGGGAAAAGAACGTTGAAACAGAGCGTGTGTTTAGGCCGGGAAAGAACGTTGCCGGATCGTAGTAGGGTCGGCACAAGACGTTGTCGGGGCGAAACAGGGCTTATTTCGGTGCTTATTTCGGGGCACTAAAAGGAGAATCAAAAGAGTTTTTGCAGGGCGCCGAAAAGGGGAAAGAATAAGGCGCCGAAAAGAATAGGGCGCCGAAAAGGGGGAAAATAAAGCAGGAAAAACAAAGCAGGGAAACACAAAGCAGGGAAACACAAAGCAGGGAAAAACAAAGTAGGGAACATACTAGCAGTCTTTAAAACAAAGGACAAGAACGCGAATAAAGGCGAACACGAATAAAGGCGAAAGACGTTATCTCGGAAAAACAAAGAGTAAAGGACGAGGGCGTCTATCGGGGCAAAGGCGGTCTTGCCGGGTGACTATAACTAGCTAGGGCCGTAGGAGCTTAAGTTGTCTCGGAACGTTAGAACAGGAAGTCGTCTCGGCCGGCTTAGCAGAGCGTTTGACTACGGCTGCGGACTTCGGCTATTGGATTAATATTGCCGAAAGCGTTATGCGTGTGCTTATCGGAGCATTTGACTGCGGCTGCGGACTTCGGCTATTTGACTGCGGCTGCGGACTTCGGCTATTGGAATTAACTAGCGGACTTTAAAGAGTCGTAGTTGCGGAAGTCAAGGTTAAGGCCGGGATTAGGGTCGTGCTTATAGGAGCTAGGGACTAAATCGAGGTTATTCGTGCCGGCGGAAAGCAACTATAGGAGCTTGTTTTAACGGTTGCGGAGCCGCTATTATTGCTATTACCGAGGGCAAGGAAGATGCCGTTTTCGATGCTGCCGAGACTTGCCGGAAACGTCCTCTTTAGCGTTAGGGCCGGATTTTGCGTTACTGCCGAGACTTACCGGAAATATCCTCTTTAGCGTTAGGACCGGATTTTGCGTTGCCGAAAGCGTTATCTTAAGTATTGCCTTGCCGAAAGTGTTGTCTTAAGTGTTGCCGAAAGCGTTATCTTAGGCGTTGGCGAGAGAGCTAGCTTTATAGTGCCGGGTGCCGATAGAGCCGTCGTTGTGTTCTCGGGGGGGGGGGGGGGGGGGTGGGCTTAAAGCAGCAAGCGGACTATATTCTCGGGGCTTAAGGCAGCAAGCGGACTTTGTTTTCGGGGCTTAAGGCAGCAAGCGGACTGTATTCTCGTTCGTGGCTTAAGGCAGTAAGCGGACTGTATTCTCGATCGTGGCTTAAGGCAGCAAGCGGACTGTATTCTCGATCGTGGCTTAAGGCAGCAAGCGGACTATATTCTCGATCGTGGCTTAAGGCAGTAAGCGGACTATATTCTTATGCCGGGTCGGAAGACGGCGGGGTGTTTATCGTACGTAAGGGTCTTTACGCGATAATCTTATCGGAAGTAAGCGGCGGGCTTTTAGTTGTTATTGCGTAAGGGTCTTTACGCAATAGTCGTAATTAAATAGCTCGTGTGTTAATCGAATGTCTCGTGGATTCGGGAGTGTTTATCGGGTTCGCGAGGGTCTTAAGGGTCGGCCTCGTAGTTGTCTTTTAGTACCGTTAGAAGAGCTTTTCTCGAGGAAGCGGAAGAGCTTTTCGGCAGTTAATAGGTTGTTTCTCAAACTAGCTAATAAAGGAATTAAGGTTATCGTCGCGAGGTTCTTCGCGAAGCGGTCGGCGTTAATAGACGTACTTCCTGCTAGTGCTACTCTTCTTTTTCTAAAGCGGTGATCGGCTAGCGGGAAGCTTAAAGAAGATCTATACGCAACCCCTAGAGGCGAGCTAGACTCGGAAGGTAAAGTCTTCTTATTCTTAGCGTAGATAACCCTCTCTAAGTGTATAAACCAGGATTATTAGGCCGGAGCCGGTTTAATAAAGATCTATAATACGTTTAAAGATTAAGATCTGCCTCTTCTCCCTTACTATTAGTATTCGAGCCTTACGAACACTAATTAGTGTTAGTAGGTATCTCCTGCATTTGCATTCGCAAAAACTCGTTCCGTTGTATGTGTTCTATATGTCTGTCTCGCTAGGAAGAAGGGGAAAGGGGGCCCCTTTATAGGTGTTAACGTAACCTCGGGTTACGTAGGTCACGTGCTCTTAACGACGTCGTACGTATCCTTTATCCCTTATCCCTTATTCTTACAATAGTTCCTATATTTTATTTATTAAAATCCATTATGTTTCTTTTTATATAGGTTGCTTAAGATATATATAATTCCTTTATGTCTCTGTTTATTTATATAGATAATCCTAAGAAGTCTTTAACTTCCCTTAGCGATTTAATCGGCAGGGTTTTATTAATTTAATCTATTACTTAGTTTATTATACGCTCTATAGGTCTAAAGAATAAGAGATTATCTATATAGACGGCTATAGCTATTCGTAGTATACTATTTATAAATACCCCTTCGTCTATTAAAAGGCAGTAAAAACCAAGCTTATTAAGGACGCTTTTTAGTAGGTTTTACTAGAGTAAAGGACTTTGTTTTAAGACGTATAGTGCTTTTCTTAATTTAGCTATAAGCTTCTTTATCTTGTTTTTATTTAAGTAGTCGAAGTAAGTTATACCTTTATATTTTATATCTTTATGTTAGTTAAACTATGCTTATAGTATTATATCTAGAAATGCTTTAGGTATTAATATATACGTTTTTATATCTTTATCCGTATATAGAAAGCCATCTTTTATATTAAACTATAGTACTCTTTAGTTTCTAGCGATAGCGTATAGTAGTAGGAGCCTTATAGACTTAGGTCTTACTATAGTAGAAAAGGTTTTAATACAGTCTAGGCCGTATATTTGCTTATAGCCTAAAGCTATAAGTCGCGCCTTAAATTTCTTTATTTAGTTTTTATTATTCTTGTTAACTCTATAGACCTATCGGCTTCCGAGGGCTTCCCGGTCTTCGGGTAGCTCGGTTATTTCCTAAATATTATTATCTATAACCTACTATATTTCTGCTATTATATCTTTATCTTAGTATAGAGCTTCGGCGCTTTTTATAGCTTACTTATTATAGGTTTTTAGTTCTATAGGATTATACCCTTCTAAACTAGAGAGAAAGGTTATATTATCGTTATTTATTAGTAGATATATTAGGTATTCTAAGTAGTTATTATAGAATTCAGCCGGCTTCTTAAGTATTTCAACCTGAATTCTTTAATCCTTATTATTATTATTATCCTATAATATAGCTTATACCGTAGGGCATAAATATAAGCAAAGCTTTACTATAGCTAAGGGCTTGTCGGGAAATACGGTGAATCCCCGGGAGGAGACCTATCTAATAGCGGTATAGGATTTCACTAGGAGCCCCGTTAGACAGGTAGCTAATAGGCGCTAAGTATTTTTAGCCGGTTTAACCCCGGCCCCTAATATAGCTAATTAGCGCACTGAATATTTAGACTCTATCTAATTATAGCGTGTTATTTCGCGGCAGCTAATAGCCGTACTTCGTTTTTATAGCAGGGGACCCTTATAATAACAAAAAAGCTTACTATATATATTAAGTAAGCAAAGCGGCTTGCCGCAACTTACACACATTCTATGTTCTTCGTAGCGTAAAGTAAGCTTTGCTTAATAATATAGTTAGGATTATTATCCTCGGATATATTATCGGGTATTTTATTTCTAGGATTTATTAAAGGGTGTATATTTAGGATTTACATCTAATATAAAGAACTTTATATATAAATAGTTATCTAGTATTTTCTTTTTTAAGGGTATTGTTAGTTAGTTAAACAAACAAATAGGGTTGTAAACTAGCTGGATTAGTCTATAATAATTCTATTAACTAAGGGGCGACAAATAGCCCCTTTATATAGGCTATAAAGCCGTATATTGTTAGGGCCCGAAGCCGGCCCCTTACGAGCCCTCGTTGCGACGTAGGGGCTATGCCTATAAGGGCGATTAAGTCAATAACTCAATTATCATAAGGGCGGCCGAGTTAGTAACGCTATCACCGGGGTCCCTAATACATCGTGTTATTAATAGCACATCCGTATAGGCGTTGCCCGCACGTACTCTATTTAATCACGTAGATTATAATCGTGCCTAAAGAACGGATATCTCTTATTCCTATACTAGCAACTTTTTCTTTATAGTTGCTAAAACAGTAAGTCCGTAATTTAAATAAGGGAGATAGGAAGAACGATATATTAAGTAGAAGGCCTAATAAATACATTTAATAAATATAAATAAAAAAGGGGGTAGAATACAGGGAATACTATTAGTAGGGATCACACGTGAGATATCTTATTAAGAGGTCTTCTAGTTGGTATTCAAGTGTGTTGTTCTGCCTAGCTAGAAAGGGGGGAAAGGGGCCCCCTTTATAGGTCCTTTAAAGAACCAGACCCGGGCCTGCCGGGCTCCCAACAGAGCCCTGTTGGGAGCACGTGACCCAGCCGCTGACGCTGTCATCCGAGTCATGACAAGGCTGCTGCCGGGGTCATGACAGGGCTAATGACGCTGCCGTCGGGACCGTCGGGGTCATTAGGGGTTATGACTCATGACCCTTTTCCTCGTGGTGTTTATCCCACATTCCCACATTCCCACACTGGCAGTTTTTCTTTAAAGCTTCTTCTTTAAAGCTTGCAACCGTAACTAATTGATTATGCGTATTAGGCCAAAAGGGGCCTAATGAATATAAAGAATGAATATAAAAGAGAATATGAGATTGGCGGAGGTCTGGGCTCGTGAGGCTGCTTGTTGTCGCCGTGCTGTGGGCGTTTGTTGCGCGGAGCTGTGGGCGTTTTGCTAAATCTCGGAACAAAAAGAGTATGGTCGTCAGCCAGGGCGTCTGCCGAATGACTAATGAAAAGGAAGTCTGTATGCGCTTCGTGTGGTGATATCCTTCGTTAAGGTATCGGACGAGTGCGCTACGAGACTTCGTGTGTTTTATAGTGACGGCTTCCTGCTAGGGGGTTGAGGGAAGCGTCTGTATGGGCGGCGGCTTCGTGGTTTAAAGCGTCTGTGTGGGCGGCTTCGTGGGTTCGATAGAGCTGCTTCGAGAGCTGCTTCGAGGCTTAATATAAGCAGTAACGGCTTTCTGCTAGGGGCTTATTGGTAAAGCGTCTGTGTATTCGGCGGCTTCGTTAGGTATTTGAGGGAGCTACTTTGAGAGCTGCTTTAAGAGCTGCTTCGAGGCTTGCTTTGCTCGACGGGATTTTCGCAGTGACTATATTGCTGCTAGGGGCTTATTAGGGGAAGCGTTTGTTCGTTCGGCGGCTTTGTGGTATTAAGGGAGCTGCTTCGAGAGCTGCGTTAAGAGCTGCTTTAAGGCTTGCTTTGCTCGACGGGGTTCGTAGTGACGGCTTTCTGCTAGGTGCTTAAGGGTAAAGCGTCTATTCGTTCGGCGGCTTCGTGGTTAATATCGAGGGAGCTCCTTCGAGAGCTGCGTTAAGGGCTGCTTCGAGGCTTGCTTTGCTTCGACGGGGTTCGCAGTAACGGCTTTCTGCTAGGTGCTTAAGGGTAAAGCGTCTGTATGGTCGGCGGCTTCGTGGGTTTTAAAGCGTCTATTAGGCGGCTTCGTTAGTGTTCGTATTAGAGGCAGCTGCAAGAGCTGCTGCTGCGAGAATTAATGTAAGAGCCGAATAAGTCGCAAAGAGGCCGGCATCGGGGCCTCGAGTCGTTAATTAAATAGTGCGACGGGGTTGTCTACCGCGTCGGCGGCTGCGGCGATAGTCGGGCTCGTTAGTCGCGAGGGTCTTCGCGATGATTGTCGTAACGGTCTAAAAAAAATGAATCTCTTAGTAAGTAAAAACCAGCGGTGTTTCTTTTCTTTCTTCCCGTCCTTACGGTCCGAAGAGAACTCCTATAGGTAAAACCAGCGGTGTTCTTCTTCTTCTCGTAAATGCGTTGCTAACGCGCTTCCTATCGACGTTTACTCTTCCTATAATAGGCGAGAACGGGATTAATAGGAAGCTTAAAGGGTCTATTTGCCGTAGAGCTAACACAAACAGCCCTTATTCTTAGCATAGATAACCTTCTCTTTGGTATACGCAATAGAACCTTAAGGGTAAAGATGCGTGGAAATAGCGTCCGTAAGGAATAAAGATTCTACTATACTTTCGAAGGTCGAGATCTGCCTCTTCTACCTTACTGTTCTATAATTAAATCTATTCAATTACTAATTAGTATTAGTAGGGATCATACGTGAGATATCTTATTAAGAGGTCTTCTAGTTGGTATTTAAGTATGTTGTTCTACCTAGCTAGAAAGGGGGGAAAGGGGCCCCCTTTATAAGTCCTTTAAAGAACCTAACCCGGGCCTGCCGGGCTCCTAACAGAGCCCTGTTGGGAGCACGTGACCCAGCCGCTGACGCTGTCATCCGAGTTATAATAAGGCTGCTGCCGGGGTTATAACGGGGCTAATAACGTTGCCGTCGGGACCGTCGGGGTCATTAGGGGTTATAACTTATAACCCTTTTCCTTGTGGTGTTTATCCTATATTCCTACATTCCTATAAATACTATAGGGGAGACCGTAGGTAACTATAGGCAAAGGACGAAGGCTTCTATCCTAATAGAAAGGCTATTCGTATCGATAAAGCGTTTAAGGGCCTTATTTAGCGATGCCTTCGTTATAGCGTCGGCGGGGTTATCTTTCCTATAGATCTACCTAATCTCTTTAATCTCCCGTCGCTTATACGACTAACGCAACGCTATAATATCGATTATTAAGCGTTTCTCCTTCGTAGTGCCGAGCTTCGTAGAGGGAGTATAAGTTAGTGTATATAATAAGAGGGATCGGTAGGAGCTAAAGACGTGTTATAACTATCCGGAGGGTCGTAATAAGAGAGATACTAAGGTCTATACCGTTTACTATCCCGTAGATCTCGCTCGTAAAGACACTATAGGTTACTTACTTATACTTCGTCGAGCTCTAATAGATAATATTCCTATTAATCCGAAAATGCGTATTCGCACGCTCGGTCTTATTAACGAGCGTAATAACGAAGCCTAACTAAGACGAAAGGTCTTAGTTATTTACGAACGAGCTATCCGTAAATACTATAAGTTTAGCTATCTCGAGATTAATTAGTCTATACGTAAGTCTACGTTATTAATAGTCGATCTACTACTAAAGGCGCTTATTAAGGATGTTATAGTCCTTCTCTTTAAGGGCTTAGACCTAGGCTACTACGGAGATATCGAATAAGGCCTCTAGCTAATAGATAGAGGCGACGTACGTAGTATAAGGCCGTTACTTAAGGTACTACTAGGCTTTATCACGAGCCCGTAAGTCGACTACCTCGATCCTTAAGGCTTATCCCTTCTACTATAGGAGTAGAACGTCGTCGTAGAGCGTTAATTTTGCTCTATTAAAGCCTATAGCATTCCCTAAGGTTATTTAAGCCTTCGGCTTAGCGCGAAATTAAGCTATCTAAAGCTCTTTTTCTTCCTAAGCCGAAAAGATAGCTAAACCGAGCATTAGGGTATTATCGGTGTATATTCCGACGAGGCTAAAGTCGTCGGGTCCCTAATTTATAATTAGAAGGCATAAGTTATAGGTAGAAGGAGCTATATTAAGGCTCTTAATATAGTGCTTATAGTAGGTTTTCTATTAATATACACCGGCTTCTATAAGGCCGTATAATAGTATAATAACTCTTATAATTATACCGTTTAGATACTTGCCTTAAAGCTCTACTAGAAGGGCTGCTAAAACTATACGATTAAGCTCTATCTAGGCTTAAGGATAGGCTTACGTAATATCGCGTAGAGATAGGCTTATGCCTTAGCGAAGTAAGGCGGGAGTAAAGGCTAAGATTAAACGCTAGCTAATACGCTAGATAGTAGGGGAATAGGTTAGAAGCGAGCTTTTCTCTATATCGCTATAGCCCTAGATAACTAAGCGGTACTTTTCGTAAGGCTTAACGTTACGGCCCTTTACTTCCCGGACTATCCGGGACCGAAATAGGCGGTAAGATCTATAAAGCGATTCGTCGAACTATTTAAAACTAAAGACCCCGCGTACTATAAGATCGTTAATCTCTCGTTAGTCGGATTCCTTAAAAAGGGCGCTAGGTATAGTAATAACGCCGTTATTACGTAGCTTAAGTAAAAGCCATAATGCATCTTCTTCCTTCTTAACTAAGAATTAATTATTAAAGGTTACGGTCTTTAGCTTATTCCTTAAGCCGGGGGGACGTCCGCGCTTATAGGGATACGGAGGAGCAAGCAGCGCTCGCACTAGAGAGGGGGAAAGGTCTAGCTCGGGAATTTCGTCCGGAGCAAAAGAACCGACCTTAGAGAGGGTATCTATATTATCGAGGATAAGGGGATCTAAGGTATCGTTATTGCTATAGTAGTACGGCTATATAAAGGTAGAACGGAAGACCGTAGGGCTATTAACGGTCTCGATAGTAAGGTCGTAGCCGTTAATAAAGGCGATCTTATATAGACCCTACTATTATTATTTCTCTCTTTAGACGTAGACTTTACTCTATAGCGGTAGTAATAGAGTATTAAGGGTTAAAAGGCCGTTTCGAGCCTATAGGGTATCCCTAACTTACTGTATAGCGGAGAGCTACCGTAAGGCTTTTATAGCCTTTTAGATAGTCGCGGCTCTCTATACCGTAGTTGCCGAAGGAGGGGAGTGCTAAGTTATCCGTAGGTACGCTTTAAAGACGAAGAGCGTAAGGATAAGGCCGTTTAGTCCTACTATATTATTTATAGCTTTAATAGCTATTTATAGGACGGATTTAAGGGCCGTTATCTATAAGGGTCTTCGACTATTAGTAAGATTAGGTCTACGACCTAATCCGCATTCTTATATACGAGCGGGGAAGAGGCACGTGCGGGCGGGGAAAGGGGCTCGTGCGAATAAGGGTAAGGGGCTCGTGCGGATAGGGGTAAAGGGCACGTGCGGACAAAGGGGTACGTGCGTAGAGCTATATATCCGTATGCATAGGTACGCCTACACTTAGTTCTTTATAGATAATTTCTATACTTATATAGAGGGCACTTATATAATTACTCTGCCTACCCTATTATAGTATTATCTATCTCTCTTTTTTATAGACCTATTAATAGAATAACGTCCCGCTTTTATAATAGCGGCACGTATTAACTAGAACGATAGGCCGCTACGATAAAAGCGGCACGCGTAGTAACACTAGCTGCTATTATAGACTTACTAAATAACGATATAGAGGACGTCTTTAAGCAATAGGCCGAGGGGTCCTAGCAACTATAGCTGCGATAAGAGTCGCTAAATAAGCGGGCCTTCGTAGAAGCCCGTTTAGGTAAGGCGACGGCGGACGCCGTACCTTCTATAGCGGAAGAGGAGCGCCTTCTAGTGCTACTATAGAAAATAGCCGTTAATCCGGTTAAACAAAGGGGGTTGCTAAAAGTCCTTAGAGTTAAAATAGGATCTATAGCGCCTACCTCTACGGATACGCTACTCGCGCTTACGGCTGCGTTAACGAACTCTCCCGCGGCTAAGGACGCTAGTATAGCTAACCCGAGGACGGCCCTTAAAGCTGCCTTCGGCAAAAGGAAGCCTCTACCGTAGCCTATATAGGACGGTAAGCTAGAGTCTTTTTACTTCTTCCTATATCGCCTCCGTAGTAAGTTTACCGTTAACGAGAAGTAAGGCCTTAACGGTTGCCGCGATACCGCCTAGTATTCGCTGCTCTATACGCTGCCTAAGCTATAGATACGGCGGATTTCTAAGTTCTAGGAGAGTGGCGGGCCTAATAGCGCCTACGACCCCCGTGTCTTTTTTAACTACCTTATCTACGCGTTCGGCAACGTGTAGGAGTAGGAGAAAGCGTAAGATAGGTTGCGGATCCTCTTTTAGAAAGACGGCTAGACGTTTAGGGACTTCCTTCCCGACTTTAAGGAGACTATTACTCGCGCCGCCGGAAATAGCGTTTAGGGAGATAGCGCTAAGCTTATATAGCTGCGTAATTTAATTACTCCGTAACTACGTGAAATGCTTATCCTAATCGAGATGCCTACTAACTTCTAGGAGTATATAGGTCGCCTTATAAAGGTAGCCTAAAACTATAAGCAAAGCCCTAGCTTTTAAAAGTTATAAAAGCGCGCTAGTACGAACGGCGTTAGCAATAAGAATAGAGGAGTTCCTATTAAAAACGCTATAACGCTCCTGCCGCCTAGATCCGCGCCTAATACTACGGTAGACTATAAAGGCGACGTTATAATATCTACTACGCGGCCCGCTCGTAGAAAAGCGAGGAATACTATCCGCCGCCTTAGGCAGCGCGCCTTCCTCTTCTATATAGCGAGCTAAGTAAGTGTCGAAGACGGAGCTTTAAAAGCGGAGAGAGGAGGGGCTTTACGTACGCTATAGCGCGGATAGATATTTCGCTACGGACTGCCTATATCGTCCCGCTCGCCTTACGGCGAAGCGAGCCGAACGGCCTATAGCGATTCGCGCTACCCGACCTTCTCTTAAGTCTAATATTAAGGAGGATAATATAGTCCCTACCGCTACTAATACGGAGGGAAACGCATAGCTCTAAAGCATAGACGGGCCCTAGAGCCTAATTCGCTAGCACTAGAGAAAAAGGAGTTAACTAACCGTATTAAGACTTCTCCTATTTTAATACCTATTATTATTAACCGTATAAACCTTATCTCTACTCTTATAGACGAGTGTTGCTAGTGCTACGCCGCTATCGATAAGGCATTCGCACGAGAACTACGTTTGCTAGTTAAAGATATAGGACCTCGGTACGTACGAGGAGCCTTAAGCGTAATAGAAGAAGCGAAGATTAAAGGTATCGCGTAAATAGCTATAGAGATTAACGGGCATAAGTAATTGCTCGTAGTATACGTCCTCCTTTAGCTAGAATTTAACCTAATCCTTAGTAAGCCTTAGCTTCTTTATATAAAGTCTTACTCTATACCGCACTAAGGAAGGCTTTAGTATAGGAATTCGCAGCGTTAGCTACGGTATATTAATAAGAATAAGCCTAAAGACACTAAGTGTGCTATAGAGCTTCGAGAGGCTAAGGAGGTTATAGCTTTAGTATTTATCGGTATAATTAACCGAATCCGTAGACGATACGGCTTAAAAGCCGCTATAGCCGCTATTTACGTAGTTAGTCTCGCGGATATTGAAAAAGCCTTACGACTAAAGAAGCCGAAAACGGAAGCCGAATTACGTTAAATAATCCTTACGTAGTTCTATAACCTACTGCCGCTCTTTCGAAAAAGCGAGGCCGATAAATTAAACCTATATAAGCCTAGCATTAACTACGCGATACTACTTCGTAAGGATTCTCGCGGATAAGATATAGTTCCGCCCTTTGGGCTACTATACGCGATGTCTTAAGACGAGCTGCTTATATTAAAGAAAACACTACGCGGCCTTTTAGATAAAGGGTTTATTTAGGCTAGGTCTTCTAAGGCCGCTGCTTTAGTGCTATTTACATAGAAACCCGGAGGAGGACTACGTTTTTACGTAGACTACTAAGCACTTAACGCAATAATACGACCGGACCGCTACCCGCTTCTGCTTATTAAGGAGATACTCTATAATATCGCTAAAGCGAAGTAGTTTACTAAGTTAAATATTTATTAAGCGTTCTATAAGGTGCGAATTACGGAAGGTAATAAGTAAAAGACCGCGTTCTACACTCGCTATAGGCTTTTCGAATAGATAATAATACCGTTTAGGCTTGTAGGGGCTTTTAGCACCTTCTAACGGTATATTAATAGTATTCTTCGCGAATTTCTAAACGAGCTCGCTTCCGCTTATATTAATAATATTCTTATCTATATAAGCGGTAGCCCAAAGCATTATATAGATAAAGTGCGGAAGGTGCTAGACCGGCTCTCTAAGCATAGGCTATATCTTTACCCTAATAAATGCGAATTCGGCGTCCGCTAAGTTAAATATCTTAGATTTATTATTATCGCGGGCGTTAGTATATAAGCGGACCCTGTAAAGATTTAGGCTATTTAAGACTAAATAGTCCTAACTTCGCAAAAGGGTATACGGAGTTTCTTAGGATTTATAAACTACTACCGGATTTTTATTCGTTAATTTTCTTATATCGTCGGTCCGCTTATAGCCCTTACTAGTAAAAGGGTAACCTTTTATAAAGGCGCTATATAGGTAGAGGCGTTTTAGATATTAAAAGACCTATTTTCGTAAGCCTTAGTGCTACTATAATAGGACTTTAATTATCCCGTAATACTTAAGGCGGACTATAGTAGATTCGCGCTTAAAGGCATACTTTCGCAAAAGGTAGACGGCTAACGCCGCTTTATAGCTTTTTACTCCCGTAAGCTTACCTCCGCCGAGCGGAACTACGCTATCTACAATAAGGAACTGCTTGCTATAATTAGCTATTTAAAGCAATAGTAAGCGGAGCTCTATAGCTATAAGAACTTCGAGATCCTTATAGACTATCGCAACCTTAAGTATTTTATAATTTAACGTTATTTCTTTAAGCGATAGGCCTATAAGGCGGAATACCTTTCGCGGTTCTATTTCCGGATTAAGTACCGACCCGGAAAAGAGGCTATAGTGCCGGGCGCTTTATCTTAAAGAGATTAAGATCGGCCTTTTAATACAGATTATAATGCCTAAGAGCTTTAAATACTCTTAGAGGAGACGCTACGTATATATCTTAGAGTAATACTTATCGGTGCGGACGGCGTAGTCTTAGTTAATAGTAAGGGCGATAAGGATAAAGACGATAGCGAGGACGATAATAATTCGTCTTTTAGTTCGGAAAGTAATAGGATAATTAAAGAAGACGCGGAGCCCGATACTTAGGAAGCGGACTTCGCAGCGGCTACGACCCGGGACGACCTTAATATATAAGACGCGGAGCTAATTATTAATATAGGCCTTAACCGACGGATTTTTTAGGACGAGGAGCTTTAGCGTATATAGGACCGCTTAGCAGCTTAGGACGTTACCTACGGGAGCGTACGCCGCGCCGTAGAGGCAGGAGCACGACGATTCGACCTTAAGCTTAACCTTAAGGTATAGGTAGCCGACTGCTACGTAGACTTACGTAGGCACCTACGGTTCCGCGGACGGCTTTAGGTTCTTAGTTCCTCTATAACTATAGAGGCTATAGTAAGAGACGCTCCCCTAGAGCTAGAAGAGGGGAACGCGCTCTAAGGACGGCTTATTTAAATAGTATACGACGCTAGCGTCGTCGGCTACCTTAGCCGCGAAGGAATAGTTACCGCTATATCCTACGACTTTTATTAGCCGCTCCTCTAGCTATACGTTAGACGATTCCTCTATAACTATAATATCTACGGGCGTATAAAGATTTAGCGTATGCTTAAGAAAAGCCTGCTTAAATCGCTTCCTATACCGGACCGGTTCTATACGTATATTTAGATAGACTTTATTATAGACCTCCTTTTTATAGAAAGCGGCAACCGTAATCTTTAGGTAATTAACGACTATCTAAGTAAGGAAGTTATATTAGAACCTATACTCTCTATAGAAGCGGAGATCTACGCGGAGCGCTTTCTCGTATACTACGTACGATTCTATTAATAGCTAACCTTAATTATAAGCGATAGGGGCTTAAATTAGATAAGCCGCTTTTAGTAGCACCTATATCGGCTGCTATAGATTATATAGCTGCTAAGTATAATATATTATCCGTAAACCGATAGGGGGCCGGAACGGCTTAACTAAGAAGTATAAGCTTACCTCTAGGGCGTTATCGACTATATCTAAAGGGATAAGGATAAGTAGCTCCCTATAGCGTAAATAGCCCTTAATAGGAGAAATTACTCTTTAATTAGTATATCCCTTTTCTTCGCACTATATAGGTACGAACCGGTATCCCTATTTCCTATCGCCGTAGATATAGTAGCGGAAAAGCCGTCTAGCAATAGCCTAGAGGGGCGC
Source organism: Ophiocordyceps sinensis (assembly GCA_012934285.1). Classification (NCBI taxonomy): domain Eukaryota; kingdom Fungi; phylum Ascomycota; class Sordariomycetes; order Hypocreales; family Ophiocordycipitaceae; genus Ophiocordyceps; species Ophiocordyceps sinensis. Next base: position 4,754,698 of record JAAVMX010000006.1, on the reverse strand, counting down.
GTAGCCTCCTTTATATAGCGACTTAAGTAGGTCTCGGACTTTTGTTAGTCGTTAATAGCCTCGGTAGCGTAGGACTAAGAGCGGTATACTAATAAACGGCGGGAACCCGTAGAGCGATTTACGGTAGGTAATAAAGTCTAAGTAGACCTACGGAATTACGCATCCTTAAGGCCGAAGAAAAAGCTCGACTAATTATACGTAAAATTTACGGTTAATAGAGTGCTAAGCCTATAAGCCGTCGAGCTAGAGGGATTGCCTAATAGAATTCACTTTAATTTTAACGTAGACCTTTTTCATTGCGTAATAGTAAATCCGATGCCCGGCTAAGTAATAGTAAACTCGCAGCCTCTTATAATCTTAGTAAAAGGAGAAGAAGAATTCCTAGTAGAGGAAATTCTTACCGCACGATAGAAGAAGGTCGGTCGCGGCAATAGGCGCGAGGTGCTCGTAAGGTAGTTAAGGTACTAAGACCTAATATAGCACCTAGCAGCGGACTTCGTAGATACGGAAGCGCTCGATCGCTTTAAAGAGCGCTTAGGGGCTATTAGAGAAAACGATAGACCGCCCGACGCTACGTTGCCGGCAAAGATATAATAGAAGAAGGTGCGGTTTACGCTCCTTAAAGCGAGCCGCGTAGCTTAAGGCGCGGCCGGGCCTTACGTAATACGTCGTTAATTTTCGCTTAAGTAAGGTAGGGGTCTTATATAAGGGTCTTCGACTATTAGTAAGATTAAGTCTACGACCTAATCCGTATTCTTATATACAAGCGGGGAAGAGGCACGTGTGGGCGGGGAAAGGGGCTTATATAAATAGGGGTAAGGGGCTTATACGAATAGGGGTAAAGGGCACGTACGGATAAAGGGGTACGTGCGTAGAGCTATATATCCGTATACATAGGTGCGCTTACACTTAGTTCTTTATAGATAATTTCTATACCTATATAGAGGGCACCTATATAATTACTCTGCCTACCCTACTATATTATCCTACCGATTTCGGCGTATATTATCTTAAACGCACGACGGAGCGAGCCGTAATACCTTTTAACTTTACCTATAGACTAATATGCCTTAATAGGAATCTAAGTATACGTAATACCTATAATACGAGCTTTATTATAAAACTTAGTTAAGGCGAAGTTAGTACCCGCGTTATGCCGGATAAAGTTAAAGGGCCTAAGGTATAGATCGATCTAAAGTGCCTTAAGTATCTCCTATATATCCTTAGCTAATATAGGCGGGAGGAAACGCGCTCTTTAGAAAGATATCGCTATATCGACCGCGTATAGCACCGGACGGGTGCTATTGCCGACTTTTAGGTATATTATATTAACGACGACCTTAAAGTTAAATTCCTAGTTATCCTTTAATATAAACCTAAACCTTTAGGGTTCCGGCGCGTAGAGCTAATAGTAATAGCAGAGTTTTAAGATATCCTTTAGTGTTTTTACTAAGATATTATTATGCCTTACTTATTTTAATAGGTAATAAAGCCTATTAACAGCCGGGTGGCTAAAGCGGCGGTATAGCGTATATATCTCGGCTTTAGTTAAGAAAGCGACTGCGTTTTCTTCTTTACTAAAGAAGAACTATAGGTAGCTCTATTTGCGAAGAATAGGGACGTTTATACTTAGACCGATAATCGTATCGGTAGTATTATTAAAGTATACGCTTAAGCGATCTATATTAGCTAGGTAGAGGAGGAAGGGAGTAGTCGTTCCTAGCACGTAGAACGTAATACGGCTAATAGGGGTCTTAAAGGCAATAGAGCTAAGGGAACGCATATCCTCGCCGCTGCCGAATTTAATATAAGCCTAGCCGGCGGTAGACTCGTTAAGTACGACGGAAGGGTCTTTTTATTATAGGGCGAGATACTAGTCCTAGCCTATTATAGAGACTATAGCTACTCTAGTATTTACGAAGATACTATAGAAACGGTCTTTTAAGTAACGGTCGAAGACGAATTACGTAGCCGGGACGCTTAACTAGTCTATCCCTTATACGTCTTCGCCCGTAATTAAATAGTTAAAGGACTATTAGTATAGGATTTACGAAGCTTACCACTTAGTTAGTTCTTTATCGTTACTATCCTTATTATTACGCTATTCGATAGCGGCTTTAGGAGTCTCGTCACCTTTATATTTAGTAAGATAGGCCTTAAACCCTATACTAAGGTTACCGGTTAAAAGGCATTGCGCGTAGTACTAAGCCTTAGACCTAGCTCGTTCCTTTAGGGTATACTTTATCGATTAGCAGCCTTCCTTTTAATAAACGAAGTATTTCCTCGACTACTAGCGGTTGCTAAAGCTACTACCGCCGCTACGAGGGCTACGGTAGCCTTATCCGCTGCTCCGGTTAAACCTACGGCCGTTGCCGCGGTTATTAGTATATCTTCGGTCGGTATAAAATACGCTTAATAAACTATATTTATTATTTATATTTATAAAGAGACAATAAACAACGTTATACTCTAAGACACTATACTAACTAATACAATAAAAACACCTAAGACTAAGATAAAAACACCTAAGATAAAAAAGAAGATAGACCTCGTTCTCTAGTATAAACGGCTAGGCTATCTTAGCTATAAATCCCTATACCGATACCTCCGTAGACTGTACCTAGACATATCCGTAGACCAAAAAGATATTATAGCTATAAAACAATGCGAAGCTTGCATATAGGCTAAACATACCGATAAAAAAAAAGAAAACTCCCTTAAAACGACGATATCTCTTTCTTAATAAAATAAACGTTGATATCTAGGGCCTTATTAAAGTCCCTACCTACGATAAATTCAGATACTTTATATCTTTTCTTAATACCTATTCTAGGTACCTAAGAATATACTTAATAAAAGATAAAGCTAAAAGCCTGCCTAAGTTTCTAGAATTTAAAGCAGAACTTAAGAATAACATAGATAAAACAAAGATAAAAGAAGTCTTCTTAGACAACGCAAAAGAATTCATCTATAACATTAAACTATATGCCCTTAAAAACGGTATTAAATACAACTTAAGCCTACCGTTTACCCCTTACTCGAACGGCAGGATAGAGCGTATAAACAGAACAATACTTAATAAAGTTAGATCTATGCTCTATACGGCTAGACTGCCTAAATATCTTTAGGGTAAAGCTATTTTAGCAGCTATATATATATACAATCGATCTCCTTATACTACTCTAGGGTATATATGCCCTTTAGAAAAGAAAGAAAACAAGGCCCTTACTAGAGAAGATATAGAAAAATTCCGTGTGTTCGGAAGCATTATATACTATAAAAATAAAACACCTAGTAATAAACTAGACGTACGAGCCTATAAAGGAATCGTAATTAGCTACGAAGACACAGCCTATAAAATATACGACTATAGCAGAAAAAAGGTCGTGATATTAAAAGATATTACTATATTAGAAAACAACTTCTTAAAAGATAATAAAACCTTGAACTTTAATACTATACTATCTATAAAGAAAATTCCGGAGGATTATCTACGTACGAGATCCTCTATACTAGATATAAAACCTAATAATACCCTATATAATAAATCCTAGAATAATCCGAATGAAATACCAGATAATATATCCGAGGATGATAATCCTAACTATATAATATAGGACAATAATAATAAGGATTAAAGAATTTAGGTCAAAATACCTAAGAAGCCGGCTGAATTCTATAACGACTACTAAGAATACCTAATACATCTGCTAATAAATAACGATAATATAACCCTTCTATCTGCGTTAGAAGGTTATAATCCTATATAAATAAAAACCTATAAGCAAGCTATAAAAAGCGCCGAAGCTCTACACTAGGATAAAGGCATAGTAGCAGAAATACAGCAGCTTATAGATAATAATACTTAGGAAATAACCGAGCTACCCGATGACCGGGAAGCGCTCGGAAGCCGATAGGTCTATAGAGTTAAGAAGGATAATAAAAACTAGATAAAGAAATTCAAGGCTCGACTTATAGCTTTAGGCTATAAGCAAATATACGGCCTAGACTATATTAAAACCTTCTCTACTATAGTAAGACCTAAGTCTATAAGGCTCCTACTAGTATAGGCTATCGCTAATAACTAAAAAGTACTATAGTTTAATTAATATAAAAAATGCCTTCCTATATACGGATATAGACATAGAAACGTATATACAGATACCCGAAGCTTTTCTAGATATAATACTACACGCATGGTTTTCCTAGCATTAAAATACAAAATATAAAGACATAACTTACTTTAATTACTTAAATAAAAACAAGACGAAGAAGCTCGTAGTAAAACTAAGAAAAGCACTATACGGCTTAAAACAAAGTCCTTTACTTTAGTATAACCTATTAAAAAGCGTCCTTAACGAGCTTGGTTTTTACTGCCTTCTAATAGACGAAGGGGTGTTTATAAACAGCACGCTTAGAATAGCTATAGCCGTCTATATAGACGACCTCTTATTCTTTAGACCTACTATACGTGCAATAACCTAAGTTATAGACTAAATAAATAAAACCCTACCGATTAAATCTCTAAGGGAAGTAAAAGACTTCTTAGGATTATCTATACAGATACATAGAGAAACAAAGGAACTATATATATCCTAAGCAAACTATACAAAGAATTAAATGAAAGAATTTAATAAACGAAATATAGGAACCTCTAATACACCTGCTACTAAAGGCGTTAAATTAAATAAGTCAGGAATAAAAAACGCCTTTAAAAAGGACATACTCTTACTAAATGCAAATAGGCTCCCTGCTATTTCTAGCCCTATTTACAAGGCCTGATATCCTTTTCGCAGTAATATCCTACGCAAGATTCTCTTCTTAACTAGACTCCTCGCATTTTAAAGCCCTTAACGTTATATAGAAATACTTAAATAAATTCCCCGACCTATGCTTATATTATAACTATAATATACCTATACTAGACTTCTGTTTCATAGCTTATATAGACTCTAACTGGGCCAGTGACCTTATAGACCGACGATCGGTCTCTGGATATTGCTTCTTTATACGTAATAATTTAATAAGCTAGTTATATTAAAAGCAAAAATCGATGTCGCTATCTACTTACGAAGCAGAGTTTATAGGGCTTAGAGAGGCTAATAAGGAGGCCTTATATCTATACAGCCATCTAAATAGCATCGCAAAAGAGTTGTCTATACCTATATCTAATAAAGTCCCTCTAACATTTTCCGATAGTTAATTAGCGTTAAAAATAGCAAATAACCCGGAAGTATATAAACTCCGGAAACACATCGGCCTTACCTATAATTTCACTCGTAATAGTGTTTTACTAGGCGAAATAGAAGTATTCTATATAAAATCCGCTAATAATATCGCTAATATATTTATAAAAGAATTAGGGCGTATACTATTTAATAAATTTCGAGACCTCTTAGGTCTTAAGAAGGATCCTATATATAAAGATAAATAGAGGTTTTTAGCTGCTCTTTCTTATGGTTTCTTCTAGCTTTCCTCTATATACCCTTTAGTTTTTTCCCTATATATAAGTTTACTAAACGGACTAATAAAATATAGTAGAGTTTTTAATTCTTTTCTCTATAAAAAATAGTAGAGTTACTTTTTCTCTATATAAAAGTTTTTTTTCCCTAGAAATAGGTTTTTAAAGAGTTTTTATAAATCCTAGTTAGTTATAAACGGACATATATAAAGCGCACTTCTTTATAAAACAAGTACCCTTTAAGAAAGGCTATAAGGGATCAGATATCTCCTGATTGGTTTATCCTACTAATGCATAAAGATATGCATTAGAACCGCCTCGCATTGTTATATATAACATAAGTCAACCGGTCGCATTAGCTCCTAAGATAGCTGAGATACCGAAGCCCGAAGTATATGGTGTGAGTGGAGATAGAGGCATGCAAGTCATAACTTATGACTTAGTCAACCGGCGTTATCTACATCACCTCGTATTACTCGCGCATTTAATTATGCAACAACTAAGCTACCAAATAGGATTAGACCACTTGCATTATGTAGACAAATAATAGCGCTTTCTATAATCACAATCAGTTAAGTCATATATACCTTTGTTTGTGTAGAATTGGCTATATAAAGGGACCTTGGTCCGCCCTTAGGTAGACCTTAACAAAGCAATTCAACAACACCTTTCTCTCTTATTTCTATATCAATCTTAACACTCTTTGCACTGCCGTAATCCTCTGCCTCTCAGCTTCCCTTTAGGCTCTTATTCTTCGTAGATTAATAATAATTATATACCCCCCCTAAGCTCGTTCTCTTATACTTAAGCGGAGTAAGTGAATTTAGCTATAGCTGCTTAAGCGGCCGGACTAGCTATAGCACCGCGCGTATAGAAGGAGAACGTAGCTTAATCCTCGCAAAGGGAACGACCGTTAACTCCGTTAATAGTAACGGGAGGCTTCTTCTCGACGGTATAGTTAAGAGTCTAAAGAAGGTCGCGATTAATTATAGGCTTACTATAGCTAGAGTTAAGGCAAACTTAGACTTCTTGCCTACTAGGTTAAGTAGAGACCTTAATTCTTATATAGGAGTATAAATACGGCGGGGAATCTTAATCCTACTAGGGCTCCTCGGCTTTAGCTTTTAGGATCTAATTTAGTCGGGGTACTATAGTAAGCGCTACGTAAAAAACAGGCTCTTTAATAATAGGTGCGGGAAGAATAGGCTCTAAAGCGGCGGGGGCATTAGGCTTAATAACAATAGGATTAATAACGTTCCCTACGGTAATAAGAGGGGACTTCTTATACCTAAGACGGAGGTAAGAGAAGAGGGCGTTATAAGAAAGAAAAGAGGCCTTATAAACCTTATAGGTTAAAGGCTTAAGCGCGCGCTCTTTCCTACGGAGCTACTACTTAGATATATAGCAGTTAGCGTATATATGCTCCTTAAGCATAGAGGCGAGGGCGAAGGTACGGCCGTAGGTGCTATATTTAAACTTACCGGCCTATTTAGTAAAGTAGCGAGAGTTTATATAGCCTACGAAGTTAGCTTTTAAAAACGCGTAAGAGGACGCGTTATCTTAAGAGTCGTTTAAGTATAGCTCGTTACTAGCTTTATCACCGCTAAGAGTAGTCTTTTTATCGCTCTAATACTTCGACTTAAAGCGCACTTTCTTCTTATTATCGTTACCTTTATATTTACCTTAGCGGTATTCCGTTCGGTTATTTTATCGGTCGTCCTAGCGAGGGTAACGCTTATCGCGGCGTAATAGGCGTAAGCTTAACTAATTACGGTTATTACTTAAGCTTCGACCTTTAGGGCTATAATTACGATTATAGCCTTAGTCTTAATCCCGACGGTTATTCTAACGTTAGTTATTGCCTCGGTTACTTTAACGGTAGTTATCGCGATAATAATCGCGACGGCTGCGATTATAGTTACCTTAACGGTAGCTATTATTATAGCGACGGTTATCTTAACGATAGTTATTATCCCGATAGGAAAAGCTACTACGGCGGGAATAGTCTTAGTCTCTAGAGATATATAGCTTAAGGGAGGCTATAATAAAAGGCTTCCGTTCCTTAATAATACGGATCTATTTATCGATTAAGGTCTTCTTTATAGGAATAGGTAAAAGCGAGGAGATCTAAACGGTAATAAGAGGGTAGATAGCCTTAATAATCTAAGCGTCTTTACCTATCTTAAGTTAGCGGGCGAGCGAAACCTTTCTCTAGATCTACTACGCGAGAGTAATAGAGCTAGAGGACTATATAGATATTATATACCTTTCCTTATATAGTTCTTTCGAAACATCGGCGTTAGGGCGCTTAAAACGCCTAGTTAAGAACTTATAGAAGGTTTTAAAAGGGGAGGAGCTAAGGATATCGCGTTATTCCGCTATAAGCTTACGTATATACTATATAAAAGCTCCTCCTACTAAGAAGGAGAGGTAGTATAGGCAAAAGGCGAACGGATCCTTATCTTAGTAGATCTTTAGACGCTCCGTAAACAGATAGACGTCTATATAGATATTCTTTCTATCGCTAAAAGCGATAATGCCTAGATTCTTCGGATTATGCTTATCTAAGTTAAAAGTACTAATATTATCCTATTTTAAGCGTTTAGTAACGGCCTCGTTATTATAGGCTAAGGTAGAGGTATAGCTTGCCTCGCGGTGCTTACGTAGGTTCGGATAGGACTTTAGGTAGCGGCCGATAAAGCTATTATTAGACTTAGACGAATTATTATTATTATTATTTAAATCCTTCTATTAAAGAGAGTAGAAGGCCTATAAGTACTTAGATAACTTAGACTAAAGCGAATAATATAGAACCTAAGGTTGCTTATTAAGGCGATACTACTATCTAATAGAGTGTTGCTTAGATAAGCGAAGTATTCCTTAAGGACGAGGAGGAGGCTATTCCTCTAATCAACCGTTAGAAAGGTCTCCGTCGATTATTTACGGGTTAAAAGGCTCGGCTTAAACTAGCCGATATACTAGAGTTATTATAGCGTAGAGAAGAGTCTCCTTATCTAAAAGACCGCCTATAAAACGAAGATACGCGCGAATTCCCTTTCGCTAAGTATCGGCGTACTATAGATGCTTTTCCTTTACGGGCGGAAGATCTATAATCTTAAAGATAGTCTCTAACTTAAAGGCTAAAGAGCCTAAGAGAATATAGGCTTACTTTATATATAATACGCCTATATTAGTAAAGGTCTTAATAACCCTTTCCGTAGGTAGTATCTTAATTAACTTAAAGTAGCGAATAGCCTATTTTAATAGATTATTATAGTCCTTATCCTCTATAGCTAGTAAGGCAGACTGCTTACGTAATACCTCGGTTTCTATAGATAAGCGAGGGCGACGACGGGTAAGAGGAGGATCTTTATAATTACTCTTAGATTTCCTAAAGGGGGCGGCGCTATAGATACTTTCCGGCGGAGCATATTTCTATATCGGTAAGCGAGGATAAAGGTCGTTATTTAAACGAGATATAGACGCTATAGCTTAACGGGCTTCTTCGTCCCTAGCTATAGTAATAATAGCTTAAATAAAACGAAGGAAGAAGGAGAAAAGGTCGATAGATGGAGAAGAAAAGGGATTACGAAGGAAGAAGAGTTATAGGAGAAGAGAAAAGTCTATAGTAGGAGGTATAAGGTGTTTTAATTTTAGCGTAGAAACGGGTACGCGTAGGAAATCGAAAATATAGAGAGAAAACTTTCCCTTACGGCTAATTGCGTAAAGAATTAAAATAGAGAATTAGGCAGTAGACCTTAGTTCTAATAATACTTAGAAAGGCGAGCCTCGTCGGATCGTAAGGCTTATCTTAGAGGTTATATAGGCGTACTAGCTAAGGTTATATAAGCTAGTTATACTATAAGTATTAGGAGCCTTTAAACGGCTTCTAATAAATAGCTGTTATAAAACGAGCTTAGGGGGGGTATATAACTATTATTAATCTACGAAGGAGCGCAGCTATAGACTAAGTCTAAGGGTCTATATATACGATATAGAGGTCACGTAGGATAATATATAACATAACCTAACACTATGATAGTATATCCCCCTTAAATCGGCGTTCGACTCAAACGCTTAAAAAGGGACAATAGCAGAAGAGCGAGAGCTAAGGGAATCCCGTGTTAATCGACCTAAAGGTAGGCCCTTATAACATAAAGGAAGGAAAGAAAACAAAGCTCGAGGTTAGAAAGCCTATACGCGCTAAGATAAATTGTATTTATTAATTATATCTATTATTATTTAGGTAGAAGGGACAAGGCGAGGAAGGTAGTATAAAACGCGGGGCGAGGCTTAGCCGGGTTTACGGCGTAGAAGGACTTAAGGTCGTCCTAACATCCGTTAAGGCATAAGGAATCCTCCTACGTAAGGGGGCTATAACGCTACTAAATGCGATATTTAATCTTCCTAGACGCGTACTAACGTTGCGCGAGGATAGAGGAGAATTTCTACTTAAAGTACGCGTTGTTATCGTTATCGCCGTCCGGGGAAAGCAAGATGCCCCCGTTAGTAGGCCGGATATTTAGGTCGGACTAGCCGGGCAGGGGGGGCTCTTAGGTCTAGGTAAAAAGCGAGTGGTAGAAAATAGGGTAAAGACGGCTACCCTTAGGGAGGCGGAGGAGGCAAGCCGTCTTATACGCCTTAAGGACCTCGTATAGGCCCTCCCGTTTATAGTTAAGCTTCTTTATCGGGCGGAGGGTATAGATCTAACGGGTGCTAAGAAAGACTATATCGCTAGGCTAATACATTAGGGCGGGCGCCCGGCGGGCATCGGCGTGCCGGGCTTAAGTAGCTTAAGCGTCTTCGATTGCGTTATAAAGGAAGTCGGATACGCGTTAGAGGCGTAAGGCAAGCGCGTCGCTACGGAGGTACTCCTTACGCTACTAAGGGGTTATGCTAAGGGGGGGTAGCCCTAAGGGCTTAGTGCTAAGCTTTAGGTCGAAGCCGTAGTTAGCGAAGAAAGGAGAGAGGCCGGTAGACTTAGAAACCTAATTATTAGCGGTAAACTTAGCGAAGGGAAGGAGATCTACCTAATCGTCTTAGAGGAAGGTAGTATAGTAGCGGAGGTAGACCTCTATCTAAGCGTTCGCGATCTTAGTCTAGCTATTAGTCTAAGGGTAGTAGGCGGAACTAAGGTATAGGCGGTAGCTAAAGCGGCGGCTAAGCTACTATTAGAAGGCGGAGACGAACTAAGTGCCCTTATTACTAACGATCGAGGTAAAGGTGCCGTAGAGAGACTAAACGCGAGAAACAAACGCGTTAACGACGTCCTTAACTATTATCGAGGGCGTTAGGACGTAGTAGCGTATCTTCGTAAGACGGTTAACGATAACTAAGATGCTCGAGAACTAAACGCTATAACGGCGGTAGACGGGAAGGTCTATAACGAAATTAATAGAGATATCGGTCTAAAGGGCGAAAGGGATGCTTAAGGGTTAAAGAAGGCCTTAAGGGGCGGAACGGGGGGATTTAGCGCGGAGGCAGACGTAGTAGTTGCGAACGAAGCTAGAAATAGACTTATATATACTAGGCTAAACGTAGGTTTAGCGGTAGAGGCTCGCGGTCTTAGTGCGCTTAGGGTAGCTAGCTAGCGGGGAAGTATAGGTGCGGATTAAGATCTAGAGGATAAAGGCGTCGTAAGGGGGAATAAATAACCGGCCCTAAAAGTAGAACCGGCCTTAGGCCTTTAAGAGGGCGGACTTTAGGATTAAGCGGAGAGGTACGCGAAGAGAACTAGGCTAATAGAGCTAAGGAGACTAAAGAGCCGCGCGAATATCGGCGATAAATAGAGAGGAGAAATAAGCCCGGTCGATAAAATCGTCGATCGGCTTAAAGTCGTTAAGGGCATAGAGGGTAAAGCAGTTAGAGTCGTTAGAATTATATTTATTAATTATATTTATAGACGAGTCGGACTCCTTAAACCCGTTAGGTTATAAGGAGGCGTCGACCTTAGACCGTAGAAGGATAACCTAATAACGATAGTCGATCCTTTCGTCGGCGCGGTCGGTTAAGGAGGTAAGGCGGGAACTAGGGAGTTAGCTAAAGGCGTTAGGGAGGGTGGCTTAAGAGCTAGGCTAAAAGACGATCTTAAAGTTAAAGCGACTTAAGAACTTAGCCTAGCGGGCCTACCGTTAGTTAAGGAGCTTCGTAGTTATAAAATACTAAAGGTTTTTATAATCCAAAGCGATTTTAAACTTAAGTAGGCCTTCGAGCTTAGGGCGCTATTTCTTAAGGGACTTTACGATCGCGAGGAGTTCCTTATCGTAGATCTTATAGTTATATTTTTAAGCGGAGTGTTTCGACGAGAAGAATGCGATAGGGTAGTAGCGGCCGTCGTTAAAGAGCTATATTAGCACGCCCCTAGCGGCTTAGTCGGAAGTATCGGTCTAAACTATAGTCTTCCGAGAGGGGTTAAAGTATGCGAGGACTAGGGCGGCGGTAAAGGCGTGCTTAAGGGCTCCGAAGGCGTAAGCGTAGGCGGGGGACTAGATTTAAGGGGCAGAGTTCTTAGTAAGGGCGTTAAAGGGGTTCTTAAGCTTAGAGAAGCCGTAGATAAAACGCCGATAAAAATTAGCGAACCTTAAGAAACGCCGGAGGTCTTTTATAGAGGAGGGGGCTAGCTAGTCGAAGACGGCGCGGACCTTTTTAAGATCTATACGTATGCCTTTATCCGAGATAATTAGGCTAAGGTACTTAGTCTCGGTAATATAGAAATCGCACTTATCGACGTCGAGCTAGAGGCTAGCGGCGTTAAGGCGCTTAAGAACCTCCCGGACGTAGGCTTAATGCTCCTCCCGTATAGTAGAGAAGATTAAAACATTATCTAAGTAAGCGGAATAAAAATTATCGAGGATATTATATAAGGCTATATTAATAAAGCTCTAGAAGTAGGACGGCGCGTTAGAGAGACTAAAGGGTATAACGCAATACTCGAAAAGCCTATACCGCGTAGTAAAAGCCGTCTTTTACTTATAGCCCTCGGCGATACAAAGGCGATTAAACGCTATAATAACGTTAATCTTAGTAAAGAACTTTGCTTTCCTAATTCGGGCGAGGGTATTATAGACTAAGGGCAAAGGGAAGCGGTTTTTAATTATAGCCTTATTTAGGCTACGGTAATCGACGTAGAAATAGACGCCGCCGCTAGGCTTATAAGCGAGTATAATAGAGGCGGCGGTAGCGAAGGTCGAACGGCGAATAAAGCCTTTCCTAAGCTGCTCGTTAACGTAGGCGCGGATAATACGGTTCTCGGCTTTACTAAAGGGGCAAGGGCGGGTATAAGGGGGTTATATTCCCTCCTTAAGGTTAATCTAAGTATCGACGGCGCGGTAAGGGGTAAGCTTATCGGCCTTACTCTAGAGCTATATATAGATTATATAGTAAAGCTCCTTTAGGACCTTAGCCTAAAGCTTATCGAAGGTATAAGGGACCTTATTGTATTTTAAAAAGAACTTAGCGATATTATTAAGCGAAACCTTATTAAGAAAGATTTTATTAAGGTAATTATCGACGAAGTCGTAAAGGTAAGGGTTAAGTTAGGTTTTAGCGGTATTAGGATTAATAGACCTAAATAGAACGGCCTAATAGAGTTCCTTAAGGATCTTTTAGTCGATAAAAGGCGGAGGCTTAATAGGTAGGGGTTTAGCGGCTAAGGCTTTAATTATAGTCTAAGAAGTCGTAACGGAAGGCTAGCGGTAGAATACCGCTATAGCGGCTACGTTAAGCATCCGGATAGAGAACGTAAGGTCGCTTAAAGGGATTATAAAAGGGCGGGGTCCTAACGCTCGATGCTTAGGTTAAGGAGCCGGGTAGCGGGAGCCGGTAGCCTAACGTATAGGCTAAGGGCGGGGGGGGCGGACGTAATAGCGGGGGTAGAGGGTATCCGGGGGGTCGGAGTCATAGCTTAAGTCGAGGTCGGTCTAACGGGAGGAGTTTAGGTAAGTAGGTTTACTTACGTCGGGAGCATCTTTAAGGGACGTTGGGAGGCCGGGGGGAAAATAAAGCGATAAGGGAATAAACTCGAGGGTATTAGAAAAGCGGATAGTATAGGCGGAAGCCTAAGGGGCAAGAGGCGAGGATAAGGCAAAGGGCTCGCCCTCGTCGTTAGAGTTAGCAATAGAGGGGGCGGGGGGGGGGAACGAATTATATTTATAAATTATATTCCCTTAAGGGCGGGAATAGGAATAGCTAGAGCGGCTAAGAGGCTAGGGATAAGATAAGGCTAAGGGTTTAAAAGGCAAGAGGTAAGGCAGAATAAGGACTAAAAGGAGAAGGAGTTATCGCGCTAGCTAATAATAAGGTCGTAGCGGCGTAGCTAAAGGAGGCCGAGAATAACCTTATAGCTAAGCTTTATAAGGAAGAAGTAGATAGACTTAGTATAAGCGCTAACTTAGGCGATTAAATAGGCGCAATAGGTAATAGCGTCGGACTTATAGTCGCCGCTATCGGCGAGAGAGAGCCGGCGAGGGAACTAAAGCTAGCGGATAGGGAGGGTAAAGCGGTATATAGTCTAAGTATATATAAAGGCGAATCCGGAATAACTAAAGTCGACTAAAGCACTTACGGCGACGTTAATAGGCATAAGGGAGAAAGGCAATAGTAAAGCGCGAGGCTATATTCCCGCTAGGAGATAAAGGTCCTCTTTTATATTAAATAAAGCTATAAAATCAAAAACCGAAAGCTCTATCGCGCGATAAGGCGAGGGAGCTAGGCGTTTCCTAAGGGGGGGAAAGCGCCGTAGGTAAGGGTAAGAGAGTTAGTAACCTCGCCTTTAATAAAGCCTTACTTAATCGCCCGGACGTTAAGCCGGGGAGGGGGTACGAGGAGGCGCGTGGCGGGAGTACCGCCGCCTTAGCTACGACCCCGGCTAGCACCTTTCTTAGGATAGGTCTAGGCCGTATAGGTTAGGGTTACCGGGGCGGCGTAGTAGAGATAGAGACGGTTCTTATACCGTCGTTACTTCTTAGCGTCCGTAAGACTAGCCCGGAACGCGTCGAGGTCTATCGGGTCGCTAGCGGGCGTAAAGGCGGTAGGGCTAGTAGACCCGGTAGGGGCGGGGGGGGGAATAGTCCAGGGCTAGACGAGCCTTTTATAAGCTCGAACACGCTTATAGTTCTCCTAAAGTGCGGCGTAGAGCTTAGCCTAGCCGTAGAAGCCGTTAGTATTAAGGCTAGGGACTTAGAGAGCGACGGCATTAGCGAGCTTGTTAATAACCTTTTAATAAAGGTGTCCGACGCGGGCGCTCTCGTTATAATCGAGGTCGGCCTATAGCTAGGTAAACCGCGAGAAGAAATCCGGCTAAAAGGTGCTTTTTATAGCTAAGGTATTAAATTCCGCCTTAGACTAAGCGCGGTAGTTCGCGGTACTAAAGATAGAGGCAAGCTCGTAGGTAAAGGAGTCGAGGGACTAAAAGCGCTACTACTTAAAGGGGGTATCGTCGCGGATATAGCGGGGGACGCTAGCGGCGATAGAAGCGGCCCGGCCGGAAAGTCAGCCGGTCGCGTAGACGACTTAGTCTCTATCGGTAGGGAATATATAAGGGTTAGAGGCGATCTTAAGGGATATGCCGTCGCACTAGACGCGGAAGGCGTCCTAGCGCTGCTTTTAAGTGCCGATATCGCCGGAGAAGCGTTTAGGGTCGGCGAAATAGGCATAAGGACTTACGGTAGGAGGGGCAAGGGTAGCCTAAAGGGCGGTAAGGTAGGCGAAGGCGGCGTTAGACTAATTAAGCTAGTCTTAGAGTCCCTCTAAGTGCTGCCGGTAGCCGAGGGCCTCTTTACGGGCGGTAGTAGCGGAGGTAGCGGCCTTAAGGAAACTAAACTTAAGAAAGACGAGAGACCGGGTTTAATCGGTATACCGGAGGAAATTTATCTAAAGGTCGGCGATAGAAGAACCCCGGAGAATAGAGGCTAAGTAAGGGAAGGCGGAGACGGCGTTAGGCTAAGGGACGTCCTAAAGGGGAACGCCTGCCGGAGGGCCGGGCGAAGGGGAGAGGGAGGGGGTAGAAACGGGAGTGGCTATTATAGCGGCGGAAAAAAGGGGTGGCGGCGGGAAAAAGGGCTAGAAAAATCTATAGGAGAGCAGAAAAGAGGCGGAAAGGGGCGTAATAAGACAAAGAACGAAGGCAGGCGTATAGGCGAAGCTAAGGGGACTAAGGAATCGTAAAGGCTCGGCGGAAGGGCAGAAGAATAGTAGATTAAACTATTATAAAACGAGCTTAAGGGGGGTATATAACTATTATTAATCTACGAAGGAGCGCAGCTATAGACTAAGTCTAAGGGTCTATATATACGATATAGAGGTTACGTAGGATGATATATAATATAACCTAACACTATAATAATAGCGAGAGCTTTAAGAAGCTCTTAGCAAACGTATCGTAGTAGAGCGAAGCTCTAGAGATAGGAAGGGCGTTCTTTATAGTAGCTTAAAGGCAGAAGGTGCGAATTACTACTAATTTAATATACTAAGCACTAAGAATATATATATAAAGAAGGATAATTCTATTAGGTAGGCGTAAGCCCTAAGAGCTAGGAATAGCTCCCTACTATCTTATCTATAGCTAATTATATTAGCCCCGGCGTATAGTATAAAGGATGCTTTATATATATTATTAACTTACCCTTTAATCTTCCTACGAGTCTTTTTTAAGCGCTAATTTAAAGGCGGCTAATATATATAAAGCATCCTCTATGCTATATACCGGGGCTAATATAATCAGCTATAGATAAGATAGTAGGGAGCTATTCCTAGCTCTTAGGGCTTACGCCTACCTAATAGAATTATCCTTCTTTACACACACATTCTTAGTGCCTAGTGCATTAGTTAACTATTAACCCCGGAATAGACCCTAAAACCGCCTAATTAAATAGACCTCGCTAATATCCTTAACCCGGAAGACCTTAGCCCGGAAGATAGTATAGTTTTCGCTACATCGGATTTCTAAGCGCGCTTACATCGAGACTATATTCTACCGGTCCCTACGAGCTTTTAAGAGGCTATATTAAGACCTAATAGTCCTCGATAGATTATAGAGATAGGAAACGAGATTATAGGCCTTAAGGAGAAAGGGGTCTATAGGATCGTAGACGAAAACACCGTCGACCTCGGAAAATATAGCACGATTCCGTTAATATAGGTATATATTAGTAGGTGTCTCGAATGCAAATGCAAATGCAGGTCTAGTAGTCTTATTAGAATTATTAATACCTACCTAGCTAAGAGCTATACTACCTTCTTTATAGACAAGACGAGAGAAGGGTCGGGGCTACCCTCCGGGAAGCCTCGGTAGCTAAGAATAGAAAGGGATCCGTAAATAGAATGTAAAGACGGATGCGTTAGTCGGGGAAGACCTTTCGCGGACGGATGCGTCTATCGGGACGACCGTGGAAGTCTATAGAAGGAAGTGGAATTCTATCTATAGAATTCACCTTAGAAGGGAAGTCCTTCTACCGTAGAATTCTATTAGAATTCTATTTATAGAATTTACCTTAGAAGGGAAGTCCTTCTACCGTAGAATTCTATCTATAATTCCTATACTAGCAAATTTTTCTTTATGCCGTTTATAAAAACCTCTTTTGTTTTTCCTTAAATATTACCCTTCTTTAAAAAGAAATAAAAATGCATAATAAAATCGACTGTTCGTTATATTAGAATAGTTCGTTGTAATATTATATAATATTATAACTATATAACCGTTAAAAGAAAGAATGTGTTAGAAGGGTTATAGGCGTATAAGAAACCCTTTTATTCTAATAGTTAATTTGTTTATATTAACGAAACGTTTAAGGGCCTAGTTTAGTAATGCTTTCGTTATTACATTAGCTAGGTTATCGGCTCCGTTAATCTATCGAACCTCTATAATCTTACGGCGTTTATATAACTATCGTAAAGCTATAATATCGATTATTAATCTTTTCTCCTTTATAGTACCTAATTTAATAAGGCATTTATATAAAGAGTACGAATCGGTATAGATAATTAATAGAACCGGAGGAAGACTAAGGCGATCCGTAATTATCTTAAGAGTTATAGCAAGAGATATCCTAATATCGAACCCGTTTACTATACCGTAGATTTCCGATGTAAGGACGCTTTAGGTGACTCGTTTGCATTTCGTAGAGTTCTAATAGACAATATTGCCTTTAATCGAAAATTGCTTATCTATTTAGTCGGTCTCGTAAACTAAAGCAATAACGAATCTAAGCTATAAAGATAAGTGTTTATTATTTGCAAACGATCTATCGGTAAAGACTAAGAGATTAGCCGATGCGAGGTTAATTAGAAGATATATTAGTCTACGTTATTAATTATCTAGTTGTTACTATAGTCTCTTATTTAGGATTATATAGTCTTTTTGTTCTAGGTTCTAGACTTAAGTAGTAATAGAGATATTAAACAATGCTTCCGGTTAATAGATAGATATAACGTATGCACTATAAGCACGTTGCTCTATATACCTTTACGCGTGGTTAATAGTCTATGGTTTTACGGTTTTAATCTTAGCTGCTTAACCCTTCTATTATAGTAGCAAACTTCTATCGTATTATAGGGTTAATTTCGCGCTGTTAAAGTCTATAGATTGTCTAGTAGTTATTAGAGTTTTCGGTTTAGATCTAAATTATGCTTTCTAGAGCTCTTTTTCTTCGTAGTCCGAAAAACTCTAAGTCCCGAGCATTAACGTATCGTCTATCTATATCCCGACGATTCTAAAAGGTATAGGAGGGCTATAGTTAGAAATAAGCAAGCATGCGTCGTATATTAAATAAGCTATATTAAGCTCTTTAATATAGTAACTATAGTATATATTAAACTAATATAGTTAGGATTCCGCGATGCCGTATAAAGGTCTAATTATACGGATAATTATGCCTTCCGGATACTTCTTTACTAGTTTAGCGGGCAGAGCTATTAGGATTATTCGGGATAACTCTATAGTGGCCTAAGGATATGCTTAGGTAATATATAGTAAAGACAATATCATTCCGTATTCTTTAAGCATTCCGGCTGTAATTGCTATAATTAAACGTTAACTAACTCGCTAGGTTATTAGCGACTATATAAGTATAGATGTCTTCTTAATATTACTATATCCTTAGATTACTAGTCTCGATTTTTCGTACGGTTTAGTATTACGTCCCTTAACCTCTTTAACTATCCGAGAACGGAAGATTCGATATCCTCTATGTTTTTGTTCGTTATATTGTTCGAAACTAAATACACTACGAATAACTAGGTCGTTAATCTCTTTTATATTAGATTCTTCGAATAGGTTACCGGGTGTTGTAATTACGCTGTCTACACGGAGTTTAAGTATAAGATCGTATGCGTTAATCTCTTTCTTAGCTAGGAACTGCTAATTCTTTAGTTTATTTTTCGCACTAGGTAGGCGACTACGTTTTCGGGGCATGCGAGGAGGTTTTTATATAGTTTTATATTCTTCTATTAGTTTATTATCTTAAGAATTATACTCCGGTGTGTCTTATTTTTTAGCTAGGAGTTCTTCTAATAGTAGTACCGATTTTTCATCTCGGAAGTATAGTTATATATATATTAACCTAAATACTTATAGTCCGTTAATAGTGTTAATTATTATATTATAGCCTTTAACTGCTGCGATTTTAAATAGACCTTACTAGCCGTTCTTTTCTCTTTAGACATAGACCTTACTTTATAGTAGAAGATTAAGAATCTCCTTTATTAATAGTCCGTTTCGGCTATAAATAGCATCCTTAATTCGTCTTTTAGTAGAGATCTAGCGAAGCAATTTTATAGCCTTTTGCATAGCTATAGCTCTCTACATCGTTATTATAGAAGGGGGTAATTCCTATATAATCCGGGGGTAAGCACTAAAAACTAACAATATAGGAACTAAACTATTAGGACTAGCTATATTATTAATTGCCTTAACTACTATTTAAAGGATGGCTTTAGCTAAAATAACGTTCCTAATTTCCTCCTAAAGAATACTAAATATTCGTTTAAGTAGTCTATAATATCTTTTAACCTTTCCGATAGACTAATAGGCTTTAACTAGAACTTACTTATACGTAATTCCTATAACTTTAGCTTCGTTTCGGAATTTAGTAGAAGCAAAATTTGTTCCTACGTTATATTTAATAATATCTAGTAGGCCGAGATATATATTAATCTATAACATACGTAGTGTCTCCTACGCATCTTTAGCCGATATTAATAGAAGGAATCTTACTCCTTAGAATATAGTTGCTAAATCTACTGCGTATAGCACTAGTCGTTATAGGTTTCCGAGGTATATAACGTTAATAATAATCTTATAGTTAAATTCTCGATTATCTTATAGTATAAATTTAAATCGTCTTAGTGCTTAAGAGTATATCTAGCATTAGTAAGAAAATTTAGAAATAGTTTCGAGTCTACCGATTAATATATTATTATATCCTACTTAACGTAGTAGATAATATAGTCTTATAACTGCGGGATGTCTAAAACGACAATAGAGTATTCGGATCTTAACCTCTATTAGAAAGTTAATTAATTCCTTATCTTTAGAAAGAAAGAACTATAGATATCCCTATTTTCGTATTACAGGAACCACGCCTCGACTAATAATTATATCCGTTATATTATTAAAATACACACCTAATCGGTCTATATCGGCTAAAGAGAGCAAGAAAGGTATAGGTGTCTTTAGAACGTAAAAGGTTATCCTTCTAATCGGTGTTTTAAGGGCAATAGAACTAAGTAAGTTAATAGTATCTCTACTACTAAACTTAATAGAAGCTTATCCTACCGTTAATTTATCGATAGTAATAGAAGGGTCTTCTTTCTATAGGGCAATGTACTAGTTAAATCGGGCTATTAATACTTTTGCTGCACCTATGTTAACTATAATGCCTTAGAAGCGTGTCTTAGAGTATCTTTTATTAATAATAAACTAGTTAGATAAGGTAATAGCTTCTTATTCACTATATAGGTCTTCTCTAGTAAGTAGATGTATAAACGCTTATTAGCAAATTATTTAACTAGCTTGCTATTATCCTATAAAATTATCGTCGTCTCTTAGGCAAGATTTATTATTAAACTCTTCTACTATATCGTCTATCTTATAACCTTTATATTATATTATATAGGCTATAAAACATATTGTTAGGATATTCGTAAAGTAGCATTATGCGATATATTAGTCCTTCGATTTCTATCGTTCCTTAGGTATATATTTAGTTAACTAGCATCCTTATTTTCCGCATATAAAACACTTCTTAGTCTATAGACGATTGCCGTAGTTGCCTCTATAGCTGCTGCGGGTTTAGGACCCTACTTATAATCTAGCAGCTAATAGGGAGTATCCTCTACGGAATCCTCCGCGGAATCCTCCTCGATTAAATAATTAGCTATAGTTTCTTCCTCCTCGTCCTTCGTATCTATATCTTCCGCGGTTATTATTATTATATCTCCGATCCGTATAGAATATTTAGTTATACGGGTCGTAGTTATCCTCTTTAGTTTCTTAGTTATTAGACTAATATTCCTAGATAAATTAGTTAGATATACCACGGGATAGGTGTATTTACAACGAAGATCTTAGGTCTATAAAGAGTGCTTCGGCATTAGTTAAAGGTTTAAATAAAGCGTACTCTAGCTTAGGAACGCCTCGGCATAGATTAATAAGTATAGTTCGTAAGGGAAGATCGCCTATAAAGTCTTTACTAAATGCCCGTTAGCAAAGTTGCAATTTATCGAATAAAGCTTAAAGGATTTTATATAATAGCTTAGCCGGGTATTCTCTTCGCAACTTATAGAAGGTCGTTATTATCTAGTCTATATAATAATATACGTAATTAACTTCCGTATTAAAGTATCTCTTAATTATATCGTATGCCTTTCTAAATATCGCTATTTAGTTAATATATTAAATATAATATATTTACGCACGTCTTATAAAGATCCTAGGGAATAAAGCATAGAACTAACTTAGTTTAATTTATAGGTTATAGCATAAGTTTATAAAAACCTAAAGTTTATCGTTAAGTAAGTTATATAGTTCTTTAGTATAGTTCTTATCTTTTATCTAAAGCTTAATAAAGCGTTATTAGATATCTATATTAGCGATAGCATTTAGAATATTGTCTAAAGGAAGTCTTATATATGCCTCTAATTGAATAGGGTTAGAGTTATTCGGCTGTCTAGTAATAGCCGTAGAACCTTAGTCCGTAGGATTTATAAAGAGATCTAAACGAATAAATCGGTGTAATATTAGGTAAATAGTTATACCCGGAACATTAGTGTTAAATAGCTATTGCTCTAGTAGAACTATCGGTTGCTGCCTAAATAGAATAATCCCTTTAGAATTAAATTATAGAACTATTAGAAGTATATTAGACGTCTGTAGTATCTTTAGAACGTTTGTTATAGTCTATAGCATCTCTAGAACGTTTGCTATAGATACTGCTTTTTCTATTAGAACTGCTTCTAATAGTTAGAAAGGGGCTATTCTAGCGGTAATAGGTATAAAAGGATATATCGTGTTTTTTATCTCTATTTTCTTATTGTATTCCTCCGTGCTATCGTTAAATTTCTATATTATTGTATCTTCTATAGGCTATTCTAATAGTTTCTTAAGTGCTTATAACATTAGGAAGATCGTTGTATAAGACGTATTGCTACGACCGGTGTATATTCCTCTTTTCCTTATTAGAACTTTTAGCGCTCGTTTATAGTCTGCGTGTATTAGACCTTATATATTCGCTATCTATCCTTAGAAGTAGTCTTAAAAGTATAAGAGGATCTCGTTTCCTTAAAAATCGATCGACGCTTCGCAAAGGGCAATAAACTTAGCGACGGATGTTATAATCGCGATGCCGTTGTTTTCGTCGGGTTTAATATTACTATCTTAATGTTTTACGTTAATATATAGAAAAAGGGATCGGTAGATAGTTATGCCTTCTATCTATTCCCTAAGAGTCTCCTCTATAGTATCGGATAAAGGACTAATAGGTTAGTATATCGAAGTTATAATATATGCTTATTTTTTACGCGGTTTATCGGTATATTCGTAGGGTTCTCTATAAAAGATTTATCGTTCGGCGTTATTAACGCACTTTCTGCTAGTGCTACTCTTCTTCTTCTAAAGCGGTAATCGGTTAGCAAAAAGTTTAAAGAAGAGCTATACGCAACCCTTAAGGGCGAGCTAGACTTAGAAGGTAAAGTCTTCTTATTCTTAGCATAGTTATCCTTCTCTAAGTGCATAAAATAGGATCGTCGGGCGGAAGCCGTTCGATAAAGATCTATAATACGTTTAAAGGATATAGAACTATCTCGTCTACCTTACTATCTATAATTAAGCCTTATAATCACTAATTAGTATTAGTAGGTATCTCGAATATAAATATAAATATAGGTCTAGTAGTCTTATTAGAATTATTAATACCTATCTAGCTAAAGGCTATACTACCTTCTTTATAGATAAGACGAGAGAAAGGTCGGGGCTACCCTCCGGGAAGCCTCGGTAGCTAAGAATAAAAAGGGATCCGTAAATAGAATGCAAAGACGGATGCGTTAGTTAGGGAAGACCTTCCGCGGACGGATGCGTCTATCGGGACGACCGTAGAAGTCTATAGAAGGAAGTAGAATTCCATCTATAGAATTTACCTTAGAAGGGAAGTCCTTCCACCGTAGAATTCCATTAGAATTCCATCTATAGAATTTACCTTAGAAGGGAAGTCCTTCTACCGTGGAATTCCATCTATAATTCCCATAGTATACGTATATAAATTTAATGCCTAGGGCTTTATAATCGAATATAAGGCTCGCCTCGTTGTCTAAGGCGATTAACAACCGTAGAACGAGCTTATAGTCACGGCTTATACGCTAGCGGCCCGGACCTTTCGACTATTAATAGCCGTTGTATGCTATTACAATCTTAATGCGAAGCAATACGATTTTATTCGTGCCTTTTGCAACGCAATCTTAGATAAGGTGGTATATTGCACCCTATTAGAAGGCTTTAAGCAGAAGGGGAAGCTTTAGCTGCTCTTAAGGGCTTTATATAGTCTTCGGCGTTCCCTCTTATTATAGTACAAAGAGCTCGCTACCTTCCTTAGGGCCTAGGGCTTTATCGTCGTAATAGAGGACCCCTACGTAATATATAACGGCAATATTATCGTCTTCTTTTATATTAACGACTTTATCGCACTCTTTCGGAACGGATAGGAAGCTAGTTATTAGAAGTTCTACGATACCCTCGTTAGGGGTATAACGTTAAGGTCCTTAGCGACTTAAAGTGGTTTATCGGCATCGAGGTTATTTAGGACCGCTTAAATAGGAAGCTTTAGCTATCGCAAAAGTCGTATATTAAGAAGATCGCATAGCGTTTTAAATGTGTCTATCTTTATCGACTAAGCTTAAGCAGCCATTAGGTCCGGAACCCCTCGAACTATTTAATTAGGTAGCTCTAAGCACCGATATTAAGTTGTTTTAAGCCCTTATAGGTTCCTTCTTATACGCGACGATTATTACAAGACCGGATACGGCATTTACGGTAGGGAAGCTATTATAATTCCTCGCTAACCCGAGCCCGAGCTATATTAAATACGGGAAATAGGTTATTAAGTTCCTATATAGCGATATCGACTAAGTCATTAAGTTTAACGGCAATAGCTTAGCTATTTGCGAAGCTATATCCGATGCCTCCTTTGCTAACGATTAGGTTAACCGTAAGAGCACCTAAGGATATACTATTAAGCTATTCGGTAGCCCTATTATATAGAAGTCCGGGAAATAGAAGACTATAACAACCTCGTCTATAGAGGCTAAGTTATTAGCTCTATCGCAGGCTTTAAAAGAGCTTATAGCTTTTTATCGTCTCTATAAAGAGATATCGCTATAGCTAGAAGGGATAGATTAAATTATCTAGTACGAGAACTAGCAGACTATTCGCCTCCTAATAAAGGAAATCGTTACCCTCGTTACGAAGCTCCGGCACGTTGATATCTATTATTATTAGCTTCGGGAATAGGTTTAAACCGGGAAGCTCGACGTAATATAGATTCCGATAGCGAAAATAGCCGCTAATAGCCTTACTAAGCCTCTTTAGGGATAGAAATTCGCTAAGTTCTAACGTTAAATCGGACTCTTTAAGTTGCCCCCTTCCTAACGATCCCCTTTGCGATCGTTCCTTTATTTTGCTTTATTTTATAGTCTTAATACTACTTATCACGAGGTTATTCTAATAATAGCTTTACTCGTTATAGTATTCGTTTTCTTTGTCTTAGTTAGGCTAGATTAAGCACCCCTTTTTCCTATCGTTTTTCCCTTCTTATTAGAACACTAATAACCCTCGCATTTACCCGTTATCCCGTTTATTAATAAGCCTTATATAATCTCGAGACTTAAAGGGGTGTATTATATATAGGAATGCATAACGGCTTTAGTGCGTACGGGGCGGCGTTAGTATATCGAAGGAAAACGTAGTCTAGATAGGGCAAGAGGCTAGTAGAAGTCTCTTTTACGGTAACCTAAAACGACTACCTACTAAAAATATATGCAAAGCTATTAGGCTAAGGAGGTCTAGGTACTTATAAATACCTACTCCCCTATCGGTCCCTAGATTAGATTAGATAGAGCAATACGAAGGCAGAGCCTAAAAGAAAGTGAAGTCCTCGAGGTCACGAGGGCACCCTGTCACCGTGTAAGTCTAGTGGTTAAGCCACTATGCATGGAATTAATAGGCGACTCGGGCGCTATGCGGGGACGGATTGACAGGCGAGCATAGCGGACCCGGGCGCTATGCATGGCGAATTGATAAGGCGACCCGGGCACTATGTACTTCGGAAGCAGATTACCTAATGCTCTTTTGGCGGGGTAAAGGAAAACAGTACTAAAGTCAAAGAACCTTCGACTTACACAGTGATAAGGGGCCCTCGTGACCTCGAGGACTTCACTTTCTTTTGGGCTCTGCCTTCGTACACACACTCTAAGATATATAAGACTTTATGCATTGCGCCTAAATAACTGTATTACGTTGCTAGTAGTAAAATTTAGTGTGGCCGGGGGGGCCGCGCGTCCGGGCCCGACGGCCCCGGCCTGCCTAACCCAAATAGGTTAGATCCACAGTCGCTTTAGCCGGACAGCACAGTCGCAGCAGTGTGACCCTACATATGTATGTTCCTGCAGCCTGCCCCTTAGTCCTGCCGAATCGGGACTAAACACAGTCCGGTTAAGGTATAAGACACAGTCCGGCTAGGGTGGCCCTATTGAATTAGTACTACGGTAATTAGAGAGTGCACGCCGCGGAGCGGGGTGCACCCCGCTTCGCGGGGTCACTCCCTTCAAGCCCATCAAGCTCTACCACGCCCGCGGCTAAGAAACAGTCAAAGCTGTCTCGGGCACTTCAACATGGCCAGCGTAGGCTTTGCCTGTCCCCCCACAAACCATGCATCCAATACTGACGCAAAACCGCCCAGCACGGCGTGGCTCGCTCCGCACGAGCTCCTCGGACCAAAGAGCAGCGTGAGCAAGACATTGAGAGGATCCGCAAATATCGGGCCATGGAGGACCAAGTCCGGTCTCGAGTAGGGCCCCATTACCTCCCGAAACGCAGCCTGTTCTCGAACCGCTCTTGACTGACGTCCATGTGTCCAGGTGGCAGAGAAGCAACTCGATCGCGACACCTTTCTGCTCACGTCCCAGCTGCTGCGACTCAACCCCGAGTACTACACGGTATGGAACGTTCGCAGGCGCTGCCTGATGTCTTGGCTCTTTTCAGGAGCTTCGAGCGGTGCGTCACAGCCTCCTGGCTATTGAGCGCCACAAGAACCATCACTCACCATTGATGTCCTCCTCAGATCCACCACCCTCGTCCGCAGCAGAGACCCGGTCGAGCCCAACTCCCAAGGAGCCCAATGCCGGCAATCCGACATCGAAGCCCCGTGTCGGTCACGGTTCCGAGACTCCGCAAGAACAAATTGAGGACGTCATACGCTCTGATCTCGGCTTCACGGTGCCCCTCCTCGTCGAATATCCCAAGTGCTATTGGATATGGAAGTATCGCCTGTGGATCCTGGACCAGGCTACGAATAAGCTCTCCATCGACGCAGCGCGAGCCATCTGGGATGCGGAGCTGGGGCTTGTCTCAAAAATGCTTATTAAAGACCGTCGAAATTTTCATGCTTGGGGTTATCGCCGCCATGTCGTGTCGCAACTCGAGAGTGCGGTCCTTGCAGGGAGAAGCGCGGTCGAGTCCGAGTTTGAGTACACGACCAAGGCAATCCACGAAGACCTTTCGAACTTTTCAGCCTGGCATAATCGCAGCCATTTAATTCCCCGCCTGCTGCTAGAGCGCGGGTCAGAAAGCGCTTCTCGAGAGAAGTTTCTCGATGCCGGTGAGATACCTCCCATTTGTTTCGCGCTCTCAAGCTTTGGCGGAGATGGACTCTTATTCGGCTCCAAGAGCTTGGTCTCGTACGCGAGGCTCTCAACGTTGGACCAGAAGATCAGTCTCTTTGGTATTACCACCACTATTTGTGTTCCAACGTCATTGAATCCAGTGGCAGTCGCGCCATCGTGCCTCATATGCCTGCGGCGGACCGGAAAAGGTACATACTCGTCGAGCTCGTCAACCTTCGAGAGCTCGCCGAGGACTTCAACAAGGTGAAGTGGATCTACGAGGCCCTCATCGAGTACACGCTCGCCATCAGTCAGCTAGACAGCCGGTCTACCACAAGTGAGGAGAAGACAGAGGTTGCACAGTGGCTTGCGGAGCTGAGAGAGTTGGATCGAAAACGTAACGGTCGCTGGGATGACCTTGAGACGAAACTCGCTCTCACATAGACACCAGGATTCAGTGTACTCGTTGGGGCATCACCATCACGTTGAAACGACTCATGAATCGCATTCACGGCTGGCCTCTTTTTGTCTTGGTCGGGGCGGCTATTCCTCGCACCTGGATCTCACCATATTAGCCGCCCCTGTACCTACCAGGCCATCCTGGTATTCCAGTACTGTCTCTATCGGTGTCATGTCCATGACCCCAAGCGCGGGATGGGAAGACTTGAGAGGCCGACCACCGAGGAGCACGCGCAAGTAGTAGTTGCTCTTGCTCTTGCCCAGCGGCGACAGTGCGGTTTGTGATGAAAAGTAGAGTGCATGGCACACGGTGTCATTGCGCATGCAATCAGAGGCGTCGAGGGCCAATGTTGATTGGGGCCACGGCTGCTGGCCGGCCTTGCGCTCGTACAGCTCAAAGACGACCTCGGCGCCCATGCCTGGCCACACCATCTCATCGAGCTGCAAGATCGAGAGCAGCCGAGACAAGGAACCATTGTGGGCCACGTTGTGGAAGTAGACCACGTCAGTGGAGCCGGCCATAAAGTCGCGCAGATGGGTCGTCAACTCTCCGACCCAGACGCCGAATGATGCGGCGCTCGCCTCGAGATGTAGGGTGATCTCGGTAGACCTGGCTGTACTCCCAGTTACGCATGCGGTCAACAGTGTCGGCAAACTCCTGAGTGACGCAGGTGGAGCTCTTGGAGCCATTATCCCGCCGGCAGGGCAGTGGCTGGGCGTGGCATTTGTGGTGCTGAGAGGTTGTCATAGTAGTGGTCGAAGGAAGCGTGGAATCCGGCATCATCGAGGCGAACGCGCGAAATGCCGTCGAGAGTGCGAAACAGATCGGCGGACGCCTCGAGATGCTGTTGCCACTGCGGATTGCTTCCGGACTTGATGGCATTGAACCGACTGCTTGCGGCGCGGCAGCTGTATTGTGGTTCTAGGCTGTCTACGCCTTCGGGCTGCGACTCGACCCTGCCGTGTGAGAAAGTAGTACACGGCGGCCTTGATAGCTCCGACATACCTGCACAATGAGGGGGAACGGGTCCACGGTTTGCCACATGCCGCTGATGCGTGCCGGCGACCTGGTTGGTGATGGCATTGTTGGTGGCGCGGTATCCGACGGCAGACCTGAAGTCGGCATTTCTGGCAGGAAGCAGGCCAAGCAGGCCGTGATAGACGTGGTATAAGTCGACGCCATGCTGCTAGCCTTATTGTCGCACCGACCTGTGAGGACCCGCACCCGAAGGCGCGATCAAGATACCGTCAATTGTGCGCAATTGAGGTAGTAAAACGAGGGAAAACTATGTTGTTCTTATCTAGTTCTACAGAAGGCTAGCTGTCTTGCGAGGCACCTTAAATAGGTGCGTAGCTAGTAAATCACTCGATAAGCTTATCCGTAAGGTATATTAATAAGATAATCTTACCTAAGATATAGTAGCGATACTCTAGGACCTATACGCTCGACGTAAGCTAAAGTATATCCGGACGCTTTTACGTTACGATATATCTAAATATTAGTTAATTAACGGATATATTAGTAGGTCTCTAGGTCGACCTTATAGGGTAAACAGTATGGTTGTATTAGGTTGTATTGCTAGCTAAGTAAGGGGAAGCTATCGCGGTGACGTGGCTCCCTCGTACGTGCACGTGATCCTAGGGATCACGTGCATCACGTGTGTGCGACTACATCGTCGCACGTAGCTAGCTATTCCCACACTCGTAGTTTTTCCTTTGTAGAAACAAACCGTAGAATAAAACAAAGAAAGAGCCTAGTTAAGCAGGCTGTTGCAGCTGCGCGGGCGCGATCGCGAGGGCGTAGGGAGGGCGTAGGTATAGCTGCGCAATATTAAATTAATAAGGTTAAAGCTATATTGTAATAGCTATATAACCATTGAATGCGCAGCTGGTTTACAACGTAATAACGCAACGCGAGAAAACACCCTTCGTAACGTAGTAGTTAGGCCAATAACCCTATTAATGATTAGGCGGTCTAGACCACCGCTTCGTGCTAGTAACCGTGCTTTAGGGTGGCCTTACTAACTATCTTACCGAACGTTATAGTAGGAAGGAAAGTAACTAAGGAAAAATAACAAAATAATCGTTAGGGCTGTTCTTTTAGGGCTATTCGTACTAAGGTTATTCGACGGGGGCGGTTGTAAGGATTAGACTTATTAAACTTAATGTCTAGGAACCCCTTCGGGGACGATTCCTAGTTAAGCATATTAATAATATTACTCTACCGAAAGATTATTCTTTTTATTAATTTCGCTATAGTGTTTATTATAATGTTTATAGCGAATTATTAGAATGTGTTTAACCGAATAATAGCATACGATAAGATAACCTTCCCGATTGGTTTAAATACGAACATCCGGAGGTTTAAGGTTTAAATCGTGCCGACGAATTCTTTTATTATAGTTAATTAAGCAATAGAATAGGTAAAAGAATAAGTGCGTGAATAAGCGCGTAATTAAATAATAAAGTAAGCTAATAAATAAGCGCGTAATTAAATAAGGAAAAGAGCACGTAATTAAATAAGGAAAGAGCGCGTAATTAAATAAGGAAAGAGCGTTAAAGATTAAAGTCGCACGACGAAAGCTTCTATCCTTACGGTTAGCGCGTTAGTCTTAACGAAGCGTTTAAAAGACTTATTTAGGGAGGATTTCGTTAATGCATTAGCTAGGTTATTATTCCTATTAATCTATCGTACTTCTATAATCTCCCTTCGCTTATATAACTAACGAATCGATATAATATCGATTATTAATCGCTTTTCTTTCGTTATAGTAAGCTTTATAAGACATTCGTAAAGCGAATACGAGTCTATATAAAGGATTAAAAGCACCGGAGGCAGCTGCAGGCGTTCTATAATTATCTTAATCGTTATAGCGAGGCAAATGCCGATATTAACGCCTTTAACTATACCGTAGACCTCTAAGGCTAGAACGCTACGTGTGACCCTTTTGCATTTAGTAGAGCTCTAGTGCACGATATTGCCTTTAATCTTAAAGTAGCTATTAGACCGGGTCTCTATAATAAGCGCAATAATAAAGCCTAGCTGTAAAGAGAGGTCTAAGTTATTTGCAAAAGAGCCATCCGTAAATACCATTAGCTTAGCATTAGCAAGATTAATTAGTTTGTATATTAGGCCGCGTTCCTTATAGTCTATTTGCTATTATAGGCGTTTTTAATCGTTACGTAGTCTTTTTCGTTAGGGTTTTAAACTTATGCTATTATAAAAAGGTTAAAAGAAGCTTCTAGTTAGCAGATTAACGCGACGTATGCTCCTCGGGCTCGCTGTTTTATATACCTCTATACATAGTTATAATCTTAAGCGATAATAGTCTTAAGCTTTTCTAATTAACCCTTTTGCTAAAGAAGAAGATCCTAATCTTATAGTATTAGCCTAGCCCTATTGAAATTAAGCACTAAGCTAGCAGACATCTTAGTCTTCGGCTTCGCTCTAAACTTAGCCTTTTAAAGCTGCTCTTCCTTAGCATTTAAGAAGGTACGTGTGCCTAACATTAACGTGTTATCCGTTTATAGGCTAACTATCCTAAATCTATTAAGGGTCCTATTCGCGATTAATAGGCACGAGTCGTACGTTGAGGTTAATATATTAAGTTAGATAACGTAATACTTATAATACGTTCGGAACTAATATAATCCTAACTCCGCGATCCCGTAAAGGGGTCGAATTATATAAATAATAGTCCTTTCCGGGTATCGTCCTTATATCTCGGCGGGCAGCTTAGTTAAGATAGTTATAAATAGCTTAGTTTCGGCTTATAGGTAGGCTTAAGTAATATCTCGCAATAAAAAAGTTATGCTATAATAACGAAGGAGTCCCGGAGTAAGGGCTAGGATTAGCCGCTAGCTAACGCGTTAAATCGTCGGTGATTGCGTTAATAAGGTCGTCTTCTTTTCGTTATTATATCCTTAAACAACGAGTCGGGACTTCTCGTAGGGTTTCTTATCCTTCCCTTTTACTTTACGTACTATTCTCGACTTAAAGATATAGTAACCTCTATAGATAGCTTTATTATAGCGCTCGAAGCTAAAAACACTACGGGCAATAAGGTTATCGATCTCTTGCCTATCTAACTCTTTAAACAGGGCTCTTAGGGTTATAATAACTCCCTTTTCCTATAAATTAAGTGCTAATTCGTAGGCATCTTCCTCCTTCTTAATAATAAAGGCTTAAGGAGGGGGAAGGGGAATAGGGAGCTTTAGCTTATTCTTTACACCGGGGGGACGGCTACGTCTACGTGGCATTAGGGGTGTAGGAGTCGGAGCGGGAAGTATAGTCGTCGGGTTAGGACTAGTCTCTTTATTCGGAGCAAGAGGAGTCGGTTTAATCGCGCGAAGTAGGGGCTAAGGAGACGAGTCGTCTCGAAGGTAGGGCTATACGACTATAGACCGAAAGACTTAAGGTCCGTTAACGGTGTTAATAGTAATATTATAACCGTTAATTATAGCAATCTTAAATAGTCCCTGCTATCCTCCCTTTTCCCGCTAGACTTAGACTTTACTCTATAGTAGGAGAGTAATAGTTTTAACTATTAACGGACCGTTCCTTATACGAAGAGCATCTTACACCTATCGTTCTATAGAGAGTTATTAAAGCAATTTTATCGCCTTTTATATAGCTATAGACC
Source organism: Ophiocordyceps sinensis (assembly GCA_012934285.1). Classification (NCBI taxonomy): domain Eukaryota; kingdom Fungi; phylum Ascomycota; class Sordariomycetes; order Hypocreales; family Ophiocordycipitaceae; genus Ophiocordyceps; species Ophiocordyceps sinensis. The sequence goes on along the minus strand of JAAVMX010000006.1, from coordinate 4,722,772 downwards.
TTTTTATAGTTATAGCTAACGGGGGCGAGTTAATAGTTATACGTAGGTACGCACTAAAGACGAGAAGTGTAGGGATAAGGCCGTAGGGTCCGGCTATATCGTTAACGGCTTTTATAGCTATCTAAAGGATTGCTTCGGGAGACGTAATAGTCCCGATCTTTATATAAAGAATCTTAAACGCACGTCGTAAAGGAGCGTAATACCTCTCGACCTTCCTAATCGACGTATATAATTCCATAGGGACCTGCTTATAGGTTATCCCTATAATCTTTGCCTCATTGCGGAACTCTATTAAGGCAAAATTAGTTCTTGCGTTATATTTAATCGTGTTAGGAGGTCTAAGGTAGCTATCGATCTAAAGGGCTCGAAGGATTTCCTAGGTGTCCTTAGCTAATATAGAAGGAAGGAACCTAGCCCCTTAAAACGCTATTATAGAGTTAACGACGTATAGAATAGGTCATTAAGGGCTCCTAAGGTATATTACGTCTACTATAATCTCGTAATTAAATTCCTAGTTATCTTTTAGCGTGAACTTAAAACGTCTAGGTGCCTATAAGTGTATCTAGCAGTAATAATAGAATTTAGAGATTAACTTAAGCTATATAGTCGTTATATTATAGCCCGCCTACTTAAGTAGGTAATAGAGTCTCGAAATAGCTAGGTGCTTAAAACGGCGATATAGAGTTCGTATCTTACTCTCTATTAGAAAGGAGATTGTCTCTTCTGCTTTTAATAAGAAGAACTATAGGTAACCCTATTTGCGAATTACTAAGATCCGGTTGCCTTTAGTCCCTAGTATATTCGTTGTATTATCGAAGTAGATCCTAAGTTAGTCTATGTTAGTAAGAGAGAGTAGAAAAGGGGTATAGGTCTTAAGAATGTGAAAAGTTACTCGACTAACGGGGGTTTCGAGGGCGATTAAACTAAGGGATTAAATAGGAGTGCTAGTTCTAAATCGGATGCTAGCTTACCCAGCTATAGAGCTATTAAGCATAATAGAAGGTTCCGTTCGCTATAAAGCGAAGTACTGCTCCTATCCTACTATTAATACTCTAGCCGTACTAGTATCGATTATAATTCCCTAGAACTATTAACGGGAGTAGCGATCCTCGATTAGGAATTAGTCGGTAGGGATTAATTAATTTATGCCGTAGACGTCTTCGCCTATCTAAAGGTGTGTAAATACGGCCTTATAGAGCATTTAAGTTGCTGTTTAGTCCGGCTCGGCAGCGTTATCGGCGTCTTCTACGTCCTAGTACTCGTTAGCGTCGCCTTTAGCATCGGGTTCGTGACCTTTAAATTCGGTCACGTATGCTATAAAGTTAGTGGTAGAGATGCCGTCGTTAAAACATTGCGTAAGGTATTAGTTCTTAGACCGTTAACGTTCCTTAGGCGTATGTTTAGTTAACCAACAGCCTTCCCTATAACAGACGAAACACTTCTTAGTCTAGGTCAAGCGGTTAGGACTATTGCTATAGCTGCCTCGTCCTCGTAGGCGAAAGGGTATGCTATAGTTATATCTAAAGCCTTATAGATAGCCTCTACGTCTACTACCTCGTCCGTAGCTTCGTCTACGGAATCCACCTCGTCTACGATTGCTCGAGTATCTTCGGTCTAGGTATTATTAATCGTTATAATTAAATGCTTTATCCTATAGGAACTGGCTTTAGCTAGACGGGTTGCGTGCTAGGTGTGTTTCGATAGATATACGTAAGTCTATAAACACGGTTTCGACCTTTTAGGCAGGCTTAAAGAGAGCGTATTCTAGCTCCGGTATACTACGGCACGCGTTAATAAAGGACGTACGAAGTAGTATATCACCTTCGTAGTCTTTTCCTAGGGCTCTCTAATATAGCTAGAGCTTATTAAAGAGAGTCTATAGTACTTTATAAAGCGGCATCGTGGGATTCTCTACGCGGACCTTATTAAATATAGTTATTGTTTAGTCCGTAAAGTAATAATTATAGTTAATATCTGTGTTAAAATATTGCTTAATAGTATTATAGGTCGCACGGAACGATATAGTTAATTTAACGTAGTAGATATAAAAGGTCTTGGCTCTATCCGTTAGGATCTAAGAGAATAGGTTATAGAATTAACCTAATTAGACCTTAAGCTTATAGAAGGTCCTTATAAACATATAGACCTTATCGTCGAAGAGGTTATAGGGCTATTCCGTATAATACTTATCCTTCCTCTATAGCTTTGCGAACTTCTGCTAGAGGTCCGTATCTACATCGACGTTCGGAACATCGATTAAAGGGATCGTAGTGTAAGCATTAAGGGACGGCAAACGGGCAATAGTCATAATAGCATTATTAGCAGGGGGAATAAGAGCTTGAGAAATAGAGGCAGTAGTTATAGCAGGCACATCGGGGATAGGGGCAGGCATAGGGACAGTCGGTTGGTTAAACTAGTATATTATTAGGTGTATAGTCTGTTGTTATTGCGTTGCACCGGGGACAGTTGTCTAATCGGTTAGAGCCGGGTCTAGGGCCGGGCTCGGGGCTATAGTCGGTGGTGTAAATGCAACGATCGTGCCCTAATTAAATGTCTAATTTATATACTCTTTTACAGGCTATTGTAGTAGTTCTAAGATAGTCTTTAGTTTAAGGAACTATATGTTAAAGCCTTGATTGTCTAGGCCGGTGTAGATCCTACGTCTCTTTAGGAGCTTGCGTAAGGAACGTTTGTAGGTCTAGTATACCCTATCCTATGTCTATAGAAGCTATCCTTAAAAGTGTTCTTAGAAAAAGGCAATGGCTTCGTAGCCTTAGTTGTCTTTATCGTACGCATACTTATAGAGGAACCTTGTAATGTATATAGTGGCCTCTACTTTACTTAGGTTCTTAAGATCGGGTTGTTATTATACATCCTAGATACCTATATAGGTGTACTAGAAGTCGTTTTCTAAGATAAGGGTAATCTTTAATAGCTTATCGCACCTTGTGTTGTCTACGCGGGTAGGGCTTAATAAAGTCATAATGTTAATGTTATATGTGATAGTCTTTACGTGTTTTATCGGCGTAAGGGATTTCTTACGAAGTTGTCTGCGTTAGGGACGCACTATAGGTTAACGTTACTTTTCTTCCTTTAGGAAGCGAGACGGGATTAATAGATAGCTTAGGAGATCTCGAAATAGCGTTAACGCGGTAACGTTATAGATAAGAGAGCTCGTTTAAAGCATAAAGATAACTACCTCTAGGTGTTCCCTCGTAGGGTGTTTTACACCGTCGATAATTAAGGATCTTATCTCTTCTACCTAGCTGTCTATAATTGACTAAGTCAACTACTAATCAGTGTTAGTAGGTCTTTAGGTCGACCTTATAGGGTAAACAGTATAGTTATATTAGGTTATATTACTAGCTAAGTAAGGGGAAGCTATCGCGATAACGTAGCTCCCTCGTACGTGCACGTAATCCTAGGGATTACGTGTATTACGTGTGTGCGACTACATCGTCGCACGTAGCTAGCTATTCCTATAGGATATATCTTTTTCCGCGACCGGCTTTTTATCTCTAATACCTTAGATCTCCGCTTTAAAGTCGTTTATCGATCCTATAGCAATAGCCTAATAGGATACCTAAGGAGGGTAAAAACCCTTAATCTATTAAACCGAATATACTAATAGCCGAGAATTTCTTACTTTACCGCTACGTTCGTTAAAGACTTTACTCTTTATCTTCGGACTAAGACCCCCCGCTTATCTCCCTTTAGTTTCCTAAAACCCCTCGCTTTACCGGTCCGGCTATAGGCCGATATATTAATTAATTATATTATAATACTCTTTAAGTATATATTATAATACTCCTTTTGTCGGACTAATCTAGTTATATAAGGGAGAAAAGGGTTATAAGTCATAACCTCTATTAAGGCCCCGATAACAGCGTTATCGGGAGCGTTACGTGCCCCGACTAAGCTCCCTTTAGATCCTAGGATAGGCTCGGTTAGGACACATAAAGGGGCCCCCTTTTCCTCTCCTCTTCGCCTTAGCTAGATAACCTATTATAGACTAATTCCAACCAGTTTATAACCCCTTTTATTTGTTTGACTAACTAATACTAATTAGTGATTAAACAATCAATTATAGATTGGCAAGGTTAAAGAAGCAAGGGTTATTATTATAATGCAGGACCGTTATCTTTAGTAGTGCCGTCCCTCCTACGTCGAGAACGACCCTTCGTGCTAAGAATAAGGCATCTTACTAGATTACCGGTCGAGATACCTTCTAAGCTGTTAATTAACGTTGCTGCTTTTGCAGACTATAGCGACCTTAATCGACAGTGCGTCTATAACGCGACGAGCCCGCTGCCCGCTCCCGGCAAGCATTACGGAACCCCTTTACGTTGCTGCTTTCGCAGACTATAGCAACCTATTCGGCAACCGTTGCCCTAAAGAACAAGCATTACAGGACCCCCTTAACGTCGCTGCTTTCGCAGACTATAGCGACCTAATCGGCGACCCGCTGCTTGTTTCGATATACATCGCGAAGACCCTCGCGATCCCTATAAACCCTAGTCATCCACGATGACACCGACGAACCCGATATCCGCCGCCGCCGCCCTAGCGGCAACCACTATAGCGGCAGACACCCACGCGGCAACCACCCTAACGGCAGACAACCCCGTCACCCCACGAGCTCCTTCGACAGCTCCTACAAGCCCGGCTCCCTAGCCGGAAGACCCTACGAGTCCGACGCCGCAGCCGAAAGCTCCTATAGACCTAAACCATACCAATTTATTAAATAGCATCGGCATCTACGAGTTATTGCACAACTAGGTTAACCTTAACCTTAACCTCGGGAGTATATACGTTAGCCCCGACGAATAATATTATATTATAATAACTTCCTACGTCGTATCCTTCCTTATAGAAGAAAGGATAAGTCTATACGATTGCGACTTTTAGGACTCCTTTAGAATATAGACCGAAGCCACCTAGGATAAGGTCTAACGGGACTATAGGAGGGCATTGCGAACGTTCTTACGGAAACACGGGATCTATATAGGCCGAAAAGACTAGCCGATTAGCCTTTAACTCGTAATACTCTAGGCTATAGCTAAGCCCCTACTATAGCCTTAGGAAGAATTCCTCGAGATAGACTTCGACGTCGATACGGCAGCCTATATAGAACGGAATAAGCTGCGATCCTAGCTCGGCTTGCCGCTGTATAAAGCTCCTACGCCTGCTCCCGCCCTTACTAGCGCGCCCGTCCCGACAGCTGCTCCGCCGACTGTTTAAAGTCCGCTAGTTGATTTAGCTTCGGCAGCCTCGCCCTTAGCCTCGTCCTTATCCTCGCCGACACCTACACCCTCGTTAGCTTTAATAGTCTCGGCGTTACCCTTATCGTCACCCCTAAGCCGGCACGACCTTAGGAAGACCCCTAACTCCCGCCGGCACGACTTAGTTTCCTATAGGGAAGACCCCGTGGCTGCCCCTAGCTTCTATAGGCATAGCCCCGGTGCCGGCCCTATAATAATAACAACGGCGACTTCGCCTTTAAACAAAAGTCCGCTAGTTGTTCCCGTTGTTCTAAGCCGGCCCCTTGCTTTAAGCCGGCTCCCTGTTCTAAGCCGGCTCCCTCTTCGAAGCCGACTCCCCGTCCCGAGCCGGCTCTCCCATTCGCCTGTGTCAAGCTCTCGCAGCAGCTCTTCGGACTGCTCTTTTAACCCTCAAAGCAGCTCACCAAGCTGCTCTTCTAACAGCTCTTAAAGCAGCTCTCTAAGCAGCTGCTCGCAACCTACGAAGCTGCAGGCCATACAGCAGCTTCCTTAACGTTAGCAGCACGCTCTACGGCATATCCCTAAGCCAAGCTAATGCCGCCGCTGCCAATTACCCTTCGAGTCTCGTAGCGCACTCTTTCGCCACCTCGGCGAAGGATATCACTATACAAAACGCGTGCAGACTTCCTCCTAGACCGTTATGCCCTAAGCCCGGCATACACCACAGCAGACCCCCCTGCCCTAAAGGCATCTACTAAAGCAGGCCAATTGCTAGCACTGTAAATCTCACTTCGACTCCCGAGGCGCACTCTTCCGTTACCTCGCTAAAGGATATCACCACCGGAAGCGTATGCAAGCTTCCTCTCAGCCCGTTGCCCGATAGGATAAAGGGCACCCTCCCCCTCGAGGCAAAGGACACTCCCCCCCGGGAAAGCAACACTCTTCCGCCCGGCCCCAGCCTGCCCGGCAGGCACCTTCGTCCCGGCAGACGCCCTCGCCTCTACACGTTGTTCTTCCGAGGTTTGGCAACGCACCCCTCGTTGCTTATGGCCAGCTAGCCTCGCGAGCTTCCGCACCCTTAGCCGCGCCGTTACCCTCGCGAGCCTAGCAGAAGAAAAGCTCTCGAGGGATTCCCCTGCCTATTGCCCCCTCTAGCCCTCTGCTTAGCCACCCCTCTAGCCCTCTGCTTGGCCGTTCCGTTGTGTGTTCTCGCTGCTCGTTACTTCGCCCGTTTCCTTAATACGTCTCCTTAATGCCCCGTTCGCGCGTTTATCGCCTGTTTATTCCGTGTGGAATTTCCGCGTATTATTCTTTGCTATTTCTGCAATTTGTTCGCCTTTTTCCACGCGTTATTCCCTTTTTCCACGCGTTGTTCCCCTTTTCCCGCTTTATTGCATTATCTTATTCGTTATTCGCAGCTTCTGCTAATTGCTCGTATTTCCGGTCGATTATTTCCTTGCTATTTCCCGCCCGCTGATTGCAATTTGTACTTATTATTTATACCTATTAGGCACTTTCTAGCTTAATGCGTATTTTTCCGTTGTTTCTTAATCGCGCTTGTTGCCTGAATTAAGGCCCTGCAAAGACTTAACTAAGGTCTGTTTCGACTCTTCGGCAGCGCCCTAAGGATACCCTCTCTTCGGCAGCGCCCCGAGGATGCCCTTGAATCGGCTCTTCCGAACGCTCTTTCCCTACATGTTCGTTGCGTTCGCTATATTCGTTGCGTTCGCTATGTTCGTTACGTTCGTTATATTCGTTGCGTTCGCGTTCGGTTATTCGGTCATTCGATTAGGCGATTGGTCCGTTGGTATAGTGTTTGCAGCCTCTAAAGAAGAACTGCCAGTGTCGGACCAATCTAGTCACATAAGGGAGAAAAGGGTTATGAGTCATAACCTCTGTCAAGGCCCCGATGACAGCGTCATCGGGAGCGTCACGTGCCCCGACTAGGCTCCCTTTAGATCCTAGGACAGGCTCGGTTAGGACATATAAAGGGGCCCCCTTTTCCTCTCCTCTTCGCCTTAGCTAGATAACCTATTATAGACTAATTCCAACCAGTTTACAACCCCCTTTGTTTATTTAACCAACTAACACCTTAAGTATATATTATAATACTCCTTAAGTATATATTATAATACTCCTTTAGTATATATTATAATACTCCTTAAGTATATATTATAATACTCCTTAAGTTTATATTATAATACTCCTTAAGTATACCCGAAATAGAAAGACTTATAAGAATATACTTACGATAGTTAATAAGCTTACGAAAATAAGATATTTTATCCCTATTACCGGCCTTTTTATAAAAGAACTAATTAACTCCCTTTATTTATATAGTCTATCTGTTAGTTAGTTAAACAAACAAAGGGGTTATAAACTAGTTGGATTTTAGTCTATAATAGGTTATCTAGCTAAGGCGAAGAGGAGAGGAAAGGGGGCCCCTTTATACGTCCTAACCGAGCCCGTGCTAGGCTCGAAAAGGAGCCTAGTCGGGGCACGTAACGCTCCCGATAACGCTATCATCGGGGCCTTAATAAGGGTTATAACTTATAACCCTTTTCTCCCTTATATAACTATATTAGTCCGATACTAGTAGTTCTTCTTTTAGAGGCTGTAAATACTATACTAACGGACTAATCGCCTAATCGAACGACCGAACAACGACCGAATAACCGAACGCGAACGCAATGAATAAGCAGGGAAAGAGCGTTCGGAAGAGCCGATTCAAGGGCATCCTTAAGGCGCTGCCGAAGAGAGGGTATCCTTAGGGCGCTGCCGAAGAGTCGAATAGAGCGTCTATTCGAGCCTTAATTTAGGCTATAAACGCGAATAAAGAAACAACGGACCGCGAATAAAAAACAACGGGAAAGACGCATTAAGCTAGAAATTGCCTAATAAATATAAATAATAAGTATAAATTGCAAGGAAATAATCGACCGGAAATAACGAGCAATTAGCAAAAGCTATAAATAATAAATAAGATAATATAATAAAGCGGGAAAAGGGTAATAACGCGTAGAAAAAGGGAATAACGCGTAGAAAAGGGCGAATAAATTATAGAAATACTAAAGAATAATACGCGGAAATTCTATAGGGAATAAATATACGATAAACGCGCGAATAGGGCATTAAGGGAATAGGCGAGGTAATAAGCAACGAGAATAACGAGAATATACGAAGGAACGGCTAAGTAGAGGGCTAGAGGGGTAGCTAAGCAGAGGGCTAGAGGGGGCATTAGGCAAGGGAATCCCTCGAGAGCTTTTCTTCTGCTAAGCTCGTAAGGGTAACGGCGAGGCTAACGGTGCGGAAGCTCGTAAGGCTAGCTAGCTACGCGTAACGAGGGGTGCGTTGCTAAACCTCGGAAGAATAGCGTATAGAGGCGAGGTCGGCGTCTGCCGGCAAGAAGGTAACTGCCGGGATAAGAGAGCCTGCCGGGTGACTAGCCGGGAGGAAGCCTAGGCGGGCTTTTAGTAAGAGTCTCTTACGTTACGGTCCCGTAAGAGGGTATACCGGACAGTAGGCTAAGGCTAAGCGGAAGAGTATCGAAAGGGAGAGTGCCGTTTATCCTACTATTTATCTTATTAGGCAACGGGCTAAGAGGAAGCTTATATATGCTTCTAGTAGTAATATCCTTTAGCGAGGTAACGGAAGAATGCGCTTTAAGAGTCGAAGTAGGAAAAATAGTGCTAGCAATTACCCTACTTAAAGGCATGCCGGGCTTAAGGCAAGACGGTCTATATATGCCGTGCTTAGGGCATAACGGTCTAAGAGGAAGTCTATACGCGTTTTATATAGTAATATCCTTCGCTAAGGTAGCGAAAGAGTACGCTACGAGACTTAAAAGGTAATTAGCAGCGGCGGCATTTGCTTAGCTTTAGGGTATACCGTCCGCGTTATTAAGGAAGCTGCTATAGGACCTATAGCTTCGTAGGTTACAAGCAGCTTGGCGAGCTACTGCGAGAGCTAATGGAAGAGCAGCTTAGTGAGCTGCTAAGGGAGTCGCTATAGCAGTAGTCCGAAGAGCTGCTGCGAGAGCTTAACATAGGCGAATGGGAGAGCCGGCTCGGAACGGGGAGTCGACTTAGAAGAGGGAGCCGGCTTAAAGCAAGGAGCCGGCTTAAAGCAAGGGGCCGGCTTAAGTCAACGGGAATAACTAGCGGACTTTTGTTTAAAGGCGAAGAAGTCGTTGTTATTATAGGGCCGGCACCGGGGCTATGCCTATAGAAGCTAGGGGCAGCTACGGGATCTTCCCCGTGAGAAACTAAGTCGTGCCGGCGGGAGTTAGGGGTCTCTCCGGGGTCGTGCCGGCTTAGGTATAACGATAAGGGTGCCGGCGAGACTATTAAAGCTAACGAGGGTGTAGGTATCGGCGAGGATAAGGACGGCGGCGATAAGGACGGCGAGGTTAAAGGCGGCGAGGCTGCCGAAGCTAAATCAACTAGCGGGCTTTAAATAGTCGGCGGAGCAGTTATCGGAACGGTTGTGCTTATAACGGCAGGAGTAGGCGTGGGAGCAGCGGCGGGAGCAAGCGTAGAAGCCTGTTTAATAGGGGCTTTATACGGCGGCAAGCCGAGCCGGGATCGCAGCTTATTCCTTTCCGCGTAGGCCTCCGTTTTAATGTCGAAGTCCATCTCGAGGAATTCTTCTCGAGGCTAGGGCAGGGGCCGGTTGGCGGCCTATAGCACCACGAATTAAAGTCCGATCGGTTCGTCTTTTCGTCCTATATAGAGCCCACGCCTCTGTACGAACGTTCGCAATGCCCTCCTATAGTCCCGTTAGACCTTATCTTAGGTAGTTTCGGTCTAGTCTCTAAAGTCGTCCTTAAAATCCTAAAGCAAGTAGTATCCGTTAACATTTCCTATAGCCAGCATATATAATGCGACGTACGTAGTTACTGCCACTTAGCTTTATTCGTCGGGGTCGATGTTATTAATATATAGGTTAAGGTCGACCTAGTTATACAATAACTCGTGGATACTAATGCTATTTAACCATTTAGTGTATTGCGGGTCTATAGGAGCTTTCGGCTATAGCGTCGGACTCGTAGGGTCTTCCGGCTGGGGAGGCGGGCTTATAGGAGCTATCGGCTAGGGAGGCGGAGCCGGATTCGTAGGAGCTGTCGGAAGAGCTCGTGGGGTGACGGGGTTGTCTGCCGTGTGGGTGTCTGCCGTTAGGGTGGTTGCCGCTAGGGTGGCGGCGGCGGATGTCGGGTTCGTCGGTGTCATCGTGGATGACTAGGGTTTAAGGGGATCGCGAGGGTCTTCGCGATGTATATCGAAATAAGCAGCAGGTCGCCGATTAGGTCGCTATAGTCTGCGAAAGCAGCGACGTTAAGGGGGGGTTCCGTAATGCTTATCTTTAGGGCAACGGTTGCTAATTATATTGTTATAGTCTGCGAAAGCAGCAACTTTAAAAGGGTCGATGCTTACCGGGAGCGGGCAGCGGGCTCGTCGCGTTATAGACGCACTACCGATTAAGGTCGCTATAGTCTGCAAAAGCAGCGACTTCGATCGAGCAGCTTAGAAGGTATCTCGACCGGTAATCTAGTGAGATGCCTTATTCTTAGCATAAAGGACCGTCTCTAGGTATAGGCAATAGAATCCGTAGGGGATAAAGATCCGTATACTTTCGACGATTAGGCTCTGCCTCTTTAACCTTACTAATCTATAATTAATCGTTTAATTACTAATTAGTGTTAGTTAGTTAAATAAACAAAGGGGTTGTAAACTAGTTAGATTCTAGTCTATAATAGGTTATCTAGCTAAGGCGAAGAGGAGAGGAAAGGGGGCCCCTTTATACGTCTTAACCGAGCCCGTGCTAGGCTCTAAAGGGAGCTTAGTCAGGGCACGTAACGCTCCTAATAACGCTATTATCGGGGCCTTAATAGGGGTTATAACTTATAACCCTTTTCTCCCTTATGTGACTAGATTAGTCCGACACTATCGTTTACATTAAGCACCCGATACTATTATCTTTAACTAAGGCACTTAGTTTATCTCTAATTTTTAGCGATAGCTTAGCACTCGGTTATAAATAACGTTAAAACTAAGCTTAGTATAGCACTTAGAGACTAACGGTTAAACCGAAACTATTAACGCTATAATAAAATAAATACCTTTAAGCCTATATTAGCTTTACCTAAGATAACTAAGTCGACTAGCTCCCGCTCGCGGAATTTGCAATAAATAATTAAGTAAATAAAACAACCGGTATTTCTCCGTTCTTCGCTAACTATAGCTTTAATCCTCGTCTCGGTATTAAACCTATAGGTCCTTAACCCCCGACTCTCTTATTATAGGTAAAGAAGGAATTCTTTCGCGCGGACGTAATAGCTAGTCGTTTCGCCTGTATCCTCGTTAAACTTCGAGCTCTCGTATAAGCCTTATAATAGAAATATAAAGATAATACTAATATAAAGCGGGATAAAGGCTTCCTCTTCCGACCTAGTAATATAGTTATAGTTTTATTAAAGAATATAACTACTAATCGCCTAAAGAAGAAATAAATAATAAATAGGACGGTCCTTATCTTATTCTCGAGGTCTACTATAGCGCTATAGTTATCGACCTCTTAAAGTATATCCGGGTTAATAAGTCTTCCTATACGTCTAAGGTATAGCTTTAGATAACGGAAATAATACCGGGCTAGGCATAGATTAATCGAGAGGAACAACGTAACGTCGTAGGCCGTATTATAAAACGCGATAACGACGGTAATATCGAAGAAATATAGGAATTTAAAAAGATCCTTAACGTATACGATAATAAAGCCCTAACTCTAACTTATCTAATTAAATAGAAACATTACTAAGAACTAACCTAGTAGCCCGAAGATAACCTAAGAGGTTGCCTTAAAGCTATCTAACGCTTCTATAGATGTAATCTAGATAAGCCGGGCCCCTTAGATTAGGCCCGCCTATAAAAGATTCCTTTATTATACACTAATTTCTAGCAAAAATAACATTTTTAGCGAACGATTTTAATAATTTTAGCGATTTCTTAGCGATTTAAGGACTAAATCGTCTCTAGAGGGGGAGTACTATTATAGTACTACATTATATAACATAGTATATAGTAATATACCACGTGATATATAGTCCTATATATAAACGAGCCCTTAGCCTTTATAGTTCTTCTCCTCTTTATAGAACAATAAGGTTATCTAGCTATCATAAGGTGCCGTAATATTATTGTTTTACGTTATAGACGCACTGCTTATTAAGCAAAGCTTGCTTTACGCTACGAAGAACATAGAATATGTGCAAGTTGCGGTAAGCCGCTTTGCTTACTTAATATATATAGTAAGCTTTTTTATTGTAAGGGTCCCCTATTATAAAAACGAAGTACGGCTATTAGCTAACGCGAAATAACACGCTATAATTAGATAGAGTCTCTAAATCCAGTGCGCTAATTAGCTATAGTAGGGCAATATTTAAACCGTGCTTAGCGCCTATTAGCTACCTATCTAACAGGGCTTAAATAGAAAGGTTGACTAATAAAATCCTATACTACTATTAGATAGGTCTCCTCCGGGTATTAACCGTATTTCCTAACACGCAGCTCGCATTATAATAAAAAAACGCGCCCTCGCTACGGCTCGCCTCCTTATCCCTTATTACGGCTTGCATCGTCGCCTCCTCGTATCGTCACCTGCTAATAGATTCTATAGCAGCTGCTCCTCCGCCTCCGCCTCCGCCTCTATAACTAGATGCTTTACCTAATCGTCGTTGCAACCGTTATAACGCATTAAAGCCTTCCAATCAATTTGTCAACCTTTAATACCTAACGAGATAGACTATAAAGTGCCTTATATATCGCTAGGGACAATCTACTTCTATATACTCTTTAACTTCCCTTTTCTACTCCTCCTTTTCTATTCCTACTAATTGTAAATAAGCTTAAATCTCGGCTTCCTATAAGCGAACGTTAAGCAAAGTATAGTCCCTTAAGACGTAGAGCCCGCGCTCTCCTAGCTTGCCTCGCTTTTCGCCCTTGCCTTCCCTATATCTTCGCCCTACATAGGGCCTGCGCTATTGCAAGAAGTATAATACAATAAAGCCTAATAATCAATTTATTAACTTTAAAGACTAAACGAAGCGGACTATAAAGTGCCTTATATATCGCTAAGGTTAATCTACTTCTATATACGCTCTTACTTCCCTTTTCTATCTATTCCTGCTAATTGTAAATAGGCTTAACGCTTCGGCATTCGTAGCCTCTTCCGACGTAGTGTTCGCTCGTAGGATAGCCCGGGCTAGGCTCGAGCACACGCCCGTTAGGCTAATATCAGCCGTTAATATAGAGTCCTACGACGCGTAGGTAAAGAGCCTTCTCTAACACCGAGCATATCGCAGCTACTCTCTTTAGCTAAGCCTTCCTTTTAGCTATAAGCTCCGCCTTCCTCGCCTACGTCCTCGATATAATAACCTCCCCCGTCCTCGCCTCCGGCCTCGATATAATAACCTCCCCCGTCCTCGCCTCCGGCCTCGATATAATAACCTCCCCCGTCCTCGCCTCCGGCCTCGATATAACAACCTTCCCTATCGCCTCTTTACTAGCTAGACTTTATAGGCGATCTCGATATGCCTGCTATATCTCCTTCTAACTAAGATCTTATAGGTTAGTAGAATAACTATCTTAAAGCTAATGTCCTAAAGTACTATAACCGCTATAAGGAATTATAGTTTAGTATATAGCTTATAGCTTCTATCTGCTAATACTATCGTCGTTAAGATAGTAAGATATAGGATAGCTAGCCTTACTTCTTCTTAGAAGAAAACAACCTCGATTTTAGCAGCGTTCTAAAGCATCTTCTAGAGCTCTTATAAGTCGAAGAGATGCTTATTGCCTAGGTCTATATATATATCTAGGTCTTTTAGTATCGTAGTTAGCAATATAAATATCAGGGCTATATTATTAACTTCCTACGAGATATTAGCCATATATATATATAGCTTCCGCTTCTACCGTATGACTTAGATATTATTATCCTACGACTATAGGAATTAATAGACTAGCCCTATCTTATTCGATAGTTCCGACGTTAATTCCGGGTTCGATAAGCTAATATCCGTGCCTAGCTTATATATCTTTAGCTTAATTACCTTAGCTATTATAATATTATTATCGACGAGGACCGTATTAGCTAACTACCTATTAACGGTAACGTTAGTGACTAGCTACTTAGCGAGGTAGGCGACGCTAGTTTAGACGCTAGCTTCGACGCTGCGTATCTTAACCCTAATGCTGCTTAAATCGCTAAGGCTGCCGATATTAATAATTACGATGCCGCGGCTATCTTAAACTTTATCGTAGCTTAGCCGGACCTTAAGCGTTTACGGGCTTAGCTTAAGGGTTAGGTTATACCCGAATAAGTCCCTTTACGCGAGCAATAGCCGTATATCTAAATGCTAGATATACGATCTACTCCTCTTAACGAGTTTAATCGCTTATAGCCTCTCCTATCTCTCGCCTTTCTAACCCTTTACCCTACTAGGCAAGGAGACTATATAGCCCCTCGTTAAAGAATAATTCGGTATAGCGAGTATATCGAATACGCCTTAAAGTACTACGACGGCCGTTTTGCTAAGCACCTACGCTTTCGTTATATTAGCTTTAATACGCTTATGCGTTAGTAAATTAATTCTCGAAGCCCTTTTATATTAAGAGGTTACGGTCCTATCGCCTAGTAGAAATTAAGGAGCTACGCGCCGCTTTTAGCGAGGATACCCCCGATTTTTAAGCTCTACTTAATTCTATTATTCGCTTCTTTAGTAGCTTAAGAGGCACGCGGGCTTACTAAGGTAGCTAAAGATATTAACTTAAGGCTATAGTTTATAGCTTAGGCTGCCTAAGAGTATTCCTAACGTTTTCGGCCGCCGATTTATATTAGGAAAGCCTATAAAGGCATATACCGTTATATTACGAGTAGTATAAGGCCGACGCCCGGGGTAAGGCTATAATCGCCTTTAGGAACTTACGAGAGAATCTATATATTACCGCCTACTACTTCTATAGCCGATTTACCTTCTTCCTTAAGCTCGTCTTAACGCCTAAATTTAATATTATAGACTATTAGTTTCGGTATAAGTAGTAGGCCCGTAGGAGCACCTATATATATAGTCTCTACTAGGTTTACGGAAGCCCGCCGCTTAATATATCTACCGATTCTACTTAAGAGGATTTTGCCTACTTTTAGGGCAAATACGTCTCTGCCTTTAACCTAAAGCTATAACGAGTAATGCAGTAAGGCGAGGCGAACCCGCTAGTAGTAGTTCGCCTTAGGTTTAACTTCTAATTCCTCTCCGAGGTTATTAACCGAGTGTAATATTACCGCTATAACGAGGCGTATTGCCTACGCTTTCGCCGTCTCTTAGATAGATCTCGATCTAATTTAAAGAGCTACCGTTTCTATTTCCTACGTGCGTGCTATATAGACGCCTATATCGCTAAAGATCTTAATCTATAATACTTTATATTCGATAGCGTCCGGAACAATCCTCTTCTTAATAACTATAATCCCGCCTTAGCTATTAGCTAGCTAGCGAATTACGATATATCCTCTTATACCTCTATATATACCGTTATTAACTCTATTAGGAAGTACTACTTAAAGGGAGAGACGTAGTTAGAAAGCTACTATAATATTGCCCGGGCTATCCTACCTAAGACTAATATACAATAGGGCTTTATAAGCTTTATTGCTAAGTTTATAAATAAGCTTACTATAGAGCGTAATTAGTCTATAATAGAAGTTAGTTACTTATTGCTAAACTTACCGCTTTAATAAGGCATAAGAGCTTTTTAGTCTATTAATTACCGCCCCCCTAAGCTTTAGTAGCAGGCGGATATTGTTAATGCGATAGAGGGTATAGACAGGGTTCGTATATCTCGCAACGTCTACTAGAAATACCTTATATAGGACGACGAATAGGCTAATTTAACCTTCTTCGAACTATTAGCTAAGTTCGACTTTACGCGCACTCCTTAGCGACCCTTTCCTTAGGCGGCCGATTGTATCTTAAACTACTTTCCTCGCTATAAGCCTTAACGGGGGCACGACTAATACTAAGACTTTTGCCGGGTTAAGTTAACTCTTTACTATCCTTATCGATATACCTAAGAGGTTAAGGAGGTTAAGGGCATTACGTTTAAGACATTCTCTAAGGCATATAACTATTGCCTCTCTGTCTATAAGAACGCTTATCCCGACGATTACTATAGTAACCTTCCCTCCCCTATTTAAGACGAATTTAAGGACGACCCTTAGAACGATAAAGACATTACGGCCGGGGAGTAGGAGGAACTTACTACTCTACTACCGTATCGTAGCCTTAATACGGAAGACATTAAGTTACTTAGAAATCGCGACCTCGATTTTTAGTACGATTAGCAGCCTTATATTAGCAAATATCCCGACTTAAAGGCATAATGGAACGACTATTAGAAGCTAGTTAAATTATAGTATGCCTTTACTAATAAGCAAGATAATAATATATCTAATAATATCTTTACTCGTCTTAACGTTAAGCAACGCATAGTTTTCGACCTCTTTACTTAGCACTTAGAATAAGCCCTCGACCTTAATAAGTAAGACCCAGCGCCCTTTTTTATATAAGTAGATAGGCAAAGCGGTATAGGCAAGTCCTTTATAATTTACGCCCTCTATGCCCGGTTAAAGTAGCTCTCCCCGGGCTGCTTTATACAAGCGGCGCCTACGGGTATTACTACTAACGTAATCAACGGCGTGACTCTATACTCTCTACTATACCTACCTATCTCTAAGACTCTCGAAGAGGTGCCTCTATTACGCACTATAGAGCTTAGTAACCTTTAGTCCTAGCTACGCCTCTTACGTTACCTTATTATCGACGAGAAGTTAATAATTAGCCTACGAACCTTTTCTTATATCGATTCCCGCCTTTAATAGATCTTCCCGGAGCATTAAGACGAGTTCTTCGGTAGCCGTAGCGTTCTTATGCTTAGTAACTTCTATTAGCTCCCGCCTATAATAGAAAAGCCGCTCTTTACTATAGCGGCTCTTATAGCGCTACCTAAGATTCGTAGACGCAACGCTTACCACGCTTTTAATAAGACTATTGTATTATAGTAGGTCTTACGGCAGTCTGGTAACAACTAGGCTCCTTTCCGGATAGCTCTTTAGGCCCTACGTATTAATGCCCCCTCTATTAACGACTAAAAGCTGCTCTATACCCGCGTGTAGGTAAACCTACTACTTAAGGAGGTAGCTTGCTTTAACGGGGCGGTCTATATCTACTCTACTAATGCATAGGTCCGCGACTTTAATATAGACTATATAAAACGCCTTAGCTCGCTATATATCTAGGTTTAAGCGACTAATATCGGACCTAACGCGTTATAAGCCGACTCTATTACTACCGGCAACCTATATAACTATCTGCCTATCTATGTTAGTGCTAGGGTAATGTTAATAGCGAATATCTAGACCCCTCCTAGCCTCGTTAATAATGCCTTAAGGACTATCTACGACTTCGCCTAGAATGCTAATACCGACGACCCTTAAGCGTACCTACCTTTTATTATTTTAGTCCGCTTTAATCGCTATATAGGTCCGCCTTACTTCGACGACCTAAAGCTAGCGACTATTATACCTATCTTTCGGATAACGCGAGACTTCTTTAAGGGCAGCGCCTCTTACTATCGCACTTAGTTCCCCCTAACAATTGCGTATGCTATTACTATTTATAAGGCATAAGGTGCTACGCTTAAGTAGGTTATAGCGGATATATCCTATCGCGATTTCTAATCTAGCCTTACTTACGTAGCTGTCTTATAGGCTAAGACGCTACGTAGCATTATGTTTAATGCCTGCTTTAATCTTAATAATATTATTTAAGGTAGTAACGTCTCTATGCTAGCGCGGGAGGCTAACGCTATTCGCCGTGCTAGTTAGGTTATTAAGTAATAAGGAAGAAGGGTTATTAAAGAATAGCTATAGTAAGTAAATTAACTATACGTACTATATCTATTATTAGTTGTATTGCTTTATTGCGCGCCTACTGCTTTATGCCTACTATTGCGTTCGTTGCTTCGTTGCGCGCCTGCTATTATACTGCTTCGTTGCGCCGCTATTGTGGTTGTGCTGCTTTATTGCGCCGCTGTTGTTATACTGCTTCGTTGCTTCGTTACGCGCTTGCTGTTGTACTGCTTCGTTACGCGCCGCGACTGCCTGCAATAGGGTTATAAAGGGGTATTGTAATTGCAATTGCAATAACCCGAGAATATAGGATCGTACTAATAGCATATCGGTAAGGCGCTAACCCTCTAAGAACCGGAAGTAGATAGGTAATAGCCTCTGCCTTAAGGTCCTATATTTCGAAAGGTTAAAGCATAGTGCTTACTACCTATTCGGTCTTTAGTCTAAGTCTGCATTCGTATAGCTAGCTAAAGAGAAAAAACTTAAGGGTTTCTTTCGCTTAGGCGTCTACTATAATAGTAAGCCGGGTGTCTAGGTTAATTAATCTAGCCCGCAGAAATTAGTATCCGTTTAAGCTTAAGGTTTTGCTTATTTACCTTTTTAGTATTATTCCTTCCTTCGTTACGGCGTTAAATAACTTTCCGTTTCGGTGGCCGAAAATGCGTAGAGTGTGCAACTCGTGATAATAACGCGTGGCCTCGTCTTAGCCTTATATTTAATCACGCGTAAGGGCCCACGCGCGGGGTAAAAAAACCGTGTAACAAGCCCCGCTTTTGTTAAGGCTTAGGGTTCGAATCCCGCTTATAGCTAAAAAAAAGGTGCCCTAGCTATAGTAAAAAAATTAAAGGTCCCCCGGCTATAGTAAAGCTTTGCTTATAGTTGTGCCCTACGGTATACTCGTATTTTCTATATCTTCTATAGTAAGGGCTCTATCTTCTTTCTTTTTAAGAGGGCATATATACCCTAAGGCAGTATAGGGAGATCGGTTGTATATATATATAGCTGCTAGGATAGCCTTACCCTAAAGGTATTTAGGTAGCTTAGCTATATAAAGTATAGACCTAACTTTATTAAGTATTGTTCTATTTATACGTTTTATTCTACTGTTTAAGCAGGGGGTATATAGTAGACCTAAATTAAGTTTTATCCCGTTCTTAAGGTCATATAGTTTAATATTATAGATAAACTCTTTTGCATTATCTAAGAAGACCTCTTTAATCTTTATTTTATCTTTATTATTCTTAAGCTTTATTTTAAATTCTAGAAATTTAGGTAGGCTTTCGGCTTTATCTTTTATAAGGTCTATTCTTAGGTACTTAGAGTAGGTATTTAGAAATAATATAAAGTATCTAAATGTATCGTATATAAGGACTTTTATAAGACCTTAGATATTAACGTTTATTTTATTTAGAAAGAGATATCGTCGTTTAGAAGGGGTTTTCTTTTTCTTATCTATATGTTTAGCTTATATATATCCTTCGTATTGCTTTATAGCTATAATATCTTTTTGGTCTACGGATATATCTAGGTATAGTCTACGAAGATATCGGTATAGGGATTTATAGCTAAGGTAGCCTAGCCGTTTGTGCTAAAGAACTAGGTCTATTTTCTTCTTTATCTCTATTATTTTAGTTAGTATAGCATCTTAGAGTATAGCATTATCTATTGTCTCTTTTTATAGGAATAAGGGATATCCGTTCTTTAAGCACGATTGTAATCCACGTGATTAAATAGATTACGTACGGGCAACGCCTATACGGATGCGCTATTAATAATACAATGCATCGCACGCATTAAGGACCCCGATAATAGCGTTACTAACTCGGCCGCCCTTACGATAATTAAGTTATTAACTTAATTGCCCTTATAGGCATAGCCCCGACGTCGCAATAAGGGCTTATAAAGGCCGGCTTTAGGCCCTAATAATATACGCGTTTAGAGCCTATATAAAGGGGCTATTCGTCGCCCCTTAGTTAATAGAACTATATAGACTAATCTAACTAGCTTTATAACCCCCTTTTTATTTAACTAACTAATAGATTAGTAATTACAGATTAATTGTAAATTAATAAGGTAGAAGAGATAGAGCTTAATCATCGAAAGTGTATTAGATCTTTATCCCTCGCGATTCTATTCCCTATACCTAAATATAATCCTTTATATTAAGAATAAGGAACCTACGCGAGTTAGAGCCGACGAAGCTATTACGATATAGCTAGCTCTTAGTAGCCGCCGATAAGTTCCTTCTTAGCTCTTATTTAATCCTATCTTACTTTAAGAAGAAGAAGAGTTACGTTAAGCAATAATACGTTAGCAACGTAAGATAACCTTTGTAATAACCCTCGCGATCCTCTTTAATAACTCTATATATTCTATTTAATTATATTATATCGAACCCTATCTATAACCTTAATTATTAGTAGGGCTCTCTACGGTAAGCAGCCGGAAGTAAACTCATCGCACGTGTGATAGTATACGGTTGGGTTTTTATTGTCTTGTCTAGCTAGGAGGGAAGAGGGGAAAGGAGGCCCCTTTATAGGTAACGTGGCCTCGTTGCACGCACGTGATCACGTGGGATCACGTGGCTGCAACTGCCTCGTACGTATCCCTTATCCCTTGTTCCCACACTAGCAGTCTTTATAAGATCGTGCAAATAGCACCCTAAAAGAACGTAGCAATAAGGGTCGCAATAAGGGCGCAATAAAGAGCCAAACAGGGATCCATGGCCCGGTCAAACGGGCCGTATTGTCATCGTAGATCCCGTATTTCCAACCTTACAACAGCCTTGCAAACAGCCGTACAACGTACGGGAAAAGAGCGTTAGGAAGCATTAAGCTTCGGGGTAAAGCAGAGGGGCGAAGCAGAGCAAGAGATAGAGTCATCTTCGGGTCGAGAAAAGAGCGTAAAACGAAGCGTGAAATAGAACGTGTTCGGGCCGGGAAAGAACGTTGCCGGAGTATTGTAGGGTCGGCACATAACGTTGCCGGGGCGAAACAGGGCTTGTTTCGGTGCTTATTTCGGGGCACTAAAAGGGGAAGCAAAAGAGGGAATAGGGCGCCGAAAAGGGGATGAATAAGGCGCCGAAAAGGGGAAAAACAAAGCAGGAAAAACAAAGCAGGGAATACACTCGCAGTCTTTAAACAAAGAACAAAGGCCGTAAAGAACGTTATCTCGGCCACTAGGGAGCGTCGGAAAGGGTCAGCTAGCCAAACGTGCCGGTGCTATCGTCGTCATCGTTATCCTCTTCGGCCAGGATGTAGCCTTATTGTCGTCCGTAGCCTCGTCCGTACGGCTAACTGCTAGGGCCGGGCCTCGAACCTCGTATAGATCCCTTAGAACGACCTCTTGCACGGCCGAAAAACTGCTAGTCGGGGCGGCGTGCGAGGTGCGTTTTTAAGGAGGAACGTAGGTCCGAAAACAGCTCTTTAATCCGTAGGGCCGGACGGAAGAGGGCGGGCTCGAGTTCCGGAACGCCTCGGCAGGCCCGGACGAGAGTTATTCGCAGTGGCTCGTTTGTTTCCAGGTCCTAGTTTGCGAAAGAACTACTAAAGGCGCGTTAGCAAAGCTATAGCTTATTAAATAGCAACTCGAGCACCTCCTACATAGTCTTCCCGGGGTTTTAGGTCTAGAGCCTTTAGAATAACGTCGTTATCTACTCCGTAAAGTACTATTAATAATTAACTTCCGTATCGAAGTAGCGTTTAAAGGCATCGTATACGCCTCGGAACGACGTATTTTAATCTAAGTGCCGGTTATAGTAGTCCTCGGCATAGCCGGCGAGAATTTAACTAACTAGGCCGTAGAACTAGCCGGGGGCGACTCGTAGGCTATAATAGGTCTGCATAAAGAGCCGGACCTTATCGTCTAGGATGTCGTACGGGTTTCTTATATAGCTATAGTCCTTTTTCCACGTCTTAGCGAATTACAGCACGAGGTTAGCGTCCGTAGGGACGTTCGGGACCTCGGGCGGCGGTATTGTCATATATGCCTTAAGGGGGAATTCGGGGATAGCAGGGACGGGAGCGACGGCAGGGACGCGGGGAACGGCAGTAGGAACGGCGGTAGGAGGGAACGGCTGGGCGGCAGGCTGGAACGGTGCAGCCGGCTAGTATTAGGCAGTAGGCGGGGTGACGAACTCGGGGTGCTAGAACCGTATAGCTAGGGCAGGGTGCCGGAACTAGTGGCTTGTCGGATAGATCGTCTGTTGCGGCGACTAGGGAACAGCCTAGGGAACAACGGGGACTTGGCCGGGACGGACTAGTGGTGGCGGGCCGGAAACAATAGGTGATAGAGCAACGGGCGAAGAAACAACGGGCGAGGGAATAACGGGCGGAGGCGGCAGCGGAGCTATCGTTGCGGCGGCAACTAACGCGGCGGTAACTAACGCGGCGGCGGGCGGCGACGATAATAATAATCTAGCAGCTTCTTAAATGCTATTAGATGCGGACGAGGGTAGTATCGTTAAAGCAGCGGCGGCAGCAGCTGTAGCGGCTTCGGGCTAAGCTAGCGGCTCTTAGAGGCTTTATAGGGCGACGAATTGCGCTGCGTTTAAGCCGTTCTTTCTATTAACGTAGATGCCGCGCCTGTTTAAGAGGTTCTTTAGGACTTTACGGTATTCCTTATTGGCCTTCGTCTACGTTGCCTCGGTCTACCCTTCGAAGTGTTCTTAAAAGTCGTCTAGTATGTCGGGGCCGCGGGCGTATACGTTAGCCTCGCAAACGGCTAAGAATCTCGCCACCGAGGTCGTTACGACGACCTCCCTTTCTTCTTCTTCCGGGACGATATCGGTCTCCTAATAGTCGATGTCGATGTGCTTATAGAAGGAGCCGTGGATCGGCACGTCCTTTATCCACTCTTCGAGCAGGCTGCGTGCCGCTAGGGCAGTAGAGGCGGTAGAGGCGGCGACGGGAGATAGGTCTAACATCTTATAGTCCGCCGGGGTGTTCTTATTAAAGAAAAACTTAAAGCAGCAAGGTTCTTATAGGTCCTGCTTTAGGGCGGCAAAGAGCAAAGCAGGTGGCATATACTAGTAGTTCTTTAAATAGTAAAGAACAACTAGTAGGGCTTAAAGCAGCAAGCGGACTATATATATAATGCCGGGCTTAAGGGAGCAAGCGGACTATATATAGTGCCGGGCTTAAGGGAGCAAGCGGACTGTATGTATATGCCGGGCTTAAGGGAGCAAGCGGACTATATATATATGCCGGGTCGGAAGACGGCGGGGTGTTTATCGTAGCGAGGGTCTTCGCGGTAGTCTTATCGGGAGCAGGCGGCGGGCTTTTAGTTATTGCGTAAGGGCCTTTACGCGTCTAGTCGGATGATTAAATAGCTCGTGTTAATCGAATGTCCTATGGTCTCGGGAGCGTTTATCGGGTTCGCGAGGGGGTCTTTGCGATAGGGTTAATAGCTCCTTAATAGCACAAGCTTCTGTAAAGCGGTAATCCTTTAAGGGTAGCTAGTGATAACCCTTATCAGCGTTGTTAACGCACTCTTCTTAACGGCACGAGCTTTTGTAAAGCGGTAATCCGTTAAGGGGAGCTAGGGAATTCTCTTTAGCGGCCACCGAGAGCGATGTCGGTTCTAGTTCGGGAAGGTCCTTCGTTCTTAGCACAAACAGCCCTCTCTAAATATACGGATTAGGATTGTGTCAATCGGATCCGCGCACGTTCGAGGGTTGAGTCTGTCTCTTCTACCTAGCTAATCTGTGATTAAGCCGATTCAATTAGTTTAATTAAGCTAGTCAATCACTAATCAGTGTTAGTAGGGCTCTCTACGGTAAGCAGCCGGAAGTAAACCTATCGCACGTGTAATAGTATACGGTCAGGTTTTTGTTGTCTTATCTAGCTAGGAGGGAAGAGGGGAAAGGAGGCCCCTTTATAGGTAACGTAGCCTCGTTGCACGCACGTGATCACGTGGGATCACGTGGCTGCAACTGCCTCGTACGTATCCCTTATCTCTTGTTCCTACATTAATGCTTTCGGTCCTATACTAAAAGTAAATAAGCCTAAGGATAACCCTTTTCCCGGTTAGCTAAACGGTATTAATATCTTTAGTGCGTACTATAAGAAAGCTAATATTATATTCTAAGAGATAGACGATACCTACGATAATATAAATAAGAAATTAATTACGACTTACGTAGCTCGGTTTATTATTATTAATGCCGGCTTAACTATTTATAGATATAAGCTATTTACGGACTTTTAGGAATAATTTAACAGGTAGATAGAAGCTATATAGAACCGGGTAGATAAGGCTTTTAAAAAAACCTTTAAATCCTTCTTATAGACCTATAGAATCTAGACTAGCGTTAAGAATAGTAGCTAAACGGCTTTATTTCTAATGCTTTAGCGCTAATAGATTCCCTTAATATAGCCTAAAGACGAACTAACTTTAGACTAATAGTCTTTCTATAACGATCGAACTAAAGAGTACGTAAGGAATATATCTATTGCGGCCTTAGCCGCTATAACTAACCCCCCTTACCCGGTTGTCTTAGACACGGCCCTAACGGCGCCTCTTAATGCCCTAACCCTAGTTCCTAAAATAGCCTTTACGACGGCACTATTAATACCCGCGGCTATCTCTTCTACGCCTCTAACCGCCCCGGCAGTTATATTCGCGCTAGAACCCTCCTTTACCCTAATAGCCTTAATATATACTGCCTTAATCGGTCTCGCCTTCTACCTACGAGATTAAATGCCCGGCATATTCCTAAACCCCTAGGCCCCTCCGTTCTACGATATATTTAAGATGCTAATAATACTTTACCCGACTTTATACTAATTTATAGCTAAGTCCCCTCCGGTTAATATAACGTTAAAGGCAGCCTATACGATAGTCCCCTTATATAACGTTCTAAACGAGGAGACAGACGCCGACCTCCTTTAGAAATTCATTAAGCTATAGGATAAAGGCAAAAGCTATACGGGCGAGCCGTACGATATCCTCGATAATAAGGTCTATATCTTTACGGACGTATATTATATAGTTAAAGCGCGGCTAGGCTATTTTTACGTACTCTTCCTACGGATTCTTACCGGGCGAGCTTAAACCTACTATATTTAGTATATAGAATAAGACTATATATTTAGGTAAGCCTAAGACCTACTAAAGGCTTACTTTAATACTAAAGTAAACTGCTAGCACTATTAGGTAGATTAAACTACGACTTTTAAAAAGTTATAAGTTAAGTATCTTAATAAGACCTAATTGAAAGTCCTATAGACACTTTTTAATAAGCTATAACGATATTAACGCGCCTTAGGATTTAAGTTTGCTAGAGACCTCCCCTTTCGCACTACTTTACTTAACGCGTGCCGAAACGTCTTAGAATTTAGCTATACGCTATATAACCCCCTTAAGACCGTAGAGAAGCTATTCTCCGTGTTGCGTTCCTCCCTAAAGACCTATCTATTAATATAGGCTAAGAACGGCACGTCTAGCACATTTATATAATATTATAATAAGGTAATAAATATAAATAATAAATATAGTTTATTAAGCGTATTCTATACCGACTAAAGATATACTAATAACTATAGCAACGGCCGTAGATTTAGCAAAAGCAGCGGAGAAGGCTACTATAGCCCTTATAGCGGCGGTAGTAGCTTTAGCAACCGCTAATAGTCGAGGAAATGCTTCGTTTATTAAAAGGAAGATTATTAGTCGATAAAGCATACCTTAAAAGAACGAGCTAGGTCTAAGGCCTAATACTACGCGTAATGCCTTCGAACCGGCAACCCTAGCATAGGATTTAAGGCCTATCTTACCGAATATAAAGGTAATATAATGCATATAATACACCCTTTAGCCGGTAGCCTAGGGTGCTAATATTAGCATCTAGATAAGATAGTAGGAGCTATACCTAGCTCCCGGGCTTACTACCTACCTAAAAAACATCCTTCCTTACCTACCTTTTCACACTGCTTAGTGTATTATAATAGTAGTAATACCTTGCCTTCTTCTCTTCGGCAACGCATTAGAGGCCCTTATAAGTCCTCTACTAAGCGCCTTTTAAAGCCGCACTAGCGACGCCTTTATTTGCGTTGCTTTTAAGCGCCCCTAGCTTACTAAAAACCTTCCGTCTACTTCCGGACAACTACCCCGCTGTTTTCGGCTTAGCCCGCGTTAAGCCCCTAATAGTAGAGCTAATCACTCTCTCTTCCGTCTTAGCGCCTTATTAACGCGCCCCTTCCTTTAACATTACGATAACCTCTCTTTCTCTTCTAGTAAGCCTAGAAACTATTAACTAAGTTTTCTCCTTTTTTCTATATATGCCCGAACCTCTTTATACCTATTTTAGGTAGTTGTAAATCTTTGCATATACTAACCGATTTTCTAGATGCCGCCCGACCTTTCTATATACCGCTTGCCCTACTACTACTTCGGCTTATACCGACCCCCCCGCTCCCTACGATGCCTTATCACGAGTAATTAAGCTTTGCCTACACTAAGGTTTCCTTTAATCCTCGCAAATATAACCCTTAGCTCGTTCGTGCCCTTTAGCAGCTATATGCTCTCGAGATATAGTAAGAGGGGATTTCCCTTCTCGATTAATATAAGGAATAAGCCTGCCTTGCCTAAAACCTCGACGGGGAATTCGTCCGGAAGGAAGCTCGTGTTTATGCCGAGCTTTTCTTCCTTATCTCCTCCGTAATCACCTCTATTTTGCCTCTTCCGACCAAAAAGACTACTATTTCGAAGTAGATTTAAATACTTAAGACAAACGCGCCTTTAATCAAGGCCTTAGTCTAACGCTACCTTTATCGGAAACGGCGACGTTAAGAGACCCAAGCCTCGAGGGACCGAGGTCCTTCTTCTCGTCGCGGTAGAACTTATAACGACCGACGTTATAAAGAGACCGTCTAAGGGCCTAATCTATAACGCCTCGACTAAGTCGAGGCGGACGCACGGAGAGATATGGCCTATATATTTTTTGCGGGCCGGGTCCTTTTATACCGTCGTATACCTTTATCGGCGAATTTCCTTACCGCTTTCGCGCCCCGCCGGGTGTTTCTTATAGCATCGTAGCATCCGCACGCATTTTTGCAATTAATAAGGTTATCGCAACTACGCAAAAGATATCAGCAAGCCAGCGCAGTACCTAGGGCGGCGTCGGTAGTAGCGCCGCTGCGGGTAGTAGTAACGCCGGCAGCAGTAACGCCGGCAGCTAGCGTTAGACTAACGAACAGACTTTACGCTTCCTCGAGATGCTAGTTAAAGCCTCTCGCGATAGTAAGCTTAATAACTCTAAAGTCGCCTTTATATGTTTAAGTCGTTTATTCCGGAGCATAAGACGGAATTTCCCCGCCGCCGCTAGGGCTTTAAGATGCTCGATAATAAGTATTATCGACTTATCTAGTTCTAGAGGGTATTTCGAGAGGCAGAAGAACCGTCGGGGGCGGTATATAATCCTAATATAGGGAAGATCACGATAAGTAAGGCGAACGAGGATACGTTAATATTAAAATACCTATCTATCGCCCCCTAAGTTATTAGCTATAGGCTCCTAATTAACGATACTATTACCTTCGACTTATAGGCTAAGATCTTTTTATAAGACTAGCCGGTAGGCAGGACGATTCTTAAGGCTAATAATAATGCGGGCTATATAGCGGCGGAGGTAGAGGCAGCGGTAGAGGCGAGTCGTCGGTAAGAGCGTTAGCAAGAGGGATCGTTAGGCGACGATAGCGATAACGAAATACGTATTAATAACGACGCCGATAATCCTTTCCGCGAGGGAACGCTAAGACCGTTAGGATCTCCGCTTAACGATAGCTAGTCTCGAGATTTATTAATTATATCGTCTGCTTTAGCTCGACGATCGAGGCTATAGTCAACGCCTGCTAGGTTGCCGCTAAACCGACTACTAAAGAGTTTAATAAAGAAAGGGAAGGCCCGGCAATAAAATACCGAATAAATCGTTAACCTTAATTACCACCGTTATTGCCTAAAGCGCTAAGTCAAAGGATTATAAGATTACTACTATAACGCGAGGTTATAAAGACCTTAAGACAGCGATTAAAGAGTGCACTTAACTTATCGAAGAGCGAGGATCGCAGTTTATATCTAAGATTATCGTCTAGTTAAAAGCAGATGCGGCGAATGCACTTATATAGAACTCCCTTAGGTCTATAGAGGCAAAGATATCGTGGTTTAAAGAGATTAAGGCGGTTGAAAATTAGGTAGGAAGGATTAATAGTATTTTTTCTTAGTGTTTAGTAAGGTTAATAGGGATAACTAATCGGCTAATTATAACCCCTTATCTTCTTTATTACTAGAGATTTCCTCTTCCTCTTCCTCTTCCTCTTCCTCTTCCTCTTCCTCTTCCTCTTCCTCTTCCTCTTCCTCTTCCTCTTCCTCTTCCTCTTCCTCTTCCTCTTCCTCTTCCTCTTCCTCTTCCTCTTCCTCTTCCTCTTCCTCTTCCTCTTCCCCTTCCTCTTCCTTTTCCTCTTCCTTATTATCGTTAGTATCCTCGCCACGCTCTCGCCGAGCTAAAACGCCTTAATACGTCTCCTACAGCTAGTCTGCAATAAGGTCTTATAGCTTAGTGCCTTTACGGCCCGTAACGATAAAATCAGCTTATTAGCGAGCTCTTTAAAGCATATAGAGCTCGAATTCCGGTAGGTAACGTTATTCCTACCGTTTTCTTTCCTTATAACTCTTTCCACCTATTTAAACGAAGTTAAAGAGCCCTATTATCGTATATACTAGCTTAATCTAGTCTATAAACGCGTATTCGGGTGTACTAGTGCGAATTATCCTCTACTTCCTTTTACAGCGGCTAAAACCCTATTCTACGGTTATTTAAAGCTACGTATATAATAGGGTAGGCAGAGTAATTACATAGGTGCCCTTTATATAGGTGTAGAAATCATCTATAAAGAACTAAGTGTAGGCGCACTTATGTATACGGATATATAGCTTTACGTACGTACCCCTTTGTCCGTACGTGCCCCTTACCCCTATCCGTATAAGCCCCTTACCCTTATTCGCATAAGCCCTTTTCCCCGCCCGTACGTGCCTCTTCCCCGCTCGTATATAAGAATACGGATTAGGTCGTAGACCTAATCTTACTAATAGTCGAAGACCCTTATATAAGACCCTTACCCTACCTAAGCGAAAAATAACGATGTATTACGTAAGGCCCGGCCGCGCTTTAGGCTGCGCGGCTCGCTTTAGGGAGCGTAAAACGCACCTTCTTCCGACGTATCTTTGCCGGCAACGTAGCGTCGGGCGGTCCGTCGTTTTCTCTAATAGCTCTAAAGCGCTCTTTAAAGCGATCGAGCGCTTCTATATCTACGAAGTCCGCTGCTAAGTGCTACGTCGGGTCTTAGTACCTTTACTACCTTACGAAGACCTTACGCCTACTACCGCGGCCGACTTTCTTCTACCGTACGGTAAGAATTTCCTTTACTAAGAACTCTTCTTCCCCCTCTATTAGGATTACGGGAGGCTATAGGTCCGCTATCACTTAGCCGGGCATCGGATCTACTACTACTCGACGAAGAAGGTCTACGTTAAAATTTAAGTGAATCCTATTAGGCAGTCCCTCTAGCTCGACGGCTTATAGGCTTAGCACTCTCTTAACCGTAAACTTTACGTATAGCTAATCGAGCTTCTTCTTCGGCCTTAAGGATGCGTAGTTCCGTAGGTCTACCTAGACTTTATTACCTACCGTAAATCGCTCTACGGGTTCCCACCGTTTATTAGTATACCGCTCTTAGTCTTACGCTACCGAGGCTATAAACGACTAATAGAAGTCCGAAACCTACTTAAGTCGCTATATAAAGCAGGCTATATGCCCTTCCGGGCTATTGCCAGACGGCTTTTCTACCGCTATATCTACGGCGATAGGAAATAGGGATACTAGTTCGTACCTATATTATACGAAGAAAGGGGATATACTAATTAAAGAGTGATTTCTCCCGTTAAGCGCTATTTACGCTACGGGCAGCCACTTATCTTAGTCCTTTTAGTTATAGTCGATAACGCCTTAGAGGTAAGCTTAAACTTCCTAGTTAAGCCGTTCTAGCCCTTTATCGGTTTACGGATAATATGCTATACTTAGCAGCTATATAATCTATAGCAGCCGATATAAGTGCTGCTAAAAGCGGCTTATCTAATTTAAGCTATTATCGCTTATAATTAACGTTAGCTACTAATAGTATCGTATATAGTATATAAGGAAGCGCTCCGCGTAGATCTCCGCTTCTATAGAGGGCATAGGTTTTAATATAACTTCCTTACTTAAACGGTCCTTAACTACCTAAAGATTGCGGTTGCCGCTCTCTATAAGGGGGAGGTCCGTAATAAAGTCTATTTAAATATACGTATAGAACCGGTCTAGCATAGGAAGCGATTTAAGCAGCCCTTTCTTAAGCATATGCTAAATCTTTATACACCCGTAGATATTATAGTTACGGAGGAATCGTCTAACGTATAGCTAAAAGAGCGGCTAATAGAAGTCCTAGGATATAGCGGCAACTATTCCTTCGCGGCTAAGGTAGCCGACGACGCTAGCGTCGTATACTATTTAAATAAGCCGTCCTTAGAGCGCGTTCCCTTCTTCTAGCTCTAAGGGAGCGTCTCTTACTATAGCCTCTATAGTTATAAAGGAACTAAGAACCTAAAGCCGTCTATAGAACCGGAGGTGCCTACGTAAGTCTACGTAGCAGTCGGCCACCTATACCTTAAGGTTAAGCTTAAGGTCGAATCGCCGTGCTCCTACCTCTACGGCGCGGCGCACGCTCCTATAGGTAACGTCCTAAGCTGCTAAGCGGTCCTACGTGCGCTAAAGCTTCTTATCCTAAAAAATCCGTCGGTTAAGACCTATATTAGTAGTTAGCTCCGCGCCTTACGCGTCGAGGTCGTCCTAAGTCGTAGCCGCTGCGAAGTCCGCTTCCTAAGCGTTAAGCTCTATATCTTCTTCGATTACCCCCTTACCTTCTAAAGCAACTAACGAATTATTATCCTCCTTACTATCGTCCTCGTCCTTATCGTCCTTACTATTGACTAAGACTACGCCGTCCGCACCGATAAGCGTTACTCTAAGATATATACGTAGCGCCTCCTCCGGGAGCATTTAAAGCTCTTAGGCATTATAATCTTCGCTAGAAGGCCGATCTTAGTCTCTCCGGGATAGAGCGTCCGGCACTATAGCCTCTTTTCTAGGTCGGTACTTAATCTAGAAATAGAACCGCGAAAGGTATTCCGCCTAGCGGGCCTATCGCTTAAAGAGATAACGCTAAGTTATAAAATACTTAAGGTTGCGATAGTCTATAAGGATTTCAAAGTTCTTATAGCTACGGAGCTCCGCTTACTATTGCTTTAAATAGCTAATTATAGCGAGTATCTCCTTATCGTAGATAGCGTAGTTCCGTTCGGCGGGGGTAAGCTTATAGGAGTAAAAAGCTATAGGGCGGCGTTAGCCGTCTACCTCTTACGAAAGCGTGCCTTTAAGCGCGAATCTACTATAGTCCGCCTTAAGTATTACGGGATAATTAAAGTCCTACTATAGTAGCACTAAGGCTTGCGAAAATAGGTCTTTTAACGTCTAGAACGCTTCTACCTATATAGCGCCTTAATAGAAGGCTACCCCTTTGCCGGTAAGGGCTATAAGCGGACTAATAATGCGAGAAAACTAACGAATAAAAATCCGGTAGTAGTTTGTAAATCCTAAGAAACTCCGCACACCCTTTTGCGAAGTTAGGGCTATTTAGTCTCGAATGGCTTAAATCTTTACGGGGTCTGCCTATATACTAACGCTCGCTATAATAATAAATCTAAGGTATTTAACCTAGCGGACGCCGAATTCGTATTTATTAAGGTCGAGGTATAGCCTATGCTCGGAGAGCCGATCTAGCACTTTCCGCACTTTATCTATATAATCCTTTAGGCTGCCGCTTATATAGATAAGAATATTATTAATATAGGCGGAAGCGAACTCGTTTAGAAATTCGCGAAGAATACTATTAATATACCGTTAGAAGGTGCCGGGAGCCTTTATAAGCCTAAACGGTATTACTATCTATTCGAAAAGCCTATAGCGAGTGCGGAACGCGGTCTTCTATTTATTACCTTCCGTAATTCGCACCTTATAGAACGCCTAATAGATATCTAACTTAGTAAACTACTTCGCTTTAGCGATATTACAGAGTGTCTCCCTAATAAGCGGAAGCGGGTAGCGGTCCGGTTGTGTTATTACGTTAAGCGCTCGGTAGTCTACGTAGAAACGTAGTCCTCCTCTAGGTTTCTACGCGAATAGCACTAAAGCGGCGGCCTTAAAAGAGCTAGCTTAAATAAACCCTTTATCTAAAAGGCCGCGTAGTGTTTTCTTTAATATAAGCAACTCGTCTCGAGACATTACGTATAGCGGCCCGAAGGGCGGAACTATATCTTATCCGCGGGAATCTTTGCGAAGTAGTATCGCGTAGTTAATGCCGGGCTTATATAGGTTTAATTTATCGGCCTCGCTTTTCCGAAAGAGCGGCAGTAGGTTATAGAACTACGTAGGGATTATTTAACGTAATTCGGCTTCCGTCTTCGGCTTCTTTAGTCGTAAGGCTTTTTTAATATCCGCGAGGCTAACTGCGTAAATAGTAGCTATAGCGGCTTCTAAGCCGTATCGTTTACGGATTCGGTTAATTATGCCGATAAATCCTAAAGCTATAACTTCTTTAGCCTCTCGAAGCTCTATAGCACACTCGGTGTCCTTAGGCTCGTTCTTATTAATATACCGTAGCTAACGCTACGAATTCCTATATTAAAGCCTCCCTTAGTGCGGTATAGAGTAGGACTCTATATAAAAAAGCTAAGGCTTTCTAAAGATTAGGTTAAATTCTAGCTAAGGGATAACGTATGCTATGAGTAATTGCTTATGCCTATTAATCTCCGTAGCTATCTATACGATACCTTTAATCTTCGCCTCCTCTATTACGCTCGAGGCTCCTTATACGTATTAAGTTCCTATATCTTTAACTAGTAAACGTAGTTCTTATGCGAATGCCTTATCGATAGCGGCGTAGCACTAGCAACCCTCGTCTATAAGAGTAAAGACGAGGTTTATACAGTTAATAATAATAGGTATTAAGGTAGGAGAAGTCTTAATACGGTTAATTAACTCTTTTTTCTCTAATGCTAGCGAATTAGGCTCTAGGGCCCGTCTATGCTCTAGAGCTATACGTTTCCCTCCGTACTAATAGTAGTAGGGATATTATTATCCTCCTTAACATTAGACTTAAGAGTAGGTCGGGTAGCGCGAATCGCTATAGGCCGTTCGGCTCGCTTTATAGGGCGAGCGGGACGATACGGGCAGTCTATAGCAAAATTTCTATCCGCGCTATAGCGTACGTAAAGCCCCTCCTCTCTCCGCTTCTAAAGCTCCGCCTTCGATACCTACTTAGCTCGCTATATAGAAGAGGAGGGCGCGCTGCCTAAGACGGCGGATAGTATCCTCGCTCTTCTATAAGCGGGCCGCGTAGTAGATATTATAACGTCGCCCTCGTAGTCTACCGTAGTATTAGGCGCGGATTTAAGCGGCGGGAGCGTTATAGCGTTCTTAGTAGTAGCTCCTCTATTCCTATTGCTAACGCCGTTTTATACTAGCGTGCTTTCGCAACTTCTAGAAGCTAGGGCTTTGCTTATAGTTCTAGGCCACCTTCGTAAGGCGACCTACGTACTCCCGGAAGTTAGTAGGTATCTTAATTAGGATAAGCATTTCCCGTAGTTATAGAGTAATCGAATTTCGCAGCTATATAAGCTTAGCGCTATCTCCCTAAATACTATTTCCGGCGGCATAAGTAATAGTCTCTTTAAAGTCGGGAAGGAAGTCCTTAAACGTCTAGCCGTCTTTCTAAAAGAGGATCCGTAACCTATCTTACGCTTTCTCCTGCTCCTACACGTTGCCGAACCCGTAGATAAGGTAGTTAAAGAAGTCACGGGGGTCGTAGGCACTACTAAGCCCGCTACTCTCCTAAAACCTAAAAATCCGCTGTATCTAAGGCTCGGGCAGCGTATAGAGTAGCGAATACTAGGCGGTATTACGGCAACCGTTAAGGCCCTACTTCTCGTTAGCGGTAAACTTACTGCGGAGGCGATATAGGAAGAAGTAAAAAGACTCTAGCTTACTATCCTATATAGGCTATAGTAGAGGCTTCCTTTTGCCGAAGGCGGCTTTAAGGGCCGTCCTTAGGTTAGCTATACTAGCGTCCCTAGCCGCGGGAGAGTTCGTCGACGTAGCCGTAGGCGCGAGTAGCGTATCCGTAGAGGTAGGCGCTATAAATCCTATTTTAACACTAAGGACTTCTAGCAACCCCCTTCGTTTAACCGGATTAACGGCTATTTTCTATAGTAGCACTAAGAGGCGCTCCTCTTCCGCTATAGAAGGTACGGCATCCGCCGTCGCCTTACCTAAACGGGCTTCTGTTATTTCCTATCGAAGGCGGGCTTCTACAAAGGCCCGCTTATTTAGCGCCTCTTATCGCAGCTATAGCTGCTAGGACCCCTCGGCCCGTTGCTTAAAGACGTCCTTTATATCGTTGTCTAGTAAGCCTATAATAGCAGCTAGTATTACTACGCGTGCCGCTTTTATCGTAGCGGCCTATCGTTTTAATTAATACGTGCCGCTAATATAAAAGCGGGACGTTATCGTGTTAAATAAGTCTATAAAAAAGAGAGATAGATAATACTATAATAGGGTAGGCAGAGTAATCACATAGGTGCCCTCTATATAGGTGTAGAAATCATCTATAAAGAACTAAGTGTAGGCGCACTTATGCATACGGATATATAGCTCTACGCACGTACCCCTTTGTCCGTACGTGCCCCTTGCCCCTATCCGCATAAGCCCCTTACCCCTATTCGCACGAGCCCCTTTCCCCGCCCGCACGTGCCTCTTTCCCGCTCGTATATAAGAATGCGGATTAGGTCGTAGACCTTATCTTACTAATAGTCGAAGACCCTTATAGCGTATGCCTTAAGTTAAATATCTCTTTAGCATTCTTAGGCCGCCGACCCGCCTTACCCTAATTAGTAAGGTAGTATCTCGTCTTACTATACGGTATAATAATACCTCGCCTCGACCCGAAGCCTATATCGGTAAGGTAAAAGCCTGACTCCGGTAATATAAACGCCTTCGTAAGAGCGACGCGAAGCAGTAGCGAGTCGTAGATCGAGTATAAGGAAACGAGCTTAGGGAGGGTATATAATTATTATTAATCCACGAAGGGATATAGCTATAGACTAGGTCTAAAGGTCGATATATACGATATAGAAGTTACGTAGGATAATATATAATATAACCTAACACCGTGATAGTATATCCCCCTTAAATCGGCGTTCGACTTAAAAGCCTAAGAGGGGCAATAAGCTAACGAAAACAAAGGAAATTTATACTAATCGGTCCTAAAAGCGGGCTTAATATAGAACGAGAGAGGAATAAGGAGAAATAAAAGGTAAGGCTAAAAAACTAATACGCGCCGTCGTAACGTAAATTATATTACTAAATTATATTTATTATTACTTAGGCGAAGGTAAAGACGTACGGAAGGCAGTATAAAAGGCCGATCTAGGTTTAGTCGGGTTAAAGGCGTAAAAGGCCTTAAGATCGTCCTAGTAGCCGTTAAGGCAAAAGGAGTCCTCTTACGTAAGGGGGCTATTACGCTATTAAACGCGATACTTAATCTTCCTAAAGGTATACTAGCGTTACGTAAGGATTAAAGAAAACTCTTACTTAAGGTATACGTTATCCCCGTCGTCGTCGCTAAGGGAAAGGAGAACGCCGTTATCGGCGGGCCGGACGTTAAGCTTTAACTAGCCGGGCAAAGGAGGCTCTTAAGTCTTAGTAAAGAGGGAGTAATAGAAAATAAAGTAAAGGCGGCTACCTTTAGGAAGGCGAAGGAGATATACCGTCTTATATACCTTTAGGACCTTATATAAGCCCTCTTATTTATAGTCGAGCTTCTTTATAGGGCGGAGAGTCTAGATCTAGCGAGTGCTAACGAATACTATATCGCCGGGTTAATACGCTAAGGCGGGAGTCCGCCGGGCGTTTGTGTAGCGAGCTTAAGTAGCCTAAGCATCCTTAATTATATCGCGGAGGAAGTTAGAGATACGCTAAAGGCGGGAAGTAAGCGCGTTACCGTAAAGGTATTCCTTCTACTACTAAAGGGTTATACCGGGCGGGGGGGGACTAAAGGGCTTAATACTAAGCTTTAGGTAAAAGCTATAGTTAGCGAAGAAAAAAGAAAGGCCGGTAGATTTAAAGACTTAATTATTAAGAGTATTGCTATTTATATAGCACGATATTGCTATTTGCATAGTAAGATATATATACCCCTACTATTTCTATACGTACCCCGCGCGCTTATATCCCGCTATTAAATTTTAGTAGAGGTATATAGTAATTAAGAGGGCCGCGTAAATCGTGCCTATTGATTTTTCCTATAATAGCGACGTAAAGCTATTCGCGATAGATTCGCAACGCCCTCCCTAAGAGCCGATACACGAGCAGCTACGCGCCGATAAGCCCTTTTAAGACGAGGAAAGGAGGCCTCTTTACGAACCCGACGACTATAATAGCCTACTAATTCTACCCTTACCGCCCTCGCCGACCTTTAATACGTACGATAAGCTATACGACTTCCTATAACGTTTCTACCGCGAGAACGGCGCCGCTATCGTAAAGAAGAATAGCGCCTATAAGCGTAAGATTAACGGCTAGCTAGTTTTAACCTACGTTATCTTTATATACGATCGTAGGCCTTAACAAGCCTCGAAAAGCGCTAGGCTCCGTAAAGCCTCCTTTATAAAGATTAACTGCCCTATTACGATTATAGCCTTAGC
Source organism: Ophiocordyceps sinensis (assembly GCA_012934285.1). Classification (NCBI taxonomy): domain Eukaryota; kingdom Fungi; phylum Ascomycota; class Sordariomycetes; order Hypocreales; family Ophiocordycipitaceae; genus Ophiocordyceps; species Ophiocordyceps sinensis. The sequence continues at coordinate 4,685,744 of JAAVMX010000006.1, read as the reverse complement.
AAACTAAAGTTTAAACTAAAAGTAGACTTTCCGCGTTAATAATAGTTAGTATAACTATAGGCAGTTAATTAATCCCTTAGCGTATAATATATATCGCCGACGAACTATTATTTAGTAAGAGCTTAAGAGCCGGCTTTTTAAGCTTCGAGCCGTCTTTACTCGCGAGATCGCATCGATCTTTAGGAAGTCGTTAACTACCGAAGAATCCTTCTTTTAGCAAAAGGTCATCTATAACGATCGTTAGAAAATCCGCGCCGTAGCCTTTAGTAGGAAGACTACTACCTAAGCCTTTATCGCCTACCTCCGAGACGCTAGCCTTAAATATATTGTTAAGCTCGCCGACGCCGACGCCGATAGCGATAGCGACGATAGTAATAGCGACGACAGCTACGGCAATAACGATCGGAAGGTTAAGGTTATCTTCTAGACCTACCCTTAGTGCGAGAAGATATAAAAGCGGTTCCCTAAAGTTCTCGGCCTTAATAATATATATAATACTAACCGCTTTAAGATATTTCTCTTTTAGGCTACTAAAATCACCGATTAGAATTCTATTGCTAACTTCGCCTTTAGCTTTATTAATACGGAAAAGGAGGAAGGCTTTTAGTAGCTAGTAGAGCGGCTTAACGAGCTACGACTAAAGGTTAAAGCTATAGAGCCGACTATTATTATAATAGATAAGGAAAAGGCCTTTAAAAACGCCCTCTTAAACGTTTTCCCCTCCTCGCAGCAATAGCTTTGCGTATAGCATATTAACGCTAAGATCTACGCGAGAATAAAGACGCGGTGGAAAGAGCCTAGCTACGACGACGACGACGACGACGACGACGACGACGATAACGAGGCTAACGAGGCTAACGAGGCTAACGAAGGCGATCTTAACGGACGAGCTCGTATATAACAAAAGGTAGAAGAGGCAGAAGCGGTAGGGAACGCACCCCCCCCTCCGGCCAATAAATACACCCGTAAGAGTATATTTATATAGAAACTCGTGATCTATACTTCTACGGAAGAAGAATTTAAGGCTAATTAGAAGACTTTCGATAAAACCTACGGAGAGCTCTAGGCCCGTATTATTAGGTATATTTCGAAGGAATATATACCTTAGCGGGAGCAAAATGCTGCCTGCTTTCTTAGTAGGTATCGTAACTTCGGCTATAGGGTTAATAGCCCCGTAGAGACCGCCTATAAAGACGTTAAATCGTACCTCCTTATAGGTATAAGAGACCTCTTTTACCTCTATACCGCCTTACTTTAGATAATTAAGAATAAAGAGCGCTACTACTAGTAAGAGGCCGCCCGATAGTAAGGACGGCAGCGGCTAGTTTATAGCGGTTAGAAATAGCTTAGTAAGCTGACTTTCTAAATTATATACTAGGCTATTAACATACTTACTATATAGCACCGGCTTGCCTTAGCCGCGATGCTTATAGAGGTAGGGATAGAACTATAGGAGCTAATACCGCTGCTGCGTTATACCGGCCGATTTACTTAATAATAGGGGCTTCCTTATGTCTATATTATTCTCTAGCGCCTTAAAGCGAACCCTCTACTTCCGCTTGTTAGACTTAACATTCTTCCCCGGTGGTAGCTTAAGAAGCCTTTAGTTCGACCCCCCCCCTCTTTATTACTATAAACGATGCTAATAACGACCTCTAGGACCTCGAGGAGCTACTCCTCCGTATCTAAGACCCTAACGTAGTGTAAACGCTTAAGGGCCGGCCTCGCGCTGCGAAAAATACTAGTCTAACTATGCCCTTAACCTTATAATACTAAGAGGAAGACGAAGATTAATAGGCGCTAGCAGCTTTATAAGCAGCCTTATAGCTACGAGGACGAGGACGAGGACGAGGACGAGGGATATAGAGGCAGTTGCCGCGATTGAGTTAGGCTAGTCCCCGCCGACTTAACGCAAGCGTACGGCGCACACGCATATAGAATAAGGTAGACGTATTATAATAAGCGTTATAAGGAAGATCGCGTGCACGCGCAAATATATAGGCAAGGGGATCTCGAGGGAGACGGGCTAGGGGCGGAAGAGCTATAAGAGCTACGGCATCGCCGTCGCTATCGCCGTCGCCGTCGCCGTCGCCGTTGATTAAAGAGGTTATTCTAGCTACGCAGGCCACGCAGTCCGGGCCGGACTAATAAACGGGCCGATTATGCGAATATCTCGCGATCCCTTTAAATATGCGTTATTTGCGTTATTTAAGCTTCTTACGCGAGCGCTGCTAAATTGCGCGCTGCTATAACTATTGAATTAAATTAAGGCTAAGGACGATTTGCGCGGCCCTCTTAATTGCTATATACCTCTACCTAATTTTAGTAGCGGGACATAGGCGTGCGGGGTACATGTAGAAAGAGTAGGGATTTAGGTATCTTACTATATAAATAGCAATATCGTGCTATGCAAATAGCAATACTCATTATTAATAGTAAACTTAGCGAAAGGAAGGAGGTCGACCTAATCGTCCTAAAGGTAGGTAGTATAATAACGGAGGTAAACCTTTATCTAAGCGTTTGCGATCTTAGTCTAACCGTTAGTCTAAAGGTAATAGGTAGATCTAAGGTAAAGGCGGTAATTAAAGCGATAACTAAGCTATTGCTAAAAAGCCAAGATAAACTAAGTGCTACGGTCGCTAATAATAGAGGCTAAGGTACCGTAGAGGGACTAAACGCGGGAAATAAATACGTTAATAACGTCTTTAATAATTATTAAGGGTATTAGGACGTGGTAGCGCCTTCGACGACTTTAAGCCGATCGATAACCTTATCGACTAGGCTTATTCCTCCTCCCCGCTTATTGCCGCTATTTGCATAGCTCTTTAGTCCCCTTAGCCCCGCTAGCCTTACCCTATCTAAGCCCCCTTCCGCTCGATCCCTAAGACCGCTCTCTCTAAGGTCTAAGGCCGGTTCTATTTTTAAGGCCGGCTTTTCATTCCCCTTAACGACGCCTTAATCCTTTAGGTCCTCGTCCGCGCTTATACCTCCCCCCTTACCGGCTAAGGACGATGCTATCGTTGCCGTACCTTATTTTGCCGCCTACTATACACCCTACGACGCCTGCTTTAGTATTAACGAGATCCTCGCCGGCTGTAACGCTAGCCTCGCCGCCTCTTAAGACGATGCCTTCGCCGTCCGTAAAGACGATAGCTTCGCCGTCTGCTATAGGCCTTGTTCTTAAGGAACCTCCGGCCGCTAAGCCCTCTACGTGCCGAAAGTGTAAGGCATCCTTCGCTTTCCGGATCGCTCTTTTTAAGCACCTTCGTTAGACCTATCCCGGTTAGCAGAAGGCGCCCGCCGCCGTTGTTGCGACTGTTCCCGCGCCTGCTATTAACGATGACTTCGGTTTCCCGACTATTCCCTAACCTACTGGCAACCCTATCTCTTCTCTCGAGACCGTTACTTAAGGACTTTCTATTAACGATAACTTCGGCAACTCGTCGCCTCCGGTCGAATTAAGCACGCCTTTCGCAACTGCTTTTACGCCTGCTTTAGCCGTTATCGAAGCCGTCTATACGGCTATTCTCGCGGCTATTGTTCGCCGCATTGCATCCTCTTCCGCCTCTCCCGCCGCGAACGTTTTTAACGACTCTCTGTTGCTGTTAACGCCGTTGGCACGGCTATTTCCGCGGCCGCTTCGCCGGCTGTTAACGCTAGCTACACGACTATTCCCGCGGCTGCTCCTCCGGATAAATCATCGCCGCAGCAGCTTCTTTAAGCTGCCGGCTCGCAGCAACGTCTTTAACCTTCCGGCAACTCGTCGCCTCCGGCCGAATTAACTACGCCTGCGATTGTTCCCGCAGCTGTTATCAACCCGTCGCCCCCAGCCGCTATCCTTAAGCCGGGGCGGGATGCTATTCGCTTAGTTGCAGCCGCCCGCGAGACTAGTCTCGCAGCTGCTCCGACTAACTCGCCGTAGCAGCTTCTACGACTCTTTTCTAACGGCAAGCTTTCGTTATAGCGATGCTTTTACCCTACCGGCCAGCCGTTTAATCACGCCTTCGGAAAACCGCCGCCGCCGCAACGATGCTTCTAACTTATACTAGTAGCATCGTCGACCCGCCGACCCTACGCTCCTTAGCGCACCGATTAGCGCCGCCTTAGACGCTCGCAGTAAGACCGTTCCGCTGCACGCCTTTAGCACGATTAGAGAGCAGCATCCTACTGCTCCGCTGCCTAAAGAACTCGCCGTTACATGCCCCCTTTCGGCGATTAAGGAATTCGATCTAGACGATAATAATCACTAGCTAGCGTAATTATAACTTACGAGAAAGGAACGAAGGATCCGGGCAATAGCCCGATTTAGATTATTATTGTAGGAATAGCTAGCTACGTACGACTACGTAGTTATACACACGTAATACACGTAATCTAGGGAGCTACGTTATAGCGATAGCTTCCCCTCACTTAGCTAGCAATACAACCTAATACATTCATACTATTTACCCTATAAGGTCGACCTAAAGACCTACTAACACTAATTAGTAGTTGACTTAGTTAATCACAGACAGCTAGGTAGAAGAGATAAGATCCTTTACTATCGACGGTGTAAAACACCCTACGAGGGAACACCTAGAGGTGGTTATCTTTATGCTTTAAATAAGCTCTCTTATCTACAACGTTACCGCGTTAACGCTATTTCGAGATCTCCTAAGCTATCTATTAATCCCGTCTCGCTTCCTAAAGGAAGAAGAGTAACGTTAACCTATAGTACGTCCCTAACGCAGAAGACAACTTCGTAAGAAAATCCCTTACGCCGATAAAACACGTAAAGACTATTACGTATAACATTATAACTTTATTAAGCCCTACCCACGTAGATAACATAAGGCGCGACAAGCTGTTAAAGATTACCCCTATCCTAGAAAACGACTACTAGTACACCTATATAGGTATCTAGGATGCATAATAACAACCCGATCTTAAGAACCTAAGTGAAGCAGAGGCTACTATATACGTTATAAGGTTCCTCTATAAGTATGCTTACGATAAAGACAACTAAGGCTACGAAGCTATTGCCTTCTTCTAAGAACACTTTTAAGGATAGCTTCTATAGACATAGGATAGGGTATACTAGACCTATAAACGTTCCTTATGTAAGCTCCTAAAGAGACGTAGGATCTATACCGGCCTAGACAATTAAGGCTTTAACATATAGTTCCTTAAAACTATAGACTATCTTAGAACTACTACAATGGCCTATAAAAGAGTATATAAATCAGACATTTAATTAGGGCACGATCGTTGCATTTACACTACTAAATGCAGCCCCGAGCCCGGCCCCGGACATAGCTCTAGCCCCGGATTAGACAACTATGCCCGGTGCAACGCAATAGCAATAGACTATATACCTAACAACATACTAGTTCAACCAGCCGACTGTCCCTATGCCTGCCCCTATCCCCGATGTGCCTACTGCAACTATTGCCCTTATTTCTTAAGCTGCCTCTATTTCTTAAGCTCCTATTCCCCCTGCTAATAATGCTATTATAACTATTGCCCCTTTGCCGTCCCTTAATGCTTACACTACGATCCCTCTAATCGACGTTCCAAACGTCGATATAGATATAGACCTCTAGTAGAAGTTCGTAAAGCTATAGAGGAAGGATAAGTGTTATATAGGATAGCCCTATAACCTCTTCGACGATAAGGTCTATATGTTTATAAGGACCTACTATAAACTTAAGGTCTAACTAGGTTAATTCTATAACTATTCTCCTAGATCCTAACGGATAGAGCTAAGACCTTCTATATCTACTACGTTAAGTTAACTATATCGTTCCGTATAACCTATAATGCTATTAAGCAACATTTTAACATAGATGTTAACTATAGTTATTACTTTACGGACTAGACAATAACTATATTTAATAAGGTCCGCGTAGAGAATCCTATAATACCGCTTTATAAGGTACTATAGACTCTCTTTAATAAGCTTTAGCTATATTAAAGAGCCTTTAGAAAAGACTATAAAGGTGATATACCACTTCGTACGTTATTTATTAACGCGTGCCGTAGTGTCCTAGAACTAGAATACGCTCTCTTTAAGCCTGCCTAGAAGGTCGAAACCGTGTTTGCAGACTTACGTATATCTATCGAGATACACCTAGCACGCAACCCGTCTAGCTAGTTCCTATAGGATAAAGCATTTAATTATAACGATTAATAGTACCTAGACCGAAGATACTCGAGCAATCGTAGACGAGGTGGATTCCGTAGACGAAGCTACGGACGAGGTAGTAGACGTAGAGGCTATCTACGAGGCTTTAGATACAACCGTAGCACACCCTTCCGTCTACGAGGACGCGGTAGCAGCTACGGGAATAGCTCTAACAACCGCTTAACCTAGACTAAGAAGTGTTTCGTCTGTTATAAGGAGGGCTATTAGTCTACTAAACACACGCCTAAGGAACGCTAACGGTCTAAGGACTAATACCTTACGCAGTGTTTTAACGATAGCATCCTAATAACTAACTTTACGGCATACGTGACCGAGTTTAAAGGCTATAAAACCGACGAAATAGAAGCTAATAAGTACTAGGACGTAGAAGATGCTAATAATGCCGATCTAAAGCAAGCAGCAACTTAAATGCTCTATAAGGCCGCCTTTACACACCTTTAGACCGGCGAAGACGTCTACGGCATAGATTAATTAACCCCTGCCTACTAATTCCTAATCGAGGATCGCTACTCCCGTTAATAGTTTTAAGGGATTATAATCGACACTAGTGCGGCTAGAGTATTAATAGTAGGATAGGAGCAGTACTTCGCTTTATAGCGAACGGAACCTTCTATTATGCTTAATAGCTCTATAGCCGGGCAAGCTAGCATCCGATTTAGAAGTAGCACTCCTATTTAATCCCTTAGTTTAATCGCCCTCGAAACCCCCGTTAGTCGAGTAACTTTTCACATTCTTAAGACTTATACCCTTTTTCTACTCTCTCTTACTAATATAGACCGACTTAGGATCTACTTCGACAATACAACGAACACACTAGGGACTAAAGGCAACCGGATCCTAGTCATTCGCAAATAGGGTCACCTATAGTTCTTCTTATTAAAAGCAGAAGAAACGATCTCCTTTCTAATAGAGAGTAAGATACGAACTCTATATCGCCGTTTTAGGCACCTAGCTATTTCGAGACTCTATCACCTGCTTAAGCAAGCCGGCTATAATATAACGACTATATAGCTTAAATTAATCTCTAAATTCTATTATTACTACTAAATGCACTTATAGGCACTTAGACGTTTTAAGTTTACGCTAAAAGATAACTAGGAATTTAATTACGAGATTATAATAGACGTAATATACCTTAGGAGCTCTTAACGACCTATTCTATACGTCGTTAACTCTGCAATAGCGTTCTAAGGGGCTAGGTTCCTTCCTTCTATATTAGCTAAGGATACCTAGGAAGTCCTTCGAGCCCTTTAGATTGATAGCTACCTTAGACCTCCTAATACGATTAAATACGACGTAGGGACTAATTTTGCTTTAATAGAGTTCCGCAACGAGGCAAAGATTATAGGGATAACCTATAAGTAGATCCCTATAGAGTTATATACGTCGATTAGGAAGGTCGAGAGGTATTACGCTCCTTTACGCCGTGCGTTTAAAATCCTTTACGTAGAGATTAGGACTATTACGTCTCTTAAAGCAGTTCTTTAGATAGCCGTAAAAGCCGTTAACGACACAGCCGGACCCTACGGCCTTATCCCTATACTTCTCGTCTTTAGTACGTACCTACGTATGACTATTAACTCGCCCCCGTTAGCTATAACCCTAAAAAGGTCTATAGCTATATAAAAGGCGATAAAAATGCTTCGATAACTCTCTATAAAAAGGCAGGTGTAAGATGCCCTTTATATAAGGAACGGTCCGTTAATAGTTAAAACTATTACTCTCCTACTATAGAGTAAAGTCTAAGTCTAGCGGGAAAAGGGAGGATAGCAAGGCCTATTTAAGATTGCTGTAATTAACGGTCATAATATTACTATTAACACCGTCAACGGACCTTAAGTCTTTCGGTCTATAGTCGTATAGCCCTACCTTTAAGACGACTCGTCTCCTTAGCCCCTACTTCGCGCGATTAAACCGACTCCTCCTGCTCTAACTAAAGAGACTCTTCCTAACCCGACCCCTAACTATACACTAGGGACTATACATCCTACTACGACTCCTACGCCCCCGATGCCACGCAGATATAGCCGTCCACCCGGTGTAAAGAATAAGCTAAAGCTCCCTATTCCCCTTCCCCCTCCTTAAGCCTTTGTTATTAAGAAGGAGGAAGATGCCTACGAATTAGCACTTAATTTACGGGAGAAAGGAGTTATTACAACGCTAGGAGCCCTATTTAAAGAGTCAGATAGGCAAGAGATCGATAACCTTATTGCCCGTAGTGTTTTTAGCCTCGAACGCTACGATAAAGCTATCTATAGAGGTTACTATATCTTTAAATCGAGGATAGTACGTAAAGTAAAAGGGAAGGATAAGAAACCCTACGAGAAATCACGACTCGTTGTTTAGGGATATAATAACAAAGAGAAGACGACCTTATTAACGCAATCACCGACGATTTAACGCGTTAGCTAGCGGCTAATCTTAGCCCTCGCTCTAGGACTTCTTCGCTATTACGGAATAACTCTTTCATTACGAGACATTACTTAGGCCTACCTATAAGCCGAAACTAAGCTATTTAGGACTATCCTAACTAGGCTGCCCGCCGAAATACAAGGACGATACCCGGAAGGGACTATTATCTATATAATTCGACCCCTTTACGGGATCGTAGAGTTAGGACTGCATTAGTTCCGAACGTATTATAAGTATTACGTTATCCGACTTAATATATTAACCTCGACGTACGACTTATGCCTATTAATCGCGAATAGGACCCCTAATAGATTTAGGATAGTTGGCCTATAAACGGATAATACATTAATGTTAGGCACACGCACCTTCTTAAATACTAAGGAAGAGCAGCTTTAAAAGGCTAAGTTTAAAGCGAAGCCGAAGACTAAGATATCTGCTAGCTCGGTACTTAATTTTAATAGGGCTAGGCTAACACTCTAAGATTAGGATCTTCTTCTTTAGCAAAAGGGTTAATTAGAAAAGCTTAAAACTATTATCGCTCGGGATTATAACTATACGCAGAGGTATATAGAACAGCGAGCCCGAGGAGCATACGTCGCGTTAATTTGCCAACCGGAAGCTTCTTTTAACCTTTCTATAGCAGCATAAGTTTAAAATCCTAACGAAAAAGACTGCGTGACGATTAACAAACGCCTATAATAGCAAATAGACTATAAGGAACGCGGCCTAACGTACGAACTAGTTAATCTTACGAATGCGAAGCTGCTAGTATTTACGGATAGCTCTTTTGCAAATAACTTAGACCTCTCTTTACAGCTAGGCTTTATTATTGCGCTTGTTATAGAGACCCGGTCTAATAGCTACTTCGAGATTAAAGGCAACATCGTGCACTAGAGCTCTACTAAGTGCAAAAGGGTTACACGCAGCGTTCTAGCCTTAGAGGTCTACGGCATAGTTAGAGGCGTTAATATCGGCATTTGCCTCGCTATAACGATTAAGATAATTATAGAACGCCTGCGGCTTCCTCTAGTGCCTCTAATCCTTTATATAGACTCGTATTCGCTCTACGAATATCTTATAAAGCTTACTATAACGAAAGAGAAGCGACTAATAATCGATGTTATATCGCTTCGTTAGTTATACGAGCGAAGGGAGATTATAGAAGTACGATAGATTAATAGGAATAATAACCTAGCTAATGCATTAACGAAGTCCTCCCTAAATAAGTCTCTTAAACGCTTCGTTAAGACTAACGCGCTAACCGTTAGGATAGAAGCTTTCGTTATACGGCCTTAATCTTTAACTTTAATACATGTAGACTGTTTTTTCGTTGCCTAGCAAACGCGCGCTATTTCCTTATTTAATTACGCGCTCTTTTCCTTATTTAGTTGCACGCTTACTTTATTGTTTAATTGCGCGCTTATTCGCGCACTTATTCCTTTCCCTATTCTATTGCTTAATTAACTGTAATAAAAAGAATTCGTCGGCACGGTTCGAACCCTAAACCTCCGGATGTTTATATTTAAACCAATCGGGAAGGTTATTTTATTATATGCTATTATTCGGTTAAACACATTCTAATAATTCGCTGCAAACATTAAACCCTAATAGCAAGTTTAATAAAAAGAATAATCTTTCGGTAGAGTAATATTATTAATATGCTTGACTAGGAATCGTCCCTAAAGGGGTTCCTAGACATTAAGTCTAATAAGTCTAATCCTTACAACCGCCCCCGTCGAACAACCTTAGTACGAATAGCCCCGAAAGAACAGCCCCGACGAACATTTTGTTATTTTTTTCTTAGTTACTTTCCTTCCTACTATAACGTTCGGTAAGATAGTTAGCAAGGCTACCCTAAAGCACGGTTACTAGCATAAAGCGGTAGTCTAGACCGCTTAATCATTAATAGAGGTTACTAGCCTAACCACTACGTTAAAGAGGTGTTTTCTCGCGTTGCGTTATTACGTTATAAACTAGCTGCGTAATTAACGGTTATATAGCTATTATAATATGGCTTTAACCTTATTAATTTAACATTGCGCAACTAGACCTACGCCTGCGCGATCGCGCCCGCGCAGCTGCAATAGCCTGCTTAACTAGGCTCTTTCTTTGTTTTATTCTATAAGGTATACGGTTTGTTTCTATAAAGGAAAAACTGCGAGTGTAGGAATAGCTAGCTACGTACGACTACGTAGTCACACACACGTAATGCACGTGATCTAGGGAGCTACGTTATAGCGATGGCTTCCCCTTACTTAGCTAGCAACACAACCTAATATAACCACGCTGTTTACCCTATAAGGTCGACCTAGAGACCTACTAACAATTATTATAATATATTATTATAACTACTATAGTTAGCAGGCTTTTCCTTTCGTGCCGGCATTATAATATATGTAATACACCCTTTAGCCGGTCGCCTAAGGTGCTAATATTAGCATCTAGATAAGATAGTAGGAGCTATACCTAGCTCCCGGGCTCGCTACGTACCTTAAAAAGCATCCTTCCTTACCTACCTTTTTACGCTGCTTAGTATATTATAACGAGACTCCTTAGGCCGATATCGAATAGCATAACGATAAGGCTAGTAATAATAAAGAACCGCCTAAGTAGTAAGCCTTATAAATCCTATATTAGCAGTCTTTTAACTATTTAATTATAGGCGAAGACGTATAAGGGATAGACTAATTAAGCGTCTTAGCTACGTAATTCGTCTTCGACCGTTACTTAAAGGACTACTTCTACGGCATCCTTATAGACACTAGAGCAGCTATAGTCTCTACTATAGGCTAAGACTAGTATCTCGCCTTACAACGAGAAGACCCTTCCGTTGTGCTTAATAAGTCTACCGCCGGCTAGGCCTATATTAAATTCGGCAGCGGTAAAGACGTGCGTTCCCTCGGCTCCGTTGCCCTCGAGACCTTTATTAGCCGTATTACGTTCTACGTGCTAGGAACTACGATTCCCTTCCTCCTCTACCTAGTTAATATAGATCGCTTAAGCGTATACTTTAATAATACTACCGATATAATCATCGGTCTAAGTATAAACTTCCCTATTATTCGTAAATAGGGCTATCTATAGTTTTTCTTCGGTAAGGAAGAAAACGCAGTCGCCTTTTTAACTAAAACCGAGATATATACGCTCTACCGCCGATTCGGCCACCCGGCCGTTAATAGGCTTTATTACTTATTAAAGTAAGTAAGGCATAATAATATCTTAGTAAAAACACTAGAGGATATCTTAAAATTCTGCTATTACTACTAGCTCTACGCCCTAGCACCCCGGAGGTTTAGGTTTCTATTAAAGGATAACTAAGAGTTTAACTTTAAGGTCGTTATCGATATAATATACCTAAAGGTTAGCAATAGCACCCGTCCGGTACTATACGTAGTCGATATAGCGATATCTTTCTAAAGATCGCGATTCCTCCCTTCTATATCGGCTAGAATATATAGGAAACGCTTAAGGCACTATAGATTATACGCCGAAATCGGTAGGATAACGGCCCTTAAGGCCGTTCTATAAATAGCTATTAAGGCCGTAAATAACATAGTAGGACTAAACGGCCTCGTCCTTACGCTCCTCGTCTTTAAAGCATATCCTCGGATAACGTAAGACTCCCCTCCTTTAGCAATAACGGTATAGAGAGCCGCAACTATCTAAAAAGCTATAAAAGCCTTACGGTAGCTCTCCGCCGAAAGGTAAGTCCGGAATGCTCTCTAAGCCTAGAACGGCCCCCTAACGCTCGATACTCTATCCCCCCTACTATAAAGCGAGGTCCGCGTCTAGAGGGAAAAATAAGGATAGTAAGGCCTATATAAGATCGTCTCTATTAACAGCCACGACGTTACTATCGAGACCGTTAATAGCTCCGCGGTCTTCCGTTCTACCCTTATATAGCCGTACTACCGTAGCGGTAATAATACCCTTAATCCCCCTATCCTCGATGATATAGACACCCTTTCCGAGGACGGCTCCTTTACTCCGGACGAAATTCCCGAGCTAGACCCTTCTCCGGTGCGAGTACTACCTGCTCTACCGCAGCCCCGTAAGCGCGGACGCCCCCTAGGCTTAAGGAATAAGCCGAAGACCGTTACCTTTAATAATTAATCCTTAGTTAAGAAGGAAGAAGATGCACTACGGCTTTCGCTTAAGCTACGCAATAACGGCGTTATTACTACACCCGGCGCCCCTTTTAAAGAATACGATTAACGAGAAATTAAGGATCTCGTAGTCCGTAGGGTCTTTAGTTTTAAATAGTACGATAAATCGCTCTATAGGACTTACCGGCTATTTCGTTCCCGTATAGTCCGGGAGGTAAAGGGCCGTAACGTTAAGCCCTACGAAAATTCCCGCCTAGTAATTTAAGGCTATAGCGATATAGAGAAAAGCTTACTCCTAACCTATTCCCCTACTATCTAACGTATTAGCTAGCGCTTAATCCTAGCCCTTACTCCTACGTTGCTTCGCCGAGGCATAAGCCTATCTCTACGCGATTTAATATAAGCCTATTACTAGGCTTAGATAGAGCTTAATCGTATAGTCTTAGTAGCTCTTCCGGTAGAGCTTTAGGGCAAGTAACTAAAGGGCATAATTATAAGAGTTATTAAACCGTTATACAGCCTTATAGAGACCGGTGTTTATTAATAGAAAATATACTATAAACACTATATTAAGAGCCTTAATATAGCTCCTTCTACCTATAACCTATGCCTTTTGATTATAAATTAAGGACCCGACGACTTTAGCCTTATTAATATATAGACCGACGATATACTTATGCTTAGTTCCGATACTTTTGCCGCTTATACTTTTGCCGCTTAAGAAGAAAAAGAGCTCGAGATAGCCTAGTTCCGTGCTAAGTCTAAAGACCGGATAACCCTAAGGAATGCTATAGACTTTAATAAAGCAGAATTAACGCTCTACGACGGCGTTCTACTCCTATAACAGAAGGGATAAGCATTAAGGATCGAGGTAGTCGACTTACGGGCTTATATTAAAGCCTAGTAGTACCTTAAGCAACGCGCTTATGCTACGTACGTCGCTTCTATCTATTAGCTAAAGGCCTTAATCGATATCTCTATAGCAGCCTAAGTCTAGGCCCCCGAAGAGAAGGACTATAATATCCTTAATAAGCGCCTTTAGTAGTAGATCGACTATTAATAACGTAGACTTACGTATAGACTAGTTAATCTCGAGATAGCTAAACTTATAGTATTTACGGATAGCTCGTTCGTAAACAACCGAGACCTTTCGTCTTAGTTAGGCTTCGTTATTACGCTTATTAATAAGACCGAGCGTACAGATACGCACTTTCGGATTAATAGAAATATTATCTATTAGAGCTCGACGAAGTATAAGCGAGTGACCTAAAGCATTATTATAAGCGGGATCTATAGGATAGTTAACGGTATAGACCTTAGTATCTCTTTTATTACGACCCTTCGTATAGTTACGGAACGACTTTAGCTCCTACCGATCCTCTTATTATATATACTAACTTATACTCCCTTTACGAATGCCTTATTAAGCTCGGCATTACGAAAGAGAAACGCCTAATAATTGATATTATAGCGCTACGTTAGTTATATAAGCAATAGGAGATTAAAGAGATTAGGTAGATTAATAGGGAGGATAACCCCGCCGACGCTATAATAAAGATATCGCTAAATAAGGCCCTTAAACGCTTAATCGATACGAATAGCCTTTCGATTAGGATAGAAGCCTTTATCCTTCGCTTATAGTTACCTACGGTTTCCCTATAGTATTCTATTTATTCTACCCCCTTTTTATTTATATTTATTAAATATATTTATTAGGCCTTCTACCTAATATATCGTTCTTCCTATCTCCCTTTATTTAATCACGGATTTACTATTTAGCAACTATAGAGAAAATTTATTAGTATAGGAATAAAAGATATCCGTTCTTTAAGCACGATTGCAATCCACGTAATTAAATAGATTACGTGTAGGCAACGCTTATATAGATGCGCTATTAATAATACGATATATCGCACGCATTAAGGACCCCGATAATAGCGTTACTAACTCGGCCGCCCTTATAATAATTAAGTTATTAACTTAATCGCCCTTATAGGCATAGCCCTAACGTCGCAACGAGGGCTAATAAGTGCCGGCTGATTACGGATTTACTATTTAGCAACTATAGAGAAAAGTTATTAGTATAGGAATAAGGGATATCCGTTCTTTAGGCACGATTGTAATCCACGTAATTAAATAGATTACGTGCGGATAACGCTTATATAGATGCTATAGGAATAAGGGATATCCGTTCTTTAGGCACGGTTGCAATCTACGTGATTAAATAGATTACGTGTAGGCAACGCCTAAACGGATGCGCTATTAACCACACGATGCATCGTATGCATTAGGGACCCCGGTGATAGCGTTACTAACTCGGCCGCCCTTACGATAATTAAGTTATTAACTTAATCGCCCTTATAGGCATAGCCCCGACGTCGTATATAAGGGCTCGCAAAGGTCCGGCTTTAGGCCTTATTAATATACGCGTTTATAGGCTATATAAAGGGGCTGTTTGTCGCCCCTTTATTAATAGATATTATAGACTAAAATCCAACTAGTTTATAACCCCTTTGTTTATTTAACTAACTAACACTAATTAGTGATTAAACGATTAATCACAGATTGGCAAGGTAGAAGAGGTAGAGCCTAATCGTCGAAAGTGCATAGATCTTTATCCCTAGCGGGTTCTATTGCCTACACCTAGAGACGATCCTTTATGCTAAGAATAAGGAACCTACGCGAGTTAGAGCCGACGAAGCTATTACGATATAGCTAGCTCTCGGTAGCCGCCGATAAGTTCTTTCCTAGCTTTTATTTAATCCCGTCTCGCTTCGACAAAAAGAAGAATTACGTCGAATAATAATGCGTCTATAACGCAAGATAACCTTCGTAACGACCCTCGCGATCCCCTTTAACAATAATAGTGTAATCTATTTAATCACACTATGTCGGACCCTACCGACAACCTTAACGCTCCCGGTCCCGCACCGGAAGCAATAAAGCCTAATAACAACCCCCTTCCCGGTTAGCTAAGCGGTATTAGCATCTTCGGGTCTTTCTAAAACAAAACTAACATTTAATTCTAGGAGATAGACGTTACCTATAATAATACTAATAAGAAGGCTATTATAACTTATATAGCCCGGTTTATTATTATTAATGCTAGCACAACCGTTTATAGGTACGAGCTGTTCCTAGACTTCTAAGACTACTTTAACGGGTAGATAGAGGCTATATAGAACCGGGGAGATAGGTATTTTAAGAAAGCCCTTAAATCCTTCTTACGGTCCCGTAGGATCTAGACCGGCGCCTTAAACCTTAGCTTTACGGCATTATTTTTAATGCTTTAGCGCTAGCAAATTCCCCTAATTTAGCCTAAGGACGAACTACCCTTAGAATAGTTAAAGTTCTACGACGAGCGAACCTAAGAGTTCGTAAGAAACACATCCGTTATAGCCCCGGCTACCGTAACTAACCCCCTGTTTCTAGTCGCCTTAGGCACGGCCCTAACGGCGCCTCTTACTGCCCTAACCCCGGCTCCTATAGTAAGCTTTGCGACGGCGCTATCTACGCCCGCGGCTATCCCCCCTACGCTTCCGACCGCCCCGGCAGTTATATTCGCGCTAGAACCCTCTTTTGCTTTAATAACCTCGATACGTGCTACCTCCGTCGATTCCGGCTTATACCTACGAGATTAAATGCCCGGTACGTTCCTAAACCCTTAGGCCCTTCCGTTCTGAGATATATTAGAAACGCTAATAATACTTTACCCGACTTTGTACTAGTTCTCTAGGACCCCTCCGATTAATATAACGGCAAAAGCGGCCTATACGATAGTTCCCCCTTACGACGTTCCGAATAAGGAGATAGACGTAGACCTCTTATAAAAGTTTATTAAGTTATAGGATAAAAGCAAGAACTATATAGGGGAGCCTTATAACATTCTCGATAATAAAGTCTATATCTTTACGGACGTTTATTATATAGTTAAGGCCCGGCCCGGCTATTTCTATGCCCTCTTTCCCTAGATCCTTACCGGCCGAGCCTAAGACTACTACATCTAGCATATAGAATAAGATAGTATATTTAGGCAAGCCTACGGCCTACTAAAAGCTTACTTCGATACTAAAGTAAATTATTAGCACTATTAGGTAGATTAAAGCACTATAACTTTTAAAAAGCTATAAGTTAAGCATCTAAATAAGACCTAATAGGAAGTCCTATAGACCCTTTTTAATAAGCTATAACGATGTTAACGCGCCCTAGGTTTTAAGTTCGCTAAAGACCTCCCCCTTCGCACTATATTGCTTAACGCGTGACGAAACGTCCTGGAATTTAGCTATACGCTATATAACCCCCCTAAGACTACGGAAAAGCTATTCTCCGAGCTGCGTTCCTCCCTAAAGACTTATCTATCGATATAGGCCGAGAACGGCACGTCCGGCACGTTTGTGTAATATCGTAACGAGGTAATAAATACGAATAATAAATATAATTCATTAGGCGTTTTCTACACCGACCGAAGATATACTAACAACCGCGGCAACGGCCGTAGGTTTAGCGGAAGCAGCGGATAAAGGTACCGCAGCCCTTATAGCGGCGGCAGTAGCTTTAGCAACCGCTAATAGTCGAAGAAATGCTTTGTTTATTAGAAGGAAGGCTGCTAGTCGATAAAGCATACCCTATAGGAACGAGCTAGGTCTAAGGCTTAATACTACGCTTAATGCCTACTAACCGGCAACCCTAGCATAGGATTCGAGGCCTATCTTACCGAATATAAAGGTAACGAGACTCTATAGGCCGCTATCGAGTGACGTAACGATAAGGCTAATAACGACGAAGAACTAACTAAGTGGCAAGCCTCGTAAATCCTCTATTAGCAGTCCTTTAACTATTTAATCACGGGCGAAGACGCATAAGGGATAGACTAGTCAGGCGTTCCGGCCACCTAATTCGTCTTCGACTATTACTCGAAGGACCGCTTTTACGGCATCCTCGTAGACACCGGAGCAGCTATAGTCTCTACGGTAGGTTAAGACTAATATCTCGCCCTATAACGAGAAGACCTATCTATCGTGCTCGACGAGTCTACCGCCGGCTAGGCCTATATTAAATTCGGCAGCGGCGAGGACGTACGTTCCCTTAGCTCTATTGCCCTCGAGACCCCTATTAGCCGTATTACGTTCTATATGCTAAGAATAACGACCCCCTTCCTCCTCTACCTAGCTAACATAGATCGCTTAGGCGTATACTTTAATAATACTACCGATACGATTATTAGTCCCGGTATTAGCGTCCCCGTTATTCGCAAATAGGGATATCTATAGTTCTTCTTTAGCAAGGAAGAAAGCGTAATCGCCTTCTTAACTAAAGCTAAGATGCGAACGCTCTACCGCCGATTTAGCCACCCGGCCGTTAATAGACTTTACTACCTATTAAAATAAGCAAGGCATAACGACATCCTAGTAGAAATACTTAAGGATATTTTAAAATTCTGCTATTACTGCTAGCTCTACGCACCGGCCCCCCGGAGGTTTAGGTTTATACTAAAGGATAACTAAGAATTTAATTTCAAGGTCGTCGTCGATATAATATACCTAGAACTCGGAAGTAGCACCCGTCCGGTGCTATATACAGTCGATATAGCGATATCTTTCTAAAGAGCGCGATTCCTCCCGTCTATATCGGCTAAGGATATATAAGAAACACTTAGGGCTCTATAGATCGATATATACCTCGGCCCCCCTAACTTTATCCGATATAACGCGGGCATTAACTTCGCCTTAACCGAGTTTCGCAACGAGGCTCGTATTATAGGTATTACGTATACCTAGATCCCCGTTAAGGCATATTAGTCTATAGGTAAGGTTAAAAGGTACTATAGCCCGCTCCGTCGTGCGTTTGAAATAATATACGCTAAAATCGGTAGGATAACGGCCCTTAAATCCGTCCTATAAATAGCTATTAAAGCCGTAAATAACATAGTAGGACTAAACGGCCTCGTCCTTACGCTCCTCGTCTTTAAAGCGTACCTACGGATAACTTAGGACTCCCCTCCTTTAGCAACTACGGTATAGAGAGCCGCGACTATCTAAAAGGCTATAAAAGCCTTACGGTAGCTCTCCGCCGCGCGATAAGTTAAGGATAGCCTATAAGCTCGAAACGGCCCTTTAACCCTGAACACTCTATTACTACCGCTATAGAGTAAAGTCCGCGTCTAGAGAGAGAAGCGAGGATAGTAAGGTCTATATAAGATTGCCTTTATTAACGGCTACGACGTTACTATCGAGACCGTTAACGGCCCTATAGTCTTCCGGTCTACCCTTATGCAGCCGTATTACTATAGTAAAGACGATACCCCGGATCCCCCTACCCTCGATAATATAGATACCCCCTCCGAGGTCTATTCCTCTACTCCGGACGAAATTCCCGAGCTAGATCCTTCCCCTTCTCCGGCACGGGCACTGCCGGCTCCGCCGTAGCCCCGCAAACGCGGACGTCCCCCGGGCTTAAGGAATAAGCCAAAGACCGTAACCTTCTATAATTAATTCCTTATTAAGAAGGAAGAAGATACACTACGGCTATCGACTAAGCTACGCAATAACGGCGTTATTACTATACCTAGCGCCCCTTTTAAAGAATTAGACTAATAGGAGATTAACGATCTCGTAGCCTACGGGGTGTTTAGCTTTAAATAATACGACGAGTTAATTTATAGGTCTTATCGCTTATTTTAATCCCGAATAGTCCGGAAAGTAAAGGGCCGTAACGTTAAGCTATACGAGAAGTCCCGACTAGTAATCTAAGGCTATAGCGATATAGAGAAAAGCTCGCTCCTAACCTATTCCCCTACTATTTAACGTATTAGCTAGCGCTTAATCCTAGCCCTTACCCCCGCCTTGCTTCGCCGAGGCATAAGCTTATCTCTCCGCGATATTATATAGGCTTACCCTTAAGCTTAAATAGAGCTTAATTGTATAGTGTTAGCGGCTCTTCCGATAGAGCTCTAAGGCAAGTACCTAAAAGGCACTATTATAAGAGTTATTAGACTATTATATAGGCTTATAAAAGCCGGTATATATTAGTAGAAAACCTACTATAAGCACTACGTTAAGAGCCTTAATATAGCCCCCTCTACCTATAACTCGTGCCTTCTAATTACGAATTAAGGACCCGACGACTTTAGCCTTATCGGAATATAAACCGATAATACCCTAATGCTCGGTTTAGACACTTTTTCGGCCTATAAAGAAAAAGAGCTTAAGATAGCTTAATTTCGCGCTAGGCCGAAGGCTTAGATAACTCTAGGGAATGCTATAGACTTTAATAAAGCAAAACTAACGCTTTAAGACGACGTTCTACTCCTATAGCAGAAGGGATAGGCCTTAAGGATCGAGGTAGTTAACTTACGGGCTTATAATAAAGCCTAATAGTACCTTAGGCAACGCGCTCGTACTACGTACGTCGCTTCTATCTATTAGCCCGAGGCTTTATTCGATATCTCCGTAGTAGCCTAGGTCTAAGCCCTTAAAGAGAAGGATTATAACATCCTTAATAAGCGCCTCTAGTAGTAGATCGACTATTAATAACGTAGACTTACGTACCGACTAATTAATCTCGAGACCGCTAAGCTCGTAGTGTTTACGGATAGCTTATTCGTAAACAACCGAGACCTTTCGTCTTAGTTAGGCTTCGTTATTACGCTTGTTAATAAGACCGAGCGTACGGATATATACTTTTAGGTCAATAGGAATATTATCTATTAAAGCTCGACGAAGTATAAGCGAGTAACCCATAGCGTTCTTACGAGCGAGATCTACGGTATAGTTAACGGCGTAGACCTTAGTATCTCCCTTAGTACGACCCTCTATATAGTTACGGAACGGCTTTAGCTCCTACCGATCCCTCTTATTATATACACTAACTTATACTCCCTCTACGAATGCCTTATTAAGCTCGGCACTACGAAGGAGAAACGCTTAATAATCGATATTATAGCGTTGCGTTAGTCGTATAAGCGACGGAAGATTAAGGAGATTAGGTAGATCTACGGGGAAGACAACCCCGCCGACGCTATAACGAAGGCATCGCTAAATAAGGCCCTTAAACGCCTTATTAATACAAACAGCCTCTCGATTAGGATAGAAGCCTTCGTCCTTCGCCTATAGCGACTAACGGTATTCCCTTTGTTTTACTACCTTTTCGTTTATATTTATCAAATATATTTATTAGGTCTTCTACCTAATATATCGTTCTTTCTATCTCCCTTTATTTAGATTATAGGCTTACTATTCAGCAACTATAAAGAAAAGTTGCTAGTATAGGAATAAGGGATATCCGTTCTTTAGGCACGGTTGTAATCCACGTAATTAAATAGATTACGTATAGGCAACGCTTAAACGGATGCGCTATTAACCATACGATATATCGTATGTATTAGGGACCCCGGTAATAGCGTTACTAACTCAGCCGCCCTTGCGATAATTAAGTTATTAACTTAATCGCCCTTACAGGCATAGCCCCGACGTCGTATACAAGGGCTCGTAAAGGTCCGGCTTCGGGCCCTATTAATGTACGCGTTTATAGGCTATATAAAGGGGCTATTCGTCGCCCCTTTGTTAATAGATATTATAGACTAGAATCCAACCAGTTTACAACCCCTTTGTTTGTTTAACTAACTAATAGATGCGCTATTAATAACACAATGCATCGCACGTATTAAAGACCCTAATAATAGCGTTACTAACTCGGCCGCCCTTACGATAATTAAGTTATTAACTTAATCGCCCTTATAGGTGTAAGCAAACGAGCTTAGGGGGGGGTATATAATTATTATTAATCCACGAAGGAATATAGCTATAGACTAGGTCTAAATGTCTATATATATAATATAGAGGTTACGTAGGATAATATATAATATAACCTAATTGTTAGTTAGTTAAATAAACAAAGGGGGTTATAAACTAGTCGGAATTAGTCTATAATGTCTATTAACTAAGGGGCGACAAACAGCCCCTTTATATAGGCTATAAACGCGTACATTAATAAGGCCTAAAGCCGGACCTTTGCGAGCCCTTGCTTACGACGTCGGGGCTATGCCTATAAGGGCGATTAAGTTAATAACTTAATTATCGTAAGGGCGGCCGAGTTAGTAACGCTATCACCGGGGTCCCTAATATATACGATCGATGTATCGTATAGTTAATAACGTAACTATATAGGCGTTGCCCGTACGTTATCTATTTAATTACGTAGATTGCAATTATGCTTAAAGAACGGATATCCCTTATTCCTATACTAGCAACTTTTCTTTATAGTTGCTATATAGTAAGCCTATAATCTAAACAAAGGGAGATAGGAAGAACGATATATTAGGTAGAAGACCTAATAAATATATTTAATAAGTATAAATAAAAAGGGGGTAGAATAAAGGGAATACTACCAGTCGTTATAGGCGAAGGACGAAGGCTTCTATCCTAATCGAGAGGCTATTTATATTAATAAGGCGTTTAAGGGCCTTATTTAGCGATGCCTTTATTATAGCGTCGGCGGGGTTGTCTTCCCCGTAGATCTACCTAATCTCCTTAATCTCCCGTCGCTTATATAACTAACGTAATGCTATAATATCGATTATTAAGCGTTTCTCCTTCGTAATGCCGAGCTTAATAAGGTGTTCGTAGAGGGAGTATAAGTTAGTATATATAATAAGAGGGATCGGTAGGAGCTAAAGCCTTTCCGTGACTATATAGAGGGTCGTACTAAGGGAGATACTAAGGTCTACGCCGTTAACTATGCCGTAGATCTCGCTCGTAAGAACGCTACGGGTTACTCGCTTATACTTCGTCGAGCTTTAATAGATAATATTACTATTAATCCGGAAGTACGTATCCGTACGCTCGGTCTTATTAACTAGCGTAATAACAAAGCCTAACTAAGATAAAACGTCTCGGTTATTTACGAATAAGCCATCCGTAAATACTATAAGTTTAGCTATCTTAAGATTAATTAGTCGGTACGTAAGTCTACGTTATTAATAGTCGATCTACTACTAAAAGCGCTTATTAAGGATATTATAATCCTTCTCTTTAAGGGCTTATACCTAGGCTGCTATAGAGATATCGAATAAGGCCTTAGGCTAATAGATAGAGGCGACGTACGTAGTACGGGCGCGTTGCTCGAGGTACTACTAGGCTTTATTATAAGCCCGTAAGTCGACTACCTTAATCCTTAAGGCCTATCCCTTTTGCTATAGGAGTAGAACGTTGTTATAAAGCGTTAGTTTTACTCTACTTAAGTCTATAGCATTCCTTAGGGTTATATAAGCCTTCGGCTTAGCGCGAAATTAAGCTATCTTAAGCTCTTTTTCTTCCTAGGCCGAAAAGGTATTTAAACCGAGCATTAGGGTATTATCGGTCTATATTCCGACGAGGCTAAAGTCGTCGGGTCCTTAATTCGTAATTAGAAGGCACGAGTTATAGGTAGAGGGAGCTATATTAAGGCTCTTAATATAGTGCTTATAGTAGGTTTTCTACTAATATACACTAGCTTCTATAAGACTATATAACGGTCTAATAACTCTTATAATAGTGCCCTTTAGGTACTTGCCCTAGAGCTCTATCGGAAGAGCCGCTAATACTATACGATTAAGCTCTATTTAAGCTTAGGGATATGCTTATATAATATTGCGTAGAGATAAGCTTATGCCTCGGCGAAGTAAGGCGGGGTTAAGGGCTAGGATTAAGCGCTAGCTAATACGTTAAATAGTAGGGGAATAGGTTAGAAGCGAGCTTTTCTTTATATCGCTATAGCCTTAGATCACTAGACGGGACTTTTCGTAGGGTTTAACGTTACGACCCTTTACTTCCCGGACTATTCGGGATCGAAATAGCCGGTGCTGCCTATAAATAGATTCGTCGTACTATTCGAAGCTAAACACTCCGCGAGCTATAAGATCGTTATCTCTCGTTAGTCGGATTCTTTAAAAAGGGCGCTAGGGGTAGTTATAACGCTGTTATTACGTAGCTTAGTCGAAAGCCGTAGTATATCTTCTTCCTTCTTAACTAGGAATTAATTATAGAAGGTTACGGTCTTTAGCTTATTCCTTAAGGCCGGGGGACGTCTGCGTTTACAAGGCTACGGCGGAGCCGGCAGTGCCCGCACTAGAGAGGGGGACGGATCTAGCTTAGGAATTTCGTCCGGAGTAGAGGAGTCGACCTCGGAGAGGGTATTTATATTATCGAGGGCAAGGGGATCTAAGGTATCGTCCTTACCGTAATAGTACGGCTATATAAAGGTAGAACGGAAGACTATAGGTCCGTTAACGGTCTTAATAATAACGTCGTAGCCTTTAATAAAAGCAATTTTATATAGACCTTACTATCTTCGCTTTTCTCTTTAGACGCGGACTTTACTCTATAGCGGTAGTAATAGAGTGTTAAGGGTTAAAGGGCCGTTTCGAGCTTATAGGCTATCCCTAACTTATCGGGCGGCGGAGAGCTACCGTAAGGCTTTTATAGCCTTTTAGATAGTCGCGGCTCTCTATACCGTAGTTGCCGAAGGAGGGGAGTCTTAAGTTATCCGTAGGTACGCTCTAAAGACGAAGAGCGTAAGGACGAGACCGTTTAGTCCTACTATATTATTTATAGCTTTAATAGCTATTTATAGGACGGACTTAAGGGCCGTTGTCCTACCGATCTCAGCGTATATTATTTTAAACGCACGACGGAGCGGGCTATAATACCTTTTAACTTTATCTATAGACTAATATGCCTCGATAGGGATCTAGGTATACGTAATACCTATAATATAAGCCTTATTATAAAACTCGGTTAAGGCGAAGTTAGTGCCTGCGTTATACCGGATAAGGTTAAGGGGGCTAAGGTATATATCGATCTATAGTGCCCTAAGTATCTCTTATATATCTTCGATCTATAGTGCCCTAAGTATCTCTTATATATCTTTAGCCGATATAAACGGGAGGAATCGCGCTCTTTAGAAAGATATCGCTATATTAACTATATATAGCACTAGGCGGGTGCTACTACCGACCTTTAGGTATATTACATCGACGACGACCTTAAAATTAAATTCTTAGTTATCCTTTAATATAAACCTAAACCTCCGGGGTGCTAGTGCATAGAGCTAGCAGTAATAGTAGAATTTTAAGATATCCTCGAGTGTTTCTACTAAGATATCGGTATACCCTACTTATTTTAATAGGTAATATAGTCTATTAACGGCCGGGTAGCTAAAGCGGCGGTAGAGCGTACGTATCTCGGCTTTAGTTAAGAAGGCGATTGCGTTCTCTTCCTTACTAAAGAAGAACTATAGATATCCCTATTTGCGAATAACGGGGACGCTAACACTAGGACCGATAATCGTATCGGTAGTATTATTAAAGTATATGCTTAAGCGATCTATATTAGCTAGGTAGAGGAGGAAGAGGGTCGTCGTTCTTAGCACATAGAACGTAATACGGCTAATAGGGGTCTTAAGGGCAATAGAGCTAAGGGAACGCACGTCTATATAGAATTATAGAATTAAGAGTCTACTAGTTTAATACGTATTAGAAGTATTACGTTAAGGCCTCGATATAGCGATATCGACCTTTAACTCTTGCCTTCTAATATCTAATATAGGACTAGAACACTTTAGTATTATTAGGATGTAAACGGACGATACCCTTATGCTTAAAACGACGAGTTTTTCGGCCGCTAAAGAAGAAAAGCTCCGAAAGGCATAATTTAAGGCGAAGCCGAAAACTACGATAACTTAGGGCTCCGTCACGGATTTTAATAGCGCGAAGGTAAGCTTATAATAGGATAAAATACTCCTACTTTAATAGAAGGGATAAGCTACTTAAATCGACCGAATCGATATTAAGGCTCTGGATTATATATAATAGTACCTAAAATAACGTGCTTATAGAGCCTATATAGCCTTAGTATGCTAACCGGAAGTAGCATTCGATATCTTAGTTACGGCATAAGTATAGAACCTAGATAATAAGGATTGCATAATCTTAAATAAGCGACTTAAGTAGTAAATAGACTACTAGAGTAGAGGTTTAATATATAAACTAATTAATATTATAAAGGCGAAGCTAATAGTATTTACGGAAAGGTCGTTTGCTAATAATAAAGACCTATTATTACAACTAGCCTTTATTATTATACTAGTTAATAAGACCGAAAGGTCTAACAATTAGTTTAAGGTTATTAGGAACATTATCTATTAGAGTTCGACGAAGTATAAAAGAGTTACCTAAAGCGTGCTAGCCTTTAAGACATACGGCATAGTTAACGGCGTTAACCTTAGGATCGCCTTAGCAATAACGCTATAAATTATCACCGACCGACTTAAGCTACCGAATATCTAATTAATTATCTATATAGATTCGTACTTACTCTATAAATGCCTTATAAAGGTTAGGATAACTAAAGAGAAGAGATTAATAATTAATATAATATCTCTTCGATAGTTATACAAGTAGTATTACGGTGTTAGGTTATATCACATATTATCCTACGTAACCTCTACATCGTATATATAGACATTTAGATCTAGTCTATAGCTATGTCCCTTCGTAGATTAATAATAATTATATACCCCCCCTTAAGCTCGTTCTCTTATAGTTTAATCTACTATTTTATCCTATTGCCTTTAATTAATAATCTCGCTATCTTACCCCTTTCTTTTCTAATCTCCCTTCTTTACGACGCGAGTCCGCCTCCTCGCCGGACCCCTTCGACTAAGTTTTCCTCGATTATTAG
Organism: Ophiocordyceps sinensis; assembly: GCA_012934285.1. Taxonomy (NCBI): domain Eukaryota; kingdom Fungi; phylum Ascomycota; class Sordariomycetes; order Hypocreales; family Ophiocordycipitaceae; genus Ophiocordyceps; species Ophiocordyceps sinensis. Next base: position 4,659,327 of record JAAVMX010000006.1, on the reverse strand, counting down.
AATTTTCCCGGTATAAATACGCCGTCTCAACGCGAATTATATAGATTTCCCTCCTTACCCTTCCCTTACCCTTATCCTATCCTATTGCCTTATAATCTACGATAACCGACCGTATAGGGGCCGATCCTCCGTCTACTACCCCGGCCGTTATACCGCCGGCTCCTACCGACCCGGAGCCTTAGACCGAGTACGTTTCCTATTACCCCCGCCTCGCCGCCCTTCTTCGAGCCTAACGGCCTATGTTCGGCACGTTCGCCTATATTTAAGCTAACGCTACTTACGACTTCCGCGCCCCTTAGATCGAGGCCCTCGCTTACCTTAATAATGCTTACGTTAAGTTAGATATAAAAGTGCTCGCCGCTTAAGAGCACGCAGCCATTGCTTAAAAGCACGCTGCCGATCTCTAGCGTTAGCTTAACCGCGCTACGTCCTCTCTCCTCGTCTTAGCCTAACGCGATACGGCTCGGGACTAGGCCCTTGCCCCTACCCCCGCCCCTGCCTTTACCCGTTCCCGTATAGCCGACCCTAAGAGATTCGCCGGCGACTCCGGCATCTAAAAGCAACGTTAGGAGGCTTTCCGGACCTAACGCAACGGCCTTGCTATTAAGCTCCGTTAAGACGCCGCTTTATACCCTACGGAGTAGGATTGCATTCTCTACGCGGCTAGCCGACTTACCGGCCGGGCCGCCTCTATTATCACTAGCGTTCCTTAGGACGTCCTCGATAATAAGTCTTTCGCTAATTAGTAGTATACTACTATTAAAGCCCTTACCGACGACCTTAGCCTTATTTTTAGTGCTAATTTTACCCGCGCTTAGTCGGAGGCCGACTTTAACGCTTTATCGATAAAGAATATCTCTTAGCCGGACTTCTATTCGAAGTTTACCTAGCTTTAAGCCGACCTATCGTTCGACGGCACCGCTAACGTCGCCTACCTTTATTTAAAGGTCTTTATCGAACTTACTAACGCCGCCGCTCTATAGGTCGAGTGCCCGGCCTATAACGACTTTACGGCCTAGGCTAAGATATATTCCACGCTTTAGGATAACTAATAGCGTGTTAAGGCTTATTTTTAACTCTAGCCGCTTTATAACCCCGCTCGCACCGGCCCTGCCTTACCCGCCTTACCCGCGTCCCCTACCGGTAACCTAATATAGCTCGACGTATTCCGGGCCCGGCTTACTAACGCTAAGAAGCAACGGCGGTTTAAGAACTATCTTTACCTCTACTAAGCTTAGCCGGCTACCGCTACCTACACCGCCCGGACCTGCCTTAATAAGGGTATTAGTGCTAATCCCAGCGCTAACCCTAGCGCTAGTCCCGGCGCCGGTTCCGGCTTTAGCCGCGGCCGCGGCCGTAGTAGCGGTACGTTTGCCCTACGCCTGCTCGAACGCCCTCCCCCCCCGCTACTAGGTTCGCGCTATTAAGCAGGGCTTTATCGAGGGCGAAGTAAACGACCTCCCTGCCTCTTCCCTATCCTCGGGAAATGCGTAGCTCCCTCGCCTTATCGCGCGATAGAGCTTTTAGTGTCTGAGTTTATAGCTTCGTTTAACACTAGGGAGGATCTTTGCCTCCCCGCGGGAATACAACCGCGTGCTCTACTTATGCCTTTATCCCTTATGTCCGCCGATGCCGTTATAAGTGCTTTAGTCGACTCCGGCTATTCTAGATACGCCTTTATACACGCTTAGACCGCGCACCGCCTTACCCTTCCTATCCGCTAACTCTAATTCCCGCGCCGGCTTTTTCTCGCCGATAGTAGCGATTGCGAGTCCGGCTCTATTACCTATTACTCCTTTTCGGTCTCCCGGATTAGCGCCTATACTAAGTCTATCTACTTTTATCTTATAAAGCTTAGCTATAAGGTTATTCTTAGCCTCCCCTAGCTGCGCTAGCACGACCCTATTATTAGCTAGCGCGGTAACTCCCTTTCCTTCTAGTCCCCCTTTTATCTAGCCTCCTATCTCTTAGACTACTAGCATTATCTTATCCCGGGCCTTTCGGCTACTCTTGCCCGCCCTACCCGCCCTATCCCGGCTTCCCTTATCCCTATTTCGGAGGGAATATAATTAATAAATATAATTCGTTTTCCCCCCGCCCCTTCTATTAGAGACTTTAATAATAGGGGCGAGCCCCCTACCGCGCCTTTGCCTGCCTTTGCCTTAAGGGGGTTTCCCTTTAGTCCCTCCGTCGAGGATTCTAACGATAAGGGCGAGCCCCCTACCGCTGCGATCTCTATTCCCGCCGCTGCGATCCCTATTCCCGCCCGTCCGGCCCTAGCCCGTCCTCCGGCCCCTGTCCGTTCCGTCCGCTTTAGCGACGTTCTTAAGTTTATTCCCCCGTCCCTTAGCCCGTCCCTCTCTGCGTTTTTTAAGGACGCTCCCGACGTAGGTAAACCCGCCTATCCGGACTCCTCCCGCTAGGTTAACAACGTCGACTCTAACTCCGGCTACGACTCTAACTCCCCGGCTACCCTCTACCCTCGCCGCTACGTTCGACCTCCCCGCCCCCGTCCCGTCTATAAGACCGCTAGCTACCGCCGCCCTATATTACGGCCGATTCGTAAGACTATTAGACCTTAGCCCTTCCGCCTTTTGTCTCCCGACGACTCGGCGTTTAACGTCCGGATGCTTAACGTCGACGCGATAGTAATATTCTACCGGCAGCCCGGAGTCTAGACCTCTTAGACCTCGATTAAGGCCTTTACCGCCGAGCCTTTGCTTACTAAGCCCCCGCTACCTATCGACTAAGATATCCCTAAGGACCTCTACTAGGCCGTTTTAACTAGGTATATAGATGCTAAGGACGCGAAAGCCTGCCTTAACCCCCGCCTTTACGACTTTATCGACGACTACCTTAATAAGATCTACCTTAATAAGATCTCCCCCGACGATATCGCTAAGTTCTTTAAGAAGTAGGAGAAGGTCCCTTATACGCTCGACGAGCTCTAGGCTAAGGTCCTTAAGGAGCTCTACTATATAATCTATATATAGCTTAAGAGCGAGGCCGATAAGCTCGCCCCTTACCGTACCGTTAATACTTAAATTAACCTTAAAGAGGGGATATAACCTCCTTATACCTACCCTCGCCCCTTTAGCGAAGCCGAGAACCGGATCGTCCGCGTGTATATTAACGAGCAGCTTAAGAAGGGCTTTATCCGCTACTCTACCTCCCCCGCTACTACCCCTATTATACTCGCCCGTAAGCCGGGCGGGGGCGTCTGTTTTTACGTTAACTATCGCGGCCTAAATAAGGCTATAATTAAGAACCGTTTCCCTTTGCCCTTTATCTATAATACTCTCGCTTATATCCGGAAGGCGAAGTTTTTACTAAGATTAATATTATCGCGGCGTTTAATCGCCTTCGTATTACCGAGGGATATAAGTAAAAGACTGCGTTTACTATACGGTACGGGCTTTTCGAGTATTATATTACCCCCTTTAGCCTTACCGCCGCCCTATCCTACTTCTAGAGTTTTATTAATACGGCCCTTTACGGCATCCTTAATAAGTTCTACTCCGCTTATCTAAACGACGTCTTAATCTTCTTAAAGACGCGGGAGGAGCACTAGGCCTACGTTAACGTAGTTCTTAAGCGCCTTAATGCCGCCGGCCTCTAGCTTAACGTAGATAAGTATAACTTCTACGTTACTAAGACTAAGTACCTCGGCCTAATTATCTCGGATAAGGGCATTCGCATAGACCTTAATAAGGTTTATACGGTCTTAGACTAGCCTGCCCCCTCCTTTATTAAAGACCTCCGGCGCTTCTTAGGATTCGCTAATTTTTATCGGCGTTTTATTCACGGCTTTTTTAAGCTTACGAACCCTTTAAACGCCCTTACTAAGAACTCTGCCCTTTAGATTTAGTCTCCCGCCTACGCCTACGCCTTTAAAGCCCTTAAGCACGCCTTTACTACCGCCTTAGTCCTTATATACTTCGACCCCTATTGTAAGACTATAGTCTAGATAGATGCTTCTAACTAAGCCGCCGGGGGTATGCTAATATAGCTCCTCGACGATAGTCGTTACTATCCGGTTGCCTTCTTCTCGTTAAAGCACTCCGCTTAGGAGTATAATTACGAGATCTACGATAAAGAACTCCTCGCGATTATAAAATCTCTTAAGGAGTAGCGCCCTAAGCTCGAGGGCCTACCTAAGTTTAAGATAGCCTTAGACTATAAGAATCTTTAGTATTTTATAACTATAAAGCTCCTTAACTAGCAATAGGCCCGCTAGGCCGAATTCCTTAGTCGTTTTAATTTTAAGATCGTCTTTTAGCCTAGCTCTTAAGCTATTCTCCCCGACGCCCTTAGCCGCTTGCCTAGCTCCCGCCCTCTCTCCCTTACCGACCGAGCTAACGAGAGGATTAACTACTAATATTAGATTATCCTCCCTAAGTCTAAGGTTAATGCCTCCCTCTACCCTAATACTACTACCGCCTTTAATACCGTTAAGGAGTCCGATTTATTTATAAATATAATTTATAAATATAATTCCGACTGCCTCGACCTCTACGCCCTCGACGACTCTAAGCCGATCGATAACCTTATCGACCGGGCTTATTCCTCCTCCCCGCTTATCTCCGCTATTCGCGTAGCTCTCTAGTCCCCTTAGCCCCGCTAGCCTTACCCCCTTCGCGCCCCCCTCCGCTCGATCCCTAAGACCGCTCTCTCCGAAGTCCGGGGCCGGTTCTATTTCTAAGGCCGGCTCTTCGTTCCTCTTAACGACGCCCTAATTCTTTAGATCCTCGTCCGCACTTATACCTCCCCCCTCGCCGGCCACCCTAAACGTACGAAGACCGCTAGCCTCTACCGCCGGTCTTATATCTAGCCCGGCATATACGAGTCTATTTCTAGCTTTATACGGAACTATTATACGTGCCTACGCGCTTAATCCCCTTGTTCCTCCCCCTAAGGCCTACTCTAGCCCTTAAGTATTCCCTTCGCCTTATAGACCGATATATCCGTCGATTTTATTACCGACCTTTCTATCTACCGTTGTAATAGCGTTAAGTTTTCTAATATCCTCGTTATCGTCGACCGCTTTACGAAGATACGCTACTACGTTCTAATACCCTCGATAACTATTAAAGACGTTATTAACGCGTTTGTTTCCCGCGTTTAGTCCTTCTATAGCACCCCGGCCTCTATTATTAGCGACTATAGCACTTAGTTTATTTCGGCTTTCTAATAGTAGCTTAATCGTCGCCTTAGTTACCGCCTTTACCCTAGCTCCGCCTACTACCTTTAGACCGACGGTTAGACTAAGATCGCGAACGCTTAGATAGAGGTTTACCTTCGTTATTATACTACCTACCTTTAGGACGATTAGGTCGACCTCCTTCCCCTCGCTAAGTTTACTACTAATAATTAAGTCTTTAAATCTACCGGCCTCTCCCCTTTCTTCGCTAACTATAGCTTCTACCTAAAGCTTAGCACTAAGCCCTTTAGGCCCCCCCCGCCTAGTATAACCCCTTAGTAGCGGAAGGAATACCTCCGCGGTAACGCGCTCGCTTCCTATCTTTAGCGTATCTCTTAACTTCCTCCGCGATGCGATCGAGGATGCCTAAGCCGCTTAAGCTCGCTACGCAAACGCCCGGCGGACTCCCGCCCTAGCGTACTAGCCCGGCGATATAGTATTCCTTAGCACCCGCTAGATCTAGACCCTCCGCCGTATAAAGAAGCTCGACTATAAGCGGGAGGGCCTATATAAGGTCCTTAAGGTATATAAGACGGCGTGTCTTCTTCGCCTCCCTAAGGGCAGCCGCTTTTACCTTGTTTTTTATTACTCCCTCCTTACTAAGACCTAAAAGCCCCCTTTGCCCGGCTAGTCGGCGCTTAACGTCCGGCCCGCCGATAACGGCGTTCTCCTTTCCCTTAGCGACGACGACGGCGATAACGCGTACCTCGAGTAGGAGTTTTCTTCTATCCTCGCGCAATGCTAGTACGCCTCCGGGAAGATTAAGTATCGCGTTTAATAGCGTTATAGCCCCCTTACGTAGGAGGACTCCTCCTGCCTTAACGGCTGCTAGGACGACCTTAAGGCTTTTTACGCCTTTAACCCGACTAAGCCTAAATCGGCCTTTTATACGGCCTTTCTTATATCTTCCCCTTCGCCTAAGTAATAATAAGTATAATTTATTAATATAATTTACGTTATAACGGCACGTATTAGTTTCTTAGTTTTGCCTTTTATTTCTTTTTATTTTTCTCTCTCTTATTCTATATTAGGCCCGCTTTTAGGGCTAATTAACATAGATTTCCTTCGTTTTTATTAGCTTATTAACCCTTTTAGGCGTTTAAGTTAAACGCCGATTTAAGGGGGATATACTATTATAGTATTAGGTTATATTATATGTTATCCTACGTAACCTCTATATCGTATATATAGACATTTAGATCTAGTCTAAAGCTATATCCCTTTATAGATTAATAACAATTATATACCCCCCCTTAAGCTCGTTCTCTTATAAGTAGCGTAAGATCGTAGAGATCCGTTAGATTAACGGCGATAATAACCCGGCCGATGCTATAACGAAGGCATTACCTAACCGAGCCCTTAAACGCTTCGTAGACAATAATAGCTTAACTATTCGGATAGAGGCATACGTTTTACGTCCTTAAGTTCCCCTTTAGAACTCTCTTTTATTTATACTTATGTATTATATTTATTAGACCCCTTTAGTCTAATACGCGTTATCCTTACGATTAGGAAGGTTGCTTAGCAGTTAGAAAGAAAGACTGCTAGTATAGGAATATAGTTATATAACTAAGGGATAGAGTCCTAACTATATTGCCGACTATATATAGGAAAGGGGCAATAGGGGTTATAACCACGCGGCGTATAACGCTATATGCCCTATATAGTTAATAACCTTATTATTAACTAAGGGCATCGTTATAACTAGAGCAGTAAGCCCTAGCGTAGGCCTTAATAATGCATTGTTAAGGCATAGCAGGCTCTATAGAAGGACCCCGGCAGACGGGTATAAAGGGGCCCCCTTATTCCCCTTTCTTAGCTAGATTAGATACAACTATAACTAATACAACCCCCTTTGTTTAGATTAATCCAAGTGAATTACCTACTAACACTTCCTTTTATATTTATATATCTACCCTTATTCTTTATATACCGAGCTAATAAGGATCGTATATAGTCGCGTAAATGCCTATATTAGGTAAAGACGCTAAGTAAAACGCATTTTTCTACCGCTAGTCGCCTTAAATAAGTCGGGGCGGCTAGCGAACTAGCGAATATAGTACGTATACTTTATATAAGTCTTCGCTACTATACGCGCGTATTATTACGGCGCTGCTACTACCGCTACTACTACCGCTACTACTACTACCGCTACTACTACTACCGCTACTACTACTATCGCTACTACTGCTATTACTACTACTACTACTACTACTACTACTACTACTACTACCGCTAAATAACGAGTGTAAGAAACACATAGGGCGCGAAAGCAGTAAGGAAATTCGCTAATAAAGGTATACGACGGTATAAGAAGACCCGGCCCGTAAAAAAGAATATAGGGTATATCTCTACGTACGTCCGCCTCGACTTAGTCGAGGCGTTATATATTAAAGCCTTAGCTCTATAAAGGTAATAACGCGACCCGGTAGGTATAAGGTAATCTATATACCCGCGCAATACGGCTAATAGCTAATAGGGCTACGAATAGGGTTATAAATCGGCTAATAGGATGTTAAAGCGACTAATAGGGTTATAAATCGGCTAATAGGATGTTAAAGCAACTAATAGGGCTTTAAGCGGCAAAAGGGCTAAATTCGTAAACACGGTTTTAAGCGTATTATCGCGATAAGTAGGAAAGTTATATTAGAAAGATTATAACTTCTTATATTATTAAGATTTTACTATAAATAAGAGTGTTTATTCTATATTACTAAATTAAACCGCTATAATAGAGTAACACGCCCTATAATATAGTTATACACGCTTAAGGGCTTAATCTATAACGCCTTAACTAAGTCGAGGCGGACGTACGAAGAGATATAGCCTATATATCCTTTGCGGGCCGGGTCCTCTTATACCGTCGTATACCTTTATCGGCGAATTTCCTTACCGCTTTCGCGCCCTACCGGGTGTTTCTTATAGCATTATAGCATCCGCACGCATTTTTAAGGTTATCGCAACTACGCAAAAGGTATTAGCAAGCTAGCGTAGTACTTAAGACGGCGTCGGTAGTAGTTAAACATAATAACTAGTGCTATAAAGAGCTATTTATAGTAATTTCGAGACTTACGTAGGGAAGCTAGCGGAAGAGCATCGTTATTGCCTTCTCGTTAAAGCAGAGGTCGCCGGGTAGCGTGCTTATTATTATCGCGATCGGCCGAAGACGTATGTATAGTGCACGTACTATATTCGCTAGCCGCCTCGACTTATTTAAGGCGGCTAGCGGTAGGAAAATGCGTTTTACTTAGCGTCTTTCCCTAATATAGGCATTTATACGACTATATACGACTATTATTAGCTCGGTATATTAAGAGTAAGGGTAGATATATAAATATAGAAGGAAGAGCTATATATCTTTTATTTATACTAAAAACATGTGCTAATTCGGGTCTTAATACCTATCTATTATATATATATATCCGCTTTAACTTAGTTAAGGCGTTATAAATTAAGCCTTAAAATAGTAACTTAGCTAATAACTAAAACCCCGCCTAGCGCGTAAAGGTAAGTAGTACTTATTAGCTCTTTTTATACTAACTTAATTAGCTCTATATTAAGTTAGGAAGAATACGCTTAGACACTTAGTAAACGTTTAGATACTGCCCTACTATTATAGCTACTATGTCTTTTAGTATAAGCCTAATATTTATGCCGAGTTCCTACGTTATAAATAGCGTCTTTTACATTGTAACGCGTTAAAGGTTGCTAAATCGCTACTATAAATATAGTAATAAATACAGTAATTATAGGAATGTAGTTATATAACTAAGGGATAGAGTCGCAACTATATTACCGACTATGCATAGGAAAGGGGCAATAGGGGTTATAACCACGCGGCGTATAACGCTACGTGCCCTATATAGTTAATAACCTCGTTATTAACTAAGGGCATCGTTATAACTAGAGCAGTAAGCCCTAGCGTAGGCCTTAACAATGCATTGTTAAGGCATAGTAGGCTTTATAGAGGGACCCCGGCAGACGGGTATAAAGGGGTCCCCTTATTCCCCCTTCTTAGCTAGATTAGATATAACTATAACTAATACAACCCCCTTTGTTTAGATTAATCTAAGTGAATTACCTACTAATACTAATTAGTAATTAAATAGATTAAATTATAGAATAGTAAGGTAGAAGAGATAGATCTTAATCTTCGAAAGTATAGTAGAATCTTTATTCCTTACGGACGCTGTTTCCGCGTATCTTTACCCTCGAGGTTCTATTGCGTATACCTAAGAGAAGTTTATCTATGCTAAGAATAAGGACTATTCGTATCGAGCTCTACTAGCGAATAGACCTTCTAAGCTCTCTATTAATCCCGTTCTCGTCTAATGCAAGAAGAGTAAACGTTAATAGGTAGTGCGTCTATAACGTAGAATAATATCGCGAACCCCTATAACTATTTAATCCCGTGCTTGCTTCCCTTAAGGAGGAAGAGTTACGTCCTTTAGAATAGAGATTAAATCGCTTCGATATCCTTCGTAAAGACCCTTACGATATTAACTAACCCTTAAAACGAATTCGGAAAACAGATAATAATAGCAGGATTATTATTAACTATAAACGCACTAGCTCCCTTTAATAACCCGGTCGAACTAATCGAACTATAGATAAAGGAAATTAGTATACCTACTGCCGCTTGCAAAGAGGTAGACATATAATACTAGGATATAGAAGAGATTATAATAGAGGATCCTAGTAAAGCGGAAGTCACTATATTTATAGCTCGGTTTATTATAATAGGCGAAGCATCTATCTACTACTAAGGTTAACGGCTATTTAACCTATTCTAAGAGTATTTCTAGGGATAGAATAAGTCGATGTAGAATATAGTAGATATTAACTATAAGAGGGTCCTTAAGATGTTTTTGCGAAGACGCGGTGTTTTAATAGGACTAAAGAACGCGCAGTTTATTAGATCCTATATAGCGATACTTTAAGCAGACGACCTACTCCCTTAAAACAAGAAAGAGTTTATAAAAGAAGAATTTAAGATAGGCATAAGGGCTTTCCGTAAAGAAGAAAAGATAAGGAATACGTAAGACTAAGCAGTCGAGGAATAGATAAATCTAGATCCCTTCTCGGCTATAACGAACTAGTTAACGGTATTTCCGACTTCGCACTAATTCTAATATAGCGGCCCGGCCTAAGCGGCGACTACGGATCTAACCCCGGAACTAGACCGAGACCCGAATATAGCTACAACGGATGTACTAATATATATACTATTTAATCGTATAAATCGGATTTATACGCTACGACTACTATTTGTCCCGGAACTAACGTTATATATCCTAAGCGCGAAGCCGAGGCTTAATCTATCTGCTTTAATAATCGCCTTAAAGACTATAGTTAAAGTATTTAATTATAACATTAAGGAGTATATAGCACTCCTACCCGCCGATGTTTTAAACCTCTCGTTTAATCCCGACGTTTAGACTAAGTTTATTAAGATATAGGATTGTAAGGGTCTAGACCCTAGTGTTGTTATCTAGTGCACGTGACTAGATTGCGTGTATTTAGGTAGTCCGCGCCGGCGAGGGCTACGCCCGTGCCTCTTCCCTTTCCCCCTCTATAGTGTTATTCTACCTCTTTCTAAGACCTCCTCTATGCCTACTCGGACTAACCCCGTTATATAATAACACTATCACTTTATTAATCCGTAGCTACGCCTACTACACGCCGCCTCTATACCGTCGGAACGCGCCGCCTAGAGTCTTTCTCTACGATGCTTAATACAAGGATAAATTAAGCTGCCCTTTAGCTATTGCCTTAATCGCCTATGCGAATTTTTCGACCCTATACTAATAAGAACGCGCTAACGCGCTAATATTAGCCTATGCGAATTTTTCACTTCCCTACACCTACGAATGCGCCTTTAATCGGCTTTTCCTGCCCTACTCGCAGCCGTTAATTACCTGCCTATAGTATAACCTTTCTGCCTTTTTTCCTTTATTAATTTCCCCCTTAGGAGGGAGGACCTTGCCGTCTCCGCTTTAAGGGCTACGGGAGGAGCTTGTGTGTGGGAGCCTCGGGTGCGTCGAGCCAACATACACGTCATTAACGCTAATAGCTCCTGCTTCTTCGGCTTCGGTACGAGTAATGCCTGCGAAATTAGGCATAACCTTCGAGACGGTGGCGGGGCGCAGCCACGATTGCGGAAGCATAGATAATGCGTATACGAACGGCATGCCGAATGCGATACTACGATTTCTAAAGAACGGTAGTACGGCTATAAGCGGGATAATCGGACGATTCGAGTAATAAACATTAGGAATGCCACCGCGCTCGGCGCGGCGATAGCGGGCGATACGAGGGGATATTGCCTATGCCCGGGAGACCGTAGCAAAAAGAACGGCGCCCGTATAGCCCTATGCGGGGAGAGTAGATAGTGATAGCGATACGCGCCTAGAGACAAAGAGCTAGTCGCTGCGGGGCGAGCCCCTAAGAGCACCTAGGCGTGCGAAGCGCATAAGCCGGAGTAACCGGCCCTACTCGAAGTAGTCTATTCTACTAGTTAGGAAAAGGAGCTTCCCCGCGTTCTAAAAAAGCTACAAATACGGTTCCGCTAGTGTTTATTACGATAAAGGAGTCGGGAAGATGTCCGCGTTTATAGAAGCTACGTGCCGCTCTATAGGAATTCGGTATAATTCGTATGCATTCGGGTGCGTGTTTTCGGTATGTGTTTCGCCGTAGTTGCGTAGTCCGTATATAACGTTGCGGAGCGTTAGGGTATAGCTTTAAGTGTCTCGGAAGGTAGCTCTAAAGGAGCCGGGGCGGGAGGCTAATATAAGGGTCTAGACCCTAGTATTATTATCTAGTGCACGTGACTAGATTGCGTATATTTAGGTAGTCCGCGCCGGCGAGGGCTACGCCCGTACCTCTTCCCTTTCCCCCTCTATAGTATTATTCTACCTCTTTCTAAGACCTCCTCTATGCCTACTCGGACTAACCCCGTTATAAGATAAAGAGAAGAGCTATACTAGCGAGCTATATGCCCTATTTAACGAGACTATCCGTAAGTTTATAAGCGTATATTATAACCTTAAGATTAAGCTAAGGCTCTTTTATACCTTTCTCCCTTAGATCTTAAAGGGACGAGCCGATCGCTTTTATACGGAGAATATTACCTAAACGACTACCTTCTAAAGCGCATACGATAAGATTAAACGATATTTCGACACTAAGGCGACTTAGGCTTAGTATTATACCGATTAGACTAACACAACGTTTAACTAAGTTTAGGCTAGTAACCTTAAGAAAGGCCTACCGGAAGTGCTCTAGTTATTAATCGATAAGCTATTGCTTTATTAACGGGCTTTAGGACCTAAGTTTATAGGCGAAACCCCGCTTATAGTAACCCTTACTAAGGCGTGCTAAAGAGTCCTAGAACTCGAAGGAGCCTTCTTTAAATAAGCTAACGAGGCTAAGGAACTCTATGCCGACCTCCGAGCTTCCCTTACGATATACCTCGCACGATAGGCGAGGAATGCCTCGCGCTAATTTATCTAAGACCGAAATCATAATAACGATAGGATAGATATGAATTATAAATATAATTCGAGGAACCCTAATAGTTAGTTTTATATAGACCGTAGGTATACTAACAATCGTAGTAGAGGCAACGGAGGATTTCGCTCGCGAGGCTTTAGATAAGGCTATCGACCTTACGGTAGAGGAGGCTACGGCTAAGGATACGGCAATAAGACCTAGACTAAGAAGTGCTTTATATATAGAAAGGAGGGATATTAGTCTATAAAACATTCTATAGAGAAACGGCGGAAAGCTAAGGACTAATATCTCTCGCATTGTCTTTATATAAGCGTCTCCCCGGATATTACGGCCTATTTAGCAGGCTATAAAGGCTATAAGGACGATAAGGAGGAAGAGTACGGTAAGGATAACGAGCCGGAATAGTAGTAAGCTAGTTAAATGCTTTATTAAATAGCTTTTAACTACCTTATTATAGGAGATAACGTCTACGGTATAGAACCGATAGTCTCGGCCGACTAGTTCCTTATTAACAACCGTTACTTAAAGCTCTATTTTTAAGGCATCTTAATTAATATAGGAGTAGCGAAAGTCTTAACGGCCGGATAAAAACAGTATATAGCCCTATAATAAGAAGACCCTTCCGTCTATTTAGATATATTAACCGTAGGTTAAAAAGCAATTAGATTTAGCGCCGGCACTATTATAAGGTCTTTAGGATTAATTAATCTTATTACTCCGATTAGAAGGATTATATTCTATATGCTAGAAACTTCGACCCCTTTCCTACTATATCTCGCGGATATAGATAGGCTAGGCGTATTCTTTAATAATACGACGAATACCTTTACCGGCCTTAAGGCAAACATCCCGGTGGTTAGGAAATAGGGACACCTTTTATTACAGTGTTAGGTTATATTATATATCATCCTACGTGACCTCTATATCGTATATATAGACCCTTAGACTTAGTCTATAGCTGCGCTCCTTCGTAGATTAATAATAGTTATATACCCCCCTTAAGCTCGTTCTATAATAGTTTAATCTACTATTCTTCTGCCCTCCCGCCGAGCCTTTACGATTCCTTAGTCCGCCTAGCTTCGCTTATACGCCCGCCTTCGTTCTTTATCTTATTACGCCTCTTTCTACCTCTTTTCTACTCTCCTATAGATTTTTCTAGCCCCTTTTCCCGCCGCTACCCCTTTTTCCCGCCGCTATAATAGCTACTCCCGTTTCTACCCCCTCCTTCTCCCCTTCGCCCGGCCCTCCGGTAGGCGTTCCCCTTTAGGACGTCCTTTAGCCTAACGCCCTCTCCGCCTTCCCTTACTTAGCCTCTATTCTCTAGGGTTCCTCCGTCGCCTCGTCCGTCTTCGCCGACCTCTAGACGAATTTCCTCCGGCATACCGATTAGACCTAGTCTCTCGTCCTTCTTAAGTCTAGTTTCCTTAAGGCCGCTACCTCCGCTACTACCGCCCGTAAGGAGGCCCTCGGCTACCGGCAGCACGCGGAGGGACTCTAAGACTAGCTTAATTAGTCTAACGCCGCCCTCGCCTACCTTACCGCCCTTTAGGCTACCCTTACCCCTCCTACCGTAAGTCCCTATGCCTATTTCGCCGACCTTAAACGCTTCTCCGGCGATATTAGCACTTAGAAGTAGCGCTAGGACGCCTTCCGCGTCTAGCGCGACGGCATATCCCTTAAGATCGCCTCCGACCCTTATATATTCCCTACCGATAGGGACTAAGTCGTCTACGCGACCGGCCGACTTTCCGGCCGGGCCGCTTCTATCGCCGCTAGCATCCCCCGCTATATCCGCGACGATACCCCCTTTAAGTAGTAGCGCTTTTAGTCCCTCGACTCCCTTACCTACGAGCTCGCCTCTATCTTTAGTGCCTTAAACCACCGCACTTAGTCTAAGGCGGAATTTAATACCCTAGCTATAAAGGGCACCTCTTAGCCGGATTTCTTCTCGTAGTTTACCTAGCTATAAGCCGACCTTAATTATAACGAGAGCGCTTACATTAGATACCTCTATTAAAAGGTTACTAACGAGCTCGCTAATACCGCCGCTCTCTAAGTCCTTAGCCCCGATACTAACGACTTCTACGGCTAGGCTAAGCTCTACGCCGCCCTTTAGGAGAACTATAAGCGTGTTTAAGCCTGTAAGAGGCTCGTCTAGCCCTAGACTATTCCCCCCCCGCCCCTACTAGGTCCGCCGGCCCCGCCGCCTTTACGCCCGCTAGCGACCCGATAAACCTCGACGCGTTTTAGGCTAGTCTTATAGACGCCGAGAAGCAACGACGGTATAAGAACCGTCTCTATCTCTACTACGCCGCATTAGTAACCCCGACCTATACGGCCTAGACCTATCCTAAGAAGGGTGCTAGCCGGGGTCGCGGCTAAGGCGGCGGTACTCCCGCCCCGCGCCTCCTCGCGCCCCCTCCCTAGCTTAACGTCCGGGCGATTAAGTAAGGCTTCGTTATTAGATCCGCGGGAAAAGGGATAGATCACATGCGGGATTACGGACGGGAAATTAGGCTAAGAGACCCCTTAAATAAGGTCTCGAGGCAGCCCCTTTTCGGGCATAATAAGCATTATTATCTTTATTATTAATATACTGCTTTTAGCGGCATTACAGCCGCTGTAGCGCCCTTACGGCCGCTATAACATATATCTCTCGCATCCTTATTTAGTAGGCCGTAGATCGAAGATCTAATAATTAAGAGTCTTAGTCTTCTAGCTAAAGCTACTAAAAGAAGCCACTATTTATTCAACCTATTAGGCCCCCTTTAAACCGCGAGACAGCCTAGCTAATTATCCTTTAATAAAGAAGAGGGAAATAAGCCCGCGAGAACTACCTCGCGGCACTACATCGAAATAAGCCCGCGAAACCTATCCTCGCGGCACTATATCGAAATAAGCCCGCGAGAACTATCCTCGCGGCACTATATCGAAACAAGCCCGCGAGAGACTACCTCGCGGCACTACATTAAATAAAGCCCGTAAGACGCGGCACTATATCGAAGAAAGCCCGTACTAAGCGGCACTAATATATCGAAGGAAAGCCCGCACTACGCGGCACTAATACATCGAATAAAGCCCGAAATACGCGGCATTAATACATCGAATAAAGAGCCCGTAAGAGACTACCTCGCGGCATTAGAAAGAACAACATCCTGCTTTTAGCAAAGGCGAGAGGGTAATTCCCTCGCTAGCTAAACATCCTACTACTACTAGTAGAGGCGAGAGGGTAATTCCCTTGTTAGCTAGCTAAGACACATCCTACTACTACTAGCAGAGGCGAGAGGGTGATTCCCTCGTTAGCTAGCTACGTATTAAATAAGCCTACATTAAGGAGTAAACCCCTCCGTAGTATTAAATAAGCCTATATTAAGGAGCAAACCCCTCCGTAGTATTAAATAAGCCTATATTAAGGAGTAAACTCCTCCGTAGCATTAAAAACAATAAGTCTATACATTAAGGAGTTAACCCCTCTATGGCATTAAATAAATAAGACTATATAAGCTATTCGCGGCGAGCGGCAAAGACCCCTCGTCCGCACACTTAGATAAGACATAAGCTATTAGCTTATAAGCTAATAGCTCGTGGCGGCGGGAAGAGAAGAAGACTCTTTCGTCGTCGTAGTAATAATATATCGCGGCGAGAGAAAAGAAAGAGTCCTTCGTCGCGGCAAGCGGTAAAGTCCCTCGTCGCGGCGAGCGGTAAAGTCTCTCGTCGCAGCAGCAATAACATATTCGCGGCGGCGAGAGGAGAAAAGAAAGACTCTCTCGTCGTAGCATATAGTAGTCGCGGCGGCGGAAGAAGAAGACTCTTTCGTCGTCGCGGCAAACATACTCGCAGTAATATAATATATCGTAGCGGCGGGAGGAAGACTCTCTCGTCGTAGCACATATAGTTCGCGGCGGCGGGAGGAAGACTCTCTTATCGCAGTATATATATTTCGCGACGGCGAGAGGAGAAGAGAAAGACTCTCTTATCGCAGTACGTAGTAGTCGCGGCGGCGGGAAGAAAAGAAGACTCTTTCGTCGTTGCGGTAAGCGCTCGCGGCGGCGGGAAGAGAAGGAGGAAGACTCCCTCGTCCGCGCACTTATCTAACACACGAGCTAATAGCTCTCGACCGAGCTAATAGCTCGCGGCGGCGGGAAGAGAAGAAGAAGACTCTTTCGTCGTCGCTAGTAAATATATAACGCGGCGGGAGGAAGACTCTCTCGTCCGTATATTTATCTAACGCACGAGCTAATAGCTCTCGACGAGCTAATAGCTCGCGGCGGCGGAAAGAAGGAAAAGTCCCTTTCCCTCGTTATAAACACTTATTTAAGCAATTAGCTCTTACGGCGAGCGGTAGAGTCCCTCGTCGTAGCAAGCAGCTCTTACAGCGAGCGGTAGAGTCCCTCGTCGTAGTAAGCAGCTCTTACGGCAAGCGGTAGAGTCCCTCGTCGCACTTATTTAAGTAAGTAGCTCTTACAGCGAGCGGTAGAGTCCCTCGTCGCACTTATTCGAGCAAATAGCTCTTAAGCAAGCAGCTCTTACGGCGAGCGGTAGAGTCCCTCGTTGTAGCAAGCAGCTCTTATAGCGAGCGGTAGAATCCCTCGTCGCACTTATTCGAGCAAATGGCTCTCGAGCAAGCAGCTCTTACGGCGAGCGGTAGAGTCCCTCGTCGCACTTATTCGAGCAAACGGCTCTCGAGCAATACACACATTACGGCGAGCGGTAGAGTCCCTTATCGCACTTATTCGAGCAAACGGCTCTCGAGCAATATATATATTATAGCGAGCGGTAGAGTCCCTCGTCGCAGTAAGACGAAAGACCACCCTCGTTACAAATAACATTCGAGTAAATAGCTCTTGAGTAAACTGCTTTCGAGCAAGCAGCTCTTAAGTAAGTAGCTCTCGAGCAAGCGGCTCTCGAGCAAGCAGCTCTCGCGGCGTTGGAAGACTCCCTCGTCCGCATACTCTAACATTCGAGCAAGCAGCTCTTACGGCGAATGGCAAAGTCCCTTATTACAGCGAGCGGTAGAGTCCCTTATCACAGCGAGCGGTAAAGTCCCTCGTCGCATCGAGCGGTAGAGCCCCTCTCCCTCGTATACACTTACTTACTTAAGCAAATAGCTCTCGCGGCGACGGAAGACTCCCTCGTCCGCACCTATTACGGCATTCGTCCGCATACGGCTATACGAGCCTACGGCTATACGAGCCTCGACTTTATCTATAAGCCTACGGCTATATATATAAGCCCTCGGGAATACAACCCTCGGCTATATATATAAGCCTTTAACTATATAAGCCCTCGGCTATATATAAGAGCCTTCGGGAATATAACCCTCGGCTATATATAAGCCTCGGCTATATAAAGTCCTCGTCCGCTCGTACACTCTAATAAACTATATAAACCATCCGAAGCGATCGACCAATCGACTAATCGACTAATATAGGAGGAATAAGGCGTGTTATTGCCGCTAAAGGCGTATACGGCAGCGTAAAGGCATAAAATGCCGAGTTGCAATCCCTTACTACTACGGTCGGTCGTAAGGAGGACCCGGAAGAATACGATAATCCGCCCTAATTAATAGATTTATTAGTAAAGACCCCGGATTTAAGCTATTTAAGCTCTTTAGTCTAGCTTCCCTCGCATTGCGATCGAAGCTAAAGGGGTGTATTAGATCTACGGGAAAAGGGATCGATTACGTACGGGATTACGGACGGGAAATTAGGCTAAGAGACCCCTTAAATAAGGTCTCGAGGCAGCCCCTTTTCGGGTATAATAAGCATTATTATCTTTATTATTAATATACTGCTTTCAGCGGTATTACAGCCGCTGTAGCGCCCTTACGGCCGCTATAATATATATCTCTCTCATCCTTATTTAGTAGGCCGTAGATCGAAGATCTAACATTCGTTAAGGGCGAGGTTACTAACTCTCCTACCCCTACCTCCGGCGCTTCTCCCCCCCTAGGAAACGCGTAGCTCCTTCGCCTTATCACGCGATAGAGCTTTCGGTTTTTAATTTTATAGCTTTTTTTAATACGGGGGAAGACCTTTATCTCCCGGCGGGAATATAGCCTCGCGCTTTACTATTGCCTTTCTCCCTTATGCCTGCTAACGTCGCCGTAAGTGCTTTAGTCGACTTTAGTTATTCCGGATTCGCCTTTATATATACTTAGACTACGCACCGCCTTACCCTCCCCGTCCGCTAGCTTTAGTTCCCTCGCCGGCTCTCTCTCGTTAATAGCGGCGACTATAAGTCTAGCGCCGTTACCTATTGCGCCTACTTAATCGCCTAAGTCGGCGCTTACGCTAAGTCTATCTGCTTCTTCCTTACGAAGCTTAGCTATAAGGTTATTCTCGGCCTCCCTTAGCTACGCCGCTATAACCTTATTATTAGCTAGCGCGATAACTCCCTCTCCTTCTAGTCTTTATTCTACCTCGCTTTTTACCTCTCGGGCCTTTAGCCTTATCTTATCCTTAGCCTCTCGGCCGCTCCCGCTATTCCTATTCCCGCCCTTAAGGGAATATAATTTATAAATATAAATCGTTCCCCCCCCGCCCCCTCTATTACTAACTCTAACGACGAGGGCGAGCCTTTTGCCTTATCCTCGCCTTTTGCCCTTCGGGCTTTTGCTTATGCCGTCCGCTTTTCTAATACCCTTAAGTTTATTCCTTTATCGCCTTGTTTTTCCCTCGGCCTCCCGACGTCCCTTAAAGATGCTCTTAACGTAGGTAAACCTACTTACCTAGACTCCTCCCGTTAGACCGACCTCGACCTAAGCTACGACTCCGACCCCTTAGATACCCTCTACCCCCGCCGTTACGTCCGCCCCCCCCGCCCTCGGCCTATACGTTAGGCTACTAGCTCCTACTACCCGGCTCCTTAACTTAAGCATTAAGCGTTAGGACCCCGCCTTTTTATAATCCCTTAGGGCGACCTTACGTTCTTTATCCGGATGCTTAACGTAGCCGCTATAGCGGTATTCTACCGCTAGCCCTCTATTACGACTTCCTAAACTACGATTAAAGCTTTAGCCGCTAAACCCCTACCTACTAAGCCTTTGCCTCCTATCGACTAAAAGATCTCTAAGGAACTCTATTAGGCCGTTCTATCTAGGTCTATTGCTTTTAATACCGCTAAAGCCTAACTCGACCCCCGCCTTTACGACTTTATCGATAACTACCTTAATAAAATCTTCCTTAATAAGGTTTCGCCCGATAATATCGCTAAGTTCTTTTTAAAATACGATAAGGTCCTTTATACTCTCGATAAGCTTTAGGCTAAGGTCTTTAAGGAGTTTTACTATATAATCTATATATAGCTCTAGAGTAAGGCCGATAAGCTCGCCCTCTACCGCGCCGTCGATACCTAGATTAACCTTAAGGAGGGAATATAACCCCCTTATACCCGCCCCCGCCCCTTTAGTAAAGCCGAGAACCGTATTATCCGCGCCTACGTTAACGAGCAGCTTAGGAAAGGCTTTATTCGTCGTTCGACCTCCGCTACCGCCGCCCCCGTTATACTCGCTTATAAGCCCGGCGGCGGCGTCCGTTTCTACGTCGATTACCGTAGCCTAAATAAGGCTATAATTATAAACCGCTTCCCTTTGCCCTTAGTCTATAATACCCTCGCCTAAATTAGGAAAGCGAAGTTCTTTACTAAGATTAACGTTATTATAGCGTTTAATCGCCTTCGTATCGCCGAGGGCTATAAATAGAAGACGGCTTTCGCTATGCGGTATAGGCTTTTTAAGTATTACGTTATACCCTTTAGTCTTTCTAACGCGCCGTCCTACTTCTAAAGCTTTATTAACACGGCTTTATACGATATCCTCGATGATTTTTATTCCGCTTACTTAGATAATGTTTTAATCTTCTCTACTATACGGGAGGAGCACTAGGCCTACGTCCGGGAGGTCTTTAAGCGCCTCGACGCCGCTAGCCTTTAGCTTAACGTCGATAAGTGCGATTTCTATATCACCGAGACTAAGTACCTTAGCCTAATTATCTCGGATAAAGGCATACGCATAGATCCTAAAAAGGTCCGCGCCGTCTTCGACTAGCTAGCCCCCTCCTTTATAAAAGACCTCCGGCGTTTCTTAGGGTTCGCTAATTTTTATCGGCGTTTTATCTACGGCTTCTTTAAGCTTGCGAACCCCTTAAACGCCCTTACTAAGAACTCTGCCCTTTAGATCTAGTCCCCCGCCTACGCTTACGCCTTCGGAGCCTTTAAGTACGCCTTTACCGCCGCCCTAGTCCTCGTATACTTTAACCCCTCTCGAAAGACTATAGTTTAGACCGATGCTTCTGACTAAGCCGCTAAGGGCGTGCTAATATAGCTCTCTAACGACGGCCGCTACTACCCTATTACGTTCTT
The DNA here is from genome assembly GCA_012934285.1 of Ophiocordyceps sinensis. Classification (NCBI taxonomy): domain Eukaryota; kingdom Fungi; phylum Ascomycota; class Sordariomycetes; order Hypocreales; family Ophiocordycipitaceae; genus Ophiocordyceps; species Ophiocordyceps sinensis. The sequence goes on along the minus strand of JAAVMX010000006.1, from coordinate 4,638,254 downwards.
CTCGTCGAAATACTCCGCCTAAGAATATAACTATAAGATCTATAATAAGGAACTCCTCGCGATCGTAAAGTCCCTTAAGGAATAGCGCCCTAAGCTCGAAGGCCTACCTAAGTTTAAGATCGCTTCGGATTATAAGAACCTCTAGTATTTTATAACTACGAAGCTCCTTAACTAACGGTAGGCCCGCTAAGCCGAGTTCCTAAGTCGCTTTAACTTTAAGATCGTCTTCTAGCCTAGCTCTTAAGCTACCCTCCCCGACGCTCTTAGCCGACTCCTTAGTTCCCGCCCTACCTCTATAACCGACCGCGCTAATAAGAGGATCGACTATCGTTACTAGGTTATCCTTCTACGGTCTAAGGTCGACGCCTTCTTACTCCCTAACGGGTTTAAGGAGTCCGACTTATCTATAAATATAATTAATAAATATAATTCTAACGACTCCGACTGCCTTAACCTTTATGCCTTTAACGACTTTAAGCCGATCGACGACCTTATCGACCGGGCTTATTTCTCCTCTCCGCTTATCGCCGATATTTGCGCGGCTCTTTAGTCTCCTTAGCTCCGTTAGCCTAGTTCTCTTCGCGCACCTCTTAGCTTAATCCCGAAGTCTGCCCTCTTAGAGGCCTAAGGCCGGTTCTACTTTTAGGGCCGGTTATTCGTTCCCCCTAACGACGCCTTTATCCTTTAGATCTTAATCCGCACCTATACTTCCCCGCTAGCTAGCTACCTTAAGCGCACTAAGACCGCGAGCCTCTACCGCTAAACCTACGTTTAGCCTAGCATATATAAGTCTATTTCTAGCTTCGTTTATAACTACTACGTCTGCCTCCGCGCTAAGTCCCCCCGTTCCGCCCTTTAGGGCCTTCTTTAACCCTTAAGCATCCCTTTCGCCTTTTAGACCGATATCTCTATTAATTTCGTTATAGACCTTCCTATTTACCGCCGTTATAGCATTAAGTTCTTAAGCATTTTAGTTATCGTTAACCGTCTTATAAAGATACGCTACTACGTCCTAACGCCTTCGATAACGGTCGAGGACGTCGTTAACGCGTTTATTTCTCGCGTTTAGTCTCTCTATAGCACCTTTACCTCGATAGTTAGTAATAAGGGCACTTAGTTTATCTTCGCCTTCTAGCAGTAGCTTAGCCGCCGCCCCGGCTGCCGCTTATACCTTAGTTCCGCCTACTACCTTTAGACTAATAGCTAGACTAAGATCGCAAACGCCTAGATAAAGGTCTACCTCCGCTACTATACTACCTTCCTTTAGGACGATTAGGTAGATCTCCTTCCCTTCGCCGAGTTTACCGCTAATAACTAGGTTTCTAAGTCTACCGGCCTCTCCCTTTTCTTCGCTAACTACGGCTTCGACTTAAAGCTTAGCACCGAGCCCTTAGGACTACCCCCCCTTAGTATAACCCCTTAGTAGCGTAAGGAGTACCTCCGTAGCGACGCGCTCGCCTTACGCCTCTAACGCGTATCCGACTTCCTTCGTAACGCGATCGAGGACGCTTAGGCTACTTAGGCCCGGCACGCCGATGCCCGCTAAGCGCCCGCCCTAACGTACTAGCCTAGCGATATAGTCTTTCTTAGCACCTATTAGATCTATACCCTCCGCTTAATAAAGAAGCTTAACTATAAACGGGAGGGCCTATACAAGGTCCTTAAGGCGTATAAGACGGCTTGCCTCCTCCGCCTCCCTAAGGGTAGCCGTCTTTACCTTATTTTCTACTACTTACTCCTTACCCGGACCTAAGAGCCCCCCCTGCCCGGCTAAGCCGACCTAAATATCCGGCTTACTAATAGGGGCATCTTGCTTTCCCCGGACGGCGATAACGATAACGACGCGCACCTTAAGTAGGAATTCTCTTCTATCCTTACGTAACGTTAGTACGCGTTTAAGAAGATTAAATATCGCATTTAGTAGTATTATAGCCCCCTTACGTAGGAGGATTCCTTATGCCTTAACGGATGTTAGGACGACCTTAAGTACTTCTACGCCGCGAACCCGGCTAAGCCTTGCCCCGCCTTCTATACTACCTTCCTCGCCTCGTCCCCCCTACTTAGATAATAATAGATATAATTAATAAATACAATTTATCTTAGCGCGTATAGGCTTTCCGACCTCGAGCCTTATTTTCTTTCCTTCCTTTGTGTTATAAGGGCCTACCTTTTAGGTCGATTAATATAGGATTCCCTTAGCTCTCGCTCTTTTACTATTGCCCCTTTTTAAGCGTTCGAGTCGAACGCCGATTTAAGGGGGATATACTATCACAGTGTTAGGTTATATTATATATCATCCCACGTGACCTCCACATCGTATATATAGACCCTTAGACTTAGTCTATAGCTACGCTCCTTCGTGGATTAATAATAGTTATATACCCCCCCTAAGCTCGTTCTATAACACCTTTAGTTCTTCCTTAGGAAGAGTAAATAATCGACCGTATTCCTTATAGAAACGGAAATTAGGACCCTATACCGTCGATTCGGATATCCTACTATAGCTAGGCTATATAACCTATTAAAGCAAGTAGGCTACAGCGATATATCTCTTAGCACTCTAGAGAATATCTTAGAACTATATTACTATTGCTAGATGCATTCGCCTGCCCTAAAACGGTTTAAGTTTAACCTTAAAGATAACTAAGATTTTAATTATAAGGTTATCGTTAATGTAATATACTTAGACGTTCCGAATTTAGCATAACGCCCGGTATTATATATTATTAACGCATCGACGGCCTTCTAAAGCGCTCGATTCCTTCCTTTTATATTAGCAAAGGATATATAGGAGACTCTTTAAGCCCTTTAGATTAACATATACCTTAATCCCCCTAATATTATTAAACATAATGCCGGCACGAACTTTACGGCTATAGAATTCCGAAATAAAGCCTATATTATAGGAATTATATATATATGAATTCCTATTAAGGCATATTAGTCTATAGGTAAGGTTTAGAGGTATTATGCCCCCTTACGCCGAGCTTTTAATATCCTTTTCGTAGAAATAGGCAGCTTTACCTCCCTTAAGGCAGTTCTTTAGACGGCTGTTAAAGCTATTAATAATACTGCTAGACCGAACGGACTAATACCTACATTGCTCGTATTCGGGGTATACCTTAAGATAACTCTTAATTCGCCGCTATTACTAACGACCTTTAAATAAGCAGCCGTAGTATAGAAAGCAATAAAGGCACTTAGGCAGCTTACGGCTAAAAGATAGGTCTAGGCTATATTATATAGCCGGAATGGCCCGGATACGGCGAACACACTTGCCCTTCCTCTCTAAAGCGAAGTCCGTATATAGAGGGAGAAGTTAGGATAGTAAAGACTATTTAAAATTATAGCTATTAACGGGCACGATATTACAATCGATACGGTTAATAGACCTTAGGTTTTTAGATCTATATTAGTATAACCGTATTATTGTAATTAAATATTTAATAATATCCCGGCCCTAGAGTCTAAGCAGCTAGACGAACCTGCTCGACCGGACTCTCCGGCACCCTATAAGCGAGGACGTCCGCTTAGATGGAAGAATAAGGCTAGGTATTTATTTATAGAAGGAATAGATAAGGAAGATAACCTAGATAATAACGAGGACGATATAGACCTCGACGATTTAAGTAACGAAGAAGTAGACAAGGCCTTTACGATAAAAAAGGAAGAAAAGGCCTATAAACTAGCCGTTAAGCTCCGATCTAAAGGCGCTATTACGGCCCTAAGAGCACTATTCGAAGCGTTAGATAGTACGGAGATCGACGACCTTATAGCACGAGGAGTATTTAGTTTTAAACGTTATAATAAAGCTATTTACGGCGGCTACCGTATTTTTAGCTCCCGTATAGTTCGAGAGGTTAAAGGCAGAGACACTAAGCTATATAAGAAATTAAGGCTTATAGTCTAAGGTTATAATAATAGGGAGAAGGCTTCCTTACTAACGTAGTCCTTAATAATTTAACGTATTAGCTAAGGACTAATCTTAGCCTTTGCTCCTAGCCTTATGCGCTATAGGATAACGTTGTCCCTTCGAGACATTACTTAGGCATATCCTTAGGCGACTATAGAGCTCTTTCGAACGGTCTTAATACGTCTTCCTAAGGATCCTATTAGGTGGGCGTATTAGTCAGCGCCCCGCTATAGGGTTTTCCCTAAAGCCCTAAGCGCCTACAACTCTAGCTAGTTAATTAACACACATAGAATATAGTCTTAACGAAGCTTCCCCTAGCAGGAAGCCCTAAGACTCTCTATTGTATGTGCATTTAATCCGACCCTTTAAAAGGCCTTAAAAATACGTATTTTTAAAGAGCAAAACTCAGCCTCTTTAGAAATCGGACGAATCACGCATCCTAGCGTTCACGCCACGCAGACCTATCGTATCACCTATTCTACCTTATTTTTCTTTCGCCTAACGTTGCATAAGCCTAACGTTGCACAATATGTCGGCAGCGTTGCCGCCGAATTCGCCGTCCGAGGACGAGCTCGGAGCAGACCGAGGCTCTCGCCGGGGCTCTATAGTAAGCTCTACTATCGGCCCTAAGCCGAACAAAACGAGTTTAGTTGCTAGCCTAGGAAGATAGGTAGACTAGAAGATAACCCGCTAAAACGAAGTCTTTAATACTTACCTTAACGACTTACGTAAAGAACTTCGCGGTGAAATGCGTTAGCAGTCTCGATAGTAAGCCAACTAGCTTAAACAGCTAGAAGACAACTAAATCACCTAGATAGAGCGTCTCGAGGAGCGTTAAGCTACCTAGCTAGAGCGTTAAGCTGCTTAGATAGAGCGTATAGAGGAGCGCTTAACTAGTCTCTTTCGAGCATAAGCACCTCCTCTTCTACTACTACCTACTGCCGGCTCCTTAGCTTTAAGGCTTATTCCCGTTCCTCCCGCACCTCCCGTGCCGGACTACTTATCGCCTCCTGCTCCTCCCGTAGACCTACCTAACTAGAGTGCTATAGCAACGCCTACTGCCAACCTTATAAGCGAGCAGCGATTTGCTCGTTTGAATTAGCAGTAGTAAGGGCAGGTGGCTTAGCCGTAGTATAAGCAACCCGTTTAGCAACCGGTTCTACCGCAATAGCACTAGCTGCCGGTAAAGCCTTTCCTATACTACGACGATAGAGCCGTCGACTAGTACGTATTCCTAAAACGAGGTCTTAACCTACGTTTAAACTTCGACTATCTTATATACGTTCCGTATAATGCTACTTACGATCGAGATACTAAGACTCTTATAAAAAGCATCTAGCCTTAAGCGAAAGCTGCTAGAGACGTTAACGATATAGTAACTAACAACCGAAATAAGATCACTATAAAGCCTAAATAGAAGTTGCATTAAGCGGACTACACCGTCCTCTAAAAGCTCTAATAGATACAATCCGCGTTTCTTATCGGACAGATACTATATAACCTTTAGCCTACTTAGATAGCTAACGAGTTGTCTAAGGACTTCGGCCCTATCGCGTATTAGGTTAACGTTAGGCACCTAGACTAGATATTGCTTCTTAAGGGCATTTTTATAGTCCTAAGGGACTACGGTGTTTTAGACGCGCCGTTGGCTATTTACGCCTAACTAGCGCTAGTTAAGAACGATGCTCTCGTTAACTTTGCCTAGCGCATTTGCGACGCGTTTTTAAACCTTCCCGACATTAAGAAACGTAGCCCTAGTGTCCGTACTATTACCCTCTAGCATATTCGGAATAACCTCCTACGTATCTAGTCATAGATCGGTTCCGATATTACTATACTATATAGCATAGCCCTTATTTAGCGTCTTATGCTATTAGCTAGCGAGTAAACGCGTTAGCCTATAGAAGACATCTACGGTAAGCTAGCTACTTCTATCCGTATATAAGAGGGCTAACTATATTAGATATAGAGGATAAATAAGGTCGTAGGCAATAAGCCGGCGATAATAAAAGTCGTTAAGGCTAATCTTAGTCTACTATCCGCCTCCTCTTATTTAGGCCCTTTAGGCATCGTTATAGCCGATCCGCGTACGACTAACACTCTCGTCTACGCCGCCGACGATAAAGCTATCGCCGCTTCGACTTTTACGGCCTTATCTAAGGCGAATACCTACTTTAACTATAGTAAGGCTAGACATTAGGCATAAGACTACCGTCTATTATCTTCGCCGGCACCTACTACTGCGTTATCCTTACCGTCTAGCCCGCCTTAAGACGTTACGATAAAAGGGAAGATATATAAAGCTGCTAAGGTATTTAGTTCCCGCTAGCGCTCTAGAAGGAGTAGCCGCAGCCGCGGCAGTAATCGCGGTAGAGGTAACTAAGGCAGGAGCATACGTAAGGGCACGCGAGGAAATTATCGCAACTACGCTAACCGCTTATATATATACTTCGACGACGAGGTTATAGATAATACCGACGAAGACTAAGATCTAACGTACTAACTTAAGGAAGATAACGCGGAAATAGAAGCTATCCTTATAGCTATATAAGAAGGGATAGACTTAGGGCATTTCTAATAGGGAGGCGACGCTATCTACTTTGTAACTATAGATAGTAGTATTAATACTAGCTAAAAGCCTCTCCGCGAGGGCTTCGGCGATCGTTATAGTGTTTTCCTTTACCGACTAACGACTTCCTTATCCTTTACTCTTTCTTCTTTCTTTAACTATAGTTCTATATCTTATTACGTTTCTTCTTTACTCGCACTTAAGCTAGCCCTATACCTGTCCTAAGTCGCCTCTACTATAAAGGGGATAGGAGGGATTCCCGGACTAAGCGTTTAAGACGATATCGTTATCGCTATATAATAGTAAGGCAACGACGATTAGACCGGTTCGGTTGCCCTCTCTTACGGTATCGTCCTTAACGGGACTTTCCCTAGTGACTTAACCCTTAGACGATCTATCTTTCACGCCTTTAGAGTCGCTTATAAAGGCAACGGCGCTATACGACTTCGCAATCTTAAGGGCAAGCCTTTATTACAGCCGCGGCCGTCGAACGTTTTCTCTATAGCTATTTTCGCTAATTCGACCGACGTTTAACCTACTCTTACGCGTATTATTCGCTTTTACGCTAATACGCCGGAATAGGCGAAATATTTCACAGACGTTTATTTCGCTAAATTCCTAAAGCTCTTCGACGTATCGCTTTAACGTATAGAAAAATTAACATAGATAGTCTATCGAATTAACATAAGCAATAGCACGCCTATACGATAGGCTCCCCGACGCTATAGTCCCTTATAGGCCTAAGCCATTAAGGACTTTATTAAGAAATATAAAAGGAGTATTATTCGAAAGTCCGTTAGCCTATAGTCGTCTCCTTTACTATTAACGCTAAAGAAGGCACCTACGGGCCTATAGCATAATGCCCGTAGGTAAGTAATTTAGCGTATCTACGCTAACTACTGTATACTTAATACCCTAATAAAGAAGTATACGCATCCTCTCCCGAATACTATAGATAAAATCTAGCGCGTAGCCGGCTACTATTACTATGCTTTTATCGACCTATAAGACGGGTTCTAGTATATCCGCATCGCTTTAGAAGACTACGAGAAGACTGCTTTCGTTACGCCTTTCGGCCTATACGAATAGGAAGTTATGCCTATAGGCCTTATAAACGCCCCGGCTACTTTCTAAGCTTTTATAAAGGAAGTTTTACAGCCGCTACGCGAGTTCGCCGCTAGTCTCCTTAACGATATATGCCTTTAGGCCGATATAGTCGAGCAGCTTTACGAACGCCTACTTGCCTTCTTCGCCCGCGCCGTTAAGTACGGCCTACTCTTAAACGCTAAAAAGACGAAGCTCTTCGTCGATATAGGTGTATTCTTAGGCTTTATCGTCTATTTTAGAGGCATTTAGGCAGATCCTCTTAAGATTGCTACTATTCGCAACCGCCCGATGCCTACGACTACTATAGAAATCCGCGCTTTTATTTATACAGCCGGATACCTACGTATGCTAATCCCGAACTTTTCGGACCTATCTATCCTATTAATCGAATAGTCCTTCGGTAGTAAGAACGTCCCTATTACCCTAACTACGGAAGCTAAAGCTGCTTAGGAATAGATCCGTAATATTATTACAATAACACTAGTCCTCGTTAAGTTTAGCTAGATGCTTCCCGTAATTATTAAGAGCGACGCGTCTAGGAAATATATAGGCGTAGCTCTTCTATAGCTATATATATACCTAACGGGTGGCAAAGAGCGTTCCTACCTTTATCTAATAGCCTACTTTTCTAAAAAGCTTACCGAGACGTAATAGCGTTATTCTACGTAAGAACGCGAGCTCTTAGGGATTATAATAGCTATATAATATTAAAAGCATTAGGTTAAAGACATAGACATTACTATTATTATAGGTTATAAGTCTCTTAAGACTCTTCGCACTAAGATAGACTAACCTATGCGAATTATTCGGTTCCTCGATATTATTAAATACTATAACATTAAGATCGTATATCGTAGCGGTAAAGCGAATATGCTCGCCGATTATCTCTCTCACCCGCTATACGATAAGGATACTGCTTATAAAGCCGACGAGGGGAGGATAGCTGCGATTAACGATAACGACGAGCTTATAACGATCCTAAAAGACGATCCCGCATATAATAACGATGCAACGCTTAAACCTACGCCTAAAGCCGATAACGCCGCTCCTAATGCTATAGAGCTCGTTACTCAACTAGAATAGCTAGCACGAATTAATTTGCAAGCGATCTTCGAATTCCTTACGTCTAGAGAAGCTCTACCGCCGAACATTACGCCGTATTAGGCGAATATACACTTCTGCGAGTTAAAGGGCAGTCTATACCGCATTCGCTAGAATAAGCGTTCCCTTCCCCTTAGCGAGCCGCTAAACCCTATAGGAGCAATTGCACTACTACTAGTACTAGAGTATAACGCTCTCGTAGATATAGCTAAGCAAGTATATAAGGCCTCGGGGTATAGCACCGTTAGTTACGTTATGCGATACCTATCCATACGATACTAGCACTTAGAACTCCCGCTCGCAGCTTACGAAGCTATTCGCCGTTGCTAGTCCTATTAACTTATAAAGCCGCTAGACCTAACGCTCCTTAACCTAATGCCTTTAGCACCCGTGCCGCCCTTAATAAGGTAGGCTATCGACTACACCGGGTGTAAAGGGCAATAGCTGCTTAACGCCGTAGAGTATACAACCGGGTGGCTTATCTCTACTATTACGCAGTCTATAGACTTCGAGGGAATAATCCTAATCCTATAGACTATTACTACGTGATTCGGCCTACCCTATAAGATTATTAGCGATAATATAGGTTGCTTTGCTAGGCAATAAGCCTAAGACTATTACTAGCGTTTTAGCATAACCGTTAAGCCTGTTACGCCCGCTAGACCTCGCGGTAACGGAAAGGTCGAATAAGCAAACAGCGTGCTTAAAGCTATTATCTATCGCCTACATCTCGATAATCCTTCTATACCGTTAGCATAGCGCCTAATACGCGTAGTTTACCTATACAACCGCTAACCTAGCCCGTACGGGTATAGCCTATTCTTCTTATTATACGGAACCTAGCCTCTAGAGCAGCACTATAAAGCCACGTACACAGCCTATACCCGCGATCCTATAGTAGAGGAAGATATCGCGTAGGCCTAAGAACTCGTGCAATAATATCCTACTCCTATCGCACGTAGATATATTATAAGCCTTAAAGCCGCTCGCGCCCGTATACGAGCTTACTTATAGGAACGTAAGGGACTAATCTACGTATACGCGCCGGGAGATTAGGTCTTACGAGTGCGTTAGCGCACTAGAAAGCACGAACCCTACTACGACGGTCCTTAAGCTATTACGGCCGCCTATCCGGGCAATGCTTACTCTTTCGCGTCCTTAGGAGGATTCGGCCTTCCTAGCAGGTATAATAGAATAAATCTATTCCCCGCGTATAGTCGCGACGGACACCCGGTCCGCAGCTTATAGTACGTAAGCCGTACGATATTAGAGAAGGATCGCGAGCGCTTAAGAGCCGCTGCTGCTATATAATAGAGGATTAAGGGTATTTTTATTAATTATTTCGCATCGCATATGCCGATGCACTATTTCCTATTTAGGTTCTATTAATTGCTTTAGTAAGTAGGGGACTGCTTGTTTAAGCAAAGGGGTATTAAGGATCCTATTAGGTAAGCGCATTAGTCAGCGCCCCGCTGCAGGGTTTTCCCTAAAGCCCTAAGCGCCTACAACTCTAGCTAGTCAATCAACACATATAGAACATAGTCTTAACGAAGCTTCCCCTAGCAGAAAGCCCCGAGACTCTCTTGTGTGTGTACTTAATCCGACCCTTTAAAAGGCCTTATTCCCGCCGAATTATAAAGGAAGTATCCGCCTAATATAATCATCTAAGTTATTAGGCCTTTATATAGCATTATAGAATTAAAAGTTTACTAGTTTAATACGTATTAGAAGCACTATATCGAAGGCCTCGATATAGCGATATCGACCGTCGACTCTTGCCTTCTAATATCTAATACGGGGTTAGAATACTTTACCATCGTTAGGATGTAAACAGACGATACCCTTATGCTTAGAACGACGAGTTTTTCGGCCGCTAAGGAAGAAAAGCTCCGAAAGGCATAATTTAGGGCGAAGCCGAAAACTACGATAACTTAGGACTCCGTCACGGATTTTAATAGCGCGAAGGTAAGCTTATAATAGGATAAAATACTCCTACTTTAATAGAAGGGATAAGCCGCCTAAATCGACCGAATCGATATTAAGGCTCCGGATTATATATAATAGTACCTAAAATAACGTGCTTGTAGAGCCTATATAGCCTTAGTATGCTAACCGGAAGCAGTATTCGATATCTTAGTTATAGCATAAGTATAAAACCTAGATAATAAAGATTGCATAATCTTAAATAAGCGACTTAAGTAGCAAATAGACTACTAGAGTAGAGGTTTAATATATAAACTAATTAATCTTATAAAGGCGAAGCTAATAGTATTTACGGATAGGTTATTTACTAATAATAAAGATGTGGGAATAGCTAGCTACGTGCGACGTTGTTGTCGCACACACACGTGATCGTAGGGATTACGTGTTATTTAGGAAGGCTATATTATTGCGATAGCTTCCCCTTACCTAGCTAGCAACTAACCTAATACAACCACACTATTTACCCTATAAGGTCGACCTAGAGACCTACTAACACTAATCAATGGTTGACTTAGTTAATTATAGACAGCTAGGTAGAAGAGATAAGATCCTTAACTATTAACGGTGTAAAACACCCTACGAGGGAACACCTAGAGGTGGTTATCTTTATGCTTTAAACGAGCTCTCTTATCTATAACGTTACCGCGTTAACGCTATTTCGAGATCTCCTAAGCTATCTGTTAATCCCGTCTCGCTTCCTAAAGGAAGAAGAGTAACGTTAACCTATAGTGCGTCCCTAACGCAGAAGACAACTTCGTGAGAAAATCCCTTACGCTGATAAAATACGTAAAGACAATCACGTATAATATTATGACTTTATTAAGCCCTACCCGCGTAGATAACATAAGGCGCGATAAGCTATTAACGATTACCCTTATCCTAGAAAACGACTACTAGTATACCTATATAGGTATCTAGGATGCATAATAATAACCCGATCTCGAGAACCTAAGTGAAGTAAAGGCTACTATATACGTTGTAAGGTTCCTCTATAAGTGTGCGTACGATAAAGATAACTAAGGCTACGAAGCTATTGCCTTCTTCTAAGAACACTTTCGAGGATGGCTTCTATAGACATAGGATAGGGTATACTAGACCTAAAAACGTTCCTTACGCAAGCTCCTAAAGAGACGTAGGATCTACACCGGCCTAGATAATTAAGGCTTTAATATATAGTTCCTTAAACTATAGACTATCTTAGAACTACTATAATAGCCTGCAAAAGAGTATATAAATCAGACATTTAATTAGGGCACGATCGTTGTATTTACACTACCGACTACAGCCCTAAGCCCGGCCCCGGACCCGGCTCTAACCGATTAGACAACTATCCCCGGTATAACGCAATAATAATAGACTATATACCTAACAATATACTAGTTTAACCAACCGACTGTCCCTATGCCTGCCCCTATCCCCGATGTGCCTGCTATAACTATTGCCCTTATTTCTTAAGCTCTTATTCCCCCTGCTAATGCTATCGTAACTATTGCCCCTTTGCCGTCCCTTAATGCTTATACTACGATCCTTCTAATCGATGTTCCGAACGTCGATATAGATATAGACCTCGAGCAGAAGTTCGTAAAGCTATAGAGGAAGGATAAGTGTTATATAGGATAGCCCTATAACCTCTTCGACGATAAGGTCTATATGTTTATAAGGACCTACTATAAGCTTAAGGTCTAACTAGGTTAATTCTATAACCTATTCTCTTAGATCCTAACGGATAGAGCTAAGACCTTCTATATCTACTACATTAAGTTAACTATATCGTTCCGTATAACCTATAATGCTATTAAGCAATATTTTAATATAGATGTTAACTATAGTTATTACTTTACGGACTAGACAATAACTATATTTAATAAGGTCCGCGTAGAGAATCCTACGATGCCGCTTTATAAGGTACTATAGACTCTCTTTAATAAGCTTTAGCTATGTTAGATAGCCCTAGGAAAAGACTACGAAGGTGATATACTACTTCGTACGTCCTTTATCAACGCGTGCCGTAGTATACTAGAGCTAGAATACGCTCTCTTTAAGCCTGCCTAGAAGGTCGAAACTATGTTTATAGACTTACGTGTATCTATCGAGATACACCTAGCACGCAACCCGTCTAGCTAGAGCTAGTTCCTATAGGATAAAGCATTTGATTATAACGATTAATAGTACCTAGACCGAAGATACTTAAGTAATCGTAGACGAGGTAGATTCCGTAGACGAAGCTACGGACGAGGTAGTAGACGTAGAGGCTATCTACGAGGCTTTAGATATAACCGTAGGACACCCTTTCGCCTACGAGGACGAGGCAGCTATAGCAATAGTCCTAACCGCTTAACCTAGACTAAGAAGTGTTTCGTTTATTATAAGGAGGGCTATTAGTCTACTAAACATACGCCTAAGGAACGCTAACGGTCTAAGGACTAATACCTTACGTAGTGTTTTAACAATAGCATCCTAATAACTAACTTTACGGCATACGTAACTAAGTTTAAAGGCTACGAGACCGACGAAATAAAAGCTAATAAGTACTAAGACGTAGAAGATGCTAATAATGCCGATCTAGAGCAAGCAGTAACTTAAATGCTTTATAAGGCCGCCTTTATATACCTTTAGACCGGCGAAGACGTCTACGGCATAGATTAATTAACCCCTGCTGACTAATTCCTAATTAAGGATCGCTACTCCCGTTAATAGTTCTAGGGAATTATAATCGATACTAGTGCGGCTAGAGTATTAATAGTAAGATAGGAGCAGTACTTCGCTTTATAGCGAACGGAACCTTCTATTATGCTTAATAGCTCTATAGCCGGGCAAGCTAGCATCCGATTTAGAACTAGTACTCCTATTTAATCCCTTAGTTTAATCGCCCTCGAAACCCCCGTTAGTCGAGTGACTTTTTATATTCTTAAGACCTATACCCCTTTTCTACTCTCTCTTACTAACATAGACCGACTTAGGATCTACTTCGATAATATAATAAACACGCTAGGGACTAATAAGCTAGGCAACCGGATCTTAGTAATTCGCAAATAGGGTCACCTATAGTTCTTCTTATTAAAAGCAGAAGAAACGATCTCCTTTCTAATAGAGAGTAAGATATAAACTCTATATCGCCGTTTTAGGCACCTAGCTATTACGAGACTCTATTACCTGCTTAAGCAGGCCGGCTATAATATAACGACTATATAGCTTAAATCAATCTCTAAATTCTATTATTACTGCTAAATGCACTTATAGGCACTTAGACGTTTTAAGTTTACGCTAAAAGATAACTAGGAATTTAATTACGAGATTATAGTAGACGTAATATACCTTAGGAGCCCTTAACGACCTATTCTACACGTTGTTGACTCTATAATAGCGTTCTAAGGGGCTAGGTTCCTTCCTTCTATATTAGCTAAGGATACCTAAGAAGTCCTTCGAGCCCTTTAGATCGATAGCTACCTTAGACCTCCTAATACGATTAAACACGACGTAGGGACTAATTTTGCCTTAATAGAGTTCCGCAACGAGGCAAAGATTATAGGGATAACCTATAAGTAGGTCCCTATAGAGTTATATACGTCGATTAGGAGGTAGAGAGGTATTACGCTCCTTTACGCCGTGCGTTTAAAATCCTTTACGTAGAGATTAGGACTATTACGTCTCCTAAAGCAGTCCTTTAGATAGCCGTAAAAGCCGTTAACGATATAGCCGGACCCTACGGCCTTATCCTTACACTTCTCGTCTTTAGTGCGTACCTACGCATAACTATTAACTCGCCCCCGTTAGCTATAACCTTAAAAAGGTCTATAGCTATACAAAAAGCGATAAAATTGCTTCGATAACTCTCTATAAAACGATAGGTGTAAGATACTCTTTGTATAAGGAACGGTCCCTTAATAGTTAAAACTATTACTCTCCTATTATAGAGTAAAGTCCGAGTCTAGCGGGAAAAGGGAGGATAGTAGGGACTATTTAAGATTGCTATAATTAACGGTTATAATATCACTATTAACACCGTTAACGGACCTTAAGTCTTTCGGTCTATAGTTGTATAGCCCTACCTTCGAGACGACTTGTCTCCTTAGCCCCTACTTTACGCGATTAAACCGGCTCCTCTTAATTCGAATAAAGAGACTCCTCCTAGTCCGACCCCTAACTATACACTAAGGACTATACTTCCCGCTCTAACTCCTACGCCCTTAATGCCACGTAGACGTAGCCGTCCCCCCGGTATAAAGAATAAGCTAAAGCTCCCTATTCCCCTTCCCCCTCCTTAAGCCTTTATCATTAAGAAAGAGGAAGATGCCTATAAATTAGTACTTAATTTGCGGGAAAAGGGAGTTATTATAACCCTAAGAGCCCCGTTTAAAGAGTTAGATAGGCAAGAGATCGATAACCTTATTGCCTATAGTGTTTTTAGCTTTAAACGCTACGATAAAGCTATCTACGGAGGTTATTATATCTTTAAGTCGAGGATAGTACGTAAAGTAAAAGGGAAGGATAAAAAACCCTACGAAAAGTCCCGACTCGTTGTTTAGGGATATAATAACGAAGAAAAGACGACCTTATTAACGCAATCACCGACGATTGAACGCGTTAGCTAGCGGCTAATCTTAGCCCTTACTCCGGGACTCCTTCGATATTATAGCATAACTCTTTCGTTGCGAGACATTACTTAGGCCTACCTATAAGCCGAAACTAAGCTGTTTAGGACTATCCTAACTATGCTACCCGCCGAGATATAAGGACGATACCCGGAAGGGACTATTATCTATGTAATTCGACCCCTTTATAGGATTACGGAGTTAGGACTATATTAGTTCCGAACGTATTATAAGTATTACGTTATCCGACTTAATATATTAACCTCGACGTACGACTTATGCCTATTAATCGCGAATAGGACCCCTAATAGATTTAGGATAGTTAGCCTATAGACGGATAATACGTTAATATTAAGCATACGCACCTTCTTAAATACTAAGGAAGAATAGCTTTAAAAGGCTAAGTTTAGGGCGAAGCCGAAGACTAAGATGTCTGCTAGCTCGATGCTTAATTTTAATAAGGCTAGGCTAACACTCTAAGATTAAGATCTTCTTCTTTAGCAAAAGGGTTAATTAGAAAAGCTTAAGACTATTATCGCTCGAGATTATAACTATATATAGAGGTATATAGAATAGCGAGCCTAAGGAGCATACGTCGCGTTAATTTACCAACCGGAAGCTTCTTTTAACCTTTCTATAGCAGCATAAGTTTAAAACCCTAACGAAAAAGACTGCGTAACGATTAACAAACGCCTGTAATAGCAAATAGACTATAAGAACCGCGGCCTAACGTACGAACTAGTTAATCTTGCGAATGCGAAGCTGCTAGTATTTACGGATAGCTCTTTTGCAAATAACTTAGACCTCTCTTTATAGCTAGGATTTATTATTGCGCTTATTATAGAAACCCGGTCTAACAGCCACTTCGAGATTAAAGGCAACATCGTGTACTAAAGCTTTACTAAGTGTAAAAGAGTCACACGCAGCGTTCTAGCCTTAGAGGTCTACGGCATAGTTAGAGGCGTTAATATCGGAATTTGCCTCGCTATAACGATTAAGATAATTATAGAACGCCTATAGCTGCCTCCGGTGCCTTTAATCCTTTATATAGACTCGCATTCGCTCTACGAATGTCTTATAAAGCTTACTATAACGAAAGAAAAGCGACTAATAATCGATGTTATGTCGATTCGTTAGTTATACGAGCGAAGGGAGATTATAGAAGTACGATAGATTAATAGGAATAATAACCTAGCTAATGCATTAACGAAATCCTCCCTAAATAAGTCTCTAAAACGCTTCGTTAAGACTAACGCGCTGACCGTTAGGATGGAAGCTTTCGTCGTGCGGCCGTGATCTTTAACTTCGATGTGTGTAGACTGTTTTTCGTTGCCTAGCAAACGTGCGCTATTTCCTTATTTAATTGCGCGCTCTTTTTCCTTGTTTAGTTCTTTTCCTTGTTTAGTTATACGCTTACTTTATTATTTAATTGCGCGCTTATTTAAGCACTTATTTATTTCCCTATTCTATTGCTTAATTAACTGCAATAAAAAAAATTTGTTAGCACGGTTCGAACCTTAAACCTACGGATGCCTATATTTAAACCAATCGGGAAGGTTATCTTATCGTATGCTATTATTCGGTTAAACACATTCTAGCAATTCGCTATAAACATTATAATAAACACTATAGCGAAATTAACAAAAAGAATAATCTTTCGGTAGAGTAATATTATTAATATGCTTAACTAGGAATCGTCCCCGAAGGGGTTCCTAGACATTAAGTCTAATAAGTCTAATCCTTACAACCGCCCCTATCGAACAACCCTAGTACGAATAGCCCTAACGAACATTTTGTTATTTTTCCCTAATTACTTTCCTTCCTACTATAACGTTCGGTAAGATAGTTAGTAAGGCTACCCTAAAGCACGGTTACTAGCATAAAGCGGTAGTCTAGACCGCCTAATTATTAATAGGGTTATTAGCCTAACCACTACGTCACGAAGGGTGTTTTCTCGCGTTGCGTTATTACGTTATAAACCAGCTGCGTATTTAATAGTTATATAGCTATTATAATATAGCTTTAACCTTATTAATTTAATATTGCGCAGCTATACTTACGCCCGCGCGATCGCGCCCGCGCAGCTGCAACAGCCTGCTTAACTAGGCTCTTTCTTTGTTTTATTCTATAAGATATACGGTTTGTTTCTACAAAGGAAAAACTGCGAGTGTGGGAATAGCTAGCTACGTGCGACGTTGTTGTCGCACATACACGTGATCGTAGGGATCACGTAACATCCGGGAAGGCCATATTATTGCGATAGCTTCCCCTCACCTAGCTAGCAACCAACCTAATACAACCATACTATTTACCCTATAAGGTCGACCTAGAGACCTACTAATAAAAGACCTATTATCGCAACTAGGCTTTATTATTGCATTAGTTAATAAGACTAAAAGGTTTTATAATTAGTTTAAAGTTACTAGGAATATTATCTATTAGAGTTCGACAAAGTATAAGAGAGTTACCTAAAGCGTGCTAGCCTCTAAGATATACGGTATAGTTAATAGCGTTAACTATAGGAATGTAGGAATGTAGGATAAACACTACGAGGAAAAAGGTTATAAGTTATAACCCTTAATAACCCCGACGGTCCCGACGGCAGCGTTATTAGCCCTGTTATAACCCCGGCAGCAGCCTTATTATAACTCGGATAACAGCGTTAGCGGCTAGGTCACGTGCTCCCAACAGGGCTCTATTAGGAGCCCGGTAGGCCCGGGTTAGGTTCTTTAAAGGGCCTATAAAGGGGGCCCCTTTCCCCCCTTTCTAGCTAGGCATAATAGAACACACTTAAATACCAACTAGAAGACCTCTTAATGAGATATCTCACGTATAATCCCTACTAACACTAATTAGTGGTTAAAAGATTAACTATAGAATAGTAAGGCTAGAAGAGGCAGGTCTTAATCCCCGAAAGTATAGTAGAATCTTTGTCCCCTCTATAGGCGCTGTTTCCACGCATCTTTACCCTTTTGCGGGTTCTATTGCGTACACCTAGAGAGGATCATCTGTGCTAAGAATAAGGCATCTCCGCTGGTTTTACCTATAAGAGACCCCTTAAGCTTCCGAATTAATCCCGTGCTCGTCTCCCTTATAGAGGAAGAGCTACGTTAATAAGGAAGCGCGTTAGTAACGCATACGAGAAGAAGACGAAATACCGCTGGTTTTACCTACTAGGCGTTTCCCTTCGGACCGTACGACGAGAAGAACGAAACACCGCTAGTTTTACCTACTAAGAGATTCCTCCGACCGTTACGTTAAACATCGCGAAGACCCTCGCGATACAACTAGTTATTACGATAACAACCACGAGCCCGACCCCTAGCGCCGTAGCTACCGACGCGGTAGATAACCCCGTCGCACTATTTAATCTACGGATCGAAGAGATTATAACGGGCACAACCGTCCTATAAGCCTCTTAGAAATACATCGATGTCGACCTCGTTAAGACCTTAGTTCGCGATATTAAGCTAGATAGTTAGACCGCTGCTACGTCTGCCGTTGCCGTATTCCTTTCGAAACATAGGGATAACGTAATGCTATTCGGCGACGATTATTACGACGTTTGGCTTATCTTCCGAGAAGACTTCGAGGGATGGTCTAAAGAGGCCTAGAAGAAGGTCTATCGGGACTATAAGAGAGCACTACGGGACTAGCTGAAAAAGCGCGGAATTTATATTAGGAATAACTAGCTATTTACGATGCAATTTATCGGAGTGCAGACTAAGGAAGATATTTAACCTTAGCCTTAATAGGAATTCCTTGATAGCGATTTCTACCCGGGAATAAGGGTCTGCCGAGACTAAGATACGATGCGAGCTTAACTCGGCTTACCGCCGTACGAAGCAGCAGCCTTAAAGACGTCGTCTTTAGCCTCGCCCTCGCCCTCGCCCTCGCCTCTACCCTCGCCCCTGCCCTCGCCCCCGCCTTTAGACCTCGATCCCGTCTCTAGCTCCCCTAGGGACGGCCCCGATGCCGACCTACTAAGATCTCGCAGTTCTTCGGACTGCCTCTTAAGCGACTAATTCGGCTCCCCTATTAATTCTCGCAGCAGCAGCTCTTACAGCAGCCTCTAATGCGAATCTACGAAGCCGCCCCTATAGACGCTTTATTTAGCAAAACCCTAGCAGAAAGCCGTTACTACTCCTATTAAGCCTCGAAGCAGCTTTCGAAGCAGCTCTATCGAACTAACGAAGCCGCCCTAACAGACGCTTTAAACTACGAAGCCGCCCCTACAGACGCTTCCCCTAGTAAAACCCTAGCAGAAAGCCGTCACTGCTCCTATTAAGCCTCGAAGTAGCTCTTAAAGCAGCTCTATCGAACCTACGAAGCCGCCGAATACATAGAAGCTTCCCCTATTAAGCCCCTAGCAGCTATACCGTTACTATAAAGCACCCTTGCCCCGAGCCTAGCATACACTAAAGCAGGCTAAATGCAGGCTCTGTAAATCTTAGTTCGACTCCCGAAGCGCACTTTTCCGCCACCTCGCCGAAGGATGCCGATACTAGAAGCCTAGTGCGGGCTTCTTTTTAATCAGTTAGCCAGCAGGCGCCCTCGTTCCCGCAGACGCCCCGGCTAACGACTATATTCTTTGTTCTTCCGAGATTTAGCAGAGTGCCTATAGCTCCGCGTAATAACAACAGCAGCATCGCGAGCCTAGACCTCCGCTAATCTCACGATCTTATTTATATTTATCTTTTATATTTATTAGGGAATTCGGCCTAATACGCGTTCTTTTAATTAATTAGTTATTAGCTACGGTTGCAAGCTTTAAAGAAGAAGCTTTAAAGAAAAACTGCTAGTATAGGAATATAGGAATGTAGGATAAACACCACGAGGAAAAGGGTTATAAGTTATAACCCCTAATGACCCCGACGGTCCCGACGGCAGCGTTATTAGCCCCGTTATAACCCCGGCAGCAGCCTTATTATAACTCGGATGATAGCGTTAGCGGCTAGGTCACGTGCTCCTAATAGGGCTCTATTAGAAGCCCGGCAGGCCCGGGTTAGGTTCTTTAAAGAGCCTATAAAGGGGGCCCCTTTCCCCCCTTTCTAGCTAGGCATAATAGAACACACTTAAATACCAACTAGAAGACCTCTTAATAAGATATCTCACGTGTGATCCCTACTAACATTAACCTTAGGATCGCCTTAGCAATAACGCTAAAAATTATTACCGATCGGCTTAAGCTACCGAATATCTAATTAATTATCTATATAGATTTATACTCCCTCTACGAATGTCTTATAAAGCTCGGGATAACTAAAAAAAAGAGATTAATAATTAATATTATGTCTCTTCGATTATTATACGAATAGCGTAAGATCGTAGAGATCCGTTAGATTAACGGCGATAATAACCCGGCCGATGCTATAACGAAGGCATTACCTAACCGAGCCCTCGAACGCTTCGTAGATAGCAATAGCTTAACTATTCGGATAGAGGCATACGTTCTACGTCCTTAAGTTCCCCTTTAGAACTCTCTTTTATTTATACTTATATATTTTATTTATTCGACCCCTTTAGTCTAATACGCGTTATCCTTACAATTAGGAAGGTTGCTTAGCAGTTAGAAAGAAAGACTACTAGTATAGGAATATAGTTATATAACTAAAGGATAGAGTCGTAACTATATTACCGACTATATATAGGAAAGGGGCAATAGGGGTTATAACCACGCGGCGTATAACGCCACGTGCCCTATATAGTTAATAACCTCGTTATTAACTAAGGGCATCGTTATAACTAGAGCAGTAAGCCCTAGCGTAGGCCTTAATAATGCATTATTAAGGCATAGTAGGTTCTATAGAAGGACCCCGGCAGACGGGTATAAAGGGGCCCCCTTATTCCCCCTTCTTAGCTAGATTAGATATAACTATCACTAATGCAACCCCCTTTGTTTAGATTAATCTAAGTAAATCCCCTACTAATAGTAATAAAGCTACTTATTAACTCTATAAGAGCACTATTAAAGGGAATCGCATTATTAATTAATCCGTTAAACGGCTCGTCGCTACCCTTTAATAAGCGACCTAAGCGCTATAAGGCGCTAGTCTTATAGCGGTCTCGTAGCGCTAGTCGCCGCTATAATTATCGCGGCCGTATACTATAAATTGCGAATTACGCCTTAGAAGAAATTATTAATAAATGCTAGGCTGCTTAAGCTATTTATTAATCTACTTAGCAATCGAATTCGGTTTAAGAAGATATATAAAATAGCTATGTTTTAATCTAGTTAGGATTAAGGCAAGGATATTAAATACTTAGGTATATATATATAATTTAATACATTAGGGTGTAGCTTTAACGCTATATATATCGCATTACGCACTCTAAATCGCCTTTTTAATAGCTTTAAAAATGAAAGATAAATGAATACCTATTGAGAATGATAAAAAAATCCGATGCGACGTTCGTAGAATATATTGTCATTTTTTTGGCTGGCCTTGCCACCTAAAAAGCGTCCAAACGTTTACTAGGTGTCTAAGCGTATTCTTCCCAACTTAATGCGGAGCTAATTAAGTTGGCATAAAGAGAGCCAATGGGTATTCGTAACCTAGAACGAGTTACGGACACTCACGAGACGCGCATCTTGTCCCTCGCTTCACCTGTCCGAATTTCGACCTCGGGACGCTCGGTACGAAGTAGATTCTTCACCATTGATGGAGGGAGCGCACAAGTCATCCTCGTCCCCCGCTCACCACGGGCTTCGAGAACCCCAGCATCAGCATTGAGCCTGGGCACGCGCGACCTTGTCCGACCATCACAAGCCCCGATGGCTTTTACAGGCAACGAACCTCCGGCGCCGGTTGCGCCCCTTTGCGAAGATGTCGCCGACTCGTCCAAGGTGCACCGCACCGTCATCGAGCATGCGCGCGCCGCCGCCTCCAAGGAGCAGTCCATGACGCTCTTGCAGGGCCTGAAGCTCTATCCCAAGGCTGTCGCCTGGAGTCTCCTCATCTCCACCTGCATCGTCATGGAGGGTTACGATATAAGTCTTGTCAATAACTTCTGTGCGCGACTTCCCCTGCGAAACGCCCTCGGGACTCGAGTTGCGAGGGTCAACGCACTCGTTCGTGGTGGGGAGCCTCGGCTAACCCGCGAGCAGACGCCTTTCCCCAGTTCAAGCGCAAGTACGGCGTACAATTGCCAGACGGCTCCCACGAAGTCCCTGCCCCCTGGCAAGCAGGCCTGAGCAATGTCAGTTTTATCTAGGTAGTCGGTTCTCCTCCCTGGCCCTGAGCCGCTGGCATTGGCCCAGCGAGAGCCACGTGGTGCCTGGAGATTGCTGACGATGCTGCCGGCGCACCCGTATCACAGGGCGCACAAGTCGGAGAAATCATAGGACTCTTCATCAATGGTTTCGTCTCGGAGCGCTTCGGCTATCGGTATACCGTCTTGACCTGCCTCGTCCTCGTCGCCGCCTTCACGGCCATCTTCTTCACCGCCGCCAATGTCCAGACCCTCCTCGTCGCCGAGATCCTGTGCGGCATCCCCTGGGGCGTCTTCCAGACCCTCGCCGTCACCTACGCCTCCGAAGTCTGCCCCATTGCCCTGCGCAGCTACCTCACCACCTATGTCAACTTTTGCTGGGGCCTCGGCCAGGAGATTGGCATCGGCGTTATCCGCGCCATGCTGAGTCGTGACGACGAATGGGGGTTTCGCATTCCCTACGCCCTCCAGTGGATGTGGCCCGCGCCGCTCTTCATTGGCATCTGGTTCGCCCCCGAGTCCCCCTGGTGGTTGGTCCGTCGGGGCAGGACTCAGGATGCCAAGGCGTCCCTGCTGCGCCTGACCAGTCTCGACCGCGAGACCGACTTTGACGCCGATGAGACGGTGGCCATGATGGTGCACACAACGGCCCTCGAGGAAAAGATGACCACTGGCGCCACGTACTTGGACTGCTTCAGAGGTGTCGACCTGCGTCGCACTGAGCTTGTGTGTATGACCTGGGCCATCCAAAACCTGAGCGGGAACTCCTTCTCCAACTACTCGACCTACTTCCTCAAGCAGGCCGGTCTGCCCGAGGAAACGTCCTACTCGTTTGCCCTGGGCCAGTATGCAATCAATATGGTGGGCGTGTTGGGTGCCTGGGGCCTCATGACGCTGGGCGTCGGGCACAGGTCCCTCTACTTGTATGGGCTGTGCGGGCTGTGCGCCATGCTCCTCATCCTGGGATTTCTCGGCCTTGTCCCCGAGGCGCACCGCACCGAGGCGTCGCTTGCCACGGGGAGCGTCATGATTGTCTGGGCCCTGATATATCAGCTCACCGTCGGCACGGTGTGTTACTCGCTTGTCAGTGAGCTGTCCTCGCGCCGGCTGCAGATCAAGACTGTGGTGCTGGGTCGCAATCTCTAGTAGGTTCCGAACCATACTGTACTCGAGTTGCGTTGCGAGGCTTCAGGCCTGCTAACCGAGGCCGCAGCAACACGGTGGGCATCGTCACCGGCGTGCTGACGCCGTACATGCTGAATCCCAGTGCGTGGGATTGGAGCAACTTTGCCGGCTTCTTTTGGGTAAGCGACGTGATCCCACCCCTTCTCCCTCGACTGAAACTTGATTTACCATGCATCTTTGGTCAATGGGACATACTGACCCGAATCAGGCGGGCATTTGCTTCCTGTGTATCATCTACACATACTTCCGCTTGCCGGAACCAAGAGGCCGCACCTTTGCAGAGCTGGACGTGCTTTTTGAGAAGCGTGTGAGTGCCAGGAAGTTTGCCACGACAGACGTGGACGTTTTCCACGAGACGGTAGAGGAAAAGGTAATGAAGCAGTACGAAACTATTGTCGACACCAAGGTGCCGGCGGACAAGGCATGATATGACATCCGTCCAGGACGGGATTTGACGACGTTTACGGACCACGTACGTAATGTATAATCCAGACATGTTCCCGGCAACGGGCAGTTTCTTCCTTCTCGAGGGATGGTTGCTCGGTGGGTTTGCGTCCGAGATGCGCCATGTATCGATAATTCAGGCCTCGCCCCTCCTGATCCCCGGCAGGAGACGTGCGAATTCCCAGGTCGTTCATGTCTCTAATAAAACGGTGGCACCTGTGTTTCAGGATAATTTCTCGCTGTCGCGGCCTTGTGCGGGTTCGTGGGAGATGCTTCTAGGCTTCCCGGTGTCTTGGCTGAGTTTCTGAGGGTCTGGTGAAAGCCAGCCGACCCAGGACGGACCTACGGTATGGGAGCCGTCCAGGAACAAGGTGGACCAGGGGCACTACTTGTGCTCATGATGCCTTGGGCGGTTACTTTCCTTCCACTTGGAATCACAACGAGAACAGGGCTGGAAAGGGGTCGGCGCAGCAACAAAAGTTGATGCAGCGAAGCAAGGCGAGAGAGCAGGGCAACCGGTCTGCTCGAGGTATCATGGGAAGACGAGCCGCGAGCAAAGCCTGGGCAATGAGGCACCGACGTCCCGAGCAGGCAAAACGGTTGCGCCGGCAAAACATTGACCTCGTGTTCAAACGGCCTGCCTAGCAACGTTCGCCATTGACCGGCGCCGCAGACAACGTCGTGGAACCAATCCATCTCCCTTTCTTTTGGATGGGCGACGAACGTGCCTCTGGAAAACACTGAGACGAGAATCCGAGAGAGGATGAACGAGGGGAGAGACCCGCTGCGGTCGGATGGGCAATATCGAAGACAGGTTGGCAGGTGGAACGGGCGAGACTTTCAGGCCGACTATCTTCTCATAGGAGAATAAACGCACACACGATGTTGTATGACGTTGCACAGAAAACAAGGCTTAAAGAGGGCCTGAAAAAGGAAGTAATTATAGATATAGGGCCTAATCTACAACGCCTCGACTTAGTCGAGGCGGACATACACACATAATAGAAGGGTATTAGAACCCTAATTAGCATATGTTTTTAGTGTAAATAAAAGAATTATAGCTTTTCCTTTTATATTTATATATCTACCCTTACTCTTAATATACCGAGCTAGTAAGAGTCGTATATAGTTACGTAAATGCCTATATTAGGGAAAGTCGCTAAGCAAAACGCATTTTTCTACCGCTAGCCGCCTCGAATAAGTTAAGGCGGCTAGCGAATATAGTACGTGCACTTTATATACGTCTTCGCGCTACTGCCGCCGCTGCTACTACCGCTAATAAATAACGAGTGTAAGAAACACGCCTGCTACCGCCGCTGCTGCTGCCGCCGCCGCTGCTACTACCGCTGCTGCTACCGCCGCTAAATAACGAGTGTAAGAAACACGCCTACTGCCGCCGCTACTACTACTGCCGCCGCCGCTACTACTACTGCCGCTAAATAACGAATGTAAGAAACACGCGGGGTGCGAAAGCGGTAAGGGAATTCGCGAATAAAGGTATACGATAGTATAAAAGGACCCGGCCCGTAAAAAATATATAGGCTATATCTCTTCGTGCGTCCGCCTCGACTTAGGGCTTAACCTATAACGCCTCGACTTAGTTAAGGCGGATATATATATATAATAGATAGGTATTAGAACCCCGATTAGCATATGTTTTTAGTATAAATAAAAGAATTATAGCTCTTCCTTCTATATTTATATATCGACCCCTACTCGTAATATACCGAGCTAGTAGGGGTTATATATAGTCGCGTAAATGCCCGTATTAGGGAAAGACGCTAAGCAAAACGCATTTTTCTACCGCTAGCCGCTTTAACTAAGTCGAGGCGGCGACGCCGCCTCGAATAAGTTAGGGCGGCTAGCGAACTAGCGAATGCAATACGTGTACTTTATATACGTCTAGCGCCGCTGCTACTACCGACGGCGCTACTACTACTACCGCTACCGCTGCTGCTACTACTGCCGCTACTACTACTACTGCCGCTACTACTACTACTACCGCTACTACTACTACTGCCGCTACTACTACTGCTGCCGCTACTACTACTACTACCGCTGCTATGCTCTTTTCCTCGTAGTTATAATAACCTTAAAAAATAAACGCGGGGCGCGAAAGCGGTAAGGAAATTCGCTAATAAGGGTATACGACGGTATAAAAAGACCCGGCCCGCAAAAGATATATAGGCCATATCTCTTCGTGCGTCCGCCTCGACTTAGTCGAGGCGTTATAGATTAGGCCCTTAGTCGAGGCGTTATAAATTAGGCCCGTAGAAGAGTCTTACTATTTGTCCCGTAGTAAATCTCTATTCGTCCCGGAGGTACCGAAGTAATATAGCTTATACCGCGGGGTACAACTATAAGCAAAGCTTTGCTATAGCTAGGGGACCTCAGCCTTAATTAAAGCGGGGCTTGTAGCATGTAGCTGTTTACCTAATGCGGTTAAACCCCGGCAGAAGAATATAGCAGCTAATAACCGTGTTGGATTTCATTAGTTAATATGTCGGGATAAGCCCTACGGGACGCACTACTAATAGGAACTAAGGGATTTTTAGCCGGTTGAACCCCGGGGGAAATATAGCTAATAAGCGCACCGAATTTTTAGACTCTAGCCAATCATAGCGTGTCATTTAGGGCCAGCCAGTAGCCGTACTTCGTTAATATAGGAGACCCCTATAATAAAAAAGCTTACTATATATATTAAGTAAGCAAAGCGGCTTGCCGCAACTTGCACACATTCTGTGTTCTTCGTAGCGTAAAGCAAGCTTTGCTTAACTATATATCCCCGCACCTCTTCCCGCGCCTCCCGCGCCTACACCCGCCAACCTAAATTGCGTACGTATACCGTAGAAACTCATAAAATTCAAGCAGTCTCAACGGCTAAAAAACGAGGGGCCCTATAGGTCTTAGCGCTACTAAAGTTATATACGTAGTGTATCTCTTATACGCGAGAATGGCTCGGGCGGGTGTAGTGAGATACACTACGTATATAAATTAATAGCGCTAAGACATGTAGGGCCCCTACTTCCCTAGGCTGTTAAGACTGCTTAAGCTTAATAAGTTTCTACGGTACCTAGCAGGCTATAGGCCTAATTAGTCCTGCCTAATACTTCGTAAGAGCAATTACGCACGCCGTAATTTAAGGCGTGCCCTACTACGTGCCTTTTGCTATATGCCTTCTACTATATATACGGCTCTTTAATATATGCTTTATGCCCGGCTGCGTGCTTTACTATATGCCCTACTACGTGCCTTTTACTACGTGCCTTCTATTATATTCTTTACTATATACCCTCTATTGCGTGCTTTACTACGTGCTTTACTATATGCCCTCTACTATATGCCTTCTACTATATATACGGCTCTCTAATATATACTTTATACTTTACTCCGTGCCTTTTACTACGTGCTCTACTACGCGCCCTACTACGTGCCCTACTATGTGCCCTCTACTATATGCCCTATTGCGTGCCTTACTATATGCCCTACTACGTGCCTTACTACGTGCTTTGCTTACCCGGCTGTATGCCTTACTGCGTGTCGGGGTAGATTTTACGCGGCTTTATTAATTGCTATATACCGTACATAGGTATAAGGGCGGGAAGACATAGGGAGGCGCGGGGATATATAAGGATATATAGTACTTCGGTATAAAGTACCTCCGGGAAGAATAGAGATTTACTATAGGATAAATAGTAAGACTTATATAAAATAGCTCTATAAGGCCCTACGAAAAACATATATAGTAGCCTAACTTTAAAAACAATAAGTTAAAAGTTAGCGTAACCGATAAGTACTTATCTTTTAACTAAATTACTTTCTCTTTTTAAAGGATTATTAGTAAAAGTTTAAATAAGCGTAACCGATAGGTACTTATCTTTTAACTAAATTAATTTTTCTTTTTAAAGGATTATTAGTAAAAGTTTAAATAAGACTCGTATACTATACCTAATACTATTTTCAGTAAGACATAATTATTGTTTTATTTTTTATGAGTATTGCTATTTGCACGACACGAAATTGCTATTTGCACGACAAATACCTAAGTTCTCTACTTTTTCTACGCGACCCCGCGCGCCTAAGGCTTTTAGTCCTCGGAATAGCTATATAGAGACCTTATAGCTTCGCGTTGCGTAGTTGTAAGGAAGCTACGTTAAGGTTATATTCTATGTGTTAATTAATTATCTAGAGGTTATAGGCGCGTAGGGTTTTTAGGGAAAACCCTATGCGGTGCGCTAACTAATGCGCTTATAGTAGGATCCTTAGATGCCCTTTGCTTAAATAAGCAGTCCGCTGCTTATAAGGCAATTAACGCAACCTAAATAGGAAATAATATATTAAAAGAAGCAATGCGAAATAAGCAATAAAAATAAAAACATACTAAGCAACACAAATAACACACTAAAAGCAGACTAAGCAATACGCTACGTTCCTAACAGCCTAGCTATAACGGCCGCTATCGATTTCCTCGTATATAGCGGCGATAAGGGCCTACGTTTAAGGGTCATCCTTATTATCTACGACGGAGCCCTTAACGTGTACGCGTGGCTGGCTAGCGTTGCTACGATATAACGTACTATAATAGCCTCTACGGTCTCCTACTATAAAGCAGCCCTCCCCTTTTCTCGTATTAGCCCGATCCCGCTAGCGGTTGCCGAAGGTTCTAGCTATTTTATACAGCCTGCCTGTATCGTCGGGGGGCGGCGGGGACGAGGCGAGCTTATAGCTCCTAGCCTAATAGCCCGCTTTACCGCATTTAAAGCAAGCGTTGCGCTAGGCTTCGGCTGCGGTCTCGGACGGGGTAACGGTGCGGCTTTAGGTAGTAGAAGGGGTAACGGTATTATCGTTAGCCGAAGGGTAGACTGTATTATAGGGCGAGAGTAACGAGACGAGCGGCGCAGAGAGTAAAGAAGCGGACAACTGCGCGAGGCTAGGCCTAACTATCTAGAGCTAGGCCGGCTTGCCGCTTATAGCCTCGTTAATACGCTAAGTCTAGTACGGCGAGGCCTCTTGCGTACGAATTAAAGCCGTAGGCGTGCCGTAGATCTCTTTAACCGGCTAGCGAGACTATTCGCCGGCTAGCAATACTACGCGCTCGATTAGCGCGGTGCTATATAGCGTCTTAATATCTAGCTGGGACTAGATACGCGGCAGGTTGTTGCGGACGTGTCGAATCGTGAGATTTCGCACGGCGGGGCTCGTTTTCTTAATGTCCGGGAGGTTAAAGAACGCGTCCCGGATACGCTAGGCGAAATTGACGATAGCTTCGTCTTTAACCGGTGCGAGCTACGCAAAGAGGGCGAGCGGGGCGTCGAGAACACCGTAGTCGCGAAGCACGGTAAAGATGCCCTTAAGCAAGAGCATCTAATCCGGGCGACGAATGTTAACCTAGCAAGCGACGTGGCCGAAGTCTCCGGACAGCTCGTTAACTATACGAGCTAGCTATAGGTTGTAGGGGATTTAGCCTACGACGAGGGCAGACTATATTAGCTGCAATTTCTATAGCACGGTATAGTCTGCCCGGTAGAGCTTCTACTTAGGCTTTAGGATTACTTTATTCCTATTATTATAAACCTCTTCGTTAACCTCGCGGGCTGCCTTAGCCCGTAGCTATACGTTCTTAATAAAGGCCTTTATAGAGACGTTAAAAGAGGCATCGTACGGCACGTACTATAGGCAGTCGAAGTTAATATAAAGGCAGTGCCCTCGTTCTTAGTAAGCGTATTAGTTACTAGTGCCTTCCTCGATATACGGGAAGACGATAAGTTACTTTAGCTAGGGCTGCTTATATTATTATCCCGGCTGCTATACCGGCTGTTTATACTATCGCTAGTGCGCTTATTGCTCTCGAAGAAGGGACTATTAGTAACGCTCGTCGCTAGTTATAGCAGCGGGCGGTCGAGTAGTAGCATCTGCCGGAGGGGTAGTAGTCGGCGGAGTTATAGTCGGCGGAGTTATAGTCTACGGCGAAGAGGGCAATAGGGTAGACTTAGCAAAGGGGGGAACGGGAATAAAAGCCGATAGACTACTAGGTTAAGCAGAGAGTTAAGTAGAGGATAAATAAGGCGGCTATATCGCAGCGAGGATGTATAGAATACGCTTAATGTCCTTGCCTTAGGCTAGAGTAGTATTACGTTAAGCGAGAAGCTTAGCGCGTATGCTTTAGTTAAAGTCGTTCTACTTCTATAGATGCTAATTAGTCTATTTGCCGAGGTTAGCAACGCTTTTGCCTTTCTTAGGCTTAGGCTGCTGCTCCTACTCCTACTCCTACTCCTAAGAGCTAGGGCCCGCTACGGTAGACTCGCGGGTATAAGTCTCGTAAAGCAGTTAGCTCCTTGCCTCGTTATTAGAATAGGGAGAGCCCGGGGGGAATACTCCTATAATGTTCGATATATTAATAGGTTCGGTTAAAGGTAGTGTTTATTATAGAGTTATTGCGTTGCGTTTGCTATAGGTTAGTAGGAATCCGATTTTCCGATTTCTAAAGAGCTAAGGGTAACTCTTGAAAAATACGTATTTTTAAGGCTTTTAGTCCTCGGAATAGCTGCATAAAGACCTCGTAGCTTCGCGTTGCGTAGTTGTAAGGAAGCTACGTTAAGGTTATATTCTATGTGTTAATTAATTATCTAGAGGTTGTAGGCGCGCAGGGTTTTTAGGGAAAACCCTATGCGGTGCGCTGACTAATGCGCCCACAGTGGGATCCTCACGCCTAGGTCCCGCCAGCAAAATTAGGTGTAGGTACATGGCAATTAAGAGAGCCGCGCAAATCGTGCGAAAAACAGCAGGGCACGCAGCAGAGGGCGCGCAGCCGGGAGCCGGGCACGAAGCATATATCAAGGAGCCGCACACACAGCAGAAGGCACGCAGCCGGGCACGAAGCATACATTAAGGAGCCGAGAGGGCACGCAGCAGAGCACGCAGCAGAAGGCACGCAGCAAAGGGCACGCAGCCGGGAGCCGGGCACGAAGTATACATTAAGGAGCCGCACACACAGCAGCAGGGCACGCAGCCGGGCATAAAGCATATATCAAGGAGCCGAGAGGGCACGCAGCAGGGCACGCAGCAGAAGGCACGCAGCAAAGGGCACGCAGCCGGGAGCCGGGCACGAAGCATACATCAAGGAGCCGCACACACAGCAGCAGGGCACGCAGCCGGGCACGAAGCATACATCAAGGAGCCGAGAGGGCACGCAGTAGAGCACGCAGCAGAAGGCACGCAGCAAAGGGCACGCAGCCGGGAGCCGGGCACGAAGCATACATCAAGGAGCCGCACATACAGCAGCAGGGCACGCAGCCGGGCACGAAGCATACATCGAGGAGCCGAGAGGGCACGCAGTAGAGCACGCAGCAGAAGGCACGCAGCAAAGGGCACGCAGCCGGGAGCCGGGCACGAAGCATACATTAAGGAGCCGTACACACAGCAGAGGGCACGCAGCAAAGGGCATACAGCAGAGGGCACGCAGCAGAGGGCACGCAGTAGGGGGCACGCGCGCTGCTATAGCTATTAAATCGACTGAATTAAGGCTATACACACGATTTGCGCGGCCCTCTTAATTACTATATACCTCTACCTAATTTTAGTAGCGGGACCTAAGCGCGCAGGGTCGCGCAGAAAAAACAGGGCTTAGATATATTTATCGTGCAAATAGCAATTTCGTGTCGTGCAAATAGCAATACTCTTTTTTATAACGATTTTAGCTCTATATTAAATAAAATAGTAAATTGTTTTTTTTTAATTAAGGTAAAACCTAACCTCTTTTTAAAACCCTTTTATTATAGGAATATAGTTATATAACTAAGGAATAAAGTCGCAGCTATATTATAGACTCTATATAGGAAAGGGGCAATAGGGGATTATAACCACACGGCGTATAATACCAC
The DNA here is from genome assembly GCA_012934285.1 of Ophiocordyceps sinensis. Classification (NCBI taxonomy): domain Eukaryota; kingdom Fungi; phylum Ascomycota; class Sordariomycetes; order Hypocreales; family Ophiocordycipitaceae; genus Ophiocordyceps; species Ophiocordyceps sinensis. The sequence goes on along the minus strand of JAAVMX010000006.1, from coordinate 4,606,268 downwards.
GCGCTCTACGTAGTTAATAACCTCGTTATTAACTAAGGGCATTGTTATAACTAAAGCAATAAGCCCTAGCGTAGGCCTTAATAATGCATTGTTAAGGCATAGTAGGTTTTATAGAGGGACTACGGTAGACGGATATAAAGGGGCCCCTTTATTCTATCCTAATCCTAACTAAAATAGATATAACTATAACTAATACAACCCCCTTTATTTAGATTAATCTAAGTGAATCCCTACTAATACTAATTAGTAATAAAATAGATTTAATTATAGAATAGTAAGGCTAGAAGAGATAGATCTTAATCTTTAAAAGTAAAGCAGAATCTTTATCCCCTCTATAGGCGCTATTTCCACGCATCTTTACCCTCGAGGTTCTATTGCATATACCTAAGAGAAGTTTATCTATGCTAAGAATAAGGACTATTTATATCGAGCTCTATTAGCAAATAGACCTTCTAAGCTTCCTACTAATCCCGTTCTCGCCTCTAAGGGAAAAGTAAACGTTAATAGGCAGTGCGCTTATAACGTAGAATAATATCGCGAATCCCTATAACTATTTAATCCCGTCTCGCCTTTATTAAGGAAGAATTACGTTCTTTAGAATAAATACTAATCGCTTCGATATCTCTTATAAAGACCCTTACGAGACTAACTCCTAAACGAATTCGAAGTAGATATAATAGCAGGATTATTATCTACTATAAACATACTAGCTCCCTTTAATAACTATTAGATCGTAGATCTACGGCTCGGACTAAATAAGCGTTATAATAGGTCTAGATAGGTTGTATAGCAAAGATATTTATATTAATATAATATATAATAATATGTGTTTTTCGTGCTTCCCCTCTTTTTATAAGGGGGCCGCTTTTAAGGGATATTTCCCTTACGTTACGTAGCGGTTATACTAGCTTAATCTTTATAACCTCTATTATATAATCTAATACACCCCCCTAGCTTTAAATCCGTATTTAAGGGAGGGAAGCTAGCGTAAAGAGGTCGCCAAATAGCTTAAATCCGATGAGTTTTTAATCCTCGTTCTATCGTTAAGCTATTAGGGCGGGATATCTTTAATCCTTGCCTGTTTAATTCTACGCCTAAGCGCTTTACTAAATGCGGCTTTATAAGCTCTTATACTTCCTCTATTCCTTCCGCCGCTATATACAGTAGATGCCCTCGCTATATAGAAGTATCGTTCTACTAAATCCCTATTAGCTCTACCGCCGTTAAAGGTATTCGTAGTCGTTTACACGTCGTTTAGTAGCTAATGCTCGTAGATCTCTCCGGCCGTAGTATTACGGACTACGCTATAGTACGTACTACGGCTATACCGTAGTAGGCGCTTAGGTTAGCCGCTGCGTAGGCCCGGCATTAAGCCGGCTACTAGCACGTATAGCCTAGCAATGCCTTAGACGAGGGCACGGTCGGGCCGATATAAGGCCCGTATAGGGGTAAGGCGTATATATAAAACCTACGGGAAGGGCGAGCTACGGCGGGCTCTTCTTCCTCTCCTCCTTAGCTTTAAATAGTTAATTATCTAGCTACGTAGTATTAAGTTAAACCCTATGCCTGCCTTTTATATATCTAAAGCTCTTATAATAAACGCCCGCAATAGTAGATAACCGCGCCGATACTAATATAGCGTAGGCCTTAGACGAGATCTCGCTTAAGGCTAAGTTAGATCGAATTCGGGAGGTATAAGCAGCCGCTATAGAGCGCGTCTAAGCAATAGACGCAATATAGTAGGAAGCAATTATAAGGTTAACTAACGTTATTTTGTTTTTTATAGAATAGCTAAATTAGATACCGCCGGCCGCCTCCGCCCCCGATATAACCCTAGGTCCGTCGATAATACTACCTAACGTAAGAACGGAGAATGTCTAGCTCTTGCCGAAGACCTTGCTAAACTAGAAACCACTCCTATCACTAAGTAAGTTCGACGGCTAGCGGCGCTATTACGTCGCGTAGTTATACTAGATAAAGGAGAAATATAAGTTAGACTAAGGCTTTTTCTTAACTAACCGGGAGATCTTTTATTTAATCTACGTATGCTTAGATATATTACTTTAGTAGACTATAGCGACCTTCTATAGCTAAGGCGATATATACTAATACGACCCGGCGAAATTCCTAAAATACCTTAATAGCGTATACCTTAACGTAGACCTTTAGCTATAAGCTACGACGGCCTTACGTACTATAAAGTAAGGCGATTATTAGACCTTTACTACCTTTATGCTTAAGTTTAAATAGAAGCTAGTAGAAGCCGGCGGTAGCTTATAAGAGCCTAAGGTAAAGATTATCTTCCTTAAGGGCACTTTAAACTTACGCCTCCGTATAGCCTTAGTGACCGTAGAGCTACCGAGGGATAGCTTCTATAAGTTCTATATAAAGGTAGCTTAGATTACGGCTAAGATTAAGCGCTTATATAGCGCCTTTACCTAAAGGAGCGGCCGCGGCCGTAGTTATCTAGCTATAGAAGGAAACGGCCGAGATACCGAGGGCGATACTACGATAACGGGAGTTAGAGGAGTTAGTGCCCCCTATAATAGCGGTGCCGTCCGGGGCGGTAAAGGCCGAGGTAAGGGAAAATCCTCGTTAAGATCGGGAGCCTATTAGGTATACGCTAAAACCGGCCACCGGACGTTTAAGTATCCGGATAAAAAAGGTAAAGGCCTTTAACAAACGCCTCTAAAGGTCTAAGGCATATAGCCGTAGGGCGAAGTCATTAGGGAGGTAGATAATAGTAACGACTTAGGAAACGAGTGACCCTTTAGCGAAGTTAGGCTAGGAGCGTAGACGAAGCGATCTAGCGGGAGTAGTAGAGGGCGAAGGGCTATATAACGATAAAGCCTATATTAATACCTATTAAGATAGATAAGGTAAACGACTTTCGCGCCCTCGTTGACTTAGGCTATAATTACTACGCTATAGTCGACCTTAACGTTGTAAGACGGCTAAGGTTAAAGTATATAGAGAGGAAGGAGAGGGCATTACTGCCCTTCTCGGACGATATAGAGCCTATACGCTCTAAAGGTATAGTTTACTTTAATATAGATATTAACGGCATTAAGGAGCGTATCTTCGCTTATATTGTTAAAGGCCTTAGCTAAGACGTATTCTTAGGCCGCCTTTAGATAAAAAGGAACTACGTTACCTATATCGTAAAGAATAATACGATCTAGCATAAGAAGGCCGATGTTTAGATTCGATTATTAGGCTAGGCTAAGCCGGCCTAGATCTTGCGCTTAAAATGCGCGAAGCTAGTCTTAGCGTCGGTATTCGCCGCTAAGATAAAACGGCTTAAGCGGCGATAAGGAGATATAGGCGTAGTAAAGGCGATCTCGTTAAAGGAGATTAAATAGGCGTTAGAGCTAAAGAAGCCGGTTAACCCGGCGGACTATATCCCGGCGGACTTACTTTAGGACTTCCTTAACCTCTTTACGCTAGATAAGTCTATAATACTACCGCTATTCCGGCCGGGGGTAGACTATAAGATCTATTTAGAGCTAACCATAAAGGGCGGCAAGCTACGGCTGCCTTAGGGCCTATTGTATAATATATCGAGAGAGGAGTTACTAATCCTAAAGAAGACGTTAATAGACCTCTTCGACTATAGATTTATCTAAGCTAATAGCTTAGCGGCGGCGGCGCTAGTATTATTCGTAAAGAAGCCTAATAGGGGCATTCGGTTCTACTGCGATTACTAAGCCTTTAATAAGATTATAAAGCGGGATCGGTACGTACCGCTATTAATCGCCGAGACGCTTAATAACTTAGCGAAGGTAAAGTAGTTTACTAAGCTTAACGTCGTCGCGGCGTTCTATAAAATCCGTATCGCTTAAGGCTACGAGTATAAGACCGCTTTCGCATACGGCTAGGTCTTTTCGAGTAGAGGGTATGCCCGTTTAGGCTTACCGGGACCCCGGCGACCTTCTAGCGGTATCTTAATTCTACGCTTTAACGGTTCTTCGACGACTTTATTATAGCGTTTATAGATAATATCCTCGTTTACTCCTCTAGGTCGAAAAAGGACTACTAGCAAAAGGTCCGCCTCGTGCTTAAAACGCTTAGCGATATAAGGTTACACCTAGACCTAAAGAAGTACGAGTTATACGTAAAGTAGGTAAAATACCTTAGCTTTATCGTAATAGCCGGATAGGGAATTAGTTACGACCTAAATAAGCTTTATACTATCCGTAAGTAGAAGGCATTAACTAACGTACGGGGGGTATAAAGCTTCCTTAGATTCGCTAACTACTACCGTATCTTTATTCCGCTGTATACGTATATAGCTTAAGCCTTAGATACGTTATATAAGAAGGGGGTATAGTTCTAGTAATAGGCGGTCGAAGAGTAAGCGTTCCTTTATTTAAAGTAATTATTCTATAAAGCGCCGGTCTTCGCGTAGTAAGATCCCTTGCTAAAGATATTCCTTAAGACCGATAGCTCTAGCTTCGCTATAGGTAGCGTATTAATATAGGTTAGCTATAATAGGATATAATACGCGGTCGGGTACTTCTTTAAACGGATAAACCTTGCCGAGTTTAACTACTTAATTTACGATAAAGAGATGCTAGCAATTATCTATTGCCTAGCCTTTTAGGGGGCTAAACTTAGGAACAATCGGCGGTTTACGATCCTTATAGACTACGATAACCTAAAGTATTTTAGAATAAAGCGGACGTTAAATAAGCGCTAAAGTCGCTAGGCCTTAGAACTATTAATCTATAATTTCGCACTAACGTATCGTCTAGGTAGTTAAGCGGTCGTCTTAAACGTATTTTCTCGCCGAGAATAGGATAAGCCCTTTAGGTTTAAAAACGCCCGCGAATAAGGATAAGTAGACTAGCTCCTACCCGATAGATACGTCTCTAATATAGCATAAGTTCTAGAGGGGGATCTATCGTACCGCCTTCGATAAGACGACTCGCTACGTCTAGGCGAGACTTTATAGTCCCCTAATAGTAGTAATTAACGGCCCTATATAAGGCCTATAAAAGGACGAATCAGAGTACTATAGGCGCTAGAATAAGCGCTAGTATTCCTAAACGACGCTTTATAACGTTAGTAAGAGACGATAGTAGCCTAAGACTATAAATACTAAGCTGCCTTTAAGGCGGTATAGAAGGGAGAGCGACGCTTCCCGCTATAGCTTAAGCTTAAGACGTAAATCGCCGAGTACTCGATCGACCTTAGTAACCGTCTTTACTTTCGTAACCGCATTTAGGTACCCGGCGAGGATAGTATCCTTTACACTAATATTATCTAATAGATATATAACTTACGGGCAAACGGCTACTTAAAGAGAGATAGGACGATTATAATAGTTTCCCGGTAGTTCTTTTAGCTAGGCTAATTATAGGACGTTCGAAGGTTTATCTAAAACTACGATATATATAGTTAGAGTTATATCTAGCGCTAGATAAAAAAGGGAATGCTAAAGCTATTGCCTATCCCCGATTAGCTATAAGCGTACCTTTTAATAGACTTTATAATAGACTTCCTAAGTTCTACTAAAAGCGGCGCCCGGTATCTATAGGTAATCGTCGACTATTTAATAAAGGCGGTAATATTAGAAGCGATAGAAACTATAAACGTAAAGACGTACGCCGTAAGGTTCCTCTTAGCGTACTACCGCTTTTATAGTATGCTAAAGTCTATCGTAATAGACTAAGGAAGCAATTAGCTTAGCGAGTTCTAGGTTAAGTTCTATCGACTCTACGATATTAAGTAGAAACTTAGCACTATATACTACCTATAGACTAATAGTAGCCTAGAAAAAGCAAACTAAGAGATCTAAGCCTACCTTTACGCGTATATATACTATATATAGAACGATTAGGAAGACCTACTACCCGCCGTATAGCTAGTAATAAACAATAGAGTATCGTCGACTATAGGACTAAGTCTATTTTTCGTAGAATATAGATATAACGTTAATGCTATCTAGCTATACGACGAGCCGGCACGCGTAATGCCTAACTAATGCGGTATATAAGACCTTATTGCTAGAATATAAGAGGTAACTAACTTTATATAGGCTGCGATAATAGCGGCTTAAGCACGATAGGAGGACTTCGCTAATCGCTATTGCTAGCCGGCGGAAAGGTTTTAAATCGGCGATAAGGCGTAACTCTATATAAGCAACTACCTCTTAGATAGACTTTACCTAAAGATTAATTAGATCTACTATAAATACCTAGTAAAGGCAGTCCTTAGTTTATATACTATCGAGCTTAAAGTACCGCGAGGTATATACCTACGCTTTTACGTAGACCTATTGCGGCGCGCCGCCGTAGATCCTCTCCTTAACTAAGTCCTCTACGACGCTTAGCCGCTATTAGTTATCGCGTATAAGGGCGGCCGCGAATAAGGCGTAGAGGAGATCCTTATAGCGCAATAGAAAAGGCAAGGCCCCCGCCGAAAGCGCTAGGTGCTTATTCATTAGCGTAGGTATATAGAGCCGACCTAAGAGCCTTTAGAAGAATTCCGTAATATAGAGGCGCTTAATGACTTCGAAGGGTTATACGGCGACGTGCTTAAGCATAACGGCGACTAAGCATACTTTAGTTAACGAGCCTTTCGCGCTATAGAAGGTAATTAGCTTACGTAAGGCGGAGCGCTAGTAAGTAAAGTAAGTATAGACGGAAGGCGGGCCTTATATACGCCTAGTAAAACCGCTAGGAGCCTAGCTCTTAGTCGGCCTTAAACTAAGAGCCGTTAGAACTACCTACGACTAGAAAACGATAGTATAGTAACTAGAAAACGATAGTATAGTAACGAGCGATAAGCGACGATAATAAGGTTTACGATAAGAATTAAGGAAGCTAGGAAGCTATATATATTAGCTATAAAGATAAAAAGAAACCGCTACTACTTAACCCCCGTTTTCCACCGTTTTCTATCTTATGTCGGTTTACTTTCGGGTCGAAATAGCCGCACGCGCTAAGCAGGTAAACTACGAGTCGATAAGATTAGCGGACGGTCTTTTTATTCTTATATAGCGGGCTTACTTACGTATAGGTCGCGCGATCCTTCGGCGGAGGGGTTAAAGCCGTATATAGCTAGGTACTCTATAAGCGTATAAGCGGCGGGCTCCTTAGTAGCGATAACCTAAGGATAGTTAATACTACCGATACGTCTAGTGATAATAGGGGCGACTTACGGCGCGGCATTATATACCTATCTTAGCATACGCGTAGTAGGCCTACGCGAGAGGGGAGGCTTGCTTTTAGTAAGCCTCCGCCTCCCCGCGGGCTATCCTGCCTATATTAGGCGCGTATAGAACTAGCCTTTTCTCGTCGGAATATATTAGCGGCTTCCTTTTAGATAGGGTCTTCGCTAGTGTTCGAGTAGGCGGGGCCGGCGGCGAGGGAGTACGTGCGGGAGTCGCTATATTTGTTTTTATTAGTTAAGGAAAAGAAAGAAAAGAGGAAAAAACCCCGGGGGAGGGGCGACGAGCTTTTATAGCGGTAGGAGGGGCAGAAAAAGCGTTACCCCGCTCGGCGGTAAGGGCAAAGCGTAACGTTATTTCTATTAAAGGGGGAGGGGACTAATGTTACGGGCTACGCTATAGTACGTACTACGGCTATGCCGTAGTAGGCGCTTAGGTTAGCCGCTACGTAGGCCCGGCATTAAGCCGGCTACTAGCATATATAGCCTAGTAATGCCTTAGACGAGGGCACGGTCGGGCCGATATAAGGCCTATATAGGGGCAAGGCGTATATATAAAACCTACGGGAAGGGCGAGCTATAGCGGGCTCTTCTTCCTCTCCTCCTTAGCTTTAGATAGTTAATTGTCTAGCCACGCAGTATTAAGTTAAAGCCTATGCCGGCCCCTTATACATAGTAATTCGCATTAGGAACTAGGTTTGGTAGTATATCGTGCCGAAATCGTTGCCGGCATAATCGCTACTAGGAGACACGCTATATATACTATCGCTGCGTAAGAGCTTCCGTCTTCTTTAACGCTTAATCGAGTCCTTAGACGCTTTTAGCTTAGTTAATGCTCGTAGATATTTAATAAGGCCCTTTATCCGTTATCTCCCTAACGTTTTTACGCAAGGCTCCTTAATGCGTATTAGGAATTAGGTTCCCTACGGTTATTTTTCTTACCTACGCTTATACATAGTATTTCCTCTATTATATATATATATCGTGCCTCTATATAAGACTATTACCCTTAAGGATACGGCTTTATCGGCCTTTTTATATCTCCTAACCTTCCTATACTATATATATAGAGTATTACTATATTAAGTATTACTATTTGCATAGGTAGAAATCTCTATTTAAATAGGAAACTAGGATTATCTCTATAATTTCTACGCCGACCCCGCGCGCCTAGCCCGTGCTACCTAATTTAGGTATAGCGCTATAGTAATCAATAGACCCGCCTAAATAAACAGGTTCCCCCCTAACAAAATTCCAACTAAAGCTTTTTAGCTAGCAGCGCGCCTTTGCGATACGATGCCCGACTAGCAGCCTGCCTACCCCTTCGCGATGCCTGCTAACGAGCGGCCTAACGAGCGGCCTAACGAGCGGCCTAACGAGCGGCCTAACGAGCGGCCTAACGATAATAGCCTTCTAATCCTACGCCTTCTACCTTCGCTAACCTTCGACACGTACGATAAAATCTATAGCTTCCTCTAACGCTTCTATTGCGAGAATAGAGCAGCTATTATAAAGAAGTCTCGCTTTAATAAGCGTAAGATTAATAGGTAGGTCTTACCTACCTATATTATCTTCGTCTATAATTATAGCCCTTAACGAGCTTTATTAAGCGCCGGACTTCGTTAGGCTTCTTCGTAAAAGCTAGACTGCTTAGTTAAGATTATCGCCTTAATATATAAGAGAGCTTAATAGAAGTAGACTTATCGTATCGATTACGGTAGTTAGTATAACTATAGGTAGTCACTCGATCTATTAGCTTATAATATCTATCGCCGCCGTACCTTAGCGTAGTAAGAGCTTAAGATAAGCCTCTCTAAGCATTGTGCCTTCTTAGCTCGCGAGATAGCCTCTATCGTTAGGGACTTTACCGAAGAGTTATTCTTCCGGCAGCGGGATATATACAACGACCGGTAGAAGATTCGTGCTATACTACTTAATAGCAAGACTATAACTTAGGCCTTTATTAACTACCTCTAACGCGGTGGCCTTAAGCATAAGGTTAAGTATCGCGATAGCGATAACGAGGATAACGATACTCGAAAGGTTAAGGCTATCTTTTAGATATACCCTTAGTGTAAGCAGATATAGAAAAGGTTCCCGGAAGTCTTAGGACTTAACAATATATATAGAACGAACCGCTTTAATATATACCTCTTTTAGGCTACTAGAATAACTAATTAAAAGTCCGTAGCTAACTTCGCTTTTAGCCTTATTAATATAGAGAAGGAAGAGGGATTCTAATGGCTTTATAAGCAGCTAGACAACCTTCGGCAGTAAGTTAGGGCACTATAGCCGACTATAGTTATCACGGATAAGGAAAAGGCCTTAAAAACGCACTCTCGCGTGTTTTTCCTACTATATAGTAATAGCCTTACGTCTACTATATTAACGCTAATATTAACGCGAGGATTAAGTAACGTTAGAAGAAGAAGCCCGGTATAACGATAACGATATTAACGATAACGATGCTGCTAAAAAAGATAATACTGCCGAAGAAGACGATACTACCGAACGAGCTCGTACGTAAGAAGAGGCTAAGAACGGTATCTCGGACCTAAACCCGCTTAATATATACGAGTATTACTATTTGCATAGGTAAGAATCTCTATTTGCATAGGAAATATATTTTTTCTGCGCCGACCCCGCCCTAACCCCGCGTACCTAGCCCGCGCCACCTAAATTAGGTATATCGCTATGGCAATTAAAAGGCTCGTGCAATATCTAGATTCGTATCTTAATTCGGCGTTTAATTCGGCGTGCCTACGAATAGCTCTCTACTATATGCTCTACTTGCCCTACTTCGTGCCCGGCTGCGTGCCCTCTACTACGTGCCCTTTGCTGCGTGCCCTCTACTATGTGCCCTCTACTGTGTGTGCGGCTCCGATGTATGCTTCGTGCCCGGCTGCGTGCCCTCTACTGCGTGCCCTTTGCTGCGTGCCCTCTGCTGTGTGTGCGGCTCCTTAATGTATGCTTCGTGCCCGGCTGCGTGCCCTCTAGTGTGTGTGCGGCTCCTTGATGTATGCTTCGTGCCCGGCTGCGTGTCCTCTGCTGCGTGCCCTGCTGCGTGCCCTGCTGCATGCCCTCTGCTGTGTGTGCGGCCCCTTAATGTATGCTTCGTGCCCGGCTGCGTGGCCTCTGCTGCGTGCCCTGCTGCGTGCCCTGCTGCGTGCCTTCTGCTGTGTGTGCGGCTCCTTAATGTATGCTTCGTGCCCGGCTCCCTGCTTCGTGCCCGGCTCCCTACTGCGTGCCCTTTGCTGCGTGCCCTCTGCTGTATGTGCGGCTCCTTAATGTATGCTTCGTGCCCGGCTGTATGCTCTATTGCGTGCCTTACTGCGTGCCCTACTGCTATGTGTTCTGCCGTATGCAAACTGCGTGCTTTCCTTACCCGGCTGCGTTTTACGCGGCTCTATTAATTGCTATAGCGCTATACCTAAATTAGGTAGCGTGGGCTAAGCGCGCGGGGTTAGCGCAGAGAAAATGTATTTCCTATGCAAATAGAGATTCTTACCTATGCAAATAGTAATACTTATATATACAGCCGGGAGAGTATATTCGCCGCTTAGAAATTATTTATCTACGCACTTATAGAGGAAGAGTTCTAGTCGAACTAGCAAAGCCTAAATTAAACCTTCGGAGAATAATAAAGATATATCGTAAGATATATCTTAAAGGAATATATACCGTAGCGCGAGTAGTAGGCTTATTGCTATATTAGCCGGTACTATAACTTCGGCTAAAGAGTTATAGCTTAGTTAAGACCGCTTATAAAGATATAAAGTTATACCTAGTTATAAGCACCGGCGATCTCTTCTATCTTTAAAACGCGTTGCTTTAGATAATCGCTAAAAAAGAGCGCTACTATAAGTAGGAGGCCGCCCGGTAGCGATAGCCGCTTTAGCTTCTTTACCGTAGGCAAACGTAGCTTAGCAAGCTCAACGTTTAAGTTACCTACTAAGGCGTTTACCTCCTCGCTATCTAGCACCGGCTTACTAAGGCTGCGATACTCTTAGGCGAGGGGGAGAAAGAGCGGGAGATCTAGCCGCTAATACCTTATATAGGGCGATTTACTTAGCAATAAGGGCTTCCTTATGCCTACCTTATCTTTTAACGCCTTAAGGCGGATATTATACTAACGAAGCTTAATATCTACCCTCGGTAGTAGCTTAAGAAGCTATTAGTATAAGGAAACGAGCTTAAGGGGGGTATATAATTATTATTAATCTACGAAGGGATATAGTTATAGACTAGGTCTAAATGTCTATATATACGATATAGAGGTTATATAGGATAATATATAATATAACCTAATACCGTAATAGTATATCTCCCTTAAATCGGCGTTCGACTTAAACGCTTAAAAGGGGCATAGGCTAACGAAAACAAAGGAAATCTATATTAATCGGTCCTAAAAGCGGGCCTAATATAGAACGAGAGAGGAATAAGAAGAAATAAAAGGTAAGGCTAAGAAACTAACGCGTGCCGTCGTAACGTAAAGTATATTAATAAATTATATTTATTGTTACTTAAGCAAAGGTAAAGACGTAAGGAAGGCCGTATAAAAAGCTGGCTTAGGTTTAGTTAGGTTAAAGGCGTAAAAGGCCTTAAGGTTGTCTTAGTAGCCGTTAAGGTAGGAGGAGTCCTCCGACGTAAGGGGGCTATAACGCTATTAAACGCGTTACTTAATCTTCCTAAAGGCGTATTAGCGTTACGCGAGGATAGAAGAAAACTCCTACTTAAGGTATACGTTATCGCTATCGTCGTCGCTAAGGGAAAGGAGAACGCCGTTATCGGTAGGCCGGACGTTAAGCTCCGATTAGCTAGGCAAAAGAGGCTTTTAAGTCTTAGTAAAGAGGGAGTAATAGAAAATAAGGTAAAGGCGGCTGCCCTTAAGGAGGCGAAGAAAATACGCCGTCTTATATACCTTAAGGACCTTATATAAGCCCTCCCGTTTATAGTCGAGCTTCTTTATAAGGCGGAGGGTCTAGATCTAGCGAGTGCTAAGGAATACTATATCGCCGGGCTAATACGTTAGGGCAAGAGTCCGCCGGGCGTCCGCGTAGCGAGCCTAAATAGCTTAAGCATCCTTAATTATATCGCGGAGGAAGTTAGAGATATACTAAAAGCGGGAAGCGAACGCGTTACCGCGGAGGTATTCCTTCCGCTACTAGGGGGTTATATTAAGCGGGGGGGCTAAAGGGCTTAGTGCTAAGCTTTAGGTAAACGCTATAGTTAGCGAAGAAAAAGGAAAGGCCGGTAGATTTAGAGACTTAATTATTAGCGGTAAACTTAGCGAAGGGGAGGAGGTCGACCTAATTATCTTAAAGGTAGGTAATATAATAACGAAGGTAAAACTCTATCTAAGCGTTCGCGATCTTAGTCTAACCGTCGGTCTAAAGGTAGTAGGCGGAGCTAAGGTAAAGGCGGTAACTAAGGCGATAATTAAGCTACTATTAGAAAGCTAAAATAAACTAAGTGCTATAGTCGCTAATAATAAAGGCTAAGGTACTATAGAAGGACTAAACGTAGGAAACGAATACGTTAATAACGTCTTTAATAATTATTAAGGGTATTAAGATATAAAAGTATATCTATAGGAATGCAGTGTTATAAGATGTAGTTGCATGCACGTGATTATAGAATCACGTGCGTTACGTGCGCACGCGACTTAAGGGAGGATATATTATAACACGGTAGCCTCCTCTCTAGCTAGCCGTATTATACAGAATATACACACACACCGGTTAACCCTAAAGACCCTATCTAACACTGATTAGTGCTTGACTTATAGTCAATCATAGAACAGCAAGGATAGAAGAGATAAGATACTTTATCCTCGAAAGCGCTCGCATAGAAACCCCGTTCTACGACCTTTGCAAGGATCTTATGCTAAGTTAGATTACTAAAGTCACTGCCCTAAATAGGAGAACGTGACCTCGTGGACTCTAGCTCTATTAATAGTCTTAGCCTGAATTTTAGAGAAAGAGACGACGGAGCTACAATAAATAAACCACGCACGCAGACGCGTTTACCGACAAGACTACCCCGTAATACCTAACATCACTATAACTTCTTCGAACCCTAACCCCACACAGCCAGACAGTAGCCTATACGAACGACTGCTAGGTAGTATACCGGTTCTATAGCCCGCTTGCAATAACGTCGATGTCGATCGCTAGAATAACAGCATCGACCTATAAGCAACCGGATGAGAAATTAGCAATAACATACGTTGTAAGGTTCCTCGCGGATTATAACATTAATCTTAGTATGTAGGGATACGATATCTTAAGCTACTATTAAGAACATTTCTATAGATAGAAAGAGGCTATATAGCAGGCAGTCTATCTAACCTTTAAGAGGGCAGTGCGCAATCTTCTCCGCCGACGAGGCGTATACACTAGACCCTTTTAAGGCGGCTTTAATTGTTAACTTATAGCTACGCAATCGATGTAAGATCCGCTAATATAGCCTAAGGGAGAACTAGCGAGAATCTAGTTCGATAGAGGCACTACCGTGCCGGAGGCTACGGATGCTAACTATACGCTCGCCAACGGCCCTTCCCCGCATAGTTAAACACATAGTGGAAACACGCCGGCTTAGCCCTTAACCCCGTCGAATAAAGCCTTAAGCGTCGCCGGCATGCCCTTTAAAAGGTCCCTGCCTCTAGCAAGAACGCAACCTATACAGGCCCCTATACTATTTCTTCCACTACATTAACAAATAACGATCTACCCTACGAGCTATCGTTATTAACACATCGATTACGCCGTTCTTAACCTAAGAGATATGGCTACTATCCCTAACCCTAAGCTTAAAGCTTATCTTTAGATTCCCCTAGCGTACGTTCCGAATAAGCCTATTAACGCGTAACTTTAATAGAAATTTGCGAAGCTTTAGGACAGCATAGAGAATTATACCGGCAAGCCCTACGACCTATTCGATAATAAGATCCGCTAGTTTATAAGCGTCTATTATAGTATTAATGCTACGCCCGGCTAATTCTATAGGCTGCTTCCGAGGATTCTTATAGGTCGCGCTTAGGCGTATTACCTTTAACACATTACGTAGACTACTACGTTTAGGGCAGCCTATAATAGCATTAAGAGGCATTTTAACACCGAGGTAAATAAGGCATACTACTTTACCGATTAGACCTCTATCTCGTTTAATAAGCTGCGCACCTAGAACCCTACGCTGCCCCTATAAGATGTCCTAAAGCTACTCTTCGACAAGCTCTAATTATATTAACGAGCCCTCGGCGGCACCTTTATCGGTAAAGACTAACTGCGAGCTACTATTATTAAAGCGTGCCGTAATATTCCCGAACTTACATAGGCCTTATTCCGACCCTCTAAGCATATCGAGATACTTTTCTTAAAGCTCCGGTTATCCCTTTAGACGAGCCTAAACCTTAGCACGCCCGGTTAGTTCCTAACTAAGGATATAGACTAATCTAACCCGGAGGCGATATACCTAGACCGTAGGTATAGTAACAACCGCGGTAGAGGAGGTTACCGTAGCTTCTTACGAGGCTACGGGCGAGGCTATAATCGCGGCGGTTACCGCGGTAACTCTAGCCGTAGTTATAACTCCGGTGGCAGAGGACGAGGCGGCTACCCGATAGGGAGCCGACCCTAGAGCAAGAAGTGCTTCGCCTATAATAAGGAAGGTTGCTAGTCTACTAAGCATACCCTAGAAGAGAGGCAGAGGGCGAAAGACTAGTACTTAACCTAGTGCTACTTTTAAAGAACGCCCGCTATAAATCTAGCAGTATACGTGACTAAATATAAAGGTCACGAGATCACCGGCCTAACTAACGACTAGGAGGTTAAAGAGTGCTAGGATAATAGTGCTAATAGTGCTAAGACAGAATAGTAGCAAGCGACCTAAATGCTTTATTAACAGGCATTTACATATCTCTTTATAGGGGAGGATGTATTTAATATAGAGCAGGCTATACTAGCTGCCTAATTCCTTATCGACGATAGGTACTTAAGGAAGCAATTCTAAAGCATCCTAATCGACACCGGCGCCGCTAAGGTCTCTACAGCTAGTTAGGAATAGTATCTCGCCTTTTAACGAGAGAACCCTAACGTAAAGCTTAACGACTCTATAGCTAGTTAGGCCTCGATTAAATTCGGCAACGGTAATGCTATTAACTCCCTCGGCTCGATAGCTATTAACATACTAGTAGGAAGGATTACCTTCTACGTGCTTAAGTCCCCGACGCCTTTCTTATTTTCTCTCGCGGATATAGATCGTTTAAAGGTGTATTTTAACAACACTACGAACGTTATTATTAGTAAAGACAAGGGCGTTATAGTCCTAATAGTCCGCAAATAGGGCTACCCCTAGTTCTTCCTTAGTAAGGTAGAATAGGCTATCTCGTTCTTAGCGGAAAGCGAACTCTATACGCTCTATCGCAGATTTAGCCACCCTATAGTAATAAGACTTTATTACTTACTGCGCTAAGCAGGCTATATAGTGTCTGTTAATATACTTAAGAACATCGCGAAGTATTATTATTACTACTAACTATACTCGTAAGCCCTTCGCCGATTTAAATTCACGTTAAAGGACGACTAAGACTTTAACTATGAGATTATCGTCGACGTAATGCACTTATATAACCGCCTAGTCCTCTACGTAGTCGACTCGGCCACGGCATTTTAAGGAGCCCGCTTCTTGCCCTTAATGTCCGCTAAGGATACGTAGGAGACGCTTCGAACTTTATAGATTAATACCTATCTTAGCCCGCCGGATACTATTAAACATAACGCTAGAACGAACTTTGCGTTAGTAGAATTCCGCAACGAGGCTAAGTTTATAGGCATTACATACAAACAAGTTCCCGTAGAGGCATATTAGTCTATCGGCAAGGTTAAAAGATACTACGCTCCGATGCGCCGTACCTTCGACATTATATATGCCGAACTCGGCGACGTAACCTCTGCCGAGGCAATTCTTTAGATAGTAGTAAAGGCTATTAATAATACCGCCGGACCTTAAGGCCTTATGCTAACGCTGCTTATATTCGGCGTATATCCACGCATAACGTTAGACTCTCCGCCTTTAGCCACGACCCTTAAGAGAGCTACCGTAGTTTATAAGGCGATAAAGATATTGCGCTAGCTCTCTATAGAGCGGTAAGTTAAGGAGGCCTTATAAACCCGAAATAGACCGAATACGTCCGACATTCTCTCTCTTCCCTTATAAAGTAAAGTTCGTATATAGAGAGAGAAAACCGGCTAGTAAGGGCTATTTAAGATTGCCTTAATTAACGGCTATAACGTAACGATTAATACGGTTAACGGACCTTAGGTCCTTCGTTTAACGTTAGTGCAACCGTATAACCGCGATAAGAAGACCGAGGACCTTCCGGCTCTACGTCTTAAAGAAGATTCCCTACAGCTAATTCAGTAGGCGGAACCCCCTCGACTAAGCCCCCTAGCACCTTAAAGACGCGGACGTCCCCCCGGCTCTAAGAATAGGCCGAAGCAATTAATTATAAGCAATATAGCTCTTAGGTTCCTACTCCGAAGCAACCCTATATATGCCTTCCTTATTAAGAAAGAGGAGGATGCGTACGCTTTAGCGCTTAAGCTACGTAACGATAGCGTTATTATAACTCCCGGAGCCCCGTTTAAAAAGGCCGATAATTAGGAGATCGACGACCTCTTTATCCGCGGAGTATTTAGCTTCGAGAAGTATAATAAGGCAAAGCACGGCGGCTATCGCATCTTCCGGTCACGCATAGTACGAGAGGTAAAGGGACGAGACATAAAGCTATACGAGAAATCGAGGCTCGTCGTTTAAGGCTATAATAACCGCGAGAAGCACTGCTTATTAACAGCCTCGCTAACGATATAGCGCGTTAGCTAACGGCTAATACTAGTAATCGCGCCTACGATAATACGGGATTACGGGATGACTTTATCCCTACGTGATATTACGTAGGCCTACCCGTAGGCGACGACGAAGCTATTACGGACAATTCTAACGTACCTGCCTAAGGAGTTAGAAGGTAGATATACGAAAGGGACTATTATTCGCGTTATCCGACTACTATACGGCAGCGCGGAGTCTAGTATTTACTAGTTCTATATATACTAAGGTTATTACGTTAAGCAACTTAATATATCGACTTTAACCTATAACTCGTGCCTGCTAATAACTAACATAGGACCTAAGAAATTAGGCATCGTAGGAATCTAGACCGACGATACCCTTATCCTCGGCACCCCTACTTTCTCGACCGCCGAAGAGGATAAATTATAGGAAGCTAAATTCCGGGCTAAGCTAAAGACGTTAATAATAGCTAGCTCTATCACAGACTTTAACGGCGCGAAGATAATACTATAATAGAGCGGAGATATACTATTATAGTAGAAGGGCTAGGCTACACGTATTAATATAATTAACACAATAGCATCTAATAGCCCTTAGCGCTACCTAGAACAACGGGCCTAAGGGAGCTACGTGGCGTGTGTTTATTAGCTAGAAGCATCCTTTAATATCTCTATTACAGCCTAGGTTCACGAGCCTAAAAAGAAAGACTATAAGAGGCTAAACAAGCGTCTTTAGTAGCAAAAGGATAACTAAGATCGAGGACTAAAATACGTCCCGATAGACCTAGCAATAGCAAAGCTAATAGTCTTTATAGACGGCTCCTTCGCAAATAATAGAGACCTCTTATCGCAACTTGGCTTTATTATTGCAATTATTAATAAGAAGAGGACCGATACTAAATTCGACGTTACCGGCAATATTATCTATTAGAGCTCGACTAAGTGTAAGCGCGTAACATAAAGCGTGCTTATATCGGAGATCTACGGGATAGTAAACGGTGTCGACCTCGGCATCGTCCTAGCAATAACTATAAAGCTAATTACGAAACACTTACAAATTCTACCCCTTCCGCTAGTGATTTACATAGACTTATACTCGCTTTACGAGAACCTCGTTAAGCTAGGGACAACCTAAGAGAAGAGGCTTATAATTAACATTATAGCCCTTCGATAGTCGTATAAGAGGCGCGAGATCTTAGAGATTAGGTAGATTAATAGTAATAATAACCTAGCTAACGCGATGATAAAGGACTCCCCTAATCGATCTCTATAGCGCTTTATTAATTCGAACCGATTAACGGTTCGAATAGATGCCTTTGTTATAAGACCTTAATCGATCTCACCTGCGTTATACTAGCACTGTTCTATGCCGGCCTTAATGCGGCCCTGCTTCGCCCCGGCCACGTTCTAGCCCGGGCTTAATTTAACATTAGGATCTATTTCGTACCGGCCTATTTAATAAGACCGCGTACTATTTCTTTTATACGAATATTAGGTTGTCTTACGCGTTCGTAATCGTAATCACTTAGTCTAAGGTTATAAAAGAAAGACTGCTAGTATAGGAATACAGTGTTATAAGATGTAGTTGCATGCACGTGATTATATAATCACGTGCGTTATGTGCGCACGCGACTTAAAGGAGGATATACTATAACACGGTGGCCTCCTCTCTAGCTAGCCGCATTATACAGAATACACATACACACCGGTTAACCCTAAAGACCCTATCTAACAATATCTTCGTAAGGCGGTCGACGATAATAAAGATATTAGAAAACTTAACGCTATTACGGCGGTAGATAGGGAGGTCGGTAATAAAGTCGATAGATATATTAGTCTATAGGGCGAAGGGAATACTTAAGGGCTAGAGTAGGCCTTTAGGGGAGGAACGAAGGGATTTAGCATATAAGCATATATAATAATTTAGTATAAAGCTAGAAATAGACTTATATATACCGGGCTAGATATAGGACCGACGGTAGAGGCTAGCGGTCTTTATACGTCTAAGGTAGCCGGTAAGGGGGGAGGTATAAGCGCGGACGAGGATCTATAGAATTAAGGCGTCGTTAAGGGGAATAAAAAGCCGGCCTTAGAAATAAAACCGGCCTTAGACCTTAGAAAGAGCGGTCTTAGGGATCGAGCGGAAGGGGGCTTAAAAGGGGTAAGGCTAGCGGGGCTAAAGGGACTAAAGAGCTATGCGAATAGCGGAGATAAGCGGGGAGGAGGAATAGGCCCGGTCGATAAAGTTATCGATCGGTTTAAATTCGTCGAGGACGTAAAGGTTAAGGCAGTCGGAATTATATTTATAAATTATATTTATAAACGAATCGGACTCTTTAACGGTATTAAAGGCTGTAGTAGTATTAGGGTAAAGGGAGGCATTAACCTTAGACTTAAGGAGGATAACCTAATATTAGTAGTTAATACTCTCGTCGGCTTAGTCGGTAAAGGAGAGTAGGCGGGAGCTAGGCAGGCGGCTAAAGGCGTTGGGGAGAATAGCTTAAGAGCCGGGCTTAAAGATAATCTTAAAATTGAAATAACTAAGGAGCTCGGCCTAGCGGGCCTATCGCTAGTTAAAGAGCTTTATAGTTATAAAATACTAAAGATCCTTATACTCCGAGGCTATCTTAAACTTAGGCAGGCTTTTAAGCTTAGGGCGCTACTCTTCGAGAGATTTTATAATCGCGAGGAGTTCTTTATTATAGATCTTATAATTACACTCTTAAGCGGAGTATTTTAATAATAAGGAGGCAACCGGATAATAACGACTATCGTTAAGGAGCTATATTAATATACCTTTAGCGGCTTAGTCGGAAGCATTCATCTAAACTATAGTCTTACGATAGGGGTCGAAGTATATAAGGACTAAGGCGGTAGTAAAGGCATGCTTAAGGGCTTTAAAGGCGTAGGCGTAAGCGGGGGACTTAATCTAAAAGGCAGAGTTCTTAGTAAGGGCGTTTAAAGGGTTTATAAGCTTAGAAAAGCCGCGAATAAAACGCCGATATAAATTAGCGAATCCTAAGAAGCGCTAGAGGTCTTTAATAAAAGAGGGGGTAGGCTAGTCTAAGACTATAAAAAACTTTTTAAGGTCTATATAAATGCCTTTATCTAAGATAATTAGGCTAAGGTACTTAGTCTTAGTAACATAGAAATTATACTTATCTACGTTAAGCTAAAGGCCGGCGGCGTTAAGGCGCTTAAGAACCGCATTAACGTAGGCTTAGTATTCCTCCTACGTCTTTAAGAAGATTAAGATATCGTTTAGATAGGTAAAGTAAAACTTATTAAAGATACTATAAAAAGCCGTATTAATAAAACTCTAAAAGTAAGAGAAAGCGGCGGTAAGGCTAAAGGGTACTAGTAATATAATACTTAAAAAGCCTATACTATATAGCGAATATAGTCTTTTACTTATATCCTTTAGTAATATAAAGGTAGTTAAATACCGCGATAATATTAATCTTAGTAGAAAACTTCGCCTTCCGGATATAGGCGAGGGTAGTATAGACGAAAGTTAAGGGAAAACGGTTCTTAGCTATAGCCTTATTTAGGCCGCGATAGTTAATATAAAAATAGACGCCCCCGCTAGGCTTACGGGCAAGCATATAAAGGCAATAGCGGGGGAGGTAAAGCGGCGGATAAAGCCCGTCCTAAGCTATTTATTAACGTACTCGCGGACGATCCGGTTCTTAGCTTCGCTAAAAGGGCGGGGGTAGGTATACGAAGGTTATATTCCTTCTTTAAGGTTAATCTAAGTATTAACGGCACGGTAAAAGGCGAGCTTATCGGCCTCGCTCTTAAGCTATATATAGATTATATAGTAAAGCTCTTTAAGGACTTTAGCCTAAAGCTCGTCGAGCGTATAAAAGACCTTCTCCTACTTCTTAAAGAACTTAGCGATATCGTCGGGGGAGATCTTATTAAGGTAATTGTCGACGAAGTCGTATAGGCGGGGGTTAAAGCAAGCTTTTATATCTTTAGCGTTTATATATGTAATTAAAACGGCTTAGTAAAGGTCCTTAGGGATATTTTAATTAATAGGTAGCGGAGGCTTAATAAGCAATAGCTCGGCGGTAAAGGCCTTAATCGAAGTCTAAGAGGTTTAGACTTTAGGCTATCGGTAGAATATTACTATCGCGTCGACGTTAAGCATTTAGACGTTAAACGCTAAGTCGTTAAAGGATAGGAAATAAAAGGGCTAAGGTCTAATAGTCTTACGACTTAATCGCGACGTAAGGCGGCGGTAGCTAGCGGTCTTTTAGATAAGATAAAGGTAAGGAGGTCGAATATAGCGGCGAGGGTAGAAGGTAGCCGGGTAGTCGGAGTTATAGCCGGAATTAGAGTCGGCGTCGTTAACCTAGCGGGAGGAGTCTAGATAAGCGGGTTTACCTACGTTAAGAGTATCTTCGAAAAACGTAGAGAGGGAGGGGCTTAAGGACGGGGGAATAAACTTAAGAACGTCGCTAAAACGGACGGAATAGATAAAGGCTAAAGGATAGGCTAAGGCCGTATAAGCGGGAATAAGGATCGTAGCGGCGGGAATAAGGATTATAGTAGTAAGGGGTTTACCCTTATCGTTAGAATCCTTAACGGAGGGACTAAAGGGAAACCCCTTTAAGGCAAAGGCAGGCAAAGGCGCGGTAAAAGGCTCGCCCCTATCGTCGAAATCTTTAATAAAAGAGGCGGGGGGAAAACGAATTATATTTATTAATTATATTCCATCTAAAATAAGGATAAAGAAAGCTAGGATAAAGCGGGTAAGGCGGGCAAAGGTAGCCGAAAGGCCTAGGATAAAATAAGGCTAGTAGTCTAGGAGGTAAGAGGCTAGATAAAAAAATAACTAAAAGGAAAGGGAGTTACTACGCTAGCTAATAATAAGGTCGTGCCGGCGTAGCTAAAAGAGGCTAAGAATAACCTTATAGTTAAGCTTTATAAGAAAGAAGCAAATAGACTTAGTATAAGCGCTAATCTAAAAGACTAAAAAAGCGCAATAGGTAATAAAGCTAGACTTATAGTCGCTACTATCGGCGAGAGAAAGCCGACGCGGGAATTAGAGTTAGCGGATAAGAAGGGTTAGGCGGTACGCGGTCTAAGCGTATATAAAGGCGTATTTAAAATACCTAGAGTCGACTAAAGCACTTACAATAATATCGGCGGATATAAGGGATAAAGGCATAAGCAAAGCATACGGTTATATTCCCGTAAGGAGGCAAAGATCCTCCTTAGTATAAAATAAAGCTATAAACTTAGATATAGAGAGCTCTATCGCGCGATAAAGCGAGGGAGCTACGCATTTCCTAAAGACGGGGAAAAGGCAGGGAAGTCGTCTACTTCGCCTTTAATAAAGCCTTACTTAATAGCGCGAACCTAGTAGCGGGGGGGGGGGGGGGGGGTTCGAGGAGGCGTAGGGCAGACGTACCGCTACTACGGCTATAGCCGCGGCTAAAGCCGGAACTAGAGCTAGGGTTAGCGCTAGGGTTAGCGCCGGGATTAGCACCGATACCCTTATTAAGATAAGTCTAAGCGGTATAGGTAGTAGTAGCCGGCTAGGCGTAGTAGAGGCAAAGATAGTTCTTAAACCGCCGTTGCTTCTTAGCGTTAGTAAGCTAGGCCCGGAATATATTAAGCTGTATTAGGTTACCGGTAGGAGACGTAGGTAAGGCGGGCGAGGTAGGGCTAGTATAGGTAGGGTTATAAGGCGGCTAGAGTTAAAAACGGGCCTTAATACGCTATTAGTTATCCTAAAGCGTAGAGTATATCTTAGCCTAGGCCGTAAAGTCGTTATAGGCCGGGCATTCGACCTATACAGCGGCGGCGTTAGTAAGTTCGATAGAGATCTTTAAGTAAAGGTAGGCAATATAAGCGGTGCCGTTAAACGATAAGTCGGCTTAAAGTTAGGTAAACTTCGAATAAAAGTCCGGCTAAAAAATATTCTTTATCGATAGGGCATTAAAGTCGGCCTCCGACTAAGCATAGGTAAAATTAATACTAAAGACTAAGCTAAGGTCGTCGGTAAGAGCTTTAATAGTAGTATACTATTAATCGGCGAAAGACTTATTATCGAGGACGTCTTAAAGAACGCTAGCAATAATAGAGGTAGCCCGGCCGGTAAGCCGGCTAGCTATATAGAGAATACGATCCTACTCTATAGGGTATAAAGCGGCGTCTTAATAAAGCTTAATAGTAAGGCCGTTACGCTAGGTCTAGAAAGCTTCCTAACGTTGCTTTTAAGTGCTAGAGTTACTAGCGAACCTCTCGGGGTCGGCTATATAGGAATAGGTAAAGGCAAAGGCGGGGGCGGGGGTAAAGGCTTAGTCTTAAGCCGCGTTACGTTCGGTTAAGATAAAGAGAGAGGACGTAGCGTAGTTAAGCTAACGCTAAAGATTAGTAGCGTGCTTTTAGGTAATAGCTATATGCTCTTAGGCGATAAGCACTCTTATATCTAATTTAACGTAAGCATTATTAAGGTAAGTAAGGGCCTTAATCTAAAGGGCGCGGAAGTCGTAAGTAGCGTTAGCCTAAATATAAGCGAACGTGCCGAATATAGGCCGTTAGGCCTAAAGAAGGGCGGCGAGATAAGGATAGTAGGAAACGTAGTCGGTCTAAGGCTTTAGGTCGGTAGGAGCTAGCGGGGTAACGGCCGGGGTAGTAGATAAAGGATCGGCCTTTATATAGTCGGTTATCGTAGATTATAAGGCAACGGGATAGGGTAAAGGTAAGGGAAGGGTAAGGAGGGAAATTTATATAATTCGCGTTAAGACGGCGTATCTATACTAGGAAAATTCTAATAATCGAGGAAAACTTAGTTAAAAGGGTCTGGCGAAGAGGCGGACTTACGTCGCGAAGAGGGGAGATTAGAAAAGAAAGGGGTAAGATAGCGAGATTATTAATTAAAGGCAATAGGATAAAATAGTAGATTAAACTATAAGAAAACGAGCTTAAGGGGGGTATATAATTATTATTAATCTACGAGGGGATATAGCTATAGACTAGGTCTAAATGTCTATATATATAATATAGAGGTTACGTAGGATAATATATAATATAACCTAACACTATGACAATTAGTAAGGGCCCCCCCTTTCCCTATATAAATTATGCTAATTATTACTCTTAGGACCTTAACGAGCTACTCCTTTAAATCTAAGACCTAGATGTTATAGAAAAGCTCTATAGCCGGCCTCGCTTAGCGAAGAATACTAGCTAAACTATGCCTCGAGCCCTAACGCACTTCCGAGATTAATAAGACGATAGCCTTAAGCTAGCCTTACAGCCGCGAGGAAGAGGAAGAGGCAAAGGCAGAGGCAAAGGCACTACGCTACCGCGGTCTAGTTAAGCCGGCACCCGCCGCCTTAACGCAAGCGTGCGCTATATACGTACGCAACACGAGATAGACGAGTAAGGCAGTTAGCCTAGTCAGTCGTCGTAAGGAGGATCGCGTGCGTGTATAAA
This sequence comes from Ophiocordyceps sinensis, assembly GCA_012934285.1. Taxonomy (NCBI): domain Eukaryota; kingdom Fungi; phylum Ascomycota; class Sordariomycetes; order Hypocreales; family Ophiocordycipitaceae; genus Ophiocordyceps; species Ophiocordyceps sinensis. Next base: position 4,581,795 of record JAAVMX010000006.1, on the reverse strand, counting down.
TACACGGGGAAGAGGTATATAGGGAAGAGGATTAAGGGGGAGACAAGGCAAGGGCAGGGGCAGAGGGGCTAGAGCTACGCCTACGTCGTCGGCTATAGAGGAGGTTATTCCCGCCACGCAGCCTAAGGCTACGCAGCTCGCAGCCTAGTTAAAGATGCGTTATTTAGGTGAATTAAGAGGCGAATTAAGATGCGGTATCTAAGCGAATTAAGCTATGCGAATTAAGCTATGCGAATTAAGCTATACGAATTAAGCTATGCGAATTAAGCTATTGCATTGCGAATGCGAAGTGCGCACGCCTATTAGTGTATTAAGAAGGAACCTGATTATTTAGGCGGGTCTATTAATTACTATAGCGCTATACCTAAATTAAGTAGCACGGGCTAGGTACACGGGGTCGGCGTAGAAATTATAGGTTTCCTATTTAAATAGAGATTTCTACCTATGCAAATAGTAATACTCTTTGTTAGTTAGTTAAATAAACAAAGGGGGTTGCAAACTAGCTGGATTAGTCTATATTTTTTCTATTAACTAAGGGGCGACGAACAGCCCCTTTATATAGGCTATAAACGCGTACATTTTGTATAAATCGGGGACCCTAATAATAGCGTTACTAACTCGGCCGCCCTTGCGATAATTAAGTCATTGACTTAATCGCCCTTATAGGCATAGCCCCGACGTCGCAATAAGGGCTTAAAAAGGGGCGGCTTTAGGCCTTATTAATATACGCGTTTATAGCCTATATAAAGGGGCTATTCGTCGCCCCTTAGTTAATAGAATTATATGGACTAATCTAGCTAGTTTATAACCCCCTTTGTTTGTTTAACTAACTAATACTAATTAGTAATTAAACGATTAATTATAGATTAGGTAGAAGAGATAGAGCTTAATCGTCGAAAGTGCATTAGATCTTTATCCCTCGAGATTCTATTCCCTATACCTAAAGACGGTCCTTTATACTAAGAATAAGGAACCTAGGCGAGTTAGAGCCGACAAAGCTATTATAATATAGCTAGCTTTCGGTAGCCGCCGATAAGTTCTTTCCTAGCTCTTACTTAATCCCGTCTCGCTTCGAGAAGAAGAAAAGTTACGTTAAGCAATAGTGCGTTAGCAACGTAAGATAACCTTCGTAATAACCCTTGAGATCCCCTCCGATAACTCCGTGTGTTTTTATTAAATTATACTATATCGAACCCTATCGATAACCTTAACGCGCCCGGCCCTATACTAAAAGCAACTAAGCCTAACGATAACCCCCTTCCCGGTTAGCTAAAAGGCATCGGTATCTTTAGTTCGTACTATAATAAAGCTAATATTGCATTCTAAGAGATAGACGTTACCTATAATAATATAAATAAGAAAGCAGTTACGACCTACGTAACCTAGTTTATTATTATTAATACCGGCTTAACTATTTATAGATACGAGCTATTTACGGACTTTTAGGAATACTTTAACAGGTAGATAAAGGCTATATAAAACCGGGCAGATAAATATTTTAAGAAGGCCCTTAAATCCTTCTTACGGTCCTATAGAATCTAGACCGGCGTTAAAAACAGCAGCTATATAGCATCGTTTTTAATGCTTTAGCGCTAATATATTCCCTTAATTTAGCTAAAAGACAAACTACCTTTAGACTAATCGTCTTTCTATAACGATTAAACCCGAGAGTTTGTAAGGAATACATCCGTTGCGGCCCTAGCCGCTATAACTACCCCCTCTTCCCCGGTTGTCTTAAGCACGGCCCTAACAGCACCTTTTAATGCCTTAACCCTAGCTTTTATAATAACCTTTACGACGGTACTATTAACACCCGCGGCTATCCCCTTTACGCTACCGGCTACCCCGGCAGTTATATTCGCGCTAGAACCCTCCTTTCCCTTATTAGCCTTAATATATGCTACCTCTATCGATCCCGCCTTATACTCACGAGATAAAATACCCGGTATATTCCTAAACCCTTAGGCCCCTCCGTTCTAAGATATATTAAAGACGCTAATAACACTTTACCCGACTTTATACTAATTCTCTAAGACCCTTCCGATTAATATAACGTTAAAGGCAGCCTATACGATAGTCCCTTTATACGACGTTTTAAACGAGGAGATAGATATAGACCTCCTATAAAAGTTTATTAAGCTATAGGATAAAAGCAAAAACTATATAAAGGAGCTATATAATATCCTTAATAATAAAGTCCGAATCTTTACGGACGTTTATTATATAGTTAAGGCCCGGCCCGGCTATTTCTATATACTCTTTCCCTAAATCCTTACCGGGCGAGCCTAAGACTACTATATTTAGCATATAGAATAGGATAGCACGTTTAGGCAGGCCTACGACCTGCTAAAGGCTTACTTTAACACCGAAGTAAACTATTAATACTATTAGGTAGATTAAAGTACTATAACTTTTAAAAAGCTATAAGTTAAGTATCTTAATAAGACCTAATAGGAAGTCTTATAGACCCTTTTTAATAAGCTATAACGATATTAACGCGCTTTAGGATTTAAGTTCGCCGGAGACCTCCTCCTTTACACTACGTTACTTAACGTATGTGTTATAGAACCACTAATCTAGGTTCCTAGTTTACTTTCTTTTTTCTAAAGTACGGGACGACTTAAGTACTAAGGGACTTAAGTACGGAAATACTTAGTATAAAGGTACCGGGGTACTTGGTACTTAGTACTTAGTACTTTATGACTTAGTATAAAGATATTCGCCCCGGACTTACCTATTATCCGGTCACACCCCTTTCTAGCTTAAGACACACCCCTTTTACGAACCTAAGTCCTTTAGGACTTAGCTTCCTTAGGTACGGGACGTACCACGCCGCTACGGTCACGCCGACGATCTTATTAAGCACCTTTGCCTAATAAGACCCGATGATTAGCTCGATGCCCTGCATAAGGGACCGACACCTAGACTACCGGGAGCTATAGGCCTAATATAGCCCCCTCGGCTTTTAGGACCGATTATTCGACCGATCCTTCGCATAAGGAGGTCACACGACTTATATCGTATGACCTACCTATATAACTTTATGCATGTAGTGCATAAAATAGGCCTATATGACCTAGTTTAGTCTATAATGGCTTTAGAACGACGCGGGAGGCAGCCTTCTCGAGGTTAGCCGACCTATATAGCCCCTACGCAGCCCTAGGGACCCGCATTAGTTCGGGGCAGTGTAAGGGATACGTGGCAGAAGGTGCTAGAATGAAAGGGACGTACCGGGACCGTCCGGACGGACGGGAAGAGCTATATAAAGGAACTTTAGTCCGCCCTTCCTTAGGCTCTCCTTCTTTCCTTTCTTCTTTAGCTTTTATCACAGTTTTAGTTTAAATGCCTGCTAAGTGACCTATACCTCTTCTAGTAGTGCCCTTAGTATTCTAGCCTCGACTACCCCTACTTGCTTAGACTTAGCTAGCCGGTCTAGTATAAGTGACTACGAGTGCTCCTCTGCTTACTATTCCGCCCCTATAGCTTTTAAGGATAAATAACGCCCTTTATTAGTCTTTAACTATTAGAGACTTAGTCCGGTTAGACTGTCTTCTATCTTCTAACCGTTTTATTATAGTATGCTAAAACGTCCCGGAATTTAGCTATACGCTATATAACCCCCCTTAGACCGTAGAAAAGCTATTCTCCGCACTACGTTCCTCTTTAAAGACCTATCTATCGATATAAGCAAAGAACGGCACGTCCGGCACGTTTATATAATATCGTACCGAGGTAATAGATATAAATAATAAATATAATTTATTAAGCGTATTCTATACCGACCGAAAATATACTAATAACCGCGGCAACGGCCGTAGGTTTAGCGGGGGTAGTAGACGAGGCTACCGTAGCCTTCGTAGCGGCGGTAGTAGCTTTAGCAACCGCTAATAGTCGAGGAAATGCTTCGTTTATTAAAAGAAAGGCTGCTAATCGATAAAGCATACCCTAAAGGAACGAGCTAAGTCTAAGGCTTAATACTACGCGTAATGCCTTTTAACTAGCAACCTTAGTATAGGATTCGAGGCCTATCTTACCGAATATAAAGGTAATAAGACTCCTTAAGCCGGTATCGAATAGCGTAACGATAAGGCTAGTAACGACGAAGAACTAACTAAGTAGTAAGCCTTGTAAATCTTATGCTAATTGTCTTTTAACTATTTAATTACGGGCGAAGACGTATAAGGGAAAGACTAGTTAAGCGTCCCGGCTACGAAATTCGTCCTCGACCGTTACTTAAAAACCCGTTTCTACAGTATCCTCGTAGATACTAAAGCAGCTATAGTCTCTACCGTAGGTTAAGACTAATATCTCGCCTTATAATAAGAAGACCCTTCTATTTTGCTCGATAAATCTACCGCCGGCTAGGCCTATATTAAATTCGGCAGCGGCGAGGACGTGTATTCCCTCGGCTCCGTTGCCCTTAAGACCCCTATCGGCCGTATTACATTCTATATGCTAGGAACGACGACTCCCTTCCTCCTTTACGTAGCTAATATAAATCGCGTAGGCGTATACTTTAATAACACTACCGATACGATTATCGGTCTAAGTATAAACGTCCCCGTTATTCGTAAATAAGGCTATCTATAGTTATTCTTTAGTAAGTAAGAGAATCTAGTCGCCTTCTAAACTAAAGCCGAGATATATACGCTTTACCGCCGATTTAGCCACCCGGCCGTTAATAGGCTTTACTACTTATTAAAATAAGTAAGGCATAATAACATTTTAGTAGAAATACTAAAGGGTATCTTAAAATTCTACTATTACTGCTAAGCCTATGCGCTAGCACCCCGGAGGTTTAGGTTTATATTAAAGGATAACTAAGAATTTAACTTTAAGGTCGTCGTTAATATAATATAGCTAAAAGTCGGTAGTAGCACCCGTCCGGTGCTATACGCAGTCGATATAGCGATATCTTTCTAAAGAGCGCGATTCCTCCCGTTTATATTAGCTAAGGATAAATAGGAAATACTTAAGGCACTTTAGATCGATATATACCTTAGGCCCCTTAACTTTATCCGGTATAATATAGGAACTAACTTCGCATTAACCGAGCTTTATAATTAAGCTTGTATTATAGGTATTATATAGACCTAGATCCCTATTAAGGCATATTAGTCTATAGGTAAGTTTAAAAGGTATTACGGCCCGCTCTATCGTGCGTTTAAAATAATATACGCTAAGATCGGTAGGATAATAGCCCTTAAATCCGTCTAATAAATAGCTATTAAAGCCGTAAATAATATAGTAGGACTAAACGGCCTTATCCTTACGCTCCTCGTCTTTAGAGCGTACCTATAGATAACTTAAGACTCCCTTCCTTTAGCAACTACGGTATAGAGAGCCGCGACTATCTAAAAGGCTATAAAAGCCTTACGGTAGCTCTCCGCCGCGCGATAAGTTAAGGATAGCCTATAAGCTCGAAACGGCCCTTTAACCCTTAATACTCTATTACTACCGCTATAGAGTAAAGTCTGCGTCTAAAGAGAGAAGCGAGGATAGTAGGGTCTATATAAGATCGCCTTTATTAACGGCTACGACGTTACTATTAAGACCGTTAACGGCCTTACGGTCTTCCGTTCTACCCTCGTATCGCCGTACTACTATAGCAATAAAGATACCCTAGATCCCTTTATCCTCGATAATACGGATACCCTCTCTAAGGTCGGTTCCTTTACTCCGGACGAAATTCCCGAGCTAGACCCTTCCCCTTCTCTAGTGCGAGCATTGCCTACTCCCCTATAACCCCGTAAGCGCGGGCGCCCCTCGGGTTTACGGAATAAGCTAAAGACCGTAACCTTTAATAATTAATTCCTAGTTAAGAAGTATCGAACGCTAGGCAGTCGGGTCCTCGACATTTAAGTAGAGTATTACTATTTGCCTAAGTATAAATCTCTATTTGCCTAAGTAATACTTTAGGTACCCCCTTAAAATGCCTAACCCCCCCCCGTATAGCCGCGCTTATATAGATATAGTATGTATGCTTACTAAGCTATAGGCTAATTCTTCGCATCGTTAAATCGCATCGTTAAATCGCATCGTTAAATCGCATCGTTAAATCGCATCGTTAAATCGCATCGTTAAATCGCATCGTTAAATCGCATCGTTAAATCGCATCGTTAAATCGCATCGTTAAATCGCATCGTTAAATCGCATCGTTAAATCGCATATATTAAGGAGCCGTACATATAGTAGAAGGCACGTAGTAGAAGGCACGTAGTAGAGGGCACGCAGTAAGGCACGTAGTAAGGCACGCAGTAGGGCATATAGCCGGGCACGCAGTAGGGCACGCAGCTAGGTATAAAGCATATATTAAGGCGCCGTATATATAGTAGAAGGCACGTAGTAAAGGGCACGTAGTAAAGGGCACGTAGTAAGGCACGCAGCCGGGCATAAAGCATATATTAAGGAGCCGTACATATAGTAGAAGGCACGTAGTAGGGCACGTAGCCGGGCATAAAGCATATATTAAGGCGCCGTATATATAGTAGAGGGCACGTAGTAGAAGGCACGTAGTAGAGGGCACGCAGTAGGGCACGTAGTAAGGCACGCAGGCGGGCATAAAGCATATATTAAGGAGCCGTATATATAGTAGAAGGCACGTAGTAAGGCACGCAGCCGGGCATAAAGCATATATTAAAGCGCCGTATATATAGTAGAAGGCACGTAGTAGAAGGCACGTAGTAGAGGGCACGTAGTAGGGCACGTAGTAAGGCACGCAGCCGGGCATAAAGCATATATTAAGGAGCCGTATATATAGTAGAAGGCATATAGTAAGGCACGCAGCCGGGCATAAAGTATATATTAAGGCGCTGTATATATAGTAAAGGGCACGTAGTAGAAGGCACGTAATAGAGGGCACATAGTAGGGCACGTAGTAAGGCACGCAGCCGGGCATAAAGCATATATTAAGGAGCCGTATATATAGTAGAGGGCATATAGTAAAAGGCACGTAGTAAAAGGCATGTAGTAAGGCACGCAGCTAGGCATAAAGCATATATTAAAAAGCCGTATATATAGTAGAAGGCACGTAGTAGGCTAGGCAGCCGGGAGCGAGCCGTAGACGGATATTTTATACGTAAAGAATTATTAGTCTACGGCTTGCTATAAATACGCACTATATTTATATAGGCGCGGCTAAGCGTAGGGGGGTTAAGCGTTTTCCGGGGTATACGTAGGCTATAAAAAAATATCACTTAGGCAAATAGAGATTTATACTTAGGCAAATAGTAATACTCTTTAGGTAATAGCAATTAAAAAGGAAGAAAGGCTCTAAGGCTTAAAATAGCCTATACGGAAGGATTAAAAGCTATAAATAATGTAAATCACTAAGAATAATAGCTCTTATCCTTTCTAGTAGGGAGGCTAACTAGTCTCTATATATAGGAAAAACTCTTAGACGAAATCAGCCGTAAAGACCTAAGGAAAAAAAGGTAACATAAATAATCAGACGGAAGGATTGGTAGGAAAAACAATAGATCGTGCCGTACGATAAATAAGTTATATAGTTAGTAAATAAAACGCAGTCTAGTAGAAGATTAGTATATTCTACGGTAGAAGCCGTAGAAGAGAATTAGAATTCTACGGTAGAAGACTGTAAAAGGGAAGAGATTTTACGGGTAAAGACTATATAAATAACCGTAAAATCACTATAAAATCATAGTGAAATATAACAATAGGAAAGTAGGTAAATGCGCCTAGAGAAGTATAGGGTAAATAACCTTAAAAGCCCGTAGAATTCTATAGTAGAATCTAAGGAAGAACGAGGGATTTCCTAATAGAAAGCAAATAGGGAAGATAGTAATGTTAATATACCCCCTTAGCTAGACGGGGATAACTTCCGGCTAGTTAGAATTATTATCGACTTCTTCTTAAATCCTAAAAGAAATATTCGTAAGTCGAAGTTAGTAAAGGAACGTTTAAAAACATTATCGTAGAAGCAATTTAGTTAATCTATCCGTAACTATCTCGTTAGAAGGGATATACTTAATATTAAGAGTATTACGTAAGAATTCCTATCGGGCCTAGTAGTTATGAATTTTAACGTGCTTTAAGGCGGTTTAAATCTTTAGAATCTTAGCGGAAACTAGGCGAATTGTCTAGGTATTATCGCACTAAATAGTAGGAATAAGAATATCTAGTTGTAGAGAAATATAGTTAAATAAACGAAGAATAGAAATTAGCCCTTTCGCGGTAGAAGAGACTATAAGAAGTTCGGCTTTAGTAAAAGAAATAGTAACCGTAGACTGTTTCCTAGCACTCTAAGCGATTAGATTGTTAAAAAGGCTAGTAAAATAGCCCTTAGAAGAATAAAGAATATCTAGGTCGTTAGCGTAAGCGGTATCGGAAGCTATTACGAGTTCTTATTCGTCTATATCCGAAAGCTTAATCGTAAGGAAACGCGATTTGTATAAGTAGGTTACTAAGCTTTTAGCAAGCTTAATATAGAGCGTAGATAGGTTTTATATATGCTTAGCTAATAAATTCGACGGTTTTACGGCGTTAAGACGGGTAGAAATAGTTATATAATTATAGAAACCGACTAAAGACTAAAAGTAGTAGATTTAGTTATCTATAGCCTAACCCTAGTGTTTCTCTAGCTTCTCGGGAAGTAGGAATAGATAAAGGGTAGAAATAAGCCGTAGAACCGTAGAAGTAGGGATTAAACTAAACTTAAAAGCAATCTTATCTAGGTAAACGTCTTAGTATAACTATAGCTTTCGCTGCTTACGGTCTTGGATAATTATTATCCTAAGGAAATAGGTAAGCTCTCCGTAGTTAAAAACTATATATTTCTGCTTAAAGTAGCGGATAAAATTGTTAGTAGCCTTACGGTACTCCCTATAGAAAAGAATAATAATATTATCTATAAAAAAGAAAGTAATAATACTACTTATAGTAGATATAAAAATATAAGGATCCTCCGCACTTTACTAAAGGCTTAGTTCGGTAAGAGACCTAGATAATTGCCGTTACTAAAGAAAAGGCGAACGGCGAAGCTTATATAAAGCCTTTATTAACCGAGTTATAAAACTAAATACCTTAAATCCGTTTAGGAAGTAGATATATACTTCTTTATCTAGATCGGCATTTGTAAAGGCGTTAACCGCGTTAAGTAAGCGGGTTTCTATGCTAAATTTAGCGGTAATAGCAATTATAATGCGAAAGTTTCACGCTATAAGCGTCGCGGCGTATATTTCTTTTCCGCTAAACGGCTAAAGGTCTCCTCGTATATAAAGGCGAGACTTAAACTTCCTAAGGTAGCCGTACTTATTAAACTTATAATCGAATGCCTATATTAATAGAAGAGGACGTATAAAAGCGTTCGCTCTTAGGGTAGGCGAAGGAAAGAAGGTCTTCCGCTAGCAAAGGGAGTCCTATTCTACCTTTCTAGCGTCTTTAAACTTAGGTCTATACGGATGCGTTTCGAGATTAGACTAAGACTTTAGAAGGGCGGGTAAATCCTATTTATATATCTTCTTAGGTTTAAGAGAAGTAGTAAATACAGCCGTAAAAGCGGTGCTATTAGCCGGTAAATGCCTAACGTAGGCGAATATAAGATATCGACCTAAAAAACGGTTTAAACGAGTAAGGCGTAAATCCCTTATAAACCTTATCGTCCGTATACTATCTATAGGAATAGTATTATCGTAATCTATAGACCGAGAAGTAGCTTAAGGCAACTATACCTTAAGACGGTCTATAGGTTCTACGTTTATAGTTAGGGAAAGGGTAGAGATATTAGGTTAAAAATCCTATATATTCTTAAAAACGTCCTCCGGTAGTTCTAAGGTTTAGTTAAGAGTCGGGAGCTAAGGATTACTATCGGCTAAAACGTCTTTTAGACTAATATACTTATCCGGAAGCAATATTAGTATTAACTAGAATTCTGCTTTATCTTTCTCTTCTTCCTATATAATATATAGTAGAAATGCCGGTAATAATACTTATATTAGCGGTTTAGATATCTTAGACGCGGTAAAAAACTAAGTCTCGTTAAATATTATATCTCGAACTCAACGAACCTCCTATCTCTATAGGATCTATATAGGAAAAATATTAGTTAAATTATACCCGACTAAGTAACTAACCTCTATATAAGATTCCTACTTAAGATTACGTTTCTATGTGTTAGTTAAGGCCTTAGTAGTTAGTAGGTAGGCTTTATAGCTAAAAGCTTAAAGATAACCGAATCTTAATAGTTAGGGAAGGAGAAAAGCCGGTATATTCCGGTCGTAATCCTTTAACTAGTCGTAAAGGATCTCTATCTAGGAAATTTACTTCGATAGAAATAATATAAAGGAAGCTGCCTAACGGGCTAAAATCCGATTGTATAAATATACTATAGTTTTCTACGTTTCTATCTATAAATGCTTAGGCAAACTTCCTTTAATCCTTATAGATTAAGCTTTCGTAGATATTACCCCTTTAGCTCGTTCGGCAGCGCCGTTAAGCGGGTGTATAAGGAGCAGTAGGCTTATTATAAATGCCCTACTAGTTAATAAAATCTTAAAAATCCCGTCGAAGGGCTCGGTCGTTGTCTTAATAGATCGTACCGATAGAAAGTAAGAACTATCGGGAGATATACCGACCTAGGCTCTTAAAGCATAAATTTAGCTCGTCTATAGAGGCGTCTAAAAGCGTATATAGAAAAACAAGCTTTATATAGTTATCCTTAATAAGAAATGCAACGTTCTTATTATTATAACTCTTATATATAGAAAAGATATCGTAAAATACCTTAGAAAAGGGAAACATCGCCTTAGAAAGCGGCGGTTCGCGGTTGATAATTCGTTTAGCCTACGTAAGTTTATAGGGCTTATAGGAGATTATCTTATTAAAGGTTAGTAACTATAGTATTTTAAGAGCTTTCGAAAGCGCTTTATTATTCGGATATCTAAGTCGTTAGTGCTAAAGAGAAAGTTCCTCTATACTTATTAGTATAGAATCCGGTATAGTAGCCGAAAAAGGTGCTATAACCGGGGTTTCTATAGGGGAATGTATAGAAGGAACGGAAGCAATAGTTAGAAGCATAGTAGAAGGTATTAACGGGTTATATTCGATAATATACTAGTTATAAATTAGCTCCGTTATGAAAATTATACGGGTTAAAGAAGAGATCTATCTAGTCTACGGGTTTTACGAAAGATTCGCCTTATATAAAAGACGAAGTAAATAAAAGGACGTGTGAAAAGACGGGATATATGCTACTTAACTAAGCTAAAAAGTGCCCGTTAAAATGCGTATAAACACCGTGCCTATCTTAAGAATTAGAGTGCTTCTACTACCTATAAGTGCGTACTTAGAAGAAGGCTAGAAGTTATAGAAGCGCTCTTTATTATTGTAAATATATCTATTAGACCTTAAATCTATAATAAAAGAATCCCTTAATAGGTATTCCGTAGTAGTCTATAGAATAACTAATAGTAAAAAGGTCGTAAGAATATTAGCGGTAGCCGTAGCTTATACTATCTTTATCTTAGTCTTATTATTCTTCCGCTACTCCTCGTCGCGAAGAAGTATTACGTTAACTTTAGCCTTATTAGCCGGAACCTTAAGGTAATCGTCTATAGTCTTTTAGACGTCTTTATCGGGTTTCTATAATAGAAGTTAAACGGAAGGGTTAAAGTAATAATACTATCGGAAATAGTATCGTTCTTTATAAACGCACGGCGGACCCTCCTTTTTCTTGCCTTTATCTTTATCTAAGGACGTAGCTGCTAAAGTAGTTGCCGATTTATTAGTAGATTCCGCGGCTAGGGACTATATTCCCTAGCTTTAGAACTTTGCAAAAGCGTTGGTTTTTAGCGTTTTAGTCGTAGCCTTTAAGGCTTACGAACGCTCGAAAAGTTCGGATATCTTAAATCCGTCGGGGAAAGACTACTCGTAACCTAGCTTATTTAGGCGGGTATTATCCTTTATCTTATTTATCTAGTATTCTATAAAAGGGCTAGAAATTAGCTAAATAGCCTTAAGAAAAAGCTATATAGCTTAAAGACCTTCCGATTCCGGTAGCTTAATTCGCCGGGCATTAGTACGGCTTTTCTACTAGTTAGAAATCTATATCGTAATATCCGTCCGGTCTAGTGCCTTTAAAATAGTATAGAACTACGTAAGAATAGTCTTTTATTGCGTTTACGAAGTCGGCTTTATATACTGCTATAGTAAAGCTAATTCCTTAGAAACCTTATATTCGTCGGTAATCGTTAAGTAGTAGTTCCTAATGTTTTAAATAATAAACTACTAAATTAACGTAAGAGATTTCTATTAGTCCTTATAGGCTTAAAGCAATATACAATACCGGGAAAAGAGAAACTTAAACCTCTTAAGTTCTTTTATAGATAAACTAGCAATATTAGTAATAGTCGCGTTAATTATTCTAGCTATTAGTTCTATAGGAAGAGGCAGTAAGGGTTTCTAAAGTTTAAGCGTAATAGAAGGATCGATTTTCTCCTAAATCCCTTAGGTAAGTGCGTATTTCTAGATCGTTAAGATCTATCGGTCTTAGTCCGCTAGTCTATTTAAAATAGGTTTTAAAGTAATATCGGCTATAATAGATATAGTAACGTAGGTAAAAGTATAGTAAAATCACTAGAAAAGAGGTAGTTAAATATATAATATATAGAGTATTACTATTTGCCTAAGTATAAATCTCTATTTGCTTAAGTAATATTTTTTTTATAGCCTACGTATACCTTAGAAAACGCCTAACCCCCCCGCGCCTAGCCGCGCTTATATAAATCTAGTGCGTATTTATAGCAGGCCGTAGACTAATAATTCTTTACGTATGAAATATCCGTCTATAGCTCGCTCCCGGCTGCCTAGCCTACTACGTGCCTTCTACTATATATACGGCTCTTTAATATATGCTTCGTGCCCGGCTGCGTGCCCTACTACGTGCCTTTTACTACGTGCCTTCTACTACGTGCCCTCTACTATATATACGGCTTTTTAATATATGCTTTATGCCCGGCTATATGCCTTACTATATGCCTTACTACGCGCCCTTTACTACGTGCCTTCTACTATATGCCTTACTACGTATATAGCTCCTTAATATATGCTTTATGCCCGGCTGCGTGCCTTACTGCGTGCCCTTTACTACGTGCCCTCTACTATATATATAGCGCCTTAATATATGCTTTATGCCCGGCTGCGTGCCTTACTACGTGCCCTCTACTATATGTACGGCTCTTTAATATATGCTTTATACCCGGCTGCGTGCCTTACTGCGTGCCCTACTATATGCCTTCTACTACGTGCCTTTTACTACGTGCTTTCTGCTATATATACGGCGCCTTAATATATGCTTTATGCCCGGCTATATGCCTTACTATATGCCCTCTACTATATATACAGCTCCTTAATATATGCTTTATACCCGGCTGTATATCTTACTACGTGCCTTACTACGTGCCCTCTACTACGTGCCTTCTACTATATGCCTTCTACTATATATACGGCGCTTTAATATATGCTTTATGCCCGGCTGCGTGTCTTACTACGTGCCCTCTACTATATATACGGCTCCTTAATATATGCTTTATACCCGGCTGCGTGCCTTACTACGTGCCTTACTACGCGCCCTCTACTACGTGCCTTCTACTATATGCCTTACTACGTATATAGCTCCTTAGTATATGCTTTATGCCCGGCTGTATGCCTTACTGCGTGCCTTACTATATGCCTTCTACTATATATACGGCTCCTTAATATATGCTTTATACCCGGCTGCGTGCTTTACTACGTGCCCTACTACGTGCCCTCTACTACGTGCCTTCTATTGCGTGCCTTCTACTATATATACGGCGCCTTAATATATGCTTTGTGCCCGGCTATATGCCTTACTACGTGCCTTCTACTATATGTGCGGCTCTTTAATATATGCTTTATGCCCGGCTACGTGCCTTACTATATGCCCTACTATATGCCTTCTACTACGTGCCTTCTACTATATGCCTTCTACTATATATACAGCGCTTTAATATATACTTTATGCCCGGCTGCGTGCCTTACTATATGCCTTACTACGCGCTCTCTACTACGTGCCTTCTACTATATGCCTTACTACGTATATAGCTCCTTAATATATGCTTTATGCCCGGCTGCGTGCCTTACTGCGTGCCCTTTACTACGTGCCCTCTACTATATGTATAGCGCCTTAATATATGCTTTGTGCCCGGCTGCGTGCCTTACTACGTGCCCTCTACTATATATACGGCTCTTTAATATATGCTTTATGCCCGGCTGCGTGCCTTACTGCGTGCCCTACTATATGCCTTCTACTACGTGCCTTTTACTACGTGCTTTCTGCTATATATACGGCGCCTTAATATATGCTTTATGCCCGGCTATATGCCTTACTATATGCCTTCTACTATATATACGGCTCCTTAATATATGCTTTATGCCCGGCTGCGTGCTTTACTACGTGCCCTACTACGTGCCCTCTACTACGTGCCTTCTATTGCGTGCCTTCTACTATATATACAGCGCTTTAATATATACTTTATGCCCGGCTGCGTGCCTTACTATATGCCTTCTACTATATATACGGCTCCTTAATATATGCTTTATACCCGGCTGCGTGCCTTACTACGTGCCCTTTACTACGTGCCCTTTACTATATACCCTCTGCTATATATACGGCGCCTTAATATATACTTGGTACCTAGCTACGTGCCTAACTACGTGCCCGGCTGCGTGCCCTACTACGTGCCTTACTACGTGCCTTACTGCGTGCCCTCTACTACGTGCCTTCTACTACGTGCCTTCTACTATATATACGGCTCCTTAATATATGCGATTTAACGATGCGATTTAACGATGCGATTTAACGATGCGATTTAACGATGCGATTTAACGATGCGATTTAACGATGCGAAGAATTAGCCTATAGCTTGCTAGGCATATATACTATATCTATATAAGCGCGGCTAGGCGGGGGGGGGTTAAGCATTTTAAAGGGGTACCTAAAGTATCACTTAGGCACATAGAGATTTATACTTAGGCAAATAGTAATACTTAATATATATAAATAAACTATAAAAACTAAACTAAGTGCGGGAAAAAACTAATAGTATAGGGTAAACGTACTAACTAATCCTCCGCGACTTAATCCTATAAGAAAGGATTAAAAGCTATAAGGTGTAAACTACTAAGAAGAATAGCTTTTATCTTATTTAGTAAGGAGGCTAACTAGTCTCTATATATAGGAAAAATCCTCGGACGAAATCAGCCGCGTAGACCTAAGGAAAAACAGGTAACGTAAATAATCGGACGGAAGGATCGGTAGGAAAACCAATAGATCGTGCCGTACGATAAATAAGCTATATAGTTAGTAAATAAATAAGCAGTCTAATAGAAGACTAGTGAATTCTATAGTAAATTCTACGGTAGAAGCCGTAGAAGAGAATTAGAATTCTACGGTAGAAGACCGTAGAAGGGAATTAGAATTCTATAGTAGAAGACTATAGAAGGGAAGAGATTTCATAGGTAAAGACTGTGTAAATAACCGTAAAATCACTGTAAAATCACTGTAAAATATAACCGAAGAAAAGTAGGTAAATGCGCTTATAGAAGTGCGGGGTAAATGCCTGTAGAAGCCCGTGGAATTCTATAGTAGAATCTAAGGAAGAACCGGGGATTTCCGGGTAGAAAGCAAATAGGGAAGACGGTAATATTAACAGACTATAAAGCTATAGAGCGAGCATCTTAAGTCCTCTCAAGCAGCCTTTTAGGCAAACATAAGTCCGCATAAATAAGAAGTACACCCCTCCGCGGCACTAAGTCTATATACACAAAGAGTAAACCCCTCTATAGCACTAAGTCCGTATAAATAAGGAGTAAACCCCTCTACGGCACTAAGTCCGTATAAATAAGGAGTAAACCCGTCCGCGGCACTAAGTCTATATAAATAAGGAGTAAACCCCTCCGTAGCACTAAGTCCGCATAAACAAAGAGTAAACCCCTCCGCGGCATTAAGTCTATATAAATCAGGAGTAAACCCCTCCGTAGCATTAAGTCCGCATAAATAAGGAGTAAACCCCTCCGCGGTAAGTCTATATAATTAGGAGTTAACCCTTCTATAGGCAAATAAAAGTCTACTTAAATAAGGAGTAAACCCCTCCGTAGCAAAAAGTCTATATAATTAGGAGTTAACCCCTCTATAGCTTATAAACAAGGAGTTAACCTCTTTATAGAAAGAAAAACTCGCTTATTAGCACTCTATATTTATAGTAGGCACTCGAGCCGCACCGATCTCGAAAGACACTAATATATTACGGTTTAAAGATAAGGCTTACCTCGACCGCCTAATCCTAAAAAGGTAGGTATATCGACGAGACCTTCTAGCTGTCCTAATATATTATAGACAGCTTAAATAATACCTATTCGGCCTTTAATTCGAGGAGGCGGAGAGAACGCATCTTTAGAGTTATAAAGAAATAAAGTCCTAGACCGAGGTTAACTCTAAAACACTTACGAAGAAAGGCTAAGTCCTCGACTGCATATAGGTATACGTATATAAAATAGATAAGCACGGAAGGCTCTCGAAGTATAAGGTAAGAATAGTAGTCTAAGGGGATTAATAGCTTCGAAACGGATAAAAGACCTACGCGGTAACTCTCGTAGGACGAAGCTTTCGAACACTTATAACGATAGCTATAAGGTTCGACCTTAAACTAATATAGTACGATACGGTTAAAGCGTTCGTTAACGTAAAGCTTAACGAGATTATATATATAAAGATGCCGCTAGGGTATAGAAAACACTCTATTATCCTCCGACTTAATAAAGCCCTCTACGGACTGCGTAAATCCCCTCTTCTATAACATCGCGAACTTACGTTAACGCTTCGGGAGATAGGGTTTTAGACGGTACCGCACGAACTATACTGCTTAACGTTTAACGGTATTATCGTCTTCTTCTATATAGATAACATTGTCTTTATATATTATAAGAAGGATTAAGATAAGGCTAAATCTTTCTATAATTAACTTCGGGAAAAATATAAGCTTATAGGCGGCGATAACCTATAATAGTTCTTTAGCATTAAGATTCTATAAGACCGTAATTAAAAGTATATTTAGCTATTATAAGCCGCTTATATTAATAAGATCTACCCACTTATAAAGAAACGCCGCTCCTTTAATACACCGATAGGGGTAAAAGAGCTTCTCCCTTACGAAGGGATCGCTAAACACTATAAGATATAAGCCTACTAGGTAAACGTAGGTTCTATGCTATACGCGGCGGTTATCACCCGCCCCGATATCGCGTTTGCTACGTTAAGAATATGCAAATTGAATACTAACCCTAGACCGGAATATAAAGACGCCGTCGATCGAGTTCTCTACTATCTATACTAGACCCAGGGACTTACGCTTCGTCTAGAGGGTAGGGACGACTTTAAAGTAGTAAGTAACGCCTCTTTCGCCGATAATACCGACCGGAAAAGCTCTAAGGCATTTGCTATAAAGCTATTCGGAGGCTTAATCGGCTAAAGAGGTAATAAATAAGATATAGTTATAACCTTAATAACCGAGGCTAGGCTCCTAGCGTTATCACAGGCAGTAAAGGAGTTAATCTACGTAAGCAGGCTTATTAAAGAGCTCGACGTCTTCTTTAATAACTCCCGCATTTATATTTAATATAATAATATATAGACTATCCGACTAGTTACTGCCGAAGTCGCTACTCTATAGACAAAGCTTCGCTATATAGATATTTACAACTACTAGCTTCGTTAAGAAGTCCTTAATAAGACCCCCGATGTTAAATATACGCCTACCGCGAAGATAATAGCCGACGGCCTTACGAAGGCACTTTAAGGGCCCTCCTTTAAGGCCTTTGTCGAATAAATTAGCCTTCACGATGTTACCTAACGCCTCGCTAATTAAGAACTCCCCGAAACGACCGACGAAACAATATAAACCGACATATATATAGTGTAGGAAGGTTAGGAGATATAAATAGGCCGATAAAGCCGTATCATCGGGGGTAATAGTTTTAATATTAGGCATAATACACACGCGTTAGAGGAAATACTACGCATAGGCGACGGTAATAAAAAAAAATAACCGTAGGGAACCTAGTCCTTAATGCGATTTAGGGGGCCCTATGTGAAAACGTTAGGGAGACGATAGATAAGGGGCCTCGTTAAATATCTACGAGCATTAACTAGGCTAAAGGCGTCTAAAGACTCGATTAAGTATTAAATAAGAAGGAAGCTCTCCCGCAGCGAGGGCATATTAGCGTATCTCGCAATAGCGACTAGGCCGTCGATTTCGGCACGACGCACTAGGGGAATCGAGCATTAGCTACTAAACGACCTACAAACGACTACGAATACCCTTAACGGCGGTAGAGCTAAGAGGAACGAACGGAACGATGCTTCTACGTAGTAAGGGCATCTGCTGTATGTAGTAGCGGAAGGAATAGAGGAAGTATAAGAGCTTATAAAGCCGCACTCGTTAAAGCGCTTAGGCGTAGGATTAAACGGGCAGGGATTAAAGATATCCCGCTCCGATAGCTTAACGATAGAACGAGGATTAAAAACTCATCGGATTTAAGCTATTTAGCGACCTCTTAATGCTAGCTTCCCTCCCTTAAATTCGGGATCGAAGCTAGGGGGGTGTGTTAGATCACATAATAGAGGTCATAAAGATTAGGTTAGCATAACCGCCACGTAATATAAGGGAAATATCCCTTAAATACGGCCCCTATTATAAAAAGAGGGGAAGCACGTATAACACGCATTATTATATATTATATTAATATAACCTCTTTGCTATACAACCTATCTAGACCTATTATAACGCCTATTTAGTCCGAGCCGTAGATCTACGATCTAACACCTCGTCGGTCGCGTTATATACCGGTCGGAATAACGGCAGCGTTATAGACTTATCTAGCGGAAAGAGGTAGGGGAAGTCCTAAAGTAAGTCCGCTAGGATATAGTCCGCTAGGTTAACCGGCTTCTTAAGTTCTAACGCCTATTTAATCTCCTTTAATGAGATCGCCTTTACCGCGCCTATATCGCCCTATCGCTGCTTAAGCCGTCTTATCGTAGCGGTAAACACCGACGCTAAGACTAGCTTTGCGTATTTTAGGCGCTAGATCTAGGCCGGCTTAGCCTAGCCTAATAATCGTATCTAAACATCGGCCTTCTTATGCTAGATCGTATTATTCTTTACGATAAAAGTAACGTAGTTCCTTCTTATCTAAGGACGGCTTAAGAATACGTCTTAGCTAAGGCCTTAAACGATATAAGCGAAGATACCTTCCTTAATGCCGTTTATATCTATATCGAAGTAAACTATACCTTTAGAGCGTATAGGCTTTATATCGTCTAAGAAATATAGTAATACCTTCTTCTTCCTCTCTATATACTTTAACCTAAGCCGTCTTACGACGTTAAGGTCGACTATAGCGTAGTAATTATAGCTAGAGTCGACGAAGGCGCGAAAGTCGTTTACTTTATCTATCTTAATAGGTATCGATATAGGCTTTATCATTATATAGCCCTTCGCCCTCTATTACTCCCGCTAGACCGCTTCGTCTACCTACTTAGCCTAACTTCGCTAAGGGGTTACTTATTTCCTAAGTCGTTACTATTATCTACCTCTCCGATAACTTCGCCTTACGGCTATATGCCTTAGACCCTTAGAGGCTCTTATCGAGGGCCTTTACCTTTCTTATCCGGATACTTAAACGCCCGGTGGCCGGTTTTAGCGTATACCTAGCAGGCTCTCGATCTTAACGAGGATTTTCCCCTACCTCGGCCTCTACCGCCTTAGGCGGCACCGCTACTATAAAGGGCACTAACTCCTCTAACTCCTATTATTATAGAATCGCCCTCGGTATCTCGGCTATTTCCTTCTAAGGCTAGATAACTACGGCCGCGGGCGCTCCTTTAGGTAAGGGCGCTATATAAGCGCTCGATCTTAGCCGCGATTTAGGCTACCTATATATAGAACTTATAGAAGCTATCCTTCGGCAGTTCTATAGTCACTAAGGCTATACGGAGGCATAAGTTTAGAGTGCCCTTAAGGAAGATAATGTTTACCTTAGGCTCTTACGAGCTGCCGCCGGCTTTTATTAGCTTCTATTCGAACTTAGGCATAAAGGTAGTAAAGGTCTAATAGTCGCCTTACTTTATAGTGCGTAAGGCCGTAGTAGCTAATAGCTAAAGGTCTACGTTAAGGTATACGCTATTAAGGTATTTTAGGAATTTCGCCGGGTCGTACTAATATATATCGCCTTAGCTATAGAAGGTCGCTATAGTCTACTAAAGTAATATATCTAAGCACGTATAGATTAAATAAAAGATCTTCTAGTTAGTTAAGAAGAAACCTTAGTCTAATTCGTATTTCTCTTTTATTTAGTATAACTACGTAACGTAGTAGCGCCGCTAGCTATCGAAATTGCTTAGCAATAGGAGCGGTTTCTAGTTTAGCGGGGTCTTCGGCAAGAGCTAGATATTCTCCGTCCTTACATTAGGTAGTATTATCGATAGACCTAAGGTTAAATTAAGGGCAGAGGCGGTCGGCGGTATCTAATTTAGCTACTATATAAGAGACGAGATAAGGTTAAATAACCTTATAATTGCCTCCTACTATATCGCGTCTATTACTTAGACGCGCTCTATAGCGGCTGCTTATACCTCCCGAATTCGATCTAACTTAGCCCTAAGCGAGATCTCGTCTAAGGCCTATACTATATCGGTATTAGCGCGGTTATCTACTATTATAGGCGTCTATCGTAAGAGCTTTAGATATATAAAGGGCCGGCATAGGGTTTAACTTAACATTACGTAGCTAGATAATTAACTATCTAAAGCTAAGGAGGAGAGGAAGAAGAGCCCGCTATAGCTCGTCCTTCCCGTAGGTTTTATATATACGCCTTGCCCCTATATAGGCCCTACGTCGGCCCGACCGTGCCTTTATCTAGGGCATTGCTAGGCTATACGTGCTAGTAGCCGGCTTAATGCCGGGCCTACGTAGCGGCTAACCTAAGCGCCTACTACGGCATAGCCGTAGTGCGTACTACGGCGTAGCCCGTAATAATACCGATGCGTTGTTAACTATACGATGTATTATATACATCGGGGACCCCGATAATAGCGTTATTAACTCGGCCGCCCTTGCGATAATTAACTTATTAACTTAATCGCCCTTAGAAGCATAGCCCCGACGTCGTAATAAAGGCTTGCAAAGGGGCGGCTTTAGGCCTTATTAATATACGCGTTTATAGCCTATATAAAGAGGCTATTCGTCGCCCTTAGTTAATAGAATTATATAGACTAATCCAGCTAGTTTATAACCCCCTTTGTATATTAAACCAACTAACACTCTTACTGTTTGGCCTAGTATAAATCTCTATTTAGCCTAGTGACATTTCTTTTATAGCCTACGTAACCCCGGAAAACGTCTAACCCCCCTACGCCCAGCCGCGCCTATACAAATACAGTGCGCAGACTAATAATTCTTTACGTACGAAGTACGAATATCGGCTATATGCCCGGCTGCGTGCTCTACTGCGTGCCCTCTACTGCGTGCGCGGCCCCTTAATGTATGCTTCGTGTCCGGCTTGCTGCGTGCTCTACTGCGTGCCTCTGCTATGTATGCGGCTCCTTAATGTATGCTTCGTGCACGGCTCCCTACTGCGTGCCTTACTTCGTGCCTTAGAGCCTCGTTAGCTAGAGCGATACGATGCGGCGAGATACGACTTAACGATGCGATTTAACGATGCGATTTAACGATGCGATGCGATGCGAAGAATTAGCCTACAGCCTGCTAGGCAAACGCACTGTAATTAAGTAGGCGCGGCTAGTCGTAGGGGGTGTAGGCGTTTTTCGGGTGTAAGCAAAGTATCACTAGGCTAAATAGAGATTTATACTAGGCTAAATAGTAATACTCTATATATATCGGTCTATATTATTTCGTCGGTCGTTTTAGTGAGTTCTCGATCGGCGAGGCATTAGGAGATATCGTAAAGGCTAATTTATTTAATAAAGGTCCTAAAGGAAGGCCCTTAAAGTGCTTTAGTAAAGCCGTCGGCTATTATCTTCGCGGTAGGGGTATATTTAACGTCGAGGGTCTTATTAAGGACTTCTTAACGAAGCTAATAGTTATAAATATCTATATAACGAAGCTTCGTCTATAGAGTAGCGACTTCGGCAGTAATTAATCGGATAGTCTATGTATTATTATATTAAATATAAATATAAGAGTTATCGAAGAAGACGTCGAGCTCTTTAATAAGCCTGCTTACGTATATTAACTCCTTTACTGCCTATAATAACACTAGGAGCTTAGCCTCGGTTATTAAGGTTATAACTATATCTTATTTATTAGCTCTCTAGCCGATTAAGCCTCCGAATAGCTTTATAGCGAATGCCTAAGAGCTTTTCCGGTCGGTGTTATCGGCAAAAGAGGCGTTACTCGCTACTTTAAAGTCGTCCTTACCCCCTAAACGAAGCGTAAGTCCCCGTATATAGTATAAGTAGTAGAGGACTCGATCGACTGTATCTTTATATTTCGGTCTAAGGTTAGTGTTAAATTTATATAGTCTTAACGTAGCAAACGCGATATTAAGGCGGGTAATAACCGCCGCGTATAGCACGGAGCCTACGTTTACTTTATAGGCTTATATCTTATAGTATTTAGTAATCCCTTTATAAGGAAGAAACTCGTTTACCCCTATCGGTATATCGAAGGGGCGGCGTTTCTTTATAAGTCGGTAGACCTTATTAATATATACGGCTTATAATAGCTAAATATACCGTTAATTACGGTTCTATAGTATCTTAATGCTAAGGAACTATTATAGGCTATCGCCGCTTATAAGCTTATATTTTCTCCGGAGCTAGTTTTAAAGCGATTTAGCCCTATCTTAATCCTTCTTATAATATGCAAAGACAATATTATCTCTATAGAAGAAGACGATAATACCGTTAAACGTTAAATAGCATAGTTTATATAGCACCGTCTAAAAACCTATCTCCCGAAGCGTTTACGTAAGTTCGTAGTGCTATAGAAGAAGGGATTTCCGCAGTCCGTATAGGGCTTTATCTAGCCGGAGGACAATAGAGTGTTTTCTATACCCTAGCGGCATCTTTATATATATAATCTCGTCGAGCCTCGCGTTAACAAACGCGTTAACTATATCGTACTATATTAGT
This sequence comes from Ophiocordyceps sinensis, assembly GCA_012934285.1. Classification (NCBI taxonomy): domain Eukaryota; kingdom Fungi; phylum Ascomycota; class Sordariomycetes; order Hypocreales; family Ophiocordycipitaceae; genus Ophiocordyceps; species Ophiocordyceps sinensis. The sequence goes on along the minus strand of JAAVMX010000006.1, from coordinate 4,558,610 downwards.
TTAAGATCGAACCTTATAGCTATTATCATAAGTATTCGAAAGCTTTTTCCCGCGAGTATAGCCGTATAGGTTTCTTCCCTATTCCGGAGCTATTAACCCCCTTATACTACTAGTCTTACTTTATACTTCGAGAGCCTTCCGTGCTTATCGGTTTTATATACGTATACCTATATATAGTTAAGGACTTAGCCTTTCTTCGTAAGTGTTTTAGAGTTAACCTCGGTCTAGGACTTTATTTCCTTATAACTCTAAAGATACGATCGCTCCGCCTCCTCGAATTAAGAGCCGAGTAGGTGATATTTAAGCTATCTATAATATATTAAGATAGCTAGAAGGTCTCGTCGATATACCTGCCTTTTTAAGATTAAGCAGTCGAGGTAGGCCTTATCTTTAAACCGTAGTATATTAGTATCTTTAAAGATCGGTACGGCTTAAGTGCCTACTATATATATAGAGTGCTAATAGGCGAGCTTTTCTTTCTATAGAGGGGTTAACTCCTTATTTATAGGCTATAGAGTAGTTAACTCTTAATTATATAGACTTTATGCTATAAAGGGGTTTTCTCTTTAGTTATATAGGCTTATGTTTATCTACGGAGGGGTTTACTCTTAATTATATAAACGTGCCGAGGAGGGGTTTACTCCTTATTTATACCGCTTAGGTGCTATAAAGGGGTTTATTTCTTATATATATAGACTTACCGAGGAGGGGTTTACTCCTTATTTATACGGCTTAAGTACTACGGAGGGGTTTATTCCTCGTGTGTATAGACTTATATTTGCCTATAAGGCTACTCGAGATAAATCGAGATGCTTGCTCTAGCGCTTTATAGTCTAGTCAGTAAGATATAATTAGATTATAGCTATAAATAGGGCCGCCGGGGGAGTGCTTAAAGGAGTAGGGAGAGGCTTAAATCGAGCTTCCGTATACTACTTTGTGTTTTCCTAGTCGTTTTTAAGCGCTATTACCTATATCGTAGTTTGCCTCTTAGTAGACGAGGATATTTTTAAACACTTAATTATTAAGCACTTATAGCGTATTAATATAATTATTGTCTAGAAGAGTAATATTCCTTAGGGCTAGGGCTAGCTCCTTAAGGTCGCACTCTTTAACGCTCTCGGCAAGGTTTTCTAATATTCTATCGAAAATCTCTTACTTATCGAAGATAATATCTCGAGGAGTAATAACCTTCCCTTCTATAGGAACCTAGACTCGATAGATATTAGAAGATATATATCCTATTAAGAAGCCTATCTAAGCTCGTAGGTAGAGCTTCCTAAGGCGTTGTTTCTTCTCTTAGGCCGTAGTAGTTATTATAAAAGCTTTATACCTATAGGCACGTAGATGCTATTACACTAGCTTTCTCCCTATTAGCTTCTCGTAGGGGGATTCCTACTTATAGCTATATTTTAGCGTACGATTCTAGAGATATATAGCGGACTTATAAATCTCTCGCTAAAGCTAGGTTAAGAGCTTTCCTCGCATTACTTTAGACTTATCCTTAATTATACCCCTTAAGCGCTTAGCGCCGCTATTTTAGTCTTACGTATATAAGGTCGAGGGCTCGATTTTAAGAAGTCTTACCTTAAGAAATGCTTCTACTATTAGCTTTAAAATAGTAATTTCGTTATTATACTTAACGATCTTAGATAAAACTAATACTAATGCTTTAAGTAGTTAAGACCGGACTTAAGGGCCGTAATAATAGTTTCTACGAGACGGTCTTAAAGGTAGCAATCCTAGATAAAGCCGCTCGCCTAATCGGTTAAAAGTATTAGCAAGTTATAGCCTTTATTGTCTAGCATAAAGTTATAAAAGTCTATCGTAATTTTCTCTCTTACGATACTATTATCTTAAAGAGCTCGTCGTATTATCTCTTTTGCCTTCGCGGTGCTATAGTTATTATACTATACTATTAAGATGCCTTTAATCTTAATACCTTTAGAGTAGTTAACGAGGTATTTTAAGGCTTATAGTCCCGGATGCTTTATTTAGAGATAATAAAGTTCGGCAGTAGCCTTTTATAGCGTCCGTTTAGTATAGCTATTAAACTTATTTCGGCGGGTATAAAATGCCCGCCTTATTATATAGTAAGGGATATATTTTAGAACGAACTAGCCGTAGTGCTATTTCATAAGACCGACGATAGCATCGTCGGCCGAACGGAGCGCTAATGGCCTATAAGGTCGTTCGTCCTACTAAAGTCCCTATTGCTTTAATAACCTATAAGAGATTAGATTATATATAAATTTCTTAAAAAAAGCAACGTTAAGTAAGCGTAATACTTATAGTTTAAACGATAGGGTCTATAGGCGGATGTTAACTTCGCCGTAGCCGAGGATAGGCACTTTTTCGGCGCCTGCCTTAAGGAAATCTCCTTTATTTACTATTCTAATGTTCTTAAACCGGGAAATCTCATTAAAGATATAGAGGGTTATACTATAATCTAGGATTTAAGAGTAATAAAGAGGGTAAACGTCGACGTTAAAAGATATATCGACTAAAGGGGCGAGAAATAGAGCTAAAGGGCATCTTCCTTTCTCCCGCACGAGTTAATCCCTCTTATTATTATTCTTAGTTCCCTTCTTGCCTCGTTGTCTTTAGACTTATCTTACGACCTCGGGTTTCTTTATATTCTTTGCGATAGTATCCTTTCTTCCCTTAAGCTACTAGTCGGGTGCCCTATTAGGGTTAACCTCCTAGCAATTCTCTAGAGTATAGCCTCTTATATAGTAGAGCCTGCATTTAGTAATGCCTCTCTTATCTATGTCTATAGGTAGCAATCCCTTTTTGTTATTCGTCTAGCTGCTGCTTCCTTTCTCGTTATCTTATCCTATATCTTGCCTTATATAAGAAGGGCCGAAGGAGCCTTTCTTACTATAAGATAGTTAAGCAAGCAGCTAGTCTATAAATATAGTGAATTCGTTAGTTATAGAGTTAATATCGAAATCCCTCTGCTTCTCTAAGTGTAAAAGGTAGAAGGAATTAACCTAGGTAGGATAATAAGGATAGATAAAAGCGAGAAAGTTAGTAACCTAAATACTCCTATAGGTAGCTTTAGGAAGTTATTCCTAAATCTTTCTATATATTATCTTCTTCTAGCTCTTAAGCTAAAGGTGCTAGTTGTTTAGCTAACTTAGGGAGGGCCTAACTACCGTTTTATAGCGAACCTAAAGAGCCCGAAGGATATCTTCCTTCTTGCTCTTTGCTTAATTTTTAGAGTATTGCTATTTACACGGATATAAATCTCTATTTGCACGGAAGTTCGCTTAAATCCCTACTTTTTCTACGCGACCCCGCGCGCCTATATCCCGCTACTAAATTTTCCGTATAGGTATATAGTAATTAAGAGGGCCGCGCAAATCGTATATAGCCTTAATTTAGTTAGTTAATTTAACAGCTATAGCAGCGCGCGCGCCTTACTACGTGCCCTCTACTATATGCCCTCCTGCGTGCCCTACTGCGTGCCCTACTACGTGCCCGGCTGCGTGCCTTACTGCGTGCCCTACTGCGTGCCCTCTGCTGTGTGTGCGGCTCCTTAATGTATGCTGCGTGCGTTCTGCTGCGTGCCCTACTGCGTGGTCTACTGCGTGCTCTACTGCGTGCCCTGCTGCGTGCCCTGCTGCGTGCCCTCTGCTGTGTGTGCGGCTCCTTAATGATGTATGCTTCGTGCCCGGCTGCGTGCCCTACTGCGTGCCCTCTGCTATATGTGCGACTCCTTAATGTATGCTTCGTGCCCGGCTCCCTGCTGCGTGCCCTGCTGCGTGCTTTGCTGCGTGCCCTCTGCTGTGTGTGCGGCTCGGCGGCTTCTCGATGTATGCTTCGTGCCCGGCTCCCGGCTGCGTGCACGATTTACGCGGCTCTCTTAATTGCTATATACCTACACTGGATTTCAGTGGCGGGACATAGGCGCGCGGGGTTCGCGCAGAAAGAGTAGGGATTTCCTAGACTTCCGTGCAAATAGAGATTTATATCCGTGCAAATAGCAATACTTAATTTTTAAGCGTAGCGTATTAGTCCTTAAGGTCTTTATCGGGCTTATAATAAGTCTATAAAAGGTAGTCGGAGATTATTAAGGCAATCTAAGTATAAAGCTCTTTAATATCCTTCTTCTAGCTCTCCTATTTCTTCTCCTTATATAGAAACATCTGCTATTATTAGGTACCTTTAGGGGGTTAACGGCCTTATTAGATTATTTCTTCGTCTACTATACGAGTGCGAGATCCCTTTAGAGAGTCGCTTTCGGCGAGAATAGCCGGAGCGGGAAGGAGCTTTTTAGTGCCGAAAACCTAGTCCTATAGGTTGCTATTAAGGACCTACGCCTTAAACATATTGTCCTAAAGGGACTAGTTAGCATTATCGATAAGAATAACTTCGTTATTCTTTTAGGTAGATATAGTGCTTGTCTGCCTAAAGGGAGCCTATTTTTAGTATTTTAATATCGTATTTTCGATAGATTATAGGCTAAGACTTTTAATTATTAGATCGTAGATCTACGGCTCGGACTAAATAAGCGTTATAATAGGTCTAGATAGGTTGTATAATAAAGATGTTTATATTAATATAATATATAAAAATGCATGTTTTTCTTACTTCCCCTCTTTTTATAAGGGGGCCGCTTTTAAAGGATATTTCCCTTACGTTACGTAGCGGTTATACTAACCTAATCTTTATAACCTCTATTATATAATCTAATAATAACCCGGTTAAACCAATCGAATAATAGATAAAGGAAATCGGCATCCTTACTTCCGCTCGTAAGGAGGTAGATATATAATATTAGGATATATAAGAAATCACGTTAGAAGATCCTAGTAAAGCTAAAATTACGATATTTATAGCCCGGTTTATTATAATAGGCTAAGCATCTATCTATTACTAAGGTTAACGGCTCTTTAACTTATTTTAAAAGCATTTCTAGGGATAGAATAAATCGATATAGAATTACGTAGGCTAGGAATATAAGAAGGCCCTTAAAATGCTTTTGCGTAGACGCGGTGTTTTAATAGAGCTAAAAAACACGACGTTTGCTAGATCTTATATAACTATACTTCGATCGGAAGATCTACTCCCTTAGAACGAGAGAGAGTTTATAAAAGAAGAATTCGAGATAGGCATAAGGGCCTTCCGTCAATAAGAAAAGAGGAGAAAAAATTAGGACTAAGCAGCCTTAGATTAGGTAGCTTAAGATCCCTTCTCTACTATAAGAATATAGTTATTATAAGGGAGCAGATATCTCCCGATTGGTTTATCCTACCGGCACATAAAGATATGCATTAGAACCGCCGTGTATTATTGCATATAACATAAGTCACCCGGCTGCATTAGCTGCCCGGATGCTCGAGATACCGAATGCCGAAGTATGTAGTGTATGTGGGGACTAATGTGCGCATAGTCCACAGTCGGGCCCCGGTCAACTAGGGTTACCTACACTACCTCCTATCACCCGCGCATTTAATCACGCAACAACTAGGATACTATACGAGGTTAGACTACATATACCTAGCTTAGAATTAATAGCGCTTTCTATCCCGACAATTAGTTAAGTTATATATACCTTTATTCCTATGCAATTAGCTATATAAAGGGATCTTAGTCTACACTTAGACAGACTATTACTAAGCAATTCCATATCCTCTTCTCTCTCTTATCTTTATATCTTCCTCGACACTTTCTGCATTTACCGTAATCCTCTGCCTTTAAGCTTCCCTTTAGGCTCCTATTAGTTATAATCCTTATCTCTGCTTAAGCTTTAAGTTGCTTCTCACCTAGAGCCTCTCTTAGATCCCTTAGATCACTCGCTATTGCACTAAAAACGACCGTCTCTCCGCTATAACCTCCTCTTTGCCTTTTTAGGCCACTTGCCTTCTTAGGCCACCCTTAGTTTACACATATCACTACTTTCTTAGTGTTTTTGCCCCCCCCTATTTCTCGTTAGCCCTGTTTTTGCTCCTACGACGCACCCTTTCTTAGCCACTATTCTACACCTAAAAAACCCTTGAAAAAATCAGAAAAGATTCCTTTATTACCCCTACTTTAGCCCGTAGACGCCGAGCTTCTTCCGAATTTCCTCCGGTACCTTCCGATCTAACATACGGTAAAAATAAGTTCTTTTAAGGACTACTTATTCACAAAGCTTAAGGGGAGCACTAACTTTTCGGCTTAGTCTCTACGTATAGAGTCTATATTTATACGCGAAAAGCTCGGTCTAGCTATACTCGATGCTACTTATGCGAAGTCTTAGGACTGTTTAGCCTTAATAAAGCTTATAGTTAATAACGGCCCTTTATCTTAGATAAAGCACTATACGTCTGTAAAGGCGGTATAAAAGGCACTTAAAACCCTATATAACCCTATAAACTTTACCTTTAACTTCCTCCTTATAAAGGAACTCTTTAATACGAAGATTAAGGGAGAGATATCTATCGAGACTTACTTAAATAAGGTAAAAGAGCTCTTCGACGAGCTAAACACTAGAGAGATCCGTATCCTAGAGATCGTAGTAATAACCTAGATCTTAGAGAGCCTTAATAGCTCTTTCTCGAGTTATATTATAAATATTACGTAGACCCTTCGTACTAATGCTACGGCGTATACCTTTAAATCACTCTCCTCGTCTCTTATAGATAAGTTTAAGAGGACGAAAGCTCTCGAGAATAACGAGCAGCTATTTATAGCCGGCGGTAGTAAGGTCCCTATTTGCTCTTACTGCAAAAAGCGAGGGCATATCGAGAGGAATTGTTTTAAGAAACCCGAGAATAAAGATAAGGCTCGGGCTACGGGATTTACCCTAAAAACGGTTACTGCCTCTACCTCTTCTCGCCGGGACCCTAAGGAGAACACTAACCGCAACCACCGGAGGCCGACCCCGGTTCTCTACTTTCGGGAGAGCTCTCCGTCTCCGGCCCTGCGTCCGGCCGGCCGTCCCTAGACCTCCCGCCTCCGGAAGCGCAAGGCTACTCCGGACTCCTCCGAGACCTTTAATAAGGTCCTCGTCGTCTCAGACTCTACTTCTAGTATCGTAAGTACCCTCCTATCCTTTATAACACTCTATACATCCTTTATATCCTCTATGCTATATATAATACCCTTAGTAGTACCCTATTTCTATACCCTATTTCCCCCGAATAACATCCTTCTATATACCCCTATAAAAATAAAGTCCTCCTCTAATAGAAAATAAATAATAGGACCTCTAAAGCCTCTTCTTTCGGCAATTTCGAGGGTAGTGTTAAAAGTATATAGGACTATAATACGGATTAGGAATTTCTATAACTTTGTCTTTAATACTAGAGCTACTAGGCATATAGTTTCGAATAAATCTCTCCTCTCTAACTATAAAGAAATATATACTACTATGACCTAGGGAAAAGCCTCCTCTATTATCGTACGAGGGGCTAGAGATCTTATCTTTAAGTTCCCTAATAGCAAATAATAGTATACCTTAAAAAACTGCCTTTATATATCTAAAATCGGCATTAATATAATTAGCCAATTAGCTATAATAAACACATACGCTCTTATAGGCTTAGACTTTATATCCCTTCTTAATAGAAATCTTAATAAACTAATAACCGGTTTTATTAAAAACGGACTTTACTATATCCCGTTAGATATAAAGGAAACACGTTTTCTAATTAAAAATAAGATATATAATATATAACATAGCCCGAAAGAAACAATAGATAACGCTATACTCTAAGATACTATACTAACTAAAATAATAAAAACCCCTAAAATAAAAAAGAGAATAGACCTTATTCTCTAGTATAAACGGCTAGGCTATCTTAGCTATAAATCCCTATACCGATATCTTCGTAGACTATACCTAGATATATCCGTAGACTAAAAAGATATTATAGCTATAAAGCAATGCGAAGCTTATATATAAGCTAAACATATAGATAAAAAAAGAAAACCCCTTTAAAACGACGATATCTCTTTTTAAATAAAATAAACGTTAATATCTAGGGTCCTATAAAAGTCCCTATATACGATAAATTCAGATACTTTATATTATTTCTAGATACCTACTCTAGGTACCTTAGAATTTACATTATAAAAGATAAAGCCGAAAGCCTACCTAAGTTCCTAGAATTTAAAACAGAGCTTAAGAATAATAAAGATAAGATAAAGATAAAAGAGGTCTTCTTAGACAATGCAAAAGAATTCATCTATAATATTAAACCTTATGCTCTTAAAAACGGAATAAAATATAACTTAAGTCTACTATATACCCCCTACTTAAACGGGAGAATAGAACGTATAAACAGAACAATACTTAATAAAGTTAGGTCTATGCTCTATATAGCTAAGCTACCTAAATACCTCTAGGGAGAAGCTGTCTTAGCAGCTACATATATATACAACCGATCTCCCTATACTGCCCTAGGGTATATATGCCCTCTTAAAAAGAAAGAAGATAGAGCACTTACTACGGAAGACATAGATAAGATCCGTGTCTTTAGAAGTATTATATACTATAAAAACAAAACACTTAGTAATAAGCTAGACGTACGAGCGAATAAAGGAATTATCATAGGCTATAAAGATATAGCATATAAAATATACGACTATAGCAGAAAGAAGGTTGTTATCTTAAAAGATATAACTATACTAGAAAACAACTTCTTAAAAGACAATAAAACTTTTAATTTTAATACTATACCTTCTATAAATAACATACTAGATAATTATCTATACATAAGAACTTCTATACTAGATATAAATCCTAAAAATACATAATCCTAGAATAATCCCTATGAAATACCCGATAATATATCAGAGGATAATATTCCTGACTGTATAATATAGGACAATAATAATAAGGATTAAAGAATTTAGGTTGAAATACCTAAGAAGCCGGCTGAATTCTATAACGACTACTAAGAATACCTAATACATCTACTAATAAATAACGATAATATAACCCTTCTATCTGCTTTAGAAGGTTGTAATCCTATAGAACTAAAAACCTATAAGCAAGCTATAAAAAGCGCCGAAGCTCTAAACTAGGATAAAGGCATAGTAGTAGAAATACAGCAGCTTATAGATAATAATACTTAGGAAATAACCGAGCTACCCGAAGACCGGGAAGCCCTCGGAAGCCGATGGGTCTATAGAGTTAAAAAGGATAATAAAAACCAAATAAAGAAGTTTAAAGCTCGACTTATGGCTTTAGGCTATAAGCAAATATACGGCTTAGACTATATTAAAACCTTCTCTACTATAGCAAGACCTAAGTCTATAAGGCTCCTACTATAATAGGCTGTCGCTAATAACTAAAAAGTACTATAGTTTAATATAAAAAATGCCTTTCTTTATACGGATATAGATATAGAAACGTATATATAGATACCCGAAGCTTTTCTAAATATAATACTATACGTATAGTTTGTCTAGCATAAAAATACAAAATATAAAGGCATGACTTACTTTAATTACTTAAATAAACATAAGACGAAGAAGCTCGTAGCGAAATTAAGAAAAGCACTATACGGCTTAAAATAAAGTTCTTTACTCTAGTATAACCTATTAAAAAGCGTACTTAACGAGCTTGGTTTTTACTGCCTTCTAATAGACGAAGGAGTGTTTATAAATAGCATACTACGAATAGCTATAGCTGTTTATATAGATGATCTCCTCTTCTATAGACCTATAGAGCGTGTAATAACCTAAGTAATAGATTAAATAAATAAGACCCTACCGATCGAATTGCTAGGAGAAGTTAAAGACTTCTTAGGATTATCTATATAAATAAATAAAGACATAAAGGAATTATATATATCCTAAGCAACCTATATAAAAAATAAAATAAAGGAATTTAAAAAAGAAAATATAGGAACCTTAAATACACCTACTACTAAGGGCGTTAAATTAAATAAATTAGGAATAAAGAACGCCTCTAAAAAAGACATACTCTTATACTAAATGCAAATAGGCTCCTTACTATTTTTAGCTCTATTTACAAGGCCTAATATCCTCTTCGCAGTAATATCCTACGTAAGATTTTCTTCTTAACCCGACTCCTCGCATTTTAAAGCCCTCGATGTTATATAGAAATACCTAAATAAATTTCCTAACCTATGCTTATACTATAACTGCAATATACTAACACTAGATTTTTATTTCATAGCCTATACGGACTCCGATTGGGCTAGTGACCTTATAGACCGACGATCGGTCTTTAGATACTGTTTCTTTATACGCAATAATCTTATAAGCTGGTTATATTAAAAGCAAAAATTAATATTACTATCTACTTGCAAAGCAGAGTTTATAGGCCTTAGAGAGGCTAATCAAGAGGTCTTATATCTATATAGCTATCTAAATAGCATCGTAAAAGAGTTGTCTATACCTATATCTAATAAAGTCCCTCTGATATTTTCCGATAGTTAATTAGCGCTAAAAATAGTAAATAACCCGGAAGTATATAAACTCCGGAAACACATCGGCCTTGCCTATAATTTCACCCGCAATAGTGTTTTACTAGGCGAAATAGAAGTATTCTATATAAAATCTGCTAATAATATCGCTAATATATTTATAAAAGAATTAGGGCGTATACTATTTAATAAATTTCGAGACCTCTTAGGTCTTAAAAAGGATCCTATATATAAAGATAAATAGAGGTATTTAGCTGCTCTTTCTTATGCTTTCTTCTAGCTTTCCTCTATATACCCTTTAGTTTTTCCCTATATATAGGTTTACTAAACGGACTAATAAAATATAGTAGAGTTTTTAATTTTTCTCTATATAATATAGTAGAGTTATTTTTCTCTATATAAAAAGTTTTTTCCTATAAAAAGGGTTTTTCAGAGAGTTTTATAAATCTTAGTTAGTTATAAACGGATATATATAAAGCGTACTTCTTATATAATAAGTACCCTTTAAGAGGGGCTATAAGGGAGCAGATATCTCCCGATTGGTTTATCCTACCGGCATATAAAGATATGCATTAGAACCGCCGTGCATTATTATATACAACATAAGTCACCCGGCTGCATTAGCTGCCCGGATGCTCGAGATACCGAATGCCGAAGTATGTGGTGTATGTGGGGACTAATGTGCGTATAGTCTATAGTCGGGCCCCGGTCAACTAGGGTTACCTACACTACCTCCTATTACCCGCGTATTTAATCACGCAACAACTAGGATACTATACGAGGTTAGACTATATGCACTTAGCTAAGAATTAATAGCGCTTTCTATCCCGACAATTAGTTAAGTTATATATACCTTTATTCCTATGCAATTAGCTATATAAAGGGATCTTAGTCCGCACCTAGACAGACTATCACTAAGCAATTCCACATCCTCTTCTCTCTCTTATCTTTACATCTTCCTCGATACTTTCTGCATTTGCCGTAATCCTCTGCCTTTAAGCTTCCCTTTAGGCTCCTATTGTTATATAACTAAGGGATAGAGTCGCAACCACATTTGCCGACTATGCATAGGGAAGGGGCAATAGGGGTTATAACCACGCGGCGTATAACGCTACGTGCCTTATATAGTTAATAACCTCGTTATTAACTAAGGGCATCGTTATAACTAGAGCAGCGAGCCTTAGCGTAGGCCTTAATAATGCATTGTTAAGGCATAGTAGGCTTTATAGAAGGACCCCGGCAGACGGGTATTAAAGGGCCCCCTTATTCCCCCTTTCTAGCTAGATTAAATACAACTATAACTTATACAACCTCCTTTGTTTAGATTAATCTAAGTAAATCCCTACTAACACTAATTAGTGATTAAATAGATTTAATTATAGAATAGTAAGGTTAGAAGAGATAGATCTCGATCTTCGAAAGTATAATAAGGGCAGTAGTTGCAAACGCTGCTTCTACGCATCTATACCCTAAGGGTTCTATTGCGTATAACTAGAGAGGATCCTCTATGCTAAGAATAAGGACTATTTATATCGAGCTCTACTAGCAAATAGACCCTTCTAAGCTCTATTTTAATCCCGTCTCGCTTCTATTAAGGAGGAAGAGTAACGTTAATAGGCAGTGCGTCCGCAATATAGAATAATAACGCGAATCCCTATAACTATTTAATCCCGTCTCGTTTCTATTAAGGAGGAAGAGTAATATTATTTAGAATAGAGACTAATCGCTTCGATATCCCTCGTAAAGACCCTTACGGGACTCTTACGATAACCTCCTTCACGAATTCGAAATAGGCATAATAGTAGGACCGTTATTAGCTATAAACACACCGGCTCCCCTTAAATCCACCGATAACCTAGTTAAACTAATCGAACGATAGATAAAGGACATTAGCATCCTCTCTTCCGCTTGTAGAGACGTAGATATATAATACTAGGATATAGAAGAAATTACGTCGGAAGACCTTAGTGAGGCCGAAGTTACGATATTTATAGCCCGATTTATTATAACCGGCGAAGCATCTATCTACTACTAAGGCTAACGGCTCTTCGACTTATTCTAAGAGCATTTTTAGGGATAGAATAAATCTATATAGAACTTAGTTTCTATAGACTATAAGAGAGTCCTTAAAGCTCTTATATAGAGACATAGACTTTCTATAGGACTAAAGAACACGTCGTATACTGAGTCCTATATAGCTATACTTCGATCGGAAGATCTACTCTACTAGAATAAAAAAGAGTTTATAAAGGAAGAATTTAAAGTAGGCATAAAGGCTTTTCGCGAATAAGAAAAGAAGAAGAATAGCTAAGGCTAAGCAGCTTAAGATACATTCTCGACTATAACGAACTAGTTAATAGTCGATCCGACTTCGCACCGATTCTAATATAATAGCCCGGCTTAAGCGGCGACTATAGATCCGACCCCGGAATTAAAACGAGAACCGAATACGGCTACGACGGATACACCGGCATTTAATCCTATACGTCGGATTTATACGCTACGACTACTATTTATTCTACAACTAACGTTATATATTCTAAGAGCGAAACTAAGACTCGATCTATCTGCTTTAATAATCGCCCCGAAGGCTACGGTTAAAGCATTTAATTATAATATTAAGGAGTATATAGCACTCCTACCCGCCGATATTCCGAACCTCTCGTCCGATCCCGACGTTTAGATTAAGTTTATTAAGAAATAGGATAAAGAGAAAAGCTATACCGGCGAGCTCTATGCCCTCTTTAATAAGGCTATCCGTAAGTTTATAAGAGTATATTATAACCTTAAGATTAAGCTAGGGCTCTTTTATACCTTTCTCACTTAGATCTTAAAGGGATACGCCGACCGCTTCTATATAGAGAATATTACTTAGACGACGACCTTCTAAGGCGTATACAATAAGATTAAACGATATTTTAATACTAAAGCGACTTAGGCTTAATACTATACCGATTAGACTATGTTGATATTACCGTCTTCCCTATTTGCTTTCTACTAGGAAATCCCCGGTTCTTCCCTAGATTCTACTATAGAATTCCACGGGCTTCTACGGGCATTACCCCGCACTTCCATAAGCGCGTTTACCTACTTTTCTTCGGTTATATTTCACGGTGATTTCACGGTGATTTTACGGTTATTTACACGGTCTTTACCTATGAAATCTCTTCCCTTCTACGGTCTTCTACCGTGGAATTCCCCTTCCCTTCTACGGTTCTTTTACCGTAGAATTCTAATTCCCTTCTACGGTCTTCTACCGTAGAATTCTAATTCTCTTCTACGGCTTTTACCGTAGAATTCCTTTATATAGCCACGGCTTCTACCATAGAATTTACCGTAGAATTTACTAGTCTTCTACTAAGCTGCTTATTTATTTGCTAACTATATAACTTATTTATCGTACGGCACGATCTATTGCTTTTCTTACCGATCCTTCCGTCCGATTATTTACGTTACCTATTTTTCCTTAGGTCTACGCGGCTGATTTCGTCCGAGGATTTTTCCTATATATAGAGACTAGTTAGCCTCCCTACTAGATAAGATAAGAGCTATTACTCTTAGTGTTTTATATCCTTTTGCAGCTTCTAATCCCTTTATATAGGCTGTTTAAGCCTTAGAGCCTCTCTTCCCTTTTTAATTGCTATTACCTAAATGTCGAGAACCCGACTGCCTAACGTTCGATAGTTATAAGCCCGGACGAACTTCTCTACGTATAGAGAGTTCTAACAGCTTATATTTTTAGCCTACTAATGCTACGACTTACGGTAGTAAAGCCTTTGCCTTTATATCTAGCGAATCGACTCCTAAAGGACTAGTGTAATTATCTCTTTAAGGAGCGTTATTAATCTAGCGAATCGACTCGCGGAGGACTAGTTAGTACGTTTACCCTATTCTATTAGTGTTTTCCTATACCTAGTTTAGTTTTTTACGGTTTATTTATATACATTGTGTATTTAACTACCCTTTTCCAGTGATATTACTATATTTTCACCTACGTTACTATATCTATTATAGCCGACATTACTTTAAAGACCGTCTTAAATAGACTAGCGGACTAGGACCGATAGATCTTAACGATCTAGAAATACGCACTCGCCTAAGGGATTTAGGAGAAGATCGATCCTTCTATTACGCTTAAACTTTAGAAACCCTTATTGCCTCTTCCCGTAGAACTAATAGCTAGAATAGTTAACGCGACCGTTGCTAATATTGCTAGTTTATCTATAGAAGAACTTAAGAGGTTTAAGTTTCTCTTTTCCCGGTATCACACGTTGCTTTAAGCCTATAAAGACTAATAGAAATCTCTTACGTTAATCTAGCAGTTTATCGTTTAGAATATCGGGAACTATTATTTAATAATTGCCGACGAACATAAGGTTTTTAAGGAATTGGCTTTACTATAGCGGCGTATAAAGCCGACTTCGTAAACGCAATAGAAAACGATTCTTACGTAGTTTTATACTATTTTAAAGGCACTAGACCGGACGGATATTACGATATAGATTTCCAACTAGCAGAAGGTCCTTACCGATGCCCGGCGAATTAAGTTGCCGGAATTAGAAGGTCTCCGGGCTATATAGCTCTTTCTTAAGGCTATTTAGCCGATTTCTAGCCCTTTTACGGAATACTAGATAAATAAGATAGAGGACGACGCCCGCCTAAATAAGCTAGGCTAGGAAAAGTCTTTCCCTAACGGATTTAAGATATCCGAACTTTTCAAGCGCTCGTAGGCCTTAAAGGCTGCGACTAAAGCGCTAAAGACTAACGCTTTTGCGAAATTCCAAGGCTAAGGAACAAAGTCCCTAGCCGCGGAATCTACTAATAAATCGACTGATAAATCGGCAACTACTTTAGCAGCTGCGTCCTTAGACAAGGATAAAGGCAAGAAAAAG
Organism: Ophiocordyceps sinensis; assembly: GCA_012934285.1. Classification (NCBI taxonomy): domain Eukaryota; kingdom Fungi; phylum Ascomycota; class Sordariomycetes; order Hypocreales; family Ophiocordycipitaceae; genus Ophiocordyceps; species Ophiocordyceps sinensis. The sequence continues at coordinate 4,543,333 of JAAVMX010000006.1, read as the reverse complement.
GATAGTCCGTTATGTATTTACGGAGAACGATACTATTTCCGATAGTATTATTACTTTAACCCTTCCGTTGGACTTCTATTATAGAAACCCGATAAGGACGTCTAAAAGACTATAGACGACTACCTTAAGGTTCCGGCTAATAAGGCTAAAGTTAACGCGGCATTCCTTCGCGACGAGGAGTAGCGGAAGAATAATCCGACCGAGATAAAGACGGTTTAAGCTACGGCTACCGCTAATATTCTTACGACCTTTTTACTATTAGTTATTCTATTAACTACTATAGAATACCCGTTAAGAGATTCTTTTATTATAGATTTAGGGTCTAATAGATATCTTTGTAATAATAGGGAGCGCTTCTATAACTTCTAGCCTTCTTCTAAGTACGCACTCGTAGGTAGTAGAAGCACTCTAATCCTTAGGATAGGCACGGTGTTTATACGCATCTCGACGGGCACTTTTTAGCTTAGTTAGGTAGCATATATCCCGTCCTTTTATACGTCCCTTTATTCTCTTCGTCTTTTGCATAAGGCGAATCTTTTATAGAACCCGTAGACTAGCGTAATCTCTTTATTCACCCGTACAATTTGCATAAGGAAGCTAATCTATAACTAGTATATTATCGAGTATAACCCTTTAACGCCTTCTACTACGCTTCTAACTATTCTAACTATTGCTTTTATTCCTTCTATAGATTCTACTATAGAAACCCCGGTTATAGTACCTTTTTTAGCTACTATACCGGAGTCTATACTAATAAGTGTAGAGGAACTTTCTCTATAGCACTAACGACTTAGACATCTAAATAATAAGGCGCTTTCGAAAGCATTCGGAATACTATAGTCGGTAACCTTCGATAAAATAATCTCCTATAAGTCCTATAAACTTACGTAGGCTAAACGAATTATTAACCGCGAACCGCTGCTTTCTAAGGCGACGTTTCCCTTTTCTAAGGTGTTTTACGATATCTTTTCTATATATAAGAGTTATAATAATAAGAACGTTGTATTTCTTATTAAGGATAATTATACGAAGCTTGTTTTTCTATATGCGCTTCTAGACGCCTTTATAGATAAGCTGATTTTATGCTTTAAGAGCCTAGGTTAGTATATTTCCCGATAGTTCTTACTTTCTATCGGTATAATCTATCGAGATAATAACCGAGCCCTTCGATACGATTTTTAGGACTTTATTACCTAGTAGGGCATTTATAATAAGCCTACTACTCCTTATACACCCGCTTAAAACAGCGCTGCCGAACGAGCTAGGGGGGTAGTATCTACGAAAGCTCGATCTATAAGGATTAGAGCAAATTTGCCTAAGAATTTATAGATAGAAACGTAGAAAACTATAGTATATTTATATAATCGGATTCTAGCCCGATAGGCAGCTTCTTCTACGTTATTTCTATCGAAGTAGATTTCCCTAATAGAGATCCTTTACGATTAGTTAAGGGATTACGACCGGAATATACCGGCATTTCTCTTTCCTTAACTATTACGATTCGATTATCTTCGAGCTTTTAGCTATAAAGCCTACCTACTAACTACTAAGGCCCTAACTAATACGTAGAAACGTAATCTTAAGCAGGAACCTTATATAGAGGTTAGTTACTTAGTCGGGTATAACTCTACTAATATTTTTCCTGTATAGATCTTATAGAGATAGGAGGTTCGTCGAGTTCGTAATATAATATTTAATAAGACTTAGTTTTTCACTACGTCTAAGGCATCCGAACTACTAATATAGGTATTATTACCGGCATTTCTACTATATATTGCATAGGAAGAAAAGTAGGATAAGGCAGAATTCTAGTTAACGCTAATAGTGCTTCTTAATAAGCATTCTATTATAGCAGACGTTTTAGCCGATAGCAATCCTTAACTCCCGACTCCTAACTAAACCCTAGAACCGCCGGAGGACATTTTTAAGAATGCATAGGACTTTTAACCCGATATTTCTACTCTTTCACCTACTATAACCGTAGAACTAATAGACCGACTTAAGGTATAGTTGCCTTAAGCCACTTTACGGTCTATAGATTACGATAACACTATTCCTATAGATAGTCTATAGACGACGAGATTTATAGGGGATTTACGCCCTACTCGCTTAAACCGTTTTTCGGGTCGATATCCCGCTTTCGCCTACGTTAGGCATCTACCGGCTAATAGCACCGCGTTTACGGCTGTATTTGCTACTTCTCTTAAACCTAGGAAGATATATAAACGGGATTTACCCGCGCTTTTAAGGTTTTAGTCTAATCTCGAGACGTATCCGTTTAGACCCGAGTTTAAAGCCGCTAGAGCAGTTAAATAGGACTCCTTAAAACAGCGGAAGACCTTCTTTCCCTCACCTACCCTAAGAGCGAACGCGCTAGTGCGTCCTCTTCTATTAATATAGGCATTCGATTATAAGTTTAATAAGCACGGCTACCTTAGGAAGTTTAAGTCTCGCCTTTATATACGAGGAGATCTTTAGCCATTTAGCGGAAAGGAAACTTACGCCGCTACGTTTATAGCGCGAAATCTTCGTATTATAATTGCTATTACCGCTAAATTTAGCATAGAAACCCGCTTACTTAACGTAGTTAACGCCTTTATAAATGCCGATTTAGATAAAGAAGTATATATCTACTTCCTAGACGGATTTAAGATATTTGGTTTTATAATTCGGTTAATAAAGGCTTTATATAGGCTTCGCCGTTTGCCGCTTCTTAAGCAACGGGAATTATTTAGGTCTTTTACTAAACTAGGCCTTTAGCAAAGTACGGAGGATCCTTGCATTTTTATATCTACTATAAGTAGTATTATTACTTTCTTTTTTATAGATAATATTATTATCCTTTTCCGTAGGGAGTACCGTAGGGCTACTAACGATTTTATCCGTCGCTTTAAGCAAAAGTATATAATTACTAACCGCGGAGAGCTTACCTATTTCTTTAGGATAAGGATTATCTAAGACCGTAAGTAGCGAAAGCTATAGTTATACTAAGACGTTTACTTAGATAAGATTGCTTCTAAGTTTAGTTTAATCCCTACTTTTACGGTTCTACGACCTATTTCGACCCTTTGCCTATTCCTCCTTCCCGAAAAGCTAGAGAAATACTAAGGATAAGCTACGGATAACTAAATCTACTACTTTTAGTCTTCAGTTAGTTCTTATAATTACGTGACTATTTTTACCCGTCTTAACGCCGTAAAATCGTCGAATTCTTTAGCGGAGTATATATAGAACCCGTCTACGCTTTATATTAAGCTCGTAGAAAGCTTAGTAACTTACTTATATAAATCGCGTTTCCTTACGATTAAGTTTTCGGATATAGACGAGTAAGAACTCGTTATAGCTTCCGATACCGCTTACGCCGACGACTTAGACACTCGTTATTCTTCTAAGGGCTATTTTATTAGCCTATTTAACGGTCTAATCGCGTAGAGTGCCCGGAAATAATCTACGGTTACTACTTCTTCTACTAAAGCCGAACTTCTTATAGTCTCTTCTACCGCGAAAGAGCTAATTTCTATTCTTCGTTTATTTAACGATATTTCTCTATAGCTAGATATTCCGGTTCCTACTATTTAGTATAATAACACTTAGATAATCCGCCTAGTTTCCGCCGAGATTCTAAAGATTTAGACCGCTTTAAAGTGCGTTAAAATTCACAACTGCTAGGCCCGATAGGAATTCTTACGCAATACTTTTAATATTAAATATATCCCTTTTAACTAGATAGTTATAGATAGATTAACTAAATTACTTCTATAATAATATTTCTAAACGTTCCTTCGCTAGCTTCGACTTACGGATATTTCTTCTAGGATTTAAGAAGAAGTCGATAATAATTCTAACTAGCCGGAAGTTATTCCCTTCTAGCTAAGGGGGTATGTTAATATTACTATCTTCCCTATTTGCTTTCTACTAGGAAATCCCCGGTTCTTCCTTAGATTCTACTATAGAATTCTACGGGCTTCTACGGGCATTACCCCGTACTTCTATAGGCGCGTTTACCTACTTTTCTTCGGTTATATTTCACCGTAATTTCATAGTGATTTTACGGTTATTTATACGGTCTTTACCTATAAAATCTCTTCCCTTCTACGGTCTTCTACCGTAGAATTCTAATTCCCTTCTACGGTCTTCTACCGTAGAATTCTAATTCTCTTCTACGGCTTCTACCGTACAATTCCTTTATATAGCCACGGCTTCTACTATAGAATTTACCGTAGAATTCACTAGTCGTCTACTAGGCTGCTTATTTATTTACTAACTATATAACTTATTTATCGTACGGCACGATCTATTGCTTTTCTTACCGATCCTTCCGTCTGATTATTTACGTTACCTATTTTTCCTTAGGTCTACGCCGCTGATTTCGTCCGAGGATTTTTCCTATATATAGAGACTAGTTAGCCTCCCTACTAGACAAGATAAGAGCTATTATTCTTAGTGTTTTACATCCTTTTGCAGCTTCTAATCCCTTTGTGTAGGCTGTTTAAGCCTTAGAGCCTCTCTTCCCTTTTTGATTGCTATTACCTAAATGTCGAGAACCCGACTGCATAGCGTTCGATAGACTAATATAACGTTTAACTAAGTTTAGGCTAGCAACCCTAAGAAAGGCCTACTAGAAGTGCTTTAATTGCTAATCGATAAGCTATTGCTTTATTTACGAGCTTTAGGACCTAAGTTTATAGGCGAAACCCCGCTTATAGTAACCCTTACTAAAGCGTATTAAGGTATCCTAGAACTTAAAGGTCCTTTCTTTAAATAGGCTAATAAGGCTAGTGAACTTTATGCCGACCTTCGAGCTTCCCTTACGACGTACCTTATACAAAAGGCGAGGAATACTTCGCGATAGTTTATCTAAGACCGATATTATAATAACGATAGGATAAATATAAATTGGAAATATAATTCGAAGAACCCTAATAGTTAGTTTTACACGGACTATAGGTATACTAATAATCGTTGTAAAGGCAATAGAGGATTTCGCTTATAAGGCTTTAGATAACGCTATCGACCCTATAGTAGAAGAGGCTACGGCTAAGGATATAGCAATAAGACTTAGACTAAGAAGTGGTTTATATATAGAAAGGAGGGATATTAGTCTATAAAACATTTAATAAAAGAACGGCGGAAAGCTAAGGACTAATATCTTTTATATTGTCTTTACACGGGCGTCTCCCCGGACATTATAGCCTATTTAGCAGGCTATAAAGGTTATAAGGACGATAAGGAGGAAGAGTATAGCGAGGATAAAAAGCCGGAATAGTAGCAAGCTAGTTAAATGCTTTATTAAATGGCTTTTAACCACCTTATTATAGGAGACGACGTCTGTAGCATAGAACCGATAGTCTTAGCCGACTAATCCCTTATTAACGACCGTTACTTAAAGCTCTATTTCTAAGTCATCTGAATTAATATAAGAGCGGCGAAGGTCTCTACGGCTGGATAAGAATAGTATATAGCACTTTAATAAGAAGATCCTTCCGTTAATTTAGATATATCGACCGTAGGATAAAAGGCATTTAGATTCGGCGGTAGCACTATTATAAGGTTACTAAGATTAATTAATCTTATTACTCTAATTAGAAAGATTATATTCTATATATTAAAAACCCCGACTCTTTTCCTACTATATCTCGCGGATATAGATAGGCTAGGCGTATTCTTTAATAATATAACGAACATCCTTACCGGCCTTAAAGCAAAGATCCCGGTGATTAGGAAATAGGTATACCCTTAATTCTTCCTTAAGAAGAGTAAACAATCGACCGTATTCCTTATAGAAGCGGAAATTAAGACCTTATACCGTCGATTCGGATATCTAGCTATAGCTAGGCTATATAACCTATTAAAGTAAGCCGGCTATAGCGATATATCTATTAGCACTCTAGAGAATATCTTAGAATTATATTACTATTGCTAAATGCATTCGCCTGCCTTAAAACCGTTTAAATTTAACCTTAAGGATAAATAAGACTTTAATTATAAGGTTATCGTGAATATAATATACTTAGACATTCCGAATTTAGTATAACGCCCGGTATTATATATTATTAACGTATTAACGGCCTTTTAAAGCGCTCGATTCCTCCCTTCTATATTAGCTAAAGATATATAAGAGACCTTTTAAGCCCTATAGATTAATATATACCTTAGTCCCCCTAATATTATAAGATATAATATATGAACGAACTTCGCGGCTATAGAATTCCGGGACGAAGCCCGTGTTATAGGAATTATATATATATAGGTTCTTATTAAGGCATATTAGTCAATCGGCAAGGTTAAAAGGTATTATACCACCTTACGTCGAGCTTTTAATATCCTCTTCTTAAATGCAGGAAATCAGCTGTATAAATAACACCGTAGAAGAGTAAAGAAAGGAGGTCTAAACTCGTAGACATAAAGATGCATGCAGCTACCTAACTATAGGACTAACGGAGGTATATATAGGTACTAGAGCCTCTTAAACAGGGCCCCTAGCCCGCACTAACCGTAGTTATAATACAACGGAATACCTACCTGCCGTCCTTAGCTAAGGGGGTTATATAATAGCTCGTTAGGGACGTAATAGCCTATTGCATCCCTATAGTCTAGGCCCGGGTCAATGCCCCGTATAGCCCCTAACGTCGTATAACGTTAACACACCCCCTTGCTATAGTCCTTATAGAGACTATAGTAACGTAAAGACAATATACTGATTAAATAAAATAGCTCGTTCGAATTAGTCGGAACGGCCTATATCTATTATACTACCCCTAATGTTAGATAGGGGGCTGAATTCGCATAAACTATAATAACATACCCTAGAGGGTCCTATCCGCGCCGTCTTAGTCTTTCCTATCTAAGTCCTTAGGGCGGTCCCTTATGCCGAGCTGCCTTACGAAGTCTTCGTGCTTCTGCAAAGGAAGGGCCTTAGTTATGCCGTCCGCCGGGTTCTTAGTGGACTTAATCTATTTGACCTAATGCCGTTCCTCCTACACCTCCTAACGAAGCCAATGTCGATAGATATCGATATACTTTATATTCGTCTTAAGCCGGGCACTTAGCTCGGTCAATAGCCTAATCGTTTAGAGGTTATTATACTATAGCTCCGCGGTGCCTTTAACCCAGATCCTAAGCTCTTTAATAAGTCGAGCAAATTGCATTTACTCTTTCGCGGTCCTTAATAAAGCTAGGAGCTCCGCTTCGGTAGACGAGGTTATAACCGTAGACTGCTTAGTAGCTTTCTAATCTACGGGCCCGCCGAGAAATAAGAACATATACCCTTATAATAACTTCCTTAACGTAAGGTCGTCCGCGAACGAGGAGTCTAACGCATAGAGAAACCTCCTTATCTCGTTAGTTGCTTTAAAATAGATACAACGGTCCCGCGTAGTATATAAGTACGCTAGGCACCTCTTTGCTTCTTAAAGGTATCGTAGACCCGGGTTATAGCTAAACTAGGCTAGCCGTGCTGCCGGGAACGCCGCGTCCGCCTTAGTATAAATCGCCGGATGTAGGATCGTGCCTACTAAAGAAAGAAAGTAATAGACCTCTTTGTTGCTCGCCTTTTCCTCGTAGGGAATTAGCTTATCCGTCGTTAGGGGGATCTTAGGCGCGCTAAAGCCTAAATCGTCGTCTATATAAAACTTCTTCGCTATCTTAGAGATATAAGATGCCTAAGAAAGCTATAACTTCCTATTAGGTCTATCCCGGATTATCTTAATCCTTAAGAACTAACGTAGTTCCCTTATAAAGTTAACGGTGTATTTCGCTATAAGGGCCTTATAGAGTTCTAGCTAGTTATCCTTCCGCTCCTTCGGATATATTATCGCGATATCGTCTACGAAGAAGAAGATAATTACTCTCTTATAGACTATTATATAGGCGTCCTTAATTAGGGTCTCTACGCCTAAAGACTTAAAGAAGCCGGTAAGGTCCTTATACTAAAGCTTCGGGGCGATCCTTAGGCCGTATAGACCTCGTAAAAGCCGTATGCATAAGCCTAGTTCTACGTATCCGGGTGGAAGCTAATAGTAGACTGTAAATCGCAGTATTATGTTTAGAAAGGCCGTCTTAACGTTATACTACGCGGACTCTATGTCCTTAAGATATAGTAGGGCTATTAGTAGCCTAAAGGTCCTTGCTTAAAGGGTTACCGTATACGTATCCTCGTTATCTTCCGGTTGGCGATCTCCTTAAATAACTAGACGGGCTTTAAACCGAACTATATATCCCTATAGATCGCACTTATAGGCGTAGACCTATCTTATCGGAATTAGGGGTTCTCCCTTCTTCGCAGCCTTAGACTTTAGGGTCTTAACCTAGGTTAGAAGTTTCTCCTAATCCTTAATTTCGCAGGTTATTCCTCTAAGCCACTAGGTCTTATAGGGCGAGGCTATCGCTATCTTATAGGAGGTAGGCATAAGAGGCATATCCTCGATGTATAGTCTATAGGTTTAAGCCTTCGCAATAACATTGTTAATAAATAGGGTCCTTTAAGTTCTCTTTCTCTTCCCTTTAACGATATTGCTAGGGTTTATACCTTAAGACGTGTCCCGCTCCTTACGTAACGGCTTCGACGAAGCCGGCACGTCTTCCTCTATATCTAAAAGCTCCTCTATGCAAGGTCGGCCATTAAGGTTAGGTCTATTAGCCGTTTTAGCTATTAATTTACCCCTTAGAGGAGGAGGCACCCCTAAGACCTCTAAAAGAGGCGTCCTAAGGCCAATTGCCCCCCCTATAGGCACTAGTGCTACTAGTTCCGGTATCGCGGGATTCCTACCCTTAAGATTAGGTAGTATCGCGGTATTAAAGGAGACTACCTTACCGGTCGGAGGAGGCAAGACGTATAGTATAGATCCTCTATCGTCGGGGGTATTAACCCCTTATTCTACCTCCTATAATTAAATGCTAGCATAAATTCAGCCGCTATATATCGCAGTCTAGTAGTCTTATCGGTCTAAGGGTACTCGTAGGCCCCCTCTTTATCGCCCTTATTATCTTCGGGCATATTAATTGCGTTTATCTATCGGAGGATATTATAGGTATAGGTGTATAGAGCCTACGCACCTTCTTCCCTCCTTAGATCGTATATAACATCCTTATTAAATTAAACATTCGAAGAGGTTAAAAGCTTTATCTATCTTAAGGAAGGGACTTAAATAACGAACTAGTTAGTAGACTTATACCTAACTAGATATCTAATATATACCCTCTACGTAGTCTACGAGAGGGACTTATGAGATTTAATATATTTAAGGGCATCCGTTGTTATTAGGTATGCTATATATCTATATACGCGTAAATGCGTGATTATCGGGCGGATCTCCTTAATATAGCTATATAAGGGGTTATAGTCTATTATAGTACTATATTATATAACATAGTATATAGTAATATACTACGTGATATATAGTCCTATATATAAACGAGCTCTTAGCCTCTATAGTTCTTCTCCTCTTTATAGAATAATAAGGTTATCTAGCTATTACTTAGTGCCGTAATAGTTTATTCTATCTCCTATTGCGCCCCGTCGCGATCCCTACCTTTATAAACATAGTCCTAGTAGCTCTATTACCTTATCCCCTTAGTCGTCGCGACCCGAGCGCAACCCCTAAGAAATTATTCCCCTAAGCCCTTAAGCCCTTAAGAATTTTTCCCTAGCCTATAGAAACCTATATAGCCTATAGAAATCTTTTTATAGTCCCTAATAAACACCTTAGATTAGACACTCCTCCTTCCTCCTTATAGTAGACATACCTATAGCCTCTAACGCTATAGGCGACGGTTTAAAGGCCCTTACTAAAGAGTTTATTAGTGAATTTCCTTAGATCGCCTAAGCGATTAAGAGGTTTAATAATATAGTCCCGTTCGCTAATGCGTAGGAGACCTAGGAAAACCTTTAGAGCCTAGATACCCGATATATTCTTACGTATATCGAGGAGAGTCTTCGCTCCCTTCGCGTAGCGGAGGCCTCTTAGGTTAACCGAAATACTAGGCTAAAGGAACGCGTGACTATACGAGATTAGCTTTTAGCTACGAAGGATTAGCTTTTAGCCACGAGGGAGTAACTTCTCGAGGCTAAGGACCTTATAATCTTAACTATAAAGATATTATAGTCTTAGACGATAATCCCGGCATAGTCGTCTAGAAAACGAAAGACGGTAGACCCTCCGATCTTTACTAAAAAGGGGTCTACCTCCGACCGTTAACGTAAGTACGAGGCCTAGGAACTTAAGATATAGGGTATCTTCCTCCGCGATAGTATATAGTTCGACTTAGACGGCGCCTGCCTCCTTTATATTAGCGATAGGCTTAGTAAACGGGCCTACGACTTTATTAAAGATAGGATAGCTACTATTATAGCTAACCTATCTAAGAGAGAGAAGTAGGAATAGCCTACTATAACGACGCTTCTTATAGCTTTAGGCAGGCAGTATAAGGTTTTAGACTTAACGTAAGCCGCTAAGAATATCCTCGATAATTTCCCCTAAGGCGATAAGAACTATTAGATCTAGAAGGTAGACCTCGACGCTTATATACGTAAGGTAAGGAAGATAAAGGAATAGTAAGTCGACCTCCTCCGGAAGTTTATATCGAAGGATATAAGCGATCTCGTTAAGAATATATAGACTAAGATCCCCGATACCGACTACGAGAAGTAGTTAGCGTAGATAAATATCTTTGCGAAGAATCTTACTAACTATGCTTATCGTTAGAAACTCGAGAAGAAGGCCGCCCCCCGTTTGTAGTTCCCGCTAACGCCTATACCTGCCCTTACCCCGACCGCCTTAGCCTAACCTCTATATAGTGACCCTATAGACCTCGACCGGCTTTCTAATACTAAACGATAATTTAAGATCGATAATAAACTCTATATAGCCTACGGAGAGCCTAGATACTAGAAGGAGGCTTACGACCCGGCTAAGATAGCGAATCCGCTTTTAATGCCCTTACGTCGCGGTAGTCCTTAGTTTTAGGGCTAGGGCGCCCCCTCCCCCGGCTTCGGCCGAGGATGTTAGGGCGCCCGCGGCGGCGGGTATAGCTAAGGCTAGCTCGTCCGTACGGCCGACTACGAATAAAGCTATATCCTTAGGGAAGAGGATACGGATTTATAAGGCGAGCGGCCGGCGTCGAGGCTACTGCTTAAAGATATACCCTTAGAATAAATCGCTCTTAAGGGTTATATATAAGGGAGGATAAGAGGATTAGGTCGTTGCTTTTAGATAGAACGGATCTTCGGATTAGTTCGTCGAATAGTAATAAAAGGTTAATCCTTTTCTATACTCGTCTCTCCTTTACGCGTAACCTTTAGTCCCCTTACTACGTTAATACGTTATCCCTCGTAGAATTTAGCTATACTACCGTAGCGTTCGCCGATCTTTACGCTATCGTATAGAAATACAACGTTACTATAAAGAAGCTCCTTAAACCTTAACCGCTTCGACTAGCCGACGGTATACCCTTAATATAGATAACGGACTACTTTATAGCCCGAATGACTATTAGTAAGTATTAGAACTTATGCCCTTCTTCGTTACGAATCTATTACCCTTTACCCTAATTATCCTAAGCATCCCCTAGCTTTAAGAATATAAACTAACTATGCTTTAGAAATCTCTTTAGGTCCGCTTCGATTCTAATTACTATATAAGATACTACCTGCCTCTAAGTATAATAGCCGAGGATAGGATAGCTCTTAGGACTCCTATTACTCCCGCGCCTAAAGGGCTGTTGATATTACCGTCTTCCTTATTTGCTTTCTATAGGGAAATCTCTAGTTCTTCCCTAGATTCCGCTATAGAATTCTATAGGCTTCTACGGGCATTACCCTACACTTCTATAGGCGCGTTTACCTACTTTTCTTCGGTTATATTTCACCGTAATTCCATAGTGATTTTACGGTTATTTATACGGTCTTTACCTATAAAATCTCTTCCCTTCTATAGTCTTCTACCGTAGAATTCTAATTCCCTTCTACGGTCTTCTACCGTAGAATTCTAATTCTCTTCTACGGCTTCTACCGTAGAATTCCTTTATATAGCTACGGCTTCTACCGTAGAATTTACCGTAGAATTTACTAGTCTTCTACTAGGCTGCTTATTTATTTACTAACTATATAACTTATTTATTATACGGCACGATCTATTGCTTTTCTCACCGATCCTTCCGTCCGATTATTTACGTCACCTATTTTTCCTTAGGTCTACGCGGCTGATTTCGTCCGAGGATTTTTCCTATATATAGAGACTAGTTAGCCTCCCTACTAGACAAGATAAGAGCTATTATTTCTTAGTGTCTTATATCCTTTTGCAGCTTCTAATCCCTCTATATAGGCTGTTTTAGCCTTAGAGCCTCTCTTCCCTTTTTAATTGCTATTACTTAAATATCGAGAACCCGACTGCCTAGCGTTCGATAAGGGCATTAGTCACGTCGGAAAGTATATTTTTCTAACGTCGTAGACATTTAGATAACCCCGACGTTTACTCTAAAATAAAGGGTCCCTATAACGATAGAAGACGTGCCGGAAATTCCCTTTCGGCAGGAAGAGACTAATATCCTAAAAGACTAGACTATCCTATTAGGAAGTTATATATCTATAGACTTATCTATTAAGGAATATCTACCTAAGTAGGTATCGTACCCTTTAAACCTTAGCTAACCGATTCGATATCCCTTATATAGGATATAGCTATTCGCCTAAGAAACCGCCCGCTTTATATCCCTAATTAGCCCTCCGGACTCCCTTAAGACTTAAGCCTTTAAGGCCACTCCGCCGTAGACTACTTTAGTAGCTCGCCTACTCCTTATTCGCCTTACCGCCGGCCGTCGCTACGTTCCCGCCCGATAGGGCCAGACGAGAAGCCCCCGCCGGCGTATACGATAGGAAGATTAAATACCCTTAGATATAAACGACATCCGCTGCGTATAAGTAGTTAACTTTATTTAATTCTATAAATAGGATAGTGTCTAAGCAATGCGAATTAGTATATCTAAATTAGCTAAGCTAGTCGAGGAGGGAGAAAATCTACGACTCTTTAACGAACTCCTAGTAGGCCTAATTAAGGTCCCGGAACTATGCGAAACCTCTTTCTAACGCGTTATTACCAGGGACTATATAATAGAGGTAGCCTAGGCCGCTTTCCCCGAACGTTTTTATGATTTCCTTTAGACGAACCTCCGGGATATAGCTAATTCCGAATCTCTATTTCGGAGGGTCGATAAGGCCGACGTAGAAAAATTCCTCTAAGTAAAACCGGAAGTTATAAAGGCAGATATCCTAAAGAAACTCCTAAAAGAGTTCTAAGATAAGCTTCCTTATTTCCTTCTAAAGAATATAAACGAGCTCCCCTTATACCGCCCTTAGGATTATAAGATCGAACTTACACACGGTAAATAAGCTCTATACTATAGAAATCGGCCTATATCACCCGTAGAACTCCGCTACATTAAGAAATAGATTAACGATATACTTAATAAAGGCTTTATTCGGGAGTCTTTTTCTCTAGCCGTAGCACTATTAATCCTCGCTTATAACCCGGGCGGCGGTATCCGTATCTATTATAACTACTAAGGTTTAAATTAGGTTATAGTTAAGAATTAATATCCCTTGCCTTTAATCCGCGAAACACTAGATTCTCTCTAAGACGCTAAGTTTTATATAAAGCTAGACGTAATTGCTATATTTAACTATATTTAAATCGCTAAGGGTTGTAAGTAGCTTATAGCATTTATCACACGCTTCGGACTATTCGAGATGCTAGTTACCCCCTTCGGCCTTTATAACGCACCGTCGACCTTCTAAAACTATATTAATTACGTGCTTTATAATACCCTCGATAACTTCTATATAGTATATCTTAATAACGTATTAGTCTTTTTAAAGACTAAGGCGGAATATAAGAACTACGTGTAAATAGGTATCTAACGCTTAGGCAACGTAGGGCTTTAAATCGACATCGGGAAGTTAGAGTTTAATACGACGAATACTAAGTACCTTAGATTAATTATTTCGATATCTAATATAAGCATAGACCCTGAGAAGGTGCGTATAATTATAGCTTAGAATACCCTGACTTTAGTAAAAGAACTCTAGCAGTTTCTTAGGTTTATAAACTTCTACCGTCGTTTTATTAAGGGATACTTTAGTATTATCTCCTTAATAACTACGCTACTTCGAAAGGATTCCCGTTAGTCTTAAGGACTTAAATAAGCTGCCGTGTTTAAGGCCCTTAAACTTGCTTTTACTACTGCCCTAGTCTTAGCCTATTTTAACTACTTAAAGAAAACAGTTATTAAAACTAACGCCTTAAATTAGGCTTTAGGAGGAGTCCTTTTATAGACCGGAGACGACGGATATCTTTACCTTATTGCGTTTTTTTCGTTAAAGTATACTACCCTTAAGTATAACTACGAGATCTATAATAAAGAGCTATTAGCAATTATTAAAGCGCTTAAGGAATAGCGCTTAGAACTCTAAGGAACTACTAAGGCGTTTAACGTTATTATAGACTATAAGAATCTTTAGACGTTTATATCTATAAAGCAACTTAACTAACGATAAGTGCGCTAGGCCGAGTTCCTTTCCTTATTTAACTTCGTGATTATATACCGCTTAAGCTATAAGGCAATTCTCCCCGACGCTTTTAGTAAGCTCCCCGGCGATAGACTAGCTACCGAAGACGACGATAGACTCTTCTATCGAAATTAGGTAGTTATCCCTAAAGAGAAAGTCGACCTAACTATTTTAGAAGAACTCCTAACCGATTCCTATGCCTTAAAGGAGGACCTTAACGCAGTCGCCGCCCTTAGACTAAACGTAGTTAGTAAATTACTTAATAAGCTTATCCGCGAGGTATACTAATAAGATAATATTACCTAGGATATAGTAGCGATACTTTAGGATCTATACGCCTAACGCTAGCTAAAGTATATCCGAAAGCTCTTACGTTACGATATATCCGAATATTAATTAATTAACGGATGTATCTTTTTCCGCGACCGACTCTTTATCCTTAATACCTTAGATCTCCGCCTTAAAGTCGTTTATCGATCCTATAGTAGTAGCCTAGTAGGATACCTAAGGAGGGTAAGAACCCTTAATCTATTAAACCGAATATACTAATAGCCGAGGATCTCTTACTTTACTACTACGTTTATTAAAGACTATACTCTCTATCTTTAGACTAAGACCCCCCGCTTATCTCCCCTTAGATTCCTAAAACCCCTCGCTCTACCGGTCCGACTATAGGCCGATATATTAATTAATTATATTACGATACTCCCTAAGTGCACCCGAAACGGGAAGACTTATAAAAATATACTTACGATAGTTAATAGGCTTACGATAATAAGATATTTTATCCCTATTACCGGCCTTTCTATAGAAGAATTAGTTAACTCCTTTATCTACGTAGTCTATCGCTTATATAAAGCACTTAATACTATTATCTCCGACCGAGGCACTTAGTTTATCTCTAATTTTTAGCGATAGCTTAGCACTTATTTAAGAATAACGATAAAACTAAGCTTAGTATAGCACCTAGAGACTAACGGTTAAACCGAAATCGTTAACGCTGCTATAAATAAATATATTCGAGCCTATATTAGCTTTACCTAAGATAATTAAGTCGACTAGCTCCCGCTCGCGGAATTCGCAACGAATAATTAAGTAAACGAAACAACCGGTATTTCTCTGTTTTTCGCTAACTACGGCTTTAATCCTCGTCTCGGCATTAAACCTATAGGCCCCCGACCCCCGACGCTTTTATTATAGGCAAAGAAGGAATTCCTTAGCGCGGACGCAATAGCTAGTCGTTTCGACTATATCCTTATTTAGCTTTAAGCTCTTACATAAGCCTTATGATAGAAATATAAGGATAATGCTAATATAAAGCGGGACGAAGGCTTTCTCTTCCGACCTAGTGATATAGTTATAGTTTTATTAGAGAATATAACTACTAATCGCCTAAAGAAAAAATAAGACGATAAATAGGACGGTCCTTATCTTATTCTCGAGGTCTACTATAGCGCTATAGTTATCGACCTCTTAAAGCATATCTAAGTCAATAAGTCTTTCTATACGTCTAAAGTACGGCTTTAGATAACGGAAATATTACCGGGCTAGGCATAGATTAATTAAGAGGAACGACGTAACGTCGTAGGCCGTATCGCGGAACGCGATAACGACGGCAATATCGAAGAAATATAGGAATTTAAGAAGATCCTTAACGTATACGATAACGAAGCCCCGACCCTAACTTATCTAATTAAATAGAAATATTACTAAGAACCGACCTAATAGCCCGAAGATAACCTAAGAGGTTGCCTTAAAGCTATTTAACGCTTCTATAGATATAACTTAGATAAGCCGGGCCCCTTAGATTAAGCCCGCCTATAAAAGATTCCTCTATTACACACGGATTTCTAGCGAAAATAGCATTTCTTAGCGATTTAGGGACTAAATCGTCTTTAGAAGGGGAGTACTATAATATTACTATATTATATAATATAGTATATAGTAATATACTACGTAACATATAGTCCTATATATAAACGAGCTCTTAGCCTCTATAGTTCTTCTCCTCTTTATAGAACAATAAGGTTATCTAGCTATTACCCGGTGCCGTAATATAGTCCCTTATATACTGCTACTATCTCTTATAGGGACTCCTTCCTATCTTATCGACCCCTATAAAGGGCGTTAGGTTTAGCAGGTAGACGGCCGTTCGGTAGGTCTTAGTCTAGAGGGTGTTAGGGAGCTACGAGTTAAGACTTATTAGTCTAGCCTTTTCCTTAACAATAGCCCCTAATCGCTCCGTATAACTATTCTAAGTCGGCGTTAAAGGGGCTAACATAAAGAGCTATAGGCTAAGTCTATCCGTATACTGCTTAATCTCCTTCGTGATTAAGGCCTTCTCTCCGTTAGTGACTAAGATAATTATTTAAATCCCGTAGCGCGTTAAGAGCTTTGCAATTAGCTTCTTAAAGACGTCGCGGACCTTAGTCTTCTACTTAATAGCATAGAAGAACCTTATGCTAGTTGTTATATAGGTAAACAAAGCGTAGTATTTAAATCCCGCGGCACTTACTTCCGGGCCCGCATAGAGGTTAAAGCTAAATTAAACCCTTGCCCTTTACGGCCTTAACGTTAGTAGGTCCCGGGAGACTTATCGTTTCGCTTTTCCCATAGCACACACCTCGCATTTATAGGTTGCCGGTCTATAAAGCTTCGTGCCTACGGACTTATTAACTAGCAGCCCTATAGCCTCCCGCCTTAGGTGCCTTAGGCGCTTATGCTAAAGGTCCGCGAGATCCTTATTCGAAGGTGGCTTAAGTCGTCGACTCGTCGCAAAAACAGTTCCTAGGGCATCCGGCAAGCTCGCAATAACGTATTAGTCCTCGAATTCCTTAAGCTAAGTGAGCTGCTCGCCCGTCGGCTTATAGAATAGCGTGTTATCGTGCTAGTTCTAATAAACCTAAGCCTTAATCCCTTATCGAACGGAAAAGACGCTTATCGGCATCTTAGGGATATAGTAGCTGTTTTTAAGTAGGAGCTTCTTACCCCCTAAGAGTAGGATAACTACGGATCCTACCCCTTAGACTATAAGCGCGGTTTTACTAGCGCGGACCTCTTTTTACGACCCTTAGGTAAACGTTTTCTTATTAAACCACCTAATGTTATTAAATATATATACACTCGCCCTTAAATCGTAGATAACCTTATCTCTAAGAGGTTTATCCTTAACATAGGTGAGGTTAACTTATAATATTGTATTAATACGAGAAACTATATTCGCCTGCTTATTGCCGTTGCCGCTATTTAAGACCGTAATCGTATTGTCTGCCTTACCTACTCCTAAGGGTTTCTAGGCTATTGCCCTCTTCTTACCTTCCGGGTTATCCTAAAGCCACTTATTAATCCTAGCCCTTAGTAGGTCTTTCGGTTCCTATCCCTTAAGGGGATCCTTTTTAAATATCGCACGGAATAAGAAGCAGCCTTCCTACTAATTCTCCTTATTGTTAGTCCGGTGAGTGTTATATAGGCACTACGACTACCCTAACCCTTTCTTTAGTGCCGGAGAGTTCTAGTTGACCTAAGGTTTAGATTTCTTTCGAAGGGTTACCTTACGTTTAAACTCCGCGATAAGGTTCCTTAGGGGGTTCGGAGTTAATCCAACGATAACTTTAAGTCGTTTATAGAAGGCATTATTTAATCTCTCGTTCGAGGCCTAACTAAGGTCGAATTCCTCTATAGCCCGAAGAAAATCCTATCGGATCTTAATATTATTTAAAGTCGTGATTTTTAGGTCTATAGAGTCGATAATTACTTAATTAAGTTAATCGGCCTACGCCTTCTAGTCTCGATTCCCCTTTTTGCCGATAATCTAATAATACCGGTTATCTACGAAGGTCTTTTCCTCCTCCTCTAAAGGCAGGACCTTCTATTTAAGTTCCTAGATCCTACTTCGAGGCGAGGTCTATACGAGGGTCTCTCCCTTAAGAGCCTTACTAATTGACTTACTAATTAGCCCTTCGATGCGAATTATAGCCTTTTCCCTAGTTTTAAATAAGCTAACGGCTAAGTTATAGCTATCCTGCTTAAAACGGAACTCTATCGTCGCATTATTAAGCCGATTGTTATAGTTAGCGGTCCTATTGTTAAACTTAATGTCCTCGAGGGCCCCTCTTTAGGGTCGTTCCCTAAGGTTAGCTTTAAATTCTTCCTAGCTAATCTTAACGGGCTCCTCGAGCTCTTCGGATCCTACTAGGTCGATATATTCCTAAATGTAGTAGATCTTCGCCTAACCCTTAATGGCCTAAATCTAGGGGGTCTAATTAAGGCTTTCCTTAAGCGTTACGATACTTACCTCTCCGGATATAGATATCGCTATAATCGTTCTTTTTACCTCGTCGTTACGAGGGATAACTATGTGTTGTTTATTGTTTTAATCCTTCTTTAAAGCTAGCTCTTCGTAATAACACTAAGGTTAGAGCCTAACGCGGTGTGAAAAATGCGATATCGATAGCTTTAATTTAGCGTTGTTTAAGCGAAAGAGACCTAGCTTATGCAACCGGGCTTATAACTCTTAAATATAGGAAATCAGCTGTATGAATATTACAGTAGGAGAGTAAAGAAAGGAGGTCTAAACTCGTAGACATAAAGATGCATGCAGCTACCTAACTATAGGACTAACGGAGGTATATATAGGTACCGGAGCCTCTTAAATAAGGCCCCTAGCCCGTACTAACCGTAGTTATAATATAACGGAATACCTACCTACCGTCCTTAGCTAAGGGGGTTATATAATAGGCTCGTTAGGGACGTAATAGCCTATTGTATCCCTATAGTCTAGGCCCGGGTTAATGCCCTGTATAGCCCCTAACGTCGCATAACGTTAATACCTCTTTATAGAGATAGGAAACTTCACCTCCCCTAAGGCAGTTCTTTAGACGGCTATTAAAGCTATTAACGATACTACTAGACCTAACGGACTAATACCTATATTGCTAGTATTCGGAGTATATCTTAGGATAACTCTTAATTCGCCGCTATTACCTACGACCTTTAAACGAGCCGCTATAGTATAGAAAGCGATAAAGGCACTTAGGCAGCTTACGGCTAAACGATAGGTTTAAGCAGCGTTATATAGCCGAAACGGTCTAAATATAGCGAATATACTTGCCCTTCCTCTCTAAAGCGAGGTCTACGTATAGAAGGAAAGGTTAAGATAGTAAGTATAGGAATTATAGATAGAATTCCACGGTGGAAGGACTTCCCTTCTAAGGTGAATTCTATAGATAGAATTCTAATAGAATTCTACGGTAGAAGGACTTCCCTTTTAAGGTAAATTCTATAGATAGAATTCTACTTCCTTCTATAGACTTCTACGGTTAACGCATCCGTCCGCGGAAAGTCTTTCCCGACTAACGCATCCGTCTTTATATTCTATTTACGGATCCCTTTCTATTCTTAGCTACCGAGGCTTCCCGGAGGGTAGCTCCGACCCTTCTCTCGTCTTGTCTATAAAGAAGGTAGTATAGCCCTTAGCTAGATAGGTATTAATAATTCTAATAAGACTACTAGACCTATATTTGCATTTGCATTTAAGACACCTACTAATAGTAAGGGCTATTTAAAATTATAGCTATTAATAAGTATAATATTACGATCGATATAGTTAATAGACATTATATATTTAGATCTATATTAGTATAACTATAGGAATAAGTGATAAAGGATACGTACGACGTTATTAAAGGCACGTAACCTACGTGACCCGAGGCTACGTTACTACCTATAAAGGGGCCCCCTTTCCCCTCTTCCCTCCTAGCTAGATAAGACAATAAGAACCTAACCGCATACTATCACACGTGCGATAGGTTTACTTCCGGCTGCTTACCGTAGAGAGCCCTACTAATACTAATTAGTAATTGAAACGCTTAATTATAGATTAGCTAGGTGGAAGAGATAGACCCCTTAACCCTTAAACGTACGACGGATCCGATTGAATAGTCATTTTAACCTACGATCCGATCCGTACACTTAGAGAGGGCAGTTTATGCTAAGAACGAAGAATCTTCCCGAACTAGAACCGATAAAGCTGCCGTAGAATAGCTGCTTTTAGTAGCTAAACGAAGAATACTTCCTAAGCTCCCCTTAACGGATTACCGCTTTAACGAAGCTTATGCTATTAAAAAGAGTGCGTCCGATAACGCTAATAAGGGTATTATTAGCTACCTCGCTAGATTACCGCTTTAACGAAGCTTATGCTATCGAGGAATACGATTAACCCTATCGCGAAGACCCCCTCGCGACCCCGTTAACTACTATACATAAAACTACGGGATATATATTCGATTAATACACGAGCTATTTAATTACGACTATCGCGTAAAGACCCTTACGCAAAATAAGCCCGCCGCTTGCTCCCGATAAGACTATTATAAAGACCCTCGTATACGATAAACACCCCGCCGTCTTCCGACCCGGCATAATATATAGTCTACTTACTCCCTTAAGCTAGGCATATATACACACATATAGTCCGCTTACTGCTTTAAGCCCGGCACTTATATAGTCCGCTTGCTGCTTTAAGCCCGGCCTGCTAGTTGTTCTTTGCTGTTTAAAGAACTGCTAGTATATGCCACTGCTTTGCTCTTTGCCGCCCTAAAGCAGCACTTATAAAGCCCCGGCCACGCCCTTTTCCGGCCTAATAATAGACCTGCTTTACCCCGATACTATTATAGCAATATCGGCCCTAACGCTATTCCCCGAAGAAAACCCCCTTAGCTACCTCGTATATAAGCTATTCTATATCGATATAAGCCGCTAGGAGGTAGATATTACGCTAGACGACGATGCTATCGCCGTTACGACCTATACGGCCCGTTTTATCGCCGTTTTAGACTATAGCGTATACGTTAACGGCCTCTAGCTCTTTAACGACTTTGAAGAACACTTCGAGGGATAGAATAAAGCAACGTAGAATAAAGTTAATAAGGAATATACGAAGGCGCTAAAGACCCTCTTAAGAAGGCGTAGGATCTTCTTAGACCGTCGGAACGGCTTAAACGCGAGCTAATTAGTCACCTTATAGACCTTAGACAAGCCGCTAACCTAGCCCGCCAACGAATTCGCAAAGACCTAATTCGATATCGGAATAATAGCTTATGCTAAATAAGCAGCTACTGCCGCCGCCGTATCGTTAGTTCCGCCCTCGCCCTTCTTAGCCGTATCGTTAATCTTAGCCTTACTCTCGTCCGACGAAGCTTCCCCGGCTTTAATAGTTTAAAGAGCCGCTAGAGTATTATTACCTTCGTTATCGCCTATTGCCCTTACCGCCGTTATTCCTTCGCCCGTTATTCCGCCCGTTGTTTATTCGCCCGTTGCTCTATTACCCGTTATTCCCGGCCTACCGCTATTAGTTATTCCCGGCCCGTTTCCCGACTACTTCGTCCCCGGCTAAGTCCTTAACGTTATTCCCTAGGTTCCTTAGACTATTCCCTAGGCTCCTTAGGCTGTATAACACACGGTCTATCCGATAAGTTACCGGTTCCGGCACCCTAAATTCGCCGTCCTACCTACCGCTTAGTACTAGCCTACCGCCTAGCCGTTCCTTCCTGCCGCCGTTCCTACCGCCGTTCTTATACTAATTCCTACCGCTATTCCTACCGCCGTTGCCCGTATCCCCGCCCCTACTATCCCTAAATTCCCCCTTAAGGCATATATAATAATACCGCCGCCTAAGGTCCCGAACGCTCCTACGGACGCTAACCTTATGCTATAATTCGCTAAAGCGTAGAAAAAGGACTATAACTATATAGGAAACCTATACGATATCCTAGACGATAAGGTCCGGCTCTTTATATAGACCTATTATAGCCTACGTATCGCCTTCGGCTAGTTCTACGGCCTAGTTAGTTAAATTCTTACCGGCCGTGCCGAGGACTACTATAACCGGCACTTAGATTAGAATACGTCGTTCTAAGGCGTATACGATACCCTTAAACGCTACTTTAATACGGAAGTTAATTATTAATAGTACTTTACGAAGTAAATAACAACGTTATTCTAAAGGCTTTAGACTTAGAACCTTAGGAAGACTATATAGAAGGTGCTTAAGCTGCTATTTAATAAGCTATAGCTTTACTAACGAGCCTTTAGTAGTTCTTTCGTAAACTAGGACCCGGAAATAAACGAGCCTTTACGAATGACTCTCGTCCGGGCCTACCGTAGCGTTCCGGAACTCGAGCCCGCTTTTTTCCGCCCGGCCGTACGTATCGAAGAGCTATTTTCGGACCTACGATCCTCCCTCAAAACGCACCTTATACGCCGCCCCGACTAGTCTTTTAACTAATACGGCCGTGCAAGAGGTCGTCCTAAGGGATATATACGAGGTTCTATACGTTCGAGACCCGGCCCTAGCTAAGGATATAGACGAGGCTACGGACGACAATAAGGCTATATCCTCGCCGAAGAGGATAACGAGAACGATAGGACTAATAAGCTCGGCTAGCTAACCCTATCTAATACTCCCTAATGGCCGAGATAACGTTCTTTATGCCTTTGTTTTTATTCTTTATTTAAAGACTGCGAGTGTATTCCTTGCTTTGTTTTTCCCCTTTTCGGCGCCTTGTTCTTCCCCTTTTCGGCGCCCTATTCCCTCTTTTGCTTCCCCTTTTAGTGCCCCGAAATAAGCACCGAAATAAGCCTTATTTCGCCCCGGCAACGTTATATGCCGACCCTATAGCACTCCGGCAACGTTCTTTCCCGGCCCGAATACACGCTCTATTTTACGCTTCGTTTTACGCTCTTTTCCCGGCCTAAAGATAACTCTATCTCTTGCTCTACTTTGCCCTGAAGCTTCGCCCTAAAGCTTCGCCCTAAAGCTTAATGCTTCCTAACGCTCTTTTCCAGTACGTTATACGGCTATTTAAAAGGCTATTGCAAGGTTAGAAAAGCCGGATCTACGATAACAACACGGCCCCGTTTGACCGGGCTATAGATCCCTATTTAGCCCCTTATTGCGACCCTTATTGCTACGTTCTTTTAGGCTACTATTTCTACGATCTTATAAAGACTGCTAGTATAGGAATAAGGGATAAAGGATACGTACGACGTTATTAAGGGCACGTGACCTACGTGACCTAAGGCTACGTTACTACCTATAAAGGGGCCCCCTTTCCCCTCTTCCCTCCTAGCTAAATAAGACAATAAGAACCTAACCGTATACTATCATACGTGCGATAGGTTTACTTCCGGCTGCTTACCGTAGAGAGCCCTACTAATAATAACCGTATTATTATAATTAAATGCTTAACGATCTCCCGGCGCCGGATTCTTAGCAGCCGGACGAACCCGCCCGACTAGACCCTCCGGCACCCTATAAGCGAGGACGTCCGCCCGGATTAAAGAATAAAGCTAGGCATTTAATTATAGAAGGACTAAACGTAGAAGACAACCTAGACGATAACGAGGACGATATAGACCTCGACGACTTAAGCGATAAGGAAGCGGATAAGGCCTTTACGATAAAAAAAGAAGAAGAGGCCTATAAGCTAGCCGTTAAGCTCCCCTTTAAAGGCGCTATTACGACCCCGGGAGCGCTATTCGAAGCGTTAGATAGTACGGAGATCGACGATCTTATAGCATAAGGAGTATTTAGTTTTAAACGTTATAATAAAGCTATTTACGGCGGCTACTATATCTTTAGATCCTATATAGTTCGAGAGGTTAAAGACAAAGATATAAAACCCTACGAGAAATCGAGGCTTATAGTCTAAGGTTATAATAATAGGGAGAAGGCTTTCCTACTAACGTAGTCCCCGATATTCTAACGCATTAGCTAACGACTAATCTTAGCCTTTACTCTTAGCCTTATGCGCTATAGAATAACGTTATCCCTTCGAGATATTACCTAGGCATACCCTTAAACGACTATAGAGCTATTTTAAACGGTATTAATACGTCTCCCCGCCGAATTATAAGAGAAGTATCCGCCCGATATAATTATCTAAGTTATTAGGCCTTTATATAGAATTATAGAATTAAGAGTCTATTAGTTTAATACGTATTATATAGGAATATAGTATTATAAGATATAGTTATATATACGTGATTATATAATTACGTACGCACGCGACTTAAGGGAGGCTATATTATAATACGGTAGCCTCCTCTTTAGCTAGCCGCATTATATAGAATATATATACACCGGTTAACCCTAAAGACCCTATCTAATACTAATTAGTGGTTAACTTATAGTTAATTATATAGAGTATTACTATTTATATAGGTAAGAATCTCTATTTGCATAGGAAATATATTTTTTCTACGCCGACCCCGCCTTAACCCCGCGTACTTAACCCGCGCTACCTAAATTAGGTATAGCGCTATAGCAATTAAAAGGCTTAAGCAATATCTAGATTCGTATCTTAATTCGGCGTGCCTACTTTATACGAATAAGGCTCTACTATATACTCTACTTGCCCTACTGCTTGCCCTACTGCGTGCCCTCTACTACGTGCCCTTTACTACGTGCCCTCTACTGCGTGCCCTCTACTATATATACGGCTCCTTAATGTATATTGCGTGCCCGGCTGCGTGCCTTACTACGTGCCCTACTACGTGCCCTACTGCGTGCCTTACTACGTGCCCTCTACTATATGCGCGGCTCCTTAATGTATGCTTTATACCCGGCTATATGCCCTCTACTACGTGCCCTTTACTGCGTGCCCTTCACTATATACGCGGCTCCTTAATATATGCTTTATGCCTAGCTCCCGGCTGCGTGCTTTACTACGTGCTTTACTGCGTGCCCTACTGCGTGCCCTACTGCATGCCCTACTGCGTGCCCTCTACTATATGCGCGGCTCCTTAATATATGCTTTATGCCTAGCTCCCGGCTGCGTGCTTTACTACGTGCTTTACTGCGTGCCCTACTGCGTGCCCTACTGCATGCCCTACTGCGTGCCCTCTACTATATGCGTGGCTCCTTAATGTATGCTTTATGCCCGGCTGCGTGCCCTCTACTATGTGTGCGGCTCGGCGGCTCTTCGATATATGCCTTGTGCCCGGCTCCCGGCTGCGTGCTCTACTACATGCCCTCTGCTATATATACGGCTCTTTAATGTATGCTTTATGCCCGGCTCCAGGCTGCGTGCTTTACTACGTGCCCTCTACTATATATACGGCTCTTTAATATATGCTTTATGCCCGGCTCCCGGCTGCGTGCTTTACTACGTGCCCTACTACGTGCCCTACTGCGTGCCCTACTGCGTGCCCTCTACTGTATGTGCGGGTCCTTAATATATACTTTATGCCCTACTACGTGCCCTACTACGTGTTCTGCCGTATGCTTTATCGAAAAACTATATACGAAGTACCCGGCTGCGTTTTACGCGGCTCTATTAATTACTATAGCGCTATACCTAAATTAGGTAGCGTAGGCTAAGCGCGCGGGGTTAGCGCAGAAAAAATATATTTCCTATATAAATAGAGATTCTTACCTATGTAAATAGTAATACTTATTATATAATAGTAAGGATAGAAGAGATAAGATACTTTATTCTCGGAAGTGCTTGTATAGAAACCCCGTTTTACGACCTTTACGAGGATCTTATGCTAAGCTAGATTACTAAAATTATTGCCCTAAATAGGAGAACGTAACCTCGTAGACTCTAGCTTTATTAATAGGCTTAGCCTAAATTTTAAAGAAAGAGACGAGGGAGCTATAATAAATAAACTACGTACGCAAACGCGTATACCGATAAAACCACCCTATAATACCTAATATTACTATAACTTCTTTAAACCTTAATCCTATATAGCTGGACGGTAGCCTATACGAACGACTGCTAAGAAGTATACCGGTTCTATAGCCCGCTCGTAATAACGTCGACGTCGATCGCTAGAATAATAGCATCGACCCTAATAAGCAACCGGACGAGAAAATAGCAATAACATACGTTATAAGATTCCTCGCAGATTATAATATTAATCTTAGTATATAAGGATACGATACCTTAAGCTATTATTAAGAATATTTCTATAGATAGAAAGAGGCTATATAGCAGGTAGTCTATCTAACCTTTAAGAAGGTAGTACGCAATCTTCTCCGCTGACGAGGCGTATATACTAGACCCCTTTAAGGCGGCTTTAATCGTTAACTTATAGCTACGCAATCTATATAAGATCCGCTAATATAGCCTAAGGGAGAACTAGCGAGAATCTAGTTCGATAGAGGTACTACCGTGCCTAAGGCTACGGATGCTAACTATACGCTCGCTAACGGTCTTTCCCTAGATAGTTAAGGATATAGTAGAAACACGCCGGCTTAGCCTTTAACCCCGTCGAATAAAGCCTTAAGCGTCGCCGGCATACCCCTTAAAAGGCCTTTGCCTCTTAATAGGAATATAACTTAGGCAAGCCTTTATACTATTTCTCCTACTATATTAATAAATAACGATCTACCCTATAAGCTATTGTTATTAGTATATCGATTACGCCGTTCTTAACCTAAGAGATATAGCTACTATCCTTAACCCTAAGCTTAAAGCTTATCTTTAGATTCCCTTAGCGTACGTTCTAAGTAAGACTATTAACGCGGAACTTTAATAGAAATTTGCGAAGCTTTAGGATAGTATAGAGAATTATACCGGCAAGCCCTACGACCTATTTAATAATAAGATCCGCTAGTTTATAAGCGTCTATTATAGCATTAATGCTACTATAAGAGAACGAGCTTAAGGGGGGGTATATAATTATTATTAATCTACGAAGGGATATAGCTAAAGACTAAGTCTAAATGTCTATATATACGATATAGAGGTTACGTAGGATAATATATAATATAACCTAATACTGTATAGTATATCCCCCTTAAATCGGCGTTCGACTCAAACGCCTAAAAGGGGCAATAGGCTAATAAAAACAAAGGAAACCTATATCAACCGGTCCTAAAAGCGGGCCTAATATAGAACGAGAGAAGAATAAGGAGTAATAAAGGGTAAATTAAAGGGTAAAACTAGGAATCTAACGCATGCCGTCGTAACGTAAATTATATTAAGAAATTATACTTATTATTACTTAGGCGAAGGTAAAGACGTAAGGAAGGCTATATAAAAGGCCGGTTTAGGCTTAGTTAGGTTAAAGGCGTAAAAAGCCTTAAGGTCGTCCTAGCAGCCGTTAAGGTAGGAGGAGTCCTCTTACGTAAAGGGGCTATAACGCTATTAAACGTGGTATTTAATCTTCCCGGAGGCGTATTAGCGTTACGTAAGGATAGAAGAAAACTCTTACTTAAGGTGCGTATTATCGCCGTCGTCGTCGCCGGGGGAAAGGAAAACGCCGTTATTAGCGGGCCGGACGTTAAGCTCCGACTAGCTAAGTAAAGGGGGCTCTTAAGTCTTAGTAAAGAAAGAGTAATAAAAAATAAGGTAAAGGCGGCTGCCCTTAAGGAGGCGAAGAAGATACGCCGTCTTATATACCTTAAGGACTTTATACAGGCCCTCCCGCTTATAGTCGAGCTTCTTTATAAAGCGGAGGGTCTAGATCTAGCAGGTGCTAAGGAATACTATATCGCCGGGCTAATACGCTAAGGCGGGAGTCCGCCGGACGTCTATATAGCGAGCTTAAGTAGCTTAAGCATCCTCGATCGTATCGCGGAGGAAGTTAAAGATATACTAAAGGCGGGAAGCAAGCGCGTTACTATAGAGGTATTCCTTCCGCTGCTAGGGGGTTATACCGGGCGGGGGGGGACTAAAGGGCTTAGTGCTAAGCTTTAGGTAGAAGCTATAGTTAGCGAAGAAAGGGGAAAGGCCGGTAGATATTAATACCTAATTATTAATAGTAAACTTAGCGAAGGGAAAGAGGTCGACCTAATCGTCTTAAAGGTAGGTAGTATAATAACGAAGGTAAACCTTAATCTAAGCGTTCGCGATCTTAGTCTAACCGTCGGTCTAAGGGTAGTAGGCGGAGCTAAGGTAAAGGCGGTAACTAAGACGACGACTTAGCTACTATTAGAAAGCCGAAATAAACTAAGTGCTATAGTCGCTAATAATAAAGGCTAAAGTACTATAAAAAGACTAAACGCGGGAAACAAACGCGTTAATAACGTCTTTAACGGTTATTAAAGGTATCGGGACGTAATAGCGTATTTTCGTAAGGCGGTCGACGATAACAAGGATATTAGAAAACTTAACGCTATTGCGGCGGTATATAAAGAGGTCGGTAATAAAATCGACGGATATATCGGTCTATAGGGCGAAGGGAATGCTTAAAGGCTAGAGTAGGCCTTAAGGGGAGGAACGAGGGGACTTAGCGCGTAGGCACGTATAATAATTCCGTATAAAGCTAGAGGTAGACTTATATATACCGGGCTAAATATAAGACCGGCGGTAGAGGCTAGCGGTCTTTATACGTCTAAGGTAGCCGGCAAAAGGGGAGGTATAAGCGCGGACGAGGATCTAAAGAATTAAGGCGTCGTTAAGGGGAATAAAGAGCCGGCCTTAGAAATAGAACCGGCCTTAGACCTTAGAGAAAGCGGTCTTAGGGATCGAGCGGAAGGGGGCTCGAAGGGGGTAAGGCTAGCGGGGCTAAAGGGACTAAAGAGCTACGCAAATAGCGGAGATAAGCGGGGAGGAGGAATAGGCCCGGTCGATAAGGTTATCGATCGGCTTAAAGTCGTTAAGGGCGTAAAGGTTAAGGCAGTCGGAATTATATTTATAAATTATATTTATAAACGAATCGGACTCTTTAACGGTATTAAAGGCGGTAGTAGTATTAGGGTAAAGGGAGGCATTAACCTTAGACTTAAGGAGGATAACCTAATATTAGTAGTTAATCCTCTCGTCGGCTTAGTTAGTAAGGGAGAGAAGGCGGGAGCTAGGCAAGCGGCTAAAGGCGTTAGGGAGAATAGCTTAATAGCTAGGCTAAAAGACAATCTTAAAATTAAAACGACTAAGGAATTCGGCCTAGCGGGCCTATCGCTAGTTAAGGAGCTTCGTAGTTATAAAATACTTAAGATTCTTATAGTCTAAGGCTATCTTAAACTTAGGCAGGCCCTTAAGCTTAAGGCGCTACTCCTTAAGAGATTTTATAATCGCGAGGAGTTCTTTATCGTAGATCTCGTAATTATACTTTTAAGCGGAGTATTTTAATAAGAAAAAGGCAACCGGATAGTAATAACTATTATCGAGGAGCTATATTAGTATACCCCCGGCGGCTTAGTCGGAAGTATCTATCTAAACTATAGTCTTACGATAGGGGTTAAAGTATACGAGGACTAACGCGGTAGTAAAGGCGTGCTTAAGGGCTTTAAAAGCGTAAGCGTAGGCGGGAGACTAGATCTAAGGGGTAGAGTTCTTAGTAAAGGGGTTTAAAGGGTTTATAAGCTTAGAAAAGCCGCGAATAAAACGCCGATAAAAATTAGCGAATCCTAAGAAGCGCTAGAGGTCTTTAATAAAGGAAAGGGTAGGCTAGTCTAAGACCGTACGAACCTTTTTAAGGTCTATATAAATACCCTTATCTAAGATAATTAGGCCGAGGTACTTAGTCTTAGTAATATAGAAGTTATATTTATCTACGTTAAGCTAGAGGCCGGCGGCATTAAGGCGCTTAAGAACTACGTTAACGTAGGCCTAGTGCTCTTCCCGCGTCTCTTAGAAGATTAAGACGTCGTTTAGATAAATAAAGCAGAACTTATTAAGGATGCCGTAAAGGGCGATATTAATAAAACTCTAAAAGTAAGATAAGGCGGCGGTATAGCTAAAGGGGGTAATATATTACTTAAAAAGCCTATACTGTATAGCGAACGCGGTCTTTTACTTATATCCCTCGGTAATATAAAAGCGATTAAACGCCGCGATAACGTCGATTTTAGTAAAAAACTTCGCCTTCCGGATATAGGCGAAAGTATCGTAGATAAAGGGTAAAGGGAAACGGTTCTTAATCGTAGCCTTATTTAGGCCGCGATAGTTAACGTAAAAATAAACGCCCCCGCCCGGCTTATAGGTAAGTATAATAAGGGCAATAGCGGGGGAGGTAGAGCGGCGGATAAAGCCCTTCCCGAGCTGCTTATTAACGTACGCGCGGACGATCTAGTTTTTAGCTTTACTAAAGGGACGTAGGCGGGTGTAAGGAGGTTATATTCCCTCCTTAAGGTTAATTTAAGTATTAATAGTATAGTAAAGGGCGAGCTTATCGGCCTCGCTCTTAAGCTATATATAAATTATATAGTAGAGCTCTTTAAGGACCTTAGCTTAAAGCTCGTTAAGCGTATAAAAGACTTTCTCTTACTTCTTAAAGAATTTAGCGATATCATCGGGGGAGATCTTATTAAGGTAGATCTTATTAAGGTAGTCGTTAATAAAGTCGTAAAGGCGGGGGTTAAGGTAGGCTTTTATATCCTCCGTATTTATATATCTAATTAAAACGGCCTAATAGAAGTCCTTAAGGATATCTTAGTCGATAGGTAGCGGGGGCTCGGTAGGTAAAGGCTCGGCGGTAAAGGCTTTAATTAAGGTCTAAGAGGTCTAGACTTTAGGCTACCGGTAGAATATTACTATCGCGTTAACGTTAAGCATCCGGACGTTAAACGCTAAGTCGTTAAAAGACAAAAAGTAGAAAGGCTAAGGTCTAATAGTCTTACGATTCGGCCGTAATATAGGGCGGCGGTAGCTAGCGGTCTTATAGACGGGATAAAGGCGGGGAGGCCGAACGTAGCGGCGAGGGTAGAAGGTAGTCGGGGAGTTAGAGTCGTAGCCGGAGTTAGAGTCGGCGTTATTAACCTAGCGGGAGGAGTCCGGATAGGCGGGTTTACCTACGTTAAGAGTATTCTCGAAAAACGCAGAGAGGGAGGGGGTAAAGGATAGGGGAATAAACTTAAGAACGTCGCTAAAGCGGATAGAACGGATAAAGGCCGGAGGACGGGCTAAGGCTAGATAAGCGGGAATAAGAATCGCAGCGGCGGGAATAAAAATCGTAGCGGTAAAGGGCTCGCCTTCGTCGTTAGAATCCTCGATAAAAGGACTAAAGGGAAACCCCTTTAAGGCAAAGGTAGGCAAAGGCGCGGTAAAGGGCTCGCCCCTATCGTCGAAATCTCCGATAGAGGGGGCGGGGGGAAAACGAATTATATTTATTAATTATATTCCCTCCGAAATAGGGATTAAGGAAGCCGGGATAAAGCGGGTAAAGCGGGCAAAGGCGGCCGAAAGGCCTAGGATAAGATAAGTCTAATAGTCTAAGAGATAGGAGGCTAGATAAAAGGGGGACTAAAAGGAAAGGGAGTTATCGCGCTAGCTAATAATAGGGTCGTACGAGCGTAGCTAAAGGAGGCTAAGAATAACCTTATAGCTAAGCTTTATAAGAAAGAAGTAGATAGACTTAGTATAAGCGCTAATCCGGGAGACCGAAAAGGCGTAATAAGTAATAGAGCTAGACTTATAGTCGCTACTATCGGCGAGAGAAAGCCGGCGTAGGAATTAGAGTTAGCGGATAGGAAGGGTAAGGCGGTACGCGGTCTAAGTATATATAAAGGCGTATCCGGAATAGCCGGAGTCGACTAAAGCATTTATAACGATATCGGCAGACATAAAGGATAAAGGCATAAGTAGAGCATACGGTTATATTCCCGCGGGGAGGCAAAGATCCTCCCTAGTGTTAAATAAAGCTATAAACTTAGATACTAAAAGCTCTATCGCGCGATAAGGCGAAGGAGCTACGTATTTCCTAAAGATAGGGAAAAAGCAAGGAGGTCGTTTACTTCGCCGTTAATAAAGCCTTGCTTAATAGCGCGAACCTAGTAGTAGGGGGGAGGGGGTTTAAGCAAGGGCGGGGCAAACGTACCGCTACTACCGCTACGGTAGCGGCTAAAGCCGGAACTAGCGCTAGGACTAGCGCTAAGGTTAGCGCCGGGATTAGCACCGATACCTTTATTAAGATAGGTCTAGGCGGTATAGGTAGCGGTAGCCGGCTAAGCGTAGTAAAGGCAAAGACGGTTCTTAAACCGCCGTTGCTTCTTAGCGTTAGTAAGCCGGGCCTGGAATATATCGAGCTATATTAGGTTACCGGTAGGGGATATAGGTAAGGCGGGCGAGGTAGGGCCGGTATAAGCGGGGTTATAAGGCGGCTAGAGTTAAGGACGGGCCTTAATACGCTGCTAGTTATCCTAGAGCGTAGAAAATATCTTAGCCTAGGCCGTAAAGTCGTTATAGGCCGGGCATTCGACCTATAAAGCGGCGGCGTTAGTAAGTTTAATAAAGACCTTTAAATAAAGGTAGGCGACGTAAGCGGTGCCGTTAAACAATAAGTCGGCTTAAAGCTAGGTAAACTTCGAATAAAAGTCCGGCTAAGAAATATTCTTTATCGATAGGGCATTAAAGTCGGCCTTTAACTAAGCATAGGTGAAATTAGCACTAAAGATAAGGCTAAGGTCGTCGGTAAAAGCTTTAATAATAGTATACTATTAATCGGCGAAAGACTTATCGTCGAGGACGTCTTAAAGAACGCTAGCGATAATAAAGGCGGCCTAGCCGGTAAGCCGGCTAGCCGCGTAGAGAATACGATCCTACTCCGTAGGGTATAAGGCGGCGTCCTAATAGAGCTTAATAGTAAGGCCGTTACGCTAGGTCTAGAAAGCCTCCTAACGTTACTTCTAAGTGCTAGAGTTACTAGCGAACCTCTTAGGGTCGGCTATACGGGAATAGGTAAAGGTAAAGGCGGGGGCGGGGGTAAGGGCTTAGTCTTAAGCCGCGTCGCGCTTAGTTAAGACGAGGAGAAAGGACGTAGCGCGGTTAAGCTAACGCTAAAGATCGGTAGCGTGCTCTTAGGCAACGGCTGCGTGCTTTTAAGCGATAAGTACTCTTATATCTAACTTAACGTAAGTATTATTAAGGCAAGCGAGGGCCTTAATCTAAAGGGCGCGGAAGTCGTAAGTAGCGTTAGCCTAAATATAGGCGAACGTGCCGAATATAGGCCGTTAGGCCTAAAGAAAGGCGGCGAGGCAAGGGTAGTAGGAAACGTACTTAGTCTAAGGCTTTAGGTCGGTAAGAGCCGGCGGGGTAACGGCTAGGGTAGCGGACGGAGGATCGGCCTCTATATAGTCGGTTATCGTAGATTATAGGGCAATAAGATAGGGTAAAGGTAAAGGAAGGGTAAGGAGGGAAATCTATATAATTCGCGTTAAGATAGCGTATTTACACTAGGAAAATTCTAATAATCGAGGAAAACTTAGTCGGAAGGGTCTAGCGAAGAGGCGGACTTACGTCGCGAAGAGGGGAGATAAAAAAAGAAAAGGGTAAGATAGCGAGATTATTAATTAAAGGCAATAGGATAAAATAGTAGATTAAACTATAAGAGAACGAGCTTAAAGGGGGGTATATAATTATTATTAATCCACGAAGGGATATAGCTATAGACTAAGTCTAAATATCTATATATACGATATAAAGGTTACGTAGGATAATATATAATATAACCTAATACTATAATAGCTACGCCTAGCTAATTCTTTAGGCTGCTTCTAAGGATTCTTATAAATCGCGCCTAAGCGTATTACCTTTAATATATTACGTAGACTACTATATTTTAGGCAGCCTATAATAGCATTAAGAGGCATTTCGACACTAAGGTAAATAAGGCATACTACTTTACCGATTAGACCTCTATCTCGTTTAATAAGCTACGCACTTAGAACCCTATACTACCTCTATAAGATATCCTAGAGCTACTCTTCGACAAGCTCTAATTATATTAACGAGCCCTCGGCGGCACCTTTATCGGTAAAGACTAACTACGAGCTACTATTATTAAGGCGTACCGTAAAGTTCCCGAACTTATATAGGCCTTATTCCGACCCTTTAAGCATATTAAGACCCTATTCTTAGAGCTCCGGTCTTCCCTTAAAACGAGCCTAAACCTTAGCACACCCGGTTAGTTCCTAACTAAGGATATAGACTAATCTAACCTAAAGGCGATATACCTAGACCGTAGGTATACTAATAACTACGGTAGAGGAGGTTACCGTAGCTTCTTACGAGGCTATAGGCGAGGCTATAATCGCGGCGGTTACCGTAGCAACCTTAGCCGTAGTTATAGCTCCTATAGTAGAAGACGAGGCGGCTACCTAATAGGGAGCCGACCCTAGAGTAAGAAGTGCTTCGTCTGTAATAAGGAAGGTTGCTAGTCTACTAAGCATACCGTAGAAGAGAGGCAAAGGGCGAAAGACTAGTATTTAACCTAATGCTACTTCTAAGGAACGCCCGCTATAAACCTAGTAGCATACGTAACGGAATATAAAGGTTACGAGATTACCGGCCTAACTAACGACTAAGAGGTTAAAGAGTATTAGGATAATAGTGCTAAAAGGTGCTAAGACAGAATAATAGCAAGCGACCTAAATGCTCTATTAATAGGCATTTATATATCTCTTTATAAGGGAGGATATATTTAATATAGAGTAGGCTATACTAGCTGCCTAATTCCTTATCGACGATAGGTACTTAAGGAAGCAATTCTAAGGCATCCTAATCAATACTAGCGCCGCTAAGGTCTCTATAGCTAGTTAGGAATAGTATCTTACCTTCTAACGAGAGAACCCTAACGTAAAGCTTAACGACTCTATAGCTAGTTAAGCCTCGATTAAATTCGGCAACGGTAATGCTATTAACTCCCTCGGCTCGATAGCTATTAATACACTAGTAGGAAAGATTACCTTCTACGTGCTTAAGTCCCCGACGCCTTTCCTATTTTCTCTCGTGGATATAGATCGTTTAAAGGTATATTTTAATAATACTACGAACGTTATTATTAGCAAAGATAAAGGCGTTATAGTCCTAGTAGTCTGCAAATAGGGCTACCCTTAGTTCTTCCTTAGTAAGGCAGAATAAGCTATCTCGTTCTTAGCGGAAAGCGAACTCCGCACGCTCTATCGCCGATTCGGCTACCCTATAGTAATAAGACTTAATTACTTACTACGCTAAGCAGGCTATATAGTATTTATTAATACACTTAAGAATATCGCAAAGTATTATTATTATTGCTAGCTATACTCGTAGGCCTTTCGCCGATTTAAATTTACGTTAAAGGGCGATTAGGACTTTAACTACGAGATTATCGTCGACGTAATGCACTTATATAACCGCCTAGTCCTCTACGTAGTTAACTTAGCTACGGTATTCTAAGGAGCCCGCTTTTTGCCCTTAATAGCCGCTAAGGATACGTAGGAGACGCTTTAAACCTTATAGATTAATACCTATCTTAGCCCGCCGGATACTATTAAATATAAAGCTAAAACGAACTTTACGTTAGTAGAATTCCGCAATAAGGCTAAGTTTATAGGCATTATATATAAGCAAGTTCCCGTAGAGGCATATTAGTCTATCGGTAAGGTTAAAAGATACTACGCTCCGCTACGCTATACCTTCGATATTATATATACCGAACTCGGCGACGTAACCTCTACTAAGGCAATTCTTTAGATAGTAGTAAAGGCTATTAATAATACTGCCGGACCTAAAGGCCTTATGCTAACGCTGCTTATATTCGGCGTATATCCACGTATAACGTTAGACTCTCCGCCTTCGGCTACGACCTTTAAGAAAGTCGCCGTAGTTTATAAAGCGATAAAGATATTACGCTAGCTCTCTATAGAGCGGTAAGTTAAAGAGGCCTTATAAACCCGGAATAGACCGAATACGTCCGACATTCTCTCTCTTCCTTTATAAAGTAAATTTCGTATATAGAGAGAGAAAACCGGCTAGTAAAGGCTATTTAAGATTGCCTTAATCAACGGCTATAATATAATAATTAATATAGTTAATAGACCTTAGGTCCTTCGTTTAACGTTAGTATAACTATACAACCGCGATAAGAAGACTAAGGACCTTCCGGCTCTACGTCTTAAAGAAGATTCCCTATAGCTAATTTAGTAGGCTAAACCCCTTTAACTAAGCCTCTTAGCACCTCGAAGACGCGGACGTCCCCCCGGCTTTAAGAATAGGCCGAAGCAATTAATTATAAGCAATATAGCTCTTAGGTTCCTACTTTAAAGCAACCCTATATATGCCTTCCTTATTAAGAAAGAGGAGGATACGTACGCTTTAGCGCTTAAGCTACGTAACGATAGCGTTATTATAACTCCTAGAGCCCTATTTAAAAAGGCCGATAATTAGGAGATCGACGACCTCTTTATCCGCGGAGTCTTTAGCTTTAAGAAGTATAATAAGGCAGAGTATAGCGGCTATCGTATCTTCCGGTTACGTATAGTACGAGAGGTAAAAGGACGGGACATAAAGCTTTACGAGAAATCGAGGCTTATTATTTAAGGTTATAATAACCGCGAGAAGCACTGCTTATTAATAGCCTCGCTAACGATATAGCGCGTTAGCTAACGGCTAATACTAGCAATCGCGCCCGCGATAATATAAGATTACGGGATAACTTTATCCTTACGTAATATTACGTAGGCCTACCCGTAGGCGACGACGAAGCTATTACGGATAATTCTAACGTACCTACCTAAGAAGTTAGAAGATAGATACCCGAAAGGGACTATTATTCGCGTTATCCGACTACTATACGGCATCGCGGAGTCTAGTATTTACTAATTCTATATATACTAAGGTTATTACGTTAAGCAACTTAATATATTAACCTCGACCTATAACTCGTGCCTATTGATAACTAACATAGGACCTGAGAAATTAGGCATTATAGGCATTTAGACCGACGATACCCTTATCCTTAGCACCCCCGCTTTCTTAGCCGTTAAAGAGGATAAATTGCAAAAAGCTAAGTTCCGGGCTAAGCTAAAGACATTAATAACAGCTAGCTCTATTATAGACGTTAACGGCGCGAAGGTAATACTATAATAGAGCGGAGATATACTATTATAGTAAAAAGGCTAGGCTATACGCATTAATATAATTAACATAATAACATCTTATAGCCCTTAGCGCTACCTAAAACAACGGGCCCGAGGGAGCTACGTAGCGTATATCTATTAGCTAGAAGCATTATTTAATATCTCTATTATAGCCTAGGTTTAC
Organism: Ophiocordyceps sinensis; assembly: GCA_012934285.1. Classification (NCBI taxonomy): domain Eukaryota; kingdom Fungi; phylum Ascomycota; class Sordariomycetes; order Hypocreales; family Ophiocordycipitaceae; genus Ophiocordyceps; species Ophiocordyceps sinensis. The sequence goes on along the minus strand of JAAVMX010000006.1, from coordinate 4,505,803 downwards.
GAGCCTAAAAAGAAAGACTATAAGAGGCTAAATAAGCGTCTTTAGTAGCAAAAGGATAACTAAGATCGAGGACTAAAATACGTCCCGATAGACCTAGCAATAGCAAAGCTAATAGTCTTTACAAACGGCTCCTTCGTAAACAATAGAGACCTCTTATCGCAACTTAGCTTTATTATTGCAATTATTAATAAGGAGAAAACCGATACTAAATTTAACATTACCGGCAATATTATTTATTAGAGTTCGACTAAGTATAAGCGCGTAATATAAAGCGTGCTTATATTATAGATCTACGGGATAGTAAATAGTATCGACCTCGGCATCGTCCTAGCAATAACTATAAAGATAATTACTAAACACTTATAAATTCTGCCCCTTCTGCTAGTGATTTGCATACACTTATACTCGCTTTACGAGAACCTCGTTAAGCTAGGGATAACCTAGGAGAAGAGGCTTATAATTGATATTATAGCCCTTCGATAGTTATATAAGAGGCGCGAGATCTCGGAGATTAAGTAGATTAATAGTAATAATAACCTAGCTAACGCGATAATAAAGGACTCCCTTAATCGATCTCTATAGCGCTTTATTAATTCGAACCGATTAACGGTTCGAATAGATGCCTTTATTATAAGACCTTAATCGATATATTCTAGCTATTACCTACGTTACACCGGCACTATTCTATGCCGGCCTTAATACGGCCCTACTTCGCCCCGGCCACGTTCTAGCCCGGGCCTAATTTAATATTAGGATTTATTTTATACCGGCCTATTTAATAAGGCCGCGTACTATTTCATTTATATAGATATCGGGTTATTTTACGCGTTTGTAATCACTTAGTCTAAAGTTATAAAAGAAAGACTGCTAGTATAGGAATATAGTATTATAAGATATAGTTATATACACGTAATTATATAATTACGTACGCACGCAACTTAAGGGAGGCTATATTACAACATAGTAGCCTCCTCTCTACCTAGCCGTATTATATAGAATATATACACACCGGTTAACCCTAAAGACCCTATCTAACATATTAAAAGCACTATATTAAAGGCCTCGATATAGCGATATAGAGCTTTAACTCTTGCCTTCTAATATCTAACATAAGATTAGAATATTTTCGCATCGTTAGGATATAAACGGACGATACCCTTATGCTTAAAACGATAAGTCTTTTAGCCGCTAAAGAAGAAAAGCTCTAAGAGGCATAATTTAGGGCGAAGCCGAAAACCACGATAACTTAGGGCTCCGTCACGGATTTTAATAGCGCGAAGGTAAGCTTACAATAGGATAAAATACTCTTACTTTAATAGAAGGAATAAGCCGCTCGGATCGACCGAATCGATATTAAGGCTTTAGATTATATATAATAGTACCTAAAATAACGTACTCCTAGAGCCTATATAGCCTCGGTATATTAACCGGAAGCAGCATTCGATATCTCGATTAAGGTATAGGTATAGAACCTAGATAATAAGGATTGTATAATCTTAAATAAGCGACTTAAGTAGCAAATAGACTACTAAAGCAGAGGTTTAATATATAAACTAATTAATCTTATAAAGGCGAACCTAATAGTATTTACGGATAGGTCGTTTACTAATAATAAAGACCTATAGTTATAACTAAGCTTTCTTATTGCATTAGTTAATAAGACCGAAAGGTCTAACAATTAGTTTAAGGTTATTAGAAATATTATCTACTAGAGTTTAACGAAGTATAAGAGAGTTACCTAAAGCGTGCTAGCTTCCGAGATATACGGTATAGTTAACGGCGTTAACCTTAGAATCGCTTTAGCAACTACGCTAAAAATTATTACCGACCGGCTTAAGCTACCGAATATTTAATAATTATCTATATAGATTCGTACTCGCTTTACGAATATCTTATAAAGCTTAAGATAACTAAGGAAAAGAGATTAATAATTAATATTATATCTATTAGTTAGTTAAACAAACAAAAGGGGTTGTAAACTAGCTAGATTAGTCTATATGTCTATTAACTAAGGGGCGACGAACAGCCCCTTTATATAGCCTACAAACGCGTACATTAATAGGGCCTAAAGCCGGACCTTTATAAGCCCTTGCATACGACGTCGGGGCTATGCCTATAAGGGCGATTAAGTCAATAACTCAATCATCGTAAGGGCGGCCGAGTTAGTAACGCTATTACCGGGGTCCTTTATGCATACGATGCATCGTATAGTTAATAACGCATCTATGTAGGCGTTGCCCGCACGTGATCTATTTAATTACGTAGATTGCAATCGTGCTTAAAGAACGGATATCCCTTATTCCTATACTAGCAACTTTTCTTTATAGTTGCTAAACAGTAAGTCTATAATCTAAATAAGGGAAGATAGAAAGAACGATATATTAGGTAGAAGGCCTAATAAATAAATTTAATAAATACAAATGAAAAAGGGGCAGAATAAAGGGAATACCGTAGGGAAACCGTTAGTGACTATAGGCGAAGGACGAATGCTTCTATCCTAATCGAGAGGCTGTTTATATCGATAAGGCGTTTAAGGGCCTTATTTAGCGATGCCTTCGTTATAGCGTCGGCGGGGTTATCTTCCCTATAGATCTACCTAATCTCTTTAATCTCCCGTCGCTTATACGACTAACGCAACGCTATAATATTAATTATTAGACGTTTCTCCTTCGTAGTGCCGAGCTTAATAAGGCATTCGTAGAGGGAGTATAAGTTAGTATATATAATAAAAGGGGTTAGTAAAAGCTAAAGTCGTTCCGTAACTATACGGAGGGTCGTAATAAAGGAGATACTAAGGTCTATACCGTTAACTATACCGTAGATCTCGCTCGTACGAACGCTGCGGGTTACTCGCTTATACTTCGTCGAGCTTTAATAGATAATATTGCTATTAATCCGGAAGTACTTTAGCGGGGCATTTCTCACCCCCCCTATTTAACAAAAGGGAAAAAGAGGGTTATATAACGTACTAGCATAACCTAGGCGTATAAAAGAGAAGGGAAAGGAAGAAGCATTTAATCACATACATAAGATTAATATAATATAACTAAATTAACTTAATTTGCCCTCTTAAAGATTTAACGATTTCTCCTCGAGGACTTCTACCTATGAATTATTAAAGAAAGACGATTATTACCGTATAGCTTCTATAACACTCGCATCCAGTCGGTATTAGCATAATTAAGTAATCCTAAAAATACGAAGAGACTAATCGAAATAAGAGCCCGAAAAACATAATTTAAGAGATTACTCCCGAGCAGGATATCCTAACTTACACGGAAATCGACTAGCCGAGGCTATAATACAACTACCCTACGAATTCCTGCTATTCTTCCTAACCCTTAGTATAGCGACTGCTGCGCTTGCTTTAGGGTATATGCCCTTTCCTCCGTTAAAACTTAGAGCCTAATGCGGGGGACTCTATCTGTTTTCCGCGAGAAATCGTAGAAGGAGTCCCCGAATAGCACGGCTTAGTGATAGCACCTTATAGAAGCAGTAGTAAAGGATCTAAATAAAAAAACTAAAGCAATAAGAAGAAGAACGACGAGAATAGACCCGATAAAGCCTCCGGAAGCAGCTAAGGGAGCATCCCTTACATTAGGAAAAGAGGGAGATAGCTAGAATAAACGGTAACGGCGGGGGAGCCTAGGCTACCTATCCCTAGGAGCGCATTCCTGCTAAAGGTCGTCGACTTAAAGCCCGTCGGGTCCGACTTAGAAAGCGAAGTAGGATAACTCCTTCGATAAATCCGGACTATAACTCTACTTAATCCTCTTAGATTCGCCTTATTAGAATTGCCCTACGTATAAATAGAAACCTTATACCTTACTATAACTTTCTAATTCTTTATGCATTAGTAATAGCAACCTAAAAGATAACCGAAGACTCTACTATAACTCTTTCGATAGCTATACTTTATATAATTATACTATGCAAAGGAGAGCTTCTAACTATTATAAGAAGACTAGAATGCCTAGATTAAATAAAGAAGAACATACACACACACGCATATACATACATAGATAAGAAAGAAGAAAGAAAACGACGATCGGATTTAAAAAGCATTACTTTATAAGAAAAATCAGAAAAATATACATAAGACATAATAAACGATAAAAATAACAACAATAATAATATTAATATGTCCGAGACATCTAACACGACTTCTGCCTAATAGGGGCTTCCCGCTATAGGAGAGACATCGTCGACCTCTAGAGACCACCCTGCCTTAAGGGGTAAGGCTACTATATAGCAGCCTATACTCGGGATTAACGAGCTGTCTATAGTTATAGGTAAGACAATTGCCTAGCAGAATAACGGTCTCCTTAGAATATTACGGTAGGGGAAGCTTCCCCCGATTAGTAAGTTTAACGGTAAAAACGTAATAAAATTCATCGAGAAATTTAAGAGGGAGATGCGTTTTAATAAGGTTTACGAAGACGAGAAGATCGATTAGCTTAAGGGCTACGTCTCTACTAAATAAGCTCCGACCGTAAAGATCCTTACCAACGGTCTTCTATAGGACGAGGCAAAGAAACGACTTTTTAAACACTACTACGCACACGATATTAAGCAACTCGAGACCGCTAACGATCGACTTAACTATTATAATACGAAGAGACCTTCGTCCGTCTCTAAGGTTACGGAATAGCTTAGCCTCTACTTATACCTTTAGCGTAAGGCCTAACCTAATAGATAGACCTAGGCTACTACGTAGTCGTATTTTTTCTACCGCGCTATGCCTAGGGATTTAATTATTAGCATCCTCGAACGTAATAAGATAACTTCGGATGCTCTCTTAAGGTTACCCTATAAAGACATTATTAACCTAATTAATAGCTACTTAGCCCTACGATAGGACGTTAAAAGACGAGATATAGCTTTAAAAGTGTATGATTAAAAGCTTAGGCAGACTAAGGAAGAGCAGGCGACTTCCCTTAAGGATAAGGAGGTAGGCATAATAGAGCTTCCTACCAATAAGCCTAATGCTAAACCGCCTAAGGAAAAAGCTACTACCTCTACGGAAGATATCACTAAGAAGGAAGACATTTACTAGCCGATATAGAACTTAACTAAGGCCTTTTAGGATATAACTATTAACTTAAACCGCTAGAATAAAGCTCTTATAAACCCTATAGAGAGGGAATTACGCCGCGTCGGTTCTAGTAGTTAAGGAAGAGGTGGTTACTACTCTAGCACGACGAGTACCCTTAGATTACACTAGCCGACGAACGATAAGTTCTACGTAAACTTCGTTAAGACCTAGAGGTGCTTCTACTACGGAGAACCTAGACACTACCCGGACTAATGTCCTACGCTCTAAGCTGATTATATAGCCGGCGTTATTACCTATAATTCTTCCTTAGGAGTTCTCGCCCTTAGAAGACCGAAAGACATAAGCCCGATTCCTCCTATATTAGCTAGTAAGTATATAAGGCTTAGATCTTACATTCGGAGGCTTATCGTTTATTAGGCTAACGCATAGCCTAGATGCTTTATAACTCCGCTAATTGCCTAAGTTAAAGCGTTATCTACGCCTTTTTGCTAAGATTAGATAGTAAATAAGAAAGAAATCGCTACGATAGATGCCTTTTAGAAATACTCTTATCCTTAGGAGTAGAAACCTCGCGACCTTATCGGGACCGACGTCGCGACTAAGACCTCTATAATTTAATTCTAAGTGCCTTAGAAGGAAGGAGGAACGGATGATTAAATGCTCGATTCGGCTATATAAGTTAATGCCTAAGAGGCAAAAAGACGACGAGTCGATAGAGATAATATAGACTCTTAGGAGGATGCGACTACGAAGACTATTCCCGTTAAGGCTCTAGTCTATTATAAATATAGAACGGAACTTAGAAAGAAGTTCGATATTATAACGGACGAGATCGTCTATAATATTATATTAAAGAAGATACTAATCTCCCTATAGACCCTAGTTGAGTTTCTGCCCTTAGTTAGTTCTAAATTAGGCGTAAAATGCATCGATAAAGCCTAAGGCATTAAGACTACGCAATTCTAATACCTTAAAGAGCTAGCTACTTCTCCCCCTATTTTAGGGGCAGTCGCTGTTAAAATCCTAACCGACGACGAAGAGGAGGAAGGATTAGACCTTCTAGGTCACCTATAAGAAAAGCTATCTATAACGGCAGTGTATCTTAAAGAGCCTATCGGAGAATACTAGATCGAGCCCGAAGCTATTATATACCTACTCTATAATAAAGAGATGCCGGACTAGAAGACATATTAGTGTGCTAACCACGAGGGGTCGATAAAAGTTAACGTACGTATAGTCGACTAAGGCGATAGCTAGCTATAGCGGAGACTTATCGGTAAATTCCCTATCGAAGACGACTTTAAGACTAAAGGAAAAGGGAAGGAACTACCTTAAAGCAGATAGGACGAGTATATAATACGGTAGAAAGCTATAATAGACGAGTTTAATAGTCGGCTTACGTGTTTCTATATAGGGACTATCGACCCGACTATATTAATAAATACGCCTTCTATTACGCACCTAATTCCTATAGTTAAACCTTAAGACGACTACGATAGAATGACTATATTTAGACTATTATCTTCGTCTTATTACCAACCGCAACTATTTAATCCTATGTACTAAGAACCTCTTATAGTATTAAAAGCCTTTTTTCTCGATTAAATAGACTTATTGTTCGCCTTACGCTTGCTAAATAGAAGTGTTAACCTTAACTTAATAGGAACTACGATAGAGGCGGATAAAGAAGAAGGGACTAGCGCCTACGTATCCCCGTAAGACGACGCCTACGTATCCCTATAAGACGACGCCTACGTATCCCCGTAAGACGACGCCCGACTCTATAGCCAATGCGTATAACGTCTTTAGACACTATATACGACGACTTTAGTTTAGGAGGAAGATTTTAAGACTACTACCCTTATGTCTAACGCGGCAAGCTTGCATACTTTAGACACCGTTAATATAGTTATAGTGTATGCGTAGAGAAGATATTTATGCGACTTAATAGACTAAGTCTCTTAGAGCCTATAAGACCGCGTCGACCTAGACGACTTAATCTTTAAGACTATTAAAGAGGCTAGGCTCGAGCTTACGGTAGGCCCTCGGCTTAATACGGACGCGCTTACGATATAGACTAAAACGAGTTTATAGGATTATCCTTAACCGCCTTTATCGCCCTCCTTCCCTACGCTATCCTCGGCGACTTCTATAGCACTACTATCGGAGACGTCTAACGTATTAGACCTTCTCCTTAGCTACGAGGAGACGTTTAGCTAAGACAATAAACTAGATTACGCCTACGACGATAACTATATAATAAATAACGTCTGTTTGCTAACAGACGACTTGCCGGAGCCTAACGAGACTACGTTAGCGCAGTAGACCTTCTTAACCAACGCGACTAGCTAGGAGGAAGAAAATCGAGGCCCCTTAGTGCACTTTTAGACACTAGGTCTAAAGGTAATCTTATTAGCAAGCACTACGCACAATCCTACGGCTTAAAGATTAGCACGACGAAGGCGACGACTAAGTTATACTCTAGCGCGGCTATTGAAATAGTTAGGGAGGTCGAGACAGAGTTGCATATAGGCTTAGCGTAGATGCTAATCACGTTCTTTATCGCGCTAAACTATATTCTTATTCCTCTTATTCTAGGCATGCCGTTTATCTAGACGGCCCGGGCGATATTTAATTATACTCCGAAGAACGGAGATATATATATTAGGTATTAGAAAGAAATAGTTAGAATTATCGCTCCTACGGCCGGCGCTATTAGATAGGAGGTTTCTTCTGCAGCTAATAAGAAGGTTATCTAGATAAATGTTATTATAACTAACGGACGATATAATAAGTTCCGACCGGCCGCTTTTACTAATAACGATAAGGATTTCGACGCAAAAGGTGCTCCCGAAGACAAAGATATTAATAACGATAAGGATTCCGACGCAAAAGATGCTCCCGAAGATAAAGATGTTAATAACGATAAGGATTCTAACGCAGAAGGTGTTCCCGAGCATAAGGATGCGAAAATGTTTTCTCCTATTTCTTATGCTTCGAATTATATATCTATATAGACCTATTAACGGTTAACGGTTTCCTATCTAATTCAATCTTCGCCGACTGTCCTTGCCTCGCTAGGAGGCGAGATTCTTCGTTATAGAGGAGGGATATAGCGATAGACACCTATACCTACGTTATAAGCTCTAATTAGGCAGTAACTTATCACTAATAAGGAAGATTAAGCTATTCTCTCGATTAGATCGGAAACCGCTAAGGAAATCCTAAAAGTAATAATAAACGAGACGACTATAGAGCTAAGAAAGACTATAAGAAAGACATAAAGAAAATTCCGGAAAATGCAGAAGATTTAGGTATAGACTAGAAGAAAGAAGCCTATAAAGATATACGATATACGGGTTAACACGATGTTTAAAAGAAAAAGCGATAAAATTAACCCTTTAGACAATATCCTGTCTAACGGGATAGTTCCGACGGGTAATACTAATTAGAGAAACATTAAGTAGGAAGAAGCTAAAAACAAAATTAAGGACGCTAGATACTATAATTAAACAATAGGAAAGTTTTCTAATATAGAAAAAGGGACGAGGCTTACGCTAGAACGACTTAAAGACATTTATAAGCAATTAAACGACCTCCTAACGAAATAAGAGATTACTATCTTCGATTAAATTATATTTAATAAAGAAGCCGCACTATTATAGAACTTTACGGAAAGAGGTAAGGTAGACCCGCTAGTCGCTCCTCCTTAGATTATTAAGACAATAGAACATAACGTATAGTAAGCATCGATAATCCCGATCTTAAGGGCAAGAGAAAAGAAGGTTATTAACATCCTACGGGTTAGACTAGAAAGCGGTGTCCTTAAAGAGAGCTATAGAGCATATAGGAACCCCTTCTTCCTTATTGTAAAGAAAGACGGAGGCCTACGACTAATTAATTTGATTACCCGAGCAAATACGGTTAAAATTAGGGACGCTAATCCTCCTCTAAGTACGGATAAATTTAGCGACTACTTCTCGATATGCAAGATCCTATCGCTGCTAGACCTATTCTCTAGTTATAATTAAGTGCCCCTTAACATTAGAAGCCGAGATATAACTACCTTTGCTACCCCTTTAGGCACTCTACGCATATGCACGCTGCTATAGGGAGCTACTAATTTAGTAGGACAATTCACCCGAATTATATAGAGAATCCTTAGAGACTTATTCCCTAATATTAGCAAGAACTTCGTAGACGACATAGGGGTTAAGGGACTAGAGACTACCTATAACGACGAGGAAGTTGCCCCTAGAGTTAGGAGGTATGTTTTTAAGCACCTTATTAACCTAGACCGAGTCCTTATTAATATCGAACTATTAGGCTGTATAATAGCCGGAGGAAAATCCAAGTACTATTAAAAAGCGACTAAGATCGTAAGTTATATCTATAGGACGAACGGAAGAAGTCCTAGGGAGGCAAAGGTCATTAAGATTAAAGAATAGACTAAATGCTATAACACGACGTATATACGAGCCTTCCTTAGCATAGTAGGATACTACCGAATATAGATTAAATAGTTCGCTATTATAGCAAAGCCCTTAACCGACCTCTTAAGAAAAGAAGCACTATAGGATTAAGGCAAACTATAGAACTAGGCGATAGAGGCGCTAAAGGATGCTATTATAGACCTTATATTCTTAGTGTCCCTAGACATCGGACTATATAGAGGAGAAATCATCCTTATATACGACGCTAGCCTTATCGGTTAGGGAGCTATTTCAATGCAAATTATCGATAGAAGACGAAGACTAGTCCGGTACGAGAGCGGCATATAGAATAACGCCGAAATAAAATACGATGCTACGAAAAGAGAGTGTAGAGCTATTCTTTGCGCTCTACGACGGCTTAGAATGCACATTTACGGCGTGTATTTTATCCTTAAGACTAATGCAAAGGTCCTAGTTAATTAATTAAAAGGCGCTATTAAACATGTGCTTAGATCGTTAGTTACCCGCTGGATTAGTTATATTTTCCTCTTCGACTTTACGGTCCGATATATAGTCGGGAAAAGGAATAGCGTTGCTAATAGGCTCTTACGAAAGCTAGAAGGACCCTCTAATATCGTTGATAAAATATTTAAAGGTAACGTTAAAGACTTCGTCGATCTATATCTTAATATAGTTTATCTAGAGGGACCTCGATATCCCCCTAAACTATAAGCAGTTATAGAGTTCCTTAAAACGATAAAGAGACTAATTGTTTGTAATAAATAAGCTTATAAGAGACTATATATAAGAAGCCTAAACTACTGCATTAAAGACGGAAAACTCTAGCGATTACTAAGACGGATAGACCGAGGACCTATATTAGTAGTCTCCGACTAAGCTAAGCAACGACGAATTATAACGAAATATTACGTATAGATAGGTTATAAGGGACGATAAGTCACCTACGACTATATTCGCAGTAGATATTAGTAGACTTCTCTTTAGAACCACGTTTGTGCGGCTATATCGATATATAAGGATTGCTAGAGCTTTACACCTACGAGACTAAGGGAATTGTCTATGCCTATAGCTCCTAGCCACCTAATAAGCAAGATTTACTTTAATAGCTAGTATATTCCCTTAGACTATAGATACGCTTATTTAATAGAAGCCCGAGATAACCTTACTAGATAGGTCGAAGTAATGCTAGTTAAGGAAATTACGGCTAGAGCTATAACGAAGTTTGCTCTATTCTTAATTTATAGGTATAGCGTAATGCTCTACGCTATAATTAATAGAGGACCGGAGATAAAAAAGGATTTTAAGTTTATTCTTAAAGACCTTAGCTTAAAAGTTATATAGACCTCTGCCTATAACCCGAAAGCTAACGCAGTCGTCGAACACGGCTACTAGAGGTTAATATTAGCCCTTACGAAGATAGCTAACGAAAGAGGAAAATAGCTGAAATAGCTACACTAAGCTATTCTTATAGATCGCACCGCTATCCGAAATTTATATAGTATATCGGCTTTCTATTTAATCTACGGTTAGGATCTTATTTTACCTCTTAAAGTAGAACACCCGATTTAGCGACTTATCGACTAGGATAAGATTACTACGGAGGAGTCCCTATTCGAAGCACGCTTGCGAGTGCTTAAAAGAAAGGGGAAAGACGTGGCTAAAGCATAAGAAAGAGTCGAAAAATATAGGAAACGACTTACTATCCGGACTAACGAGGCGAATAAACATATAATGCGTAAGGACGAATTACGACCTAGCGACTTAGTCCTCTTATTCGATGTTAGAAGATTAAATAACTTAGGGAGGCAAGCTAAACACTAGATAAGATAGTTAGGCCTATTCCGACTAGTCTCCCGTGCGAAGGTAGCCGGGAGCTATAGGATTAAAACACTCGACGGTATAATACTTAATAAGACGATACTTAGCGAGTATTTAAAGAAATTTGTAAAGGACGAGATAGGATAGTCGTCTTCGTCTACGGACGGATAGCTACTATAGGATAAATTAGACTTAGGGAGGAAAAGACAAGACGAACAGACGGACGATATAGACGACCTGCTTCTCTTACCTAGTAGAGAAGCATTAGATTAAATAATATTAAGACCCCGAAATAAAGAAACATAAGATTAAGACTAAGGACATAAAGATAATTATATAAGAACGTGGAAAAAGGGACCCGACTAAAGGATCGAAGTACGACTTCCCTAGCTTACGAAAGACAAAAGGGATCTATACGTAGGAGCTCTAAAGCATTTAATTATAAAGAAGTAGAGAGACTATAGCAACTAAGATCGGACGAGGACGTCCTTTCTTAGTTATAGAGGAGGTTCCCGCGGAAGCAATATAAAAGGCGAAAAAAAAAAACCCGAAAGACGAAAAACAACGAACCGACCGGAAGCATCGACGAGACCTCTTTAAGGAGCCTATTCCCCTTAGACGTTTAGAGGGAGTCGCGGGCGTCCCTTTACCCTAACTGTCAGCCTTCTCTAAGTTTATAGCCGGCCCGAATAGGTCTAGATCGTTAAATAGAAGACGAGGAGCGTTCTAGTCGCTTAGGTACTCCGGGTAGCACGTTAGCCCGCTACCTTTAGGAAGGTTGCACTCTTCTCTTCCCGTAAGACGGGAAGAGTTACTATCCCCGTTTCTACCCTAGTATCTAGGCAAAAGCCGCTAGCTGTAAGTAAGAGCCTTCGACGCACTCTATACATAGTTTAAGCAAGAACTACTTAATACGCCCTCTAAAGAGATATATTCGTAAAAGGGAAACATTACGTATTCGTTCGTAGAGGTAATTATCGATTAATACGTTAACAGAAACCTATTATATATACGAGGGTTCTTAATCCTAAACAACGATATAAGGAAAGCCTATATATACTCGGGCCTCTTTCCCGAAAGCTAGGAAAAGAAAAATCCGCGTAGATAGGCTACCTCGGCCGGAATACAGACGATGCGACAACGCTTAATAAAATTCTCGTATAAGGCCCGATCCTAAGGTCTAAGGAAGGTGTTAAGGAGGTACTCTAAAGGCTTCCTACCCTTCGCATCCGATTTAACGAAGTCCGGCGCTCGACTTAGGATCTTAAGGCGAATAACGACCTTAATATAGATCGGGAAGCCTTAATGCCCGAGGTTATAACTACCGCGGATAAACGTTCTTAGGCAACTATAAATCTATTACAACTACGAATTAGCAGACGACTAAGACTTAAAGGATTAAATAGTTCGTTACTATAAAATACTTAAGGCGTCGCGGAAAGATTGTTATACGATAGTTCTACGATAAAAGAACGCTTATTAAGAAATCTTCGGGTTTAAGAAAGGTAAGGGAAAGCTTAAGGATATCTAGAAGGCCTTCGGCCTTTAAAGAAGATACGTCGATAGGCATAGTCGCGAAAATAAGGATGCTTTAATAAAGGAAGGAAGAAGAAATAAAAGAGGGAAAAATTGGGATCGGATAAGCCTAAGGGCAAGGAAAATAAAGATCGGATAAAGACTAATTGCGGATAAACTAGGGAAGAGAAAGGGATTTAAAGGATTATAGACGATAGAACGATTAGCTATTAAGCCTACGTAGTAAAGCTTTTAGCCTAACACCTTAAAAGATAACGCGTGCTTTAAAAGGCACTCCTTACGAGAAAAACTCTATTCTACCTACGTATACCCGCTTTCTTCCTTTTGCAATATAGACTATTTAACCGACGGATAGCGATAGACTAGCACGTAGCAGCACTTAGCAAAGCTAATAAGCTTTCGAATATAGCGACTACCTTCTATAAAAGGCCAACCGGAGACATCGGAATGCCTCTTAAGGGCGTCTATAGGAAAGTCTATATTAAGGGAGGCGTAGGAAAGTATTATAGCCCCGACGAAGAAATAATAGTCGACTAGACAAGAGTTAAAGCCTATAACGGGAGTTAACTAATATAGTTCCTATATAGACAAAATTAGCCGGCACGACTATAGTAAACTAAAAGCGACTACGAAATAACCCGAGAGGAAGTAGAGAAGACCTATTAGTTTATATCCCCGATAAATAGGTTTTATAGGAGCAAAAGCCGTTAGTATCGATATACGAATAAGGTATATAATTTCCTTATACGAGTAAGCCGAAAAGAATAGGCTAAAGACGGTAGTTTAACTACGATGCTATAAGTTATTACTAAAGGGGTAGAAGGTGCGGTAGCTATAATAGACCAACCTATAACAATCTATATAGACGAGAACTAGGTCCTTAGAAAGGCCGCGCTAGACCGCAACCTAGGCCTTTACTATAGACTTTACGAAGGAGAGGAAATGCTAATGTTTAGCTAGCTATTCTTTAACGCTATAAACATTGCATTTAAAAAGCGTTATATCGTCGGCACGGTATGCTTTACTAACGCCGAAGGCTACGATAGTATACATTAGATCGGGTTTTTATAGGATAGGCGAGAGAGCTAACTTATTATCTTTAACGCCTTGCGAAGTAGACGACGACCTCGACTATATAGGTTCTTACGAGTATAGCGGTAGCTACTATATAGGACGGGATACCCGTATTTATTCGCCTTTACTAGTATCCCGACGATAGAGCAAAGACTCGGTTAAGAATGCGGATATCTTGCCCTTACGATGATTTAATATTAGGTAAGAGGCCTTATCGGGATCCCGTTTAAGTTCCTACTAAAGGTATACCTAGGCGTTAAGATTACATAGGACAACCACTTCTTAAAGGAGCAACCCTACTAGGTCCCTAAATTCCCTTATAGGGACTAGGGATTCTTCTTAAAAGACGAACCCGATACTTATAAAGCAAGCTTAGCACGAATAATAATAACCCTATACGCTATAGTAGGAAACGAATTAGGGATTAAAGACCTACGCCTGCTTAGATTCGGACCCCTTTACTAACCAAAGACCTAGATAAGAGGATTTAAATACGTATATTAAGATTAAATCTTAATATTACTAGGAGGACTATGCCTTATCGAGGGAATCCCTATAGTAAGGATCTTTAACTATTCTAGGCTTATCTATAGCGGACCCGACCTAATTAATATCTAGTTTGTGACTGAGTTTTAACATTAAGGACGAGTAGTAGACTAGCGCCTATAGATTCCTCGGGAGATCTAAAGCCTTTACAATAGACGCTAGATATACAAAGAACGACTTAAGGAACTCGCTATAAGCGTTATCTCCCTTTAAGCTTCGACATTAAGGGACTTATCCCTATTGTCCGAACTAAGCGGGACACTAAGCGGTATAGGAAGCGCCTTTCGAGCCTAATTCGCTAGCCTACCTCGTGCTTCTCTACCTACGCTAGTCATCGATTTACCACCACGGATATAGGTCATCGCCCTAACCTCGCGACCGACTGTTATACCTAGACCACGAGCAGAGACACCTATCCCTCCTAAGCTAGGGCTAGGGAAACTAAGCACGCCTTAGAAACGCAGATAGGGAATACGGAGCGACTCTAACCGGGCAACCTCTTTTAAGAAAGGAATCGCTAAGGTCCCTATCATAGGTATCGACGGGATAGGCATATATAAGAACTATATCGAAGATAAGTAGGGATACAATAGCTTAGGGCGACTAGGAACGGCTGGTCTAGCGATAACCCTCGGTCTCCGGGAGTCACTAGGGAAAGCAATTAGACTATACGAAAGAGTCTAGGCGATAAAGGAGGGAGCGAACTAATTCGTTTCCTTAATGCCCCTAAGGATTATAGGAGTCGAAGCATAGACTAAGATATATAACGAGGTCGAGCGAGACTTAGCTAGACCGAGCACTTAGGATAGGAAAGATGCCCGAAACGCGAGAGCGCAAAGGAGGAAGCAAGGTTAAAAAGCCCTAACATTAGTCGCGCCCTTATTAGAGATAGAAGGGCGCTAGGGAGGATTTTAGCGGGGCATTTCTTACCCCCCCTATTTAATAAGGGGAAAAAAGAGGGTTATATAACGTACTAGTATAACCTAGGCGTATAAAAGGGAAGGGAAAGGAGGAAGCATTTAATTACATACATAAGATTGATATAATATAACTAAATTGACTTAATTTGCCCTCTTAAAGATTTAACGATTTCTCCTCGAGGACTTCTACCTATGAATTATTAAAGAAAGACGATCATTGCCGTACAGCTTCTACGACACTCGCATCTAGTCGGTATTGGCATGATTAAATAATCCTAAAAATACGAAGAGACTAATCGAAATAGGAGCCTGAAAAACATAATTTAAGAGATTACTCCCAAGCAGGATATCCTAACTTACACGGAAATCGACTAGCCGAGGCTATAATACAACTACCCTACGAATTCCTACTATTCTTCCTAACCCTTAGTATAGCGACTGCTGCGCTTGCTTTAGGGTGTGTGCCCTTTCCTCCGTTAAAGTACGTATCCGTACGCTCGGTCTTATTAACGAGCGTAATAACGAAGCCTAACTAAAATGAAAGGTCTCTATTATTCACGAATAAGCCGCCCGTAAATACTATGAGTTTAGCTATCTTAAGATCAATTAGTCGGTACGTAAGTCTACGTTGTTAATAGTCGATCTACTACTAGAGGCGCTTATTAAGGATGTTATAATCTATCTCTTCGGGGGCTTAGACCTAGGCTTCTATAGAGATATTAAATAAGGCCTCGGGCTAATAGATAGAGGCGACGTACGTAATACAAGCGTATTGCTAGAGGTACTGCTAGGCTTTATTATAAGCCCGTAAGTCGACTACCTCGATCCTTAAGGCCTATCCCTTCTGCTATAGGAGTAGAACGTTGTTATAGAGCGTAGGTTTTACTCTATTAAAGTCTATAGCGTTTCCTAGGGTTATTTAAGCCTTCGGCTTAGCGCGAAATTAAGCTATCTCGAGCTCTTTTTCTTCTTAGGCCGAAAAGGTGTCTAAACCGAGCATTAGGGTGTTATCGGTCTATATTCCGATAAGGCTAAAGTCGTCGGGTTCCTAATTCGTGATTAAAAGGCACGAGTTATAGGTAGAGGGAGCTATATTAAGGCTCTTAATATAGTGCTTATAGTAGGTTTTCTACTAATGTATACCGGTTTCTATAAGACTGTATAACGGTCTAATAACTCTTATAATAGTGCCCTCTAGGTACTTGCCCTAGAGCTCTATTAGAAGAGCCGCTAATACTATACGATTAAGCTCTATTTAAGCTTAGGGATAGGCTTATATAATATCGCGTAGAGATAAGCTTATGCCTTAGCGAAGCAAGGCGGGGGCAAGGGCTAGGATTAAGCGCTAGCTAATACGTTGAATAGTAGGGGAATAGGTTAAAGGCGAGCTTTTCTCTATATCGCTATAGCCTTAGATCACTAGACGGGACTTTTTGTATAGTTTAACGTTACGACCCTTTACTTCCCGGACTATTCGGGATCGAAATAGACGGTATTGCCTATAAATAGATTCGTCGTACTATTCGAAGCTAAAGACTCTATAGGCTACGAGATCGTTAATCTCTCGTTAGTCGGATTCTTTAAAAGGGGTGCTAGGTATAGTAATAACGCCGTTATTACGTAGCTTAGTCGAAAGGCGTAGTATATCTTCTTCTTTCTTAACTAAGAATTAATTATAGAAGGTTACGGTCTTTAGCTTATTCCTTAAGCCCGGGGGACGTCCGCGTTTACGGGGCTATAGAGGAGCCGGCAGTGCCCGCACCGGAGAGGGGGACGGATCTAGCTTAGGAATTTCGTCTAGAGTAGAGGAATCGACCTTAGAGAGGGTGTCTATATTATTAAGGGCAGGGGGATCCGGGGTATCGTCTTTACTATAGTAGTACGGCTGTATAAAGGTAGAACGGAAGACTATAGGGCCGTTAACGGTCTCGATAGTAACGTCGTAGCCGTTAATAGAGGCAATCTTATATAGACCTTACTATCCTCGTTTCTCTCTCTAGACGCGGACTTTACTCTATAGCGGTAGTAATAGAGTATTAAGGGTTAAAGGGCCGTTTCGAGCTTATAGGCTATCCTTAACTTATCGCGCGGCGGAGAGCTACCGTAAGGCTTTTATAGCCTTTTAGATAGTCGCGGCTCTCTATACCGTAGTTGCCGAAGGAGGGGAGTCTTAAGTTATCCGTAGGTACGCTTTAAAGACGAGGAGCGTAAGGATAAGGCCGTTTAGTCCTACTATGTTATTTACGGCTTTAATAGCTATTTATAGGACGGATTTAAGGGCCGTTATACTACCGATCTTAGCGTATATTATTTTAAACGCACGACGGAGCGGGCTATAATACCTTTTAACCTTACCTATAGACTAATATGCCTTAATAGGGATTTAGGTATACGTAATACCTATAATACGAGCTTCGTTGCGAAACTTAGTTAAGGCGAAGTTAGTGCCCGCGTTATGCCGGATAAAGTTAGGGGGGCCGAGGTATATATCGATCTATAGTGCCTTAAGTATCTCCTATATATCTTTAGCCGATATAGACGGGAGGAATCGCGCTCTTTAGAAAGATATTTAAATTCCTAGTTATCCTTTAGTATAAACCTAAACCTTTAGGGGGCCGGCGCGTAGAGCTAGCAGTAATAGCAGAATTTTAAGATATCCTTAAGTGTTTTTACTAAAATATCGTTATGCCTTACTTATTTCAATAGGTAGTAAAGCCTATTAACGGCCGGGTAGCTAAAGCGGCGGTAGAGCGTTCGTATCTCGGCTTTAGTTAAGAAGGCGACTGCGTTCTTTTTTTTACTAAAGAAGAACTATAGATAGCCTTATTTACGAACAACGGGGACGCTAATACCGGGACCGATAATTATATCGGTAGTATTATTAAAGTATACGCCTAAGGGATCTATATTAGCTAGGCAGAGGAAGAAAGGGGTCGTCGTTCCTAGCATATAGAACGTAATGCGGCTAATTAAGGTCTTAAGGGCAATAGAGCCGAGGGAGCGCACGTCCTCGCCGCTGCCGAATTTAATATATGCCTAGCCGGCGGTAGACTCGTTAAGCACGACGGAGGGGTCTTCTCGTTGTAGGGCGAGATATTAGTCTTAACCTACCGTCGAGACTATAGCTGCCTTAGTGTCTACGAGGATGCCGTAAAAGCGGTCCTTTAAGTAACGGTCGAAGACGAATTACGTAGCCGGGACGCTTAATTAGTCTATCCCTTATACGTCTTCGCCCGTAATTAAATAGTTAAAGGACTGCTAATATAGGATTTACGAGGCTTACTATTTAGTTAGTTCTTCGTCGTTACTAGCCTTATTATTACGCTATTTAATAGCGGCTTAAGGAGTCTCGTTACCTTTATATTCGGTAAGATAGGCCTTAAATTCTATGCTAGGGTTGCCGATTAAAAGGCATTAAGCGTAGTACTAAGCCTTAGACTTAGCTCGTTCCTTAAGGGTATACTTTATCGACTAGCAGCCTTCCTTCTAATAAACGAAGTATTTCCTCGACTATTAACGGTTGCTAAAGCTACTACCGCCGCTATAAAGGCTACGGTAGCCTCGTCCGCTGCTTTTACTAAACCTACGGCCGTTGCCGCGGTTATTAGTATATCTTCGGTCGGTATAGAATACGCCTAATAAATTATATTTATTATTTATATTTATTACCTCGTTATAATATTACACGAACGTGCCGGACGTGCCGTTCTCGGCCTATCTTAATAGATAGGTCTTTAGGGAGGAACGTAGCGCGGAGAATAGCTTTTCTATAGTCTTAAGGGGGTTATATAGCGTATAGCTGAATTCCGGGACGTTTCGGCACGCGTTAAGTAAGGTAGTGCGAAGGGGGAGGTCTCTAGCGAACTTAAATCCTAGGGCGCGTTAACATCGTTACAGCTTATTAAAAAGGGTCTATAGGACTTACTATTAGGTCTTATTTAAATGCATAACTCGCAGCTTTTTAAAAGTTATAGTGCTTTAATCTACTAAATAGTGCTAATAGTTTACTTTAGTATCGAAGTAAGCCTTTAGCAGGTCGTAGGCCTGCCTAAACGTGCTATCTTACTCTATATGCTAGATATAGTAGTCTTAGGCTCGGGCGGTAAGGATCCGGGGGAAGAGGGCATAGAAATAGCCGGGCCGGGCCTTAACTATATAATAAACGTCCGTAAAGATACGGACTTTATTATTAAGAATATTATAAGGCTCTCCCGTATAATTCTTACTCTTATCCTATAACTTAATAAACTTTTATAGGAGGTCTACGTCTATCTCCTCGTTTAAAACGTCGTAAGGGGGGACTATCGTATAGGCTGCCTTTGCCGTTATATTAATCGGAGGGGTCCTAAAGAACTAGTACGAGGTCGGGTAAAGTATTATTAGTATTTCTAATATATCTTAGAACGGAGGGGCCTAAGGGTTTAGGAACGTGCCGGGCATTTAATCTCGCGTGTATAGGCCGGGATCGACGGAGGTAGCACGTATTAAGGTTATTAAAGCAAAGGAGGGTTCTAGCGCGAATG
Organism: Ophiocordyceps sinensis; assembly: GCA_012934285.1. NCBI lineage: Eukaryota > Fungi > Ascomycota > Sordariomycetes > Hypocreales > Ophiocordycipitaceae > Ophiocordyceps > Ophiocordyceps sinensis. The sequence continues at coordinate 4,485,876 of JAAVMX010000006.1, read as the reverse complement.
TGACTGCCGGGGCGGTCGGAGGCGTAAGGGGGATAGCCGCGGGCGTCGTCGCAAAGGTTGCTATAAAAGCCGGGGTTAGGGCAGTAAGAGGTGCCGTTAGGACCGTGCTTAGGACAATTAGTGAAGGAGGGTTAGTTATAGCAGCCGGGGCTACAACGGATATATTCCTTACGAATTCTCGGGTTCGTTCGTTATAGAATTTCGACTATTCTAGTGGTAGTTCGTCTCTTAGCTAAATCGGGGGAATCTATTAGCGCTAAAGCATTAAAAACGATGCTATATAGCTAAGGTTTTTAGCGCCGGTCTAGATCCCACGGGCTCGCAAGAAGGATTTAAGGGTCCTCCTAAACTATTTGTCTGCCCGGTTTTATATAGCCTCTATCTATCCGTTAAAGTATTCTTAGAAGTCTAAGAATAGCTCGTATCTATAAATAGTTAAGCTAGTATTAGCGATAACGAACTAAGCCACGTAGGTCGTAACTGCTTTCTTATTTATATTATCGTAGGCGACGTCTATCTCCTAGAATGTAATATAAACTCTATTTTAGTACGAACCGAAGATATTAATCCCTTCTAGCCACCCGGGAAGGGGGCTATCGTTAGGCTTAGTTGCTTCTAGTGCGGGACCGGGAGCGTTAGGGTTATCGGTAGGGTCCGATATAGTGTAATTAAATAAAACACACTATTATTATTAAAGGGGATCGCGAGGGTCGTTACGAAGGATGTCTTACGTTGCGGACGCACTATTGCTTAACGTAACTCTTCTTCTTCTTAAAGCGAGACGGGATTAAATAAAACTTGGAAAGAACTTATCGGCGGCCACGGAGAGCTAGCTATATTATAATAGCTTCGTCGGCTCTAACTCGCGTAGGTTCCTTATTCTTAGCATAAAAGACCGCCTCTAGGTATAGGCAATAGAATCCGCGAGGGATAAAGATCCGTGCACTTTCGACGATTAAGCTCTGCCTCTTCTACCTTGCTAATCTATGATTAATCGTTTAATTACTAATTAGTGTTAGTTAGTTAAACAAACAAAAGGGGTTGCAAACTAGCTAGATTAGTCTATATGTCTATTAACTAAGAGGCGACGAATAGCCCCTTTATATAGCCTATAAACGCGTACATTAATAGGGCCTTAAGTCGGACCTTTATAAGCCCTTGCTTACGACGTCGGGGCTATGCCTATAAAGGCGATTAAGTTAATAACTTAATTATCGTAAGGGCGGCCGAGTTAGTTTCGCTATTACCGGGGTCCCTAATATATACGATGCATCGTATAGTTAATAACGCATCTGTGTGTAAGGGTCTTCGACTATTAGTGAGATTAGGTCTATAACCTAATCCGCATTCTTATATACGAGCGGGGAAGAGGCACGTGCGGGCGGGGAAAGGGGCTCGTGCGAATAAGGGTAAGGGGCTCGTGCGGATAGGGGTAAAGGGCACGTGCGGACAAAGGGGTACGTACGTAGAGCTATATATCCGTATATATAGGTGCGCCTACACTTAGTTCTTTATAGATGATTTCTACACCTATATAGAGGGCACCTATATAATCACTCTGCCTACCCTATTATAGTATTATCTATCTCTTTTTTTTACGGACTTATTTAATACGATAACGTCCCGCTTTTATATTAGCGGCACGTATTAATTAAAACGATAGGCCGCTATAATAAAAGCGGCATGCGTAGTAATACTAGCTGCTATTATAGACTTACTAAATAACGATATAGAGGACGTCTTTAAGCAATAGGCCGAGGGGTCCTAGCAGCTATAGCTGCGATAAAAGGCGCTAAATAAGCGGGCCTTCGCAAAAGCCCGCCTTCGATAGGAAATAATAGAAGCCCGTTTAAGCAAAGCGACGGCGGATGCCGTACCTTCTATAGCGGAAGAGGAGCGCCTCCTAGTGCTACTATAGAAAATAGCCGTTAATCCGGTTAAACGAAGGGGGTTGCTAGAAGTCCTTAGTGTTAAAATAGGATCTACGGCGCCTACCTCTACGGATACGCTACTCGCGCCTATAGCTACGTCGACGAACTCTCCCGCGGCTAAGGACGCTAGTATAGCTAACCTAAGGACGGCCTTTAAAGCCGCCTTCGGCAAAAGGAAGCCTTTACCGTAGCCTATATAAGATAGTAAGCTAGAGTCTTTTTACTTCTTCCTATATCGCCTCCGCAGTAAGTTTACCGTTAACGAGAAGTAAGGCCTTAACGGTTGCCGCGATACCGCTTAGTATTCGCTGCTCTATATAATGCCCGAGCCTTAGATACGGCGGATTTCTAGGTTTTAGGAGAGTAGCGGGCCTAATAGCGCCTACGACCCCCGTACCTTCTTTAACTACCTTATCTACGCGTTCGGCAACGTGTAGGAGTAAGAGAAAGCGTAAGATAGGTTACGGATCCTCTTTTAGAAAGACGGCTAGACGTTTAAAGACTTCCTTCCCGACTTTAAAGAGACTATTACTTATGCCGCCGGAAATAGTATTTAGGGAGATAGCGCTAAGCTTATATAGCTGCGAAATTCGATTACTCCGCAACTATAGGAAATACTTATCCTAATCGAGATGCCTACTAACTTCCGGGAGTACGTAGTTCGCCTTACGAAGGTAGCCTAAAACTATAAGCAAAGCCCTAGCTTCTAGAAGTTGCGAAAGCGCGCTAGCACAAACGGCGTTAGCAACGGGAACGGAGGAGCTACTACTAGGAACGCTATAACGCTCCCGCCGCCTAGATCCGCGTCCGACACTATAGTAGACTACGAGGGTAACGTTATAATATCTACTACGCGGCCCGCTTATAGAAAAGCGAGGACACTATCCGTCGCCTTAAGTAACGCGCCTTCCTCTTCTATATAGCGAGCTAAGTAGGTATTAAAGGCGGAGCTTTAGAAGCGGAGAGAGGAGGGGCTTTACGTACGCTATAGCGCGGATAGACATTTTGCTATAGACTGCCCGTATCGTCCCGCTCGCCCTATAAAGCGAGCCGAACGGCCTATAGCGATTCGCGCTACCCGACCTTCTCTTAAGTTTAATATTAAGGAGGATAATAATATCCCCGCTGCTACTAGTGCGGAAGGAAACGCATAGCTCCGGAGTATAGACAGGCCCTAGAGCCTAATTCGCTAGCACTAGAGAAAAAAGAGTTAACTAACCGTATTAAGACTTCTCCTATCTTAATACCTATTGTTATTAACCGTATAAACCTTATCTTTACTCTTATAGATAAGGGTTGCTAGTGCTACGCCGCTATTAATAAGGCATTCGCATAAGAACTACGTTTGCTAGTTAAAGATATAGGAACTCGATATATACGAAAAGCCTTAAGCGTAATAGAGGAGGCGAAGATTAAAGGTATCGTATAGATAGCTACGGAGATTAACGGGCACGAGCAATTGCTCGTAGTATACGTTATCCCTTAGCTAGAATTTAACCTAATCCTTAGAAAGCCTTAGCTTCTTTATATAGAGTCCTACTCTATACTATACTAAGGGAGGCTTTAGTATAGGAATTCGCAGCGTTAGCTACGGCATATTAATAAGAACGAGCCTAAGGACACTAAGTATACTATAGAGCTTCGAGAGGCTAAAGAAGTTATAGCTTTAGTATTTATCGGCATAATTAACTAAATCCGTAGACGATACGGCTTAGAACCCGCTACGGCTGCTATTTACGTAGTTAGCCTTAAGGACATTGAAAAAGCCTTACGACCGAAGAAGCCGAAGATAGAAGCCGAATTACGTTAAATAATCCCTACGTAGTTCTATAACCTACTGCCGCTCTTTTGGAAAAGCGAGGCTAATAAATTAAACCTATATAAGCCTAGCATTAACTACGCGATACTACTTCGCAAAGATTCCCGCGGATAAGATATAGTTCCGCCCTTCGGGCCGCTATACGCAATATCTTAAGACGAGTTGCTTATATTAAAGAAAATACTACGCGGCCTTTTAGATAAAGGGTTTATTTAAGCTAGCTCTTCTAAGGCCGCCGCTCTAGTGCTATTCGCGCGGAAACCTAAAGGAGGACTACGTTTTTGCGTAGACTACCGAGCGCTTAACGCAATAATACGACTAGACCGCTACCCGCTTCCGCTTATTAAAGAGATACTCCGTAATATCGCTAAAGCGAAGTAGTTTACTAAGTTAGATATCTATTAAGCGTTCTATAAGGTGCGAATTACGGAAGGTAATAAGTAGAAGACCGCGTTCCGCACTCGCTATAGGCTTTTCGAATAGATAGTAATACCGTTTAAGCTTATAAAGGCTCCTAGCACCTTCTAACGGTATATTAATAGCATTCTTCGCGAATTTCTAAACGAGTTCGCTTCCGCCTATATTAATAATATTCTTATCTATATAAGCGGTAGCCTAGAGGATTATATAGATAAAGTGCGGAAGGTGCTAGACTAGCTCTCTAAGCATAGGCTATACCTTAACCCCGATAAATACGAATTTAGCGTCCGCTAGGTTAAATACCTTAGATTTATTATTATCGCGGGCGTTAGTATATAGGCGGACCCCGTAAAGATCTAGGCTATTCGAGACTAAATAGCCTTAACTTCGCAGAAGGGTATACAGAGTTTCTTAGGATTTACGAACTACTACCGGATTTTTATTCGTTAGTTTTCTTATATCGTCGGTCCGCTCGTAGCCCTTACCGGCAAAAGGGTAGCCTTCTATTAAAGCGCCGTATAGGTAAAAGCGTTCTAGACGTTAAAAGACTTGTTTTCGTAAGCCTTAGTGCTGCTATAGTAGGACTTTAATTATCCCGTAATACTTAAGGCGGACTATAGTAGATTCGCACTTAGAGGCACGCTTTCGTAAAAGGTAGACGGCTAACGCCGCCCTATAGCTTTTTACTCCCGTAAGCTTACCCCCGCCGAACGGAACTACGCTATCTATAATAAGGAGATACTCGCTATAATTAGCTATTTAAAGCAATAGCAAGCGGAGCTCCGTAGCTATAAGAACTTCAAAATCCTTATAGACTATCGCAACCTTAAGTATTTTATAACTCGATGTTATCTCTCTAAGCGATAGGCCCGCTAGGTGGAATACCTTTCGCGGTTCTATTTCCGGATTAAGTACCGACCCGAAAAAGAGGCTATAGTACTAGACGCTCTATCCTAGAGAGACTAAGATCGGCCTTCTAGCGAAGATTATAATGCCCGAGAGCTTTAAATACTCCCGGAGGAGGCGCTACGCACGTATCTTAAAGCAACGCTTATCGGTGCGGACGGCGTAGTCTTAGTCGATAGTAAGGACGATAAGGACGAGGACGATAGTAAGAAGGATAATAATTCGTTAGTTACTTTAGAGGGTAAGGGGGTAATTAAAGAAGACGTAGAGCCCGACGCTTAAGAAGCGGACTTCGCAACGGCTACGACCTAAGACGACCTTAACGCATAGGGCGCGGAGCTAACTACTAATATAGGTCTTAACCGACGAATCTTTTAGGACGAGGAGCTTTAGCGCACGTAGGACCGCTTAGCAGCTTAAGACGTTACCTACGGGAGCGTACGTTGCGCTATAAAGGCAGGAGCACGGCGATTCGACCCTAAGCTTAACCTTAAGGTATAGGTGGCCGACTACTATATAGACTTACGTAGGCACCTCCGGTTCCGCGGACGGCTCTAGGTTCTTAGTTCCTCTATAACTATAGAGGCCGTAGTAAGAGACGCTCCCTTAGAGCTAGAAGAAGGGAACGCGCTTTAAGGACGGCTTATTTAAATAGTATACGACGCTAGCGTCGTCGGCTACCTTAGCCGCGAAGAAATAATTACCGCTATATCCCGGGACTTCTATTAGCCGCTCCTCTAGCTATACGTTAGACGATTCCTCCGTAACTATAATATCTATAAGCGTATAAAGATTTAGCGTACGCTTAAGAAAGGGCTGCTTAAATCGCTTCCTATACCGGACTAATTCTATACGTATATTTAAATAGACTTTATTACGGACCTCCCCTTTATAGAGAGCGGCAACCGCAATCTTTAGGTAATTAAGGACCGTCTAAGTAAGGAAGTTATATTAAAACCTATGCTCTCTATAGAAGCGGAGATCTACGTAAAGCGCTTCCTTATATACTATATACGATACTCCTAGTAGCTAACGTTAATTACGAGCGATAAGGGCTTAAATTAGATAAGCCGCTTTTAGTAGCACCTATATCGGCTGCTATAGATTATATAGCTGCTAAGTATAGTATATTATCTATAAACCGATAGGGGGCCGGAACGGCTTAACTAAGAAGTTTAAGCTTACCTCTAAGGTATTATCGACCGTAACTAAAGGGACTAAGATAAGTAGCTGCCCGTAGCGTAAATAGCGCTTAACGGGAGAAATCACTCTTTAATTAGTATATCCCCTTTCTTCGCACTATACGGGTACGAACTAGTATCCCTATTTCCTATCGCCGTAGATATAGCGGCGGAAAAGCCGTCCGGCAATAGCCTAAAAGGGCGTATAGCCTCTTTTATATAGCGACTTAAGTAGGTTTCGGACTTCTATTAGTCGTTAATAGCCTTAGCAGCGTAGGACTAAAAGCAGTATACTAATAAACGGCGGGAACCTATAGAGCGATTTACGGTAGGTGATAAAGTCTAGGTAGACCTACGGAACTACGCATCCTTAAGGCCGAAGAAGAAGCTCGACTAGCTATACGCAAAATTCACGGTTAAGAGAGTGCTAAGCCCGTAAGCCGTCGAGCTAAAGGGACTGCCTAACGGGATTTACCCGAATTTTAACGTAGACCTTCTTTATCGAGTAGTAGTAGATCTAATGCCCGGCTAAGTAATAGCGGACCTATAGCCTCCCGTAATCTTAGTAAAGGGGGAAAAAGAGTTCTTAGTAGAGGAAATTCTTACCGTACGGTAGAAGAAAGTCGGCCGCGGCAGTAGGCGCGAGGTCCTCGTAAGGTGGCAAAGGTACTAAGACCCGACGTAGCACCTAGCAGCGGACTTCGTAGATACGGAAGCGCTCGATCGCTTTAAAGAGCGCTTTAAAGCTATTAAAGAAAACGACAGACCGCCTAACGCTACGTTGCCGGCAAAGATACGTCGGAAGAAGGTGCGTTTTACGCTCCTTAAAGCGAGCCGCGCAGCCTAAGGCGCGGCCGGGCCCTACGTAATACGTTATTATTTTTCGCTCGGGTAGGGTAAGGGTCTTATATAAGGGTCTTCGACTATTAGTAAGATTAAGCCTACGACCTAATCCGCATTCTTATATACGAGCGGGGAAGAGGCATATACGGGCGGGGAAAAGGGCTCGTGCGAATAAGGGTAAGGGGCACGTGCGGACAAAGGGGTACGTGCGTAGAGCTATATATCCGTATGCATAGGTGCGCTTACACTTAGTTCTTTATAGATGATTTCCACGCCTATATAAAGGGCACTTATATAATTACTCTGCCTACCCTATTACACTATGTAAGCGTTGCCCGCACGTAATCTATTTAATCACGTGGATTATAATCGTGCCTAAAGAACGGATATCCCTTATTCCTATAATATCTCTTCGATAGTTATACGAGTAGCGTAAGATTATAGAGATCCGTTAGATTAACGGCGATAATAACCCGGCCGATGCTATAATAAAGGCATTACCTAACCGAGCCCTCGAACGCTTTATAGACACTAATAGCTTAACTATTCGGATAAAGGTATATATTCTACGCCCTTAAGTTCCCCTTTAGGACTTTCTTTTATTTATACTTATATATTATATTTATTAGACCCCTTTAGTCTAATACGCGTTATCCTTACGATTAAGAAGGTTGCTTAGCAGTTAGAAAGAAAGACTACTAGTATAGGAATATAGTTATATAACGAAGGGATAGAGTCGTAACTATATTTGCCGACTATATATAGGAAAGGGGCAATAGGGGTTATAACTACGCGGCGTATAACGTTACGTGCCTTATATAGTTAATAACCTCGTTATTAACTAAGGGCATCGTTATAACTAAAGCAGCGAGCCCTAGCGTAGGCCTTAACAATGCATTATTAAGGCATAGTAGGCTCTATAAAAGGACCCTAGCAGACGGGTATAAAAGGGCCCCCTTATTCCCCCTTTCTAGCTAAATTAGATATAACTATAACTAATACAACCCCCTTTGTTTAGATTAATCTAAGTAAATCCCTACTAATATCTACTATAGGAATTATACATAGAATTCCACGGTAGAAGGACTTCCCTTCTAAGATAAATTCTATAGATAGAATTCCACGGTGGAAGGACCTCCCTTCTAAGGTGAATTCTATGGATGGAATTCTAATAGAATTCTACGGTAGAAGGACTTCCCTTTTAAGGTGAATTCTATAGATGGAATTCCACTTCCTTCTATAGACTTCTACGGTCGACGCATCCGTCCGCGGAAGGTCTTCACTAACTAATGTATCCGTCTTTGCATTCTGTTTACGGATCCCTTTCTGTTCTTAGCTACCGAGGCTTCCCGGAGGGTAGCCCCGACCTTTCTCCCGTCTTGTCTATAAAGAAGGTAGTATAGCCCTTAGCTAGATAGGTATTAACAATTCCAATAAGACTACTAGACCTATATTTGCATTTGCATTTAAGACAACTACTAATATCTACGATAATAAATTAATTAACGGTCTACCTAACTTTATATTAGTTCCGATAGGGCAACCCGGCTTAAGCAATAATCCCGGACTTCGCACTAGAACCGGAACTAAATACGGCCTAAATAGATACCCCGGTAGTAAATCTAATAAGTCGGCTTTATACTCTATAACTACTATTTATACCGGAACCTATATTATATATCCTAAGAGCTAAACCGAGATTCGATACGTCCGCTTTAATAATTACCCTAAAAGCTATATCGGTTAAAGCATTTAATTTTAATATTAAGGAGTATATAGCACTCCTACCCGCTATCGTTCTAAACATTGCGTCCGATCCCGACGTTTAGACTAAATTTATTAAAATAGAGTATTGCTATTTATATAGCACGATATAACTATTTGCATAGTAAGATACCTAAATCTCTACTCTTTCTACACATACCCCGCGCACCTAGGTCCCGCTACTAAAATTAGGTAGAGGTATATAGCAATTAAGAGGGCCGCGTAAATCGCGCCTAGCCTTAATTTAATTTAATAGACGCGCGCGCGTAAAGAGCTTAAATAACGTGTATGCCTAGCTCTCTACTGCGTGCCCTACTGCGTGCCTTCTACTACGTGCCCTCTACTACGTGCCGTCTACTATGTGTGCGGCTCCTTAATATATGCTTCGTGCCCGGCTCCCGGCTGCGTGCCCTTTGCTACGTGCCCTTTACTACGTGCCCTTAACTGCGTGCCCTCTACTATATATGCGGCTCCTTAATGTATGCTTCGTGCCTGACTATATGCCCTCTTCTGCGTGCCCTACTGCGTGCCCTCTACTGCGTGCCCTTTACTACGTGCCCTCTACTATGTGTGCGGCTCCTTAATGTATGCTTCGTGCCCGGCTCCCGGCTTCGTGCCCGGCTGCGTGCCCTACTGCGTGCCCTGCTGCGTGCCCTACTGCGTGCCCTACTGCGTGCCCTACTGCGTGCTCTACTGCGTGCCCTCTACTGTGTGTGCGGCTCGGCGGCTTCTCGATATATGCTTCGTGCCCGGCTCCCGGCTGCGTGCCCTTTGCTGCGTGCCCTTTGCTGCGTGCCCTCTGCTGTGTGTGCGGCTGCGTGCCTTCTACTGCGTGCGGCTCCTTAATGTATGCTTTGTGCCCGGCTCCCGGCTGCGTGCCCTACTACGTGTCGGTAGTGTTCTTCGCGTTATTCGCACGATTTACGCGGCTCTCTTAATTGCTATATACCGGCACTAGATTTTAGTAGCGGGATATAGGCGCGCGGGGTATATATAGAAAAGTAGAGATTTAGATATTCTTACTATATAAATAGCAATTTCGTACTATATAAATAGCAATACTCTAAAGACTTACTACGGGATAAATAGTAAGATTTATAATTAATATCGTTCTAAAAGGTCGATAGTATGTTATAAAGGCCGAAAGGGGTAACTAGCATCTTAAAAAGTCCGAAACGTATAATAAACGCCGTAATATTTATAACCCTTAGCGATTTAAATACGGTTAAACGTTGTAATTACGTCTAGCTTTATATAAAACCTAGCGTCGTAAAGAGAATCTAGCGTTTCGTAGATTAAAGGTAGGGGATATCGATTCTTAACTATAACCTAATTTAAATCTTAGTAGTTATAATAGATATAGATACTACCGCCCGGCTTATAAGCGAGGATTAGTAGTACCGCGGCTAGAGAAAAAGACTTTTAAATAAAGCCTTTATTATACATATTATTAAGAGTATTACTATTTAGCCTAGTATAAATCTCTATTTAGCCTAGTAATACTTTACGCACACCTAAAAAACGCCTATACCCTATACGACTAGCCGCGCCTACTTATGTATAATACGTATGCCTAGCAGGCTATAGGCTAATTCTTCGCATCGCATTGTTAAATCGCATCGTTAAATCGCATCGTTAAATCGCATTGTTAAATCGCATCGTTAAATCACATCGTTAAATCGCATCGTTAAGTCGCATCTCGCCCCATCGTATCGCTCTAGCTAACGTCTAAGGCACGCAGCAGGGCACGCAGTAGGGCACGCAGCAGGGCACGCAGAGGGCACGCAGCCGGGAGCCGGACACGAAGCATACATTAAGGAGCCGCACACACAGCAGAGGGCACGCAGCAGAGGGCACGCAGCAGGGCACGCAGTAGGGCACGCAGTAGGGCACGAAGCAAGGCACGCAGTAGGGCACGCAGTAGGGCACGCAGCCGGGAGCCGGGCACGAAGCATACATTAAGGAGCCGCACACACAGCAGAGGGCACGCAGTAGGGCACACAGCAGAGGGCACGCAGCAGAGGGCACGCAGCCGGGAGCCGGGCACGAAGCATACATCAAGGAGCCGCACACACAGCAGAGGGCGCGCAGCAGAGCACGCAGCAGGGCGCGCAGCAGGGCACATAGCAAAACACGCAGCAGAGGGCACGCAGCAGAGGGCACGCAGCCGGGAGCCGGGCACGCAATAAAGAGCCGGGAATTCGTATTCGTACGTAAAGAATGAAAGAAAGAATCGGTCCCCGGCTTGCTATATATACGCACTGTATTTATATAGGCGCGGCTAAGCGTATAGGGTTAGGCGTTTTTAAGGGTATGCGTAGGTATGAAAAAACATATCACTAGGCTAAATAGAGATTTATACTAGGCTAAATAGTAATACTTATTATTAATCTACTTCTTAATGTAGCGGAGTTCCGCGGGTAATATAGGCCGATTTCTATAGAATAAAGCTTATTTACTAGGTATAAGTTCGATCTTATAATCCTAAGGGCGGTATAAGGGGAGCTCGTTCGCATTCTTTAGAAGGAAATAAGGAAGCTTATCCTAAAACTCTTTCGGGAGTTTCTTTAGGATATCTGCCTTTATGACTTTAGGCTTTACTTAGAGGAACTTTTTTATTAACCCTCCGGAATAAAGATTCGGAATTAGCTATATCCCGGAGGTTCGCTTTAAGGAAGTTATAAAAGCGTTTTAAGAAGGCGGTCTAAGCTACCTCTATTATATAGTCCCCGGTAATAACGCATTAGAAAGAGGTTTCGGATAGTTTAACTAAGCCTACTAAGAGTTCGTTAAAGAGTCGTAGATTTTTGCCTTCCTTAACTAGCTTAGCTAATTTAGATATACTAATTCGCATCGCCTAAATACTATCTTATTTATAGAATTAAGTAAAGTTAACTATACGTACGTAGCGGATATCGTTTATATCTAAGGGTATTTAATCTTCTATAAGGGAGTAGATATCTCCCGATTGGTTTATTCTATCGGTATATAAAGATATGCATTAGAACCGCGGTGCATTATTGCATATAACATAAGCCACCCGGCTGCATTAGCTGCCCGGATGCTCGAGATACCGAATGCCGAAGTGTGTAGTATATATAGGGACTAATGTACGTATAGTCTATAGTCGGGCCCCGGTTAACTAGGGTTACCTATACTACCTCCTATTACTCGCGTAATTAATCACGCAATAACTAGGATACTATACGAGGTTAAACTATATACACCTAGCATAGAATTAATAGCGCTTTCTATCCCGATAATTAGTTAAGTTATATATACCTTTATTCCTATGCAATTGGCTATATAAAAGGATCTTAGTCCGCACTTAGATAGACTATTACTAAGCAAACATACATCTTTTTCTCTCTCTTATCTTTGTATCTTCCTCGATACTTTCTATACTACCGTAATCCTCTGCTTTTAAGCCTCCCTTTCGGCTCTTATTGGTTATAAGCCCTATCTCTGCCTAAGCTTTAAGTTGCTTCTTACCTAGAGCCTCCCTTAGATCCCTTAGATTACTCGCTATTGCACTAAAAACAACCGTCTCTCCGCTATAACCTCCTCTTTGCCTTTTTATGCTACTTGCCTTCTTAAGCCACTCTTAGTTTACATATATCACTACTTTCTTAGTGTTTTTGCCCCCCCCCCCCCCCCTTATTTCTCATTGGCCCTGTTTTTCACTTATAGGACATACCCTTTCCTAGCTACTGTTCTACACCTAAAAACCACTCGAAAAAATTAGAAAACAAAAATCCGTTATCGTCCCTACCTTAGCCCGTAGACGCCGAGCTTCTCCCGAGCTTCCTCCGGTACTTTCCAATCTAACATACGGCAAAAATAGGTCCTCCTACCCCGGTTTAATACTCTTAAGAGAGCTTTTCGTCTCCGGCCCCGCGGCCGGCCGCCCGTTAAGTCCTCGTCGTCTCGGACTCTATTTCTAGTATGGTAAGTACTATAACAGGGTTATTCCGAGTGGGCATAGAGGAGGTCCTTAAAAGAGGTGGAATAATACTACGAGAGGAGAAAGGAAGAGAAATACGGGCGTAGCCTCTAAGGCTATAGAGCTACCTAAATATAGGTCATTTAGTCACGTGCACTAGATTATATAATAAGGGTTAAAGACCCTTATATTAGACCCTATCCCGCTAAGGCCCCTAACGTATAATACCTAATGCCGTACCTTAACGTAGAGAGCAAACGTTACGTACGGCCTACGCATTAGAAAGTACGGAAAATAACGCTCCTTATAGCTCCCTTAACGCAACGAATGTTAGCTAGGCCGTTATTAGCTTATAAGAACGGGGGTAAGCTGCTTGCTAAGAATAACTAAAGGACTACTTCGAGTAGGGCCGATTTTTCCTTTCCGGCTTATATACTTCGCACGCCTAAGTGCTCCTAAGGACTCGCCTTATAATAGCGACGACTTTATCTTTAAGCGCTGCTATAGCCGCTATTACCTATTGTTCTTCCCGCACGAGGCTATACCGGCTCCGTCCGTTCTCTATAGCCCTTAGGGCACGGGCATAGCTTCCCTTATATAGCCTCCCGATGTCGCCGCCGGCTGCCGGCGGAAGCATTCCTAACTACTTATCGCTTAAGCCGGAGTCGTCGTCGCTTTCGCTCTCCTACGTGCGTCCTACCGCTATACGCCGGATGTTTACCCGCTTCGGGCATGCCTTAGACTAGTAAGTCTTACTGCCGTATCTTATATAGCGGCCCTCTTATCGAACGCTAGGCAGTCGGGTCCTCGATATTTAGGTAATAGTAATTAAAAAACGAAGAGAGGCTTTAAGGCTTAAAACAGCCTATAAAGAAGGATTAGAAGCTATAGAATAATGTAAATCACTAAGAATAATAATAGCTCTTATCTTATCTAGTAGGGAGGCTAACTAGTCTCTATATATAGGAAAAATCCTCGGACGAAATTAGCCGCGTAGACCTAAGGAAAAACAGGTAACGTAAATAATCGGATAGAAGGATCGGTAGGAAAACAATAGATCGTGCCGTACGATAAATAAGTTATATAGTTAGCAAATAAAAACGCAGTCTAATAAAAGACTAGTGAATTCTACGGTAGAAGCCGTAGATATTTAAAGGAATTCTACGGTAAAAGCTATAGAAGAGAATTAGAATTCTATAGTAGAAGACTATAGAAGGGAAGAGATTTTACGGGTAAAGACCGTATAAATAACCGTATAATTACCGTAAAGTCACGGTGAAATATAACCGTAGAAAAGTAGGTAAATACGCCCGTAGAAGTATAGGGTAAATAACTATAAAAGCCCGTAGAATTCTATAGTTGAATCTAAAGAAGAACCGGGGATATCCTAGTAGAAAGCAATAGGGAAGACGGTAATATTAACATACCCCCCTAGCTAGAAGGGAATAACTTCCGGCTAGTTAGAATTATTATCGACTTCTTCTTAAATCCTAGAAGAAATATCCGTAAGTCGAAGCTAGTAAAGGAATGTAAGAAGACAGACTAGAGGTACGTTTAGGAAGGTAGGAACGATAGTTAAAAGTACGAATAATCCTTTATTATAGTACGGTTGCCCTCTTATAGTAAGACTAAATGTTACGGTATAGGACCCTAATAGGTACGTACCTATATAGATGCGGGTTAACCCCGGACTACGCTAATATTGCCCTACTATATTTCACAGGCATTTCACAAGCATTTTAAGGTTATAGCACGGTGATGTTATAGTAAAATCTAGCATAGGTAAACCCCGGCATTACGCTATAACTCTACGGCTATTTCGCGACGCGTATTATAGGGATTTTACTATAATACGCAAAGCGTATAATAGGGGGAAATCACCGCGTTAAGGCATATATAGGGAGAGGATTACGCATATACGGTAATGCGTGATTAAGCATTATTAGGGAGATTCCCTAGGGAAGCTACGGTAATATACCGGGATTTTACGGTAAAAGCCTAGATAGCAATATAGGCATATAATAGGCATCTTCCCCGGCCTAAGAATAGAAGGGAGAAGTAATTATTTTCTATATTATTTAATAGTTAAAAACCTACTTTACCTTATACTTGCCTTTGCAACCGGTAGATAGTCCGTTACTAGTAGAACTATTAGCCGGCCTAATTCCCTTCCTAGGCCTTATTACGGCTAGTAGCATCCTGTCCTTTTAATAACCCCGTAGTATATTAATTATATTAGTCTATTGCGTAATAAATAGTAGTAATTCTCTTTCCTTAATTCTAAACTAACTTTAGGAGCGCCGCGAGTTTAAAGCCCTACGGTGCTAAGAAGAGAGGAAGCATAGACTCGTGCCGATCGAGTACTATATGCTAGAGGATATCTTCTAAGGAAGAAAACTCCTGCTTGTATATAGCTAACTCCCGGAAGCCAACTAGTTCTTTACTAAACGACTTCTCCGGGATCTTTAGGAGGAAGCAAACGCCCGGACTAAGGAAGCCTAAGCGGTACGAAGCTTTTACGCTAATTACTCCTAATACCCTTTCGACGGATCGTATCTACGAAGGTTATACGGCGAACTTCTTATTAAGTTCTTAAATAGCTAGCGAAGAGACACCCGGCTAATCTAACGGGAAATCGCTAGTTTTAACTCCTCCTTCGGAAGATAATACCGAGACGCGCTCTTCCGTCGCGTTAACGAGCTACGGTACTACCCCGACGGACGCCTGTATAGGATAGAACTAGACCTCGACCCGCCGGCCGGTAGCTCCTACGGATCCGCGGAGTCCTAACCCGGCCCCGCCTTAGCGTTAAGCCCGGCCTAAGCGCTAGCTCTATAGACCGGAACGATGCCCGCGTCGGTTATAATAACCGAAGATATACTCGCCCGGCTGCTAGACCGTCTATAGATAGGGACATCCTACCCTATAGGATAACCGAACGGCGCCGGCGATCGTATGCCGAATAAGCCTACGCCCCGGATTTAAGCCGAAGACGTCGGATTTTTTAATCCGGCTAGTCTATTCGACGCCTCGTTCGATACCCTTTAGGAGACCGAGAAGACTATTACGTACCGAAGCGTCGAGAGATTTATCGACGCCCTCGAGAGGGTTGCTATCCGCGGGACTAAGTACGCCGACGAACTAGCCGCCTTAGTCCCTAGCCTCCTTAAAGGAACCGCGATCGAATAATACTTTAGAGACCTCTCGGAGTTAGACCGGTTATTGCTCTATACCCTAGGCCTAGGCTATAGGGCATAGTGCTAGAAGCTTAGGACTCGCTTCGCTACCTAGCCTAAAGTCGTAGTATAGGCGCTTTAGAAGGAATACTTTTCCATCGAGGATATTATTAGCGGTGCCGACTTTTACGGATAGATATCGCGCTTAAAGCGGAAGGCTAAAGCAGCCTTATACACCGATTAGCACTTTACTATAATAGTCTATTAGCGGCTCGATACCTTGCTTTAAGAATCCTTTAGACGGCCTATAGGAGCCGACGACCTCGATAGTTAGGTTATAGAATACGAACGGACGATTCCCTAGCTCTAGACTAAGCTTATAGCCGGATCTTAGGGCAGGCTAGCTAATAAGCTAGCCGCGAAACCTTAACAATCCGCCGGAGGTTAGCGGCCGAACTATAGCTAACGCAATACGTAGGGATCGCTACGATCTAATTCTACGCCGCGATCTAAGTATAGCACCGGAGTAAGCGGTTAGCGTTTAAATAAGCCTACCGCTATTAACCCCGGGAAGACGCCGATACTAGCCGTATAAGTCCCTCCCGCTTTAGCAATAACGCCCGCGCTTCGACCTTAGTCTAAGCCTAAGGACCCGCCTACGACTAAACCTATAAACGGTTTTAGAGATAACCCTATCGTTATTAACCACGCTTAGGAAATCGAAGCTAGAGCAACCGACGGCGGAGGAGCTTACCTACCCTAGCACGTTATTAACTAGATTCTTTATGCCTATAAAGACGACCTAACGCTAAGCGGCGAGCTAGACCCTATAGACGTAGACGAAGAGGACGAGCCCGACCTTATTAACTTTACTACGGACGATCCCTTGCCTATAAGGCCTTGCGTTATCCCTACCTTAATCGGCGACGTGCTAATCGTATAAGCTACGCCGTTAGGGCCCGCCGACTCCCCGGATAGGCTATCCCGCTTTACGCACGCCTGTATTATAGCATACGGTAAGGACGGGCCTACCGACTAGTATAAAGTATGCGTCGATACTAGCGCCGATCGTAATTGCGTTTATCCGGACTTCCTCGCTAACTTCGATAACGTCTCGGTCGACTTTACTAAGAAACGCCCCCTTACCGGAATTAGTAGCGCTACTATAGAGGGATAGGCCGACTTCGATATATATATCCCCGGTAAGATTAATAAAGACCTCGCAGTCGGCGCTATGCGAGTTAGCGCTTAGATTAACCTTAAGCAGCCGACCGGGTTATTACTTAGCTAATCCTAAAGCATCCCGCACTAAGTGGACGTTATAAACTTATCGAGCTGCGTGATTATTAGAGCCTATAGCAATTTGTCCGTCGACGCTCGTTTAGAATAAGACGGACCTTAAGTCTATAGAACCGTCCGTAGTATAGCGGATATCTACGTTCCGCCCGGTATAACCGTAAGTCTTCCGGTTAATATTAAGGACCTTCCCGCTAATAGGGACCTAATGTTTTTCCTAATAAAGATAGAGCTCGCCTATAGCCTATTTTCTAGAGGCTAATCCCTAATTACGGTAAATACCGGCAGTCGTACGATAAGGATTCGTAAAGGGCAACGAATTAGAACCGTCGTTAACCTTTACGACTAAATCTAGTTTATAAATATCGATAGGTATGCTACGATCCCTAATTTATCCCCGGACGGCTAGTCCGCTTCGGAATTATCCGAAGACTAAGACGACTCGGAGTTAGCTAAAGCGCTAGATATCCCCGACGGGAAACCACCCCTATAGGATAGCGGCCTTAACTAGCATCTTAAGCTCGGCATCGAGCGCGAGACCTCGTTTCTAAAGATCGAGTCGAAGGACGGAGTAAAAATCTACGCTACCGACCCTAAGTTTGCTGAGAAAATTAAGTAGTTAGCCGATAAATTCCCCCTGCTTTAGACCGACTAAGGCATTATTAAGGTCTACCCGGATTACTATATAAAGATCCCGCTCGCCGACAATTAGCACTAGAAGAAGATCGCGTCTTATATATACCCCTTAAACTAACGGGATAGGGAATATATCGACGAGATATACGATAAGCTATACCGAAAAGGCCGAATAGAATAGGCTACGGAAGCGACCCCCTTTGCCTCCCTAGTCTTCGTCGTATAGCGGACCGTTAACGGTAAGGAAAAACCTTAAATAGTCGTCGACCTACGCGCGTTTAACAACGTCGCTATACCCGATAGTTACCCTATGCCGCTCTAGGACGATATAATCTAAAAGCTTTAGGGAAAACGATTTATCTCCGCCGTTAACGCCCGATCCTTTTTCTACTAGTTCCTTATCTACCTTTACTATCGCGAACGCTTTACGATAGTTTCCTACTAAGGGCTAAAACGCCCTACGGTAGCATTAATAAGATATAAAAACTCCCCTATATACGTCTAGCGATTTATAGACTAGATCTTCCGGGACTATATAGATTACGCAGCCGTGTATATCGACGATATTATTATCTTCTCCGATTCTACTAAAGAGCACCTCGCCTACCTTACGGCGATCTTCTAGCTATTCGCCGACTATAACCTCGCCCTATCCGCGCCGAAGTCCTTCCTTAGGTACCCTTCCGTATAGCTGCTTAGCTTTCGAGTCGACGGCATCGGCCTTATAAACACAGACGAGAGGGTCCGCGTATTACGCTCTATCGCGTTCCCTAATACCCTAAAAGCCCTTAAGAAATAGATCGGCCTAGTTAACTAGTTGTAATACTTAGTCGCCTACTTCTTATAGTATATCGAACCGCTATAGCGACGTAAGACAGACGAGCTTAAGTCCGCTCGAGACGAAGGGAAGCTGCCCTTTAGGCAAGCCTAAGTCCGTTTTACCGCGAATGCTAAGTTCGATCTAACGCCGGAGATGCTCTAGGCATTTTACGATATTACCGACGCCCTTACCGCCGACGCTAAGCTTTATTACTTTAACCCGAAGAGCTAGCTATTTATCTAGCTCGACACTAGTTACGACGGTTTTAGAGTCGTGCTTTTTTATATCGCTCCCGGCATAACGTAGAACCCGGCGTAAGGCCCCCCTCGTACAAGCATTCGGCCTATTCTTTACCTTAGCCGCTAGCTTTAAGGAGGCGAGCCTTAATACTAGCCTATAGAGCTTAAAGTAAGATGCCTCGTCTAGGCCTATCGTAAGCTTTAGTCTTACCTTATCTCTACGACAAAGCCGAAAATCATAGTGCTTACCGACTACGCCGCTATATACGCGATCGTTAAATAGCAATTACTATTTACGATTAGTATAAAGAGTAGCAACCGCCTCGTCCTTGTATCCTAGTACCTTAGCTAGTTCCCGCTCGAGGTTTATTATATTCCCAGCGTTAAGAACGTCTTAGCCGACTCGCTTTCTCGGCTGCTAACGACGGAGACCCCTCCCGTTAGGCCCGGCGAGCTCGATCGGATATAGGAAGACGAGGCCTCCGTTAATAGGGTTTACCTAATTACCGAGGCCGTTATAACTCCGACGCTCCGCTAGGAAATTAAGGCGGGATACGCGGACGATCTCCGATAGTCCTAGATTATCGATTAGCTTAGCCCCGATAGCTCTAAGGAGGGACTCGCGTTCTTTATCCTCGACGGCCTCCTCTACCTTAAAGAGACCGACGGACGGCGACGCCTTTATATCCCTAAGGCGTGCGTCGAACTAATAATCGAAGACGAATACTAGCGGAAGTTCTACGCCGGCAGGCGCTATATATAGGAGGAGCTCTCCTTTAGCTTCGTAATTAGTTAGCTCTCTCGTCGAATCGACGATTTTATCGCGAAATACAATACTTATAAAAGGAATTAGTTAAACCGGCTTAAGCCCGCCGGCGAGCTAGTCCTTATCCGCACGCTAAGCGTCCTTTTCTATATAGTCGCTATGGATTTCGTTACGGGTTTACTTAACGTCCCCTCTAAGGGTCTTTTATAGAAGACGCCTATAGGCGAATACTTTAATACTCTACTTACGGTTACCGATAAATTCTCTAAGATATGCCTTTTGCTTTTAAGCTATAACTAATTTACCGTAGACGACTAGGCATAGACCTTATACTATAAGCTTATTCGCTATAATTAAGGGATTCTTAAGTAGATTATCTTAGACCGCGACCTTAAGTTTATATCCGACTTCTAGCGTATATTATAGAAAGCCTTTAGATCTAAGCTCTTAGTCTCTACCGTATAGCACCTTTAGACCGACGGCCTCTCCGAGCGCTAGAACTAGACGGTCGAAATCGCCCTACGATTCTTTACCGCCGACTTCCCTAATAAGCGCTAGGTCGAGGCCCTCCTACCTCTATAGTTCTCGCTTAATAACTCCTTCTCCTCTATTATCTAGACTTCCCTAAGCGAGCTTGTTACCGGCTAACGTATAGACGATAGCTTACGTTTCCTCGGCGAATAAGCCGGCGCTAGCGACCGATAGGTTCTCTAAGAGCAGGCCCGCGTATCTCTCGCCTACGCTTAGGCCGCTATAAAGCGGCGATATAACGCGAAGCACTATAAGCTTAAGTTAAAACCCGGCGACTAGGCTTAGCTTTAGCTTAGCAAAGGCTACTCTATCGCCGATAGGCGCGTCGCTAAGCTTAAGGAGCGGCGTATAGGCCCTTTCCTAATTACGGAGCGGATCGGCCACCTAGCGTACCGCCTTAATATAGATAACTCTATAAATATTTACCCTATAGTATCCGTAGCCTAGCTCGAGCCGGCGGATGTACTTAACTCCCGCCCCGGCCTTAAACTAGACACCGATTACTAGGAAGTCGACTATATCCTAAATACGTATAAGCGTAAATACGGTCGCGACGTAGTACGTAAAGAGTTCTTCGTTACTTAGAAGGGATAGCCTAGTAGTTATAATTCTTAGGTTCCCGCCTAAGACTTCGCCTAATAGGATATTATCGACGAGTTCTATACGTAATAGGAGTTGCTCGCTATAAGGATTACTTAGACTAGGAAGTAGCGCGCGCCGGCCCTCGCCGTATATAAGCCCCCTTAGCCTAAGGAGAAATCCTTATAACTTATAGGGCGTCGCTCGTAGACGTCCTTACCGGCTCGCCGCGAGCGTTACTACGTTAACTACCGATCTTTAGCGGTTGACTATTAGCTATCTTGCTTATTCCGCGCTTTTGTTTTAAATTTCTTTTTGTTTTCCCCTACCGCCGCGTCTTATTAAGCTTCTTTCTCTTCGCTCGTCGTTAGACGCTCCTAGCTCGCTACTTCTCCCCGCGGCCCTATATAGTCCTTCGTAGTTCCTCCTATCCTTAGTAGTTGCGTTCTATCCTACGACCCGGCATTTCGTGCCCTCTTTAGCGACTAGGTCGCCTACTAACCTCCCCGCCTTACCTTACCTAGATTTAGGCGCGCTATATAAATCTACGGTAGCGAGCCTTATTTTCTCTAATCGCTTAAGAGTACCGCCGCGTCCTTTATAGCGTAGAAAAACGCAAACCCTACTCTTTACCGGGATTTTATCGACGCTATTATAAAGGAAGGATATAATTGCCTATCCGGCGAGGCAGTCGACGGGCGATACTTCCCTAACCCCGACCTTCTTAAGGCCCTTACCTTTACCTTAAAGCGTCCCTATCGCTTAGCTATCCCTCTCGTATCTTCCTTAGACGACCGCTAGTCTACGCCGATAGCACGCCTTACGCTTACTCGCCCCCGTCGCGACCCGGCGGGGCGCTTTCTTCCCGATGCGGCTAGGCCCCCCCTGCCTATAACACTCGAAGGATTTACGGGGAATATCTTTTACGTAACGGACGACCCTGCCGGAAACGCCCTTAGTATAGCTTAGCTTGCCTTAACGCTAGCCGACGCCCTTACCGTAGCTATATCTAAAGCCCTCTCTCTAGCCGAAGCTACGGAAATCTAAGCTATCCTCCGCGTCGTTTAGCACGCTAGGGCTATCACCGCGTATATAACTACGGCTAAGGCGGCCTTCGCCGCTTCTAGGACTCCGGCGACGCCTACGGCCCCGCTTTTTAGACGGCACGTCTAGCGCACGCCCGGCACGCTAGCCGGCGCCCTTCGTTCCTCCCCGGCCGACGCCGACGACTCGCCGCGCGAACGACGGGACGTATTACCTAATAATATCTTCGCGGTTTCCTATAGCACGCTCTATCGTCGTCGCTACGATAATACGGCCCGCTTTACTCTTACCGCTACGTCCGCCCCGCTAATACCTCTACGCCTATAGATCGTCGAGCATAAGATCCCGACGTACGACGCTATTATATCCGCCGCCGTTATCTACTTAAGCACCTCTATACTACTTTACGGGAATACCGCTATTACTATTACTTTAGCGAGCCTTTTTACACGCACTTAATACTAAATCGGCGATAACCTTACCTTACCGGCATTCGCCGCTATAGCCGGGCTGCCGAGCTTTTTACTCGTCTACTTTAATATACCGACTATGCTAATCGACGATAGCGCCCTCGCCGCTTATATCTTAGCGTCCGCCGCCTTAGCAATCCTAGCTAATAGGATAGCGGCGGTAGAATTCGCTACTATATGCTAGATATAGCTAGTCGGCAACGGATTCGCCTTAGACCTATCGGTCTTAGTAAGCTCCCCGCTCGTAAGCGATACGTGCGTTACTATTCGCGCTACGCCGGTCCCGTTCCTTATTAGCCGCCGTAGTAACCTATAGATCGCACGCGCCGGTAAACTATCCGCCGCTAACCCGCGCGGCGTCTTTATCTACGACGCGGCTATACTCGCCGCCCTTTCTTAAGAAGATTAGGCCGAGTATTGCTCGTCGGACGATCTACGCCCCTACGTGCGTCCGTCTACTACTAAGACATAACGCACGGCATCCCTAAGAGTATTCGCCGTAGCCCCCGTTATTATTACCGGCGATAAGGTCCCTCGCGATATAGCCCCTAGCGCCGCCGGCCCCGCCCCCGCTTAGCTAGGCTCGTCCTTTATTCGCTTAGTCTCGCCCTCTCGGTGTTTTTCCTTTCTCTTCTAGCTGTTTAATACGGCTCTTTTATCTCGGCGTTTGCCTCGTTATTTTAGCTATATAATACGGCCTTACACTCGTCTTTCCGCGTCTCGCCTCGTCTATTACCGCGTCTTGCCTTATCTATCTAATCTTTTTAAGCTCTATATTCGTTCGGCGGTCGCCGCCCGATACTCGCCTTCCGCTATAGCACCCCGCCTACTTTACGTTAGCCGTTTAATACGGTTTCTCGCCTTTATCGCCCGCCGTCCTAACACAACGGTCTACCTACTTCGTGCCGGTCGTTTAATACGGCCTTCGCCCTTTCCTTACGTGCCTTATCTTTACTCGACCGTTCCTACGTCCTTCGTTCTTATGTCTATACTCTACGCCTTATCTCCCGTCGCTTAAATCGCTTCCTATCGATCCGCGAGCACTATAAGGGCGTAGTATATCTCTTTAAGGTAGGCATTTATTACGGTATAAGACCCTAATAGGTACGTACCTATATAGATATAGGTTAACCCTAGACTACGCTAATATTGCCTTACTATATTTCATAGGCATTTTGTAGGCATTTTACGGTTATAGCACGGTAATATTATAGTAGAATCTAGCATAGGTAAACCCCGGCATTACGCTACGACTCTACGGCTATTTTACGACGCGTATTATAGGGATTTTACTATAATACGTAAAGCGTATAATAGGGGGAAATTACCGCGTTAAGGCATATATAGGGAGAGGATTACGTATATATAGTAATACGCGATTAGGCATTATTAAGGAGATTCCTTAGGGAAGCTACGGTAATATACCGGGATTTTATATTAAAAACCTAGATAGCAATACAGGCATATAACAGGCATCTTCCCCGGCCTAAGAATAGAAGGGAGAAGTAATTATTTTCTATATTATTTAAGAGTTAAAAACCTACTTTACCTTATACTTGCCTTTGCAACCGGTAGATAGTCCGTTACTAGTAGAACTATTAGCCAGCCTAATTCCCTTCCTAGGCCTTATTACGGCTAGCAGCATCCTATCCTCTCGACAACCCCGTAGTACACTAATTATATTAGTCTATTGTATAATACTAAAGCTTGCCCCTCTTTTAAGATATATCGGGGCCTTAGGGATATACCCTTAGGCCTTAAGAGGGGTTATCGGGGACTAGTTAGCGACTAATAGCCGAATAGTCCCCGAGCTAAAATGTATTATCTATCGTATATATATCCCTATCTCCTAGCTCTATAGTTACGTAGGTAGCTGCGTTATAATTATCCCCCCCTTTTAGGGCGGACGCTTTAAACGCTAAGATAGCTTTAGGTATAAATAAAGTCGTAATAGCAAATAAGACTAAAATAGGATTAAACATAGTATAAAAATCAACGACGATAGTTATTATTATATATATTATAATAATTATCGTATTAGTTACGCGTTATAATAGTTGCTATATAATAGGGGGCTAGTCGCTTATATATAGTTAGCGAACTATAATAGAGTGCTACTCTTTATATATAAAGATTTTTTTCTTCTTTTCTCTTATTATATAACTATATTAAGATCTTATAGAGAAGTATATTCGGAATTAGACTAGTATATTCTAAATCTAACGAGCATATTCCGAATTAGACGAGCATATTCCGAATTAGTTTAACGCTATAGGTCTTAAGCGAACGGGAAGTATAATAGTATAGACGCCCCGGAAGCGAGCTAAGCAGACGGATAATATTTAGCCGATCGGGCCTTTAGTTATTGCTCGCGTCCTAGAGTTATCCGCTAATAGAGTATCGATTAAGGACGCTATAGCGATAGCATAGGAAGAGATAAAGCTAAAGAAGACGCGCGGAGAGAAAACCACCCTATTAGAACGACTCCTCGTAGAGAAAAACATACGAGATGCTTTAGAGAAGTCGATATCCTTATTAAAGGAAGAAACCGACGATTAACCCTTTCGTTAATTATTTAAGGGACCCTTTATAAGCATAAAAAACCCTATAGTAGTAGAGTCTTAAGAAGATTACGCGAATGTAAAGCGTATAAAGCTAGCGGTTATTAAATCCGAAACATTTTCGTTATTTAGTAAAGACGACGGAGATAAGGATATAGAGGTAAATACTAGAGGAGATACTATCGAGAAGAGGAATGTCTAAAAAGGGATATCGCCTAAGAAAAAGGGCAAGAAGGCCGCGAATATAAAAAGTCGCCGGGCGAAAGGGTGCTAAGTCACCGAGCTATACTACATTAAGTGCCTTAATAGCAGTATATAAAGGTTTAGCGATAACAAGGACGATACTACTATAGTCGAACTATATTATATATAGGAGGATGCGCGATTAAGCCGATATATTTAATATAACTCGCGCGGTAACCTTTATAAACCTATAAGCTCTTCGTTCCCCCTTTAGTCGAGATATAATCGCTAATAAAATCATAGGTCCTTATAATAATGTCCGGGGATATAGCTAATCTATACGCTATTTAGACGAAGATAGCCGACCTTTAAATCACTTAGGACGAGACGGAGAAGAAGAAGATAAAGTTAATCTTCTACTAAGTCTATACGTCGTTTATAGCCGTAATAACGGCCTACCGAGAGGAATAGGGGGTATTAGGTGCTAAACGTTTATATACGAAACGTCGTCTTAAGTACCGGCAGGCATCGATAAAGCGACGGAAAGCTATACGCGAGAATAGGGACTAGAAGCTTCGTCTAGTGATTAGTAACGTAGGTTTTACCCTATAGCGGGTAGGACGAGAATATATATATATAATAATTTATATAAAATAATCGAGGAGAGCGGTCGCTAAGGAAAGGGGGAGTAGTTAAAACGTCTCCTTATTATTACAGAGTTTACTAGCGAAATAGAAGTAGGAGACTTCTACCGTATAGATGTTAAGGAATAACGATAAAATAGCGGCGGAGTAGTAAGAGAAAAGTTAGGGTAAGCTAAAAAGAAGTTATTTCGTAATGCGTAATTTCCGCCGTTTCTTTAGCCGTATCTTTAGGTATTCGTTAATAAGTTCCTAGGCATTCGCTATATCGTCCTAAGCAACCCACTTATTGTATTCGGCTAGCTAACCTTCCTATTTCACTAAATAGTAGGTAACGCCTTTCTTCTTCTTATAGTCCTTAATTTACTAAACCGACTATTCTCCTTCGGTATTATTAAGGTTAGGCATCGGCAGTAATTCGCTAGGGTGTTAGTTAGTAGCCCGTTCTACCTACGGCTTAAGAAGACTAATGTAAAATATATTATAAAGCCGGTCGTATTTCTCTAGTAGGGCTAGGCGGTACGCCTGCTTGCTAATAGCTTAAAGGACTTTAAAAGGTCTAATATATTTAGGTAATAACTTCCTTCTTTAGTCCTTAAGGCGTAAGTTCTTCGTAAAGAGTCCTACTAGGTCTTTAACCTTAAGGGTAAGTAGCTTATAATAGAGGTTATAGAATTTCTTTTACGACTTAATAGCTTATCGCTAATAAGTCTCTAGCTTTTTCCTTAAGTCTACTTATTTACTAATGCGAGCTCTCGCTTTAAGTACTCCCCTACTAGTAGCATCGTCCGTAAGGTAGATATAGTAGTCTAGTTAGTATCCGAATAATGCCTTATTAAGCGAAAAGCCTATAGTTATATTCTTCGCATTATTATAAGCGAACTAAGCCTCTCGTAGTAGTCTAGGCTAGTTATTCTATTCGGCATTTGTGTAATACCGAAGGTAGTATTATAGTGTCTAATTTACCCGTTCGGTCTAACCGTCGGTTTATAGGTAAAAGGCTATCGATAACTAACGTTTTATCCGTAATATATAATAGAGGTCTAACTAAAACTTACTAGTAAATAGAGATCCTTTATCGGAAATAATGCCTTTTAGTACTCTATAGATAAGCTTAATCTTATAATT
Organism: Ophiocordyceps sinensis; assembly: GCA_012934285.1. Lineage (NCBI taxonomy): Eukaryota > Fungi > Ascomycota > Sordariomycetes > Hypocreales > Ophiocordycipitaceae > Ophiocordyceps > Ophiocordyceps sinensis. The sequence continues at coordinate 4,458,999 of JAAVMX010000006.1, read as the reverse complement.
AAAAGCCTTAGCTAACTTAAGCGCTATTATTATCTTAGAGACCGCGAGAAATACGCTATACTTAGTGTATTAGTTAACGATTACTAGTATTACGTTAACTTTTCTACTATCGAACTATAACTCTAGAAAACCGGTAGTAAAGTCTATAAAGACTTCTTCCTAAGGTCTTATAGGAATAGGCAGCGGCTTAAGGGCACCGTATAGGCGATGCCGCTTTAATAGGACGGCGCCTTAATAAATATAATATAAACGTACGTAGCTATTTATATTACGAGCTATTCCTTCCTAAAAGAATTTCCGAGATAGGAGGTCTTTTGTACGGGCTATTCTAAAGTATCTAGTAAGGGGATCGTCGTAGTAGAGCTAAATAAGCTCTTGCCTTAAGGCAACCTCTACGGGCACTACGATTTTTCCCGAATATAAAATAAGTCTGTCTAAGCTTAATGACTAAGGACTTACCCCTTCTTTTAAGGTACTTTCGGCCTATACTTACTATATAGTCTACGGATCTTCCGCTTAAGTCTTCTTAAGGAGCTTAAAAGGGGGCTTAAAGACATTACTTTTATAGACCCTTTTATAACGAGCTGCTAACCTAGCTAATTGTCTTTAACACCGTTATTTATAACTAACGATATCTTTAACTTAGGTAGCTAACTTAGCGGGACTCGTTCCCGAATACTAAGCGATCGAATCTTAAAGAGCTTATGTATTTTCGTTACGTAAAGATATCTCGTTAAGCTTAAAGACAGTAGAGACCTAAGAACTCGTCTTAAGGTCGCTCTTTACAGAATCTATAGCTATATATACCTACCGAATAACTGCTAACTTTTATTATAGTTCTAAGAGTAGCTCTATAGACGGTAGGGCTTCTCCTATAAATTCTAGCTTCTTTAATAAAGTATCGGCAAGATTTAATTTACCGGCTCGGTGTTTAATCGTAAAATCGAAAGGAGCTAGGTATATATACTAACGTGCTTATCTTCTATTAAAGGATACTTGTTTTATAAAGCCTTAAAGGTTTTAGTAATCTAATAAAACTTTAACGGTGTTCGCCGCCTTTTCGACGTAGTATCGCTAGTATTTAAATAACTTAACGATAGCAAATATCTCCTAATTAAAGGTACTATAGTTAAGCTTAAGGCTAGTAAACTTCCGTAACTAAAAAGCAATCGGATAATAGTAGCCTTCGTTATCGGGCTACGAAAGAATGCTAGCTATTGCGAAAATTAAGGCATTAGTCTTAATGCGAATCGGTCTTTAAGGGTCGAAGTGTCGGAGAAGTAGGGCTATTGCAAAGGCGTTCTTTACGGCGTAGAACGCTATTAATTCGCTAGTATTTAGCTATATTCGTCTAGGCTTTCTTCCTTTAACGCTCCCCTTTAATAACGTAGTAAGAGGGGTAATAATACTAGAGTATCCTAAAATAAATCGTCGGTAATAATTTGTAAAACCGAGAAAAACTTAAACATTATAGAAAGAATAAGGTTCTTCCTAATTTATAATAGCCTTAACGCGGGCTAAGTCTATTGCAACTCCGTTAATAGATAAGATAAATCCTAAAAACTCTAAAGACTGCTTATAGAAAGTGCACTTCGATAAATTAGCGAATAGCTCGGTATTCCTTAGTCGTTCGAGGACTTATCGTAAGTGTTCTATATGCTCTTCGTAGGTCTTAGAAAAGATCAAAATGTTATTAAGGTAGACGACGTAAATAGTGTCTATAAGGCCTTTAAGAGCTTAGTTAATATATAACTAAAATATAGTAAGGGCGTTAGTTAATCTAAACGGTAATACTAAATACTTATAGTAACCGTAGCGAGTACGAAAGGCTGTTTTCTATTTATCCCCTCCCTTAATCCGGATGCGTTAGTATACGTTTTTTAGGTTAATCTTCGAAAAGTACTTAGCCCTTTAATAACGGTCTATAATCTCCGAAATAAGGGGGAGTAGGTAGCGACTCTTATCGGTAATGCTATTAACCCCCGGTAGTCTATATAAAGGCGTAAAGTGCCGTCTTTCTTAGGCATAAAAAGGATAGGAGCCCCGGCCGAACTCTTAGACTTCCGAATAATGCTATGCTTAAGGGACTAATCTAACCACTCCTTTAGAACCTATAGTTCGGATTAAGAAAGAGGGTAGATAGGTCTAAAAGGCGGCTTAGAGTTAGGCAATAGGTTAATCGCATAATCGGTGCCCTTCTTCCTTAGCAATAAATCGGCCTTATGCTTAGAAAATACGTCTTTAAAGTCTAAAAGAGTCGCCGGTATTTCCTCTCCCGTTCGCTCGGGGTTCGCCGAGTTATTATCTTTATCGGGAAATAGTATAAAATTTAGGTCTAGTGTAACTGCATAGACCTATGCTTTATTCCAACACTTATGCAAAAATTTCTACGGTTAGCGTAATAACACCTTAGAAAGTTAGTATTTAAACTACTAAGCGCGCTTAAAAGGAATAAGATAAATGTATTCCTAAGAAAATGCGGGTATGCTATATAAAACTAATGCGTCGTTAGGTTTTAATCCGTTATCGATGCCGATATAAGGGCGAATAACTATCTTTTCCCTATAGCGACTATCTTAGAGTTAGATAGAAACTTCCTAGACTCTATATCGTCTTATAAGCGTATTTCCGACTACCTTTAATCTAAGGGTTAATAAAGGAAGCTATTATAGCCTTTATTTTCGAGCAAAGTTTATATTTACTAAGTCTACTTTACTACCGTAATCGAGATTAACGATGATTTTATAAAGTGTTCGCCTTAGTAGCTTTCTAATAGCACGTAGTCTCTTAACTACCTCTACCTATAGCTTAGTCGAAGGAGAGGCATTTACTTCGACTTTTAGGCGTTTCCCTCCTTCTTCGTCGTCTCTAAATTAGCTACGGCTTTATTAGCTTTCGCTATCGCCTAGCAATCGGCTTATATATAGCCTAGTTTCTTATAATACTAATAAATAACTATACCGGATTAGCTTTCGCTATTTCTATACGAATTTCCTCCCCGGTTGTTGCTACGGCTATTCCTACTATATCTATTCCTACCGTTACGACTATTGCGACTATTTCCTCGGCTGTTCTTACGGCCGTTGCTACGACCGTTTCTACGGCTATTTAAGGTCGATCTAGCGGCGTTAGAATCTTAATAGTTATTAGTAGATCTATTTCGGCCTCTACGTCGGCGATAGCCTATCGAACGGGAGCCTCTTACCCCTTAAGTAGAGGTCGACTAGTCGTTAGTTAGTTTTATAAAGCGCTTCTTATTTCCTAAAGCATCCTAAAAGCGTTAAGCGAGTTAGACTATCTCCTTACGAGTGTTATCCTAAATAGACGCTTAATAAAGGGAGATTTAGTCTTAAAGATCGAGACGTAACTTCGTAAAAAAGGAAAGTATATAAGTTTTTTCTAGCGGACGTTCTAGGTATTACTCGAGGGAATCTAAGTAAAGACTAAAATCGAGGGGGGACTAACCCTCTCGTTAGCGTGCTTCCTATAGTTGCGTAGCTAAGAGAGTCTCGCGATTAATAGTATCTTTAATTAAAATTAAGGTCTAGTTACGAAAATTATCTTAGTTAGTGCGAAGTAATTCCCTCTCTATAAGGAGCTTTTCGTTAAGGTATCGCCTCTATCTCGCCTTATAGTCTACGTATATATAGTTAAAGGCATATAAGATTTTATTCTTATTGCGCTTAAAACGACGTAAGGCAGCGATAAAGGGATCCTTAAGATCGCTAATCTAATCGAGGCGTTTTCGAGGGTTAGTCGGTTATAATAACTAAGGAATGTTTTTTATTTTAATTTCCCTACTATAACTCTCCCTCGATTCGGTTAACTATCGGCGACGTTTATATAAGTCCTTACCGAATAAGTCACCCTACTGCGAAAATTCCTCTCGAAGTTCCGTAATCCTATCTCTTAATCTTTTCTCCTCCTTTAGCTCTACGGCTCTTACTTAAAGGGCTATAAGGACATCTATACGCGGAGGGGTAAGTCGTAAAGGGCCGGCTTACGTTTAACTTCGCGAGGGGATAGATCGGGCCCCCTTAGGTAGCGAAAAAATTAGTAATAGCGTCTTAAGACACTCGTTATAGCCTTTATATAAGTTAGTATGTTTATCTTCTAATGTTAGTTCCGTTACGCGAGGTAACGGCGATAGGCTAGCGACTTAATAGCTAGCACGACCTATTCGGCCTACGCGGCCTATACGTTTAGAAATACGCCTACCGCGCGGCGCTATCGCTCTTAGGTAACTAAAAAAGAGAAGCTTTAGAAATTATAAGAAGATAGACTAAAGGTACGTTTAGGAAGGTAGGAACGATAGTTAAAAGTACGAATAATCCTTTATTATAGTGCGGTTGCCCTCTCGTAGTAAGACTAAAGCTTGCCCCTTTTCTAAGATATGTCGGGGCCTTAGGGATATACCCTTAGGCCTCGAGAGGGGTTATCGGGGATTAGTTAGCGACTAATAGCCGAATAGTCCCCGAGCTAAAATGCATTATCTATCGTGCATATATCCTTATCTCCCGGCTCTATAGTTACGCGGGTAGCTGCGTTATAAGGAACGTCTAGAAACGTTATTATAAAAGTAATTTAGTTTATCTATCTATAACTATCTAGTTAGAAGGGATATATTTAATATTAAAGGTATTACGTAAGAATCCCTATCGGACCTAGCAGTTGTAAATTTTAACGTACTTTAAGGCGGTCTAAACTTTTAGAATCTCGGCGGAAATTAAGCGAATTATCTAGGTATTATCGTACTAATTAGTAGGAATAAGAATATCTAGCTATAAAGAAATATCGTTAAATAAACGAAGAATAGAAATTAGCTCTTTTATAGTAGAAGAGACTATAAGAAGTTCGGCTTTAGTAGAAGAAGTAGTAACTATAGATTATTTCTAAGCACTCTATGCGATTAGACCGTTAAATAGGCTAATAAAATAGCCTTCGGAAGAATAATAAGTATCCGGGTCGTCGGCGTAAGCGGCATCGGAAGCTATAACGAGTTCTTACTCGTCTATATCCGAAAACTCAATCGTAAGGAAACGCGATTTATATAAGTAGGTTACTAAGCTTTTAGTAAGCTTAATATAAAGCGTAGATAGGTTCTATATATGCTTAGCTAATAAATTCGACGATTTTATAGCGTTAAGATAGGTAGAAATAGTCGCGTAATTATAAGAACCGACTAAAGACTAAAAGTAGTAATTTTAGTTATCCGTAGCCTAACCTAAGTGTTTCTCTAGCTTTTCCGGAAGTAAGAACGGATAAAGGGTCGAAATAGGCCGTAAAACCGTATAAGTAGGGATTAAACTAAACTTAAAAGCAATCTTATTTAGGTAAACGTCCTAATATAACTATAGCTTTCGCTACTTACGGTCTTAGATAATCCTTATCTTAAGGAAATAGGTAAGCTCTCTACGGTCGGTAATTATATACTTCTACTTAAAGCGACGGATAAAATCGTTAGTAGCCTTACGGTACTCCCTACGGAAAAGGATAATAATATTATCTATAAAGAAGAAAGTAATAATATTACTTATAGTAGATATAAAAATATAAAGATCCTCCGCACTTTGCTAAAGGCCTAGTTCGGTAAAAGACCTAGATAATTCCTATTACTAAAGAAGAGGCGAACGGCGAAGCCTATATAAAGCATTTATTAACCGAATTATAAAACTAAATACCTTAAATCTATGTAAGAAGTAGATATATACTTCTTTATCTAAATCGGCATTCGTAAAGGCGTTAACCGCGTTAAGTAAGCGGGTTTTTATGCTAGATTTAGCGGTAATAGCAATTATAATACGATAATTTCTCGCTATAAGCGTTACGGCGTATATTTCTTTTCCGCTAAACGGCTAAAGGTCTCCTTATATATAAAGACGAGACTTAAACTTCCTAAAGTAGCCGTGCTTATTAAACTTATAATCGAATGCCTATATTAATAGAAAAGGACGTATAGGAGCGTTCGCTCTTAATGTAGGCGAAAGAAAGAAGGTCTTCCGCTGCTAAAGGGAATCCTATTTAACTTTTCTAGCGGCTTTAAACTTAGGTCTATACGGATGCGTCTTAAGATTAGACTAAAACCTAAGAATCGCGGGTAAGTCCCGTTTATATATCTTCCTAAGTTTAAGAGAAATAGCGAATACAGCTATAAAAGCGGTGCTATCGGCCGGTAAATGCCTAACGTAGGCGAAAGCGGGATATCGACCCGAAAAACGGTTTAAATAAGTAAGGCGTAAATCCCTTATAAACCTTATCGTCTGTATACTATCTATAGGAATAGTATTATCGTAATCTATAGACCGAGAAGTAGCTTAAGGCAACTATACCTTAAGACGGTCTATAGGTTCTACGGTTATAGTTAGGGAAAGGGTAGAGATATCGGGTTGGAAATCCTATATATTCTTAAAAACGTCCTCCGGTAGTTCTAGGGTTTAGTTAGGAGTCGGGAGCTAAGGATTGCTATCGGCTAAAACGTCTGCTAAAGTAAAATTCTTATTAAGAAGCACTATTAGCGTTAACTAGAAGTCTACCTTATCTTACTCTTCTTCTTATATAATATATAGTGGAAATGCCGGTAATAATACCTATATTAGTAGTTCGGATGCCTTAGACGTAGTAAAAAACTAAGTCTTATTAAACGTTATATTATAAACTTAACAAACCTCCCGTCTTTATAAGATCTATATACGAAACGTATTAGTAGAATTATACCCGACTAAGTAACTAACCTCTATATAAGGTTCTTACTTAAGATTACGTTTCTATATGCTAGTTAAGGCTTTAGTAGTTAGTAGGTAGGCTTTATAGCTAAGAGCTTAAAGATAATCGAATCGTAATAGTTAGGAAAGGAGAGAAGCCGGTATATTCCGGGCGTAATCGCTTAACTAATCGTAAAGGATCTCTATTAGGGAAATCTACTTCGATAGAAATAACGTAGAGGAAGCTGCCTAACGGGCTAGAATCCGATTGTATAAATATACTATAGTCTTCTATATTTCTATCTATAAATGCTCGGGCAAATTTACTCTAATCTTTATAGATCGAGCTTTCGTAGATACTACTCCTTTAGCTCGTTCGGTAGCGCCGTTTTAAGCGGGTGTATAAGGAGCAGTAGGCTTATTATAAATGCCCTATTAGTTAATAAAATCTTAAAAGTCCCGTCGAAGGGCTCCGTCGTTATCTCGATAGATCGTAACGATAGAAAGTAAGAACTATCGGGAAATATACCGACCTAAGCTCTTAAAGCATAAAATCAGCTCGTTTATAGAGGCGTCTAAAAGCGCATATAGAAAAACAAGCTTTATATAGTTATCCTTAACGAGAAATGCAACGTTCTTATTATTATAACTCTTATATATAGAAAAGATATCGCAAAATACCTTAGAAAAGGGAAAAGTCGCCTTAGAAAGCGGCGGTTCGCGGTTAATAATTCGTTTAGCCTACGTAAGTTTATAAGGCTTATAGGAGATTATCTTATCGAAGGTCACCGACTATAGTATTCCGAGAGCTTTTTAAAGCGCTTTATTATTCGGATGTCTAAGTCGTTAGTCCTAAAGAGAAAGTTCCTCTATACTTATTAGTGTAGAATTCGGTATAATAGCTAAAAAAGGTTTTATAACCGGGGTTTCTATAGTAGAATCTATAGAAAGAACGGAAGCAATAGTTAGAAGCGTAGTAGAAAGAGTTAACGGGTTATACTTAATAATATACTAGTTATAGATTAGCTCCGTTATGCAAATAGTACGGGTTAAAGAAGAGATCTATCTAATCTACGGGTTTTACGAAAGATTCGCCTTATAAAGAAGACGAAGTAAATAAAGGGACGTATAAAAGGATAGGATATATGCTACTTAACTAAGCTAAACAGTGCCTATCGAAATGCGTATAAACACCGTGCCTATCCTAAGAATTAGAGTGCTTCTACTGCCTGCGAGTATATACTCGGAAGAAGGCTAGAAGTTATAGAAACGCTCTTTATTATTGTAAATATATCTATAAGACCTTAAATCTATAATAAAAGAATCTTTTAACATGTATTCTATAGTAGTCTATAGAATAACTAATAATAAAAAGGTCGTAAGAATATTAGCGGTAGCCGTAGCTTATACCGTCTTTATCTTAGTCTTATTATTCTTCCGCTACTCCTTATCGTAAAGAAGTGCTACGTTAACTTTAGTCTTATTAGCCGGAACCTTAAGGTAATTGTCTATAGTCTTTTAGACGTCTTTATCGGGTTTCTTTAATAGAAGTCGAACGGAAGGGTTAAAGTAGTTACACTTAGAGAAGAAGTAACGTTCTTTATAAGCATACTACGGTTGAAATTTTAGCTTACTTTTATCCTTTTCTAAAGACGTTATAGCCGGTGTTTTCGTAGGGTTTTTAGTAGATTTCGCGGCTAGGGATTGTATTCCCTAGCCTTAGAACTTTATAAATGCATTTATCTTTAGCGCTTTAGTTATAGCCTTTAAGGCCTACGAGCGCTCGAAAAGTTCGGATATCTTAAATCCGTCGGGGAAAGACTATTCTTAACCTAGCTTATTTAGGCGGGTATTATCCTCTATCTTATTTATCTAGTATTCCGTAAAAGGGCTAGAAATTAGCTAAATAGCCTTAAGAAAAAGCTATATAGCCCGGAGACCTTCCGATTCCGGCAACTTAATTCGCCGGGCATTAGTTAAGACCTTCTGCTAGTTAGAAATCTATATCGTGATATCCGTCCGGTCTAGTGCCTTAAAAATAGTATAGAACTACGTAAGAATAGTCTTTTATTACGTCTATAAAGTCGGCTTTATACGCTGCTATAGTAAAGCCAATTCCTTAGAAACCTTATATTCGTCGGCAATCGTTAAGTAGTAGTTCCCGATGTTTTAAACGAAAACTACTAGATTAACGTAAGAGATTTCTATTAGTCCTTATAGGCTTAAAGCAACGTGCGATACCGGGAAAAGAAAAACTTAAACCTCTTAAGTTCTTCTATAGATAAATTAGTAATATTAGTAACGGTCGCGTTAACTATTCTAGCTATTAGTTCTACGGGAAGAGGCAATAAGGGTTTTTAAAGTTTAAGTATAATAGAAGGATCGATTTTCTCTTAAATCCCTTAAGCGAGTGCGTATTTCTAGATTATTAAGATCTATCGGTCTTAGTCCGTTAGTCTATTTAAAACGGTCTTCGAAGTAATATCGGCTATAATAAATATAGTAATATAGGTAAAAGTATAGTAAAATCACCGGAAAGAGGTAGTTAGATATACAATATATATAAATAAACCGTAAAAACTAAACTAAGTATAGGAAAACACTGATAGAATAAGGTAAACGTATTAACTAGTCCTCCGCGAGTTAATTCGCTAGATTAATAACGCTCTTTAAAAGATATATTAGTCCTCTATAAGTTAATTCGCTAGATATAAAGGCAAAGGCTTTACTACCGTAAGTCGTAGCGTTAGTAGGCTAAAAATATAAGCCGTTAGAACTCTCTATGCGTAGATAAGTTTGTCCGGGCTTATAACTATCGAACGCTAGGCAATCGGGTCCTCGATATTTAGGTAATAGCAATTAAAAAACAAAGAGAGGCTTTAAGGCTTAAAACAGCCTATAAAAGAGGATTAGAAGCTATAGAATAATGCAAATCACTAAGAATAATAGCTCTTATCTTATCTAGTAGGGAGGCTAACTAGTCTCTATATATAGGAAATATCCTCGGACGAAATCAGCCGCGTAGACCTAAGGAAAAACAGGTAACGTAAATAATAGGACGGAAGGATCGGTAGGAAAACAATAGATCGTGCCGTACGATAAATAAGTCATATAGTTAGCAAATAAAAACGCAGTCTAATAGAAGACTAGTAAATTCTACGGTAGAAGCCGTAGATATATAAAGGAATTCTATAGTAGAAGCTATAGAAGAGAATTAGAATTCTACGGTAGAAGACCGTAGAAGTAAGAAGAGACTCCTATAGAAGGGAATTAGAATTCTACGGTGGAAGACCGTAGAAGGGAAGGGATTTTACGGGTAAAGACTATATAAATAACCGTAAAATCACCGTGAAATCACAGTGAAATATAACCGTAGAAAAGTAGGTAAATACGCCCGTAGAAGGACGCGGTAAATAACCGTAGAAGCCCGTAGAATTCTATAGTAGAATCTAAGGAAGAACTAGGGATATCCCGGTAGAAAGCAATAGGGAAGACGGTAATATTAACACCTCTTTTCGCTACTTCCTTCTTTTAATCGCGCTCGTAGTTAAGACGTAGACATCTATCGCATCGCTTAAAGGGCCGCCCTTACTTATAGGGGTGGAAATAGGAACTAATAAAAGAAGTTTATTGCCGCTTAGCTCGCGAAGGTATTATATTATAAGGGCGTTATATACGTCTAAGAGACCGGTCTTCTCGCTTAAGGGTGCGCGTTAGTCTATATTTAAGCTAGCTATAAGATAGTTAGTCTTTACTGCATTAGGCTATATGTTTGCGTCGGCTTAGAATAGCACTTCTTCGAACCGTATAAGGTAGGCTAGCATATATTCGGTCTACTTTTAACGGAGCGAACTAAGCTCGAGAGCCGTAGTCTTAGCTTTGTTTAGTTCTCCGTAAGAGAGTTAGAGCTTTGCGATTATATCGGCGGGGGCGTTCGTAGCAACGCGGGCAAAGGGCAGTAGCTGCCGTTAAATTTTCGGTAATAGGCTCGCGTAGAGATAGTTAAATTAAGCGCGGAGGTTACTAATAGCGGCGACGTCGGTGCGGAGCTTCGCTTCTACGCAAAGAATCTATAGTTTAAGGTCGTTAGTAAAACCGTTAAATTTCGTAAGGTGCGGAAGAATAGCTTTTCACGTAGAATCGCGCTATTATTAAAGCAATCCCTTAATTGCCTATGCGAATTAACGGTCGCGTTCTTCTTAGTTCTACGACTAGGGGAGGTTCTAGGATTAAGCAGATCTATCGGCTCGCGGGCGCGGGCGGTTTAATTACTCTTAAATTAAACATCGGAGAAACTTTATTATAGTACTTCTAGAAGCGGAAGAGGCTAGAGGTAAGTTAGAAGGGTAGTATTATTATATTATAGGGTTATTCCGAGTAGGCATAGAGGAGGTCCCTAAAAGAGGTAGAATAATACTACGAGAGGAGAAAGAAAGAGAAATACGGGCGTAGCCTCTTAAGCTATAGAGCTACCTAAATATAGGTTATTTAGTCACGTGCACTAGATTGTATAATAGGGGTTAAAGACCCTTATAAGTACCCTCCTATCCTTTATAATACTCTATATATCCTTTATATTATCTATGCTATATATAATACCTTTAGTAGTATCTTATTTCTATACTCTATTTCCTTTTAAAAACATCCTTTTATATACTCCTATAAAAATAAGGTCTTCCTCTAATAGAAAACAAATAATAGGACCTTTAAAGCCTCTCCTTTCGACAATCTCGAGGGTGGTTTTAAAGGTAGATAGGACTATAATATAGATAGGAAACTTCAGTAATTTTATGTTCGATACTAAAGCTACTAGGAATATAGTTTCGAATAAATCTCTCCTCTCTAATTATAAAGGAATATATACTACTATAACCTAGGGAAAAGCTTCCTCTATTATTATACGAGGGGCTAGTAATCTTATCTTTAAGTTTCTAAATAGCAATTAATAATATGCCTTAAAAAACTGCCTTTATATACCTAAAATCGGCATTAATATAATTAGCTAATTAGCTAAAATAAATACATACGCTCTTATAGGCTTAAACTCTATATCCCTCCTAAATAGAAATCTTAATAAACTAATAACCGGTTTTATTAAAAACGGACTATACTATATCCCTTTAGATATAAAGAAAACACGATTTCTAATTAAGAAAAAAATATATAATAAGTCTTACTATTTGTCCTATAGTAAATCTCTATTCGTCCCGGAGGTACCGAAGTACTATATATCCCCGTATCTCCCTACGCCTCCCCGCGCCTTACCGCCCCTACACCCGCGCACGGTATATAGCAATTAATAGAGCCGCGCAAAATCCACCCCGACACGCAGCAAGGCATACAGCCGGGCAAGCAAAGCACGCAGTAAGGCACGCAGCAGGGGACGCAGTAGGGCACGCAGTAGGGCACGCAGTAGGGCACGTAGTAGGGCACGCAGTAGAGGGCACGCAGTAGGGCACCCAGCAGGGCGCGCAGCAGAGCACGCAGCAGAGAGCACGCAGCAGGGCACGCAGTAGGGCGCGCAGTAGAGCACGCAGCAGAGGGCACGCAGCCGGGCACGAAGCATACATTAAGGAGCCGCACACACAGCAGAGGGCACGCAGTAAAGGGCACGCAGTAGAGGGCACGCAGTAAGGCATAAAGCATACATTAAGGAGCCGTATATATAGCAGAGGGCACGTAGTAAAGGGCACGCAGTAGAGGGCACGCAGTAGAGCACGTAGTAGAGCACGCAGTAGAGGGCACGCAGTAGAGCACATAGTAGAGGGCACGCAGTAGAGGGCACGCAGTAGAAGGCACACAGTAGGGCACGCAGTAGAGCACGCAGCCGGGCACGAAGCATACATTAAGGAGCCGTATATATAGCAGAAGGCACGTAGTAGAAGGCACGCAGTAGAGCACGCAGTAGAGGGCACGCAGTAGAGGGCACGCAGTAGGGCACGCAGTAGAGCACGCAGCTAGGCACAAAGCATATATTAAAGAGCCGTATATATAGTAGAGGGCACGTAGTAAAGGGCATATAGTAAGGCACGCTTTAAATTACGGCGTACGCAATTGCTCTTAAAAAGTACTAGGCAGGACTAATTAGGCCTATAGCCTACTAGGTACGAGTTATACGCACGTAATTTAGATTAGCGGGTATAGGTATAGGAAGGCGCGGGAAGGCGCGGGGAGGCGTAGGGAGGTGCGGGGATATATAGTACTCTAGTACCTCCGGGACGAATAGAGATTTACTACGGGATAAATAGTAAGACTCTATATAATATATAATATAGCCCGAAAGAAATAACAGACAACGCTATACTATAAGATACTATACTAACTAATATAATAAAAACCCTAAGATAAAAAAGAAAATAGACCTCGTTCTCTAGTATAAATAGCTAGGCTATCTTAGCTATAAATCCCTATACCGATATCTTTGTAGACTATACCTAGACATATCCGTAGACTAAAAAGATATTATAGCTATAAAGCAATGCGAAGCTTATATATAAGCTAAACATATAGATAAAAGAAGAAAACCCCTTTAAAACGACGATATCTCTTTCTAGATAAAATAAACGTTAATATCTAAGGTCCTATAAAAGTCCCTATATACGATAAATTTAGATACTTTATATTATTTCTAGATACCTACTCTAGGTACCTAAGAATATACCTTATAAAAGATAAAGCCGAAAGCCTACCTAAGTCCCTAAAATTTAAAATATAGCTTAAGAATAATAAAGATAAGACAAAGATAAAAGAGGTCTTCTTAGACAATGCAAAAGATTTCATCTATAATATTAAACTATATGCTCTTAAAACCGGAATAGAATATGATTTAAGTCTACTATATACCCCCTAATCAAACGGTAGAATAGAACGTATAAATAGAATAATACTTAATAAGGTTAAGTCTATGCTTTATATAGCTAAGCTACTTAAATACCTTTAGGGAGAAGCTATCCTAGCAGCTATATATATATATACAACCGATCTCTCTATACTACCCTAGGGTATATATGCCCTTTTAAAAAGAAAGAAGATAGAGCCCTTACTATAGAAGACATAGATAAGATCCGTGTCTTTAGAAGTATTATATACTATAAAAACAAAACACCTAGTAATAAGCTAGACGTATAAGCCTATAAAGGAATTATAATAGGCTATAAAGATATAGTATATAAAATATACGACTATAGCAGAAAGAAGGTTATTATCTTAACAGATATAACTATACTAGAAAACAACTTCTTAAAGGATAATAAAACCTTTAATCTTAATACTATACATTTTATAAATAAAATACTAGATAATTATCTATATATAAGATCTTCTATACTAGATATAAATCCTGAAAATACATAATCCTAGATTAATCCTTATGAAATACCCGATGATATATCCGAGGATAATAATAAGAAGGATTAAAGAATTTAGGTTAAAATACCTAAGAAGCCGGCTAAATTCTATAACGACTATTAAGAATACCTAATACATCTACTAATAAATAACGATAATATAACCCTTCTATCTGCTTTAGAAGGTTGTAATCCTATAGAACTAAAAACCTATAAGCAAGCTATAAAAAGCACCGAAGCTCTATACTAGGATAAAGGCATAGTAGCAGAAATATAGGAGCTTATAGATAATAATACTTAGGAAATGACCGAGCTACCCGAAGACCGGGAAGCCCTCGGAAGCCGATAGGTCTATATAGTTAAAAAGGATGATAAAAACTAAATAAAGAAGTTTAAGGCTCGACTTATAGCTTTAGGCTATAAGCAAATATACGGCCTAGACTATATTAAAACCTTATTTACTATTATAAGACCTAAGTCTATAAGACTCCTACTACTATAGGCTATCGCTAATAACTAAAGAGTACTATTATAGGAATTATGTATGGAATTCCACGGTAAAAGGACTTCCCTTCTAAAGTGAATTCTATAGATGGAATTCTAATAGAATTTTACGGTAGAAGAACTTCCCTTCTAAGGTAAATTCTATAGATGGAATTCTACTTTCTTCTATAGACTTCTACGGTCGTCCCGATAGACGCATCCGTCCGCGGAAGGTCTTCCCCGACTAACGCATCCGTCTTTACATTCTATTTACGGATCCCTTTCTATTCTTAGCTACCGAGGCTTCCCGGAGGGTAGCTCCGACCCTTCTCTCGTCTTATCTATAAAGAAGGTAGAATAACTCTTAGCTAGATAGGTATTAATAATTCTAATAAGACTACTAGACCTATATTTGCATTTGTATTTAAGATACTTACTAATACTAATTAGTGATTATAAGGCTTAATTATAGATAGTAAGGTAGACGAGATAGTTCTATATCCTTCGAATGTATTATAGATCTTTATCGAACGGCTTCCGCCCGACGATCCTATTCTATGCACTTAGAGAAGGATAACTATGCTAAGAATAAGAAGACTTTACCTTCTAAGTCTAGCTCGCCCTTAGGGGTTGCGTATAGCTCTTCTTTAAACTTTTTGCTAACCGATTACCGCTTTAGAAGAAGAAGAGTAGCACTAGCAGAAAGTGCGTTAATAACGCCGAACGATAAGTTTTTTATAGAGAACCTTACGAATATATAGATAAACCGCGTAAAGAATAAGCACGTATTATAACTTTAATATACTAACCTATTAGTCCTTTATCCGATATAATAGAAGAGACTCTTAGGGAATAGATAGAAGGCATAACTATCTACCGATCCCTTTTTCTATATATTAACGTAAAATATTAGGATAGTAAGATTAAACCTAACGAGAATAACGGTATCGCGATTATAACATCCGTCGCTAAGTTTATCGCACTCTGCGAAGCGTCGATCGATTTTTAAGGAAACGAGATCCTATTATACTTCTAAGACTACTTCTAAGGATAGATAGCGAATATATAAGGTCTAATACACGCAGACTATAAACGAGCGCTAAAAGTTCTAATAAGGAAAAGAGGAATATATACCGGTCGTAGTAATATATTATTAAAAGGCTAGGGCGAGAGCAAAGAGAAGCAAAAAGGCATATATGTGTATTAGTAGGGGAAGAAGCTAGTTGTGCCCTTAAATAGGCGTAGGCTGCTAACTAAGAGGGCTATACTCGGCAGTTCTTAACACTTCCCCTTAGCAGCATAGCGCATACTTCCCCCTAGTAGCAACCTGCTAAAAACGCTATAAAAAGCCCTTCTCTACTATCGCAATCCTCTTTTCTATACCCTTTTTCTTTACCATGCCCCTTTTCCTTACTATATATCGCCCTTGCCGTATCGCTCTTTTAATATCTTTGCTAAAAGGACTAAATCCCTTTTAGTAGTTTTAGCGATTCCTAAATCGCTTTCGCCGTATATTTTACATCGGCAAGGGGACTAATCCCTTTTAGTAGTTTTAGCGATTCCTAAATTAGGCGCTTTCGCTATTCCGGCAAGGGGACTAATCCCTTTTAGTAGTCTTTATCGCTTAGCTGCTTATCTCGAGCAGGCTTTATCTTTTAGTGCGCTTCCGTTATGGAAAGATATCGTTAATTTACATCCGCTGCGTAAAATTGCTAGCTGGTTGGGTGGCTAAAAGATTTTCTCTTAAGGAGGGTTTTATCGAATTAACGGGAGGTTTCGTAGAATAGCGGGCTAACACGCCGAATAGCGGATTGATTAATGCGATTAAGAAGCGCTAAAAGGCAGCTTCTTTCTTTTCTTACGCATACTACGCACGGCGCTTATAACCTATTAAAAGGCTAGGGCGAGAGCAAAGAGAGGCAAAAAGGCATATATGTGTATTAGTAGGGGAAGAAGCTAGGTGTGCCCTTAAATAGGCGTAGGCTGCTAACTAAGAGGGCTGCACTCGGCAGTTCTTAACATATATCTTATGCAACGATCTTCCTAATGTTATAAGTACTTGAGAAACTATTAGAATAGCCTATAGAAGATATAATAGCATAGAAATTTAACGATAGCATAGAGGAATACACTAAGAAAATAGAGATAAAAAATACGATACATCCTTCTATGCCTATTACCGCTAGAATAGCCCCCTTCTAACTATTAGAAGCAGTTCTAATAGAAAAAGCAGTATCTATAGCAAACGTTCTAGAGATACTATAGACGTTTAACACACTTCTAACGGTTCCATAGTTCGATTTAGGAGGGACTATTCTATCTAAGCAATAACCGATAGTTCTATATAAATAATAGCTATTTAATACTAATGTTCCGGGTATAACTATTTACCTAATATTACACCGATTCAATCGTCTAGATCTCTTTATAAATCCTACGGACTAAGGTTCTACGGCGATAACTAAATAAATAAGCAATTCTAACTCTATTCTATTAGAGGCATATATAAGACTTCCTCTAGATAATGTTCCGAATGCTATCGCTAATATAGATGTCTAATAACGCTTTATTAAGCTTTAGATAAAAGATAAGAACTATACTAGAGAACTATATAACTTACTTAACGATAAACTTTAGGTTTTTATAAACTTATGCTATAACCTATAAATTAAACTAAGTTAGTTCTATGCTTTATCCCCTAAGATCCTCGTAGGACGTGCGTAAACCTATTATATTTAATATATTAACTAGACAGCGATATTCCGAAAGGCATACGATATAATTAAGAGATATTTTAATAAAAAAGTAAATTACGTATACTATTATAGAGACTAAACAATAACGACCTTATATAAGTTGCGAGGAGAACACTTAGCTAAGCTATTATATAAAATCCTTTAAGCTTTATTCGATAAATTGCAACTTTGCTAATAAGCACTCGGTAAAGACTTTATAAGCGATCTTCCTCTACGAACTATACTTATTAATATATATAGAGGAGTTCCTAAACTAAAGTACGCTCTATTTAAACCCTTAACTAATGCCGAAGCACTTTTTGCCGACCTAAGATCCTCGTTATAAATACACCTATCTCGCGGTTTATCTAACTAATTTATCTAAGAATATTAGTCTAATAACTAAGATACTAAAGAGGATAACTACGACCTATATAACCAAACATTCTACACGGATCGGAGATATAATAATAATAACCGCGGAAGATATAGATACTAAGGACGAGGAGGACAAAACTATAGCCGATTATTTAATCGTAGAGGATTCCGCGGAGGATTCCGTAGCGGATACTCCCTATTAGCTACTAGATTATAAGCAGGGTCTTAAGCCCGAAGCAGCTATAGAGGCAACTACGGCAATCGTCTTTAGACTAAGAAGTGTTTTATATACGGAAAATAAGGATGCTAGTTAACTAAACATATACCCGAGGAACGATAGAAATCGAAGGACTAGTATATCGCATAATGCCACTTTACGAATATCCTAATAATAGGCTTTATAGCCTATATAATACAATATAAAGGTTATAAGATAGACGATATAGTAAAAGACTTTAATAATAAATCTTGCCTAAGAGACGACGATAATTTTATAGGATAATAGTAAGCTAGTTAGATAATTTACTAATAAGCTTTTATATATCTGCTTACTTAAGAAGACCTATATAGTAAATAAGAAGCTATTACTATATCTAACTAGTTTATTATTAATAAAAGATACTCTAAGACACGCTTTTAAGGCATTATAGTTAACATAGGTATAGCAAAAGTATTAACAGCCGTATTTAATTAGTACGTTGCCCTATAGAAAGAAGACCCTTCTATTACTATCGATAAGTTAACGGTAGAATAAGCTTCTATTAAGTTTAGTAGTAGAGATACTATTAACTTACTTAGTTCTATTGCCTTTAAAACACTAATTAGAAGGATAACCTTTTACGTTCTAAAGACACCTATACCTTTCTTACTCTCTTTAGCCGATATAGACCGATTAGGTATATACTTTAATAACACAATAGACATAATTATTAGTCGAGGTATAGTTCCTATAATACGAAAATAGGGATATCTATAGTTCTTTCTTTCTAAAGATAAGGAATTAATTAACTTCCTTATAGAGGTTAAGATCTAAACACTCTATCGTCGGTTTAAACATCCCGCAGTTATAAGACTATATTATCTACTACGTTAAGTAGGATATAATAATGTATTAATTAATAGACTTTAACTATTTCTAAATTTTATTACTAATGCTAGATACACTCTTGGGCTCTAAGACGATTTAAATTTATACTATAAGATAATCGAGAATTTAATTATAAAATCATTATTAACGTTATATACCTCGGAAACCTATAACAACTAGTGCTATACGCAGTAGATTTAGCAACTTTATTTAAAGGAGTAAGATTCCTTCTATTAATGTCCGCTAAAGATACGTAGGAAATACTACGTGCGTTATAGATTAATATATATCTTAGTCTATTAGATATTATTAAGCATAACGTAGGAACTAATTTTACTTTTAATAAATTCCGAAACGAAGCGAAAGTAATAAGGATTACGTATAAGTAAGTTCCGGTTAAAGCCTACTAATCTATCGGAAAGATTAAAAGATATTATAGACTACTTAAACGAATATTTAGTATTCTTTAGGAGGAAATTAAGAACGTTATATTAGCTAAAGCTATCCTTTAAATAGTAGTTAAGGCAATTAATAATATAGCTAGTCCTAATAGTTTAGTTCCTATATTATTAGTTTTTAGTGCTTACCCCCGGATTATATAGGAATTACCCCCTTCTATAATAACGATGTAGAGAGCTATAGCTATATAAAAGGCTATAAAATTGCTTCGCTAGATCTCTGCTAAACGACGAATTAAGGATACTATTTATAGCCGAAACAGACTATTAATAAAGGACATTCTTAATCTTCTACTATAAAGTAAGGTCCGTGTCTAAAGAGAAAAGAACGGTTAGTAAGGTCTATTTAAAATCGCAGTAATTAAAGGCTATAATATAATAATTAATACTATTAATAGACTATAAGTATTTAGGTTAATATATATAACTATACTTCCGAGATGAAAAATCGGTACTACTATTAGAAGAACTCCTAGCTAAAAATTAAGATATACCGGAATATAATTCTTAAGACAATAAACTAATAGAAGAATATTAAACTATATAAGAACCTCCTTATATGCCCCGAAAACGTAGTCGCCTACCTAATGCGAAAAATAAACTAAAGAATTAGTAGTTCCTAGCTAAGAAAGAGGTTAATATATACGATCTTATACTTAAACTCCGTGCAGATAGCGTAATTATAACACTCGGTAACCTATTCGAAGAATCTAATATAAAAGAGATTAACGACTTAGTTATTCGTAGTATATTTAGTTTTAAACAATATAACGAAGAAAAATATAGAGGATATCGAATCTTCCGTTCTTAAATTGTTAGAGAGGTTAAAGGACGTAATACTAAACTATACGAAAAGTCGAGACTAGTGATCTAAGAATATAGTAATATTAAGAAGATATCTATACTTACGTAGTTATTAATAATCTAGCGAATTAGTTAACGTTTAATTATAGCAATTACAGCCGGAATACTTAAAGAATACGGAATAATATTATCTCTATAAGACATTACCTAAGCATATCCTTAGGCTAATATAGAATTATCCCGAATAATCCTAATAGCTTTGCCTACTAAACTAGTAAAGAAGTATCCGGAAGGCACAATCATCCGTATAATTAGACCTTTATATAGTATCGCGGAATCTAGACTATACTAGTTTAATATATACTATAGTCACTATAACAAAGAGCTTAATATAGCTTATTTAATATACGACGCATGCTTGCTTATTTCTAACTATAGCCCTCCTACACCTTTTAGAATAGTCGGGATATAGACAGACGATACGTTAATGCTCGGGACTTAGAGTCTTTCGGACTACGAAGAAAAAGAGCTTTAGAAAGCATAATTTAGAGCTAAACCGAAAACTCTAATAACTATTAGATAATCTATAGACTTTAACGGCGCGAAATTAACCCTATAATACAATAGAAGTTTACTACTATAATAGAAGGATTAAGCTGCTAAGATTAAAAATATAAAACCCTAGGCTATTAACCGCGCGTAAAGGTATATAAAGCAACGTGCTTATAGTATATACGTTATATCTATCTATTAACCGGAAGCATTATTTAATATCTCTATTATTGCTTAAGTCTAAAACCTAGAACAAAAAGACTATATAATCCTAAATAAAAGACTATAGTAGTAACTAAATAATTAACAACGTAGACTAATATATCTTCCAATTAACCTCGCATCGGCTAAGCTCTTAGTCTTTACCGATAGATCGTTTGCAAATAATAAAGACTTATCTTTATAACTTAGATTTATTATTGCTTTAGTTTACGAGACCGACCGAATAAATAAGTAATTTTCGATTAAAGACAATATTATCTACTAGAACTCTACGAAATGCAAACGAGTTACCTAAAGCGTCCTTATATCGGAAATCTACGGTATAGTAAACGGATTTAATATTAGGATATCTCTTACTATAACTCTTAAGATAATTACGGATCGCCTTATTCTACCTCCGGTTCTATTGATTATCTACACCGATTTATACTCTTTATATAAATGCCTTATTGAACTAAGTACTATAAAGGAGAAAAGATTAATAATCGATATTATAGCTTTACGATAGTTATACAAACGCCGTAAGATTATAAAGGTCCGATGGATTAACGGAGCTAATAACCTAGCTAGTACAATAACGAAAGCATTACTAAACTAGGCCTTGAAACGTTTCGTCGATATAAACAAATTAACTATTAGAATAGAAGGGTTCGTTATTCACCTATAACCCTTCTAATACATTCTTTCTTTTAACGGTTATATAGTTATAATACTATATAATATTATAACGAATTGTTCTAATATAACAAATAGTCGATTTTATTATGCATTTTTATTTCCTTTTTTAAAGAAGGGTAATATTTAAGGAAAAATAAGAGAGGTTCTTATAAACGGCATAAAGAAAACGTTGCTAGTATAGGAATTATATATAGAATTCTACGGTAGAAGGACTTCCCTTCTAAGGTGAATTCTATAGATAGAATTCTAATAGAATTCTACGTTAGAAGGACTTCCCTTCTAAGGTAAATTCTATAGATAGAATTCTACGGTAGAAGAACTTTCCTTCTAAGGTAAATTCTATAGATAGAATTCCACTTCCTTCTATAGACTTCTACGGTCGTCCCGATAGACGCATCCGTCTGCGGAAGGTCTTCCCCGACTAACGCATCCGTCTTTGCATTCTATTTACGGATCCCTTTCTATTCTTAGCTACCGAGGCTTCCCGGAGGGTAGCTCCGACCCTTCTCTCGTCTTATCTATAAAGAAGGTAGAATAGCCTTTAGCTAGATAGGTATTAACAATTCTAATAAGACTACTAGACCTATATTTGCATTTGCATTTAAGACACCTACTAACAACTATAGTTTAATATAAAAAATGCCTTTCTAAATGCAGATATAGATATAGAAACGTATATATAGATACCTAAAGCTTCTCTAGATATAATACTATACGTATGGTTTTCCTAGCATAAAAATACAAAATATAAAGGCATAACTTACTTTAATTACTTAAATAAAAAGAAGACAAAGAAACTCGTAGCGAAATAAAGAAAAGCACTATACGGCTTAAAACAAAGTTCTTTACTCTAGTATAACCTATTAAAAAGCGTACTTAACGAGCTTAGTTTTTACTACTATAAGGTAACGAGCTTAGGGGGGGGGTATATAATTGTTGTTAATCTACGAAGGGATATAGCTATAGACTAGGTCTAAATGTCTATATATACGATATAGAGGTCACGTAGAATAATATATAATATAACTTAACACCGTGATAGTATATCCTCTTTAAACTAGCGTTCGACTCGAACGCTTAAAAGGGGCAATAGGCTAATAAAAACGAAGGAAATCCGTGTTAATCGGTCCTAAAAGCGGGCCTAATATAGAACGAGAGAGCAATAGGGAGAAGTAAAGGGTAAGGCTAAGAAACTAACGCATGCCGCTATAACGTAAATTATATTAATAAATTATATTTATTATTACTTAAGCGAAGGTAAAGACGTAAGGAAGGCTATATAAAAGGACGGCTTAGGATTAGTTAGGTTAAGGGCGTAAAAGGCCTTAAGGTCGTCCTAGCAGCCATTAAGGCAGGAGGAGTCCTCCTATATAAAAGGGCTATAATACTATTAAATGCGATACTTAATCTTCTTAAAGGCGTATTAGCGTTACGCGAGGATAGAAGAAAACTCTTACTTAAGGTATGCGTTATTACCGTCGTCGTCGCTAAGGGAAAGGAGAACGCCGTTATCGGTAGGCCGGACGTTAAGCTCCGACTAGCTAAGCAAAGGAGGCTTTTAGGTCTTAGTAAGGAGGGAGTAATAGAAAACAGGGTAAAGGCGGCTGCCCTTAAAGAGGCGAAGAAGATACGCCGTCTTATATACCTTAAGGACCTTATATAGGCCCTCCCGTTTATAGTCGAGCTTTTTTATAGGGCGGAGGGTCTAGATCTAGCGAGTGCGAAGGAATACTATATCGCCGGGCTAATACGCTAGGGCGGGAGTCCGCCGGGCGTCCGCGTAGTAAGCTTAAGTAGCTTAAGCATCCTCGATTACATCGCGGAGGAAGTTAGAGATACGCTAAAGGCGGGAAGCAAACACGTAGCCGCGGAGGTATTCCTTCCGCTGCTAGGGGGTTATACTAGGCGGGGGGGGACTAAAAGGCTTAGTACTAGGCTTTAAGTAAAAGCTATAGTTAGCGAAGAAAGGGGAAAGGCTAGTAGATTTAAAGACCTAATTATTAGTAATAAACTTAGCGAAGGGAAGGAGGTCGACCTAATCGTCCTAAAGGTAGGTAGTATAATAACGAAGGTAAACCTCTATCTAAGCGTTCGCGATCTTAGTCTAACCGTCGGTCTAAGGATAGTAGGCGGTGTTACGAAGCTAGGCTGGGATTTGTGAGACTTAGGTAGCTTAGGCGGGCTCTCGACCTAGAGGACTACCCGGGGGACTACTAGCGGCCCGTGTATTGCTGTGCGGCCTATAGGGCACCCGAAGCTAGTTGGAAAAAAGGGGCTTGGAAAAGGGGGTTGGGAAAGGGGCTTAGAAAAGGGGCTTAGAAAAGAGGCTTGGAAAAAGGGGCTTGGAAAAAGGGTTTGGAAAAAGGGTTTGGAAAAGGGGTTTAGAAAAAAAGGCTTAGAAAAGGGGCGTGGAAAAGAGGCTTAAGAAAACAGGGCTTTGGAAAAAGGCGTGGGAAAAAGGCTGGGAAAAAGGCTGGGCAGGAAAAAGGAAATAGGGGGCTGTGTCTTAAACTCAGACACTTAGGTGGAACGCCAAAGGGGGCTACTGATTTAGGAGGGATAGGACTGCCTATAAAAGGGGGCAGTCCCCCCTAGTAAGAAAGAGAGAAGTTAGAGATTAATCAATCACTTCTACACTACATTTCCTGCCTACATAAGATTCAAACAGCTCTACACAGACTGTCTAAGTCTTCGACCCCTTCTTTAGTCATTGACTTCTACATATATAGCGTATATCTCTCTTCTCGAGAGTTATAAGCCCGGGAGGAATAGAGTTCCTATAACTTCCGGACACTACGCAATACTGCACCGCACACTAGTTATTACTGCGGTTGTATAGCACCTTATAAATTGCTCTAAGACAAACGACCGATACACTTTCTCGCGTATGTCTTTAACGATATAGTTCCCCTACTCCTCGGCAGACGTACCTTAGACCTACGGACACTCGATATATTACTACACAATGCACCTACGGGGAAGACCCGGCGTACGATGCTTATAGGCCCGGAGGACTAGGACAAATAGATAAAGGAAACGAAGGCTTAGGTAGATTAGACTATCTATAACCTTATCTTCTCGGATAAATAGCAACCTTTAGAGCCCCTTATCCGACCGAGGTATACTAACTTTATAGAGGAAGCTATAAGCTTCGCCTAGTTAAGTGCCCTAAAACAAAAAGCCTATACGGCATTAATCTATAACTATAAGAGTCTCCGGAAGGAATACCTTTATAAAACCAAGCTTATTATAGCTGCCCGGACAACGATTTTAAAGTCTATCTCGGCTGCTAAGCTTCTAGCTCTACGAGATAATAAGACCTTTCGATAGTAGATAAAAAAGCTTAAGACCTTAATAGCCCTATCCCTAGGTTATATAACTAACCGGATCCGGAAGAGATATACGGCCTACTTATAAGCTTTTCCAACCGGGACCTCGATGATAGAGATGTTAGCCTAGCTAGATAAGTAGGAGGAGACCGTAGAGGAAGCTAACTAGTACTTTCTTTCTAAAGCTATCTCTAGGCAGTGGCTAAGGGATATTTATATATAAGTCTAACCCTTAAGTAACGGATACTCGTCTATGTTTCGGGAAGCTAGTAGGGAAATCGACGAAGCAGCAGCCTAGGTATAGCAGCAAGCAGCCCTCTTCGTCTAAGGGGTTTACCCGAGAGGAGCTATAAGGGCCCCGTTTACGGCTAAATAGACCGTTTAGTTAGTATCCCGGAAGATCCGAGAAATAGTCGAAGAGATGCTATAGGCCTAAACCTAGAAACAATAGTTAGGGGTTAGACGAGGGAGTGTCTACTAGACTGAAAAACGAGAAAACAGCGAAAAGGATATAGATACCCTTAAAGCAAAACGACTAAGGGTCTCTTGCCCGGCTTGCAAGAAGATTAGGCACCCTTTAGCAAGGTGTTAGATAGTGTTTAAACATTTACAGCTTAATGGACGAGATCCCCTCCTAGAAAACCTAGAAACGCGTCTCTACAATAGCAATCATAGGGGCGAGAGCCGGTTATACAGTGGTTGTTAAGGGCAGACCGAGTCTAGAGAAAAACCTGAGGAAAGATAGTAGGAATAGGAAATCTAGCTTTTGTGTTTAAAACTTTAGAAGCCCCTCTCGAACCTTCGGAATATCCACTTCGGAAATCGTCTATTCTAGACTTAGGAGCCTCTCTATACGTCTATAACGACCTCTCTCGATTCCGCTCCTTTAAGAAGGCCCGAAAAGAGTTCTTAGTAGCCGGGGACTCTTTAGTACGAATAGAGGGTTACGGGAGGGTGAATTATCTTATAAAGATACCTTCCAGTTACCGGGTGCTTCGGCTAAAGAAGGTTGCCTACTATCTAGGCTTTTCTACTAGTCTAGTCTCCTTCTAGCTACTCTAGGAAGAAGGGATATACTAGGATATAGTCTGAGACCCTACGAAGCTAATTAAAAACAACGAGGTTATCGGACTAGTTAAATAGAAATACGGTTAGTTTATTGTAGAATACCGACCTAATAGCCCGGCTTTAACCTTAGGCTAGGCTGCCTTCCCGGTGGCAAAGAGGGCTAGTTCTAAAGACCCTCTACCGGCTGCTAAAGGAGACGGGAAGCTCTAGCATATAAGACTCGGCCACCTAGGACCTTTAGCCCTATATAAGCTCGGAATTTAATAGGGAGTCTATATTTAGGGGCTAAAAACAGTCGAGTGCGAATTTTGCGGTAAAGGGAAAGCTAGAAGATAAGTTTCTAGAAGAACCCCTTCTCGGCCCTCGAAACTATATAAAGAGATCTAGATAGATTAGACAGATATAGCCCGGGATTAAGAAAACTTTGTAAGGGTTATGTTTATTACTAACGCGTTTATAGGAATGGGTTTTCCCTGTTTTTTACGGACCTATTACAGTAAGCATAACTAGTCTGCTTTACGGGAATTTGTAAACTAGATAAAGAACTATTACGGCCTCGAGGTTAAGAAAATTAGGTCCGATAGAGAGTTATTTACAAAAGATATCTTAGCCTAGGTTCGGAAAAGGGGTATTTTACCCTTTCCATCGGCATTAAACACCTAGGCCTAGAACGAAGGAGCCGAGAGATTAGGGGGTATTATAATAGAAAAGGCTCGAACTATAAGACTAGCAGTAAGCCTACCTTACGACCTTTAGAGAGAGATAGTCGAGTTAGCGTGCTACCTTTAGAACCGGACCCTAAGGGACCCTAAGGACGGCTTAGAAGACTAGGAGTCTCCCTAAGATAAGTTTACTAGAAAAAAGGCCTCTCTAGCCTACCTTCGAGCCTATGGATGTAAGGCCTACGCTATAACGCCTAACGCCTAGCTAAAAAGGAAGAAGAAGAAGAAACTAGACCCTCGAGCGTGTATAGGGTTCTTAGTCGGTTATAGGTCTACTAATATCTTCCGGATCTAGGTACTAAGCCTAAAGAAGGTTATTTTAACTCGGGATATAGTTTTCGACGAATATAGCTATTTCGACGGAAAAAGAGAATAAGTTCCCCTTCTAGAAAGCACTCGATAGCTTATTTAGAGGATAGAGATACCCTTAGAGACTCGAGCTAACGAGGAGGCCCTCGACGAAGAAACGGACGAAGAAACTAATATCGAAGAAGTTAAGGGCAACGAAGACAAAATACAGGAAGAAGACCCGGAAGAAGACCTAAAGGAAGCCTAACTAGACGATAAAGACCTTAAGAAAGCAATCGAGCTCGAGAAAGCCTATTTATCCCCGTCCTACCCGTTAGAGGACTTAAAAGAAGCCTTTCTAGTACATCTTCTAGTTTCTACCCCTAAGGGGGTAGGGGGAAATACAACCTCGAAAGAATTTCCGGCAGCTTTTCTATCCCTACTTTAATAAGTTAAAGAAACAGCAGCTTTAATAGGGGTAGAACTAGAAGGACCGAATGCA
Organism: Ophiocordyceps sinensis; assembly: GCA_012934285.1. NCBI lineage: Eukaryota > Fungi > Ascomycota > Sordariomycetes > Hypocreales > Ophiocordycipitaceae > Ophiocordyceps > Ophiocordyceps sinensis. The sequence continues at coordinate 4,431,646 of JAAVMX010000006.1, read as the reverse complement.
GTACCCTTATTAAGGGCTAGCCTTTGCCTAGAGGACCGGTTCTCGGACTTTATACTTACCCCTATCTAAGATAGAGTCTATAGAGCTTTTACAGCCGAGAGACTGTTTAAACCCCAAGAAAAAAAGAAGGTCTATAAAAGAGCTCTCCCGGAACCGCCTTAGACTTAGTTATAGCTGCAAAACCATCTATATAAAGAGCAGTTTATTTAGGCCTAGAAAGACCACCTAGCCTTACACGTAGAGATAGGTTCCTTCTAGGAAGTCTTATAGGCTATAGCAAGGGGCTACTAGGTCCTAGGCTGTAAATAGGTCTTTATTTATAAAATAGATAAACACGGGTACCTTTAGAAGTGTAAAGCTCGCTTAGTGGTTTATAGAAATCAATAGGAGAAAGGGGACCTTCTAATAAGAGCTATAACCTTAGCCGGGATGTCTTTTAGTGCTTTTATAGCTATATCAGCTAAGTACGACCTCGAACTAGATTAAATAGATGCGGTAAACGCCTTTGTGAACTGCCCTTTAGACGAGGACGAAGTTGTCTATATGCGGATGCCCCTTAGATTTTAGAAAGAAGGTAAAGTTATACGGCTTCGAAAAGCTCTCTACGGTCTACGTAGGTCCCCCCTTCTCTAGCAGCAGCACCTTATAGCGTCTCTCGAGACCCTAGGCTTCTAAAAGGTCCCTTAAGAGCCCTATAGTATGATAAAAGGGGCGGTAATCGTCTTCTTCTATATAGACGATATCATCTAGGCCTACCGAAAGGAAGACTAATAGATCGCCGAGGAGGCAAAGCAAGGTCTATAAGAAAGATATAAGATAACCCTTTTAGGAGAGCTAAAGTGGTTTTTAGGCATTCGAATTCTACGAAATAGGAGCTAACGGACGATCTAGTTAACATAGGATGCCTATATTGATAAGGTAGCTTATAAGTTTCTACTAGACTAGCTAAAACAAAGGGCTCCGGCTACTCCGATGCTAGAAGAAGAGCTTCTACTATCTCTATCGACCTTCTACGCAATAGGGTAAGAAAAACACGCTTACCTCTAGAAGGTCGGGTCACTACTATTTGCAGTAATTTCTACTAGGATCGATATAGCCTTTATAGTCTCCCGGCTAGCCCGGTATAACTAGAATCCCTTTGCAAAGCACTAGGAGGTAGTAGACCGAGCTATTCTCTACCTTTACTTAACTAAAAGCCACGGACTACGCCTAGGAGGGCATAAGTAGAAAGGGGCTAAGATATTCCTTTATTCTAGCGATACCTCCTTTGCCGATAACTTAGTCGACCGGAAAAGCTCTTAGGGATATATTATATCTCTATTTAGAGGCTGTATAGCCTAGAAAGCGTCTAAATAGGCAATAGTTATAACGTCGAGCATAGAAGCAGAAATGCTCGCTCTTTTAGAGGCAGTAAAGGAGGCTATTTTCCTTAGCCGGTTGCTTACGTATTTATAGCTTTAAATTCCGACTCCTTTAGTCCTAGAGTGTAATAACACTTAGACTATTAGGTTATTTATAGAAGAAAACAATAAGCTATTAACTAGGCTTAGGCAGGTTGATATTTATTAGCACTAGCTATAATAGGAGGTCTAGCAGGGACTTATCTCGCTCCGGTGGATTCTAATAGTAGAGATAAAGGCGAATAGACTTATAAAAGCCCTTCCTAAGCAAAGACTAGCTGTGTTTTTGCGGTAGGTTAGGCTAGAAGATCTTAGAGAAAGGATCCGACTAGAGGCCCGCTAAGAGGACCTTCGAGAAGCAATACTAGCTAGTAAGCTAGCTAGGTGCGAGGCAGCCGAACAGCAGTAGGGCGACTCTCCCTCTATCTAGTAGGTCCTAAAAACCGCCTAGGGTAATAACCTTAGGACAGGACCCCTAACTTAGCGGGTAAGGAGTTTAATCTAGTTTCTAGAACTTAAGGAGTTAGTCTATTATCTATAGAGCTCTTAGGGGGTGACTACCTATTCTACGGTCTTAGGCGGTAAGTAGGGCTATGAGTGTCCTCCTTAGCTAACTATACAACCAAAGTCCTAGACCTATAGATAGCTATACCCCTTTCAAAGGGGGCAGGCTATAGCTAAGGGGGTGTGTTGCGAAGCTAGGCTAGGATTTGTGAGACTTAGGTAGTCTAGGCGGGCTCTCGACTTAGAGGACTACCCGGGGGACTACTAGCGGCCCGTGCATCGCTGTGCGGCCTGTGGGGCACCCGAAGCTAGTTGGAAAAAAGGGGCTTGGAAAAGAGGCTTAGGAAAAGGGGCTTGGAAAAAGGGTTTAGAAAAAGGGTTTGGAAAATGGGGTTGGAAAAAGAGGCTTGGAAAAGGGGCGTGGAAAAGAGGCTTAAGAAAACAGGGCTTTGGAAAAAGGCGTGGGAAAAAGGCTGGGAAAAAGGCTGGGCAGGAAAAAGGAAACAGGGGGCTGTGTCTTAAACTCAGACACTTAGGTGGAACGCCAAAGGGGGCTACTAATTTAGGAGGGACAGGACTGCCTATAAAAGGGGGCAGTCCCCCCTAGTAAGGAAGGGAGAAGTTAGAGATTAATTAATCACTTCTACACTACATTTCCTGCCTGCATAAGATTTAAACAGCTCCACACAGACTGTCTAAGTCTTCGACCCCCTTTTTAGTCATTGACTTCTATATACACAGCGCATATCTCTCTTCTCGAGAGGCGGAGCTAAGGTAGAGCCGGTAACTAAGGCGATAACTAAGCTGCTATTAAAACGCCGAGATAAACTAAGTGCTATAGTTGCTAATAATAGAGGCTAAGGTACCGTAGAAGGACTAAACGCGAGAAACAAACGCGTTAATAACGTCTTTAACGGTTATTAAGGGTATCGGGATATAGTAGCGTATCTTCGTAAGGCGGTCGACGATAATAAGAATATTAGAAAACTTAACGCCGTTACAGCGGTAGATAGGGAGTTCGGTAATAAAGTCGATAGATATATCGGTCTATAGGGCGAACGAAATACTTAAGGGCTAGAGTAGGCCCTAAGGGGAGGAACGAGGGGATTTAGTACGTAGGTATATATAATAAATCCGCACGAAGCTAGAAATAGACTTATATATGCCGGGCTAGATATAGGACTAGCGGTAGAGGCTAGCGGTCTTTATACGTCTAAGGTAGCCGGCAAAGAGGGAGGTATAAGTACGGACGAGGATCTAAAGAATTAGGGCGTCGTTAAAGGGAACGAAGAGCTAGCCTTAGAAATAAAACCGGCCCTAGACCTTAGAGAGAGCGGTCTTAGGGATCGAGCGGAGGGGGGCTCGGAGGGGGTAAGGCTAATAGGGCTAAAGGGACTAAAGAGCTACGCGAATAGCGGAGATAAGCGGGGAGGAGGAAGAAGCCCGGTCGATAAAGTTATCGATCGGCTTAAAGTCGTCGAGGGCGTAGAGGTTAAGGCAGTCGGAATTATATTTATAAATTATATTTATAAACGGATCGGACTCCTTAACGGTATTAAGGGCGGTAGTAGTATTAGGGTAAAGGGAGGCATTAACCTTAGACTTAGGGAGGATAACCTAATATCGGTGGTTAATCCTTTTATCGGCTCGGTCGGTAAGGGAGAGTAGGCGGGAGCTAGGCAAGCGGCTAAAGGCGTTAGGGAAGATAGCTTAAGTGTGATATAACGGTTAGAAGACAGAAGACAGTCTAACCGGACTAAGTCTCTAATAGTTAAAGACTAATAGAGGGCGTTATTTATCCTTGAAAGCTATAGGGGCGGAATAGTAAGTAGAGGAGCACTCGGGGTCACTTATACTAGACCGGCTGGCTAAGTCTAAGCAAGTAGGGGTAGTCGAGGCTAGAGCACTAAGGGCACTACTAGAAGAGGTGTAGGTCACTTAGTCGGCAGTTAAACTAAAACTATGATAAAAGCTAAAGAAGAAAGGAAGGAAGGAGAGCCTAAGGAAGGGCGGACTAAAGTTCCTTTATATAGCTCTTCCCGTCCGTCCGGACGGTCCCGGTACGTCCCTTTCCTTCTAGCACCTTCTGCCACATATCCCTTGCACTGCCCTAAACTAATGCGGGTCCCCTAGGCTACGCAAGGGCTGTGTAGGTCGGCTGACCTCGAAAAGGCTGCCTCCCGCGTCGTTCTAGAGCTCTTATAGACTAAACTCGGTTATATAGGTCTATTTATACACCACGTGCATAACGTTATATAGGTGGGTCACACGATGTAAGTCGTGTGACCTCCTTATGCGTAGGATCGGACGAATAATCGGTCCCGGAAGCCGAGAGGGCTATATTATGCCTATAGCTCCCGGTGGTCTAGGTGTCGGTCCCTTATGCGGGGCATTAAGCTAATCATCGGGTCTTATTAGGCAAGGGTGCCTAATAAGATCGTCGGCGTAACCGTAGCTACGTAGTACGTCCCGTACCTAAGGAAGCTAAGTCCTAAAGGACTTAGGTTCGAAAAAGGGGTGTGACCGGATAATAGGTTAGTCTAGGACGAACATCTTTATGCTAAGTTATAAAGTACTAAGTACTCAAGTACTAAATACCCCGGTACCCTTATACTAAGTATTTCCGTACTTAAGTCCCTTAGTACTTAAGTCGTCCCGTACTTTAAAAAAAAGAAAGTAAACTAGGAACCTAGATTAGTGGTTCTATAACATATTACCCTTACTAAGGGGGGTTAAACCTTTAAACCCTTAAACTCCTCTTCCCTTAAACCTAAGGGTTAGATTTATTATAGGCTTTAATCTTCTTAAGAGCGTTCTTAAGATACTTAACAGGTTCCTACGTGTTATCGGAAGAAGGATAATTCTTCTACTTTATAAGATAGAAATGCTAGCCGTTTTCTATCTTCTTAGATAAAATCTCTTTGACTTTATATTCGTCTTCTTCGACTAGTATATCGATATCTTTCGCTAGGCGGCTATTCTTAGGCGCTAATTCGAGTAGCGAAACGTGAAAAACGGGATGTATAAGCATAGCCGTTAGTAGGTCTAGCTTATATATTAAGTCGGAGAATTTTTCCTATATAAGAAAAAGTCCTATCTTCTTATAGTCTAACGAATTGTTAGGCCTATTAGAAGTAATATTCTTCTTAATAAGGTAGACTTTATCGCCCTTATTAAAAGTAGGTTCCTTTTCGGTCTTCTTATTATAATAATAAGTTATTCGCTCTTTTATAAAGTCGAGCTCGTCTTTAATAGCGGAATATAAGCTTCTTAGCTGCTCGGAGCTTAAGATAGCTTTTTCGGCTATAACTTCCGGTAGGGAAGACCTATAGGCTTCGGGCGTAAATCCGTAATTCGCAAAGGCTAGCGTTTGCTATATAGGTTCCGATACCGAAGTATTATAAGCTAACTAGGCTATTAGTAGCCTAACTAGCCAGTCGTCTTGCTAGTAGTTAATATAGCTTCGAAGGTATTGCTTTAAGGTCTAGTTTAGCCGTTCCGTAATTCCGTCGGTAATAGGGTAATAAGCAGTCGATAATTTATGCTTAGTTCCTAGAGCTCGCATAAGGCTTTGCTAAAAGTATGATAAAGACTTTCGGTCCCTATCCGTATATAGGGTTTTTAGTAGACCTCTATCGGCTAGAATATATCTTATAAAGACGTAAGATAATTCCTTAGCCGATATAGCTTCTTTAATCGGAATAAAATAACCGTATTTCGTAAAGCGGTCTACTATAACTAATATAGAGTCGTATTCTATATTTATTATAGGTTCGATAGATTTCGGTAACTTTGTAATAAAGTCTATAGCAATAGATTCCTAAGGTAATTCGGGGGTCTCTATAGGCTATAGGTTTCCGTAAGGCTTATGCCGTGCAGCCTTAGCTTTATTATAAGTATCGTATGCCTTAATAATCTTCTGAATTTTGCGGCGAAGATTATAAGTATTAAGGTAATTCCGAATTCGATTATAAGTCCGGGATATTCCTTAGTAGCCGTATATCGGGCTTTCGCAGAAATCCTTTATAATCGTTGCCTCGCTACTAAGCGTAAGGAATAACTTTCCCTTATAGTAGGCGAGGTCGTTTTCCTAGGTTATATGCTTCTTAAACCTACTAAAATCGGTATCCTTATAAGTGCTTTTAAGTAATTCTAAAATGGAATTATCTCCTTCGATCTTTAATACGGCATCGAGTGATTACTGCTCGTAATTGCCTTCCGTATTAAGATATAAAAGCCTTTTATTATAAGGTTCGATCTTCGTATTATAGTCGGGACGTCGACTAATAGCGTCGGCACGGGAATTTTCGGTTCCCTTCTTATATAGAATTTCGTAGTTAAAATCTGCTAAGAACTCTGCCTAACGGATTTGCCGTGCGTTAAGCTGCTGCGTACTAGCAAAATAGGTGATACTCCTATAGTCTATATAGACCTTCGTCTTATAGGAATTCCCTAGAATATAATGCCGAAATTCTTTAAAGGCGTTTAGAATCGCTAAAAATTCTTTATCGTAGATCGGATAATATATCTCTGCCCTACTTAGCTTTTTAGAGTAAAAAGCTTTAGGATGCAATATATTATCGTCGTCCCTTTAGCTTAACTACGCACCTAATGCGAAATTAAAAGCGTCGGTCTCTAATTCGCACGGCTTTTCCGCATCGTAGCTATATAGTACCGGGGCGAAAGTTAATAGGCTCTTAAGCTTAATAAAAGCGTTATTAGCTTCGTCTATCTAGGTATAGGGTTTCGTCCTAGCTAGCTTTATTACTGCTAGTATAGGGATTAACTCTTTAGAGAAATCCACTATAAAGCGTCGGTAGTAATTAGCGTAGCCTATAAAGCTCTGTATTTCCTTAATTATAGAAGGAATAGGCCAACCGCTAATTGCCTCTAACTTATACGGGTCCATCCGTATAGTGTTTAGGGTAATTATATAGCCTAAGAATTCGACTTCCTGCGTATAGAATATGCATTTTTCTAGCTTAATATAAAGGCTGGCTGCTTTAAGAGCCTTAAGCACTTTTATAACGTCGAGTTTATGCGTTTCTAAATCGTCTAAATAGACGATTATATCGTCTAAATAAGCTAAGACGAATATATCGAGGTGTTCGTGTAGGGCGTTATTAATACGCTTCTAAAAGGTCGCTAAGGCATTTATAAGCCCTAGAGGGAGGATTAAAAATTCGTATAAGCCGTATCGAGTTCTAAAAGCGGTCTTATGTTCGTCTCCTTCCCTAATCCGTATCTAGCTATAAGCTACTTTAAGGTCGATTTTTATATAATATCTTTTCTTAGATAATCGATCCCTTAATTCGACAATAAGGGGTAAAGGGGTCCGGTCTTTAATAATATCGTTGTTAAGCTAGCGGTAGTCGATATATAGCCTAGTCTTAACCTTATCTATTATAGAACGAGCTTAGGGGGGGTATATAACTGTTATTAATCCACGAAGGAGCGCAGCTATAGACTAAGTCTAAGGGTCTATATATACGATATAGAGGTTACGTAGGATAATATATAACATAACCTAACACCGTGATAGTACATCCCCCTTAAATCGGCGTTTGACTTAAACGCTTAAAAAGGGGCAATAGAAGAAGAGCGAGAGCTAAGGGAATCCCGTATTAATCGACCTAAAAGGTAGGCCCTTATAACATAAAGGAAGGAAAGAAAACAAAGCTCAAGGTTAGAAAGCCTATACGCGCTAAGATAAATTATATTTATTAATTATATCTATTATTATCTAGGCAGGGGGGACGAGGCGAGGAAGGTAGTATAAAACGCGGGGCGAGGCTTAGCTAGGTTTACGGCGTAGAAGGACTTAAGGTCGTCCTAACATCCGTTAAGGCATAAGGAATCCTCCTACGTAAGGGGGCTATAACGCTACTAAATGCGATATTTAATCTTCTTAGACGCGTACTAACGTTGCGTAAGGATAGAAGAGAATTCCTACTTAAGGTACGCGTCGTTATCGTTATCGCCGTCCGGGGAAAGCAAGGTGCCCCTATTAGTAGGCCGGATATTTAGCTCGGCTTAGCCGGGCAAGGGGGGCTCTTAGGTCTAGGTAAGGAGTAAGTAGTAGAAAATAAGGTAAAGACGGCTACCTTTAGGGGGGCGGAGGAAGCAAGCCGTCTTATACGCCTTAAGGACCTTATATAAGCCCTCCCGTTTATAGTTAAGCTTCTTTATCGGGCGGAGGGTATAGATCTAACGGGTGCTAAGAAAGACTATATCGCTAGGCTAGTACGTTAGGGCGGGCGTCTAGCGGGTATTAGCGTGCCGGGCTTAAGTAGCTTAAGCGTCCTCGATCGCGTTACGAAGGAAGTCGGATATACGTTAGAGGCGTAAGGCGAGCGCGTCGCTACGGAGGTACTCCTTACGCTACTAAGGGGTTATACTAAGGGGGGGTAGTCCCGAAGGCTCGGTGCTAAGCTTTAGGTCGAAGCCGTAGTTAGCGAAGAAAGGGAAAAGGCCGGTAGACTTAGAAACTTAATTATTAGCGGTAAACTCGGCGAAGGGAAGGAGATCTACCTAATCGTCCTAAATGAAGGTAGTATAGTAGGGGAGGTAGACTTATATCTAAGCGTTTGCGATCTTAATCTAGCTATTAGTCTAAGGGTAGTAGGCGGAATTAAGGTATAAGCGGCAGCCGAGGCGGCGGCTAAGCTACTGCTAGAAGGTAGAGATAAACTAAGTGCCCTTATTACTAACGATCGAGGTAAAAGTGCCGTAGAGAGACTAAACGCGAGAAATAAACGCGTTAACGATATCCTCGACCGTTATCGACGGCGTCGGGACGTAGTAGCGTATCTTTATAAGGCGGTTAACGATAACTAAAATACTTAAGAACTTAACGCTATAACGGCGGTAGACGGGAAGGTCCGTAACGAAATTAATAGAGATATTAGTCTAAAGGGCGAAAGGGATGCTTAAGGGTTAAAGAAGGCCTTAAGAGGCGGAACGGGGGGACTTAGCGCGGAGGTAGACGTAGTAGTTATAAACGAAGCTAGAAATAGACTTATATATACTAGGCTAAACGTAGGTTCGGCGGTAGAGGCTTGCGGTCTTAGTGCGCTTAAGGTAGCTAGCTAGCGGGGAAGTATAGGTGTAGATTAAGATTTAGAGGATAAAGGCGTCGTTAGGGGGAACGAATAACCGGCCTTAAAAGTAGAACCGGCCTTAGGCCTTTAAGAGGGCGGACTTTAGGATTAAGCGGAGAGGTATGCGAAGAGAATTAGGCTAACGGAGCTAAAGAGACCGGAGAGCCGCGCGAATATCGGCGATAAGCGGAGAGGAGAAATAAGCCCGGTCGATAAGGTCGTCGATCGGCTTAAAGTCGTTAAAGGCATAGAGGGTAAGGCAGTCGGAGTCGTTAGAATTATATTTATTAATTATATTTATAGACGAGTTAGACTCCTTAAACCCGTTAGGGAGTAAGGAGGCGTTAACCTTAGACCGTAGAAGAATAACTTAGTAACGATAGTCGATCCTCTTATTAGCGTAGTCGGTTAAGGAGGTAGGGCGGGAACTAAGGAGTCGGCTAAAGGCGTTAGGGAGGGTAGCTTAAGAGCTAGGCTAAAAGACGATCTTAAAGTTAAAGCGACTTAGGAACTCGGCCTAGCGGGCCTGCCGTTAGTTAAGGAGCTTCGTAGTTATAAAATACTAGAAGTTCTTATAATCTAAAGCGATCTTAAACTTAGGCAGGCCTTTAAGCTTAAGGCGCTATTCCTTAAAGGACTTTACGATCGCGAGGAGTTCCTTATCGTAGATCTTATAGTTATATTCCTAGGCGGAGTGTTTCGACGAGAAGAACGCGATAGGGTAGTAGCGGCCGTCGTTATAGAGCTATATTAGCACGCCCTTAGCGGCTTAGTTAGAAGCATCGGTCTAAACTATAGTCTTTCGAGAGGGGTTAAAGTATGCGAGGACTAGGGCGGCGGTAAAAGGGTGCTTAAGGGCTCCGAAGGCGTAGGCGTAGGCGGGGGACTAGATCTAAGGGGTAGAGTTCTTAGTAAGGGCGTTTAAGGGATTCGCAAGCTTAGAGAAGCCGCGGATAAAACGCCGATAAAAATTAGCGAACCTTAAGAAACGCCGGAGGTCTTTTATAAAGGAGGGGGCTAGCTAATCGAGGATAGCGCGGACCTTTTTAAGATCTATACGTATACCTTTATCCGAGATAATTAGGCTAAGGTACTTAGTCTCGGTAATATAGAAATCGTACTTATCGACGTTAAGCTAAAGGCTAGCGGCGTTAAGGTGCTTAAGAACCTCCCGGACGTAGATCTAGTGCTCCTCCCGTATAGTAGAGAAGATTAAAACATCGTCTAAGTAGGCGGAATAAAAATCATCGAGGATATCGTATAAGGCCGTATTAATAAAGCTCTAGAAGTAGGACGGCGCGTTAGAGAGACTAAAAGGTATAACGCAATACTCGAAAAGCCTATACCGCGTAGCGAAAGCCGTTTTCTACTTATAGCCCTCGGCGATACGAAGGCGATTAAACGCTATAATAACGTTAATCTTAGTAAAGAACTTCGCCTTCCTAATTCGGGCGAGGGTATTATAGACTAAAGGCAAAGGGAAGCGGTTCTTAATCGTAGCCTTATTTAGGCTATAGTAATCGACGTAGAAATAGACGCCGCCGCCGGGCTTATAAGCGAGCATAATAGGGGCGGCGGTAGCGGAGGTCGAACGGCGAATAAAGCCTTTCCTAAGCTGCTCGTTAACGTAAGCGCGGATAATACGGTTCTTAGCTTTACTAAAGGGATAAGGGCAGGTATAAGGGGGTTATATTCCCTTTTTAAGGTTAATCTAAGTATCGACGGCGCGGTAAGGTGCGAGCTTATCGGCCTTACTTTAGAGCTATATATAGATTATATAGTAAAGCTCCTTTAGGACCTTAGCCTAAAGCTTATCGAGAGTGTAAAAGACCTTATTAATTTTAAAAAGAACTTAGCGATATTATTAAGCGAAACCTTATTAAAGAAGATCTTATTAAGGTAGTTATCGACGAAGTCGTAAAGGCGGGGGTTAAGTTAGGCTTTAGCGGCATTAGGATTAATAGACTTAAATAAAACGGCCTAATAAAGTTCCTTAGGGATCTCTTAGTCAATAAGAGGTAAAGGCTTAGTAAGTCGGGGTTTAGCGGCTAAGGCTTTAATTATAGTCTAGGAAGTCGTAACGGAGGGCTAGCGGTAGAATACTATTATAGCGGCTATATTAAGAATCCGGATAGAGAACGTAAGATCGCCCGGAGGGATTATAAAAGGGCGGGGTCCTATCGCTTAATGCCTAGGTCGGGGAGCTAGGTAGCGGGAGCCGGTAGCCTAACGTATAGGCCGAAGGCGGGGGGGGCGGACGTAACGGCGGGGGTAGAGGGTATCTAAGGGGTCGGAGTTATAGCTTAGGTCGAGGTCGGTCTAACGGGAGGAGTCTAGGTAAATAGGTTTACCTACGTTAAGAGCATCTTTAAGGGACGTCGGGAGGCCGGGGGAAAAACAAGGCGATAAAGGAATAAACTTAAGGGTATTAGAAAAGCAGACGGCATAAGCAAAAGCCTAAAGGGTAAAAGGCGAGGATAAGGCAAAGGGCTCGCCCTCGTCGTTAGAGTTAGCGATAGAGGGGGCGGGGGGGGAATAAATTATATTTATAAATTATATTCCCCTAAGGGCGGGAATAGGAATAGCGGGAGCGGCCGGGAGGCTAAGGATAAGATAAGGCTAAAGGTCCGAGAGGCAAGAGGCGAGGTAGAATAAGGACTAAAAGGAGAGGGAGTTATCGCGCTAGCTAATAATAAGGTTATAGCGGCGTAGCTAAAGGAGGCCGAGAATAACCTTATAGCTAAGCTTCGTAAGGAAGAAGTAGATAGACTTAGCGTAAGCGCTAAGTTAAGCGACTAAGTAGACGTAATAGGTAATAGCGCTAGACTTATAGTCGCCGCTATTAGCGAAAGAGAGCTAGCGAGGGAACTAAAGCTAGCGGACGGGAAGGGTAAGGCGGTACGCGGTTTAAGTATATATAAAGGCGAATCTAAAATAACTAAAGTCGACTAAAGCACTTACGGTAACGTTAGTAAGCATAAGGGAGAAAGGCAATAGTAAAACGCGAGGCTATATTCCCGCCGGGAGATAAAGGTCCTCCCCTATATTAAATAAAGCTATAAAATTAGAAACCGAAAGCTCTATCGCGCGATAAGGCGAAGGAGCTAGGCGTTGCCCGGGGGGGGGAAGCGCCGGAGGTAGGGGTAAGAGAGTCGGTAACCTCGCCCTCGACGAAGCCTTACTTAATCGCTTAAACGTTAAGCCGGGGAGGGGGCGCGAGAAGGCGCGGAGCGGGAATACCGCCGCCTTAGCCGCGACCCTAGCTAACACCCTTCTTAGGATAGGTCCGGGCCGTATAGGTCGGGGTTACTAAGGCAGCGTAGTAGAGATAGAGACGGTTCTTATACCGTCGTTGCTTCTCGGCGTCTATAAGACTAGCCCGGAACGCGTTAAAGTCTATCGGGTCGTTAGTAAGCGTAGAGGCGGCGGGCTAGCGGACCCGGTAGGGGCGGGGGGGGAATAGTCTAGGGCTAGACGAGCCTCTTATAGGCTTAAATACGCTCGTAGTTCTCCTAAAAAGCGGCGTAAAGCTTAGCCTAGCCGTAGAAGACGTCGGTATTAGGGCTAAGGACCTAAAGAGCGGCGGCATCGGCGAGCTTATTAGTAACCTTTTAATAAAGGTATCCGACGCGGGCGCTCTCGTTATAATTAAGGTCGGCCTATAGCTAGGTAAACCGCGAGAAGAAATCCGGCTAAAAGGTGCCTTTTATAGCTAATATATTAAATTCCGCCTTAGACTAAGCGCGGTGGTTTACGGTACTAAAGATAAAGGCGAGCTCGTAGGTAAGGGAGTTAAGGGACTAAAAGCGCTACTGCTCGAAGGGGGTATCGTCGCGGATATAGCGGGGGACGCTAGCGGCGATAAAAGCGGCCCGGCCGGAGAGTCGGCCGGTCGCGTAAACGACCTAGTCCCTATCGGTAAGGAATATATAAAGGTCGGAGGCGATCTTAAGGGATATGCCGTCGCGCTAAACGCGGAAGGCGTCCTAGCGCTACTTTTAAGTGCCGATATCGCCGGAGAAGCGTTTAAGGTCGGCGAAGTAGGCATAAGGACTTACGGTAGGAGGGGTAAAGGCGGCCTAAAGGGCGGTAAGGTAAGCGAGGGCGGCGTTAGACTAATTAAGCTAGTCTTAAAGTCCTTCTACGTGCTGCCGGTAGCCGAGGGCCTCCTTACGGGCGGTAGTAGCGGAGGTAGCGGCCTTAAGGAAACTAGACTTAAGAAGGACGAGAGACTAGGTCTAATCGGTATGCCGGAGGAAATTCGTCTAAAGGTCGACGAAGATAGACGAGGCGACGGAGGAACCCCGGAGAATAAAGGCTAAATAAGGGAAGGCGGAGAGGGCGTTAGGCTAAAGGACGTCCTAAAGGGGAACGCCTACCGGAGGGCTAGGCGAAGGGGAGAGGGAGGGGGTAGAAACGGGAGTAGCTATCGTAGCGGCGGGAAAAAGGGGTAGCGGCGGGAAAAGGGGCTAGAAAAATCTATAGGAGAGTAGAAAAGAGGCGGAAAGGGGCGTAATAAGATAAAGAACGAAGGCAAGCGTATAGGCGAAGCTAAAGGGACTAAGGAATCGTAAAGGCTCGGCGGAAGGGTAGAAGAATAGTAGATTAAACTATTATAGAATAAGCTTAAGGGGGGTATATAACTATTATTAATCCACGAAGGAGCGTAGCTATAGACTAAGTCTAAGGGTCTATATATACAATATAGAGGTTACGTAGGATAATATATAATATAATCTAATACTATAATATTATCTTTGCTATTTTTCGGAGTAAATAGTACTAGGGGCCGATATTCTAATTTCGACTCCCTTATATAACCTTTTCGAAGGTTTTCGTCGATATAATCCTAAAGCAATTTTAAATGTAATTTATTAAGGTTATATATCTTACGGAAGCGAGGCTTCCCTCCGTCTTTAAGGTTAATTTTGTAATCCTATTGCGTTTAAGGCGGTAGTTTATCCTCTAGTAGGTCGTTAAATATCACACCGAATTTAATAAGGAGATTGTGCGGTATAGTCTTAAATCTATCCGCTTTAAGGTCTGTCTTTGTTTCTTTAATAAAGGCGATATTCGAAGCGTCTTCTAATAATAGGTTTAGCGGTTCCGGGACCGTATTAAATCGGTCCGGAAGTTCCTCTTCGAATAAGGTAGCAACTTCCTTAATTCCTAGGCTTCGCCTTTCTAGGCTAGTATTAAGTTCCGAGGTTTTTAGTCCGGTTAAGTCCTTTAATTTATTATAGAGTGGAATATCTAAGGGATCGTCTTTAAACCTTAGAAGGCCTTTATTCTAGTCGATAGAAGGGTTATATTATTATAAGAAAGGTAGTCCTAGTATAATATCGTATCGTATAGATAGGATATCGAAAGGGTCTTTAAACGTTAAGTTTCCGATAGAATATTCGAAAGGATTAATTTCGTAGATAATATTCCCGTTGTTATACGTAAAGGGTTTCCCTTCGGCTATAAATAGCGTATAAGGCGTGGTTTTCTGCCGGTAACGAAAGCATAGACGATTTATCGTTTCTAAGGCAATATAGTTGCTTATAGATCCGCTATCTACTAAAGCGGAAAGTCTATGCCTTTAGTAGTTAATCGTAAGGGTTATCTTCTTACTAATAGTTTTATTAGTAATAAGAAGATCTTAATTATTAGTAAGTAGCCCTTTTACTTCTAGTAATAGAGGTTTTTTATATCCTCGGTAGTAAGGGTGCTATTACCCTATATCCCCTCCCTTAAAATAGTCTTAAGGGGATTAGGTTCTCTCTTAAACCTAGTAGACTCTCTTTCGAGCCTACTAGACTATCTTTTAAGTCTATATAGATTAAGCTCTCTTTTAAGCTCCGGGGGTTGTCTTTTAAACCTAGGGGGTTCTCTTTTAAACCTAGTAGAACCCGGCTCTTCTCTAATAGACTTACTATTAGGTCTATTAGTAGTTCCCCGGGGTATAGGTTATATAATAACCCTATAATTAATAGTCTCGAAAGGGAGACCTTATAGTTACCGGACCCGTTCGAGTAGGTCTCGGTTAACTTAAGAAGCGAGTCCGAGGGTCTAGGAGGCGAGGCAGTAGACGCCTTCTAGCCTCCGGAGGGCCTCCTAGAGAGTCCGGACCTCGAAAGAGGGTTCCGGGTGTAGCTCCGGCATATAACCTCCTAGACGGTCTAGTCTAGTAAGGAGGTTAAGCTTCTCGCGTTCTTTCTCTTCCACGAGGTCTACTAGGGATGCAATTTCCCTGCTAAATTCCTTATAGGTTTCGTGCTCGTTATCTAAAAGCATTGCCTCTAGCCGGTTTGCTTTACGCTTATAGCTTCGAAGTAAAGCTAAAGTCTCTTCGGCTATATCGGTAAGGCACTCCGGGGGCCTATCTTTAGCGCTAGGGTAACCCTAGGCTTCTCGTTCGATAACTCCCTCTAAATAGTTCGTAACAGCTAGGTATTCTACACAGCTGCTATTTTCCGGGTTAAGGGTATCGAGAAGGTCCTTATTATATTCCGGGTTAAGGGCATCGAGAAGGTCCTTATCGTCTTCGAATTCGCGGTAGGCTGGAGGGGACTCCGAGCCGTATAGGGCAGCCGTAGCTACGCTGCCCTCCGAGAATTCTTCGGTATTAGCGGGGCTATAAGCATCGGGTATATAGCCTCCGGTGAGATCTTCTAACTCCGGGGCCTAGCTATAGTTGTGCTAGTACTAGGTTTCTCAAGGGAATTCCTCGGAGTCGTATTAGGTTGTTAGGGGTATGTCGTCGTTATCCGGCTCCGGCCCGGGCTCCGGCCCGGGCTCCGGCCCCTCTAAGTCCGGAGCGGACTCTATAGAGGAATCCGGGGAGTCTAGGGAGTCCGGGGAGTCCGGGGAGTCCGGGGAGTCCGGGGGTGCTAGACAGACCCCCGCGTTATCTATAGAGTTATCTATAATCTCTCCGTCCTCTAAGTCGATCACTAGATCCTCTATCACGCTGTCCGGAGCGTCCGGACTATCCGGGCCGGCCGGGTCCTCCGGTCCGGCCGGATCCTCGTCCGGGTCCGACTATCTAAATAAGTCCTCCTCTTCTTTAATAGAGGGCCTAACTAGGCTATCTAGAATAGGTGCTATTTTATCCTTAGGATCCCTAATAGTCGTAAAACGTTTTTCGTAGTAGGGATAGGCAGAAAAGCCCTTAGGATCGTTGTTAAAAAGCGTAGGATCGAGAGCTTCTCTTAAAGGCGGTAGAGAGAGCCTAAGAGGTCCCTGCTCTAAGGTATTAAGGCTTCTAGAAGCCGCCGGTTTTCCTTTAGCTAGATTTTTCTTCCGGTAGCAATCTTTAGCAATATGCCCTGCCTTCTTATAAAAGAAGTAGGTAAGGCTCTTATAAATGCTATTGTTTTTTAAGCTTCCGGCCGGTGCCGAATAGCTAGTTATTCCCGGGTTTAGAATAGCATCTAGGTCTATAAGGTCGCCGTAATTCGTCTATTTCCCCTTTTTCTTCGAAAAAACCTTATACCCCCCTCGGGGGTCCTTCTTCTATTGCCGGCCTTAAAAAAGCCGGTCGTCGATTCTAACTGCTTAGGCTATAAACTCGACGAGGGTGTCGGGACGGTCTTATTTAAAGATCTCGTCCTTCACATCGTCCTTTAGCCCCTCGTAAAAAAACCGCTATTATAGCGTCGTCGTCTTATTCTAATTTCGATATTATCTGCCTAAACGAGGCAGGATAATTAGAAGCAGAGGTTGTTTATCGTAAATACCGCAGCTTATGCTCTACGGCTCTCTTCTTGTTACCTATACCGAAGGTCTACTAGAGGTTAGTTTTAAAAGCTTAATAGCTATTAAAGATATCGTCCGTAAGTTTATCCCGGTCCCCCTCTGCCTCGGTAACCCTATTCCTAAGGATAGGTTTAAACTAGGTTAAAGCTAATCCCCTTAAGCAGCTAGCTGTAAAGAAGACCTTCGCTTTATTAATAGAGAAGGAATCCGGAAAGGAAAGAAAGAAGGCCTTTACTTTAGCTAGGTAAGAAATTCCTACAGCTTGCCGGCTTCTCCGGTGTAAACAGCCGGCTTTAGGGTTTTAACAATTTCCCCGAACTGCCGGGGGTAGCGGAAGTCCGGAACCGGGGCCGGGACCGGGGCGAACCCGGCTAGGCCCGGAGGCGGCGGCGGTCTTAGGGCGGCGGTATAAGCCGGAGCTGGGCCTATAGGCGTAGTAGCAGAAGCAGCAGCCGTAGCTATAGCCGGACGAGCTGCCGGGCGAGCTGCCGGGCGAGAGGTTAAAGAAGTAGAAGAAGACATTCTTAAAGAAGTAGTTGTTTTTAGTATTTTTTTTAAAAAGGGTTCTTTAAATCCATCAAGACTAAAATAAGATCTAAGATCTAATAAATCGGAAAGATTAAAAAAAAGTTAAAGGGGTAAAATAAAGACTAAGCAAAGATTAAACAAAGATTAAGCAACGGTCTTAAAAACACACTCCGTGGCTAAGCAAAAGGTAAGAGCTTTTATCGTATAATAGAACGGTTAGAAGATAGAAGATAGTCTAACCGGACTAAGTCTCTAATAGTTAAAGACTAATAGAGGGCGTTATTTGTCCTTAAAAGCTATAGGGGCGGAATAGTAAGTAGAAGAGCACTTAGGGTCACTTATACTAGACCGGCTGGCTAAGTCTAAGCAAGTAGGGGTAGTCGAGGCTAGAGCACTAAGGGCACTACTAGAAGAGGTATAGGTCACTTAGTAGGCAGTTAAACTAAAACAGTGATAAAAGCTAAAGAAGAAAGGAAGGAAGGAGAGCCTAAGGAAGGGCGGACTAAAGTTCCTTTATATAGCTCTTCCCGTCCGTCCGGACGGTCCCGGTACGTCCCTTTCCTTCTAGCACCTTCTGCCACGTATCCCTTACACTGCCCCGAACTAATACAGGTCCCTAGGGCTGCGTAAGGGCTATATAGGTCGGCTGACCTCGAAAAGGCTGCCTCCTACGTCGTTCTAAAGCCCTTATAGACTAAACTAGGTTATATAGGTCCATTTATGCACGACGTGCATAACGTTATGTAGGTAGGTTATACGACATAAGTCGTGTGACCTCCTTATGCGGAGGATCGGACGAATAATCGGTCCCGGAAGCCGAGAGGGCTATATTAGGCCTATAGCTCCCGGTAGTCTAAGTGTCGGTCCCTTATGCAGGGCATTAAGCCAATTATCGGGTCTTATTAGCTAGGGGTGCCTAATAAGATCGTCGGTGTGACCGTAGCTGCGTGGTACGTCCCGTACCTAAGGAAGCTAAGTCCTAAAGGACTTAGGTTCGAAAAAGGGGTGTGTCCTAGGCTAAAAAGGGGTGTAACCGGATAATAGGTAAGTCCGTGGCAAACATCTTTATGCTAAGTCATAAAGTACCAAGTACTAAAGTACTAAGTACTAAAGTACTAAGTACCCCGGTACCCTCGTACTAAGTACTTCCGTACTTAAGTCCCTTAGTACTTAAGTCGTCCCGTACTTTAGAAAAAAGAAAGTAAACTAGGAACCTAGATTAGTAGTTCTATAATATTCAGAGCTAGGCTAAAGGATAATCTTAAAATTAAAACGACTAAGGAATTCGGCCTAGCGGGCTTATTGCTAGTTAAAGAGCTTTATAGTTATAAAATACTAAAGATTCTTATAATCTAAGGCTATCTTAAACTTAGGCAGGCCTTTAAGCTTAAGGCGCTACTCTTCGAGAGATTTTATAATCGCGAGGAGTTCCTTATCGTAGATCTTATAATTATACTTTTAAGCGGAGTATTTTAACGAGAAGAAGGCAACCGGATAGTAACGACTATCGTCGAAGAGCTATATTAGTATACCTTTAGCGGCTTAATTAAAAGCATCTATCTAAACTATAGTCTTACGATAAAGGTCGAAGTATATAAGGACTAAGGCGGTAGTAAAGGCGTGCTTAAGGGCTTCGTAGGCGTAGGCGTAGGCGGGGGACTAAATCTAAGGGGCAGAGTTCTTCGTAAAGGCGTTTAGAAGGTTCGTTCGTAAGCTTAAAAAAGCCACGAATAAAACGCCGATAAAAATTAGCGAATCCTAAGAAGCGCTATAGGTCTTTAATAAAAGAGGGGGTAGGCTAGTCTAAGACTATATAAACCTTTTTAAGGTCTATACGAATGCCTTTATCTAAGATAATTAGGCTAAGGTACTTAGTCTTAGTAATATAGAAATTATACTTATCTACGTTAAGCTAAAGGCCGGCGGCGTTAAAGCGCTTAAGAACCGTATTAACGTAGGCCTAGTTTTCCTCCTACGTCTTTAAGAAGATTAAGACGTCGTTTATATAGGTAAAGTAAAACTCATTAAGGATGCCGTAAAGGGCCGTATTAATAAAACTCTAGAAGTAGGATAAAGCGGCGGTAAGGCTAAAGGAGGTAATATAATACTTAAAAAGCCTATACTATATAGCGAACGCGGTCTTTTACTTATATCCTTCGGCAATACGAAGGTAGTTAAACGCCGCGATAACGTCGATCTTAGTAAAAAACTTCGCCTTCCGGATATAGGCGAGGGTATTATAGATAAAGGGTAAGGGAAAACGGTTCTTAATCGTAGCCTTATTTAGGCCGCGATAGTTAACGTAAAAACAGACGCCCCCGCCGGGCTGATAAGTAAGCATAATAAAGGCAATAGCGGGGGAGGTAGAGCGGCGGATAAAGCATTTCCTAAGCTGCTTATTAACGTACGTAGGGACGATCCGGTTCTCGGCTTTGCTAAAAGGGCGGGGGTAGGTATATAAAGGTTATATTCCCTCCTTAAGGTTAATCTAAGTATTAATAGTATAGTAAAAGGCGAGCTTATCGGCCTCGCTCTTAAGCTATATATAGATTATATAGTAGAGCTCCTTTAATACCTTAGCCTAAAGCTCGTCGAGCGTATAAGGGACTTCCTCTTACTTCTTAAAGAATTTAGCGATATCGTTAAGGGAGATCTTATTAAGGCAGATTTTATTAAGGTAATCGTCGACGAAGTCGTAAAGGCAAAGGTTAAGGCAGGCTTTTATATCCTTAGCGTCTATATATTTAGTTAAAACGGCTTAGCAAAAGTCCTTAGGGATATCTTAGTCAATAGGTAATAAAGGCTTAATAAGCAATAGCTTAACGGTTAAGGCTTTAATTAAGGTCTAAGAGGTCTAGACTTTAGGCTATAAGTAGGATATTACTATTACGTTAACGTTAAGCATTTAGATATTAAACGCTAAATTATTAAAGGATAGGAAATAGAAAGGCTAAGGTCTAATAGTCTTATAACTTAGTCGCGACGTAGGGCGGCGGTAGCTAGCGGTCCTTTAGATAAGATAGGGGTAAGGAGGTCGAACGTAGTGGCGAGGGTAAAGGGTAGCCGGGTAGTTAAAGTCGTAGCTAGAGTCGGAGTTAGCGTCGTTAACCTAGCGGGAGGAGTCCGGATAGGCGGGTTTACCTACGTCGGGAATATCCTTAAAAAACGTAGAAAGGGAGGGGCTAAGAGACGGGGGAATAAACTCGAAAACGTCGCTAAAGCAGACGGAACGGATAAAGACCGGAGGATAGGCTAAGGCCGTACGGGCGGGAATAGGGATCGCAGCGGTAGGAATAGGGATTATAGCGGTAAGGGGTTCGCCCTCGTCGTTAGAATCTTCGATAAAGGGGGCAAGGGGAAAACGAATTATATTTATTAATTATATTCCCTCTAAAATAAAGGCAAAGGGAGCTAGGATAGGGCGGGTAAAGTAGGCAAGGGTAGCCGAAAGGCCTAGGATAAGATAAGGCTAGTAGTCCGAGAGGCAAAAGGCTAGAGAAAAGGGGGACTAAAAGGAAAGAGAGTTACCGCGCTAGCTAATAATAAGGTCGTGCCGGCGTAGCTAAAGGAGGCTAAAAATAACCTTATAGCTAAGCTTTATAAGAAAGAAGTAAGTGACTTAGTATAAGCGCTAATCCGGGAGACCGAAAAGACGTAATAGGTAATAGAGCCGGACTTATAGTCGCTACTATCGGCGAGAGAAAGCCGACGCGGGAATTAGAGCTAGCGGATAGGAAGGGGAAGGCGGTGCGCGGTCTAAGCGTATATAAAGGCGTATCCGGAATAGCCGGAGTTAATTAAAGCACTTATAACAATATCGGCGGACATAAGGGATAAAGGCATAAGTAGAGCACGCGGTTATAGTCCCGCGGGGAGGCAAAGATCCTCCCCGGTATCGAATAAAGCTATAAACTTAGACACTAAGAGCTCTATCGCGCGATAAGGCGAAGGAGCTATATATTTCCCGAAGATAGGGAAAAGGCAGGGAGGTCGTTTACTTCGCTCTTAATAAAGCCTTGCTTAATAGCGCGAACCTAGTAGCGGGGGGGAGGGGGTTTAAGGAGGCGTAGGGCAAACGTACCGCTACTACGGCCCTAGCCGCGGCTAAAGCCGGAACCGGCGCTAGGACTAGCGCTAGGGTTAGCGCTAAGGTTAGCGCTAATACCTTTATAAGGGTAGGTCCGGGCGGTATAGGTAGCGGTAGCCGGCTAAGCGTAGTAGAGGCAAAGACGGTTCTTAAACCGCCGTTGCGTCTTAGCGTTAGTAAGCCGGGCCCGGAATGCGTTAAGCTATATTAGGTTACCGGCAGGAGATATAGGTAAGACGGGCGAGGTAAGGCTAAGGCGAGCGGGATTATTAGGCGGCTAAAGTTTAGAACGGGCCTTAATACGCTGCTAGTTGTCGTAAAGCGTAGAATATATCTTAGCCTAGGCCGTAAAGTCGTTATAGGCTAGGCATTTAACCTATAGAGCGGCGGCGTTAGTAAATTCGATAGAGACCTTTAAGTAAAGGTAGGCGACGTAAGTAGTGCCGTTAAACGATAAGTCGGCTTAAAGCTAGGTAAACTTCGAATAGAAGTCCGGCTAAGAGATATTCTTTATCGATAGGGCGTTAAAGTCGGCCTCCGACTAAACGTAGGTAAAATTAGCACTAAAGACTAGGCTAAGGTCGTCGGTAAGGGCTTTAATAGTAGTATATTACTAATCGGCGAAAGACTTATTATTTAAAACGTCTTAAGGAACGCTAGTAATAATAGAGGCGGCCCGGCCGGTAAGCCGGCTAACCGTATAGAGAATACGGTCTTATTCCGTAGGGTATAAGCCGGCGTCCTAACGGAGCTTAATAGTAAGGCCGTTGCGCTAGGTCCGGAAAGCTTCTATAACGACGACGAGGGGTGCTATCGCGCTAATAGCAAAAGCCACTAGTGATATTAATTATATCACTGCCCCTTACGTACACCTTATAAAGCCGACTACGAGCCGCACCTATATCGCACCTTACACTTATCCCCTCTTTAATAGCAGTATGTCCTAGGCTGCACGTATGCCCCCGCACGTGACCCGGCGCGCTATAGGCCTCGGCAACCGCAGGCAGGAATAACCTAGTAGACGTTGACTTAAGACGTAGATATGTCGTCGCATTGCCACCCGATGCGCCGCCTCTGCGGTACGTGTGCGCTACGCGCCCTACGCCGACACACCTGCCTTACAGCCGCTGCCTAGCCCCTTTCTTTAAGGGGTCTCGAATAGAGAGGCTATTAATTAATATCACAATTGTAACGACAACGAGGGGTGCTATCGCGCTAATAGCAAAAGCCACTAGTAATATCAATTGTATTACTGCCCCTTACGTATACCTTATAAAGCCGACTACGAGCCGCACCTATGTCGCACCTTATAGCTTCCTAACGTTGCTTTTAAGTGCCGGAGTCGCCGGCGAACCTCTTAATGTCGGCGATATAGGAACGGGTAGGGGCAAGGGTAGGGGTAAGGGCTAGGGCTTAGTCCCGGGCTACGTTACGCTCGGTAAGGACGAGGGGAGAAGACGTAGTACGGTTAAGCTACCGCTAGAGATCGGCTTTAGGAGACGAGTACTCTTATATCTAACTTAACGTAAGCATTATTAAGGCAAGTAAAGGACTCGGCCTATAGGGCGTGGAAATTAGGGGTAGCGTAAGCTTAGATATAGGTGAACGAGTCGAATATAGGCCGTTAGGCCTAAAGCAGAGTAGCGAGACGGGGATAGCGGGAAAGATAGTCGTTTTAAAGCTCCGGGTCGGCGGGAGTCGGCGGAGTAACGGCTAAGGTAGCGGCGGATAAAGGATCGGTCTCTATAATAAGGTCGGATACTATAGATTAGATAGGGCAACGAAGAAGATAATAGGGAAGGGGTAAGAGGAGGGAAGAAGGAAATCTTATGTAATTCGCGTCGAGACGGCGTATCTACACCGGGAACATTCTAATAATCGAGGAAAACTTAGTCGAAGGGGTCTAGCGAGGAGGCGGACTCGCGTCGCGAAGAGGGGAGATTAGAAAAGAAAGGGGTAAGATAGCGAGATTATTAATTAAGGGCAATAGGATAAAATAGTAGATTAAACTATAAGGTAATAAGCTTAAGGGGGCGTATATAATTGTTATTAATCCACGAAGGGACATAGCTATAGACTAGGTCTAAATGTTTATATATACAATATAGAGGTTACGTAGGATAATATATAAAATAACCCGACACCGTAATAACTACCTTCTAATAGACGAAGGAGTGTTTATAAACAGTATACTATAAATAGCTATAGCCGTCTATGTAGATAATCTCCTATTCTTTAGACCTATAGAGCGTGTAATAACCTAAGTAATAGTTTAAATAAATAAAACCCTGCCGATTAAATCGCTAGGGGAAGTTAAAGACTTCTTAGGATTATCTATATAAATAAATAGAGATACAAAGGAATTATATATATCTTAAGCAACCTATATAAAAAGAAAAATAAAGGAATTTAAGAAATAAAATATAGGAACCTTTAATACACCTGCTACTAAAGGCGTTAAATTAAATAAATTAGGAATAAAGAACGCCTTTAAAAAAGACATACTCTTATACTAAATGCAAATAGGCTCCTTACTATTTTTAGCCCTATTTAGAAGGCCTAATATCCTACGTAAGATTTTCTTCTTAGTCCGACTCCTCGCATTTTAAAGCCCTCGACGTTATATAGAAATACCTAAATAAATTCCCTAACCTATGCCTATACTATAACTGCAATATACTAATACTAGATTTTTATTTTATAGCCTATATAGATTCCGAATAGGCTAGTGACCTTATAGACCGACGATCGGTCTTTTAATACTATTTCTTTATACGCAATAATCTTATAAGCTAGTTATATTAAAAAAACATTTATATCGCTGTCTACTTACAAAGTAGAGTCTATAGGCCTTAGAGAGGCTAATAAGGAGGCTTTATACCTATATAGCTACCTATATAGCTACCTAAATAGTATAGTAAAAGAGTTGTTTATATCTATATCTAATAAAGTCCCGTTAATATTCTCCGATAGTCATTTAGCACTAAAACTAGTAAATAACCTAGAATCTTATAAACTCCGGAAATATATCGGCCTCGCCTATAACTTCACCCGCAATCGTATTCTACTAGGCGAAATAGAAGTATTTTATATAAAATCCGCCGATAATATTACTAATATATTTATAAAAGAATTAGGGCGTATACTATTTAATAAGTTTCTAGGCCTCCTAGGTCTTAAATAGGATCCTATATATAAAGATAAATAGAGGTTTTTAGCTACTCTTTCTTATGCTTTCTTCTAGCTTTCCTCTATATAACCTTTAGTTTTTTCCTATATATAGGTTTACTAAACGGACTAATAAATATATAGTAGAGGTTTTTCAATTTTTCTCTATATTATATAGCATAGTTATTCTTCTCTATAGAAAAAGGGTTTTCCCTAGAAATAGGGTTTTTAAAGAGTTTTATAAATCTTAGTTAGTTATAAACGGATATACATAAAGCGTACTTCTTATACAATAAGTACCCTTTAAGAGGGGCTATAAGGGAGTAGATATCTCCCGATTGGTTTATTCTACCGGCATATATAAATATACATTCGAACCGCCGTATATTATTGCATATAATATAAGTCACCCGGCTGTATTAGCTGCCCGGATGCTTAAGATACCGAATGCCGAAGTATATAGTGTATATAGGGACTAATATACGCATAGTCTATAGTCGGGCCCCGGTTAACTAGGGTCACCTATACTACCTCCTATTACTCGCGCAATTAATCACGTAATAACTAGGATACTATTAACGTTATACAACGTTAGGGGCTATATAGGGCATTAACCCGGGCCTAGACTATAGGGATGCAATAGGCTATTACGTCCCTCACGAGCCTATTATATAACCCCCTTAGCTAAGGACGGCAGGTAGGTATTCCGTTGTATTATAACTGCGGTTAGTGCGGGCTAGGGGCCTTGTTTAAGAGGCTCCGGTACCTATATATACATCCGTTAGTCCTATAGTTAGGTAGCTGCATGCATCCTTATGTTTACGAGTCTACCCCTTTCTTTACTCTTCTGCTGTAATATTTATACAGCTGATTTCCTGCATTTAAGAGTTATAAGCCCGGCCGCATAAGCTAGGTCTCTTTCGCTTAAACAACGCTAAATCGAAGCTATCGACATCGCATTCTTTTAACAACGGCATTAGGCTCTAACCTTAGTGTTGTCACGAAGAGCTAGCTTTAAAGAAGGATTAAGACAATAAAACAACACATAGTTATCCCTCGTAACGACGAGGTAAAAAGAACGATTATAGCGATATCTACATCCGGAGAGGTAAGTATCGTAACGCTTAAGGAAAGCCTTAATTAGACCCTTTAGATTCGGGATATTAAGGGCTAGGCGAAGATCTACTATATCTAGGAATATATCGACCCGGCGGGATCCGAAGAGCTCGATAAGCCTATTAAGATTAGCTAGGAAGAGTTTAAACGCAACCTTAAGGAACAACCCTAAAGAGTAGCCTTTATAGACGTTAAATTTAACAATAGGACTACTAACTATAACAATCGGCTTAATAATGCGACGATAGAGTTCCGTTTTAAGCAGGATAGCTAGAACTTAGCCGTTGGCCTATTTAAGACCTAGGAAAAGGCTATAATTCGCATCGAAGAGCTAATTAGTAAGTCAATTAGTAAGGATCTTAAGGGAGAGACCCTCGTATAGACCTTACCTCGAAGCAGGATCTAGGAACTCAAACAGAAGGTCTTACCCTTAGAGGAGGAGGAAAAGACCCTCGTGGATAACCGGTACTACTAAATTATCGGCAAAAAGGGAAATCGGGACTAGAAGGCGTAGGCCGATTAACTTAATTAAGTGATTATCGACTCTAAGGACCTAAAAGTCACGACTTTAAATAATATTAAGATCCGATAGGATTTTCTTCGGGCTATAGAGGAATTCGACCTTAGTTAGGCCTTAAACGAGAGATTAAATAATGCCTTCTATAAACGACTTAAGGGCGTCGTTAATTAACTCCGAACCCCCTAAGGAACCTTATCGCGGAATTTAAACGTAAGGTAACCCTTCGAAGAAATCTAAACCTTAGGTTAACTAGAACTCTCTAGCACCGAAAAAAGAGTTAGGGTAGTCGTAGTGCCTATATAACACTCACCGGACTAACAATAAGGAGAAGTAGTAGGAAGGCTGCTTCTTATTCCATACGATATTTAAAAAGGATCCCCCTAAGGGATAGGAACCGAAAGACGGACTAAGGGCTAGGATTAACAAGTGGCTTTAAGATAACCCGGAAGGTAAGAAGAGGGCAATAGCATAGAAACCCTCGGGAGTAGGTAAGGCAGATAACACAATTACGGTCCTAAACAGCGGCAACGGCGAGGCAGGCGAATATAGTTTCTCGTATTAACACGATATTATAAGTTAACCTTACCTTTATTAAGAATAAACCTCTTAGAAATAAAGTTATCTACGATTTAAGGGCGAGTATATATATATTTAATAACATTAGGTGGTTTAATAAAAAGACGTTTACCTAAGGGTTGTAAGAAGAGGTCCGCGCTAGTAAAACCGCGCTTATAGTCTAAGGGGTAGGATCCGTAGTTATCCTACTCTTAGGGGGCAAGAAGCTCCTACTTAAAAACAGCTACTATATCCCTAAGATGCCGATAAGCGTCTTTTCCGTTCGATAAGGGATTAAGGCTTAGGTTTATTAGAACTAGCACGACAACACGCTATTCTATAAGCCGACGGGCGAGCAGCTTACTTAGCTTAAGGAATTCGAGGACTAATACGTTATTGCGAGCTTGCCGGATGCCCTAGGAACTATTTTTACGACGAGTCGACGACTTAAGCCACCTTCGAATAAGGATCTCGCGGACCTTTAGCATAAGCGCCTAAGGCACCTAGGGCCGGAGGCTATAGGTCTACTAGTTAATAAGTCCGTAGGCACGAAGCTTTATAGACCGGCAACCTATAAATGTAAGGTATATGCTATAGGAAAAGCGAAACGGCAAGTCTCCTAAGACCTACCAACGTTAAGGCCGTAGGGAGCCGGGGTTTAATTTAGCTTTAACCTCTATACGGGCCCGGAAGTAAGTGCCGCGGGATTTAAATACTACGCCTTATTTACCTATATAACAACTAGCATAAGGTTCTTCTACGCTATTAAGCAGAAGACCGAGGTCCGGGACGTCTTTAAGAAGCTAATTGCGAAGCTCTCTACGCGCTACGGGATTTAAATAATTATCTTAGTCACTAATAGAGAGAAGGCCCTAATCACTAAGGAGATTAAGCAGTATACGGATAGACTTAGCCTATAGCTCTTTATGTTAGCCCCTTTAACGCTAACTTAGAATAGTTATACGGAGAGATTAAGGGCTATTGTTAAGGAAAGGGCTAGACTAATAAGTCTTAACTCGTAGATCCCTAACACCCTCTAGACCGAGACCTACCGAACGGCCGTCTACCTGCTAAACCTAACGCCCTTTATAAGGGTCGATAAGATAGGAAGGAGTCCTTATAAGCGATAGTAGTAGTATATAAAGGACTATAACCCCTTATACAGCTATATTAAGGAGATCCGACCGATAATTACGTATTTACGCGTGTATAGATATATAGCATACCTAATAACAACGGATGCCCTCGAATATATTAAATCTTATAAGTCCCTCTCACAGACCGCGCAAAGGGCATATATTAGATATCTAGTTAGGTATAAATCTACTAACTAATTTATTATTTAGGTCCCTTCCCTAGGATAGACAAAGCTTTTAACCTCTTCGAATATTCGATTTAATAAGGATGTTATATACAATCTAAGGAGGGAAGAAGGTGCGTAGGCTCTATACACCTATACTTATAATATTCTCCGATAGATAAACGCAATTAATATACCCGAAGATAATAAGGACGATAAAGAGGGGGCCTACGAGTACCCTTAGACCGATAAGACTACTAGACTACGATATACAGCGGCTGAATTTATGCTAGTATTTAATTATAGGAGGTAGAATAAGGGGGTAACACCCCCGGCAATAGAGGGTCTATACGTCTCGCCTCCTCCGACCGGTAAGGTAGTCTCCTTCGATGCCGTAATACTACCTAATCTTAAGGGTAGGAATCCCGCGACACCGGAACTAGTAATACTAGAGCCTATAGGGGGGGCAATTAGCCTTAGGACGCCTCTTTTAGAGGTCTTAGGGGTGCCTCCTCCTCTAGGGGGTAAATTAAAAGCCGAAACGGCTAATAGACCTAACCTTAATGGCCGACCTTGCATAGAGGAGCGTTTAGACATAGAGGAAGACGTGTCGGCTTTGTTAAAGCCGTTACGCAAGGAGCGGGATACGTCTTAAGATATAAACCCTAGCAACATCGTTAAAGGGAAGAGAAAGAGAACTTAAAGGACCCTATTTATTAATAATGTTATTGCGAGGGCTTTAACCGATAGACTATACATCGAGGATATACCTTTTATGCCTACCTCCTATAAGATAGCGATAGCCTCGCCCTATAAGACCTAATGGCTTAGAGGAATAACCTACGAAATTAAGGATTAGGAGTAACTTTTAACCTAGGTTAAGACCCTAAAATCTAAGGCTGCGAAGAAGGGAGAACTCTTAATTCCAATAAGATAGGTCTACGCTTATAAGTGCGATCTATAGGGATATATAGTTCGATTTAAAGCCCGTCTAGTTGTTCGAGGAGATCGCCAACCGGAAGATAACGAGGATACGTATACGGCGACCCTTCGAGCGAGGACCTTTAGGCTGCTAATAGCCCTACTATGTCTCGAGGATATAGAGTCCGCGTAGTATAACGTTAAGACGGCTTTTCCAAATACAATACTGCGATTTATAGTCTACTATTAGCTTCTACCCGGATACGCGGAACTAGGCTTATGCATACGGCTTCTACGAGGGCTATACGGCCTAAGAATCGCCCCGAAACTCTAATATAAGGACCTTACCGGCTTCTTTAAGTCTTTAGGCGCGGAAACCCTAATTAAGGACGCCTATATAATAGTCTATAAGGTAGTAATTATCTTCTTCTTCGTAGACGATATCGCGATAATATATCCGAAGGAGCGGAAGGATAACTAGCTTAAACTCTATAAGGCCCTTATAGCGAAATACACCGTTAACTTTATAAGGGAACTACGTTAGTTCTTAGGGATTAAGATAATCCGGGATAGGCCCTATAGGAAGTTATAGCTTTCTTAGGCATCTTATATCTCTAAGATAGCGAAGAAGTTTTATATAGACGACGATTCGGGCTTTAGCGCGCTTAAGATCCCCCTAACGACGGATAAGCTAATTCCCTACGAGGAAAAGGCGAGCGACGAAGAGGTCTATTACTTTCTTTCTTTAGTAGGCACGATCCTACATCCGGCGATTTACATAAGGGCGGACGCGGCGTTCCCGGCGGCACGGCTGGCCTAGTTTAGCTATAACCTAGGTCTACGATACCTTCGAGAGGCAAAGAGGTGCCTAGCGTATTTATATACTACGCGGGACCGTTGCATCTATTTTAAAGCGACTAACGAGATAAGGAGGTTTCTCTATGCGTTAGACTCCTCGTTCGCGGACGACCCTACGTTAAGGAAGTTATTATAGGGGTATATATTCTTATTTCTCGGCGGGCCCGTAGATTAGAAAGCCACTAAGCAGGCTACTATCACGACCTCGTCTACTAAAGCGGAGCTCCTAGCTTTATTAAGGACCGCGAAAGAGCAGATTTAATTTACTCGACTTATTAAGGAGCTTAGGATCTAGGTTAAAGGCACCGCGGAGCTATAGTATAATAACCTTTAAACGATTAGGCTATTGACCGAGCTAAGTGCCCGGCTTAAGACGAATTTAAAGCATATCGATATCTATCGACATTGGCTTCGTTAAGAGGTGTAAGAGGAACGGCTTTAGGTTAAATAGATTAAGTCTACCGAGAACCCGGCGGACGGTATAACTAAGGCCCTCCCTTTATAGAAGCACGAAGACTTCGTAAGGCAGCTCGGTATAAGGGACCGCCCTAAGGACTTAGATAGGAAGGACTAGGACGGCGCGGATAAGACCTTCTAGGGTATGTTTTTATAGTTTATGCGAATTTAGCCCCCTATCTAACATTAGGGGTAGTATAATAGATATAGGCCGTTCCGACTAATTCGAACGAGCTATTTTATTTAATTATTATATTGTCTTTGCGTTGCTATAGTCTCTATAAGGACTATAGCAAGGGGGTATGTTAACGTTATGCAACGTTAGGGGCTATACGGGGCATTAACCCGGGCCTAGACTATAGGGATGCAATAGGCTATTACATCCCTAACGAGCCTATTATATAACCCCCTTAGCTAAGGACGGTAGGTAGGTATTCCGTTGTATTATAACTGCGGTTAGTGCGGGCTAAGGGCCCTATTTAAGAGGCTCCGGTACCTATATATACCTCTGTTATTCCTATAGTTAGGTAGCTGCATATATCTTTATGTCTACGAGTTTAGACCTCCTTTCTTCACTCTTCTACTATGATATTCATACAGCTGATTTCCTGTATTTAAGAGATACTATACGAGGTTAGACTATACATACCTAGCATAGAGTTAATAGCGCTTTTTATCCCGATAATTAGTTAAGTTATATATACCTTTATTCCTATGCAATTAGCTATATAAAGGGATCTTAGTCCGCACTTAGATAGACTATTACTAAGCAAACTTATATCCTCTTCTCTCTCTTATCTTTATATCTTCCTCGACACTTTCTATACTACTATAATCCTCTGCCTTTAAGCTTCCCTTCAGGCTCTTATTTCTTCCTATCGTATACGCTAGTAGGGGCGTCTCGTCCGGCCCTATCGGATGGGAATATAGCGGCGGCCGGCGGTAAGACGAATAAGGAGTAAGCGAGCTACTAAAGTAGTCTATAGCGGAGTAGCCTTAAAGGCTTAAGTCTCGGGGGAGTTTAAGGAGGTAATCGGGGATATTAAGCGGGCGGTGTCTTAAGCGAATAGCAATATTCTATATAGGGGGTACCGAATCGGGTAGCCGGGGTTTAAAGGGTATAGTGCTAGCCTAAGTAGATAATCTCCGGTAGATAAGTCGGTAGGACGGTCTAGTCCTTTAGAATATCGATTTCTTCCTACTAAAAGAGAGGTTCCGGCACGTCCTCTACTGTTATAGGGACCCTTTATTTTAAGGTAATCGTCGGAGTAGTCTAAATCTCTACGACGTTATAAAAATACACTTTTTAGCGTTATTAGTGCCCTTTAAAAGCGGAAGTAAAAGGAGTCCTAAGGACTACCCTATCCTCGACTATAACGTTTAAAGGCAGGCAGTATCTTATATAGTAGGGGGAATTAAAGCGGACTTAAAGAGATTTCTAAAGCATAGTTAGTTCGTATTCTTAAAGCTAAGGGATGCCTAAGATAACCGGGGTAGAAGGGGATAGGTTTATAATAAAGAAGAGCATAAGTTCTATATGTTTACTAATAGTTATCCGGGCTATAAAGTAGTCCGTTATTTACGTAGATAGTACGCTATCTACCTATCGGAGCGGTCTAGGTTTAAAGAGCTTTTTTATAGTAACGTTATATTTTCGTATAATAGCGTAAAGATCGGCGAATGCCGCGGTAGTATAGCTAGAATCTACGAGGGAGGATATATTAACGTAGTAAAGGGACTAAGGGTTACGTATAAAAGAGAGACGAATATAGAGAAGGATTAACTTTTTATTACTATTCGATAAACTAATCCGAAGATTTATTCTATCTTAGAGCAATAACCTTATCCTTTTATCCTCCTTTATATATATATAACCCTTAAGAGCGACTTACTCTAGGGATATATCTTTTAGCAGTAGCCTTAACGTCGGCTGCTTGCCTTATAAATCCGTTTTCTTTTCCTTAAGGATATAGCCTTATTCGTAGTCGGCTATACGGATGAACTAACCCCGGCTATACCTACCGCCGCGGGCGCCTTAAGATCCTCGGCCGAAGCTAGGGGAGGGGGCACCTCGGCCTTAAAACTAGGGACTACTATAGTAGGGAGGCATTAGAAGCGGATTAGCCTTTTTAGCCGGGTCGTAAGCCTCCTTCTAGTGTCTAGGTTCTCCGTAAGCTATATAGAGTTAATTATTAACCCTAAATTATCGTTTAGTATCGGAAAGTCGGTTAACGTCTATAGGGTTATTATATAAGAGTTAGGTAAAAGCGGTTAAGGTAAGGGTAGGTATAAGTGTTAGCGGGAACTATAAATTAGGGGCGGCCTCCTTCTCGAGCTTTTAATAATAAGCGTAATTAGCTAGATTCTTTATAAAGATATCTATCTACGCCGATTACTTTTCGTAGTCGGCGTTAAGGGTCTTAGTCTATAGGCTTTTAACGAGATCGCTTATATCCTTTAAGATAAACGTCCGGAGGAGGTCGACCTACTATTCCTTTATCTTCCTTACCTTACGTATATAAGCGTTAAGGTCTACCTTCTAGATCTAATAGTTCTTATCGCCTTAAGGAAGATTATCGAGAATATTCTTAGCGGCTTACGTTAAATCTAAAACCTTATACTGCCTGCCTAAAGCTATAAGGAGCGTTGTTATAGTAGGCTATTCCTACTTCTCTCTCTTAGATAGTTTAGCTATAATAATAGCTATTTAATCTTTAACGAAGTTATAGGCCCGTTTACTAAGCCTATCGCTAATATAAAGGAGGTAGGCGCTATCTAAGTCGAACTATATACTATCGCGGAGGAAGATACCCTATATTTTAAGTTCCTAAGCCTTATACTTACGTTTACGGTCGGAGGTAGACCCTTTTTTAGTAAAGATCGGAGGGTCTACCGTCTTTCGTTTTCCTAACGACTATATTAAGGCTATTGTTTAAGACTGCAATATCTTTATAGTTAAGATCGTTAGATCCTTAGCCTTAAGAAGTTGCTCCTTTATAGCTAGGAGCTATCCTTCGTAGCTAAGAGCTAATCTCGTATAGTTAGACGTTCCTTTAACCTAGCATTCCGGTTAACCTAAGAGGCCTTTGCTATACGAGGGGATCGAAGACTCTCCTTAATATATATAAGGATATATCGGGTATCTAAGCTCTAAAGGTTTTCCTAGGTCTCCTATGCATTAGCGACTAGGACTACGTTATCGAACCTCTTAATCGCTTAAGCGATCTAAGGGAATTTGCTAATAAACTCTTTAGTAAGGGCCTTTAGACCGTCGCCTATAGCGTTAGAGGCTATAGGTATGTCCGCTATAAGGAAGGAGGAGGGTCTAGTCTAAGGTATTATCGGGAACTATAAAAGAATTTCTATAGGCTATAAAAGTTTCTATAGGCTAAGAAAAAGTTTTTAAGGGCTTAAAGGCTTAACGGAATGATTTCTTAGGGGTTGCGCTTAGTTCGCGACGACTAAGGAGACGAATAATAGAGCTGCTAGGACTGTGTTTTATAAAGCTAGGGATCGCGACGGGGCGTAATAAGAGATAGAATAAACTATCACGGCACTAAGTAATAGCTAGATAACCTTATTATTCTATAAAGAGGAGAAGAACTATATAGGCTAAGGGCTTGTTTATATATAGGACTATATATCACGTGGTATATCACTATGTACTATGTTATATAATATAGTACTATAACAGCTAGTATACGGGTTCTATAAAAGATTCGCCTTATGTAAAAGACGAAGGGAATAAAGGGACGTATAGAAGGACGGGATGTATACTACCTAACTAAGCTAAAAAAAAAAGCAAGTCGAAATGCGTATAAACACCGTGCCTATCCTAAGAATTAAAGTGCTTCTACTACCTATAAGTGCGTATTCGAAAGAAGGCTGGAAATTATAGAAACGCTTCCTATTATTATAAATATGCCTATCTAACCCCGAATCTATAATAAAAGAATCCCTTAACAGGTATTCTATAGTAGTCTATTAGGTAATAGGCGGTAAAAAAGTTGTGATAACGTTAGCGGTGGCCGTAGCTTAAACCGTCTTAGTCTTACTATTATCGTTCTTCTTCTACTGCTCGGCCTAGAGTAAGGCAGCATCGACTCTAGCCTTATTAGCCGGAACCTTAAGGAAATCATCTATAGTCTTTTAGATATCCTTATCGGGTTTCTAAGATAGAAGTCGAACGGAAGGGTTAAAGTAAGTATACTATCGGAAATAGTGCCGTTCTCTATAAACATATAGCGGACCTTCCTTCTTTGCTTTATCCTTATCTAAGGACGCAGCTGCTAAAGTAGTTGCCGATTTTTTAGTAGATTCCTTAGCTAGGGACTATATTCCCTAGCCTTAGAACTTCGCAAATGTGTTAGTCTTTAGCGCCTTTATTATAGCCTTTAAGGCCTACGAGCGCTCGAAAAGTTCGGATATCTTAAATCCGTTAGGGAAAGACTTCTCTTAACCTAGATTATTTAGTTAGGCTTCGTCCTCTATCTTATTTATCTAGTATTCCGTAAAGGGACTAGAAATCGGCTAAATAGCCTTAAGAAAAAGCTATATAGCTTAAAGACCTTCCGATTCCGGCAACTTAATGCGCCGGGCGTCGGTAAGGACCTTCTATTAGTTAGAAATCTATATCGTAATATCCGTCCGGTCTAGTGCTTTAAAAATAGTATAGAACTACGTAAGAATAGTCTTCTATTGCGTTTATAAAGTCGGCTTTATACGCCGCTATAGTAAAGCTAATTCCTTAGAAACCTCGTATTCGTCGGCAATCGTTAAGTAGTAGTTCCTAATATTCTAAACGATAAACTATTAAATTAACGTAAGAGATTTCTATTAGTCTTTATAAGCTTAGAGCAACGTATAATACCGGGAAAGGAGAAACTTAAATCTCTTAAGTTCTTCTTTAGATAAACTAGCAATATTAGCAATAGTCGCGTTAACTATTCTAGCTATTAGTTCTATAGGAAGAAGCAATAAGGGTTTTTAAAGTTTAAGCGTAATAGAAGGATCGATTTTCTTCTAAATCCCTTAAGCGAGTGCGTATTTTTAAATCGTTAAGATCTATCGGTCTTAGTCCGCTAGTCTATTTAAAACGGTCTTTAAAGTAATATCGGCTATAATAGATATAGTAACGTAGGTGAAAGTATAGTAAAATTACTAGAAGAAGGAAGTTAAATATATAATATATATAAATAAACCGTAAAAACTAAACTAAGTGCGGTAAAACACTAATAGAATAAGGTAAACGTACTAACTAATCCTCCGTAAGTTAATTCGCTAGATTAATAACGCTCTTTAAAAGGTATACTAGTCCTCTATAAGTTAATTCGCTAAATATAAAAGCAAAGGCTTTACTACCGTAAGTCGTAGCGTTAGTAAGCTAAAAATATAAGCCGTTAGAACTCTCTATACGTAGAGAAGTTCGTCCGGGATTATAACTATCGAACGCTAGGCAATCGGGTCCTTAACATTTAGGTAATAGCAATTAAAAAGGGAAGAGAGGCTCTAAGGCTAAAACAGCCTATACGAAAGGATTAAAAGCTATAGAATAAAATAAATCACTAAGAATAATAGCTCTTATCTTATCTAGTAGGGAGGCTAACTAATCTCTATATATAGGAAAACATCCTTAGACAAAATCAGCCGCGTAGACCTAAGGAAAAATAAGTAACGTAAATAATAAGACGGAAGGATCGGTAGGAAAAGCAATAGATCGTGTCGTATAATAAATAAGTTATATAGTTAGCAAATAAAACGTAGTGTAGTAAAAGACTAGTAAGTTCTACGGTAAAGGCCGTAACTATATAAAGGGATTCTATAGTAGAAGCCGTAGAAGGGAATTAGAATTCTACGGTAGAAGACCGTAGAAGGGAAGAGATTTCACGGGTAAAGACTATATAAATAACCGTAAAATCACCGTAAAGTCATAGTAAAATATAACCGAAGAAAAGTAGGTAAGTGCGCCTATAGAAGTGCGGGGTAAATAACCGTAGAAGCCCGTAGAATTCTATAGTAGAATCTAGGGAAGAACTAGGGATTTCCCGATAGAAAGCAATAGGGGAAGACGGTAATATTAACATTGCTTTATACTATAAAGAACACAGAATGTGTATAAGTCGCGGCAAGCCGCTTTACTTACTTAATATATATAGTAAGCTTTTTTATTATAGGGGGCTCTTATAAAAACGAAGTGCGGCTATTAGCTAGCCTTAAATAACACGCTATAATTGGCTAGAGTCTAAAAATCTAGCGCGCTAATTAGCTATATTTCCCCGGGGGTTTAACCGGCTAAAAATACTCGTTTTCTATTAGTAAGCCGTCCGGTAGGGTTTATCCCTAAATGTTAACTAATGAAATCCTACACGGCTATTAGCTGCTATATTATTCTCCCGGAGATTAACCGTATTAGGTTAATAAGCCCCGCTTTTATTAAGATCTAGGTTTAATTTCTAGTCCCCTAGCTATAGCAAAGCTTTGCTTATAGTTATGCCCCGCGGCATAAGGTATATTAAGTAATAATACGGGTCGTTTTGCTAGTTAATAGGCCTAAGACTATTACTAATACTTTAGCACGACCGTAAAGCCGGTTACGTCCGCTCGGCCCTATAGGAACGGAAAGGTTAAATAAGCAAACGGGGTACTTAAAGCTATTATCTACCGCCTATACCTCGATAATCCCTCCGTACCTTTAGCATAATGCTTTATACGAGCTATTTACCTATATAACCGTTAGGAAGGCCTATATTAATATAGCCCGTTCTTCTTACTATACGGAACTTAGCCTCTAGAGTAGCACTACGAAGCTATATATATAGTATATACCTACGATCCTATAGTAGAAGAGAACATTATATAGGCCCGAGAACTTATATAATAGCACCTAGCTCCTATTGCAAGAGGCTATATAATAAGCCGTAAAGCTACTCGTATATATATACGTATATATCTATAGGAACGTAAAGGGTTAATCCGCGTATATACGCCGGGAGATTAGGTCTTACTAGTACGTTAAAGAACCTATAAATATAAACCCTACTACGACGGCCCTTAGGCTATTATAGTTACCTAGCCGGGTAATACCTACTCCTTAGCGTCCTTAAGCGGTTATACTATTCCTAGTAGGTATAATAGAACTAACCTATTCCCCGCCTAAAGTCGAGATAGTTATCCTATACGTAGCCTTTAGTATAAAAGCCGGACTATACTAGAAAGGGACTGCGAAAGGCCGCTGCCGCTTTATAATAAGAGTATTACTATTTGCACGGAAGGAAATCTCTATTTACACCGAAGTTTATTTTCTACGCGACCCCGCGCGCCTATATCCCGCCACTGAATTTTCCGTGTAGGTATATAGCAATTAAAAGGCCTGTAAAAATCATATATAGTCTTAATTTAGTTAATTCGCTGCGTGCACGGCTGCGTGCCCTCTACTACGTGCGCGGCTCCGTAATGTATGCTTCGTGCCTAGCTCCCTACTGCGTGCCCTCTACTGCGTGCCCTCTACTACGTGCCCTCTACTGCGTCCCCTACTGCGTGCTCTACTGCGTGCCCGGCTGCGTGCCCTCTACTGCGTGCGCGGCTCCTTAATGTATCCTTTATGCCCGGCTCCCGGCTGCGTGCCTTGCTTGCCCGGCTACGTGCCTTGCTTGCCCGGCTACGTGCTCGGCTATTAAGTCCGTCTTATCCTGGCCTTCCTAGACTAGTGTTTTTCGCACAATTTGCGCGGCTCTCTTAATTGCTATATACCTACACTGGATTTTAGTAACAGGACATAGGCGTGCGGGGTTCGCGTAGAAAGAATAGGAATTTCCGAAACTTCTAAGCAAGTAGAGATTTATATCCGTATAAATAGCAATACTCTATAATAAAGAATTAAAGTTATTTATGCTTATTATTATTATTTATTTTATATCGCTAGTATTAATATAGGATTTTCTATTTAGTTTTTATTAATTGCTTTATTAAGTAAGGGACTACTTATTTAAGCAAGGGGTATTAAGAATCCTATTAGGTAGGCGTATAAGTTAGCGCTCTACTATAGGGTTTTTTATAAAGCCTTAAGCGCTTATAACCTAAGCTACTTTATTAATAAATATAGAATATAGTCTTAACGTAGCTTTTAAGCCGGAAGCTATAAGACTCTCTATTATAGAAGCCTTAAGAGTATATACCTATTAGCTATCTTTATACTAACTTAATTAGCTCTATATTAATTTAGGTGGAAAATCTTTAAACAGCTAGAAAACCTTTAGATAGTCGAATCGGCTAATTAAAAGAGGGGTAGGTAGAAGGTAAGGTAGGTTATTAAAAGTTAATAAAACATTATTTTAGGTATAAAATATAGCAATTATATTATATATTCCGTATAGTGCTTTTAAAATATTATCTTCTTAAGCTTAAAAAAGAAGATAAACTCTAGCTTACTTTAATATATTTATTTCTATATTAAAATAATCCTAGATTCTTATAGACTTTATTTTATAAAGAAAAAAAGCTTTACGAGCTCCTCGTATAGCCGCTAAGGTCGAAACCGGACTTAAAAATCTATTTAGACTTAAGAATCGGACTCCTTAGACCCGGTTGCTATTAGGCATAATAGCGCATAAGGGGTCGAACGCGTTCTATAAGCCGATAGACGTTAACGTCGTAAGAAGGGGGTTAAAGGCTAGTGTATCTAGCCTACTAACCCTTAATAAAGCACTACTTAAGCCTAGCGCGGGTAAAGAGAAACTAATAGGAAGGGATAGTGCCGCTTACCTAAAATTCGGTGGTCTAGTGCCTAAGGAGGCCTTCTAAGGCGTCTAAAGGGCCTTTAAGTCCGTTCTCTAAGGTTACCTAAAAGAATAGGAGGAGAAGATCTAAGCGGATACCGCGTTCTATACGACTATAGGCTAGCTTAAGAAATCGGTTAAAGAGTCGGTAAAGGAGGCTATCGAGGCGGAGCTCCTATCGAAGCAAGCGTCGAAGTCCTACGCCGACGTAGCCGTAGCCGCGGTTACGGCTGCTACTATCGTACCTTTAAAGCGACGCTAACCTACGCCTAAAAGCGCCGGCAATAATAATAATAATAAGGCTAATAGTGAGAAACCGACTCTCGCTTATTATAAAAACCAGCTTACGGTCTAATACGAAGGGATCGCTCCTAATCTTTAGCGTAAAGCCCTTTAAGCGATCGTTAATAACGTAAACCGCGCCCTTAGGGAGCCCGCTATAAAAGCGGTATAAGTCCTTTATAGCGGCGATATCGCGCTCGTATTTAAGAAGAATGCGAAAAAGTATAGGGCGGATAGGGAATAGCTAGAAAAGGCCTTTAGAAAGGAGATAATGCTATCCTAAGGTAGCTTTACGGTAATAGTAAAGGGCGTGTTAATATTAGTCCTTTAAAGAGAAGACGACGCCGCTTTAGCGGCTAAGCTAGCTAAGGCTAACGACGTTAAGGTCGTCTACCTCTACCTTAAGAAGGCCTATACGGCGGCGGGTATTAAAGCGACCTTAATAATTACGGTAGATAGCGTAGAGGCAGCGAATAAACTCTATAACTTCGGCACGGTAATATAGACAGAAATCTTTAATATAGAACCCTTCGATAATACGATCCGACCGAAGTAGTACTACCGGTGCTTTTAGTATAGATACGTCGCGAAATACTATATAGTAAAGGCAACGTATAGGCGGTATACGTTAAGACCGCACGACGAAGCAATATACGCGGCTACTATAACGTAGATCCTATACCGGTATACCCTCTATAAGGGGAGGCATATAGCGTAGAATAGGCATTGCCCTAAGGCGGCGAAGCTTTAGGATAAGGCGTAAGAAGCGTACTCTTAAATACCGCGTCGCTTTACTACTATAGTAGTACCGACGGCGCGCCTTAGACTAGCGCCGCCTTATATATACCCCCCCCTTCTTCCTACTACGTCGTAAACGTCGCTAGTAAAGCGGCGGCGATAGGATACCCCCCTACCCGCCTGCCTTTCCCCCCGGCCGGCCGAGAGATATCGCTAAGGCTAGCCGAGCGTAGAGCTAGTCGACTATCCGCGGGCATTTATAGTTATAGTCGGCCTTAATATCGGCGAGGGCTAGCGCCGCTACGACTACGACTATAGCTGTTTTTAATAACGACCCTTTTTCCGACCCCCCTTAATATTAAATATCCTCGATTAGAATACGGTAAGGATAAGCACGAATATATAACTTACGCTCGCCGCCGTTAAGACGTACGATATTATAGCACTTAAGGAGATACCGATTAATAGTAGGATAAGAGTCTTAGCGTACCTAAGGCGGTATAACTACCGGCTTATCTTTAAGGCAACCTAAAGCGTGCTATACGTCTATAAAAGGCACGGCATTAATATAGAGTATTGCTATTCGCACGATACTAAATGTCTAATCGCACGATATTCCTATTTTTTACCCCGCTATAGCCCGCCATACGATTTAGCCTATATAGCCTAGCGCCGCGGGGAGTTATATAAAGTCCCTACGTTAAGCCTTAATACGTATATCGTCGCAATCGTTGCACGTATATCGCACGCGGGCTCGGGTGTATTAAACGTCGGGCGTATTACTACTACTATAAGCTTTCGTCTATCGCGGCGATTAATTGACTATTATATTGCGTGTGCGTATGCGATGCCGATAAAAAAAACATTAGTGACTTTAAGTAACTCCCGGCGGCGCTAGACTATATAGGCTAAATCGTATAGCGGGTTTTAG
Source organism: Ophiocordyceps sinensis (assembly GCA_012934285.1). NCBI lineage: Eukaryota > Fungi > Ascomycota > Sordariomycetes > Hypocreales > Ophiocordycipitaceae > Ophiocordyceps > Ophiocordyceps sinensis. The sequence continues at coordinate 4,390,665 of JAAVMX010000006.1, read as the reverse complement.
CGGGGTTAAGCCTAGGAAATAGCAGGGTTGTTATACGATTAGACATTTAGTATCGTGCGATTAGCAATACTCTTAATATATAGACAAGCGATTAAAAAGCGGACTAATATAGCGTTACGTTTATTAATATTAATGCTATGGTTTTCTTAGTTTTCCGTACCGGTTAATTCCCCCCTCCGATTATTCCGCTCCTTAAACTCGCCTTAAAGTTATTACGTACCTAATACATCCTCGTCGGTAACTTTAATAGCTACTACCTACTCTAAGATGCCTATAGACGTACCTTTGCGAAGACCTCCTTACGCTTACGGCGCGATAGCGCCTTAGACTCGTAAACCTTAAGGGCTAAGTTACGCGAATCGCCTTTAAGGGCCGGCGAAACGGCACTATAGACCTCGCTTAAGCGTCTCGCGGCGTAAGCATAACGTACTATAAAAACGCGGGCCTCGTTAGGTTAGATTATATCTTACAGCTTCTTAAGGTATATATTAGACCGCTAACCTACTAGCTAGTAGTCCGAATGATAGGGCTTAACCGTCTTTAGAGAAAACTCGACTTAAATAGGGCTTAAGCGGCAGCCGTCGAAAGGTTCCGACTAAAGGCCGCGCTAACTACGCCTATAAACCTAAGGGAGGTCGAGGCGTATATAGACTAGGTAGTTACTTAATTAACCGAGATTACGAAAGACTGTATACTTAAGGCTTAAGGCCGCACCGGCGGCGGCCCGCCCGACTAATAGACTATTAAGGTAGACCGGTGCTATAGTAAGGCTAAGCGCGCCCTCCGGGCGTTCTTAGCGTCCGGCAACTAGACGACCTAGGATATATTAGACGAGGCAAAGATAGCCCTCCGTCGGGCCGTTATCGCTATATAACGGGACTCCTAGTAGGAGCTTACCTATAATATAGCCGCTAATTAGGCCCTTCTTTAGAAGATCGAGAGGTAGGCGCGGCTTTAAAGCGGTAGCCCACTATAGGCGATATATATCATTAACCTAAAGAGGCTAAACGACCCGGCGGGGCTAGTCTATACCTACGTAGAAAAGGCAGAGACCTTAGTAGGCCGGTTCTTCTTAGCCTTTATAGCGAGAGACGAAGGGAGCTTATAGGCCGCCCGCGAGGCATATATAATACCGTAGCGTTTTATAGTCGGCGACGTTAGGTCGGCGGTTAAGAAGATAGCGTTATAGAAAGCCGCTAAGGAGGACCGCCTCCTAATAGGGCTCGTTAAGGCATATAAAGAGCTACTGCTTAAAGTGCTTACGGTACTACTTAACGCTAGCTACGACGTCGGATATTTTCTAAGGCGGTTCTAATATACGGCTATTATTATCCTACCGAAGCCCGGGAAGTTAGCGGCCTAGCTTTAATAAGCATAAGGGTAAAGACCGATCTCTCTCTTTAGTATAGTAGGGAAGATCCTTAAGGCCGTAGTCGCGAGGCGGATTATAGACGCGGCGGAAGTATATAACCTCTTGCCTAAGGGATAAATAGGGAATAAGACCGAGAGGTCTACTAAAACGGTAATACGACTTATAATAAAGCTTATAAAAACGACGTATGCTTAAGGTAAGGTCGCGTTATTTCTCTAACTTAACCTTAAAGGAGCTTTCGATAGGGTAGACTATATATATCTCGTCGAGACCCTTCGCCTTAAGGGTTTCTTAAGGTAGGTTATCGTATAGGTCGGGAGCTTCTTTAAGGGGAGGACGGCATTGCTCTACTTCGATAGTATACTAGCGGAGCCCTAAGCGGTGCCGGCGGGCGTGCTTTAAGGCTTACCCCTCTCCTAAATCCTTTTCCTCCTTTATATTGCGTTACTATACGACGACCTTAAGCTAAAGACGGGAATTACTACTATCGGTTTCGCCAACGATATAAACCTCTTATCCTACGGTAAGACTATAGCTACGGTAAGACTATAGCTACGACTACGTAACGCCTTAAGAGCGCTTAGAAGAAGTGCGATAAATAGGTAAGGGAGGTAAAAGCTAAGTTAAAGCCGGAAAAAAGCGAGCTTACGTACTTTATAAGGGCTTATAAGACGATATTAACGAAGCTTCGGCTTAAGACGAACGTAGTCTAGCCGGTCGAAAGTAAGCGCTTCCTTAAGGTATAGTTCAACCGAAAGCTACGATAGAAAGCCTAGGTTAAAAAGCTTAAGGCGAAGATAGGCATATAGGCTCTAGCCCTTACCGGGCTTATAGCGTCTATATAAGGCATACGCTTGTAAAGCGCTAAGATAGTCTACGCTAGCGTAGTTTAAAGCGCGTTCGCCTATAAGGCGTCGATGTTTTATAAGCCTACGCAAAGAAGGAAAGCCTACCGGCTTAATAAAGGCGCTTATAGTATATTAATTAAGCTGCCTTTATATTATAGCCGACGCGTTTAAAGCGATCTTAATTTAAAACCTAAGGATATAGACGGCGGTCCTACCGCTCGACCTTTACTTTAACTACCGCCTCGCGTAGTATAAGGAACGCACTAAGGAATTAGGCAGAACGGACTAGATCTAACGCATTTACGAGAAGCCGGCGAAAGTGCTATCTTAACCCTATCGGCCGACTTAACCGCCCGGCTGGCCGTACGATATATAGCTTTAAGACTAATGCCCTTAAGGCACTATATTTAAGGAGGCGGTCCTTTATAATTAAGAGGCTTATTAGAAGGAGGATCTCCGCGTAGCGGAGGGAAAGCGGCTACGATAAGTCTATCAGCCGGTAGATATTAAACTTTACTTTAATTAGCCGAAGAAAGCACTAAAGATATATAACGGCTTATATAAGCATAAAAGCTCTACGTTTATTTAAATCTAAACCGGGAAGATTAGTCTATAAGGATTCCTATTTAACCGGAAAGTCCTTAATATAGACTCACCGCTTTACCGATATAGAATTACGTTAGAGACTATATTCTATTTCTTCCTCCGGTGCCCGGCCTTCGCTAACGCGAGGGCGGCCTTACTAATAGGTATGCGACGGGAGAGTGACCTTAGGGCGGCGTTAAACCGTCCCGCCGCCGCTAAACTATTAATTAGGTAGTTCCTTAAATACCGCCTACTATAGTAGTTTTAAGCCGCGACGGCCCTTATAGAAAAGATAGACCGCCGTTATACCGGCGGAAGGGAACTCTAAGAGTAAGACGATAAAGCTCCTAAAGCGGGCCCCCTTTAGCGTTTATATATTTATATATTTAACTATATGCTTACTAATATTTAATTTCTACGTTTTAACCTACTAAGCGGGGCCTTAGCCTATACCCTATCGCCTACGTGCCGTATGCGCGCCGGCTTTACTATATTAGACTATCCGCGTAACCCTAACGCCCTTAGGCCTACCTAGGTAGGGTAACCTTTAATAGGCACTAGACCGGCGGCAGTAACTAAACTTAATTAACTACCGCGAATATAAGTCGCATTAGGCCTAACGCTAAGATATATAGACGTCGTATAGGTTTTCCCTTAGGCCTCTAAGTTTTTCCTATGCTAGCTAAATATTAGGGCACTAGGCCTATTAGGGCAGCTAGAGTACTTTAATAATAATAATAATAATATAGAGTTAATTTTCCCTTTTACCCCTCCTTCCTATACGTTTTTATATAGCGATTCTATCTAAGGGTTTTCTAGCTATCTAAAGGTTTTCTGCCTAACTCAATGCGGAGCTAATTAAGTTGGCATCTAATAGTCAACGGGTATATATGTTAAGGCCGGCACCTACTCCCCGAATCGCGTTCTCTAGGGCAACGACATTTATGGCCCGGATGGTGAGAAGCTGACTAAGCAGCGCTAGAATGATGGAGTTTATCGTTTGACAGTCTTGCGACGATCCCGGCTACAACCCGTACGAGATGGAAAAAGAACCGCCACGGCGGCACAGACTTGTGTACGAATACGAAGTATGCAGAGCATCACGGGGGGTCGGCTTTAAGACCCCCCTAGTACCGAGTGATTCATAGTACCGCCTACCCTATACCCTTGCCGGCCGAGGTGCTGTACGAATACGAGTTATAGTGCGAGTGTCATCTCACCCAATTTTCGCCTTTTTCATCACACGATCCGTCCCTGACCGTTGTCGCTGCCCTTATACTCTCTCTCCCCCTCCTTGTGTAAACCCTCACCGCAATGTTGTCGACGCTCCGAATCGCTGGCAGGCGAGCTGCTGCGCGCTCCATTGTCCTGACGGCCGCTGCCACCCGCGCTGCCTCGACCTGGAGCGCCGTGCCTCAGGGTCCTCCCGTACGTCGTGTCGCACCGAGCTCCCAATGGCCAATTTGGCCTCTTGATTGCTGACATTTTCTAGGATGTGAGTTTCGTTTATTGCCTCCCAATCAATGCCTTGCGTTGCTGATACCAGCCGCTCTCCTTGCGCGTCCATCCGCAGGCCATCCTCGGTATGACAAGGCGATATCCCTCCAATGGCCCCAGCTAACGTCGTTTCTCCTCCCAGGCATCACCGAAGCTTTCAAGGCCGACAAGTTCAACCGCAAAATCAACCTCGGTACGCCTCACCGCCACTCGAGCACCTTTTTGCGACCCTCGCCGCTGACGCAGCTGTTCTCTAGGTGTCGGTGCATACCGCGATGACGAGGGCAAGCCCTTTGTCCTGCCCTCTGTCCGCCAGGCTGAGCGCCGGGTCGTCGACGCCAAGCTGAACAAGGAGTACGCTGGCATCACCGGTGTCCCCGAGTTTCCTGCCCTGGCCGCAAAACTCGCCTACGCCGCCGACTCCCCAGCCCTCGACCGCGTCGCTATCACTCAGTCCATCTCCGGCACCGGTGCCCTGCGTATCGGTGCCGCTTTCCTCGAGCGTTTCTACAAGGGCGACAAGAATATTTACATTCCCTCGCCCTCGTGGGCCAACCACAAGGCCATCTTCACCGACGCCGGTCTTGCCGTCCGGCAGTACCGCTACTACGACAAGAATACCATTGGCCTCGACTTTGAGGGCATGATGGCCGACATCGAGGCCGCGCCCAGAGGCAGCATCTTTCTCCTCCACGCCTGCGCCCACAACCCCACGGGCATCGACCCGACCCCCGAGCAGTGGAAGGAAATTTCGTCCCTCGTCAAGAAGCAGGGTCACTTTGCTTTCTTTGACATGGCCTACCAGGGCTTCGCCAGCGGCGATACCGACCAGGACGCCTTCGCTGTCCGCCACTTTGTTGCGCAGGGCCACCACGTTGCCCTCTGCCAGTCATTTGCCAAGAACATGGTGAGTCTGGCCAAAGTGAGACCCATGCCAACGTCCCCTTGTGCTGACGTGCGCTCTCTTCCTTTTGCTTTGATTGAAATAGGGCCTCTACGGTGAGCGTGTCGGTGCCTTCTCCCTTGTCTGCGCCGATGTTGCCGAGAAGAAGCGCGTCGAGTCGCAGCTCAAGATCCTCATCCGCCCCATGTACTCGAACCCTCCCATTCACGGCGCTCGCATCGCCACCGAGATCCTGAGCAATCCCGAGCTCTACCAGCAGTGGCTCGGCGAGGTCAAGAGCATGGCTGACCGCATCATCACCATGCGTTGCCTTCTCAAGACCAACTTGGAGAAGCTCGGCTCCAAGCACGACTGGTCCCACATCATGAGCCAGATCGGCATGTTTGCCTACACGGGCATGACTCCCGCTGAGATGGAGAGACTGGCCAAGGAGTACTCCGTCTACGCCACCAAGGACGGCCGCATCTCCGTCGCCGGCATCACCTCGGACAACGTCAGTCGGCTGGCAGAGGCCATGTTCAATGTCAAGGGCTAGTCCAGCCCACGTATAAACCGAACCCCAACCGAGACGGGCAGGTCCGAAGAGTGGCATGCGTTGCATAATAAAGCACGCATCGGCGGTCGTTAGTGAGGGTTGCTAGCTAGGCATTGCATCATGACGGAGCAGTTAAAGGATAACGGGGCGGCCGTGCAACTGGTGCGCTGTTGAGATATGCTGGGCTTAAGGGAGCAAGCGGACTACTAGGGGGGCCTTAAAGTCGGCTGATCCCCGTGACCGCTCCGCTAACACGGGGGGGGGGTTCACTGACCTAGACAATTGTCGGCGACGTAGAAAAAAAAAGGTACTTAGTTTTAGTAGCAGATACTACGTAAAGTAAAGTATATATATTTAAGGTTATATCTTTAATAATTCTAAATTTTACTTTATAAATGCTCTCTTATAGAAATATTACTATAAAACATTTTTACGATTATATTATAGCCTTATAACGATCGCGTTAAAACATTACCTTTTTAATATTACGCAATAGCCGCTAAGTTAGTAGTTATAGAGGCATAGGAACGTACTACGAACCGTTAGGCGCTTTATCTTAAAGTTAACGGCGTTTAAAGAAGAAGATAATTAAATTAATTAATTAAGAGTATTACTATTTGCCCAAGTACAAATCTCTATTTGCCCAAGTGACATTTTTTTTGTAGCCTACGTACACCCCGGAAAACGCCTAACCCCCCCGCGCCTAGCCGCGCCCATACAAATACAGTGCGCATTTATGGCAGGCCGCAGACTAATAATTCTTCACGTACGAAATATCCGTCTACGGCTCGCTCCCGGCTGCGTGCGTGCCCTTTGCTGCGTGCCCTCTACTATGTGTGCGGCTCCTTAATGTATGCTTCGTGCCCGGCTGCGTGCCCTCTACTACGTGCCCTCTGCTGCGTGCCCTCTGCTGTGTGTGCGGCTCCTTAATGTATGCTGCGTGCCCGGCTGCGTGCCCTCTGCTGCGTGCCCTCTACTGCGTGCCCTCTGCTGTGTGTGCGGCTCCATGCCCTGCTGCGTGCCCTGCTGTATGCTTCGTGCCCGGCTCTGCTGCGTGCCCTTTGCTGCGTGCCCTCTGTTGTGTGTGCGGCTCCTTGATGTATGCTTCGTGCTCTGCTCCCGGCTGCGCGCTCTCTGCTGCGTGCCCTGCTGTATGCTTCGTGCCCGGCTCCCGGCTGCGTGCCCTACTGCGTGCCCTGCTGTATGCTTCGTGCCCGGCTCTGCTGCGTGCCCTTTGCTGCGTGCCCTCTGCTGTGTGTGCGGCTCCTTGATGTATGCTTCGTGCCCGGCTCCCGGCTGCGTGCCCTCTGCTGCGTGCTCTGCTGCGTGCCCTCTGCTGTATGTGCGGCTCGGCGGCTTCTCGATGTATGCTTCGTGCCCGGCTCCCGGCTGCGTGCCCTGCTGCGTGCCCTCTGCTGCGTGCTCTGCTGCGTGCCCTTTGCTGCGTGCCCTCTGCTGTGTGTGCGGCTCCTTGATGTATGCTTCGTGCCCGGCTCCCGGCTGCGTGCCCTCTGCTGCGTGCCCTGCTGCGTGCCCTCTGCTGTGTGTGCGGCTCCTTAATGTATGCTTCGTGCCCTACTGCGTGCCCGGCTGCGTACCTTGCTGCGTGCCCTCTGCTGCGTGTTCTGCTGCGTGCCCTCTGCTGTATGTGCGGCTCCTTAATGTATGCGATTTGACGATTTGACGATGCGATTTAACGATGCGATTTGACGATGCGATTTGACGATGCGATGCGATGCGAAGAATTAGCCTACAGCCTGCCAGGCATGCACACTGTATATATGTGGGCGCGGCTGGGCGGGGGGGGGGTTGGGCATTTTGGGGGGGTACCCGAAGTGTCACTTGGGCAAATAGAGATTTGTACTTGGGCAAATAGTAATACTCTTAATTAATTCCGTATAAACGGGATATATTATAGTATCGTAACGTTATTATAGTATTCGATAATTTATATATCTATAGGGGGAATAAAGTAATATTTGCCTTTATATAAATTAGTAGGGCTGCTAAGTACTAGGGTTTTCTACGTCGCCGATAATTATCTAGGTTAGTAAACCCCTTATATTAGCGGAGCGATTATAGGGATTAGCCGACTTTAAGGCCCCCTTAGTATATACATTTGCCGGGTCGGAAGACGGTAAGGATCCTATTAGTATAAGCGCATTAGTTAGCGTATCGCATAGGGTTTTCCTTAAAAACCCTACGCGCCTATAACCTCTAGATAATTAATTAACACATAGAATATAACCTTAACATAGCTTCCTTATAACTACGCAACGCGAAGCTATAAGGTCTTTATATAGCTATTCCGAGGACTAAAAGCCTTAAAAATACGTATTTTTAAAGAGTTACCCTTAGCTTTTTAAAAATCGGATTCCTACTAACCTATAGCGAACGCAACGTAATAACTCTATAACGAATACTACTTACCTTAACCGAACCTATTAATATATCGAATATCGTAGGAGCATTCCCCCCGGGCTCTCCCCCTTCTAACGACGAGGCAACGAGCTAATTGCTTTACGAGACTCGTTCTCGCGAGGCTACCGTAGCGGGCCTTAGCTCCCGAGAGTAAGAGTAAGACCTAGAGCTAGATAAAGGCAAAACCATCGTAAACCTAGGCAAATAGACTAACTAATATCTATAGAAGTAGAGCGACTTTAACTAAAGCATACGCGCTAAGCTTCTCGCTTAACGCAATGCTACTCTAGCCTAAGGCAAGGATATTAAGCGCATTCTAGATATCCTCGCTGCTTAGTAGCCGCCTCGTTTATCCTCTGCTTAACTCTCTGCTTAACCTAGTGGTCTATCGGCTCTTATTCCTATTCCCCCTTTTGCTAAGTCTACCCTATTGCCCTCTTCGCCGTAGACTATAACTCCGCCGACTATAACTCCGCCGACTACTACCCCTCCGGCAGATGCTGCTGCTCGACCGCCCGCTACTATAACTAGCGACGAGCGTTACTAATAATCCCTCCTTCGAGAGCAATAAGCGCACTAGTAATAGCGTAAACAGCTAGCATAGCAGCTAGGATAATAACGCGAGCAGCCTATAAGAGAACGAGCTTAAGGGGGGGGTATATAATTATTATTAATCTACGAAGGGACATAGCTATAGACTAGATCTAAATGTCTATATATACGATATAGAGGTTACGTAGGATAATATATAATATAACCTAATACTATAATAGTATATCCCCCTTAAATCGGCGTTCGACTTAAACGCTTAAAAGGGTTAATAAGCTAATAAAAACGAAGGAAATCTATATTAATCGGCCCTAAAAGCGGGCTTAATATAGAACGAGAGAGAAATAGAAAGAAATAAAGGGCAAAACTAAGAAACTAATGCGTGCCGTTATAACGTAAATTATATTAATAAATTATACTTATTATTACTTAGGCGAAGGGGAAGATATAAAGGCCGTATAAAAGGCCGGTTTAAGCTTAGTCGGGTTAAAGACGTAAAAAGCCTTAAGGTCGTCCTAGCAGCCGTTAAGGCAGGAGGAGTCCTCCTACGTAAAGGGGCTATAACGCTATTAAACGCAATACTTAATCTTCTTAAAGGCGTACTAGCGTTACGCGAGGATAGAAGAAAACTCTTACTTAAGGTGCGCGTTATCGCCGTCGTCGTCGCTAAGGGAAAGGAGAACGCCGTTATCGGCGGGCTAGACGTTAAGCTCTAACTAGCCGGGCAAAAGGGGCTTTTAGGTCTTAGTAAAGAGGGAGTAATAAAAAATAGGGTAAAGGCGGCTGCCCTTAGGGAGGCGAAGAAAATACGCCGTCTTATATACCTTAAGGACCTTATATAGGCCCTCCCGCTTATAGTTAAGCTTCTTTATAAGGCGGAAGGTCTAGATCTAGCGGGTGCTAAGGAATACTATATCGCCGGGCTAGTATATTAAGGCGGGAGTCCGCCGGGCGTCCGTATAGCGAGCCTAAGTGGCTTAAGCATCCTCGATCGTATCGCGGAGGAAGTTAGAAATACGCTAAAGACGGGAAGCGAGCGCGTTACCGTAGAGGTATTCCTTCCGCTGCTAAAGGGTTATACCGGGCGGGGGGGGACTAAAGGGCTTAGTGCTAAGCTTTAGGTAGAAGCTATAGTTAGCAAAGAAAAGGGAGAGGCTGGTAGATTTAAAGACCTAATTATTAGCAGTAAACTTAGCGAAGGGAAAAAGGTCGACCTAATCGTCCTAAAGGTAGGTAGTATAATAATAAAGGTAAACCTTTATCTAAGCGTTCGCGATCTTAGTCTAACCGTCGGTCTATAGGTAGTAGGCAGAGCTAAGGTAGAGGCGGTAACTAAGGCGACGACTAAGCTACTACTAGAAAGCCGAAATAAACTAAGTGCTATAGTCGCTAATAATAAAGGCCGGGGTGCTATAGAAAGACTAAACGCGGGAAACGAATATATTAATAACGTCTTTAATAGTTATTAAAGGTATTAGAACGTAGTAGCGTATCTTCGTAAAGCGGTCGACGATAACGAGGATGTTAGAAAACTTAACGCTATTACGGCGGTAGATAGGGAGGTCGGTAATAAAATCGACGGATATATCGGTCTATAGGGCGAAGGGAATACTTAAGGGCTAAAGTAGGCCCTAAGGGGAGGAATAAAGGGATTTAGCACGTAGGCATATATAATAGTTCCGCACGAAGCTAGAAATAGACTTATGTATGCCGGGCTAGATATAAGACCGGCGGTAGAGGCTAGCGGTCTTTATACGTCTAAGGTAGCCGGTAAAGGGGGAGGTATAAGCGCGGACGAGGATTTAAAGAATTAGGGCGTCGTTAAAGGGAACGAAGAGCCGGCCTTAGAAATAGAACCGGCCTTAGACCTCGGAGAGAGCGGTCTTAGGGATTAAGCGGAGGGGGGCTTAAAGGGGGTAAAGCTAGCGGGGCTAAGGGGACTAGAAAGCTACGCGAATAGCGGAAATAAGCGGGGAGGAGGAATAAGCCCGGTCGATAAGGTTATTAATTAGCTCGGAGTCGTCGAAGGCGTAGAGGTTAAAGCAGTCGGAATTATATTTATAAATTATATTTATAAACGAATTAGACTCCTTAACGGTATTAAGGGCGGTAGTAGTATTAGGGTAGAGGGAGGCATTAACCTTAGACTTAGGGAGGATAACCTAATATCGATAGTTAATCCTTTCGTCGGCTCGGTCGGTAAGGGAGAAAGGGCGGGAGCTAGACAAGCGGCTAAAGGCGTTAGGGAGAATAGCTTAAGAGCCGGGCTAAAAGACGATCTTAAAATTAAAACGACTAAGGAATTCGGCCTAACGGGCCTATCGTTAGTTAAGGAGCTTTATAGTTATAAAATACTAAAGATTCTTATAGTCTAAGGCTATCTTAAACTTAGGCAGGCCTTTAAGCTTAAGGCGCTACTCTTAGAGAGATTTTACAATCGCGAGGAGTTTTTTATCGTAGATCTCGTAATTATACTTTTAAGTAGAGTACTTTAACGAGAAGAAGGCAACCGGATAGTAACGACTATCGTTAAAGAGCTATATTAGTATACCCTTAGCGGCTTAGTCGGAAGCATCTATCTAAACTATAGTCTTACGATAGGGGTCGAAGTATACAAGGACTAAGGCGGTAGTAAAGGCGTGCTTAAGGGCTTCGAAGGCGTAGGCGTAGGCGGGAGACTAGATCTAAGGGGTAGAGTTCTTAATAAGGGCGTTTAAAGGGTTCGTAAGCCTAGAAAAGCCGCGAATAAAACGCTAATAAAAATTAGCGAATCCTAAGAAGCGCTAGAGGTCTTAAATAAAGGAGGGGGTAAGCTAGTCTAAGACCGTATAAACCTTATTAAGGTCTATACGAATACCCTTATCTAAGATAATTAGGCCGAGGTACTTAGTCTTAGTAACGTAGAAGTTATACTTATCTACGTTAAGCTAGAGGCCGGCGGCATTAAGGCGCTTAAAAACCGTATTAACGTAGGCCTAGTGCTCCTCCTATATCTCTAAGAAGATTAAGACGTCGTTTAAGTAGGTAGAGCAAAACTTATTAAGGATGCCGTAAAAGGCCGTATTAATAAAACTCTAAAAGTAAGATAGGGCGGCGGTAAGGCTAAAGGGAGTAATATAATACTTAAAAAGCCTATACTATATAGCGAACGCGGTCTTTTACTTATGCCCTTCGGTAATACGAAGGCGATTAAACGCCGTAATAACGTCGATCTAGTAAAAAACTTTGCCTTCCGGATATAGGCGAGAGTATCGTAGATAAAGGGTAAGGGAAAACGGTTCTTAATCGTAGCTTTATTTAGGCCGCGATAGTTAACGTAAAAATAAACGCCCCCGCCCGGCTTACGGGCAAGCATACTAAAGGCAGTAGTAAGGGAGGTAGAGCGGCGGATAAAGCCCTTCCTAAGCTACTCGTTAATATACGCGTAGATAATCCGGTTCTTAGCTTTGTTAAAGGGGTAAGGGCGGGTGTAAGGAGGCTATATTCCCTCCTTAAGGTTAATTTAAGTATTAACGGTACGGTAAAAGGCGAGCTTATCGGCCTCGCTCTTAAGCTATATATAGATTATATAGTAAAGCTCCTTAAGGACCTTAGCCTAAAGCTCGTCGAGCGTATAAAGGACCTTCTCTTACTTCTTAAAGAACTTAGCGATATCGTTCGGGGAGATCTTATTAAGGTAGATCTTATTGAGGTAGTCGTCGACGAAGTTATAAAGGCGGGGGTTAAGGTAGGCTTTCGCGTCCTTAGCGTCTATATATCTAATTAAGACGGCTTAATAAAGGTCCTTAAGAATATCTTAGTCGATAGGTAGTAAAGGCTCGGTAGGCAAAGGCTCGGCGGTAAAGGCCTTAATTAAGGTCTAAGAGGTCTAAACTCCGGGCTACCGGTAGAATATTACTATCGCGTTAACGTTAAGCATCCGGACGTTAAACGCTAAGCCGTTAGGGGACGAAAAGCAAAAGGGCTAAAGTCTAATAACCTTATGATTTAGCCGTAATATAGAATAGCGGTAGCCGGCGGTCTTATAGATAGGACGGGGGCGGGGGGGTCGAATATAGCGGCGAGGGTAGAGGGTAGCTAAGGAGTTAGAGTTATAGCCGGAGTTAAAGTCGGCGTCGTTAACCTAGCGGGAGGAGTCTAGATAAGCGGGTTTACCCGCGTTAAGGGCATCCTCGAAAAACGCCGAGAGAGAGGGGCTAAGAGACGGGGGAATAAACTTAAGAACGTCGCTAAAGCGGACGGACCGGACAAAGGCCGGAGGACGGGCTAAGGCCGTACGGGCGGGAATAAGGATTATAGCGGTAGGAATAGGGATCGCAGCGGTAGGGGGTTCGCCCTCGTCGTTAGAGTCTTTAACGGAGGGAGTAAGGGGTAACGAATTATATTTATTAATTATATTCCCTCCGAAATAGGGGCGGGGGGAGCCGGGATAGGGCGGGTAGGGCAGGTAAGGGTAGCCGAGAGGCCCGGGATAAGGCAAGGCTAGTAGTCTAAGAGGTAGGAGGCTAGACAAAAGGGGGACTAGAAGGAAAGGGAGTTACCGCGCTAGCTAATAATAGGGTCGTGCCGGCGTAGCTAAGGGAGGCTAAGAATAACCTCATAGCTAAGCTTCGTAAGAAAGAAGCAGATAGACTTAGTATAGGTGCTAATCCGGGAGACCGAAAAAGCGCAATAAGTAATAGAGCCGGACTTATAGTCGCTACTATCGGCGAGAGAAAGCTAGCGTAGGAACTAGAGCTAGCGGATAGGAAGGGTAAGGCGGTGCGCGGTCTAAGCGTGTATAAAGGCGTATCCGGAGTAGCCGGAGTCGACTAAAGCACTTATAACGATATCGGCGGACATAAGGGATAAAGGCATAAGCAAAGCACGCGGTTATATTCCCACGGGGAGGCAAAGATCCTCCCTAGTGTCGAATAAAGCTATAAACTTAGATACTAAAAGCTCTATCGCGCGATAAGGCGAGGGAGCTACGCATTTCCCGAGGACGGGGAAGAGGCGGGGAGGTCGTCTACCTTACCCTCGATAAAGCCCTACTTAATAGCGCGAACCTAGTGGCGGGGGGGAGGGGGTTTAAGCAAGCGCGGGGCAGACGCACCGCTACTATAGCCACGGCCGCGGCTAGATCCGGAACCGGCGCTTAGACTAGCGCTAGGGTTAGCGCTAGGATTAGCACTAATACCCTTATTAAGGCAGGCCCGGGCGGTATAAGTAGCGGTAGCCGGCTAAGCGTAGTAGAGGCAAAGACGGTTTTTAAACCGCCGTTGCTTTTTAGCATTAGTAAGCCGGGCTTAGAATGCATCGAGCTGTATTAGGTTACCGGCAGGAGGCGCGGGCGGGGCGGGCGAGGTAGGGCTAGTGTAAGCGGGGTTACGAGGCGGCTAGAGCTAAGAGCGGGCCTTAATACGCTACTAGTTATCCTAGAGCGTAGAATACATCTTAGCCTAGGCCGTAAAGTTATTATAGGCCGGGCATTCGACTTATAGAGCGGCGGCGTTAGTAAGTTCGATAGAGACCTTTAAATAAAGGTAGGCGACGTAAGCAGTGCTATTAAACGATAAGTCGGCTTAAAGCTAGGTAAACTTCGAATAAAAGTCCGGCTAAGAGATATTCTTTATTAATAAAGCGTTAAAGTCGGCCTCTAACTAAGCGCGGGTAAAATTAGCAGTAAAGATTAAGCTAAGGTTGTCGGTAAGGGCTTTAATAGTAGTATACTACTAATTAGCGAAGGACTTATTATAAAGGACGTCTTAAGGAACGCTAGCGATAATAGAGGCGGCCCGGCTAGTAAGCCGGCTAGCCGTATAGAGAATATAGTCTTACTCCGTAGGGTATAAGGCGGCGTCCTAACGGCGCTTAATAGTAAGGCCGTCGCGCTAGGTCCGGAAAGCCTCCTAACGTTGCTTTTAAGAGCCGGAGTCGCCGGCGAACCTCTCGGGGTCGGTGATATAGGAACGGGTAGGGGTAAGGGCGGGGGCGGGGATAAGGGCCTAGTCCTAAGCCACGTCGCATTCGGTTAAGACGAGGAGAGAGGACGTAACGTAGTTAAGCTAACGCTAAAGATCGGTAGTATGCTCTTAGGCAACGGCTGCGTTCTCTTAAGCGACGAGCATACTTATATCTAACTTAACGTAAGCATTATTAAGGTAAGCAAAGGCCTTAATCTAAAGGGCGCGGAAGTCGGGAGTAGCGTTAGCCTAAATATAGGCGAACGTGCCGAATATAGGCCGTTAGGCTCGAAAAAAGGCGGCGAGGCGGGGGTAGTAAGAAACGTACTCGGTCTAAGGCTTTAAGTCGGTAGGAGCCGGCGGCGTAACGGCCGGGGTAGCGGACGGAGGATCGGCCTCTATATAGTCGGTTATCGTAGATTATAAGGCAAAGGGTAAGGAGGGAAATCTATGCAATTTACTTTAAGACGGCGTATCTACACTAGGAAAATTCTAATAATCGAGGAAAACTTAGTTAAAGGAGTCCGGCGAGGAGGCGGACTCGCGTCGCAAAGAGGGGAGATTAAAAAAGAAAGGGGTAAGATAGCGAGATTATTAATTAAAGGCAACGGAATAAAATAGTAGATTAAACTATAAGAGAACGAGCTTAAAGGGGGTTATATAATTATTATTAATCTACGAAGGGACATAGCTATAGACTAGATCTAAATATCTATATATATAATATAGAGGTTACGTAGGATAATATATAA
The DNA here is from genome assembly GCA_012934285.1 of Ophiocordyceps sinensis. Classification (NCBI taxonomy): domain Eukaryota; kingdom Fungi; phylum Ascomycota; class Sordariomycetes; order Hypocreales; family Ophiocordycipitaceae; genus Ophiocordyceps; species Ophiocordyceps sinensis. The sequence continues at coordinate 4,375,257 of JAAVMX010000006.1, read as the reverse complement.
TATAACCTAATACCGTAATATAGCCTTAGCTAAGGCAACTTATTATATTCCTATATATTAAAGAAGGCACTAGTAACTAGTACTCTTACTAAGAATAAGGGCACCGCCTTTATATTAACTTCGACTGCCTATAATATATACCGTACGATGCCTTTTTTAACGTCTTTATAAAGGCCTTTATTAAGAACGTATAGCTACGGGCTAAGGCAGCCCGCGAGGTTAACGAAGAGGTTTATAATAATAGGAATAAAGTAATCCTAAAGCCTAAGTAGAAGCTCTACCGGGTAGACTATACCGTGCTATAGAAATTATAGCTAATATAGTCTGCCTTCGTCGTAGGCTAAATCCCCTATAACCTATAGCTAGCTCGTATAGTTAACGAGCTATCCGGAGATTTTAGCTACGTTACCTACTAGGTTAACGTTCGTTACCTTAGTTAGTTACTCCTTCTCGAAGGCATTTTCACCGTGCTTCGGGATTACGGTGCCCTCGACGCTCTATTAGCTATCTTTGCATAGTTAGCCTTAGTTAAGGATAAAGCCTTTCTTAACTTCGCCTAGCGTATTAGGGATACGTTCCTTAACCTCTTAGACATTAAGAAAAGGAGCGTAAGTATGCGAAAAATTATAATTTAGCACCTCCGCAATAATCTCCCGCGTATTTAGGCTTAACTAAGCCTTAATATCGCGACCCTCTACGGCACGGCGTTAATTAAACGCTTAGTATTATTAGCTAGCGAATAGGCTTACTAGCCCGTAGAGGATATATATAGAAAGCCCTCTATATCTATTCGCACGTAAGAGGCCTCGCCTTACTAAACTTAGTGAGTTAATAAGGCTATAGGGAATAAGCCGGCTACTATAGAAATAGTTAAGCCGAGCCTATCCTAGCTATCTGCCTCTATACTCTCTACACCGCCCGGCATCGTTATTGCCGACCCTTAAACAACGGATATTATAGTCTACCCCGCTAACGATACCGCCTTATCGTCTTTTGCTACTACGTCTTAGGGTAACACCTATTTTAATTACGGCAAGCCTAGCTATTAGGCTAAGGATTATAGGCTTCTTTCGACGCCTGCCCCTGCCTATAGAGGCTCGGGCAATGCATCCTCCTCCTCGTCTTCTGCCTTAGGCCGCGATATTAAGATTACGGGCAAGTTATACGAAGCGGCTAAGGCATTCGGCAGCCGCTAGCGCAACCGCGGCAATACTAGCACTAGCCGCGGCCGTACCTAACGCGGCGGCGATCGAGGTAGAGGTAGTAGAGGAAGCTATCGCGGTAATTTAGGCGTTAACCACCCGTACGTTTACTTCGACACTAAGGTCCTCGACACTAATAGTAATAATCGGGACCCTGTCTCTTAGTTTAAAGAGGATAACGCCGAAACGGAGGCTATCCTCGCCGCGATGCATAAAGGAATAGAGTCCGGTTATTACGACTAAGATAGCGATGCCGCTTACTATATAGTAGTAAGCGGTAGTATTAATACTAAATAGAAGCCTCTTCGTAAAGGCTTTAGTAAGCTATATAGTGTTTTTCTTACTCGTTTAACGGCATCCTTAGCTATTTCTTTATCTACGTTCTTCGACTATAGGTCGACTTCTTATTACGTCGCCTCTTCCCTTGCCGATAAGCTCGCCCTATACCCTTCTCGGGTCTCCTCTACGATAAAGGGAATCGGAGGAATCCTAAGGCCTAGCGTCTGCGATAATACCTTTATTTCGGTATAATAGCTATACGACGACGGCTAGACCGTCTTAGTTACTATCTCTTATAGTATCGTCCCTAACGGCATATTCCCCGGCTCTCTAACCCTTAGCCGCTCTCTTTTTCATACCTTAGGTCTCTCGTACGAGGATAACGGCGCGATTCGCCTACGCCGCCTCTTAGACTAGCCTATGCTACGACCTTAGAAGTCGTAGGTCTATTCCGCAACGGAAGATAATAAGGATAATTTCGCCTTTACCGCTAGCGACGCTTCTTAAGCGGTAAAGAATAATTAGTAAGCATCCTTCGCGTCGTTAATAGAGCCGATCTTTACTACGCGTTTCTACGAGACTACCCCGGACTAGGCTAAGATCTATATAGACAAGTATCTCGCTTAGTTCCCCGAATGCTTTAATCCTACTCTTCGCCGTAGTAATAAATTAGCTCGAATAGTCTACCGGATTAATATAAGCGACGCTACGCTTATTCGGTAAAGCCTACGACGGTATAGTCCTTTATAAGCGCAGGCTATTAAGGACTTCGTCGAGAAACATAAGGGCTCTATTATCCGGAAGTCTATTAGCCCTTAGGCTTCGCCCCTATTATTAACACCGAAAAAGGCACCTACGGGCCTTTAGCATAACGCCTATAGCTAAGTTATTTAGCGCATTTGCGTAGACTATTGTATCCTTAATAACTATACGAAAAAGCACGCATATCCTTTGCCGAACACAATGGACGAGATCTAGCGTATTGCTAGGCATAGCTATTATGCCTTTATTAACCTAAAAGATAGCTTTTAGCATATACGCATCGCTCGAGAGGATTATAAGAAGACCGCCTTCGTAACCCCCTTTAGGCTCTACGAATAGGATGCTATGCCGATAGGCCTAACTAATGCCCCGGCTATATTCTAAGCCTTTATAGACGAAGTGCTAAAGCCGCTTTAGGCCTTTACAGCCGGTCTTTTAGACGATATAGCCCTTTAGGCCGATATACGTAAATAACTATACGAACGCCTACTATAGTTTTTTGCCCGCGCCGCTATATATAGGCTCCTTATTAACGCCTTAAAGACTTACCTCTTCGTAGATAAAGGTGTCTTTTTAGGCTTCTTAGTCTCTACGGCCGGCATTTATGCCGACCTTTTAAAGGTTACCGCTATTCGCGACCGCCCTATGCTAATAACTACCACGGAGATTAGGGCTTTCGTACACGCGGTGGGCTATTTAAGAATATTAATCGCTAACTTCTCCGACCTCTCCGCCCCGCTAATCGAACTCTCTCTCGGCGGTAAGAACGTCGCCGTAACGTTAACTAAGGAAGTAAAGTCGGCTTAAAAGCAGATCCGCGAGGTTATTACGACTACGCCGGTCTTAAAGAAGTATAGCTAGCAGCTTCCCGCGATAATTAAGAGTAATGCTTTAGGTAAGTGCGTTAGTATAGCACTTCTATAACCGCACTTATACCTTATAACTAATAGTAAAAAGCGTTCTTTCCTTTACCCTATCGCCTACTTCTCGAAGAAGCTTACGGATATATAATAGCGCTATTCTACGTAAGAACGTAAGCTCTTCGGCATTATAGTAGCCGTATAGCACTAGCGACATTAGGTTAAAGGTGCCGATATTACCGTTATTACTAACTATAAGTCCCTTCGCACCTTACGTACGAAGATAGAATAACCTACTCGTATAGTCCGCTTCCTTAATGCGATTAAATACTATAATATTAATATAGTATATCGTAGCGGTAAGGCTAATATACTAGCCGACTACCTTTCCCGCCTACCCGACCTAGAGTCTACGACTCTCGCGATAGGCGAGGGAAGGATAGTTAAGCTTAATAACGATAGCGATAAACCTACCGCTACGGTACTAGAAGAAGAAGAAGAAGCCGCTACTAAGGATAACGAAGCCGCAAACGGCACGCCGGCGACGCTAAAAACTAGGCTTATAGAACGACCCGATTAATTAACTCGCATCGACCTATAAGCCGTCTTTAAGTTCTTAACCGCCGGCGAAGCTCTTCCCGTTAATATTACGCCGTATTAGGCTCGCGAGCACTTCTATAAGCTTAAGGGCAGGCTATACCGTATTAGGCAGAACGAGCGCCTCCCTCCCGGCGATCCGCCTACTAGGGCAAGAGCAATTGCCCTATTAATAGTGCCGGAATACAAGGCCCTTATAGCAGTAGCTAAGAACGTATATAAGACTTTAGGCTATAGCACTATATGCTATACAATGCGATTCCTAGCTATACGCTATTAGCATCCCGAATTGCCCCTCGCGGCGTATAAAGCTATACGCTATTATTAGGCCTATTAGTTAATAAAGCCGCTTAACCTAATACTACCTAACCTAATGCCGTTAATGCCGGTCCCCCCGTTAACGCGTTAGGCGATTGACTATACGGGCTATAAGGGTAAGCAGCTCCGTAACGCCGTAGAATACGCTACTAGCTAGCTCGTGTCGGCTATTACGCCTTTAACCGACTTTAAAGGCATACTCCTACTCTTATAGTCTATCGTCGCCCGCTTCGGCCCCCTAAAGGAGATTATTAGCGATAACGCTAGCTACTTCGTAGGTTAGTAAGCGTAAGATTACTATCGCTAGTATAGCACCGAGATTAGGCCTATAACGCCTATAAGGCCGCGAGGCAACGGCAAAGTAGAGTAAGCCAACGGCGCATAAGGAAGCTACGTTAAGGTTATATTCTATGTGTTATTAATTATCTAGAGGTTGTAAGCGCGCAGGGTTTTCAGGGAAAACCCTATGCGATGCGCTGACTAATGCGCACATACTAACACGCAGCAAGGCACGCAGCAGAGGGCACGCTGCCGGGAGCTAGGCACGCAGCAGGGCACGCAGTAGGGCACGCAGCAGAGGGCACGCAGCCGGGAGCCGGGCACGAAGCATACATCAAGAAGCCGCACACATAGCAGAGGGCACGCAGCAGGGCACGCAGCAGGGCATGCAGTAGGGAGCCGGGCACGAAGCATACATTAAGAAGCCGCACACACAGCAGAGGGCACGCAGCAGGGCACGCAGCCGGGCACGCAGCAGGGCACGCAGTAGAGGGCACGCAGCAAAGGGCACGCAGCCGGGCACGAAGCAGAGCACGCAGCAGGGAGCCGGGCACGAAGTATACATTAAGGAGCCGCACACACAGCAGAGGGCACGCAGCAGGGAGCGAGCCGTAGACGGATATTCGTACGTGAAGAATTATTAGTCTACAGCCTACTATGAATGCGCACTGTATTTGTGTGGGCGCGGCTAGGCGTGCGGGGTTGGGCGTTTTCCGGGGTGTACGTAGGCTATAAAAAAAATATCACTAGGCCAAATAGAGATTTATACTAGGCCAAATAGTAATACTCTTTTTTAGTATAAACCTGATATTTATACCGTGTTTCTACGTTGTGAAAACCGTCTTTTACGTCGCAACGCGTTAAAGATTCCTAAATCGCTATTATAAAGGCAGTTATAAAAATACAGTAATAAAGCTAGTTATTAACCCTTATAAGAGCATTATTGCATCGTTAATATATCGTTAATTAATCCGTTAAACGGCTCGTCGCTACCCTTTAATAAGCGACCCGGCCGCTATAAGGCGCTAGTCTTATACCGGTCTCGTAGCGCTAGTCGCCGCTATAATCGTCGCGGCCGTATACTACGAATTGTAAATTACGCTTTAGAAGAAATTATCCGTAAATGCTCGGCTGCTTAAGCTACTTAGCAATCTATTTAGTATAATAGGATAGGCAGAGTAATTATATAAGTGCCCTTTATATAGGTATAGAAATTATCTATAAAGAACTAAGTATAAGCGCACTTATGCATACGGATATATAGCTCTACGCACGTACCCTTTTATCTATACGTGCCTTTTACCCTTATCTATATAAGCCCCTTACCTTTATTCGCATAAGCCTATTTCCCCGCCTATATATGCCTTTTTATTAGTTAGTTAAACAAACAAAGGGGTTGTAAACTACCTAGATTAGTCTATAATGTCTATTAACTAAGGGGCGACAAACAGCCCCTTTATATAGGCTATTATAACTATAAGGGAGCAGATATCTCCCGATTGGTTTATCCTACCGGCATATAAAGATATACATTAGAACCGCCGTGCATTATTGCATATAACATAACTCACCCGGCTGCATTAGATGCCCGGATGCTCGAGATACCGAATGCCGAAGTATATAGTGTATATAGGGACTAATGTACGCATAGTCTATAGTCGGGCCCCGGTCAACTAAGGTCACCCACACCACCTCCTATTACTCGCGCATTTAATCACGCAATAACTAGGATAGTATACGAGGTTAGACTATATACACCTAGCATAGAATTAATAGCGCTTTCTATCCCGATAATAAGTTAAGTTATACATACCTTTATTCCTATGCAATTAGCTATATAAAGGGATATTAGTCCGCACCTAGACAGACTATTACTAAGCAACTCTATATCCTCTTCTCTCTTTTATCTTTGCATCTTCCTCGATACTTTCTGCATTTGCCGTAATCCTCTGCCTCTAAGCTTCCCTTTAAGCTCTTAGTGGTTATAATCCCTATCTCTGCTTAAGCTTTAAGTTGCTTCTCACCTAGAGCCTCCCTTAGATCCCCTAGATCACTCGCTATTGCACTAAAAACGACCGTCTCTCCGCTATAACCTCCTCTTTGCCTTTTTAGGCCACTTAGCTTCTTAGGCCACCCTTAGTTTATACATATCACTACTTTCTTAGTGTTTTGCCCCCCTTTGTTTCTTATTGGCCTCGTTTTCGCTCCTACGACGTACCCTTTCTTAGCTATTGTTCTATACCTAAAAAACCCTCGAAAAATTTAGAAGAAATTCCTTTATTACCCCTACCTTAGCCCGTAGACGCCGAGCTTCTTCCGAGCTTCCTCGGGTACCTTCCGATCCGACATACGGTAAAAATAAGTTCTTTTAAGGACTACTTATTTATAAAGCTTAAGGGGAGCACTAACTTTTCGGCTTAGTCTCTACGTATAGAGTCTATATTTATACGCGAAAAGCTCGGTCTAGCTATACTCGATGCTGCTTATACGAAGTCTTAGGACTATTTAGCCTTAATAAGGCTTATAGTTAATAACGGCCCTTTATCCTAGATAAAGCACTATACGTTTGTAAAGGCGGTATAGGAGGCACTTAAAACCCTATATAACCTTATAAACTTTACCTCTAACTTCCTCTTTATAAAGGAACTCTTTAACACGAAGATTAAGGGAGAGATATCTATCGAGACTTACCTAAATAAGGTGAAAGAGCTCTTCGACGAGCTAAACACTAGAGAGATCCGTATCCCGGAGATCGTAGTAATAACCTAGATCTTAGAGAGCCTTAATAGCTCTTTCTCGAGTTATATTACAAATATTACGTAGACCCTTCGTACTAATGCTACGGCATATACCCTTAAATCACTCTCCTCGTCTCTTATAGATAAGTTTAATGTTAATATCACCGTCTTCCCTATTTTCTTTCTACCGGGAAATCCCCGGTTCTTCCCTAGATTCTACTATAGAATTCCACGGGCTTCTATAGACATTACCCCGCACTTCTATAGGCGTATTTACCTACTTTTCTTCGGTTATATTTAACCGTGAATTTACGGTAATTTTACGGTTATTTATACGGTCTTTACCCGTAAAATCTCTTCCCTTCTACGGTCTTCTACCGTAGAATTCCCCTTCCCTTCTACGGTTCTTTTACCGTAGAATTCTAATTCCCTTCTACGGTCTTCTACCGTAGAATTCTAATTCTCTTCTACGGCTTCTACCGTAGAATTCCTTTATATAGCTACGGCTTCTACCGTAGAATTTACCGTAGAATTTACTAGTCTTCTACTAGGCTGCTTATTTATTTGCTAACTATATAACTTATTTATCGTACGGCACGATCTATTGCTTTTCTTACCGATCCTTCCGTCCGATTATTTACGTCACCTGTTTTTCCTTAGGTCTACGCGGCTGATTTCGTCCGAGGATTTTTCCTATATATAGAGACTAGTTAGCCTCCCTACTAGATAAGAAAAGAGCTATTATTCTTAGTGTTTTACATCTCTTTACAGCTTTTAATCCCTTTATACAGGCTGTTTTAGCCTTAGAGCCTCTCTTTTACTTAATTGCTATTACCTAAATATCGAGAACCCGACTGCCTAGCGTTCGATAGTTTAAGAGGACGAAAGCTCTCGAGAATAACGAGCAGCTATTTATAGCCGGCGGTAGTAAGGTCCCTATTTGCTCTTGCTGTAAAAAGCGAGGGTATATCGAGAGGAATTGTTTTTAGAAACCCGAGAATAAAGATAAGGCTCGGGCTGCGGGATTTACCTTAAAAACGATCTCTGCCTCTTCCTCTTCTCGCCGGGACCTTAAGGAGAACACTAACCGCAACTACCGGAGGCCGACCCCGGTTCTTTACTCTCGGGAGAGCTCTCCGTCTCCGGCCCTACGTCCGGCCGGCTGTCCCTAGACCTCCCGCCTCCGGAAGCGCAAGGCCACTCCGGAATCCTCCGAGACCTTTAATAAGGTCCTCGTCGTCTCGGACTCTACTTCTAGTATCGTAAGTACCCTCCTATCCTTTATAATACTCTATATATCCTTTAAATCCTCTATGCTATATATAATACCCTTAGTAGTACTTTATTTCTATACCCTATTTCCCTTAAATAACATCCTTTTATATACCCTTATAAAAATAAAGTCTTCTTCTAATAGAAAATAAATAATAGGACTTTTAAAGCCTCTTCTTTCGGCAATTTCTAGGGTAGTATTAAAAGTAGATAGGACTATAATACGGATTAGGACTTTCTATAACTTTATCTTCGATACTAGAGCTATTAGGCATATAGTTTCGAATAAATCTCTCCTCTCTAACTATAAAGGAATATATACTACTATAACCTAGGGAAAAGCTTCCTCTATTATCGTACGAGGGGCTAGGGATCTTATCTTTAAGTTCTTTAATAGTAAACAATAGTATACCTTAAAAAACTGCCTTTATATACCTAAAATCGGCATTAATATAATTGAGTATTGCTATTTGCACGGATATAAATCTCTATTTACACAGAAGTTCGCTTAAATCCCTACTTTTTCTACGCGACCCCGCGCGCCTATATCCCGCCACTAAATTTTCCGTATAGGTATATAGCAATTAAGAGGGCCGCGTAAATCGTGTATAGCCTTAATTTAGTTAGTTAATTCAATAGCTATAGCAGCGCGCGCGCCCTACTACGTGCCCTCTACTATATGTGCGGCTCCTTAATATATGCTTCGTGCCCTACTGCGTGCCCTACTACGTGCCCTACTGCGTGCCCTCTGCTGTGTGTGCGGCTCCTTAATGTGTGCTTCGTGCCCGGCTCCCTACTGCGTGCCCTACTGCGTGCTCTACTGCGTGCCCTACTGCGTGCCCTCTGCTATGTGTGCGGCTCCTTAATATATGCCTTATGCCCGGCTCCCTACTGCGTGCCCTACTGCGTACTCTACTGCGTGCCCTACTGCGTGCCCTCTACTATATGTGCGGCTCCTTAATGTATGCGCCGTGCCCGGCTCCCGGCTGCGTGCCCTCTGCTATAGATACGGCTCCTTAATGTATGCTTCGTGCCTAGCTCCCTACTGCGTGCCCTACTGCGTGCTCTACTGCGTGCCTTAGTACGTGCCCTCTACTATATGTGCGGCTCCTTAATATATGCTTCGTGCCTAGCTCTATACTACGTGCCCTACTGCGTGCTCTACTGCGTGCCCTCTGCTATATATACGGCTCGGCGGCTTCTCGATGTATGCTTTATGCCCGGCTCCCGGCTGCGTGCCCTCTACTATAGATGCGGCTCCTTAATATATGCTTCGTGCCCGGCTCCCTACTGCGTGCCCTACTACGTGCTCTACTGCGTGCCCTACTACGTGCCCTCTACTATGTGTGCGGCTCCTTAATGTATGCTTCGTGCCCGGCTCCCTACTGCGTGCCTTACTACGTGCTTTAAAGCGTGCCCTCTACTATATGTGCGGCTCGGCGGCTTCTCGATGTATGCTTTATGCCCGGCTCCCGGCTGCGTGCCCTCTACTATAGATACGGCTCCTTAATGTATGCTTCGTGCCCGGCTCCCTACTACGTGCCTTACTGCGTGCTCTACTACGTGCCCTACTGCGTGCCCTCTACTATATGTACGGCTCTTTAATATATGCTTCGTGCCCGGCTCCCTACTGCGTGCCCTACTACGTGCTCTACTATGTGCCTTCTACTATATATACGGCTTAGCGGCTTCTCGATGTATGCTTTATGCCCGGCTCCCGGCTGCGTGCCCTCTACTATAGATACGGCTCCTTAATGTATACTGCGTGCCCTTTGCTACGTGTCCTCTACTATATGTGCGGCTCCTTAATGTATGCTTTATGCCTAGCTCCCGGCTGCGTGTACGATTTACGCGGCTCTCTTAATTGCTATATACCTATACTAGATTTTAGTAGCGGGATATAGGCGCGCGGGGTTCGCGTAGAAAGAGTAGGGATTTCCTAGACTTCTATATAAATAGAGATTTATATCCGTGTGAATAGCAATACTTATATAATTAGCCAATTGGCTATAATAAATATATACGCTCTTATAGGCCTAGACTCTATATCCCTCTTTAATAGAAATCTTAATAAACTAATAACCGGTTTTATTAAAAACGGACTTTACTATATCCCGTTAGATATAAAGAAAACACGTTTTCTAATTAAAAATAAGATATATAATATATAATATAGCCCGAAAGAAATAATAGATAACGCGATACTCTTTAAAGAGCGTATATAGTAGGAGCTAATAATTATGTCTTATATATGTGTGTCTCTATATAAGAGGAAGCTAGCTAGCTATGCGAGAGGGTAGCCCTAATAGCTGCCCCTCGCATAAGGCTAACTAATAGTAGGGATACTATAATACCTCCCCTTAGCCGAATCCTACTACTATATAAGGCGGGCCGCGAGGGTTATCTTACTGCCCTTAAAGCTGCACTTTATAGCTCTTTCCTCCGTGACTTATTGTTCCTTTTATCGTAGGGCTTTCTACCCTTCTAAATGCCCGAATAGGCATCCTAATCCTTTTCCTAAACGGGGAAGTCTTCGTTAAATCTCGGGCGGCTATAGCCTAGCAATTCTTTTTTCGTTTTTTTTTCGTCGTGGTTATGTCACTGCAGGAGCAGGCGGACTAAGCCTCTTAGGACAGTATTCGTTGCAAGAGAAGGTAGATAAAGCCTCTTAGGACAGTATTCGTGGTTAAATCGCGTAAGAGAAGGTAGACTAAGCCTCTTAGGACAGTATTCGTTCGTTGCAAGAGAAGGCAACTAGCCTCTTAGGATAGAATCGTCGTTCGTAGTCAAATCGTGTAAGAGAAGGCAGACTAAGCCTCTTAGGATAGGTTCGTTCGTAGTTAAATCGCGTAAGAGCAGGTAGACTAAGGCTCTTAGGACAGAATTCGTTCGTTGTAAGAGAAGGCAACCAGCCTCTTAGGACAGAATCGTTCGTTATAAGAGAAGGCAACTAGCCTCTTAGGATAGAATCGTGGTTATATCGCGTAAGAGTAGGCGGACTAAGCCTCTTAGGACAGTATTCGTTCGGACCTCACGGACAACCATGTCGGAGGGAGTGGCTTAAGAAGACTCTTCTAGTCTCTCGGTATATCGTTTCGTTCTGTCGGACCTTACGGACAACTATATCGGAGGGAGTGGCTCGAGAAGACTCTTCTAGTCTCTCGGCATATCGTTTCGTTCTGTCGGACCTTACAGACAACTATATCGGAGGTAAAGGGGCTCGAGAAGACTCTTTTAGTCTCTCGGCTCGAAGTCGTGAAAAAAATGCTCGAGAAGACTTTTCTTTCGGTCTCTCGGCGTGAAAAACCGATCGCTGTAATTAGAAGAGGGCGAAGAATAGCCACTCGATGCAAAAGGTCGTCTCACAACGCAGGTGGAAGCGTGTAAGGGCTTATAACCTCTAGAGAGCTTATATAGCAGGAGCTAATAATCGTGTCTTATGTGTGTGTGTCTCTATATAGGAGGAAGCTAGCTAGCTGTGTGAGAGGGTAGCCCTAATAGCTGCCCCTCGCATAAGGCTGACTAATAGTAGGGACACTATAACATACTCTAAGATACTATACTAACTAATATAAAAAAAAACCCTGAAATAAAAAAGAAAATAGACCTCGTTCTTTAGCATAAACGACTAGGCTATCTTAGCTATAAATCCTTATACCGATATCTTCGTAGACTATACCTAGATATATCCGTAGACTAAAAAGATATTATAGCTATAAAGCAATGCGAAGCTTGTATATAAGCTAAACATATAGATAAAAAAAACAAAACCCCTTTAAAACGACGATATCTCTTTCTAGATAAAATAAACGTTGATATCTAGGGTCCTATAAAAGTCCTTATATACGATAAATTTAGATACTTTATATTATTTCTAGATACCTACTCTAGGTACCTAAGAATATACCTTATAAAAGATAAAGCCGAAAGCCCACCTAAGTTCCTAGAATTTAAAATAGAGGTTAAGAATAATAAAGATAAGATAAAGATAAAAGAGGTCTTCTTAGACAATGCAAAAGAATTTATCTATAATATTAAACTATATGCTCTTAAAAACGGAATAAAATATAACTTAAGTCTATTATATACCCCCTACTTAAACGGTAGAATAGAACGTATAAATAGGATAATACTTAATAAAGTTAGGTCTATGCTTTATATAGCTAAGCTACCTAAATACCTCTAGGGAGAAGCTGTCTTAGCAGCTATATATATATACAACCGATCTCCCTATACTGCCCTAGGGTATATATGCCCTCTTAAAAAGAAAGAAGATAGAGCCCTTACTATAGAAGACATAGATAAGATCCGTGTCTTTAAAAGTATTATATACTATAAAAACAAAACACTTAGTGATAAATTAAACATACGAGCCTATAAAGGAATTATAATAGGCTATAAAGATATAGTATATAAAATATACGACTATAGCAGAAAGAAGGTTGTTATCTTAAAAGATATAACTATACTAGAAAACAACTTCTTAACCGATAATAAAACCTTTAATTTTAATACTATACCTATTGGTTGGTTAAACAAACAAAGGGGGTTGTAAACTAGTTTAAATTAGTCTATAATAGGTTATCTAGCTAAGGCGAAGAGGAGAGGAAAGGGGGCCCCTTTATGCGTCCTAACCGAGCCCGTGCTAGGCTCTAAAGGGAGCCTAGTCGGGGCACGTAACGCTCCCGATGACGCTATCATCGGGGCCTTAATAGGGGTTATAACTTATAACCCTTTTCTCCCTTATGTAAGTAGATTGGTCCGACACTAGCAGTTCTTCTTTTAGAGGCTGTAAATACTATACCAACGGACTAATCGCCCAATCGAACGCAACGAATAAGCAGCAAACAGCCCGGCGCGATAAGCAAGGAAACGAGCATTCTAAAGAGCCGATTCGAGGGCATTCTTAGGGCGCTGCCGAAGAGTCGATTCGAGGGCATCCTCGGGGCGCTAGGGCGGAATAAAGGCGTCTATTTAAGCCGGAATAGAGCGTCTGTTCGAGCCTTAATTCGGGCTATAAACGCGAATAAAGGAACAACGGACCGCGAATAAGAAACAACGGAAAAGACGCATCGGGCTAGAAATTGCCTAATAAATATAAATAATAAGTATAAATTGCAATTAGCGGCCGAGGAATAATCGTGCGGAAAATAACGAGCAATTCGCAGAAGCTGCGAACAACGAATAAGATAATACAATAAAGCGGGAAAAAGGGAATAACGCATAGAAAAGGGCGAATAAATTGCAGAAATAGCAAAGAATAATACGCGGAAATTCCATACGGAATAAATAGGCGATAAACGCGCGAACGGGGCATTAGGGAGACGAGCGAAGTGACGAGCAACGAGAACACACAAAGAAACGGCCAAGCAGAGGGCTAGAGGGGTGGCTAAGCAGAGGGCTAGAGGGGCGGCCGAGCAGGGGGCTAGAGGGGGCAATAGGTAGGGGAATCCCTCGAGAGCTTTTCTTCTGCTAGGCTCGCGAGGCTAGCTAGCCACGCGCAACGAGGGGTGCGTTGCTAAATCTCGGGAGAATAACGTATAGAGGCGAGTAATGCACTAGGCACTAAGAATGTGTGTGTAAAGAAGGATGATTCTCTTAGGTAGGCGTAAGCCCCGGGAGCTAGGAATAGCTCCCTACTATCTTATCTATAGCTGATTACATTAGCCCCGGCATATAGCATAGAGGATGCTTTATATGCATTAGAATGCCGGCTCGAAAAAGAAAACACTACTGCCTATAGCAGTTATAAATACAATCCTAATTAGGCAATTAAGAGGAATACTCCTATTGCCTAAATCCTTCCTTTTATTCTTATAAGTTATGCTTATACCTGCTAGTAATTATTCCTTTAATCGTTCTTTTTGCTAAGCGGCCTTCTTGCTTCGTATAGCGCGTGCGGGAGGGCGACCTTAGAACTCCGTGATAGCTTTAGTAGAGACCTAGTCAGCTTAGACCTATTGGTTATATATAGCAGCCTATCCCTTCTATCGTACGAGGTATTCGGTTACGGGTGACTTCGACCGACCGATGCGACGAACACGGATGTCTATTAGGCGTTCGACTTTATAGTGCTAATCCCCTTCGGTAGGTGCTTCGATATCGCGAGCGGCTTCTATAGGTCTAAGCTCGAGCTCGACGTAATGCCCTTCGTATGCGAGCTTAAGGTGCTAAATAGAAACGACTAAGTGGATTTAGACTTAGCTAAGGAGGTCGAGCTCCGCCGCGAGGTTATTAACTATACGCTTAATAACGAAAGGACCTTCTCGTTGCCGCGACTATTTCTTTAGCGGCTGGCTAGGCTTGTGATAGCCTGTATATAGCTTTAGGTAGACTTTATTACTAGCTTTAAGAAGAACCGGCCGGTGTTTCGCGTTATACCGCTGCTTAGCCTTTATAGCTGCTAGGTCTATAGCTAGGCTCGCTTATCTACGGGTGACTTCTCGTAAGTAGGGCAGTTCGTCCGTAGTAGTGCCTAAGATATTATCGGCAGCTTCTAACGGTCTACGTATATTAAAGCCGAAGATAGATTTATAGGCGGAGATCTTCGTACTAGCGTTAAATGCCGTGGTTAGATTCTACTAGAGGGCGGGGATTATTATCTTTTAATCTAGGCTAAGATCCTCGATGTAGGACATTCGTAGAGCGGTCTCTACGGTCTAGTTACGCCGTTCGGCAAGTCTGTTAGCCTATAGGTAGTATGCGGTAGTTATTGTAATTTTAGTGCCGAATGCGCTCTAGAGGCCTTTCTAGAAGTCGGATGTAAATTTGCGATCCCGGTCGCTAATAATAGTTCTTAGCATACCTTAATCGGAAAAAAGCAACTAACGGGCTAGGCTTTAAGCCTAGTCTTTTATACCGTACTTCGCGTTGCCTAAGATTAGCAAGTATCTCTTACTAGTTAGGCAAGTGACCGTAAGAAGTTAGTTAAAGATATTAAAGCCTAGGATCTACTATAGGGAGCTTGCTAAAGGTAAGGGCGGTATATCGGTTATAAAGTCTATCGCGATACTCTATATTAAAAGTAGCGGGGGGCGAATAGGCTTATAGCTGCCGGTAAGGGTCTAACGGTCTATTTAGCTAAGGCAATAGGCTTTATAGGCCGCGATATGCTTCTTTACCTAATAGGTGACTCCGCGAATTAAGTATATCTCTAGGTCCTTAATTATATAGACGACGCCGAAGTAGTTTTTATCGTTATAGGCTGCCGAGATTATAGATAGGACGAGGGCGTTAGGGATATATAGCCGGGTAAAGCTATTAGGGCTTTTATAGTATAGAAGCTTATCGACTATAAAGAACGGTATGCCGCGGCGCTTAAGCTATGCTTTCGTTCGTGCTATAGAGTTAGCGACTATAGCTCCTTTTAGGGGCGAGGAAAGACTCCTAATAGCGTCCTTACTATCTGCGATTATTTAAAGTATTCGCTTATAGTAAGGGTTATTATCGTAAGCGACGGCGAATTCCTCGCGTTTTTTAAGAGCTATAATAGCCTCGGAGGCTATAAGCATATCGTTAAGCATAGTAAAGTCGGGACGACGATAATTAAGCAGCTAGTCGGATTCCTCGGCTAGTAAGCGACTAAGGGCGTTAGGAATAAAGTTCTTCTTACTAAGGAGGTAATAAACCTCGATATCGTACTTAGAGAGGTAAATTAAGGCTATAACTAAGCGACGATTGGCTCGGTCTATGCTAGAAGTATCGAGGGTCTTCTTAGCGACGATTTACTTAGTCGTAAAGTAGTCGGTTAAGACTACGAGCGGAAGGGTTAACGACTACACCGTAGTGCGTATCTTCTTCGCAGCCTATACGAGACAAGCGACCTCTAGTTCTAAGGGACTATAGGACTGCTCGGCTCTCGTTAGAGTACGGGAGAGGAAGTAGATAGGCATAATAGCTTTAACTAGAATAGGCTAGCCTAGCTGCTAAATAGTGCCGTCGCGGAGATAGAAAAAGACGGCTGTAAAGCCTTACTATAAGGAGGCGTTAATCTAATAGAATAGCCTCTTCTATAGGTCTATATAGTAAATCATACGGCTAGAAGTAATTTCCTTCTAAAGGGAGGCGAAGGAGGAAAGCTCGGCTAAGGTCGGCTAAAACGATATAACTCGCGTATAGGACTTCCGCTTATTAGGGTTCCCGTTCTTAACCTTACTAATTAAGCGACCTTAGGCTAGAAGACTAGTCTTACGATCCTATAGAGGGGCGATAGAAGCGCCGTAGTATAGGATAAGGTTGCGAATATACCTTATAGCGCCGATATAGTGCTTAAGAGCGGCGAGATTATCGGGGAATAGAAGCTTTATAAAGGCGGTAAGCCTATGCTTTATAGTACTTATCCCGAACGCGTCGATACGAAATCTAAGCAATTCTATAGAAGGGTAACCGATCTAGCTTTTAGTAAGGCTTATAGATAAATTAAGCGATGCGAAGAGCTTAAAGATAGCCTCGAGATGCTAGAAGTATTCCTCTTCTATAGCGGAGTAGATAATAATATCGTTAATAAACGCGCGGCTATAGTCTTAGTATAGGCGGAGGACTTAGTCTATATAGCGTTATACGTATGCTAGGCTATTGCGAAAGCCGATAGGTGTAACTATTAAGCGCTTTAGACCTCGATGACTTATAATAGTAAACCTGCCTTAATGCTTAAGCTTAACTTAAAACTAATAGAAGAAGGCGGAAGCGTCGATAGTAGTAATAAAATAGGCGCTTAAGAGCTTAGCAATAATAGAGCTTTATAGTAGTAGAGGGTAGGAATCCGGAATAGTAATACTATTAACGGCACGTAGGTTAATAACGACTCGGCCTTTAGTCTCGCCTCGGGCTATACGCTAGACTATAAAGATAGGTGCTATAAACGGCGTAGGCTCGTCGGCCTACTCTAGACGACCTTGCTTATAAAGTAGGTTAAATATATCGTCGATAACCTTCCTATCGCGAAGCCCTTATAGGTAAGGCCTTTAAGCGACTCGTTTTTTATACTAATTATCGATTAAGGGAACTGTTAATTCCTTTCCGGGTTTTACGACGGCGGTGCCTATATCTCGCTAAAGCTAGGAGTACTTTCTAAAAAGCCTTTTAATCCGCTATACGAAAGAGGGACTATAGTCGAAAATATAAATACCTTCTTTAGTGCATTTTTCTTAAAGCTTTAGTAGGCGCTAGACGTGCGTTTAGTATAGAATACGGCTAGAGAGGAGATCCTTAATTCTATCCGCGGCGTCTATCTTAATAGCTGCGGCGGCTGCCGTTATATTAGAGGCAGCTGCTATAAGGTTCTAGTAAACCTTAGACTACTTGCCGGGTCCTATAGAAGAAGCTATAATATAGGCGTAGATAGAGTCGGATAGCGAAGGCGTTTAAGAAGTGCCTAAAACTAAAGCTTCTATAGGTCGGGGCGGGGCGGGAGGCTATAGGCACTCGAGGACCTCCTAAGTAAGCGGGAAGGTGCTTACAACGTTAACCGATAGACTAGTAGAAGCAGAAGTAGCAATAGCGGTTCCTACGGAGGGCGTTATAGTTCCGGCTCCTAAAGCGGGCGAAATTGCAGTAGCTAGCGTTAAAGCCTTTATAGCTAATTTCTAGGACGGGGCGGCAAAATAGCCAGACTCCTAACACTCCTATATCTAGCTAAGCTTCTACTTACGCTTAATAACGAGGTTAACGCTCGTGCTATTAGTAATAAGAATAGTAGGAAGAGATTTAGCATCGACGATGCTATAAATAGCATTAGCGTAAGAGGCGAAGAAAGTATAGGCGCGGTCCTTAGGAAGTTCTTTCTAAGATATAGGGACTATAAGGGTAGTGCCGGGCGGTATAATTGTCTTTCGGACGGCCTAGACATAGCGAATAACTTTACAGGGCTATTTATAGACATCGAATAGGATTTTAAACCCGTCGAGCACTCTAATGCGAATAACTTCCTTATTATAATTAAGGGATCCTCGGTATAGCTTAAGGAAGGCATTGCCGAGGAGTGCGCCGGCCTCTACCTTAGAGACTTAGGCGGAGTAAGTGAATTTAGCTATAGCTGCTTAAGCGGCCGGGCTAGCTATAGTACCGCGCGTGTAGAAGGAGAACGTAGCCTAGTCCTCGCAAAAAGAACGACCGTTAACTCCGTTAATAGTAACGGGAGGCTTCTTCTCGACGGTATAGTTAAAAGTCTAAAGAAAGTCGCGATTAATTATAGGCTTACTATAGCTAGAGTTAAGGCAAACTTAGACTTCCTGCCTACCGGGTTAGGCAAAGACCTTAATCCTTATATAGGAATATAAGTGCGGCGGGGAATCCTAATCCTACTAGGGCTCCTTAGCTTTAGCTTTTAGGACCTAATTTAGTCGGGGTACTATAGTAGGCGCTGCGTGAAAAATAGGCTCCTTAATAATAGGTGCGGGAAGAATAGGCTTTAATACGGCGGGGGAATTAGGCTTAGTAGGAATAGAGTTAACGATATTCCCTACGAGAATAGTAGGAGTAAAAGGGGTCTTCTTACACCTAAGACGGAGATAAGAGAAAAGTGCGTTACGAGAAAGAAAAAAGGCCTTATAAACCTTATAGGTTAAAGGCTTAAGCGCGCGCTCTTTACTATAGAGCTACTACTTAGATATATAGCAGTTAGCGTATATATACTCCTTAATTATAGAGGCGAGGGCGAAAGTGCGGTCGTAGGTGCTATATTTAAACTTACCCGCCCGTTCCGTAGGGTAGCGAGAGTTTATATAGCCTATAAAGTTAGCTTCCGAGGAGGCGTAAGAGGACGTATCGTCCTAAGAGTCGTTTAAGTATAGCTCGTTACTAGCTTCGTCGCCGCTAAGAGTAGTCTTTTTATCGCTTTAATACTTCGACTTAAAACGCACTTTCTTCTTATTATTGTTACCCTTATATTTACCTTAGCGGTATTCCGTTCGGTTATCTCGTCGGTCGTCTCGGCGAGGGTAACGCTTATCGTAGCGTAGCGGGCGTAAGCTTAACTAATTATAGCTATTGCTAGAGCTTTAACCCTTAGGGCTACGGTTGCGATTATAGCCTTAGTCTTAATCCTAGCGGTTAGTCTATTAGTAGTTATTGCCTCGGTTACCTTAACGATAGTTATCGCGATGATTATTATAGCGGCTGCGATTACGGTTACTCTAACGGTAGCTATTATTATAGCTGTCGGACTGATCTAGTTATATAAGGAGGAAAGGGGTCATAAGTTATAAGTTATAACCTTTAATAACCCCGACGATAACGCCGTTATTAGCCTCGTTATAACCCGGGCAATAGCCTCGTTATAACCCGGATGACAGCGTTAGTGGCTGGGTCACGTGCTCCTAACAAGGCTCTGTTAGGCGCCCGGCCAAGCCGGGCAGGCTCTTCGCAGCACCTATAAAGGGGCCCCCTTTTCCCCCTTTCTAGCTAGCAAGATAAGAGAATAGAACCTAATGCACTTAACCTAATTAGTGCAAAAGGTTTACCTTCCGGCCGCTCTACGCAGTAGAGCCCTACTAACACTAATTAGTAATTAAAACGCTTAATTATAGATAAGCTAGGTAGAAGAGATAGACTCCTTAACCCTCGAACGTACGACGGATCTAATTAAAT
Organism: Ophiocordyceps sinensis; assembly: GCA_012934285.1. Classification (NCBI taxonomy): domain Eukaryota; kingdom Fungi; phylum Ascomycota; class Sordariomycetes; order Hypocreales; family Ophiocordycipitaceae; genus Ophiocordyceps; species Ophiocordyceps sinensis. Next base: position 4,355,364 of record JAAVMX010000006.1, on the reverse strand, counting down.
AGTCATTTAACCTTAAGTCAACTTGACCTACGATCCTAATCCGTATACTTAGAGAGGGCTGTTTGTGCTAAGAATGAAGAACCTTCCCGAACTAGAGCGACATAGCTTTCGTAGGCCGCTAAAGAGACTTCTTAAGCTCCCCTTAACGGATTACCGCTTTAATAAAGCCTATGACTATTAAGAAGAGTGCGTTAACAACGCTAATAAGGGTGTTAAACAGCTACCCTTAAAGGAACCGCTTTAACGAAGCCTATGCTATTAAGGAATAGTGCGCCCGTTTTTTACGACGCTGACCCTATCGCGAAGACCCCCTCGCGAACCCGTTAAACACTCCCGATAGCCTACGGGACATACGATTAACACGAGCTATTTAATCACGACCCTCGCGTAAAGACCCTTACGTACGACAAACACCCCGCCGTCTTCCGACCCGGCACTATAAGATAGTCCGCTTGCTCCCTTAAGCCCGGCATTATATATAGTCCGCTTGCTGCCCTAAGCTTCCTTTAAACAAAGAATATAATGTTAACCTCGGCCTAGACACTATTCCCGGAGGAAGAGAACCCCCTTAGCCACCTCGTATATAAGCTGTTCTATAAATATGTCGATATAAGCCGCTAGGAGGCAGATGCTACGCTAGACGACGATGTTATCGCCGTTACGACCTATACGGCTCGATTCCTCGCCGTCTCGGACAATAGCATCTTATATCAACGGCCCCTAGCTCTTCGACGACTTCTAGGAATACTTCGAGGGATAGAAAGAGGCAACGTAGAATAAAGTCTAGAAGGAATATACGAAGGCGCTAAAGACCCTCTTAACAAGGCGTAGGATCTTTCTAAAACGTCGAAACGACCGTTAGACCGGCTTAAACGCAGCGTAATTAGCCGCCCTGCTAGAATTCGACGAGCCGCTAATCTAGCCCGCCGACGAGTTCTTAACGACCTAATTCGACATCGGAATAGCAGCTTATGCTAAACAAACAGCTGCTGCCGCCGCCGTCGCATCGTTAGTTCCGCTATCGCCTTTCCCTACCGCTTTAACGGCTGCGCCTTCGTTAGTCCCGGCATCCGTTGTTTAAAGAGCCGTAAGAGTATCGTTGCCCGCGTTATCGCCTATTATTCCGTAAGTTATTCCCGGCCCGCCTCTACTAGTCATTCCCGGCCTATTCGTTCCCTAGGCTCCGTAATATACGGTCTATCCGATAAGTCACCGGTTCCGGCACTCTAAGTTTATCGTCCCGGCTACCGCCCCGCCGTTCTAGCCTACCGCCGTCCTTACCGCCGTCCCTACCGCCGTTCTAGCTGTCTAAGTCCCTTATGCTCCCGTTCCTACCGTCCCCGTCTTCCCCCTTAAGGCATATATAATAATGCTACCTCCCGAGGTCCTAAACGTTCCTACCGATAGGAACCTCGTAATGCAATTCGCTAAGGTATAGAGGAAGGATTATAATTATACAGGAGAGTTATATAATATCTTAGACGATAAGGTCTAGCTCTTTATGCGGACCTGCTATAGCCTCCGAGTCGCCTTAGGCTAATTTCATAGACTAGTTGTTTAAATCCTTGCCGGCCGTGCCGAAGACTACTATATCCGGTAGATTAATTAGTCTACGGCTACGTTCCGGGCTATATGTAATGCCCTTAAACGCCGTTTCGATATTAACTAGCGATAGTACTTTACGGAGTAGACTATAACGTTATTTTAGAAGCTTCGGATATAGCACCCCGGCAAGCCGCTCTAAGAGGTCCTCGAGCTGCTATTCGATAAGCTACAGCTCTGCTAACGTGCCCTTAGCCCTGCTTTTGCAGGAGATATCCCCCTACGACTAGCTATCACGAACGCTTATTAAGGCGTCCCGGAACTTAAATAGGCCCTCTTTCGCCCGGCCGAACGAGTAGAAGAGCTGTTTTCCGACCTTCGCTCGTGCCTTAAAACGCACCTCGCACGCCGCCCCGACTAGCAATACTTTAACTAACGCGGCCGTGCGAGAGGTCGTATATAAAGCTCCGGACGACAATAATACGGCTACGTTCTAGGTAAAGAGGATAACGACGACGATAGGACTAACGAGTTCGGCTAGCTAACTCTTTCGGATACTCCCTAGTCCTTAAGATAACGTCTTTATTCTTATTCTTTATTTAAAGACTGCTAGTGTGTTTATTGTTTCCCCTTATTCCCTATTTTTCTGCTTCGACCCGGCAACGATATATCCCGGCCCTGCTTCGACCCTACGTTGCACCGGTCACGTTCTATTCCGGCCCGAATACGCTCTTTTAATCTTTTTTGCGATTTATATTTACAATTTGTATTTATTAGGCATTTTAGCCTAATATGCATTTTCCCTTCTTTTTCCATACGTTGCAAAGGTTATTGCAACGTTGTTTCGGCCGGATATACGATAACAATAACGGCCCGTATAGCCGGGCTATAGATCCCTGTTTTTCCCCTTCTTTATTCGTTAGCCGGATCCGAGATAACAATACGGCCCGTTTAATCGGGCTATAGATCCTGTTTCTATTCCTATTCGTTATGTTCGATTGGTCCGTTGATACGCTTTATAGCCTCTTAAAGAAGAACTGCTAGTATCGGACTAATCTAGTTATGCAAGGAGGAAAGGGGTTATAAGTTATAAGTTATAACCCCTAATAACCCCGACGATAACGCCGTTATTAGCCTCGTTATAACCCGGGCAATAGCCTCGTCATAACCCGGATGACAGCGTCAGTGGCTAGGTCACGTGCTCCCAACAAGGCTCTGTTAGGCGCCCGGCTAAGCCGGGCAGGCTCTTCGTAGCACCTATAAAGGGGCCCCCTTTTCCCCCTTTCTAGCTAGCAAGACAAGAGAATAGAACCTAATGCACCCAACCTAATCAGTGCAAAAGGTTCACCTTCCGGCCGCTCTACGCAGTAGAGCCCTGCTAATAATAGCGACGGTTATCCTAACGATAGTTATTATCCCGACGGGAAAAGCTGCCGCGGCGAGAACGGTCTCGGTCTCCGGAGATATATAGTTTAAGAGAAGCTATAATAAAGGGCTTCCGTTCCTTAATAATGCGAATCTATTTATTAATTAGGGTCTTCTTTATAGGAATAGGAAGAAGCGAGGAGATTTAGACGGTAATAAAAGGATAGATAGCCTTAATGATTTAGGCATCCTTGCCTATCTTAAGTTAGCGGGCGAGCGAAACCTTTCTTTAGATCTATTGCGCGAGAGTAATAGAGCTAGAGGACTATATAGATATCGTATACCTTTCCCTATAAAGTTCCTTTAAGATATCGGCGTTAAGACGCTTAAAACGCTTAGTTAAGAACTTATAGACGGTTTTAAGAGGGGAGGAACTAAGGATATTACGTTATTCCGCTATAAGCTTACTTATATACTATATAAGAGCTCCTCCCGCTAAGAAGGAGAGGTAATATAGGCAAAAGGCGAATAAATCCTCGTCTTAGTAGATCCTTAAACGCTCTATAAAGAGTTAGACGTCCGTATAGATATTCTTTCTATCGCTAAGAGCGATAATGCCTAGGTTCTTTAGATTATACTTATCTAGGTTAAAAGTACTAATATTGTCTTATTTAAGGCGTTTAGTAACGGCCTTATTGTTATAGGCCGAGGAGGAGGTATAGCTCGCCTTATAGTGCTTACGCGGATTCGGATAAGACTTTAAGGGACGGCGGATAAAGCTATTATCGGATTTAGACGAATTATTGTTATTATTATCCGAATCCTTCTATCGACGAGAGTAAAAGACTTATAAATACTTAGATAACTTAGACAAAAGAGAATAATATAGAACCTAGTGTTATTCTTTAAGGCGATACTACTATCTAATAGGGTATTGCTTAGATAAGCAAAGTATTCCTTACGGACGAGGAGGAGGCTGCTCCTCTAATTAACCGTTAGAAAGGTCTCCGTCGATTATTTACGGGTTAAAAGGCACGGCTTAGACTAGCCGATGCACTAAAGACATTATAGCGTAGAGAGGAGTCTCCTTATCTAAAAGATCGCCTATAAAACGAAGATACGCGCGAATTCCCTTTCGCTAAGTATCGGCGTACTATAAATGCTTTTCCTTTATAGGCGGAATATCTAAGATATTAAAGATAATCTCTAACTTAGAGGCTAAAGAGCCTAAGAAAATATAGGCTTGCTTTATATATATTACGTCTATATTAGTAAAGGTCTTAATAACCCCTTCCGTAGGCAGTGTTTTAATTAACTTAGAGTAGCAAACGGCCTATTTTAATAGATTATTATAGTCCCTATCCTTTATAGTTAGTAAGGCAAACTGCTTGCGTAATACCTTAGTTTCTAAGGATAAGCGAGGTCGACGGCGGGTAGGAAGAGGAGGATCTTTATAATTACTCTTAAAGTCCTTAGAAGGAGCGGCGCTATAAACACTTTCCGGCGGAGCATATTCCTATATCGGCAAGCGAGGGTAAGAGTCGTCGTTTAAACGAGAAATAGACGCTATAGCTTAACGGGCTTCTTCGTCCCTAGCTATAGTAATAATAGCTTAATAAAACGAGGGAAAAAGGCGAAGAGGTCGATAAATAGAGAAGAGAAGGGATTGCGAAAGAAGAGTTATAGAAGAAGAGAAAAGTCTATAGTAGGAGGTATAGGGTGTTTTAATTTTAGCGTAGGAACGGGTACGTATAGGAAATCGAAAATATAGAGAGAGAAATTTTCCTTACGGCTAATTGCGTAAGGACTTAAAATAGAGAACTAGGCAGTAGGCCCTAGTTCTAATAATGCCTAAAAAGGCGAGCCTTATCGGATCGTAAGGCTTATGTTAGAGGTTATATAAGCGTGCTAGCTAAGGTTATATAAGCTGGTTATACTATAGGTGTCGGGAGCCTTTAGGCGGCTTCTAACAAATAGCGAGAGCTTTAAGAGCTCTTAGCGAACGTATTATAGTAGAGCGAAGCTCTAAAGACAGGAAGGGCGTTCCTAATAGTAGCTTTAAAGGCAGAAGGTATAGAATTGCTACTAATTTAATGCACTAGGCACTAAGAATGTGTGTATAAAGAAGGATAATTCTATTAGGTAAGCGTAAGCCCCGGGAGCTAGGAATAGCTCCCTGCTTTCTTATCTATAGCTGATTACATTAGCCCCGGCATATAGCATAGAGGATGCTTTATATACATTAGTAATAGATTAAATAAATAAAACCCTACTAATCGAATCGCTAATAGAAGTTAAAGACTTCTTAGGATTATCTATATAAATAAATAAAGACATAAAGGAATTATATATATCCTAAGCAACCTATATAAAAAATAAAATAAAGGAATTTAAAAAAGAAAATATATAAACCTTTAATACACCTACTACTAAGGGCGTTAAATTAAATAAATCAGGAATAAAGAACGCCTTTAAAAAAGCCATCCTCTTATACTAAATGCAAATAGGCTCTTTGCTATTTTTAGCCCTATTTATAAGGCCCAATATCCTCTTCGTAGTAATATCCTACGTAAGATTTTCTTCTTAACCCGACTCCTCGCATTTTAAAGCCCTCGATGTTATATAGAAATACCTAAATAAATTCCCTAACCTATGCTTTTACTATAACTGCAATATACTAATACTAGATTTTCATTTTATAGCCTATATAGACTCCGAGTAGGCTAGTGACCTTATAGACCGACGATCGGTCTTTAGATACTATTTCTTTATACGCAATAATCTTATAAGCTGGTTATATTAAAAGCAAAAATCGATATTACTATCTACTTACGAAGCAGAGTTTATAGGCCTTAGAGAGGCTAATAAGGAGGCCTTATATCTATATAGCTATCTAAATAGCATCGCAAAAGAGTTATCTATACCTATATCTTATAAAGTCCCTCTAACATTTTCCGATAGTCAATTAGCGCTAAAAATAGCAAATAACCCGGAAGAATATAAATTCCGGAAACACATCGGCCTTACCTATAATTTCACCCGCAATAGTATTTTACTAGGCGAAATAGAAGTATTCTATATAAAATCTGCAGATAATATAGCTAATATATTTACAAAAGAATTAGGGCGTATACTATTTAATAAATTTCGACACCTCTTAAGTCTTAAAAAGGATCCTATATATAAAGATAAATAGAGGTTTTTAGCTACTCTTTCTTATGCTTGCTTTTAGCTTTCCTATAATAGAACGGTTAGAAGAAAGAAGATAGTCTAACCGGACTAAGTCTCTAATAGTTAAAGACTAATAGAGGGCGTTATTTATCCTTAAAAGCTATAGGGGCGGAATAGTAAGTAGAGGAGCACTTAGGGTCACTTATACTAGACCGGCTGGCTAAGTCTAAGCAAGTAGGGGTAGTCGAGGCTAGAGCACTAAGGGCACTACTAGAAGAGGTATAGGTCACTTAGTAGGCAGTTAAACTAAAACTATGATAAAAGCTAAAGAAGAAAGGAAGGAAGGAGAGCCCGAGGAAGGGCGGACTAAAGTTCCTTTATATAGCTCTTCCCGTCCGTCTAGACGGTCCCGGTACGTCCCTTTCCTTCTAGCACCTTCTGCCACGTATCCCTTACACTGCCCCGAGCTAATGCGGGTCCCCGGGGCTACGTAAGGGCTATGTAGGTCGGCTGACCTCGAAAAGGCTGCCTCCCGCATCGTTCTAAAGCCCTTATAGACTAATCTAGGTCATATAGGTCTATTTATGCACTACGTGCATAATGTCATATAGGTGGGTCATACGATATAAGTCGTATGACCTCCTTATGCAGAGGATCGGACGAATAATCGGTCCCGAAAGCCGGGAGGGCTATATTAGGCCTATAGTTCCCGGTGGTCTAGGTGTCGGTCTATTATGCGGGGCATTAAGCTAATTATCGGGTCTTATTAGGCAGGGGTACTTAATAAGATCGTCGGTGTGACCGTAGCTGCGTGGTACGTCCTATACCTAAGGAAGCTAAGTCCTAAGGGACTTAGGTTCGAAAAAGGGGTGTGTCCTAGGCCGAAAAGGGGTATAACCGGATAATAGGTAAGTCCGGGGCGAATATCTTTATGCTAAGTCATAAAATACCAAGTACTAAAGTACCAAGTACCCCGGTACCCTCGTACTAAGTATTTCTATACTTAAGTCCCTTAGTACTTAAGTCGTCCTATACTTTAGAAAAAAGAAAGTAAACTAGGAACCTAGATTAGTAGTTCTATAACATTTCCTCTATATACCCTTTAGTTTTTCCCTATCTATAGGTTTACTAAACGGACTAATAAAATATAGTAGAGTTTTTAAATTTTCTCTATATAATATAGTAGAGTTATTTTTCTCTATATAAAAAGTTTTTTTTCCTATAAATAAGTTTTTTTTTCAGAGAGTTTTATAAATCTTAGTTAGTTATAAACGGACATATATAAAGCGCACTTCTTATACAATAAGTACCCTTTAAGAGGGACTATAAGGGAGCGGATATCTCCCGATTGGTTTATCCTACCAGCATATAAAGATATACATTAGAACCGCTATGCATTATTGCATATAACATAAGTCACTCGGCTGCATTAGCTACCCGGATGCTCGAGATACTAAATGCCGAAGTATATAGTATATATAGGGACTAATGTGCGTATAGTCTATAGTCGGGCCCCGGTTAACTAAGGTTACCTATACTACCTCCTATTACTCGCGTAATTAATTACGCAACAACTAGGATACTATACGAGGTTAGACTATATACACCTAGTATAGAATTAATAGCGCTTTCTATCCCGACAATTAGTTAAGTTATATATACCTTTATTCCTATGTAATTAGCTATATAAAGGGATCTTAGTCCGCACCTAGATAGACTACTACTAAGCAATTCTATATCCTCTTCTCTCTCTTATCTTTGTATCTTCCTCGATACTTTCTGTATTACCGTAATCCTCTGCCTTTAAGCTTCCCTTTAGGCTCTTATTAAGATCGCTAACCGGAAGATAACGAGGATACGTATACGGCGACCCTTTAAGCGATAACGTTTAGGCTGCTAATAGCCCTACTATATCTCGAGGACATAGAGTCCGCGTAGTATAACGTTAAGACGGATTTTCTAAACACAATACTACGATTTACAGTCTACTATTAGCTTCTACCCGGTTACGTAGAACTAGGCTTATACATACGGCTTCTACGAGGGCTATACGGCCTAAGGATCGCCCTAAAACTCTAGTATAAGGACCTCACCGGCTTTTTTAAGTCTTTAGGCGCGGAAACCCTAATTAAGGACGCCTATATAATAATCTATAATTAAGTGATTATCTTCTTCTTTATAAACGATATCGCGATAATATATTCGAAGGAGCGGAAGGATAACTAGCTAGAACTCTATAAGGCCTTTATAGCGAAATATACCGTTAACTATATAGGGGAACTACGTTAGTTCTTAGGGATTAAGATAATCTAGGATAGACCTAATAGGAAGTTATAGCTTTCTTAGGCATCTTATATCTCTAAGATAGCGAAGAAATTTCATATAGACGACGATTCGGGCTTTAGCGCACCTAAGATCCCCCTAACGACGGATGAGCTAATTCCCTACGAGGAAAAGGCGAGTAATAAAGAGGTCTATTACTTTCTTTCTTTAGTAGGCGCGATCCTTTATCCGGCAATTCACACTAAGGCAGACGCGGCGTTCTTAGCGGCGAGGCTAGCCTAGTTTAGCTATAACCTAGGTCTACGATACCTTCGGGAGGCAAAGAGGTGCTTAGCGTACTTATATACTACGTAGGACTATTGCATCTATTTTAAAGCAACTAACGAGATAAAGAGGTTTCTCTATACGTTAGACACTTCGTTCGCGGACGACCTTACGTTGAGGAAGTTATTATAAGGGTATATATTCTTATTTCTCGGCGGGCCTATAGATTAGAAAGCTATTAAGCAGGCTACTATTACGACCTCGTCTACCGAAGTAGAACTCCTAGCTTTATTAAGCACTATAAAAGAATAGATGCAATTTGCTCGACTTATTAAGGAGCTTAGGATCTAGGTTAAAGGCACTATAAAGCTATAGTATAACAACCTTTAGACGATCCGGCTATTAACTAAGCTAAGTGCTCGACTTAAAACGAATTTAAAGCATATTAATATCTATCGATATTAGCTTTATTAGGAGGTATAGGAAGACCGGCTCTAGGTTAAGTAGATTAAGTCTACCGAGAACCCGGCAGACGGTATAACTAAAGCCCTCCCTTTGCAAAAGCATAAAGACTTTATAAAGCAGCTCGGAATAAAAGACCGCCTTAAGGACTTAGATAGGGAAGACCGAGATAGAGCGAATAAGGACCTCTAGAGTGTCTTTTTATAGTTTATACGATATAAGCCCTCTATCTAATATTAAGGGTAGTATAACGGATATAGGCCGTTTTAATTAATTCGAACGTGCTATTTTATTTAATTATTATATTTTCTTTATATTACTATAGTCTCTATAAGTACTATAGCAAAAGGGTGTATTAACGTTATACGACGTTAGAGGCTATATATGGCATTAACCTAAGCCTAGACTATAGGTATATAATAGGCTATTACATCCCTAACGAGCCTATTATATAACCCCTTTAGCTAAGGACGGCAGGTAGGTATTCCGTTGTATTATAACTGCGGTTAGTACGGGCTAAGGGCCCTATTAAAGAGGATCCGGTACCTATATATACCTCCGTTAGTCCTATAGTTAGGTAGCTGCATGCATCCTTATGTTTACGAGTCTACCCCTTTCTTCACTCTTCTGCTATGATATTCATGCAGCTAATTTCCTGCATTTGAGAATTACATATAGGATTATATATAGGATTACGTACGGGATTACGGACGGGAAATTCGGCTAAGAGGCCCCTTAAATAAGATCCCTTAAATAAGGTCTTAAGGCTTCCCCTCTTTAAGCACAATAAGCATTATTATTATATACACAAATATACTGCTTTCAGCGGCCTTATAGCCGCTATAGCGCCCTCACGGCCGCTACAACACATATCTCTCGCATCCTCATTTAGTAGGCCGCAGATCGAAGATCTGACACTATCGACGACCCCGATCGCGCCCTTAGGATGCAACACCATTTGATCCAGTTCGGTCGGAGCGGAACATCCAACGCCCCGAATCGGCCCTGCTCCTCCGCAAGTCTTGCAGAGGCAAGAATCTGGCAGAGGCAAGACAACAACGGAAAATAAGCCAGTCGCGGACCCCCGACGTGGCGGCGCTCAATGACTCGACGATAACGCTGCGCCCGGGTCTGCTTCCTTATATCGCCCGGCACGATGCCGCCGCCGGGGGCCCTGAATCCCATGCGGCGCCTGTCGAGGAGTCTGCTGTGCATGCGCCGCGGCTTCTCTTGGTCGTCGACATCTCCCCTCTCTTCTCCCCATCGTCCTAGCCATGCGACGGCGTTGACGACGACGACGACGACATCTTCTACGAGAATAACAACCATTGCCTCCCGGGCCTTTTCCACTACCCAACCCGCCCAGGTCAAGACAATCAAGCCGCACCGCCTGCCCTCGAACCTCATCCCACCCTACCCCTACGGCGATCGGCGTGTCTACAAGCAGTCTAACCGGGGTCTCTACGGCACCGCGCGCATCCGCTTTGGCAACATCATCGCCGAGAAGTACCGCAACAAGACACGCCGCTTCTGGCGCCCAAACGTCCACGTAAAGGTCTTCTACTCGCCCTCGCTCGACGCCCGCGTAAAGACGCGCCTCACCCTCCGCGTCCTCAAGACCATCCGCCGCGAGGGCGGCATCGACAATTACCTGCTCAAGAGCAAGCCCGCCCGTCTCAAGGAGCTCGGCCCCGGCGGCTGGAACCTGCGCTGGCTCGTCATGCAAACAACCACGATCCAGGAGCGCTTCAACGACGAGAGGCGCGCCCTGGGCTTGATGCCCAAGCCCATCGAGAATCGTGACGACATTATCCAATATGCCCTCGACTTTGCAACACCCGGATCTCTCAGCGTCCGCAGCCGCGCTACCCTGGACAATTTGTGCGGCGGCGTGACCGATAGCTTTGTGTTGGGCAGTGAGGCCTTGGGAGACGTTGAAGGCATCGAGGAGCTATCCGACGAGGCCGAGGAAGCCTTGGTGCGGCAGCCAGACAATGCACACCCGACGCGGATGGATACAGACGTGGCCGAGCAGCGCACTGAGATCTAAACCGTTCATGTACTTTATGTCAACACTACACATCAAGTCTCGCCGCCAGCCTCTGAAATCGGCCAAAGCGAGACACCCTAACCCAGATTGCAACCCATTCCGCGCCGTCTAATGTGCCAACTGTCCAATGAATTTTTTGCGTGCGTCGGTATCACCATCTAGAACCTCAAGTCCCAGCCAATTAGCGGCCCAATCTTGGGCAACTCGTCCGCCACGCTCTGAACGTCCTTGTCGCCCCGTCCGCTCAGGCAGATGACGACATCCTCGCCCTTCTTCATCGTCTTCGCCAGTTCTATGGCGCCGTAGATGCCGTGTGCCGACTCAAGGGCTGGGATGATGCCCTCAAGCTGGCTCATGAGCCTAAAGGCGGTAAAGGCCTGGGCGTCGGTCGCGGCGATGAACTTGGCCCTCTGTTGGTCCTTCCACGAGCTCAACTCCGGGCCCACGCCGGGATAGTCAAGCCCAGCCGAGACCGAGTGCGTGTCCGAGATTTGCCCGTGCTTGTCTTGCAGCACATATGTCCTCACGCCGTGGAGAACACCCTTGGTGCCGCCTGTAAGCGTGGCGCTGTGCCGGGCCGTGTCGATGCCGTCGCCACCCGCCTCGACGCCAAGGAGCTTGACGCTGGCGTCGTTGGCAAAGGGGTAGAACATTCCGGCAGCGTTACTCCCTCCGCCGACGCAAGCCACGACAGCGTCCGGCAGCTTGCCGCGCTTCTCCATCATCTGCGCCTTCGTCTCCGTGCCGATGACGGACTGGAAGGTACGGACAATGGTCGGAAAAGGGTGAGGACCGATGGCAGAGCCGATGATGTAGTGTGTTGTGTCGAGTTCCACAACCCAAGCGCGCAGAGCCTCGTTCACGGCGTCGCGCAGCGTCTTGCTGCCTGCCTCGACGGCGACAACCTTGGCTCCTAGCAGTCGCATCCGGAACACGTTCAGGGCTTGCCGGCGGACGTCCTCCTGTTGGATGCGTGTCAGGGTGCTTCCAAGTCAAGGGTTGTTCATTGAAAAGGCCAAACCTACTGCTCCCATGTAGACGGTGCACTCCATCCCGAATCTGGCGCACACAGTCGCGGTAGCCACGCCATGCTGTCCGGCACCAGTTTCGGCAATGATTCGTGTCTTTCCCAGTCTCTTGGCGAGCAAAAGCTGCCCAAGAGCATTATTGATCTTGTGACTCCCCGTGTGGTTGAGGTCTTCTCTCTTGAGCCAGATATTGGCGGCACCGGCATGTTCCGTTAGTCGTTCGGCCAGATGCAGGCGCGAGGGCCGCCCCATGTAGTCGTAGTAGGATTGATACTCTTCCCAGAAAGCCGGGTCGTCTTTGATCTTGTTGAAGCCCTCCTCCAGCTGAGAAAGGCAGTCCATCAAGCTCTCGGGAACATACTGTCCACCAAACTCTCCGAATCGCTCTGGGATCTTTCCGTGAAGCGCGGCCAGCTGGGCAACCAGGGCGCTGTCCTGCTCGGCTGTGATTCGATCTTCATCCGTCACGACGGAACTGACAGTTACGTCCTCGCCGCTGGGCTCCTGCGCACCAGCAACCGCCTCAACCAGGCCGATCTCGTGCGTCGTTCGGTTATGGGCACCACCACAGAGGTAGGCGCAGTATTCCTCCACTGCTTCGCACTCTTGGCCAACGTCGGCTTTCTGGATGGTGGTGATGATCTGGCTGCCCACGACGACGCCATCGGCGAGAGCGCCGATGGTCTGAAAGTGCTCCTGCGTGCTAACGCCAAAGCCAACAGCCGCCGGTTTGTTTCCGCTATATTTTTTGACGCGAGCGACAAGCGCTGCAAGTTTAGAATCGATGGACCCCAGAGCGCCGGTAACTCCCTGCCTGGAGACGACGTAGATGAAGGAGTCGGCCAGCTGGCATAGGATCCTCATACGCGTGTCTGAGGTGGCAGGTGCGATGAGCGGCACGTACGACAGTCTGCATGCAAGTATTTCCCTCTTGGTCAGCGATAGAAGGAGGACTGATGAGCTCGTAGCACTCACCCTCCCCTATTGCACAGCTTTCGGAACGAGACGGCCTCCTCGGGGGGCAAGTCGACGACTATGAAGCCGTTGATATTGGCAGTCTTGCAGTCCTGAAGCAGCCGCTCCTCTCCGTAGCGGAGAAGAGGGTTGTAGTATCCCATGAGCAGCACCGGAGCCTCTAATCCTTTGTTTCTTGCTTCCTTGACCATGCCAAGGGTCGACTCGATAGTAACGCCATGGCCCAGTGCGACCTGAACCGGGTCAGCTACAGCTCAACTCGACAAATTCAATGATCGTACCCCGTCCTTACCGTGTTGGAAGTTTGAATGGTTGGTCCATCGGCAATGGGGTCGGTAAAAGGTACGCCGAGCTCGATCAGGTCTATTGAAATGGGGCTTCGATGTCAGAACGCTGGCCCGTCGCTGCCTTGCCGCGCCTATCTGTGTCTACTCACCAGACCCTCCTTTCTCCATGGCCAACATGAGACTGGGCGTCTCCTCTGGCCGTGGGAAGCCTGCCGTGACATACGTCACCAAAGCCGCCTGAATTGAGGAAGCGTCGAGTCAACTCAAGGTCGAGGTACGCATGACCTCGGCTACTGACCCTTCTTTGGGCTTTGCAGCGCTTAAAAGTCTCCTTGATGGCCTCCATGGCGTTTTCGAAATGAGCGGGCTTCATGTTGCTTCTAGTGCAGGGCGCAATGGGAAGGGAACTGAAGTCACGCGCGTGGCTGGTTTATATACCTGAAGGGGACAAAACCGAGAAAATAGAAACTCCGCTCGCGGAACGCTCGCGAAAAGTCCCGCATCCGCATGCACGACAGACCCACAAGTGCCGGACTTGCCCAAAATGGTTAATTGGCCCATTCCGTACGAAGTAACTCGTATGTACATACATACTTCGTACATACATACGAGCCACCGCCGCCCTAAAGTACAACTTTAAGGCTTTTAGTCCTCGGAATAGCTACATAGAGACCTCGTGGCTTCGCGTTGCGTGGTTGTAAGGAAGCTACGTTAAGGTTATATTCTATATATTGATTGATTATCTAGAGGTTGTAGGCGCGTAGGGTTTTTAGGGAAAACCCTATGCGGTGCGCTAACTAATGCGCTTATACTAATAGGATCCTTAATATCCCCTTCCTTAAATAAGCAGTCCGCTGCTTATAAGGCAATTAATATAACTTAAATAGGAAATAACGCATTATTATAAGTAATATAGAATAAGCAATAAAAATAATAAAAACTCCTATACCGCGCGAGTAGTATACCTTTCTAATAAATTATCTTCCTCTTATACTCCTTCCTTAGCTATATACGGCCGGTCTACTCGCTATTACGAGATACGCGAATAGGAGCTTAAGGTTAGCTAGCCTATATATAAGGCTCGATTTACCGGCCGCGGACTTATAAAGCTATAGCCGTTTAAAGGCACTCGCGGTCGCGCTATAGTATTATACAGCTGCCGTACTATAAGCTACGTATAGGGTGCCTATTACGACTATAGGTAGGGAAGAAATTCGTACCGTTATAACGGCTAGATAACGCGTAGCTACCTAAGGACGCTAAAGAGTAAGCGTTGCTGGGATAGGCCGCTATAATTGCCTATAGGCCGTTATAATACGGCTCTTACTTCTTTATATACTACCGTACGCGTAATACCTAATCTCCGGGTGCGTATATATAGATTAGCCCCTTACGCTCTTATAGGTAGGAGCGGGTGTAGGTATAAGCTGCCTTAAGGCTTACGACGTATTGTCTCGCAATAGGGGCCTCGTGCTACTATACGAGCTCCTATGCCTAAGCAATACCCTCCTCGACTATAGGGTTGCGTATATAAGCGGCGTATATAGCCTTATAGTATTATTTAGGTAGCTGCGTGCCGTATAGTAGGAAGAAGGGGCTATACCCGTAGGGACCTTCCTGCCGATTGTAGAGGTATATAACGCGGATGAGTCGCTAGTATAAGGACGCCTAAGGCTCGTCGAGGCGCAGTCGATAGAGGATCGCCTTAAGGGCGCCGTTAGCTTGCTTTACTTTACTATTGCCTCGCGGCCTTATAGGCGTTATAGGCCTAATCTTAGTGCCGTACTAGCGATAGTAATCTTACGCTTACTAGCCTACGAAGCAGCTAGCGTTATTACTAATAATCTCCTTTAAGGGGCCGAAGCGGGCGACGATAGACTATAAGAGTAGGAGTATGCCTTTAAAGTCGGTTAAAGGCATAATAGCCGATATAAGCTAGCTAGTAGCGTATTCTATAGCGTTAAGGAGCTGCTTGCCCTTATAGCCCGTATAGTTAATCGCCTAATGCGTTAACGGGGGGACTAGCATTAACGGCATTAGGTTAAGCAGTATTAGGTTAAGCGGCTTTATTAACTAATAGGCCTAATAATAGCGTATAGCTTTATACGCCGCGAGGGGTAACTTAGGATACTAATAGCGTATAGCTAGGAATCGCATCGTATAGCTTATAGTGCTATAGCCCGAAGTCTTATATACGTTCTTAGCTACTACTATAAGGGCTTTATATTCCGGTACTATTAATAAGGTAATTGCTCTTGCCCTAGTAGGCGGATCGCCGGGAGGGAGGCGCTCGTTCTACCTAATGCGGTATAGCTTGCCCTTAAGCTTATAGAAGTGCTCGCGAGCCTAATACGGCGTAATATTAACGGGAAGAGCTTCGCCGGCGGTTAAGAACTTAAAGACGGCTTATAGGTCGATGCGAGTTAATTAATCGGGTCGTTCTATAAGCCTAGTTTTTAGCGTCGCCGGCGTGCCGTTTGCGGCTTCGTTATCCTTAGTAGCGGCTTCTTCTTCTTCTTCTAGTACCGTAGCGGTAGGTTTATCGCTATCGTTATTAAGCTTAACTATCCTTCCCTCGCCTATCGCGAGAGTCGTAGACTCTAGGTCGGGTAGGCGGGAAAGGTAGTCGGCTAGTATATTAGCCTTACCGCTACGATATACTATATTAATATTATAGTATTTAATCGCATTAAGGAAGCGGACTATACGAGTAGGTTATTCTATCTTCGTACGTAAGGTGCGAAGGGACTTATAGTTAGTAATAACGGTAATATCGGCACCTTTAACCTAATGTCGCTAGTGCTATACGGCTACTATAATGCCGAAGAGCTTACGTTCTTACGTAGAATAGCGCTATTATATATCCGTAAGCTTCTTCGAGAAGTAGGCGATAGGGTAAAGGAAAGAACGCTTTTTACTATTAGTTATAAGGTATAAGTGCGGTTATAGAAGTGCTATACTAACGCACTTACCTAAAGCATTACTCTTAATTATCGCGGGAAGCTGCTAGCTATACTTCTTTAAGACCGGCGTAGTCGTAATAACCTCGCGGATCTGCTTTTAAGCCGACTTTACTTCCTTAGTTAACGTTACGGCGACGTTCTTACCGCCGAGAGAGAGTTCGATTAGCGGGGCGGAGAGGTCGGAGAAGTTAGCGATTAATATTCTTAAATAGCCCACCGCGTGTACGAAAGCCCTAATCTCCGTGGTAGTTATTAGCATAGGGCGGTCGCGAATAGCGGTAACCTTTAAAAGGTCGGCATAAATGCCGGCCGTAGAGACTAAGAAGCCTAAAAAGACACCTTTATCTACGAAGAGGTAAGTCTTTAAGGCGTTAATAAGGAGCCTATATATAGCGGCGCGGGCAAAAAACTATAGTAGGCGTTCGTATAGTTATTTACGTATATCGGCCTAAAGGGCTATATCGTCTAAAAGACCGGCTGTAAAGGCCTAAAGCGGCTTTAGCACTTCGTCTATAAAGGCTTAGAATATAGCCGGGGCATTAGTTAGGCCTATCGGTATAGCATCCTATTCGTAGAGCCTAAAGGGGGTTACGAAGGCGGTCTTCTTATAATCCTCTCGAGCGATGCGTATATGCTAAAAGCTATCTTTTAGGTTAATAAAGGCATAATAGCTATGCCTAGCAATACGCTAGATCTCGTCCATTGTGTTCGGCAAAGGATATGCGTGCTTTTTCGTATAGTTATTAAGGATATAATAGTCTACGCAAATGCGCTAAATAACTTAGCTATAGGCGTTATGCTAAAGGCCCGTAGGTGCCTTTTTCGGTGTTAATAATAGGGGCGAAGCCTAAGGGCTAATAGACTTCCGGATAATAGAGCCCTTATGTTTCTCGACGAAGTCCTTAATAGCCTGCGCTTATAAAGGACTATACCGTCGTAGGCTTTACCGAATAAGCGTAGCGTCGCTTATATTAATCCGGTAGACTATTCGAGCTAATTTATTACTACGGCGAAGAGTAGGATTAAAGCATTCAGGGAACTAGGCGAGATACTTGTCTATATAGATCTTAGCCTAGTCCGGGGTAGTCTCGTAGAAACGCGTAGTAAAGATCGGCTCTATTAACGACGCGAAGGATGCTTACTAATTATTCTTTACCGCTTAAGAAGCGTCGCTAGCGGTAAAGGCGAAATTATCCTTATTATCTTCCGTTGCGGAATAGACCTACGACTTCTAAGGTCGTAGCATAGGCTAGTCTAAGAGGCGGCGTAGGCGAATCGCGCCGTTATCCTCGTACGAGAGACCTAAGGTATGAAAAAGAGAGCGGCTAAGGGTTAGAGAGCCGGGGAATATGCCGTTAGGGACGATACTATAAGAGATAGTAACTAAGACGGTCTAGCCGTCGTCGTATAGCTACTATACCGAAATAAGGGTATTATCGCGGACGCTAGGCCTTAGGATTCCTCTAATTCCCTTTATCGTAGAAGAGACCTAAGAAGGGTATAGGGCGAGCTTATCGGTAAAGGAAGAGGCGATATAATAAGAAGTCGACCTATAGTCGAAGAACGTAGATAAAGAAATAGCTAAGGATACCGTTAAATAAGTAAGAAAAACACTATATAGCTTACTAAAGCCTTTACGAAGAGGCTTCTATTTAGTATTAATACTACCGCTTACTACTATATAGTAAGCGGCATCGCTATCTTAGTCGTAATAACCGGAATCTATTCCTTCCTATATCGCGGTAAGGATAGCCTCTATTTCGGCGTTATCCTTTTTAAACTAAGAGATAGGGTCTTAATCCTCGTTATTAGTATCGAGGACCTTAGTGTTAAAGTAAACGTACGGGCGGTTAACGCCCGAATTGCCGCGATAGCTTCCTCTACTACCTTTACCTTAATCGCTACCGCGTTAGGCACGGCCGCGGCTAGTGCTAGTATTGCCGCGGTTGCGCTAGCGGCTGCCGAATGCCTTAGCCGCTTCGTATAACTTGCCTTTAAACTTAACGTCGCGGCCCTAAGAGGATACGTCGCCCGAGCTATAGGCAGGGGCGGGCGTCGAAAGAAGCCTATAATCCTTAGCCTAATAGCTAGGCTTACCGTAATTAAAATAGGTATTACCCTAAGACGTAGCAGTAAAAGACGATAAGGCGGTATCGTTAGCGGGGTAGACGGTAATATCCGTAGTTTATATATCGGCAATAACGATACCGGACGGTATAGAGAGTATAGAGGCAGACAGTTAGGATAGGCTCGGCTTAACTATTTCTATAGTAGCCGGCTTATTCCCTATAGCCTTATTAACTCGCTAAGTCTAGTAGGGCGAGGCCTTTTACGTACGAATAGACGTAGAGGGCTTTCTATATATATCCTCTATAGGCTAGCGAGCCTATTCGCTAGCTAATAATACTAAGCGTTTAATTAACGCTATACCGTAGAAGGTCGCGATATTAAGGCTTAGTTAAGCCTAAATACGTAGGAGATTATTACGGAGGTGCTAAATTATAATTTTTCGTACGCCCGCGCTCCTTTTCTCGATGTCTAGAAGGTTAAAGAACGTATCCCTAATACGCTAGGCGAAGTTAAGAAAGGCTTCGTCCTTAACTAAGGCCAACTATGCATAGATAGCTAATAGAGCATCGAGGGCACTATAGTCCTAAAGCACGGTGAAAATGCCCTCGAGAAGGAGCAACTAACTAAGGTAATAAACGTTAACCTAGTAGGCAACGTAGCTAAAATCTCTAGACAGCTCGTTAACTATACGAGCTAGCTATAGGTTATAAGGGATTTAGCCTACGACGAGGGCAGCCTATATTAGCTACAATTTCTATAGCACGGTATAGTCTGCCTAATAGAGCTTTTACTTAGGCTTTAGGATTACTTTATTCCTATTGTTATAAACCTCTTCGTTAACCTTACGGGCTGCCTTAGCTTATAGCTATACGTTCTTAATAAGGACCTCCGTAGAGACGTTAAAAGAGGCATCGTACGGCACGTATTATAGGCAGTCGAAGTTAATATAAAGGTAGTGCCCTCGTTCTTAGTAAGCGTATTAATTACTAATGCCTTCTTCAATATACGGGAATACAATAAGTTGCCTTAGCTAGGGCTACTCGCGTTATTATCCCGGCTGCTATACCGGCTATTTACGCTATCGTTAGTGCGCCTATTGCTCTCGAAGAAGGGATTGTTAGTAACGCTCGTCGCTAGTTATAGCAGCGGGCGGTCGAGCAGCAGCGTCTGCCGGAGGGGTAGTAGTAGCAGTCGGCGGAGTTATAGTCTACGGCGAAGAGGGCAATAGGGTAGACTTAGCAATAACTAGGGGAACGGGGATAAGAGCCGATAGACCACTAGGTTAAGCAGAGAGTTAAGCAGAGGACAAACGAGGCGGCTGCTAAGCAGCGAGGATGTCTAGAATGCGCTTAATGTCCCTGCCTTAGGCAAGAGTGGCATTGCGTTAAGTAAGAAGCTTAGCGCGTATACTTTAGTTAAAGTCGCTCTGCTTCTATAGATGCTAGTTAGTCTATTTGCCTAGGTTTACGATAGTTTTGCCTTTATCTAGCTCCGGGTCCTGCTCTTGCTCTTAGGAGCTAGGGCCCGCTACGGTAGCCTCGCGAGAACGAGTCTCGTAAAGCAATTAGCTCGTTGCCTCGTCGTTAGAATAGGGAGAGCCCGGGGGGAATGCTCCTACGATATTCGATATATTAATAAGTTCGGTTAAAGGTAGTATTCGTTATAGAGTTATTACGTTGCGTTCGCTATAGGTTAGTAGGAATCCGATTTCTAAAGAGCTAAGGGTAACTCTTTAAAAATACGTATTTTTAAGGCTTTTAGTCCTTAGAATAGCTGTATAAAGACCTTATAGCTTCGCCTTACGTAGTTGTAAGGAAGCTACGTTAAGGTTATATTCTATATGTTAATTAATTATCTAGAGGTTATAGGCGCGTAGGGTTTTTAGGAAAAACCCTGTGCGGTGCGCTGACTAATACGCCTATACTAATAGGATCCTTAACTTAGGCTCGACTAACCGGACAACTACCCTGCCTAGCCGGCTAACTTTTTTTATAGGTAGTATAGCTAGTTAAAGCGTAGGGCCGATACCGCACATTTGTATGTATATATCCCCCGCGCCTATACTAAAGACTTATAGTAAGAGCCGCCCGTAGTAATAGAAATTTTCATCGTTAATAACTTCGTTAAAATTAAAGCTATCTATATTTTAAATTCGCTCTTAAACAGCTACTATAATAGAGTCCTTACTTAACTAGTCTTTCCCTACCTTCTAAAAGGCATAGGCTGCTTATAACGGCGTTGCTTAAGCGCAAGGCTTCGCCCTTTCTATCGCCGTAAAGAAGCCTAATACGACCGCGCTTTCTTATATCTATCTATACTGCTTAAAGGGGCGTAAATACGTAGACTACGGTAATAAGGCTTCCGCTAAACGCTAGAAGATAAACACCTATATAACGGAATACCTCTATCGCTTAGCCTTAAAGCTTAACTATATAACGGGTTAATAGTCTATCTCCTACCCTAAGGGGCAGTCTAATATAGACCTAGGCTATAACTACTGATAAGGGCCTAAAGGGAAGCTTAGAGGCAGAGGATTACGGCAAATGCAGAAAGTATCGAGGAAGATATAAAGATAAGAGAGAGAAGAGGATGTGGAATTGCTTAGTGATAGTCTGTCTAAGTGCGGACTAAGATCCCTTTATATAGCCAATTGCATAGGAATAAAGGTATATATAACTTAACTAATTGTCGGGATAGAAAGCGCTATTAATTCTAAGCTAGGTGTATATAGTCTAACCTCGTTTAGTATCCTAGTTATTGCGTGATTAAATACGCGAGTAATAGGAGGTAGTATAGGTAACCCTAGTTAACCGGGGCCCGACTATAGACTATACGCACATTAGTCCCTATATATACTATATACTTCGGCATTCGGTATCTCGAGCATCCGGGCAGCTAATACAGCTAGGTGACTTATGTTATATATAATAATGCACGGCGGTTCTAATGCATATCTTTATATGCCGGTAGGATAAACCAACCGGGAGATATCTACTCCCTTATAGCCCCTCTTAAAAGGTACTTATTGTATAAGAAGTACGCTTTATATATATCCGTTTATAACTAACTAAGATTTATAAAACTCTCTAAAAACCCCTATTTATAGGAAAAAACTTTTTATATAGAGAAAAATAACTCTACTATATTATATAGAGAAAAATTAAAAACTCTACTATATTTTATTAGTCCGTTTAGTAAACCTATATATAGGGAAAAACTAAAGGGTATATAGAGGAAAGCTAGAAGAAAGTATAAGAAAGAGCAGCTAAAAACCTCTATTTATCTTTATATATAGGATCCTTTTTAAGACTTAAGAGGTCTCGAAATTTATTAAATAGTATACGCCTTAATTCTTTTGTAAATATATTAGCGATATTATTAGTAGATTTTATATAGAATACTTTTATTTCGCTTAGTAAAACACTATTGCGGGTGAAATTTTAGGCAAGGCCGATGTGTTTCCGGAGTTTATATGCTTCCGGGTTATTTGCTATTTTTAGCGCTAATTAACTATCGGAAAATATTAGAGGGACTTTATTAGATATAGGTATAGACAACTCTTTTGCGATGCTATTTAGATAGCTATATAGATATAAGGCCTCTTTATTAGCCTCTCTAAGGCCTATAAACTCTACTTCGTAAGTAGATAGTAATATTGATTTTTGCTTTTAATATAACTAGCTTATAAGATTATTGCGTATAAAGAAATAGTAAAGACCGATCGTCGGTCTATAAGGTCACTAGCCTAATCGGAGTCCGTATAGGCTGTGAAATAAAAATCTAGTATTAGTATATTGCAGTTATAGTATAAGCATAGGTTAGGAAATTTGTTTAGGTATTTCTATATAACATCGAGGGCTTTAAAATACGAGGAGTCGGGTTAAGAAGAAAATCTTACGCAGGATATTACTGCGAAGAGGATGTTAGGCCTTGTAAATAGGGCTAAAAATAGTAAGGAGCCTATTTACATTTAGTATAAGAGTATGTCTTTTTTAGAGGCGTTCTTTATTCCTGATTTATTTAATTTAACGCCCTTAGTAGTAGGTGTATTTAAGGTTCCTATATTTTCTTTTTTAAATTCCTTTATTTTATTTTTTATATACGTTGCTTAGGATATATATAATTCCTTTATATCTCTATTTATTTATATCGATAATCCTAAGAAGTCTTTAACTTCCCCTAGCAATTTAATCGGTAGGGTTTTATTTATTTAATCCGTTACTTAGGTTATTACACGCTCTATAGGTCTATAGAAGAGGAGATCATCTATATAAACAGCTATAGCTATTCGTAGTATGCTATTTATAAACACTCCTTCGTCTATTAAAAGGTAGTAAAAACTAAGCTCGTTAAGTACGCTTTTTAATAAATTATACTAGAGTAAAGGACTTTATTTTAAGCCGTATAGTGCTTTTCTTAATTTCGCTATAAGCTTCTTCGTCTTATGTTTATTTAAGTAATTAAAGTAAGTTATGCCTTTATATTTTGTATTTTTATGCTAGATAAACTATACGTATAGTATTATATCTAGAAAAGCTTTAGGTATCTATATATACGTTTCTATATCTATATCCGCATAAAGAAAGGCATTTTTTATATTTAACTATAGTACTTTTTAGTTATTAGCGATAGCCTATAGTAGTAAGAGCCTTATAGACTTAGGTCTTACTATAGTAGATAAGGTTTTAATATAGTCTAAGCCGTATATTTGCTTATTATTAGTAGGTCTCTAAGTCGACTTTATAGGGTAAACGGTATAGTTATATTAGGTTAGTTGCTAGCTAAGTAAGGGGAAGCTATCGCGGTAACGTAGCTCCCTCGTACGTACACGTAATCCTAGGGATCACATGCATTACGTATGTGCGACTATATCGTCGCACGTAGCTAGCTATTCCCACACTCGTAGTTTTTCCTTTATAGAAACAAACCGTAGAATAAAACAAAGAAAGAGCCTGGTTAAGCAGGCTATTGCAGCTGCGCAATGTTAAATTAATAAGGTTAAAGCCATATTATAATAGCTATATAACCGTTAAATACGCAGCTAGTTTATAACGTAATAACGCAATGCGAGAAAACACCTCTTTAACGCAGTGGTTAGGCTAGTAACCTTTATTAATAATTAAGCGGTCTAGACTACCGCTTCGTGCTAGTAACCGTGCTTTAGGGTAGCCTTACTAACTATCTTACCGAACGTTATTATAAGAGAACGAGCTTATAGGGGGGGTATATAATTGTTATTAATCTACGAAGGGACATAGCTATAGACTAGATCTAAATGTCTATATATACGATATAGAGGTTATATAGGATAATATATAATATAACCTAACACTGTAATAGTATATCCCCCTTAAATCGGCGTTCGACTTAAACGCTTAAAAGGGTTAATAGGCTAATAAAAACGAAGGAAATCTATATTAACTAGCCCTAAAAGCGGGCCTAATATAGAACGAGAGAGAAATAGAAAGAAACAAAAGGCAAAACTAAGAAACTAATACATACCGTCGTAATATAAATTATATTAATAAATTATACTTATTATTACTTAGGCAAAAGGGAAGATATAAGGAAGGCTGTATAAAAGGCCGGTTTAGGTTTAGTCGGGTTAAGGGCGTAAAAAGCCTTAAGGTCGTCTTAGTAGCCGTTAAGGCAGGAGGAGTCCTCTTACGTAAAGGGGCTATAACGCTATTAAACGCGATACTTAATCTTCCTAGAGGCGTACTAGCGTTACGCGAGGATAGAAGAAAACTCTTACTAAAGGTACGCGTTATCGCCGTCGTTATCGCCGGGGGAAAGGAGAACGCTGTTATCGGCGGGCCGGACATTAAGCTCCGACTAGCTAGGCAAAAGGGGCTCTTAGGTCTTAGTAAGGAGGGAGTAATAAAAAACAGGGTAAAGGCGGCTGCCCTTAGGGAGGCAAAGAAGACACGCCGTCTTATATACCTTAAGGACCTTATATAGGCCCTCCCGCTTATAGTCGAGCTTCTTTATAAGGCGGAGGGTCTAAATCTAGCGGGTGCTAAGGAATACTATATCGCTAGGCTAATACGCTAAGGCGGGAGTCCGCCGGGCGTCCGCGTAGTAAGCCTAAGTAGCCTAAGCATCCTTAATCGCATCGCGGAGGAAGTTAAAGATACGCTAGAGATAGGAAGCAAGCGCGTTACTATAGAGGTATTCCTTCCGCTACTAAGGGGTTATATCGGGCGGGGGGGGACTAAAGGGCTTAGTGCTAAGCTTTAGGTAGAAGCTATAGTTAGCGAAGAAAGGGGAAAGGCCGGTAGATTTAAAGACCTAATTATTAGCAGTAAACTTAGCGAGGGGAAGGAGGTCGACCTAATCGTCCTAAAGGTAGGTAGTATAATAACGAAGGTAAACCTCTATCTAAGCGTTCGCGATCTTAGTCTAACCGTCGGTCTAAGGGTAGTAGGCGGAGTTAAGGTAAAGGCAGTAACTAAGGCGACGATTAAGCTACTACTAGAAAGCCGAAATAAACTAAATACTATAATCGCTAATAATAAAAGCTAAGGTACTATAGAGGGACTAAACGTAGGAAACGAACGCGTTAATAACGTCTTTAATAGTTATTAAAGGTATTAGAACGTAGTAGCGTATCTTCGTAAAGCGGTCGACGATAACGAGGATATTAAAAAACTTAACGCCGTTACGGCGGTAGATAGGGAGGTCGGTAATAAAATCGACGGATATATCGGTCTATAGGGCGAAGGGAATACTTAAGGGCTAGAGCAAGCCCTAAAGGGAGGAACGAGGGGATTTAACGCGTAGGCACGTATAATAGTTCTATATAAAGCTAGAAATAGACTTATATATACCGGGCTAGATATAAGACCGGCGGTAGAGGCTAGCGGTCTTCGTATGTCTAAGGTAGCCGGTAAGAGGGGAGGTATAAGCGCGGACGAGGATCTAAAGAATTAAGGCGTCGTTAGGGGGGACGAAGAGCCGGCCTTAGAAATAGAACCGGCCCCGGACCTTAGAGAGAGCGGTCTTAGGGATCGAGCGGAGGGGGGCTTAAAGGGGGTAAGGCTAGCGGGGCTAAGGGGACTAAAGAGCTACGCGAATAGTAGAGATAAGCGGGGAGGAGGAATAAGCCCGGTCGATAAGGTTATCGATCGGCTTAAAGTCGTCGAAGGCGTAAAGGTTAAGGCAGTCGGAATTATATTTATAAATTATATTTATAAACGAATTAGACTCCTTAACGGTATTAAGGGCGGTAGTAGTATTAGGGTAGAGGGAGGCATTAACCGTAGACTTAAGGAGGATAACCTAATATCGATAGTTAATCCTCTCGTCGGCTCGGTCGGTAAGGGAGAGAGGGCGGGAGCCGGGCAAGCGGCTAAAGGCGTTAGGGAGAATAGCTTAAGAGCCGGGCTAAAAGACGATCTTAAAATTAAAACGATTAAGGAATTCGGCCTAGCGGGCCTATCGCTAGTTAAGGAGCTTCGTAGTTATAAAATACTAAAGATTCTTATAGTCTAAGGCTATCTTAAACTTAGGCAAGCCTTTAAGCTCGGGGCGCTACTCTTTAAGAGATTTTATAATCGCGAGGAGTTCCTTATCGTAGATCTCGTAATTATACTCTTAAGCGGAGTGCTTTAACGAAAAAAAGGCAATTAGATAGTAACGACTATCGTTAAGGAGCTATATTAGCATACCCCCGGCGGCTTAGTCGGAAGCATCTATTTAAACTATAGTCTTACGATAGGGGTCGAAGTATATAAAGACTAAGGCGGTAGTAAAGGCGTGCTTAAGGGCTTCGAAGGCGTAGGCGTAGACGGGAGACTAAATTTAAGGGGTAGAGTTCTTAGTAAAGGCGTTTAAAAGGTTCGTAAGCCTAAAAAAGCCGCGAATAAAACGCCGATAAAAATTAGCGAATCCTAAGAAGCGCCGGAGGTCTTTAATAAAGGAAGGGGCAGGCTAGTCTAAGACCGCACGAACCTTATTAAGGTCTATGCGAATGCCCTTATCTAAGATAATTAGGCCGAGGTACTTAGTCTTAGTAATATAGAAGTTATACTTATCTACGTTAAGCTAGAGGCCGGCGGCATTAAGCCGCTTAAGAACCGTATTAACGTAGGCCTAGTGCTCCTCCTACGTCTCTAAGAAGATTAAGACGTCGTTTAAATAGGTAGAGTAGAACTCGTTAAGGATGCCGTAAAGGGCTATATTAATAAAACTCTAGAAGTAGGATAAGGCGGCGGTAAGGCTAAAGGGAGTAATATAATACTTAAAAAGAATAAGAGCCTAAAGGGAAGCTTAGAGGCAGAGGATTACAGTAGTGCAAAGAGTATTAAGATTAATGCAGAAATAAGAGAGAAAGGTATTATTAAATTGCTTAGTAAAGATCTATCTAAGGGCGGACTAAGGTCCCTTTATATAGCTAATTCCATACGAATAAAGGTATATATAACTTAACTAATTATAGTTATAGAAAGCGCTATTATTTATCTATATAATGCAAGTAGTCTAATCCTATTTAGTAGCTTAGTTCTTATATAATTAAATACGCGAGTAATATAAGGTAATATAGATAACGCCGGTTAACCGAGTTATAAGTTATAACTTATATACCTCTATCTCTACTTATACTATATACTTCGGGCTTCGGTATCTTAGCTATCTTAAGAGCTAATACGACCGGGTGACTTATATTATATACAATAATATAAGGCGGTTCTAATGCATATCTTTATGCATTAGTAGGAAAAACCAATTAGGAGATATCTGCTCCCTTATAAAAAGCCTATACTATATAGTAAACGCGGTCTTCTACTTATATCCTTTAGTAATACGAAGGTAATTAAACGCTATAATAACGTCGATCTTAGTAAAAAACTTCGCCTTCCGGATATAGGCGAGAGTATCGTAGATAAAGGGTAGGGGAAAACGGTTCTTAATTATAGCCTTATTTAAGCCGCGATAGTTAACGTAAAAACGGACGCCTTCGCCTAGCTTATAGGCAAGCATAATAAAGGCAATAGCGGGGGAGGTAGAGCGGCGGATAAAGCCTTTCCTAAGCTGCTCGTTAATATACGCGTAGACGATCTAGTTCTTAGCTTCGCTAAAAAGGCGGGGGTAGGTATAAGGAGGCTATATTCCCTCCTTAAGGTTAATTTAAGTATTAATGGTATAGTAAAAGGCGAGCTTATCGGCCTCGCTTTTAAGCTATATATAGATTATATAGTAAAGCTCCTTAAGGACCTTAGCCTAAAGCTCGTCGAGCGTATAAAGGACCTTCTCTTACTTCTTAAAGAATTTAGCGATATTATCGGGGGAGATCTTATTAAGGTAGATCTTATCGAGGTAGTCGTTAACGAAGTCGTAAAAGCGGGGGTTAAGGTAGGCTTTCGCGTCCTTAGCGTCTATATATCTAATTAAGACGGCTTAATAAAGGTCTTTAAGGATATCCTAGTCGATAGATAGCGGGGGCTCGGTAAGTAAAGGCTTAGCGGTAAGGGCCTTAATCGAGGTCTAAGAAGTCTAGACTTTAAGCTACCGGTAGAATATTACTATTGCGTCGACGTCGAGCATCCGGACGTTAAACGCTAAGCCGTTAGGGGACGAGAAGCGGAAGGGCTAAGGTTTAATAACCTTACGACTCGGCCGTAATATAAGACGGCGGTAGCCGGCGGTCTTATAGATAGGACGGGGGTAAGGAGGTCGAATATAGCGGCGAGGGTAGAAGGTAGCCGGGGAGTTAAAGTCGTAGCCGGAGTCGGAGTCGGCGTTGTTAACCTAGCGAAAGGAGTCCGGATAGGCGGGTTTACCTACGTTAAGGGCATCCTTAAAAAACGCCGAGAGAGAGGGGCTAAAAGATAAAGGAATAAACTTAAGAACGTCGCTAAAGCGGATAGACCGGATAAAGGCCGGAAGATAGGCTAAGGCTATATAAGCGGGAATAAGGATCGTAGCGGTAGGAATAAGGATTATAGCGGTAAGGGGTTCGCCCTTATTGTCTAAGTCTCCGATAGAGGGGGCGGTAGGGGGTTCGCCCTCGTCGTTAGAATCTTCGACGGAGGGAGTAAAGGGAAAACGAATTATATTTATTAATTATATCCCCTCTAAAATAAAGGCGGGGGGAGCTAAGATAAAGCGGGTAAAGCGGGTAAAGGTAGCCGAAAGGCCCGGGATAAGGTAAGGCTAGTAGTCTAAGAGATAAGAGGCTAGATAAAAGGGGGACTAGACGGAAAGGGAGTTACCGCGTTAGCTAATAATAAGGTCGTGCCGGCATAGCTAAAGGAGGCTAAGAATAACCTTATAGCTAAGCTTCGTAAGAAAGAAGTAGATAGACTTAGTATAAGCGCTAATCTAAGAGACCGAAAAAGCGTAATAAGTAACGGAGCTAGACTTATAGTCGCTACTATCGGCGAGAGAAAGCCGGCGTAGGAACTAGAGCTAGCGGATAGGAAGGGCAAGGCGGTGCGCGGTTTAAGCGTATATAAAGGCGTATCTAAAGCAGCCGGAGTCGACTAAAGCATTTATAACGATATCGGCGGACATAAGAGATAAAGGCATAAGCAAAGCACGCGGTTATATTCCCGCGGGGAGGTAAAGATCCTCCTTAGTATCGAACGAAGCTATAAACTTAGATACTAAAAGCTCTATCGCGCGATAAGGCGAGGGAGCTACGTATTTCCTAAGGACGGGGAAGAGGCGGGGAGGTTGTTTACCTTACCCTTGATAAAGCCCTGCTTAATAGCGCGAACCTAGTAGCGGGGGGGAGGGGGTTTAAGCAAGCGCGGGGCAGACGTACCGCTACTACGGCTACGGCCGCGGCTAAAGCTAGAACCAGCGCTAGGACTAGCGCTAGGGTTAGCGCC
The DNA here is from genome assembly GCA_012934285.1 of Ophiocordyceps sinensis. NCBI lineage: Eukaryota > Fungi > Ascomycota > Sordariomycetes > Hypocreales > Ophiocordycipitaceae > Ophiocordyceps > Ophiocordyceps sinensis. The sequence goes on along the minus strand of JAAVMX010000006.1, from coordinate 4,326,069 downwards.
GGGATTAGCACCGATACCTTTATTAAGGTAAGTCTAGGCGGTATAGGTAGCGGTAGCCGGCTAAGCGTAGTAAAGGTAAAGACGGTTCTTAAACCGCCGTTGCTTTTTAGCGTTAGTAAGCCGGGCCTAGAATGCATCGAGCTATATTAGGTTACCGGCAGGAGGCGCGGGCGGGGCGGGCGAGGTAGGGCTAGTATAAGCGGGGTTACGAGGCGGCTAGAGCTAAGAATAAGCCTTAATACGCTGCTAGTTGTCTTAAAGCATAGAATATATCTTAGCCTAGGCCGTAAAGTTATTATAGGCCGGGCATTCGACCTATAGAGCGGCGGCGTTAGTAAGTTCGATAGAGACTTTTAAATAAAGGTAGGTAACGTAAGCGGTGCCGTTAAACGATAAGTCGGCCTAAAGCTAGGTAAACTTCGAATAGAAGTCCGGCTAAGAGATATTCTTTATCGATAAAGCGTTAAAGTCGGCCTTTAACTAAGCGTAGGTAAAATTAGCACTAAAGACTAGGCTAAGGTCGTCGGTAAGGGCTTTAATAGTAGTATACTACTAATTAGCGAAGGACTTATTGTCGAGGATATCCCGGGGAACGCTAGCGATAATAGAGGCAGCCTAGCTAGTAAGCCGGCTAGCCGCATAGAGAATACGGTCTTACTCTATAGGGTATAAAGCGGCGTCTTAATAGAGCTTAATAATAAAGCCGTCGCGCTAGGTTTAAAAAGCCTCTTAACGTTGCTTTTAGGTACTAGAGTCGCCGGCGAACCTCTTAAGGTCGGCGATACGGGAATAGGTAAAGGTAGGGGCGGGGGCGGGGGTAAGGGCCTAGTCCCGAGCCGCGTCGCGTTCGGTTAAGACGAAGAGAGAGGACGTAGCGTAGTTAAGCTAACGCTAAAGATCGGCAGCGTGCTTTTAGGCAACGGCTACGTGCTCTTAAGCGATAAGCACTCTTATATCTAACTTAACGTAAGCATTATTAAGGTAAGTAAGGGCCTCGATCTAAGGGGCGCGGAAGTCGGGAGTAGCGTTAGCCTAAATATAGGCGAACGTGCCGAATATAGGCCGTTAGGCTTAAAGAAAGGCGGCGAGGCGGGGGTAGTAAGAAACGTACTCGGTCTAAGGCTTTAGGTCGGTAGGAGCCGGCGGGGTAACGGCTAGGGTAGCGGACGGAGGATCGGCCTCTATATAGTCGGTTATCGTAGATTATAAGGCAAAGGGTAAGGAGGGAAATCTATATAATTCGCGTTAAGACGGCGTATTTACACTAGGAAAATTCTAATAATTAAGGAAAACTTAGTCGAAGGGGTCCGGCGAGGAGGCGGACTTACGTCGCGAAGAGGGGAGATTAAAAAAGAAAAGGGTAAGATAGCGAGATTATTAATTAAAGGCAATAGGATAAAATAGTAGATTAAACTATAAGAGAACGAGCTTAAAGGGGGGGTATATAATTGTTATTAATCTATAAAGGGATATAGCTATAGACTAGATCTAAATATCTATATATACGATATAGAGGTTACGTAGGATAATATATAATATAACCTAATACTATAATAGTTATAGTAGGAAGGAAAGTAACTAGGGAAAAATAATAAAATAATCGTCGGGGCTATTCTTTTAGGGCTATTTATACTAGGGTTATTCGACGGGGGCGGTTATAAGGATTAGACTTATTAGACTTAATGTCTAGGAACCCCTTCGGGGACGATTCCTAGTTAAGCATGTTAATAATATTACTCTACCGAAAGATTATTCTTTTTATTAATTTCGCTATAGTGTTTATTATAATATTTATAGCGAATTGCTAGAATATGTTTAACCGAACAATAGCATGCGATAAGATAACCTTCCCGATTGGTTTAAATAGAGGTATCCGGAGGTTTAAGGTTTAAACCGTGCCGACGAATTCTTTTTGTTATAGTTAATTAAGCAATAGAATAAGGAAAGGAATAAGTACGCGAATAAGCGCGTAGTTAAACAATAAAGTAAGCGTGTAACTAAATAAGGAAAAGAGCGCGCAATTAAATAAGGAAATAGCGCGCGTTTGCTAGGCAACGAAAAACAGTCTATATATATCGAAGTTAAAGATTACGGCCGCACGACGAAAGCTTCTATCCTAATAGTTAACGCGTTAGTCTTAACGAAGCGTTTAAGAGACTTATTCAGGGAGGACTTCGTTAATACATTAGCTAGGTTATTATTCCTATTAATCTATCGTACTTCTATAATCTCCCTTCGCTCGTATAACTAACGAATCGACATAATATCGATTATTAGTCGCTTTTCTTTCGTTATAGTAAGCTTTATAAGACATTTGTAGAGCGAATACGAGTCTATACAAAGGATTAAAGGCACTAGAGGCAGCTACAGGCGTTCTATAATTATCTTAATCGTTATAGCGAGGCAAATGCCGATATTAACGCCTCTAACTATACCGTAGACCTCTAAGGCTAGAACGCTGCGTATAACCCTTTTGCATTTAGTAGAGCTCTAGTATACGATATTGCCTTTAATCTCGAAGTAGCTATTAGACTAGGTCTCTATAATAAGCGCAATAATAAAGCCTAGCTATAAAAAGAGGTCTAAGTTGTTTGTAAAAGAGCTATCCGTAAATACTAGCAGCTTAGCATTAGCAAGATTAATTAGTTCGTATGTTAGGCCGCGTTTCTTATTGTCTATTTGCTATTATAGGCGTTTGTTAATCGTTATATAATCGTTCTTATTAGGGTTTTAAACTTATGCTACTATAGAAAGGTTAAAAGAAGCTTCCGGTTGGCAAATTAATACGACGTATGCTCCTCGGGCTCGCTATTCTATATACCTCTACGTATAGTTATAATCCTAAGCGATAATAGTCTTAAGCTTTTCCGATTAACCCTTTTGCTAAAGAAGAAGATCCTAATCTTAGAGTATTAGCCTAGCCCTATTGAAATTAAGCACCGAGCTAGCAGATATCTTAGTCTTCGGCTTCGCTCTAAACTTAGCCTTTTAAAGCTGCTCTTCCTTAGTATTTAAGAAGGTGCGTGTGCTTAATATTAACGTATTATCCGTCTATAGGCCAACTATCCTAAATCTATTAAGGGTTTTATTTACGATTAATAGGCACGAGTCGTACGTCGAGGTTAATATATTAAGTCGGATAACGTAATACTTATAATACGTTCGGAACTAATATAGTCCTAACTCCGCGATCCTATAAAGGGGTCGAATTATATAGATAATAGTCCCTTCTAGGTATCGTCCTTATATTTCAGCGGGTAGCTTAGTTAGGATAGTCCTAAATAGCTTAGTTTCGGCTTATAGGAAGCCCTAAGTAATATCTCGCAATAAAAGAGTTATGCTATAATAACGAAGGAGTCCCGGAGTAAGGGCTAGGATTAGCCGCTAGCTAACGCGTTAAATCGTCGGTGATTGCGTTTATAAGGTCGTCTTTTCTTCGTTATTATATCCCTAAATAACGAGTCGGGACTTCTCGTAGGGTTTCTTATCCTTCCCTTTTACTTTACGTACTATCCTTGACTTAAAGATATAGTAACCTCCGTAGATAGCTTTATCGTAACGTTCGAAGCTAAAAACACTACGGGCGACGAGGTCATCGATCTCTTGCCGATCTAACTCTTTAAACAGGGCTCTTAGGGTTATGATAACTCCTTTCTCCTATAAATTAAGTGCTAATTCGTAGGCATCTTCCTCCTTCTTAATAATAAAGGATTAAGGAGGGGGAAGGGGAATAGGGAGCTTTAGCTTATTCTTTACACCGGGGGGACGGCTACGTCTGCGTGGCATCGGGGGCGTAGGAGTCGGAGCGGGAAGTATAGTCGTTAGGTTAGGACGGGTCTCTTTATTTAGAGTAAGAGGAGTCGGTTTAATCGCGCGAAGTAGGGGCTAAGGAGACGAGTCGTCTCGATAGTAGGGCTATACGACTATAGACCGAAAGACTTAAGGTCTGTTAACGGTGTTAAAAGTGATATTATAACCGTTAATTATAGCAATCTTAAATAGGCCCTACTATCCTCCCTTTTCCCGCTAGACTTAGACTTTACTCTATAGTAGGAGAGTAATAGTTTTAACTATTAACGGACCGTTCCTTATACGAAGGGCATCTTACACCTGCCTTTCTGCAGAGAGTTATCGAAGTAATTTTATCGCCTTTTATATAACTATAGACCTTTTTAGGGTTATAGCTAACGGGGGCGAGTTAATAGTCATACGCGGGTACGTACTAAAGACTAAAAGTATAGGGATAAGGCCGTAGGGTCCGGCTATATCGTTAACGGCTTTTACGGCTATCTAAAGGACTGCCTTAGGAGACGTAATAGTCCTAATCTCTGCGTAAAGGATTTTAAACGCACGGCGTAAAGGAGCGTAATACCTCTCGACCTTCCTAATCGACGTATATAACTCTATAGGGACCTACTTATAGGTTATCCCTATAATCTTTGCCTTATTGCGGAACTCTATTAAGGCAAAATTAGTCCCTACGTCGTGTTTAATCGTATTAGGAGGTCTAAGGTAACTATCGATCTAAAGGGCTCGAAGGACTTCCTAGGTATCCTTAGCTAATATAGAAGGAAGGAACCTAGCCCCTTAGAACGCTATTGCGGAGTCAACGACGTATAGAATAGGTCGTTAAAGGCTCCTAAGGTATATTACGTCTACTATAATCTCGTAATTAAATTCCTAGTTATCTTTTAGCGTGAACTTAAAGCGCCTAGGTGCCTATAAGTGCATTTAGCAATAATAATAGAATTTAGAGATTGATTTAAGTTATATAGTCGTTATATTATAGCCTGCCTGCTTAAGCAGGTAATAGAGTCTCGAAACAGCTAGGTGCTTAAAGCGGCGATATAGAGTTCGTATCTCACTCTCTATTAGAAAGGAGATTGTTTCTTCTGCTTTTAATAAGAAGAACTATAGGTAACCCTATTTGCGGATTACCGGGATCCGGTTGCTTAGATCGTTGGTTCTTAGTGTGTTCGTTGTATTATCGAAGTAGATCCTAAGTCGGTCTATATTAGTAAGAGAGAGTAGAAAAGGGGTATAGGTCTTAAGAATATAAAAAGTCACTCGACTAACGGGGGTTTCGAGGGCGATTAAACTAAGGGATTAAATAGGAGTGCTAGTTCTAAATCGGATGCTAGCTTGCCCGGCTATAGAGCTATTAAGCATAATAGAAGGTTCCGTTCGCTATAAAGCGAAGTATTGCTCCTATCCTACTATTAATACTCTAGCCGCACTAGTGTCGATTATAATCCCCTAAAACAATTAACGGGAATAACGATCTTCGATTAGAAATTAGTCGGCAGGGATTAATTAATCTATGCCGTAGACGTCTTCGTCGGTCTAAAGGTATATAAAGGCGGCCTTATAGAGCATTTAAGTTACTGCTTACTCTAGATCGGCATTATTAGCATCTTCTACGTCCTAGTACTCATTAGCTTCTATTTCGTCGGTCTTATAGCCTTTAAACTCGGTTATATATGCCGTAAAGTTAGTCATTAGGATGCTATCGTTAAAACACTACGTAAGGTATTAGTCCTTAGACCGTTAGCGTTCCTTAGGCGTGTGTTTAGTAGACTAATAGCCCTTCTTATGACAAACGAAACATTTCTTAGTCTATGTTAAGCGGTTAGGACTATTGCTATAGCTGCCTCGTCCTTATAGGCGAAAGGGTGTGCTACGGTTGTATCTAAAGCCTTATAGATAGCCTCTACGACTACCTCGTCTATAGCTTCGTCTACGGAATCTACCTCGTCTACGATTGCTTAAGTATCGTCGGTCTAGGTACTATTAATCGTTATGATTAAATGCTTTATCCTATAGGAACTAGCTAGACGGGTTGCGTGCTAGGTGTATCTCGATAGATATACGTAAGTCTGCAAATACGGTTTCGACCTTTTAGGTAGGCTTAAAGAGAGCGTATTCTAGCTCCGGAATACTATAGCACGCGTTAATAAACGACGTACGAAGTGGTATATTACCTTCGTAGTCTTTTCCTAAGGCTCTCTAATATAGCTAAAGCTTATTAAAGAGAGTCTATAGTACCTTATAAAGCGGTATCGTAGGATTCTCTACGCGGACCTTATTAAATATAGTTATTGTCTAGTCCGTAAAGTAATAACTATAGTTAATATCTATATTAAAATATTGCTTAATAGTATTATAGGTTGTACGGAACGATATAGTTAATTTAACGTAGTAGATATAGAAGGTCTCGGCTCTATCCGTTAGGATCTAGGAGAATAGGTTATAGAATTAACCTAATTAGACCTTAAGCTTATAGTAGGTCCTTATAAACATATAGACCTTATCGTCGAAGAGGTTATAGGGCTATCCTGTATAATACTTATCCTTCCTTTATAGCTTTACGAACTTCTGCTAGAGGTCTATATCTATATCGACGTTCGGAATATCGATTAGAGGGATTATAGTATAAGCATTAAGAGACGGCAAAGGGGCAATAGTTATAATAGCATTATTAGTAAGGGGAATAAGAGCTTAAGAAATAGGGGCAATAGTTGCAGTAGGCACATCGGGGATAGGGGCAGGCATAGGGACAGTCGGTTAGTTAAACTAGTATATTATTAGGTGTATAGTCTATTGCTATTGCGTTGCACTAGGGATAGTTGTCTAATCGGGGGCTAGAGCTATGTCTAGGGCCGGGCTCGGGGCTGCATTTAGTAGTGTAAATGCAACGATCGTGCCCTAATTAAATATCTGATTTATATACTCTTTTGCAGGCTATTGTAGTAGTTCTAAGATAGTCTATAGTTTAAGGAACTATATGTTAAAGCCTTAATTGTCTAGGCCGGTGTAGATCCTACGTCTCTTTAAGAGCTTGCGTAAGGAACGTTTATAGGTATCGAACGCTAGGCAGTCGGGTTCTCGACATTTAGGTAATAGCAATCAAAAAGGGAAGAGAGGCTCTAAGGCTTAAACAGCCTGCATAGAGGGATTAGAAGCTGCAAAAGGATGTAAAACACTGAGAATAATAGCTTTTGTCTTATCTAGTAGGGAGGCTAACTAGTCTCTATATATAGGAAAAATCCTCGGACGAAATCAGCCGCGTAGACCTAAGGAAAAACAGGTAACGTAAATAATCGGACGGAAGGATTAAGAAGAAAAGCAATAGATCGTACCGTATGATAAATAAGTCATATAGTTAGCAAATAAATAAGCAGCCTAATAGAAGACTAGTAAATTCTACGGTGGAAGCTATAACTATTTAAAGGAATTCTACGGTAGAAGCCGTGGAAGAAAATTGGAATTCCACGGTGGAAGACCGTAGAAGGGAATTAGAATTCTACGGTAGAAGACCGTAGAAGGGAAGAGATTTTACGGGTAAAGTCCGTGTAAATAACCGTAAAATCACCGTGAAATTACGGTGAAATATAACCGAAGAAAAGTAGGTAAATACGCCCGTAGAAGTACGGGGTAATGCCCGTAGAAGCCCGTGGAATTCTATAGTAGAATCTAGGGAAGAACCGGGGATTTCCCGGTGGAAAGCAAATAGGGAAGACGGTAATGTCAACAATAGGTCTAGTATACCTTATCCTATGTCTATAGAAGCCATCCTCGAAAGTGTTCTTAGAAGAAGGCAATGGCTTCGTAGCCTTAGTTGTCTTTATCGTACGTATACTTATAGAGGAACCTTGCAACGTATATAGTAGCCTCTGCTTTACTTAGGTTTTCGAGATCGGGTTGTTATTATACATCCTAGATACCTATATAGGTGTACTAGTAGTCGTTTTCTAGGATAGGGGTGATCTTTAATAGCTTCTCGCGCCTTATATTGTCTACGCTAGTAGGGCTTAATAAAGTTATAATATTAATGTTATACGTGATAGTCTTTACGTAGGTGTCGGCGTAAGGGATTTTCTTACGAAGTTGTCTTCTGCGTTAGGGACGTACTATAGGTTAACGTTACTCTTCTTCCTTTAGGAAGCGAGACGGGATTAATAGATAGCTTAGGAGATCTCGAAATAGCGTTAACGCGGTAACGTTATAGATAAGAGAGCTCGTTTAAAGCATAAAGATAACTACCTCTAGGTGTTCCCTCGTAGGGTGTTTTATACCGTCGATAGTTAAGGATCTTATCTCTTCTACCTAGCTGTCTGTAATTAACTAAGTCAACTACTAATCAGTGTTAGTAGGTCTTTAGGTCGACCTTATAGGGTAAACGGTGTGGTTGTATTAGGTTAGTTGCTAGCTAAGTGAGGGGAAGCCATCGCGGTAACGTAGCTCCCTCGTACGTGCACGTAATCCTAGGGATTACGTGCATTACGTGTGTGCGACTACATCGTCGCACGTAGCTAGCTATTCCTACACTTCTAGCCTAAAGCTATAAGTCGAGCTTTAAACTTCTTTATTTGGTTTTTATTATTCTTTTTAACTCTATAGACCTATCGGCTTCCGAGGGCTTCCCGGTCTTTAGGTAGATCGGTTATTTCCTAAGTATTATTATCTATAAGCTGCTGTATTTCTGCTACTATACCTTTATCCTAGTGTAGGGCTTCGGCGATTTTTATAGCTTGCTTATAGGTTTTTAGTTCTATAGGATTACAACCTTCTAAAGCAGATAGAAGGGTTATATTATCGTTATTTATTAGTAAATGTATTAGGTATTCTTAGTAGTCGTTATAGAATTCAGCCGGCTTCTTAGGTATTTCAACCTAAATTCTTTAATCCTTATTATTATTGTCCTATATTATACAGTTAGGAATATCATCCTCGGATATATTATCGGGTATTTCTTAGGGATTATTCTAGGATTATGTATTTTTAGGATTTATATCTAGTATAGAAGTTCTTATGTATAGATAATCATCTGGTATTTTATTTATAGAAGGTATAGTATTAAAATTCAAGGTTTTATTGTCTTTTAAGAAGTTGTTTTCTAGTATAGTTATATCTTTTAAGATAATAACCTTCTTTCTGCTATAGTCGTATATTTTATATGCTATATCTTTATAGCCTATTATAATTCCTTTATAGGCTCGTACGTCTAGTTTATTACTAGGTGTTTTGTTTTTATAGTATATAATACTTCTAAAGACACGGATCTTATCTATGTCTTCTATAGTAAGGGCTCTATCTTCTTTCTTTTTAAGAGGGCATATATACCCTAGGGCAGTATAGGGAGATCGGTTGTATATATATGTAGCTGCTAAGACAGCTTCTCCCTAGAGGTATTTAGGTAGCTTAGCTATTTAAAGCATAGACCTAACTTTATTAAGTATTGTTCTGTTTATACGTTCTATTCTACCGTTTGAGTAGGGGGTATATAGTAGACTTAAGTTATATTTTATTCCGTTTTTAAGAGCATATGGTTTAATATTATAGATAAATTCTTTTGCATTGTCTAAGAAGACCTCTTTTATCTTTATCTTATCTTTATTATTCTTAAGCTCTGTTTTAAATTCTAGGAACTTAGGTAGGCTTTCGGCTTTATCTTTTATAAGGTATATTCTTAGGTACCTAGAGTAGGTATATAGAAATAATATAAAGTATCTAAATTTATCGTATATAGGGACTTTTATAGGACCTTAGATATTAACGTTTATTTTATCTAGAAAGAGATATCGTCGTTTTAAAGGGGTTTTCTTCTTTTTATCTATATGTTTAGCTTATATATAAGCTTCGCATTGCTTTATAGCTATAATATCTTTTTAGTCTACGGATATATCTAGGTATAGTCTACGAAGATATCGGTATAGGGATTTATAACTAAGATAGCCTAGCTGTTTATGCTAGAGAACGAGGTCTATTTTCTTTTTTCTTTTAAGGGTTTTTATTATATTAGTTAGTATAGTATCTTAGAGTATAGCGTTATCTAATGTTTCTTTTAGGCTATGTTATATATTATATATCTTGTTTTTAATTAGAAAACGTGTTTTCTTTATATCTAACGGGATATAGTAAAGTCCGTTTTTAATAAAACCGGTTATTAGTTTATTAAGATTTCTATTAAGGAGGGATATAGAGTCTAGGCCTATAAGAGCGTATGTGTTTATTATAGCTAATTGGCTAATTATATTAATGCCGATTTTAGGTATATAAAGGCAGTTTTTTAAGGTATACTATTATTTGCTATTAGGGAACTTAAAGATAAGATCCTTAGCCCCTCGTACGATAATAGAGGAAGCTTTTCCTTAGGTTATAGTAGTATATATTTCTTTATTATTAGAGAGGAGAGATTTATTCGAAACTATATGCCTAATAGCTCTAGTATCGAAGACAAAGTTATAGAAATTCCTTATCCGTATTATAGTCTTATCTACTTTTAATACTACCCTCGAAATTGCTAAAAGAAGAGGCTTTAGAGGTCCTATTATTTATTTTCTATTAAATAAGGACTTTATTTTTATAGGGGTATATAGAAGGATATTCTTTAGGGGAAATAGGGTATAGAAATAGGGTATTACTAAGGGTATTATATATAGCGTAAAGGATATAAAGGATATATAGAGTATTATAAAGGATAAGAGGGTACTTACGATACTAGAAGTAGAGTCTAAGACGACGAGGACTTTATTAAAGGTCTTAGAGGATTCCGGAGTAGCCTTACGCTTCCGGAGGCAGGAGGTCTAGGGACGGCCGGCCGGACGTAAGGCTAGAGATAGAGAGCTCTCCTAAGAGTAAAGAACTAGGGTCGGCCTCCGGTAGTTACGGTTAGTATTCTCCTTAAGGTCCCGGCGAGAAGAAGAGGAGGTAGAGACCGTTTTTAGGGTAAATCCTATAGCCTAAGCCTTATCTTTATTCTCGGGGTTCTAAAAACAATTCCTCTCGATATGCCCTCGCTTTTTATAGCAAAAGCAAATAAAGACCTTACTACCGCCGGCTATAAATAGCTGCTCGTTATTCTTAAGAGCTTTCGTCCTTTTAAACTTATCTATAAGAGACGAGGAGAGTAATTTAAAGGTATATACCGTAGCATTAGTATAAAAGGTCTATATAATATTTATAATATAACTTGAGAAAGAGCTATTAAGGCTTTCTAAGATCTAGGTTATTACTACGATCTCCGGGATATAGATCTCTCTAGTGTTTAGCTCGTCGAAGAGCTCTTTTACCTTATTTAGGTAAGTCTTAATAGATATCTCTCCCTTAATCTTTATGTTAAAGAGTTCCTTTATCAAGAGGAAGTTAGAGGTAAAGTTTATAAGATTATATAGGGTTTTAAGTGCCTCTTATACCGCCTTTATAAACGTATAGTGCTTTATCTAGGATAAAGGGCCGTTATTAACTATAAGCCTTATTAAGGCTAAATAGTCTTAAGACTTCGCATAAGTAGCATTAAGTATAGCTAGACCGAGCTTTTTACGTATAAATATAGACTCTATACGTAGAGACTAAGCCGAAAAGTTAGTGCTCCCCTTAAGCTTTATAAATAAGTAGTCCTTAAAAGAACTTATTTTTACCGTATGTCGGATCGGAAGGTACCGGAGGAAACTCGGAAGAAGCTCGGCGTCTACGGGCTAAGGTAAGGGTAATAAAGGAACTTTTTCTAATTTTTTAAGGGTTTTTTAGGTATAGAATAATAGCTAAGAAAGGGTGCGTCGTAGGAGCGAAAACGAGGCCAACGAGAAATAGGGGGGGCAAAACACTAAGAAAGTAGTAATATATATAAACTAAGGGTGGCTTAAGAAGGCAAGTGGCTTAAAAAGGCAAAGAGGAGGTTATAGCGGAGAGACGGTCGTTTTTAGTATAATAGCGAGTAATCTAAGGGATCTAAGGGAGGCTTTAGGTAAGAAGCAACTTAAAGCTTAAGTAGAGATAGGGATTATAACTAATAAAAGCCTAAAGGGAAGCTTAAAGGCAGAGGATTACGGTAAATACAGAAAGTATTAAGGAAGATATAAAGATAAGAGAGAGAAAAGGATATAGAATTGCTTAGTAATAGTCTATCTAAGTGCAGACTATAATCCCTTTATATAGCTAATTGCATAGGGATAAAGGTATATATAACTTAACTAATTGTCGGGATAGAAAGCGCTATTAATTCTAAGCTAGGTGCATATAGTCTAACCTCGTATAGTATCCTAGTGGTTGCGTGATTAAATACGCGAGTAATAGGAGGTAGTGTAGGTAACCTTAGTTAACCGGGGCCCGACTGTGGACTATGCGCACATTAGTCCTTACACATACTATATACTTCGGCATTCGGTATCTCGAGCATCCGGGCAGCTAATGCAGTCGGGTGACTTATGTTGTATGTAATAATGCACGGCGGTTCTAATGCATATCTTTATGTGCCGGTAGGATAAACCAATCAGGAGATATCTGCTCCCTTATACTACCCCCTTATTAAGGCAATAGCTTATGCTAAGTATAAAGGGGAGGTAATCTTAAAGTATATATTAGAGATCGTTCGGCTATATAATAATAGCTTACGATTAGTCTTTATTATATAATAGCTTTAATCCCGCTTTAATAAAGACCCTAACTTAGTAGGTATTATAGCTAAGCAGATATATAATGCCCTTACTCGCTATCGTCTCGAAGAGCTTACTAAGCGCACGCCGCTTTAATTCCTCTACGATAAGCTTAATAAGTCCGACTTCTTTGTCTATAATACTCGCGATCTATAAGGCCGACTCTCTGCCTTCTTCTTAGCCTTAAAAAGCGGCGCGAAGCTACTCCGTTAGTTCCTTAATATCTAGCAGCTAGACTATACCTATAAGACTAACCGATTTAATATACCTCTTCTTAATATATACGGTATAACGTATATAAAGAAGACCTTGTCGATCGCTTTAGTCTTCCTATCCGGCGAGGCTAAACCTTAATACCGTTAGGTTATCTTAGCCTTACTTATATTCCTTATAAGGGAAGGAATTCCGCCCCCTTAGGTTATCGTAATAGACCGCGAATTAGCTTTTATAAACGCCTTTATAACGTTTAAGGAGCTTAAGAATATAACCTAGCTAATCTACCGTTAGTATATTAATAAAAACGTGCTTATAAAGTATAAGGCTTACTTCCCTAAGGCTAGCCGGGTAGTAGGGCGTATTAAGCGCGCGCTAGCCTTTACTACGTTCCTTAAAGACTAAGGGCATCTTATTACCTTAGAGACTATAAGCAGCTTTAAAGAACGCCTTTAAGCCTTTAAGTCCGCGCATCTATCTATAACCGTGCGTTATACGCTATAAACGTAGCTCGACCTATAGAAGGAGAAGTTCGTTATATACTTTATTAATCGGCATTGTTACTTTAGGCATACTATAACCTCTATAGTAGAGGGATTATATACCTTAATAAAGCGGTTCCTTTAGTCTTTAATAAAGAATCTTACGACTATTTTTAATACGTTTAGTGCCTTTTAGGCTTATTAAGCCTTTAAGATCGAGCATATTAAACGTAACGATATATATAAGATTAGCTCTTTTACCCTTAAGGACTTATATCTCCTAATCTACGAGAGGGTATCGTCTTAGGCCTTTGCCTTTATTGCCGAGGAATACACTACGATCCGGACGAGTAAGCGGACGAAGAAGCCGATAAAGCTATCGGGCTACTGCCCCTATAAACCTTATAGCTTTAATATAAGCATAGGTTTACCGTGCCGGCATTTAGTCTTTAAGCGCCTTAAAGAGCTTATTAAAGAGCGGGCAACCTTACGGCTTAAGAACTTTAATATCTTTTAGCGCGTTTAAGCTCTCTTTAATAATACGCTATTAAAGCCTTAAGTAGTGCGTAGTAAAGGCAGGCTAAAGGGCGCCTTAAACCTCGAGAAAGCCTAACGCGGCATAAGACGTAACCTATCGGTATATAAGATTGCGGAAAGCCTTAAACGTGCCGAGGCTATAAGAGCACTAGCAATAGCGCCGCCGTTAATAGCACCGGCGGCGCTAATAACTACTAAAGAGTCGGCCGCTATAATTACTAAACGAGGGTTACGATACCTTTAATAGCACGGCGATGCGTATAAGCCGGGCACTTATATGCCTTAAGGTTATTAATAAGCGATTTAGGATACGCCTATCTCTAACGATAACGATAAGGCTGCTGCTGCCGGGGCTACTACTGCTAGAGCTACTGCTAAGGCTACTACTGCCGGGGCTACTGCTAAGGCTGCTACTGCCGGGGCTACTGCCGAGGCTACTACTGCCGGGGCTACTGCCGAGGCTGCTACTGCCGGGGCCGAGCCTTAAGCCGGCTTGTTATAACACTAGCCGGTCGACCTTATAGGTAACGACGATAACGACGACGACTTTAACGCTAACGAATTCGACGACGAATTCGTCTTAGGAATACCCTTATAGCGGCTCTTATAGCGGCTCCTATAGCGGCTCCTATAGCGGCTCCTATAGTAGCTCCCGCCGCCGCTCTTACTCTCGCAAGAGCGCTCGTAAGATATAAAGCATAAGTCGATTCCTTAGGCCGAGTAGGATATCTTAAAGGCATAATAGAAAAAGGTAGAGGTTATAGAGATAGACTAAGATAAGATAGAGGCAGACGACGTAGAGGAAGTAAAGGCAGCGTAGGAATAATATAAAGATAGCCTTAAGTAGAGTTATAAGCAGCTAGAGCGCTTAATATACGATTTCCCTTAAGTCGCGATAGCCTTATAGTAGTATACGGCTTTTGCTATAAGTCTTTAGTATAGGCGCGGGGGATATGCATACACAAATGTGCGGTATCGGCCCTACGCCTTAACTAGCCACACTACCCACAAAAAAAGTTGGCCGGCTAGGCAGGGTGGTTGTCCGGTTAGTCGAGCCCTAAAAGTTCCGCCCATTCTTACAACAGCAGTGCTCGCAGTCAACGAGACTACTAGGGGGGCCGTAAAGTTGGCCTAATCCCCAACTTTACGGCCCCCCTAGTACTTCGTATATGCCAAGCCTCGACATGCCACCTCATCTAGTATACGAAGTATCCCTTTCGCTAACTATGGGTCCCCTCCTGGCTGGGCCAGCACCGTACCGACCGCCTCTTGAGCTGCGCGTCTCAGACTTCAACGCCTCGCTTACGCCCCTCTAACCTCCCCCACCGCCCTATGAGAACCTCTTCTCGGCCAAGTCTCCAGCTCCATTTCTATTGTCCCAGTGTGGCCGTCCTGCACCTAAGGACTGCCCGCCCTCGCTGGCATAGAGCGGACCACCCTCAGCCCGGGATCTATCGGGAACAGCCATGGAAGCCAGTGTCCGTATCACGCCCAAGAGCACAACGATAAAGTACACGAGGAGAATTCCCGTGGAGATGAGCGCCTCCTGGACGAGGCTGTTGTAGAGCCAGTCGGTCACTCGCTTCACGGCACCCGTCACCTCGTCCGTGGTAGCCGAGGAGGGCGAAGCCAAGAAGGCGTGGAGATCCGAGTCACCAGAGACAGAGTCTTTGGCCCCCATGCTAAATAGCTTGGTTTCGAAGAGCGGAAAGTCTACGTGCGCGTGGTCGTGCACCCACGTCAGCCCCTTTTGCACGCTCTCGATCTTGATGCCAATCACGCAGTGCAGCACCGACTTGATTGGGTCGAGAAGTATGGTACTGTTAAACACCGTTTCGAGGCCATCCTGCATGGCGTCGAGGAAGACGTTAATGGTGCTGTTGACGGCGTCTGTTGCGTTGGTGACGTAGGCGAGGATGTCTTTGTTGATGTCGTCGTTGAGCCCCTTGACGACACCGTTTGCGCCGGCGGCCCACTGGTCAGACACGTTGTCGAGAGCCGTGACGACCTCGCCAGCAAACTCGCCAACCTGGTGGGCCAGGGCAGGGACCTCCTTCTCGACCGCTTTGAGGAGGATGAGCTGGCAGAAGCAAGAGAAGAAGCCAGCCATGGCCAACGACAAGACAAACATGGCCGGCACCGAGGTGGCGTACGCAAGGCACCACCGCATGAGAACCTGACGCCGACCCTTGAGTCGAGACGCAATCCTGATGCCACAGGTGGCTGTTGTCGGCCGCGAGGCAATGTAGACGACGTCCATGGGGTCGTATTGATTGCCGGCGATGAGTCCAGCGTGTTTCTGCTGCCGCCGCCACCGCCTGATCTCAAACCACGCCATCGGGGCCATGGCCGACGCCGCAAGTATCGACAACAAGACGACAAAGGTGACACGGGCCTTTTGTAGAAGCTCAAAGAGGTTGCGAAAGAAGCCATCGAGTTTGTCGTTGTCGGAGCAAAAGGTGAGCTTCTGCTTCTCCGCCAGCGGAAACACGTCTCGGTTGAATTTGTATCCGCCAAAGCTCTGGTTGAGTGCCTTGCGAGCAACGTCGAAGGGCATCGATATCGCTTGCTTGGTCAGGTTCTGGACCTTGGCAAAGTCGGGCAGGTCTTTGTCAAGCTTGCGGACATCCTTGACGAAGTCATCGGAGCTGAGGTCGAATTTCTTGAGCTTGTCAATCGGCTTGGAAAAGTCGACCTTTGGTACATCGGGAACAAATTTGCCAATGATGGAGTTCTCGATTCCGTTGGTCACCTTCTTGATGGCCTTTTCCAGGCCGCCTGCCACGTCCTCGATCTCGCCGACAGCCCCGTCGATGATCTTGTTGAAGGCGTTTGTGGCGTCCTCGGTGACGGAGGCGACAACCTTGAGACTGCCATGGACCAGGGCAGTAATGAGGCAGACGTATGTGGCAGTAAGGAAGTTGATATAGAAGAAGATGATGCCCTCGACGCCACGCATGATGAGGTCCAGCCCCTTGATCATGGCGTCGACCGCCTTTTCTATGCCGCTGGCAGCGAGGTCGTTCACGCCGATGGATAAATAATGAGGCATGGAGGCCATGGCACTCCCTACATCCTCGACTTTGGTGCAGGCCGACAGAGCCCTTGTCTTTGCATTGCCGACGTTTTCGTTGAGTTGTGCGATCAGCAGGACCACGCGGACGAGGACGAGTAACAACAGGACGGTCCAGCGGTTGATCCATATTTGTGAGAGGCGCGATGGAAGGCCGAGATAAGGCGTCGTCGACGGCTCCGACCGTGCCCGGGCTTGATGTGTCTTCCGCGCGTCGCTCATGTCAAAGGAGTCGGACCGGAGGGACGGCGGGACATCGGGGTAGGCCGGCCCCCGGCCATCGCGCTTCTGGGAGGAAGAAAACATGTTGGATCTGTGCTGCGGCAGTCTTGGACGCACTGCGCCAGAGGCCAAGAAGAGGCAGATGACTTGGAAAGAATGCGAGAATGAAGGTCCACGAACCCAAGCAGCGCGACCCGGCCGCGACTAGCCACGATGGTCGCTATTAAGTCAACGGCCGTGAGTGGAAGAAGGGAGGAGGGGGGCGGAGACAATGGACAAACTCAGAACAGAATCAGACACACAATGAGAGTTTCGTCCCAACTATCTCTCTATTGTCATGCTGTTTGTCGACGGGAGGAGGGGCAACAAGCGGGACGACAAAGAGGTGGCCCACGACAATTACCACGGGGACAGAAAAGAAACCTGATGACAAGAGTGAAAGGCGAGTGATTTGGCTGAGCCCGCGTCGCAATTGAATCACGGAACGAAGGGGCAGGCCATTGACTGAGTTAAGTCTTCAGCCAAGGCGGCCCTCGAGTCGAAGGCCATAGCCGCTGGAGGCAGCAATGCGCGTGACAGCTTGAAGCTTTAAGCGCCGAGCATGGGTGGGCAGGCAGCCACTCGACTCTGTCGCCCAGGGCCAGGCAGGCCTCGAAGTCCTGTGAGCCCGTGATTGTGCATGTACTAGGGGGGACTAAAAATTCGTCCCTACCCCCCCTCCTTCCAGGAGGGGGGGGGACACCGACTAGCCAAAGAGTTTAGCGACAGGCCAAAAAAAGGGTACTTAGTCGCACCACCTATTTTCCTAGTAAAGCAAAGTACCCTGATTTTTTCGGGTAGATGCACATTTTCGTAGCTGCCTTAACAAATAATCGCGACGCTACTACTTATACATCGTATAATACTATATCGTATAATATATCTATTTTTCGACGGCGGATAGCTAAGGCTTAGGAGTAGATATAGCTTCGGTTTAGGTTCGATTAGAATAGAATTAGCGTGTATAGCTTAAGATATTAGATTTTGCAATATTACGAAGTTATCGTCGCGACGCGTTAGTATTGCATTATTACTATTACTATAAGCGGGCTTAATGCCGTAGTATACGGTATAGGCATTTAAACGAGGATACTTATATTTACGTAGGGTGCTTATACTAATAGGAGGTATCTTTTTTTTTAGCCTATCGCTAAACTCTTTAGCCGGTCGGTGTCCCCCCCCTCCTAGAAGGAGGGGGGGTAGGGACGAATTTTTAGTCCCCCCTAGTAGATATAGAGGCGCTTGTTAATGTTGGCAAACTGCACGGTACAAAGTACCTACAGCAGCAGTTTGCTATCGTCCTTACACAATACCTTCGCGCGCCGGGCGGGGTTTAATACAGTTATTTAGGCGCAATGCATAAAGTCTTATATGTCTTAGAGTGTGTGTGTTGCTTTGTCTTATCCAATCTAGGGACCGATAGGGGAGCAGGTATTTATAGGTACCTTAACCTCCCCGGCCTAATAGCTTTGCATACATTTTTAGTAGGTAGTCGTTTAGGGTTACTATAAAAGAGACTTCTACTAGCCTTTTGCCCTATCTAGACTACGTTTTCCTTTATTGCACTAACGCCGCCTTATACGCACTAAAGCCGTTATGCATTTCTACGTGTAATACACCCCTTTAGGTCTCGAGATTACACGAGGCCTATTAATAAGCGGGATAACGGGTGAATGCGAGGGTTATTAGTGTTCTAATAAGAAGGGAAAACGAAAGGAAAAAGGGGGTTTGCTTAATCTAGCCTAACTAAGAAGAAGAAAACGAATTAAAAACAACGAGTAAGGCTATTATTAGAATAGCCTTATAATAAGTAGTGTTAAGACTATAAAATAAAGCAAAATAAAGGAACGATCGTAAAGGGGATCGTTAGGAAGGGGGCAACTTAATAAGTCCGATTTAACGTTAGAACTCGGCGAATTTCTATCCTTAAAGAGGCTTCGTAAGACTATTAGCGGCTATTTAAGCTATCGGTATCTAGGTTACGTTAAGGTTCCCGGTCTAAACCTATTCTCGAAGCTAATAGTGATATATATTAACGTGCTAGAGCTTTATGACTAAGGTAACGATTTCCTTCGTTAGGAGGCGAATAGTCTGCTAGTTGTCGCACTGAATTATTTAATCCGTCCCTTCTAGCTTTAGCGATATCTCTTCGTAAAGCCTATAAAAGGCTATTAGTTCCTTTAAAGCCTGTGATAGAGCTAGTAACTTAGCCTCTATAGACGAGGTTATTATAGTCTTTTATTTCCTAGACTTCTATATAATAGGGCTACCGAATAGCTTAATAGCGTATCCTTAGGTACTCTTACGGTTAACCTAATCGTTAGCAAAAGATACATCGGATATAGCCTCGCAAAGGGCGGAGCTATTCCTATTAAACTTAATAATACGGTTAATATCTTTATATAGGAATTCGATAGCCTCTTTCGCCCGCTTAATATGCTCTAGGCTTAGGTTCGTTAGGAATTGTTATAGAACTACTAATTTAGGTTCTTAGTTTACTTTCTTTTTTCTAAAGTACGGGACGACTTAAGTACTAAGGGACTTAAGTACGGAAATACTAAGTACGAGGGTACTAGGGTACTTAGTACTTTGGTACTTGGTACTTTATGACTTAGCATAAAGATATTCGCCCCGGACTTACCTATTATCCGGTTATACCCCTTTTTAGCCTAGGACACACCCCTTTTCTAAACCTAAGTCCTTTAGGACTTAGTATAAGGGAATAAGCTTAGGGGGGGTATATAATTATTATTAATCCACAAAGGGACATAGCTATAGACTAGATCTAAATGTCTATATATATAATATAGAGGTTACGTAGGATAATATATAATATAACCTAACGCTATAATAGTATATCCCCTTTAAATCGGCGTTCGACTTAAACGCTTAAAAGGGTTAATAAGCTAATAAAAACAAAGGAAATCTATATTAATTAGTCCGAAAAGCGGGCTTAATATAGAACGAGAGAGGAATAGAAAGAAACAAAAGGTAAAACTAAGAAACTAACGCATACCGTCGTAATATAAATTATATTAATAAATTATACTTATTATTACTTAAGCGAAGGGGAAGATATAAGGAAGGCCGTATAAAAGGCCGGTTTAAGCTTAGTCGGGTTAAGGGCGTAAAAAGCCTTAAGGTCGTTTTAGCAGCCGTTAAGGCAGGAGGAGTCCTCTTACGTAAAGGGGCTATAACGCTATTAAACGCGATACTTAATCTTCCCGGAGGCGTACTAGCGTTACGTAAGGATAGAATAAAACTCTTACTTAAGGTATGCGTTATCGCCGTCGTCGTCGCTAAGGGAAAGGAGAACGCCGTTATCGGCGGGCCGGACGTTAAGCTCCGACTAGCCGGGCAAAGAGGGCTCTTAGGTCTTAGTAAGGAGAGAGTAATAAAAAATAAGGTAAAGGCGGCTGCTCTTAAGGAGGCGAAGAAGGCACGCCGTCTTATATACCTTAAGGACCTTATATAGGCCCTCCCGTTTATAGTCGAGCTTCTTTATAAAGCGGAGGGTTTAAATCTAGCGGGTGCTAAGGAATACTATATCGCCGGGCTAGTATACTAAGGCGGGAGTCCGCCGGGCGTTTATATAGCGAGCCTAAGTAGCTTAAGTATCCTTAATCGTATCGTAGAGGAAGTTAAAGATACGCTAAAGATAGGAAGCAAGCGCGTTATTATAAAGGTATTCCTTCCGCTACTAAAGGGTTATATTAGGTAAGGGGGGACTAAAGGGCTTAGTGCTAAGCTTTAGGTAGAAGCTATAGTTAGCGAAAAAAGGGGAAAGGCCGGTAGATTTAAAGACCTAATTATTAATAGTAAACTTAGCGAGGGGGAGGAGGTCGACCTAATCGTCCTAAAGGTAGGTAGTATAATAACGAAGGTAAACCTTTATCTAAGCGTTCGCGATCTTAGTCTAACCGTCGGTCTAAAGGTAGTAAGCGGAGCTAAAGTAAAGGCGGTAACTAAGGCGACGATTAAGCTACTATTAGAAAGCCGAAATAAACTAAGTGCTATAGTCGCTAATAATAAAGGCTAAGGTATTATAAAGGGACTAAACGTAGGAAATAAACGCGTTAATAATATCTTTAATAGTTATTAAGGGTATTAGGATATAGTAGCGTATCTTCGTAAAGCGGTCGACGATAATAAAGATATTAGAAAACTTAACGCCGTTGCGACGGTAGATAGGGAGGTCGGTAATAAAATCGACGGATATATTAGTCTATAAGGCGAAGGGAATACTTAAGAGCTAAAGTAGGCCTTAAGGGGAGGAACGAGGGGATTTAACGCGTAGGTATATATAATAGTTCCGCACGAAGCTAGAAATAGACTTATATATGCCGGGCTAGATATAGGACCGGCGGTAGAGGCTAGCGGTCTTTATACGTCTAGGGTAGCCGGCAAGAGGGGAGGTATAAGCGCGGACGAGGATCTAAAGAATTAAGGCGTCGTTAAGGGGAACGAAGAGCCGGCCTTAGAAATAGAACTAGCTTTAGACCTTAGAAAGAGCGGTCTTAGGGATCGAGCGGAAGGGGGCGCGAAAGGGGTAAGGCTAGCGGGGCTAAAGGGACTAAAGAGCTACGAAAATAGCGGAGATAAGCGGGGAGGAGGAATAAGCCCGGTCGATAAGGTTATCGATCGGCTTAGAGTCGTCGAGGGCGTAAAGGTTAAGGCAGTCGGAATTATATTTATAAATTATATTTATAAACGAATCGGACTCTTTAATAGTATTAAGGGCGGTAGTAATATTAGGGTAAAGGGAGGTATTAACCTTAGACTTAAGGAGGATAACCTAATATCGGTAGTTAATCCTCTCGTTAGCTCGGTCGGTAAAGGAGAGAGGGCGGGAGCTAGATAAGCGGCTAAAGGCGTTAGAGAGAATAGCTTAAGAGCCGGGCTAAAAGACGATCTTAAATTTAAAACGACTAAGGAATTCGGCCTAGCGGGCCTATCGCTAGTTAAAGAGCTTTATAGTTATAAAATACTAAAGATTCTTATAGTCTAAGGCTATCTTAAACTTAGGTAGGCCCTCGAGCTTAAGGCGCTACTCCTCGAGAGATTTTATAATCGCGAGGAGCTCTTTATCGTAGATCTCGTAATTATACTCTTAAGCGGAGTATTTCGACGAAAAGAAGGCAACCGGATAATAACGACTATCGTCGAGGAGCTATATTAGCATACCTTTAGCGGCTTAGTTAAAAGCATCTATCTAGACTATAGTCTTACGATAGGGGTCGAAGTATATAAGGACTAAGGCGGTAGTAAAGGCGTGCTTAAGGGCTTTAAAGGCGTAAGCGTAGGCGGGAGACTAAATCTAAGGGGTAGAGTTCTTAGTAAAGGCGTTTAAAGGGTTCGTAAGCTTAGAAAAGCCGCGAATAAAACGCCGATAAAAATTAGCGAATCCTAAGAAGCGCCGGAGGTCTTTAATAAAGGAAGGGGTAGGCTAGTCTAAGACCGCACGAACCTTATTAAGGTCTATATAAATGCCTTTATCTAAGATAATTAGGCTAAGGTACTTAGTCTTAGTAACGTAGAAGTTATACTTATCTACGTTAAGCTAAAGGCCGGCGGTATTAAGGCGCTTAAGAACTATATTAACGTAGGCTTAGTGCTCCTCCTACGTCTTTAAGAAGATTAAGACGTTATTTAAATAAGTAGAGTAGAACTTATTAAGGATACCGTAAAGGGCTATATTAGTAAAACTCTAGAAGTAGGATAAGGCGGCGGTAAGGCTAAAGGGGGTAATATAATACTCGAAAAGCCTATACCGTATAGTGAACGCAGTCTTTTACTTATATCCCTCGGTAATATAAAGGCGATTAAACGCCGCGATAACGTCGATCTTAGTAAAAAACTTCGCCTTCCGGATATAGGCGAGAGTATTATAGATAAAAGGCAAAGGGAAGCGGTTCTTAATTATAGCCTTATTTAGGCCGCGATAGTTAACGTAAAAATAAACACCCCCGCCCGGCTTATAGGCGAGTATAATAAAGGCAATAGTAAAGGAGGTAAAGCGGCGGATAAAGCCTTTCCTAAGCTGCTCGTTAACGTACGCGTAGACGATCCGGTTCTTAGCTTCGCTAAAGGGGCGAGGGCGGGTATAAGGAGGTTATATCCTTTCTTTAAGGTTAATTTAAGTATTAACGGTACGGTAAAGGGCGAGCTTATCGGCCTCGCTCTTAAGCTATATATAGATTATATATTAAAGCTCTTTAAGGACCTTAGCCTAAAGCTCGTCGAGCGTATAAAGGACTTTCTCTTACTTCTTAAAGAACTTAGCGATATCGTTAGGGGAGATCTTATAAAGGTAGATCTTATTAAGGTAATCGTTAACGAAGTCGTAAAGGTAAAGGTTAAGGTAGGCTTTTACGTCCTTAGCGTCTATATATCTAATTAAAACGGCCTAGCAAAAGTTCCTTAGGGATATCTTAGTCGATAGGTAGTAGAGGCTTAGTAGGCAAAGGCTTAGCGGTAAAAGCCTTAATTAAAGTCTAAGAGGTCTAGACTTTAAGCTACCGGTAGAATATTACTATCGCGTTAACGTCGAGTATTTAGACGTTAAATACTAAATCGCTAAAAGACGAAAAGCGGAAAGGCTAAAGTCTAATAATCTTACGATTCGGCCGTAATATAAGGCGGCGGTAGCCGGCGGTCTTATAGATAGGATAAAGGCGGGGAGGTCGAACGTAGCGGCGAGGGTAAAGGGTAGCTAAAGAGTTAGAGTTATAGCTAGAGTTAGAGTTAGCGTCGTTAACCTAGCGGGAGGAGTCCGGATAAGCGGGTTTACCTACGTTAAGGGCATATTTAAAAAACGCTAAGAGAGAAAGGCTAAGGGATAGAGGAATAAACTTAAGAACGTAGCTAAAGCGGACGGAACGGATAAAGGCCGGAGGACGGGCTAAGGCTATATAAGCGGGAATAAGGATCGTAGCGGTAGGAATAAGGATCGTAGCGGTAAAAGGTTCGCCCTTATCGTTAGAGTCTTCGACGGAGGGGGCGGTAAAGGGTTCGCCCTCGTCGTTAGAGTCTTTAACGGAGGGAGTAGGGGGAAAACGAATTATATTTATTAATTATATTCCCTCTAAAATAAGGGCGGGGGGAGCTAGGATAGGGCGGGTTAAGCGGGCAAAGGTAGCTAAGAGACCTAAGATACGATAAAGCTAGTAGTCCGAGAGGTAAGAGGCTAAATAAAAAGGGGACTAAAAGGAAAAGGAGTTACTACGCTAGCTAATAATAAGGTCGTGCTAGCGTAGCTAAAGGAGGCTAAGAATAACCTTATAGCTAAGCTTCGTAAGAAAGAAGTAGATAGACTTAGTATAAGCGCTAATCCGGGAGACCGAAAAGGCGTAATAAGTAACGGAGCTAGACTTATAGTCGCTACTATCGGTAAAGGAAAGCCGGCGTAGGAATTAAAGCTAGCGGATAGGAAGGGCAAGGCGGTGCGCGGTCTAAGCGTATATAAAGGCGTATTTAGAATAGATAAAGTCGACTAAAGCATTTATAATAACATCGGCGGACATAAGGGATAAAGGCATAAGCAAAGCACGCGGTTATATTCCCGCGGGGAGGTAAAGATACTCCCCGGTGTTAAATAAAGCTATAAACTTAGACACTAAGAGCTCTATCGCGCGATAAGGCGAGGGAGCTACGTATTTCCTAAGGACGGGGAAGAGGCGGGGAGGTCGTTTACTTCGCCCTCGATAAAGCCTTGCTTAATAGCGTAAACCTAATAGCGGGGGGGAGGGGGTTCGAGCAGGCGTAAGGCAGACGTACCGCTACTACGGCTACGGCCGCGGCTAAAGCTAGAACCGACGCCGGGACTAGCGCTAAGGTTAGCGCCGGGATTAGCACTAATACCCTTATTAGGGTAGGTCCGGGTAGTATAGGTAGCGGTAGCCGGCTAAGCGTAGTAGAGGTAAAGACGGTTCTTAAACCGCCGTTGCTTTTTAGCGTCGGTAAGCCGGGCCTAGAATGCATTAAGCTATATTAGGTCACCGGCAGGAGGCACGGGCGGGGCGGGCGAGGTAGGGCCGGTGCGAGTAAGGTAGTAAGGCGGCTAGAGCTAAGAACGGGCCTTAATACGCTGCTAGTTATCCTAAAGCGTAGAATATATCTTAGCTTAGGCCGTAAAGTTATTATAGGCCGAGCATTCGACCTATAGAGCGGCGGCGTTAGTAAGTTCGATAAAGACCTTTAAATAAAGGTAGGCGACGTAAGCGGTGCCGTTAAACGATAAGTCGGCTTAAAGCTAGGTAAACTTCGAATAAAAGTCCGGCTAAGAGATATTCTTTATCGATAAGGCGTTAAAGTCGGCCTCCGACTAAGCGTAGGTAAAATTAGCACTAAAGACTAAGCTAAGGTCGTTAGTAAGGGCTTTAATAGTAGTATACTACTAATTAGCGAAGGACTTATTATTAAAGACGTCCTAAAGAACGCTAGCGATAATAAAGGCGGCCCGGCTAATAAGCCGGCTAGCTGTATAAAGAATACGGTCTTACTCTATAAGGTATAAAGCGGCGTCCTAACGGAGCTTAATAGTAAGGCCGTTACGCTAGGTCCGGAAAGCCTCCTAACGTTGCTTTTAGGTGCTAGAGTCGCTAGCGAACCTCTCGGGGTTAGCGATATAGGAACGGGTAGGGGTAAAGGCGGGGGCGGGGGCAAGGGCCTAGTCTTAAGCCGCGTCGCGTTCGGTTAAGACGAGGAGAAAAGACATAGCGCGGTTAAGCTAACGCTAAAGATCGGTAGCGTACTCTTAGGCAACGGCTACGTACTCTTAAGCGATAAGCACTCCTATATCTAACTTAACGTAAGCATTATTAAGGTAAGTAAGGGCCTCGATCTAAAGGGCGCGGAAGTCGGGAGTAGCGTTAGCCTAAATATAGGCGAATATGCCGAATATAGGCCGTTAGGCTTAAAGAAGGGCGGCGAGGCGGGGGTAGTAGGAAACGTACTTAGTCTAGGGCTTTAGGTCGGTAGGAGCTAGCGGGGTAACGGCTAGGGTAGCGGACGGAGGATCGGCCTCTATATAGTCGGTTATCGTAGATTATAAGGTAAAGGGTAAGGAGGGAAATCTATATAATTCGCGTTAAGACGATGTATCTATACTAAGAAAATTCTAATAATCGAGGAAAACTTAGTCGAAAGGGTTTAGCGAGGAGGCGGACTTACGTCGCGAAGAGGGGAGATTAGAAAAAAAAGGGGTAAGATAGCGAGATTATTAATTAAAGGCAACGGGATAAAAATAGTAGATTAAACTATAAGGGAACGAGCTTAAGGGGGGTATATAATTGTTATTAATCCACGAAGGGATATAGCTATAGACTAGATCTAAATATCTATATATACGATATAGAGGTTACGTAGGATAATATATAATATAACCTAACGCCGTAATACTTAGCTTCCTTAGGTATAGGACGTACTATATAGCTACGGTTACGCCGACGATCTTATTAAGCACCCCTGCCTAATAAGACCCGATGATTAGCTCGATGACTTATATAAGGGACCGACACTTAGACTACTAGGAGCTATAAGCCTAATATAGCCCTCCCGGCTTTCGGGACCGATTATTCGTCCGATCCTCCGTATAAGGAGGTTATACGACTTATATCGTATGACCTACCTATATAACGTTATGCACGTAGTGCATAAATAGACCTATATAACCTAGTTTAGTCTATAAGGGCTTTAGAACGACGTGGGAGGCAGCCTTTTCGAGGTTAGCCGACTTATATAGCCCTTACGCAGCCCTAGGGACCCGCATTAGTTTAGGGCAGTATAAGGGATACGTAGCAGAAGGTGCTAGAAGGAAAGGGACGTACTAGGACCGTCTAGACGGACGGGAAGAGCTATATAAAGGAACTTTAGTCCGCCCTTCCTTAGGCTCTCCTTCCTTCCTTTCTTCTTTAGCTTTTATTATAGTTTTAGTTTAACTGCCTACTAAGTGACCTATACCTCTTCTAGTAGTGCCCTTAGTGCTCTAGCCTCGACTACCCCTACTTGCTTAGACTTAGCTAGCCGGTCTAGTATAAGTAACCCCGAGTGCTTTTCTACTTACTATTCCGCCCTTATAGCTTTTAAGGATAAATAACGCCCTCTATTAGTCTTTAACTATTAGAGACTTAGTCCGGTTAGACTGTCTTCTGTCTTCTAACCGTTTTATTATAGGAATTAGGAGAATTTCCTAGCCGCGTACGCTTTATTAACCCTTTATTATAGAACGAGCTTAGGGGAGGTATATAACTATTATTAATCCACGAAGGAGCGCAGCTATAGACTAAGTCTAAGGGTCTATATATACGATATAGAGGTTACGTAGGATGATATATAATATAACCTAACACTGTGATAGTATATCCCCCTTAAATCGGCGTTCGACTTAAACGCCTAAAAAGGGGCAATAGTAGAAGAGCGAGAGCTAAGGGAATCCTATGTTAATCGACCTAAAGGTAGGCCCTTATAACATAAAGGAAGGAAAGAAAACAAAGCTCGAGGTTAGAAAGCCTATACGCGCTAAGATAAATTATATTTATTAATTATATCTATTATTATCTAGGCAGAGGGGACGAGGCGAGGAAGGTAGTATAGAACGTAGGGCGAGGCTTAGCCGGGTTTACGGCGTAAAAGGACTTAAGGTCGTCCTAACATCCGTCGAGGCATAAGGAATCCTCCTACGTAAGGGGGCTATAACGCTACTAGATGCGATATTTAATCTTCTTAGACGCGTACTAACGTTATATAAGGATAGATAAGAATTCCTACTCGAGGTGCGCGTCGTTATCGTTATCGCCGTCCGGGGAGAGTAAGATGCCCCCGTTAATAGGCCGGATATTTAGGTCGGCCTAGCCGGGCAGGGGGGGGGCCTTAGGTCCGGGTAAGGAGCGAGTAGTAGAAAATAGGGTAAAGACGGCTACCCTTAGGGAGGCGGAGGAGGCAAGCCGTCTTATACGCCTTAAGGACCTCGTATAAGCGCTCCCGCTTATAGTTAAGCTTCTTTATCGGGCGGAAGGTATAGATCTAACGGGTGCTAAAAAAGACTATATCGCTAGGCTAGTACGTTAGGGCGGGCGCCTAGCGGGCATCGGCGTGCTAGACCTAAGTAGCTTAAGCGTCCTCGATCGCGTTATAAAGGAAGTCGGATACGCGTTAGAGGCGTAAGGGGAGCGCATCGCTACGGAGGTACTCCTTACGCTACTAAGGGGTTATGCTAGGGGGGGGTAGTCCTAAGGGCTTAGTGCTAAGCTTTAGGTCGAAGCCGTAGTTAGTAAAGAAAGGAGAGAGGCCGGTAGACTTAGAAACCTAGTTATTAGCGGTAAACTTAGCGAGGGGAAGGAGATTTACCTAATCGTCTTAAAGGAAGGTAGTATAGCAGCGGAGGTAGACCTTTATTTAAGCGTTCGCGATCTTAGTCTAGCTATTAGTCTAAGGGTAGTAGGCGGCAGCCGAGGCGGCGGCTAAGCTGCTGCTAGAAGGCGGAGACGAATTAAGTGCCTTTATTACTAACGATCGAGGTAAGGGTGCTATAGAGAGACTAAACGCGAGAAATAAACGCGTTAACGACGTCCTCGACTATTATCGAAGGCGTTAGGATATAGTAGCGTATCTTCGTAAGACGGTTAACGATAACTAAGATGCTTAAGAATTTAACGCTATAACGGCGGCAGACGGGAAGGTCCGTAACGAAATTAATAGAGATATCGGTCTAAAGGGCGAAAGGGATGCTTAAGGGTTAAAGAAGGCCCTAAGGGACGGAATAGGGGGACTTAGCGCGGAGGCAGACGTAATAGTTGCGAACGAAGCTAGAAATAGACTTATATATACCGGGCTAAACGTATATTCGGCGGTAGAGGCTCGCGGTCTTAGTGCGCCTAGGGTAGCCAGCTAGCGGGGAAGTATAGGTGCGGATTAAGATCTAAAGGATAAGGGCGTCGTTAAAGGGAACGAATAACCGGCCCTAAAAGTAAAACTGGCCTTAGGCCTTTAAGAGGGCGGACTTTAGGATTAAGCGGAGAGGTACGCGAAGAGAATTAGGCTAACGGAGCTAAAGAGACCGGAGAGCCGCGCGAATATCGGCGATAAGTAGAGAGGAGAAATAAGCCCGGTCGATAAAGTCGTCGATCGGCTTAAAGTCGTTAAGGGCATAGAGGATAAAGCAGTCGGAGTCGTTAGAATTATATTTATTAATTATATTTATAGATAAGTCGGACTCCTTAAACCCGTTAAGGAGTAAGGAGGCGTCGACCTTAGACCGTAGAAGGATAACTTAGTAACGATAGTCGATCCTTTCGTCGGCGCGGTCGGTTAAGGAGGTAGGGCAAGAACCGGGGAGTCGGCTAAAGGCGTTAGGGAGGGTAGCTTAAGAGCTAGGCTAAAAGACGATCTTAAAGTTAAAGCGACTTAGGAACTCGGCCTAGCGGGCCTACCGTTAGTTAAAGAGCTTTATAGTTATAAAATACTAAAGGTTCTTATAATCCGAAGCGATCTTAAACTTAGGTAGGCCCTCGAGCTTAGGGCGCTATTCCTTAAGGGACTTTACGATCGCGAGGAGTTCCTTATCGTAGATCTTATAGTTATACTCTTAGGCGGAGTATTTTAACGAGAAGAACGCGATAGGGTAGTAGCGGCCGTTATTAGAGAGCTATATTAGCACGCCTTTAATAGCTTAGTCGGAAGCATCGGTCTAAACTATAGTCTTTCGAGAGGGGTTAAAGTATATAAGGACTAGGGCGGCGTTAATAGCGTGCTTAAAGGCTCTAAAGGCGTAGGCGTAGGCGGGGGACTAGATCTAAAGGGTAGAGTTCTTAGTAAGGGCGTTTAAAGGGTTTATAAGCTTAGAGAAGCCGCGGATAAAACGCCGATAAAAATTAGCGAACCCTAAGAAACGCCGGAGGTCTTTTATAGAGGAGGGGGCTAGCTAGTTAAGGATAGCGCGGACTTTTTTAAGATCTATGCGTATGCCTTTATCCGAGATAATTAGGCTAAGGTACTTAGTCTTAGTAATATAGAAATCGCACTTATCGACGTTAAGCTAGAGGCTAGCGGCGTTAAAGCGCTTAAGAACCTCCCGGACGTAGGCCTAGTGCTCCTCCCGTATAGTAAAGAAGATTAAAACATCGTCTAAGTAAGCGGAATAAAAATCATCGAGGATATTATATAAGGCCGTATTAATAAAGCTCTAGAAGTAAGACAGTACGTTAGAGAGACTAAAGGGTATAACGTAATACTTAAAAAGCCTATACCGTATAGCGAAAGCCGTCTTTTACTTATAGCCTTCGGCGATATAAAGGTAATTTAACGCTATAATAACGTTAATCTTAGTAAAGAACTTCGCTTTCTTAATTCGGGCGAGAGTATTATAGACTAAGGGTAAGGGGAAGCGGTTCTTAATCGTAGCCTTATTTAGGCTACGGTAATTAACGTAGAAATAAACGCCGCCGCCGGCCTTATAAGCGAGTATAATAAAGGCGGCGGTAGCGGAGGTTAAACGGTAAATAAAGCCTTTCCTAAGCTGCTTGTTAACGTAAGCGCGGATAATACGGTTCTTAGCTTTACTAAAAGGGTAAAGGCGGGTATAAGGGGGTTATATTCCTTCCTTAAGGTTAATCTAGGTATCGACGGCGTGGTAAAGGGCGAGCTTATCGGCCTTACTCTAGAGCTATATATAGATTATATAGTAAAGCTCCTTTAAGACCTTAGCCTAAAGCTTATCGAGAGTATAAAGGACTTTATCGTATTTTAAAAAGAACTTAGCGATATTATCGGGCGAAATCTTATTAAGGAAGATTTTATTAAGGTAGTTATTAATAAAGTCGTAAAGGCGGGGGTTAAGTTAGGCTTTAGCAGCGTTAGGATTAATAGACTTAGATAGAACGGCCTAATAGAGTTCCTTAAGGATCTCTTAGTCAATAGGAGGCAGAGGCTTAGTAAGTAAGGGTTTAGCGGCTAAGGCTTTAATTATAGTCTAGGAAGTTATAATAGAGGGCTAGCGGTAGAATACTACTATAGCGGCTACGTTAAGCATCCGGATAGAGAACGTAAGGTTGCCTAAAGGGATTATAAAAGGGCGGGGTCCTAACGCCTAATGCCTAAGTCGGGGAGCTAGGTACCGGGAGCCGGTAGCCTAACGTATAGGCTAAAGGCGGGGGGGGCGGACGTAACGGCGGGGGTAGAGGGTATCCGGGGGGTCGGAGTCGTAGCCTAAGTCGAGGTCGGTCTAACGGGAGGAGTTTAGGTAAGTAGGTTTACCTACGTCGGGAGTATCTTTAAAGGACGTCGGGAGGCTAAGGGGAAAACGAGGCGATAGGGGAATAAACTTAAGGGTATTAAAAAAGCGGACGGTATAAGCGGGAACTTAAAAGGCAAGAGGCGAGGATAAAGCAAAAGGCTCGCCTTCGTTATTAGAGTTAGCGATAGAAAGGGTAAAGGGGGAATAAATTATATTTATAAATTATATTCCCTTAAGGGCGGGAATAGGAATAGCGGGAGCGGCCGGGAGGCTAGGGATAAGATAAGGCTAAGGGTCCGAAAGGCAAAAGGCGAGGTAGAATAATAACTAAAAGGAGAGGGAGTTATCGCGCTAGCTAATAATAAGGTCGTAGTAGCGTAGCTAAAAAAGGCCGAGAATAACCTTATAGTTAAGCTTTATAAAGAAGAAGTAGATAGACTTAGTATAAGCGCCGACC
This sequence comes from Ophiocordyceps sinensis, assembly GCA_012934285.1. Classification (NCBI taxonomy): domain Eukaryota; kingdom Fungi; phylum Ascomycota; class Sordariomycetes; order Hypocreales; family Ophiocordycipitaceae; genus Ophiocordyceps; species Ophiocordyceps sinensis. The sequence continues at coordinate 4,294,382 of JAAVMX010000006.1, read as the reverse complement.
TAAGCGATTAAGTAGGCGTAATAGGTAATAGCGCTAGACTTATAGTCGCCGCTATCGGCGAGAGAAAGCCGGCGAGGGAACTAAAGCTAGCGGACGGGGAGGGCAAAACGGTATATAGTCTAAGTATATATAAAGGCGAATCCGGAATAACTAAAGTCGACTAAAGCACTTACGGCGATATTAGTAAGCATAAGGGAGAAAGGCAGTAGTAAAGCGCGAGGCTATATTCCCGCCGGGAGATAAAGGTCTTCTTTTATATTAAATAAAGCTATAAAATTAGAAACCGAAAGCTCCGTCGCACGATAAAGCAAGGGAGCTAGGCGTTTCCTAAAGGGGGGGAAGCGCCGGAGGTAAAGGCAAGAGAGTTAGTAACCTCGCCTTTAATAAAGCCTTACTTAATCGCCTAGACGTTAAGCCGGGGAGGGGGCGCGAGGAGGCGTAAGGCGGGAGTACCGCCGCCTTAGCCGCGACCCCGGCTAGCACCCTTCTTAAGATAGGTCCGGGCTATATAAGTCGGGGTTACTAAAGCGGCGTAGTAGAGATAGAGACAGTTCTTATACTATCGCTGCTTCTTAGCGTCTATAAGACTAGCCTAAAACGCGTTAAGGTCTATTAGGTCGCTAGCGGGTATAGAGGCGGTAGGGCTAGCGGACCCGGCAAAGGCGGGGGGGAGAATATTCTAGGGCTAGACGAGCCTCTTATAGGCTTAAATACACTCGTAGTTCTCCTAAAGGGCGGCGTAAAGCTTAGCCTAGCCGTAGAAGTCGTCGGTATTAGGGCTAGGGACTTAAAGAGCGGCGGTATCGGCGAGCTCGTTAGTAACCTTTTAATAAAGGTGTCTAACGCAAGCGCTCTCGTTATAATTAAGGTCGGCCTATAGCTAGGTAAACCGCGAGAAGAAATCCGGCTAAAAGGTGCCTTTTATAGCTAAGGTATTAAATTCCGCTTTAGACTAAGCGCGGGAGTTTACGGTACTAAAGATAGAGGCGAGCTTATAGGTAAGGGAGTTAAAGGACTAAAAGCGCTATTACTTAAAGGGGGTATTATCGCGGATATAGCGGGGGACGCTAGCGGCGATAGAAGCGGCCCGGCCGGAAAGTCAGCCGGTCGCGTAGACGACCTAGTCCCTATCGGTAGGGAATATATAAAGGTCGGAGGCGATCTTAAGGGATATACCGTCGCGCTAGATATAGAAGGCGTCTTAGCGCTGCTTCTAAGTGCCGATATCGCTAAAGAAGCGTTTAAGGTCGGCGAAATAGGCATAAAGACTTACGGTAGGAAGGGTAAGGGTAGCCTAAAGGGCGGTAAGGTAAGCGAGGGCGGCGTTAGACTAATTAAGCTAATCCTAAAGCCCCTCCGCGTACTGCCGGTAGCCGAGGGCTTCCTTATAGGCGGTAGTAGCGGAGGTAGCGGCCTTAAGGAAACTAGACTTAAGAAGGATAAGAGACTAGGTTTAATCGGTATGCCGGAGGAAATTCGTCTAAAGGTCGGCGAAGATAAACGAGGCGACGGAAGAACCCTAGAGAATAGAGGCTAAGTAAGGGAAGGCGGAGAAGGCGTTAGGCTAAAAGACGTCCTAGAAGGGAACGCCTACTAGAGGGCTAGGCAAAGGGGAGAGGGAGGGGGTAGAAACGGGGGTAGCTATCGTAGCGGCGGGAAAAAGGGCTAGAAAAATCTATAGGAGAGTAGAAAAAAGGCGGAAAAGGGCGTAATAAGATAAAAAACAAAGGCAAGCGTATAAGCAAAGCTAAAGGGACTAAGGAATTATAAAGGCTCGGCGGAAGGGCAAAAGAATAGTAGATTAAACTATTATAGAATAAGCTTAAGGGGGGTATATAACTATTATTAATCCACAAAGGAGCGCAGCTATAGACTAAGTCTAAGGGTCTATATATACGATATAAAGGTCACGTAGGATAATATATAATATAACCTAACACCGTAATACCCTTATAATAACTATAGTATAAAGAAGCGAGCTAATTAGAACTTAGAATAAGGAGACGTCGTTGCTTAAAGCAGTCCCTTTAAACGGCTTAAAGGGCTTTAGACCGAGGGGCTGCTTTCGCTTAGTTAATAAAGATAGATAGTTAAACCGTTATACGATCTTCTTAATATACGATTCTTACGATAGCTAAAGCTTCCTATTTAAGCGGTCCTAAATAACCTCGATGCCGATAAACTACTTTAAGTCGCTAAGGACTTTAACGTTATACCTCCTAACGAGGGCATTATAGAACGTCTAATAACTAGCTTCCTATCCGTTCCGAAAGAGGGCGATAAAGTCGTTAATATAAAAGAAGACGATAATATTGCTGTTGTGCATTACGTAGGGGTCTTCTATTACGACGATAAAGCCCTAGGCCCTAAGAAAGGTAGCGAGCTCCTTATACTATAATAAAGGGGAACGCTAAAGACTATATAAAGCCTTTAGGAGTAGCTAAAGCTTCCCCTTCTGCTTAAAGCCTTCTAATAGCCTATAATATACTACCTCGTCTAGGATTGCGTTGTAAAAGGCATAAATAAAATCGTATTGCTTCGCATTAAGATCGTAGTAGTATATAACGGCTATTAATAGTCGAAAGGTCCGGGCCGCTAGCGTATAAGCCGTGACTATAAGCTCGTTCTTCGGTTGTTAATCGCTTTAGACGATAAGGCGAGACTTATATTCGATTATAAAGCCTTAGGCATTAAAGTTATATACGTATACCTATATTAATAGAATCGTGCTATATCCTCTAAGGTCGACGGTGTTTTCGTATACGATCTTATAGACCCTTTCCTCTTTAAGGCCTATAGTCTCGTTTCCTATCCCTATAATCTATCGAGAGCTATTAGGTCTTAATATAGCCTCTTTAAAGCTCGTAGGAACCGGCAGAATATAGTCTCGATGTAGGCGCTTATAAGTCCGAAGTGGCGAAAACTATACTATCTTCCGGGCTAGGGTCTTTTAGGTTGAGGATATTAGCGAGGTCTATTTAATTAGGCGGTTTAGGGGTCTATTCTAGTGTTAATAGTTAACTCACCCTTTAATCTTCCTGCGAGTCCTTTTTAAGCGCTAATTTAGGTGCGGCGGTAGGCTCCTTAAGGTCCGGAATAGCCTCTTCTTCGTCCTTAGGTTCGCGAATTAGCTTGTCTATAAAGTTAGGGAGGTCTTCTAATAGGTCGATCTATATAATCTACTCCTACTATTGCCTTTCCACCCCTTTACGCTAGTCCCGGCCGAAGAAGACCTTCTTATTGAAAATAACGTGCGAAGTATTAAAAAAGGCGTTTCTCTATAGACTAAGCACCTAAATAAGGTACTAAGTGCTAGAAATATAGCCCGTAAGGTAGCTAATATGCCCTCTTAAATTAAGCTTAGCAGAGGTCTTATTAAGTCGCTAATAGGTTATAGGGAACGCCTTATAGCCGAAACACCGGATGTGCTATTTTCGGGGTTTAACCTTAATATATGCCTATTCGTCGCGGTTATCTTAAAGCCACTCGTTAAGACGCTATAGCGGCGGCTTCTACCCCTTAGATTTAACGGGTGTTCGATTAAGCAGGTAGACAGCTGCCTCTATCGCTAATAGCTATATCGTGTGCGGGAAGCCGGACTAGGCTAGCAGGGTTATTATTAATTAAACTATTATGCCTTTAAACCTCTCGGCATAACTATTCTAATACGGGTGTAATAGTAATAATTCCCGGACCTTTATTCCTGCTTTATGCATATCCTTAACGTATTCCTCGGTTAGGAAGGCCGTCTCGCCGTCTAATATTAGGATCGTAATCTTAATCCCGAATTTAGCGTTAATAGTCTCCTTAAGGCCGCGGAAGATGCCCTAAAGCTCGGTCTTTTCACCTACCTTAAAACAATGCCTTATTCCTATGTTAAAATAGGTAAATATAGCTATATTATTAATGCCGTAATACGCTATTCCTAGGTAAAATAGGTCGAAAGAGACCGCGCCGTACGGCCTCTTCGGGTATAAGGGGTCCTAATATGCCCGCGAAATCTGCCTCCTATTCTTCGTCGTGTAGTAGACCTCGCAGTCTAGAAGGTCGATCCCGTTAAGCTTAATAACATTATCGTCCTAACTGCTAAAAAGATGCCTTATCGCACCCTTTCCCGGGTGGCCTATTCGTGCGTGCTATAGGGCGTCTATAGTCCCGGTTAAGGTCTTTAAGAAGCGCGGGAGAGCCTTTAGGAGCCCCTTAGAATAATGTGTTAGGAAAGCCCCGTCTAGGGCTGCTTAAAGCGGGATCTACGACTATTCGTACAACCGGAACGTCGTAAATACGCATTTTCCAGCCGGGTTAAAGAGCTCGCCCGTAAGGTTGTTCTTAAGGTAGCCCTTAGCGGTGAATTTGTCTATAGAGACTATATTCGTGTGAAAACCGGGAATATAGCGGGCGTTCTTAAAAGTTAGGACGAAGCCTGTGTCTGCGATAACCCGGGCTGTTCTAATGGCTTCGGCACCGACGGTCTAGGTGCTTAAGAGAAGACTCGAGCTCTTCGAATAGTTAAGATTAATAAACTAAGCTAGGTCGTTGAAAATATACTTAAAAACCCCTATGTCCTAGAGAGCTCAATCCTTAATATCGCTCTTAGGGCTATTGCTTCCGAAGTCCCCTGCTAGGAACGCAGCTTCCTTATCGGTCGTTGCGAACACTCCTCCCTTAAGGGCTAACTCTACGGATTTCTTAGGGTTCTTAGCCTTCTAGGCGTTAATCTTAGCTCTAAGGCCTATTTCCTTATCGATCTTAGCCTTAACCTTCTTTAAAAGCTCCGTATCTAAGAGTCGATTCTAAAATTACGGCTTCTAATTAAAGGCATAGAAATAGCTCTACTAATAAGGTAAATCCTTGTGTTTAACGGGATTTACGTAAGACCTATTATACTATTTGCATTTAGTATATTCGGACCGTAGAACCCGCTGTCCCTAACCTCCTAATAGCTTTATGCTACTACCGCTATTGCCGCTACCGCTATCGCTATTACTTACCTCCTTTCTATCCTTATCCCGGCCTTAATAGGTCGCTAGGAATACTAAATCTTATTAGGTTAAATTAGCGGTAACCTAAATGCGGAAATTAGAGGTAATCTCCTTAAATATAAGGATCTCTTTCCCTTCTTTCTTAGCCCGTTAATAGGTTATAGTCTATAGGTTCGACTAAGCCTAGTGTTAAGTAGCGATAGCGTTAAGAAGAACAATTCGATGATTTCCGACTCTTTGCCTAAGATAGACCCTATATCCCTATAGAGGTTAAAGCTATCTACGATATAACTAGTCTAAGCCGTTAAATTAACCTTTCGAAAGTCTATTGCGAGGAGCTTCCGTAGGAATCTCTCGGCATACTTCTTCTTATCCTTAGCTCTTAGATAGACTTAGATAAAGAGTTCCTAGAGCTTTCCTCGGGCCGCGGTAATATAGGTAATGAAATTATAGTAGTCTTAAGAGATGCTAGCCGAGATATATAGACTAATATCTTAAAGCGTAGTAATCTTCTTCTTATAGACCCTAACTGCCCGTTCGTATTATAAGACGATAACTCTCTCGAAGTTGTCTATAGCTTAGCCTAAAGCACTAGATTTAGTCGCCTTAAGGGCTATAGCCGAGAGAAAATTAGATGCCTAGAGCCCTAATTCCTCTTAGTCTTCCTAAGGGACCGGGAGTCTAAGTTCTTAAGGTCTTAGCTAGGTTAACCTCTCTAGAGATTGCGATACCGCTCTTATAGCACCTCCCTTAGCAGTAGGGCTTTCTAACTCTGCCTTAATCTCTTTCTCGTTAAAGGACGGTACCTTAGGCATTTTAAAGACGATGTTTAAATAAGGGTTAACGTATTGCTAAACCCGTCGTAGCTCGGCTATAGTTTTAACCTAGCTATACTACCTAGTCTAGTCCTTAGGCTTCTTAAGGGTATACCTAAGGGTTATAAAGGTAGACGTTAATAATAAGTCTATAATAATTAAATTATTATTATTATTAGAAAAGGGGTTAAAGTTAAAGTAGTAATAGCTTTAAAACCGGGGAACGTAATAAGAATAAAGGGATAAGACTTTAAATTAAAGCAGTCGGCGGCTTTTAACGAAAGGAGGATTTAATCTTTAAAAAAAGCGTTTATTGCAAAGCTATAGACCTTATCTTAGGCTTATAACTAATATAGTTATTTAAGCGCAATATATTAAGTCTTATATATCTTAAAGTATATATATTGCTTTATCTAATCTAATCTAAGGACCGATAGGGGAGTAGGTATTTATAGGTACCTAGGCCTCCCCGGCCTAATAGCTTTGTATATATTTTTAGTAGGTAGTCGTTTAGGGTCACCGTAAAAGAGACTTCCACTAGCCTCTTGCCCTATCTAGACTACGTTTTCCTTCGTTGCACTAACGCCGCCCTATACGCACTAAAGCCGTCATGCATTCCTGCGTGCAATAGGTATCTATTGGATTGCCCCCGTCATGCAGGGGTAGATCTTCCTACGGTCTGTAACTCGTACTCTCATTCCCTTAGCCGCCGCGACGTCTCGTCAGTTGCAGTGGCGCCAGACCGTCAAAAGTCAACCGGGTGCTAGGTGAGGCAGCCAATGTGAGCAGCCAAGACTACTACCTAGGTAACCAACACAAACTTTGACTCTGTATCCCCCCTCGCTCCGCTCTTCGTTGCCAGATACTATACACGCCTGGCCTCCTCTTGTCCACTCTCGCGACATCATCATGCGGGCTACCTACGATTCTAGGTCGTCATCCGCGAAGTTACGAACAAGTGGCTAGGCCCAGACCATCACAAAGCCCATAGAAGGCGTTTGGGCGTCATCCCGCAGCTTCGTCCCCACATGGACCAGGCATCAAAGAGGCAACGGGCCGAGGACTATAAATCATTCAATCAAGGCGACCGTCTAGGTGCATCATGCCCGCTATCTCCCAGTCACGTCCAACTTAGTAAGACTGTTTGCAGGCAGCACAAACGTGCGTTTGTCTCTCTCCACACAACCTCCGCCATGTAGGCAAGGGCCTCCGTGCTGGGGTCAAGGGCCTCCGTGCTGGGGTCGAGGCCATCGAGGTTCGGGCGCTTAGGTCTAGGACGACCTGCTTATGCTGCACGGCAGCTGGCACCGTCACGCACCCCGTCCAGATATCATGCGTGGTAGGTTGATAGCCATGAGAGGTTCATTTCTATGGCGTCTCCACTGGAAACGAGGAACCGATGTCGAACACACGAAGTACCACAGAAAACCAGATACCCTTTGTCGGAAAAAATCACCGCTGCTGTACAACCGAAACGCCAGCATCGTCGATCTTGATGGGGACACGCGGGACGGCAGGATGATCTTCAATCGCTACCAAACGTGTTCTCTCCAGAGTACGTGATGTACAAGAACCTGTGAAGGTGGGTGAGATGGTGCTATTGCCTAGCAGAGGGTATTGTCACGCGAAACGTACCCGTCTTCGTCCTTGTGCTCCTCGTAGATGCTGCTCATCAGAGCAGCGGTGGGAGGCAGTACCTCATCCACGAATATGAAGATGGCCTTTTCGGGGGAAAGCTTGATCCTCTTACGGATGACGTAGACAAATTGGCCGACGGTTAGGTCGGATGGGACCAGGTACTTCTTCTTGTCGATGGTGGCGATGTCGCTTTTCTCGACCTTTTCGCATATGACCTGTCGATTCAAGAAATGTCAGTCTTGTGTGTAAAAGAGACTCGGCTGCCGGGAGGTAGATGGCGCCGGGAGGCAGATGGCCGACGGCGAGGTTGGGAAGCCCGAGGTAGCGACGACGAACGTCGCGGCGGCCTAAATGGCAAGACGGCGTCTCCAGAGTGACGAGAAGCCCGAGGACAGAAGAACTATTCACCTACCGGAATGCGATCAGCATACTTCTGTCGGATGCGCTCGGCCTCGGCCTTGCGCTTCTCAAAGGGGTGCTCGTCCTTGAACTTGCTGCGCATGATGGCGGGTGCCCAAAGAGGATGGGTTGTGTTTGGTGGCGACGACGAGAAGCGCAGGAACAGTATGCCGCGGGGACAAGGAAGCGATGCTCCTAGGCGTGGTAGTAAGCGTTGCGTTGCAAGATGAGGAGGAGATGAAGAGAGTGCGAGTGCGAGGTGATGCTCTCGGGCGCTTCGACTTGGATGCGTAATCAGGCAGGCGAGCTGGAGGCACGAGGCAAAGCGGAGAGGATGAGCGAGGGAGGGGGCGGTGTCCGGTGCTAACAACCTCACTACCAAGTACCTACTCACTTTGTACCTTACCTTTTGCACGGCGGAAAGAGTCAGTCGATCACGGTGCGTGACGCAGCGTTCGCACGGGTCGTCGTCGCTCGAGTGTTGTTGGGCTGACAGCCCCCGTGGAGGCCTCTGAGGGTGCAGGTGGCAGGGCGGTCAAGTGGGGCAGAAAAAAGCCCACTAGATACGTGTTTTTCGTAAGGCCCGGCAGAGCTATTCTATATCTATAATTACCTCTATTTTCCTAGGCCCTCTTTAAGCCTCTTTTCCTATACTTTATTATATAGCATTATATATTTTTATATTGTTTTTAGTAGTAAGACTAGGGTATATAAAGCGTTAACCGCCGCCTCGCCTTTCTTAAGACCTTTAGGGCCTAATCTACAACGCCTCGACTAAGTTAAGGCGGACGTACGAAGAGATATAGCCTATATATTTTTTACGGGCCGGGTCCTCTTATACCGTCGTATACCTTTATTAGCGAATTCCCTTACCGCTTTCGCGCCCCGCGTATTTCTTACATTCGTTATTTAGCGGCGGTAGTAGTAGCAGCGGCGGTAGTAGGCGTGTTTCTTACACTCGTTATTTAGCGGCAGTAGTAGCGGCGGCGGTAGCAGCGGCGGCGGTAGTAACGGCGGCGGCAGCAGGCGTGTTTCTTACACTCGTTATTTAGCGGTAGTAGCAGCAGCGGCGGCAGTAGCGCGAAGACGTATATAAAGTATATATACTGCATTCGCCAGCCGCCTCGACTTAGTCGAGGCGGCTAGCGGCAGAAAAATGCGTTTTGCTTAGCGACTTTCCCTAATATAGGCATTTACACGACTATATATAACCCCTACTAGCTTAGTATATTAAGAGTAAGGGTAGATATATAAATATAGAAGGAAAAGCTATAATTCTTTTATTTATACTAAAAACATATATTAATTAAGGTTCTAATACCTTTCTATTATATATATATATCCGCCTTAATTAAGTTAAGGCGTTATAGATTAAGCCTTTAGAATCTATCTTTAGAATCGTAGACTTTACGCCTTCTTTACGTTATTTAGCTAATAAGCTAGACCTTTTTAGTAAAGCCTTTTCTTAGGTAAGATCTCCTCTTTAAGAGGTAATAATCTCGTCTATATTACTATTAAGATTAAAAAAGTCTATATTTTATATTTTATTAGAAGTGCTTGCTTTAGCCTGCCCTTTACTTAAACCGTTAGTATATATACCTTCTAAGATAGCTTTAGCTAAAGGCGAGTTTAGGTTGCCTATAGCACTTAAGATTAGAAATTTTAATAAGTCTTACTATTTATATAGTACGAAATCTCTATTTATATAGTAAGATACCTAAATCTCTACTCTTTCTATACGTACGAAGTACCCCGCGCGCCTATGCCCCGCTACTAAATTTTTAGTATAGGTACATAGCAATTAAGAGGCCGCGTAAATCATATATAGCCTTAATTTAATTAATTCAATTGCGTGCCCTACTACGTGCCCTACTACGTGCCCTACTACGTGCCCTACTGCGTGCCCTACTCCGTGCCTTCTGCTACGTGCCCTCTGCTATATGCCCTCTGCTGTGTGTGCGGCTCCTTAATGTATGCTTCGTGCCCTACTGCGTGCCTTCTGCTGCGTGCCCTCTACTGCGTGCCCTCTGCTATATATGCGGCTCCTTAATGTATGCTTCGTGCCCTACTGCGTGCCCTCTACTGTGTGTGCGGCTCCTTAATGTATGCTTCGTGCCCTGCTGCGTGCCTTCTGCTGCGTGCCCTCTACTGCGTGCCCTCTGCTGTGTGTGCGGCTCCTTACTGTATGCTGCGTGCCCGCTGCGTGCTCTTTGCTGCGTGCCTTACTGCGTGCCCTCTGCTGTGTGTGCGGCTCCTTAATGTATGCTGCGTGCCCGCTGCGTGCCCTTTGCTGCGTGCCTTTTTGCGTGCCCTCTACTGTATGTATGGCTCCTAAATGTATGCTTCGTGCCCGGCTTCCGGCTGCGTGCCCTCTACTGCGTGCGCGGCTCCTAAATGTATGCTTTATGCCCGGCTGCGTGCTTTATTAGGGTGGCGGTATAGTGTTTTTCGCACGATTTACGCGGCTCTCTTAATTGCTATATACCGACATTAGATTTTAGTAGCGGGATATAGGTGCGCGGGGTAGGCGTAGAAAAAGCGGAGATTTAGATATATTACTATATAAATAGAGATTTAATGCTATGCAAATAGCAAGACTTATTTTAATAGAAATAAGGCCGCTAATCGATAGCTATCCTAGCTTAAATAAACGTTTTAAGCACTTAACGGTAATATACTAAATGCCTCTCTTATAGTCTAGGCTATTAATATAGGACTTTTTAAGGATGCCGTAGTGTTTATAGATAGCTTAGATAGGCTTAGAGAGATTATAGCACTAGCTAAAGGAGATTATACCTCTTTAAATATTAATATTACCGTCTTCCCTATTTGCTTTCTACTAGGAAATCCCCGGTTCTTCCCTAGATTATACTATAGAATTCTACAGGCTTCTACGGTCTTTTACCCCGTACGTCTACGGGCGTATTTACCTACTTTTCTATAGTTATATTTTACTGTAATTTCACGGTGATTTTACGGTTATTTACATAGTCTTAACCCGTAAAATCTCTTCCCTCCTACGGTCTTCTACCGTAGAATTCTAATTCCCTTCTATAGGAATCTCTTCTTGCCTCTATAGTCTTCTACTATAGAATTCTAATTCCCTTCTACGGTCTTCTACTATAGAATTCTAATTCTCTTCTACGGTCTTCTACCGTAGAATTTATATGCCTACTAGAGGGGCCTTAAAGTCGGCTAATCCCTATAACCGCTCCGCTAACATAGGGGGTTTACTAACCTAGACAATTGTCGGCAACGTAGAAAAAGAAAGATACCTAGTTTTAGTAGTAGATACTACGTAAAGTAAAGTATACATATTTAAGGTTATATCTCTAATAATTCTAAATTTCACCTTATAAATGCTCCCTTATAGAAATATCTAGAGGCATAGGAACGTACTATAAACCGTTAGGCGCTTTATCTTAAAGTTAACGGCGTTAAGGTAGCTTTAAAGATAATTAAATTAATTAATTAATTCCGTACGAACGGGATATATCGTAGTGCCGTAACGTTATCGTAGTATTCGATAATTTATATATCTATAGTAGGAATAAAGTAACATCTGCCTCTATATAAATTAGCGGGGCTATAAAGTACCGGGGTTTTCTACGTCGCTAACAATTGGCTAGGTTAGTAAACCCCCTATGTTAGCGGAGCGGTTATAGGGATTCGCCGACTTTAAGGCCCCCCTAGTACGGCTTCTACTATAGAATTTACTAGTCTTCTACTAGACTGCGTTTTATTTGCTAACTATATAACTTATTTATCGTACGGCACGATCTATTGTTTTTCCTACCGATCCTTCCGTCCGATTATTTACGTTACCTGTTTTTCCTTAGGTCTACGCGGCTGATTTCGTCTAAGGATTTTTCCTATATATAGAGACTAGTTAGCCTCCCTACTAGATAAAATAAGAGCTATTATTCTTAGTGATTTATATTATTTATAGCTTCTAATCCTTCTGTATAAGGCTGTTTTAAGTCCTAGAGCCTCTCTTCTTTTTTAATTGCTATTACCTAAATGTTAAGGACCCGACTAATTAGCGTTCAATAGTTATAAGCCCGGACGAACTTCTCTACGTATAGAGAGTTCTAACGGCTTATATTTTCAGCCTGCTAATACTACGACTTATAGTAGTAAAGCCTTTGCCTTTATATCTAGCGAATAAACTTATAGAGGACTAATATATCTTTTAAGAACGGTGCTTTAATCTAGCGAATCGACTCGCGGAGGACTAATTAGTACGTTTACCTTATTCTATTAGTGTTTTCCTACACCTAGTTTAGTTTTTCCGGTTTAAATATATATATTATATATCTAACTACCCTTTTCCGGTGATTTTAGTATACTTTTACCTACGTTACTATATCTATTATAGCCGATATTACTTTAAAGACCGTTTTAAATAGACTAGCGGACTAAGACCGATAGATCTTAATAATCTAGAAATACGCACTCGCCTAAGGGATTTAGGAGAAAATCGATCCTTTTATTACGCCTAAACTTTAGAAACCCTTATTGCCTCTTCCCGTAGAACTAATAGCTAGAATAGTTAACGCGACCGTTACTAATATTGCTAGTTTATTTATAAAAGAGCTTAAGAGGTTTTAGTTTCTCTTTTCCCGGTATCGCACGTTGCTTTAAGCCTATAAGGACTAATAGAAAGCTCTTACGTTAATTTAGTAGTTTATCGTTTAAAATATTAAGAACTACTACTTAACGATTGCCGACGATTATAAGGTTTTTAAGGAATTAGCTTTACTATAGCGGCGTATAAAGCCGACTTTATAGACGTAATAGAAAACGATTCTTACGTAGTTCTATACTATTTTAAAGGCACTAGACCGGACGGATATTATAATATAGATTTCTAACTAGTAGAAGGTCCTTACCGATGCCCGGCTAATTAAGTTGCTAGAATCGGAAGGTCTCCGGGCTATATAGCTCTAGCCTATTTACGGAATACTAGATAAATAAGATAGAGGACGATGCCCGCCTAAATAAGCTAGGTTAAAAGCAGTCTTTCTCCGACGGATTTAAGATATCCGAACTTTTCGAGCGCTCGTAAGCCTTAAAGGCTATAACTAAAGCGCTAAAGATAAATGCATTTGCAAAGTTCTAAGGATAGGGAACACAATCCCTAGCCGCGGAATCTACTAAGAAACCTACGAGAACACCGGCTGCGACGTCCTTAGAAAAGGATAAGACTAAGCTAAAATTTAAACCGTAATATACTTATAGAGAACGTTACTTCTTCTCTAAGTGTAACTACTTTAACCTTTCCGTTCGACTTCTATTATAGAAACCTAATAAAGACGTCTTAAAGACTATAGACGATTACCTTAAGGTTCCGGCTAATAAGGCTAAAGTTAATATAGTACTTCTTTACGATAAGGAGTAGCGAAAGAATAATAAGACTAAGATAAAGATAGTATAAGCTATAGCTACCGCTAATATTCTTACTACCTTTTTACTATTAGTTATTCTATAGACTACTATAAAATACCTATTAAAGGATTATTTTATTATAGATTTAAGGTCTAATAGATATATTTATAGTAATAGGGAGCGTTTCTATAACTTCTAGCCTTCTTTTAAGTACGTACTTATAGGTAGTAGAAGCACTCTAAGGGCTTAATCTATAACGCTTTAACTTAGTTAAAGCGGATATATATATATAATAGAAGGGTATTAGAACCCCGATTAGCATATAGTTTTAGTATAAATAAAAGAATTATAGCTCTTCCTTTTATATTTATATATCTACCCCTACTTTTAATATACCGAGCTAGTAAGGGTCGTATATAGTCGCGTAAATGCCTATATTAGGGAAAGTTGCTAAGCAAAACGCATTTTTCTACCGCTAGCCGCCTCGAATAAGTCGAGGCGGCTAGCGAATACAGTACGTGTACTTTTTACATACGTCTTCGCGCTGCTGCCGCCGCTACTACTGCCGCTAAATGACGAGTGTAAGAAACACGCCTGCTGCCGCTGCTACTACTGCCGCGGCTGCTGCTGCCGCGGCTGCTGCTGCTACCGCTAAATAACGAGTGTAATAAGAAACACGCCTACTGCCGCCGCTGCTGCTACTGCCGCCGCTAAATAAATAACGAATGTAAGAAACACGCGGGGCGCGAAAGCGGTAAGGAGAAATTCGCTAATAAGGGTATACGACGGTATAAGAGGACCCGGCCCGCAAAAGATATATGAGCTATATCTCTTCGTGCGTCCGCCTCGACTTAGTCGAGGCGTTATAGATTAGGCCCTAATTCTCGGGATAGGCACGGTATTTATGCGTATTTTAATAGGCGTTTTTTAGCTTAGTTAGGTAGCATACATCCCGTCCTTTTATACGTCCCTTTATTCCCTTCGTCTTTTGCATAAAGCGAATCTTTTATAAAACCCGTAGACTAGCGTAATCTCTTCTTTAATACGTACTATTTATATAACGGAGCTAATCTATAACTAGTATATTATTAAGTATAACCCGTTAACCCTTTCTAATGCGCTTTTAACTATTACTTCCGTTCCTTCTATAGATTCTACCGTAAAAACCCCGGTTATAGCACCTTTTTTAGCTACTATACCGGATTCTACACTAATAAGTATAGAGGAACTTTCTCTTTAGCACTAACGACTTATACATCCGAATAATAAAGCGCTTTCAAAAGCTCTCGGAATACTATAGTCGGTAACCTTCGATAATATAATCTCCTATAAGCCCTATAAACTTACGTAGGCTAAACGAATTATTAACCGTAAACCGCCGCTTTCTAAAGCGACTTTTCCCTTTTCTAAGGTATTTTGCGATATCTTTTCTATATATAAGAGTTATAACAATAAGAACGTTACATTTCTTATTAAGGATAACTATATAAAGCTTATTTTTCTATATACGCTTTTAGACGCCTTTATAGACAAGCTAATTATATGCTTTAAGAGCCTAGGTCGGTATATTTCCCGATAGTTCTTACTTTCTATCGGTACGATCTATCGAGATAACGACCGAGCCCTTCGACGGGATTTTTAAGATTTTATTAATTTATAAGGCATTTATAATAAGCCTACTGCTCCCTATACACCCGCTTAAAACGGCGCTGCCGAACGAGCTAAAGGGGTAGTATCTACGAAAGCTCGATCTATAAGGATAAGAGCAAATTTACCTAAGCATTTATAGATAGAAACGTAGAAGACTATAGTATATTTACACAATCGGATTCTAGCCCGTTAGGCAGCTTCTTCTACGTTATTTCTATCGAAGTAGATTTCTCTAATAGAGATCCTTTACGATTAGTTAAGGGATTACGACCGGAACATACCGGCTTTTCTCCTTCCCTAACTATTACGATTCGATTATCTTTAAGCTTTTAGCTATAAAGCCTACCTACTAACCACTAAGCCCTTAACTAGCATATAGAAACGTATTCTTAAGTAGGAACCTTATATAAAGGTTAGTAACTTAGTCGGGAATAATTCTATTAATATTTTTTATATATAGATCTTATAAAGATAGGAGGTTTATTAAGTTTATAATATAACGTTTAATAAGACTTATTTTTTTACCGCGTTTAAAGCATCCGAACTACTAAAGTAGTAGGTATTATTACCGGCATTTCTACTATATATTGCATAGGAAGAAGAGTAGGATAAGGCAGAATTCTAGTTAACGCTAATAGTGCTTCTTAATAAGCATTTTACTCTAGCAGACGTTCTAGCCGAAGGTAATCCTTAGCTCCCTACTCTTAACTAAACCCCGGAACTACCGAAGGACATTTTAAAGAATATATAGGTCTTAAATACAGGAAGTCAGCTGCATGAATATTATAGCAGAAGAGTAAAGAAAGGAGGTCTAAACTCGTAGACATAAAGATGCATGTAGCTACCTAACTATAGGACTAACGGAGGTATATATAGGTACTAGAGCCTCTTAAATAGGGCCCTTAGCCCGTACTAACCGTAGTTATAATACAACGGAATACCTACCTACCGTCCTTAGCTAAAGGGGTTATATAATAGGCTCGTTAGGGACGTAATAGCCTATTATATCCCTATAGTCTAGGCCCGGGTTAATGCCCCGTATAGCCCTTAACGTCGTATAACGTTAATATACCCTCTTACTATAGTCCTTATAGAGACTATAGCAACGTAAAGACAATATACTAATTAAATAAAATAGCTCGTTCGAATTAGTCGGAACGGCCTATATCTATTATACTACCCTTAATGTTAGATAAAGGGCTAAATTCGCATAAACTATAAAAATATACCCTAGAGGGCCTTATTTGCGCCGTCCTAGTCCTTCCTATCTAAGTCCTTAGGGCGGTCTCTTATGCCGAGCTGCCTTACGAAGTCTTCGTGCTTTTGTAAAGGGAGGGCCTTAGTTATGCCGTCCGCCGGGTTCTCGGTGGACTTAATCTATTTGACCTAAAGCTGTTCCTCTTATACCTCCTAACGAAGCTAATGTCGATAGATGTCGATATGCTTTAAATTCGTCTTAAGCTAGGCACTTAGCTCGGTCAATAGCCTAATCGTTTAGAGGTTGTTATACTATAGCTCCGCGGTGCCTTTAACCTAGATTCTAAGCTCTTTAATAAGCCGAGCAAATTGTATCTACTCTTTCGCGGTCCTTAATAAAGCTAGGAGCTCCGCCTTAGTAGACGAGGTCGTAATAGTAGCCTGCTTAATAGCTTTCTAATCTACGGGCCCGCTAAGAAATAAGAATATATACCCCTATAATAACTTCCTCGACGTAGGGTCGTCCGCGAACGAAGAGTCTAACGCATAGAGAAACCTCTTTATCTCGTTAGTCGCTTTAAAATAGATACAACGGTCCTACGTAGTATATAAGTACGCTAGGCACCTCTTTGCCTCTCGAAGGTGTCGTAGACCCGGGTTATAGCTAAACTAGGCCAGCCGTGCCGCCGGGAACGCCGCGTCCGCCTTAGTGTAAATCGCCGGATATAGGATCGTGCCTACTAAAGAAAGAAAGTAATAGACCTCTTCGTTGCTCGCCTTTTCCTCGTAGGGAATTAGCTTATCCGTCGTTAGGGGGATCTTAGGCGCGCTAAAGCCCGAATCGTCGTCTATATAAAACTTCTTCGCTATCTTAGAGATATAAGATGCCTAAGAAAGCTATAACTTCCTATTAGGTCTATCCCGGATTATCTTAATCCTTAAGAACTAACGTAGTTCCCTTATAAAGTTAACGGTATATTTCGCTATAAGGGCCTTATAGAGTTCTAGCTAGTTATCCTTCCGCTCCTTTAGATATATTATCGTAATATCGTCTACGAAGAAGAAGATAATTACTCCCTTATAGACTATTATATAGGCGTCCTTAATTAGGGTTTCCGCGCCTAAGGACTTAAAGAAGCCGGTAAGGTCCTTATACTAGAGCTTCGGGGCGATCCTTAGGCCGTATAGCCCTCGTAAAAGCCGTATGCATAAGCCTAGTTCTACGTATCCGGGTAAAAGCTAATAGTAGACTATAAATCGCAGTATCGTGTTTAGAAAGGCCGTCTTAACGTTATACTACGCGGACTCTATATCCTTAAGATATAGTAGCGCTATTAGTAGCCTAAAGGTCCTCGCTTAAAGGGTCGCCGTATACGTATCCTCGTTATCTTCCGGTTAGCGATCTCCTTAAACAACTAGACGGGCTTTAAACCGAACTATATATCCTTATAGATCGCACTTATAGGCGTAGACCTATCTTATCGGAATTAAGGGCTCTCCCTTCTTCGTAGCCTTAGATTTTAAGGTCTTAACGTAGGTTAGAAGTTTCTCCTAATCCTTAATTTCGCAGGTTATTCCTCTAAGCTACTAGGTTTTATAAGGCGAGGCTATCGCTATCTTATAGGAGGTAGGCATAGGAGGCATATCTTCGATATATAGTCTATAGGTTAAGGCCTTCGCAATAATATTATTGATAAATAAGGTCCTTTAAGTTTTTTTTCTCTTCCCTTTAATAATATTGCTAGGGTTTATACCTTAAGACGTGTCCCGCTCCTTACGTAACGGCTTCGATAAAGCCGGCACGTCTTCCTCCGTGTCTAAAAGCTCTTCTATGCGAGGTCGGCTATTAAGGTCGGGTCTATTAGCCGTTTCGGCTATTAATTTACCCCTTAGAGAAGGAAGCACCCTTAAGACCTTTAAAAGAGGCGTCCTAAGGCTAATTGCCCCCCCTATAGGCACTAGTGTTACTAGTTCCGGTATCGCGGGATTCCTACCCTTAAGATTAAGTAGTATCGCGGCATCGAAGGAGACTACTTTACCGGTCGGAGGAGGCGAGACGTATAGATCCTCTATCGTCGGGGGTATTACCCCTTTATTCTGCCTCCTATAATTAAATGCTAGCATAAATTCAGCCGCCGTATATCGTAGTCTAGTAGTCTTATCGGTCTAAGGGTACTCGTAGGCCCCCTCTTTATCGCCTTTATTTTCTTTAGGCATATTAATTGCGTTTATCTATCGGAGGATATTATAGGTGTAGGTGTATAGAGCCTACGCACCTTCTTCCCTCCTTAGATCGTATATAATATCCTTATTAAATTAAACATTCGAAGAGGTTAAAAGCTTCGTCTTTCCTAAGGAAAGGACCTAAATAACGAACTAGGTAGTAGACTTATACCTAACTAGATATCTAATATATGCCCTCTACGTGGTTTACGAGAGGGACTTATAAGATTTAATATATTCGAGGGCATCCGTCGTTATTAGGTATACTATATATCTATACACGCGTAAATGCGTGATTATCGGCCGGATCTCCTTAATATAGCTATATAAGGGGTTATAGTCCTTTATATACTACTACTATCTCTTATAGGGACTCCTTCCTGTCTTATCGACCCTTATAAAAGGCGTTAGGTTTAGCAGGTAGACGGCCGTTCGGTAGGTCTCGGTCTAGAGGGTATTAGGGATCTACGAGTTAAGACTTATTAGTCTAGCCCTTTCCTTAATAATAGCCCCTAATCGCTCCGCATAACTATTCTAAATCGGCGTTAAAAGGGCTAACATAAAGAGCTATAGGCTAAGTCTATCCGTATACTGCTTAATCTCCTTAGTGATTAGGGCCTTCTCTCCGTTAGTGACTAAGATAATTATTTAAATCCCGTAGTGCGTAGAGAGCTTCGCAATTAGCTTCTTAAAGACGTCCCGGACCTCGGTCTTCTGCTTAATAGTATAGAAGAACCTTATGCTAGTTGTTATATAGGTAAACAAGGCGTAGTATTTAAATCCCGCGGCGCTTACTTTCGGGCCTATATAGAGGTTAAAGCTAAATTAAACCCCTGCCCCTTACGGCCTTAACGTTAGTAGGTCCCGGGAGACTTATTGTTTCGCTTTTCCCGTAGCATACACCTCGCATTTATAGGTTGCCGGTCTATAAAGCTTCGTGCCTACGGACTTATCAACTAGCAGCCCTATAGCCTCCGGCCCTAGGTGCCTTAGGCGCCTATGCTAAAGGTCCGCGAGATCCTTATTCGAAGGTGGCTTAGGTCGTCGACTTATCGCAAAAACAGTTCCTAGGGTATCCGGCAAGCTCGCAATAACGTATTAGTCCTCGAATTCCTTAAGCTAAGTAAGCTACTCGCCCGTCGGCTTATAGAATAGCGTATTATCGTGCTGGTTTTAATAAACCTAAGCCTTAATCCCTTATCGAATGGAAAAAACGCTTATCGGCATCTTAGGGATATAGTAGCTATTTTTAAGTAGAAGCTTCTTGCCCCCTAAGAGTAGGATAACTACGGATCCTACCCCCTAGACTATAAGCGCGGTTTTACTAGCGCGGACCTCTTCTTACGACCCTTAGGTAAACGTCTTCTTATTAAACCACCTAATGTTATTAAATATATATACACTCGCCCTTAAATCGTAGATAACCTTATTTCTAAGAGGTTTATCCTTAACATAGGTAAGGTTAACTTATAATATTGTGTTAATGCGAGAAACTATATTCGCCCGCTTATTGCCGTTGCCGCTATTCGGGACCGTAATCGTATTGTCTGCCTTACCTACTCCCGAGGGTTTCTAGGCTATTGCCCTCTTCTTACCTTCCGGGTTATCCTAAAGCTACTTATTATTCCTAGCCCTTAGTGCGTCTTTCGGTTCCTATCCCTTAGGGGGATCCTTCTTAAATATCGCACGGAATAAGAAGCAGCCTTCCTACTAATTCTCCTTATTGTTAGTCCGGTAAGTGTTATATAGGCATTGCGACTACCCTAACTCTTTTTTCGGTGCTAGAGAGTTCTAGTTAACCTAAGGTTTAGATTTCTTTCGAAGGGTTACCTTACGTTTAAACTCCGCGATAAGGTTCCTTAGGGGGTTCGGAGTTAATCTAACGATGCCTTTAAGTCGTTTATAAAAGGCATTATTTAATCTCTCGTTCGAGGCCTAACTAAGGTCGAATTCCTCTATAGCCCGAAGAAAATCCTATCGGATCTTAATATCGTTTAAAGTCGTGACTTTTAGGTCCCTAGAGTCGACAATCACTTAATTAAGTTAATCGGCCTAGGCCTTTTAGTCCCGATTCCCCCTTTTTCCGATAATTTAGTAGTACCGGTTATCTACGAGGGTCTTTTCCTCCTCCTCTAAGGGCAGGACCTTCTATTTAAGTTCCTAGATCCTACTTTAAGGCGAGGTCTATACGAGGGTCTCTCCCTTAAGAGCCTTACTAATTAACTTACTAATTAGCTCTTCGATGCGAATTATAGCCTTTTCCTAGGTCTTAAATAGGCTAACGGCTAAGTTATAGCTATCCTACTTAAAACGGAACTCTATCGTCGTATTATTAAGCCGATTGTTATAGTTAGCGGTCCTATTGTTAAACTTAATGTCCTCGAGGGCCCCTCTCTAAGGTCGTTCCCTAAGGTTGGCTTTAAATTCTTCCTAGCTAATCTTAATAGGCTTCTTAAGCTCTTTAGATCCTGCCGGGTCGATATATTCCTAAATATAGTAGATCTTCGCCTTACCCTTAATAGCCCGAATCTAGGGGGTCTAATTAAGGCTTTCCTTAAGCGTTACGATACTTACCTCTCCGGATATAGATATCGCTATAATCGTTCTTTTTACCTCGTCGTTACGAGTGGTAACTATATGTTATTTATTGTTTTAATCCTTCTTTAAAGCTAGCTCTTCGTAATAACACGAAGGTTAGAGCCTAACGCGGTGTGAAAAATGCGATATCGATCTCTTTAATTTAGCGTTGTTTAAGCAAAAGAGACCTAGCTTATGCAACCGGGCTTATAACTCTTAAATATAGGAAATCAGCTGTATAAATATTATAGTAGAAGAGTAAAGAAAGGAGGTCTAAACTCGTAGACATAAAGATACATACAGCTACCTAACTATAGGACTAACGGAGGTATATATAGGTACCGGAGCCTCTTAAATAAGGCCCCTAGCCCGCACTAACCGCAGTTATAATACAACGGAATACCTACCTGCCGTCCTTAGCTAAGGGGGTTATATAATAGGCTCGTTAGGGACGTAATAGCCTATTGCATCCCTATAGTCTAGGCCCGGGTCAATGCCCTATATAGCCCCTAACGTCGCATAACGTTAATAATAGGACTTTTAACCCGATATCTCTACTCTTTCCCTAACTATAACCGTAAAACCTATAGACCGTCTTAAGGTATAGTTGCCTTAAACTACTTTTCGGTCTATAGATTACGATAATACTATTTCTATAGATAGTATATAGACGATAAGACTTATAAAGGATTTACGCCCTACTTATTTAAACCGTTTTTTAGGTTAATATCCCGCTTTCGCCTACGTTAGGCATTTACCGGCTAATAGTATAACGGGGTTGTTCCGAGTAGGCATAGAGGAGGTCCCTAAAAGAGGTAGAATAATACTATAAGAGGAGAAAGGAAGAGAAGTACGGGCGCAGCCTCTAAGGCTATAGAGCTACCTAAATATAGGTCATCTAGTCACGTGCACTAGATTATATAATAGGGGTTAAAGACCCTTATATTAGACCCTACCCCGCTAAGGCCCCTAACGCATAATACCTAATGCCGTACCCCGACGTAGAGAGCAAACGTTGCGTACGGCCTACGCACTAGAAAGTGCGGAAAACAACGCTCCTCGTAGCTCCCTTAACGTAACGAATGTTAGCTAGGCCGTTATTAGCTTATAAGAACGAGGGCAAGCTGCTTGCTAAGAATAACTAAAGGACTACTTCAAGTAGGGCCGGTTTTTCCTTTCCGGCTCGTGCGCTTCGCACGCCTAAGTGCTCTTAGGGACTCGCCCCGTAGCGACGACTTCGTCTCTAAGCGCTACTACAGCCGCTATTACCCGTTGTTCTTCCTGTACGAGGCTATGCGGGTTCCGTCCGTTCTTTACGGCCCTTAGGGTATAGGCATAGCTTCCCTTATATAGCCTCCTAATATCGCCGCCGGCTGCCGGCGGAAGCATTCCTAACTACTTATCGCTCGAGCCGGAGTTATTATCGCTTTCGCTTTCCTACGTACGCCTTACCGCTATACGCCGGATGTTTACCTACTTCGGGCATGCCTTAGACTAGTAAGTCTTACTGCCGTATCCTATATAGCGGCCCTCTTTTCGCTACTTCCTTCTTTTAATCGCGCTTATAGCTAAGACGTAGACATCTATCGCATCGCCTAAAGGGCCGCCCTTACTTATAGGGGCGGAAATAGGAACTAATAAAAGAAATTTATTACTGCTTAGCTCGCGAAGGTACTATATAAAGGCGTCGTACGTGTTTAAGAGACCGGTCTTCTCGCTTAGGCGTATACGCTAGTCTATATTTAAGCTAGCTATAAGATAGTTAGTCTTTGCCGTATTAGGCTAAGTATTTACGTCGGCTCGGAATAGTACTTCTTTAAACCGTATAAGGTAGGCCGGCATAGATTCGGTCCGCTTTTAACAGAGTAAACTAAGCTTAAGAGCCGTAGTTTTAGCTATATTAGGTTCTCCGTAGGAGAGTTAGAGCTTTACGATTATATCGGCGGGGGCGTTTATAGCAACGTAGGCAAAGGGCAGCAGCTGCCGTTAAATTTTAAGTAATAGGCTCGCGTAGAGATAGTTAAATTAGGCGCGGAGGTTACTAATAGCAGCGCCGTCGGTGCGGAGCTTCGCTTCTACGTAAAGAATCTATAGTTTAAGGTCGTTAGTAGAACCGTCAAATTTCGTAACGTGCGGAAGAACAGCTTTTCGCGCGGGTTCACGCTACTATTAGAGTAATCCCTTAATTGCCTATGCGAATTAACGGTCGCGTTCTTCTTAGTTCTACGACTAAGGGAGATTCTAGGATTAAGAAGATATATCGGCTTACGGGCGCGGGTGGTTTAATTACCCTTAAATTAAACGTCGGAGAAACTTCGTTATAGCACTTCTAGAAGCGGAAGAGGCTAGAGGTAAGTTAGAAGGGTAGTATTATTATATAACGGGGTTATTCTAAGTAGGCATAGAGGAGGTCCCTAAAAGAGGTGGAATAATACTACGAGAGGAGAAAGGAAGAGAAGTGCGGGCGTAGCCTTTAAGGCTACGGAGCCACCTAAATATAGGTTATCTAGTCACGTGCACTAGATTATACAATAGGGGTTAAAGACCCTTACAAATAGCACCGCTTTTATAGCTATATTCGCTACTTCTCTTAAATCTAGTAAGATATATAAACGGGACTTACCCGCGCTTCTAAGGTTCTAGTTTAATCTCGAGACGCATCCGTATAGACCTAAGTTTAAAGCCGCTAGAAAGGTTAAATAGGACTCCTTTAACTAGCGGAAGACCTTCTTTTCTTCGCCTACCCTAAGAGCGAACGCTCCTATACGTCCTCTTTTATTAATATAGGCATTCGATTATAAGTTTAATAAGCATAGCTGCCTTAGGAAGTTTAAGTCTCGTATTTATATACGAGGAGACCTTTAGCCGTTTAGTAGAAAAGAAATATCGCTGCGACGCTTATAGCGCGAAAGTTTCGTATTATAATTGCTATTGCCGCTAAATTTAGTATAGACACCCGCTTACTTAACGCGGTTAACACCTTTACAAATGCCGATTTAGATAAAGAAGTATATATCTACTTCCTTAACGGATTTAAGGTATTTAGTTTTATAATTCGGTTAATAAAGGCTTTATATAGGCTTCGCCGTTCGCCTCTTCTTTAGCAACGGGAATTATCTAGGTCTCTTACCGAACTAGGCCTTTAGTAAAGTGCGGAGGATCCTTGCATTTTTATATCTACTATAAGTAGTATTATTACTTTCTTCTTTATAGATAATATTATTATTATTTTCCGTAGGGAGTACCGTTTATTATCCTTTTCCGTAGGGAGTACTATAAGGCTATTAACGATTTTATCCATCGCTTTAAATAAAAGTATATAGTCACCGACCGCGGAGAGCTTACCTATTTCCTTAGGATAAGGATTATCTAGGACTATAAGCAGCGAAAGCTATAGTTATACTAGGACGTTTACTTAAATAAGATTGCTTTTAAGTTTAGTTTAATCCCTACTTCTATAGTTCTACGGCTTATTTCGACCCTTTATCCGTTCCTACTTCCCGAAAAGCTAGAGAAACACTAGGGTTAGGCTACGGATAACTAAATCTATTACTTTTAATCTTTAGTTAGTTCCTACAATTACGCGACTATTTCCACCCGTCTCGACGCCGTAAAATCGTCGAATTTATTAGCTAAGCATATATAGAACCTATCTACGCTTTATATTAAGCTTGCTAAAAGCTTAGTAACCTACTTATACAAATCGCGTTTCCTTACGATTAAGTTTTTAAATACGGACGAGCAAGAACTTATTATAGCTTTTAATACCGCCTACGCCGACGACCTAGACATTCGTTATTCTTTTAAGGGCTATTTTATTAGCCTTTTCAACGGTCTAATCGCGTAGAGTGCTAGAAAATAATCTACGGTTACTACTTCTTCTACTAAAGCCGAACTTCTTATAGTCTCTTCTACCGCAAAAGAGCTAATTTCTATTCTTCGTTTATTTAACGATATCTCTCTATAATTAGATATTCCTATTCCTACTATTTAGTGCGATAATACCTAAACAATTCGCCTAGTTTCCGCCGAGATTCTAAAGATTTAGACCGCCTTAAAGCATATTAAAATTTAAAGCTGCTAGGCCCGATAGGAATTCTTATGCAATACTTTTAATATTAAGTATATCCCTTTTAATAAGATAGTTGCGGATAGATTAACTAAATTGCTTACGATAATGTTTCTAAACGTTCCTTCGCTAGCTTCGACTTACGGATATTTCTTCTAGGATCTAAGATAAAGTCGATAATAATTCTAACTAGCCGGAAGTTATTCCCTTCTAGCTAGAGGGGTATGTTAATATTACCGTCTTCTCTATTTGCTTTCTACCGGGAAATCCCCGGTTCTTCCTTAGATTCTACTATAGAATTCTACGGGCTTCTACGGTCCTTTACCCCGTACGTCTACGGGCGCATTTACCTACGTTTCTACGGTTATATTTCACTATGATTTTACGTTGTTTTACGGTTATTTACATAGCCTTTACCTATAAAATCTCTTCCTTCTACAGTCTTCTACCGTAGAATTCTAATTCCCTTCTATAGGAATCTCTTCTTGCTTCTATAGTCTTCTACTATAGAATTCTAATTCCCTTCTACGGTCTTCTACCGTAGAATTCTAATTCTCTTCTATAGTCTTCTACCGTAGAATTTATAAAGCTACGGCTTTTACCGTAGAGTTTACTAGTCTTTTACTAAACTGCGTTTTATTTACTAACTATATAACTTATTTATCGTACGGCACGATCTATTGTTTTTCCTACCGATCCTTCCGTCTGATTATTTACGTTACCTGTTTTTCCTTAGGTCTACGCGGCTGATTTTATCTAAGGATTTTTCCTATATATAGAGACTAGTTAGCCTCCCTACTAGATAAAATAAGAGCTATTATTCTTAGTGATTTACATTATTTACAGCTTCTAATCCTTCCGTGCAGGCTGTTTTAAGTCTTAGAGCCTCTCTTCTTTTTTAATTGCTATTACCTAAATATCGAGGACCCGACTAATTAGTATTCGATATTAAAGGACCTTAAGGAGCTAGAGACCGCGTTAATAGACTAGTTTAGGTTAATACTTATCGATAAAATTAATACGAACTTTTAGTAACCTTTCTAGCAAAAATATAATAAGCTATTAGTTATATATTACAAACGTGCCTAAAAGCTTAGAAGGCAATATAGCGGAAGAGACCGACTAAGACTTAGAGAGAGAGCTCTTACCCCTTTTAAGCTATACTATCTATCTTACTTTATTAAGAGTTTTATTAACGGGTTAGCTAGTATAGACCTTAAGCGAGGATTAATTAAGTAGAATGCTCTCGCTATAGATAGTCTATCTAATGCAATAATAATTATCTAAAAGACCTAAGGCATTCTCGCGGTAAAAGCAAACTTAATAAGTAGCCTATAATACCTTAGTTACTGCTATAGCTAATTACATTCGCTGCTAGACTAGATAAAGTGCTTAGAAAGTCCTTATAGATAAGTATAGCTTTAACCCCTACTAGTTAATACCTACGCTAAAGAATATAATCGAGAGAGGGTAGACCTTATCTTATATAGGATCTCTATATATAGCTATAATATCGCATCGGAGCGGCGCGGCGCTTATAAGACCGAGCTAGATATAGCTTAGTACCTATACGGTTATTATATCTACTTACGCACCTATTTAAGGTGCCTTATAAGATAGCTAGCCTTCTATAGAACTAGATAAGAATAATACAGTTTTCCCTCGCTTTACTACCTTAATTACGTATAATTAACGGTATCTTAACCGCGCCCTCGGGTATAGGTCCTTATAGGTCGGTGCGATAGTTATAAGCCCGGTATATAAACCCGCGTAAATTGCTACTAAGTCAACGCATTTAAGAATTATCGCATCTTCCTATAAGGAGCCTAGAGCCGCCTTAGCCGGGCAGCTTCGAGGGACCGTAGCTCTCTAAGGCCTCTAGTAATAGCATAACGTCGGGCATTACGATTGTCCGCGTTAGCCGTTAAAGGGTCTCGAGGTATAACGTCTAGGTTAGCCTCGAGAAGCTAAGGTCCTTAAAGGCTGCCTTAACTAAGGCAGCTATATAAGCCCTCGATCGACTATTTAGTAAGGCATCGACATCGAGATCCTAATAGCATCGATATAATAACTGTATAAGACCTCGATGCTCCTTAACCTCTAAGACAGTCGCAATAAATAAGGCAGTAAGGAGAAGATAACCGTAAGGGGCGAAAAGGTAACGTAAGACGTCTCCTTTACCGCTTAACGGGTGACTATCTCTATTGCCTATAAAGAGCAAGTTATATATACTCGGAAGCCTCTTTCCTTAAACATCTTTAGCATCTTCTGCAATAAGCACTCTTATTTTATAACCCCTTTCTTCTATAACTTTAACTTTAACTTTAATACTTAATAATAGCTATAACTCTTATGTCTCTAGTAATTAACACTAAGGTTAGCCTATCTAAGGTAGACTACTAGGCAATATAGTTTACGACGTTCTATCGTATAGCTAAGGGTATAAAGGCTTAAAAGTATATAAAATACGAGTATACCGTAGGGCATAACTATAAGCAAAGCTTTACTATAGCCGGGGGACCTTTAATTTTTAGCTATAGCTAGGGCACCTTTTTTTTAGCTATAAGCGGGATTTAAACCCTAAGCCTTGAAAAAAGCGGGGCTTATCACACGTATTTGTTTACCCCGCGCGCGGGCCCTTACGCGTGATTAAATATAAGGCGAAGACGAGGCTACCGTTATTATTACGAGTTATACACTCTACGCATTTTCGGCTACCGAAACGGAAAGTTATTTAACGCCGTAACGAAGGAAGGAATAATACCAAAAAGGTTAATAAGCAAAAACTTAAGCTTAAACGGATACTAATTTCTACGGGCTAGATTAATTGACCTAGACACCCGGCTTACTATTATAGTAGACGCTTAAGCAAAAGAAACCCTCGAGTTTTTTCTCTTTAGCTAGCTATACGAATGTAGATTAGACTAAAGACCGAATAAGTGGCAAGCACTATGCTCTAACCTTTCGAAATATAGGACCTTAAGGCAGAAGCTATTACCTATCTACTTCCGGTTCTTAGAGGGTTAGCGCCCTACCGATATACTATTAGTACGATCCTATATTCTCGGGTTATTGTAATTGCAATTATAATACCCCTTTATAACCCTATTATAGGCAGTCGTAGCGCGTAACGAAGCAACGTAGTATAATAATAGCAGGCGCGTAATAAAGCAACGAAGCAGTATAATAGCAAGCGCGTAACAAAGCAATAAAGCAGTATAATAGCAAGCGTGTAACGAAGCAACGAACGCAATAGCAGGCATAGAGCAGTAAGCACGGCACGATATAGCAGGCACGGAACGAAGCCACATAGTAGTAAGCGCGTAACGAAGCAATATAACTAATAATAGATATAGTACGTATAGTTAATTTACTTAATATAGCTATTCTTTAATAACCCTTCTTCCTTATTACCTAATAACCTAACTAGTATAGCGAATAGCGTTAGCCTCCCGCGCTAGTATAGAGACGTTACTACCTCGAATAATATTATTAAGGTTAAAGCAGGCATTAAATATAATGCTATATAGCGTCTTAGCCCGTAAGATAGCTACGTAAGTAAGGCTAGACTAAAAATCGCGATAGGATATATCCGCTATAACCTACTTAAGCGTAGCACCTTATGCCTTATAAATAGTAATAGTATACGCAATCGTTAAAGGGAACTAAGTGCGATAGTAAGAGGCGCCGCCCTTAAAGAAGTCTTACGTTATCCGAAAGATAGGTATAATAGTCGCTAGCTCTAGGTCGTCGAAGTAAGGCGGACCTATATAGCAATTAAAGCAGACTAGAATAACAAAAGGTAGGTACGCTCGAGGGTCGTCTATATTAGCATTCTAGGCGAAGTCGTAGATAGTCCCTAAGGCACTATTAATAAGGCTAGGAGGGGTCTAGATATTCGCTATTAATATTACCCTAGCACTAATACAGATAGGCAGATAGTTATATAGGTTGCCGGTAGTAATAAAGTCGGCTTATAACGCATTAGGTCTAATATTAGTCGCTTAAACCTAGATATATAGCGAGCTAAGGCGTTCTATATAGTCTATATTAAAGTCGCGGACTTATGCATTAGTAGAGTAAATACGGACCGCCCTATTAAAGTAAGCTACCTCCTTAAGTAGTAGGTTTGCCTATACGCGGGTATAAAGCAGCTTTTAGTCGTTAATAAAGGGGGCATTAACACGTAGGGCCTAAAGAGCTATCCGGAAAGGAGCCTAGTCGTTACCTTACTGCCGTAAGACCTACTATAATATAATAGTCTTATTAAAGGCGTAGTAAGCGTTGCGTCTACGAATCTTAGGTAGCGCCGTAAGAGCTACTATAGTAAAAAGCGGCTTTTCTATTACGGGCGGGAGCTAATAGAAGTCACTAAGCATAAAAACGCTACGGCTACCGAAGAACTCGTCTTAATGCTTTAGGAAGATCTATCGGAGGTAGGAATCGATGTAAGAAAAGGTTCGTAGGCTAATTATTAACTTCTCGTCGATAATAAGGTAACGTAAGAGGCGTAGCTAGGACTAAAGGTTACTAAGCTCTATAGTGCGTAATAGAGGCACCTCTTTAAGAGTCTTAGAGATAGGCAGGTATAGTAGGGAGTATAAAGTCACGCCGTTAATTGCGTTAGTAGTAATACCTATAGGCGCCGCTCGTGCGAAGTAGCCCGGGGAGAGCTACTTTAACCGGGCATAAAGGGCGTAAATTATAAAGGACTTGCCTATACCGCTTTACCTATCTACTTATATAAGAAAGGGCGCTAGGTCTTGCTTATTAAGGTCGAGGGCTTATTCTAAGTGCTAAGTAAAGAGGTCGAAAACTATACGTTGCTTAACGTTAAGATAAGCAAAGATATTATTAGAAATATTATTATCTTGCTTATTAGTAAAGGTATACTATAATTTAACTAGCTTCTAGTAGTCGTTCCCCTATGCCTTTAAGTCGGGATAGTTGCTAATATAAGGCTGCTAATCGTGCTAAAGATTAAGGTCGCGATTTCTAAGTAACTTAATGTCTTCCGTATTAAGGCTACGATATAGTAGTAGAGCAGTAAGTTCCTTTTACTCCCCGGCCGTAATGTCTTTATCGTTCTAAGGGTTATCCTTAAATTCGTCTTAAATAGGGGAAGGAAGGTTACCGTAGTAATCGTCGGGATAAGCGTTGCTATAGATAGAGAGGCAATAGTTATATGCCTTAGAGAATGTCTTAAACGTAATGCCCTTAACCTCCTTAACCTCTTAGGCATATCGATAAGGATAGTAAAAAGTTAACTTAACCCGGCAAAAGTCTTAGTATTAGTCGTGCCCCCGTTAAGGCTTATAGCGAGGAAAGTAGTTTAAGATACGATCGGCCGCCTAAGGAAAGGGTCGCTAGGAGTGCGCGTAAAGTCGAACTTAGCTAATAGTTCGAAGAAGGTTAAATTAGCCTATTCGTCGCCCTATATAAGGTATTTCTAATAGACGTTGCGAGATATATAAACCCCGTCTATACCCTCTATCGTATTAATAATATCCGCCTGCTACTAAAGCTCGGGGGGGTAGCAATTAATAGACTAAAAAGCCCTTATGCCCCTTTAAAGCGGTAAGTTTAGCAATAGGTGACTAACTTCTATTATAGACTAGTCACGCTCTATAGTAAGCTTATTTATAAACTTAGCAATAAAGCTTATAAGGCCCTATTATATATTAGTCCTAGGCAAGATAGCCTAGGCAATATTACGGTAGCTTTCTAACTGCGTTTTACCCTTCGAGTAGTACTTCCTAATATAATTAATAACGGTATATATAGAGGTATAAAGGGATATATCGTAATTCGCTAGCTAGTTAATAGCTAAGGTAGGATTATAGTTGTTAAGAAGAAGGTCGTTCCGGACGCTATCGAACATAAAGTATTATAGATTAAGATCTTTAGCGACGTAGGCGTTTGCGTAGCACGCACGTAGGAAATAGAAACGGTAACTCTTCGAATTAGATTAAGATCTATCTAAGAGACGGCGAAAGCGTAGGCAATACGTCTTATTATAGCGGTAACGTTATACTCGGTTAATAACCTTAGAGAGGAATTAGAAGTGAAACTTAAGGCGAACTACTACTAAAGGGTTCGCCTCCCTTTACTATATTACTTATTATAGCTCTAGGTTAAAGGCAGAGACGTATTTGCCCTAAAAGTAGGCAAAATCCTCTTAAGTAGAATCGGTAGATATATTAGGCGGCGGGCTTCCGTTAACCTAGTAGAGACTATACACATAGGTGCTCCTACGGGCCTACTACTTATACCGAAACTAATAGTCTATAATATTAAATTTAAGCGTTAAGACGAGCTTAAGGAAGGAGGTAAATCGGCTATAGAAGTAGTAGGCGGCAATGTATGGATTCTCTCGTAAGTTCTTAAACGCGATTATAGCCTTACCTTAAGCGTCGGCCTTATACTACTCGTAATATAACGGCATATGCCTTTATAGGCTATCCTAATATAAGTCGGCGGCTAAGAACGTTAGGAATACTCTTAGGCAGCCTAGGCTATAAACTATAGCCTTAAGTTAATGTCTTTAGCTACCTTAGTAAGCCCGCGTGCCTCTTAAGCTACTAGAGAAGCGAATAACAGAATTAAGTAGAGCTTAAGAATCGGGGGTATCCTCGCTAAAAGCGGCGCGTAGCTCCTTAATTTCCACTAGGCGATAGGACTATAACCTCTTAATGTAAAAAAAGCTTCGAGAATTAACTTACTAACGCATAAGCGTATTAAAGCTAATATAACGAAAGCGTAGGTTCTTAGCAAAACGGCCGTCGTAGTACTTTAAGACGTATTTAATACACTCGCTATACCGAATTATTCTTTAACGAAGGGCTATATAGTCTCCCTGCCCGGTAGGGTAAAGGGTTAAAAAGGCGAGAGATAGGAGAGGCTATAAGCGATTAAACTCGTTAAGAGGAGTAGATCGTATATCTAGCATTTAGATATACGGCTATTGCTCGCGTAAAAGGACTTATTCGGGTATAACCTAACCCTTAAGCTAAGCCCGTAAACGCTTAAGGTCCGGCTAGGCTGCGATAAAGTTTAGGATAGCCGCGGCATCGTAATTATTAATGTCGGCAGCCTCGGCGATTTAAGCAGCATTAAGGTTAAGATACGCAGCGTTATACGTAGCGTCGCTAAAGTCGCCTGCCTCGCTAAGTAGCTAGTTACTAACGTTACCGTTAATAGGTAGTTAGCTAATACGGTCCTTATCGATAATAATATTACGGTAGCTAGGGTGATTAAGCTAAATATATATAAGCTAGGCACGGATGTTGGCTTATCGAACCCGGAATTAACGTCTAAACTATCGAATAAGATAGGGCTAGTCTATTAATTCCTATAGTCGTAGGACAATAATATCTAAGTCGCGCGGTAGAAGCAGAAGCTATGTGTATATATAGCTAATATCTCGTAGGAAGTTAATAATATAGCCGCGATATTTATATTGCTGACTATAATACTAAAAGACCTAGATATATATATAGACCTAGGCAACGAGCATCTCTTCGACTTATAAGAGCTCTAGAAGATGCTTTAAGACGCTGCTAAAGTCGAGGTTATTCTCTTCTAAGAAGAAGTAAGGCTAACTATCCCGCATCTTACTGTCTAGACGACGATAGTATTAGCAGATAGAAGCTATAAGCTATATACTAAACTAAGATTCCTTATAGCGGTTATAGTATTTAAGGTTATCGGCATTAAGATAGTTATTCTACTAACCTATAAGGTCTTAGTTAGAAGGAGATATAGTAAGTATATCGAGATCACCTATAAAGTCTAGCTAGTAAAGAGGCGATAGGGGAGGTTATTATATCGAGGCCGGAGGCGAGGACGGGGGAGGTTATTATAACGAGGGCGCTAGCGAGGTTAGCGGAGCTAGTAGCTAAGAGGAAGGCTTAGCTAAAGAGAGCAGCTGCGATATGCTTAGTGTTAGTAAAGGCTCTTTACCTACGCGTCGCTAGACCCTATAATAACGGCTAATATTAGCCTAGCGGGCGTATGCTCGAGCGCGGCCCGGGCTATCCTACGAGCGAATATAACATCGAAAGAGACTGCGAATCGCTATGCCGAAGCGTTAAGCCTATATTATATAATTAGTAAGGATAGAAATAGAGAAGTTAAGGAGTATATAGAAGTAGATTATCCCTAGCGATATATAAGGCACTTCCTAGTCCGCTTTATTAGGTCTTTAATATAGATAAATTAATTATTAGGCTTTATTATATTATATATATTGTAATAGCGCGGGCTCTATATTTCGCAACTTTGTGTTCCGCCTATTAGGACAACGGGTGACTTAGTGCGAGGGTGAAGGGAAGGCAGGCGAGGCAAGCTAGGAGAGCGTAAGCTCTACGTCTCGAGCGACTATACGTTGCTAGACGCTCGCTTATAGGAAGCCGGGATGCTGCGAGTCGCTATGCCGAGCCGTTAAGCCTATTTTACAATTAGTAGGTAAAAAATGAGGAAAGGAGGAAAGGGAAGTTAGGGAAAGGAGTATATAGAAATAGATTATGCCTAGCGATATAGAAGGCACTTTATTATCTATTATATCGGGTCTTTAAGGTTAATAAATTAATTAAAAGGCTTCGATAAGTTATAACGGTTGCAACGATAATTAGGTAAAGTATATAAGTCGTTATCGCGGCTAGCACCTAGTTGTAGAGGCGAAGGCGGAGGCGGGGGAGTAGCTGCTATAGAAGCTATTAGTAGGTAGCGATATTAGGAGGCGACGATATAAGCCGTAATAAGGGATAAGGAGGCGAGCGAGCCGTAAGGAGGGCGCGAATTTTTTTATTATAATGCGCGCTGCTTGTTGTAATACGCGTTATATGTTAGGAAATACGGTCGAACCCCGGGAGGAGACCTACCTAATAGCCGTATAGGATTTCATTAGTTAATACTGCCGTTTAGACTCTACTAGATAGATAGCTAATAGCCGCATAGGAATTTTTAGCCGGTTTAACCCCGGGGGAAATATAGCCAATAAGCGCACCGAATTTTTAGACTCTAGCTAATAAGAGCGTGTTATTTAGGGCCAGCCAGTCGCCGTACTTCGTTTTAGTAAAGGGCCCTTATAATAAAAAAGCTTACTATATATATTAAGTAAGCAAAGCGGCTTGCCGTAACTTACATACATTCTATGTTCTTCGTAGCGTAAAGCAAGCTTTGCTTAAAAAACCGGCAATAAGGGGGCTAATAAGACCCTTAAGCTAGTTAAACCTCCGGTTGTCTCTTATATAAGCTAGGTCGCGAAGATTAATAGCCTTATAGCTTAGGCATACGTAGAAGCCGTGCTTAATAATATAGTAGAATCGCTAAACCCGCTAGTTCTAATTATAGAGCTTAACGTAGGATAGCTTATATGCTTTAACTTTAACCGAGATAATCGTAAGATAGCCTACGCTAAATATGTCTTTAAGAAAAAGGCCGTAATAGGCCTTTCGAACTAGGTCTATTAAACCGTTAATTAATCCTACGTAAGGCATTTCCTAGACGATTTAGACCTCCGTAGGATTGTAAATAAGCTAAGAGAGCTTCTTAGGGTCTCTAACGCCTACCGCATTAGCATTATACGACTAAACTATCGCAAGGCGCTATAGACACCCCGAAGGATTAACCTAGTCGATTAGTACCTTTAGTAGGAATAAGTATACCTTAAAGCCTTTACTATAATAACTACTAATATTAAGGGAGATTAGGCTATCGCAGACTTCCTTAAGGCAACTATACCGCTAGACGAACTATAGTCTCGCAATTAGCTTAGTAAGCTACGCAAGCAGTAGCAAAAAGGCAACGTCGTTACGATAACCCTCTAAAGCGTTAGCAAACTCTTCTACTCCGTAAGCCTCGATCGTAATATATATAGTAAGCTATTCGGGCTAGTAGGCGCGTTCTCTATACCCGGAGTATTAATATTACCGTCTTCCCTATTTGCTTTCTACCGGGAAATCCCCGGTTCTTCCCTAGATTCTACTATAGAATTCTACGGGCTTCTACGGGCATTTACCCCGTACTTCTACAGGCGCATTTACCTACTTTTCTTCGGTTATATTTCACCGTGATTTTACGGTGATTTCACGGTTATTTATACGGTCTTTACCTATAAAATCTCTTCCCTTCTACGGTCTTCTACCGTGGAATTCTAATTCCCTTCTACGGCTTCTACCGTAGAATCCCTTTATATAGTTACGGCTTCTACCGTAGAATTTACTAGTCTTCTACTAGACTGCCTTTTATTTACTAACTATATAACTTATTTATCGTACGGCACGATCTATTGCTTTTCCTACCGATCCTTCCGTCCGATTATTTACGTCACCTATGTTTCCTTAGGTCTACGCGGCTGATTTCGTCTAAGAATTTTTCCTATATATAGAGACTAATTAGCCTCCCTACTAGATAAGATAAGAGCTATTATTCTAAGTGATTTACACCTTATAGCTTCTAATCCTTCTTATAGGCTGTTTTAGCCTTAGAACCTCTCTTCTACTTAATTGCTATTACACTAATGTTAAGGACCCGACTGCTTAGCGTTCGATAGTTATAAGCCTAGACGAACTTCTCTACGCATAGAGAGTTCTAACGGCTTATATTTTTAGCCTACTAACGCTACGACTTACGGTAGTAAAGCCTTTGCCTTTACACCTAGCGAATCGACTCGCGGAGGACTAGTATGTCTTTTAAGGAGCGTTATTAATCTAGCGAATCGACTCGCAGAGGATTAGTTAATACGTTTACCCTATTTTATTAGTGTTTTCCTATACTTAGTTTAGTTTTTACGGTTTATTTATATACATTATATATTAAACCACCCCTTCCGGTCATTTTGCTATACTTTTACCTACGTTACCGTATCTATTATAGCCGATATTACTTTAAAGACCGTCTTAAATAGACTAGCGGACTAAGACCGATAGATCTTAACGATCTAGAAATACGCACTCGCCTAAGGGATTTAGGAGAAAATCGATCCTTCTATTACGCCTAAACTTTAGAAACCCTTATTGCCTCTTCCCGTAGAACTAATAGCTAGAATAGTTAACGCGACTATTGCTAATATTGCTAGTTTATCTATAGAAGAACTTAAGAGGTTTAAGTTTCTCTTTTCCTAGTATCGCACGTTGCTTTAAGCCTATAAGGACTAATAGAAATCTCTTACGTTAATCTAGTAGTTTATCGTTTAAAATATCGGGAACTACTACTTAACGATTGCCGACGAATATAAGGTTTCTAAGGAATTAGCTTTACTATAGCGGCGTATAAAGCCGACTTTATAGACGTAATAGAAGACTATTCTTACGTAGTTCTATACTATTTTAAAGGCATTAGACTAGACGGATATTACGATATAGATTTCTAACTAGTAGAAGGTCTTTACCGATGCCTAGCGAATTAAGTTACCGGAATCGGAAGGTCTTTAGGCTATATAGCTTTTTCTTAAGGCTATTTAGCTAATTTCTCGCCCTTTTGCGGAATACCAGATAAATAAGATAGAGGACGATGCCCGCCTAAATAAGCTAGGCTAAGAGCAGTCTTTCCCCGACGGATTTAAGATATCCGAACTTTTCGAGCGTTCGTAGGCCTTAAAGACTGCGACTAAAACGCTAAAAACTAACGCTTTTGCAAAGTTCTAAGGCTAGGGAATATAGTCCTTAGCCACGGAATCTACTAATAAATCGGTAACTACTTTAGCAACTATATCCTTAGATAAGGATAAAGGCAAGAAAAAGGATAGTCCGCTATGTATTTACGGAGAACGATACTATTTCCGATAGTGTTATTACTTTAACCCTTCCGTTCGACTTCTATTATAGAAACCCGATAAAGACGTCTAAAAGACTATAGACGACTACCTTAAGGTTCCGGCTAATAAGGCTAAAGTTAACGCGGTACTTCTTCGCGACGAGGAATAGCGGAAGAATAATAAGACCGAGATAAAGACAGTATAAGCTACGGCTGCCGCTAATATTCTTACGACCTTTTTACTACTAATTATTCTATAGACTACTATAGAATACCCGTTAAGAGATTCTTTTATTATAGATTTAGGGTCTAATAGATATATTTGTAATAATAGGGAGCGTTTCTATAACTTCTAGCCTTCTTCTAAGTACGTACTCGTAGGTAGTAGAAGTACTCCTATTCTCGGGATAGGCACGGTGTTTATGCGTATTTCGACGGGCACTTTTTAGCTTAGTTAGGTAGCATATATCCCTTCTTTTTATACGTCCTTTTATTTACTTCGTCTTTTGTATAAAGCGAATCTTTTATAGAACTTATAGACTAGATAGATCTCTTTTTTAAACCGTACTATTTCTATAACGGAGCTAATTTATAACTAGTATATTATCGAATATAACCCGTTAATACCTTCTACTACGCTACTAACTATTGCTTCTATTCCTTCTATAGATTCTACCGTAGAAACCCTAGTTATAGCACCTTTTTCGGCTACTATACCGGATTCTACTTTAGTCCCCCTATTACGTTAATACGTTATCCCTCGTAGATTCTAGCTATACTACCGTAGCGTTCGCCGATCTTTACGCTATCGTACGGAAATATAACGTTATTACGAAGAAGCTCCTTAAACCTCGACTACTTCGATTAGCCGACGGTATACCCTTAATATAGATAACGGACTATTTTATAGCTTAAATAACTATTAGCGAGCATATAGAACTTATGCGCTTCTTCGTTAAAAATCTATTACCCTTTACCCTAATTATCCTAAGCATCCCCTAGCTTTAGGAATATAAACTAACTATGCTTTAGAAATCTCTCTAAGTCCGCTTTAATTCCGATTACTATAGAAGATACTACCTACCTTTAAGTATAATAGCCGAGGATAGGATAGCTCCTAAGACTCCTCTTACTCCCGCGCTTAAAAGGCATTAGTTACGTCGAAAGGTATATTTTTCTAACGTCGTAGAGATTTAGACTACCCTCACGTTTACCTTAAAATAAAGGGTCCCTATAACGATAGAAGACGTGCCGGAAATTCCTTTTCGGTAGGAAGAGACTAATATCCTAAAAGACTAGACTATTCTACTAGGAAGTTATATACCTATAGACTCGTCTATTAAGGAATATCTACCTAAGTAGGCATTATACCCTTTAAACCCCGGCTAACCTATTCGATATCCTCTATATAGGATATAGCTATTCGCTTAGGAAACCGCTCGCTTAATATCCCCGATTAGCCCTCCGAACTCCCTTAAGACTTAAGCCTTTAAGGCCACTCCGCCGTAGATTACTTTAGTAGCTCGCCTACTCCTTATTCGTCTTACCGCCGGCCGTCGCTACGTTCCCGCCCGATAGGGCTAAACGAGACGCCCCCGCCGGCGTATACGATAGGAAGATTAAATACCCTTAGATATAAACGATATCTACTATATACGCGTAGTTAACTTCGTTTAATTCTATAAATAAGATAGTATTTAGGCGATACGAATTAGTATATCTAAATTAGCTAAGCTAGTCGAAGAGGGAGAAAATCTACGACTCCTTAACAAACTTTTAGTAGGCTTAGTTAAGGTCTTAAAACTATCTAAAACCTCTTTCTAACGCGTTATTGCTAAGGACTATATAATAGAGGTAGCTTAAGCCGCTTTCCTTAAACGTTTTTATAATTTCCTTTAGACGAACCTTTAGGATATAGCTAATTCTAAATCTCTATTTCGGAAGGTCGACGAGGCCGATATAGAAAAATTCCTCTAAGTAAAGCCGGAAGTTATAGAGGCAGATATCCTAAAGAAACTCCTAAAAGAATTCTAAGATAAGCTTCCTTATTTCCTTCTAAAGAATGCGAACGAGCTTTCCTTATACCGCCCTTAGGATTATAAGATCGAACTTACACTAGGCAAATAAGCTCTATACTATAGAAATCGGCCTATATTACCTATAAAACTCCGCTATATTAAGAAGTAGATTAACGATATGCTTAATAAAGGCTTTATTTAAGAGTCTTTTTCTCTAGCCGTAGTATTACTAATCCTCGCTTATAAACTAGGCGGTAGTATCCGTATCTATTATAACTACCGAGGTTTAAATTAGGTTATAGTTAAGAATCGATATCCTTTGCCTTTAATCCGCGAAACACTAAATTCTCTTTATAACGCTAAGTTTTATATAAAGCTAAACGTAATTACTGCGTTTAACTATATTCGAATCGCCGAGGGTTATAAATAGCTTATAGCATTTATTATACGCTTTAGACTATTTAAGATATTAATTACCCCCTTCGGCCTTTATAATATACCGTCGACCTTTTAAAACTATATTAATTATATACTTTATAATGCCTTTAATAACTTCTATATAGTATATCTTAATAACGTACTAATCTTTTTAAAGACTAAGACGGAATATAAGAACTACGTGCGAATAGTTATCTAACGCTTAGGTAACGTAGGGCTTTAAATCGATATCGGGAAGTTAGAGTTTTATACGACGAAGACTAAGTACCTTAGACTAATTATTTCGATATCTAGCATAAGCATAGACTTTAAGAATATGCGTATAATTACGGCTTAAAATACCCTAACTTTAGTAAAAGAACTTTAGTAGTTCCTTAGGTTTATAAACTTCTACCGCCGTTTTATTAAAGGATACTTTAGTATTATCTCCTTAATAATTACGCTACTTCGAAAAGATTCCCGTTAGTCTTAAGGACTTAAATAAGCTGCCGCGTTTAAGGCCCTTAAACTTGCTTTTACTATTGCCCTAGTCTTAGCCTATTTTAACTACTTAAAGAAAATAGTTATTAAAACTAACGCCTTAAATTAGGCCTTAAGAGGAGTTCTTTTATAGACCGGAGACAACGGATATCTTTACCCTATTGCGTTTTTTCGTTAAAGCATACTGCCCTTAAGTATAACTACGAGATCTATAATAAAGAGCTATTAGCAATTATTAAAGCGCTTAAGGACTAGCGCCTAAAACTCTAAAAGACTACTAAAGCGTTTTTGTTATTATAGACTATAAGAATCTTTAGACGTTTATATCTATAAAGCAACTTAACTAACGATAAGTGCGCTAGGCCGAGTTCCTTTCCTAGTTTAACTTTATAATTATATACCGCTTAAGCAATAAGGCAATCCTCCTTAACGCTTTTAGTAGGCTCTTTAGCGATAGACTAGTTACTATAAACGACGATAGACTCCTCTATCGAAATTAGGTAGTTATCCCTAAAGAGAAAATCGACCTAACTATCTTAGAGGAACTCTTAACCGATTTCCGTGCCTTAAAGGAAGACCTTAACGCAATCGCCGCCCTTAGACTAAACGCAGCTAGTAAATCACTCGATAAGCTTATCCGTAAGGCATATTAATAAGATAATCTTACTTAGGATATAGTAGCGATACTATAAGACCTATACGCCCGACGTTAGCTAAAGTATATCCGGAAGCTCTTACGTTACGATATATCTAAATATTAGTTAATTAACAGACGTATCTTTTTCCGCGACCGGCTCTTTGTCTTTAATACCTTAGATCTCCGTCTTAAAGTCGTTTATCGATCCTATAGTAATAGCCTAATATAATACTTAAGGAGGGTAAAAACCCTTAATCTATTAAACCGAATATATTAATAGCTAAGAATTTCTTACTTCGCCGCTACGTTTATTAAAGACTATACTCTTTATCTTCGGATTAAGACCCCCCGCTTATCTTTACTTAGATTCCTAAAACCCTTCGCTCTACCGGTCCGGCTATAGGCCGATATATTAATTAATTATATTACGATACTCCTTAAGTATACCTAAAACGGGAAGACTTACGAGAATATACTTACGATAGTTAATAAGCTTACGAAAATAAGATATTTTATCCCTATTACCGGTCTTTTTATAAAAGAATTAATTAACTCCTTTATCTACGTGGTCTATTGTTTATATAGAGTACTTAATACTATTATCTCCGACTAAGGC
This sequence comes from Ophiocordyceps sinensis, assembly GCA_012934285.1. NCBI lineage: Eukaryota > Fungi > Ascomycota > Sordariomycetes > Hypocreales > Ophiocordycipitaceae > Ophiocordyceps > Ophiocordyceps sinensis. The sequence continues at coordinate 4,253,498 of JAAVMX010000006.1, read as the reverse complement.
ACTTAGTTTATCTTTAATTTTTAGCGCTAGCTTAGCACTCGTTTACGAATAACGTTAAAACTAAGCTCGGTATAGCACTTAAAGACTAACGGTTAAACCGAAATCGTTAACGCTACGATAAATAAATATATTCGAGCCTATATTAGCTTTACCTAAGATAACTAAGTCGACTAGCTCCCGCTTACAGAACTCGCAATAAATAATTAAGTAAACGAAACAACCGGTATTTCTCCGTTTTTCGCTAACTACGGCTTTAATCCTCGTCTCGGCATTAAACCTATAGGTCCCCGACCTTTAACTCTCTCGTTATAGGCAAAGGAGGAATTCCTTTGCGTAGATATAATAGCTAGTCGTTTTAACTATATCATCGTTTCGCTTTAAACTCTTATATAAGCCTTATAATAGAAATATAAGGATAATACTAATATAAAGCGGGACGAAGGCTTTCTCTTCCGACCCGGTAATATAGTTATAGTTTTATTAGAGAATATAACTATTAATCGCTTAAAGAAGAAATAGGATAATAAATAGGACGGTCTTAATCTTATTCTCGAGGTCTACTACGGCGCTATAGTTATCGACCTCCTAAAGTATATCTAGGTTAATAAGTCTTTCTATACGTCTAAAGTACGGCTTTAGACAACGGAAATAATACCGGGCTAGGTATAGATTAATCGAGAGGAACGACGTAACGTCGTAGGCTATATCGCGGAACGCAATAACGACGGTAATATCGAAGAAATATAGGAATTTAAGAAGATCCTTAACGTATACGATAACGAAGCCCCGACTTTAACTTACCTAATTAAATAGAAATATCACTAAGAACTAACCTAATAGCCCGAAGATAACCTAAGAGGTTGCCCTAAAGCTATCTAACGCTTCTATAGATATAACCTAGATAAGCCGAGCCCTTTAGATTAAGCCCGCCTATAAAAGATTCCTTTACTATATACTAATTTCTAGCGAAAATGATATTTCTTAGCGATTTAAGGACTAAATCGTCTTTAGAGGGGGAGTACTATTATAGTACTATATTATATAATATAGTATATAGTAATATACTACGTAATATATAGTCCTATATATAAACGAGCCCTTAGCCTCTATAGTTCTTCTCCTCTTTATAGAACAATAAGGTTATCTAGCTACTACCTAGTGCCGTAACATAGTTTTTCCTATGCTAGCTCAATGTAGGGGCACTAGGCCTATTAGGGCAGCTAGAGTACTTTAATAATAATAATATTATTATTATTTCTTTCGGGCTATATTATATATTATATATTTTATTCTTAATTAGAAATCGTGTTTTCTTTATATCTTAAGGGATATAGTATAGTCCGTTTTTAATTAAACCGGTTATTAGTTTATTAAGATTTCTATTAAGGAGAGATATAGAGTCTAGGCCTATAAGAGCGTATGTACTTATTATAGCTAATTAGCTAATTATATTAATGCTGATTTTAGGTCTATAAAGGCGGTTTTTTAAGGTATACTATTGTTTGCTATTTAAAAACTTTAAGATAAAATCCCTAGCCCCTCGTATAATAATAGAGCAAGCTTTTCCCTAGGTTATAGTAGTATATATTTCTTTATAGTTAGAGAAAAGAGATTTATTTAAAACTATATGCTTAATAGCTTAATAGCTTTAGTATCGAAGATAAAGTTATAGAAATTCCTAATCTATATTATAGTCTTATCTACTTCTAATACTACCCTCGAAATTGCCGAAAGAAAAGGCTTTAAAGGTCTTATTATTTATTTTCTATTAGAAAAAGACTTTATTTTTATTAAGGTATATAGAAGGATATTATTTAAGGGAAATAGGTAATAGAAATAGGGTACTATTAAGGGTATTATATATAGCATAAAGGATATAAAGGATATATAGAGTATTATAAATAAGAGGAGGGTACTTACGATACTAAAAGTAGAGTCTAAGACGACGAAGACTTTATTAAAGGTCTCGGAGGATTTTAGAGTAGCCTTATGCTTCCGGAGGCGGGAGGTCTAGGGACGGCCGGCCGGACGTAAGGCTAAAGATAGAAAGCTCTCCCTAAAGTAAAGAACTAAGGTCGGTCTTCGGTAGTTACAGTTAGTATTCTCCTTAAGGTCTTAGCGAGAAGAGGAGGAGGTAAAGACCGTTTTTAAGGTAAATCCTATAGCCTAAGCCTTATCTTTATTCTTAGGTTTTTAAAAACAATTCCTCTCGATATGCCTTCGCTTTTTATAGTAAGAGTAAATAAGGACTTTATTACCGCCGGCTATAAATAGCTGCTTATTATTCTTAAGAGCTTTTATTCTCTTAAACTCATCTATAAGAGATAAAGAAAGTAATTTAAGGGTATATACTATAGCATTAGTATAAAGGGTCTATGTAATATTTATAATATAACTTAAGAAAGAGCTATTAAGGCTTTCTAAGATCTAGGTTATTACTATAATCTTTAAGACATAGATCTCTTTAGTATTTAGCTTATTAAAGAGCTTTTATACCTTATTTAGGTAAGTCTCGATAGATATCTCCCTTTTAATCTTCGTATTAAAGAGTTCCTTTATAAAAAGGAAGTTAAAGGTAAAGTTTATAAGTGTTATAGGGCTTTACTACGGTAAGCAGCCGGAAGCGAACCTATCGCACGTGTGATAGTATGCGGTTAGGTTCTTATTGTCTTGTCTAGCTAGGAAGGAAGAGGGGAAAGGGGGCCCCTTTATAGGTGCTAACGTGGCCTTAGGTCACGTGGGTTACGTGCTCTTTACGACGTCGTACGTATCCTTTATCCCTTATTCCTATACTAGCAGTCTTTATAAGATCGTAGAAATAGCAGCCTAAACGAACGTAGCAATAAGGGTCGCAATAAGGGACTAAATAGGGATATATGGCCCGGTTAAACGGGCCGTATCGTTATCGTAGATCCGGCTTTTCTAACCTTATAATAGCCTTGCAAACAGCCGTATAACGTACGGGAAAAAGAGCGTGAAAACTATATATTAGGTCACGATGCCTAATAAATACAATTCGTAAATATATATCGCAAAAGAGGAAAAGATTATCGGCAGGAAGCGTTAAGCTTCGGGGTGAAGTAGAGCAAGAGACAGAGTTATCTTCGGGCCGGGAAAGAACGTGTGTTTAGGCCGAAAGAGCGTAAAACAGAGCGTATGTTTAGGCCGGGAAAGAACGTTGCCGGAGCGTAGTAGGGTCGGCATATAACGTTGTCGGGTCGAAATAAGGATTATTTCGGGGCGCGAAGCAAAAGAGAAATAGGGCGTAGAAAGGGGGGAAAACAAAGTAGGGAATATACTCGCAGTCTTTAAAACAAAGAACAAAAAAAAGGGCATAAAGAACGTTATCTCGGCCACTAGGGGGCATTAGTTAGGGCCAACTAGCCAAACGCATCGGTCCTATCGTCCTTGTTATCCTCTTCGGCTAGGATATAGCCTTATTATTAACGTCCGTAGCCTCGTCCGTACGGCTAGCTAGGACCGGGTCTCGAACCTCGTATAGATCCCTTAGAACGACCTCTTGCACGTCTGTATTAGTTAAAAGATTAGACGGGGCGGCGTGCGAGGTGCGTTTTAAGGGGCGATCGTAGGTCCGAAAACAGCTCTTTAATTTATAGGGCCGGGCGGAAAAGGGCTAGTTCGAGTTCCGGAACGCTACGGTAGGCCCGGACGAGAGTCATTCGCAAAGGGACGTTGGTCTCCGGGTCCTAGTCTGCGAATATACCTCCTAAGGCTCGTTGGCAAAGCTATAGCTTATTAAATAGCAGCTCGAGGATCTTAGGAAAGGGCTTTTCTAAGTGTTAGGCTCAAAGCCTTAGGAACGTCGTCGTAGTCTATACTATAAAGTACTATTCGTAATTAACGCCTATATTAAAGTAACGTTTAAGAGCGTCGTATACGGCCCGGAACGTAGCCGTAGTCTAATTAACGTGCCGGAGATAGTAATCCTCGGCACGGCCGGCGAGGATTTAACTAACTAGTCCGTAAAACTAGCCGGGGGCGACGCGTAGGCTATAGCAGGTCCGCATAAAGAGCCGGACCTTATCGTCTAGGATTTCGTACGAGTTTCCTATATAGCTATATTCTTTCTTCTACGACTTAGTGAATTATAGCACGAGGTTAGCGTCTATAAGAGCGTTCGGAACCTTAGGCGGCGGCATTATTATATATGCCTTAAGGGGGAATTCGGGGATAGTAGGGACGGGAGCGACGGTAGGGACGCGAGGAACGGCGGCAGGAATAGCGGTAGGAACAGCGGCAGGAACAGCGGCAGGAAGGAACGGTTGGGCGTTAGGCTAGAACGGTGCAGCCGGCTGGTATTAGGCAGCCGGGATGGCGAACTCGGGGTGCCGGAACCGGTGACTTATCGGATAGACTGTGTGTTGTGCAGCCTAGGGAACGACGTTGGTGACTTAGCCGGGGACAAAGGGGTTAGGAGACGGGCCGGGAATAACTAATGGAGGCGGGCCGGAAACAACGGGTAGTAGAACAACGGGCGATAACGGCGGCGGAGCTATTATTACGGCAGCCACTAACGTAGCGACGGGCGGCGACGATAATAGCAATCTAGCAGCTTCTTAAATGCTGTTAGAGGCGGACGAGGGTAGTACCGTTAATACGGCGGCGGGAATAGTAGCGGTAGGGAAGGGCGAGGGCGAGGGCGGAATTAACGTTATCGCAGTAGCTGCTTGTTTAGCATAAGCTGCTATTCCGATGTCGAATTAAGTCTCCGCGAATTCGTCGGTAGGCTAGGTTAGCGGGACGTCTAGCCCTTATAGGTTAACGAATTATCTCGCTAAAGAGCTTCCCTTCCGGCCTATATAAATGCCTTATCTTCGCAGTAGGTTCTTTAGGACTTTCTGGTATTCCTTATTAACCTTATTTTACGTAGTCTCGGTCTACCCTTCGAAGTGTTCTTAGAAGTCGTTAAATATCTCGCACCCGTTAGCATAGATATTAGCTTCGGAAATAGCTAAGAACCTAGCTACGGAGGTCGTTACGATAACTTCGCTTTCTTCTTCGTCTAAGGCGACGTCGGTTTCCTAGTGGCTAATGTCGATATACTTTAAGAAGGAGCCGTAGATTGGCACGTCCTTTATCCACTCTTCGAGGAGCGTATATGCCGCTAGGGTAGTAGAGGCGGCGGGGACCTAGCTTAAGGTTAATATCGTATAGCGGTTGTCCGGGGTGTTCTTATTAAAGGAAGCTTAAAGAAGCAAGCGGACTATATGTTAGTATGCCGGGGTAAAGTAGGTCTATTGCCGGGCCGAAAAAGGGCGTGGCCGGGTTCTTATAGGTCCTGCTTCGAGGCGGCAAAGAGCAAAGCAGCGAGGCAGGCACATACTAGCAGTTCTTCAAACAGCAAAGAACAACCAGCAGGGGCTTAAAGCAGCAAGCGGACTGTATGTGTGATGCCGGGCTTAAGGGAGCAAGCGGAGTATATATAGTGCCGGGTCGGAAGACGGCGGGGTGTTTATCGTATACGAGGGTCTTTATAATAGTTTTATCGGGAGCAGGCAGCGGGCTTTTAATAGTTGTTTTTACGTAAGGGTCTTTACGCGATGGTCGTGATTAAATAGCTCGTGTGTTAATCGAATATCCCGTGGCTTCGGGAGTGTTTGTCGGTTCGCGATAGGGTCTTCGCGATAGGGTGAGCGTTGTAGACGCACTATTAACCAGGCTACTTAAAGTCTGTGAAAATAGCGGCGTTAGTTAGCAGCTTAAAGGAATCTATTAGCGTCCTCCGAGGGCGATAAAGTCGGTCCGGGTGGCGAAGATCCTTATTCTTAGCACGGATAACCTTCTTAATGCGTACGACGTTAGTTATTATTCGATAAAGATCCGTACGCGTTTAAAGGTTAAATCTATCTCTTCTACCTAGCTAATCTATAATTAAGCGTTTTAATCACTAATTAGTGTTAGTAGGGCTCTACTACGGTAAGCAGCCGGAAGCGAACCTATCGCACGTGTAATAGTATACGGTTAGGTTCTTATTATCTTGTCTAGCTAGGAAGGAAGAGGGGGAAAGGGGGCCCTTTTATAAGTGCTAACGTAGCCTTGGGTTACGTAGGTCACGTGCCCTTAACGACGTCGTACGTATCCTTTATCCCTTGTTCCTATAATAAGGTTATATAGGGTTTTAAGTGCCTTTTATACCGCTTTTAAAGATATATAGTATTTTATCTAAGATAAAGAGCTATTATTAACTATAAGCCTTATTAAGGCTAAATAGTCTTAAGACTTTATATAAGTAGTATTAAGTATAGCTAGACCGAGCTTTTTATATATAAATATAGATTCTATACGTAAAGACTAAGCCGAAAAGTTAGTGCTCTTTTTAAGCTTTATAAATAAGTAGTTCTTAAAAGAACTTATTTTTGCCGTATATCGGATCGGAAGGTACCGGAGGAAACTCGGAAGAAGCTCGGCGTCTATAGGCTAAGGTAAAGGTAATAAAGGAATTTTTTCTAATTTTTTTAAAGGTTTTTAGGTATAGAATAATAGCTAAGAAAGGGTGCGTCGTAAGAGCGAAAACGAGGCTAATAAGAAATAAAAGGGGTAAAACACTAAGAAAGTAGTAATATATATAAACTAAGGGTAGCTTAAGAAGGCAAATAGCCTAAAAAGGCAAAAAAGAGGTTATAGCAGAGAGACGGTCGTTTTTAGTATAATAGCGAGTAATCTAAAGGATTTAAGGGAGGCTTTAGGTAAGAAGCAACTTAAAGCTTAAGTAGAGATAGGGATTATAACTAACAAAAGCCTAAAGGGAAGCTTAAAGGTAGAGGATTACGGCAATATAGAAAGTATCGAGGAAGATTTAAAGATAAGAGAGAGAAGAGGATATAGAATTACTTAGTAGTAGTCTATCTAAGTACGGACTAAGATCCCTTTATATAGCTGATTGCATAGGAATAAAGGTATATAAAACTTAACTAATTATTAGGATAAAAAGCGCTATTAATTCTATGCTAGGTATATATAGTCTAACCTCGTATAGTATCTTAGTTATTGCGTAATTAATTACGCGAGTAATAGGAGGTAGTATAAGTGACCTTAGTTAACCGGGGCCCGACTATAGACTATACGCACATTAGTTCTTATATATACTATATACTTCGGCATTCGGTATCTCGAGCATCCGGGCAGCTAATACAGCCGGGTGACTTATGTTATATACAATAATGCACGGCGGTTCTAATGCATATCTTTATATGCCGGTAGAATAAACCAATCGGGAGATATCTGCTCCCTTATATTCGCCGTGCTAGTTAGGTTATTAGGTAATAAGGAAGAAAGGTTATTAAAGAATAGCTATAGTAAGTAAATTAACTATACGTACTATATCTATTATTAGTTATATTACTTCGTTACGCGTCTGCTACTACGTAGCTTCGTTCTATGCCTGCCGTACTATACCGTGCCTACTATACTTACTTTCCGTACTATGCTATGCCTACTATTCCGTGCCTACTATGCCTGCTATTCCGTGCCTGCTATTATTATACTACGTTACTTTATTACGCGCCTGCTATTATTATACTACGTTGCTTCGTTACGCGCCTCCTATTATACTGCTTTATTACGCGCTTACTATTATACTACTTTATTACGCGTTTTGTCGGACTAATCTAGTTATATAAGGGAGAAAAGGGTTATAAGTTATAACCCCTATTAAGGCCCCGATAACAGCGTTATTAGGAGCGTTACGTGCCCCGACTAGGCTCCCTTTAGAGCCTAGTATAGGCTCGGTTAGGACGTATAAAAGGGCCCCCTTTCCTCTCCTCTTCGCCTTAGCTAGATAACCTATTATAGACTAGAATCCAACCAGTTTATAACCCCTTTGTTTATTTAACTAACTAACACTAATTAGTGATTAAACGATTAATCATAGATTAGCAAGGTTAAAGAGGCAGAGCCTAATCGTCGAAAGTATACGGATCTTTATCCCCCGCGGATTCTATTGCCTATACCTAGAGACGGTCCTTTATGCTAAGAATAAGACATCTCACTAGATCACCGGTCGAGATACCTTCTAAGCTGCTCGATCGAAGTCGCTGCTTTCGTAGACTATAGCGACCTTAATCAATAGTACGTCTATAACGCGACGAGCCCGCTGCCCGCTCCCGGCAAGCATTACGGAACCCCTTTACGTTGCTGCTTTCGCAGACTATAGCAACCTATTCGGCAACCGTTGCCCTAAAGACAAGCATTACGGAACCCCCCCTTAACGTCGCTGCTTTCGCAGACTATAGCGACTCAATCGGCGACCCGCTGCTTATTCCGATATATATCGCGAAAACCCTCGCGATCCCTATAAACCCTAGTCATCTACGATAACACCGACGAACCCGACTTCCGCCGCCGCCGCTACCCACGCGGCAGACACCCACGCGGCAGACACCTACGCGGCAGACACCTACGCGGCAACTACCCTAACGGCAGATAACCCCGTCACCCTACGAGCTCTTCCGACAGCTCCTACGAATCCGGCAGCTCCCTAGCCGGAAGACCCTACGAGTCCGACGCCGCAGCCGAAAGCTCTTATAGACCCGCAACATACTAAATAGTTAAATAGCATTCCCATCCACGAGTCATTACATAACTAGGTCGATCTTAACCTCGTTGATAACGTCGACCCCGACGAATAAAGCCAAGTGGCAGTAACTATATACGTCGCATTATATATGCTATGCGTAAAAGCAGGAAATATTAATAGATACCACTTGTTTTAGGATGTTAGGGACTAGACCGAAGCCACCTAGGATAAGGTCTAACGGGACTATAGGAGGGCATTACGAACGTTCGTACGGAGGCGTAGGCTCTATATAGGACGAAAAGACGAACCGATCGGACCTTGATTCGTAGTGCTATAGGCCGCTAATAGACCCCTGCCCTAGCCTTAAAAAGAATTGCTTAAGATAGACTTTAATATTAAAACGGAGGCCTACGCAGAAAGGAACAAGCTGCGATCCTAGCTCGGCTTGCCGCCGTATAAAGCCCCCGTTAAACAGGCTTATACGCCTACTCCCGCCGCTGCTCCTACGCCTGCTCCCGTCATCGCAAGTACACCTATCCCGACAACTGCTCCGCCGACTGTTTAAAGTCCGCTAGTTAATTTAGCTTCGGCAGCCTCGCCCTTAGCCTCGTCCTTAACCTCGCCGGCACCCTTATCGTTACCCCTAAGCCGGCACGACCCCGGAGAGACCCCTAACTCCCGCCGGCACGACTTAGTTTCATATAGGGAAGACCCCGTAGCTGCCCCTAGCTTCTATAAGCATAGCCCCGGTGCCGGCCCTATAGCAACAATAATAACAACTACGACTTCGCCTTTAAATAAAAATCCGCTAGTTATTCCCGTTGACTTAAGCCGGCCCCTTACTTTAAGCCGGCTCCCTGCTTTAAGCCGGCTCCCTCTTCTAAGCCGACTCCCCGTTCCGAGCCGGCTCTCCTATTCGCCTATGTTAAGCTTAAGCAGCAGCTCTTCGGACTACTGCTATAGCGACTCCCTTAGCAGCTTACTAAGCTGCTCTTCTATTAGCTCTCGCAGTAGCTCGCTAAGCTACTCGCAACCTATAAAGCTATAGGTCCTATAGCAGCTTCCTTAACAACGCGGACGGTATACCCTAAAGCTAAGCAAATGCCGCCGCTGCTAATTACCTTTTAAGTCTCGTAGCGCACTCTTTCGCTACCTCGGCGAAGGATATTACTATATAAAACGCGTGTAGACTTCCTCTTAGACCGTTATGCCCTAAGCACGGTATATATAGACCGTCTTGCCCTAAGCCCGGCATACCTTTAAGTAGGCTAATTGCTAGCACTATTTTTCCTACTTTAACTCCTAAGGCGTACTCTTCCGTTACTTCGCTAAAGGATATTACTACTAGAAGCATATATAAGCTTCCTCTTAGCCCGTTGCCTAATAGGACAAATAGTAGGATAAATAGCACCCTCCCCCTCGATACTCTTCCGCCCGGCCTTAGCCTACTGTCCGGCATACCCTCTTACGGGACCGTAACGCAAGAGACTCTTACTAAAAGCCCGCTTAGGCTTCCTCCCGGCTAGTTACCCAGCAGGCTCTTTCGTCCCGGCAGTTACTTTCTTACCGGCAGACGCCGACCTCGCCTCTATACGTTATTCTTCCGAGGTTTAGCAACGTACCCCTCGTTGCGCGTAGCTAGCTAGCCTCGCGAGCTTCCGCACCGTTAGCCTCGCCGTTACCCTCGCAAGCCTAGTAGAAGAAAAGCTCTCGAGGGATTCCCCTGCCTATTGCCCCCTCTAGCCCTCTACTTAGCTACCCCTCTAGCCCTTTGCTTAGCCGTTCCTTCGTATATTCTCGTTATTCTCGTTGCTCGTTACCTCGCCTATTCCCCTAATGCCCTGTTCGCGCGTTTATCGTATGTTTATTCCGTATAGAGTTTCCGTGTATTATTCTTTAGTATTTCTGCAATTTATTCGCCCTTTTCTACGCGTTATTCCCCTTTTCCACACGTTATTCCCCTTTTCCCGCTTTATTACATTATCTTATTTATTATTTATAGCTTCTACTAATTGCTTATTATTTCCGGTCGATTATTTCCTTATAATTTATACTTATTATTTATATTTATTTGGCAATTTCTAGCTTAATGCGTCTTTCCCGTTGTTTCTTATTCGCGGTCCGTTGTTTCTTTATTCGCGTTTATAGCCTAAATTAAGGCTCGAATAGACGCTCTATTCGACTTTTCGGCAGCGCCCTGAGGATACCCTCTCTTCGGCAGCGCCCTAAGGATACCCTCGAATCGGCTCTTTTAAACGCTCTTTCCCTGCTTATTCGTTGCGTTCGCGTTCGGTTATTCGGTCGTTATTCGGTCGTTCGATTAGGCGATTAGTCCGTTAGTATAGTATTTACAGCCTCTAAAAGAAGAACTACTAGTATCGGACTAATCTAGTTATATAAGGGAGAAAAGGGTTATAAGTTATAACCCCTATTAAGGCCCTAATAATAGCGTTATCGGGAGCGTTACGTGCCCGGCAATAAGGCCACGTAGGCTTATTATAGTACGTATAAAGGGGCCCCCTTTTTCTCTCCTCTTCGCCTTAGCTAGAGAACCTATTATAGACTAGAATCCAACTAGTTTACAACCCCTTTGTTTGTTTAACTAACTAATACGTTTACTATTATACTACTTTATTACGCGCTTACTATTATACTACTTTATTACGCGCTTACTATTATACTACTTTATTACGCGCCGCGACTGCCTATAATAGGGTTATAAAGGGGTATTATAATTATAATTACAATAACCTAAGAATATAAGATCGTACTAATAGTATATCGGTAGGGCGCTAACCTTATAAGAACCGGAAGTAGATAGGTAATAGCCTTTACCTTAAGGTCCTATATTTCGAAAGGTTAAAGCATAGTGCTTACTACCTATTCGGTCTTTAGTCTAAGTCTATATTCGTATAGCTAGCTAAAGAGAAAAAACTTAAGGGTTTCTTTCGCTTAAGCGTCTACTATAATAGTAAGCCGGGTGTCTAAGTTAATTAATCTAGCCTATAGAAATTAATATCCGTTTAAGCTTAAGTTTTTGCTTATTAACCTTTTTAATATAAGTATTACTATTTGCATAGCACGAAATTGCTATTTATATAGCACGAAATTGCTATTTGCATAGTAAGAATATCTAAATCCCTACCTTTCTACACGTACCCCGCGCGCCTATGTCCCGCCACTAAAATCTAGTGCCGGTATATAGCAATTAAGAGAGCCGCGTAAATCGTGCAAATTAACGCGAAAAACACTACCGACACACAGCAGGGCACGCAGTAGAGGGCACGCAGTAGGGCACGCAGCCGGGAGCCGGGCACGAAGCATACATTAAGGAGCCGCACACATAGTAGAGGGCACGTGTTAAAAGGCTAGGGCGAGAGCAAAGAGAGGCAAAAAGGCATATGTGTGTATTAGTAGGGGAAGAAGCTAGGTGTGCCTTTAAATAGGCGTAGGCTGCTAACTAAGAGGGCTACACTCGGTAGTTCTTAATACTTCCCTTTAGCAGTATAGCGTATACTTCCCCCTAGTAGCAACCTGCTAAAAACGCTATAAAAAGCCCTTCTCTGCCATCGCGATCCTTTTTTCCGTGCCCTTTTTCTTTACCGTGCCCCTTTTCCTTACTATATATCGCCCTTACCGTATCGCTCCTTTAACATCTTTGCTAAAGGGACTAAATCCCTTTTAGTAGTTTTAGCGATTCCTAAATCGCTTTCGCTATGTATTTTACATCGGCAAGGGGACTAATCCCTTTTAGTAGTTTTAGCGATTCCTAAATCGCTTTCGCTATGTATTTTACATCGGCAAGGGGACTAATCCCTTTTAGTAGTTTTAGCGATTCCTAAATAAGGCGCTTTTGCTATTCCGGCAAGGGGACTAATCCCTTTTAGTAGTCTTTATCGCTTAGCTGCTTATCTCGAGTAGGCTTTATCTTTTAGTGCGCTTCCGTTGTAGAAAGATATCGTTAATTTACATCCGCTGCGTAAAATTGCTGGCTAATTAAGTGGCTGAAAAATTTTCTCTTAAGGAGGGTTTTATCGAATTAACGGGAGGTTTCGCAGAATAGCGGGCTAACACGCCGAATAGCGGATTAATTAATGCGATTAAGAAGCGCTAAAAGGCAGCTTCTTTCTTTTCTTACGCATGCTACGCACGGCGCTTATAACCTATTAAAAGGCTAGGGCGAGAGCAAAGAGAGGCAAAAAGGCATATGTGTGTATTAGTAGGGGAAGAAGCTAGGTATGCCCTTAAATAGGCGTAGGCTGCTGACTAAGAGGGCTGCACTCGGCAGTTCTCAACAGCACGTAGTAAAGGGCACGCAGTAGGGCACGCAGCCGGGAGCCGGGCACGAAGCATACATTAAGGAGCCGCACACATAGTAGAGGGCACGCAGTAGAGGGCACGCAGCCGCACATACAGCAGAGGGCACGTAGCAAAGGGCACGCAGCAGGGCACGCAGCCGGGAGCCGGGCACGAAGCATACATTAGGGAGCCGCACACACAGCAGAGGGCACGCAGTAGAGCACGAAGCATACATTAAGGAGCCGCACACACAGCAGAGGGCACGCAGCAGAGGGCACGCAGCAAGGCACGCAGTAGAGCACGTAGCAGAGGGCGCGCAGCCGGGAGTCGGGCACGAAGCATACATTAAGGAGCCGCACATACAGCAGAGGGCACGCAGTAAGGCACGCAGTAGAGCACGCAGTAGAGGGCACGCAGCACACGCAGCAGAGGGCACGCAGCAGGGCACGCAGTAGAGGGCACGCAGCACACGCAGTAGAGGGCACGCAGCAGGGCACGCAGTAGAGGGCACCTGCTATGGCTGTTAAATTAACTAAATTAAGGCTATACACGATTTGCGCGGCCCTCTCAATTGCTATATACCTCTACCTAATTTTAGTAGAGGGATATAGGCGCGCGGGGTACGTGTAGAAAGAGTAGGGATTTAGGTATCTTACTATGCAAATAGCAATATCGTGCTATGTAAATAGCAATACTCTTTAATATTATTCCTTCCTTCGTTACGGCGTTAAATAACTTTCCGTTTCGGTAGCCGAAAATGCATAGAGTGTATAACGCGTAATAATAATAGTAGCCTCGTCTTAGCCTTATATTTAATCACGTATAAGGGCCTGCGCGTAAGGTAAACAAATACGTATAATAAGCCCTGCTTTTATTAAGGCTTAGGGTTCGAATCCCGCTTATAGCTAAAAAAAAGGTGCCTTAGCTATAGCTAAAAATTAAGAGTATTGCTATTTGCATAATAATAAATTGCTATTTAGATAGTAAACCTACTTTTTCAGCGCGCACCCCGCGCGCCTATATCCCGCCACTAAATTTTCCGTATAGGTATATAGTAATTAAGAGGGCCGCGTAAATCGTATATAGCCTTAATTTATTAGTTAGTTAATTTAATAGCTATAGCAGCGCGCGCGCCTTACTATATGCCCTCTACTATATGCCTTACTACGCGCCTTCTATTGCGTGCCCTCTACTACGTGCCCTCTATTGCCTATACGGCTCGTGCCCTCTACTATATATACGGCTTATACCCTCTGCTATATATACGGCTCGTGCCTTTTACTATATATACGGCTCCTTAATATATGCTTTATGCCCGGCTCCCGGCTGCGTGCCTTCTACTATATGCCCTCTACTGCGTGCTCTACTACGTGCCTAGCTCCCGGCTGCGTGCCCTCTACTACGTGCCCTTTACTGCGTGCCCTCTACTATATATACGGCTCCTTAATATATGCTTTGTGCCCGGCTCCTAGCTGCGTGCCTAGCTGCGTGCCCTACTGCGTGCCCTCTACTACGTGTATAGCTCCTTAATGTATGCTTTATGCCCGGCTCCCGGCTGCGTGCCTTTACTATATATACGGCTCTTTAATATATACTTTATGCCTAGCTCCCGGCTATATGCCTTCTGCTATATATACGGCTCCTTAATGTATGCTTCGTGCCTTACTGCACGTATGCCTTACTGCGTGCTCTACTACGTGCCCTCTACTACGTGCCTTACTACGTGCCCTCTACTACGTGCCCTACTGCGTGCCTTCTACTACGTGCCCTACTGCGTGTCGGGGGGGCCTACTAGTGTTCTTCGTATTCTTCGCACGATTTACACGGCTCTCTTAATTGCTATATACCTATACTTAATTTTAGTAGCGGGATATAGGCGCGCGGGGTGCGCGCCGAAAAAGTAGAGATAATCGTGGTTTACTATCTAAATAGCAATTTATTACTGTGCAAATAGCAATACTCAAAATTAAAGGTCCCCCGGCTATAGCAAAGCTTTGCTTACAGTTGTGCCCCACGGCATACTCGTATTTTCATAAGACTAAGAATCCCGGCGTGCTCTAGGACCAGGCCCGGATTAAGTAGAAGAGGTCTTTCTCCGGCGCTCGCATCAGGTGCGCCGAGCAGGCACTGCCACCCTGCTTCCTCATTCCATACCCTTCTTGATGTTTTCGTACTGCGAATCTGGGTAGCTGAGCCAGTTCTGTGATGAGTCGAGCCCTCCCAAGGCCTGACGGCTGGCACTAATGAGGGAACCGCCATCTTTGTGGTCGGCAGAGGCCTCCCAAAACATGCTGCCGCCCATACCATTGCCCTTGAGGTACGAAACCTTCTCCTTTATTATATCGGGCGTATCGAAAGAGATGAGCTCCTTGGTGCCGAAATCATAGCTGTAGTAAGCCTTGGATAAGTCGTCGTAAATTATCTTTGCGCCGGCCTTGGGCAAGGCCTTGTAGTCCCAGACGCCGTTCTCCCAAGTGCCGCTGCCCACGCCATTGAAGGGCTTGCCGATGCCGTCCGTTGACTGGAAGGATCGGCCATAGATGGGCATTCCCAGAACAATCTTTTCGGCAGGAACACCGCCCTTGATGTACCCCTTGACGGCGTCGTCGGTGTTGAAGGGTGTGGCGTTGGGATTGTCCTGCCTGGCATAGAGGTTTGCGTTGTGGCCGCTGTAGTTGCCCCACGAGCCAGCAAAGTCATATGCCATGAGGTTGATGTGGTCGAGAACCCTGCCCAAATCTGCCATATGCAGCTTTTTGTAGTTATCCGGACCAGCTGGGGCGGCAATGGAGAGCTCGAAGCGGTGGCCGGGGGCAGACTTGGCTGCGTAGCCGTCCAGCTCGTCCCGCACCGCCTGGAGTAGCAGCACCATGTTGCCGGCTTGAGTGTCGTCTGCCGGGTATTCCCAGTCGACGTCAATGCCGTCGAATCCCCAGTCCTTCATGAATGACACGGCAGACTTGGCGAAGGTAGAACGAGTAGCTGGACTTGACGCGGCAGCCGGGAAGTTGGTGGACCAGGTCCACCCGCCAATGGAGAGCAGAACCTTCATATGCCGATTGGCCTTCTTGAGTAAGTAAAGCTGCTTAATGCAGCCGTACGCATTCTTCCCAATATCGTTCCACGCTGCTCTCAGGGGTCAGCGTCGAGTTGTTGTTCCAGGACAGGGGGGGGGGACCGACAGTCGCCCGGATAGTGCTTCTCGAGATCGGCGTACGTGTCGCCAGAGTAACTTGATGGCCTGTCAGTATTTGCATAGTTGGCCGGCTTCTTTTACTACTCACACGCTGCCATCAGCTCGAAGATTCATGAAGGAATAAAGAACATGGGTGATTTCGGAGGCGGGGAGGTCAGTCGGCTGGTAGTTTCGGCCGTATATTCCCCTACGAGCTGGTAAGAGGAGCTGTTCCAGTACATGAAGAGCCACTGGTGGTTTCACAAACCAATTGGTAAAGTAGACGGAGTTGGCGAAGCCACCCGATCGCCTCTCGAGTGCGCTCTCCGTACGCACCACGGGCGTGGCAAGGCTCAGAGTGGCGTGCACTGAGGCAAGGATTGCCACAGACCGGGCAAGCATGTACAGCATGGTGAATGCTTGGGTGGGGCTGCGAGACAGGGCAGTCTTCAAGTTGGGGCACACTGGTTGGGAAGAGATGGGGAAGGGGGGGCGAGGGGGTGGAAACGGTGAAGCTTCTCGGACTCGGCACGGCTAGTCAAAAGAGCTCCATCTCGTAGCGAGGAACAGGCCAGTAATATACTTGTGCTGCAAGCCAAAGAACAAAGCCGAACCTGTGGCCTCAACAACAAAGCGACAGCGTCCTGTCACTTGACTGGTGAGCCTCTGCCATGCAAGCGTTGAATGGGGTTGGGTCATGCCAGTCCGCCTGACGCAACGCGTGCCTGAGCAAGGAAGAGAGAGGGGATGATGGGGGGACGCGCGGGTGGGCATGTTACTCGGCCAGATGATTCCCATCCGCCGACGCCCACAATCTAGGTGCCTCAACGGCGCCGTCTGGCGATACCGGAAGTCGGGTAGCTTGCCATTCTCGATCTCTGATTGCGGCAGGAGCATTCATTTCGGTCTAGCAACGTTGCTTGCTGTCCCATTTCGTGGGCACCTTCTTGGAGACGGCAATCGAGAGTGGACAGCAAGGTGTTGTGTGATTTCTCGCCGTAACCTGCTCTGAGCTCACTCCCAGGTATGGTCGGAGGGCCTTGTCGGCCTACGACAATCCTTTTGGGGCTGGTCTACCCCGGGTAAGCCTCTCTCACCCGTCAAGTGAACTGCCATGGCAAAGGCGGTTTGACCGGTAAGGGAAGGAGGAGAGGTGGCGGACGGTAAGGCGTCGGGTGTGACTGTCAGCGTTGTCCAGTGCTTGCACATAGGGCGGCAGCGACAGGAGCGCGGCTCATGTGCCGAGGCACGAGGGCATCCCTGAGTGAGCAGATAAGAAGCGGTCCTATTCTTTGTGTCTCACTTGACTGCCCCGGAGCCTCAGAGGGCGTGCCGAGGCTAAGGCGTAGCACTCCAGCATCGGCCGGTACTCCAGTCCGCGGGCCATCAAGGATTCGGCCGTACCGATCGATCGATGAGATCATCTCCGCAAGCCCATGGGGAGGGCGGGGCGTACCCGGACCCTGCCACAGCCAACAACCACCTTGGGAGCATAGCGCCACTCTTGTCCGCGTGGATGGATGCATCATCGACCCTGGTGCGCTGCTCGTCTTAGCCTGGAAAAATCGCGAGGGGGCGGCGGCTAATCCCAGGACGCGCATGAGATGAGAGAGGGTCTACAAGCTGTCTGGCCTGACACGTTCAGCCCATGTAGGATGTGACCTGCCAAGCTGAGAAAAAGTGGCAAGCTCACGAGTAGCGGACCTGCTGAAACCCAACGTGGCGGAAGCAAGCTACACGCGATTCTGTTGGCGCAGGCTAAGCAACAGCGACAACCACAAAGCAGCAGAAGAGGCCATGACGGGTGTGATGGGAATCCGTCGATGGGCGAGGCCGGGGGGGGGGGTCGTGGACGAGTGGACAGATGGCAGGGTCACGGAGAGAGGGAAAGAAGGGGTGTCGCGCCAATGGCGGTTCGCGAGGCTCGTTGGAATGTCTCTCCTTCTGGGGAGGAAAGAAGCGAAGAGAATGGACGAGCTTTTCGGAGATGGTGTCGTCGCTGGCTGACGGTCGGCTGATGGAAAGGCAGGGTCCGTCTGGGAAATCCAATTGGCTTCCTCGAACTCACCAAGGCAAGGGAAGGGGTATGTAATCACTACCTACCTACCTACGAAGTAGGTACCTAGGTAGGTACTCGTAAAAAACAGATCACACGATGTGGTGCGACGTTGCATAGAAAACAAGGCTTAAAGAGGGCCTGAAAAAGGAAGTGATCGTGGATGTAGAATAGCTCTGCCGCGCCCTACGAAAAACACGTATCTAGTGGGTTTTTTTTCTGCCCTACTTAACCGCCCTACTACCTATACCCTTAGAGGCCTCTACGGGGGCTATTAGCCTAACATATTCCCCGGCAACTAGCATGCCTCCGGCATACGAATAAAATAAATAAAGAAAATAGCACTAATTTTCCCCCTCTTATAATATCCTCGTCATCGTTATGCCTTTGCCTTCCCTCTCTACGCTCTTAATAATAGCCTAAAGGGGTATTCCTATAGGAAACGTCCTTCTAAGCGCGCCGGCCGTATATATACCTTTAATAGCCTATCCTCGTGAAATTCTAATCCCTAAGCTCCCCGAATAGGTAATCTATCTATATACACTAATGCGTATATTGCCCGGCCTTTTCTTTAATAAATCATAAAGGGTCTACGCTATCTTAGAGTTAGCTTTTAAGGCTTTCCTTCCTAGGCTAATATAGCTTATACCGTAGGGCACAACTATAAGCAAAGCTTTGCTATAGCTAGGGGATCTTTCTGCTTATCGGGAAATACGGTTAATCCCTAGGAGGAGACCTATCTAATAGCAGTATAGGATTTTAGTAGGAGCCCCGTTAGACAGGTAGCTAATAGGCGCCTAGTATTTTTAGCCGGTTTAACCCCGGCCCTACTATTAGCCAATTAGCGCACTGAATTTTTAGACTCTATCTAATCATAGCGTGTTATTTCGCGGCAGCTAATAGCCGTACTTCGTTTTTATAGCAGGGGACCCTTGCAATTAAAAAGCTTACTACACATATTAAGTAAGCAAAGCGGCTTGCCGCAACTTACACACATTCTGTGTTCTTTATAGCGCAAAGCAAGCTTTACTTAATAAGAACTCTATCTCCGGCTTTAAATCCCGGTTGCCTTTATGCCTCGTAAAGCTGCCGTTGCTAATCTGCTTTATAATGAAATATAGCTCTTACTGCTAGTCGGCGTAAGGTTATTTCGGCCAAATGTGACATCACTAGATCGGCTAAATCCCCTCTTAATAGCTATAAACACTGCCCTAATATAAGTGCGGCTTATTTTTCGTTCTATTAGTCGTTTTAATCCTTTATAATAGCATCGTCTTTTAATCTAAGGAGGATTTAACTTCGGGAGTACCTAAATAACCGGATATACCGATAGTTAAGCGACTTTATTATAGAAGGCAAGGCCTTATCCTATTCTAGTTATAATGCTCTAATGCGCCCTATAACTTCCTAAAGGATCCTATTAGTAACCTTAACTAGGCCTACGCTCTTATACGACTGCGAAGGTGCTCCTACTATCTCTACGTTACGCTAAGCTATAACTTCGCCGAATTCTCGTAATCGGAAGGACGAGCCTAGATCTATATAGAACGCTAGGGGGGATATTATTAAGGAGTTAAGCTAGCTCTTTACTTTACGTAACGCCTCTATAGCCTACGTTATACGGCACTCTATTAGCTAAGCAAATCTCGAGAAGTAATCTACAATAACTAGGATATGCTTTATCCCTAAAGCTAACTACGGAAAAGGGCTAATATAGTCTATGCTAACGACTTCTAGTAGTTGCGTAATTATTATAGGCTAGTCTAGTGCCTTTAGCTTATTTACCCTAAAGGTAGCATATAGAAAGCAGCTCGTAATATAGTTAACAATATCTCGCGCTATTCTAGGCTAGTATACGTGCGTGTATAGTCTACGGCGAGTATAGTCTGCTTGAAAGTGTCCGCTATCATCGTAAGCCTTCCTTAACACTTCCGGGATCTCTTCTTCTAGTAGGTATCTTTGCTAAGAACTTGTTAACGTTATACGACGTTAGGGGCCACACGGGGCATTAACCCGAGCCTAGACTATAGGGATGCAATAGGCTATTACGTCCCTAACGAGCCTATTATATAACCCCCTTAGCTAAGGACGGTAGGTAGGTATTCCGTTGTATTATAACTGCGGTTAGTACGGGCTAGGGGCCCTGTTTAAGAGGCTCCGGTACCTATATATACCTCCGTTAGTCCTATAGTTAGGTAGCTATATGCATCTTTATGTCTATAAGTTTAGACCTCCTTTCTTTACTCTTCTGCTATAATATTTATGCAGCTGATTTCCTACATTTAAGAGTTATAAGCCCGGCCGTATAAGCTAGGTCTCTTTCGCTTAAACAACGCTAAATCGAAGCTATCGATATCGCATTCTTTTAACAACGGCATTAGGCTCTAACCTTAGTGTTATCACGAAGAGCTAGCTTTAAAGAAGGATTAAGACGATAAAACAACACATAGTTATCCCTTATAACGACGAGGTAAAAAAGAACGATTATAGCGATATCTATATCTAGAGAGGTAAGTATCGTAACGCTTAAGGAAAGCCTTAATTAGACCCCCTAGATTTAGGCTATTAAAGGCTAGGCGAAGATCTACTACATCTAGGAATATATCGACCCGGCAGGATCCGAAGAGCTCGACGAGCCCGTTAAGATTAGCTAGGAAGAGTTTAAACGCAATCTTAGGGAACGACCTTAGAGAGGGGCCCTTACGGACGTTAAATTTAATAATAGGACTATTAACTATAATAATCGGCTTAATAATGCGACGATAGAGTTCCGTTTTAAGCAGGATAGCTATAACTTAGCCGTTGGCCTATTTAAGACCTAAGAAAAGGCTATAATTCGCATCGAAGAGCTAATAAGTAAGTTAATTAGTAAGGCTCTTAAGGGAGAGACCCTCGTATAGACCTCGCCTTAAAGCAGGATTTAGGAACTTAAATAGAAGGTCCTGCCCTTAGAGGAGGAGGAAAAGACCCTCGTAGATAACCGGTACTACTAAATTATCGGAAAAAGGGGGAATCGGGACTAGAAGGCCTAGGCCGATTAACTTAATTAAGTGATTGTCGACTCTAGGGACCTAAAAGTCACGACTTTAAATAACATTAAGATCCGATAGGATTTTCTTTAGGCTATAGAGGAATTCGACCTTAGTTAGGCCTTAAACGAGAGATTAAATAATGCCTTTTATAAATAACTTAAAGGCATCGTTAGATTAACTCCGAACCCCCTAAGGAACCTTATCGCGGAGTTTAAACGTAAGGTAACCCTTCGAAAGAAATCTAAACCTTAGGTTAACTAGAACTCTCTAGCGCCGAAGAAAGAGTTAGGGTAGTCGTAGTGCCTATATAACACTCACCGGATAAATAAGGAGAATTAGTAGGAAGCCTGCTTCTTATTCCGTACGATATTTAAAAAGGATCCCCTTAAAGGATAGGAACCGAAAGACAGACTAAGGGCTAAGATCAATAAGTAGCTTTAGGATAACCCGGAAGGTAAGAAAAAGGCTATAGCATAGAAACCCTCGGGAGTAAGTAAGGCAGACAATACGATTACGGTCCCGAATAGCGGCAATAGCAATAAGCAGGCGAATATAGTTTCTCGCATTAACACGATATTATAAGTTAACCTTACCTATATTAAGGACGAACCTCTTAGAAATAAGGTTATCTACGATTTAAGGGCGAGTATATATATATTTAATAACATTAGGTGGTTTAATAAGAAGACGTTTACCTAGGGGTCGTAAGAAGAGGTCCGCGCTAGTAAAACCGCGCTTATAGTCTAGGGGGTAAGATCCGCAGTTATCCTACTCTTAGGGGGCAAGAAGCTCCTACTCGAAAATAGCTACTATATCCTTAAGATACTAATAAGCGTCTTTTCCATTCGATAAAGGATTAAGGCTTAGGTTTATTAGAACTAGCACGATAATACGCTATTCTATAAGCCGACGGGCGAGTAGCTTACTTAGCTTAAGGAATTCGAGGACTTATACGTTATTACGAGCTTGCCGGATGCCCTAGGAACTGTTTTTACGACGAGTCGACGACCTAAGCTACCTTCGAATAAGGATCTCGCGGACCTTTAGCGTAAGCGCTTAAGGCACCTAGGGCCGGAGGCTATAAGGCTACTAGTTGATAAGTCCGTAGGCACGAAGCTTTATAGACCGGCAACCTGCAAATATAAGGTGTATGCTATAGGAAAAGCGAAACGGTAAGTCTCCCGGGACCTACTAACGTTAAGGCCGTAGGGAGCTAGGGTTTAATTTAGCTTTAACCTCTATATAGGCCCGGAAGTAAGTGCCGCGGGATTTAAATACTACGCCTTATTTACCTATATAACAACTAGCATAAGGTTCTTCTACGCTATTAAGCAGAAGACTAAGGTCCGGGACGTCTTTAAGAAGCTAATTGCAAAGCTCGCTACGCGCTACGGGATTTAAATAATTATCTTAGTTACTAACTGAGAGAAGGCCTTAATTACTAAGGAGATTAAGCAGTATACGGATAGACTTAGCCTATAGCTCTTTATATTAGCCCCTTTAATGCCGACTTAGAATAGTTATGCGGAGCGATTAAAGGCTATTGTTAAGGAAAGGGCTAGACTAATAAGTCTTAACTCATAGATCCCTAATACCCTTTAGACCGAGACCTACCGAACGGCCGTCTACCTACTAAACCTAACGCCCTTTATAAGGGTCGATAAGATAGGAAGGAGTCCTTATAAGAGATAGTAGTAGTATATAAGGGACTATAACCCCTTAAATAGCTATATTAAAGAGATCCGACCGATAATTACGTATTTACGCGTGTATAGATATATAGTATACCTAATAATAACGGATGCCCTTAAACATATTAAATCTTATAAGTCCCTCTCGTAGACTACGTAGAGGGCATATATTAGATATCTAGTTAGGTATAAGTCTACTAACTAGTTCGTTATTTAGGTCCCTTCCTTAGGATAGACGAAGCTTTTAACCTCTTTGAATATTTAATAAGTATTGATATTTGCATAGCACGAAATTGCTATTTGCACAGTAAGAACATCTAAATCTCCACTTTTCTGCACGTACCCCGCGCGCCTATGTCCCGCCACCAAAATCTAATGCCGGTATATAGCAATTAAGAGAGCCGCGCAAATCGTGCGAAGAACACCACCGACACGCAGCAGGGCACGCAGCAAAGGGCACGCAGCCGGGCACGAAGCATACATCAAGGAGCCGCACACACAGCAGAGGGCACGCAGTAGGGCACGCAGCAAGGCACGCAGCAGAGGGCGCGCAGCCGGGAGCCGGGCATAAAGCATACATCAAGGAGCCGCACACACAGCAGAGGGCACGCAGCAGGGCACGCAGTAGGGCACGCAGTAGGGCACGCAGCAGAGGGCACGCAGCAGAGGGCACGAAGCATACATTAAGGAGCCGCACACACAGCAGAAGGCACGCAGCAGAGGGCACGCAGCAGAAGGCACCTGCTATAGCTATTGAATTAACTAAATTAAGGCTATACACAATTTACGCGGCCCTCTTAATTGCTATATACCTATACGGAAAAATTAGTGGCGGGACATAGGCGCGCGGGGTACGTATAGAAAGAGTAGGGATTTAGGTATCTTACTATACAAATAGCAATTTCGTGCTATGCAAATAGCAATACTCTATTTAATTTAATAAGGATGTTATATACGATCTAAGTAGGGAAGAAGGTGCGTAGGCTTTATACACTTATACTTATAATATCCTCCGATAGATAAACGTAATTAATATACCCGAAGATAATAAAGGCGATAAAGAAGGGGCTTATAAGTACCCTTAGACCGATAAGACTACTAGACTACGATATACGGCGGCTGAATTTATGCTAGCATTTAATTATAGGAGGTAGAATAAAGGGGTAATACCCCCGACGATAGAGGGTCTATACGTCTCGCCTCCTTAGACCGGTAAGGTAGTCTCCTTCGATACCGCGATACTACCTAATCTTAAGGGTAGGAATCCCGCGACACCGGAACTAGTAATACTAAGGCCTATAAGGGAAGCAATTAGCCTTAGGACGCTTCTTTTAAAGGTCTTAGGGGTGCCTCCTCCTCTAGGGGGTAAATTAATAGCCGAAACGGCTAATATACCCGACCTTAATAGCCGACCTTATATAAAGGAGCTTTTAGACATAGAGGAAGACGTGCCGGCTTCGTTAAAGCCGTTACGCAAAGAGCGGGATATATCTTAGGGTATAAACTTTAGCAATATCGTTAAAGGGAAGAGAAAGAGGTCTTAAAAGACCCTATTTATTAATAATATTATTGCGAAGGCTTTAACCTATAGACTATATATCGAGGATATACCTCCTATACCTACCTCCTATAAGATAGCGATAGCCTCCCCCTATAAGACCTAGTGGCTTAGAGGAATAACCTGCGAAATTAAGGATTAGGAGAAACTTCTAACTTAGGTTAAGACCCTAAAATCTAAGGCTAAGAAGAAGGGAGAACCCTTAATTTTAATAAGATAGGTCTACGCCTATAAATGCGATCTATAGGGATAGATAGTTCGATTTAAGGCCCGTCTAGTTGTTCGAGGAGATCGCCAACCGGAAGATAACGAGGATACGTATACGTCGACCTTTCGAGCGAGGACCTTTAGGCTACTAATAGCCCTACTATATCTCGAGGATATAGAGTCCGCGTAGTATAACGTTAAGACGGCTTTTCTAAACATAATACTACGATTTACGGTCTACTATTAGCTTCTACCCGGTTACGTAGAACTAGGCTTATGCATACGGCTTCTACGAGGGCTATACAGCCTAAGGATCGCCCTAAAGCTCTAGTATAAGGACCTTACCGGCTTCTTTAAGTCCTTAGGCGCGGAAACCCTAATTAAGGACGCCTATATAATAGTCTATAAGGGAGTAATTATCTTCTTCTTCGTAGACGATATCGCGATAATATATCCGAAGGAGCGGAAGGATAACTAGCTAGAACTCTATAAGGCTTTTATAGCGAAATACACCGTTAACTTTATAAGGGAACTATATTAGTTCTTAGGGATTAAGATAATCCGGGATAGACTTAATAGGAAGTTATGGCTTTCTTAGGCATCTTATATCTTTAAGATAGCGAAGAAGTTTTATATAGACGATAATTCGGGCTTTAGCGCGCTTAAGATCCCCTTAACGACGGATAAGCTAATTCTCTATAAGGAAAAGGCAAGCAACGAAGAGGTCTATTACTTTCTTTCTTTAGTAGGCATAATCCTATATCCGGCGATTTATACTAGAGCGGACGCGGCGTTCCCGGCGGCACGGCTAGCCTAGTTTAGCTATAACCCGGGTCTACGATACCTTCGAGAGGCAAAGAGGTGCCTAGCGTACTTATACACTACGTAGGACCGTTGTATTTGTTTTAAAGCGACTAACGAGATAAGGAGGTTTCTCTATGCGTTAGACTCCTCGTTCGCGGACGACCCTACGTCGAGGAAGTTATTATAGGGGTATATATTCTTATTTCTCGGCGGGCCTATAGATTAGAAAGCCACTAAGTAGGCTATAGTCACGACCTCGTCTACCGAAGCGGAGCTCCTAGCTCTATTAGGGACCGCGAAAAATTAAATGCAATTTGCTCGACTTATTAAGGAGCTTAGGATCTAGGTTAAAGGCACCGCGGAGCTATAGTATAATAACCTTTAGACGATTAGGCTATTGACTAAGCTAAGTGCCTAGCTTAAGACGAATTTAAAGCATATCGACATCTATCGACATTAGCTTCGTTAGGAGGTGTAAGAGGAACGGCTTTAGGTTAAATAGATTAAGTCCACCGAGAACCCGGCGGACGGCATAACTAAGGCCCTCCCTTTGCAAAAGCACGAAGACTTCGTAAGGCAGCTCGGCATAAGGGACCGCCCTAAGGACCTAGATAGGAAGAACTAGGACAGCGCGGATAAGGCCCTCTAGGGTATGTTTTTATAGTTTGTGCAAATTTAGCTACTTATCTAATATTAGGGGTAGTATAATAGATATAGGCCGCTCCGACTAATTCGAACGAGCTATTTTATTTAATTATTATATTGTCTTTGCGTTGCTATAGTCTCTATAAGGACTATAGCAAGAGGGTGTGTTAACGTTATACAACGTTAGGGGCTATATAGGGCATTAACCTGAGCCTAGACTATAGGGATGCAATAGGCTATTACGTCCCTAACGAGCCTATTGTATAACCCCCTTAGCTAAGGACGGTAGGTAGGTATTCCGTTGTATTATAACTGCGGTTAGTGCGGGCTAGGGGCCCTGTTTAAGAGGCTCCGGTACCTATATATACCTCCGTTAGTCCTATAGTTAGGTAGCTGCATGCATCTTTATGTCTACGAGTTTAGACCTCCTTTCTTTACTCTTCTGCTGTGATATTTATACAGCTGATTTCCTGTATTTAAGAGAACTATTAGCACTACGGTGCTAAAGCCGGCCTTTAGTCTACTTAAAGCTCTACGCTCTGCTTAAGATTCGCCGTCGTGCGTTTCGGTCTAGCGGGTCCTTTAGTATTCCCTATAGTAGATATCGTAAGACCTCCCCGAAGTCCGGGTGTATTTAGAAACGCGCATCTAAGGTAGGATCCCCTTCTTTAGTCGATAACGCCTTTACCTCTACTAGGGCTTATTCCCCGTCCTATCGCTACTATTTCCGGAGTATCGTCTACTAGTCTACGGAGAAGTAGGGGCATAGGGCTTCTTTGCGTCCCTAGGGCGGCTGCAGTTATAGTTAACGTCTAAGCTCTCTAATAAGCTCCTTAAAGCCTCCCTTACTATCCTTCTAGATCTATAAGCCGGCGGCATTAATATAACCCTATAACTCTAGGCCGTTGTCGTTATACTCTTAGGAAGGAAAGATAGTCCTTAATAGCCTATCTACGGCTCTATTACAGGTCCCCTTAATATAATAGATGCGAATGTTAAGCACCCTTAACTCAATCACCTAACGGGCATAGATTCCCTTATAGCCTTATCCTAAAAGAAACTAGGTAAGCGGTATATAGTCGGTATAGACTATTAATAGGTTCTTACTGTAAAAGAAGTAGCGGTGCCTCCTATAAAACTCTACGAGGGCATAAAGTTCCCTTTAATAGGTGCTATAGTTCCTCTATGTCTTTATAAATAGAAAAGAGTTATATAGGATAGGAAAGTCCTAATTATCGCGGTGCTATAGTAGCGTATATCCGGCCCCGAATTTGCTCGCATTTATATAGAGCTATACTAGCACGTTAAATAGGTAGCTATATATCGCTACGACTACTTAACACTACGCCTTAAGAATAGCAAAAGAGAGAGCTTTACTACTACCCTAACGCTAAGGCACGTTTCCTATTAGTCTATTTAACGGCCGGGCAATCTCGGCATAATTAGGGATCTATCGTCGATAAGGTCCTACTATACTAACGAAGGACCTAACACCCGTCTAGTCTATTAGTATTAGCTACTCCTTTAGCTTTACTGCTCTCTCTAGCTTAATAAGGACTTTACCCCTAATGCGGTAGGTCTAGCCGATCGCTATAATCTCTTCTATACCGAGCCTTACCTTCTTAAAACTTAACTTAAGTAGTGCCTATAGGAATCGAGGTAAGAGATAGTCCCGCACGAAAGCCTACTACTCCTTAAATGTCTTATATTTGCTAAATACGTTATCGATGTATATATTAACGGGTGCTATATCGCTAATAGTAGGAGGGGCTATAAGTAAGGGCTTAGCAAAGGGTGTAAGGATAGGTCTTATTACAATCTTTATAAACTTAGTAAAAGAGAAAGGCGCCGTTTAGGTCCTTTAGGGCATCTTTATCGGCTGTAATTACGTAAAACCTAGTATCGCGAAGGCTAAGACGTATCGAAGTTCTAGGTCTATAGGAATAGCCTAGTATCTATGTTTAAGGTTAAATTAGCAGTAGGTTCCTACCCTAGGATCCGAGAGGTTATCGTAGATCTCGGCTAATAGTAGGATCTTTATTCCCGGTAGGTCCTCCTCGATATAGCTATAGTTAATCGTTAATCGTAGTTCTACCTATAGGTTATTCTTATCCTTAACTACTAATACCGGCTCGGCCGACTATAACGATAGCGTGCTATTCGCTATAGCTATATATTTATATATGCCTGTATTAACGCAGTCGTTTACGATCTTATTTAGCTAATACTTTTGCGGCTCGGTCTAATGTCTCCTCGGGAATCTATTCTACGGCCTTACGCCTTTATTAACGTAGGGCCTATGCGTATAAAGGTCTATTAGGGGTAGGTTATACACCGTAGTCCTATTAAGCTCCCGATAGGTAAAGAACACTCGCTATACTTCTTCCTTAAGGTCTTTTAGCACTAATAGGCCTAGCTAAATCCCTATCGTAGTAAACTAGGCTATAATAACCTCTAACGGGGTTATCTTATTAATTGGCTTCCTCTAGACCCTTCTTTGCGTTAGGAAAGGGTATATAGAAGGTCCTTCGCTCTATGGTCTAGGCTAATTAACTATATCTACGCGGTCTCTAGGGGGTAGCCTATCTTTTGCAAAGTCTATCGGGGCTATCGGGATTAAATCCT
The DNA here is from genome assembly GCA_012934285.1 of Ophiocordyceps sinensis. Lineage (NCBI taxonomy): Eukaryota > Fungi > Ascomycota > Sordariomycetes > Hypocreales > Ophiocordycipitaceae > Ophiocordyceps > Ophiocordyceps sinensis. The sequence goes on along the minus strand of JAAVMX010000006.1, from coordinate 4,224,870 downwards.
CCTTTATAGTACACTTATCCGCAACGTATAATAGGCCTATATAGTATATTCCTAGGCGGTATATTCTCTTAAAAGCTGCTTAGTCCTTCGGCTTTAATAGGCGTAGTGTATGCCCTAAAAGCTAGAGTAAAGGCTCTATAAAGAACGAGGAGAAAGGGAGGTATAGGGTATAGTTAAATAATAACACTATTAATCGCACTTTAACGATATGCTCGGGTCGAAGTAAGAGATCTAGTTTTCCAAAGATATAGTATATTTAGTAGAGGAGGAGTCTTCTTCCGATAAGGAATCATCCTCTAATATAGCAATAGCCTCTCGTATATCCTTTTTTCCTACGAACCTCTTTAGCAGTAAGGGCGCTGCTAGAGATAGCAATAGCTTCTATCGGCTACTTATAGTTATAATTAGACCTTATATCTTCTAACGTTATTCCTTAATAGCGGGAAGTCTAATCCTAAGGGTGCTTGCTCGGATATCGAATACTAAACTAATCTCGTAGAGCTACGGGAGCCCGAGTAGGATTAGGATATCGTCCTTTAGTATTCCTTTATAGAGGTCTAGTCGAACAATAGCTAGGATCTCCCGCCTAATCCCTTCGCAAACGACGGTGCACTTTATAAACTCTATAATAAGGGTCCTCGATCTATTAGCGTTTATTATTAATAGTCCTTAAAACCCGATTTCGGATAGTTGCTAGCGTAGCTAGTTATATTCTACGGTAAACTTCTGCGATATAATATTAGCTTCCGAGCCTTAGTCTGCCTAAATAGTCTGCAATAGTATAGCGATATATATAGCTTCCTACTAAGTGCTAGCGAAGATAACTATAATAGCTACTCTAAAAGTCTTTAGAGTTACTAACGCTTTTGCTAACAATTAGGTGTTATAGAAGGGCGAAGCATACTTATATACTACTACGGCTATCGGCGGCATAGCTCTTTTCCTAGGTTTAGCCTATCGCACTTACTTACGTAATAATAAATAACGAAACTGCTTAGCACCCTCCGGGCTTATTTACTAAAAGTCGGCTAAGCTAAGAGGCACTATAACCTTACACGCTAAGTTAATCTAATCGAAGGATCTAAGTCCTTCTCTTGCCTATATTTCCGTAAGGCTTCTCGGCTTAGCTCCCTTTTTTACCTTCCTAGTAATAGCAGTAGTAGTTGCTAGGAGGTCTACCTCTCCCTAAGGCGCCTTATGTCTCTTTAGCGCTTCTTTAGAATCCGTTATTAGCTAAAGCATAACGGGGACTACGTCGCCTCCTACCTACCTCTTCTTTATAGCATAAGGTAGGTTCGCCCCCCCCGCTAGCATTATAATCGCTAGGGCGCTTTAAATTAAGGCCGACGTATCCTAGTCCTTAATATCCTCCTCGGTTATAACTCTTTAAAGGCGCTTAATTATTAATAACGCTTTTGCTCCCTCTAGGTCCTAGTCCTAGTCTAGGGAATCCTAAATAGCATCGGCATCGGGCTTTAATCCTATAGCGCGGGCTCTAACGGCTAGCTCTTTATTAATACAGGTTTCCTCTATAAGGCTAGTAAGGATACTATAGCTATACTCGTTATCGCTATCTAAAAGGTCCTACGACTTAGCAAAGTAAACTACCCTCGCACTAAGCGCGGCCTCGGCAATATAGGTCTCTAGCTCCTCTTTAATATATCTATAGTTCGCTTAAACTATAACTTAAGGTAGAGGTCTAGTCCCTCCTAATTCTTTAGGCAATTGCCTATTTGCTTCCTACTACTATACTCTTTTAGCGAAATACTTCTCGCGAAGGATATCTTTTTCCTAATCCCGAAGTCTGTCTATAAATAGGGTAGAATATATTAACGGTTAGTAGCTATATTGCCCGTATATAAAGCAGATCGGCTAATCCGGAATAAAAGAGGATCTATTTATATACTAGTTCCGGGAGTCCTTTAGCTTCGATAGTCCCGCTCGGCTTCTAAAGGGCGGCAATCCTCCTCGACTACGGCCACGCAATGCTCCTCGCTAGTTATTATACGGTCCTATAGTCCTCTCCGATCTTTCTTCCTATATTTAACCTTAAATAGGCTGCTAGTAGGTAGGCTGCTAACGAATAGGCGGTATAGGGAGCACCTTTTAAGCAGGAGCTTGGCTATAAGGCTGCTTAACCACTCGTCTAGTATTCCCCCCTATCTGCTAGTATATACCTTACTTAACGTACGGGTATAGAGCGGATAGCAAAAATATAAGATCCGGTGTCGTTATAGCTATATATAGAGATCCTATATAGGATAGGGTCTGCCCTCGCTTGTTTATATTCTCCGGCGTAAGTGCTAACTAGTAGGGATTAAAGCTATACTTATCTATAAGGACTTTCTAAGCACTTTATCTAATCTAGCGGCGAATATAGTCAGCTATAGCAGTAACTAAGGCATTACGGGCTACTTATCGAGTATCGTTCGCCTTTACCGCGAGAATGCCTTAGGTCTTTTAGACAATTATTATCGCACTAGATAGACTATTAGTAGTAAGAGCATTCTACTCGATTAATCCTCGCTTAAGTTTAGCACAAGCTAATCCGTTAATAAACCTCTTAATAAAGTACGAGAGATAATAGCACTTAAGAGGGGTAAGAGCCCTCTCTTTAAGTCTTAGCCGGTCTCTGCCGCCGTACTGCCTTATAAGCTTCTAGGCTCGCTTATAGTATATAACTAATAGTTTATCTAGTTTTTGCTAAATCGGCTGCTAAAAGTTCGCATTAATTTCATCGATAAGTATTAACTTAAACTAGTATATTAACGTAGTCTCTAGTTCCTTAAGGTCCTTTAGTAAGGCATAGTCACCCTTAGCAAGCACTACGATCTCTCTAAGTCTATCCGAGCTATCTATAAACACTACGGCATCCCTAAGAAGTCCTATATTAATAGCCTAGACTACGAGAGAGGCATCTAGTATATTACTATTAAGTGCTCGAAACGTCTACTTAAGCTAGGATAGCTATCGGCTAGCGGCTCTATTGCCGTTCGAATTCCTAATCTCGGGCGCCGTAGGCAGCCTAAACTTACCTCTAGCTAATATCTCGAAGAATGTGCAAACTAACGATTTAGGTAGAAGGCAAGCGGGATTAAGGACTTCTAATAATAAGGAAAATATAGACTTCTCTAATCTTAATAGTAATATTAACGAGATTGTTGCCTCCTAAAGAGGAGATCTTGCCTTACGAAAGGCTTTACTAAATAGGTCTAGCTTGCTAGCTAGATAACGCGAAGAAGGCGTAAAGTCTACGATTCTAAGGGTCTTAAGAAAGGCGTAGCGGCGAATAATGCTTTATACACCCTAGTCTTACCACTAAAAATAGATCACACAATGTAGTACGACGTTGCATAGAAAATAAGGCTTAAAGAGGGCCTAAAAAAGGAAGTAATTATAGATATAGAATAGCTCTACCGCGCCCTACGAAAAACACGTATCTAGTAGGTTTTTTTCTGCCCTACTTAACCGCCCTACTACCTACACCCTTAGAGGCCTCTACGGGGGCTATTAGCCTAACATCGTAGGAGAAATAGGTTATACGATATACTACCTTCGCGCGCCGGGCGGGGTTTTAGTTAGTGGCTAAGTTATTATTTTAGGCGCGTGACTATATTATAGGGCGCGTTACTTTATTATAGGGCGCGTTACTCTATTACAGCGGTTTGATTTAGTAATATAGAATAAACACTCCTATTTATAGCAAAATCTTAATAATGCAGGAAGTTACAATCCTTCTAATATAGATTTCCTACTTATCGCGATAATACGCCTAAAACTATATTAACGAATTTAGCCCTTTTGCCGCCTAAAGCCCTATTAGTTGCTTTAACATCCTATTAGCCGACTCGTTACCCTATTTGTAGCCCTATTAGCTGTTGGCCGTATTACGTAGGTACGTAGATTACCCCGCACCCTAGGTCGCGCTATTACTTCTACATAGTAAAAAAGGTTTAAAATTTTCAATAATTAATAAGCCCGTTTAGCTAAGCGGCGTAAATCGTAGTTCGTAACCTTATAGCTTTATATTCGACTCCCGCCGTATGTAATTTTTTTCCCTCGTAGCTTACGCCTCGTAGTGCCTTATAGCTCGTAACCTTATAGCCTATAACCTCGTAGCCTATAGCCTATGCCTATGCCTGTGCCTGTGCCTATGCCTATGCCTTTGCCTATGCCTTTGCCTATGCGTGCGCTATAGCTTTAAGAATCCTATTAGTGTAGGCGTATTAGTAAGCGCACCGCAAAGGGTTTTCCCTAAAAACCCTACGCGCTTATAACCTCTAGATATTTAATTAACATATAGAATATAACCTTAACGTAGCTTCCTTACAACTACGCAACGCGAAGCCACGAGGTCTTTATGCAGCTATTCTAAGGACTAAAAGCCTTAAAAATACGTATTTTTAAAGAGTCACCCTTAGCTCTTTAGAAATCGGATTCCTACTAACCTATAGCGAACGCAACGCAATAACCTATAATAAACACTACCTACCCCGACCGAACCTATTAATATATTAAATATCGTAGGAGCATTCCCCCCGGGCTCTCCTTATTCTAACGACGAGGTAAGGAGCTAATTGCTTTACGAGACTCGTACCCGCGAGTCTACCGTAGCGGGCTCTAGCTCTTAGGAGTAGGAGTAAGAGTAGGAGCAGTAGCTAGAGCCTAAGAAAGGCAAAAGCGTTGCTAACCTTAGCAAATAGACTAATTAGCATTTATAGAAGCAGAGCGGCTTTAACTAAAGCATACGCGCTAAGGTCCTTAATTAGCGTAAAGACATTAAGCGCATCCTAGACATAGTTACCGCTTTATAGCTACGGCCTCGTTTATCCCTTGCTTAACTCTCTGCTTAACCTAATAGTCTATCGGCTCTTATTCCCGTTCCCCTACTTACTAAGTCTACTATATTGCCCTCTTCGCCGTAGACTATAACTCCGCTAACTACTACCCCTCCGGTAGATACTACTACTCGACCGCCTACTGCTATAACTAGCGTAGAGCGTTTCTTACGCTCTAGCTAGTAGGATTAGCTAAGGCAGTAACCGGGATAGCAGCCGTAATATCGGTAGAGTAAACACCTATAACTAGGATAAGTTATTGCATTCCCGTACGTTAAGTAAGGTAATAGTAATTAGTTTACTCTTTAGGAACGAGGCTACCGCCTCCGGATTAATTTTAATTGCCTTTAGTATATTCTATACGATGCTTTTTTCACGCCTCTACGGAGGCTTTCGTTAAGAATATCTAGCCGCGAGCTAAAGCAGCCCGCGAGATCGACGAAGAGGTTTATAATAATAGGAATAAGGTTATCCTAAAGCAGGAGTAGAAGCTATATCGGGCGGACTATACTATGCTATAGAAATTGCAGTAGATTTAGTCTACCTTAGTCGTTAGCTAGATCCCGTATAACCTATAGCTAGCTTATATAGTTAATAAGTTGTTTAAGGATTTCGACTACGTTGCTTCTTAAGTTAACGTTCGTTACTTAAGCTAGTTGCTCCTTATTAAAGGCATCTTTACCGTTCTTCGGGACTATAGTGCCCTTAATGCTCCTTTAGCTATCTTCGCGCAGTTAGCCCCCGTTAAGGACGAAGCACTCCTTAACTTCGCCTAGTGTATTAAGGAGGCGTTTCTTAACCTCCCCGATATTGAGAAAAGGAGCGCGGGTATGCGAAATATCACCGTATAGTATATACGGAATAATCTCCCGCGTATTTAGACCTAGATAAGGCTTAACATCACAACCCTCTACGGCATAGCGTTAATTAAACGTATAGTGTTATTAGCTAGCGAATAGACCCGCTATCCTATAGAGGATATATATAGAAAGCCCTCTACGTCTATTCGTACGTAAGAGGCCTCGCCCTACTAGACTTAGCGAGTTAATAAGGCTATAGGGAATAAGCCGGCTACTATAGATATAATTAAGCCGAGCCTATCCTAGCTGTCTGCCTCTATACTCTCTATACCGCCCGGCATCGTTATTGCCGACCCTTAAACTATAGACATTATAGTCTACCCCGCTAACGATACCGCCTTATCGTCTTTTGCTGCTACGTCTTAGGGTAATACCTATTTCAATTGCGGTAAGCCTAGCCATTAGGCTAAGGATTATAGGCTTCTTTCGACGCCCGCCCTTGCCTATAGAGGCTCGGGCAATACATCCTCTTCTTCGTCTTTTGCCCTAGGCCGCGATATTAAGATTACGGGCAAGATATACGAAATAGCTAAAACCCTTAGCAGCCGCTAGCGCAACCGCGGTAATACTAGAACTAGCCGCGGCCGTGCCTAACGCAGCGGCGATAGAGGCAGAGGTAGTAGAGGAAGCTATTACGGCAACTTAGGCGTTAACCGCCCGTACGTTTACTTCGACACTAAGGTCCTTAATACTAATAGCGAGGATTAAGACCCTATCTTTTAGTTTAAAGAAGATAACGCTAAAATAAACGCTATCCTCGCCGCGATATAGGAAGGAATAGATTCCGGTTATTACGACTAGGATAGCGATGCCGCTTACTATATAGCAGTAAGCGGTAGCATTAATACTAAACGGAAGCCTCTTTGTAAAGGCTTTAGTAAGCTATTTAGTGTTTTTCTTACTCGTTTAATAGTATTACTAGCTATTTCTTTATCTACGTTCTTCGACTATAAGTCGACCTTTTATTACGTCGCCTCTTCCCTTACCGATAAGCTCGCCCTATACCCTTCTTAGGTCTCCTTTACGATAAAGGGAATCGGAGGAATCCTAGGGCCTAGCGTCCGCGATAAAACCCTTATTTCGGTATAGTAGCTATACGACGACGGCTAGACCGTCTTAGTTACTATCTCTTACGGTATCGTCCTTAATAGCACATTCCCCGGCTCCCTAACCCTTAGCCGCTCTCTATTTTATACCTTAGGTCTCTTATATAAGGATAACGGCGCGATTCGCCTACGCCGCCTCTTACACTAGCCTATACTACGACCTTAGAAGTCGTACGTCTATTCTATAACGGCGGAAGAAGATAATGAGGATGATTTCGCCCTTACCGCTAGCGACGCTACCTAAGCGGTAAAGAACGACTAGCAAGCATCCTTCGCGTCGTTAATAGAGCCGATCTTTACTACGCGTTTCTATAAGACTACCCTAGAATAGGCTAAGATATACATAGACTAGTATCTCGCCTAGTTCCCCGAATGCTTTAATCTTACTCTTCGTCGTAGTAATAAATTAGCTCGAATAGTCTACCGGATTAATATAAGCGACGCTACGCTTATTCGGTAGAGCCTACGACGGTATAGTCCCTTATAGACGTAAGCTATTAAGGACTTCGTCGAGAAACATAAGGGCTCTATCATCCGGAAGTCTATTAGCCCTTAGGCTTTGCCCTTATTGTTAACACCGAAAAAGGCACCTATAGGCCTTTAGCATAACGCCTATAGCTAAGTTATTTAGCGCATTTATGCCGACTATCGCGTCCTTAACAACTATACGAAGAAGCACGTATATCTTCTACCGAATACGATAGACGAGATTTAGCGTATTGCTAGGCACTGCTATTATGCCTTTATTAACCTAAAAGATAGCTTTTAGCATATACGTATTGCTTAAGAGGACTGCGAGAAGACCGCCTTTATAACCCCCTTTAGGCTTTACGAATAGGATGCTATGCCGATAGGCCTAACTAATGCCCCGGCTATATTTTAAGCCTTTATAGAGGAAGTGCTAGAGCCGCTCCGAGCCTTTATAGCCGGTCTTTTAGATAATATAGCCCTTTAGGCTAATATACGTAAATAACTGCACGAACGCCTGCTATAGGTTTTTACCCGCGCCGCTATATACGGGCTCCTTATTAACGCCTTAAAGACTTACCTCTTCGTAGATAAAGGTGTCTTTTTAGGCTTCTTAGTCTCTACGGACGGCATCCGCGCTAACCCTTTAAAGGTTGCCGCTATTCGCTACCGCCTTATGCCGACAACTACTACGGAGATTAAGGCTTTCGTACATACGGTAGGCTATTTAAGAATATTAATCGCTAACCCGCTTTTATTATCACTAGCGTTCCTTAAGACGTCCCTAATAATAAATCTTTCGCCGATTAATAGTATACTACTATTAAAGCCTTTACCGACGACCTTAGCTTAATATTTAGTGCTAATTTTACCTATGCTTAATTAAAGGCCGACTTTAACGCCTTATTAATAAAAAATATCTCTTAGCTAGACTTCTATTCGAAGTTTACCTAACTTTAAGCCGACTTATCGTTTAACGGCACTGCTTATATCGCCTATATTTACTTAAAGGTCTTTATTTAACTTACTAGCGCCGCCGCTTTATAGGCCGAATGCCCGGCCTATAACGACTTTACGGCCTAGTCTAAGATATACTCTACGCTTTAGGATAATTAGTAGCGTATTAAGGCCTATTCGTAACTTTAGCTGCCTTATAACCCCGCTTGTCTTAGCCTTACCTCGCCCGCCCTACCTACGTCTCCTGCCGTTAACCTTATATAGCTTAATGCATTCTAGGCCCGGTTTACTAACGCCGAAAAGCAATAGCGGTTTAAGAACCGTCTTTGCCTCTACTACGCTTAGCCGGCTACCGCTATCTATACCGCCCGGACCTACCTTAATAAAGGCATCGGCGCTAACCTTAGCGCTAGTCCTAGCGCTAGTTCTAGCCTTAGCCGCGGCTGTGGCCGTAGTTGCGGTACGTCTGCCTTATGCCTCCTTAAACCCCCTCCTCCCTATTATTAGGTTCGCGCTTTTAAGTAGGGTTTTATTAAGGGTAAAGTTATAAACGACCTCCCTGCCTCTTCCCTATCCTTAGGAAATACGTAGCTCTCTCGCTTTATCGCGCGATAGAGCTCTTTATATCTAAGTTTATAGCTTTATTCGATACTAAGGAGGATCTTTGCCTCCCCGCGGGAATACAACCGTATACCCCACTTATGCCTTAATCACTTATATCCGCCGATATTATTATAAGTGCTTTAGTCGACTCCGGCTATTCTAGATACGCCTCTATATACGCTTAGACCGCGTACTGCCTTGCCCTTCCTATCCGCTAACTCCGAATCCCGCGCTGGCTTTCTTTCCCTAATAGTAGCGACTATAAGTCTAGCTCTATTACCTATTATACTTTCGCGGTCTCCCGGATTAGCGCTTATATTAAGTCTATCTACTTCTTTTTTATTAAGCTTAGCTATAAGGTTATTCTTAGCCTCCTATAGCTACTCTAGCACGACCTTATTATTAGCTAGCGTAGTAACTCTCTTTTCTTTTAGTCCCCGTTTTATCTAGCCTCCTATCTCTCGGACTATTAGCCTTATCTTATCCCGGGCCCTTCGGCTACCTTTGCCCCCTTTGCCCGCCTTATCCCGGCTTCCTTTATCCTTATTTTAAAGGGAATATAATTTATAAATATAATTCGTTTTCCCCTTGCCCCTTTTATTAAAGATTCCGACGATAAGGGCGAGCCCCTTACCGCGCTTTTACCCGCCTTTGCCCTAGGGGGGTTTCCTTTTAGCCCCTCTATTAAGGATTCTAACGACGAGGGCGAAACCCCTACCGCTATAATTCCTATTCCTGCCCGTATAGCCCTTACCTATTCTCTAGCCCTTGCCCGTTCCGTCCGCTTTAGCGACGTTCTAAAGTTTATTCCTCCTTCCCTTAGCCTTTCCCTTTCTGCCTTTTTTAATATTCCCAACGCGGGTAAACCCGCCTATCCGGACTCCTCCCGCTAGGTCGACGATACTAACTCTAACTCGGGCTATAACTCCGATAGCCCGGCTATTCTCTATCTTTCCCGCTACGTTCGACCTCTTTGCCTTTATCTTATCTATAAGACCGCTAGCTACCGCCGTCCCGTACTATAGCCGAGTTGTAAGACTATTAGACCTTAGCCTTTCTGCTTTTCTTCCTTTAATAACTTAGCGTTTAACGTCCGGATGCTTAATATCAACGCGATAGTAATATTTTACCGGTAGCTTAAAGTCTAGACCTCTTAGACTTCGATTAAGGACCTTAGCGCTAAGCTATTGCTTATTAAGACTCTATTACCTATCGACTAAAATATTCTTAAGGACTTTTGCTAAGCCGTTTTAATTAAATATATAAACGCCGACGATATAAAAGCCTATTTTAACCCCTGCCTTTATAACTTTATCGACGATTACCTTAATAAGATTTGCCTTAATAAAACCTTATTTAACGATATTGCTAAATTCTTCTAAAAGTAGGAAAAGGTCTTTTATACGCTCGACGAGCTTTAGGCTAAGGTCTTAAAGGAGCTTTACTATATAATCTATATATAGCTTAAGAGCGAGGCCGATAAGCTCGCCTTTTATAGTACCGTTAATACTTAAATTAACCTTAAGGAAGGAATATACCTTCCTTATACTTATATTTACCCTTTATCTAAAGCCGAGAACCGGATCGTCTATAAGTATGCTAAAGAATAGCTTAAGAAGGGCTTTATCCGCCGCCTTACCTCCCCCGCTATTGCCTTTATTATACTTGCCTATAAGCCTAATACAAGCGTCCGTTTTTGCGTTAATTATCGCGGCTTAAATAAAGCTATAATTAAGAACCGTTTTCCTTTATCCTTTATCTACGATACCCTCGCCTATATCTAAAAGGCGAAGGTTTTTACTAAGATCGACGTTATTATAGCGTTTAACCGTATTTATATTACCGAAGGATATAAGTAGAAGACCGCTTTCGCTATACGGTATAGGCTTTTTAAGTATTATATTACCTTTTTAGCCTTACCGCCGCTTTATCCTACTTTTAGAGTTTTATTAATACGGCCCTTTACGGTGTCCTTAATAAATTCTACTCCGCTTATCTAAACGACGTCTTAATCTTCTTAGAAACGCGGGAGGAATATTAGGCTTACGTTAATATAATCTTTAAGCGCCTTAACGCTACCGGCCCTTAGCTTAACGTAGATAAGTATAATTTCTATATTACCGAGACTAAGTACCTTAGCCTAATTATCTTAGATAAGGGCATTCGTATAGACCTTAAAAAAGTTCGTAAAGTCTTAGACTAGCCTACCCCCTCTTTTATTAAGGACCTTAAGCGCTTCTTAGGATTCGCTAATTTTTATCGGCGTTTTATTTATGGCTTTTTTAAGCTTATAAACCCTTTAAACGCCCTTACTAAGAATTCTACACCTTAGATCTAGTCCTCTACCTACGCCTACGCCTTTAAAGCCTTTAAGCACGCTTTTACTACCGCCTTAATCCTTATATACTTCGACCTTTATTATAAGACCGTAGTTTAAATATATAAGGAAACGAGCTTAGGGGGGGTATATAACTATTGTTGATCTACGAAGGGACATAGCTATAGACTAGGTCTAAATGTCTATATATACGATATAGAGGTTATATAGGATAATATATAATATAACCTAATACTATAATAGTATATCCCCCTTAAATCGGCGTTCGACTTAAACGCTTAAAAGGGGCAATAGGCTAACGAAAACAAAGGAAATCTATATTAATTAGTCCTAAAAGCGGGCCTAATATAGGACGAGAGAGGAATAAAGAGAAATAAAGGGTAAAGCTAAGAAACTAACGCATGCCGTCGTAACGTAAATTATATTAATAAATTATATTCATTATTACCTAGGTAAAGAAGAAGACGTAAGGAAGGCTATATAACAGGCTGGCTTAGGTTTAGTCGGGTTAAAGGCGTAATAGGCCTTAAGGTCGTCCTAGCAGCCGTTAAGGTAGGAGGAGTCCTCTTACGTAAGGGGGCTATAACGCTATTAAACGCGATATTTAATCTTCCTAAAGGCGTATTAGCGTTACGTAAGGATAGAAGAAAACTCCTACTTAAGGTATATATTATCGCCGTCGTTATCGCTAAGGGAAAGGAGAACGCTATTATTAGCGGGCCGGACGTTAAGCTTTAACTAGCCGGGCAAAAGAGGCTTTTAGGTCTTAGTAAGGAGGGATTAATAAAAAATAAGGTAAAGGCGGCTGCCCTTAAGGAGGCGAAGAAGATACGCCGTTTTATATACCTTAAGGACTTTATATAGGCCTTCCCGTTTATAGTCGAGCTTTTTTATAAGGCGGAAGGTCTAGATTTAGCGAATGCTAAGGAATACTATATCGCCGGGCTAATACGCTAGGGCGGGAGTCCGCTAGGCGTCTACGTAGCGAGCTTAAGTAGCTTAAGTATCCTCGATTCTATTATAAAGGAAGTTAGAGATACGCTAAAGGCGGGAAGCAAGCGCGTTACCGTAGAGGTATTCCTTCTATTACTAAAGGGTTATATTAGGCGGGGGGGACTAAAAGGCTTAGTGCTAAGCTTTAGGTAAAAGCTATAGTTAGCGAAGAAAAAGGAAAGGCCGGGAGATTTAAAGACTAAATTATTAGTAATAAACTTAGCGAAAGGAAGGAGTTCGACTTAATCGTCCTAAAGGTAGGTAGTATAATAACGAAGGTAAACCTTTATTTAAGCATTTGCGATCTTAGTCTAACCGTCGGTCTAAGGGTAGTAGGCGGAGCTAAGGTAAAGACGGTAACTAAGGCGACGATTAAGCTACTACTAAAAGGCCGAGATAAACTAAGTGCTATAGTCGCTAATAATAAAGGCTAGGGTACTATAGAGGGACTAAACGTAGGAAATAAATACGTTAATAACGTCTTTAACGATTATTAAAGGTATTAAAACGTAGTAGCGTATTTTCGTAAGGCGGTCGACGATAATAAGGATATTAGAAAACTTAACGCTATTATAGCGGTAGATAGGGGCGTCGGTAATAAAGTCGATAGATAGATTAGTCTATAAGGCGAAGGGAATACTTAAGGGCTAGAGTAAGCCTTAAAGGGGGGAACGAAGGGACTTAGCTTATAGGCATATATAATAATTCCGTACGAAGCTAGAAATAGACTTATATATACCGGGCTAGATATAGGACTAGCGGTAGAGGCTAGCGGTCTTCGTACGTTTAAGGTAGCTAGAAAAGGGGGAGGTATAAGCGCGGACAAGGACCTAAAGGATTAAGGCGTTATTAAGAGGAATAAAAAGCCGGCCCTAAAAAATAGAACTAGCCTTAGACCTTAAAGAGAGCGGTCTTAGGGATCGAGCGGAAAGGGGCTTAGAGGGGGTAAGGCTAGCCGGGCTAAGGGGACTAAAGAGCTATATAAATAGCGGAAATAAGCGGGGAGGAGGAATAAGCCCGGTCGATAAGATTATCGTTCGGCTTGAAGTTATCGAGGGCGTAAAGGTCGAAACAGTCGGAATTATATTTATAAATTATATTTATAAACGAATCGGACTCCTTAATAGTATTAAAGGCGGTAGTATTAAGGTAAAGGGAGGCATTAACCTTAGACTTAAGGAGGATAACCTAATATCGGTAGTTAATCCTCTTATCGGCTTAGTTAGTAAGGGAGAGTAAGCGGGAGCCGGGCAAGCGGCTAAAGGCGTCGGGGAGAATAGGTTAAACGCTAGGCTAAAAGACAATCTTAAAATTAAAGCGACTAAGGAATTCGGCCTAGCGGGCCTATCGCTAGTTTAAGAGCTTAATAATTATAAAATACTAAAAATTCTTATAATCTAAGGCTATCTTAAACTTAGGTAGGCCTTTAAGCTTAAGGCGTTACTCCTCGAGAGATTTTATAATCGCGATAAGTTATTTATCGTAGATCTCGTAATTATACTCTTAAGCGGAGTATTTTAACGAAAAGAAAGCAATTAGATAGTAATAACTATCGTCGAAGAGCTATATTAGTATAGTTTTAGCGGCTTAGTCGGAAGTATCTATTTAAACTATAGTCTTATAATAGGGGTTAAAGTATATAAAGACTAAGGCGGTAGTAAAGGCGTGCTTAGGGGCTTTAAAGGCGTAAGCGTAAGCGAGGGACTAGATCTAAAGGGTAGAGTTCTTAGTAAAAGCGTTTAAAGGGTTCGTAAGCTAGTCTAAGACTATATAAACCTTTTTAAGGTCTATACGAATACCTTTATCTAAGATAATTAGGCCGAGGTACTTAGTCTTAGTAATGTAGAAATTTTACTTATCTACGTTAAGCTAAAGGCTAGCGGCGTTAAAGCGCTTAAGAACCGTATTAAGGTAGGCTTAGTATTCCTCCCGCGTCTTTAAGAAGATTAAAACATCGTTTAAATAGGTAGAGTAAAAGTTATTAAGGATACTATAAAAGGCCGTATTAATAAAACTCTAGAAATAGGATAGGACGGCGGTAAGGCTAAAGGGGGTAATATAATACTTAAAAAGCCTATACCGTATAGCGAATACGGTCTTTTATTTATATCCTTCGGTAATATAAAGGCGGTTAAACGCCGCGATAACGTCGATTTTAGTAAAAAACTTCGCCTTTTAGATATAGGCGAGGGTATCGTAGATTAAAAGCAAGGGAAAACGGTTTTTAATTATAGCCTTATTTAAGCCGCGATAGTTAACGCAAAAACAAACGCCTTTACTAAGCTTATAGGCAAGTATAATAAAGGCAGTAGCGGGGGAGGTAGAGCGGCGGATAAAACCCTTCTTAAGCTGCTCTTTAACATACGCGTAGACGATCCGGTTTTTAGCTTTGCTAAAGGGATAAGGGTAGGTATATAAAGGTTATATTCCTTCCTTAAGGTTAATCTAAGTATTAACGGTATAGTAAAGGGCGAGCTTATCGGCCTTACTCTTAAGCTATATATAGATTATATAGTAGAGCTCCTTAAGGACTTTAGCCTAAAGCTCGTCGAGCGTATAAAAGACCTTCTCTTACTTCTTAAAGAACTTAGCGATATCGTTAAAGGAGATCTTATTAAGGTAGATCTTATTAAAGTAATCGTTAATAAAGTCGTAAAGGCGGGGGTTAAGGCAGGCTTTTGTATCTTTAGCGTCTATATATCTAATAAGAATAGCTTAATAAAGGTCTTTAGGAATATCTTAGTTATTAAGTAGCGGAGGCTTAGTAAGCAATAGCTTAGCGGTAAAGGCCTTAATTAAGGTCTAAGAGGTCTAGACTTTAGGCTATAAGTAGAATATTACTATTATATTAAGAGTATTACTATTTGGCCTAGTATAAATCTCTATTTAGCCTAGTGATATGTTTTTTCGTACCTACGCATACCTCTAAAAACGCCTAACCCCGTACGCCTAGCCGCGTCTATATAAATACAGTGCGTATATATAGTAAGCCGGGGACCGATTCTTTCTTTAATTCTTTATATACGAATACGAATACCCGGCTCTTTATTACGTGCCCGGCTCCCGGCTGCGTGCCCTCTACTACGTGCTCTACTACGTGCCCTGCCGCGTGCCCTCTACTACGTGCTCTACTGCGTGCCCTCTACTATATGTGCGGCTCCTTAATGTATGCTTCGTGCCCTGCTTCGTGCCCTCTACTGCGTGCCCTCTACTGCGTGCCCTCTACTGCGTGCCCTCTACTACGTGCTCTACTGCGTGCCTTACTGCGTGCTTTACTACGTGCTTTGCTGCGTGCCCTACTGCGCGCCCTACTGCGCGCCCTACTGCGCGCCCTGCTGCGTGCTCTACTGCTGTTAGATCCGCGGGTAAAGGGATCACATATAGGATCACGTGCGGGATTACGGACGGGAAATTAGGCTAAGAGACCCCTTAAATAAGGTCTCGAGGCAGCCCCTTTTCCGGCACAATAAGCATTAAGAAGCATTATTATCACATATATAAATATACTGCTTTCAGCGGCCTTATAGCCGCTGTAGCGCCCTAACGGCCGCTATAACATATATCTCTCGCATCCTTATTTAGTAGGCCGTAGATCGAAGATCTAATAATTAAGAGTCTTAGTCTTCTAGCTAAAAGCTACTAAGAGAAGCCACTATTTAACTATTAGGCCCCCTTTAAACCGCGAGAAAAGCCTAGCTAATTATACTCGGCAAGAGGACTAGATTCCTCTCGCATCGAATAAGAAGCCCGCGAGAACCACCTCGCGGTACTATATCGAACTAAGCCCGCGAGAACTATCCTCGCAGCATTATTATCGAATAAAGCCCGCGAGAACTTCCTCGCGGCACCTTATTAAATAAAGCCCGTAACACGCGGCAATATATCGAAAAAGCCCGTAAGACTCGTAGTACTAATATATCGAAAGAAAGCCCGTAAGACTTACGGCGCTAATATATCGAAAAAGCCCGTAAGACTCGCGGCACTAATATATCGAATAAAAGCCTATACTAAGTAGCACTAATACATCGAAAGAAAGTCCGCAAAAGACCACCTTACGGCACTAGAAAGAATAATATATACTGCTTTTAGCAAAGGCGAAAAGGGGTAATTCCCTAGCTAAACACACATCCTACTACTACTAGTAGAGGCGAGAGGGTAATTCCCTCGTTAGCTAGCTAAACACATATCCTACTACTAGTAGAGGCGAGAGGGTAATTCCCTCGTTAGCTAGCTAAACACACATCCTACTATTAGCAAAGGCAAGAGGGTAATTCCCTTATTAGCTAGCTAAAATAAATAAGCCTATAATTAAAGAGCAAACCCCTCCGTAGTATTAAATAAGCCTATATTAAGGAGCAAACCCCTCTATAGCATTAAACAATAAGCCTATATTAAGGAGTTAACCCCTCCGTGGCATTAAATAAGCCTATAATTAAGGAGTTAACCCCTTTATAACATTAAATAAATAAGACTATATAAGCTATTCGCGGCGAGCGGTAGAGACCCCTCGACCGTATACTTAGATAAAACACTTAGATAAGACATAAGCTATTAGCTTATAAGCTAATAGCTCGCGGTGGCGGAAGAAAAGAAGACTCTTTCGTCGTTACGGTAAATATATCGCGGCGGCGGGAGGAAGACTCCCTCGTCGCGTATACTTATATAAGCTAATAGCTCGCGGCGGCGGGAAGAAAAGAAGACTCTTTCGTCGTCGTAGTAATAATATATCGCGGCGGTAGGAGGAATACTCTCTCGTCGTAGTATATATATCGCGGCGAGAGAAAGAAAGAGTCCTTCGTCGCGGTAAGCGGTAAAGTCCCTTATCGCGGCGAGCGGTAAAGTCTCTCGTCGTAGTAGTAATAATATATTCGCGGCGGCGAGAAGAGAAAAGAAAGACTCTCTCGTCGTAGTATATAGTAATCGCGGCGGCGAAAAGAAGAAGACTCTTTCGTCGTTACGGTAAATACATCGCGGCGGCGGGAGGAAGACTCTCTTATCGTAGCATATATATTTCGCGACGGCGAGAGGAGAAGAGAAAGACTCGCTCGTTGTAGCACGCATTTCGCGACGGCGAGAGGAGAAGAGAAAGACTCGCTCGTTATAGCACGTAGTAGTCGCGGCGGCGGAAGAGAAGACTCTTTCGTTATTACGGCAAGCGCTCGCGGCGGCGGGAAGAAAAAAGAAGACTCCTTTATTATCGCGGTAAATAGCTCTCGTAGTAAATATATATAACGCGGCGGGAGGAAGAGTCCTCCGTCCGCGTATTTATCTAATATATAAGCTAATAGCTCTCGACGAGCTAATAGCTCGCAGCGGCAGAAAGAAGGAAAAGTCCCTTTCCTTTATATATACTTACTTATTTAAGTAAGCAGCTCTTACAGCGAGCGGTAGAGTCCTTCGTTACACTTATTTAAGTAAGAAGCTCTTAAGTAAACGGCTCTTAAGCAAGTAGCTCTTACAGCGAGCGGTAGAGTCCTTCGTCACACTTATTTAAGCAAGTAGCTCTTATAGCGAGCGGTAGAGTCCCTCGTCGCACTTATTTAAGCAAGTAGCTCTTAAGCAAACGGCTCTTAAGTAAGCAGCTCTTATAGCGAGCGGTAGAGTCCTTCGTCGCACTTATTTAAGCAAGCAGCTCTTAAGCAAACGGCTCTCGAGCAAGCAGCTCTTACGGCGAGCGGTAGAGTCCTTTATCGCACTTATTTAAGCAAATGGCTCTTAAGCAAGCAGCTCTTACGGCGAGCGGTAGAGACCTTTATCGCACTTATTTAAGCAAATAGCTCTTAAGTAAGCAGCTCTTACGGCGAGCGGTAGAGTCCCTCGTCGCACTGATTTAAGCAAACGGCTCTTAAGTAATATATATATCGCAGCGAGCGGTAGAGTCCTTCGTCGCAGCGAGCGGTAGAGTCCCTTATCGTAGTAAGACGAAAGACTACCCTCGTTACGAATACTTATTTAAGCAATACGCATATTACGGCGAGCGGTAGAGTCCCTTATCGCAGCGAGCGGTAGA
Organism: Ophiocordyceps sinensis; assembly: GCA_012934285.1. Taxonomy (NCBI): domain Eukaryota; kingdom Fungi; phylum Ascomycota; class Sordariomycetes; order Hypocreales; family Ophiocordycipitaceae; genus Ophiocordyceps; species Ophiocordyceps sinensis. Next base: position 4,206,697 of record JAAVMX010000006.1, on the reverse strand, counting down.
ATCCCTCTCCTTCGTATATACTTACTTACTTAAGTAAATAGCTCTCGCGGCGTCGGAAGACTCCCTCGTCCGTATACTTATTTAAGCAAGCAGCTCTTAAGCAAACGGCTCTTAAGCAACCAGCTCTCGCGGCTTTATCTACATTACTTAATCAATAACTTAAGCAAGTAGCTCTCGCGGCGACGGAAGACTCCCTCGTCCGTACCTATTACGGCAATATAAGCCCTCGACTTTATATAAGCCTACGGCTAAACGAGCCTTAGGAATACGACCCTAAGCTATATACATAAGCCTTCGGGAACACAACCCTCGGCTATACATATACGAGCCCTCGGGAACACGACCCTCGGCTATATATAAGAGCCCTCGGGAATATAACCCTTAGCTATATATATAAAGCCCTCGGCTATACATAAGCCTCGGCTATACGAAGCCCTCGTCCGCCCGCACACTCTAATAAACTACACGAACCTTCCGAAGCGATCGACTAATATAATATAGGAGGAATTAAGCGGTACCGTTAAACGATAAGTCGGCTTAAAGCTAGGTAAACTTTAAATAAAAGTCCGGCTAAGAGATATTCTTTATCGATAAGGCGTTAAAGTCGGCCTCTAACTAAGCGCGGGTAAAATTAGCACTAAAGACTAGGCTAAGGTCGTTAGTAAAGGCTTTAATAGTAGTATACTACTAATCGGCGAAAGACTTATTATCGAAAACGTCTTAAGGAACGCTAGCGATAATAGAGGCGGCCCGGCCGGTAAGCCGGCTAGCCGCGTAGAGAATACGGTCTTATTCTATAGGGTATAAAGCGGCGTCCTAACGGAGCTTAATAATAAGGCCGTTGCGCTAGGTCCGGAAAGCTTCCTAACGTTGCTTTTAAGTGCTAGAGTTACCGGCGAACCTCTCGGGGTCGGCGATATAGGAACGGGTAAGGGCAGGGGTAGGGGTAAGGGCTAAGGCTTAGTCCTAGGCTACATTACGCTCGGTAAGAATAAAGAGAGAGAACGTAGTATAGTTAAGCTAGCGCTAAAGGTCGGCGGCGTGCTTTTAAGAGATAAGTACCCTTATATCTAACTTAACGTAAGTATTAATAAGGTAAGTAAGGGACTCGGCCTATAGGGCGCATAAATAGGGGTAGCGTAAGCTTAGATATAGGCGAATAAGTCGAATATAGGCCGTTAGGCCTAAAGCAGAGTATCGAGACGGGGATAGCTGGAAATATAGTCGTTCTAAGGCTTTAAGTCGGCGGGAGTCGGCGGAGTAACAGCCGGGGTAGCGGACGAAGGATCGGTCTCTATAACGAGGTCGGATATCGTAGATTAGATAAGGCAACGAAGAAGATAACGGGGAAGGGGTAAGGAGGGAAGAAGGAAATCTTATATAATTCGCGTTAAGACGGCGTATTTACACCGGGAAAATTCTAATAATCGAGGAAAACTTAGTCGAAGAGGTCCGGCAAGGAGGCGAACTCGCGTCGCGAAGAGGGGAGATTAAAAAAGAAAGGGGTAAGATAGCGAGATTATTAATTAAAGGCGATAGGATAAAATAGTAGATTAAACTATAGGGAAACGAGCTTAAGGGGGGGTATATAATTATTATTCATCTACGAAGGGATATAGCTATAGACTAGGTCTAAATGTCTATATATACGATATAGAGATTACGTAGGATAATATATAATATAACCTAACACCGTGATAAGATAAATGGTTTTAAAAGAAAAGAGCTATAGAAGGAAGCTTTAAAAACGCCTAGAGTGCGTATTTACCGTGTTATTATATAGGCTATTCGGCTAAGGGGACTAAGCTGCTAAAAGCGTGCTAATATAGCTCCTTAACGATAGTCGTTACTATCCGGTTGCCTTCTTTTCGTCTAAATACTCCGCTTAAGAGTATAACTATAAGATTTACGATAAAGAACTCCTCGCAATTATAAAATCTCTTAAAGAGTAGCGCCTTAAGCTTAAGGGCTTGCTTAAGTTTAAGATAGACTTAGATTATAAAAATCTTTTGTGTTTTATAACTATAAAACTCTTTAACTAGCGGTAGGCCCGCTAGGCCGAATTCCTTAGTCGTTTTAATTTTTAGATTATCTTTTAGCCTAGCTCTTAAACTATTCTCCTTAACGCTTTTAGCAATGCTAAAAAGGAAGCTCTACAATCTCCTCGCATAGCCGCCGAGGTTAATACTAGATTATAAAATCAATTTAGACTCGAGAATCGGATTCCTTAGACCCGGTTGCCCTTAAGCGCGATAGCGCATCGGGGGACGGACGCGGGCTACGAGCCGATAGACGTTAATATTACGAGAAGGGGGTTAAAGGCTAGCGTATATAGCCTACCGACTACTAACGAAGCGCCCCTTAAGCCCGGGGCGGGTAAGGAGAAACTAATAGGAAGGGATAGTGCCGCTTACCTAAAATTCGCGGGTCTAGTGCCTAAGGAGGCCCTTTAAGGCGTCTAAGGGGCCTTTAAGTCCGTTCTTTAAGGCTACCTAAAGGAATAGGAGGAGAAGATCCGAGCGGATACCGCGGTCTATACGACCGTAGGCTAGCTTAAGAAATCGGTTAAGGAATCGGTAAAGGAGGCTATTAAGGCGGCGCTCCTATTAAAGCAAGCGTCGAAGTCTTAGGCCGACGTAGCTATAGCCGCTATCGCGGCTACTACCGTCGCGCCCCCGACGCGACGCTAGCCTACGCTTAGAGGCGTTAGCGGTAGCTATAACATTAGGGCTAATAGCGAGAAGCCGACTCTTGCCCGCTATAAAAACTAGCTTACGGTCTAATATAAGGGGATCGCCTTAGATCTCTAACGTAAAACCCTTTAAGCGATCGTTAACGACGTTAATCGCGCCTTTAAGGAGCCCGCCGTAAAAGCGGCGCGGGTCCTCCGTAGCGGCGATATCGCGCTTATATTTAAGCAAAATGCAAAGAAGTATAAGGCGGATAGGGAGTAGCTAGAGAAGGCTTTCGGGAAGGAGATAATACTATTCTATAGCGGCTTTACGGTAATAGTAAAAGGCGTCCCGATAATAGTCCTCTAGAGAAGGGATAACGCCGCTCTAGCAGCCGAACTAGCTAAGGCGAACGACGTCGAGGTTATTTACCTTTACCCTAAGAGGGCCTATATAAGGGCGGGCATAAAGGCGACCTTAATTATTACGGTAAACGGCGTAAAGGCGGCGAATAAGCTCTACGACTTTAGTATAGTAATATAGGCGGAGATTTTTAATATAAAGCCCTTCGACGATACGATCCGGCCGAGGTAGTACTACCGGTGCTTTTAGTATAGATATATCGCGAAGTATTATATAGTAAAGGCGACGTACGGGCGGTATACGTTAAGACTATACGATAAAGCTATATATACGGCTACTATAAGGCAGATCCTATACCGGTGCACCCTCTATAAGGGGAGACACGCGGCGTAGGATAGGCACTGCCTTAAGACGGAGAAGCTTTAAGATAGGGCTTAGGAGGCATACTCCTAAAGGCCGAGGCGTTTCGCCGCCGCGGCGACGCCGACGGTGCGCCTTAAGCCGGCGCCGCCCTATATATAGCCCTTTCCTTTTCCTACTACGCCGTAGACGTCGCCGTCGAAATAGCGACGATAGGACACCCCCCCCCCCCCCCCCCCCCCCCCCCGCTACCCGCCCTTCCCCCCGGCCGGCCTTAGGACATTACGAGGGCTAGTCGGGCGTAAGGCTAGTTAACTATTCGCGGGTATTTACGGTCGCGGCCGGCCTTAGCGTCGGCTAGGGCTCGTACCGCTACGGCCGAGGCCGCGCCTATACCTAACGACAACCCTTTTTCCGACCCCCCTTAATATTAAATATCTTTTACTAGAACACCGTAAGGATAAGCGCGAATATACACCTCGCGCTTGCCGCCCTTAAGGCGTACGATATTATAGCACTTTAGGAGATACCGATTAATAGTAGGATAAAAGCCCCGGCGTGCCTAAGGCGGTACGACTATAGGCTTATCTTTAGGGCGACCTAAAGCGCGCTATATATCTATAAGAGGCACGGCATCGATACGTAGACGAGCGACTAAAGGGTAGACTAATATAGCGTTACGTTTACTAATTTTAATACTATAGTTTTTTTAGTTTACTCCCCGCTAGTTAACTCCCCCCTCCTAACTACTTTACTCCTTAACCTTACGGTGAAATCGTTACGCACTTAATGCGTCCTCGTCGGGGACTTTAATAGCTATTACCCGCTTTAAGACGCCTATAAGCGTACCTTTAGGAATAGTAAGGACCTCCTAGAGCTAGCGGCGCGATAGCGCCTTAGACTTATAACCCTTAGGGGCTAGGTTATATATATCGCCTCTAAAGGCTAGAGGAACGGCACGATAGACCTCGCCTAAGCGTCTTAAGGTCTAAGCGTAACGTACCGTAGAAACGTAGGCTTCGTCGGATCGGATTATATATCGCAGCGGCTAAAGGTAGATATAGGGCCGCTAACCTACCGGCCGGCGGCCTAGACGATAGGACTTAACCGCCTTTAGAGAAAACTCGACCCGGATAAGGCCTAAGCGGCGGCTATCGTAAAGTTCTAGCTAAAGGCCGCGCTAACTACGCCTATAACCCTTAGGGAGGTCGAGGCGTACGCGGACTAAGTAGTTACCTAATTGACCGAGATTACGAAGGACTATATACTTAAGGCCCGGGGCTATACCGATAGCGGCCGCCTTAACTAATAGACTATAAAGGTAGACTAGTATAATAGGGAGGCTAAACGCGCCTTTCGGGCGTTCTTAGCGTCCGGCAACTAAACGACCTAGGAGACGTTAAACGAGGCGAAGATAGCCCTCTAGCGTGCCGTCGTTACTGTATAACGAGACTCCTAGCGGGAGCTTACCTACGATTCGGCCGCTAACTAAGCCCTCCTCTAGAAGATCGAGAGGTAAGCGCGGCTTTAAAGCGGCAGCCTACTATAGGCGATATATATCCCCGACCTAAAGAGACCGAGCGACCCGGCGGGGCCGGCCTACACTTACGTAGAAAAGGCAAAGACCCTTACGGCCCGGTTTTTCCTACCCCCGGTAGCGAGAGGCGAGGGGAGCCCTAAAGCCGCCCGGGAGGCCTATATAATACCGTAGCGTTTTATAGTCGGCGACGTTAGGTCGGCGGTTAGGAAGATAGCGTTATAGAAGGCCGTAGGGGAAGACGGCCTCCCGATAGGGCTTATTAAAGCCTATAAGGAACTATTGCTTAAGGTGCTTACGGTATTGCTTAACGCTAGTTACGACGCCGGGCATTTTCTAAGACGGTTCCGATATACGGCTATTATCGTCCTACCGAAGCCTGGGAAGACAGCGGCCTAGCTCTAATAAGCCTAAGGGTAGAGACTAATCTCCCTCCTTAGTATAGTAGGGAAGATCCTTAAGGCCGTAGTCGCGAGGAGGATCGTAGACGCGGCGGAGGCGTATAACCTTCTGCCTAAAGGGCAGATAGGGAATAAGACCGAGAGGTCTACTAAGACGGCGATACGACTTATAATAGAGCTCGTAAAGACGACGTAGGCCTAAGGAAGAGTAGCGTCGTTTCTCTAGCTCGACCTTAAGGGAGCTTTCGATAGGGTAGACTATATATATCTTATCGAGACCTTTTATCTAAGGGGTTTCTTAGGTTAGGTTATCGCGTAGGTTAATAGCTTCCTTAAGGGGAGGACGGCCCGGCTCTACTTTAACGACGCGCCGGCGGAGACTTAGGAAGTGCCTACGGGCGTGCCCTAAGGCTCGCCCTTCTCCTTAATCCTCTTCCTCCTTTATATCGCGTTACTATACGACGACCTTAAGCCGGAGATAGGGGTTACTACCGTCGGCTTCGCTAATGATATAAACCTCTTCGCCTACGGTAAGACTATAGCCGCGACTATATAGCGTTTAAGGAGCGCTTAAAAGAAGTACGATAAGTAGGTAAAGGAGGTCGGCGCTAAGTTTAAGCCGGAGAAAAGCGAGCTTATCTACTTTACGAAGACCTATAAGCCGGTACTAACGAAGATTTAGCTTAAGATAAATGTAGTCTAGCCGGTCGAGGATAAGCGGTTCCTTAGGGTTTAGTTTAACCGGAAGCTACGATAGAAAGCCTAAGTTAGGAAGCTTAAGACGAAAATAGGCATATAGGCGCTAGCCCTTACTAAGCTCGCGGCGTTTATATAAGGCATACGATTAAGAAACGCGAGGACGGTTTACGCTAGCGTAGTTTAAAGCGCGCTCGCCTATAAGGCGTTAACGTTCTATAAGCCTACGCTTAAGGGGGGGAAACCTAATAGCTTAGTAAAAGCGCTTATAGTATATTAGTCGAGCTGCCTATAGGTAGTAGCTAGGGCGTTTAAGGCGACCTTAATCTAGAACCTAGAGATATAGACGGCGGTCCTACTACTCGACCTTTACCTTAACGACCGCCTCGCGCGGTATAAAGAGCGCACTAAGGAGTCGGGTATAGCGGACCGGATCCGACGCGCCTACGAGAAGCCGGCGAGAGTATTGCCTTAACCCCGTCGGCCGACCCGACCGCTAGGCCGGCCGCACAACGCATGGCTTTAGGACTAATGCCCTTAGGGTACTATAACGGAGGAGGCGGTCCTCCGCGATTAGGAAGCGCGGTAGAAGGAGGATCTCTAAGTAGTAGAGGCGAAGCGGCTATAAAAAGCCCGGCAGCCGGTAGACATTAACCCTTACTTTAACCGGCCGAAGAAAGCGCTAAAGGTATATAACGGGTTATATAAGCACGAGAGCTCCGCGCTTATTTAGATCTAGACCGGGAAGATCGGTCTATAAAGGTTCTTATTCGACTAAAACGTTCCCGACGTCGACTTACCGCTCTATTAGTGCGGGACTACGCGTAAAACTACGTTCTACCTCTTCCTCTAGTGCCTTACCCTCGCCGACGCGATGGCGACTCTACTAAGAGGCACCCGACGGGAGAGCGACCTTAGGGCGGCGCTTAACCGCCCCGCCGCCGCTAAGCCGCTTATCCGGTAGTTCCTTAAGCACCGCCTACTATAGTAGTTCTATGCCCGCGACGGCCCTTATAGAGAAGATAGACCGCCGTAACGCTAGCGGGGGGGAGCTCTAAGAGTAGGACGACGAGGCTCCTAGCGCTAGCCCCTTTTAACGTTTATATGTGTTTATATATATTTGTATATTCGATTATACGATTACTAAGATTTATTTTTCTACGTTCTAACCCACTAGGCGCGGCCCCGGCCCGCACCCTATCACTTGCGTGCCGTCTACGCCCCGGCTTTACTAAGTTAGACTATACGCCCGACCCCGACGCCCCTAGGCCTACCCGGGCGGGGTAACCTTTATTAGGCACTAGACCGGCGGCAGTAACTAAACTTAATTAACCGTAGCGAATATAGGCCGCATCCGGCCCGACGTTAAGATAGATAGACGTTATATAGGTTTTCCCCTAGGCCGCCTAGTTTTTCCTATGCTAGCTAAATGCAGGGGCACTAGGCCCGTTAGGGCAGCTAGAGTACTTTAATAATTAACGCTTTTAGCCGCTTGCCTAGCTCCCGCCCCTTCTCCCTTACTAACTAAGCCGACGAGAGGATTAACCACCGGTATTAGGTTATCCTCCTTAAGTCTAAGGTCGATGCCTCTCTTTATCCTAACGCCGCTACCGCCTTTAATACCGTCGAGGAGTCTAGTCTAACCCGTTTATAAATATAATTTATAAATATAATTCCGACTACCTTAATCTTTACGCCCTCGACGACTTTAAACCGATCGATAACCTTATCGACTAGGCTTACTCTTCCTCCCTATTTATTTCCGCTATTCGCGTAGCTCTTTAGTCCCTTTAGCCCCGCTAGCCTTACCCCCTCTAAGCCTTACTACGTTCGATCCCTAAGACCGCTCTCGTTAAGGTCTAAGGCCGGTTTTTTTTATAAGGCCGGCTCTTCGTCCCCTTTAATAACGCCTTAATCCTTTAAATCCTCGTCCGCGCTTATACCTCCCCTTTCGCTAGCTACCTTAGATATACGAAGACCGCTAGCCTCTACCGCCGGTCTTATATCTAGCCCGGTATATATAAGTATATTTTAGCTTTATACGGAATTATTATATATACTTACGCGCTAAGTCCCTTCGTTCCTCCCCTTAAGGCCTGCTTTAGCCCTTAAGTCTTTCCTTTACCTTATAGACTAATAACTCTATCGACTTTATTACCAACCTCCTTATCTACTACTATAATAGCTTTAAGTTCTTTAATATCCTTATTATTATCGACTACCTTAAGAAAATACGCTATTACGTCTTAATACCTTTAATAACTATTAAAGACGTTATTAACGTATTTATTTCCTACGTTTAATCCTTTTATAGTACCTTAGCTTCTATCGTTAGTAACTATAGCACTTAGTTTATCTCGGCTTTCTAATAGTAGCTTAATCGCCGCTTTAGTTACCGCTTTTACCTTAGCTCCGCTTATTACCTTTAGACCGACGGTTAGACTAAGATCGCGAACACTTAGATAAAGGTTTACCTTCGTTACTATACTACCTACCTTTAGGACGATTAAGTCGACCTCTTTCCTTTCGCCGAATTTATTATTAATAATTCAGTCTTTAAATCTACCGGCCTTTCCCCTTTCTTCGCTAACTACCTCCTTTCTTCGCTAACTACGGCTTTTACCTAAAGCTTAGCATTAAGCCTTTTAGTCCCCCCCCGCCCGGTATAACCCTTTAGTAATAGAAGGAATACCTCTATAGTAACGCGTTTACTTCCCGCCTTTAGCGTATCTCTAACTTCCTCTATAATATAATTAAGGATGCTTAGGTTATTTAGGCTTGTTATATAAACGCCCGGCGGACTCCCGCCTTAGCGTATTAGCTAGGCGATATAGTATTCTTTAGCACTCGCTAGATTTAGACCCTCCGCTTTATAAAAAAGCTCGACTATAAACGGGAGGGCTTATATAAGGTCCTTAAGGTATATAAGATAGCGTATCTTCTTCGCCTTCCCGAAGGCAGCCGCCTTTGGCTTATGTTTTATTACTTCTTCCTTACTAAGACCTAAAAGCCTCTTTTGCCTAGCTAGTTAAAGCTTAACGTCCGGCCCGCCGATAACGGTATTCTACTTTCCTTTAGCGACGATAATAGCGATAACGTATATCTTAGGTAGGAGTTTTCCTTTATCCTCGCGTAACGCTAGTACGTCTCCGGGAAGATTAAGTATTACGTCTAATAGCGTTATAGCCCTCTTATATAGGAGGACTTCTCTTACCTTAACGGCTGCTAGGACGACCTTAAGGCCTTTTACGCCTTTAACCCGACTAAGCTTAAGCCGGCCTTTTATATAGCCTTCCTTACGTCTTTACCTTCGCCTAAGTGATAATAAATATATTTATTAATATAATTTATATTACGACGGCACTCGTTAGTTTCTTAGCTTTATCTTAGCCTTACCCTTTATTTTCTCCCCGTTCCTTATTAATATAGATTTCCTTCGTTTTTATTAGCCTATTGCCCCTTTTAAGCGTTTAAGTTAAACGCTAATTTTAAAGGGATATACTATTATAGTATTAGTATAGGAATAAGGGATAAAGGATACGTACGACGTCGTTAAAGGCACGTAACCTACGTGACCTAAGACTACGTTAGCACTTATTAAAGGGCCCCCTTTCCCTTCTTCCTTCCTAGCTAGATAAGATAAATAAGAGCCTAACCGTATACTATTATACGTGCAATAGGTTTACTTCCGGCTGCTTACTATAGTAGAGCCCTACTAATACTAATTAGTAAGTGTTATAGTATTAGGTTATATTATATATTATCCTACGTAACCTCTATATCGTATATATAGACATTTAGACCTAGTCTATAGCTATATCCCTTCGTAGATTAATAATAATTATATACCCCCCTTTAGCTCGTTCTCTTATAGTTTAATCTACTATTTTATCCTATTGCCTTTAATTAATAATCTCGCTATCTTACCCCTTTCTTTTCTAATCTCCCCTCTTCGTAACGCGAGTCTGCCTTCTCGCCGGACCCTTTTAACTAAGTTTTCCTTAATTATTAGAATTTTCCTAGTATAGATACGCCGTCTCGACGTAAATTACATAAGATTCCTTTCTTCCCCCCCTTACCCTTTCCCCGTTGTCTTCTTCGTTACCCTATCTAATCTACGATATCCGACCTTATTATAGAGACCGATCCTTCGTCCGCCGCTACCCTAGCCGTTACTCCGCCGACTCCCGCCGACCTAAAGCCTTAGAACGACTACCTTTCCCGCTATCCCTATCTCGCTACTCTACTTTAGGCCTAACGGCCTATATTCGACTTATTCGCCTATATCTAGGCTTACGCTACCCTTAATTTCCGCGCCCTATAGGCTAAGTCCCTTACTTACCTTAATAATGCTTACGTTAAGTTAGATATAGGAGTGCTTATCTCTTAAAAGCACGCCGCCGACCTTTAGCGGTAGCTTAACTATGCTACGTCCTCTCTCCTCGTCCTTACCGAGCGTAACGTAGCCTAAGACTAAGCCCTAGCCCCTGCCCTTACCTTTACCTATTCCTATATCGCCGACCTTAAGAGGTTCGCCGGCGACTCCGGCACTTAAAAGCAACGTTAGGAGGCTTTCCGGACCTAGCGTAACGGCCTTACTATTAAGCTCCGTTAGGACGCCGCCTTATACCCTACGGAATAAGACCGTATTTTCTATATAGTTAGCCGGCTTATTAGCTAGGCCGCCTCTATTATCGCTAGCGTTCCCTAAGACGTCCTCGATAATAAGTCTTTTGCTAATTAGTAGTATACTATTATTAAAGCCCTTAACGACGACCTTAGCTTAGTCTTTAATGCTAATTTTACCTACGTTTAGTCGGAGGCCGACTTTAACGCTTTATCGATAAAGAATATCTCTTAGCCGGACTTTTATTTAAAGTTTACCTAGCTTTAAGCCGACTTATCGTTTAACGGTACCGCTTACGTCGCCTACCTTTATTTAAAGGTCTTTATTAAACTTACTAACGCCGCCGCTCTATAGGTCGAATAGCCGGCCTATAACGACTTTACGGCTTAGGCTAAGATATATTCTACGCTTTAGGACAACTAGCAGCGTATTAAGGCCTATTTTTAACTCTAGCCGCCTTATAACCCCGCTCGCACTAGCCCTACCTCGCCCGCCTTACCTACGTCTCGTGCCGGTGACTTAATATAGCTCGATATATTCCGGGCCCGGCTTACTAACGCGAAGAAGCAACGGCGGTTTAAGAACCGTCTTTACCTCTACTACGCTTAGCCGGCTACCGCTACCTATACCGCTTAGACCTACCTTAATAAAGGTATTAGTGCTAATCCCGGCGCTAACCCTAGCGCTAGTCCTAGCGCTAGTTCCGGCTCTAGCCGCGGCCGTAGCTATAGTAGCGGTATGTTTGCCCTACGCTTACTTAAACCCCCTCCCCCCCGCTACTAGGTTCGCGCTATTAAGTAAGGGTTTATTATTAAGGGTAAAGTAGACGACCTCCCCGCCTCTTCCCCGTCCTTAGGAAATATTTAGCTCCCTCGCTTTATCGCGCGATAGAGCTCTTAGTATCTACGTTTATAGCTTTATTTAATACTAAGGAGGATCTTTGCCTCCCTATAGGAATATAACCGCGTGCTTTACTTATGCCTTTATCCCTTATATCCGCCGATATTATTATAAGTGCTTTAGTCGACTCCGGCTATTCCGGATACGTCTTTATATACGCTTAGACCGCGTACCGCCTTACCCTTCCTATCCGCTAGCTTTAATTCCTACGCCGGCTTTCTCTCGCTAATAGTAGCGACTATAAGTCCGGCTCTATTACCTATTGCGCTTTTTCGGTCTCCCGGATTAGCGCTTATACTAAGTCTATCTACTTCTTTCTTATAAAGCTTAGCTATAAGGTTATTCTTAGCCTCCTTTAGCTATGCTAGCACGACCTTATTATTAGCTAGCGTAGTAACTCCCTTTCCTTTTAGTCCCCCTTTTGTCTAGCCTCCTACCTCTTAGACTACTAGCCTTATCTTATCCTTAGCCTCTCGGCCACCCTTAACCGCCTTGCCCGCCTTATCTTAGCTCCCTTTACCCTTATTTTAGAGGGAATATAATTAATAAATACAATTCGTTTTCCTTTTACCCCCTCTATCGAAGATTCTAACGAAGAGGGCGAACCCCCTACCGCTACGATCCCTATTCCTACCGCTACGATCCCTATCCCCGTCGCTACAATCCTTATTCCCGCCCGTACGGCCCTAGCCTATCCTTTAGCCTTTATCCGTTCCGTCCGCTTTAGCGACGTTCTTAAGTTTATTCCCCCGTCCTTTAGCCCTTCCCTCTCGGCGTTTTTCTAGGATGCCCTTAACGTAGGTAAACCCGCCTATCTAAACTCCTCCCGCTAGGTTAACGACGCCGACTCTAACTCCGGCTACGACTTTAACTCCTTAGCTACCTTCTACCTTCGCCGCTACGTTCGACCTCCTTGCCTTTATCTTATCTATAAGACCGCTAGCTACCGCCGCCTTATATCGCGACTAAGTCGTAAGACTATTAAACCTTATCCCCTCCGCTTCTCGTCCCCTAACGATTTAGCGTTTAACGTTTAGATACTTAACGTTAATGCGATAGTAATATTCTACTTATAGCCTAAAGTCTAGACTTCTTAGACTTTAATTAAGGCTTTTACCGCCGAGCTATTGCCTACCGAGCCTTTACTACTTATTAATTAAGATATCCCTAAGGACTTTTATTAAGCCGTTTTAACTAAATATATAGACGCTAAGGACGCGAAAGCTTACTTTAACCTTTATCTTTACGACTTCGTTAACGACTACCTTAATAAGATCTACCTTAATAAGATCTCCTTTAATAATATCGCTAAGTTCTTTAAGAAGCAAAAGCAAGTCCCTTATACGCTCGACGAGCTTTAGGCTAAAGTCCTTAAAGAGCTTTACTATATAATCTATATATAGCTTAAAAGCGAGGCCGATAAGCTTGCCTTTTACCGTACCGTTAATACTTAAATTAACCTTAAAGAGGGAATATAACCTCCTTATACCCGCCCTCGCCCCTTTAGCGAAGCCGAGAACCGGATCGTCTACGCGTACGTTAACGAATAGCTCGGGAAGGGCTTTATCCGCCGCTCTACCTCCCTCGCTATTATCTTTATTATACTTACCCGTAAGCCGGGCGGGGGCGTCCGTTTTTACGTTAACTATCGCGGCTTAAATAAGGCTATAATTAAGAACCGTTTCCCTTTGCCCTTTATCTACGATACCTTCGCTTATATCCGGAAAGCAAAGTTTTTTACTAAGATCGACGTTATTATAGCTTTTAATCGCCTTTATATTACTAAGGGATATAAGTAAAAGACCGCGTTCGCTATATAGTATAGGCTTTTCGAGTATTATATTACCCCTTTTAGCCTTACCGCCGCCTTATCTTATTTTTAGAGTTTTATTAATATAGCCTTTTACGGTATCTTTAATAAGTTTTACTCTACCTATCTAAATAACGTCTTAATCTTCTTAAAGACGTAGGAAGAGCACTAGGCCTACGTTAATACGGTTCTTAAGCGCCTTAACGTCGCCGGCCTTTAGCTTAACATAAATCAGTATAACTTCTACGTTACTAAGATTAAGTACTTTAGCCTAATTATCTTAGATAAGGGTATTCGTATAGACCTTAAAAAGGCTCGTGCGGTCTTAGACTAGCCTACCCCCTTTTTTATTTAAGACCTTTAGCGCTTCTTAGGATTTGCTAATTTTTATCGGCGTTTTATTCGCGGCTTTTCTAAGCTTATAAACCCTCTAAACGCCTTTACTAAGAATTCTACCCCCTAGATCTAGTCTCCCGCTTGCGTTTACGCTTTTAAAGCCCTTAAGCACGCTTTTACTACCGCCTTAGTCTTTATATACTTTAACCTCTATCGTAAGACTATAGTTTAAATAGATACTTTTAATTAAGCAGCTAAAAGTATACTAATATAGCTCTTCTACGATAGTCGTTACTATCCGGTTGCCTTTTTTTCGTTAAAATACTCCGCTTAAGAGTATAATTACGAGATCTACGATAAGGAACTCCTCGCGATTATAAAATTTCTTAAGGAGTAGCGCTTTAAGCTTAAGGGCCTACCTAAGTTTAAGATAGCGTCGGATTATAAGAATCTTTAGTATTTTATAACTATAAAGCTCTATAACTAACGATAGGCCCGCTAGGCCGAATTCCTTAGTCGTTTTAATTTTAATATTATCTTTTAGCCTAGCTCTTAAGCTATTCTCCCTAACGCCTTTAGCCGCTTGCCTAGCTCCCGCCCTCTCTCCTTTACCGACTAAGCCGACGAGATAATTAACTACCGATATTAGATTATCCTCCTTAAGTCTAAGGTTAATGCCTCCCTCTACCTTAATACTACTACCGCCCTTAATACCGTTAAAAAGTCTAATTCGTTTATAAATATAATTTATAAATATAATTCTAACTGCCTTAATCTTTACGCCTTTAACGACTTTAAGCCGATCGATAACCTTATCGACCGGGCTTATTCCTCCTCCCCGCTTATCTCCGGTATTCGTATAGCTCTTTAGTCCCTTTAGCCCCGCTAGCCTTACCCCCTCTAAGCCCCCCTCCGCTCGATCCCTAAGACCGCTCTCTCTAAGCTCTAAGGCCGGTTCTATTTCTAAGGCCGGCTTTTTATTCCCTTTAACGACGCCTTAATTCTTTAGATCCTCGTCCGCGCTTATACCTCCCCCTTTATCGGCTACCTTAGATATACGAAGACCGCTAGCCTCTACCGCTAGTCCTATATTTAGCCCGGCATATATAAGTCTATTTCTAGCTTTATACGGAATTATTATATATACCTACGCGTTAAATCCTTTTATTCCTCTCTTTAAGGCCTGCTTTAGCCCTTAAGTATTTCCTTTGCCTTATAGACCGATATATCCGTCGACTTTATTACTAACCTCCCTATCTACCGCTATAACGGCGTTAAGTTTTCTAATATCCTTATTATTGTCGACCGCTTTACGAAGATACGCTACTACGTCCTAATACCCTTAATAACTATTAAAGATATTATTAACGTGTTTATTTCCCGCGTTTAGTCCTTCTATAGTACCTTAGCCTTTATTATTAGCGACCGTAGTATTTAGTTTATCTCGGCTTTCTAGCAATAGCTTAGTCGTCGCCTTAGTTACCGCCTTTATCTTAGCTCCGCCTACTACCTTTAGACCGACGGTTAGACCGAGATCGCGAACGCTTAGATAGAGGTTTACCTTCGTTATTATACTACCTACCTTTAAGACGATTAGGTCGACCTCTTTCCCTTCGTTAAGTTTACTATTAATAATTAGGTCTTTAAATCTACTAGCTTCTCCCTTTTCTTCGCTAACTATAGCTTTTACCTAAAGCTTAGCACCGAGCCCTTTAGTCCCCCCCCCGCCTAGTATATCCCCCTAGCAGCGGAAGGAATACCTCTACGGTAACGCGCTTGCTTCCCGCCTTTAGCGTATCTTTAACTTCCTCTACGATACGATTAAGGATGCTTAAGCTACTTAGGCTTACTACGCGGACGCCCGGCGGACTCCCGCCTAAGCGTATTAGCCTAGCGATATAGTATTCCTTAGCACCCGCTAGATCTAGACCTTCCGTCTTATAAAGAAGCTTAACTATAAGCGGGAGGGCCTATATAAGGTCCTTAAGGTATATAAGACGGCGTATTTTCTTCGCCTCCTTAAGGGTAGCCGCCTTTACCTTATTTTTTATTACTCCCTCTTTACTAAGACCTAAAAGCCTCCTTTACTTAGCTAGTCGGAGCTTAACGTCCGGCCCGCCGATAATAGCGTTCTCTTTTCCCTTAGCGATAACGACGGCGATAACGTATACCTTAATAGGAGTTTTCTTCTATCCTCGCGTAACGCTAGTACGCATCCGGGAAGATTAAGTATCGCGTTTAATAGCGTTATAGCCCCCTTACGTAAGAGGACTCCTCCTGCCTTAACGGCTGCTAGGACGGCCTTAAGGCTTTTTACGCCTTTAACCCGACTAAGCCTAAGCCGGCCTTTTATACGGTATTCCTTACGTCTTTACCTTCGCCTAAGTAATAATAAATATAATTTATTAATATAATTTACGTTACAACGGTATGCGTTTGTTTTTTAGTTTTACCCTTTGTTTCTCCTTATTCCTCTCTTATTCTATATTAGGCCCGCTTGTAGGACTAATTAATATAGATTTCCTTTGTTTTTATTAGCCTATTGCCCCTTTTAAGCGTTTAAGTCGAACGCCGATTTAAAGGGGATATACTATTACGGTATTAGGTTATATTATATATTATCCTACGTAACCTCTATATCGTATATATAGACATTTAGACCTAGTCTATAGCTATATCCCTTCGTGGATTAACAATAATTATATACCCCCCCTAAGCTTATTCTCTTATAGTTAGAGTATTGCTATTTATACGATAAGAAATCTCTATTTATACGATAAATACCTAAATTCTCTACTTTTTCTACGCGACCCCGCGCGCCTAGGTCCCGCTAGCAAAATTAGGTGTAGGTATATAGCAATTAGGGGAGCCGCGCAAATTATGCGAAGAACACTATACTAGTAGTAGAGGGCACGTAGTAGGGCACGCAACCGGGAGCCGGGCACGAAGCATATATTAGCAAGCCGCACACATAGTAGAGGGCACGCAGTATAGGGCACGTAGTAGGGCACGCAGCCGGGAGCCGGGCACGAAGCATATATTTAAAAGCCGCACATATAGCAGAGGGCACGTAGTAGAGGGCACGCAGTAGAAGGCACGCAGTAGAGGGCACGCAGTAGAGAGCTAGGCATATATATACGTTATTTAACTATTGAATTAAATTAAGGCTAGGCACGATTTGCGCGACCCTCTTAATTGCTATATATATCTACCTAATTTTAGTGGCAGGACTTAGGCACGCGTGGTCGCGTAGAAAAAACAGGGCTTAAAGGTATTTATCGTGCAAATAGTAATTTCTTATCGTGCAAATAGCAATACTTATTAGTAATTAACCGTTGGCTTAATTATAGATTAGCTAGGTAGAAGAGATAGACCCTTTAATCTTTAAAAAGATTAGCATCGCTGTTTTCGCAGACTATAGCGACCTAACCGACGGAAGGATTATCTATGTTAAGAATAAGGGAACCTTCTAGATTACCGTTTAGATCCCTTATAACTATCGAAAAGAGACCCGTTTAGATTACCGTTTAAATCCCTTCTATTAATAGTGCGTTCTTAACGCAATAAGCCCGCTGCCCGCTCCCGGCAAGCATCGACTCTTTGTATTACTTACGAAGAATCCTCTTAGAATACCGTCTAGATCCTCTTTAAGTATCCTAATCGACCCCGTTGCCCCGAAGGCAAGCATCGTAAACCCTTTAACGTTACTTAAGGCATCCTACTAGATTACCGATTGGATCCCTTACTATAACGACCCGAATCGCGCCCGCTGCTTGTTCCGATATATCGCAAAGACCCTCGCGACCCGATAAACACTCCTAAAGCCATAGGACATTCGATTAACACAAGCCATTTAATCACGACTAAAGCACGAAGACCCTCGTATACGATAAACACCCCGCTGTCTTCCGACCCGGCATTATATATAGTCCGCTTGCTCCCTTAAGCCCGGCACACACGCACACACATACACACAGTCTACTTACTGCTTTAAGCCTAGCCTACTAGTTGTTCTATGCTGTTTAAAGAACTGCTAGTATATGCCTCGCTGCTTTGCTCTTTGCCGCTTAGAAGCAGGACCTATAAGAACCCGGCCACGCCTTATTCCGACCTAGCATTAGACCTACTTTACCCCGGCACGAATATATAGTCAGCTTGCTTTTTTAAGCCCCTATTAATAAGAATAACCCTGAAGGCCATACGATATTAGCCCCCGTCGACTAGCTTATAACCCTTTTAAGAGGCGTTAGAGTCTACGAGACCCTTTATAAGCATATCGACCTTGCCCTTTAGGAGGAAGATATCCGCCCCGGCGAAGTAGCTTAAGATGCCTCTATCCCGACTTTAGCTGCCGTAACTACGTACGTCGCACGCTTTATAATAGACACGGAATTCGACGTATATATCTAAGGGTACGAGCTTCTCGACTACTTTTAGGACTATTTTAAGGGCTAGACTAAGGCTACGTAGAATACGGTCTAACGGAACTATAGGAGAGCATTACGAACGCTCGTATAGAGACGAGGGGTCTATATAGGCCGTAAAAACGGACCCCTTACGCCCTAGCTCGTAATGCTTTAGACCGCGGAAGATCTACTAACCTAGCCCGACGATAAGTTCTTAGCAACCCGCTTCGACGAATGCACGGATGCCTATACGGCTAGGGCCGAGAGAAAAGCCGCTGCAGCCGCTACTATAAACTCGCTGCTACCCTCGCCTTTCCCTACTACCGTATTAATAGTGGTACCCTTATCCGCCGCTAATAGCATTTAAGAAGCTGCTAGATTATTATTATTGTCGCCGCCCGCCGCTGTAGCGTTAGTAGCTGCCGTAATAATAGCTCCGCCGCCGTTACCACCCGTTATTCCGCCCGTTATTCCTTCGCCCGTTATTCCGTCGCCCGTTGCTCTACCACCCGTTATTCCCGTTATTTCCGGCCCGCTACTATTAGTTATTCCCGGCCCGTTTCCCGACCCGTTTCCCGACCCGTTCGTTCCTTAGGCTGCGTAATATACGGTCTATCCGATAAGTCACTAGTTCTAGCAACTTAAATTCGCCGTTCGACCTACCGCCTAACCGTTCTAGCCTGCCTAGCCTACCGCCTAGCCGTTCCTGCCTACCGCCGTTCCTTATATCCCGATCCCTACTATCGCTCCCGTCCCTACCGTCTCCGTCCTTAAATTCCCTCTTAAGGCATATATAATACTGCCGCCGCCTAAGGTCCTAAACGTCCCTACGGACGCTAACCTTATGCTGCAATTCGCTAAGGCGTAGGAGAAGGAATATAGCTATATAAAAGACCTATACGATATCCTCGATAATAAAGTCTAGCTCTTTATATAGACCTATTATAGCCTATAAGTCGCCCCCGGCTAGTTCTATAGGCTAGTTAGTTAAATCCTCGCCGGCCGTACTAAGGACTACTATATCCGGTATATTAATTAGACTACGGCTACGTTCCGGACCGTATACAACGCCCTTAAACCCTATTTCGAAATAGGCGTTAATTACGAATAGTACTTTACGGCGTAGACTATAACGACGTTCCTAAGGCTTTAAGCCTAGCATCCTGAAAAGCCTCTGTCTAAAGTCCTTAAGCTATAATTTAATAGGCTATAGCTTTATTAACGCGCTTTAGGAGGTACGTTCGTAGACTAGGACCCGGAGACTAACGTCCCTTTGTGAATAAATCTCGTCCGGGCCTACTATAGCGTTCCGGGGCTCGAACTAGCCTTTTTCGCCCGGCCGTACGCATTAAGGAACTATTTTCGGACCTACGATTATCCTTCGAGACACACCTCGCACGCCGCCCCGACTAATAGTTTTTCAGCCGTATAAGAGGTCGTTCTAAAGGCATACGAGGCTCCGTACGAAGCTCTAGACCCGGCCTTAGTTAAGCGTATAGACGAGGCTATAGACGTTAATAGTAAGGCTATATCCTAGCTAAAGAGGATAACGATAACGATAGGACTAATAAGCTCGGGTAGCTAACTATATCTAATGCTTCCTAATAGCCGAGATAACGTTCTTTACGGCCTTTATTCTTTATTTAATAACTTTCCTTATTTAAAGACTACTCGCGTATTCCCCGTTTCCCCTTTTTCGTATTCCTTATTTCCTCCTTTTAGCGCTATATTCTTCCCCTTTTCGGCGCCCTGTTTCTCTTTTGCTTCGCGCCCTAAAACAAGCCCTGTTCCGGCCCTACTTTAACCTTATAGCGCTCCGTATAAGGGTCTTCGACCATTAGTGAGATTAGGTCTACGACCTAATCCGCATTCTTATATACGAGCGGGGAAGAGGCACGTGCGGGCGGGGAAAGGGGCTCGTGCGAATAGGGGTAGGGGGCTCTTACGGATAGGGGTAAGGGGCACGTGCGGATAAAAGGGTACGTGCGTAGAGCTATATATCCGTATATATAGGTACGCTAACACTTAGTTCTTTATAGATAATTTCTAATATAAAAGGCACTTATGTAATTACTCTACCTACCCTATTATAGTATTATCTATCTCTCTTTTTTACGGACTTATTAATACGATAACGTCCCGCTTTTATAATAGCGGTATATATCGAATAAAACGATAGGCCGCTATAATAAAAGCGGCACGCGTAGTAATACTAGCTGCTATTATAGACTTACTAGATAACGATATAAAGGACGTCTTCGAGCAATAGGCCGAGGGGTCCTTACAGCTATAGCTGCAATAAAAGTCGCTAAATAAGCAGGCCTTTATAGAAGCCCGCTATCGATAGGAAATAATAAAAGCCCGTTTAAGTAAGGCGACGGCGGATGCCGTACCTTCTATAGCGGAAGAGGAGCGCCTTCTAGTGCTGCTATAGAAAATAGCCGTTAATCCGGCTAAACGAAGGGGGTTGCTAAAAGTCCTTAGAGTTAAAATAGGATCTATAGCGCCTACCTCTACGGATACGCTACTCGCGCCTACGGCTACGTCGATAAACTCTCCTATAGCTAAGGACGCTAATATAGCTAACCTAAGGACGGCCCTTAAAGCTACCTTCGGCAAAAGAAAGCCTCTCCCGTAGCCTATATAGGATAGTAAGCTAGAGTCTTTTTACTTTTTCCTATATCGCCTCTATAGTAAGTTTACCGTTAATAAGAAGTAAGGCCTTAACGGTTACCGCGATACCGCCTAGTATTCGCTACTCTATACGCTGCCTAAGCCTTAGATACGGCGGATTTCTAGGTTTTAGGAGAGTAGCGGGCCTAATAGCGCCTACAACCCTTATTCCTTCTTTAACTACCTTATCCACGCGTTCGGCAATATATATAAGTAAGAGAAAGCGTAAGATAGGTTATAGACCCTCTTTTAAAAAGACGGCTAAACGTTTAAGGACTTCCTTCCTAACTTTAAAGAGACTATTACTTATACCGCCGGAAATAGCATTTAAGGAGATAGCGCTAAGCTTATATAGCTGCGGAATTCGATTACCCTATAAATATAGGAGATACTTATCTTAATTAAGATGCCTACTAACTTCCGGGAGTACGTAGGTCGCCTTACGAAGGTAGCCTAAAACTATAAGTAAAGCCTTAGCTTCTAAAAGTTGCGAAAGCGCGTTAGCACAAACGGCGTTAGCAATAGGAACGGAGGAGTTATTACTAAAAACGCTATAACGCTCCCGCCGCTTAGATCTACGCCCGATACTATAGTAGACTACGAGGGCGACGTTATAATATCTATTATACGGCCCGCTTGTAGAAAAGCGAGGATACTATCCGCCGCCTTAAGCAGCGCGCCCTCCTCTTTTATATAGCGAGCTAAGTAAGTATCGAAGGCGGAGCTAATAAGAGCCTAAAGTGAAGCTTAGAGGCAGAGGATTACGGCAATGCAGAAAGTGTCGAGGAAGATGCAAAGATAAGAGAGAGAAGAGGATGTGGAATTGCTTAGTGATAGTCTTTTTAGGTGCGGACTAAGATCCCTTTATATAGCCAATTGCATAGGAATAAAGGTATATATAACTTAACTAATTATCGGGATAGAAAGCGCTATTAATTCTATGCTAGGTATATATAGTCTAACCTCGTATAGTATCCTAGTTGTTCCGTGATTAATTGCGCGAGTAATAGGAGGTGGTATAGGTGACCTTAGTTAACCGGGGCCCGACTATAGACTATACGCACATTAGTCCCTACACATACTACATACTTCGGCATTCGGTATCTCGAGCATCCGGGCAGCTAATACAGCCGGGTGACTTATGTTATATATAATAATACACGACGGTTCTAATGCATATCTGTATTTGCCGGTACAATAAACCAATCAGGAGATATCTGCTCCCTTATAGCCCCTCTTAAAGGATACTTATTGTATAAGAAGTGCGCTTTATATATGTCTGTTTGTAACTAACTAAGATTTATAAAACTCTCTACAAAAACCAATTTATAGGAAAAAACTTTTTATATAGAGAAATATAACTCTACTATATTATATAGAGAAAGATTAAAACCTCTAATATATTTTATTAGTCCGTTTAATAAACCTATATATAGGGAAAAAACTAAAGGTTATTATAGAGGAAAGCTAGAAGAAAGCATAAGAAAGAGCAGCTAAAAAACCTCTATTTATCTTTATATATAGGATCCTATTAAAGACTTAAAAGGCCTCGAAATTTATTAAATAGTATACGCCTTAATTCTTTTATAAATATATCAGCGATATTATTAGCAGATTTTATATAGAATACTTCTATTTCGCCTAGTAAAACACTATTGCGGGTGAAATTATAGGCAAGGCCGATGTATTTTCGGAGTTTATATACTTCCGGGTTATTTGCTATTTTTAGCGCTAATTAACTATCGGAAAATATTAGAGGGACTTTATTAGATGTAGGTATAGATAACTCTTTTTCCATGCTATTTAGATAGCTGTATAGATATAAGGCCTCCTTATTAGCCTCTCTAAGGCCTATAAACTCTACTTCGTAAGTGAATAGTAATATCGATTTTTGCTTTTAATATAACTAGATTATAAGATTATTACGTATAAAGAAACAGTATCTAAAGACCGATCGTCGGTCTATAAGGTTACTAGCCTAATCGGAGTCCGTATAGGGTGTGAAATAAAAATCTAGTATTAGTATATTGCAGTTATAGTATAAGCATAGGTTAGGGAATTTGTTTAGGTATTTCTATATAACATCGAGGGCTTTAAAATGCGAGGAGTTAGGTTAAGAAGAAAATCTTACGCAGGATATTACTGCGAAGAGGATATTAGGCCTTATAAATAGGGCTAAAAATAGTAAGGAGCCTATTTGCATTTAGTATAAGAGTATGTCTTTTTTAGAGGCGTTCTTTATTCCTGATTTATTTAATTTAACGCCCTTAGTAGTAGGTATATTTAAGGTTCCTATATTTTCTTTTTTAAATTCCTTTATTTTATTTTTTGTATAGGTTGCTTAGGATATATATAATTCCTTTATATCTCTGTTTATTTATATAGATAATCCTAAGAAGTCTTTAACTTCCCCTACTGATTCGATCGGTAGGGTTTTATTTATTTAATCTATTACTTAGGTTATTACACGCTCTATAGGTCTATAGAAGAGGAGATCATCTATATAAACAGCTATAGCTATTCGTAGTGTGCTATTTATAAACACTCCTTCGTCTATTAGAAGGCAGTAAAAACTAAGCTCGTTAAGTACGCTTTTTAATAGGTTATACTAGAGTAAAGGACTTTATTTTAAGCCGTATACTGCTTTTTTTAATTTCGCTACGAGCTTCTTCGTCTTATTTTTATTTAAGTAATTAAAGTAAGTTATGCCTTTATATTTCGTATTTTTATACTAGGAAAACCATACGTATAGTATTATATCTAGAAAAGCTTCGGGTATCTATATATACGTTTCTATATCTATATCCGCATAAAGAAAGGCATTTTTATATTTAACTATAGTACTTTTTAGTTATTAGCAATAGCCTATAGTAGTAGGAGCCTTATAGACTTAGGTCTTACTATAGTAGAGAAGGTTTTAATATAGTCTAAGCCGTAAATTTGCTTATAGCCTAAAGCTATAAGTCGAGCTTTAAACTTCTTTATTTAGTTTTTCTTATCCTTTTTTACTCTATAGACCTATAGGCTTCCGAGCGCTTTCCGGTCTTTAGGTAGCTCGGGTATTTCCTAAGTATTATTATCTATAAGCTGCTATATTTCTACTACTATGCTTTTATCCTAGTATAGAGCTTCGGCGCTTTTTATAGCTTGCTTATAGGTTTTTAGTTCTATAGGATTATAACCTTCTAAGGCAGATAGAAGGGTTATATTATCGTTATTTATTAGTAGATATATTAGGTATTCTTAGTAGTCGTTATAGAATTTAGCCGGCTTCTTAGGTATTTTAACCTAAATTCTTTAATCTTTATTATTATTGTCCTATATTATATAGTTAGGAATATTATCCTCGAATATATTATCGGGTATTTTATAGGGATTATTCTAGGATTATATATTTTTAGGATTTATATCTAGTATAGAAGTTCTTATATATAGATAATTATTTAGTATTTTATTTATAGAAGATATAGTATTAAAAGTAAAGGTTTTATTATCTTTTTAAGAAGTTGTTTTCTAGTATAGTTATATCTTTTAAGATAATAACCTTCTATAAGAGAACGAGCTTAGGGGGGTATATAATTATTATTAATCTACGAAGGGACATAGCTATAGACTAAATCTAAATGTCTATATATACGATATAAAGGTTACGTAGGATAATATATAATATAACCTAATACTATAATAGTATATCCCCTTTAAATCGGCGTTCGACTCGAACGCTTAAAAGGGTTAATAGGCTAATAAAAACGAAGGAAATCTATATTAATTAGTCCTAAAAGCGGGCCTAATATAAAACGAGAGAGGAATAAAAAGAAAAAAGGGTAAAACTAAGAAACTAACGTATACTATTATAACGTAAATTATATTAATAAATTATACTTATTATTACTTAGGCGAAGGTAAAGATATAAGGAAGGCTGTATAAAAGGCCGGTTTAAGCTTAGTCGGGTTAAGGGCGTAAAAAGCCTTAAGGTCGTCTTAGTAGCCGTTAAGGCAGGAGGAGTCCTCTTACGTAAGGGGGCTATAACGCTATTAAACGCGATACTTAATCTTCCCGGAGGCGTATTAGCGTTACGCGAGGATAGAAGAAAACTCTTACTTAAGGTACGTATTATCGCCGTCGTCGTCGCTAAGGGAAAGGAGAACGCCGTTATCGGCGGGCCGGACGTTAAGCTCCGACTAGCCGGGCAAAGGGGGCTCTTAGGTCTTAGTAAAGAGGGAGTAATAAAAAATAGGGTAAAAGCGGCTGCCTTTAGGGAGGCGAAGAAGATACGCCGTCTTATATACCTTAAGGACTTTATATAAGCCCTCCCGCTTATAGTCGAGCTTTCTTATAGGGCGGAGGGTCTAGATCTAGCGGGTGCTAAGGAATACTATATCGCCGGGCTAATACGCTAAGGCGGGAGTTCGCCGGGCGTCTGTATAGCGAGCCTAAGTGGCTTAAGTATCCTTAATCGTATCGCGGAGGAAGTTAGAGATACGCTAGAGATAAGAAGCAAGCGCGTTACCGCAGAGGTATTCCTTCCTTTGCTAAAGGGTTATACCGGGCGGGGGGGGACTAAAGGGCTTAGTGCTAAGCTTTAGGTAAAAGCTATAGTTAGCGAAGAAAGGGAAGAGGCCGGTAGATTTAAAGACTTAATTATTAATAGTAAACTCGGCGAGGGGGAGGAGGTCGACCTAATCGTCCTAAAGGTAGGTAGTATAATAACGAAGGTAAACCTCTATCTTAGCGTTCGCGATCTTAGTCTAACCGTCGGTCTAAGGGTAGTAGGCGGAGCTAAGGTAAAAGCGGTAACTAAGGCGACGACTAAGCTACTACTAGAAAGCCGAAATAAACTAAGTGCTATAGTCGCTAATAATAAAGGCTAAGGTGCCGTAGAAAGACTAAACGTAGGAAACGAACGCGTTAATAACGTCTTTAACGGTTATTAAAGGTATTAGGATATAGTAGCGTATCTTCGTAAAGCGGTCGACGATAATAAGGATATTAGAAAACTTAACGCTATTGCGATAGTAGATAAAGAGGTCGGTAATAAAATCAATAGATATATCGGTCTATAGGGCGAAGGGAATACTTAAGGGCTAAAGCAAGCCCTAAGGGGAGGAACGAAGGGATTTAGCGCGTAGGTATATATAATAGTTCTATACGAAGCTAGAAATAGACTTATATATACCGGGCTAGATATAAGACCGGCGGTAGAGGCTAGCGGTTTTTATATGTCTAAGGTAGCCGGCAAAAGGGGAGGTATAAGCGCGGACGAGGATCTTAAGAATTAAGGCGTCGTTAAGGGGAACGAAAAGCTTGCCTTAGAAATAGAACCGGCCTTAGACCTTAGAGAGAGCGGTCTTAA
Source organism: Ophiocordyceps sinensis (assembly GCA_012934285.1). Taxonomy (NCBI): domain Eukaryota; kingdom Fungi; phylum Ascomycota; class Sordariomycetes; order Hypocreales; family Ophiocordycipitaceae; genus Ophiocordyceps; species Ophiocordyceps sinensis. The sequence goes on along the minus strand of JAAVMX010000006.1, from coordinate 4,180,562 downwards.
GGATCGAGCGGAGGGGGGCGCGAAGGGGGTAAGACTAGTAGGGCTAAAGGGCCTAAAGAGCTACGCGAATAGCGGAGATAAGCGGGGAAGAGGAATAAGCCCGGTCGATAAGGTTATCGATCGGCTTAGAGTCGTCGAGGGCGTAGAGGTCGAGGCAGTCGGAATTATATTTATAAATTATATTTATAAACGAATTAGACTCCTTAATAGTATTAGGGGCGGTAGTAGTATTAGGGTAAAGGGAGGCATTAACCTTAGACTTAAGGAGGATAACCTAATATCTATAGTTAATCCTCTCGTCGGCTCGGTCGGTAAGGGAGAGAAGGCGGGAGCTAGGCAAGCGGCTAAAAGCGTTGGGGAGAATAGCTTAAGAGCCGGGCTAAAAGATAATCTTAAAATTAAAGCGACTAAGGAATTCGGCCTAGCGGGCCTATCGCTAGTTAAAGAGCTTTATAGTTATAAAATACTAAAGATTCTTATAGTCTAAGGCTATCTTAAACTTAGGTAGGCCCTCGAGCTTAAGGCGCTACTCCTCGAGAGATTTTATAATCGCGAGGAGCTCTTTATCGTAGATCTCGTAATTATACTCTTAAGCGGAGTATTTCGACGAAAAGAAGGCAACCGGATAATAACGACTATCGTTAAGGAGCTATATTAGCATACCTTTAGCGGCTTAGTCGGAAGTATCTATTTAAACTATAGTCTTACGATAGGGGTCGAAGTATATAAAGACTAAGGCGGTAGTAAAGGCGTGCTTAAAGGCTTCGAAGGCGTAGGCGTAAGCGGGAGACTAGATCTAAGGGGCAAAGTTCTTAGTAAGGGCGTTTAAAGGGTTTATAAGCTTAAAAAAGCCGCGAATGAAACGCCGATAAAAATTAGCGAATCCTAAGAAGCGCCGGAGGTCTTTAATAAAGGAGGGGGTAGGCTAGTCTAAGACCGTACGAACCTTATTAAGGTCTATACGAATGCCTTTATCCGAGATAATTAGGCCGAGGTACTTAGTGTTAGTAACGTAGAAGTTATATTTATCTACGTTAAGCTAAAGGCCGGCGGCATCGAGGCGCTTAAGAACCGTATTAACGTAGGCTTAATGCTCCTCCTACGTCTTTAAGAAGATTAAGACGTAGTTTAGATAGGTAGAGTAAAACTTATTAAGGATACCGTAAAGGGCCGTATTAATAAAACTCTAAAAGTAGGATAAAGCGGCGGTAAGGCTAAAGGGGGTAATATAATACTTAAAAAGCCTATACTATATAGCGAACGTAGTCTTTTACTTATATCCTTCGGTAATGCGAAGGCGATTAAACGCCGCGATAACGTCGATCTTAGTAAAAAACTTCGCCTTCCGGATATAAGCGAGAGTATTATAGATAAAGGGTAAAAGGAAGCGGTTTTTAATCGTAGCCTTATTTAGGCTACGATAGTTAACGTAAAAATAGACGCCCCCGTCTAGCTTATAGGCGAGTATAATAAAGGCAATAGCGGGGGAGGTAGAGCGGCGGATAAAGCCCTTCCTAAGCTGCTCGTTAACGTACGCGCGGACGATCCGGTTCTCGGCTTTACTAAAAGGGCGAAGGTAGGTATAAGGAGGTTATATCCCCTCTTTAAGGTTAATTTAAGTATTAATAGTATAGTAAAGGGCGAGCTTATCGGCCTTACTCTTAAGCTATATATAGATTATATAGTAGAGCTCCTTAAGGACCTTAGCCTAAAGCTCGTCGAGCGTATAAAAGACCTTCTCTTACTTCTTAAAGAACTTAGCGATATCGTTAAAGGAGATCTTATTAAGGTAGATCTTATCGAGGTAATTATCGACGAAGTCGTAAAGGCGGGGGTTAAGGTAGGCTTTCGCATCCTCGGCGTCTATATATCTAGTTAAAACGGCCTAGCAAAAGTCTTTAGGGATATCTTAGTTAATAGGTAGCGGAGGCTTAATAGGTAAAGGCTTAGCGGTAAAGGCCTTAATTAAGGTCTAAGAGGTCTTAACTCTAAGCTACCGGTAGAATATTACTATCGCGTTAACGTCGAGCATCTAGACGTTAAACGCTAAGTCGTTAAAAGACGAGAAGCGGAAGGGCTAAGGTCTAATAATCTTACGACTCGGCCGTAATATAAGGCGGCGGTAGCCGGCGGTCTTATAGACGGGATAAAGGCAAGGAGGTTAAACGTAGCGGCGAGGGTAAAGGGTAGCTAAGGAGTTAGAGTTATAGCCGGAGTTAGAGTTAGCGTCGTTAACCTAGCGGGAGGAGTTTAGATAAGCGGGTTTACCCGCGTTAAGGGTATCCTCGAAAAACGCTAAGAGAGAAGGGCTAAGGGACAGGGGAATAAACTTAAGAATATCGCTAAAACGGACGGAATAGATAAAGGCCGGAGGATAGGCTAAGGCTATACGGGCGGGAATAAGGATCGTAGTAGTAGGAATAAGAATTATAGCGGTAAAAGGTTCGCCCTTATCGTTAGAGTCTTTAATAGAGGGGGCGGTAGGGGGTTCGCCTTTATCGTTAGAGTCTTCGACGGAAGGAGCGGGGGGAAAACAAATTATATTTATTAATTATATTCCCTTTAAAATAAGAGCGGGGGGAGCCGGGATAGGGCGGGCAAGGTAGGTAAGGGTAGCCGAGAGGCCTAGGATAAGATAAGGCTAATAGTCCGAAAGGCAGGAGGCTAGATAAAAGGGGGACTAAAAGGAAAAGGAGTTACCGCGCTAGCTAATAATAAGGTTGTGCTAGTATAGCTAAAGGAGGCTAAGAATAACCTTATAGCTAAGCTTCGTAAGAAAGAAGTAGATAGACTTAGTATAGGCGCTAATCCGGGAGACCGAAAAGGCGTAATAAGTAATAGAGCCGGACTCGTAGTCGCTACTATCGGCGAGGGAAAGCCGGCGTAGGAATTAAAGCTAGCGGATAGGAAAGGCAAAGCGGTACGCGGTCTAAGCGTATATAAAGGCGTATCCGGAATAGCCGCAGTCGACTAAAGCACTTATAATAACATCGGCGGATATAAGGGATAAAGGCATAAGTAGAGCACGCGGTTATATTCCCGCGGGGAGGCAAAGATCCTCCTTAGTATCGAACGAAGCTATAAACTTAGATACTAAGAGCTTTATCACGCGATAAGGCGAGGGAGCTACGTATTTCCTAAGGACGGGGAAGAGGCAGGGAGGTCGTTTACTTCGCCCTCGATAAAGCCTTACTTAATAGCGCGAACCTAATAGCGGGGGGGAGGGGGTTTAAGCAGGCGTAGGGTAGACATACCGCTACTACGGCTACGGCCGCGGCTAAAGCCGGAACCGACGCTAGGACTAGCGCTAGGGTTAGCGCTAGGATTAGCACTAATACCCTTATTAAAGTAGGTCCGGGCGGTATAAGTAGCGGTAGCCGGCTAAGCGTAGTAGAAGTAAAGACGGTTCTTAAACCGCCGTTGCTTTTTAGCGTTAGTAAGCCGGGCCCGGAATACATCGAGCTATATTAGGTTACCGGTAAGAGACGTAGGTAGGGCGGGCGAGGTAGGGCCGGTATAAGCGGGGTAGCGAGGCGGCTAGAGCTAAGAACGGGCCTTAATACGCTACTAGTTATCCTAGAGCGTAGAATATATCTTAGCCTAGGCCGTAAAGTTATTATAGGCCGGGCATTCGACTTATAGAGCGGCGGCGTTAGTAAGTTCGATAGAGACCTTTAAATAAAGGTAGGCGACGTAAGCGGTGCCGTTAAACAATAAGTCGGCTTAAAGCTAGATAAACTTCGAATAGAAGTCCGGCTAAGAGATATTCTTTATCGATAAAGCGTTAAAGTCGGCCTCCGACTAAGCGCGGGTAAAATTAGCACTAAAGACTAGGCTAAGGTCGTCGGTAAGGGCTTTAATAGTAGTATACTACTAATTAGCGAAAGACTTATTATCGAGGACGTCTAAGGGAACGCTAGCGATAATAAAAGCCGCCCGGCTAGTAAGCCGGCTAGCCGTATAGAGAATACGGTCTTACTCTATAGGGTATAAAGCGGCGTCCTAACGGAGCTTAATAGTAAGGCCGTCGCGCTAGGTCCGGAAAGCCTCCTAACGTTGCTTTTAGGTGCTAGAGTCACCGGCGAACCTTTTAGGGTCGGCGATATAGGAATAGGTAAAGGTAAAAGTAGGGGCTAGGGCCTAGTCCCGGGCTATATTACGCTCGGTAAGGACGAGGAGAGAGGACGTAGCATAGTTAAGCTACCGCTAGAGGTCGGCGGTATGCTCTTAGGAGATAAGCACCCCCGTATCTAACTTAGCGTAAGCATTATTAAGGCAAGTAAGAGACTCGGCCTATAGGGCGCGGAAATTAAGGGTAGTATAAGCCTAGATGTAGGCGAATAAGTCGAATATAGGCCGTTAGGCCTAAAGTAGCGCGGCGAGACGGGGATAGCGGGAAAGGTAGTCGTTTTAAGGCTTTAGGTCGGCGGGAGCCGGCGGAGTAACGGCCGGGGTAGCGGCGGACGAGGGATCGGTCTCTATAACGAGGTCGGATATCGTAGATTAAATAGGGTAACGAAGAAGACAACGGGGAAGGGGTAAGGGGGGGAGGAGAGGATCTTATTTAATTCGCGTCGAGATAGCGTATTTATATTAGGAAAATTCTAATAATCGAGGAAAACTCAATTAAAAGGGTCCGGCGAGGAGGCGGACTCGCGTCGCGAAGAGGGGAGATTAGAAAAGAAAAAGGTAAGATAGCGAGATTATTAATTAAAGACAATATAATAAAATAGTAGATTAAACTATAAGAGAATAAGCTTAGGGGGGGTATATAATTATTGTTAATCTACGAAGGGATATAGCTATAGACTAGATCTAAATGTCTATATATACGATATAGAGGTTACGTAGGATAATATATAATATAACCTAACACTATAACACCTTCTTTCTACTATAGTCGTATATTTTATATGCTATATCTTTATAGCCTATTATAATTCCTTTATAGGCTCGTATGTCTAGCTTATTACTAGGTGTTTTGTTTTTATAATATATAAAGACATAGATCTTATCTATGTCTTTTATAGTAAGGGCTCTATCTTCTTTCTTTTTAAGAAGGCATATATACCCTAGGGCAGTATAAGGAGATCGGTTGTATATATATATAGCTGCTAAGACAGCTTCTCCCTAGAGGTATTTAAGTAGCTTAGCTATATAGAGCATAGATCTAACTTTATTAAGTATTATTCTATTTATACGTTCTATTCTACTGTTTAAGTAGGGGGTATATAGTAGACTTAAGTTATATTTTATTCCGTTTTTAAGAGCATATAGTTTAATATTATAGACAAATTCTTTTGCATTATCTAAAAAGACCTTTTTTATCTTTATCTTATCTTTATTATTCTTAAGCTCTTTTTAAATTCTAAGAACTTAGGTAGGCTTTCGACTTTATCTTTTATATAGTATAATCTTAAGTACTAAGAGTAGGTATATAAAAATAATATAAAGTATCTAAATCTATCGTATATAGGGATTTTTATAGGACCTTAGAAATTAACGTTTATTTTATCTAGAAAGAGATATCGTCGTTTTAAAGGGGTTTTCTTCTTTTTATCTATATATTTAGCTTATATATAAGCTTCACATTGCTTTATAGCTATAATATATTTTTAGTCTACGGATAAATCTAGTTATAGTCTACGAAGATATCGGTATAGGGATTTATAGCTAAGATAGCCTAGCCGTTTATGCTAGAGAACGAGGTCTATTTTCTTTTTTATCTTAGGGGTTTTTATTGTATTAGTTAGTATAGTATCTTAGAGTATAGCGTTATCTATTATTTCTTTCAGGCTATATTGTATATTATATATTTTGTTTTTAATTAGAAAACGTATTTTCTTTATATCTAACGGGATATAGTAAAGTCCGTTTTTAATAAAACCGGTTATTAGTTTATTTAGATTTCTATTAATAAGGGATATATAGTCTAGGCCGATAAGAGCGTATATGTTTATTATAGCTAATTATCTAATTATATTAATGCCGATTTTAGGTATATAAAGGCAGTTTTTTAAGGTATACTATTATTTGCTATTAGGCAACTTAAAGATAAGATCCCTAGCCCCTCGTACGATAATAGAAGAAGCTTTTCCCTAGGTTATAGTAGTATATATTTCTTTATCGTTAGAGAAGAGAGATTTATTCGAAACTATATGCCTAATAGCTTTAGTATCGAAGACAAAGTTATAGAAATTCCTAATCTATATTATAGTCCTATCTACTTTTAATACTACCTTCGAAATTGCCGAAAGAAGAGGCTTTAGAAGTCCTATTATTTATTTTCTATTAAAAGAGGACTTTATTTTTATAGGGGTATATAGAAGGATATTATTCAGGGGAAATAGGGTATAGAAATAGGGTACTACTAAGGGTATTATATATAGCATAAAGGATATAAAGGATATATAGAGTATTATAAAGGATAGGAAGGTACTTACGATACTAAAAGCAGAGTCCGAGACGACGAAGACCTTATTAGAGGTCTCGGAGGATTCTAGAGTAGCCTTGCGCTTCCGGAGGCGGGAGGTCTAGGGACGGCCGGCCGGACGTAAGGCCGGAGACGGAGAGCTCTCCCGAGAGTAAAGAACCGGGGTCGGCCTCCGGTAGTTATAGTTAGTGTTCTCCTTAAGGTCCCGGCGAGAAGAGGAGAAGGTAAAGACCGTTTTTAGGGTAAATCTCGTAGCTTAAGCCTTATCTTTATTTTCTAGGTTTTAAAAACAATTCCTCTCGATATACCTTCGCTTTTTACAGTAAGAGCAAATAAGGACCTTACTACCGCCGGCTATAAATAGCTGCTCGTTATTCTCGAGAGCTTTCGTTTTCTTAAACTTATCTATAAAAGATAAAGAGAGTAATTTAAGGGTATATACCGTAGCATTAGTACGAAGGGTCTACGTAATATTTATATTATAACTCTAGAAAGAGCTATTAAAGCTCTCTAAGATCTAGGTTATTACTATAATCTCCGGGATATAGATCTCTCTAGTGTTTAGCTCGTCGAAGAGCTCTTTTACCTTACTTAGGTAAGTCTTAATAGATATCTCTCCCTTAATCTTTATATTAAAGAGTTCCTTTATAAGGAGGAAGTTAAAGGTAAAGTTTATAAGGTTATATAGGGTTTTAAATGCCTCTTATACCACCTTTATAAACGTATAGTGCTTTATCTAAGATAAAAGGCCGTTATTAACTATAAGCCTTATTAAGGCTAAATAGTCTTAGGACTTTATATAAGTAGCATTAAGTATAGCTAGACCGAGCTTTTTACGTATAAACATAGATTCTATACGTAAAGACTAAGCCGAAAAGTTAGTGCTCCCTTTAAGCTTTATAAATAAGTAGTCCTTAAAAGAACTTATTTTTGCCGTATATTAGATAGGAAAGTACCGGAGGAACCTCGGAAGAAGCTCGGCGTCGACGGGCTAAGATAAAGGTAATAAAGAAATCTTTTCTAAATCTTTAAAGGGTTTTTTAGGTATAGAATAGTAGCTAAGAAAAGGTGCGTCGTAGGAGCGAAAACGAGGCTAACGAGAAATAAAGGGGGGGCAAAACACTAAGAAAGTAGTAATATATATAAACTAAGTGTAGCTTAAGAAGGCAAGTGGCTTAAAAAGGCAAAGAGGAGGTTATAGCAGAGAGACAGTCGTTTTTAGTGCAATAGCGAGTAATCTAAGGGATCTAAGGGAGGCTTTAGGTAAGAAGCAACTTAAAGCTTAAGTAGAGATAGGGATTATAACTAATAAGAGCCTAAAGGGAAGCTTAGAGGTAGAGGATTACGGTAATATAGAAAGTATTAAGGAAGATATAAAGATAAGAGAGAGAAGAGGATATAGAATTGCTTAGTAATAGTCTATCTAAGTACGGACTAAGATCCCTTTATATAGCTAATTGCATAGGAATAAAGGTATATATAACTTAACTAATTATCGGGATAGAAAGCGCTATTAATCCTATGCTAGGTGTATATAGTCTAACCTCGTATAGTATCCTAGTTATTGCGAGATTAATTACGCGAGTAATAGGAGGTAGTGTGGGTAACCTTAGTTAACTAAGGCCCGACTATAGACTATACGCACATTAGTCCCTATATATACTACATACTTCGGCATTCGGTATCTCGAGCATCCGGGCAGCTAATACTGCCGGGTGAACTATATTATATGCAACGATGCACGGCGGTTCCAATGCATATCTTTATATGCCGGTAGAAAAAACCAATCGGGAGATATCTGCTCCCTTATAGAGCTTTAGAAGCGGAGAGAGGAGGGGCTTTATATACGCTATAGCGCGGATAGGCATTTCTCTACGGACTGTTTATATCGTCCCGCTCGCCCTACGGCGAAGCGAGCCGAACGGCCTATAGCGATTTACGCTACCCGACCTTTTCTTAAGTCTAACGTTAAGGAGGATAATATTGTCCCCGCCGCTACTAATACGGAGGGAAACGCATAGCTCTAAAGTATAGACGGGCCTTAGAGCCTAATTCGCTAGCACTAGAGAAAAAAGAGTTAACTAACCGTATTAAGACTTCTCCTACCTTAATACCTATTGTTATTAACTATATAAACCTTGTCTTTACTCTTATAGACAAAGGTTGCTAGTGCTACGCTATTATCTATAAGGCATTCGCATAAGAACTACGTTTATTAGTTAAAGATATAGGACCTTAGTACGTACGAAGAGCCTTAAGCGTAATAGAAGAAGCGAAGATTAAAGGTATCGTATAGATAGCTACGGAAATTAACGTATATAAGCAATTGCTTATAATATACGTTATCCCTTAGCTAGAATTTAACCTAATCTTTAGAAAGCCTTAGCTTCTTTATATAGAGTCTTACTCTATACCGCACTAAAGGAGGCTTTAGTATAGGAATTCGTAGCGTTAGCTACGGCATATTAATAAGAACGAGCCTAAAGACACCGAGTATGCTATAGAGCTTCGAGAGGCTAAAGAGGTTATAGCTTTAGTATTTATCGATATAATTAACTAAATCCGTAGACGATACGGCTCTAAAGCCGCTACGGCTGCTATTTATATAGTTAGCCTCGCGAATATCGAAAAGGCCTTACGATTAAAGAAGCCGAAGATAAAAGCCGAATTACGTTAAATAACCCTTACGTAGTTTTATAACCTACTACCGCTCTTTCGGAAAAGCAAGGCCGATAAATTAAACCTATATAAGCCCGGCATTAACTATACAATACTACTTTATAAAGATTCCCGCGGATAAAATATAGTTCCGCCCTTCGGGCCGCTATACGCGATATCTTAGGACGAGTTGCTTATATTAAAGAAGATACTACGCGGCCTTTTAGATAAAGGGTTTATTTAGGCTAGCTCTTTTAAGGCCGCCGCTTTAGTGCTATTCGCGCGGAAACCCGGAGGAGGACTATAATTCTATATAGACTACCGAGTATTTAACGCAATAATACGACCGGACTACTACCTACTTCCGCTTATTAAAGAGATACTCCGTAATATCGCTAAAGCGAAGTAGTTTATTAAATTAGATATCTATTAAGCGTTCTATAAGGTATAAATTACGGAAGGTAATAAATAAAAGACTATATTCCGTACTTACTATAGGCTCGTCGAATAGATAGTAATACCGTTTAGGCTTATAAAGGCTTTTAGCACCTTTTAATAGTATATTAATAGTATTCTTTGCGAATTTCTAAACTAGTTCGCTTCCGCTTATATTAATAATATTCTTATCTATATAAGCGGCAGCTTAAAGGATTATATAGATAAAGTGCGAAAAGTACTAGACCGGCTCTCTAAGTATAGGCTATACCTCGACCTTAATAAATGCGAATTTAGCGTCCGCTAGGTTAAATACCTTAGATTTATTATTATCGTAGGCGTTAGTATATAAGCGGACTTTATAAAGATCTAGGCTATTTAAGACTAAATAGCCTTAACTTCGCAAAAAGGTATATAGAGTTTCTTAGGATTTACGAACTACTACCGGATTTTTATTTATTAATTTTCTTATATCGTCGGTCCGCTCGTAGCCCTTACCGGCAAAAGGGTAGCCTTTTATTAAAGCGCTATATAAGTAAAGGCGTTTTAGATATTAAAAGACCTATTTTCGTAAGCCTTAGTGCTACTATAGTAAAACTTTAATTATCCTATAATACTTAAGGCGGACTATAGTAGATTTACGCTTAAAGGCACGCTTTCGCAAAAGGTAGACGCCTAACGCCGCTTTATAGCTTTTTACTCCTATAAGCTTACTTCCGCTAAACGGAACTACGCTATCTACGATAAAGAAATACTCACTATAATTAGCTATTTAAAGTAATAGTAAGCGGAGCTTTATACCTATAAGAACTTTAAGATCCTTATAGACTATCGTAACCTTAAGTATTTTATAACTCGACGTTATCCTTTTAAGCGATAGGCCTATTAGGTAGAATACCTTTCGCGGTTCTATTTCCGGATTAAGTACCGACTTAGAAAAAAAGGCTATAGTGCCGGACGCTCTATCTTAGAGAGATTAAGACCGACCTTTTAATAAAGATTATAATGCCTAAAAGCTTTAAATACTCCCGGAGGACGCGCTGTATATATATCTTAAAGCAACGCTTATCGGTACGGACGGCGTAGTCTTAGTTAATAGTAAGGGCGATAAGGACGAGGGCGATAGCGAGGAGGATAATAGTTTAGAAAGTAAGGGGGTAATTAAAGAAGACGTAGAGCCCGATACTTAGGAAGCGGACTTTATAGCGGCTATAACTTAAGACGACCTCGACGCGTAGGACGTAGAGCTAACTATAAATATAGACTTTAACCGACGGATATTTTAAGACGAGGAGCTTTAGCGTATATAAGACCGCTTAGCAGCTTAAGACGTTACCTACGGTAGCGTACGCTACGTTATAGAGGTAGGAGCACGACGATTCGACCTTAAGCTTAACCTTAAGGTATAGGTAGCCGACTGCTATATAGACCTACGTAAGCACCTACGGTTCCGCGGACGGCTTTAGGTTCTTAGTTCCTCTATAACTATAAAGGCTATAGTAAGAGACGCTCCCTTAGAGCTAGAAGAAGGGAACGCGCTCTAAGGACGGCTTATTTAAATAGTATATAACGCGAGCGTCGTCGGCTACCTTAGCCGTAAAGGAATAATTACCGCTATATCCCGCGACTTCTATTAGCCGCTCTTATAGCTATACGTTCGATAATTCCTTTATAACTATAATATCTATAGGCGTATAAAGATTTAGCGTACGCTTAAGAAAAGGCTGCTTAAATTGCTTCCTATACTAGACCGGTTCTATACGTATATTTAGATAGACTTTATTATAGACCGCCCCTTTATAAAGAGCGGTAACCGCAATCTTTAGGTAATTAAAGACCGTTTAAGTAAGGAAGTAGTATTAAAACCTATGCCCTTTATAGAAGCAAAGATTTACGTAAAGCGCTTTCTTATATACTATATATAATACTATTAATAGCTAAGGTTAATTATAAGCGATAAAGGCTTAAATTAAATAAGCCGCTTTTAGTAGCATTTATATCGGCTGCTATAGATTATATAGCTACTAAGTATAGCATATTATCCGTAAACCGATAAAAGGCCGGAACGGCTTAATTAGGAAGTTTAAGCTTACCTCTAAGGCGTTATCGACTATAACTAAGAGGACTAAGATAAATAGCTCCTTATAGTATAAATAGCGCTTAACGGGAGAAATTACTCTTCGATTAGTATATCCCCTTTCTTTATACTATATAAGTACGAATTAGTATCCCTATTTCCTATCGCCGTAGATATAATAGCGGAAAAGCCGTTTAGTAATAGCTTAAAGGGGCGCGTAGCCTCCTTTATATAGCGACTTAAGTAGGTCTTAGACTTCTATTAGTCGTTAATAGCCTTAGTAGCGTAGGATTAAAAGCGGTATTTTAATAAACGATAGGAACCCGTAGAGCGATTTACGGTAGGTAATAAAGTTTAGGTAGACCTACGGAACTATATATCCTTAAGGCCGAAGAAAAAGCTCGATTAGTTATATATGAAATTTACGGTTAAGAGAGTGCTAAGCCTATAAGCCGTCGAGCTAAAGGGATTGCCTAACGAGATTTACCTTAATTTTAACGTAGACCTTCTTCGCTATATAATAGTAGATCTAATGCCCGACTAAGTAATAGCGGACCTATAGCCTTCTATAATCTTAATAGAGGGAGAAAAAGAGTTCTTAGTAAAGGAAATTCTTACTATACGATAGAAGAAAGTCGGCCGCGGTAGTAAGCGTAAGGTCTTTATAAGGTAGTAAAGGTACTAAGACCCGACGTAGTATTTAGCAACGGACTTCGTAGATATAAAAGCGCTTAATCGCTTTAAAGAGCACTTTAAGGGTATCGGAGAAAACGACGGGCCGCTTAATACTATATTGCCGGTAAAGACACAATAGAAGAAGGTACGGTTTACGCTCCCTAAAGCGAGCCGCGTAGCCTAAGGCGCGGCTAGGCCTTACGTAATACATCGTTAAATTTCGCTTAGGTAAAGTAAGGGTCTTATATAAGGGTCTTCGACTATTAGTAAGATTAAGTCTACGACTTAATCCGTATTCTAATATACGAGCGGGGAAGAGGTACGTACAGGCGGGGAAAGGGGCTTATGCAAATAAGGGTAAGGGGCTTATATAGATAAAGGTAAAGGGTACGTATAGATAAAGGGGTACGTACGTAAAGCTATATATCCGTATATATAGGTGCGCTTACACTTAGTTCTTTATAGATAATTTCTATACCTATATAAAGGGCACTTATATAATTACTCTGCCTACCCTATTATACTCCGGCAACGTTCTTTCCCGGCCCGAACACGCTCTATTTTACGCTCTGTTTTACGCTTTGTTTTACGCTCTTTTCCCTGCCCGAAGATAACTCTATCTCTTACTCTATTGCCTTAAAGCTTAATGCTTCCTAACGCTCTTTCCTTTTGCGATTTATATTTACGAATTATATTTATTAGGCATTGTAACCTTATATATAGTTTTTCCACGTTTTTTTTTCTATACGTTGTACGGCTGTTTATAAGGCTTCTACAAGGTTAGAAAAGCCGGATCCGCGATAATAATACGACCTATTTAACCGGGCTATAGATCCCTATTTAGCCCCTTATTAATACGTTCGTTTAGGCTGCTATTTCTACGATCTTATAAACACTGCTAGTATACGAATAAGGGATAAAGGATACGTACGACGTCGTTAAGGGCACGTGACCTACGTGACCCGAGACTACGTTAGCACTTATAAAAGGGCCCTCTTTCCCCTCTTTCTTCCTAGCTAGATAAGATAAATAAGAACCTAACCGCGTACTATTACACGTGCGATAGGTTTGCTTCCGGCTGCTTACCGTTAAGGGCACGTGACCCACGTGATCTAAGACTACGTTAGCACTTATAAAAGGGCCCCCTTTCCCCTCTTTCTTCCTAGCTAGATAAGATAAATAAGAACCTAACTATATACTATTATATATACGATAGGTTTACTTCCGGCTGCTTACTATAGTAGAGCCCTACTAACAATTAGGTTATATTTAGAGTCTTACTATTTGTCCTATAGTAAATCTCTATTCGTCCCGGAGGTACCGAAGTACTATATATCCCTATATATCTCCGCGCCTCCCCGCGCCTTCCCGCGTCTTCCCGTACCTACACCCGCTAACCTAAATTACATGTATATACCTAGCAGGCTATAGGCCTAACTAGTCCTGCCTAGTACTTTATAAGAGCAATTACGCACGCTATAATTTAAGGCTATCGCGAGATAAACGCACGTATATTTATTCGGCTTATTAATTTAACGTATATCCGGCTGTATGCCCTACTACGTGCCTTACTGCGTGCCTTCTACTATATATACGGCTTCTTAATATATGTTTTATGCCTAGCTCCTTACTTCGTGCCTTCTACTACGTGCCCTTTACTACGTAGCCTACTATATACCCTACTACGTGCCCTCTACTCTATGCCCTCTACTATATATACGGCTCCTTAATATATGCTTTATGCCCGGCTGCGTCCCTTACTACGTGACTTTTACTATATGCCCTCTACTACGTGCCCTACTACGTGTAATAGGGTAGGCAGAGTAATTATATAAGTGCCCTCTATATAGGTATAGAAATCATCTATAAAGAACTAAGTGTAGGCGCACCTATGTATACGGATAGATAGCTCTACGCACGTACCCCTTTGTCCGCACGTGCCCTTTACCCCTATCCCTATAAGCCTTTTACCTTTATTTACATAAGCCCCTTTCCCTACCCGTACGTGCCTCTTCCCCGCTCGTATATAAGAATACGGATTAGGTCGTAGACCTTATCTTACTAATAGTCGAAGACCCTTATATAAGACCTTTACCTTACCTAAGCGAAAAATAACGACGTATTACGTAAGGCCCGGGTGCGCTTTAGGCTACGTAGCTCGCTTTAGGGAGCGTAAAACGTACCTTCTTCTATTATATCTTTGCCGGCAATATAGCGTTAAGCGGTCTATCGTTTTCTCTAATAGCCTTAAAGCGCTCTTCGAAACGATCGAGCGCTTTTATATCTATAAAGTCCGCTGCTAAGTGCTATATTAGGTCTTAGTACCTTTACTACTTTACGAAGACCTTACGCTTACTGCCGTAGCCGACTTTCTTCTACTATATAGTAAGAATTTCCTTTACTAAGAACTCTTTTTCTCCCTTTACTAAGATTGCGGGAGGCTATAAGTCCGCTATTATTTAGCCGGGCATCGGATCTACTACTACGCGATAAAGAAGGTCTACGTTAAAATTAAGGTAAATCCCGTTAAGCAATCCCTTTAGCTCGACGGCTTATAGGCTTAGCACTCTCTTAACCGTAAATTTTACGTATAACTAATCGAGCTTCTTTTTCGGCCTTAAGGATGCGTAGTTCTATAGGTCTACTTAAACCTTATTACCTATTATAAATCGCTCTACGGGTTCTCGCCGTTTATTAGTATACCGCTTTTAGTCTTATGCTACTAAGGCGATTAAAGACTAGTAGAAGTCTAAGACCTACTTAAGTCGCTATATAAAGGAGGCTACGCGCTACTCTAGGCTATTGCTAAACGGCTTTTCTACTACTATATCTACGGCGATAGGAAATAAGGATACCGGTTTATACCTATATAGTGCGAAGAAAGGTAATATACTAATTAAAGAGTGATTTCTTCCGTTAAGCGCTATTTACGCTATAGGGAGCTACTTATCTTAGTCCCTTTAATTACGGTCGATAACGCCCCGGAGGTAAGCCTAAACTTCCTAGTTAAGCCGTTCTAGCCCCCTATCGGTTTACGGATAATATGCTATACTTAGCAGCTATAGAATCTATAGTAGCCGATATAGGTGCTATTAGAAGCGGCTTATCTAATTTAAGCCTTTATCGCTTATAATTAACGTTAGCTACTAATAGTATTATATATAGCATACGAGAAAGCGCTCCGCGTAGATCTCCGCTTCTATAGAGGGCATAGGTTCTAATATAACCTCCTTACTTAAACGGTCCTTAATTACCTAAAGATTACGGTTACTGCTCTCTATAAAGGGGAGGTCTATAATAAAGTCTATCTAAATATACGTATAGAACCGGTCCGGTATAGGCAGCGATTTAAGTAGCTTTTTCTTAAGCGTACGCTAAATCTTCGTGCGCTTATAGATATTATAGTTACGGAGGAATCGTCTAACGTATAGCTAAAGGAGCGGCTAATAGAAGTCGCGGGATATAGCGGTAACTATTCCTTCGCGGCTAAGGTAGCCGACGACGCTAGCGTTATATACTATTTAAATAAGCCGTCCTTAAAGCGCGTTTCCTTCCTTTAGCTCTAGGGGAGCGTCTCTTACTACGGCCTCTATAGTTATAGAAGAACTAAAAACCTAAAGCCGTCCGCGGAACCGTAAGTACTTACGTAGGTCTACGTAGCAGTCGGCTACTTATACCTTAAGGTTAAGCTTAAGGTCGAATCGTCGTGCTCCTACCTTTATAGCGCGGCGCACGCTCCTATAAGTAACGTCCTAAGCTGCTAAGCGGTCCTACGTATGCTAAAGCTCTTCGTCCTAAAAAATCCGTCGGTTAAGACCTATATTAGTAGTTAGCTCCGCGTCCTATACGTTAAGGTCGCCCTAAGTCGTAGCCGCTATAAAGTCCGCTTCCTAAGCGTCGGGCTCTACGTCTTCTTCGAGTATCCCCTTACTTTCCGAACTAATTAACGAATTATTATCCTCCTCGCTATAGTCCTCGTCCTTATCGCCCTTACTATTAACTAAGACTACGCCGTCCGTACTAATAAGCGTTGCTTAAAGATATATACGTAGCGCCTCCTCTAAGAGTATTTAAAGCTCTTAGGCATTATAATCTTCGTTAGAAGGCCGATCTTAATCTCTCTAAGATAAAGCGTCCGGCACTATAGCCTTTTTTCCGGGTTAGTACTTAATCCGGAAATAGAACTACGAAAGGTATTCCGCTTAACGGGCCTATCGCTTAGAGAGATAACATTAAGTTATAAAATACTTAAGGTTGCGATAGTCTATAAGGATTTCGAAGTTCTTATAGCTATAGAGCTCCGCTTACTATTGCTTTAAATAGCTAATTATAGCGAGTATTTTCTTATCGTAGATAGCGTAGTTCCGTTCGGCGGGGGTAAGCTTACGGGAGTAAAAAGCTATAGGGCGGCGTTAGCCGTCTACCTTTTGCGAAAGCGTGCCTTTAAGCGCGAATCTATTATAGTCCGCCTTAAGTATTATAGGATAATTAAAGTCCTATTATAGCAGCACTAGGGCTTACGAAAATAGGTCTTTTAACGTCTAAAACGCCTTTACCTATATAACGCCTTAATAAAAGGCTACCCCTTTGCCGGTAAGGGCTACTAGCGGACCGGGGATATAAGAAAATTAATAAATAAAAATCCGGTAGTAGTTTATAAATCTTAAGAAACTCCGTATACCCTTTTGCGAAGTTAAGGCTATCTAGTCTCGAATAGCCTAAATCTTTTTAGGGTCCGCCTATATACTAACGCCGGCGATAATAATAAATCCGAGGTATTTAACCTAGCGGACGCCGAATTCGCATTTATTAAGGTCGAGGTATAGCCTATACTTAGAGAGCCGGTCTAGCACCTTCCGTACTTTATCTATATAATCCTTTAGGGTGCCGCTTATATAGATAAGAATATTATTAATATAGGCAGAAGCGAACTCGTTTAGAAATTCGCGAAGAATGCTATTAATATACCGTTAGAAGGTGCTAAGAGCCTTTATAAGCCTAAACGGTATTACTATCTATTCGAAAAGACTATAGCGAGTACGGAATACGGTCTTTTATTTATTACCTTCCGTAATTCGCACCTTATAGAACGCTTAATAGATATCTAACTTAGTAAACTACTTCGCTTTAGCGATATTATAGAGTATCTCCTTAATAAGCGGAAGCGGGTAGCGGTCTAGTCGTATTATTGCGTTAAGTGCTCGGTAGTCTACGTAGAAACGTAGTCCTCCTCCGGGTTTCCGCGCGTATAGCACCGGAGCGGCGGCCTTAAAAGAGCTAGCCTAAATAAACCCTTTATCTAAAGACCGCGTAGTATTTTATTTAATATAAGCAACTCGTCTCGAGACATCGCGTAGAGCGGCCCGAAGGGCGGAACTATATCTTATCCGTAGGAATCCTTACGAAGCGGTATCGCGTAGTTAATGCCGGGCTTATATAGGTTTAATTTATCGGCCTCGCTTTTCTAAAAGAGCGGTAGTAGTTTATAAAACTACGTAAGGATTATTTAATATAATTCGGCTTCTATCTTCGGCTTCTTCGGTCGTAAGGCTTTTTTAATATACGTAAGGCTAACTACGTAAATAGTAGCTATAGCGGCTTCCGAGCTATATCGTCTATAGATTCGGTTAATTATACCGATAAATACTAAAGCCATAACTTCTTTAGCCTCTTAAAGCTCTATAGTACACTCGGTATTCTTAGGTTTATTCTTATTAATATACCGTAGCTAACGCTATAAATTCCTATACTAAAGCCTTCCTTAGTGTAGTATAAAGTAAGACTCTATATAAAGAAGCTAAGGCTTTCTAAAGATTAGGTTAAATTCTAGCTAAGGGATAACGTATACTATAAGCAATTGCTTATGCCCGTTAATCTCTATAGCTATCTATATAATACCTTTAATCTTTGTCTTTTTTATAGCGCTCGAGGCTCTTTATACGTACTAAGTTCCTATATCTTTAACTAGCAAACGTAGTTCTCGTGTAAATGCCTTATCTATAGCGGCGTAGTACTAGCAACCCTCGTCTATAAGAGTAGAGATAAGGTTTATACGGTTAATAATAATAGGTATTAAGATAAGAGAAGTCTTAATACGGTTAGTTAACTTTTTTTTCTCTAGTGCTAGTGAATTAGGCTCTAGGACCTGTCTATGCTCTAGAGCTATGCGTTTCCCTCCGCTCTAGTAGCGGTAAGTATATTATTATCCTCCTTAATATTAGACTTAAGAGAAAGTTAGGTAGCGCGAATCGCTATAGGCCGTTCGGCTCGCTTCGTAAAGCGAGCGGGACGATATAGGCAGTCTATAGCAAAATGTCTATCCGCGCTATAGCGTACGTAAAGACCCTCTTTTCTCCGCTTCTAAAGCTCCGCCTTCGATATTTACTTAGCTCGCTATATAGAAGAGGAGGGCGCGCTGCTTAACGCGGCGGATAGTATCCTCCCTCTTCTATAAGCGGGCCGCGTAATAGATATTATAACGTCGCCCTTATAGTCTACTATAGTATTAAGCGCGGATCTAAGCGGCGGGAGCGTTATAGCGTTCTTAGTAGTAACTCCTCCGTTTCTATTACTAACGCCGTTTATACTAGCGCGTTTTCGCAACTTCTAGAAGCTAGGGCTTTACTTATAGTTCTAAGCCACCTTCGTAAGGCGACCTATATACTCCCGGAAGTTAGTAGGCATCTCGATTAGGATAAGCATCTCCTATAGTTGCGGAGTAATCGAATTTCGTAGCTATATAAGCTTAGCGCTATCTTCCTAAACGCTATTTCCGGCGGCATAAGTAATAGTCTCCTTAAAGTCGGGAAGGAAGTCCTTAAACGTCTAGCCGTCTTTCTAAAAGAGGATCCGCAACCTATCTTACGCTTTTTCCTACTCCTATACGTTGCCGAACGTATAGATAAGGTAGTTAAAGAAGGCATAGGGGTCGTAAGCGCTATTAGGCCCGCTACTCTCTTAAAACCTAGAAATTCGCTATATCTAAGGCTTAAGCAGCGTATAGAGTAGCGAATACTAAGCGGTATCGTAGCAACCGTTAAGGCCTTACTTTTTATTAACGGTAAACTTACTATAGAGGCGATATAGGAAGAAGTAAAAAGACTCTAGCTTACTATCTTATATAGGCTACGGTAAAGGCTTCCTTTTGCTAAAGGCGGCTTTAAGGGCCGTCCTTAGGTTAGCTATACTAGCGTCCTTAGCCGCGGGAGAGTTTATCGACGTAGCTATAGGCGCGAGTAGCGTATCTATAGAGGTAAGCGCCGTAGATCCTATTTTAACTCTAAGGACTTTTAGTAACCCCCTTCGTTTAACCGGATTAATAGCTATTTTCTATAGCAGCACTAGAAGGCGCTCCTCTTCCGCTATAGAAGGTATAGCATCCGCCGTCGCCTTACTTAAACAGGCTTTTGTTATTTCCTATTAAAGGCGGGCTTTTATAAAGGCCCGCTTATTTAGCGCCTTTTATCGTAGCTATAGCTGCTAGGACCCCTCGGCCTATTGCTTAAAGACGTCTTCTATATCGTTATCTAGTAAGTCTATAATAGCAGCTAGTATTACTACGCGTGCCGCTTTTATCGTAGCGGCCTATCGTTTTAATTAATACGTACCGCTATTATAAAAGCGGGACGTTATCGTATTAATAAGTCTATAAAAAAGAGAGATAGATAATACTATAATAGGGTAGGCAGAATAAATATATAGGTGCCCTCTATATAGGTATAGAAATTATCTATAAAGAACTAAGTATAAGCGCACCTATGTATGCGGATATATAGCTTTACGCACGTACCCTTTTATCCGCACGTGCCCTTTACCCCTATCCGCATAAGCCCCTTACCTTTATTCGCACAAGCCCCTTTCCCCGCCCGCACGTGCCTCTTCCCTACTCGTATATAAGAATACGGATTAGGTCGTAGACCTAATCTCACTAATAGTCGAAGACCCTTATACTACGTGCCCTACTACGTGCCCTACTATATGCCCTACTGCGTGCCTTACTACGTGCTCTACTTGCCCGGCTGTATGCTCTACTACGTATTAGGGTAGATTAAGGCCTAGTGTTCTTCGCGTTCTTTGCACGATTTGCGCGGTAATGCACTAAGCAGCGTAAAAAGGTAGGTAAAGAAGGATGATTTATTAAGGTGGGTAGCGAGCCTCGGGAGCTAGGTATAGCTCCCGCTATCTAATCTATGGCTGATATAAGCAGCCCCGGGACGCCCTGCAAAGGGTGCTTTACATGTATTATAATGCCGGCACAAAAGAAAAGCCTGCTAACCATAGTAGTTTTATAATAACAATCTTAATCGGGCTTCTATTGCCCGGATCCTCTACGCGGATCCTCCGTTCCTTTCTCGTAAGTCACACTCACGCTTGCTAGTGATTATTTATCGTCTAGATCGAATTCCTTAATTGCCGAAAGGGGCATATAACGGCGATCGTTCTTTAGGCAGCGGAGCAGCACGAAGCTGCTCTCCAATCTTGCTAAAAGCGCGCAGCGAAGCGCGCAGCGGAACAGTCTTATTGCGAGAGCCTAAGACGGCGCTAGTTAGTACGCTAAGGAGCGTAAGGCCGGCGGGTCAACGATGCTACGGCGGAAAGAAGAAGCTGCTACGGCGAGTTAGTCAGAGCAGCTGCGAGAACAGTCTTACGGGCGGCTACAACTAGGCGAATAGCATCCCGCCCCGGCTTAAAGATAACGGCCGGAGGTAAAGGGTTGCCGGCAGGATGAAGATACTGCTGCGATAACTTACTAGTAGGATAAGGTTGCTGCTGCGATGACTTGCCGGCAGGAAGAAGATGTCGAACGAGGCGAATAGCATCCCGCCCCGGCTTAAAGATAGCGGCCGGAAGCGACGGGTTGTCGGCAGCTTAAAGATGTCGCTACGGCGATGACTTGCCGGCAGGAAGAAGATATCGCTATAGCGATAGCTTGCCGGCAGGAAGAAGATACTGCTTCGAAGACGAGTTATTGCCGGTAGGAAGAAGTTGCTACGAGCCGGCAGGGAGAAGATGCTGCTGCAGCGGCGACGAAGACATCGTCTTAATAAGGCGTGCAGCCGACGGCGAAGATATCGTCTTAATAGGATAAATCATAGATTCCTAGGCCTCGAGAGAAAGGGCCGCTTTACCGGTAGGTTAGGAAACAGTCGTACAGCTAGCGTTAATAGCAGTAGTAGACAAAGCGGCATCGGGAATAAAGGCCGCGGTAGGAGAGACTGCGAGGCGGCGAATAATAGCTGCAAGAATAGTCGTATAGACGGCTTCGATAGCGGCAGAGAGTCCTTATGTAATGTTCTCGAGAGAAGAGGCAGGGTTGCCGGCAGGTTAGGAAACAGTCGGGCAACCGAAGTTATCGTTAATAGCAGGCGCGGGAATAGTCGCAACGGCGGTAAGCGTCTTCTATAGGCCGGGATAGGCACTACGAAGGTGCTTAAAAAGAGCGTTCCGGGAAGCAAAGGGCGCCTTATACTTTCGGCACGAAGAGGGCTTTAGGGCCGGAGGAGCCTTAGCAGCCGGCGAAGGCATCGTTAGAACGGGGCGCTCTATAGACATCGCAATAGGGCGTATAGTAGGCGGCGGAATAAGGCGCGCTATAGACATCGCAATAGGGCGTATAGTAGGCGACGAAGTAGAGCACGCTATAGACATCGCAATAGGGCGTATAGTAGGCGGCGAAGTAAAGCACGCTATAGACATCGCAATAGGGCGTATAGCAAGCGGCGAGGCTATCGTCGTAAGGCGTGTAGTAGACGGTAAAATAAGGTATAGTAGAGGCAAAGCTACCGTTATATAGCTAGCGGGCGGTAAGGATATCGCCGTAGTAGGGCGTACGGCGGATAATAAATATATCCTTAATTAAGCTCCTTTCGCCTCTTCCTCTCTATATTCCTCGCCCTAACGGGCAGGGCGGCGATCGTCCCGTTCGTAGCGTCGGTCGCAGGCTTAACGATAGTTATAGCGGTCGTTAAGGCGGCGGTCGTTATGCTAAGTATATCTGCCGTAGCGAAAAGAAGCATCTCGGTCCCTTAAGACTTAGGCGATCTCTCGATAGCGGCGGTCTTAGGTCTCTTAACGCTCTTATCGACGACGATCCTAATAAAGGTGCTGTTAGACCGCAGCCTTAATTAAAGGCGTGTTTTTCTCGAGAATTCGAATCTACTTTAAGATAGTAGTCTTTTTTTTTTTAGGAGAGGCAAAATAAAGGTAATCGCGGAAGGGATAAAGAAGAAAAGCTCGGCATAGATACGCTATTCTTTCTAGATAAATTTCCCGTCGAGGCTTTAGGCAAGGTAAGCTCTTTCTTCGTACTAATCGGGAAGGGAAATCCCCTCTTACTATATCTCGAGGGTATATAGCTCCTAAAGGGCACGAACGAGCTAAAGGTCGTGCTTCCGAGGATTAAAAGAGATATTAGTGTAAATAAAACGAGGTCGCTTATAATAACGACGAGGGGTGCTATCGCGCTAATGGCAAAAGCCACTAGTGAAATTAATTATATTACTGCCCGTTACGTACACCTTATAAAGCCGACTATAGCGCCGCACGCCGTGTCGCACCTTACACTTATCCCCTCTTTAATAGCAGTATGTCCTAAGCCATACGTGTCTCCCTCGACTACGTAACCCGGCGTAAACCATAGGCCTCGGCAACCGCAGGCAGGAATAACCTAGTGGACGTTAACCTAAGACGTAGACGCTATCGTCGCATTGCCCTAATGCGCCGCCTCTACGGGCGGTACGTAAGCTGCGCCTACGCTAATGCACCTGCCTTATAGCCAGCTGCCCCGAGCCCCTTTCTTTAAGGGGTCTCGAATAGGAAGGCTATTAATTAATATCACAATTGTGACGACGATGAGGGGTGCTATCGCGCTAATGGTAAAAGCCACTAGTGATATTAATTATGTCACTGCCCCTTACGTACACCTAATAAAGCCGACCACGGCGCCGCACGCTGTATCGCACCTTACATCGCTCCTCGCGATAAGACAAGCTTAGTTCCTTATAATAAAGCATCGCGGGGAGCAAAAGGGGGGGGTCGGTGTAAGCCGAAGTAGTAGTAGGGCAGGCGGTATATACAAAGTCGGGCGGCATATAGAAAATCGGGTTAATATATGCAAAAATTTGCAACCACCTAAAATAGGTGTAAAGAGGTTTAAGCACACATAGAAAAAAGGAAGAAAACACAGAGAAAAAAGGGAAGAAGGAGAGGCTAGCTTCTAGGCTTACTAAAAGAGGTTGTTGTAAAGGCGAAGAGGCGCGTTAATAAGGCGCTAAGACGGAAGAAGAAGTAATTAGCTCTATATTAGGGGCTTAACGCGGGCTAAGCCGAAAACAGCGGGGTGGTTGTCCGGGAGTAGACGGAAGGTTGGTTTATTCTTAGCGAGCTTTACTAGCGCTCTAGTGCAACGTAAAAAAAGGCGTCGCTAGTGCGGCTTCGAGAGGCGCTTAGTCGAGGCTCTCGTAGGAGCTCTCTAGTGGTTGCCGAAGAAGAGGCAAGGTGTTACTACTATTTTAATACACTAAGCAGCGTGAAAAGGTAGGTAAAGAAGGATGATTTATTAAGGTAGGTAGCGAGCTCCGGGAGCTAGGTGTAGCTCCCGCTATCTAATCTATAGCTAATGTAAGCAGCCCCGGGATGCCCTACAAAGGGTGCTTTGTATGTATTACGCGGCTTTATTAATTGCTATATACCGTACGCGGGTATAAGGGCGGGAAGGCGCAGGGAGGCGCGAGGAGAAATAGGGATATATAGTACTTTAGTATCTTTAGGACAAATAGACATTTACTATAGGATAAATAGTAAGACTCTATATTTAAGCAAAGCTTGCTTTACGCTATAAAGAATATAGAATGTGTATAAGTTACGGTAAGCCGCTTTACTTACTTAATATATATAGTAAGCTTTTTTATTATAGGGGTCCTTTATATTAACGAAGTACGGCTACTAGCTAGCCTTAAATAACACGCTATAATTAGCTAGAGTCTAAAAATCTTGTGCGCTAATTAGCTATATTTCCCCTAGGGTTTAACCGGCTAAAATTCCTACGGTTCCTATTAGTAGTACGTCCCGTAAGGCTTATCTCGAAATCCTTATTCCTACGGTTCCTATTAGTAGTACGTCCCGTAAGGCTTATCTCGAAATCCTTTACGGCTATTAGCTACTATAAGTGCCCTAGCTATAGGAAAAAAATAGCTTAGTGCCGCGGGCATAGTAAAGCTTTGCTTATAGTTATACCTATAGTACTAAGCTATTTTATATATTATCCTACGTAACCTTTATATCTGTAGGAACAAGGGATAATAGATACGTAGGGATACGTAAGGTGCTATTACAGACACGTAATCTATGTGATTACGTACACGCAACGAGACTATATCTCCGCGATGCCTTCTCCTCTCTAGCTAGCAAGACAGACATAATACACACACACCGGTTAACCCTAATAGTAGAGCCTAACTAACACTAATTAGTGGTTGACTTAGTTAATTACAGACAGCTAGGTAGAAGAGATAGATTTAATCCTCGAACGTGCTATAGATCTTCTTCGAACGATCCTATTCCGTGTATTTAGAGAGGGTTATCCGTGCTAAGAATAAGGATATCTCCGCTTGCCTCGCCTACGAAGATTCCTTCTAAGCTTCTAGTTGACAGTCGCCGCTATCCTCGATAGAAGCACGATACTAATCTCGAAGTGCGTTAGCAACGCTAATACGATAAACATCGCGAAAACCATCGCGATCCCTACAACCTAGTTATTACGATGACTTCCTAAAGCCCGACTCCTAACCCCGCAGCAGCCGACCCTACGGCAAACAACGTCGCCGCTACCTAAGCCCCCCTTTCGGCAGACGAAATCGTCGTCCGTCTTAATTAAGTGCTAGGGCATACCCTTATCGCAAAGGCAGCGTAGAAGTATATCGACGTTCGCCTTTAGGACGATAAGAAGCTAAGTCGGAACCCGCTTACCGCTACGACGTATACGGTATATTTTATATTAGTCTACGAACTCGATCGCGACGAATATAGCACTAGCATCCTTAGCTTCTTTTAACTGCGTTTCGAGGGATAGTCGGAAGACACGTGGAAAACCGTATATAAAGACTATAAAAAGGCGTTAAGGAACCTCCTTAAGCGCCGCGGCATTTACCTTAAGACGAATGACTCGACCGTACGATAACTCCTCTCGATATAGCTATTAGAGGTCTACGACGACCCTCTAACCTAGCCTTAAGAAGAATATCTCGAGATAGACTTTAATGCGGAAACGCCTAAAGAAAGGAGGCAAAAAGAGATGCGAGCCTAACTCGGCTAGACGCTAAAGCCGGCTAAGCCAGCCTCGCCCTCGCCCTCGCCCTTACCTTCGTCAGTCTCGTCAATCTCGGCAGCCTTGCCAACGACGCCTTCTTCGCCCTCGCCTTCGTTAGCCACGGCAACCTCGCTAACGACGCCTTCCTCGCCCTCGCCCCCCTAAGCAGCAACAACACGAACGGCTTCGACTCTTTAAAGTCCGCCAGTTGCTGCAAAGCCGCAGCCACAGCCATACGTTTCGCCAAGCCGGCCAAGCAGACTCCCCGTTCTAAGCCGGCTCCCCGCTTCACCCGCCCCAAGCTCTCGCAGCAGCTCTTCGGACTGCTCTTTCGGCCCTCAAAGCAGCTCTTTAAGCTGCTCTTCCATCAGCTCTCGCAGCAGCTCTCCAAGCTGCTCGCAACCCACGAAGCCGCTCCCACAGCAGCTTCCTCAACAGCGCAGACGGCACGCCCTAAAGCTAAGCAAATGCCGTCATTGCAAAGCGCCCTTCTAGTCTCGCAGCGCACTCTTTCGCCACCTCGGCGAAGGATGTTAGCATACAAAGCGCACACAGACTTCCTCCTAGACCGTTATACCCTAAGCCCGGCATATACAGTAGACCTTGCCCTAAAGGCACCTACTAAAGCAGGCCAATTGCTAGCACTACAACACTTACTTTAACTCCCGAGGCGCCCTCTTTCGTCACCTCGCTAAAGGATGTTACCACCAGAAGCGCACACGAGCTTCCCCTCAGCCCGTCAAACAATAGGGCAACAACCGACACTCTCCCCCACGGCCCTAGCTTGCCACCCGGCCACTCTCTCGTCACCACAGAGCAGGAGACCATCACCAAAAGCCCACACAGGCTTCCTCCTCGCCAGTGACCCGGAAGTCGCCTTCGTCCCGGCAGTCGTCTTCACACGTTATTCTTCCGAGCTTTAGCAGCGCACCCTTCGTGCCGCGTGGCTAGCTCGAGGCAACGGCACAGCAGCAAGCCTCACGAGCCCCGAAGAAGAAGAACTCTCGAGGGATAACCTCGCGAGCTTCGCGAGCTTCCCTGCCCGCTTCTTTCGGCCCCGTTGCTCTGCCCGGCCCTTTAGGCCCTTCCTTCGTGTGTTCTCGTTGCTCGATGCTTTGCCCGACTTCCTAACGCTTCTTCCTTCCTTCGCTTATTGCGTCACTTGCTTCGTTGCTCGCTCGTTGCTTCGTTGCTCGCTCGTTGCTTCGTTGCTCGTTGCTTATTGCTCGCAATACCGCTCGTTTGGCTTAATCCTCGATGGCATCGCGCGGCCCGTTCAGCCGGGCCAAAGATCCCTCTTTCCCTCTTTCGTTGCGTTCGTTCGTTCGATGCGTTCAATTGGGTTATACCTCCTTTGGTTCGACCTTGCTAGGTTGTTGAGATGTGTTTGCAGCCTTCTAAAGAAGAACTGCCAGTGTGGGAACAAGGGATAAGGGATACGTAGGGATACGCAAGGTGCTGTTGCGGACACGTGATCCATGTGATCACGTGCACGCAACGAGACTACATCTCCGCGATGCCTTCCCCTCTCTAGCTAGCAAGACAGACACAATACACATGAGGATCCCCATTGGGTGGGCGCCTTAGTCAGCGCCCCGCTGCAGGGTTTTCCCAAAGCCCTAAGCGCCTACAACCTTAGCTAGTTAATTAACACACACAGAATATAGTCTTAACGAAGCTTCTAAGCCGGGAGCTTAGAGACTCTCTATTATGCCTAATCCGACTATTAAAAGGCCTTAAAAATACGTATTTTTAAAGAGCAAACCTTAGCCTCTTTAAGAATTAGACGAATCACGCATCCTAGCGTTTACGCTACGTATGTAATAGGGTAGGCAGAGTAATCGCATAGGTGCCCTCTATATAGGTATAGAAATCATCTATAAAGAACTAAGTATAAGCGCACCTATACGTATAGATATATAGCTCTACGCACGTACCCCTTTGTCCGCACGTGCCTTTTACCCCTATCTATATAAGCCCTTTACCTTTATTCGCACGAGCCCTTTTCCCTACTCGTACGTGCCTCTTCCCCGCTTGTATATAAGAATACGAATTAGGTCGTAGACCTAATCTTACTAATAGTTAAAGACCCTTATATAAGACCTTTACCTTACCTAAGCGAAATTTAACGACGTATTACGTAAGGCCCGGGCGTGCTTTAAGCTACGTAGCTCGCTTTAGGGAGCGTAAACCGTACTTTCTTCTTTACCGGCAATATAGCGTTAGGCGGTCTATCGTTTTCTCTAATAGCCCTAAAGCGCTTTTCGAAGCGATCGAGCGCTTCTATATCTACGAAGTCCGCTACTAAGTGCTACGTCGGGTCTTAGTACCTTTACCACCTTACGAAGACTTCGCGCCTACTACCGCGGCTAACTTTCTTCTATCGTACGGCGAGAATTTCCTTTACTAAAAACTCTTTTTCTTCCTTTATTAGAATTACGGGAGGCTATAAGTCCGCTATTACTTAGCTAGGCATTAGATCTACTACTACTCGGCGAAGAAAGTCTACGTTAAAATTTAAGTAAATCCCGTTAGGCAATCCCTTTAGCTTAACGGCTTACGGGCTTAGCACTCTTTTAACTATAAATTTTATATATA
Organism: Ophiocordyceps sinensis; assembly: GCA_012934285.1. NCBI lineage: Eukaryota > Fungi > Ascomycota > Sordariomycetes > Hypocreales > Ophiocordycipitaceae > Ophiocordyceps > Ophiocordyceps sinensis. The sequence goes on along the minus strand of JAAVMX010000006.1, from coordinate 4,152,380 downwards.
GCTAGTCGAGCTTCTTCTTTAGCCTTAAAGATACGTAGTTCCGTAAGTCTACTTAGACTTTATTACCTACCGTAAATCGCTCTATAAGTTCCCGCCGTTTATTAATATACCGCTTTTAGTCTTACGCTACTAAGGCTATTAACGACTAATAGAAGTCTAAGACCTACTTAAGTCGCTATATAAAGGAGGCTATACGCCCTTCTAGGCTATTGCCGGACGGCTTTTCCGCCGCTATATCTACGGCGATAGGAAATAAGGATACTAGTTTATACCCGTATAGTATAAAGAAAGGGGATATACTAATTAAAGAGTAATTTCTCCCGTTAAGCGCTATTTGCGCTATAGGGAGCTACTTATCCTAGTCCCTTTAGTTATAGTCGATAACGCCCTATAGGTAAGCTTAAACCTCTTAGTTAAGCCGTTCTAGCCCCCTATCGGTTTACGGATAATATACCGTACTTAGCAGCTATATAATTTATAGCAGCCGATATAAGTGCTACTAAAAGCGGCTTATCTAATTTAAGCCTTTATCGCTTATAATTAACGTTAGCTACTAATAGTATCGTATATAGTATATAAGAAAGCGCTTTACGTAGATCTCTGCTTCTATAGAAGGCATAGGTTTTAATATAACTTCCTTACTTAGACGGTCCTTAATTACCTAAAGATTGCGGTTGCCGCTTTCTATAAGGGGGAGGTCCGTAATAAAGTCTATTTAAATATATATATAAAACCGGTCCGGCATAGGAAGCGATTTAAGCAGCCCTTTCTTAAGCGTACGCTAAATCTTTATACGCCTATAGATATTATAGTTATAGAGGAATCGTCTAACGTATAGCTAGAGGAGCGGCTAATAGAAGTCGCGGGATATAGCGGCAACTATTCCTTCGCGGCTAAGGTAGCCGACGACGCTAGCGTTATATACTATTTAAATTAACCGTCCTTAGAGCGCGTTCCCTTCTTTTAGCTCTAGGGGAGCGTCTCTTACTATAGCCTCTATAGTTATAGAGGAACTAAGAACCTAAAGCCGTCCGCGAAACCGTAAGTGCCTACGTAAGTCTATATAGCAGTCGGCTACCTATACCTTAAGGTTAAGCTTAAGGTCGAATCGTCGTACTCCTACCTCTATAGCATAGCGCACGCTCCCGTAGGTAACGTCCTAAGCTACTAAGCGGTCTTATATACGCTAAAGCTCCTCGTCTTAAAAAGTTCGTTAGTTAAGGCCTATATTAGTAATTAGCTCTACGTCCTACGCGTTAAGGTTATCCTAGGTCGTAGCCGCTATAAAGTCCGTATCCTAAGTATCGTTTGTATCCTAAGTATTAGGCTTTATATCTTCTTTATTATCCTCCTCGCTATCGTCCTCGTCCTTATCGCCCTTATTATTAACTAAGACTACGCTATCCGCACTAATAAATATTGCCCTAAGATAAGTGCGTAGCGCTTCCTCTAAGAGTATTTAAAGCTCTTAGGTATTATAATCTTCGTTAGAAGGCCGATCTTAATCTCTCCGGGATAGAGCGTCCGGCACTATAGCCTCTTTTCTAGGTCGGTACTTAATCCGGAAACGGAACCGCGAAAGGTATTCCGCCTAGCGGGCCTATCGCTTAAAGAGATATCGTCGAGTTATAAAATACTTAAGGTTACGATAGTCTATAAGGATCTTAAAGTTCTTATAGCTACGGAGCTCTACTTACTATTACTTTAAATAGCTAATTATAGTAAGTATTTCCTTATCGTAGATAGCGTAGTTCCGTTCGGCGGAGGTAAGCTTATAGGAGTAAAAAGCTATAGGCCGGCGTTAGCCGTCTACCTCTTACGAAAGCGTGCCTTTAAGTACGAATCTACTATAGTCCGCTTTAAGCATTATAGGATAGTTAAAGTCCTACTATAGCAGCACTAGGGCTTACGAAAACAGGTCCTTTAACATTTAAAACGCCTTTGCCTATATAGCGCCCTAATAAAAGGCTACCCCTTTGCCGGTAAGGGCTACGAGCGGACCGACGATATAAGAAAATTAACGAATAAAAATCCGGTAGTAGTTTATAAATCCTAAGAAACTCCGTATACTTTTCTATAAAGTCGGGGCTATTTAGTCTTAAATAGCCTAGATCTTTATAGGGTCCGCCTATATACTAACGCCCGCGATAATAATAAATCTAAGGTATTTAACCTAGCGGACGCTAAATTCGCATTTATTAAGGTTAAGGTATAGCCTATACTTAGAGAGCCGGTCTAGCACCTTCCGCACTTTATCTATATAATCCTTTAGGCTAGCGCTTATATAGATAAGAATATTATTAATATAGGCGGAAGTAAACTCGTTTAGAAATTCGCGAAGAATGCTATTAATATACCGTTAAAAGGTGCCGGAAGCCTCTATAAGCCTAAACGGTATTACTATCTATTCGAAAAGCCTATAGCAAATGCGGAACGTAGTCTTTTACTTATTACCTTCCGTAATTCGCACCTTATAAAACGCCTAATAGATATCTAACTTAGTAAACTACTTCGCTTTAGCGATATTGCGGAGTATCTCTTTAATAAGCGGAAGTAGGTAGCGGTCTAGTTGTATTATTGCGTTAAGTGCTTAGTAGTCTACGTAGAAACGTAGTCCTCCTCCGGGTTTCCGCGCGAATAGCACCGGAGCGGCGGCCTTAAAAGAGCTAGCCTAAATAAACCCTTTATCTAAAAGGCCGCGTAGTGTTTTCTTTAATATAAGCAACTCGTCTTAAGATATCGCGTATAGCGGCCCGAAGGGCGGAACTATATCTTATCTACGGGAATCCTTATAAAGCGGTATCGCGTAGTTAATGCCGGGCTTATATAGGTTTAATTTATCGGCCTCGCTCTTCTAAAAGAGCGGCAGTAGGTTATAGAACTACGTAAGGATTATTTAACGCAATTCGGCTTCTATCTTCGGCTTCTTTAGTCGTAAGGCTTTTTCGATATCCGCGAGGCTAACTATGTAAATAGCAGCTATAGCGGCTTCCGAGCCGTATCGTCTACGGATTCGGTTAATTATGCCGATAAATACTAAAGCTATAACTTCCTTAGCCTCTTAAAGCTCTATAGTATACTTAGTGTCCTTAGGCTCGTTCTTATTAATATACCGTAGCTAACGCTATGAATTCCTATACTAAAGCCTTCCTTAGTATAGTATAGAGTAAGACTTTATATAAAGAAGCTAAGGCTTTCTAAGGATTAGGTTAAATTCTAGCTAAAGGATAACGTATGCTATAAGCAATTGCTCGTGCCTATTAATTTCCGCAGCTATCTATACGATACCTTTAATCTTTGCCTCCTCTATTGCGCTTAAGGCTTCTTATACATACCGAGGTCTTATATTTTTAATTAATAAACGTAGTTCTCATGCGAATGCTTTATCGATAGCGGCGTAGCACTAGCAACCCTTATCTATAAAAGTAAAAACGAGGTTTATATATTTAATAATAATAGGTATTAAGGTAGGAGAAGTCTTAATACGGTTAGTTAACTCTTTTTTCTCTAGTGCTAGCAAATTAAGCTCTAGGGCCTATCTATGCTCCGGAGCTATGCGTTTCCCTCCGCACCGGTAGCGGCGGGGATATTATTATGCTCTTTAATATTAAACTTAAGAGAAGGTTAAGTAGCGCGAATCGCTATAGGCCGTTCGGCTCGCTTTATAAGGCGAGCGGGATAATATAGGCAGTCCGTAGCAAAATGTCTATCCGCGTTATAGTATACCTAAAACCTATCCTCTCTCCGCTTTTAAAGCTCCGCCTTTAATACCTACTTAGCTCGCTATATAGAAGAGGAAGGCGCGCTGCCTAAGGCGGCGGATAGTATCCTCGCTCTTCTATAAGCAGGCCGCGTAGTAGATATTATAACGTCGCTTTTATAGTCTACCGTAGTATTAAGCGCGGATTTAAGCGGCGGGAGCGTTATAGCGTTCCTAATAGTAGCTCCTCCGTTCCTATTGCTAACGCCGTTTATACTAGGGCGCTTTCGCAACTTCTAGAAGCTAAGGCTTTACTTATAGTTCTAGGCCACCTTTATAAAGCGACCTACGTACTCCCGGAAGTTAGTAGGCATCTCGATTAGGATAAGCATCTCCCGTAGTTGCGGAGTAATCGAATTTCGCAGCTATATAAGCTTAGCGCTATCTCTTTAAACGCTATTTCCGGCGGCATAAGTAATAGTCTCCTTAAAGTCGGGAAGGAAGTCCTTAAACGACTAGCCGTCTTTCTAAAAGAGGATCTATAACCTATCTTACGCTTTCTCCTACTCTTATATATTGCCGAACGCGTAGATAAAGTAGTTAAAAAAGGCACGGGGGTCGTAGGCGCTACTAGGCCCGCTACTCTCCTAAAACCTAAAAATCCGCTATATCTAAAGCTTAGGCAGCGTATAGAGCAGCGAATACTAGGCGGTATCGCGGCAACCGTTAAGGCCTTACTTCTCGTCTACGGTAAACTTACTACGGAGGCGATATAAGAAGAAGTAAAAAGACTCTAGCTTACTATCCTATATAGGCTACGGTAGAGGCTTCCTTTTGCCGAAGGCGGCTTTAAGGGCCGTCCTTAGGTTAGCTATACTAGCGCCCCTAGCTATGGGAGAGTTCGTCGACGCAGCCGTAGGCGTAAGTAGCGCATCCGTAGAGGTAGGCGCCGTAGATCCTATTTTAACACTAAGGACTTCTAGCAACCCCCTTCGTTTAACCGGATTAATAGCTATTTTCTATAGTAGTACTAAAAGGCGCTCTTCTTCCGCTATAGAAGGTATAGCATCCGCCGTCGCCTTGCCTAAACGGGCTTCTATTATTTCCTATCGAAGGCGGGCTTTTACAAAGGCCCGCTTATTTAGCGCCTCTTATCGCAACTATAGCTACTAGGACCCCTCGGCCTATTGCTTAAAGACGTCCTTTATATCGTTATTTAGTAAGTCTATAATAGTAGCTAGTGTTATTACGCGTGCCGCTTTTATCGTAGCGGCCGGTCGTTTTAATTAATACGTGCCGCTACTATAAAAGCGGGACGTTATTGTATTAAATAAGTCCGTAAAAAGAGAGATAGATAATACTATAATAGGGTAGGCAGAGTAATCGCACAGGTGCCCTTTATATAGGTATAGAAATCATTTATAAAGAACTAAGTGTAAGCGCACCTATGCGTGCGGATATATAGCTCTGCGCACGTACCCCTTTGTCCGCACGTGCCCCTTACCCCTATCCGCACGAGCCCCTTTCCCCGCCCGCACGTGCCTCTTCCCTACTCGTATATAAGAATGCGGATTAGGTCGTAGACCTAATCTCACTAATAGTTAAAGACCCTTATAACGTAGACCTATTGTATTACCCTAAACATACGTTCTACCTTAGTTTTCTTTAACGTTATATAGTATGTCGGCAGCGTTGCCGCCGAATTCGCCGTCTAAAGACGAGCTTAAAGCCGACCGAAGCTCTCGCCGGGGCTCTATAGCAAGCTCTACTATCGGCCTTAAGCCGAATAGGACGAGTTTAGTTGCTAGCCTAGGAAGATAGGTAGACTAGAAGATAACCCGCTAAAACGAAGTCTTTAATACTTACCTTAACGACTTACGTAAAGAACTTCGCGGTAAAATACGTTAGCAGTCTCGATAGTAAGCTAACTAGCTTAAATAGCTAGAGGATAACTAAATCACTTAGATAGAGCGTTTCGAGGAGCGTTAAGCTACCTAGATAAAGCGTATAAAGGAGCACTTAGCTAGTCTCTTTCGAGCATAAGCACCTCCTCTTCTAGCACTACTACCTACTGCTAGCTCCTTAGCCTTAGGACTTATTCCCGTTCCTCCTACGCCTCCCGTACCGGACTACTTATCGCCTCTTACTCCTCCCGTAGATCCGGAGAGTATTACTACAACGCCTATTGCTAACCTTACTAGCGAGCAGCGATTTACTTATTCGAATTAGCAGTAGTAAGGGCAGGTGGCTTAGCTATAGCATAGGCAACCCGCTTAGCAACCGGTTCTACTATAATAGCACTAGCTGCTAGTAAAGCCTTTCCTATACTACGACGATAGAGCCGTCGACTAGTACGTATTCCTAGAATAAGGTCCTAACTTATGTTTAAACTTCGACTATCCTATATATATCCTATATAATGCTACTTACGATCGAGCTATTAAGACTCTTATAAAAAGCATCTAGCCTTAAGCGAAAGCTGCTAAAGACGTTAACGATATAGTAACTAATAACCGAAATAAGATTACTATAAAGCCTAAATAGAAGTTATACTAAACGGACTATACCGTCCTTTAGAAGCTCTAATAGATACAATCCGCGTTTCTTATCGGATAAATACTATATAACCTCTAGCCTACGCGGATGGCTAACGAGTTATCTAAGGACTTTAGCCCTATCGCGTATTAGGTTAACGTTAGGCACCTAGACTAGATATTGCTCCTTAAGGGCATTTTTATAGTCCTAAGGGACTACGGTGTTTTAGACGCGCCGTTGGCTATTTACGCCTAACTAGCGCTAGTTAAGGATAAGGCCTTCGTTAACTTTGCCTAGCGTATTCGTAACGCGTTCTTAAACCTTCCCGACATTAAGAAACGTAGCCTTAGTGTCCGTACTATTACCCTCTAGTATATTCGGAATAACCTCCTATATATCTAGTTATAGATCGGTTCTAATATTACTATACTATATAATATAGCCCTTATTTAGCGTCTTATACTATTAGCTAGCGAGCAAACGCGTTAGCCTATAGAAGATATTTACGGCAAGCTAGCTACTTCTATCCGTATATAAGAGGGCTAATTATACTAAATATAGAAGTTAAATAAGGTCGTTAGCAATAAGCCGGCGATAATAGAAGTTATTAAGGCTAATCTTAGCCTACTATCCGCCTCCTTTTATTTAGGCCCTCCCGGTATTATTATAGCCGATCTACGTACGACCGATACTCTCGTCTACGCCGCCGACGATAAAGCTATCGCCGCTTCGACTTTTACGGCCTTATCTAAGGCGAATACCTACTTTAACTATAGTAAGGCTAGACATTAGGCCTAAGACTGCCGACTATTATCCTCGCTAGTACTTACTACTACGTTATCCTCTTCGTCTAGCCCGCCTTAAGACGTTACGATAAAAGGGAAGATATATAAAGCTACTAAGGCATTCGGTTCCCGCTAGCGCTTTAAAGGGAGTAGCCGCGGCTACGGTAGTAATCGCGGTAGAGGTAACCGAGGTAAGAGCATACGTAAGGGTACGTAAGGAAATTATCGCAATTACGCTAACCGCCTATATATATACTTCGACGACGAGGTTATAGATAATGCTAATAAAGACTAAGATCCGACGTACTAACTTAAGGAAGACGACGCGGAAATAGAAGCTATCCTTATAGCTATATAAGAGGGGATAGACTTAGCGTATTTCTAATAGGGAGGCGACGCTATCTACTTCGTGACTATAGATAGCGGTATTAATACTAGCTAGAAGCCTTTCTACGAGGGCTTCGGCGATTGTTATAGTGTTTTCCTTTACTAACTAACGACTTCCTTATCCTTTACTCTTTCTTCTTTCTTCGACTATAGTTTTATATCTTATTACATTTCTTCTTTACTAGTATATAAGCTAGCCCTATACCTATCCTAAGTCGCCTCTACTATAAAGGGGATAGGAGGGATTCCCGGACTAAGCGTTTAAGACGATATCGTTATCGCTATATAATAGTAAGGCAACGACGATTAAACCGGTTCGGTTGCCCTCTCTTACGGTATCGTCCTTAACGGGACTTTCCCTAGTGACTTAACCCTTAGACGGTCTATCTTTTACGCTCTTAGAGTCGCTTATAAAGGCAACGGCGCTATACGATTACGTAACCTAAAGGGCAAGCCTTTATTATAGCCGCGGCCGTCGAACGTTTTCTCTATAGCTATTTTCGCTAATTCGACTAACGTTTAACCTACTCTTACGCGTACTATTTGCTTTTACGCTAATACGCCGGAATAAGCGAAATGCGTTATAGACGTCTACTTCGTAAAATTCCTAAAGCTCTTCGACGTATCGCTTTAACGTATAGAAAAATTAGTATAGATAGTCTATCGAATTAATATAGGCGATAGCACGCTTATATAGCAGGCTCCCTAATGCTATAGTCCCTTATAGGCCTAAGCTATTAGGGACTTTATTAAGAAATATAAAGGGAGTATTATTTAAAAGTCCGTTAGCCTATAGTCGTCTCCTCTACTATTAACGCTAAAGAAGGCACTTACGGGCCTATAGTATAATGCCTATAGGTAAGTGATTTAGCGTATTTACGCCGACTACCGTATACTTAATACCCTAACGAAGAAGTATGCGTATCCTCTCCTAAATACTATAGATAAAATCTAGCGCGTAGCCGGCTACTATTACTACGCTTTTATCGACCTATAAGACGGGTTTTAGTATATCCGTATCGCCTTAAAAGACTATAAGAAGACTGCTTTTATTACGCCTTTCGGCCTATACGAATAGGAAGTTATGCCTATAGGCCTTACGAACGCCCCGGCTACTTTCTAAGCTTTTATAGAGGAAGTTTTATAGCCGCTATACGAGTTCGCCGCTAGTCTCCTTAACGATATATGCCTTTCGGCCGATATAGTCGAGCAGCTTTACGAACGCCTGCTTGCCTTCTTCGCCCGCGCCGTTAAGTACGGCTTGCTCTTAAACGCTAAGAAGACGAAGCTCTTCGTCGATATAAGTGTATTCTTAGGCTTTATCGTCTATTTTAGAGGCATTCGGGCAGATCCTCTTAAGATTACCGCTATTCGCGACCGCCCGATGCCTATAACTACTACGGAAATCCGTGCTTTTATTTACGCGGCTAGATACCTACGTATACTAATCCCGAACTTTTCGGACCTATCTATCCTATTAATCGAATAGTCCTTCGGTAGTAAGAACGTCCCTATTACCCTAACTGCGGAAGCTAAAGCTACTTAAGAACGGATCTATAATACTATTATAATAACACTAGTCCTCGTTAAGTTTAGCTAGATGCTTCCCGTAATTATTAAAAGCGATACGTCTAGGAAATATATAGGCGTAGCTCTTCTATAGCCGTATATATACCTAATAGGTAGTAAAAAGCGTTCCTACCTTTACCTAATAGCCTACTTTTCTAAGAAGCTTACTAAGACGTAGTAGCGTTACTCTACGTAAGAACGCGAGCTTTTAGGGATTATAATAGCCGTATAATATTAAAAGCATTAGGTAGAAGGCGCGGATATTACTATTATTATAGATTACAAGTCTTTTAAGACTTTTCGCACTAAGATAGACTAACCTATGCGAATTGTTCGGTTCCTCGATATTATTAAATACTATAACATTAAGATTGTATATCGCAGCGGTAAAGCGAATATACTCGCTGATTATCTCTCTCGCCCGCTATACAATAAGGATACTGCTTATAACGCCGACGAGGGGAGGATAGCTACGATTAACGATAACGACGAGCTTATAACGATCCTAGAAGACGATCCCGCGCATAATAACGATATAGCGCTTAAACCTACGCCTAAAGCCGATAACGCCGCTCTTAATGCTATAGAGCTCGTTACTCGACTAGAATAGCTAGCACGAATTGATCTTTAGGCTGTCTTCGAATTCCTTACGTCTAGAGAAGCTCTACCGCCGAACATTACGACGAGCTAGGCTCGTACGCACTTTTGCGAGCTAAAAGGCGCTTTATACCGCATCCGTTAGACCGAGTACCTCCCGCCCGGCGAACCTCTAAGCCCTGCTAGAGCTATTGCTCTACTACTTATGCCGGAGTATAAGGCCCTTATCGATGCTATAAGACAAGCCTATAAGGCCTTTAGGCATAGTTCTATCGGCCACGTTATGCGTTATCTAGCTATAAGATACTAGCACCCCGAGCTCCCGCTCGTAGCTTACGAAGCTATTCGCCGTTGCTAGTCCTATTAACTTATAAAGCCGCCGGATCCTACGCTCCTTAACCTAATGCCTTTAGCACTTATGCCGCCCTTAATAAGGTAGGCTATCGACTATATAGGGTATAAAGGGCAATAGCTGCTTAACGCCGTAGAGTACGCAACCGGTTGGCTTATCTCTACTATTACGTAGTCTATAGACTTCGAAGGAACGATGCCGTTGCTATAGACTATTAACACGCGTTTTAGACCGCCGCGAGAATTAATTAGCGATAATGCTAATTGTTTCGTAGGACAATAGGCCTAAGAGTACTATCGGCGTTATAGAATACTTATTAAGCTAGTTACACCCGCGAGACCTCGCGGGAACGGCAAAGTTAAGTAAGCAAACGGCGTGCTTAAAGCTATTATCTATCGCCTCTATCTTAATAATCCCTTTATACCGTTAGCATAGCGTTTAATACGAGCCGTCTACCTATACAACCGTTAGGAAGGCCTATATAGCTATAGCCTATTCTTCTTATTGTATAAAACCTAGCCTCCGGAGCAGTACTATAAAGCTATATACGCAGCCTATACCCGCGATCCTATAGTAGAGGAAGATATCGCATAGGCCTAAGAACTCGTATAATAATATCCTACTCTTATCGCACGAGGATATATTACTAGCCTTAAAGCCGCTCGCGCCTGTATACGAGCTTACTTATAGGAACGTAAGGGACTAATCCGCGTATACGCGCCGGGAGATTAGGTCTTGCGAGTGCGTTAGCGCACTCGAAAGCATAAACCCTACTACGACGGTCCTTAGGCTATTACGGCCGCCTATCCGGGCAATGCCTACTCTCTTACGTCCTTAGGAGGATTCGGCCTTCCTAGCAGGTATAATAGAATAAATCTATTCCCCGCGTATAGTCGCGACGGACACCCGGTCTTATAGCTTATAGTCTACGAGCCGTATAATATTAGAGAAAGATCGCGAGCGCTTAAGAGCCGCTGCTGCTATTTAATAGAGGATTAAGGGTATTTTTATTATAGTTTCGCATCGTATATACTAATACACTATTTCCTATTTAGGTTCTATTAATTGCCTTAGCAAGTAGGGGACTGCTTGTTTAAGCGAAGGGGTATTAAGGATCCCTATTAGGTAGGCGCCTTAGTCAGCGCCCCGCTGTAGGGTTTTCCTAAAGCCTTAAGCGCTTACAACCTTAGCTAGTTAATTAACACATATAGAACATAAGTATTGCTATTTGTACGGTAGGAAATCTCTATTTATATAGTAAACCTACTTTTTCGGCGCGCACCCCGCGCGCCTATGTCCCGCCAATAAAATTAAAATTAAGTATATAAGTTAGGTATATAGCAATTAAGAGAGCCGCGTAAATCGTGCGAAGAATATACCTACGCAGTAGGGCACGCATTAGAGCACGCATTAGAGGAGCACGCATTAGAGCACGCAGCCGGGCACAAAACATACATTAAGGAGCCGCGCACGTAGTAGAGGGCACGCACTAGAGGGCACGCAGTAAGGCACGCAGTAGGGAGCCGGGCACGAAGCAGAGGGCACGCAGCAAAGAGCACGCAGTAGAGAGCTAGGCATATACCTTATTTAAGCTCTTTGCGCGCGTGCGCTACTATAACTATTGAATTAAATTAAGGCTAGGCACGATTTACGCGGCCCTCTTAATTGCTATATACGAAGTACCTCTACCTAATTTTAGTGGCGGGACATAGGCGCGGGGGGTGCGCGCCGAAAAAGTAGAGATTTCCTTAATTTACCGTACAAATAGAGATTTCCTACCGTACAAATAGCAACACTTTAGAACATAGTCTTAACGAAGCTTCTAAGCCGGGAGCCTAGAGACTCTCTATTATGCTTAATCCGACTATTAAAAGGCCTTACACATACACCGGTTAACCCTAATAGTAGAGCCTAACTAACAATATCGTATATATAAACCTTTAGACTTAGTCTATAGCTATATTCCTTCGTAGATTAATAATAATTATATACCCCCCCCTAAGCTCGTTTCCTTACACCGAGCCTCTTATATAAGGCCCTTAGCCCGTACTAACTATAGTAATAATACCTCGGAATACCCTCCTACCGTCCTTAGCTATAAGGGTTATATAATAGGCTCGTTAGAGACGTAATAGCCTATCGTATGCCTATAGTCCGGGCCCGGGTTAATGCCCTATATAGCCCCTAACGTAGCGTGCTGCGTAAGATCGTGCGATAATAATAAGCTAGCTAAAGAGAAGCCCTATAGGCTTATACGAGGGTGTAGAAGACAGTAGCACGAGAGGCTGACTAACTAAAAGTGGGGCGAACCATAACACTTTCCCTCACCCGGGACTGGCTTGTCTCTAGCTCCGCATGGGTACTAGGGGGGCCGTAAAGTTGGCTCCCCCTCCTAAGTCACATCTCACATCCCCCACTGCCGTCATGGCCACGACAGTCAGAGGAGCTCCACGCTTCGCCGCCCAGCTCCGTCCTCGCTTGACAAAACCGGTGACCCAGTTTACCAGAGGCCAATGTAAGAGCTTAGCAACGTTTCGGAGGGCAGCCTCGAGCTCTGCCCGCCTGCCTTCATGGTGCGTCGCCGCCGCTCTTGGCATCACAGGCTTGCTGGCCGTGCATCTAGTATGAACAAAGCTCGTGACCCCAAGCCCAAGGCGAGACTTTGCCACTGACCCCGTCTGCACCATCCCTACAGACTACCGCCGAGGGCGCCAAGCTCGATGCCGCCTCCCTGGCCGACATGGACGCCCAGAAGAAGCGCGAGGGCGGCGTCAGCGACGACTCGCCGATGCGGCTGCGCATGGAGAGGTTCATCAAGGAGCAACAGCAGCTCATCATCAAGGAGCTCGAAAAGATTGACGGGAAAAAGTTCCGCAAGGATGAGTGGACGCGCAAAAACGGCGGTGGCGGCATGACGTGCGTCTTGCAAGAGGGCAATGTCTTTGAAAAGGCCGGCGTGGGCGTCAGTGTCGTCTACGGCTCCATCCCGAAGCCCGCCATCCAGAAGATGCGCGCCAACCACAAAACGCTCGACCCAAACGTCGACTCGCTCGACTTCTTCGCCGCCGGACTGAGCATGGTGCTCCACCCCAAGAACCCCATGGCCCCCACGGTCCACCTCAACTACCGATATTTCGAGACGGCCAAGCCCGACGGCTCCTCCCAGGCGTGGTGGTTCGGCGGCGGCAGCGACCTGACGCCCGCGTACCTCTTTGACGAGGATGCCATCCACTTCCACAAGACGCTCAAGGAGGCCTGCGACTCGCACGACAAGACGTACTTTCCCCGGTTCAAGAAATGGTGCGACAAGTACTTTCACAACAAGCACCGCGGCGAGTGCCGGGGCGTCGGCGGCATCTTCTTTGACGACCTGGACCAGTCGGAGCGCGATCGGGAAAACACGTTTGCCTTTATCCAGGATTGCCTCAAGTCCTTTATACCCTCGTACCTTCCCATCCTCGAGAAGCGCAAGGACATGCCGTTTACTGAAAAGGAAAAGGAGTGGCAGCAGATCCGGCGTGGCAAGTACGTCGAGTTCAACCTGGTCCATGACCGCGGAACAGCTTTTGGTCTTAACATGCCGGGGTCACGCGTCGAGAGCATCCTCATGAGCCTGCCGCTGACGGCCAGCTGGAAATACATGCACGAGCCGGAGCCCAAGAGCAGGGAGCAGAGGCTGGTGGATGTACTGAGAGATCCCAAGGATTGGGTCTAAGCTTGCAAGAGGTTTATTTGCCAGGCACTAGCAGGATATGTGCCAGGTCCCCATGTGCAACAGCGAACCCGAAAATGGCATGCGATAGTTGCCCTGTGTAAAACAAGAGAGAAATTATATCCCCATACTTTAAGCGGTGACCTCTTGACGCGCCTTCGGGCGAGCCCGGTCACTTGAGTCTGCCCCAATGCCTGGCTGGTCAGTCGTGTATTGCCTCGAGCAGCAAAATCGCCAATGCGGATGAGGAACGATGGGACTGGTGACGAAGTCACCAGACGACGTCCATCTGTTGATGATTAAGACGTTGGCCTCTACGCTCACGGCGCTTCACTCACAAATCCCACCACTCCCGGACCCCCCATCAAACGACGGGGCGAACCAAAGTAAAGGGCTATTGCGCTCTTGCAGACACAACTTGACCCGACTTGCCTCTCGCCACCCGCCTCCCAGATATGGCCAGGCAACGATGCAAAACCTCCCGTCCCATCGCCAACTACTCACCTCGCTAGTCGCGTCGCTCTCCCAGCAGCAGCAGCAGCCTCTCCGCCAAGATTCCGGCGCCGCGGCTGGCCGTCGCCATCTGCTGCTGACTCTCCACGTCATCTTCCCGAGCATCGTCCTCCCGGCCCTCGACCTGCTCGACCGCAAGCTGGTGGCTCGCGTCCGCGTCGCTCCCGGCCGTGGGCCAGAGGAGCAGTCAAGCATTCATGCCCGCCATCGCGACGTAGAAGGTCTCGGCGACAGCAAGCGTACCAATCGCCTCGGTGGAGGCGGCGAGCCAGGCAACCGAGGGCGGTCCGCGCCGTCATCACTGGCCGGGCAGACCATGGACGAGGTGCCCCTGGCTCAGCTCTACGTCGTCCAATCCCTCGCCTCCACCCTGGCGCCCCCCCGCGGCCGAGACCCAGCATCACCGTCGAGGACCTACGCCGTTCACCTCGACGCATGGAGCTGCTCTTGCGCCAGCTTTGCTCTGGAGGCCTTTGCTAGCCATACGCAGCCGACGGCCGGAGCTTCGCTGTTCAAGTCGCGAGCGTCGCCGTCACCGTTCCCACGGGCCTCGCCACCGTCACCACCGTCTGAAGCCCGACCTGTTGGTCAGGATGAGCAAATGCTTTCGTTTGGTGGCTTGAGCCTGGATGGGCTTTCGAGCCGCGGAGAGCATGTGCCTTGCTGCAAACATCTTTTGGCGTGCCTGCTTGTCGAGACATGGTCTGCCGTCATGGGAAGTGGAGTCGATGATAGGATAGTGTCGAGGCAAGAGCTGGCTGGAATAGCTGCCGGCGTTCATTGAGTCCACGGCACTGTGTTGATCGTTGGTCGCAAAACGTCAAACGTGGCAACGTTCTTGGCATGCTCATGCTCTACAGGTAGCTTCACCAGGGCTAGAAGACAATTGACCAGTATTCAGTCTACTGGCGTGGTTAATACCATGCAGTACCACTGGCGCAGGCTTACTTGATCAGGTCTGATGAGGCTTCATATTGGACACCCGTCTTCTGCCCCGTGAGCCTCCCGAAATCGATTCATCATGCTCCGGTGTCTCCACTTCCCCAGGCCTCACCGCCAAATTACTTCTTCTTCTCCTTGTCCTTCTCCTTGTCGGCATTCTCTTTGACCTCTCCTTTTACGCCATTAACGCCACCATCCTTCTTGTCGTCCTTGCCATTGGCCTCGTCCTTCTTGACCTCTTTTTCCTCTTGCTGCTGTCGGTTCTGGATCTTGTTCTCTATCAGATCGTGGAACGCGGTAATGGCCCGGATGAGACTGCTGAGGTAGATGGCCATGAGCTGATCGTTTGTCTTGATGCTCATGGCGTGTGCCAGCTCGCCACCTCCCGTCTTGCTGTCGCCTTCGGGAGTTGAGAGATTGGGCAACAGGTTGAACACATCCTGCAGATTGCCGAGAATGGCATGATTAACAGGCAACTGCCCGTCCAGAACCTTTTGCAGATATGTGCCAATGTCGCGCAGCCGCAAATGCAGCCCTTGCAGCGACTGAAGCTGGTTGGTGACCCTCGTGGATAAGGTGCCGACGGCCACGTCTCGAATGTCGCGTAATAGGTGCTCGACGCCAATCTCCTCTGCTTCCTCGGCCTCGATGATGGAAGGGGTATGGACAAAGGTTCTTGAGGTGGTGGTGCCATCCTGTAAGCTACGTAAGCAACCAATTTCAGACCGTTGGCTCCCGCGTCTCGCCCTCTTGACATGCAAGGCAACTGCTCACATCTTTGATTTCCTCCACGGCAAAGTAGGCATCCGTAGGCACGCCGGATTCCTTGGGCTGAACGTCGATGATGACGAGCAAGGGGTTGGGGGTATAGCGCTTGAACAGGTCGTTGATCTCGAGATCGGAAGCCCGAAGCTTGGGGCCCGAGTGATACCAGCCTATCAGCTTCTCCCTCGCATTGACCTTTTTGAACATGTCGTTCATTGACTCGACGTAGTTGTGGTCCAAAAACCACACGGAGGGGTCCCGGTCGTCCTCTTCGAAAGGAACTAAACGGCTGTCAGGTGAGAGCTGGATCGGGCATCGGGACAGGGCCAGAGTACAACGCACCAGCGAAGCTGTTGGACACTCTGACATTCTTTCCATCGTTCTGGCCCAGTAAAACACCAACGACTCGCCTCTTTGTCTTGTTCTGGACCGTCCGGTTGTAGTGGTCAACGGCAGAGAGCAGGACAAGGGGCGCGACGGAGACGTTGCGGGTGACCAGGGAAAGGGTTTCTGCAGTGGTGGTAGGCATCGTGAGACAGATCCGCTGACGCCGTCGACGTGTTTTGTGGCTCTGGCTTGCGCAGCGGTGGCAGGTGAGCGTGGAGGAAGATCGATGTTTTGCGGTGCGGGAGCTGTCAAGGTTCTTCAGATTGCCTACGTCTCACAGGTGCCTTGACGGATTTGCGCCGGAAACCATCCAGCTCACTTGCCGGTCAACGCCCTGGTGGCTTTTATGGGTAGAAGAAGCCCAAAACACTGGCAAGCAGCAATGATGCGCGATGATAACTCGATGGGGATGTGGTTCCTCGGGATGCTTGAGGTCAAGGTTCGATGAGCTCTGGGAGGCCAACTGCAGTGCAGGGCAAAGGAGCTCGCTCGGAGCGCGGGCGCCGGCATTGACGCTCCTCATCACGTGTGGGGTGGGAGGCCGCAAGAGAAGATACCTCCTATTATGTACCTATCTGCAGTCTCGCTTGAACGGAGCCTGGGCCGAAAAGGGCGGGACCCGGAAGAAATCCGAAGCCCAGTCCGTCTGCGACTGTCCCGCCAACCTTACTTCGTACGGATAACCGCTTAACGATTCCCGCCCGGTCCGTTGGCCTCGTCGCCGTCTCCCCCCCCTCACCTCCTCCGACCCCCCCCCCCTTCCTCTTCGTCCCGCCTCCGCCGTCTTCGATCCCACTTCGATCCCACCTCTCTCCGCCTTCTTACGGGTTCGGGCCAATTGAACAGCTTGGGCCGGGCTCTTGCTTCGCCTCGCTCAAACCGCAATTGAGCCAGTGTCCGTTTGCCTCAACCCGCAGCCATGGGCTTCGTCGAAGACGAGCTTCAGCAGCTCAAGGATATCATCTCGACCCTCGACTCGCGCATCAAACGCCTCGAGCAGCGCGCCACGGGCTACCCTCCTTCCACGGAGGAGATCCGCATGATCCTCATTGGACCCCCCGGGGCTGGTGCGCATCACCCAGCCTGCTGCTTCCCCCCCCCCCCACCCCTTGTTCCCGCTCAAATCACTAACCACTCGCGCCGTGGCTCACAGGCAAGGGAACGCAGGCCCCCAAGATCAAGGAGCGCTTCTCTTGCTGCCACCTGGTGAGTCCACTATATTGCCCTACATTGATTCTGCCCCTCTGACCGTCCATTGCGCAGGCCACTGGTGACATGTTGCGCTCCCAGGTCGCAAAAAAGACCGCTCTTGGCCGAGAAGCCAAGAAGATCATGGATCAGGGCGGTCTCGTCAGCGACGACATTGTCATCGGCATGATCAAGGCGGAGCTCGACAATAACAAGGAGTGCCGAGGCGGGTGAGTGTCGACACCTGGCATCTGGCTCCCACATTGTCCAGCTTCGTGCTTGCTGACCCCCGGGCCCGTGCAGATTCATCCTCGACGGCTTCCCTCGCACCGTTCCCCAAGCGCAGGGTCTCGATTCTATGCTCCAGGAGCGCAATCAGAAGCTCCAGCATGCTGTAGAGCTGCAAATCGACGACTCCCTTCTCGTGACCCGCATCACTGGCCGCTTGGTTCACCCGGCTTCTGGTCGCTCATACCACACCACCTTCCACCCGCCGAAGGAAACAATGAGGGACGACGTTACCGGAGAAGCCCTGATTCAGCGGAGTGACGACACTGCCGATGCACTCGAGAAGCGACTGGGTACATATCACCGGGAGACTGCCCCCGTCGTGGCCTATTACCAGAAGACGGGCATTTGGAAGGGGGTGGATGCTAGTCAGCAGGCCGGTCAGGTTTGGAAAAACCTGTTGGATATCCTTGAGGGACGCGAGAAGAGCCGCAGCCCCGGCCTCTTGAGCAGGCTTGCTGGCAAGAGCTGAGCGGGCCATTGCTGGGCGCGGCATCGCAAGAGGGCAGTGTGGAAAAACAGGCCTGAGCCAGTGCCCCTTGGTTTCTGCTGCTCATCATACTAGTAGTCTAGATCAAAACGACATAAAGCCAGTACCTATTGGTTTGTAGCAATATTAATTCCCCCGTCGCACGTTTGGCGTGCGACAACCATCTAAGCATAAGCCCGGCTCGGCGCATCTCTTTTAGGACAGTCCCTGACCTGTCATCAAACTTCATGTGAAACTAACTCTAGACGTCTAGCTTCAATTCGATCCGGGGAAAATGGAACGGCTCATATGTCAAGATGTAGACATAGATGCCATTGCAGCCTTATACCTTGGCTTGCTTGGACCCACTTCTTATGATCATGTTGCCGACGACAAGTATCAACACATTGGAGGGGATACGGAATAGGCGGCTGCGAGGGGAAAAGGTTGCAAGGCAGGTGAGAATGAAGTGTGTGTAGCTCTAGTCGGATACCACTATAGGCTTCTACGCAATGCTATGGCGGGGGATAGAGAAGCAAGAGACGAGAAGGAGAGAGATCGACCCGTTGCCTAGAGATAGGTTGGCTTGAGTACGATTGAAACACGCAGCATGACCGTCATCCACGTTGAGGCGAAGTGGCTGAACCCGTGAGATCCTATCTCCTCGGGGTGGCTGAAAATGAGGTCAGTAGAGGTAGGGCAAGTCGCGTCGGCGCAACTGACCGTTGACCATCTGCCTCTGCTTGTTCAGCCAGCCCCGAGGGGCGTCGTGCCGCCGCTGAAGCACAAGGTGGTTGCTTTGAAGCCGGCTTGTCAGATCATACCAGGCCGTTGCGATGAGGGCATTTTCCCTTTGCAGATTCTTGATGGTTTGGTGGGCGGCAGCCTAAAGCAAGTTACCAGTAAGCTACCGCATGATATATAGCGTCGGTCCCGGATCGAGTCCGATCCAAGAGGCATCTCCCTCTGCACCGTTTCCGAGACAGCAGAAGAAAGGGGTAGAGAGCACTGAGGAGGGTTGAGAGATGATACCTTTTGCGCAGATGATTTCTCTCCTTCCTGTGCCGCCTGCAACTTGCTCTGCAAATCGAGCTTGTCTTGCTCCGATTGTTCCAGTTGCTGAACATCAAGTTAGAGTCCAGTTAAACGAAGCCCGACGCAGAGCCAGCATCGACGAAACTGTCATTAAAGGGGGGTGGATGGAAGGAATGCCGGATTGGACAGCAATCCTGCAATTGGCCATCAAACGAAGGCAAGCGATGACGTTCGCCGCCTCTCAAGACGGGAGAAAGGAGGGTAGTGGATGATGTGCAAACAAGGTTACCCAGACCTTTGGCGCTTGGATGGGAAGCAGAGAGGAAGGGGAAACATCCAGAACCTCAGACGGAAACAGGCTTGACGACCCACTTACCTGCTTTCTTTCCTTGAGGCGTGCGCGAAGCTTTTCAATCTTCTCGCCTGACTTCTTGGCAGCCTGTGAGGCATCCGTGTCGGCCGGATCGGTTGCGCTCGCATCATGAAGCTCTTTGCCCTCCTCAATCTCCTTGCGGAGCTTTTCCTTGGCCAAGAGGGCTTCGATCAACTGTGACTTCTGCGCATCGCGTTCACCCACAACCAGGCTGCAATCTCCTCGAAGTCGATCGAGTTCAGCCTTGAGAGACTCGGAAACGAGGTTGTCAGTGCCCTTGAGTTCGTTGAAAGCTTCGATTCCATCCTTTCTCGCAGCCGAAAGCTGTCCCTTTGCGCTGATGAGCTCCCGGTCCATATCTGCGGCCTTGGTGCGCAAGTCTGTGGAGCGCTTGACTGCCTCCTCAAGACCAGACTGCGCTTGAACGAGTTGTCTCCGCATCTTGACGAAGGCTTGGGAGCTATGGCATCATGGATGTGAGCAAAAGCCACCACCGAACAAACAGTAGGTGCGCGGGTATGGCTTGGGACGAACCTCTCACTGGTCGTGTTGTTCATCAGGGCGGTAAGCTGCTCCTGCATAATGGTGTGCTTCTCAAAAATGTCGTTAAAACTCTGCTGAGTTCGGTCTCTCTGACGCCTCTGCTCTTCGACCTCCCGCCGAAGCAGCGCAGTGTCTCCGTTCGAGCCGAGTGTTCGTCGAAGGAGCTCATTCTCAGCCTTTAATCTGGACAGCTCTAGGGGCATGTTCGACGGCCCACCTTCGCTTGCCGCGTTATTCAGCTCATCCTCGAGGGTGGAAGGGATTAGCAGAGCCCCCAGCACGTCACCCTGGGGAGCGCTGCCGCCGCTTTGCTGCAGTTGCTCGTGCAGATCTTGTATGAAGCGTTCGTCGTGAGCCCGCTGTGCCTTGAGCCGCACCAGCTCCTCTTCAATCGCCGTCATGTCCCTGATGAGCTGGGTTTTTTGATTGCGCTCGTCCCACAAGTGTTGCTCCGACTGTGTAATCATCTTCGTGAGCTCATCCTCGGCCTTTCCGGTGCGCTCGCTCTTTTCCCTGTCATTTATGAGGGATCGCAGCTGCTCTTGGAGTTCAGCTCTTTCGTACTGGAGATTTTGCACTTCCTTGCTGAGGCCTTGCTGGGCTTCGAGCTTCTGCTTGTACCGCTCGGCGGTATTGGCCTTCTTTTCGAACTCCTCGGCCTTGTGCTTCCACTCGGTGACTTGGTCGCGCAGCTCGTCGGCCTGCATGCTTTTCTGGCTCAGCCGCTGCACCTCGCTTTCCAGTTGAGCCCTGGCTCTGTCGTGGTTTCGGATGATTTCCTCATTTCGGGCAATAATATCCATTTGCTCGTGCACTTGTGCTTCGAGAAGCTTGATGGCTTCGGCACTGTTGGCTCCATCCTGAGTAGCCTTGCGCAGAACGTCAAGCTCGCGATCGTTCCTTTCCTTATCGTATTTCAACTCCTCGTGGCTCTGCTGCAGGTACTCGAGGCGGGTGATGTAGTCGGAGAGGTTCTTCTTTGCGCTGTCGAGTTGGTGTCGCAAAGCCGCATTCTGCTCTTCCACGACAAGATCAATGTCGCGGGCTTCCATGACCGCATCGAGAGCCTCATCTAGATCATCGTCGTCCTTGAAGTTGGCAATGTCTTGTTGCATGGAGCGAATAATTTGCATGATTTCGGCCTGATTGTCACGGTCTAGACGGTTCTGTATTCTTGGAACATATTTCTCATTCTCGGGACCCATGGCGGCTGCTGCTACCATCACGGCCAAGAGCTGGATGGCACAGGGGTCAGCGAACAGCCTTGAGAATGCCCGGGCAGCGTCAGTGTGCGCACGTACCTGGCTGATGCCTTGTGGCTCGGGATTCTCCGCGACCGCATGGTAATCGAATTTCTTGGCCTGGCAGCCAAGTTCTGGGTATCGCCGACGGATGAAGCGGAACAAGCCCTTGTAAACAGCTTGGATATTGCGCTTGTTCGTCATGTACCTCGGGGTGCCCTGGTTTGATTCGAGGTGTGTAGGGTCGAACTCGGCGTCGAGCTCGTGGAGAATATGGGCGAGGATGATGCCGTCGGCGAGCTCGTCAAGGGACTCGGCCGCCCGATCCAGGTCGAAGACGCGATTGACCTGTATGTGCACAAAGCGGAGTCAGCATATACCAGAGGGTGGCCAAAGCTTGACGACGAGGTGCAGCAAGAGGGCGATCTCGACTTGGCTGCGCGTGGATGGGGGAGCGATGGCCAGGGGCGGGGACTGACGGCTTTGAGAAGCGCAGCCTGCGCGCGTTGGTTGTATGTCGGCATGGCTCTTGCTGGCAAGGACATGAACTGCGAAGGCGGCCAAGGGCAGACGAAATATAGGTAGCGGGCGAAGGCGAGTTTGGTTAGGAGGCAAAAAGGGCAGCGCGACGCGCGATTCGCTGTTGGGAAGCAAAGGATGCTGCTAGGACCAGCATTTCGGGTCCTCAAAGAATGCAAATGCCCATGGCAGGAGAGCAAGATTCGCGGCGGGACCCGGTCGGCCAAGTTAGGCAAGGAAGGAGACAGGCAAGGTGTCGCATCGGAGCGTGCCCACAAGGAGGTGTTACTGTTGCACGCAGGAATGCATGACGGCTTCAGTGCGTACAACGAAGGAAAACGTAGTCTAGATAGGGCAAGAGACTAATAGAAGTCTCTTTTACGGTAACCCTAAACGACTACCTACTAAAAATATATATACAGCTATTAGGCCGGGGAGGCTAAAGTACCTATAAATACCTACTCCCCTATCGGTCCTTAGATTAGATTAGATAGAGCAATATATATATATACTAAGATATATAAGACTTTATGTATTACGCTAAAATAACTATATTAGTTATAAGCCTAAGATAAGGTCCGTAGCTTTGTAATAGACGCTTTTTTAGAGATTAAATCCTCCTTTTATTAAAAGCCGCCGACTGCTTTAATTTAAAGTCTTAGCCCTTTATTCTTATTACATTCCTTAGTTAAAGCTATTACTACTTTAACTTTAACCCCTTTTTTAATAACTATTTAATTATTATAGACTTATTATCCTTTATAACCCTTAAGTATACCCTTAAGAAGCCTAAGGACTAGACTAGATAGTATAGCTAGGTTAAGACTATAGCTAAGCTGCTTTAGGTTTAGCAGTACGTTAACCCTTATTTAAATATCGTTCCTAAGATGCTTAAAGTGCCCTCCTTTAACGAGAAAGAGATTAAGGCAGAGTTAGAAAGCCCTACTGCCGAGGGAAGTGCTATAAGAATAACTATATTACGACCTTAGGAGAGATTAACCTAGCTAAGACCTTAAGAAATCAGACTCCCGGTTCCTTAAGAAGACGAAGAGGAATTAAGGCTTTAGGCATTAAATTTTCTCTCGGCTATAGCCCTTAAGATAACTAAATCTAGTGCTTTAGGTTAAGCTATATATAACTTTAAGAGAGTTATCGTCCTATAATACAAACGGGCAATTAAGGTCTATAAGAAGAAGATAAGTACGCTTTAAGATATTAGTCTATATATCTCGGCTAGCATTTCTTAAGACTACTATAATTTTATCACCTATATTACCGCGGCTTAAGGAAAGCTTTAGGAACTCTTTATTAAGCAAAGCTTGCTTTGCGCTACGAAGAACACAGAATGTGTGCAAGTTGCGGCAAGCCGCTTTGCTTACTTAATATGCGTAGTAAGCTTTTTTATTGTAAGGGTCCCCTGTAAAAACGAAGTCCTTCCACTAGTCGCCTAAATTCGGCGTCTGTGATTGGCCACAAAAAAGTTTTTAACGACGGCTATTGGCTAGACTTTTCCCGACGATCAACCGTTAAGCTGGTGATTGGCTAGATGTCTCCCCCGGCAATTTAGCGACTGGCAACTGGCCAAAAAAAATAGCTTAGTGCCGCGGGCACAGCAAAGCTTTGTCTAAGTCTATCTAAAGGCTAAGGACGAGAAAAAGTTCGCTAAGAGGTCCTTACGGAAGCTCCTCGCAATAGACCTTTGAAAGGTTAATTTAACGGCTTAGACTAATTATATTATAGATAGCTTTAACCTCTATAGGGATATAAGGTCTATATTAGGCGAAGAGTCGGAAATTATCGAATAGTTCCTTAACGCTATCGCTAATTAATATTAGGCGTAGTCGAACCTATAGACTATAACCTATTAGAGGGCTAAGAAAGAAGAGAAAGAGATCCTTACGTTTAAGGAAATTACCTCTAATTTCCGTATTTAGGTTACCGCTAATTTAACCTAATAAGATTCGGTATTCCTAGCGACCTATTAAGGCTGGGATAAGGATAGAAAGGAGGTAAGTAACGCTAATAGCAATAGCGGCAGCGGTAGCACTAATAAGCCATCGGGAGGTTAGGGACAGCGGGTTCTATAGTCCGAATATACTAAATGCAAATAGTAAAAAAGTTTTACGTAAATCCCGTTAAATATAAGAATTAACCTTAATAGTAGAGCTATTTTTATACCCTTAATCGGAAGCCGTAATTCTAAAATCGACCCTTAAATATAAAGCTTTTAAAGAAGGTTAAGGCTAAGATCGATAAGGAAATAGGCCTTAAAGCTAAGATTAACGCCTAGAAGGCTAAGAACCCTAAGAAATCCGTAGAGTTAGCCCCTAAGGGAGGAGTATTCGCAACGACCGATAAAGAAGCTGCGTTTCTAGTAGGGGACTTTAGAAGCAATAATAGCCCTAAGAGCGATATTAAGGATCGAGCTCCCTAAGATATAGGGGCTTTTAAGTATATTTTCAACGACCTAGCTTAGTTTATTAATCTTAACTATTCGAAGAGCTCGAGGCTCCTCTTAAGCACTTAGACCGTCGGTATAAAAGCTATTGGAATAGCCTAGGTAGTCGTAGACATAGGCTTCGTCCTAACTTTTAAGAACGCCCGCTATATTCCCGGTTCTTACACAAATGTAGTCTCTATAGATAAATTTAAAGCTAAGGGCTACCTTTAGAATAACCTTACGGGCGAGCTCTATAACCCGGCTGGAAAATGCGTATTTACGACGTTCCGGTTGTACGAATAGACTTAGATCTAGCTTTAAGTAGCCCTAGACGGGGCTTTCCCGATATATTATTCTAAAGGGCTCTTAAAAGCTCTTCCGCGCTTCCTAAAGACCTTAACCGGGACTATAGACGCCTTATAGCACGCACGAATAGGCCACCCGGGAAAGGGTGCGATAAGGCATCTTTTTAGCGGTTAAGACGATAATATTATTTAGCTTAACGGAATCGACCTTCTAGACTGCTAGGTCTACTATACGACGAAGAATAGGAGGTAGATTTCGCAGGCATATTAAGACCCTTTATACCTAAAGAGGCCGTATAGCGCGGTCTCTTTCGACCTATTTATCGAACGCTAGGCAGTCGGGTCCTCGACATTTAGGTGATAGCAATTAAAAAAGAAGAGAGGCTCTAAGGCTTAAAACAGCCTATAAGGAAAGATTAAAAGCTGCAAATAATGTAAATCACTAAGAATAATAGCTCTTGTCTTTTCTAATAAGGAGGGCTAACTAGTCTCTATATATAGGGAAATCCCTCGGACGAAAACAGCCGCGTAGACCTAAGGAAAAGGGGTAAAGGAAAGAGTTAGACGGAAAACACCGGTTAGAAATCAATAGATCGTGTCTATACGACAAATAGTTATATAGTTAGCTACAGTTAGTAAATAAAGGAATTAATAATGCAATAGTCTATTAGAAGGATATATAAATTCTACGGTAGAAGCCGTAGAAAGGAATTAGAATTCTACGGTAGAAGACTATAGAAGGGAATTAGAATTCTATAGTAGAAGACCGTAGAAGTATAGGGTAACAACCCGTAGAAGCCCGTAGAATTCTATAGTAGAAACACATAATACTTCTATATAAATTCTATAGATACTTCTATATAAATTCTATAGTTATAGGAATAAGGGATAAAGAATAAGTATTACTATTTGCATATGTAGAAATCTCTATTTAAATAGGAAACTAGGATTATCTCTATAATTTCTACGCCGACCCCGCGCGCCTAGCCCGAGCCACCTAATTTAAGTATAGCGCTATAGAAATTAATAGACCCGCCTAAATGTAAGAAGACAGACTAGAGGTACGTTTAGGAAGGTAGGAACGATAGTCAAAAGTACGAATAATCCTTTATTGCAATACGGTTGCCCTCTCGTAGTAAGACTAAAGCTTGCCCCTCTTCTAAGATGTATTAAGGCCTTAGGGATATACCCTTAGGCCTCGAGAGGGGTTATCGGGGACTAGTTAGCGACTAATAGCCGAATAGTCCCTAAGCTAAAATGCATTATCTATCGTATATATATCCCTATCTCCCGGCTCTATAGTTACGCGGGTAGCTGCGTTATAATTATCCCCCCCTTCTAAGGCGGACGCCTTAGACGCTAGGATAGCTTT
This sequence comes from Ophiocordyceps sinensis, assembly GCA_012934285.1. Lineage (NCBI taxonomy): Eukaryota > Fungi > Ascomycota > Sordariomycetes > Hypocreales > Ophiocordycipitaceae > Ophiocordyceps > Ophiocordyceps sinensis. The sequence continues at coordinate 4,126,363 of JAAVMX010000006.1, read as the reverse complement.
AGGTATAAATAAAGTCGTAATAGCAAATAGGACTAAAATAGGATTAAACGTAGTGTAAAAATTAACGACGATAGTTATTATTATATATATTATAATAATTATCGTATTAGTTACGCGTTATAATAGTTACTATATAATAAGGGGCTAGTCGCTTACGTATAATTAGCGAACTATAATAGAGTATTACTCTTTATATATAAAGATTTTTTTCTTTTCTTCTCTTATTATATAACTATATCGAGATCTTATAGAGAAGTATATTCGGAATTAAACGAGTATATTCTAAATCTAATGAGTATATTCCGAATTAGACGAGCATATTCCGAATTAGTTTAACGCTATAGGTCTTAAGCGAACGGCAAGCGCAATAGTAAAGACGCCCCGAAAGCGAGGAAAATAGATAGACGATATTCAGCCGATAGGTCCCTTAGTTATAGCTTAAGTCTTAGAGTTATCGGCGAATAGAGAGTTATCGGCGAATAGAGAGTTATCGGCGAATAGAGTATCGATTAAAGACGCCGTAGCGATAGCATAGGAAGAGATAAAGCTAAAGAAGACATACGGAGAGAAAATAACCCTATTAGAACGACTCCTTATAGAGAAGAATATACGAGATGCCTTAGAGAAATCGACATCCTTATTAAAGGAAGAAACCGAAGATTAACTCTTTCGTTAATTATTTAAGGGACTATTTATAAGCATAAAGAAACCTATTATAGTAGAGTCTTAAGAAGATTATATAACTATAAAGCGTATAGCGCTAACGGTTGTTAAATCTAAAACATTTTCGTCGTTTAGTAAAGACGATAGAGATAAGGATATAGAGGCGAATACTAAGGGAGACACCGTCGATAAAAGGAATATCTAGAAAGGGATATCGCTAAAGAAAAAAGGCAAGAAGGCTATAAATATAAAAAGTCGCCGGGCGAAAAGGTGCTAAGTTACCGAGCTATACTATATTAAGTGCCTTAATAGCAGTATATAAGGGTTTAGCGATAATAAGGACGATACTAGAATAGTCGAACTATATTATATATAGGAGGATACGCGATTAAGTAGATATATTTAATATAACTTACGCGGTAACCTTTGCGAATCTATAAGCTCTTCGTTCCGCCTTAAGTCGAGATACAATCGCTAATAAAATTATAAGTGCCTATAATAATGTCTAAGGATATAGCGGATCTATACGGCATTTAGACGAAGATAGCCGAGCTATAGATTACTTAGGACGAAAAGGAGAAGAAGAAGATAAAGTTAATCTTTTACTAAGTTTATACGTCGTTTATAGCCGTAATAACGGCCTACCGAGAGGAATAGGGGGTATTAAGTGCTAAACGTTTATATATAAAACGTCGTTTCGAATACCGGTAGGCATTAATAAAGCGACGGAAAGCTATGCGTAAGAATAAGGACTAGAAACTTCGTTTAGTAATTAAGGACGTAGGTTTTACCTTATAGCGGGTAGGACGAGAATATATATACGATAATTTGCACGAAATAATCGAGGAGAGTAGTCGCTAAGGAAGAGGCGAGTAAGCGAAACGTCTTTTAGTTATTGCGGAGTTTACAAGCGAGATAGAAGTAAAAGACTTCTACCTTATAGATATTAAGGAATAAAGGCAAAGTAGCGGCGGAGTAGTAATAGAAAAGTTAAGGTAAGCTAAAAAGAAGTTATTTTATAATGCGTAATTTCCGCCGTTTCTTTAGCCGTATCTTTAGGTATTCGTTAATAAGTTCTTAGGCATTCGCTATATCGTCTTAAGCAACCTACTCGTTGTATTCGGCTAGCTAACCTTCCTATTTTACTAAGTAGTAGGTAACGCCTTTCTTCTTCTTATAGTCTTTAATTTACTAGACCGACTATTCTCCTTCGGCATCGTTAAGGTTAGCTATCGGCAGTAATTCGCTAAGGTGTTAGTTAGTAGCCCGTTCTACCTACGGCTTAAGAAGACTAATATAAAATATATTATAAAGCCGGTCGTATTTCTCTAGTAAGGCTAGGCGGTACGCCTGCTTGCTAATAGCTTAAAGGACCTTAAAAGGTCTAATGTATTTAGGTAATAACTTCCTTCTTTAGTCCTTAAGGCGTAAGTTCTTTATAGAGAGTCCTACTAGGTCCTTAACCTTAAGGGTAAGTGGCTTATAATAAAGGTTATAGAATTTCTTTTGCGACTAAATAGCTTATCGCTAATAAGTCTTTAGCTTTTTCCTTAAGTCTACTAATTTGCTAATGCGAGCTCTCGCTTCGGGCACTCCCCTATTAGTAGCATCGTCCGGAAGGTAGATAGAATAGTCTAGTTAGTATCCGAATAATGCGTTATTAAGCGAAAAGCCTATAGTTGCATTCTTCGCATTATTATAAGCGAACTAAGCCTCTCGTAATAGTCTAGGCTAGTTATTCTATTCGGCATTTATATAATACCGAAGGTAGTATTATAGTGTCTAATTTACCCGTTCGGTCTAACCGTCGGTTTATAGGTAAAAGGCTATCGATAACCTACGTTTTATCTATAATATATAATAGAGGTCTAACTAAAACTTATTAGTAAATAGAGATCCTCTATCGGAAATAATGCCTTTCGGTACTTTATAGATAAGCTTAATCTTATAATAAAAAGCCTTAGCTAACTTAAGCGCTATTATTGTCTTAGAGACCGTAAGAAATACGCTATACTTAGTGTATCGGTTAATAATTATTCGTATTACGTTAACTTCTCTACTATCGAACTATAACTCCGGAAAACCGGTAGTAAAGTCTATAGAGACTTCTTCCTAAGGTCTTATAGGAATAGGCAGCGACTTAAGGGCGCTATATAGGCGATGCCGCTTTAAAACGGCGCCTTAATAGATATAATATAAACGCATATAGCTATTTATATTACGAGCTATTCCTTCCTAAAAGAGTTTCTAGGATAGGAGGTCTTTCGTACGGGCTATTCCGAAGTATCCTATAAGGGGATCGTCGTAGTAGAGCTAAATAAGCTTATGCCTTAAGGCAACCTCTATAAGTACTACGATTCTTCCCGAATATAAAATAAGTCTGTCTAGGCTTAATAACTAAGGACTTACCCCTTCTTTTAGGGTACTTTCGGCCTATACTCGCTATATAGTCTATAGATCTTCCGCTTAAGTCCTCTTAAGGAGCTTAAAAAGGGGCTCGGAGATATTGCTCTTATAGACCCCTTTATAACGAGCTGCTAACCTAGCTAATTATCTTTAATACCGTTGTTTATAACTAACGATATCTTTAACCTAGGTAGCTAATTTAGCGGGACTTATTCCTAAATGCTAAGCGATTAAATCTTAGAGAGCTTATACATTTTTATTACGTAAAGATATCTCGTTAAGCTTAAAGATAGTAGAGACTTAAGAACTCGTCTTAAGGTCGCTTTATAAAGAATCTATAGCTATATATACATACCGAATAACTGCTAACTTCTATTATAGTTCCGGGAGTAGCTCTATAGACGGTAGGGCTTCGCCTATAAATTCTAGCTTCCTTAATAAAGCATCGGTAAGATTTAATTTGCCGGCTTAGTATTTAATTATAAAATCGAAAGGAGCTAGGTATATATACTAACGTGCTTATCTTCTATTAAGGGATACTTGCTTTATAAAGCCTTAAAGGCTTTAGTAATCTAATAAAACTTTAACGGTATTCGCCGCCCTTTCGACGTAGTATCGCTAGTGTTTAAATAACTTAACGATAGCAAATATCTCCTAATTAAGGGTACCGTAGTTAAGCTTAAGGCTAGTAAACTTCCGTAATTAGAAAGCAATCGGATAATAATATCCTTTATTATCGGGCTGCGAAAGAATGCTAGCTATTGCAAAAATTAAGGCATTAGTCTTAATGCGAATCGGTCTTTAAGGGTCGAAGTGTTAGAGAAGTAGGGCTATTGTAAAGGCGTTCTTTACGGCGTAAAACGCTATTAATTCGCTAGTATTTAGCTATACTTATCCGGGCTTTCTTCTCTTAACGCTCCCCTTTAATAACGCAGTAAGAGGGGTAATAATACTAGAGTATCTTAAAATAAATCGTCGGTAATAATTTATAAAACCGAGAAAAACTTAAACATTATAGAAAGAACGAGGTTCTTCTTAATTTATAATAGCCTTAACGCGGGCTAGGTCTATTGCAACTCCGTTAATAGATAAGATAAATCCTAAAAACTCTAAAGACTGCTTATAGAAAGTATACTTTAATAAATTAGCGAATAGCTCGGTGTTCTTTAATCGTTCGAGGACTTATTATAAGTGTTCTATATGCTTTTCGTAGGTCTTAGAAAAGATTAAAATATCATTAAGGTAAACGACGCAAATAGTATCTATAAGGCCTTTAAGAGCTTAGTTAATATATAACTAAAATACAGTAAGGGCGTTAGTTAATCTAAACGGCAATACTAAATACTTATAGTAACTATAGCGAGTACGAGGGGCTATCTTCTATTTATCCCCTCCCTTAATCCGGATGCGTTAGTATACGTTTTTTAGGTCAATCTTTAAAAAGTACTTAGCCCTTTAACAACGGTCTATAATCTCCGAAATAAGGGGGAGTAGGTAGCGATTCTTATCGGTAATGCTATTAACCCCCTAGTAGTCTATGTAAAGGCGTAAAGTGCTGTCTTTCTTAAGTATAAAAAGAATAAGAGCTCCGGCCGAACTCTTAGATTTCCGAATAATGCTACGCTTAAGGGACTAATCTAACCACTCCTCTAGAACCTAAAGTTCGGATTAAGAAAGAGGGTAGATAGGTCTAAAAGGCGGCTTAGAGTTAGGCAATAGGTTAATCGTATAATCGGTGCCTTTCTTCCTTAGTAATAAATCGGCCTTATGCTTAAAAAACACGTCTTTAAAGTCTAAAAAAGTCGCCGGTATTTCCTCCCCTATTCGCTTAGGGTTCGCCGAATTATTATCTTTATCGGGAAATAGTATAAAATTTAAGTCCGGTGTAACTATATAGACCTATGCCTTCTTCCGGCACTTATATAAAAACTTCTGCGGCTAGCGTTATAATACCTTAGAAAGTTAGTGTTTAAACTACTAAGCGCGCTTAAAAGGAATAAGATAAATATATTCCTAAGAAAGTACGGGCATACTAAGCAAAACTAGTGCGTCGTCGGGTTTTAATCTATTATCGACGCCGATATAAGGGCGAGTGACTGTCTTTTCCCTATAGCGACTGTCTTAGAGTTTAATAGAAACTTCCTAGACTCTATATCGTCTTATAAGCGTATTCCTAATTACCTTTAATCTAAAGGTTAATAAAGGAAGCTATCGTAGCCCTTATTTTCGAGCAAAATTTATATCTACTAGGTCTACTTTACTACCGTAATCGAGATTAACGATAATTTTATAAGGTATTCGCCCTAATAGCTTTCTAATAGCACGTAGTCTCTTAACTACCTCTACCTATAGCTTAGTCGAAGGAGAGGCATTTACTTTAACTTTTAGGCGTTTCCCTCCTTCTTTATTAAATCTAAATCGGCCACGGTTCGGTTAGCTTTCGCTAGCGCTTAGCAATCGGCTTGCATATAGCCTAGGTTCTTATAATACTAATAAATGACTATGCCGGATTAGCTTTCGCCGTTTCTATAAGAATTTCCTCCCTGGTTATTGCTATAGCTATTCCTACCGTATTTATTCCTGCCGTTGCGACTATTACGACTATTTCCTCGGCCGTTGCTACGGCCGTTGCTACGACCGTTTCTACAGCTATTCGAGGTCGATCTAGCGGCGTCGGAATCTTAATAGTTATTAGTAGATCTATTTCGGCCTCTACGTCGGCGATAGCCTATAGAACGGGAGCCTCTTGCCCCTTAAGTTAAAGTCGACTAGTCGTTAGTTAGCTTTACGGGGCGCTTCTTATTTCCTAAAGGATCCTAAAAGCGTTAAGCGAGTTAGACTATCTCCTCCCAAGTATTGTCTTAAATAGACGCTAAATAAAGGGAGATTTAGTCCTAAAGATCGGGACGCAATTTCGCAAAAAAGGAAAGTATACGAGTTTTTTCTAGCGGACGTTCTAGGTATTGCTCGAGGGAATTTAGGTAAAGACTAAAATCGAGGGGGGACTAACCCTCTCGTTAGCGTACTTCCTATAGTTGCGTAGCTAAGAGAGTCTCGCGATTAGCAGCATCTTAAATTAAAATTAAGGTCTAGTTACGAAAATTGTCTTAGTTAATGCGAAGCAATTCCCTCTCTATAGGGAGCTTTTCGTCGAGGTATCGCCTCTATCTCGCCTTATAGTCTACGTATATATAGTTAAGGGCATATAAGATTTTATTCTTATTGCGCTTAAAACGACGTAAGGCGGCGATAAAGGCATCCTTAAGATCGCTAATCTAATCGAGACGTTTTCGAGGGTTAGTCGGTTATAATAACTAAGGGATATTTTTTATTTTAATTTCCCTACTATAACTCTCCCTCGATTCGGTTAACTATCTAATATATATAAAGCATCCTCTATGCTATATGCCGGGGCTAATGTAATTAGCTATAGATAAGATAGTAGGGAGCTATTCCTAGCTCCCGGGGCTTACGCCTACCTAATAGAAGCATCCTTCTTTATACACACATTCTTAGTGCCTAGTGTATTAAATTAGTAGCAATTCCGCACCTTCTGCCTTTAAAGCCACTATTAGGAACGCCTTCCTGTCTCTAGAGCTTCGCTCTACTATAATACGTTTGCTAAGAGCTTCTTAAAGCTCTCGCTATTCGTTAGAAGCCGCCTAAAGGCTCCCGACACCTATAGTATAACTAGCTTATACAACCTTAGCTAGCACGCCTATATAACCTTTAATATAAGCCTTACGATCCGACGAGGCTCGCCTTTCTAGGCTTTATTAGAACTAAGGCCTACTGCCTAGTTCTCTATTTTAAGTCCTTACGCAATTAGCTATAAGGAAAAATTTTCTCTCTATATTTTCGATTTCCTACGCGTACCCGTTCTTACGCTAAAATCAAAACACCCTATACCTCCTACTATAGACTTTTCTCTTCTCCTATAACTCTTCTTCCTTCGCAATCCCTTCTCTTCTCTATCTATTAACCTCTTCGCCTTCTTTCCTCGTTTTATTTAAGCTATTATTACTATAGCTAGGGATAAAGAAGCCCGTTAAGCTATAGCGTCTATATCTCGTTTAGACGACGACCTTTACCCTCGCTTACCGATATAGGAATATGCTCCGCCGGAAAGTATCTATAGCGCCGCTCCTTTTAGGGACTTAAGAGTAATTATAAAGATCCTCCTCCTCCTTCCCGCCGTCGTCCTCGCCTATCCTTAGAAACCGAGGTACTACGCAAATAGTCTGCCTTACTAGCTATAGAGGATAGGGACTATAATAATCTATTAAAATAGGCCGTTCGCTACTCTAAGTTAATTAAAATACTACCTACGGAAGGGGTTATTAAGACCTTTACTAATATAGACGTAATATATAAAAAGTAAGCCTATATTCTCTTAGGCTTTTTAGCCTTTAAGTCGGAGATTATCTTTAATATCTTAGATCTCCCGCCCGTAAAGGAAAAGCATCTATAGCACGCCGACACTTAGCGAAAGGGAATTCGCGCGTATCTTTATTTTATAGGCGATCTTCCTAATAAAGAGACTCCTCTCTACGCTACGATGTCTCTAGTATATCGGCTAGTCTAAGCCGTGCCTCTTAACCCGTAAATAATCGACGGAGACCTTTCTAACGGTTAATTAAAGGAATAGCCTCCTCTTCGTCCGTAAGGAATACTTTGCTTGTCTAAGCAATACCCTATTAGACAATAGCATCGCCCTAAGGAGCAATACTAGGTTCTATATTATTCTCTTTAGTCTAAGTTATCTAAGTATTTATAGGCCTTTTACTCTCGTCGATAGAAGGATTTAGATAATAATAATAATAATAATTCGTCTAGGTCTAATAATAGTTTTATCCGCCGCCCCCTAAAGTCTTATCTAAACCCGCGTAGGTACCGCGAGGCGAGTTATACCTTATCCTCGGCCTATAACGACGAGGCCGTTACTAAACGCCTTAAATAAGACAATATTAGTACTTTTAACCCGGATAAGTATAATCTAAAGAACCTAGGCATTATCGCTCTTAGCGATAGAAAGAATATCTATACGGACGTTTACCTCTTTGCGGAGTGTCTAAGGATCTATTAGGACGAGGATTTATTCGCCTTTTGCCTATATTACCTCTCCTTCTTAGTAGGAGGAGCTCTTATATAGTATATAAGTAAGCTTATAGCGGAATAACGCGATATCTTTAGTTCCTCCCCTCTTAGAACCTTCTATAAGTTCTTACTTAAGCGTTTTAAGCGTCCTAACGCCGATGTCTTAAAGGAACTTTATAAAGAAAGGTATATAATATCTATATAGTCTTTTAGCTCTATTACCCTTATGTAGTAGATCTAGAGAAAGGTTTCGCTCGCCTGCTAACTTAAGATAGGCAAAGATGCCTAAATCATTAAGGCTATCTATCCTTTTATTACCGTCTAAATCTCCTCGCTTCTTCCTATTCCTACGAAAAAGACCCCGATCGATAAGTAGATTCGCATTATTAAGGAACGAAAGCCTTTTATTATAGCCTCCCTTAAGCTATATATCTCCGGAGACCGAGACCGTTCTCGCTGCGGTAGCTTTTCCCGTCGGGATAATAACCATCGTTAAGATAACCGTCGCCGTAATAATAGCTACCGTTAGGGTAACTATAATCGCAGCCGTTATAATAATCGTCGCGATAACTATCGTTAAGGTAACTAAAGCAATAACTACCGATAAACTAACCGCTAGGATCGAGACTAAGGCTATAATCGCAACTATAGCCCTAAAGGTCGAAGCTCTAGCAATACCTATAATTAGTTAAGCTTACGCCCGCTACGCCGCGATAAGCGTTAGCTTCGCCGGGACGACCGACGCAATAACTAAACAGAATACCGCTAAGGTAAATATAAGGGTAACGATAATAAGAAGAAAGTACGCTTTAAGTCGAAGTATTAAAGCGATAAAAAGACTACTCCTAGCGGCGATAAAGCTAATAACGAGCTATACTTAAACGACTCTTAAGACGATACGTCCTCTTACGCCTCCTCGGAAGCTAACTTCGTAGGCTATATAAACTCTCGCTACCTTACTAAACGGGCCGGTAAGTTTAAATATAGCACCTACGACCGTACTTTCGCCCTCGCCTCTATGCTTAAAGAGCATATATACGCTAACTACTATATATCTAAGCAATAGCTCTATAGTAAAAAGCGCGCGCTTAAGCCTTTAACCTATAAGGTTTATAAGGCCTTTTTTCTTTCTCGTAACGCACTTTTCTCTTATCTCTATCTTAGGTGTAAGAAGATCCCTTTTACTCCTGCTATTCCCGTAGGGAATATCGTCGACTCTATTCCTACTATGCTTAATTCCCCCGCTGTATTAAAGCCTATTCTTCCCGCACCTATTATTAAAGAGCCTATTTTTTACGTAGCGCCTACTACGGCACCCCGACTAGATTAGGTCCTAAAAGCTAAAGCCGAGGAGCCTTAATAGGATTAGGATTCCCCGCCGCACTTATACTCCTATATAAGGATTAAGGTCTTTGCCTAACCTAGTAGGCAGGAAGTCTAAGTTTACCCCGACTTTAGCTATAGTAAGCCTATAATTAATCGCGACCTTCTTTAGACTCTTAACTATACCGTCGAGAAGAAGCCTCCCGTTACTATTAACGGAGTTAACGGTCGTTCTTTTTGCGAGGATTAGGCTATATTCTCCTTCTACGCGCGTGGCACTATAGCTAGCTAGGCCGCTTAAGCAGCTATAGCTAAATTCACTTAATCCGCCTAGGTCTTTAAAGTAGAGGCCGGCGTACTTCTCGGCAACGCCTTCCTTAAGCCATACCGAGGATCCCTTAATTATAATAAGGAAGTTATTCGCATTAGAGTGCTCGACGGGTTTAAAATCCTATTCGATATCTATAAATAGCCCCGTAAAGTCGTTCGCTATATCTAGGCCGTCCGAAAGACTATTATACCGCCCGGCACTACCCTTATAGTCCTTATATCTTAGAAAGAACTTCCTAAAGACCGCGCTTATACTTTCTTCGCCTCCTACGCTAATGCTATTTATAATATCGTCGATACTAAATCTCTTCCCGCTATTTTTATCACTAATAGCACGAACGTTTATCTCGTTATTAAGCGTAAGTAGAAGCTTAGCTAGATATAGGAGTATTAAGAGTCTAGCTATTTTACCGCCCCGTCTTAGAAATTAGCTATAAAGGCTCTAATACTAGCTACGGCAATCTCGCCCGCTCTTAGAGCCGCTATTATGCTATCCTCCTCCGTAGGAACCGCTATTGCTACCGCTGCCTCTTCTATTAATATATCGGTTAATATTGCGAGTACTTTCCCGCTTACTTAAGAGGTCCTCGAGTGTCTATAGCCTCCCGCCCCGCCTTAACCCGTAGAAGCTCTTATTCTAGGCACTTCTCCGACGCCTTCCCTATCCGACTCTATCTACGCCTACGTTATAGCTTCTTCGGCAGGACCCGCTAAGTAGTCTAAGGTTTGCTAAAACCTCGCAGCAGCTGCTACTAACGTAACGGCAGCTGCTATAGCTATCGAGATAGACGCTGCGGATAGAATCGAGGATCCCCTCTCTAGCCGTATTCTATACTAAACGCACGTTTAGCGCTTACTAAAGCTTTAAGAGAAATACACTAAAGAAGGTATTTATCTTTTCGACTATAGCCCTTCTTTCGTGCGCCGCGTTAAAAAGCTTCTTAGGAAATACTCCTAGCTCTAGCGAGATATAGGCACCGCTGTTATAGAACCCGGAAAGGAATTAATAGTCCCTTTAATCGATAATTAGTACGAAAAACGAGTCGCTTAGAGGCCTTACCTATAAGGGCTTCGCGATAGAAAGGTCATCGACGATATATTTAACCTACTTTATAAGCAGGGTCGCCTAGAGTAGGCCGACGAGCCTACGCCGTTCGTAGCGCCTATCTTTATAGTCTAACGCATAGCCCGAGGCGAGACTAAAGGCTAAGTCGTTATTAACCTACGTGCCGTTAATAGTATTACTATTCCGGATTCCTACCCTCTGCCTTTATAAAGCTCTATTATTGCTAAGCTTTTAAGCGCCCGTTTTATAACTGCTATCGACGCTTCCGCCTTCTTCTATTAGTTTTAAGTTAAACTTAAGCATTAAGGCAAGTTTACTATCATAAGTCATCGAGGTCTAGAGCGCCTAATAGTTATACCTATCGGCTTTCGCAATAGTCCAGCGTATGTATAACGCTATATAGACCGAGTTCTCCGTCCGTATTAGGGCTATAGCCGCGCGTTTATTAATAATATTATTATTTACTCCGCTATGGAAGAGGAATACTTTTAATATCTCGAGGCTATCTTTAAGCTCTTCGCATCGCTTAATCTATCTATAAGCCCTACTAAGAGCTAGATCGGCTACCCTTCTATAGAGCTACTTGGATTTCGTATCGACGCGTTTAGGATAAGTACTACGAAGTATAGGCTTACCGCCTTTATAAAGCTTCTATTTCCCGATAATCTCGCCGCTCTTAAACACTACATTAGCGCTATAGGGTATATTCGCAACCTTATCCTATACTACGGCGCTTCTATCGCCCCTCTATAGGATCGCAAGACTAGTCTTTTAGCCTAAGGTCGTTTAATTAGTAAGGTTAAGAACGGGAACCCTAATAAGCGAAAGTCCTATACGTGAGTTATATCGTTCTAGCCGACCTTAGCCGAGCTTTCCTCCTTCGCCTCCCTTTAGAAGGAAATTACTTCTAGCCGTATAATTTACTATATAGACCCGCAGAAGAGGCTATTTTGCTAGATTAACGCCTCCTTATAGCGAGGCTTTATAGCCGTCTTTTTCTATCTCTACGACGGCACCGTTTAGCAGCTAGGCTAGCCTATTCCGGTTAAAGCTATTATGCCTATCTGCTTCCTCTCCCGTACTCTAACGAGAGCCGAGTAGTCCTATAGTCTCTTAGAACTAGAGGTCGCTTGTCTTATATAGGCTATAAAGAAGATACGCACTATAGTATAGTCGTTAACCCTTCCGCTTGTAGTCTTAACCGATTACTCCGCGATTAAGTAGATCGTCGCTAAAAAGACCCTCGATACTTCTAGCATAAACCGAGCTAACCGTCGCTTAGTTATAGCCTTAATTTACCTCTCTAAGTACGATATCGAGGTTTACTACCTCCTTAGCAAAAAGAACTTTATCCCCGACGCCCTTAGTCGCCTATTAGCCGAGGAATCCGACTAGCTGCTTAATCGTCGTTATCCCGACTTTACTATGCTTAACGATATGCTTATAGCCTCCGAGGCTATTATAGCTCCTAAAAAACGCGAGGAATTCGCCGTCGCTTACGATAATAACCCTTACTATAAGCGAATACTTTAAATAATCGCAGATAGCGAGGACGCTATTAAGAGTCTTTCCTCGCCCCTAGAAGGAGCTATAGTCGCTAACTCTATAGCACGAACGAAAGCATAGCTTAAGCGCCGCGGCATACCGTTCTTTATAGTCGATAAGCTTCTATACTATAAAGGCCCCGACGGCTTTACCCGGCTATATATCCCTAACGCCTTCGTCCTATCTATAATCTCGGTAGCTTATAACGATAAAAACTACTTCGGCGTCGTTTGTATAATTAAGGACCTAGAGATATACTTAATTCGCGGAGTTACCCATTAGGTAAAGAAGTATATCGCGGCTTATAAAGCCTATTGCCTTAGCTAAATAGACCGTTAGACCCTTACCGGCAGCTATAAGCCTATTCGCCCCCCGCTACTTCTAATATAGAGTATCGTAATAGACTTTATAACCGATATACCGCTCTTACTTTTAGCAAGCTCCTTATAGTAGATCCTAGGCTTTAATATCTTTAACTAACTTCTTATAGTCACCTACTTAACTAGCAAGAGATGCTTGCTAATCTTAGGCAACGCTAAATACGGTATAAAGGACTAGGCTTAAAGCCTAGCCCGTTAGTTACTTCTTTCCGATTAAGGTATACTAAGAACTATTATTAGCGACCGGGATCGTAAATTTACATCCGACTTTTAGAAAGGTCTTTAAAGCGCATTCGGCACTAAAATTGCAATAACTACCGCCTATTACCTATAGGCTAACAGACTTACCGAACGGCGCAACTAGACCGTAAAGACCGCTCTACGAATGTCCTATATTAAGGATCCTAGCCTAGATTAGAAGATAATAATCCCCGTCCTTTAGTAGAACCTAAACACGGCATTTAACGCTAGTACGAAGATCTCCGCCTATAAATCTATCTTCGGCTTTAATATACGTAGACTGTTAGAAGCTGCCGATAATATCCTAGGCACTACTACGGACGAACTGCCCTACTTGCGAGAAGTTACCTATAGATAAGCGAGCCTAGCTATAGACCTAGCAGCTATAAAGGCTAAGCAGCGGTATAACGCAAAACACCGGCCGGTTCTACTTAAAGCTAGTAATAAAGTCTACCTAAAGCTATATACGGGCTATTATAAGCCTAGCTAGCCGCTAAAGAAATAGTCGCAGTAATAAGAAAGCCCTTTCGTTATTAAGCGTATAGTTAATAACCTCGCGGCGGAACTCGACCTCCTTAGCTAAGTTAGAATCCACCTAGTCGTCTCTATTTAGCACCTTAAGCTCGCGCACGAAGGGCATTACGTCGAGCTCGAGCCTAGGCCTATAGAAGCCGCTCGCGATATCGAAGCACTTAACGAAGGGGATTAGCACTACGAAGTCGAACGCTTAATAGATATCCGTATTCGTCGCATTAGTCGGTCGAAGTCACCTATAACCGAATACCTCGTACGATGGAAAGGATAGGCTGCTATGCATAACTAATAGGTCCGAGCTAAATAGGTCTCCGCTAAAGCTATCACGGAGTTCTAGGGTCGCCCTTTAGCACGCGCTATACGAAGCAAGAAGGCCGCTTAGCAGAGGGAACGATTAGAGGAAACGATTACTTACGTATATAAGCATAACTTATAAGAATAAAAGGAAGGATTTAGGCAATAGGAGTATTCCTCTTAATTGCCTAATTAGGATTGTATTATAACTGCTATAGGCAGTAGTGTTTTCTTTTTCGAGCCGGCATTCTAATATATATAAAGCATCCTTTATGCTATATGCCGGGGCTAATATAATCAGCTATAGATAAGATAGTAGGGAGCTATTCCTAGCTCCCGGGGCTTACGCCTACCTAATAGAAGCATCCTTCTTTACACACACATTCTTAGTGCCTAGTGTATTACTATCGGCGACGTTTGTGTAAGTCCCTACCGAATAAGTCACCCTACTGCGAAAATTCTTCTTAAAGTTCCGTAATCCTATCTCTTAATCTTTTCTCCTCCTTAAGCTCTACGGCTCTTGTTTAAAGAGCTACGAGGATATCTATACGCGGAAGGGTAGGTCGTAAAGGGCCGGCTTGCGTTTAACTTCGCGAGGGGATAGATCGGGCCCCCTTAGGCAGCGAAAAAATTAGTAATACCGTCCTAAGACGCTCGTTATAGCCCTTATATAAGTTAGTGTATTTATCTTCTAATGTTAGTTCCGTTGCGCGAGGTAACGGCGATAGGCTAGCGACTCGATAGCTACTACGACCTATTCGGCCTACGCGGCCTATACGTCCGGAAACGCGCTTACTACGCGGCGCTATCGCTCTTAGGTAACTAAAAAAGAGAAGCTTTAGAAATTATAAGAAGATAGACTAAAGGTACGTTTAGGAAGGTAGGAACGATAGTTAAAAGTACGAATAATCCTTTATTACAATGCGGTTGCCTTCTTATAGTAAGACTAAAGCTTGCCCCTCTTCTAAGATATATCGGGGCCTTAGGGATATACCCTTAGGCCTTAAGAGGGGTTATCGGGGACTAGTTAGCGACTAATGGCCGAATAGTCCTTAAGCTAAAATGCATTATATATCGTTTAGGTATCCCTATCTCCCGGCTCTATAGTTGCGCGGGTAGCTGCGTTATACTAAATAAATAGGTTCCTCCCTAATAGAATTCTAACTAAAGCTTTTTAGTAGCGCGCCTTTACGATACGATGCCCGACTAGCAGCCTGCCTACCCCTTCGCGATGCCTACTAACGAGCGGCCTAACGAGCGGCCTAACGAGCGGCCTAACGAGCGGCTTAACGAGCGGCCTAACGAGCGGCCTAACGATAATAGCCTTCTAATCCTACGCCTTCTACATTCGCTAACCTTCGATACGTATAATAAACTCTATAGCTTCCTCTAACGCTTCTATCGCGAGAACGGAGCAGCTATTGTAAAGAAGTCTAGCTTTAATAAGCGTAAGATTAATAGGTAGGTCTTACCTACCTATATTATCTTCGTCTATAATTATAGCCCTTAACGAGCTTCGTTAAGCGCCGGGCTTCGTAAGGCTTTCTCGCAAAAGCTAGACTGCCTAGTTAAGATTATCGCCTTAATATATAAGAGAGCTTAATAGAAGTAGACTTATCGTATCAATTACGGTAGTTAGTATAACTACGGGCAGTCACTCGATCTATTAGCTTATAATATCTATCGCCGCCGTACCTTAGCGTAGTAAGATCTCGAGATAAGCCTCTTTAAGCATCGTGCCCTCCTAGCTCGTGAGATAGCCTCTATCGTTAAGGACTTTACTAAAGAGTTATTCTTTCGGCAGCGGGATATATACAACGACCGTTAGAAGATTCGTGCTATACTCTTTAGTAGTAAGACTATAACCTAGGCCTTTATTAACTACCTCTAACGCAGCGGCCTTAAGCATAAGGTTAAGTATCGCGATAGCGATAATAAGGATAACGATACTCGAAAGGTTAAAGCTATCTTTTAGATATACCCTTAGTGTAAGTAGATATAAAAGAGGTTCCCGGAAGTCTTAGGACTTAATAATATATATAGAACGAACCGCTTTAATATATACCTCTTTTAGGCCACTAGAATAACTAATTAAAAGTCTATAGCTAACTTCGCTTTTAGCCTTATTAATATAGAGAAGGAAGAGGGATTCTAATAGCTTTATAAGCAGCTAGACGACCTTCGGCAGTAAGTTAGGGCACCGTAGCCGACTATAGTTATTATAGATAAGGAAAAGGCCTTAAAAACGCACTCTCGCGTGTTTTTCCTACTATATAGCAATAGATTTACGTCTACTATATTAACGCTAATATTAACGCGAGGATTAAGTTACTTTAGAAGAAGGAGCCCGGTAACGACGATACTAACAATAACGATAACGATACTAACGATAACGACGCTGCTAAAGAAGACGATACTACCGAAGAAGACGATACTACCGAACGAGCTCGTATGTAAGAAGAGGCTAAGAACGGTATCTTAGACCTAAACCCGCCTAATATATACAGCCGGGAGTATATTCGCCGCTTAGAAATTAGTTATCTACGCACCTATAGAGGAAGAGTTTTAGTCGAACTAGCAGAGCTTAGATCGAACCTTCGGAGAATAATAAGGATATATTATAAGATATATCTCAAAGGAATATATACCGTAGCGCGAGCAGTAGGCTTATTGCTATATTAGCCGGTACCGTAACTTCGGCTAAAGAGTTAATAGCCTAATTAAGACCGCTTATAAAGATATAAAGTTATACCTAGTTATAGGCACCGGCGATCTCTTCTATCTTTATAACGCGTTGCTTTAGATAATCGCTAATAAAGAGCGCTACTATAAGTAGGAGGCCGCTAGGCAGCGATAGCGGCTTTAGCTTCTTTACCGTAGGCAAACGTAGCTCGGTAAGCTTAATATTTAGGTTACCTACTAAAGCGTTTACCTCCTCGCTATCTAGCACCGGCTTGCTAAGGCTGCGATGCCCTAAGGCGAGGGGGAGGAAGAGCGGGAGATCTAGCCGCTACTACCTTATATAGGGCGATTTACTTAGCAATAAGGGCTTCCTTATGCCTACGTTATCTTTTAACGCCTCGAGGCGGATATTATACTAACGAAGCTTAATATTTACCTTCGGTAGTAGCTTAAGAAGCTATTAGTAAGGACCCCCCCTTTTCTCTATATAAATTATGCTAATTATTACTTTAAGGACCTCGACGAGCTACTCCTTCGAATCTAAGACCTAAATGTTATAGAAAAGCTCTATAGCCGGCCTCGCTTAGCGAAGAATACTAGCTAAACTATGCCTTAAGCCTTAAAGCACTTCCGAGATTAATAAGACGATAGCCCTAAGCTAGCCTTATAGCCGCGAGGAAGAGGAAGAGGAAGAGGCAAAGGCAAAGGCACTACGCTACCGCGGTCTAGTTAAGCCGGCACCCGCCGCCTTAACGCAAGCGTGCGTCGTATACGTATGTAATACGAGATAGACGAGTAAGGCCGTTAGCCTAATTAGTCGTCGTAAGGAGGATCGCGTGCGCGTATAAATACATAGGGAAGAGGATTAAGGGGAAGATAAGGCAGGGGCAGGGGCAGAGGGACTAGAGCTACGCCCGCGTCGTCGGCTATAGAGGAGGTTATTCCCGCCACGTAGCCTAAGGCCACGTAGCCTAAGGCCACGCAGCTTAAGGCCACGCAGCTCGTAGCCTAGTTAAAGATGCGTTATTTAGGCGAATTAAGAGGCGAATTAAGATGCGTTATTTAGGCGAATTAAGCTATGCGAATTAAGACTTCGCATTCGTAATGCAATAGCTTAATTCGCATAGCTTAGTGTGTTAAGGAAGAACCTGTTTATTTAGGCGGGTCTATTAATTGCCATAGCGCTATACCTAAATTAGGTGGCACGGGCTAAGCGCGTAGGGTCGGCGTAGAAATTGTAGGTTTCCTATTTAAATAGAGATTTCTACCTATGTAAATAGTAATACTCTAAAGGATACGTAAGGATACGTAAGGTGCTATTACGGACACGTAATCCACGTGATTACATACACGCAATAAGACTATATCTCCGCGATGCCTTCCCCTCTCTAGCTAGTAAGACATAATACACCCCCTTTAGTTAACCCTATATAGTAGAGCCTAACTAATACTAATTAGTGATTAATTCGCTTAATTACAGACAGCTAGGTAGAAGAGGCAGATACGTATCCTTAAACGTACTACGGATCTTCGTCTTTAGTAACCTTATTCCGTGCATTTAGAGAGGGTTATCCGTGCTAAGAATAAGGATCTCCGCTAGTTTACCTACTAAGAGATTCCTTTAAGCTTTTAATTAACCCCGTCCCCGCTATCCTCGATAGAAGCACGATATTAATTGCAAGTGCGTTAGCAACGCAATAAACCCGATAAGAAGAAGGATATCCGCTAGTCTTACCTACCGAGAGATTCCCTCCGACCGTTACGACAACCATCGCGAAGAACATGGCGATCCCTATATATAAACCCAGTCAGTCACGATAACACGTACGAGCCTAACTCCTACAGCCGCCGGCGCAGCCGCCTATACGGCAGAGAATCCCGCCCTTAAAACAGCCGCCTAGAACGACGCGGCACCGAATCCTATCGCCGCTACCACCTAGGCAGAGAATCCCGCCGCCGCTACTATTATCGAATTTATTAGCGGTTGCGGACCCCTATGAGAGTATAATAACGACGAAGATATCTTCTATTCTTTTAAGAATTAGTTTAAAGACTAGACCGAAGAGACCTAGAATAAGGTCAACCGGGAATATAAAAGGGCATTGCGAGACTTCCTAAATAGGCGTGGTATTTACACTAGGTAGAACTAGCTATTTGCGAAGCTTTTTATCGCATATTAGGACTTCGAAAAGCCCCTGCCAACCTAGTCACAAGAAGATTTCCTCGAGATAGACTTTATCGAGGGAAAAACGTTAACTAAAGAGAGGCAAAAAGAGATGCGAGCCTAACTCGGCTAGACGCTAAAGCCGGCACTATCGCTAAAGCCGGCTAAGCTAGCCTCGCCTTTGCCTTCGCCCTCGCCCTCGTTAGTCACGGCAGCCTTGCCAACGACGCCTTCCTCGCCCTCGTCAGCAGCAATAACACCAGCGGCTTCGACTCTTTAAAGTCCGCTAGTTACTGTAAGTCCGCAGCTATATCCGCACGTTTCGCCGCACGCTTCGCTAAGCCGGCCAAGCCGACTTCCTCTTCTAAGCCGGCTCCCTGCTTCGCCCGCTTCACCCGCTCTAAGCTCTCACAGCAGCTCTTCGGACTGCTCTTTCGGCCCTCGAAGCAGCTCTTTAAGCGGCTCTTATAATAGCTCTCGTAGTAGCTCTCTAAGCTGCTCGGAACCCACGAAGAAGCCACCTACACAAAGGCTTCCTTCGTCCCCTTAATAGCGTAGACGGCACGCCCTAATACCTAGCTAATACCGCCGCTGCAATTCGCCCTTTTAGTCTCGTAGCGTACTCTTTCGCCACCTTGGCAAAGGATATTACTATATAAAACACGTATAGACTTCCTCCTAGACCGTTATGCCCTAAGCCCGGCATATACTATAGTAGACCTTGCCCTAAAGGCACCTACTAAAGTAGGCTAATTGCTAGCACTATAATACTTACTTTAACTCCCGAGGCGTACTTTTTCGTCACCTCGCTAAAGTATGTCGCTACTAGAAGCGCATACGCGCTTCCCCTCTACCCGTAAAACAATAGGGCAACCGATTCTCCCCTAACCGATAGTCTCCCTAGCCCTAGCTTGCTATATAGCTACTCTCTCGTCACTATAGAGTAGGAGACTACTACTAGAAGCCTATATAGGCTTCCTCTACGCCGGTCACCCGGCAGTTACCTTCGCCTCGGCAGTCCCCTTCGCCCCGGCAGTCCTCTTCGTCCCGGCAGACGCTTTTATACGTTGTTTTTCCGAGCTTTAGTAACGCACCCTTCGTTCCTCGTGGCTAGCTCGAAACGGCAAAGCAGCTAGCCTCGCGAGCTTCCGCATAGTAAGTAATGCGCAATAGGCGGGCACTTATTAAGAGGTGCCTACGGACTAGTCTTAGTCCGGGCTCCGGCAGCCCTACTTCCCGTAGGGCATTGCCGGGCTATCTTAAAAGAATTATCCTTCTTCTTTTATATCCACCTTTCGCCCTATGCATGACCTTCCTTACACTATATAGTAGCAATACCTTGCCCTCTTTCCGGCAAGACTAGAGATCCGTAAGGCTTTTATTAGCATCGCTTTCGGAGCGTTATATAAGAGCGTTACGCAAGCTTAGACTTATAGCTTACACCTGTCCTACTTAGGATAAACCCCCCGTAATTTTCTACACGTTCTACGTCTAACCCTCGATAGCGGAGTCTACCGTTAGCTAATCGCCGTCGCCCTTAGTCTTAGCGCTTTAACGGCTTTACGATAGCCTTATACGCTATTTAAGAAGTATCGTAGCTAATCTATATCTTTCTTTCTATCGCTACGAGAAGCTTTTCTTATTTTCTTATAAGGTGAAAAAAAAAATCTTATCTACGCTCTCTCGTATGCCTTTCGCCTTACTTTCTTATACGTATAATTCCTTTTACCTCCTTATATTATTACACCTTGCGCTCTTTA
The DNA here is from genome assembly GCA_012934285.1 of Ophiocordyceps sinensis. Lineage (NCBI taxonomy): Eukaryota > Fungi > Ascomycota > Sordariomycetes > Hypocreales > Ophiocordycipitaceae > Ophiocordyceps > Ophiocordyceps sinensis. The sequence goes on along the minus strand of JAAVMX010000006.1, from coordinate 4,105,879 downwards.
CCCTCGCTATAAGCTCTTTGTTTTACTATAAGCATAGCTTAAGACGTAGAAGACCGCGCTTAAGCCGATAAGGCAAATTCTCGTAATCGCTATAACTCTCTTCCTCCCGACGATAATTAGTTCTCCGATAAGAATCGGTCTTAAGATGCTTATATCCCGCCGACCTAATATTATCGCTTTAACCGATACTCTTAGAATTAACCCGACGAGCTTAGTAACTTAGCGACCGCGATTCTTAAGAACGACCTTTATAAGCGGGTCGTAGGATAAAGCATACGTTTTAATCGCTTAATTTTTAATAATCCTACTAAGCTTATTTTATAAACCTTTACCGATAGTAATATTCTTTATATTTAGGAGGTAGTTAATCTTATCTATTGCTTTACAAAAGACTACCCTAAGTTTTAAGTCTATCTTAATAAGATAACGGCTAATAAATCCTATCTTAATATATATACTTTATAGAGGTGAAATCTTCGGGATATTTTAGATAAACCTATAGGTATACCTTTAACTAAGACTCCTCTTATTACAACCCGCTACTTAATTCCCGCCCGGTCTCGTCCTTAACCTACTCTTATACTCCCGGACGATAACCTTTCCGGCCTTAATCCGCCTATACGTAAAGCTTCCCGCTCCTAAGACTAAGTCCCCGCCTCGCCTCGTTAACTATCCGGGCGCTAGCCCCCCTATCGTATGCCGGACGGCCGCTTTAACGGTAACTCTTCCGATTTAAGTAAGTATAGCGCTAGCATAGGCTAGCGTCTTAACGCTCGTCTCCGCTATAAGAACTCTACTTTCTCTTATCCCTTAAAGGCGTTAGCCCCGACGAAGCCGTAGCGAAACGTCTTAAGAGAGATAAATATAGGAGTGTTTAACCTAGATAAAAGGGACCTACGTTACTTTAGGTTAATCGCTTAAGCCGACGGGAAGAATACCTATACTAACGTCTATCTATTTTATAAGCGTCTTTAACTCTACTATAATAAAGACCTTTATATACTTTATCTTTTCTACCTATCGTTCTTTAGCGGAAGTACGCTTAGTTAGTATATAAGTAAACTTTCTATCGCTTAGCGATACCGTCTGCGATCTATATCCCTTATAACCTTTATAAAAAAGCTTACTAAAAGGTTTAGCCGCCTTAATACGGAAATCTCCTACGAACTATATAGCGGAGAATATACTATCTCTATATAGAATATAAGAGAGTTATCCCTCCTATAGTAGATCTAACGTAAGGTTTTACTTATATAATAGCTTTGCCTTAAGAAAGACTATTAGATTATTTAGACCCTTTATAGACTTATTGCCGTATAAATCGCTTCCCTCCTCCTATTGCTTAATAAAAAGACTTCTATTAAAAAGTAAATCTAGGAAATTAAAGAAATAAAGCCCCTTATTACTGTGTTACTTAACCGATATATCCCTCGAGACTCTTGCTATAACGACTCCTATAGCTTCGACCGCCGCGACTATAACTACGACCGTCGCGACGCCCGCCGCTATAATAACGACTATAATAGAGACCGTAAGCGAGATAGTCGCTATTTTAATAATAGTCGCGGCTAAGGTAACCGTCGCCGCGCTAGGCCTTTTACCCGCGACTACGACCGCCGCGAGCACGATCGCCGCCCTAACGACCGTCGTAATAACGATCGTCGCAACGACTAAGCTCCCCGCCGCCGGGATTAAGACGGTCGCCGCTTAGGCGATATATACGGAGAGGAAAAAGTAAAGAAGTAAGTACGCTTTAAGTTAAAGTACTAAGCTAGCGAAGCCCCCGCCTTAAGTAGCAGTAAGGCGGGTGATAAAGCCTCTAAGGACGATTAGAGTTTTATTCGTTTTTACTTAGACCTCTCTAAGGCCTACTTCGTTAGTTATATAACGACGTATGCCTTACCTAATAAAGATCTCTTTAAATACGCTACCTATAATTAATGCTTCCCCCTCGCCTCTGTCTTAAACGAATATATTCGCGTTAAGTACTACGTTTTAAAGCAGTAACTTATAAAGGAGACGATAGCCTTAAAGCCCGCTAAATATCGCCGTTATAAGACTAGTTTCCCGTTACGAAACCTCCTCTTTTAGCACCTAGCTACCGACGGCTGCACTTAGGTATATAAGGGCACTATCTTAAGCTAATGCTTTACCCTTTTAGTCGTTACGCCTCCCTCGGCCTCCTATAAGGTAATAACTCCTCCTATCCCTAAGCCTTTAATAGCCGAGCTAGTTTATCTAGCTAAAGCCGTAGGCCCTATATCTCTTCTCGACTCCCTATCTATTCTTAAGCCTATGCCCCGACCCCTTTATCGAGATAATAAAGGTATGCCCGTTCCCTTTTCCTATATAAGGATTAAAATCATAGGTAAGCTATCCGGGAAGGGATTTAAGATCTATCCGGATACCGGATGCAGAAAGCCTATAATTAATCAAGACCTATTATAGTATTTGCTATATACTATCGAGAAGCTGCCTCCTATAGCCGTTAAGGGCATTACCGGTTACGCCTACGTCGAAGACTAAGCTACTTTCTCCTTTTTAGTCTAAGGCCGGCACGCTAGCGGTTCCGACGTAAATCTCGCGGAGTTTTCTTACTCCGCCTAAGTCACTAAGGTCGCTATAGGCGCCTTGCTTAGAAATGCTTTCCTTAAGCCGTACCTTAGTAACGTCGACTATAGATCGGATATAATCCGCATTGGCATTCTCTAAGACTTTAAGATCCTTTTTAATATCTATCGCCTTAGCCGGGACGTAGTACGACGCGTTTGAGCTATCCGAAAGACCTTAGTTCCTACCGGTTAGACTATTATTATACCCGCCTTTTAGAAAGAAATCCCTAAAGGCCGGCCGTACGCCTTTTATTCCTCTTACGACTTAGCCGCGTACGCTATTATACATAATTCCTCTTTCCCTAGCGTCGCTATAATTAATAACTCCGCTAAGGACGTTATTATCTTACGCAAATAGCGACTTAGCTAAATCCTAGAGTATTACGATTTAGGATTCCTTATAGTTCTATTATAGACTTTAGCCCTCCGGGCCTTAACTGCTACCTCTTTAGCTATAGTAGCCCTTAACCCTTCTATAGCTTCTTCTTCGGCTGCCGACCTTTATCTAGTCCCTATAGTCGGCAGTAGCTTTAATATCTTAGCATCCGTTATATTTTCCTCTAAAGTTATCTTATTAGCTTTATAGCCGCTAGCTCTTTTACCTCCCTTCGTTAATTAGGTCGACTTCCCTTCCGTAGCGCCCTTCCTAAAGCCTAACGCAGTCCCTTTTTAGCGCTAAGCCTAAAAGCTAAGCTCCCTCCCGGAATATATTATAAAGGAAGGCATTTATATCTACGCTAAAGACCCTCGCTTTATCGATAAAGTTATTACGCTCCTCTAGCGTTCCCCTCTCTTTAGAAAGACATAGGTATAGCCGTTGTCTAACCTAATAAAGAGCTTACTATACCTCTCGTTAACGGATAGTAGTATTAGAAGATTGCCTAGCGTCTTTACCTATAAGGACTCCGCGACCGTGCGATTATTAATAAAACCTTCGATAAACTATATTAGTACAATCGTATAGAATAGACTACGTAACTAACGCCCTTTGCGGCGCTTATCTTTATTATCTAGCGCACCTCTCTAGGTATTACGAAAGGCCGCGCCGTTATAGATATACGTAGAATAAACGGCGTTATAGTCCCTAACGCTTATCTACTTCTACTTTAGGAGAGTATTATCACCGAGCTACTAAGAGCTAAGCATCTTACTATTATCGATATAGCCTTATTCTTTTACTAATTTAGCATACGATGTGATTATTGCATCCGGTTTACCGTTATAAGCTATTATAGGCTTAAGAACCTTACCGTCGCGCTAATCGGGTTCTAAAATAGCCCTACTTACGCCTAGCGATATAGAGACCGCGTCCTCCGACTATATCGAGCCTTTTCTTATGCTTTTATCGACGATATTATAATCTACTCTTAGACTTAGGAAGATTAACTTTATTACCTATAGGCTATTATAGCCCTCTTTAATAAGCTTAATCTTACGATATCTCCGACGAAAAGTTAGATCGGCTACCCGTCCGTATATCGCTTAGGCTATTATATTAACGCTTTTAGTATAAGCACTTCGGAGGATCGTATAGCCGCCTTCGCTAAGCTTAAGTTCCCGGACACGCTCTAAAAGCTCGAATACTATATTAGCGCCGCCGGCTTTATTTAATCTAAGATCCCTTACTTTAGCCCCTTCGTCGAACCCCTTTAAGCCCGGAAGACGGCTCTCCTCGCGTCGGGCCGCGTAATCGGAAAGGTAACCGACGGGAATCCGAATCGCCGTAAAGCCTTCGCGCGGAACGCGGCCTTCTCCTTTACTAACGTAGAGAAGCTCTCTTTCTAAGCCCTTTAAGACGAAATTACGTCGGGAAAAATGCTTTATTATCTTAATCCTACTAAGAAGCTTTTTGCTTAAATCGACGCCTTTATTTAGCGCGGCTTTAACGTAGTGTTTTATTACCTCTTAGACGACTCTACTTAGGTTATAGGCTAGCCGATCTTTATAAAATAGATAATGCCTATATACTTCCTCTCTTAAGTACTTACCCCCGTTAAACAGAACTATAGTCTATTTAAGCTAGAAGTTGCTTATCTCGTCTAAGTAATTAAGAAAATGCGAACTATAATCTAGTCGTTAACTCTACCGCTTATAGTCTTTATAGATTACTCCGCTATAAAGTAGATTTATAAGAAGCGTATACTTAATACATTTAGCGCCGACTATAGCAACCGCCGACTTATAGTTGCTTCTATCTACCTCTCGTAATTTAATCTTAAGATTTATTATATGCCCGGTAAGGATAACCTTATCCCTAACGCCTTTAGTAGACTAGCCGCCTTAGAAATAGATCTTATTCCCGACTATTACCGCTTTAAGTATATAGCGCTTAACGACGTATTGCTTATATCTAAAGCCGTTATAGATCCTAAGATAAAGATTTAATTTATTATTAGTTATGCCTTTAACCTATACTTCTTTAAGATTATCGGTATGCTTTCCGACGACCTAGCTGCGCCGGCTACTACGGCTTTTGCGCTTAACCCCGACTATACTCTTCTTCCTCTTATACCCGTTTAAGGTGCCGCCTTTAGCTAAGAAGAGCGTAAGGCCGCCCTTCTACGCCTTAAAAGACGTAGTATTTCTTTCCTTCTTTAGGACTAGCTGCTTTATTATAAGGGTTATAATAGCTACCTCTGTCTTTATATCCCCGCCTCTATAGTATTACCTATGCTAGCGGCCGCTTACGATATAAAAAATCACTTTAAGACTACTCGTATATTATAGGACCTTAAGCGCTACTCTATCCGGAACCTAACTTCTAAAGTTAAGAAATATATTACGGCTTCTAAGGCTTACTATATAGGGAAAATAGACCGCTAGCTACTCGTAGGCTCCTATAAGCCTATCTAGGCCTTAGTTTAACCTATGCGTTTAATTAGAATAGACGTTATTATAGATATGCCCGTTATATCCTCCGCCTTTTCGCCTTAGGCTATCTTAAGCTTTAATACTTTTAACTAGCTGCTTACGGTAACCTGCCTAGCTAGCAAACGTTGTATTTTAATCCTTAGAAACGCTAAGTACTCTACGACGAACTAAGGCGTATCCCTCTCTTAGCTTCTTCTACTTACGGACTAAGGAATGCCGTCTACTATTATTAGTAACCGCGATAAGCGCTTTAATGCTAAAGTTTAGCGTTCGCTATAGAAGTTCTTTAGGACTAAAATCGCTATAACGATAGTATATTACCCTTAAGCAGACGGACTAGCCAAACGCTATAATTAGACCGTTAAGACCGTACTATAGATAGCTTATATTAAGGACTTAGACCTCGATTAGAAATTGCTTTTGCTTACTCTATAATAGAATATTAACTTAGCCTTTAACGCTAGTACTCGTATCTCCGTATATAATTATATCTTCGGATATAATCTACGCTCTCCCCTTAAGGCCGACGATATCTCTATTATAGATAACCTCCCCTATTTACGGGAAGCGGTAAGACGATAGGCCGGTTTTGCAATAGACCTAGCGGCGATAAGAGCTAAACGCCGTTACGACGGCAAGTATCGCTAGATCCTCTTTTAAGCTAGCGATAAGGTATACCTTAAATTGCATTAAGGTTATTACGAGCTATCTTAGCCCGCGAAGAAATAGTCCCGTTAGAAGGAGAGGCCCTTCCTTATTAAGAGAATAGTTAACGACCTCGCAGCCGAGCTAGACTTACCCGCCTATATTCGAATCTATCTAGTTATTTCGGTAGAGTATTTAAAGCCCGCGTACGATAGATGCTTTAAGGAAGAAAAGCCCGGCGTGGTTAAAGCGGTATAAGACCTCGATAACGCCTTAAACGAAGGCGATAAGCACTACGAGCTCGAACGTATTATTAAGACTCGCAAGCGCCGCTATAAGGGACCGGCATAGGGTTTAACTTAACACTGCGTGGCTAGACAATTGACTATCTAAAGCTAAGGAGGAGAGGAAGAAGAGCCCGCCGTAGCTCGCCCTTCCCGTGGGTTTTATATATGCGCCTTGCCCCTACACGGGCCCTGCGTCGGCCCGACCGTGCCCTCGTTTAGGGCATTGCTAGGCCATACGTGCTAGTAGCCGGCTTAATGCCGGGCCTACGCAGCGGCTAACATAAGCGCCTACTGCTGCACAGCCGCAGTACGTACTATAGCGCAGCCCGTAACAGCCGCATTAAGCGCTTAAAGAATCCCGTCACGGAATACTAAGTCCGTTAGAAAGGCTAGGGGGCCGCCTACGATTAGTAGGTCCCCGCTAGCGCTATTTCCCGGGAAGCAATCGTAGAATTCGCCTTAAAGCGCATTACGCGTTCCGCTAGCGCTGCCCTGCCTGCGATTAATTAAGGGATATCGATCTAATTGTTAGTTAGGAAAAGATCTTATAGTAACGCATTAAGCAGAGAAGCATAGATTAAAAGGGTCGCGTTAAGTTGTTTTAAATGTTTTTCCTTCTTAATTAGTTCGTTGTTTTATTCTGCTAAGGATAGTAGAGGCTTATCTTTTAGGCCGGCATTATAATACGTAATAGGCGGGCACTTATTAAGAAGTGCCTACGGACTAGTCTTAGTCCGGGCTCTAGCAGCCTTACTTCCCGTAGGGCATTGCTGGGCTACCTTAAAAGAATTATCCTTCTTCTTTTATATACACCTTTCGCCCTATGCATAACTTTCCCTATACTAGCAAGCCTCGCGAGCCGCGAAGAAGAAAGACTCTCGAGGGATAGCTTTATAAGCTTCCTTACAAGCTTCCTCACGAGCTTCCGTAGCCTCGTGAGCTTCCCTAGCTTCTTTCAGCCCTATTGCTCTGCCCGACCTTTCCTTCGTGTGTTCTCGTTGCTTATTGCTTTGCCTGTCTTCCTAACGCCCCCTTCCTTCGCTTATTGCGTCGCGCTCGTTGCTCGTTCGATGCTTTATTATTCGCTCATTGATTCGTTATTTATTGCTTATTGCTCGTTATTCGTTCCCTCTTTCTGTAGTTATAACACTATACATTTCGTAAGGCTATATAGCCTAACTCTCGATAGCATCGCCGCTTGTTTAACCGGGCCGTAGATCCCTCTTTCGTTGCGTTCGTTCGTTCGATGCGTTCGTTGCGTTTGATTAGGTTACGTTCCTTTAGTTCGACCTTACCGGGTTATTATTGTTTACAACCTTCTAAAGAAGAACTACTAGTATAGGAATAAGGGATAAAGGATACATAAGGATACGCAAGGTACTATTGCGGACACGTGATCTAGGTGATTACGTGCACGCAATAAGACTATATCTCCGCGATGCCTTCCCCTCTCTAGCTAGTAAGACATAATACACCCCCTTTAGTTAACCCTATATAGTAGAGCCTAACTAATAATAGTAGAATTAGGGATTTCCCGGAGGAAAGCAATAAGGGAAGACGGTAATGTTAATGTACCCCCTTAGCTAAAAGGAAAAATAACTTCCGGCTAGTTAGAATTATTATCGACTGTTACGGCACTAGATAATAGCTAAATAACCTTATTGTTCTATAAAGAGGAGAAGAACTATAGAGGCTAAAGGCTCGTTTATATATAGGACTATATATTACGTAGTATATCACTATATACTATATTATATAATATAGTACTATAATAGTACTCCCCCTCTAGAGACGATTTAGTCCCTAAATCGCTAAGAAATGCTATCTTCGCTAGAAATTAGTATATAGCAAAGGAATCTTTTATAGGCGGGCTTACTCTAGGGGGCCCGGCTTATCTAGGTTATATCTATAAAAGCGTTAGATAGCTTTAGGGCAACCTCTTAGGTTCTCTTTAGGCTATTAGGTTAGTTCTTAGTAATGTTTCTATTTGATTAGATAAGTTAGGATCGGGGCTTTGTTATCGTATACGTTAAGGATCTTCTTAAACTCCTATATTTCTTCGATATTGCCGTCGTTATTGCGTTCCGCGATACGGCCTACGACGTTACGTCGTTTCTCTCGATTAATCTATGCCTAGCCCGGTATTATTTCCGTTATCTAAAGCCGTACCTTAGACGTATAGAAAGACTTATTAACTCGGATATGCTTTAAGAGGTTAATAACTATAGCGCTGCGGTAGACCTCGAGAATAAGATAAGGACTATCCTATTTATCGTCTTATTTCTTCTTTAGGCGATTAATAGTTATATTCTCTAATAAAACTATAACTATATTACTAAGTCGGAAGAGAAAGCCTTCGTCCCGCTTTATATTAGCATTATCCTTATATTTCTATTATAAGGCTTATGCGAGAGCTCGAAGCTAAACGAGGATACGGTCGAAACGACTAGCTATTACGTCCGCGCGAAGGAATTCCTTCTTTGCTTATAATAAGAGCGTTAAGGGTCGGGGGCCTATAGGTTCGATGCCGAGACGAGGATTAAAGCCGTAGTTAGCGAAGAAAGGATAAATACCGGTTGTTTCGTTTACTTAATTATTTATTGCGAATTCTACGAGCGGGAGCTAGTCGACCTAGTTATCTTAGGTAAAGCTAATATATGCTTAAATATATTTATTTATTATAGCGTTAACGATTTCGGTTTAACCGTTAGTCTCTAAGTGCTATACTAAGCTTAGTTTTAACGTTATTTATAAACGAGTGCTAAGTTATTACTAAAAATTAAAGATAAACTAAGTGCTTTAGTAAGAGATAATAGTATCGGGTGCTTTATATAAGCGATAGACTACGTAGATAAAGGAGTTAATTAATTCTTTTATAGAAAGGCCGATAATAAAGATAAAATACCTTATCTTTATAAGCCTATTAACTATCGTAAGTATATTCTTATAAGTCTTTTTATTTCGGGTGCACTTAAGGAGTATTGTAATATAATTAATTAATATATCGGCCTATAGTCGGACCGGTAAAGCGAGGGGTTTTAGGAATCTAAGGGGAGACAAGCGGGGGGTCTTAGTCTAAAGATAGAGAGTATAGTCTTTAATAAATATAGCGGCGAAGGAAGAAATTCTTAGCTATTAGTATATTCGATTTAATAGATTAAGGGTTTTTACCCTCCTTAAGTATCCTATTAGGCTACTACTATAGGATCGATAAACGACTTTAAGGCGGAGATCTAAGGTATTAGGGACGAAGAGCCGGTCGCGGAAAAAGATACGTCCGTTAATTAACTAATATTTAGATATATCGTAACGTAAGAGCTTCCGGATATGCTTTAGCTAGCGTCGGGCGTATAGGTCCTAGAGTATCGCTACTATATCCTAGGTAAGATAATCTTATTAATATGCCTTACGGATAAGCTTATTAAGTAATTTACTAGCTACGTTTAGTCTAAAGGCGGCGACTACGTTAAGGTCCTCTTTTAAGGCATAGGAATCGGTTAAGAGTTCCTTTAGGATAGTCGGGTCGACTTTCTCTTTAAGGATAACTACCTAATTTCGATAGAAGAGTCTATCGTCGTCTACGGTAGCTAGTCTATCGCTAAAGAGCTTACTAAAAGCGTTAGGGAGGATTGCCTTATTGCTAAGGCGGTATATAATTACGAAGTTAAACTAGGAAAGGAACTCGGCCTAACGCACTTATCGTTAGTTAAGTTGCTTTATAGATATAAACGTCTAAAGATTCTTATAGTCTGTAATAACGTTAAACGCTTCGGTAGTCCCTTAGAGTTTTAAGCGCTATCCCTTAAGCGCTTTAATAATTGCTAATAGCTCTTTATTATAGATCTCGTAGTTATACTTAAGGGCAGTATACTTTAACGAAAAAAACGCATTAGGGTAAAGGTATCTATCGTCTCCGGTCTATAAAAGGACTCCTCTAAAGGCTTAATTCGAGGCGTTAGTTTTAATAACTGTTTTCTTCGAGTAGTTAAAATAGGCTAGGACTAAGGCAGTAGTAAAAGCAAGTTTAAAGGCCTTAAACGCGGCAGCTTATTTAGGTCCTTAAGACTAACGGGAATCTTTCTAAAGTAGCGTAATCATTAGGGAGATAACACTAGAGTATCCCTTAATGAAACGGCGATAGAAGTTTATAAACCTAAGAAACTACTAGAGTTCTTTTACTAAGGTTAGGGTATTTTAAGCCGTAATTATACATACCTTCTTAAGGTCTATGCTTATACTAGATATCGAAATAATTAGTCTAAGGTACTTAGTCTTCGTCGTATAAAACTCTAACTTCCCGATATCGATTTAAAGCCCTACGTTGCCTAAGCGTTAGATAACTATTCGTACGTAGTTCTTATATTCTGCCTTAGTCTTTAAAAAGACTAGTACGTTATCGAGATATACTATATAGAAGTCGTTAAAGGCATTATAAAGCACGTGATTAATATAATTCTAAAAGGTTAACGGTGCGTTATAAAGGCTAAAGGGGGTAACTAATATCTCGAATAGTCCGAAGCGTATAATAAACGCTATAAGCTATTTATAACCTTCGGCGATTTAAATATAGTTAAACGTAGTAATTACGTCTAGCTTTATATAAAACTTAGCGTTATAGAGAGAGTCTAATATTTCGCGGATTTAAGGTAAGGGATATTAATTCTTAACTATAACCTAATTTAAACCTCGGTAGTTATAATAGATACGGATATTACCGCCCGGTTTATAGGCGAGGATTAATAATACTACGGCTAGAGAAGAAGACTCTTAAATAAAGCCTTTATTAAGTATATCGTTAATCTACTTCTTAATATAGCAGAGTTCTATAGGTAATATAGGCCGATTTCTATAGTATAGAGCTTATTTACTAGGTATAAGTTCGATCTTATAATCCTAGGGGCGGTATAAGGGAAGCTCGTTTACATTCTTTAGAAGGAAATAAGGAAGCTTATCCTAGAACTCTTTTAGGAGTTTCTTTAGGATATCTGCCTCTATAACTTCCGGCTTTACTTAGAGGAATTTTTCTATATCGGCCTTATCGACCCTCCGAAATAAAGATTCGGAATTAGCTATATCCTAAAGGTTCGTCCGAAGGAAATTATAAAAACGTTTAAGGAAGGCGGCTTAAGCTACCTTAATTATATAGTCCCCGGCAATAACGTATTAGAAAGAGGTTTTAGATAGTTCTAGGACTTTAACTAAGCCTACTAAGAGTTTATTAAAGAGTCGTAGATCTTCTCCCCCCTCGACTAGCTTAGCTAATTTAGATATACTAATTCGCATCGCCTTAATACTATCCTATTTATAGAATTAAACGAAGTTAACTACTTATATATAGCGGATATTGTTTATATCTAAGGGTATTTAATCTTCCTATCGTATACGCCGGCGGGGGCGTCTCGTCTAGCCCTATCGGGCGGGAACGTAGCGACGGCCGGCGGTAAGACGAATAAGGAGTAAGCGAGCTACTAAAGTAGTCTACGGCGGAGTAGCCTAAAAGGCTTAAGTCTGAAGGGAGTTCGGAAGGCCAATCGGGGATATTAAGCGGGCAGTTTCTTAGGTAAATAGCTATATCCTATATAAGGGATATTAAATCGGTTAGCCGGGATTTAAGGGGTACGATGCTTACTTAGGTAGATATTCCTTAGTAGACGAATCTATAGATATATAACTTCCTAATAGGATAGTCTAATCCTCTAGGATATTAGTTTCTTCCTGCCGAAAGGGGATTTCCGGTATATCTTCTATCGTTATAAGGACTCCTTATTTTAGGGTAAACGTCGGGATAGTCTAAATCTCTACGATATTAGAAAAATATACCTTTCGACGTAACTAATGCCCTTTAGACGCGGGAGTAATAAGAGTCCTAAGAGCTATCCTATCCTTAGGTATTATACTTAAAGGCAGGCAGTATCTTATATAATAATCGGAATTAAAGCGGACTTAAAGAGATTTCTAAAGTATAGTTAGTTCGTATTCCTAAAGCTAGGGGATGCCTAAGATAATCGGGGTAAAAGGTAATAGATTCGTAACTAAGAAGAGTATAAATTCTATATGCTCGCTAATAGTTATTTAGGCTATAAAATAGTCCGTTATCTATATTAAAGGCATACCGTCGGCTAGTCGAAGCGGTCGAGGTTTAAGGAGCTTCTTTATAGTAACGTTATATTTCCGTACGATAGCGTAAAGATCGGCGAACGCTACGGTAGTATAGCTAGAGTCTACGAGGGATAACGTATTAACGTAGTAGGGGGACTAAAGGTTACGCGTAGAGGAGAGATAAGTATAGAGAAGGATTAACTTTTTATTACTATTCGACGAACTAATCCGAAGATTTATTCTATTTAAGAGCAACGACTTAATCCTCTTATCCTCCCCTATATATAACCCCTAAGAGCGACGTACTCTAAGGGTATATCTTTTAGCAATAGCCTTAATACCGGCTACTCGCCTTATAGATCCGTATCCTCTTCCCTAAGGATACGGCCTTATTCGTAGTCGACCGCACGAACGAGCTAGCCCCGGCTATACCCGCCGCCTTAAGCGCCCTAAGATCCTCGGCCGAAGCCGGGGGAAGGGGCGCCCCGGCCCTAAAACTAAGGACTACCCTAACGTAAGGGCATTAGAAGCGGATTAGCTATCTTAGCTAGGTCATAAGCCTCCTTCTAATGTCTAGGCTCTCTATAAGCTATATAGAGTTTATTATCGATCTTAAATTATCGTTTTATATCGGAAAGCCGGTTAAGGTCTATAGGGTTACCGTATAGGGGTTAGGCTAAGGCGGTTAGGGCAAGGGTAGGTATAAGCGTCGGTATAAACTAGGAATAAAGGGCGGTCTTCTTCTCGAGCTTCTAACGATAAGTATAGTTAGCGAGATTCTTTATAAAGATATCTATCTACGCTAACTACTTCTCGTAGTCGGTATTAGGGATCTTAGTCTATATCTTCTTAACGAGATCGTTTATATCCTTCGAGATAAACTTCTAGAGGAAGTCGACTTACTATTCCTTTATCTTCCTTACCTTACGTATATAGGCGTTAAGGTCTGCCTTTTAGATCTAATAGTTCTTATCGCCTTAAGGGAAATTATCGAGGATATTCTTAGCGGCTTACGTTAAGTCTAGAACCTTATACTGCCTGCCTAAAGCTATAAGGAGCGTTGTTATAGTAGGCTATTCCTACTTCTCCCTCTTAGATAGGTTAGCTATAATAGTAGCTATCCTATCTTTAACGAAGTCGTAGGCCCGTTTACTAAGCCTATCGCTACTATAAAGGAGGCAGGCGCTATCTAAGTCAAACTATATACTATCGCGGAGGAAGATACCCTATATCTTAAGTTCCTAGGCCTTATTCCTACGTTAACGGTCGAAGGTAGACCCCTTTTTAGTAAAGATCGGAGGGTCTACCGTCTTTCGTTTTCCTAACGACTATGCTAGGGTTATCGTCTAAGACTATAATATTTTTATAGTTAAGATTATAAGGTCCTTAGCTTTAAGAAGTTGCTCCCTCGTGGCTAGGAGCTAATCCTTCGTAGCTAAGAGCTAATCTCGTATAGTTATACGTTCCTTTAACCTAGCATTTCGGTTAACCTAAGAGGCCTCCGCTACGCGAAGGGAGCGAAGACTCTCCTCGATATATATAAGAATATATTAGGTATCTAAGCTCTAAAGGTTTTCCTAGGTCTCCTACGTATTAGCGACTAGGACTACGTTATCGAACCTCTTAATCGCCTAGGCGATCTAAGGAAATTCACTAATAAACTCCTTAGCAAAGGCCTTTAGACCGTTACCCGTAGCGTTAGAGGCTATAGGTGTGTCCGCTATAAGGAGGGAGAAGGAGTATCTAATCTAAGGTGTTTGTTAGGGACTTTAGGGACTGTGAAAAAACTTCTATAGGCTATATAGGTTTCTATAGGCTAGGGAAAAGTTCTTAAAGGCTTAGGGGCTTAGGAAAATGATTTCTTAGGGGTTACACTCGGGTCGCGACGACTAAGGGGATAAGGTGATAGAGCTGCTAGGACTATGTTTATAAAGCTAAGGATCGCGACGGGGCGCAATAGGAGATAGAATAAACTATTATAGCACTAAGTGATAGCTAAATAACCTTATTATTCTATAAAGAGGAGAAGAACTATAGGGGCTAAAGGCTCGTTTATATATAGGACTATATGTCACGTGGCATATTACTATTAACTATATTATGTGATATAGTACTATAACATTGACTTCCTCGTAGATCTAGGATAAAATATCGGTAAGTTAAAGCTAGCGAAGAAACGTTTAGAAACGTTATTATAGAAGTAACTTAGTTAATCTATCCGTAATTATCTAATTAAGAGGGATATATTTAATATTAAAAGTATTGCGTAAGAATTCCTATCTAGCCTAGTAGTTGTAAATCTTAATATGCTTTAAGGCGGTCTATATCTTTAGAATTTCGGCGGAAACTAAGCGAATAGTTTAGGTATTATCGCACTAAATAGTAGAAATAGGAATATCTAGTTATAGAGAAATATCGTTGAATAACCGAAGAATACAAATTAGCTCTTTTATAGTAGAAGAGACTATAAGAAGTTCGGCCTTAGTAGAAGATATAGTAACCTTAGATTATTTCTAAGCACTCTACGCAATTAGACTATTAAAAAGACTAATAAAGCAGCCTTTTCAAGAGTAATAAGTATTTAGATTATTAGCGTAGGCGGTATCTAAAGCTATAATAAATTCTTAATTATCTAGATTAAAGTACTCGATCGTAAGAAAACGCGATTCGTAAAAGTATACTACTAAGCTCTCTATAAGCTTAGTATAAAGCGTAGATAGGTTTTATATATACTCCGCTAAAGAATTCGACGACTTTACGGCGGTAAGTCGGGTAGAAATAGTTAAATAATTATAGGATCCGACTAAAGACTAAAAGTAGTAGATTTCATTATCCGTAGCTTAACCTTAGTGTTTCTCTAGCTTTTCTAAAAGTAAGAACGGGCAAGAAGTCGAGATAGGCTATAGAACCGTAAAAGTAGGGATTGAACTAAACTTAGAAGCAATTTTGTCTAAGTAAACGTCCTAGCATAACTAAAGCTTTCGGTGCTTACGGTCCCGGATAATTCGCATCTTATAAAAAAAGGTTAGCTCTCCGCGGTCGCTAATTATATACTTCTATCTAACGCGATAGATAAAATTATTTATAACCTTATAGTACTCCTTACGAAAAAGGATAATAATATTATCTATAAAGAAGAAAGTAATAATACACTTATAGTAGATATAAAAATACAAAGGTCTTCCGCACTCTACTAAAGGCTTAGTTCGGTAAGAGACTTAGATAATTCCCGTTGCTAAAGAAGCAGCGAAAGGCAAAGCCTATTTAAAGTCTTTATTAACTAAATTATAAAGCTAAATATCTTAAATCCGTCTAGGAAGTAGATATATACTTCTTTATCTAAATCGGCATTCGTAAAGGCGTTAACCGCGTTAAGTAGCGGGTTTTAATGCTAAACTTAGCGGCAATTGCGATTATAATACGAAAATTTTATATAGTAAGCGTAGCGGCGTAGGTTTCCTTTCCGCTAAACGGTTAGAGATCTCCTCGTATACAAAGGCGAGACTTAAACTTCCTAAGGTAGCCGTGCTTATAAAACTTATAATTGAATGCCTAAGTTAATAGAAGAGAATGTATAAGCGCGTTCGCTCTTAAGGTAAGCGAAGGAAAGAAAGTCTTCCGCTAGTAAAGGGAGTCCTATTTAACCTTTCTAACGGCTTTAAACTTAGGTCTATACGGATGCGTCTTAAGATTAGATTAAAACCTTAAAAGCGTAGGTAAGTCTTATTTATATATCTTCTTAGGTTTAAGAGAAGTAGCGAATATAGCGGTAAAAGCGGTGCTATTAGCCGGCGAATGCCTAATATAGGCGAATGCGGGATATCGACCTAAAAAACGGTTTAAGTAAGTAGGGCATAAGTCCCCTATAAACCTCGTCGTCTATAGACTATCTATAGGAATAGTTTTATCGTAATCTATAGCTCGAGAAGTAGCTTAAGGCAACTATACCTTAAGACGGTCTATAGGTTCTACGGTTGTAGTTAGAGAAATAGTAGAGATATTAGGTTAAAAATCCTATGCATTCTTAAAAACGTCCTCCGGTAGTTTTAGGGTTTAGTTAAGAGTTAGGAGCTAAGTATTTCCGTCGGTTAAAACGTCTACTAGACTAATATACTTATTAGGAAGTATTATTAACGTCGACTAGAATTCGGCTTTATCTTACTCTTCTTCCTGTAAAATATATAGTAGAAATGCCGGTAATAATACCTATATTAGCGGTTCGGATGCCTTAAACGCGGTAAAAAACTAAGTCTTATTAAACGTTATATTACGAACTCGACGAACCTCCTGTCTCTATAGGATCTATATACTAATAATATTAGTAGAATTATACGTAACTAAGTAATTAACCTCCGTATAAGGTTCTTGCTTAAGGTTACGTTTCTTTATGCTAGTTAAGGCTTTAGTAGTTAGTAGGTAGGCTTTATAGCTAAAAACTTAGAGATGACCGAATTTCGATAGTTAGGGAAAGAGAAAAGCCGGTATATTCCGGTGATAATCCCTTAACTAATCGTAAAGAATCTTTATTAAGGAAATCTACTTCGATAGGAAAGACGTAGAGGAAGCTACCTAACGGGCTAGAATCCGATTGTATAAATACACTATAGTTTTCTACGTTTCTATCTATAAATGCTTAGGCAAATTTGCTTTAATCCTTATAGATCGACCTTTTATAGATACTACCCCCCTAGCTCGTTCGGCAGCGCTATATTAAGCGGGTGTATAGGGAGCAGTAGGCTTATTATAAATGCCCTACTAATTAATAAAGTCTTAGAAATCCCGTTAAAGGGCTCGGTCGTTATCCCGATAGATCGTACCGATAGAAAGTAAGAACTATTAGGTAATATACCGACCTAGGCTCTTAAAGCATAAAATCAGCTCGTCTATAAAGGCGTTTAGAAAAATATATAGGAAAATAAGCTTCGTATAGTCATCCTTAATAAAAAATGCAACGTTCTTATTATTATAACTCTTATATATAGAAAAGATATCTTAAAACACCTTAGAAAAGGGAAACGTCGCCTTAGAAAGCGGCGGTTTACGGTTGATAATTCGTTTAGCCTACGTAAGTTTATAGGGCTTATAGGAGATTATCTTATCGAAGGTCAATAACTAAGGTATTCTAAGTGCTTTCGAAAGCGCTTTATTATTCGGATGTCTAAGTCGTTAGTGCTAAAGAGAAAGTTCCTCTATACTTATTAGTATAGAATCTAGTATAGTAGCTAAAAAAGGTACTACTACCAGGGTTTCTATAGTAGAATCTATAGAAGGAACGGAAGCAATAGTTAGAAGCTATAAGGGGCGGGCATAGGGTTTAACTTAATACTGCGTGGCTAGACAATTGACTATCTAAACCTAAGGAGGAGAGGAAGAAGAGCCCGCTATAGCTCGCCCTTCCCGTAGGTTTTATATATACGCCTTACTCCTATATAGGCCCTACGTCGGCCCGACCGTGCCCTCGTCTAGGGCATTGCTAGGCTATACGTGCTATTAGCCGGCTTAATGCCGGGCCTACGCAGCGGCTAACTTAAGCGCTTACTACGGTATAGCCGTAGTACGTACTATAGCGTAGCCTGTAATATTAGTCCTTTCCCCCTTTAATAGAAGTAACGTTACGCTCTACCCTTACCGCCTAGCGGGGTAATCTTTTTCTACCCCTCCTACCGCTATAAAAACTCGTCGCCCCTCCCCCGGGTTCTTTTCCTTTTTTCTTTCTTTTCCTTAACTAATAAAAACAAATATAGCGACTCCCGCACGTACTCCCTCGCCGCCGGCCCCGCTTACGCCGACCCCGGCGAAGACCTTATCTAAAAGGAAGCCGCCGATATATAGCGAAAAGAAAAGGCCGGTGCTATACGCGCCCTATATAGGTAGGATAGCCCGCGGGGAGGCGGAGGCTTGCTAAGAGTAAGCCTCCCCTCTCGTATAGGCCTATTACGCCTGTATAAGGACGGGAATATAATCCCGCGCTATAAGTCGTCCTTATTATTACTAGACGTATTAGGGGTATTAACTATTCTTAGATTATCGCGACTAAGGAGCCTACCGCCTATACGCTCGCCGAGTACCTAGCCGTATACGGCTTTAACCCCTCCGCCGAAGGAACGCGCGACCTATACGTAAGTAAACCCGCTAAGAATATAAAGACCGTCCGCTAATTTATCGATTTATAGTTCGCCCGCTTAATACACGCGGCCGTATCGACTTAAAAGTAAACCGACATAAGGTAGAAAACAGGGGTTAAGTAGCTAGGTAGGGGTGGTTTTTCTATAGCTAATATATATAGCTTCCTTAATCCTCTTTATAAACCTTATCGTCGTCGTTTATTACTATACTATCGTTTCTAATCGAAGGTAGTTCTAACGGCCTTTAGTTTAAGGCCGACTAAAAGCCGGGCTTTTAGTAGTTTTACTAAGCGTATATAAGGCCCGCCCTCTATCTATACTTACTTTACTTACCGGCGCTCTATTACTACGTAAGCTAATTACCTCTTACGGCGCGACGGGCTCGTCGACCTAAGTATACTTAATCGCCGTTATACTCGAGTACGTCGCTATATAACCCTTTAAAGTCATCGAGCGCTTTTATATTACGGAATTCTTCTAAGGGCTCTTAAGTCGGCTCTATATACCTACGCTATTAAATAAGCACTTAGCGCTTTTAGTTAAGGCCTCGCCTTTTCTATTACGCTATAAGGATCTCCTTTACGCCTTATTCCTAGCCGCCTTTATATACGATAACTAACGGCGGCTAGGCGGTATAAAGAACCTAGCCGGGAAAAGGATTTATAGCGGCGCGCCGTAATAGGTTAACGTAAAAGCGTAGGTAAATGCCTCGCGGCACCTTAAGCTCGATAGTATATAAACTAAGGACTGCCTT
This sequence comes from Ophiocordyceps sinensis, assembly GCA_012934285.1. Lineage (NCBI taxonomy): Eukaryota > Fungi > Ascomycota > Sordariomycetes > Hypocreales > Ophiocordycipitaceae > Ophiocordyceps > Ophiocordyceps sinensis. The sequence goes on along the minus strand of JAAVMX010000006.1, from coordinate 4,086,486 downwards.
TATTAGGTATTTATAGTAGATCTAATCAATCTTTAGGTAAGGTCTATCCGAGAGGTAGTTGCTTATATAAAGCTACGCCTTATCGCCGACTTAAAACCTTTCCGCTAGCTAGCGATAGCGATTAGCGAAGTCTTCCTATCGTACTTAAGCCGCTATTATCGTAGCCTATATAAAGTTAGTTACCTCCCGTATTCTAGCAATAAAGTCTTATATACCGCGTTAGTTAAGCATCGCGCGTGCCGGCTCGTCGTATAGCTAGATAGCATTAACGTTATATCTATATTCTACGAAGAACGGACTTAGCCTTATAGTCGACGATACTCTATTGTTTATTACTAGCTGCGTAGCGGGTAGTAAGTCCTCTTAATCGTTCTATATATAGCATACGTACGCGTAAAGGTAGGCTTAGATCTCTTAGTTTACTCTTTCCGGGCTACCGTTAGTCTATAGGTAGTATATAGTGCTAAGTTTCTACTTAATATCGTAGAGTTAATAGAACTTAACCTAAAACTCGCTAAGCTAATTGCTTCTTTAGTCCGTTATATTAGACTTTAGTATACCGTAGAAGCGGTAGTACGCTAAAAGGAACCTCGCGGCGTACGCCTTTACGTTTATAGTTTCTATCGCTTCTAACGTTACCGCTTTTATTAAACGGTCGACGATTACCTATAGATACCGGGCGCCGCTTTTAGTAGAACTTAGGAAGTCTATTATAAAGTCTATCGAGAGGTATACCTATAGCTAATCGGGGACGGATAGCGGCTTTAGTATTCCCTTTTTTATCTAACGCTAGATATAACTCTAACTATATACGTCGTAGTTCTAGATAAACCTATAAACGTCCTATAATTAGCCTAGCTAAAAGAACTATTAGGAAACTACTATAATCGTCCTATCTTTCTTTAGGTAGCCGTTTGCTCGCGAGTTATATATCTATTAGATAATATTAATGCGAAAGATACTATCTTCGCCGGGCACTTAAATACGGTTATGATAGTAAAGACGGTTGCTAAAGTCGATCGAATACTCGGCGATTTACGTCTTAAGCTTAAGCTACGGCGGGAAGCGTCGCTCTCTTTTCTATACCGCCTTAAAGGCAGCTTAGTATTTATAGTCTTAAGCTACTATTGTCTCCTATTAGCGTTATAAAGCGTCGTCTAAGAATACTAGCGCTTATTCTAGCGCTTATAGTACTCCGATTCGTCCTACTATAGGCCTTATATAAGGCCGTTAATAGCTATTATTAAGGGAATATAAGGCCTCGCCTAAACGTAGCGAGTCGTCCTATCGAAGACGGCATAATAGATCCCCCTCTAGAACTCGTATTATATTAAAGATATACCTATCGGGTAAGAGCTAGACTACTCGTCCTTATTCGCTAGCGTTTTTAAACCTAAAAGGCTTATCCTATTCTTAGCGAGACAATGCGTTTAAGACGACCGCCTAACTGCTTAAACGATACGTTAGTGCGAAATTATAGATAAATAGTTCTAAAGCTTAGCGACTTTAGCGCTTATTTAACGTCTGCTTTATTATAAAATACTTTAGGTTATTGTTATCTATAAGGATCGTAAACCGCCGATTATTCTTAAGTTTAGCCCTTTAAAAGGCTAGGCAACGGACAATTGCTAGTATCTCTTTATCGTAAATCGGGTAGTTAAATTCGGTAGGGTTTATCTATTTAAAGAAGTACCCGACCGCGTATCGTATCCTATTGTAGCTAACCTATATTAGCATACTACCTATAGCGAAGCTAGAGCTATCGGTCTTAAGGAACGTCTTTAGCGAGGGATCCTACTATACGAGGACTAGCGCTTTATAAAATAATTGCTTTAAACGGAGGAACGCTTGCTCTTATAAGGGAGCAGATATCGCCCGCTTGGTTTATTCTACTAGTATATAAAGATATGCATAAGGACCGCCGTGCATTATTGCATATAATATATATCACCCGGCTGTATTAGCTGCCTAAATGCTCGAGATACCGAATGCCGAAGTATATAGTATATATAGGGACTAATGTGCGTATAGTCTATAGTCGGGCCCCGGTTAACTAAGGTCATCCACACTACCTCTTATTATTCGCGTAATTAATCACGTAATTACTAGGATACTATACGAGGTTAGACTATATACACCTAGCATAGATTTAATAGCGCTTTCTATCCCGACAATTAGTTAAGTTATATATACCTTTATTCCTATATAATTAGCTATATACAAGGATCTTAGTCCGCACCTAGATAGACTACTACTAAGCCATTCTATATCCTCTTCTCTCTCTTATATTTATATCTTCCTTAATACTTTCTGCATTACCGTAACCCTCTGCCTTTAAGCTTCCCTTTAGGCTCTTATTAATTATAATCCCTATCTTTGCTTAAGCTTTAAGTTGCTTCTTACTTAGAGCCTCCCTTAGATCCCTTAGATTACTCGCTATTGCACTAAAAACGACTGTCTCTCCGCTATAACCTCCTTTTTGCCTTTTTAAGCCACTTGCTTTCTTAGGCTACCCTTAGTTTATATATATTACTACTTTCTTAGTGTTTAGCCCCCCCCTATTTCTCGTTGGCCTTATTTTCCCTGCTATAACGCACCCTTTATTAGCTATTATTCTATACCTAAAAACCCTCGAAAATAAGATTAGAACAATTCATTTTTACCCCTACCTTAGCCCGTAGACGCCGAGCTTCTTCCGAGTTTCCTCCGGTACCTTCCGATCTAATATACGGCAAAAATAAGTTCTTTTAAGGACTACTTATTTATAAAGCTTAAGGGGAGCACTAACTTTTCGGCTTAGTCTTTACGTATAGAATCTATATTTATACGTAAAAAGTTCGGTCTAGCTATACTCGATGCTGCTTATGCGAAGTCTTAGGACTATTTAGCCTTAATAAGGCTTATAGTTAATAACGGCCCTTTATCTTAGATAAAACACTATACGTTTATTAAAGCGGTATAGGAGGCACTTAAAACCTTATATAACCCTATAAACTTTACCTTTAACTTCCTCTTTATAAAGGAACTCTTTAATACGAAGATTAAGGGAGAGATATCTATCGAGACTTACCTAAATAAGGTAAAAAAGCTCTTCGACGAGCTAAATACTAGAGAGATCCGTATCCTAGAGATCGTAGTAATAACCTAGATCTTAAAGAGCCTTAATAGCTCTTTCTCGAGTTATATCACGAATATTATATAGACCCTTCGTACTAATGCTACGGCATATACCTTTAAATTACTCTCCTTGTCTCTTATAGATAAGTTTAAGAGAACGAAAGCTCTCGAGAATAACGAGCAGCTATTTATAGCCGGCGGTAGTAAGGTCTTTATTTACTCTTACTATAAAAAGCAAGGGTATATCGAGAGGAATTGTTTTTAGAAACCCGAGAATAAAGATAAGGCTTAGGCTATAGGATTTACCTTAAAAACGGTCTCTACCTCCTCCTCCTCTTCTCGCCGGGACCCTAAGGAGAATACTAACCGCAACTACCGGAGGCCGACCCCGGTTCTCTACTCTCGGGAGAGCTCTCCGTCTCTAGCCCTGCGTCCGGCTAGCCGTCCCCGGACCTCCCGCCTCCGGAAGCGTAAGGCCACTCTAGAATCCTCCGAGACCTTTAATAAGGTCCTTGTCGTCTCGGACTCTACTTCTAGTATCGTAAGTACCCTCCTATCCTTTATAATAATCTATATATCCTTTATATCCTCTATGCTATATATAATACCCTTAGTAGTACCCTATTTCTATACCCTATTTCCCTTAAATAATATCCTTTTATATACCCCTACAAACATAAAGTCCTCCTCTAATAGAAAATAAATAATAGGACCTCTAAAGCCTCTTCTTTCGGCAATTTCGAGGGTAGTATTAAAAGTAGATAGGACTACAATACGGATTAGGAATTTCTATAACTTTATCTTCGATACTAGAGCTATTAGGCATATAGTTTCGAATAAATCTCTCCTCTCTAACTATAAAGAAATATACACTACTATAACCTAAGGAAAAGCTTCCTTTATTATCGTACGAGGGGCTAGGGATCTTATCTTTAAGTTCCTAAATAGCAAACAATAGTATACCTTAAACAAACTGCCTTTATATACCTAAAATCGGCATTAATATAATTAGCCAATTAGCTATAATAAACACATACGCTCTTATAGGCCTAGACTCTATATCCCTCCTTAATAGAAATCTTAATAAACTAATAACCGGTTTTATTAAAAACGGACTTTACTATATCCCGTTAGATATAAAGAAAATACGTTTTCTAATTAAAAACAAAAAAATATATAATATATAATATAGCCCGAAAGAAATAATAGATAACGCTATACTCTAAGATACTATACTAACTAATACAATAAAAACCCTTAAGATAAAAAAGAAAATAGACCTTGTTCTTTAGCATAAACGGCTAGGCTATCTTAGCTATAAATCCCTATACCGATATCTTCGTAGACTATACCTAGATATATCCGTAGACTAAAAAGATATTATAGCTATAAAGCAATGCGAAGCTTATATATAAGCTAAATATATAGATAAAAAGAAGAAAACCCCTTTAAAACGACGATATCTCTTTATAGATAAAATAAACGTTAATATCTAAGGTCCTATAAAAGTCCCTATATACGATAAATTTAGATACTTGATATTATTTCTAGATACCTACTCTAGGTACCTAAGAATATACCTTATAAAAGATAAAGCCGAAAGCCTACCTAAGTTCTTAGAATTTAAAATAGAGCTTAAGAATAATAAAGATAAGATAAACATAAAAGAGGTCTTCTTAGATAATGCAAAAGAATTCATCTATAACATTAAACTATATGCTCTTAAAAACGGAATAAAATATAACTTAAGTCTACTATATACCCCCTACTTAAACGGTAGAATAGAACGTATAAATAGAACAATACTTAATAATATTAGATCTATGCTCTATATAGCTAAGCTACCTAAATACCTCTAGGGAGAAGCTATCCTAGCAGCTATATAGAGATACAACCGATCTCTCTATACTGCCCTAGGGTATATATGCCCTCTTAAAAAGAAAGAAGATAGAGCCCTTACTATGGAAGACATAGATAAGATCCGTGTCTTTAGAAGTATTATATACTATAAAAATAAAACACCTAGTGATAAGCTAGACGTACGAGCCTATAAAGGAATTATAATAGGCTATAAAGATATAGCATATAAAATATACGACTATAGCAGAAAGAAGGTTATTATCTTAAAAGATACAACTATACTAGAAAACAACTTCTTAAAAGATAATAAAACCTTTAATTTTAATACTATACCTTCTATAAATAGAATACCAGATAATAATCTATACATAAGACCTTCTATACTAGATATAAATCCTAAAAAGACATAATCCTAAAATAATCCCTATAAAATACCCGATAATATATCCGAGGATAATATTCCTAACTATATAATATAGGACAATAATAATAAGGATTAAAGAATTTAGGTTAAAATACCTAAGAAGCCGGCTGAATTCTATAACGACTACTAAAGATACCTAATATATCTACTAATAAATAACGAGAATATAACCCTTTTATCTGCTTTAGAAGGTTGTAATCCTATAGAACTAAAAACCTATAAGCAAGCTATAAAAAGCGCCGAAGCTCTATACTAGGATAAAGGCATAGTAGCAGAAATACAGCAGCTTATAAATAACAATACTTAGGAAATAACCGAGCTACCCGAAGACTAGGAAGCCCTCGGAAGCCGATAGGTCTATAGAGTTAAAAAGGATAATAAAAACTAAATAAAGAAGTTTAAAGCTCGACTTATAGCTTTAGGCTATAAGCAAATATACGGCTTAGACTATATTAAAACCTTCTCTACTATAGTAAGACCTAAGTCTATAAGGCTTTTACTACTATAGGCTATCGCTAATAACTAAAAAGTACTATAGTTTAATATAAAAATGCCTTTCTTTATACGGATATAGATATAGAAACGTATATATAGATACCCGAAGCTTTTCTAGATATAATACTATACGTATGGTTTTCCTAGCATAAAAATACAAAATATAAAGGCATAACTTGCTTTAATTACTTAAATAAAAACAAGACGAAGAAGCTCGTAGCGAAATTAAGAAAAGCACTATACGGCTTAAAATAAAGTCCTTTACTTTAGTATAACCTATTAAAAAGCGTACTTAACGAGCTTGGTTTTTACTGCCTTTTAATAGACGAAGGAGTGTTTATAAATAGCTTACTGCGAATAGCTATAGCCGTCTATATAGATGATCTCCTCTTCTATAGACCTATAGAGCGTATAATAACCTAAGTAATAGATTAAATAAATAAAACCCTACCGATCGAATCGCTAGGGGAAGTTAAAGACTTCTTAGGATTATCTATATAAATAAACAGAGACATAAAGGAATTCTATATATCCTAAGCAACCTATATAAAAAATAAAATAAAAGAATTTAAAAAAGAAAATATAGGAACCTCTAATACACCTACTACTAAGGGCGTTAAATTAAATAAATCAGGAATAAAAAACGCCTCTAAAAAAGACATACTTTTATACTAAATGTAAATAGGCTCTTTGCTATTTTTAGCCCTATTTATAAGGCCTAATATCCTCTTCGCACTAATATCCTGCGTAAGACTTTCTTCTTAACCCGACTCATCGCATTTTAAAGCCCTCGATGTTATATAGAAATACCTAAACAAATTCCCTAACCTATGCTTATACTATAACTGCAATATACTAATACTAGATTTTCATTTTATAGCCTATACGGACTCCGATTGGGCTAATGATCTTATAGACCGACGATCGGTCTTTAGATACTGTTTCTTTATACGTACGAATCTTATAAGCTAGTTATATTAAAAGCAAAAATCTATATTACTATCTACTTATAAAGCAGAGTTTATAGGCCTTAGAGAGGCTAATAAGGAGGCCTTATATCTGTATAGCTATCTAAATAGCTTCGTGAAAGAGTTGTCTATACCTATATCTAATAAAGTCCCTCTAATATTTTCCGATAGTCAATTAGCGCTAAAAATAGTAAATAACCCGGAAGTATAAAAACTCCGGAAACACATCGGCCTTGCCTATAATTTCACCCGCAATAGTGTTTTACTAGGCGAAATAGAAGTATTCTATATAAAATCTGCTAATAATATCGCTTATATATTTACAAAAGAATTAAGGCGTATAGTATTTAATAAATTTCAAGACCTCTTAAGTCTTAAAAAGGATCTTATATATAAAGATAAATAGAGGTTTTTAGCTGCTCTTTCTTATGCTTTCTTCTAGCTTTCCTCTATATACCCTTTAGTTAGTTTAGAAAAAGCCTTAGTCTAACTCGTATTTCTCCTTTATCTAGTATAACTACGCGGCGTAGTAGCGCCGCTAGCTATCGAACTTACTTAGTAATAGGAGTAGTTTCCGGTTTAGCGGGGTCCTCGGCAAAAGCTAGACATTCTCCGTCCTTACGTTAGGTAGTATTATCGATAGACCTAAGGTTATATTAAGGGCGGAGGCGGTTGGCGGTATCTAATTTAGCTACTATATAAGAGACAAGATAAGGTTAAATAACCTTATAATTGCCTCCTACTATATCGCGTCTATTGCTCGGACGCGCTTTATAGCGGCTGCCTATACCTCCCGAATTCGATCTAACTCGGCCCTAAGCGAGATCTCGTCTAAGGCCTACGCTATATCGGTATCAGCGCGGTTGTCTACTATTATAGGCGTCTATTATAAGAGCTTTAGATATATAAGGGGCCGGTATAGGGTTTAACTTAACACTATATAGCTAGATAATTAACTATCTAAAGCTAAGGAGGAGAGGAAGAAGAGCCTACTATAGCTCGCCCTTCCCGTAGGTTTTATATATGCGCTTTACCCCTATATAGGCCCTACGTCGGCCCGACCGTGCCCTCGTCTAGGGCATTGCTAGGCTATACGGACTAGTAGCCGGCTTAATGCCGGGCCTACGCAGCGGCTAACCTAAGCGCCTACTACGGCATAGCCGTAGTACGTACTATAGCGTAGCCCGTAATAGAAGCGTAGAAGAAGGGGTTAATAGGTTATACTTAATAATATACTAATTGTAAATTAGTTCCCTTATATAAATAATATAAGTTAAAGAAGAGATCGCGCTAGTCTATAGGTTCTATAAAGGATTCGCCTTATATAAAAGACGAAGGGAAAAAAAGGACGTATAAAAAGATAGGATATTCTTAAATATAGGAAATCAGCTGCATAAATATCATAGCAGAAGAGTAAAGAAAGGGGTGGACTCGTAAATATAAGGATGCATGCAGCTACCTAACTATAGGACTAACGGAGGTATATATAGGTACCGGAGCCTCTTAAACAGGGCCCCTAGCCCGTACTAACCGCAGTTATAATACAACGTAATACCCACCTACCGTCTTTAGCTAAGGAGGTTATATATAATAGGCTCGTCGGAGCCTATAGTTAGAGCCCGGGTGTTAGCCCCTAGACTACTAATACTAACACACCCCCTTTACTAGAGTGCTTATAGCGATAGCAAACGAAGAGAAGAAAAAACCCAATGATTAAATCAAGACCTAATGATTAAATAATTAAACAATAGCCCACCCGAATTGTCCGGAGCGGCTCGTATAAAAGAGATACCTAAATAGTAGGGTGTTCGTCCCGAGGCTACTACTAAGCAAGCCTGTTAAAACAAAAGAGATTCCTAATGGCAGGGTAATAGTATTACAGTTACTAAGCGCAATGCATAAAGTCTTAGTGTGTGTAAAATGCTCTAATCCTTTAATCTAGAGGGGGACGCAGCCGGGGGTCTATATAGGTACCTAAGCCTGCTAGGGCCAACAGCTTCCTATATAAAAACAGTGGTTAGTTGTTCTAAATGACCGTAAAGCTACTTACCCCTATTTCTCGGCGAGTCCGGGTTCCGTTAGTTACCTAACGAGCCCACCCCTTAGTGTATGCCCCTATTAGCTACACTAACGCTAATGCGTGCGGGAAATAAAGCCCTTATGCAACAAGGCTTATAACAAATAGTCCTAAGGCTGCTTGTGCCGGCCTTATCAATGTCTTCTAAATTGGCTACTAATTCGTCGAGATATCGCAATTATCGTGACTTTTACCTCATAGTGTTTTAGTATTTTCTAGTAGGACGCTTTAGCGATACCTGCATTCGACATACAGTCAGCCAGCCACCCCCTAGATCTCTACGGTCTATTGACTAAAACAATATCCGAATGCGCCGTATAAATCCCCGTTCTTTAGTTATTCTAATAGTAGTCCTTTTCCGGGGATCCGGCTCGTGGCGAATGGTTGTTAGGAGGCGACATCTAAGGATCTCATCCGGGACCGTTCCCAATCTCTTCCTTCCCGATTTCGCAGCATTAGCTGCCTATAATTCGCGGAGTCTGCCGAATGGCCTACCGCGTGGTCTTTCCACGTGGCCCGCTTATAGTCTTTTCTTTTACCTCGTACACTAGCGAGGAATTCGCAGCATCGACTGCGCTAAAGTAGTCTTCTTATTTTACCTCGTGTGCCGGCGAGGGTCCTATAGCATCTGCTGCCTATAGTCTTCTTATTTTACCTCGTATGCCTCCGAGGAGATTGAGTTTGCCGTATAGTCTGCTAAAGACCGCCAAGTGGTCCTTTTCCGTACGGTACGCTTATCGGCCTGCGAAGTAGTCTCATCCGAAGCTCGCAACCTGCCGTATAGTCTCTTCTTTAACCTCGTGTACTAACGAGGGATGCGGAGTCTGCCGTCTGGTCTACTAAAGGCTTGCCGAGTGGTCTCTTTCCCGAGGTTCGGTCGTGCCGTTTGATCTTCCGTATGGCCCGCCTATTAGTCTATTCTTTAACCTTATGTACCAACGAGGGATGCCTGTGTATTGTCTTATCGTCTTAATCCTTCTTTAAAGCTAGCTCTTCGTGACAACACTAAGGTTAGAGCCTAATGCCGTTATCGAAAAAATGCGATATCGATAGCTTTAATTTAGTATCGTTTAAGCAAAAGAGACCTAGCTTATGCGGCCGGGCTTATAACTCTTAAATATAGGAAATCAGCTGTATAAATATTATAGTAGAAGAGTAAAGAAAGGGGTGGACTCGTAAACATAAGGATGCATACAGCTACCTAACTATAGGACTAACGGAGGTAGATATAGGTACCGGAGCCTCTTAAACAGGGCCCCTAGCCCGCACTAACCGCAGTTATAATACAACGGAATACCTACCTGCCGTCCTTAGCTAAGGAGGTCATATATAACAGGGTCGTCGGAGCCTATAGTTAGAGCCCGGGTGTTAGCCCCTAGACCCCTAACACTAACAGATATATACTACCTAACTAAGCTAAAAAGTGCTAGTCGAGATACGCATAAATACCGTGCCTATCCTAAGAATCGGAGTGCTTTTACTACCTACGAGTATATACTCGGAAGAAGGCTAAAAGTTATAGAAACGCTTATTATTATTATAAATATGCCTATCTAACCCTAAATCTATAATAAAAGAATCCCTTAACGGGTATTCTATAGTAGTTTATTAGGTAATAGGCGGTAAAAAGGTCGTAATAACGTTAGCTATAGCCGTAGCTTAAACCGTCTTAGTCTTACTTTTATTATTCTTTTTCTACTACTCGGCCTTAAGTAGTGCTACGTCGACTTTCGCCTTATTAGCCGGAACCTTAAGGTAATTATCTATAGTCTTCTAGATATCTTTATCGGGTTTCTATAATAGAAGTCGTAAAGAAGGGTTATAGTAGTTGCACTTAACGTAGAAGTGTTTCTTACCGTAAGCATACTATAGTTAGAATTTCGGCTTAGTTTTATCCTTCTTAAAGGATAAAGCCGCGGAAGCCGTCGGAGAATTTGCCGTTAATTCCGTAGCTAGGTTTTAAGTTCCTTAGCCTTAGAACTTAGCGAATGCCTTAGTCTTTAGTGCCTTTATCACAGCCGTTAAGGCCTACGAGCGCTCGAAAAGTTTAGATATCTTAAATCCGTTAGGGAAAGACTTCTCTTTATCTAGTTTATTTAGTCGGGTATCGTCCTCTATCTTATTTAACTAGTATTCCGTAAAGGGACTAGAAATTGGCCAAATAGCCTTAAGAAAAAGCTATATAGCCTAAAGACCTTCCGATTCCGGTAACTTAATTCGCCGTACGTCGGTAAAGACCTTTTATTAGTTAGAAATCTATATCGTAATATCCGTCTAGTCCGGTGCCTTTAAAATAGTATAGAACTACGCGAGAATAGTCTTCTATTATATCTATAAAGTCGGCTTTATACGCCGCTATAATAAAGCTAATTCCGTAGAAACCTTATATTCGTCGGCAATTATCGAGCAGTAGTTCTCGATATTCCAAATAATAAACTATTAAATTAACGTAAGAGATTTCTATTAGTCCTTATAGGCTAATAGCAACGTGCGATACCGGGAAAAGAGAAACTTAAACCTCTTAAGTTTTTCTATAGATAAACTAGCAATATTAATAACGGCTATATTAACTATTCTAGGTGTTAGTTCTACGGGAAGAGGCAGTAAGGGTTTCTAAAGTTTAAACGTAATAGAAGGATCGATTTTCTCCTAAATCTCTTAGGTAAGTGCGTATTTCTAAATCGTTAAGATCTATCGGTCTTAATCCGCTAATCTATTTAAGACTATAAGGAAACGAGCTTAAAGGGGGGTATATAATTATTATTAATCCACGAAGGGACATAGCTATAGACTAGGTCTAAATGTCTATATATACGATATAGAGGTTACGTAGGATAATATATAATATAACCTAATACTATAATAGTATATCCCTTTTAAATCGGCGTTTGACTTAAACGCCTAAAAGGGGCAATAGGCTAATAGAAACGAAGGAAATCTATATTAATCGGTCCTAAAAGCGGGCCTAATATAGAACGAGAGAGGAATAAGGAGAAATAAAAGGTAAAACTAAGAAAATAACGCGTGCTATTATAACGTAAATTAAATTAATAAATTATATTTATTATTACTTAAGCGAAGGTAAAGACGTAAGGAAGGCTGTATAAAACGCCGGCTTAGGCTTAGTCGGGTTAAAGGCGTAAAAAGCCTTAAGGTCGTCCTAGCAGCCGTTAAGGCAGGAGGAGTCCTTTTACGTAAGGGGGCTATAACGCTATTAAACGCGATACTTAATCTTCCCGGAGGCGTATTAGCGTTATACGAGGATAGAAGAAAACTCCTACTTAAGGTATACGTTATTACCGTCGTTATCGCCGGGGGAAAGGAGAACGCCGTTATCGGCGGGCCGGACGTTAAGCTCCGACTAGCTAAGGAAAGGAGGCTCTTAAGTCTTAGTAAAGAGAGAGTAATAAAAAATAGGGTAAAAGCGGCTACCTTTAGGGAGACGAAGAAGATACGCTGTCTTATATACCTTAAGGACCTTATATAGGCCCTCCCGCTTATAGTCGAGCTTCTTTATAAGGTAGAGGGTCTAGATCTAGCGAATGCTATGGAATACTATATCGCCGGGCTAATACGCTAGGGCGGGAGTCCGCTAGGCGTCCGCGTAGCGAGCCTAAGTAGCCTAAGCATCCTTAATCGTATCGTAGAGGAAGTTAGAGATACGCAAAAGGCGGGAAGCAAGCGCGTTACCGTAAAGGTATTCCTTCCGCTGCTAAGGGGTTATACTAGGCGGGGAGGGACTAAAGGGCTTAGTGCTAAGCTTTAGGTAGAAGCTATAGTTAGCGAAGAAAGGGGAAAGGCCGGTAGATTTAAAGATTTAATTATTAGTAGTAAACTTAGCGAAGGGAAGGAGGTCGACCTAATCGTCTTAAAGGTAGGTAGTATAATAACGAAGGTAAACCTCTATCTAAGCGCTCGCGATCTTAGTCTAACCGTCGGTCTAAGGGTAGTAGGCGGAGCTAAGGTAAAGGCGGTAACCGAGGCGATAACTAAGCTATTATTAGAAAGCTAAGATAAACTAAGTGCTACGGTCGCTAATAATAAAGGCTAAGGTACCGTAGAGGGACTAAACGCAAGAAACGAACGCGTTAATAACGTCTTTAATAGTTATCGAAGGTATTAGGATATAGTAGCGTATTTTTATAAGACGGTCGATAATAACGAAGATATTAGAAAACTTAACGCTATTATAGCGGTAGATAGGAAGGTCGGTAATAAAGTCGACGGATATATCGGTCTATAGGGCGAATGGAATACTTAAAGGCTAAAGCAGGCCCTAAGAGGAGGAATAAAGGGATTTAGCGCGTAGGCATATATAATAATTCCGTAAGAAGCTAGAAATAGACTTATATATGCTAGGCTAGATATAGGACCGGCGGTAGAGGCTAGCGGTCTTTATATATCTAAGGTAGCCGGCAAAGGGGGATATATAAGCGCGGACGAGGATCTAAAGGATTAAGGCGTCGTCTAAAGGAACAAAGAGCCGGCCTTAGAAATAGAACCGGCCTTAGACCTTAGAGAGAGCGGTCTTAAGGATCGAGCGGAGGGGGGCTCGGAGGGGGCAAGGCTAGCGGGGCTAAAGGGAATAAATAGCTACGCTAATAGCGGAGATAAGTAAGGAGGAGGAATAAGCCCGGTCGATAAGGTTATCGATCGGCTTAAAGTCGTTAAGGGCGTAGAGGTTAAGGCAGTCGGAATCATATTTATAAATTATATTTATAAACGAAATAGACTCTTTAACGGCGTTAAGGGCAGTAGGAGTATTAAGGTAAAGGGAGGTATTAACCTTAGACTTAGGGAGGATAACCTAATATTAGTAGTTAATCCTCTCGTCGGCTTAGTCGGTAAAGGAGAGTACGCGGGAGCCGGGCAAGCGACTAAAAGCGTTAGGGAGAATAGCTTAAGAGCTAGGCTAAAAGACAATCTTAAAATTAAAACGATTAAGGAATTCGGCCTAGCGGGCCTATCACTAGTTAAAGAGCTTTATAGTTATAAAATACTAAAGATTCTTATAATCTAAGGCTATCTTAAACTTAGGCAGGCCCTTAAGCTTAAGGCGCTACTCTTCGAGAGATTTTATAATCGCGAGGAGTTCCTTATCGTAGATCTTATAATTATACTTTTAAGCGGAGTATTTTCACGAGAAGAAGGCAATTAGATAATAACGACTATCGTCGAGGAGCTATATTAGTATACCCTTAGCGGCTTAATCGGAAGCATCTATCTAAACTATAGTCTTACGATAGAGGTCGAAGTATACGAGGACTAAGGCGGTAGTAAAGGCGTGCTTAAGGGCTTTAAGGCGTAGGCGTAGGCGGGAGACTAGATCTAAAAGGCAGAGTTCTTAGTAAAGGCGTTAAAAGGGTTCGCAAGCTTAGAAAAGCTATAAATAAAACGCCGATAAAAATTAGCGAATACTAAGAAGCGCTAGAGGTCTTTAATAAAGGAGAGGGTAGGCTAATCTAAGACCGCACGAACCTTTTTAAGGTCTATGCGAATGCCTTTATCTAAGATAATTAGGCTAAGGTACTTAGTCTTAGTAACGTAGAAATTATACTTATCTATATTAAGCTAAAAGCCGGCGGCGTTAAGGCGCTTAAGAACCGTATTAACGTAGGCTTAGTATTCCTCCCGCGTCTTTAAGAAGATTAAGACGTCGTTTAGATAGGCATAGTAGAACTTATTAAGGATACCGTAAAAGGCCGTATTAATAAAACTCTAAAAGTAAGATAGGGCGGCGGTAAGGCTTAAGGGGGTAATATAATACTTAAAAAGCCTATACCGTATAGCGAACGCGGTCGTTTACTTATATCCCTCGGTAATATAAAGGCGGTTAAATACTATTACGGCACTAGGTAATAGCTAGATAACCTTATTGTTCTATAAAGAGGAGAAGAACTAAAGAGGCTAAGGGCTCGTTTATATATAGGACTATATATTATATAGCATATTACTATATACTATGTTATATAATATAGTACTATACTAGTACTCCCCCTTTAGAGACGATTTAGTCCTTAAATCGCTAAGAAATATCATTTTCGCTAAAGATTAATATATAGTAAAGGAATCTTTTATAGGCGGGCTTAATCTAAAGGGCCCGGCTTATCTAGGTTAGATCTATAGAAGCGTTAAATAGCTTTAGGGCAACCTCTTAGGTTATCTTCGGGCTATTAGGTCGGTTCTTAGTAATATTTTTATTTTATTAGATAAGTTAAGGTCGGGGCTTCGTTATCGTATATGTTAAGGATCTTCTTAAATTCCTATATTTCTTCGATATTGCCGTCGTTATCGCGTTTTACGATACGGCTTACGACGTTACATCGTTCCTCTCGATCAATCTATGCCTAGCCCGGTATTATTTCCGTTATCTAAAGCCGTACCTTAGACGTATAGAAAGACTTATTGACTTAGATATGCTTTAGAAGGTCGATAACTATAGCGCCGCGGTAGACCTTAAGAATAAGATAAAGACCGTCCTATTTATCGTCCTATTTCTTCTTTAGGCGATTAGTAGTTATATTTTTTAATAAAACTATAACTATATTCCCGGGTCGGAGGAGAAAGCCTTCGTCCCGCTTTATATTAGCATTATCCTTATATTTTAATTATAAGGCTTATACGAGAGCTCGAAGCTAAACGAAGATATAGTTAAAACGATTAGCTATTGCATCCGCGCGAAGGAATTCCTTCTTTGCCTATAATAAAAGCGTTAGGGGTTAAGGGCCTATAGGTTTAATGCTAAGACGAGGATTAAAGCCGTAGTTAGCGAAGAAAGGAGAAATACCGGTTATTTCGTTTACTTAATTATTTATTACGAGTTCCGCGAGCGGGAGCTAGTCGACTTAGTTATCTTAGGTAAAGCTAATATATACTCGAATATATTTATTTATTATAGCGTTAACGATTTCGGTTTAACCGTTAGTCTTCGGGTGCTATACTAAGCTTAGTTTTAACGTTATTCGTAAACGAGTACTAAGTTATCGCTAAAAATTAAAGATAAACTAAGTACCTCGGTCGGAGATAATAGTATCGGGTGCTTTATATAAGCAATAGTATAGGAATAGCTAGCTACGTGCGACGATGTAGTCGCACACACGTAATGCACGTAATCCCTAGGATTACGTATACGTACGAGGGAGCTACGTTACCGCGATAGCTTCCCCTTACTTAGCTAGCAATACAACCTAATATAACTATACTATTTACCCTATAAGGTCGGCCTAGAGACCTACTAACACTAATTAGTGATTAATTCGGTTAATTACAGACAGCTAGGTAGAAGAGATAAGATCTATAACTATCGAGTAGTGTAAAACACCTTCGGGAATACTTAGGGACGGTTATCTTCGTGCTAAAAATAAGGATATCTCCGACCCGATCTAACGGTCGAGACGTCTTTCCTAGCTTCTATTAAGCCCGTCACTCCTATTAGATAGGTTAGGCTAACATTAATTAAAGTGCGTCTATAACGTAAGACAACTATCGTAAAATCCCTTACGATACTAACGAAAATAGCTTCTTCTTTAACCTTAACCCTAGGCCTATTAAAGAGGACCCTACCTACTCTTAAAAAGTACCTCGCTAACGTGCTAATCCTAGATAGCTTCCTATCGGCGATAGATATCGACCTCTAGGATAATAAAGTAATACTTAAAGAGCGCAATAAGACTGCCTTTATAATATATACTATACGATTCCTATTATTCTATTACTACGATATTAGTCTATAAGATAACGAGCTCCTTAGATACTTCTAGGATTATTTCTAAGGGTAGACTAAGGAGATTTAGGAAGTGTTAAAGAGGGAGTTTAGGAGGGAAATCAGGCTTCTCCTTAAACGACGAGGCATTTACCCTAGCCTAAACAACACCTCGTTCCTAAAATAATTTATTACTCTATAATTAGCGGAATTAGTGCTAAACTAGCCTAGGCAAGCTTAGGCAATAACGAAGTTTAATATCGGAATAACGGCATATAATATAAAGCTTTAGGGCATTTAAGGCATTAAGCAATAATATAATACCCTGTCTCCTACCCCGATATCTCCTACGCCGGACCTATCTCCTGCCCTAAACCCGGCTCTAGGCCCGGTAGCTATTCCCGGTGCAATGCAATAATAATAGACTATCTACCTAATAACTTATTAATTTAACTAACTAATAGCCCCTATTATCCCTAGTGCTCCTATTACGCCCGGTGCCCCTATTGTCCTTACCCTAATTGTCCCTACCCCTATTGTCCCTCCTACTGCTATAACTATTGCCCCTTTGCCATCGATTAACGCTTATACTACGATCCTACTAATCGAAGTTCTAAACGTCGATATAGACGCCGACCTATAGCAGAAATTCGCTAAACTCTAGAGGAAGGATAAGTGTTATACGGGAAAGCCCTATAACCTCTTCGACGATAAGGTCTACTTATTTATAAAAACCTGCTATAAGCTTAAAGTCTAACCTAGTTAATTCTATAACCTATTCTCCTAGAATCTAACGGATAGAGCCGAGACCTTCTATATCTAACACGTTAAGTTAACTATATCGTTCCGTGCAACCTATAATATTATTAAGTAATATTTTAATACGGACGTTAACTATGGTTATTATTTTACTAACTAGACAATAACGATATTTAATAAGGTCCGCACGGGGAATCCCTCTATGCCGCTTTATAAGGTTATCTAGACTCTCTTTAACAAACTTTAACTATATTAGAGAGCCCTTAGCAAAGACTACGATAGTGATATTCCCCTTCGTATATCTTTTATTAACGCTTGCCGTAGTATTCCTAAGCTAGAATACGCTTTCTTTAAGCCCGCCTAGAAAGTCTAGACTGTTTTTGCAGACTTACGTGCGTCTATCGAGACCTATCTCGCACGGAACCCGTCGGCCTAGTTCCTATAGGATAAAGCATTTAATTATAATGATTAATAGTACCTAGACCGAAGATACTCGAACAACCGCAGACGAGGCGGATTCTATAGTCTTAGACGAGGCTATAGACGAGGATACGAACGTAGCGGCCGTAGAGGCTATTTACGAGGGTTTAGCTATAATCGTAGGACCCCCTTTCGCCTACGAGGACGCGGCGGCTATAGCAATAGCCCTAACCGCTTAACTTAGACTAAGAAGTATTTCGTCTATTATAAGGAAGGTTGTTAGTCTACTAAGCATACGCCTAAGGAACGTTAACGGTCTAAGGACTAATACCTTACGCAATGTTTTAACGATAGTATCTCTACTACTAACTTTACGGCATACGTAACCGAATTTAAAGGTCACGAACCCGATACTAAAGGCGACGCTAACGAGTACTAGGACGTAGAAGACGCCGATAATGCTGCCGAGCCTAAGTAAGCCGTAACTTAAATGCTCTACGAGGCCGCCTTTATATACCTTTAGACCGGCGAAGACGTCTACGGCATAGAGCTATTAACCCCTGCCGACTTATTCCTAATCGAGGATCGTTACTTACGTTAATTATTCTAAGGAATTATAATCGACACTAATACGGCTAGAGTATTAACCGTAGGATAGGAATAGTACTTCGCTTTAAAGCGAACGGACCCTTCTATTACGCTTAATAACTCTATAGCCGGCTAAGCCTTAATCCGATTTAGCACTAGCATACCTATATAGTCACTTAGTTTAATCGCCCTCGAAACCCCCGTTAGTCGAGTAACTTTTTATATTCTTAAGACCTATACCCCTTTTCTGCTCTCCCTTACTAATATAGACCGACTTAGGATCTATTTCGACAATATAATAAACACACTAGGGACTAGCGATTTAGCCAACCGGATCCTAGTAATCCGCAAATAGGGTCACCTATAGTTCTTCTTGCCTAAGGACGAAGAGACGATATTATTCCTAATAGAAACCGAGATAAGGATACTATATCGCCGCTTTAGGCGCCCGGCTATTTCGAGGCTTTATTACCTACTTAAGCAAGCGGGCTATAATATAACGACTATATAGCTTAAGTTAATCTCTAAATTCTATTATTACTGCTAGATACACTTATAAGCACCTATGCGTTTTAAATTTACGCTAAAAGATAACTAAGAATTTAATTACGAGATTATAGTAGACGTAATGTACCTTAGGAGCCCTTAACGACCTATTCTATACGTCGTTAACTCCGCAATAGCGTTCTAAGGGGCTAGGTTCCTTCCTTCTATATTAGCTAAGGATACCTAGGAAGTCCTTCGAGCCCTTTAGATCGATAGCTACCTTAAACCTCCTAATACGATTAAACACGACGTAGGGACTAATTTTGCCTTAATAGAGTTCCGTAACGAGGTAAAGATTATAGGGATAACCTATAAGCAGGTCATTATAGAATCACATACGTCGATTAGGAAGGTCGAGAGGTATTACGCTCCTTTACGCCGTGCGTTTAAAATCCTTTATATAGAGATTAGGACTATTACGTCTCCTAAGGCAGTTCTTTAGATAGCCGTAAAAGCCGTTAACGACATAGCCGGACCTTACGGCCTTATCCCTATACTTCTCGTCTTTAGTGCGTACCTACGTATAACTATTAACTCGCCTCCGTTAGCTATAACCTTAAAAAGGTCTATAGCTATATAAAAGGCGATAAAGATGCTACGATAACTTTCTATAGAACGATAAGTTTAGGATACTCTTCGCGCTTATAACGGCCCTTCTATAGCCGAAACACTTGCTCTACCGCTATAAAGCGAGGTTCGCGTCTAAAGAGAAAAGGG
Organism: Ophiocordyceps sinensis; assembly: GCA_012934285.1. Taxonomy (NCBI): domain Eukaryota; kingdom Fungi; phylum Ascomycota; class Sordariomycetes; order Hypocreales; family Ophiocordycipitaceae; genus Ophiocordyceps; species Ophiocordyceps sinensis. The sequence continues at coordinate 4,066,813 of JAAVMX010000006.1, read as the reverse complement.
GGGATAGTAAGGACTATTTAAGATTACTGCAATTAACGGTTACAATATTACTTTTAACACCGTTAATAGACCTTAATCCTTTCGGTCTACCTTAGTATAGCCCTACCTTCGAGATAATTCGTCTCCTCTACCCTTACTTCCCGCGATTAAAGCGCCCCCGAATACCGACCTAACCCTTAACTAGACACTAAGGTCTACACTCCTTGCCCTAATCCCTAAACCCCTTATACCACGCAGACGTAGCCGTCCTCCCGGTGTAAAGAATAAGCTAAAGCTACTAGTTCGGCTTCTAATTCTACTTCTACCTCCTTAGGCCTTTGTCATTAAGAAAGAAGAAGATGCCTACGAGTTAGCACTTAATCTACGGGAAAAAGGAGTTATTACAACCCTAGGAGCCCTATTTAAACAGTTAGATTAATAAGAGATCGATAACCTCGTTGCCCGAAGAGTTTTTAGCTTCGAACGCTATAATAAAGCTATCTACAGAGGTCACTATATCTTTAAGTTAAGGAAAGTACGTAAAGTAAAAGGGAAGGATAAGAAACCCTACGAGAAGTTACGACTCGTTATTTAAGGATATAATAACGAAGAGAAGACGACCTTATTAACGCAATCACCGATAATTTAACGCGTTAGCTAGCGGCTAATCCTAGCCCTCGCTTTAAGACTCCTTCGCTATTACGGCATAACTCTTTCGTTGCGAGACGTTACTAAGGCCTACCTATAAGCCGAAACTAAGCTATTTAGGACGATCCTAACTAGACTGCCCGCCGAAATATAAGGACGATACCTAGAAGGGACTATTATCCGTATAATTCGACCCCTATATAGGATCGCGGAGTTAGGACTATATTAGTTCCGAACGTATTATAAGTATTACGTTATTCGACTTAATATATTAACCTCGACGTACGACTTATGCCTATTAATCGCGAATAAGACCCTTAATAGATTTAGGATAGTTAGCCTATAGATAGATAATACGTTAATGTTAGGCATACGTACCTTCTTAAATACTAAAGAAGAGCAGCTTTAAAAGGCTAAGTTTAAAGCGAAGCCGAAGACTAAGATATCTACCGGCTCGGTGCTTGAATTTAATAGGGCTAGGCTAATACTCTAAGATTAGGATCTTCTTCTTTAGCAAAAGGGCCAATTAGAGAAGATTAAGACTATTATAGCATAGGATTATAACTATGCGTAGAGGTATATAGAATAGCGAGCCCGAGGAGCATACATCGCGTTAATCTGCTAACCGGAAGCTTCTTTTAACCTTTCTATAGAAGCATAAGTTTAAAACCCAGACGAAAAAGACTGCGTGATAATTAACAAACGCCTGCAATAGCAAATAGACTATAAGAAACGCGGCCTAACGTATAAACTAATTAATCTTGCGAATGCGAAGCTGCTAGTATTTACGGATAGCTCTTTTGCAAATATCTTAGACCTCTCTTTACAACTAGGCTTTATTATTGCACTTATTATAGAGACCCGGTCTAATAACTACTTCGAGATTAAAGGCAACATCGTGCACTAGAGCTCTACTAAGTGCAAAAGGGTCACACGTAGTGTTCTAGCCTTAGAGGTCTACGGCATAGTTAGAGGCGTTAATATCGGCATTTGCCTCGCTATAACGATTAAGATAATTATAGAACGCCTGCAGCTGCCTGCGGTGCCTTTAATCCTTTGTATAGACTCGTATTCGCTCTACGAATATCTTATAAAGCTTACTATAACGAAAGAAAAGCGACTAATAATCGATGTTATATCGCTTCGTTAGTTATATAAGCGAAGGGAGATTACAAAAGTACGATAGATTAATAGGAATAATAACCTAGCTAATGCATTAACGAAATTATCCTTAAATAAGTCTCTTAAACGCTTCGTTAAAACTAACGAGCTAACCGTAAGGATATAAGGGTATACTATCGGCTAGTCGAAGCGGTTAAGGTTTAAGGAGTTTCTTAATAGTAAGGTTATATTTCTATACGATAGCGTAAAGATCGGCGAATACTACGGTAGTATAGCTAAAATCCACGAGGGATAACGTATTAACGTAGTAAAAGGACTAAGGGTTACGCGTAGATAAAAGATAAGTATAGAGAAGGATTAACTTTTTATTACTATTCGACGAATTAATCCGAAGATCTATTTTATCTAAAAGCAACGACCTAATCCTTTTATCCTCCCCTATATATAACCCTTAGGAGCGACTTACTTTAAGGGTATATCTTTTAGTAGTAGCCTCGACGCCGGCCGCTCGCCTTATAAATCCGTATCCTCTTCCCTAAGGATACGGCCTTATTCGTAGTCGGCCGTACGGACGAGCTAGCCTTAGCTATACCAGCCGCCGCGGGCGCCTTAAGATCCTTAGCCGAAGCTAGGGGAGGGGGCGCCCTAGCCCTAAAACTAAGGACTACCCTAACGTAAGGGCATTAGAAGCGGATTAGCTATCTTAGCTAAGTCGTAAGCCTCCTTTTAGTATCTAGGCTTTCCGTAAGCTATATAGAGTTTATTATCGATCCTAAATTATCGTTTAGTATCGGAAAGCTAGTCGAGGTCTATAGGGTTACTATATAAGGGTTAGGCCGGGGCGGTTAAGGTAAGGGCAGGTATAAGCGTCGGCGGGAACTACGAATAAGGGGCGGCCTTCTTCTTAAGCTTCTAACGATAAGTATAGTTAGCGAGATTCTTTATAAAGATATCTATCTACGCTAACTACTTTTCGTAGTCGGTATTAGGGATCTTAGTCTATATATTTTTAACGAGATCGCTTATATCCTTCGATATAAACATCTAGAGGAGGTCGACTTACTATTCCTTTATCTTCCTTACCTTACGTATATAAGCGTTAAGGTCTGCCTTTTAGATCTAATAGTTCTTATCGCCTTAAGGGAAATTATCGAGGATATTCTTAGCGGCTTACGTTAAGTCTAGAACCTTATACCACCTGCCTAAAGCTATAAGGAGCGTTGTTATAGTAGGCTATTCCTACTTCTCCCTCTTTAATATATTAGCTATAATAATAGCTATCCTATCTTTAATAAAGTCGTAGGCCCGTTTACTAAGCCTATCGCTAATATAAATAAGGCAGGCGCTATTTAAGTCGAACTATATACTATCGCGGAGGAAGATACCTTATGTCTTAAGTTCTTAGGCCTCGTACTTAAGTTAACGGTCGGAGGTAGACCTTTTGACTATAAAGATCGAAGGGTCTACCGTCTTTCGTTTTCCTAACGACTATGCCGGGGTTATCGTCTAAGACTATAATATCTTTATAGTTAAGATTATAAAGTCCTTAGCCTCGAGAAGTTGCTCCCTCGTAGCTAAGAGCTAATCCTTTATAGCTAAGAGCTAATCTCGTATAGTTATATATTCCTTTAACTTAGCATTTCGGTTAACCTAAGAGGCCTCCGCTACGCGAAGGGAGCGAAGACTCTCCTCGATATATATAAAACTTTATCGGGTATCTAAGCTCTAAAGGTTTTCCTAGGTCTCTTACGCATTAGCGACCGGGACTACGTTATCGAACCTCTTAATCGCCTAAGCGATTTAAGGAAACTTACTAATAAACTCCTTAGCAAGGGCCTTTAAACCGTCGCCCGTAGCGTTAGAGGCTATAGGTATGTCCGCTATAGGGAGGGAGGAGGAGTATCTAGTCTAGGGTGTTTATTAGGGACTATAAAAAAATTTCTATAGGCTATATAGGTTTCTATAAGCTAGGGAAAAATTCTTAAGGGCTTAAGGGCTTAGGGGAATGATTTCTTAGGGGTTGCGCTCGGGTCGCGACGACTAAGGGGATAAGGTAATAGAGCTACTAGGACTGTGTTTATAAAGCTAGGGATCGCGACGGGGTGCAATAGGAGATAGAATAAACTATCATAGCACTAGGTAATAGCTAGATAACCTTATTATTCTATAAAGAGGAGAAGAACTATAGAGGCTAAGAGCTCGTTTATATATAGGACTATATATTATATAGTATATTACTATATACTATGTTATATAATATAGTACTATAATAAATACCGCGATAACGTCGATCTTAGTAAAAAACTTCGCCTTCTAGATATAAGCGAAGGTATCGTAGATAAAAGGTAAGGGAAAACGGTTCTTAATCGTAGCTTTATTTAAGCCGCGATAGTTAACGCAAAAATAGACGCCCCCGCCTAGCTTATAGGTAAGTATAATAAAGGCAATAGCGGGGGAGGTAAAGCGGCGGATAAAGCCCTTCCTAAGCTACTTGTTAACGTACGCGCGGACGATCTAGTTCTCGGCTTCGCTAAAGGGATAAAGGCGGGTATAAAGAGGTTATATTCTCTCTTTAATATTAATTTAAATATTAACGGTATAGTAAAAGGCGAGCTTATCGGCCTCGCTCTTAAGCTATATATAGATTATATAGTAGAGCTTCTTAAGGACCTTAGCCTAAAGCTCGTTAAGCGTATAAAAGACTTTCTCTTACTTCTTAAAGAACTTAGCGATATCGTTAAGGGAGATCTTATTAAAGCAGATCTTATTAAAGTAGTCGTCGATAAAGTTATAAAGGTAAAGGTTAAAGCAGGCTTTTGCGTCCTTAGCGTCTATATATCTAATTAAAACGGCTTAGTAAAGGTCTTTAGGGATATCTTAGTCGATAGGTAGCGGAGGCTCGGTAGGTAATAGCTTAGCGGTAAAGGCCTTAATTAAGGTTTAAGAGGTCTAGACTTTAGGCTATTAGTAGAATATTACTATCGCGTTAACGTTAAGTATCTTAGACGTTAAACGCTAAGTCGTTAAAGAACGAAAAGCGGAAGGGCTAAGGTCTAATAGTCTTACGACTTAGTCGCGATATAGGGCGGCGGTAGCTAGCGGTCTTATAGATAGGATAGGGGCGGGGAGGTTAAATATAGCGGCGAGGGTAAAGGGTAGCTAAGGAGTCGGAGTTATAGCCGGAGTTAGAGTCGGCGTCGTTAACCTAGCGAAAGGAGTCCGGATAAACGGGTTTACCCGTGTTAAGGGTATCCTTAAAAACGCCGAGAGGGAGGGGCTAAGGGACGGGGGAATAAACTTAAGAACGTTACTAAAGCGGACGGAACGGATAAAGGCCGGAGGAAGGGCTAAGGCCGTACGGGCGGGAATAGGGATTATAGCGGCGGGAATAAGGATCGTAGCGGCAGGAATAAGGATCGTAGCGGTAAAGGGTTCGCCCTCGTCGTTAGAATCTTCGACGGAAGGGGCAAAGGGAAAACGAATTATATTTATTAATTATATTCCCTCTAAAATAAAAGCAAAAGGAACCGGGATAGGGCGGGTAAAGCGGGTAAGGGTGGCCGAAAAGCCCGGGATAAGATAAGGCTAGTAGTCCGAAAATCAGGAGGCTAGACAATAGGCGGACTAGAAGAAAAGGGAGTTACCGCGCTAGCTAATAATAAGGTCGTGCCGGCGTAGCTAAAAGAGGCTAAGAATAACCTTATAGCTAAGCTTTGTAAGAAAGAAGTAAATAGACTTAGTATAGGCGCTAATCCGGGAGATAGAAAAGGCGTAATAGGTAATAGAGCCGGACTTATAGTCGCTACTATCGGCGAGAGAAAGCCGGCGTAGGAATTAGAGCTAGCGGATAGGAAGAGTAAGGCGGTACGCGGTCTAAGCGTGTATAAAGGCGTATCCGGAATAGCCGGAGTCGACTAAAGCACTTATAATAATATCGGCGGACATAAGGGATAAAAGCATAAGTAAAGCACGCGGTTGTATTCCTACGGGGAGGTAAAGATCCTCCTTAGTGTTAAACGAAGCTATAAACTTAGATACTAAAAGCTCTATCGCGCGATAAGGCGAGGGAGCTACGCATTTCCCGAAGATAGGAAAGAGATAGGGAGGTCGTCTACTTCGCCCTCGATAGAGCCTTACTTAATAGCGTAAACCTAGTAGCGAGGGGGAGGGGGTTCGAGAAGGCGTAAGGCAGACGTACCGCTACTATAGCCCCGGCCGCGGCTAAAGCCGGAACCGGCGCTAGAACTAGCGCTAGGGTCGGCGCTAGGGTTAGCGCTAATACCCTTATTAAGGTAGGTCCGGGCGGTATAGGTAGCGGTAGCCGGCTAAGCGTAGTAGAGGCAAAGACGGTTCTTAAACCGCCGTTGCTTCTTAGCGTTAGTAAGCTAGGCCCGGAATACGTTAAACTATATTAGGTTACCGGCAGGAGACGTAGGTAAGGCGGGCGAGGGCGAGCGGGGTTACGAGGCGGCTAGAGTTAAGAACGGGCCTTAATACGCGGCTAGTTGTCTTAAAGCGTAGAATATATCTTAGCCTAGGCCGTAAAGTCGTTATAAGCCGGGCATTCGACCTATAGAGCGGCGGCGTTAGTAAGTTCGATAAAGACCTTCGAATAAAGGTAAGCGACGTAAGCGGTGCCGTTTAACGATAAGTCGGCTTAAAGCTAGGTAAACTTCGAATAGAAGTCTAGCTAAGAGATATTCTTTATCAATAGGGCGTTAAAGTCGGCCTCCGACTAAACGTAGGTAAAATTAGCACTAAAAACTAAGCTAAGGTCGTCGGTAAGGGCTTTAATAATAGTATACTACTAATCGGCGAAAGACTTATTGTCGAGGACGTCTTAAAGAACGCTAGCGATAATAGAGGCGGCTTAGCTAATAAGCCGGCTAGCCGCGTAGAGAATGCGGTCCTATTCCGTAGGGTATAGGGCGGCGTCCTAACGGAGCTTAATAGTAAGGCCGTTGCGCTAGGTCTAGAAAGCCTTATAACGTTGCTTCTAAGTGCCGGAGTCGCCGGTGAACCTCTTAGGGTCGGCGATATAGGAATAGGTAAGGGTAAAGGCAAAGGCTAGGGCTTAGTCCTAGGCTACGTTACGCTTAGTAAGGACGAGGAGAGAGGACGTAGTATAGTTAAGCTACCGCTAGAGGTCGGCGGCGTGCTCTTAAAAGATAAGCACTCCTATATCTAACTTAACGTAAGCATTATTAAGGCAAGCGAAGGACTCGGCCTATAGGGCGCGGAAATTAAAGGTAGCGTAAGCCTAAATATAGGCGAACGAGTCGAATATAGGCCGTTAGGCCTAAAGTAGAGTAGCGAGACAGGGATAGCGGGAAAGGTAGTTATTCTAAGGCTCCGGGTCGGCGGGAGTCGGTAGAGTAACGGCCGGGGTAGCGGCGGATAAAGGATCGGTCTCTATAATAAGGTCGGATATCGTAGATTAGATAGGGCAATAAAGAAGACAACGGGAAAAGGGTAAGGAGGGAAGAAGAAGAAGACAACGGGGAAAGGGTAAAGAGGGAAGAAGGAAATCTTATGTAATTCGCGTCGAGACGGCGTATCTACACTAGGAAAATTCTAATAATCGAGGAAAACTCGGTCGAAGGGGTCCGGCGAGGAGGCGGACTCGCGTCGCGAAGAGGGGAGATTAAAGAAGAAAGGGGTAAGATAGCGAGATTATTAATTAAGGGCAATAGAATAAAATAGTAGATCAAACTGTAAGGAAACGAGCTTAAGGGGGGGTATATAATTGTTATTAATCCACGAAGGGACATAGCTATAGACTAGGTCTAAATGTCTATATATACGATAGAGAGGTTATATAAGATAATATATAATATAACCTAATACCGTAATAAGGACGGTCTTTAAATTAATATCGGCTATAATAGATACGGTAATATAGGTAAAAGTATAGTAAAGTCTACGCTACGGAAAGAGTAGTTAAATATATAATATATATAAATAAGCCTTAAACTTTAAACTAAGTATAAGCAAGCACTATAGAATAAGATAAACGTATTAACTAGTCCTTAGCTAGTCGATTCGCTAGATTAAAGCACTATTCTTAAAAAAAGATATACTAGTCCTCTATAAGTTAATTCGCTGGATATAAAAAGGGCTTTACTATAGTAAGTCGTAGTATAGTAGGCTAAAAATACAAGCCGTTAAAACTCTCTATATATAGAGAAGTTCGGCCGGGCTTATAACTATTAAACGCTAGGCAGTCGGGTCTTCGACATTTAGGTAATAGTAATTAAAAAAGAAGATAGGCTCTAAGGCTTAAAACAGCCTATAAGGAAGGATTAAAAGCTATAAATAATGTAAATCACTAAGAATAATATCTTTTGTCTCTTCTTATAAGGAGGGCTTACTAGTCTCTATATATAGGGAAATCCCTCGGACGAAAACAGCCGCGTAGACCTAAGGAGAAGGGGTAAAGGAAAGAGTTAGACGGAAAACACCGTCTAGAAATTAATAGATCGCGTCCGTACGATAAATAGTTATATAGTTAGCTATAGTTAGTAAATAAAGGAATTAATAATACAATAGTCTATTAGAAGGATATATGAATTCTACGGTAGAAGCTGTAGAAGGGAATTAGAATTCTACGGTAGAAGACCGTAGAAAGGAATTAGAATTCTGCGGTAGAAGACCGTAGAAGTATAGGGTAACAACCCGTAGAAGCCCGTGGAATTCTATAGTAGAAATATATAACACTTCTATGTAAATTCTATAGTAGAACCGGGGATTTCCCGGAGGAAAGCAATAGGGGAAGACGGTAATATTAACACTATTTTACCTAGGAATAGCGTATTACGGCATTAATAATATAGCTATATTTACCGATTTTAACATAGGAATAAGGCATTATTTTAAGGTAGGTAAAAAGACCGAGCTTTAAGGCATCTTCCGAGGCCTTAAGGAGACTATTAACGCTAAATTCGGGATTAAGATCGCGATCCTAATATTAAACAGCGAGAAGGCCTTCCTAACTAAGGAATACGTTAAGGATATACATAAAGCAGGAATAAAGGTCCGGGAATTATCGCTAGCACACCCGCATTAGAATAGTTATGCCGAGAGGTCTAAGGGCATAGTGGTTTTATTAATAATACCCCTGCTAGCTTAGTCCGGCTTCCTATATACGATATAGCTATTAGCGATAAAGGCAGCTATCTACCTGCTTAATCGTATACCCGTTAAGTCTAAGGGGTAGAAGCCGCCGCTATAGCGCTTTAACGAGTGGCTCTAAGATAACCGCGACGAATAGGCATATATCCGGGTTAAACCCCGGAAATAGTATATCCGGTGTTTCGGCTGTAAGGCGTTCCCTATTACCCGTTAGAGACTTAATACGACCTCTACTAAGCTTAATTTAAGAGGGCATATCGGCTATCTTACAGGTTATATTTCGAGCACTTAGTACCTTAATTAGGTGCTTAGTCTATAGAGAAACGCCTTTTTTAATACTTCGCACGTTATTTTTAACGAGAAGGTCTTCTTTAGCCGGGACTAGCGTAAAGGGGTGGAAAAGCAATAGTAGGAGTAGATTACCTAGATCGACCTATTAAAAGACCTCCCGGACTTTATAGATAAGCTAATTCGCGAACCTAAAGACGAAGAAGAGGCTATTCCGGACCTTAAGAAGCCTGCCGCCGTATGTAAATAAGCGCTTAAAAAGGACTTGTGTAAGGGTCTTCGACTATTAGTAAGATTAGGTCTACGACCTAATCCGTATTCTTATATACAAGCGGGGAAGAGGCACGTGCGGGCGGGGAAAGGGGCTTATGCGAATAAGGGTAAGGGGCTCGTGCGGATAGGGGTAAGGGGCACGTGCGGATAAAAGAGTACGTACGTAGAGCTATATATCCGTATATATAGGTACGCTTACACTTAGTTCTTTATAGATGATTTCTATACCTATATAGAGGGCACCTATATAATTACTCTGCCTACCCTATTATAGTATTATTTATCTCTCTTTTTTATAGACTTATTAATACGATAACGTCCCGCTTTTATAATAGCGGTACGTATTAACTAAAACGATAGGCCGCTACGATAAAAGCAGCACGTATAGTAATACTAGCTACTATTATAGACTTATTAGACAATGATATAGAGGACGTCTTTAAGCAATAGGCCGAGGGGTCCTAGCAGCTATAGCTGCGATAAGAGTCGCTAAATAAGCGGGCCTTCGCAAAAGCCCGCCTTCGATAGGAAATAATAAAAGCCCGTTTAGGCAAGGCGACGGCGGATGCCGCACCTTCTATAGCGGAAGAAGAGCGCCTTCTAGTGCTACTATAGAAAATAGCCGTTAATCCGGTTAAACGAAAGGGGTTGCTAGAAGTCCTTAGAGTTAAAATAGGATCTACGGCGCCTACCTCTATAGATACGCTACTTACGCTTACGGCTAATAAGAGCCTAAAGGGAAGCTTAGAGGCAGAGGATTACGGCAGTATAGAAAGTATCGAGGAAGATACAAAGATAAGAGAGAGAAAAGGATATATAATTGCTTAGTAATAGTCTATCTAAGTGCGGACTAAGATCCCTTTATATAGCTAATTGCATAGAAATAAAGGTATATATAACTTAACTAATCATCGGGATAGAAAGCGCTATTAATTCTATGCTAGGTGTATATAGTCTAACCTCGTATAGTATCTTAGTTATTGCGTGATTAATTGCGCGAGTAATAGAAGGTAGTGTAGGTGACCTTAGTTAACCGGGGCCCGACTATAGACTATACGCACATTAGTCCCTATATACACCACACACTTTAGCATTCGGTATCTCGAGCATCCGGGCAGCTAATACAGCCGGGTAACTTATGTTATATGCAATAATGCACGGCGGTTCTAATGTATATCTTTATATGCCGGTAGGATAAACCAATAGGGAGCTATCTACTCTCTTATAGCCCCTCTTAAAGGGTACTTATTGTAAAAGAAGTGCGCTTTATATATGTCCGTTTATTACTAACTAAGATTTATAAAACTCTGTAAAAAACTCTATTTTCTAGGAAAAATTTTTTTATATAGAGAAAGAATAACTCTACTATATTATATAGAGAAAAATTGAAAAACCTTACTATATATTTATTAGTCCGTTTAGTCAACCTATATATAGGAAAAAACTAAAGGTTATTATAGAGAAAAGCTAGAAGACAGCATAAGAAAGAGCAGCTAAAAACCTCTATTTATCTTTATATATAGGATCCTATTAAAGACCTAGGAGGCCTCGAAATTTATTAAATAGTATACGCCCTAATTCTTTTATAAATATATTAGCAATATTATCGGCGGATCTTATATAAAATACTTCTATTTCGCCTAGTAGAACACTATTGCGGGTAAAGTTATAGGCGAGGCCGATATACTTCCGGAGTTTATAAGATTCCGGGTTATTCGCTATTTTTAGTGCTAATTGACTATCGGAGAATATTAGCGGGACTTTATTAGATATAGATATAGATAACTCTTTTGCTATGCTATTTAAGTAGCTATATAGGTATAAGGCCTCCTTATTAGCCTCTCTAAGGCCTATAAACTCTGCTTCGTAGGTGGATAGCGATATGGATTTTTGTTTTTAATATAACTAGCTTATAAGATTATTACGTATAAAGAAATAGTATCTAGAGACCGATCGTTAGTCTATAAGGTTACTAGCCTAATCGGAGTCCGTATAGGCTATGAAATAAAAGTCTAGTATTAGTATAGAGTATTACTATTTGCATAAGTAGAAATCTCTATTTAAATAGGAAACTAGGATTGTCTCTATAATTTCTACGCCGACCCCGCGCGCTTAGCCCGAGCTACCTAATTTAGATATAGCGCTATGGCAATTAATAGGCCCGCCTAAATAAATAGGTTCCTCCTTAACAAAATTCTAACTAAAGCTTTTTAGTAGCGCGCCTTTGCGATACGATGCCCGACTAGCAGCCTGCCTACCCCTTCGCGATGCCTGCTAACGAGCGGCCTAACGAGAGGCCTAACGAGCGGCTTAACGAGCGGCCTAACGAGCGGCTTAACGAGCGGCCTAACGAGCGGCCTAACGAGCGGCCTAACGAGCGGCCTAACGAGCGGCCTAACGAGCGGCCTAACGAGCGGCCTAACGAGCGGCCTAAGGAGCGGCCTAACGAGCGGCCTAACGATAATAGCCTTCTAATCCTACGCCTTCTACCTTCGCTAACCTTCGACACGTACGATAAACTCTATAGCTTCCTCTAACGCTTCTATCGCAAGAACGGAGCAGCTATCGTAAAGAAGTCTAGCTCTAATAAGCGTGAGATTAATAGGTAGGTCTTACCTACCTATATTGTCTTCGTCTATAATCGTAGCCTTTAACGAGCTTCGTTAAGCGCCGGGCTTTGTAAACCTTCTTTATAAAAGCTAGACTACCTAATTAAGATTATCGCCTTAATATATAAGAGAGCTTAATAGAAGTAGACTTATCGTATCGATTACGGTAGTTAGTATAACTACGGGTAGTTACTTAATCTATTAGCTTATAATATCTATCGCCGCCGTACCTTAGCGTAGTAAGATCTCGAGATAAGCCTCTCTAAGCATTATGCCCTCCTAGCTCGCGAGATAGCCTCTATCGTTAAGGACTTTACCGAAGAGTTATTCTTCCGGCAGCGGGATATATATAACGACCGTTAGAAGACTCGTGCTATACTCCTTAGTAGTAAGACTATAACCTAGGCCTTTATTTATTACCTCTAACGCGGCGGCCTTAAGCATAAGGTTAAGTATCGTAATAGCGATAATAAGGATAATAATACTCGAAAGGTTAAGGCTATCTTTTAGATATACCCTTAGTATAAGCAGATATAGAAGAGGTTCCCGGAAGTCTTAGGACTTAATATATATAGAACGAACCGCTTTAATATATACCTCTTTTAGGCTATTAGAATGACTAATTAAAAGTCCGTAGCTAACTTCGCTTTTAGCCTTATTAATATAGAGAAGGAAGAGGGATTCTAATAGCTTTATAAGCAGCTAGACGACCTTCGGCAGTAAGTTAGGGCACTATAGCCGACTATAGTTATTATAGATAAGGAAAAGGCCTTAAAAAACGCACTCTCGTATGTTTTTCCTACTATATAGCAATAGCTTTATGTCTACTATCTTAACGCTAATATAAACGCGAGGATTAAGTTACGTTAGAAGAAGGAGCCCGGTAACGACGATACTAACTATAACGATAACGATACTAACGATAACGATGCTGCCGAAGAAGACGATACTACTAAAGAAGACGATACTACCGAACGAGCTCGTACGTAAGAAGAGGCTAAGAACGGTATCTTAGACCTAAACCCGCTTAATATATATAGCCGGGAGAGTATATTCGCCGCTTAGAAATAAGTTATCTACGCACCTATAGAGGAAGAGTTTTAGTCGAACTAATAAAGCCTAGATCGAACCTTCGGAGAATAATAAGGATATATCGTAAGATATATCTCGAAGGAATAGATACCGTAGCGCGAGCAGTAGGCTTATTGCTATATTAGCTAGTACTATAACTTCGGCTAAAGAGTTAATAGCTTAATTAAGACCGCTTATAAAGATATAAAGTTATACCTAGTTATAGGCACCGGCGATCTCTTCTATCTTTATAACGCGTTGCTTTAGATAATCGCTAATAAAGAGCGCTACTATAAGTAGGAGGCCGCCCGGTAGCAATAGCGGCTTTAGCTTCTTTACCGTAGGCAAACGTAGCTCGGTAAGCTTAACGTTTAGGTTACCTACTAAGGCGTTTACCTCCTCGCTATCTAGCACCGGCTTGCTAAGGCTGCGATGCCCTTAGGCGAGGGGGAGGAAGAGCGGGAGATCTAGCCGCTACTACCTTCCTTATATAGGGCGATTTACTTAGCAATAAGGGCTTCCTTATACCTACGTTATCTTTTAACGCCTTAAGGCGGATATTACACTAACGAAGCTTAATGTTTACCCTTAGTAGTAGCTTAAGAAGCTATTAGTAAAGACCCCCCCCTTTCTCTATATAAATTATGCGAATTATTACTTTAAGGACCTCGACGAGCTACTCCTTCGAATCTAAGACTTAGATGTTATAGAATAGCTCTATAGCCGGCCTCGCTTAGCGAAGAATACTAGCTAAACTATGCCTCGAGCATTAAAGCACTTCCGAGATTAATAAGACGATAGCCCTAAGCTAGCCTTATAGCCGCGAGGAAGAGGAAGAGGAAGAGGTAGAGGCAGAGGCATTACGCTACCGCGGTCTAATTAAGCCGGCACCCGCCGCCTTAACGTAAGCGTGCGCTATATACGTACGCAATACGAGATAAATAAGTAAGGCAGTTAGCTTAGTTAGTCGTCGTAAGGAGGATCGCGTGCGCGTATAAATATACGGGGAAGAGGATTAAGGGGGAGATAAGGCAAGGGTAGGGGCAGAAGGGCTAGAGCTACGCCCGCGTTATCGGCTATAGAGGAGGTTATTCCCGCTACGTAGCCTAAGGCCACGCAGCCTAAGGCCACGCAGCCCGCAGCATAGTTAAAGATGCGTTATTTAGGCGAATTAAGAGGCGAATTAAGATGCGTTATCTAGGCGAATTAAGCTATACGAATTAAGACTTCGCATTCGTAATGCAATAGCTTAATTCGCATAGCTTAGTATATTAAGGAAGAACCTGTTTATTTAGGCGGGTCTATTAATTGCTATAGCGCTATACCTAAATTAGGTGGCACGGTTTAAGCGCGCGGAGTCGGCGTAGAAATTATAGGTTTCCTATTTAAATAGAGATTTCTACCTATATAAATAGTAATACTCTTAGTATATTATAGTTATAGTATAAGCATAGGTTAGGGAATTTGTTTAGGTATTTCTATAGAGTATTGCTATTTGCATAATAAATACCTCTAAGCCCTGTTTTTTCGCCGCGACCCCGCGCGCCTAGGTCCCGCTACTAAAATTAGGTAGAGGTATATAGCAATTAAGAGAGCCGCGCAAATCGTGTATAGCCTTAATTTAGTTAATTTAATAGCTATAAAGCGCGCCCTACTGCGCGCCCTACTGCGTGCCCTACTGCGTGCCCTCTACTGCGTGCCCTCTACTGCGTGTGCGGCTCCTTAATGTATGCTATGTGCCCTGCTGCGTGCCCTCTGCTGTGTGTGCGGCTCCTTAATGTATGCTTTGTGCCCGGCTCCCGGCTGCGCGCTTTCTGCTGCGTGCCTTACTGTATGCTTCGTGCCTTACTGTATGTTTCGTGCCTTGCTGTATGCTTCGTGCCCGGCTCCCGGCTGCGTGCCCTGCTGCGTGCCCTACTATATGCTTCGTGCCTGGCTCTACTGCGTGCCCTTTGCTGCGTGCCCTCTATTATATATGCGGCTCCTTACTATATGCTTCGTGCCTAGCTCCCGGCTGCGCTTTCTGCTGCGTGCCCTGCTATATGCTTCGTGCCTTACTGTATGCTACGTGCCTTACTGTATGCTTTATGCCCGGCTCCCGTCTACGTGCCCTACCGCGTGCCCTGCTATATGCTTCGTGCCTTGCTGTATGCTTCGTGCCTTACTGTATGCTTCGTGCCTTACTGTATGCTTCGTGCCCGGCTCCCGGCTGCGTGCCCTGCTGCGTGCCCTACTATATGCTTCGTGCCCGGCTCTACTGCGTGCCCTTTGCTGCGTGCCCTCTATTGTGTGTACGGCTCCTTACTATATGCTTCGTGCCCGGCTCCCGGCTGCGCTTTCTGCTGCGTGCCCTACTGTATGCTTCGTGCCTTACTGTATACTGCGTGCCTTACTATATGCTTCGTGCCCGGCTCCCGGCTGCGTGCCCTACTGCGTGCCCTACTATATGCTTCGTGCCTTACTATATGCTTCGTGCCTTACTATATGCTTCGTGCCTTACTATATGCTTTGTGCCTAGCTCCCGGCTGCGCTTTCTGCTGCGTGCCCTTAGGGTGGTATTCTTCGCTCGATTTGCGCGGCTCTCTTAATTGCTATATACCTACACCTAATTTTGCTAGCGGGACCTAGGCGCGTGGGGTCGCGTAGAAAAAGTAGAGAATTTAGGTATTTGTCGTGTAAATAGAGATTTCTTATTGTGTAAATAGCAATACTCTTTCTATATAATATCGAGGGCTTTAAAATGCAAGGAGTCGGGTTAGGAAGAAAATCTTACGTAGGATATTACTGCGAAGAGGATATTAGGCCTTATAAATAGGGCTAAAAATAGTAAAGAGCCTATTTGCATTTAGTATAAGAGTATGTCTTTTTAGAAGCGTTTTTTATTCCTAATTTATTTAATTTAACGCCTTTAGTAGTAGGTGTATTAGAGGTTCCTATATTTTCTTTTTTAAATTCCTTTATTTTATTTTTTATATAGGTTGCTTAGTGTTAGTAGGTGATTCACTTAGATTAATCTAAACAAAGGGGGTTGCATTAGTTATAGTTGTATTTAATCTAGCGAGAGAAGGGGGAATAAAGGGGCCCCTTTATACCCGTCTATAGGGGTCCCTCTATAGAGCCTGCTGTGCCTTAACAATACATTGTCAAGGCCTACGCTAGGGCTTACTGCTCTAGTTATAACGATGCCCTTAGTTAATAACGAGGTTATTAACTATGTGGGTTACGTAGCGTTATACGCCGCGTGGTTATAACCCCTATTGCCCCTTTCCTATGTATAGTCGGCAATATAGTTGCGATTCTATCCCTTAGTTATATAACTATATTCCTATACTAGCAGTCTTTCTTTCTAACTGCTAAGCAACCTTCCCAATCGTAAGGATAACGCGTATTAGACTAAAGGGGTCTAATAAATACAATATATAAGTATAAATGAAAAAGTAAATCCTAAAAAGGGGAGCTTAGGGGCGTAGAACATATGCCTCTATCCGAATGGTTAAGCTATTATTGTCTATAAAGCGTTCGAGGGCTCGGTTCGGTAATGCCTTCGTTATAGCATCGGCCGGGTTATTATCGCCGTTAATCTAACGCATCTCTATAATCTCTCGTTGCTCGTATAACTATCGAAGAGACATAATATTAATTATTAATCTCTTCTCCTTAGTTATCCCGAGCTTTACGAGGCATTCGTAGGGTAAATACGAATCTATGTAGATAATTAATTAGATGTTCGGTAGCTTAAGCCGGTCGGTGATAATCTTTAACGTAGTTGCTAAGGCAATCCCGAGGTCGACGCCGTTAACTATACCGTATATCTTAAAAGCTAGCACGCTTTAGGTAACTCTCTTATACTTCGTCGAACTCTAGTAGATAATGTTTCCTATAACCTTAAACTAGTTATTAGACCTTTCGGTCTTATTAACTAATGCAATAATAAAGCCTAGTTGTAAGGATAGGTCTTTATTATTAGCAAACGACCTATCCGTAAATACTATTAGCTTCGCCTTTATAAGATTAATTAGTTTATATATTAAACCTCTACTCTAGTAGTCTATTTACTACTTAAGTCGCTTATTTAAGATTATGCAATCCTTATTATCTGGGTTCTATACTTATGCCGTAATAGAGATATCGAATGCGGCTTCCGGTTAGCACACCGAGGCTATATAGGCTCTACGAGCACGTTATTCTAGGTACTATTATGCATAATCCGGAGCCTTAACATCGATTCGGTCGATTCGGGCAGCTTATCCTTTCTATTAGAGTAGGAGTATCTTATCCCGTTGTAAGCTTACCTTCGCGCCGTTAAAATCCGTGACGGAGCCCTAAGTTATTATAGTTTTTAGCTTTACCCTAAATTATGCCTCTCGGAGCTTTTCTTCTTTAGCGGCCGAAAAACTTATCGTTCTAAGCATAAGGGTATCGTCCGTTTATATCCTAATAATGCTAAAGTATTCTAGTCCTATATTAGATATTAGAAGGCAAGAGTCGAAGGTCGATATCGCTATATCGAGGCCCTCGATATAGTGCTTCTAATACGTATTAAACTAGTAGACTCTAGATTCTACAATACTATATAAGGGCCTAATAACTCGGATAATTGTATCGGGCGGATACTTCCCTTATAATTCGGCGGGGAGACGCGTTAAGACCGTTCGAAAGAGCTCTATAGTCGCCTAAGGATATACCTAGGTAATGTCTCGAAGGGACAACGTTATCCTATAGCGTATAAGGCTAGGAGCAAGGGCTAAGATTAGTCGTTAGCTAACGCGTTAGATTGTCGGGGACTGCGTTAGTAGGGAAGCCTTCTCCCTATTATTATAACCTTAGACTATAAGCCTTAATTTCTTATATAGCTTAGTGTCTCTACCTTTAACCTCTCGAACTATGCGGGAACTAAAGATGCGGTAGCCGCTATAAATAGCTTTATTATATCGTTCGAAACTAAATACTCCTCGTGCTATAAGGTCGTCGATCTCCGTGCTGTCTAACGCTTCGAATAGTGCTCTTAGGGTCGTAATAGCGCCTTTAGATCGGAGCTTAACGGCTAGTTTATAGGCCTCTTCTTCCTTTTTTATTATAAAGGCCTCGTCCGCTTCTTCGTTACTTAAATTATCGAGGTCTGTATCGTCCTCGTTATCGTCTAGGTCGTCCTCTACGTCTAGTCCTTGTATAATTAAATGCCTAGCCTTATTCTTTAATCCGGGCGGGCGTCCTCGCTTACAGGGTGCCGGAGGGTCCGGTCGGGCGGGTTCGTCCGGCTGCTCGGATTTAGGTACCGGAAGGTCGTTAATTATTTAATCACGATAATACGGTTATACTAGCGTAGATCTAAAGACCTAAGGTCTATTAACCGTATCGATCGTAATGTCGTGCCCGTTAATAGCTAAAATTTTAAACGGTCTTTACTATCCTAACTTTTCCCTCTATACGCGGACTTCGCTTTAAAGAGGGAGGGCAAATGTGTTCGCTATGTTTAGACCGTTGCGGCCATGCAATGCTGCTTAAACCTATCGTTTAGCCGTAAGCTGCCTAAGTGCTTTTATCGCTTTCTATACTATAGCGGCTTATTTAAAGGTCGTTAGCGATAGCGGCGAATTAAGAGTTATCCTAGGATATGCTCCGAATATAAGCAACGTAGGTATTAGTCCGTTCGGTTTCGCAGTATCGTTAATAGCTTTAATAGCTATCTAAAGAACTGCCTTAGTAGAGGTTACGCTGCCTATCTCTGCAAAAAGGATGTTAAAAGCTTAGCGCAACGGGGCATAATACCTCTTAACCTTGCCGATAGACTAGTGTGCTTTAATAGGAACTTATACATATATAATCCCTATAATATAGGCTTCGTTTCGGAATTCTACCGCCGTAAAGTTTATGCCGGCATTATATTTAATAATATTAGGGGGTCTAAGGTATATATTAATCTAAAGGGCTCGAAGAGTCTCCTATATATCCTTAGCTAATATAGAAGGAAGGAATCGAGCGCTTTAAAAGGCCGTCGACGCGTTAATAACATATAATACCGGGCGTTATGCCGAATTCGGAACGTCTAAGTACATTATATTAACGATAACCTTATAATTAAAGTCTTAGTTATCTTTAAGGTTAAACCTAAACCGTTTTAGGGCAGGCGAATGTATCTAGCAATAGTGATATAGTTCCGAGATATTCTCTAAAGTGCTAAGAGATATATCGCCGTAGCCTGCTTGCTTTAACAAATTATATAGCCTAGCTATAGCTAGATGTCCGAATCGACGATATAGGGTCCTAATTTCCGTTTCTATAAGGAATACGGTCGATTATTCACTCTTCCTAAGGAAGAACTAAAGGTGTCCCTATTTCCTAACCACCGGGATGTTTGCCTTAGGGCCGGAGAGGGTATTCGTCGTATTATTAAAGAATACGCCTAGCCTATCTATATCCGCGAGATATAGTAGGAAAGGGGTCGAAGTTTCTAGTATATAAAATATAATCCTTCTAATCGGAGTAATAAGATCGATTAATCCTAAAGACCTTATAACGGTGCTAGGGCCGAACCTAATTGATTCTTAGCCTACGGTCGATGTATCTAAACGGACGGAAGGGTTTTCTTATTAGAGGGCTATATACTATTCTTATCCGGCTATTAAGACCTTTACTGCTCTAATATCGATTAGGATGCCTTAAAAATAGAGCTTCGAGTAGCGGTCGTCGATAAGAAACTAGTCGGCCGAGACTGTTAGTTCTATACCGTAGACGTTATCTCCTATAATAAGGTAGTTAAAAGCCATTTAACAAAGCATTTAACTAGCTTGCTACTATTCCGGCTTATTATCCTTACCGTACTCTTCCTCCTTATCGTCCTTATAACCTTTATAGCCTGCTAAATAGGCCGTAATGTCCGGGGAAACACCGGTGTATAGACAATGCGAGAGATATTAGTCCTTAGCTTTCCGCCGTTCCTCTATAGAATGTTTCGTAGACTAATATCCCTCTTTTCTATACATAAAGCACTTCTTAATCTAGGTCTTATTGCCGTATCCTTAACTATAGCCTCTTCTACCGCGAGGTCGATAGCTTTATCCGGAGCCTCGCGAGCGAAATCCTCCGTTGCCTCTACTACGATTATTAGTATACCTACGGTCTATGTAAAACTAACTATTAGGGTTCCTCGAATTGTATTTATAATTTGTATCTATCCTATCGTTATCACGATGTCGGTCTTAGATAAATTAGCGTAAGGCATTTCTCGCCTATTGTGTAAGGTACGTTATAAGGGAAGCTCGGAGGTCGGCATAGAGCTCTTTAGCTTCCTTAGCCTGTTTAAAGAAGGCTCCTTCGAGTTCCGGGACCCTTTAGCACGCTTTAGTAAGATTTACTATAAGCGGGGTTTCGCCTGCAAACTTAGGTCCTAGAGCCCGTTGATAAAGCAATAGCTTATCGATTAGCAACTAGAGCACTTCCGGTAGGCCTTTTTTAGGGTTGCTAGCCCGAATTTAGTTAAACGTTATGTTAGTCTAATCGGTGTAGTACTAAGCCTAAGTCGCTTTAGTATCGAAGTGTTATTTAATCTTATCGTATGCGCTTCGGAAGGTAGTCGTCTAGGTGATATTCTCTATATAGAAGCGGTCGGCTCGTCCCTTTAAGATCTAAGGGAGAAGGGTATAAAAGAGCCTTAGTTTAATCTTAAGGTTGTAATACACGCTTATAAACTTACGGATAGTCTCGTTAAATAGGGCATATAGCTCGCCGGTATAGCTTTTCTCCTTATCCTATATCTTAACGAACTTAGTCTATACATCGGGATCTAATAAGAGGTTTAGGACATCGGCCGGTAGGAGTGCTATATACTCCTTAATATTATAATTAAATGCTTCGATAGCCTTTAGGGCGATTGTTAAAGCAGATAGATCGAGCCTCGGTTTTACCCCTAGGATATATAACGTTAGTTCCGGGAGAAATAGTAGTCGTAGCGCATAAAGCCGATTTATACGATTAAATAGTAGAAATGCCGGTGTATCCGTTATAGCTGTGTTTAGGTCTTAGTCTAGTTCCGGGGTCGGATCTATAGTCGCCGCTCGGGCCGGGCCGCTATATTAGAATCGGTGCGAAGTCGGAAAGACCGTTGACTAATTCGTTATAGTTGAGAAAGGATCTTTATTTATCTAGTCTTAGGCTATTCGTTCCTTTTCGTTTTTCCTCCTTTCTTACTTACTAAAGGCCCTTATACGTATATTAAATACCTCCGTTATAAACTCCTTCTCGTTCTAAGGGAGTAGATTATTAGATTAAAGCATCGTTATATATAATCTAATAAACGGCGTATTCTTTAGTCCTATCGAAACGCCGCGTCTTCGCAATAGCATCTTAAGGACCTTCTTATAGTTATAATCTACCGTATTCTATATAGATTTATTCTATCCCTAGAAATATTCCTAGAATAGGTTAAAGAGCCGTTAACCTTAATAGTAGATAGATGCTTCGCCTATTATAATAAACCGGGCTACGAATGTTATAACCTCCGCTTTATAGGGATCTTCTATCGTAATCTCTTCTATATCCTAGTATCGTATATCTACCTTTATGCGAGCGGTAAGAGGGATGCCGATCTCCTTTATCTATTGTATAATCGGTTCCGGGCTATTAAAGGGAGCTAGTGCGTTTATGTTTAGTAGTAATCCTGCTATTATTGTTTATTTTTCGGGTTCGTTTAAGGGTTAGTTAGTATCGTAAGGGTCTTAACGAGAAATATCGAAGCGATTAGTCTCTATTCTAAAGGACGTAACTCTTCCTCCTTAAGGGAAGCAAGCACGGGATTAAATAGTTATAGGGGTTCGCGATATTATTCTGCGTTATAGACGCACTGCTTGTTAACGTTTACTCTTCCTATAATAGGCGAGAACGGGATTAATAGAGAGCTTAGAAGGTCTTATTTGCCGTAGAGCTAATATAAACAATCCTTATTCTTAGCATAGATAAACTTCTCTTAGGTATGCGCAATAGAACCTCGAGGGTAAAGATACGCGGAAATAGCGTCCGTAAGGAATAAAGATTCTGCTATACTTTCGAAGATTAAGATCTATCTCTTCTGCCTTACTATTCTATAATTAAATCTGTTTAATCACTAATTAGTGTTAGTAGGTAATTCACTTAGATTAATCTAAATAAAGGGGGTTGTATTAGTTGTGGTTGTATCTAATCTAGCTAGAGAAGGGGGAATAAGGGGGCCCCTTTATACCCGTCTATAGGGGTCCCTCTATAGAGCCTGCTGTGCCTTAACAATATATTGTTAAGGCCTACGCTAGGGCTTACTGCTCTAGTTATAACGATGCCCTTAGTCAATAACGAGGTTATTAACTATGTGGGTCACGTGGCGTTATGCGCCGCGTAGTTATAACCCCTATTGCCCCTTTCCTATACATAGTCGGCAATATAGTTGCGACTCTATCCCTTAGTTATATGACTATATTCCTATACTTAGGATATATATAATTCCTTTATGTCTCTATTTATTTATATAGATAATCCTAAGAAGTCTTTAACTTCCCCTAGCGATTCGATCGGTAGGGTTTTATTTATTTAATCTATTACTTAGGTTATTACACGCTCTATAGGTCTATAGAAGAGGAGATTATCTATATAGACGGCTATAGCTATTCGTAGTATGCTATTTATAAACACTCCTTCGTCTATTAGAAGGCAGTAAAAACCACGCTCGTTAAATACGCTTTTTAATAGGTTATACTAGAGTAAAGGACTTTATTTTAAGCCGTATAGTGCTTTTCTTAGTTTCGCTACGAGCTTCTTCGTCTTATTTGTATTTAAGTAATTAAAGTAAGTTATGCCTTTATATTTCGTATTTTTATACTAGGAAAACCATACGTATAGTATTATATTTAAAAAAGCTTTAGGTATCTATATATACGTTTCTATATATATATCCGGATATAGAAAGGCATTTTTTATATTAAACTATAGTACTCTTTAGTTATTAGTAATAGCCTATAGTAGTAGGAGCCTTATAGACTTAGGTCTTACTATAGTATAGAAGGTTTTAATATAGTCTAAGCCGTATATTTACTTATATCCTAAAGCTATAAGTCGGGCCTTGAATTTCTTTATTTAGTTTTTATTATTCTTTTTAACTCTATAGACCTATCGGCTTCCGAGGGCTTCCCGGTCTTTAGGTAGCTCGGTTATTTCCTAAGTATTATTATCTATAAGCTGCTATATTCCTACTACTATGCTATTATCCTAGCATAGAGCTTCGGCGCTTTTTATAGCTTACTTATAGGTTTTTAGTTCTATAGGATTACAACCTTCTAAAGCAGATAGAAGGGTGATATTATCGTTATTTATTAGTAGATATATTAGGTATTCTTAGTAGTCGTTATAGAATTCAGCCGGCTTCTTAGGTATTTTAACCTAAATTCTTTAATTATCGGACTAATCTAGTCATATAAGGGAGAAAAGGGTCATAAGTTATAACCCCTGTTAAGGCCCCGATGACAGCGTTATCGGGAGCGTTACGTGCCCCGACTAGGCTCTCTTTTAAGCCTACGACGGGCTCGGTTAGGACGCATAAAGGGGCCCCCGTTCCTCTCCTCTTCGCCTTAGCTAGATAACAGAATTTAGACTAATCTAGCTAGTTTGCAACCCCCTTTGTTTGTTTAACTAACTAATACTAATTAGTGATTAAACGATTAATTATAGATTGGCAAGGTTAAAGAGGCAAGGGTTATTATTACAATATAGGACTATCGTTACCTTTAGTAGTGCCGTCCCTCCTACGCTAAGAGACGACCCTTCGTGCTAAGAATAAGGCATCTTATTAGATTACCGGTCGAGATACCTTCTAAGCTATTAATTAACGTTGCTGCTTTCGTAGACTATAGCGACCTTAATCGATAGTGCGTCTATAACGCGACGAGCCCGCTGCCCGCTCCCGGTAAGCATTAACCCTTTTAAAGTTACTGCTTTCGCAGACTATAGTAACCTAAGTGGTAAATCGTTGCCCCGAAGAATAAGCATTACGGGATCCTGTTAACGTCGCTGGTTTTGCATACTATAGCGACCTAATTAGCGACCCGCTGCTTATTTCGACAAAAACACATCGCGAAGACTCTCGCGATCCCTACGACCTTAGTTATCTACGATAACACCGACGAACCCGGCTTCTGCCCCCGCCGCCGCCGCCCTAGCGGCAAACACCTACGCGGCAGACACATATACGGTAGATAACCCCGTTACCCTACGAGCTCTTCCGATAGCTCCTACGAGTCCGGCTCCGGCTCCCCTACCGGCAGCTCCTATAAACCCGGCTCCTAAGCCGGAAGACCCTACGAGCCCGACTCCGCAGCCGAAAGCTCCTATAGCAGCTTATATAGACCCGAAATATACTAAATAGTTAAATAGCATCCCTATCCATAAGTTATTATATAACTAGGTCGACCTTAACCTTATTAATAACGTCGACCCCGATGAATAAAGCTAAGTGGTAGTGACTATATACGTCGCATTGTATATGCTATGCGTAAGAGTAGGAAATTTTAACGGATACCGCTTATTGTAGGATTTTAGGGACTCCTTTAGAACCTAGACCGAAGCCACCTAGGATAAGGTCTAACGGGACTATAGGAGGGCATTGCGAACGTTCGTACGGAGGCGTAGGCTTTATATAGGACGAAAGGACGAACCGATCGGACCTTAATTCGTAGTGCTATAGGCCGCTAATAGGCCCCTGCCCTAGCCTAAAGAAGAATTCCTTAAGATAGACTTCGATATTAAAACAGAGGCCTACGTAGAAAGGAATAAGCTACGGTCCTAGCTTAGCTTGCCGCCGTATAAAGCGCCTGTAAAGACGTTACCTTCGTTAGTCTCGGCAGCTACGCTAACGTCGCCTTCCTCGCCTTCTTCGACAGCAATAGTAGCTCCGCTATTGTTAAAACAAGTTCCTTATGTTATTCCCGCCGCTGCTCCTACTCTTGCTCCTACTCTTGCTCCCGCGGTTATAAGCACGCCCGTCCCGATAACTGCTCTGCCGACTGTTTAAAGTCCGCTAGTTAATTTAGCTTCGGCAGCCTCGCCCTTAGCCTCGCCACCGTCCTTATCCTCGCCGGCACTTATACCCTCATTAGCTTTAATAGTCTCGGCGTTACCTATATCGTTACTATTAAGCAGGCATAACCCTAGAGAGACCCCTAACTCCCGGCGGCACGACTCTGTTTCCTAAAGGGAAGACCCTATAGCCGCCCCTAGCTTCTTTAGGCATAGCCCCGGTGCCGGCCCTATAATAACAACAACGACTTCTTCGCATTTAAACAAAATTCCGCTAGTTATTCCCGTTGTTTTAAGCCGGCCCCTTGCTTTAAGCCGGCCCCTTGCTTTAAGCCGGCCCCTTGCTTTAAGCCGGCCCCTTGCTTTTCTAAGCCGGCTCCCCCTTCGAAGCCGACTCCCCGTTCTAAACCGGCTCTCCTATTCGCCCGCTCTAAGCTCTTATAGCAGCTCTTCGGACTGCTGTTTCGGCCCTTAAAGCAGCTCACTAAGCTGCTCTTCTATTAGCTCTCGCAGCAGCTCGTTAAGCTGCTTAGAACCTATAAAGCTGCCGCCTACATAGCAGCTTCCTTAATATCGTTAGCAGCGCGCCCTTTAGCATACCCTAAAGCCGAGCTAATACCGCCGCTGCTAATTACCTTTCGAGTCTTATAGCGCACTCTTTCGCCACCTCGGCGAAGGATGTTACTATACAAAACGCGTGTAGACTTCCTTCTAGACCGTTATGCCCTAAGCCCGGCATCTACTAAAGCAGGCTAATTGTAGGCACTGTTTTTCCTACTTCGACTCCCGAGGCGCACTCTTCCGTCACCTCGCTAAAGGATATTACCACTAGAAGCGTATAGAAGCTTCCTCTTAGCCCGTTGCTTAATAAGACAACCCCTAACGCAATAGACGGCACCCTCCCCCTTAAGGCAAGGGACACTCTTCCGCCCGGCCCTAGCCTGCCCGGCAGGCACCTTCGTCCCGGCAGGCACCTTCGTCCCGGCAGGCACCTTCGTCCCGGCAGGCACCTTCGTCCCGGCAAACACCTTCCTCGCCCTCGCTCCGATAGAGATCCTCGCTTTTATACGTTATTCTTCCGAGGTTTAGCAACGCACCCTTCGTTCCGCGTGGCTAGCTAGCCTCGCGAGCGTCCGCACCGTTAGCCTCGCGAGCCTAGCAGAAGAAAAGCTCTCGAGGGATTCCCCTACCTATTGCCCCTTCCGGCTCCTCTAGCCCTTTGCTCGGCCACCCCTTTAGCCCTCTGCTTAGCCGTTCCTTCGTGTGTTCTTATTGCTCGTTACTTCGCCCGTTTCCCTAAAGCCCTATTCGCGCGTTTATCGCCTGTTTATTCCGTATGGAATTTCCGTATATTATACTTTGCTATTTCTGCAATTTGTTCGCCTTTTCCCCGGCGTTATTCTCTTTTTCCGCTTTGCCATATTATCTTATTCGTTATTCGCAGCTTTTGCTAATGTTCGTTATTTCCGGTCGATTATTTCTTACTATTTCCCGCCCGTTAATTACAATTTGTACTTATTATTTATATTCATTAGGCAATTTCTAGCTTAATGCATCTTTTCCGTTGTTTCTTATTCGCGGTCCGTTGTTTCTTTGTTTACGCTTGTGGCCCGAATTAAGGCCCTGTAAAGACTTAACTAAGGTCTGTTCCTGCTCGAATAGACGCTTTGTTCCGCCCCGAACGCCCCGAGGATGCCCTTAAATCGGCTCTTCCGAACGCTCCTTTTTCCTACTCGAACAGACGCTTTGTTCCGCCCTAAACGCCCCGAGGATGCCCTTAAATCGGCTCTTCCGAACGCTCTTTTTCCTTTCTTATCGCGCCGGGCTGCTCGCTGTATTCGTGCGTTCGCGTTCGGTTGTTCGGTCGTCGATTAGGCGATTGGTCCGTTGGTATAGTGTTTGCAGCCTCTAAAAGAAGAACTGCTAGTGTCGGACTAATCTAGTTACATAAGGGAGAAAAGGGTTATGAGTTATAATCCCTATTAAGGCCCCGATGACAGCGTTATCGGGAGCGTTACGTGCCCCGACTAGGCTCCCTTTTAAGCCTACGACGGGCTCGGTTAGGACGCATAAAGGGGCCCCCTTTCCTCTCCTCTTCGCCTTAGCTAGATAACAGAATATAGACTAATCTAGCTAGTTTACAACCCCCTTTATTTATTTAACCAACTAACATTAATCCTTATTATTATTATCTTATATTATAGAGTTAGGATTATTATCCTCGGATATATTATCTAGTATTTTATTCGGATTATTCTAGGATTTATTATACAGGGTATCGTTAGGCTTTATATCTAGTCTAGAGGATCTTATACATAGATAATCCTCCGGAAATTTATTTTTAAGGGTATTATTGGTTGGTTAAACAAACAAAGGGGTTGCAAACTGGTTGGATTCTAGTCTATAATATCTATTAATAAAGGGGCGACGAATAGCCCCTTTATATAGCCTACAAACGCGTACATTAATAAGGCCCGAAGCCGGACCTTTGCGAGCCCTTGCATACGACGTCGGGGCTGTGCCTGTAAGGGCGATTGAGTTAATAACCTAATTATCGTAAGGGCGGCCGAGTTAGTGACGCTGTCACCGGGGTCCCCGATGCATACGATGCATCGTGTGGTTGATAGCGCATCCGTTTAGGCGTTGCCTACACGTGATCTATTTAATTACGTGGATTGCAACCGTGCCTAAAGAACGGATATCCCTTATTCCTATACTAGCAACTTTTCTTTATAGTTGCTAAACAGTAAGTCTATAATCTAAATAAAAGGAGATAGAAAGAACGATATATTAGGTAGAAGACCTAATAAATACATTTAATAAATATAAAATAAAAAGGGGGTAGGATAAAGGGAACACCGTTAGTCGCTATAGGTAAAGGACAAAGGCTTCTATCCTAATCGAGAGGCTATTTGTATTAATAAGGCGTTCGAGTGCCTTATTTAGCGATGCCTTCGTTATAGCGTCGGCGGGGTTATCTTCCCTATAGATCTACCTAATCTCCTTAATCTCCCGTCGCTTATACGACTAACGCAACGCTATAATATCGATTATTAGGCGTTTCTCCTTCGTAATGCCGAGCTTAATAAGGCATTCGTAGAGGGAATATAAGTTAGTATATATAATAAGAGGGATCGGTAGGAGCTAAAGCCGTTCCGTAACTATACGGAGGGTAGTGATAAGGGAGATGCTAAGGTCTACGCCGTTAACTATGCCGTAGATCTCGCTTATAAGAACGCTATAGGTCACTCGCTTACACTTTATCGAGCTCTAATAGATAATATTGCTATTAACCCGGAAGTACGTATCCGTACGCTCGGTCTTATTAACGAGCGTAATAACGAAGCCTAACTAAGACGAAAGGTCTCGGTTGTTTGCGAATAAGCTATCTATAAACACTACGAGCTTAGCGGTCTCGAGATTAATTAGTCGGTACGTAAGTCTACGTTATTAATAGTCGATCTGCTATTAGAGGCGCTTATTAAGGATATTATAATCCTTCTCTTCGGGGGCTTAGACCTAGGCTGCTACGGAGATGTCGAATAAGGCCTCGGGCTGATAGATAGAGGCGACGTACGCAGTATAAG
The DNA here is from genome assembly GCA_012934285.1 of Ophiocordyceps sinensis. Classification (NCBI taxonomy): domain Eukaryota; kingdom Fungi; phylum Ascomycota; class Sordariomycetes; order Hypocreales; family Ophiocordycipitaceae; genus Ophiocordyceps; species Ophiocordyceps sinensis. The sequence goes on along the minus strand of JAAVMX010000006.1, from coordinate 4,038,072 downwards.
CGCGTTGCTTAAGGTACTACTAGGCTCTATTACAAGCCCGTAAGTCGACTACTTCGATCCTTAAGGCCTATCCCTTCTGCTATAGGAGCAGAACGTCGTCTTAAAGCGTTAGTTTTACACTATTAAAGTCTATAGCGTTCCCTAGGATTATATAAGCCTTTGGCTTAGCACGAAATTAAGCTATCTCGAGCTCTTTTTCTTCCTAGGCCGAAAAGGTGTTTAAACCGAGTATTAGGGTATTATCGGTCTGCATTCCGACGAGGCTAAAGTCGTCGGGTCCTTAATTCGTAATTAAAAGACACGAGTTATAGGTAGATAGAGCTATATTAAGGCTTTTAACGTAATGCTTATAGTAGGTTTTCTACTAATATACACCGGCTTCTATAAGTCCGTACAACGGTCTAATAACTCTTATAATAGTGCCCTCTAGGTACTTGCCCTAAAGCTCTATCGGAAGAGCCGCTAATACTATACGATTAAGCTCTATCTAAGCTTAGGGATAGGCTTGTGTAATGTCGCGTAGGGATAAGCTTATGCCTTAGCGAAGCAAGGCGGGGGCAAGGGCTAGGATTAAGCGCTAGCTAATACGTTAAATAGTAGGCGAATAGGTTAGGAGCGAGCTTTTCTCTATATCGCTATAGCCTTAGATTACTAGTCGGGACTTCTCGTATAGTTTAACGTTACGACCCTTTACTTCCCGGACTATTCGGGATCGAAATAAGCGATAAGACCTATAAATTGACTCGTCGTATTATTTAAAGCTAAATACTCCGCGGGCTATGAGATCGTTAATCTCCCGTTAGTCTAATTCTTCGAAAAGGGCGCTAGGTGTAGTAATAACGCCGTTATTGCGTAGCTTAGTCGATAGCCGTAGTGTATCTTCTTCCTTTTTAACGAGGAATTAATTATAGAAGGTCACGGTCTTTAGCTTATTCCTCGAGCCCGGGGGACGTCCGCGTTTATAGGGCTACGGCGGAGCCGGCAGTACCCGTGCCGGAGAGGGGGAAGGATCTAGCTCGGGAATTTCGTCCGGAGTAGAGGAATCGACCTTAAAGGGGGTATCTATATTATCGAGGGCAAGGGGATCCGGTGTATCGTCCTTACTATAGTAGTACGGCTATATAAGGGTAGAACGGAAGACTACCGGGCCGTTAACGGTCTCGATAGTAACGTCGTAGCCGTTAATAGAGGCAATCTTATATAGACCCTACTATCCTCGCTTCTCTCTCTAGACGCGGACTTTACTCTATAGCGGCAGTAATAGCGTGTTAAGGGTTAAAGGGCCGTTTCGAGCTTATAGGCTATCCCTAACTTATCGCGCAGCGGCGAGCTGCCGTAAGGCTTTTATAGCCTTTTAGATAGTCGCGGCTCTCTATACCGTAGTTGCCGAAGGAGGGGAGTCCTAAGTCATCTATAGGTATGCTCTAAAGACGAGGAGCGTAAGGACGAGGCCGTTTAGTCCTACTATATTATTTACGGCTTTAATAGCTATTTATAGGACGGATTTAAAGGCCGTTATCCTACCGATTTCGGCGTATATTATTTTAAACGCACGACGGAGCGGGCTATAGTATCTTTTAACCTTACCTATAGACTAATATGCTTAAACAGGGATTTAGGTATACGTAATACCTATAATACGAGCCTCGTTGCGAAACTTAGTCGAGGCGAAGTTAGTGCCCGCGTTATATTAGATAAAGTTAGGGGGGCCGAGGTATATATCGATCTATAAAGCCCTAAGTATTTCCTATATATCCTTAGCCGATATAGACGGGAGGAATCGTGCTCTTTAGAAAGATATCGCTATATCGACCGCGTATAGCACCGGACGGGTGCTACTGCCGACCTCTAGGTATATTATATCGACGACGACCTCGAAATTAAATTCTTAGTTACTCTTTAGTAGAAACCTAAACCTCCGGGGGGCCGGCGCGTAGAGCTAGCAGTAATAGCAGAATTTTAAGATATCCTCGAGTATTTCTACTAGGATATCGTTATGCCTTACTTATTTTAATAGGTAGTAAAGTCTATTAACGGCCGGGTGGCTAAATCGGCGGTAGAGCGTTTATATCTCGGCTTTAGTTAAGAAGGCGATTGCGCTCTCTTCCTTACTAAAGAAGAACTATAGATGTCCCTATTTGCGAACAACGGGGACGCTAACACCGGGACCAATAATCGTATCGGTAGTGTTATTAAAGTATACGCCTAAGCGGTCTATATTAGCTAGGCAGAGGAGGAAGGGGGTCGTGGTTCCTAGCACGTAGAACGTAATACGGCTAATAAGGGTCTCGAGGGCAACGGAGCCGAGGGAACGTACGTCCTCGCCGCTGCCGAATTTAATATAGGCCTAGCCGGCGGTAGATTCGTCGAGCATAATAGACGGGTTTTCTCGTTATAAGGCGAGATACTAGTCTTAACCTGCCGTAGAGACTATAGCTGCTCCGGTGTGTACGAGGATGCCGTAAAAGCGGTCCTTTAAGTAACGGTCGAAGACGAATTAAGTAGCCGGAACGCTTAACTAGTCTATCCCTTATGCGTCTTCGCCCGTAATCAAATAGTTAAAGGACTACTAATAGAGGATTTACGAGGCTTGCCACTTAGTTAGTTCTTCGTCGTTACTAGCCTTATCGTTACGCTACTCGATAGCGGCCTATAGAGTCTCGTTACCTTTATATTCGGTAAGATAGGCCTTAAATCCTATGCTAGGGTTGCCGGTTAGTAGGCATTAAGCGTAGTATTAAGCCTTAGACCTAGCTCGTTCCTATAGGGTATGTTTTATCGACTAGCATCCTTCCTTCTAATAAACGAAGCACTTCTTCGACTATAAGCGGTTGCTAAAGCTACTACCGCTACTATAAGGGCTGCGGTAGCTTTATCCGCTACTCCTGCTAAACCTACGGCCGTTGCCGCGGTTGTTAGTATATCTTCGGTCGGTATAGAATACGCCTAATAAATTATATTTATCATTTGTATTTATTACCTTATTACGATATTATACAAACGTGCCGGACGTGCTATTCTCGGCCTACATTGATAGATAGGTCTTTAAGGAGGAACGTAGTACGGAGAATAGCTTTTCCGTGGTTTTAGGGGGGTTATATAGCGTATAGCTAAATTCCGGGACGTTTCGGCATGCGTTAAGCAATATAGTGCGAAGGGGGAGGTCTCTAGCGAACTTAAATCCTAGGGCGCGTTGACATCGTTATAGCTTATTAAAAAGGGTCTATAGGACTTCCTATTAGGTCTTATTTAAATGCTTAACTCATAGCTTTTTAAAAGTTATAGTGCTTTAATCTACCTAATAGTGCTAATAGTTTACTTAGGTATTAAAGTAAGCCTTTAGTAGGTTGTAGGCTTGCCTAAATATACTATCCTACTCTATATGCTAGATGTAGTAGTCCTAAGCTCGGCCGGTAAGGATCCGGGGAAAGAGGGTATAGAAATAGCCGGGCCTTAACTATATAATAAACGTCTGTAAAGATACAGACTTTATTATTAAGAATATTATAGGGCTCTCCTATATAATTCTTGCTTTTATCCTATAACTTAATAAACTTTTGCGGGAGGTCTACGTCTATTTCCTCGTTCGGAACGTCGTAGGGGGGAACTATCGTATAGGCTGCTTTTACCGTTATATTAATCAGAGGGGGCCTAAAGAACTAGTATAAGGTCGGGTGTAGTATTATTAGTATGTCTAATATATCTCGGAACGAAGGGGCCTAAGGGTTCGGGAACGTACCGGGCATTTAATCTCGTAGGTATAAGCCGGGATCGACGGAGGTAGCACGTGTCGAGGTTGTTAGAGCAAAGGAGGGTTCTAGCGCGAATATAACTACCGGGGCGGTCGGGGGTATATAGGGGACGGCCGCGGGTGTAGATAGCGCCGTCGCAAAGGTTGCTATAGGAGCCGGGGTTAGGGCAGTAAGAGGCGCCGTTAGGGCCGTGCCTAAGGCGACTAGAGAAGGAGGGTTAGTTACGGCAGCCGGGGCTACAACGGATGTGTTTCTTATAAACTCTCGGGTTCGCTCGTCGTAGAACTTTAACTATTCTAAGGGTAGTTCGTCCTTAGGCTAAATTAGGGGAATCTCTAGGCGCTATAGCATTAAAAACGATGCTAGGTAACTAAGGTTTTTAGCGCCGGTCTAGATCCTACGGGCTTGTAAGAAGGATTTAAAGGTCTTTTTAAATTGTTTATCTACCCGGTTCTATATAGCCTTTATCCATCCGTTAAAGTGTTTTTAAAAGTCTAAGAATAGCTTATATCTATAAATAGGCGAGCCGATATTAGTAATAATAAACCGGGCTATATAAGTTATTACTGCCTTCTCGTTTATATTATTATAAGTGATGTTTGTCTCTTAGTACGCGATGTTAGTCTTATTTTAGTTTAAACCGAGGATGTTAATGCCTGCTAGCTAACCGGGAAGGGGGTTATTAGCAGTCTTAGTTACTTCCGGTATAAGACCGGTAGCGTTAGGGTTATCGGTAGGGTCCGATATACTATAATTAAATAGATTATACTATTATTGTTAAAGGGGATCGTAAGGGTCGTTATAAAGGTTGTCTTGCGTTGCGGACGCACTATTGTTCGACGTAACTCTTTTTCTTGTCGAAGTAAGACGGGATTAAACAAAAGCTAGGAAAGAACTTGTCGGCGGCTACCGAGAGCTAGCTGTGTCGTAATAGCTTCGTCGGCTCTAACTCGCGTAGGTTCCTTATTCTTAGCATAAAGGATCGTCTCTAGGTGTAGGCAATAGAATCCGCTAGGGATAAAGATCCGTGCACTTTTCGACGATTAGGCTCTGCCTCTTCTACCTTGCCAATCTGTGATTAATCGTTTAATTACTAATTAGTGTTAGTTAGTTAAATAAATAAAGGGGTTGTAAACTAGTTGGATTTTAGTCTATAATATCTATTAATAAAGGGGCGACGAATAGCCCCTTTATATAGCTTATAAACGCGTATATTAATAAGGCCCGAAGCCGGACCTTTGCGAGCCCTTGTATGCGACGTCGGGGCTATGCCTATAAGGGCGATTAAGTTAATAACTTAATTATCGTAAGGGCGGCTGAGTTAGTAACGCTATCACCGGGGTCCCTAATGCATACGATGCATCGTGTGGTTAATAGCGCATCCGTTTAGGCGTTGCCTACACGTAATCTATTTAATCACGTAGATTACAACCGTGCCTAAAGAACGGATATCCCTTATTCCTATAGGTATAGTATTAAAGTTAAAGGTTTTATTATTCTTAAAGAAGTTGTTTTCTAATATAGTTATATCTTTTAATTTAACGACCTTTTTTCTACTATAGTCGTATATTTTATAGGCTATATCTTCGTAGCTAATTACAATTCCTTTATAGGCTCGTACGTTTAGTTTATCACTAAGTGTCTTATTCTTATAGTATATAATGCTTCCGAACATACGGATCTTTTCTATATCTTCTATAGTAAGGGCTCTATTTTCTTTCTTTTCTAAAGGGCATATATACCCTAAAGCAATATAGAGAGATCGAATGTATATGTATGTAGCTGCTAAAATAGCTTTACCTTAAAGATATTTAGGCAGTTTAGCCGTATAAAGCATAGATCTAACTTTATTAAGTATTATTCTATTTATACGCTCTATGCTACGGTTCGAGTAGGGGGTAAACGGTAGACTCGAGTTGAATTTTATCCCGTCTTTAAGGGCATATGGTTTAATATTATAGAAGAGTTCTTTTGCATTATCTAAGAAGACTTCTTTTATCTTTATTTTATTCTTATTATTCTTAAGTTCTGCTTTAAATTCTAGAAACTTAAGTAGGCTTTTAGCTTTATCTTTTATAAGGTAGATTCTTAGGTACTTAGAATAGGTATTAAGAAAAGACATAAAGTATTTAAATTTATCGTAGGTAGGGACTTTAATAAGGCCCTAGATATTAACGTTTATTTTATTAAGAAAGAGATATAGTCGTTTCGAGGGAGTTTTCTTCTTTTTATCGGTATGTTTAGCCTATATATAAGCTTCGCATTGTTTTATAGCTATAATATCTTTTTAGTCTACGGATATGTTTAGGTATAGTCTACGGAGGTATCGGTATAGGGATTTATAGCTAAGATAGCCTAGCCGTTTATGCTAGAGAACGAGGTCTATTTTCTTTTTTCTCTTAGGTGTTTTTATTTTAGGTGTTTTTATTATATTAGTTAGTATAGTATCTTAAAGTATAGCGTTGTCTATTGTCTCTCTAGGGTTATATTATATATTGTATATTTTATTCTTAATTAGAAATCGTGTTTTCTTTATATCTAAAGGGATATAGTATAGTCCGTTTTTAATAAAACCGGTTATCAATTGCTTTAGATTTTTATTAAGGAGGGATATAGAGTCCGGGTCTATTAAGGCGTATGTGTTTATTATAGCTAATTGGCTAATTATATTAATGCCGATTCTAGGTATTTAAAGGCAATTTCTAAAGGTATATTATTAATTACCATTTAGGAATTTAAAGATAAGGTCTCTAGCACCTCGTATAATAATGAAGGAAGCTTTTCCCTAGGTTACGGTAGTATATATTTCCTTATAATTAAAGAGAAGAGTATTATTCGAAACTATATGCCTAGTAGCCTTAGTATCGAATATAAAGTTATAAAAATTCCTAATCCGTAAAGCAGCCCTATCGACCTTTAAGGTTACCCTTAAAATTGCCGAGAGAAGCGGCTTTAGAGGTCCTATTATTTATTTTCTATTAGAGGAGGACTTTATTTTTATAAGGGTATAGAGAAGGATATTTTTAGAGGGAAATAGGGTATAGGAAGAGAAGGCATAAAGAGGGACTAGTATTTTATTAAGCAAAGCTTGCTTTACGCTACGAAGAACATAGAATGTGTGTAAGTTACGGCAAGCCGCTTTGCTTACTTAATATGTGTAGTAAGCTTTTGGTTGTAAGGGTCCCTTATATCAACGAAGTGCGGCTATTAGCTAGCCCTAAATGACGCGCTATAATTGGCTAGAGTCTAAAAATCCAGTGCGCTAATTAGCTATATTTCCCCCGGGGTTCAACCGGCTAAAAAATACTCGATTTCTATTAGTAACCCGTCCGGTAGGGCTCATCCCGAAATGTTAACTAATAAAAGCCTATACGGCTATTGCCTACCCCTAGCTATAGCAAAGCTTCGAAAAAAAATAGCTTAGTGCCGCGGGCATAGCAAAGCTTTGCTTATAGTTATACCCGCGGCACCAAGCTATTTTATAGTATTAAGGGTATAGAGGAGAGTATTAAGGGTATAAAGGAGAGTATCGAGGGTATAGAGGAGAGTATCGAGGATATAAAGGATATAAAGAGTATAAGGAGGGGTATAAGAGAACTTATAATACTAAAAGCCGACTTTAAGACAATAAGGACTTTGCTAGACTTAGGAGAAGATACTAAGGGGGCCTTTCTCTTCCGGAGTCGAGAGGTCTAAGGATAAGCAGCCGGGCGAGGAGTAAAGGAGGGGGAACTCTCTTAAGAGTTTAGGATAGGCGTAGGCCTCTTATAGCTCCTATTAGTATACTCCTTAGGCTCCCTTTAAGAGGAGAAGGAGGGCAACGTCTTAGTAGTAAATCCGGCGGCCTTAGCCTTATCCCTATTCTTTAGTTTCTAAAAATAATTCTTTTCTATATGCCTACGCTTTTTATAGTAAGAGTATATAGGAACTTTATTATTAATCGCTATAAAGAGGTGCTTATTAATCTCTAAAGCTTTAGTTCTCTTAAACTCGTCGATAAGAAACAAAGAGAGGGACGTAAGGGTATATACCGTAATAACGGTATAAAGTATTTAGGTTATGTTTATAATATAACTTAAGAAAGAGCTATTTAGACTCTTAAGGATCTATATTATTATTACGATCTCTAGGATTTAGATCTCTTTAGTATTTAGCTTATCGTAGAGCTCTTTTACCTTATTTAAGTAAGTCTCGATAGATAGTTTACCTTTAATCTTCGTATTAAAGAGCTCTTTAATAAGAAGGAAGTTTAAAGTAACGTTTACCGGGTTATATAAGAGCATCTTAAGCCGCCTTTATAAATATATAATACTTTATCTAAGAAAGAGGACTATCGTCGACTATTAGGCGTATAAGTGCTAGATAGTCTTAGGATTTCGTATAGAAAGCGTTAAGGATTACGGGAGTAAGCTTCTTACGTATAAAGACGGTTTCTATATGTAGAGACTAGGCAGAAAAGTTAACGCTCCCTTTAAGCTTAGTAAATAAGTAGTCCTTAAACGAACTTATTTTCGGCGTTAAAAGGTATTAAAGGAAATTCTAAAGAATTTAGAATCGACGGACGAAGGCAAAAGTAGCGAAGGAATCTTTAAAAGAATTTTATAAGTAGGTTTTTCTACGGAAGATAGTAGTTAGAAAAAGGTATATACTAGGGGCGAATTAGGGCGAACGAGGAGAAAGGGGGGATAAAACACTAAGAAAGTAGTAATATATATAAACTTAAGGTAGCTTAAGAAGGCAAAAGGCCTAACAAGGCAAAGAGGAGGTCGTAGTAAAGGGACGGTTGTTTTTAGTATAGCGGCGAGTAATCTAAAGGATCTAAAAAGGGCTTTAGGTAAAAAGCAACTTAAAGCTTAGGCAGAGATAGGGATTATAATAAATAAGAGCCTAAAGGGAAGCTTAAAGGTATAGGATTACGATAGTGCAAAGAGTATTAAAATAAATATAGAAATAAAAGAGAAAATTATTATTAAATTGCTTAGTAAAGGTCTATCTAAAGGCGGACTAAGGTCCCTTTATATAGCTAATTCTATACGAATAAAGGTATATATAACTTAACTAATTATAGTTATAGAAAGCGCTATTATTTATCTATATAATATAAGTAGTGTTATCTTATCTAGTAGCTAAGTTATTATATAATTAAATGCGCGAGTAATACGAGGCAGTGTGGATAACGCCGGTTGACCGAGTTATAAGTTATAACTTACATACCTCTATCTCTACTTACACTATATACTTCGGGCTTCGGTATCTTAGCCATTTAGGAAGCTAATGCGACCGGATGACTTACGTTATATGCAATAATGCAAGGCGGCTCTAATGCATATCTTTATGCATTAGTAGGATAAACCAATTAGGAGATATCTGCTCCCTTATATATCCCTTATCCTTTATTCCTATACTAGCAGTCTTTATAAGATCGTGAAAAACAGCCTAAACAAACGTAGCAATAAGGGCGCAATAAGGGCTAAATAGGGACTATAGCCCGGTTAAACGGGCCGTATTATTATCGTAGATCCGGCCTTTCTAACCTTACAACAGCCTTAAACAGCCGTACAACGTACGGAAAAAGAACGTTGAAAAACTGTATATTAGGTCACGATGCCTAATAGATACAATTCGTGAATATAAATCGTTAGGAAGGCAATAGTAAGAGGCGAAATAAAGCAGCAGATAGAGTTATCTTCGGGCCGGGAAAAGAGCGTGAAATAGAGCGTGCTAAAAGAGCGTAAAACAGAGCGTGAAATAGAGCGTGTTCGGGCCGGGAAAAGAGCGTGAAACGAAGCGTGAAACAGAGCGTGTGTTCGGGCTGGGAAAGAACGTTGCCGGAGAGTAGTAGGGCCGGCATAGGACGTTGCCGGGGCGAAACAGGGCTTGTTTTAAGAGGGAGCAGGGCGCCGAAAAGGGGAAGCAGGGAACACACTCGCAATCTTTAAACTAAGAACAAAAACAGGGGCACAAAGAACAAAGGTCGCAAAGAACGTTATCTCGGCCACTAGGGAGCGTCGGAAAGGGTTAGCTAGCTAAACGTGCCGGTGCTATCGTCGTTATTATCCTCTTTGGCTAGGATGTAGCCTTATTATAGTCCGTAGCCTCGTCCGTACGCTTGACTAGGACCGGGTCTCGAGCGTGCGGAACCTCGTAGATATCCCTTAGAACGACCTCTTATACGGCCGTACTAGTTAAAAAGCTAGTCGGGGCGGCGTGTAAGGTGCGTTTTAAGGGAGGAGCGGAGGTCGGAAAACAGTTCCTTAATGCGTATAGCCGGGCGGAAAAGGGCTAGTTTAAGCTCCGGAACACCTCGGCAGGCCCGAACGAAAGTCATTAGCAGCGGCTCGTTTGTTTCCGGGTCCTAGTTTGCGAAGGAACTACTAAAGGCTCGTTAGCAAAGCTATAGCTTATTAAATAGTAGCTTAAGTACCTCTTGCATAGGTTTCCTAGGGTTTTAGGTCTAGAGCTTTTAGAATAACATTATAGTCTATTCCGTAAAGTACTATTCCTAATAGACGTCGAAGCGGCGTTTAAGGGCATTATATACGGCCTAGAACGACGTATCCTAATTAACGTGCCGGATATAGTAGTCCTCGGCACGGCCGGCGAGGATTTAACTAACTAGCCCGTAGAACTCGCTAAAAGCGACTCGTAGGCTATAGTAAGTCTATATAAAGAGCCGGACCTTATCGTTTAGGATGTCGTATAGGTCTCCTATATAGTTATAGTCCTTTTTTTACGCCTTAGCGAATTCCAGCACGAGGTTAGCGTCGGTAGGAGCGTTTAGGACCTCGGGCGGCGGCATTGTTATATATGCCTTAAGGGGGAATTTAGGGATAGGGGCTAGGACGGCAGGGACGCGGGGAACGGCGGCAGGAATAGCGGCAGGAATAGCGGCAGGCAGGAACGGCTGGGCGGCAGGCTGGTACTAGGCAGCCGGGGTAACGAACTCTCGGTGCCGGAACCGGTGACTTATCGGATAGACCGTGTGTTGTGCAGCCTAGTGAACGACGGTAGGGACTTAGCCGGGGATAAAGCGGTCGGGAAACGGTCCGGGAATGACTAGTGGTAGCGGGCCGGAAACAATAGGCGAGGACGGCGGCGGAGCTATTGTTGCGGGAGCTACTAACGCTACGGCGGCGGGCGGCGACGATAACAACAATCTGGCAGCTTCTTGAATGCTGTGGACGGACGAGGGTGGTACCGTTAATGCAGCGGCGGCAGCAGCTATAGCCGCTTCGGGCTAAGCTAGCGGCTCTTCGAGGTTTTATAAGGCGACGAATTACGCTACGTTTAAGCCGTTCTTTCTATTAACGTAGATGCCGCGCCTATTTAAGAGGTTCTTTAGGACTTTACGGTATTCCTTATTAGCCTTCGTCTACGTTGCTTCGGTCTACCCTTCGAAGTGCTCTTAAAAGTCGTCTAGTATATCGGGGCCGCGGGCGTATACGTTAGCCTCGCAAACGGCTAAGAATCTAGCTACTAAGGTCGTTACGACGACCTTTTTGTCTTCTAGGGCGACCTAGGTATCCTAATAGCTAATGTCGATATGCTTATAGAAGGAGCCGTAGATCGGCACGTCCTTTATCTACTCTTCGAGCAGGCTACGCTCTATAAGAGCCGGGCTCGAGGTTAATATCTTATTCCTAGGGTGTTCTTATTAAAAGGAGCTTAAAGCAGTAAGCGGAATATATGTTAGTGCCGGGGTAAAGCAGGTCTAATGCCGGACCGGAATAGGGCGTGGCCGGGTTCTTATAAGTCCTGCTTCTAAGCGGCAAAGAGCAAAGCAGCGGCAAAGGGCAAGGCAGGGAGGCATATACTAGCAGTTCTTTAAATAGCAAAGAACGACTAGTAGGCCGGGCTTAAAGCAGTAAGCCGACTGTGTGTATAGATTCCGGGCTTAAGGGAGCAAGCGGACTATATATAATGCCGGGTCGGAAGACGGCGGGGTGTTTATTATACATAAGGGTCTTCGTAATGGTTTTATCGGGAGCAGACAGCGGGCTTTTAGTTGTTTTACGTAAGGGTCTTTACGCGATAGCCGTAATCAAATGGCTTATGTTAATCGAATGTCCCGTGGTTTCGGGAGTATTTGTCGGGGTCGCGATAGGGTCTTCGCGATAGGGTTAGTCGTATTCCTTAATAGCACAAGCTTCTATAAAGCGGTAATCCTCGAGGGTAGTATAACACCCTTATCAGCGTTATTAACGCACTCTTCTTAATAGCACGAGCTTTTATAAAGCGGTAATCCGTTAAAGGGAGCTAGGGAATTTTCTTTAGCGGCTACCGAAAGCTAGCTATTGTTATTATAATAGCCGTCGGTTCTAGTTCGGGAAGATCCTTCGTTCTTAGCACAAACTGCCCTCTCTAAATATACGGATTAGGATTGTATTAATCGGATCCGCGTACGTTTAAGGGTTAAGGGGTCTGTCTCTTCTACCTAGCTTATCTATAATTAAGCGTTTTAATCACTAATTAGTATTAAAAGGGCTCTACTACGGTAAGCAGCCGGAAGCGAACCTATCGCACGTGTGATAGTATACGGTTTAGGTTCTTATTGTCTTATTAAGCTAGGAAGGAAGAGGGAAAATAGGGCCCCTTTATAGGTGCTAATATAGCCTCGTTGCACGCAGGTAATTACGTGGGATCACGTGGCTGTAACTACCTTACACGTATCCCTTATCTCTTGTTCTTATAAATAGGGTAGTAACTAGTTATAGAAGCTTAAGAGGAGTCTATAAAAGCCCGTAGAAGCGCTACGCGTTATTATAGAATTAGCCGGGAAACCGTAAGGCAATAGCAGTAAATTATAACGGTAGAGAAATATAGTTATAGGGGGATTAGCGTAGAGTTAGTTTCGATTTTTCCCTAGGTTATAAAGGTCTATATTCTTCTAGTACGTTTTGCCTATTCTTTTAAGTTTTAGTAATACGTATAGTAAGGTTTCCCTTATAGGCGTTAAAGTCGGCTACTAGATCTTAGGAGTCTATTTTAGTTACTATAAGCTAGGAATTATAACTACTTAGCTATCCTTTCTAATATATAAGGTACTCTTGCCTTGCCTTTCTGCGATTGTATTTTTGTTTACGTAAATCTAAGATACGGTCTACTTCTTAATATAAAGTTTCTTCGGATATAAGACCTAAGCGTAAGTTTAGTTTCTTAGCTAGGCGAAGTTAAACTATAGAAACAATAGGGTAAGTTTTTATTAAGTTATCTATATCTAGTCGATAGGCTAGGTGCCTAATATACTCTACGATCTTAAAAGGACTTATTGTTCGTTTAGTAAGCTTAGCTATTCGTCTATCGGCGACGGAATAGCCTTTGCCGAATTATAGCTATGCTTAGTCTTTTAGTTTAAACTCTAGTTTATAATATTTACTATTGTAGTAGCGCTTTATTGCCGCTTAAGCATACGCAATAGAGATAAACGCTTAATCACATAGGAACGCTTTCGACTTTCCGGTTAAAGAGTCGGTAAAGGAGGCTATCGAGGCGGCGCTCCTATCGAAGCAAGCGTTAAAGTCCTAGGCCGACGTAGTCGCGCCCTTAACGCGACGCTAGCCCGTGCCTAAAGGAGCTAGCGGCAGCTATAGTAGCGGGGCTAATAGCGAGAAGCCGACTCTCGCCCGCTACGAAAACTAGCTTACGGTCCGATATAAGGGGATCGCTTTAGATCTCTAATATAGAACCCCTTAAGCGATCGTTAACGACGTTAATCGCGCCCTTAGGGAGCCCGCTGTAAAAGCGGCGCGGGTCCTCCGTAGCGGCGATATCGCGCTTATATTTAAGCAGAATGTAAAGAAGTATAGGGCGGATAGGGAGTAGCTAGAGAAGGCGTTTAGGAAGGAGACGATGCTATCCTAAGGCGGCTTTACAGTAATAGTAAAGGGCGTCCCGATAATAGTCCTCTAGCGAGGGGACGACGCCGCCCTAGCAGCCGAACTAGCTAAGGCGAACGACGTCGAGGTTATCTACCTCTACCTTAAAAGGGCTTATATAAGGGCGGGCATAAAAGCGACCTTAATTATTACGGTAGACGGCGTAGAGGCGGCGAATAGGCTTTACGACTTTAGCATAGTAATATAGGCGAAGATTTTCGATATAAAGCCCTTCGACGATATAATCCGGCCGAGGCAGTACTATTAGTGTTTTTAATATAGATACGTTACGAAGTATTATACGGCGAAGGCGACGTACGGGCGGTATACGTTAAGACTATACGACGAAGCTATATACGCGGCTACTATTAGGCAGATCCCGTACTAGTATACCCTCTATAGGGGGAGACACGCGGCATAGGATAGGCACTGCCCTAAGGCGGAGAAGCTTTAGGATAGGGCTTAGGAGGCATACTCTTAAAGGCTAAGGCGTTTCGCCGCCGCGGCGATGCCGACGATACGCCTTAAGCAGGCGTCGCCTTATGCGTAGCCTTTTCCGCCTCCTACCGCGCCGTAAGCGTCGCCGTTAAAACGGCGACGATAGGACACCCCCCCCCCGCTACCTGCCCTTCCCCCTAGCCGACCTCGGGACATTACGAGGGCTAGTCGGGCGCGAGGCTAGTCGACTATTCGCGGGCTTCTATAGTCGCGGCCGGCCTTAGCGTCGGTAAGGGCTCGCACCGCTATAGTCGAGGCCGCGCCCGCTCCTAACGACGACCCTTTCTCCGACCCCCCCTAATGTTAGATATCTTTTACTAGAATACCGTAAGGATAGGCGCGAATATATACCTCGCGCTCGCCGCCCTTAAAGCGTATAATATTATAGTACTTTAAGAGACACCGATTAATAGTAAGAGAAAAGCCCCGGCGTGCCTAAGGCGGTGCGACTATAGGCTCGTCTTTAGGGCGACCTAAAGCGCGCTATACGTCTATAAGAGGTACGGTATCGATATATAGACGAGCGACTAAGGTATAGACTAGTATAGCGTTACGTTTACTAATTTTAATACTATAGTTTTTTTAGTTTACTCCCCGCCGGTTAACTCCTCCCTCCCGACTACTCCGCTCTTAGACCTCGCGACTAAGTCGTTACGTACCCGTTGCGTCTTCGTCGGGGACTTTAATAGCTATTACCCGCTCTAAGACGCCTACGGGCGTACCTTTAGGAATAGCGAGGACCTCCTAAAGCTAACGACGCGTTAGCGCCTCGGGCTTATAACCTTTAAGGGCTAGGTTATACGCATCGCCTCTAAGGGCCGGAGGAACGGCACGATAGACCTCGCTTAAGCGTCTCGGGGTTTAAGCGTTACGTACCGCGGAAACGTAGGCCTTATCGGATCGGATTATATATCGCAACGGCTAGAGGTAGACATAGGGCCGCTAACTTATCGGCCGGCGGCCTAGACGATAGGACTTAACCGCCTCTAAAGGAAACTCGACCCGGATAAGGCCTAAGCAGCAGCTATCGTAAAGTTCCGGCCGGGGGCTACGCTAACTACGCTTACGACCCCCGAGGAGGTCGAGGCGTACGTAGACTAAGTAGTCGCTTAGTTAACTAAGATTGCGAAAGACTATATACCTAAGGCCTAGGGCCGCGCCGACGGCGGCCGCCCTAACTAATAGACTATAAAGGTAGACCGGTGCGATAGGGAGGCTAAATACGCCCTCCGGGCGTTCTTAGCGTCCGGCAACTAAACGACCCGTAAGATATTAGACGAGGCGAAGATAGCCCTCCGGCGTGCCGTCGTTGCTATATAATAAGACTCCTAGCGGGAGCTTACCTACGATTTAGCCGCTAATTAGGCCCTCCTCTAAAAGATCGAGAGGTAGGCGCGGCTTTAAAGCGGCAGCCTACTATAGGCGATATATATCCCGGACTTAAAGAGACCGAGCGACCTAAACGGGCCGGCCCGCACTTATAAGGAGAAGGCAAAGACCCTCGTAGCCCGGTTTTTCCTACCCCTAGTAGCGAGAGGCGAAAGGAGCCCCCGAGCTGCCTAGGAGGCCTATATAATATCGTAGCGTTTTATAGTCGGCGACGTTAGGTCGGCGGTTAAGAAGATAGCGTTATAAAAGGCCGTAGGGGAGGACGGCCTCCTAGTTAAGCTTATTCTTATTAAGGCTTATAAAGAGCTATTGCTTAAGGTGCTTACGGTATTGCTTAACGCTAGTTACAACGTCGGACATTTTCTAAGATAGTTCCGATATACGGCTATTATCGTCCTGCCGAAGCCTAGGAAGATAGCGGCCTAGCTCTAATAGGCCTAAGGGTAGAGACTAATCTCTCTCCTTAGTACGGTAGGGAAGATCCTTAAGGCTATAGTCGCGAGGAGGATCGTAAACGTAGTAGAGGCGTATAACCTCCTGCCCGAAGGGTAGATAAGGAATAAGACCGATAGGTCTACCGAGACGGCGATACGACTTATAATAGAGCTCGTAAAGACGACGTAGGCCTAAGGAGGGGTAGCGTCGTTCCTCTAGCTCGACCTTAAGGGAGCTTTCGATAGGGTAGACTATACGTACCTAGTCGAGACCTTCCGCTAGAGGGGTTTCTTAGGCTAGGTTATCGCGTAGGTTAAGAGCTTCCTTAAGAGGAGGACGGCCTAGCTCTACTTTAACGGCGCGCCGGCGGAGACCTAGGAGGTGCCTACGGGCGTGCCTTAAGGCTCGCCCCTCTCTTTAATCCTCTTCCTCCTTTATATCGCGCTACTATACGACGACCTTAAGCCGGAGATAGGGGTTATTACCGTCGGCTTCGCCGACGATATAAACCTCCTAGCCTACGGTAAGACCGTAGCCGCGACTATATAACGCTTAAGGAGCGCTTAGAAGAAATACGATAAGTAGGTAGGGGAGGTCGGCGCTAAGTTCGAGCCGGAGAAGAGCGAGCTAATCTACTTTACGTAGACCTATAAGCCGATACTAACGAAGCTTCGGCTTAAGACGAATATAGTCCGGCCGGTCGAGGACGGGAGGTTCTTAAGGGTTTAGTTTAACTAAAAGCTGCGATAGAAAACCTAAGTTAGGAAGCTTAAGACGAAAATAGGCATATAAGCGCTAGCCTTTACTAGGCTCGCGGCGTTTATATAGGGCATACGGCTATAAAGCGCGAGGACGGTCTACGCTAGTATAGTTTAAAGCGCGCTCGCCTACGGGGCGTCGACGTTCTATAAGCCTACGCTTAAAGGAGGGAAACCTACCGGCCCGGTAAAAGCGCTTATAGTATACTAGTCGAGCTGCCTACGGGTAGTAGCTAAAGCGTTTAAGGCGACCCCGATCTAAAACCTAGAGATATAGACGGCGGTCCTACCGCTCGACCTCTACCTTAACGACCGCCTTACGCGGTACGAGGAGCGAACTAAGGAGTCGGGTATAGCGGACCGGATCCGACGCGCCTATAAGAAGCCGGCGAGAGTACTGCTTTAACCCCGTCGGCCGACCCAGCCGCCCGGCCGGCCGTACGACGCGTGGCTTTAAGACTAGTGCCCTTAGGGCACTATAACGGAGGAGGCGGTCCTCCGCGATTAGGAGGCGCGCTAAAAGGAGGATCTCCGAGCGACGGAGGCGAAGCGATTACGAAAAGCACGGCAGCCGGTAGATATTAACCCTTACTTCGACCGGCCGAAGAAGGCACTAAAGGTATATAACGGGTTATATAAGCACGAGAGCTTTACGCTTATTTAGATTTAGACCGGGAAGATCGGTCGATAAGGGTTCTTATTTAACCGGAACGTCCCTAACGTTGACTTACCGCTCTATCGGTACGGGACTACGCGTAAAACCGCGTTCTACCTTTTCCTTTAGTGCCCTACTCTTACTAGCGCGAGGGCGGCCTTGCTAAAAGGCATCCGACGGGAGAGCGACCTTAAGGCGGCGCTTAACCGCCCTACCGCCGCGAAGCCGCTTATCCGGTAGCTCCTTAAGCACCGCCTACTATAGTAGTTCTAGGCCGCGATAGCCCTTACGGAGAAGATAAACCGCCGTAACGCCGGCGGGGGGGAGCTCTAGGAGTAGGACGATAAGGCTCTTAGCGCTAGCCCCCTTTAACGTTTATATAGGTTTATATATGTTTATATATTCGATTGTGCGCTTACTAAGATTTGTTTTTCTACGTTCTAACCCGCTAGGCGGGGCCTTAGCCCGCACCCTATCGCCCGCGTGCCGTCTACGCGCCGGCTTTACTAAGTTAGACTATCCGCCCGACCCTAACGCCCTTAGGCCTGCCCGGGCGGGGTAACCTTTATTAAGCACTAGACCGGCGGCAGTAACTAAACTTAATTAACCGTAGCGAATATAGGCCGCATCCGGCCCGACGTTAAGATAGATAGACGTTGTATAGGTTTTCCCTTAGGCCGCTTAGTTTTTTATATGCTAGCTAAATACAGGGGCACTAGGCCCGTTAGGGCAGCTAGAGTACTTTAATAATAATAATAATAGAGGTATAATAGACCGTTAATATAGAATAATAATAATCCCTTAATAGAGTCTTTTTCGCTAAGCTAGGCGATAATATCCGAATATCGTAGATCGTTATCGTAGCCGTCCTTAATTTTCCAGCGTAAATTAGGTTAGATAAAAGACTTAGTAAAGATATTAATATAGTCTATAGAGGTTTTATCCTCCTAGATTTAGTTAAGTTCCCTAAGTCCTAGTTCTACTAAGGCTTAAGATAGTAGCTAGGAAAGCGAGTCTACTAAAATATTTATAAGTATTACTATTTACCCTAATATAAATCTCTATTTAGCCTAGTAATACTTCGCATACAGCCGAAAAACGCCTATACCCTTTATAGCTAGCCGCGCCTACTTAATTATAGTGCGTATATATTACAGGCTATAGACTAATTCTTCCCGTATAGTCGTATACATCGTATCGTTATATCGCATCTATCGTTATATCGTATCGTCGTATCGCATCGTTATATCGCAACCTTATATCGCATCGTTATATCGCAATAAATACTTAATTAATCTCCTAAGCCCTCGCCGACGCCGCGCCTTAAGCCGACGCCGGCCTCGCCGACGCCGCGCCTTAAGCCGACGACGCCGGCCTCGCCGACGCCGCGCACGCCGACGCTACGCCCTAAGCCGACGAAGCCGACGAAGCCGACGAGCACGAGCTTAAGCTTCTAATTCCGCCGCTCCTACCCTCTACGACCTATAACTCCTTCGACGACCTTTATACCTTCCTTTAAACCTTCTATTATAAGAATAGCGTAGGCATTATTAAGCGAAATAGCTAGGGCAAGCGTATCGTTAATAGGGAGGCCTAGCCTATAAGTCGTATGCTGATTTACGATCGTAAGCGCTCTCGGCCCTTAAAGAGTATTAGGCTTCGCAACGCCTTTACTTAAAAGACTAAATGCCTTATAAAGATTATAGCAATAACGAAGTAAAGCTCTAATTAGCAGTAGACCTACCGTATTAAGGGCTATTATAACTACTCGTAGTTACTTTACCTATTGTAAGGGTCTTATACTATTAGTAAGATTAGGTCTACGACTTAATCCGTATTCTTATATACGAGCGGGGAAGAGGCACGTGCGGACGGGGAAAGGGGCTTGTGTAAATAAGGGGAAGGGGCTCGTGCGGATAAAGGTAAGGGGCACGTGCGGATAAAGGGGTACGTGCGTAGAGCTATATATCCGTATGCATAGGTGCGCTATAACTTAGTTCTTTATAGATAATTTCTATACCTATATAAAGGGCACTTATGTAATTACTCTACCTACCCTATTATAGTATTATCTTTCTCTCTTTTTTATAGACTAATTTAATACGATAACGTCCTGCTTTTATAATAGCGGCACGTATTAACTAAAACGATAGGCCGCTACAATAAAAGCAGCACGCGTAGTAATACTAGCTGCTATTATAGACTTACTAAACAACGATATAGAGGACGTCTTCGAGCAATAGGCCGAGGGGTCCTAGTAACTATAGCTGCGATAAGAGTTGCTAAATAAGCGGGCCTTAGCAAAAGCCCGCCTTCGATAGGAAATAATAAAAGCCCGTTTAAGCAAAGCGACGGCGGACGCCGCACCTTCTATAGCGGAAGAGAAGCGCCTTCTAGTGCTACTATAGAAAATAGCCGTTAATCTAGTTAAACGAAGGGGGTTACTAAAAGTCCTTAGAGTTAAAATAGGATCTATAGCGCCTACCTTTACGGATACGCTACTTACGCCTATAGCTACGTCGACGAACTCTCCTACGGATAAGGACGCTAGTATAGCTAACCTAAGGACGGCCTTTAAAGCTGCCTAGGCAAAAGGAAGCCTCTACCGTAGCCTATATAGGATAGTAAGCTAGAGTCTTTTTACTTTTTCCTATATCGCCTCTATAGTAAGTTTACCGTTAATAAGAAGTAAGGCCTTAACGGTTGCTATAATACCGCTTAGTATTCGCTGCTCTATACGCTGCCTAAGCCTTAGATATAGCGGATTTCTAGGTTTTAGGAGAGTAGCGGGCCTAGTAGCGCCTACGACCCCCGTGCCTTCTTTAACCACCTTATCTACGCGTTCGGCAACGTATAGGAGTAAGAGAAAGCGTAAGATAGGTTGCGGATCCTCTTTTAGAAAGACGGCTAGACGTTTAAGGACTTCCTTCCCGACTTTAAAAAGACTATTACTCGCGCCACCCGAAATAGCGTTTAAGGAGACAGCGCTAAGCTTATATAGCTACGGAATTCGATTACTCTATAACTATAGGAAATACTTATCCTAATCGAGATGCCTACTAACTTCCGGGAGTACGTAGGTCGCCTTATAAAGGTAGCCTAGAACTATAAGCTAGGCCCTAGCTTTTAGAAGTTGCGAAAGCACGCTAAGACAAACGGCGTTAGCAATAAGAACGGAGGAGTTATTACTAAAAACGCTATAACGCTCCTACCGCTTAGATCCGCGCCCGATACTATAGTAGACTACGAGGGCGACGTTATAATATCTACTACACGGTCCGCTTATAGAAAAGCGAGGATACTATCCGCCGCCTTAGGCAGCGCGCCCTCCTCTTCTATATAGCGAGCTAAGTAGGTATCAAAGGCGGAGCTTTAGAAGCGGAGAGAGGAGGGGCTTTACGTACGCTATAGCGCGGATTTAAACCGCTTTAAAGCACGTTAAAATTTATAACTGCTAGGCCCGATAGGAATTCTTACGTAACACTTTTAACATTAAGTATATTCCTTCTAACGGGATAGTTATAGATAGATTAACTAAATTACTTTTATAATAACGTTTCTAGACGTTCCTTCGCTAACTTCGACTTACGGATATTTCTTCTAAGATTTAAGAAGAAGTTAATAATAATTCTAACTAGCCGGAAGTTATTCCCTTCTAGCTAGGGGGGTATATTAATATTACCGTCTTCCCTTTCCCTATTTGCTTTCTACTAGGAAATCCCCGGTTCTTCCCTAGATTCTACTAATTCCACGGGCTTCTACGGTTATTTACCCCGCACTTTCACAGGCGTATTTACCTACTTTTCTACGGTTATATTTCACCGTGATTTTACGGTAATTTTACGGTTATTTATATAGTCTTTACCCGTAAAATCTCTTTCCTTCTATAGTCTTCTACCGTAGAATTCTAATTCCCTTCTACGGCTTCTACCATAGAATTCCTTTATATATTTACGGCTTCTACCGTAGAATTTACTAGTCTTCTACTAGACTACGTTTTATTTGCTAACTATATAACTTATTAGTCGTACGGCACGATCTATTGTTTTTCCTACCGATCCGTCCGTTCGATTATTTACGTTACCTGTTTTTCCTTAGGTCTATATAGCTGATTTCGTCCGAGGATTTTTCCTATATATAGAGACTAGTTAGCCTCCCTACTAGATAAGATAAGAGCTATTATTCTTAGTGATTTGCATTATTTTGCAGCTTTTAATCCTTCCGTGCAAAGCTGTTTTTAGCCTTAGAGCCTCTCTTCTACTTAATTGCTATTACACTAATGTCGAGGACCCGACTGCCTAGCGTTCGATATCCTCGTGAATAGCTTCTACGGCTACTACGTTCGTATCCTCGTCTATAGCCTCGTCTAAGACTACGGAATCCGCCTTATCTACGGTTATTTAAGTATCTTCGGTCTAGGTACTATTAATCCTTATGATTAAATACTTTATCCTATAGGAACTAGGCCGAAGGGTTACGTGCTAGGTATATCTTAATAGACGCACGTAAGTCTATAAATACGGTTTCGACCTTTTAGGCAGGCTTAAAGAGAGCGTATTCTAGCTTTAGAACACCGCGGCATACGTTAATAAGCGACGTACGAAGTAGTATATTACTATCGTAGTCTTTACTAAGGGCTCTCTAATATAGCTAGAGCTTATAAAAGAGAGTCTATAGCACTTTGTAAAGTAGTATAGATAGGTTTTCCGTATAGACTTTATTAAATATCGTGGTCGTCTAATTAGTAAAGTAATAACTATAGTTAACGTCTATATTGAAATGCTGCTTAATAGTATTATAGGTTATATAGAACGATATAATAAACTTAATAAACTTAATATATTAGATATAGAAGGTCTCGGCTCTATCCGTTAGAATCTAAGAGAATAGGTCATAAAATTAACTAGGTTAGACTTTAAGCTTATAGTAGGTCCTTATAAATAAGCGGACTTTATCGTCGAAGAGTTTATAGGGCTTTCCCGTATAGCACTTATCCTTTCTCTAGAGCTTAGCGAATTTCTACTAGAGGTCGGCGTTTATATCGATATAATACAGCTACCTACGCAACTATAGAGTCGGGAGGCAGGGATATATACACGATAGATAATGCATTTTAGCTCGGGGACTATTTAGGCATTAGTCGCTAACTAGTCCCTAATAACCCCTCTCGAGGCCTAAGGGTATATCCCTAAGGCCTTAATATATCTTAGAAGAGGGGCAAGCTTTAGTCTTACTATAAGAGGGCAACCGTATTATAATAAAGTATTATTTATACCTTTAACTATCGTTCCTACCTTCCTAAACGTACCTTTAGTCTATCTTCTTATAATTTCTAAAGCTTCTCTTTTTTAATTACCTAAGAGCGATAGCGCTACGTAGTAGGCGCGTTTCCGGACGTATAGGCCGCGTAGGCCGAATATATTATAGTAGCTATCGAGTTACTAGCCTATCGCCGTTACCTCGCGTAACGGAACTAATATTAGAAGATAAATACACTAACTTATATAAGGGCTATAACGAGCGTCTTAGGACGCTATTACTAATTTTTTCGCTGCTTAAGGGGGCCCGATCTATCCCCTCGCGAAGTTAAACGTAAGCCGGCCCTTTACGACCTACCCTTCCGCATATAGATATCCTAATAGCTCTTTAAGCAAAAGCCGTAGAGCTTAAGGAGGAGAAGAGATTAAGAGATAGGATTACGGAACTTCGAGAGGAATTTTCGTAGTAGGGTGACTTATTTAGCAAATACTTATATAAACGTCGTATATAGTTAACCGAATCGAGGGAGAGTTATAGTAAGGAAAGTAAAATAAAAAACATTCCTTAGTTATTATAACCGATTAACCCTTAAAAACGTCTCGATTAGATTAGCGATCTTAAGGATGCCTTTATCGCTACTCTACGTCGTTTTAAGCGTAATAAGACTAAAATCTTATATACCCTTAACTATATATACGTAGACTATAAGGCGAGATAAAGGCGATACCTCGATAAAAAGCTCCTTATAGAGAGGGAATTGCTTTATATTAACTAAGATAAATTTCGTAACTAAACCTTAATTTTAATTAAAGATACTACTAATCGCGAGACTCTTTTAGGTACGTAACTATAGGAAGCACGCTAACGAGAGGGTTAGTCCCCCCTCGATTTTAGTCTTTACTTAGATTCCCTTAAGTAATACCTAGAACGTCCGTTAGAAAAAACTCATATACTTTCCTTTTTTACGAAGTTACGTCCCGATCTTTAGGACTAAATCTCCCTTTATTTAGCTTCTATTTAAGATAACACTCGTAAGGAGATAGTCTAACTCGCTTAACGCTTTTAAGATACTTTAGGAAATAAAAAGCGCTTAGTAAAGCTAACTAACGATTAGTTAACCTCTACTTAAGGGGTAAGAGGCTCCCGTTCGATAGGCTATCACCGACGTAAAGGCCGAAATAGATCTACTAATAATTATTAAGATTCCGACGCCGCTAGATCGACCTTAAATAGCCGTAGAAACGATCGTAGCAACGGCCGTAGCAACGGCCGAGGAAATAGTCACAATAATCGCAACGGTAGGAATAGATATAGTAGGAATAGCCGTAGCAATAACCGGGGAGGAAATTCGTATAGAAACGGCGAAAGCTAATCCGGCATAGTTATTTATTAATATTATAAGAAACTAGGCTAGATATAAGCCGATTGCCAAGCGATAGCGAAAGCTAACCGAACCGTAGCCGATTTAAAGACGATAAAGAAAGAAGGAAACGCCTAAAAGTTAAAGTAAATGCCTCTCCTTCGACTAAGCTATAGGTAGAGGTAGTTAAAAGACTACGTGCTACTAGGAAGCTACTAAGGGGAATACTTTATAAAACTATCGTTAATCTTAATTATAGTAGTAAAGTAGACTTAGTAAATATAAATTTTACTTAAAAATAAGGGCTACGATAGCTTCCTTTATCGACTCTTAGATTAAAGGTAGTCGGGAATACGCTTATAAGACGATATAGAGTCTAGGAAGTTTCTATCTAACTCTAAGACAGTCGCTATAGGGAAAAGACAGTCACTCGCTCTTATACCGGCGTTAATAATAGATTAAAACCTAACGACGCATTAGTTTTACTTAATATACCTGCACTTTCTTAGGAATATATTTACCTCGTTCTTTTTAAGCGCGCTTAGTAGTTTAAACACTAAATTTCTAAGGTATTATTACGCTAGCCGTAGAAATCTTTACATAAGTACTAGAATAAGGCATAGGTCTATATAGTTATATTAGACCTAAATTTTATGCTATTTCCCGATAAAGATAATAACTCGGCGAACCCTAAGCGAATAAGGGAGGAAATACCGGCAACTCTTTTAGACTTTAAAGACGTGTTTTCTAAGCATAAGGCCGATTTATTGCTAAAGAAGAAAGGCACCGATTATGCGATTAACCTATTGCCCGACTTTAAGCCGCCTTTTAGACCTATCTACCCTCTTTCTTAATCCGAACTTTAGGTTCTTAAGGAGTGGTTAGATTAGTCCCTTAAGCGTAGTATTATTCGGAAATCTAAGAGTTCGGCCGGGGCTCTTATCCTTTTTATACTTAAGAAAGACGGTACTTTACGCTTTTACATAGACTACTAAAGGGTTAATAGCATTACCGATAAGAATCGCTACCTACTCCCCTTTATTTCGGAGATTATAGACCGTTATTAAAGGGCTAAGGACTTTTCGAAGATTGACTTAAAAAACGTATACTAACGCATCCGGATTAAAGGAGGGGATAAATAAAAGATAGCCTTTCGTACTCGCTATAGTTACTATAAGTATTTAGTATTACCGTTTAGATTAACTAACGCCTTTGCTATATTTTAGGTATATATTAACTAAGCTCTTAAAGGCCTTGTAGATACTATTTGCGTTATTTACCTTAATAACATTTTAATCTTTTCTAAGACCTACGAAAAGCATATAGAATACTTACGATAAGTCTTTAAACGACTAAGGAATACCGAGCTATTTGCTAATTTATCGAAGTGCACTTTCTATAAGTAGTCTTTAGAGTTTTTAGGATTTACCTTATCTATTAACGGAGTCGTAATAGACCTAGCTCGCATTAAGGCTATTATAAATTAGGAAGAACCTTATTCTTTCTATAATGTTTAAGTTTTTCTTAGTTTTGCAAATTATTACCGACGATTTATTTTAAGATACTCTAGTATTATTGCCCCTCTTACGACGTTGCTAAAAGGGAGTATTAAGGGAAGAAAGCCCGGACGAGTATAGCTAAACACTAGCAAATTAATAGCGTTTTATATCGTAAAGAACGCCTTTATAATAGCTCTACTTCTCCGATACCTTAACCCTTTAAGACCGATTCGCATTAAGACTAATGCCTTAATTTTTGCAATAGCTAGCATTCTTTTATAGCCTAATAATAAAGGCTACTATTATCCGATTGCTTTCTAATTACGGAAGTTTACTAGCCTTAAGCTTAACTATAGCACCCTTAATTAAGAGATATTTACTATCGTTAAGTTATTTAAACACTAGCGATACTACGTTAAAAGGGCGGCGAATACCGTAAAAGTTTTATTAAATCACTAGAACCTTTAAGGCTTTATAAAGTAAGTATCCCTTAATAGAAGATAAGCACGTTAGTGTATATACCTAGCTCTTTTCGAGTTTATGATTAAACACTAAGCCGGTAAATTAAATCCTGCCGATGCTTTATTAAGGAAGCTAGAGTTTATAGGCGAAGCCCTACCGTCTATAGAGCTACTCCTAGAACTATAATAGAAGTTAGCAGTTATTCGGTAGGTATATATAGCTATAGATTCTTTATAAAGCGACCTTAAGACGAGTTCTTAGGTCTTTACTATCTCTAAGCTTAACGAGATATCTTTACGTAACGAAAATGCATAAGCTTTTTAAGATTCGATCGCTTAGCATTTAGGAACGAGTCTAGCTAAGTTAGCTACTTAGGTTAAAGATATCGTTAGTTATAAATCATAGTGTTAAAGATAATTAGCTAGATTAGCAGCTCGTTGTAAAAGGGTCTATAAGAATAATATCTCCGAGCCCTTTTTTAAGCTCTTTAAGAGGACTTAAGCGGAAGATCCGTAGACTATATAGCGAGTATAGGCCGAAAGTACCTTAGAAGAAGGGGTAAGTCTTTAGTTATTAAGCCTAGATAGATATATTCTATATTTAGGAAGAATCGTAGTGCCTATAGAGGTTGCCTTAAGGTAAGAGCTTATTTAGCTCTACTATAACGATTCTTTTATAGGATACTTCGGAATAGCCCGTACGAAAGACCTTTTGTCCCGGAAATTCTTTTAAGAAGGAATAGCTTATAATATAAATAGCTATATGCGTTTATATTATATCTATTAAGGCGCCGTTCTAAAGCGGCATCGCCTATACGGCGCTCTTAAGTCGCTGCCTATTCCTATAAGACCTTAGGAAGAAGTCTCTATAGACTTTACTACCGGTTTTCCGGAGTTATAGTTTAATAGTAGAGAAGTTAATATAATATTAGGAATCGTTAACCGATATACTAAGTATAGCGTATTTCTCGCGGTCTTTAAGATAATAATAGCGCCTAAGTTAGCTAAGGCTTTTTATTATAAGATTAAGCTTATCTATAGAGTATTGAAAGGCATTATTTCCGATAGAGGATCTCTATTTACTAGTAAGTTTTAGTTAGACCTCTATTATATATTACGGATAAAACGTAGGTTATCGATAGCCTTTTACCTATAAACCGACGGTTAGACCGAACGGGTGAATTAGATACTATAATACTACCTTCGGTATTATACGAATGCCGAATAGAATAACTAGCTTCGACTACTACGAGAGGCTTACTTCGCTTATAATAATACGAAGAATATAACTATAGCCTTTTCGCTTAATAAGGCATTGTTCGGATACTAACTAGACTATTATATCTACCTTACGGACGATGCTATTAGTAGGGGAGTGCCTAAAGCGAGAGCCTATATCGGCAGATTAGTAGACTTAAGGAAAAAGCTAAAGACTTATTAGCGATAAGCTATCGAGTCGTAAAAGAAATTCTATAACCTCTATTATAAGCTACTTACCCTAAAGGTTAAGGACCTAGTAGGACTCTCTACGAAGAACTTACGCCTTAAGGACTAAAGAAGGAAGCTATTACTTAAATACATTAGACCTTTTAAGGTCCTTTAAGATATTAGCAAGCAGGCGTACCGCCTAGCCCTACTAGAAAAATACGACCGGCTTTATAATATATTTTATATTAGTCTTCTTAAGCCGTAGGTAGAAAGAGCTAGTAACTAATACCTTGGCGAATTACTGCCGATGCCTAACCTCGACGATGCCGAAGGAGAATAGTCGGTTTAATAAATTAAAGACTATAAGAAGAAGAAGGGCGTTACCTACTACTTAGTAAAGTAGGAAGGTTAGCTAGCCGAATACAACGAGTAGGCTGCTTAAGACGATATAGCGAATGCCTAGGAACTTATTAACGAATACTTAGAAATACGACTAAAGAAACGGCGGAAATTACGCATTACGAAATAACTTATTTTTAGCTTACCCTAGCTTTTCTATTCCTTCTCCGCGTTTCTCCTACTACTTTACCCTTATTCTTTAATATCTATACGGTAGAAGTCTCTTACTTCTATCTCGCTAGTAAACTCTATAATAACTAAGAGACGTTTTGCCTACTCGCCCCTCCCTTAGCGACTACTCTCCTTAATTATTTCGTATAGATCTTCGTATATATATTCTCGGCCTACCCGCTATAGGGTAAAACCCGCGTTACCGATTACTAGTCGCGTATAGCTTTCCGTCGCTCTTAAGATATATCGACATTTTATTTATAAGCTATTGTATTACGTCTACGGTCGGGATATATCTTACTTGCTTAGCCTAGTTAGTATAATAGTAATGCCAATAGTTATAAGCCCGGAAGCGAAGTCTATTTAAACCTAGCTATAACTTCTACTGCTATTAATATTCTTTCTTTAAACCCTACGTTAATTCGTTATTTTTTCGCTACTTTCGCTATAAGACGCTATATTTGCTACTTTAGGCCCGGTCGCACCTTTAGCGGCTGCGCGCTACCTTACGCCTTTCGGATCGGTATATTATATATTGTGATATTAGCCGGCGGCGCTTACTTACGCTAAGGCACCTTACGGCATTCGGCACGGCACATTCGGCGGCGATTGACATACGTTATCTAGCACGGTCGGATGACTACCGTATACGTAGGGGGGTATATCGACATTTCATTTATAAGCTATTGTATTACGTCTACGGTCGGGATGCATCTTACTTCTGCTTGGCCTAGTTAGTACAATAGTAATGTTAATATTGTTAAGATCTATCGGTCCTAGTCCGCTAGTCTATTTAAAACGGTCTTCGAAGTAATATCGGCTATAATAGATGCGGTAACGTAGGTAAAAGTATGGTAAATTCACCGGAAAGGGGTGGTTAGATGCATAATGTATATAAACAAACCGTAAACACTAAACTGCGTATAGGAAAACACTAATAGAATAGGGTAAACGTACTAACTAATCCTCCGCGAGTCGATTCGCTAGATTAAAGCACCGTTCTTAAAAGACATACTAGTCCTCTATAAGTTAATTCGCTAGATGTAAAGGCAAAGGCTTTACTGCCGTAAGTCGTAGCGTTAGTAGGCTAAAAATATAAGCCGTTAGAACTCTCTATGCGTAGAGAAGTTCGTCCGGGCTTATAACTATCGGACGCTAGGCAGTCGGGTCCTCGATATTTAGGTAATAGTAATTAAAAAAGAAGAGAGGCTCTAAGGCTTAAAACAGCCTACACGGAAGGATTAAAAGCTGTAAATAATATAAATTACTAAGAATAATAGCTTTTGTCTTTTCTAATAAGGAGGGCTAACTAGTCTTTATATAGGAAATCCCTCGGACGAAAACAGCCGCGTAGACCTAAGGAAAAGAGGTAAAAGAAAGAGTCGGACGGAGTCGCCGGTCGGAAGCGCCGGTCGTAAATAATAAATCGTATCCGTACGACAAATAGTTATATAGTTAGCAAATAACTAAACTAATAACGCAATAGTCTATTAGAAGGACTAGTTAATTCTATAGTAGAAGCCGTATCGGGGATTAGAATTCTACGGTAGAAGACTATAGAAGGGAAGGGATTTTACGGGTAAAGACTATATAAATAACCGTGAAATCACTGTGAAATCACCGTGAAGTATAACCGTAGAAAAGTAGGTAAATGCGCCTGTGGAAGTACGGGGTAAATAACCGTGGAAGCCTATAGAATTCCATTGTGGAATCTAGGGAAGAACTAGGGATATCCCGGTGGAAAGCAATAGGGAAGATAGTAATATCAATAAGATATATATCGGTATTTAAGACGATGTTTTATATATAAATCTTTAGCACTTAATACCCCCTATTCCACTCTATAAGCCGTTATTACGGCTAAAAACGACGTATAAACCTAATAGAAGATTAAGTTTATCTTTTTCTTTTCCGTTTCGTCCTAAGTAATCTATAGCTCGGCTATCTTTATCTAAATGCCGTCGAAATCCCCTATATCCCTAGATATTATTATAAGCACCTATAATTTTATTAGCGATTGTATCCCTACTTAAAGAGGAACGAGGAACTTATAGATTTATAAAGGTTACTACGCGAGTTATACTAAATGCACTTACTTAATCGCATATCTTTCTAGATATAAGAGAGTTTAACTATTCTAGTATTATCCTCTTTATCGCTAAACCCTTATATACTACTATTTAAGCACTTAATATAGTATAACTCGGTTATTTAGCACCCTTTTATATAGCGACTTTTTATAGTTACGGCCTTCTTAGCCTTTTTCTTTAGCGATATCTATTTTTAGAGATTCTTCGTATCGACGGTATCTCTTTTAGCATTCGCCTTTATATCCTCGTCTCTATCGTTTTCGCTAGACGACGAAAATGTTTTAGATTTAACAACCGTTAGCGTTATACGCTTAGCAATTACTTAATCTTCCTAAGACTCTACTATAATAGGTTTCTTTATGCTTATAAATAGTCCCTTAAATAACTAACGAAATAGTAGATCTTCGGTTTCTTCCTCTAATAAGGATGTCGATTTCTCTAATACATTCGGTATATTCTTCTCTACGAGGAGTCGTTCTAATAGGGTTATCTTCTCTTTAGTAAAAGTCCTCTCTCTATGCTTTTTCTTTAGTCTTATCTCTTCCTTTACTATCGCTATAGCGTCCTTAATTAATATAAGGGAGCAGATATCTCCCGATTGGTGTATCCTACCGGCACATAAAGATATGCATTAGAACCGCCGTGCAATATTACATACAACATAAGTCACCCGGCTGCATTAATTGCCCGGATGCTCGAGATACCGAATGCCGAAGTATGTGGTGTATGTGGGGACTAATGTGCGCATAGTCTACAGTCGGGCCCCGGTCAACTAGGGTCACCCACACCACCTCCTATTACTCGCGCAATTAATCACGCAACAACCAAGATACTATACGAGATGAGACCACATGCACCTAGCATAGAATTGATAGCGCTTTCCATCCCAACAATTAGTTAAGTCATATGTACCTTCATTCCTATGCAAATTGGCTATATAAAGGGATCTTAGTCCGCACCTAGACAGACTATAACCAAGCGATTCCACATCCTCTTCTCTCTCTTATCTTTGCATCTTCCTCGACACTTTCTGCATTGCCGTGATCCTCTGCCTCTAAGCTTTCCTTTAGGCTCTTATTATTAATACTCTATTAGCCGATAACTCTAGAACTTAAGCTATAACTAAGCGACCTATCGGCTGAATTTAATCTATCTAGTTTCCTCGCTTTCGGGGCGTCTCTACCGTTGCGCTTGCCTTTAGCTTAGGACCTATAGCGTTAAACTAATTCGGAATATGCTCGTCTAATTTAGAATATGCTCGTCTAATTCCGAAAGTGCTTCTCTATAAGATCTCGGTATAGTTATATAATAAGAAAAGAGAAGAAAAGACTTTATATATAAAGAGCAGCACTCTATTATAGTTCGCTAACTATACGTAGGCGACTAGCTACCTATTGCGTAGTAACTATTATAACGCGCGACTAATACGATAATTATTATAATATATATAATAATAACTATCGTCTTTAATTTTTACACTACGTTTAATCCTATTTTAGCCTTATTTGCTATTACGACTTTATTCGTACCTAAAGCTATCCTAGCGTCTAAGGCGTCCGCCTTAGAAGGGGGGGATAATTATAATACAGCTACCCGCGTAACTATAGAGTCGGGAGGTAGGGATATATACACGATAGATAATATATTTTAGCTCGGGGACTATTCCGGCATTAGTCGCTAACTAGTCCCCGATAACCCCTCTTAAGGCCTAAGGGTATATCCCTAAGGCCCCGATATATCTTAGAAGAGGGGCAAGCTTTAGTCTTGCTATAAGAGGGCAACTGTAGGAATAAGGGATATCCGTTCTTTAGGCACAATTGTAATCCACGTAATTAAATAGATCACGTGTAGGCAACGCCTAAACGGATGCGCTATTAACTATACGATGCATCGTATATATTAAGGACCCCGGTGATAGCGTTACTAACTCGGCCGCCCTTACGATAATTAAGTCATTAACTTAATCGCCCTTATAGGCATAGCCCCGACGTCGTAAGCAAGGGCTCGCAAAGGTCCGGCTTTAGGCCCTATTAATATACGCGTTTATAGCCTATATAAAGGGGCTATTCGTCGCCCCTTAGTTAATAGATATTATAGACTAGAATCTAGCCAGTTTGCAACCCCTTTGTTTATTTAACTAACTAACACTAATTAGTAATTAAACGATTAATCACAGATTAGCAAGGTAGAAGAGATAGAGCCCGATCGTCGATAAATACCGGATCTTTATCCCTCGCGGATTCTATTGCATATACCTAAAGACGGTCCTTTATGCTAAGAATAAGGAACCTACGCGAGTTAGAGCCGACGAAGCTATTATAGCTAGCTCTCGGTAACCGCCGATAAGTTCTTTCCTAGCTTTTATTTAATCCCGTCTCGCTTCGATAAGAAGAAGAGTTACGTCGAGCAATAGTGCGTCCGTAACGTAAGACAACCTTCGTAACGACCCTCGCGACCCCCTTTAACAACAATAGTATAATCTATTTAATTACACTATATCGGACCCTACCGATAACCCTAACGCTCCCGGTCCCGTACCGGAAGTAACTAAGACTGCCGACAACCCCCTTCCCGGTTGGCTAAGCGGTATCGGCATCTTCGGTTCGTTTTAGAATAAAACAGACATTATATTCTAAGAGACGGATGTTACCTATAATAACACTAATAAGAAGGCTGTTATAACTTATATAGCCCGGTTTATTATTATTAATGCTAGTATAACTATCTATAGATACGAGTTATTCCTAGACTTCTAGGACTACTTTAACGGGTGGATAGAGGCTATATAGAACCGGGGAGATAGGTATTTTAAGAAGGCCTTTAAATCCTTCTTACGGTCCCGTAGGATCTAGACCGGCGCCCTAAACCTTAGCTTTACGGCATTATTTTTAATGCTTTAGCGCTAGTAGATTCCCCTAATTTAGCCTAAGGACGAACTACCCCTAGAATAGTTAAAGTTCTACGACGAGCGAACCCGAGAGTTCGTAAGAAACACATCTATTATAGCCCCGGCTGCTATAACCAACCCTCCTTCTCTAGTTACCCTAGGCACGGCCCTAACGGCACCTCTTATTGCCTTAACCCCGGCTCCTATAGCAACCTTTACGACGGCGCTATCTACGCCCGCGGCCCCCCCCCCCTATACCTCCGACCGCCCCGGCAGTCACATTCGCGCTAGAACCCTCTTTTGCTCCGACAACCTTAATACGTACTACCTCCGTCGATCCCGGCTTATACCCGCGAGATTAAATACCCGGTACGTTCCCGAACCCTTAGGCCCTTTCGTTCCGTAATATATTAGAAACACTAATAATACTTTACCTAACCTCGTACTAGTTCTTTAAGACCCCTCCGATTAATATAACGGTAAAGGCAGTCTATACGATAGTCCCCCCTTACGACGTTCCGAACGAGGAGATAGACGTAGACCTTCTATAAAAGTTTATTAAGTTATAGGATAAGAGTAAGAATTATATAGGTAAGCTCTATAATATTCTTAACGATAAAGTCCGTATCTTTACAGACGTCTATTATACTATTAAAGCCCGGCCCGGCTATTTCTATGCCCTCTTTCCCTAGATCCTTACCGGCCGAGCCTAAGACTACTACATCTAGCATATAGAGTAGGATAGCATATTTAGGCAAGCCTACGACCTACTAAAGGCTTACTTTAACACCGAAGTAAACTATTAGCACTATTAGGTAGATTAAAGCACTATAACTTTTAAAAAGCTATAAGTTAAGCATTTAAATAAGAACTAATAGGAAGTCTTATAGACCCTTTTTAATAAGCTATAACGATGTTAACGCGCCCTAGGATTTAAGTTCGCTAGAGACCTCCCCCTTCGCACTATATTGCTTAACGTATGCCGAAACGTCCCGGAATTTAGCTATACGCTATATAACCCCCCTAAGACTACGGAAAAGCTATTCTCCGCGCTACGTTCCTCCCTAAAGACTTATCTATTAATATAGGCCGAGAATAATATATCTAGCACGTTCGTATAATATTATCGTAACGAGGTAATAAATACAAATAATAAATACAATTTATTAGGCGTATTCTATACTAACCGTAGATATACTAACAACCGCGGCAACGGCCGTAGGTTTAGCGGGAGCAGCGGAAGAAGCTACCGCAGCTCTCGTAATAGCGGTAGTAGCTTTAGCAACCGCTAATAGTCGAGGGAATGCTTTATTTATTAGAAGGAAGGCTGCTAGTCGATAAAGCATACCCTAGAGGAACGAGCTAGGTCTAAGGCTTAGTACCACGCTTAATGCCTGCTAACTAGCAACCCTAGCATAGGATTCGAGGCCTATCTCACCGAATATAAAGGTAACGAGACTCTATAGGCCGCTATCGAGTGGCGTAACGATAAGGCTAGTAACGACGAAGAACTAACTAAGTGGCAAGCCTCGTAAATCCTATATTAGCAGTCCTTTAACTATTTAATCACAGGCGAAGACGCATAAGGGATAGACTAGTTAAGCGTTCTAGCTACCTAATTCGTCTTCGACCGTTACTTAAAGGACCGCTTTTACGGCATCCTTATAGACACCGGAGTAGCTATAGTCTCTACGGTAGGTTAAGACTAATATCTCGCCTTATAACGAGAAGACCCGTCTATCGTGCTCGACGAGTCTACCGCCGGCTAGGCCTATATTAAATTCGGCAGCGGCGAGGACGTATGTTCCCTCGGCTCTATTGCCCTTAAGACCCCTATTAGCCGTATTACGCTCTACGTGCTAGGAATAATAACCCCCTTCCTCCTCTACCTAGCTAATATAGATCGCTTAAGCGTATACTTTAATAATACTACCGATACGATTATCGGTCTTAGTGTTAGCGTCCTAGTTATTCGCAAATAGGGATATCTATAGTTCTTCTTTAGTAAGGAAGAGAGCGCAGTCGCCTTCTTAACTAAAGCCGAGATACGAACGCTCTACCGCCGATTTAGCCACCCGGCCGTTAATAGACTTTACCACCTATTAAAATAAGCAGGGCATAACGACATCTTAGTAGAAACACTCGAGGATATCTTAAAATTCTGCTATTACTACTAGCTCTACGCACCGGCCCCCTAGAGGTTTAGGTTTATACTAAAGGATAACTAAGAATTTAATTTCGAGGTCGTCGTTGATATAATATACTTAGAACTTAGTAGTAGCACCCGCCCGGTGCTATATACGGTCGATATAGCGATATCTTTCTAAGGTACGCGATTCCTCCCGTCTATATCGGCTAAGGATATATAGGAAACACTTAGGGCTCTATAGATCGATATATACCTCGGCCCCCTTAACTTTATCCGGTATAACGCGGGCACTAACTTCGCCTTAACTAAGTTTCGCAATAAAGCTCGTATTATAGGTATTACGTATACTTAGATCCCCGTTAAGGCATATTAGTCTATAGGTAAGGTTAAAAGGTACTATAGCCCGCTCCGACGTGCGTTTAAAATAATATACGCCGAAATCGGTAGGACAATAGCCTTTAAATCCGTCCTATAAATAGCTATTAAAGCCGTAAATAATATAGTAGGACTAAACGGCCTTGTCCCTACGCTCCTCGTCTTTAGAGTATACCTACGGATAACTTAGGACTCCCCTCCTTCGGCAACTACGGTATAGAGAGCCGCGACTATCTAAAAGGCTATAAAAGCCTTACGGCAGCTCTCCTCCGCGCGATAAGTTAAGGATAGCCTATAAGCTTAAAACGGCCCTTTAACTATTAATACTCTATTACTACCGCTATAGAGTAAAGTCCGCGTCTAGAGAGAGAAGCGAGGATAGTAGGGTCTATATAAGATTGCCTTTATTAACGGCTATAACGTTACTATCGAGACCGTTAACAGCCTTATAGTCTTCCGCTTTACCCTTATACAGCCGTACTACTATAGTAAGGACGATACCCTAGATCCCCCTGCCCTTAATAATACAGACACCCTCTCTAACGTCGATTCCTCTGCTCCGGACGAAATTCCCGAGCTAGATCCTTCCCCCTCTCCGGCATAGGCACTGCCGGCTCCGCCGTAGCCCCGCAAACGCAGCCGTCCCCCGGGCTTAAGGAATAAGCTAAAGACCGTAACCTTCTATAATCAATTCCTAGTTAAGAAGGAAGAAGATGCACTACGGCTATCGACTAAGCTACGCAATAACGGCGTTATTACTACACCTAGCGCCCCTTTTAAAGAATTAGACTAACGGGAGATTAACGATCTCGTAGCCCGCGGGGTGTTTAGCTTCGAACAATACGATGAGTTAATTTATAGGTCTTATCGCTTATTTCGATCCCGAATAGTCCGGGAAGTATAGGGCCGTAACGTTAAACTATACGAAAAGTCGCGTCTAGTGATCTAAGGCTATAGCGATATAGAGAAAAGCTCGCTCTTAACCTATTCCCCTACTATTTAACGTGTTAGCTAGCGCTTAATCCTAGCCCTTGCCCCCGCCTTACTTCGCTAAGGCATAAGCTTATCTCTCCGCGATATTATATAGGCCTATCCCTAAGCTTAAATAGAGCTTAATCGTATAGTGTTAGCGGCCCTTCCGATAGAACTCTAAGGCAAGTACCTAGAGGGCACTATTATAAGAGTCATTAGACCGTTATATAGGCTTATAGAAGCCGGTGTCTATTAGTGGAAAACCTACTATAAGCACTATGTTAAAAGCCTTAATATAGCTCCCTCTACCTATGACTTATGCCTTCTAATCACGAATTAAGGTCCCGACGACTTTAGCCTCGTCGGAATATAGACCGATAATACCCTAATGCTCGGTTTAGACACCTTTTCGGCTTAAGAAGAAAAAGAGCTTAAGATAGCTTAATTTCGCGCTAAGCTAAAGGCTTAGATAACCCTAAGGAATGCTATAGACTTTAATAGAGCAAAACTAACGCTTTAAGACGACGTTCTACTCCTATAGCAGAAGGTATAGGCCTTAAGGATCGAGGTAGTCGACTTACGGGCTTATAATAAAGCCTAGCAGTACCTTAAGCAACGCGCTCGTGCTACGTACGTCGCCTCTATCTATTAGCCCGAGGCCTTATTCGATATCTCCGTTGCAGCCTAGGTCTAAGCCCCCGAAGAGAAGGATTATAACATCCTTAACAAGCGCCTCTAGTAGTAGATCGACTATTAATAACGTAGACTTACGTACCGACTAATTAATCTCGAGACCGCTAAGCTCGTAGTGTTTACGGATAGCTTATTCGCAAATAACCGAGACCTTTCGTCTTAGTTAGGCTTCGTTATTACACTCGTTAATAAGACCGAGCGTACGGATACGCACTTTCGGATTAATAGCAATATCGTCTATTAGAGCTCGACGAATTATAAGCGAGTGACCTATAGCGTTCTTACGAGCGAGATCTACGGCATAGTTAACGGCGTAGACCTTAGTATCTCCTTTATCACGACCCTCCGTATAGTTACGGAACGGCTTAAGCTCTTACTAATCCCTCTTATTATATACACTAACTCGTACTCCCTCTACGAATGCCTTATTAAGCTCGGCACTATAAAGGAGAAACGCCTAATAATTGATATTATAGCGTTGCGTTAGTCGTATAAGCGACGGGAGATTAAGGAGATTAGGTAGATCTATAGGGAAGACAACCCCGCCGACGCTATAATAAAGGCATCGCTAAACAAGGCCCTTAAACGCCTTATTGATATAAACAGCCTCTCGATTAGGATAGAAGCCTTCGTCCTTCGCCTATAACGACTAACGGTATTCCTTTTATTCTACCCCCTTTTTCATTTATACTTATTAAATGTATTTATTAGGCCTTCTACCTAATGTATCGTTCTTTTAGTTTTTCCCCCCTTTGTTTAGATTATAGGCTTACTATATAACAACCATAAAGAAAACTTACTAGTATAGGAATAAGGGATATCCGTTCTTTAGGCACGATTGCAATCCACGTAATTAAATAGATTACGTATAGGCAATGCCTAAACGGATGCGCTATTAACTACACGATGCATCGTATGCATTAAGGACCCCGGTGATAATAGCGTTACTAACTCGGCCGCCCTTACGATAATTAAGTTATTGACTTAATCGCCCTTATAGGCATAGCCCCGACGTCGCAAGCAAGGGCTCGCAAAGGTCCGGCTTCGGGCCCTATTAATGTACGCGTTTATGGCCTATATAAAGGGGCTGTTCGTCGCCCCTTAGTTAATAGACATCATAGACTAGAATCCAGCCAGTTTGCAACCCCTTTGTTTGTTTAACTAACTAACAGCAACCGTATTATAATAAAAGATTATTCGTACTTTTAACCGTCGTTCCTACCTTCCTAAACGTACCTCTAGTCTGTCTTCTTACAATCGACGTTTAGAACGTCGAGTGGTAGGATTATTGTATAAGCGTTAAGGGATAGCAAAGGGGCAATAGTTAAAGCAGTAGTAGAAGGGACAATAGGAGTAAGGACAATAAGGGCACTAGGGGCGATAAAGGCACTAAGGATAACACCCGGCTGGTTGAACTAATATATTATTAGGTATATAGCCTACTATTGCTATATAGCACCGGGAACCTATTGTTGCTATATATTGCCGGGCACTTACGTAACGCCGGGGATAATAGGGGTTATTAGGACTAGAGGTGCGATTAGGGTCGGCAATAGTTGCATTAAGAGTTTCTTTATATATGCCGTTATTCCTATATTAAAATTTGTGTTAATCTAGTCGTCTTTAGGCTAGTTAGGGAGTCTTCCTACATTTTAAAAGGCAAGGAGTTCCTTAGCGAATAATCTATTGTTAGGTCTTAGATAAATGCCTCGGCGTTTTAATAGGGTCCTAATTTGCCTCCTTACTTTATGTCTTATAGCCTTCTATATTTCCTCTTTCTATCCTTAAAAGTGCTATTAGAAGTATCTAAGAAGTTCGTATCCCTATTAGTGTATATTATATTCGCAATAGGATAGGAAGCAGGCACTATATATTATTGTTAGGATTTCTCTACGTTCCTCCGGGTTTATATCGTTATCCTAAAGGTTAATGTTAAATCTCTTCTAGATGCTCTTTAGCATAGGCATATATAGTATATAGTCGTTAAGTAGATTGCCTAATATAACGGTCGGGGCTAGTATTAATAAAGAAGAAGTTATTTTAATAGTTATACGTAATAGTCTTTACGTAATAGGTCGGGGTATCTATTGTAAGGGATTTTACGATAGTTGTCTTAAGCATTAATAACGCACTTATAATTAATATTAGCTTGCCTATTAGATACAAGTGACCGGATTAATTAAAGCTAGGAGTAATGTCTCGACCGTCTAATTAGGCCGGAGATATCCTTATTCTTAGCACGAAGACGACCTTCTTAGAGTGTTTCCGACTTAATAAGTGTTTTGCATAATAGAGGGTTATAAATCTTATCTCTTCTACCTAGCTGTCTGTAATTAACTAAGTCAACTACTAATTAGTATTAGTAGGTCTCTAGGTCGACCTTATAGGGTAAACGATATAGTTGTATTAGGTTGTATTGCTAGCTAGGTAAGGGGAAGCTATCGCAGTAACGTAGCTCCCTTATACGTGTACGTAATCCCTAGTATTACGTGCATTACGTGTGTGCGACTATATCGTCGCACGTAGCTAGCTATTCCTATAGATACTTCTATATAAATTCTATGGATACTTCTATGCAAATTCTATAGATACTTCTATATAAATTCTATAGATACTTTTATATAAATTCTATAGTATAAAAACTAGGGAAGAACTAGGGATTTCGCGGTAGAAAGCAATAGGGGACGTCGGTAATATTAATATACCCCTTTAGCTACAAGAAAAATAACTTCCGGCTAGTTAGAATTATTATCGACTTCCTCGTAGATCCTAGATAAAATATTCGTAAGTCGAAGCTAGTAAAAAAACGTTTAGAAACGTTTTTATAAAAGTAACTTAATTAATGTATGTATAACTATTTAGTTAGAAGGGATATATTTAATATTAAAAGTATTGCGTAAGAATTCCTATCGGGCCTAGCAGTTATAAATTTTAATATACTTTAAGGCCGTCTTAATCTTTAGAATCTCAGCGGAAACTAAGCGAATAGTCTAGGTATTATCGCATTAAACAATAGGAATAGGAATATCTAGTTAGAGAGAAATATCGTTAAATAAACGAAGAATAGAAATTAGCTCTTTTACCGTAGAAGAGACTATAAGAAGTTCGGCCTCGATAGAAGATATAGTAACCGTAGACTATTTCTAAGCACTTTACGCAATTAGACTATTAAAAAGACTAATAAAATAGCCCTTAAAAAGTAATAAGTATTTAGATTATCGGCGTAAGCGGTATCTTAAGCTATAATAAGTTCTTAATTATCTATATTAAAGTACTAAATCGTAAGAAAACGCGATTCGTATAAATATATTACTAAGCTCTTTATAAGCTTAATATAAAGCGTAGACGGGTTTTATATATAATCCGCTAAAGAATTCGACGACTTTACGGCGTCGAGCCGGGTGGGAATAATCGCGTAATTATAAGATGTAACTAAAGACTAAAAATAGTAGATCTAATTATCCGTAGCCTAACCCTAGTGTTTCTCTAACTTTTCTAAAAGTAAGAATAGATAAAGGGTCGAAATATATAGGAATAGCTAGCTACGTAGCTACGTACGACATTATTATCGTATACATACATAATCGTAGGGATTACGTGTTATTTAGGAAGGCTATATCACTGCGATAACTTCCCCTCACCTAGCTAGCAATAACTTAATACAACTACACCGTTTACCCTATAAGGTCGACCTAGAGCCCTACTAATACTAACTAGTGGTTGACTTAGTTAATTATAGACAGCTAGGTAGAAGAAATAAGATCCGCAACTATTAAAGGTGTAAAACACCCTACGAGGGAACACCTAAAGGTAGTTATCTTTATGCTTAAAACGAGCTCTCTTATCTATAATATTACCGTCTGCGTTAACGCTATTTCGAGATCTCTTAAGCTATCTATTAATCCCGTCTCGCTTCCTAAAGGAAGAAGAGTAACGTTAACCTATAGTACGCCCCTAACGTAGACAACTTCGTAAGAAATCCCTTACGCCGACAACTACGTAAAGACTATTACGTATAATATTAATATTATGACTTTATTAAGCCCCTCCCGTATAGATACTACGAGGCGCAAAAAGCTATTAAAGATTACCCCTATCCTAGAAAACAACTACTAATACACCTATATAAGCATCTAGGATATAGAATATTAACCCGACCTTAAGAACCTAAGTAAAGTAGAGGCTATAATATATACTATAAGGTTCCTCTACGAGTGCGTATATATAAAGACAACTAGGGCTACGAAGCCCTTGCCTTCTTCTAAGAACACTTTTAAGGATGGCTTTTATAGACATAGGATAAGGTCTACTAAAGCTATACACGGGCCTTACGCAAACTCCTTAAGAGACGTAGGATCTATACCGGCGTAGAAAATCAAGGCTTTAATAGGCAGTTTCTTAAACTATAGACTATTCCCGAACTACTACAACAGCCTGCTAAAGAGTACCTAAATTAGACATTTAATTAGGGCATAATCGTTGCATTTATACTACCGACTATAGCCCTAGGCCCGGCCCTAGACCCGGCTCTAACCCCCGGTTAGACAACTATTCCTAGTGCGATGCAATAACAATAGACTATACACCTACTAACTTACTAGTTTAACTAGCCAACTATCCCTATGCCTGCCCTTATTCCCGATGTCCCTATCGCCCTTAATGCTTTTAGTCCCCTTATTAATACTATTGTAACTATTGCCCCTTTTCCGTCCCTTAATGCTTATACTACGATCCCTCTAATCGATATTCCGAACGTTAATATAGATGCCGACCTCTAGCAGAAGTTCGCTAAGCTATAGAGGAAGGATAAGTATTATATAGGATAGCCCTATAACCTCTTCGACGATAAGGTCTATATATTTATAAGGACCTACTATAAGTTAAGGTCTAACTAGGTTAATTCTATAACCTATTCTCTTAGATCCTAACGGATAGAGCCGAGACCTTTTATATCTACTACGTTAAGTTAACTATATCGTTCTATGCAACCTATAATGCTATTAAGCAATATTTTAAGAGTATTGCTAATCGCACGATACTAAATGTCTAATCGCACGACAACCCCGTTTTTCCTAGCCTAAACCCCGCTATGTTAAGAAAGCTCTAATAGATTTAGAAAGAGCTAAAAAGCTGTGCGGCGCGCAGAGGGCTAAAACTTTGCGCGGCGAGGCTGACTAATGGCAAGGGTGGTCCGTGCTATAATTGCAACACCTCCCCTCAGCCGAGCTCCCGAGCCCTTAGCCCCTTTTGCCTCCTAATTGCCTCGCCTTCTAATCCGCCCTTTCCTTCGCTCTTCGCCTATAACTTATATTGCCCTCCCCTAGAGGGACTTGCGTATCCCTAATTAACGTAGAAACTGCGAGTGCTTGTCCTTTAAAAGTCCCTTAGTTATACCGTCGGCAGTTATTTTATCGGTCCGTAGTTATACCAGCTGGAAAAAGCCCTCGTTAGTGCGATAGACGATCTATTTATATCGTATATTAATATAACGCGTACGCGCTGGGTTATTCTTATTTAGAACCGCGAGCCTCGCATTCTAGCTATCTATATATATTACGGAAGGGGTCGGTTGCGTATACCCTATCTCATCGAGAAGTTAATAGATCTATATCGAAGCTATCCTAGCTAGTATAAGGTTTATAAACTCTACCTTTATTAACGATATAGCTACTATAGTTTAACGCTTTAACTTCTAAAAGATAGGTCCGTCTCTAAGGAATACTACGTATCCGGCCGTAGAGCATCGTATGCTTTTATCGTCGGCGAAGGATATATCTAAATACACCCGTAGCTTAAGGTTAGTTATAGGGTATTTGCCCTTAAGAATAACGCCTTGCTCTAAAAAACCCCGAATGGATTAAAGCAAATGCTTTAAAATCGCCCTATACGTCTCCGATAGATTGCTATTTGCCTCTAACAGCTTATTCGTAGTGAATGTAATATCGGGCCTTATGCCTATCGAAAGGTAATTAATGCTGCCGGTGCGTTAAAGCTATGCTTTTAAAGTTATAACTAGCTCTTAAGCCTTTTAGTTGTATAGGATCTCGTATTTCGGCGGCTATAGCGTAGAAACGCTGCCGACAATGCCTTTACCGAACTTATTAATAATCTTAGTCGCGTACCTCGTTTAGGTTATACGGATCGTTCGGGTATCTCTATTCCTCTCGAGCTAGATCCCGAGGAATTCCTTAAGTTCCTTTAATCTCTTAATCTCGTAGGTTAATCGAGTATATCCCTAGCGGCCTAAATAAGCCGTTATATCGGCGCGGCTATAATAAAGTCATTGTAAGAGAACGAGCTTAAGGGGGGGTATATAATTGTTATTAATCCACGAAGGGACACAGCTATAGACTAAGTCTAGATGTCTATACATACGATATAGAGGTTACGTAGGATGATATATAATATAACCTAATACTATAATAGTATATCCCCTTTAAATCGGCGTTCGACTTAAACGCCTAAAAGGGGCGATAGGCTAATAATAACGAAGGAAATCTATGTTAACCGGTCCTAAAAGCGGGCCTAACATAGAACGAGAGAAGAATAAGGAGAAACAAAGGGTAAAACAAAGAATCTAACGCGTGCCGTCGTAACGTAAATTATATTAATAAATTATACTTATTATCACTTAGGCGAAGATAAAGACGTAAGGAAGGCCGTATAAAAGGCCGGTTTAGGCTTAGTCGGGTTAAGGGCGTAAAAAGCCTTAAGGTCGTCCTAATAGCCGTTAAGGCAGGAGGAGTCCTCCTACGTAGGGGGGCTATAACGCTATTAAACGCGAAACTTAATCTTCCCGGAGGCGTACTAGCGTTGCGCAAGGATAGAAGAAAACTCCTACTCGAGGTGCG
The DNA here is from genome assembly GCA_012934285.1 of Ophiocordyceps sinensis. Classification (NCBI taxonomy): domain Eukaryota; kingdom Fungi; phylum Ascomycota; class Sordariomycetes; order Hypocreales; family Ophiocordycipitaceae; genus Ophiocordyceps; species Ophiocordyceps sinensis. The sequence continues at coordinate 3,994,116 of JAAVMX010000006.1, read as the reverse complement.
CGTCGTCGCCGTCGTCGTCGCTAAGGGAAAGGAGAACGCCGTTATCGGCGGGCCAGACGTTAAGCTCCGACTAGCTAGGCAAAGGGGGCTCTTAGGTCTTAGTAAAGAAGGAGCAATAAAAAATAAGGTAAAGGCGGCTGCCCTTAAGGAGGCGAAGAAGATACGCTGTCTTATATACCTTAAGGACCTTATATAGGCCCTCCCGCTTATAGTCGAGCTTCTTTATTATAAGGCGGAAGGTCTAAATCTAGCGGGTGCTAAGGAATACTATATCGCCGGGCTAATACGCTAGGGCGGGAGTCCGCCGGGCGTCCGCGTAGTAAGCCTAAGTAGCCTAAGTATCCTTAATCGCATCGCGGAGAAAGTTAAAGATACGCTAAAGATAGGAAGCAAGCGCGTTACCGCGGAGGTATTCCCCCCGCTGCTAGGGGGTTATACCGGGCGGGGGGGGGGACTAAAAGGCTTAGTGCTAAGCTTTAGGTAGAAGCTATAGTTAGCGAAGAAAGGGGAAAGGCCGGTAGATTTAAAGACTTAATTATTAGTAGTAAACTTAGCGAAGGGGAGGAGGTCGACCTAATCGTCCTAAAGGTAGGTAGTATAATAACGAAGGTAAACCTCTATCTAAGCGTTCGCGATCTTAGTCTAACCGTCGGTCTAAGGGTAGTAGGCGGAGCTAGGGTAAAGGCGGTAACTAAGGCGACGACTAAGCTACTATTAGAAAGCCAAAATAAACTAGGTGCTACGGTCGCTAATAATAGAGGCCGGGGTGCTATAGAGGGACTAAACGCGGGAAACAAACGCGTTAATAACGTCTTTAACAGTTATTAAAAGTGTTAGGACGTAGTAGCGTATCTTCGTAAAGCGGTTAACGATAATAAGGATATTAGAAAACTTAACGCCGTTACGACGGTAGATAGGGAGGTCGGTAATAAAATCGACGGATATATTAGTCTATAGGGCGAAGGGAATACTTAAGGGCTAAACTAGGCCCTAAGGGGAGGAACGAGGGGATCTAGCGCGTAGGCATATATAATAGTTCCGCACGAAGCTAGAAATAGACTTATATATGCCGGGCTAGATATAGGACCGGCGGTAGAGGCTAGCGGTCTTCGTACGTCTAAGGTAGCCGGTAAGGGGGGAGGTATAAGCGCGGACGAGGATCTAAAGAATTAAAGCGTCGTTAGGGGGAACGAAGAGCCGGCCTTAGAAATAGAACTAGCCTTAGACCTTAGAGAGAGCGGTCTTAGGGATCGAGCGGAGGGGGGCTTAAAGGGGGTAAGGCTAGCGGGGCTAAGGGGACTAAAGAGCTACGCGAATAGCGGAGATAAGCGGGGAGGAGGAATAAGCCCGGTCGATAAGGTTATCGATCGGCTTAGAGTCGTTAAGGGCGTAGAGGTTAAGGCAGTCGGAATTATATTTATAAATTATATCTATAAACGAGTTGGAATCCTTAACGGCGTTAGGGGCGGTAGTAGTATTAGGGTAGAGAGAGGCATTAACCTTAGACTTAAGGAGGATAACCTAATATCGGTGGTTAATCCTCTCGTTAGCTCGGTCGGTAAGGGATAGAGGGCGGGAGCCGGGCAGGCGGCTAAAGGCGTTAGGGAGAATAGCTTAAGAGCCGGGCTAAAAGACGATCTTAAAATTAAAACGACTAAGGAATTCGGCCTAGCGGGCCTATCGCTAGTTAAGGAGCTTCGTAGTTATAAAATACTAAAGATTCTTATAGTCTAAGGCTATCTTAAACTTAGGCAGGCCCTCGAGCTTAAGGCGCTACTCTTTAAGAGATTTTATAATCGCGAGGAGTTTCTTATCGTAGATCTCGTAATTATACTTTTAAGCGGAGTGCTTTAATAAAAAGAAGGCAATTAGATAGTAACGACTATCGTCGAGGAGCTATATTAATATACCCCCGGCGGCTTAGTTAAAAGCATCTATCTAAACTATAGTCTTACGATAGGGGTCGAAGTATATAAGGACTAAAGCGGTAGTAAAAGCGTGCTTAAAGGTTTCGAAGGCATAGGCGTAGGCGGGAGACTAGATCTAGGGGGTAGAATTCTTAGTAAGGGCGTTTAAAGGGTTCGTAAGCTTAGAAAAGCCGCGAATAAAACGCCGATAAAAATTAGCGAATCCTAAGAAGCGCCGGAGGTCTTTAATAAAGGAGGGGGTAGGCTAGTCTAAGACTATACGAACCTTATTAAGGTCTATGCGAATGCCTTTATCTAAGATAATTAGGCCGAGGTACTTAGTCTTAGTAACGTAGAAGTTATACTTATCTATGTTAAGCTAGAGGCCGGCGGCGTTAAGGCGCTTAAAAACCGTATTAACGTAGGCCTAATGCTCCTCCTACGTCTTTAAGAAGATTAAGACGTCGTTTAGATAGGTAGAGTAGAACTTATTAAGGATGCTATAAAAGGCTATTTTAATAAAACTCTAGAAGTAAGACGGGGCGGCGGTAAGGCTAAAGGGGGTAATATAATACTCGAAAAGCCTATACTATATAGCGAACGCGGTCTTTTACTTATATCCCTCGGCAATACGAAGGCGATTAAACGCTATAATAACGTCGATCTTAGTAAAAAACTTCGCCTTCCGGATATAGGCGAGAGTATCGTAGATAAAGAGTAAAAGGAAACGGTTTTTAATCGTAGCCTTATTTAGGCCGCGATAGTTAACGTAAAAATAGACGCCCCCGCCCGGCTTATAGGCAAGTATAATAAGGGCAATAGTAAGGGATGTAGAGCGGCGGATAAAGCCTTTCTTAAGCTGCTCGTTAATATACGCGCGGACGATCCGGTTCTCGGCTTCGCTAAAGAGGCAAGGGTAGGTATAAGGAGGTTATATCCCTTCTTTAAGGTTAATTTAAGTATTAACGGTACGGTAAAGGGCGAGCTTATCGGCCTCGCTCTTAAGCTATATATAAATTATATAGTAGAGCTCCTTAAGGACCTTAGCCCGGAGCTCGTCGAGCGTATAAAGGACCTTCTCTTACTTCTTAAAGAACTTAGCGATATCGTCGGGGGAGATCTTATTAATGTAGATCTTATCGAGGTAGTCGTCGATAAAGTCGTAAAGGTAAAGGTTAAAGCAGGCTTTCACGTCCTTAGCATTTATATATCTAATTAAAACGGCCTAATAGAGGTCCTTAGGGATATTTTAATCGATAGGTAGTAAGGGCTCGGCAAGTAAAAGCTTAGCGGTAAGGGCTTTAATTAAGGTTAAAGAGGTTTAGACTTTAGGCTACCGGTAGAATATTACTATCGCGTTAACGTTAAGCATCCGGACGTTAAACACTAAGTCGTTAAAGGACGAGAAGCGGAAGGGCTAAGGTCTTATAGTCTTACGACTTAGCTATAATATAGGGCGGCGGTAGCTAGCGGTCTTATAGACGGGATAAGGGCGGGGAGGTCGAACGTAGCGGTGAGGGTAGAGGGTAGCTAAAGAGTTAGAGTCGTAGCCGGAGTCGGAGTCGGCGTTATTAACCTAGCGGGAGGAGTTTAGATAGGCGGGTTTACCTACGTTAAGAGCATCCTCGAAAAACGTAGAAAGGGACGGGCTAAAGGATAAAGGAATAAACTTAAGAACGTCGCTAAAGCGGACGGAACGGATAAAGGCCGGAGGACGGGCTAAGGCTAGACGGGCGGGAATAGGGACTATAGCGGCAGGAATAAGGATTATAGCGGCGGGGGATTCGCCCTCGTCGTTAGAGTCTTCGACGGAGGGGGCGGTAGGGGGTTCGCCCTCGTCGTTAGAGTCTTCGATAGAGGGAGCGGGGGGAAAACGAATTGTATTTATTAATTATATTCCCTCTAAGATAAGGGCGGGGGGAGCTAGGACGGGGCGGGCAAAGCGGGCAAAGGTAGCCGAGAGGCCTAGGATAAGATAAGGCTAGTAGTCTAAGAGGCAGGAGGCTAGATAAAAGGGGGACTAAAAGGAAAGGGAGTTACTACGCTAGCTAATAATAGGGTCGTGCTAGCGTAGCTAAAGGAGGCGAAGAATAACCTTATATCTAAGCTTTATAAGAAAAAAATAAATAGACTTAGTATAGGCGCTAATCTAAGAGACCGAAAAAGCGTAATAAGTAACGGAGCCGGACTTATAGTCGCTACTATCGGCGAGAGAAAGCCGGCGTAGGAATTAAAGCTAGCGGATAGGAAGGGCAAGGCGGTACGCGGTCTAAGCGTATATAAAGGCGTATCCGGAATAGCCGGAGTCGACTAAAGCACTTATAATAACATCGGCGGATATAAGGGATAAAGGCATAAGTAAAGCACGCGGTTATATTCCCGCGGGGAGGCAAAGATCCTCTTTAGTATCGAACGAAGCTATAAACTTAGACACTAAGAGCTCTATCGCGCGATAAGGCGAGGGAGCTACGTATTTCCCGAGGATAGGGAAGAGGCGGGGAGGTCGTCTACTTCGCCCTCGATAAAGCCTTGCTTAATAGCGCGAACTTAGTAGCGGGGGGGAGGGGGTTTAAGCAAGCGTAGGGCAAACGTACCGCTACTACAGCCACGGCCGCGGCTAGAGCCGGAACCGGCGCTAGGACTAGCGCTAGGGTAAGCGCCGGGATTAGCACCGATACCCTTATTAAGGCAGGTCCGGGCGGTATAAGTAGCGGTAGCCGGCTAAGCGTAGTAGAGGTAAAGACGGTTCTTAAACCGCCGTTGCTTCTTAGCGTTAGTAAGCCGGGCTTAGAATACGTCGAGCTATATCGGGTTACCGGTAGGGGACGCGGGTAGGGCGGGCGAGGTAGGGCCGGTGCGAGCGGGGTTATAAAGCGGCTAGAGTTAAGAACGGGCCTTAATACGCTACTAGTTGTCCTAAAGCGTAGAATATATCTTAGCCTAGGCCGTAAAGTTATTATAGGCTAGGCACTCGACCTATAGAGCGGCGGCGTTAGTAAGCTCGATAGAGACCTTCGAATTAAGGTAAGCGACGTAAGTAATACCGTCGAACGATAAGTCGGCTTAAAGCTAGGTAAACTTTAAATAAAAGTCCGGCTAAAAGATATTTTTTATCGATAAAGCGTTAAAGTCGGCCTCTAACTAAGCGTAGGTAAAATTAGCACAAAAACTAAGCTAAGGTCGTCGGTAAGGGCTTTAATAGTAGTATACTGCTAATTAGCGAAAGACTTATTATTAAAGACGTCTTAAGGAACGCTAGCGATAATAGAGGCGGCCCGGCCGGTAAGTCGGCTAGCCGCGTAGAGAATACGATCCTACTCCGTAGGGTATAAGGCGGCGTCCTAACGGAGCTTAATAATAAGGCCGTTGCGCTAGGTCCGGAAAGCCTCCTAACGTTGCTTTTAAGTGCTAGAGTCGCCGGCGAACCTCTCGGGGTCGGCTATACGGGAACGGGTAGGGGCAAGGGCGGGGGCGGGGGTAAGGGCCTAGTCCCGAGCCGTATCGCGTTTAGTTAAGATAAGGAGAAAGGACGTAACGCGGTTAAGCTAACGCTAGAGATCGGCAGCATGCTTTTAGGCAACGGCTGCGTGCTCTTAAGCGACGAGCACTCTTATATCTAACTTAACGTAAGCATTATTAAGGTAAGTAAGGGCCTCGATCTAAGGGGCGCGGAAGTCGTAAGTAGCCTTAGCTTAAATATAGGCGAACGTGCCGAATATAGGCCGTTAGGCTCGAAGAAGGGCGGCGAGGCGAGGGCAGTAGGAAACGTACTTAGTCTAAAGCTCTAGGTCGGTAAGAGCCGGCGGGGTAACGGCTAGGGTAGCGGACGGAGGATCGGCCTTTATACGGTCGGTTATCGTAGATTATAAGGCAATAGGATAGGGTAGGGGTAAGGGAAGGTTAAGGAGGGAAAGCTATGCAATTCGCGTTAAGACGGCGTATCTATACCGGGAAAATTCTAATAATCGAGGAAAACTTAGTCGAAAGGGTCTAGCGAGGAGGCGGACTTACGTCGCGAAGAGGGGAGATTAGAAAAGAAAGGGGTAAGATAGCGAGATTATTAATTAAGGGCAAGAGGATAAAATAGTAGATTAAACTATAAGAGAACGAGCTTAAGGGGGGGTATATAATTGTTATTAATCCACGAAGGAATATAGCTATAGACTAAGTCTAGATGTCTATATATACGGTATAGAGGTCACGTAGGATAATATATAATATAACCTAATACTATAATAGTTATCGATATAAATAATAATAAGAGTGCCGTTCGAATATCGAAGGAGACATCGGTCCGTCTCTAGCCTCTCGTATCTATATGCCTTAAGGTCTATTCTAACCTAACTATACTACTATTTAGTAGAGCTAGGATGCCCGTAAAGGGCTTTATTTAGACGATAAACACGCCTAGAGCCGTTATTAAGTCTAGACGGCTATATTACGAATACTTCTTCTTATGCCTTAGCGTAGCCGTAGGCGTATACAACGTTAAACTATTCCTACTTAAGATTTTAAGTAGCTACGATCGTTACAAAGAGCTTTAATAAGGCCTAGTGTGCGACCGCTGCGTAGAGCTCTTCTATCGGCCTCTCCTCGTTGTCTTAATCCCCGCGCACGACCTACTTAGCCTTAGCTAAAGAATCTTAGTCCGCGCGCGGCTTCTTTAGGAAGACCCATTTACTATTAAAAACTTATGCGCTTAGTAGTCGACGTACGAGGCTCTATACGTTCTTCCCGTAAAGCGTAGCGATCTCCCTCTTTATAGCGGGAAGCCACTTAGTTTTATAATCGTCCCGCTTAGACGCCTGTCTTTACGTAGTCGGTGCGCTTAAAGCTGCGAGAATTACTATACTAAAAACGGATAATACTATTTAAGGGCCGGGATCGTTAAATTAATCCTACTTACGATAAATAGCTAAAAGAGTAAGTAATACACCTATATTCGGCCGAAAAAGGTCTATACGGTCGTCGCGATTAATAATAAGTTCGGTGCTTAGCCTAGCTAACCCGCGATATAGTATCTCGCCCCTTAGGGTAGCCGCCTGCTTCGTTTAGCGACGGGTAGGCCTATTATTAAGCCGGACTATTTTAAAAGCCTTTAGCGCTTTCGGAGGTTCTATTATTCGCTTTCTACTCTAGACTAGCGTATAGGGGATTAATTATTGCTTTTATCTCGGTGATTTAAGAAAAGCTCTAAGAAGGATCTCTAATCCTAGAGTAAGCGCCTCTAATATAAGGATATCGGCGTTATTATCCCCTAGCTTAGTGACTTAAGGATGATATAGGCCTAGGCTAGACTACGGCGTCGGCAATATCTGCCTTTTAGCCTTATCCCGATGTTTACTATTAAAGTGCATATGCCGCTCTTACTTAAGCGTGCGAGGAACGTCGTTATAACTTTCCTAATAGCGGTCTAGATCGGGATCGCGATAATCCTTATAACGGCTCGGTTAAGGCATTACATCCCGCACGCTTATAACCCTATCGCCGTTGTCGTCTTTATTAAAGATCGCGATATTATAGGCGTCTATACCTAGCGGAGGAGTAGTCCTAGTAGCCTTATAGAAACGAACGTCCCTAGCCACGATAATAGTCTTTGGTTTAGGCAACTATACCTTATAGAGGTGCCTATAGAGACCCTTAAGTCCTACGAGCTTCCCCTTCTAGGCCTTTAGGTCTATCTTCCTAGACTTTACGATAGCCTCTTATAGCTTTATTACGTACGCCGTGTAACCCTAGGTCCTAATATATTTAAGGGTGTATTTATACGGGATCCTAATTTCCCGTATTAGTAGTTCTATAGGAGCCTCCCTTAAGGCGTTGCCTTATATCGGAAGGAGGTTGTTAATATAGGTGGCTATCTCGATATAGAGCGGCTAAAGAAAGTCTAGGAGGCTAACGTTAAGGTATATCGTGCGTATAGACTCTATAAGGGTGCGGCCGGCCCTTTCGGCCTTGCCGTTCTATTTATATATATATAGTGCGCTATAGCGTAGCATAAAGTAATCCCCCTACGACTATTTCTTTATCTTCTTAGGGTAGAATTCCCTAGCGTTGTCGAACGCTATCACTTAGACTAGGGCATCGCCGGCGTAGTTCTTAACCTACGCCTTCTAACCTTTAAGCATCTCGAAGGCCCTATCCCTTAAAGGTAAGAAGATACTCTAATAAAATCTAGTATAGATATCGATGCTATATAGGCAGTAATTAATCCCGCTATATCCGACTAGCTTATAGCTAAAGAAATCCTAATATATATAGGAATGGAAGCCGGTAGCGATAACGCTCGGATTCCGGCATATTATCCTATCTGCCTTAGCGAGATAGTATAGTTCGTAGTAGAAGGTCTTAGCCTCTTCCTTATCGATCTTAATATCGGCCTTTTCGCAAGCCTTAAGGACTCTCTCTTATCCGGCGTGGCTAAGTCGACGGTGCATCGTTTTATACGATAACTTCCTTTTATCGCCTTATAGTAAAGACATTAGGTTAAGGTCGGTGTAATTGCCCTTAGGCTTTGCGTTAAGAATTATCGTAATACCTAGTTTCTATTTAATACGGTAGATCTTCGACGTAGTAGGTATATGCATAAGGCACTTAACGACGTTATCTAACTTAATGCCCTTCTCCCGCAAACACTAGGAGCTAATAAGGTTAGCTAGTGCCGATAGGGAATAATTAACCTTAGATAGCTTTAGTATAACGCCTTTTATAACTACTTTAACCGTTCCTACGGCTTTAACCTATAAAGGGGAGCTATTAGAGGATATTATAGAAAAAGGTCTAAGAGAGGTTACGTCGGAAAACTACTTTAAGTCGTTAAAATAATAGTTAGCATAGCCCGAATCGGCGATAACCTCGTCGCGGATAGGCTTATTAATCGCGGTGCCGCTTAGTAAACCCGCCTTAGCGATAACTTCGACGGGGTCCTCGATCGTTGCGTAGTTTAGCAAGCAACCGTTAAACTCTCCGCCGGCTATAATAATGTCGGGATTCCTAGCATTGCCGTTCTAGTCCTTAGTCTTATTAACCTACTATCTTAAGGCTTTTTCCAGGTGTTTGCGATAGTATTTATCCTCCTTATAAAATAACTAGCTAGGCTTAATAAAGCAGCTATATTTAATCTTAATCGGAGCGTCTATAAGGTTCCTCTTCCTCCTTATATAGCTGCCTCTTTAGTTATTATTATTCCTATTAGAGTTATTATTATTGCCGCTAGAATTATTATTATTGCCGGTATTATTATTGCCCTTAGTGCTGCTATTAGCGTTATTATTCCCGCTATTATTGCGTTAAGTGTTTTTATTAAACGCGGCATTAGTAAGAGAGTTTAACTACTCGGCTTAAGCTCTCCCGGCGAGCTACTTATAAATCTCGTCTTTAGAGATCTCTTTGCCTCTCTATTAATCGTAGCTTTAGTTATTAAACTAGTCCGGTCGATGTGTCTTTAGTCTCTTAAGGGCAAAGATAACGAAGATTCTTTCGTCTAAGTCCTTCGAGACCGCGATAAGCTAGTCCTAGCAGAAATAAAGCTTCTTTAAATACTAAGCCGTATCTACGAACTTTCTTACGTCGATAGTAGTAAGCTTTACGAACGTAGAGTAGAATGTTACCTTAGGCACCTCTATAGAGGTTATCTTAATCTACTTTATAGTCTTAAAAGCTATTATCTCTAGGTCTTAACCTTCCTTTTAGATCTAGTCCCGTAGTTTAAGGGAAAGACTCGCAATAATGCAATGCTTTATCACTCTATCGTTTATATCCTATTTCTTAAAGCTAGGAGAGTCCTCCTTTACGGGCTTAATCTTTTTATTAATATGCCCTTCTAGGTGCTTAACACTTAAGGCGATCGATAGCTTAATAAACTATAAGCTATAATTTTCCTATCCTTAAAGCTTATTAAGTCTAGCGTCTTAGGCCTAGCGTAGGGCTGCTAATGCTATCTTAGCGTTCTTAGCGTAGTGCGAGGTATATTACGCAACAACGCCTCTATTTTATAATAGGTAATAGAAAGCTATAAAAGGTCCCGATCGGCAAATATATCGTTTTTCGGATACCTAGGAAATAAATAATTAAAGCTATCGTAGAATTAATTCTCACGATAATTAAAAAATGCGTGCGCTAGAAAAAGCGTGCGCGAGGGCTATAACCTATTGAGAAAGCTCTAATAGATTTAGAAAGAGCTAAAAAGCTATGCGGCGCGTAGAGGGCTAAAACTCTACGCGGCGAGGCTGACTAATAGTAAGGGTGGTCCGTGCCACACTTGCAACACGCTATAGCCCGCTATACGATTTTATTAGATTATATAATAGAGGTTATAACGATTAGGTTAGTATGACCGCTACGTAACGTAAGGGAAATATCCCTTAAATACGGCCCCTTATAAAAAGAGGGGAAGCACGCACAACACGCATTATTATATATCACATTAATATAACCTCTTTGCTATGCAACCTATCTAGACCTATTATAACGCCTATTTAGTCCGAGCCGTAGATCTACGATCTAATAATTAAGAGTCTTAGCCTTTAATCTATCGAAAATACGACATAAAACACTAAAAACAGGCTCCCTTTAGGCAAAAATAATCACTATGTCTACTAAGAAGAACACCGAAGTTATCCTTATCGAGAATGCTAACTAGTCTATTTAGGACAATAAGTTTAAGGCGTAGGTCCTCGATAGTAACCTATAGAAATAGGTCTTCGGCACCGAAAGGCTCCTTCCTATTCCGGATATGCTTGTTAAAGACGATTCTCCGAGGGGATCTCGCTCTCGTATAGCGGACGAAGAAATAGTCTAATAGGGACGCTAACCTCCTTAAGGCTCCTAACAATAGTAGATTTTTCTGCATAAGGAGAAGAAATAGGAGAGTTAAAAAAAGGACATTAAAGAGCTACGCACTTAGATCGCGTTAACTATCTCCGATTACCTTTTCTAGACTTATTATAAGCCCGATAAGGACCTTAAGGATTAGTACGCTACGCTAAAGAAGTAGGCAAAAGGAAAAACGGAAGATATCTAACAGGCCCTTTAGGTTCGCTATAAAACGGTAGTTAAGCCTTCCCTAAGTTAGCTAAAAAACTAGCACCTTTAGCTTAAGAGCCAGAAGAAGATTATATATAAAGGGATTTAGGAAGAACTTCCCGAAGCCACCTATAAGAGTATTTAGGTTGCTGACTTTCTGGCTTTTGTTAATCTATATTTTCCTAACTAGGTCGATTCCTTTAACCTCTCTTACGTAGAGAAGGAGAAGGATTTTAATATCTATTCTATGACTAATGAATTCACTATATTTATAGATAAACAGCCTGCTTAACTATCTTACACTCAGAAAGGCTCTTTCGGCCCTTCTTATATAGGGTAAGACGTAGGATAAGAAGACGAGAAAGGAAATAGCAGCTAGACGAATAATAAAAAGAGATCGCTACCTACCGATATAGATAAGAAAGGCATTACTAAATATAGGCTCCACTCTATAAGAGGTTATACTCTAGAGAATTGCTAGGAAGTTAACCCTAAAAGGGCACCCGACTAATAGCCCGGCGGAAGAAAGGATACTATCGCTAAGAATATAAAGAAACCTAAGGTCGTAAGATAAGTCTAGAGATAACGAGGTAAGAAGGGAACTAAGAATAATAATAAGACGGATTAACTCGTGCGGGAAAAAGGAAGATGCCCTTCGGCTTTTTTCCTCGCCCCTTTAGTCGATGCGTTTTTTAACGTCGACGTTTACCCTCTTTACTACTCGTTAATCCTAGATTATAGTATAACCCTCTATATCTTTAACGAGATCTCCCGGTTTAAGAACTTTAGAATAGCGAATAAAGGAGATTTCCTTTAGGCAGGCGCCGAAAAAGTGCCTATCCTAGGCTATAGGTAAAGTTAACATCCGCCTATAGACCCTATCGTTTAAACTATAAGTATTAAGCTTACTTAACGTTGCTTTCTATAAGAACTTTATATATAATCTAATCTCTTATAAACTATTAAAGCAGTAGGGACTTTAGTAAGACAAACGACCCCGTAGGCTATTAGCGCTCTATTCGGCCGACGATGCTATCGTCGGTCTTATTAAATAGCACTACGGCTAGTTCGTTCTCGAGTATATCCCTTACTATATAATAAGGCGGGCATTTTACAACCGCCGAAATAAGTTTAATAGCTATACTAAACGGACGCTGTAAAAGGCTATTGCTAAACTCTAGTATCTCCGAATAGGGCATCCGGGACTACGAGCCTTAAAATACCTCGTTAACTACTCCGAAGGTGTTAAGATTAAAGGCATCTTAACCGTATAGTGCGATAACTACGGCACCGCGAAAGCAAAACGGATAATACGACGAGCCCTACGAGACACCGGCATTATAGGCGAGAGAATTACGATAGACTTCTATAACTTCGTGCTAGACAATAAGGGCTATAACTTACTAATACTCTTAACCGATAGAACGAGCGGCTTTATATAGGATTACTACCTCTAAGACTATCTCGCAGAAACTATTATTACGGCCCTTAAGTCCGGCCTCGACTACCTAAAGCACTAGTATTAGTTTTACACTAAGATCGTTAAGTATAATAACGAGATTACTACTTAGAAGCCGGTAGTAGAAGCATTCCTTAAGGCAAGGCTCCTTAAAATCGAGCCCTCGGCCCTATATACATAAGATTAAAATAGCGGCGCTAAGCGCTCGGGGGGTATAATTAAGGATAAGTCTAAAGCGATACGAGGAAAGCTCTTAACCTAGCTTTAGCGAGAGATTTATAAATCCGCTATATATCTCTATAATCGTACGCTAAAATATAGCTATAAGTAGGAATCCCCCTACGAGAAGCTAACTAAGAGAAAGCTAGCGTAATAGCATCTTCGTGCATACGGGTGTAAAGCGTTTGCAATAACTACTACGGCCTAAGAGAAGAAATAACGCTTTAGGAAGCTCGACCTACGAGCTTAGATAGGCTTCCTAGTAGGATACACTTCTTTTAATATCTACTAAGTCTAGGTTCCTATAGAAGGGAAGGTTATTACTACTCGAGATATTATTTTCGACGAGTAAGAGATTTTCGATAGAATATTCGAGAACCTTACCGAGAGCGTTAAGGAGTACGACCTTAAGGAGCTAGCCTTAGCCCTAAGGAATATTACTCTTTCCGATAATAATTAAATTAATATACTATAAGTTCTCGATAATTAAGTATTCGACGATATCCTCGTTTACTAAGATATAAACCCTAAACGCGAGGTAAACTACGATATAGACTACGCAATAGCGCTTAAAAACGACCGGGAAAACATAAAGCAGTATACCGAAGCTCGATTTAAGCCTCTCCCTACTCCTTTAAGCACTCCCCCAGCGGCCTTATTTATAGCTATAATCTAATTATATCTCGTTAACTAGACTATAAAGCTATAGAGTAAGCATCTCGATATATCTCGAGCAGCCTTTTAGGCAAATATAAGTCTATACTTACGAGGAATAAACCCCTCTATAGTACTTAAGCCGTATAAATAAGGAGTAAACCCCCCTCGGTAAGTCTATACTTACGAGGAATAAACCCCTCTATAGCACCTAAGCCGTATAAATAAGGAGTAAACCCCTCCTCGTTAAGTCTATACTTACGAGGAATAAACCCCTCTATAGCACCTATGCCGTATAAATAAGGAGTAAACCCCTCCTCGGCAATACTGTATAAATAAGGAGTAAACCCCTCCTCGGTAAGTCTATATAATTAGGAGTTAACCCCCCCGTAGCCTATAAACGAGGAGTTAACCCCTCTATAGAAAGAAAAAATTGCCTATTAGCACTCTATATTTATAGTAGGCACTTAAGCCGCACCGATCTTAAAAGACACTAATATATTACGGTTTAAAGATAAGGCTTACCTCGACCGCCTAATCTTAAAAAGGCAGGTATATCGACGAGACCTTCTAGCTGTCTTAATATATTATAGACAGCTTAAATAACACCTACTTAGCCCTTAATTCGAGGAGGCGGAGCGAATGTATCTTTAGAGTTATAAGGAAATAAAGTCCTAGACTAAGGTTAACTCTAAAACACTTATAAAGAAAGGCTAATTCCTCGACTATATATAGGTATACGTATATAAAATAGATAAGCACGGAAGGCTCTCGAAGTATAAAGTAAGACTAGTAGTCCGAGGGGATTAATAGCTTCGAAACGGATAGGAGACCTACGCGGCAACCCTCGTAAGACGAAGCTTTTAAATACTTATAACGATAGCTATAAGGTTCGACCTTAAACTAATATAGTACGATATAGTTAACGCGTTCGTTAACGTAAGGCTTAACGATATTATATATATAAAGATGCCGCTAGGGTATAGAAAACACTCTATTCTCCTTTAACTTAATAAAGCCCTCTACGGACTGCGAAAATCCCCTCTTTTATAGCATTGCGAACTTACGTTAATACTTCGGGAGATAGGGTTTTAGACGGTGCCGCACAAACTATACTACTAAACGTTTAACGGCATTATCGTCTTCTTCTATATGGATAACATTGTCTTTATATATTATAAGAAGGATTAAGATAGGGCTAAATCTCTCTAAAATCAACTTTAGGGAAAATATAAGCTTATAAGCGGCGATAACCTATAATAGTTCCTCGGCATTAAGATTCTACGAGACTATAGTTAAAGGTATATTTAGCTATTATAAGCCGCTTGAATTAATAAGATCTATGTTATAGAACGAGCTTAAGGGGGGTATATAACTGTTATTAATCCACGAAGGAGCGCAGCTATAGACTAAGTCTAAGGGTCTATATATACGATATAGAGGTCACGTAGGATGATATATAATATAACCTAACACCGTGATAGTACATCCCCCTTTAATCGGCGTTCGACTCGAACGCTTAAAAAGGGGCAATAGTAGAAGAGCGAGAGCTAAGAGATCCTATGTCAATCGACCTAAAAGGTAGGCCTTAGTAACACAAAGGAAGGAAAGAAAACAAAGCTCGAGGTCGGAAAGCCTATGCGCGCTAAGATAAATTATATTTATCAATTGTATCTATTATTATCTAAGCAAGGGGGGACGAGGCGAGGAAGGTAGTATAGAAGGCGGGGCAAGGCTTAGCCGGGTTTACGGCGTAGAAGGACTTAAGGTCGTCCTAACATCCGTTAAGGCATAAGGAATCCTCTTACGTAAGGGGGCTATAACGCTACTAGATGCGATATTTAATCCTCTTAGACGCGTACTAACGTTACGCGAGGATAGAAGAGAATTCCTACTTAAGGTACGCGTTGTTATCGTTATCGCCGTTTAGGGAAAGCAGGATGCCCCCGTTAGTAGGCCGGATATTTAGGTCGGCCTAGCCGGGCAGGGGGGGCTCCTAAGTCTAGGTAAGGAGTAAGTAGTAGAAAATAGGGTAGAGACGGCTACCCTTAGGGAGGCGGAGGAGGCAAGCCGTCTTATACGCCTTAAGGACCTTGTATAGGCCCTCCCGTTTGTAGTTAAGCTTCTTTATCGAGCGGAGGGTACGGATCTAACGGGTGCTAAGAAAGACTATATCGCTAGGCTAGTACGTCGGGGCGGGCGCCCGGCGGGCATCGGCGTGCCGGGCCTAAGTAGCTTAAGCGTCCTCGATCGCGTTACGAAGGAAGTTAGATACGCGTTAGAAGCGTAAGGCGAGCGCGTCGCTACGGAGTTACTCCTTACGCTACTAAGGGGTTATGCTAGGGGGGGGTAGTCCTAAGGGCTCGGTGCTAAGCTTTAGGTTAAAGCCGTAGTTAGCGAAGAAAGGGGAAAGGCTAGTAGACTTAGAAACCTAGTTATTAGCGGTAAACTCGGCGAGGGGAAGGAGATCTACCTAATCGTCCTAAAGGAAGGTAGTATAGCAGCGGAGGTAGACCTCTATCTAAGCGTTCGCGATCTTAGTCTAGCTATTAGTCTAAAGGTAGTAGGCGGAACTAGGGTATAAGCGGCAGCCGAGGCGGCGGCTAAGCTACTGCTAGAAGGCGGAGACGAACTAAGTGCCCCTATTACTAACTATCGAGGTAGGGGTGCCGTAGAGAGACTAAACGTAAGAAACAAACGCGTTAACGACGTCCTCGACCGTTATTAAAGGCGTTAGGACGTAGTAGCGTATCTTCGTAAGACAGTTAACGATAACTAAGATGCTTAAGAACTTAACGCTATAACGGCGGCAGACGGGAAGGTCCGTAACGAAATTAATAGAGATATCGGTCTAAAAGGCGAAAGGGATACTTAAGGGTTAAAGAAGGCTCTAAAGGGCGGAACGGGGGGACTTAGCGCGGAGGCAGACGTAGTAGTTGCGAATAAAGCTAGAAATAGACTCGTATATACTAGGCTAAACGTAGGTTCGGCGGTAGAGGCTCGCGGTCTTAGTACGCTTAAGGTAGCTAGCTAGCGGGGAAGTATAGGTGCGGATTAAGATCTAGAGGATAAGGGCGTCGTTAGGGGGAACGAATAACCGGCCCTAAAAGTAGAACCGGCCCTAGGCCTCTAAGAGGGCGGACTTTAGGATTAAGCGGAGAGGTACGCGAAGAGAATTAGGCTAACGGAGCTAAGGAGACCGGAGAGCCGCGCGAATATCGGCGATAAGCGGAGAGGAGAAATAAGCCCGGTCGATAAAGTCGTCGATCGGCTTAAAGTCGTTAAGGGCATAGAGGTTAAAGCAGTTAGAGTTATTAGAATTATATTTATTAATTATATTTATAGACGAGTCGGACTCCTTAAACCTATTAGGGAGTAGGGAGGCGTCGACCTTAGACCGTAGAAGGATAACCTAGTAACGATAGTCGATCCTCTCGTCGGCGCGGTCGGTTATAGAGGTAAAGCGGGAACTAAGGAGTCGGCTAAAGGCGTTAAGGAGGGTAGCTTAAGAGCTAGGCTAAAAGACGATCTTAAAGTTAAAGCGACTTAGGAACTCGGCCTAGCGGGCCTGCCGTTAGTTAAAGAGCTTTATAGTTATAAAATACTAAAGGTTTTTATAATCCGAAGCGATCTTAAACTTAGGCAGGCCTTCGAGCTTAAGGCGCTATTCCTTAAGGGACTTTACGATCGCAAGGAGTTCTTTATCGTAGATCTTATAATTATATTCTTAGGCGGAGTGTTTCGACGAGAAGAACGCGATAGGGTAGTAGCGGCCGTCGTTAGAGAGCTGTGTTAGCACGCCCCTAGCGGCTTAGTTAGAAGCATCGGTCTAAACTATAGTCTTTCGAGAGGGGTTAAAGTATGCGAGGACTAGGGCGGCGGTAAAGGCGTGCTTAAGGGCTCCGAAGGCGTAGGCGTAAGCGGGGGACTAGATCTAGGGGGTAGAGGTCTTAGTAAGGGCGTTTAAGGGGTTCGCGAGCTTAGAGAAGCCGCGGATAAAACGCCGATAAAAATTAGCGAACCCTAAGAAACGCCGGAGGTATTTTATAGAGGAAGGGGCTAGCTAGTCGAGGACGGCGCGGACCTTTTTAAGATCTATACGTATGCCTTTATCCGAGATAATTAGGCTAAGGTACTTAGTCTTAGTAATATAGAAATCGCACTTATCGACGTCGAGCTAGAGGCTAGCGGCGTCGAGGCGCTTAAAGACCTCCCGGACGTAGGCCTAGTGCTCCTCCCGTATAGTAGAGAAGATTAAAACATTATCTAAGTAAGCGGAATAAAAATCATTAAGGATATCGTATAAGGCTATATTAATAAAGCTCTAGAAGTAGGATAGCGCGTTAGAGAGACTAAAGGGTATAACGTAATACTCGAAAAGCCTATACCGCGTAGCGAAAGCCGTCTTCTACTTATAGCCCTCGGCGATATAAAAGCGATTAAACGCTATAATAACGTTAATCTTAGTAAAGAACCTCGCCTTCCTAATTTAAGCGAGTGTATTATAGACTAAGGGCAAGGGGAAGCGGTTCTTAATCGTAGCCTTATTTAGGCTACGGTAATCGACGTAGAAATAGACGCCGCCGCCGGGCTTATAAGCGAGCATAATAGGGGCGGCGGTAGCGGAGGTCGAACGGCGAATAAAGCCTTTCTTAAGCTACTCGTTAACGTAAGCGCGGATAATATAGTTCTCGGCTTTACTAAAAGGGCGGGGGCGGGTATAAGGGGGATATATTGCCTCCTTAAGGTTAATCTAAGTATCGACGGTGCGGTAGGGGGCGAGCTTATCGGCCTTACTCTAGAGCTATATATAGATTATATAGTAAAGCTTCTTTAAGACCTTAGCCCGGAGCTTATCGAGAGTATAAGGGACCTTATCGTATTTTAAAAAAAACTTAGCGATATTATCGGGTGAAACCTTATTAAAGAAGATTTTATTAAGGTAGTTATCGACGAAGTCGTAAAGGCGGGGGTTAAGTCGGGCTTTAGCGGCATCGGGATTAATAGACCTAAATAAAACGGCTTAATAGAGTTCCTTAGGGATCTCTTAGTCGATAGGAGGCAGAGGCTTAGTAGGTAGGGGTTCGGCGGCTAAGGCTTTAATTATAGTCTAAGAAGTCGTAATAGAGGGCTAGCGGTAGAATACCGCTATAGCGGCTACGTTAAGCATCTAGATAAAGAACGTAAGGTCGCCCGGAGGGATTATAAAAGGGCGGGGTCCTAACGCTTAATGCCTAGGTCGGGGAGCCGGGCGGCGGGAGCCGGTAGCCTAACGTATAGGCCGAGGGCGGGGGGGGCGGACGTAACGGCGGGGGTAGAAGGTATCTAAAGGGTCGGAGTTATAGCCTAAGTCGAGGTTAGTCTAACGGGAGGAGTCTAGGTAAGTAGGTTTACCTACGTTAAGAGCATCTTTAAGGGACGTTAGGAGGCCGAAGGAAAAACAAGGCGATAGGGGAATAAACTTAAGGGTATTATAAAAGCAGACGGCATAGGCAAAGGCCCGAGGGGCAAGAGGCGAGGATAAGGCAAAGGGCTCGCCCTCGTCGTTAGAGTTAGCGATAGAGGAGGCGGGGGGGGAACGAATTATATTTATAAATTATATTCCCTTAGGGGCGGGAACGGGAATAGTAGGAGCGGCCGGGAGGCTAGGGATAAGATAAGGCTAAGGGTCCGAAAGGCAAGAGGCGAGGTAGAATAAGGACTAGAAGGAGAGGGAGTTATCGCGCTAGCTAATAATAAAGTCGTAGCGGCGTAGCTAAAGGAGGCCGAGAATAATATTATAGCTAAGCTTCGTAAGGAAGAAGCAGATAGACTTAGCGTAGGCGCTAACTTAGGCGATTAAGTAAGCGCAATAGGTAATAGCGCCGGACTTATAGTCGCCGCTATCGGCGAGAGAGAGCCGGCGAGGGAATTAAAGCTAGCGGACGGGGAGGGCAAGGCGGTGCGCGGTCTAAGCGTATATAAAGGCGAATCTAAAATAACTAAAGTCGCTTAAAGCACTTACGGCGATATTAGTAGGCATAAGGGAGAAGGGCAATAGTAAAGCGCGAGGCTATATTCCCGCCGGGAGATAAAAGTCCTCCCTTATATTAAATAAAGCTATAAAATTAGAAACCGAAAGCTCCGTCGCGTAATAAAGCGAGGGAGCTAGGCGTTTCCCGGGGGGGGAGAAGCGCCGGAGGTAAGGGTAAGAGAGTCGGTAACCTTACCCTTAACGAAGCCTTACTTAATCGCCCGGACGTTAAGCTAGGGAAAGGGCGCGAGGAGACGTAAGGCGGGAGTACCGCCGCCTCGGCCGTAACCCCGGCTAGCACCCTTCTTAAGATAGGTCCGGGCCGTATAGGTTAGGGTTACTAAGGCGGCGTAGTAAAGATAGAGATAGTTCTTATACCGACGTTGCTTTTCGGCGTCCGTAAGACTAGCCTAGAACGCGTCGAGGTCTATTAGGTCGCTAGCGGGCGTAGAAGCGGTAGGGCCGGCGGACCCGATAGAGGTAAGGGGGGGAATAGTCTAGGGCTAGACAAGCCTCTCGCGGGCTTAAACACGCTTATCGTTCTCCTAGAGGGCGGCGTAAAGCTTAGCCTAGCCGTAGAAGTCGTTAGTATTAGGGCTAAGGACTTAAAGAGCGGCGGCATTAGCGAGCTCGTTAGTAACCTTTTAATAAAGGTATCCGACTTAAGCGCTCTCGTTATAATTAAGGTCGGCCTATAGCTAGGTAAACCGCGAGAAGAAATCCGGCTTAAAGGTGCCTTTTATAGCTAAGGTATTAAATTCCGCCTTAGACTAAGCGCGGTAGTTTAAGGCATTAAAGATAAAGGCGAGCTCGTAGGTAAAGGAGTCGAGGGACTAAAAGCGCTACTGCTCGAAGGGGGTATCGTCGCGGATATAGCGGGGTATACTAGCGGCGATAGAAGCGGCCCGGCCGGAAAGTCGGCCGGTCGCGTAGACGACTTAGTCCCTATCGGTAGGGAATATATAAAAGTCGGAGGCGATCTTAAGGGATATACTATCGCGTTAGACGCGGAAGGCGTCCTAGCGCTACTTCTAAGTGCCGATATCGCCGGAGAAGCGTTCAGGGTCGGCGAAGCAAGCATAAGGACTTACGGTAGGAGGGGGAAAGGCAGCTTAAAGGGCGGTAAGGTAGGCGAGGGCGGCGTTAGACTAATTAAGCTAGTCTTAGAGTCCCTTTACGTACTACCGGTAGCCGAGGGCCTCCTTACGGGCGGTAGTAGCGGAGGTAGCGGCCTTAAGGAAACTAGACTTAAGAAAGACAAGAGACCGGGTCTAATCGGTATACTAGAGGAAATTCGTCTAAAGGTCGGCGAAGATAGACGAGGCGACGGAGGAACCCCGTAGAATAAAGGCTAAGTAAGGGAAGGCGGAAAAGGCGTTAAGCTAAAGGACGTCCTAAAGGGGAACGCCTACCGGAGGGCTAGGCGAAGGGGAGAGGGAGAGGGTAGAAACAGGAGTAGCTATCGTAGCGGCGGGAAAAAGGGGTAGCGGCGGGAAAAAGGGCTAGAAAAATCTATAGGAGAGTAGAAAAGAGGCGGAAAGAGGCGTAATAAGATAAAGAATAAAGGCAGGCGTATAGGCGAAGCTAGGGGGACTAAGGAATCGTAAAGGCTCGGCGGGAGTATAGAAGAATAGTAGATTAAACTATTATAGAACGAGCTTAAGGGGGGTATATAACTATTATTAATCTACGAAGGAGCGCAGCTATAGACTAAGTCTAAAGGTCTATATATACGATATAAAGGTTACGTAGGATAATATATAATATAACCTAATACTATAATAATCTACCGACTTATAAAGAAACGCCGCCCTTTCGATATACTAATAAGGGTAAAAGAGCTTCTCTTCTATAAAGGGATCGCTAAATACTATAAGATATAAGCCTACTAGGTAAACGTAGGTTCTATGCTATACGCGGCGGTTATTACCCGCCTTAATATCGCGTTTACTACGTTAAAACTATGTAAATTTAATAGCAACCTTAGACCGGAATATAAAGACGCCGTCGATTAAGTTCTCTACTATCTATACTATACCCGGGGACTTACGCTTCGTCTAAGGGGTAAGGACGACTTTAAAGTAGTAAGTAACGCCTCTTTCGCCGATAACACCGACTGGAAAAGCTCTTAGGCATTTGCTATAAAGCTATTTAAAGGCTTAATCGGCTAGAGAGCTAATAAATAAGATATAGTTATAACCTTAATAACCGAGGCTAAGCTCCTAGCGTTATTATAGGCAGTAAAGGAGTTAATCTACGTAAGTAGGCTTATTAAAGAGCTCGACGTCTCCTTTAATAACTCCTATATTTGCATTTAATATAATAATATATAGACTATCCGACTAATTACTGCCGAAGTCGCTACTCTATAGACGAAGCTTCGCTATATAGACATTTATAACTACTAGCTTCGTTAAGAAGTCCTTAATAAGACCCTCGATGTTAAATATATACCTACCGCGAAGATAATAGCCGACGGCCTTACTAAGGCACTTTAAGGGCCTTCCTTTAAGGCCTTTATTAAATAAATTAGCCTTTACGATATTACCTAACGCCTCGCCGATCGAGAACTCCCTAAAACGACCGACGAAATAATATAAACCGATATATATAAGGTATAGGAAGGTTAGGAGATATAAATAGGCCGATAAAGGCGTATCCTCGGGGGTAATAGTCTCGATATCGGTACTATACGTATATAAAGGCACGATATATATATAAAATAAAAGAATAACGGGCATAAGCGTTAGTAATAAAAAATAACCGTAGGGGAACCTAATTCCTCTTACGTATTACTACGGTAGTAACCCTATGTAAAAACGTTAGGGAGACAATAGATAAAAGGCCTCGTTAAATATCTACGAGCATTAACTAGGCTAGAGGCGTTTAAAGAAGAAGCTCTCCCGCAGCGAGGGCATATTAGCGTATCTCGCAATAGCGACTATGCCGTCGATTTCGGCACGACGCATTAAGGGAACCGGGCATTAGCTGCTAAACGACTTACAAACGGCTATAAATACCCTCGACGACGGTAGAATAAAAAGGAACGATGCTTTTACGCAGTAAAGGCATCTGCTATGTGTAGCGGCGGAAGGAATAGAGGAAGTATAAGAGCTTATAAAGCCGTACTCGTTAGAGCGCTTAAGCGCAGGATTAAATAGCAGGGATTAAAGATATCCCGCCCTAATAGCTTAACGATAGAACGAGGATTAAAAACTCATCGGATTTAAGCTATTTAGCGACCTCTTAATGCTAGCTTCCCTCCCTCTCGGGATCGAAGCTAGGGGGGTATATTAGATTATATAATAAAGGTTATAACGATTAGGTTAGCATAACCGCTACGTAACGTAAGGGAAATATCGCTTAAATACAGCCCCTTATAAAAAGGGGGGAAGCACGCATAACACGTATTATCACATATTATATTAATATAACCTCTTTGCTATACAACCTATCTAGACCTATTATAACGCCTATTTAGTCCGAGCCGTAGATCTACGATCTAATAGATTTGGCCTATATAGCCTAGCGCCGCCGGGAGTCACTCGAAGTCACTAAGAATTTTTTATCGGCATCGCATACGTATACGTAGCTCTAACGTTCCTACGCCCGCGATGCGATACACATGCGACGATTGCGACGATTGGACGATTGCGACGATGCGACGATTGCGACGATGCGACGATGTGACGATTGCGACGAGTGCGACGAGTGCGACGAGTGCGACGAGTGCGACGAGTGCGACGATTGCGACGATTGCGACGATTGCGACGATTGCGACGATTGCGACGATTGCGACGAGTGCGACGAGTGCGACGATTGCGACGATTGCGACGATTGCGACGAGTGCGACGAGTGCGACGAGTGCGACGATTGCGACGATTGCGACGATTGCGACGATTGCGACGATTGCGACGATTGCTATAGACGAGGTAGTAGACGTAAAGGCTATTCACGAGGCTTTAGATACAACCGTAGGACCCCCTTTCGCCTACGAGGACGCGGCAGCTATAGCAATAGTCCTAACCGCTTAACCTAGACTAAGAAATATTTCGTTTGTTATAAGGAGGGCTATTAGTCTACTAAACATACGCCTAAGGAACGCTAACGGTCTAAGGACTAATACCTTACGCAGTGTTTTAACGATAGCATTATAATAACTAACTTTACGGCATACGTGACCGAGTTAATAGTTCTAGGGAATTATAATCGACACTAGTGCGGCTAGAGTATTAACCGTAGGATAGGAATAGTACTTTGCTTTAAAGCAAACGGACCCTTCTATTACGCTTAATAACTCTATAGCCGGCTGGGCCTCTATCTAATTTAGCACTAGCACACCTATATATTTACTTAGTTCGATCGCCCTTAAAACCCCTATTAGTCGAGTAAACTTTTATATTCTTAAGACCTATACCCCTTTCTTGCTTTTACTTACTAATATAGACCGACTTAGGATCTACTTCGATAATACAACGAATACGCTAGTGACTTAAGCTCTAGCTCTAAGCAACCGTATCCTAGTAATCCGTAAATAAGGTCACCTATAGTTCTTCTTGCCTAAAGAAGAAGAGACGATATTATTCCTAATAGAAACTAAGATTAGGATACTATATCGCCGCTTTAAGCACCTAGCTGTTTTAAGGCTCTATTACCTACTTAAATAGGCGGGCTATAATATTACGACTATATAGCTTAAATCGATCTCTAAATTCTACTATTACTGCTAGATGCACTTATAGGCACTTAAGCGTTTTAAATTTACGCTAAAAGATAACTAAGAATTCAATTATAAGATTATAGTAGGTGTAGTATACCTTAGAAGCCCTTAAAGGCCTATTCTATACGTTATTAACTCCGTAATAGCGTTTTAAGGAGCTAGGTTGCTTCCTTTAATATTAGCTCAGGATACCTAGGAAGTCCTTTAAGCCCTTTAGATCGATAGCTACCTTAGACCTCTTAATACGATTAAATATAACGTAAGAACTAACTTTGCCTTAACTAAGTTCCGCAATAAGGTAAGAATTATAGGAATAACCTATTAGTAGGTCCCTATAGAATTATATACGTCGATTAGGAAGGTCGAGAGGTATTACGCTCCTTTACGCCGTGTGTTTAAGATTCTTTACGTAGAGATCGGGACTATGTCGTCTCCTAAGGTAGTTATTTAGATAGCCGTAAAAGCCGTTAACGACATAGCCGGACCCTACGGCCTTATCCCTATACTTCTTGTCTTTAGTACGTACCCGCGTATAACTATTAACTCGCCTCCGTTAGCTATAACCCTAAAAAGGTCTATAGCTATGCAAAAGGCGATAAAAATGCTTCGATAACTCTCTATAGAAAGATAGGTGTAAGATGCCCTTTATATAAGGAACGGTCCGTTAATAGTTTAGACTATTACTCTTCTATTATAGAGTAAAGTCCGAGTCTAGCGGGAAAAGGGAGGATAGTAAAGACTATTTAAGATTGCTATAATTAACGGTCACGATATTACTATTAATACCGTTAACGGACCTTAAGTCTTTCGGTCTACAGTCGTATAGCCCTACCTTTAAGACGACTCGTCTCCTTAGCCCCTACTCCCCGCGATTAAACCAGCTCCTCCTACTCTAACTAAAGAGACTCCTCCTAACCCGACCCCTAACTATACACTAAGACTTACACTTCCTATTTCGATCCCTATAGCCCTAATGCTACGTAGACGTAGCCGTCCTCCTAGTGTAAAGAATAAGCTAAAGCTGCTTCTAGTTCGGCTCCTAATTCCGCTTTCCCCTCCTTAGGCCTTTATCATTAAGAAAAAAGAAGATGCCTACGAATTAGCACTTAATCTACGGGAAAAAGGAGTTATTATAACGCTAGGAGCCTTATTTAAAGAGTTAGATAGATAAGAGATTAACAACCTTATTGCCTATAGTGTTTTTAGCTTTAAACGCTATAATAAGGCTATCTATAGAGGTTACTATATCTTTAAGTCGAGGATAGTACGTAAAGTAAAAGGGAAGGATAAGAAACCCTACGAGAAGTCCCGACTCGTTATTTAAGGATACAATAACGAAGAAAAGACGACCTTATTAACGTAATTACCGACGATTTAACGCGTTAGCTAGCGGCTAATGCTAGCCCTTACTTTAGGACTCCTTCGCTATTACGGCATAACTCTTTCGCTGCGAGACATTACTTAAGCCTACCTATAAGCCGAAACTAAGCTATTTAAAACTATCTTAACTAAGCTGCCCGTTAAAATGCAAGGACGATATCCGGAAGGGACTATTATCCGTATAATTTGACCCCTTTATAGGATCGTAGAGTTAGGACTGTATTAATTCCGAACGTATTATAAGCATTACGTTATCCGACTTAGAATATTAACCTCGACGTATAACTTATGCCTTTTTATCGCGAACGGGACCCTTAATAGATTTGGCATAGTTGGCCTATAGACGGATAATACATTAATATTAGGCATACGTAGCTTCTTAACTACTAAGGAAGAGCAGCTTTAAAAGGCTAAGTTTAAAGTAAAGCCGAAGACTAAGATATCTACCGGCTCGGTGCTTAATTTTAATAGGGCTAGGCTAACACTCTAAGATTAGGATCTTCTTCTTTTAAAAGGGTTAATTAGAAAATCTTAAGACTATTATCGCTTAGGATTATAACTATACGCAAAGGTATATAGAATAGTAAGCCCGAGGAGCATACGTTGTATTTATCTACTAACTAAAAGCTTCTTTTAATCTTTCTATAGCAGCATAAGTTTAAAACCCTAACGAAAAAGACTGCGTAATAGTCAATAAACGCCTGCAATAGCAAATAGACTATAAGAAACGCGGCCTAAAGTACGAACTAATTAATCTTACGAATGCGAAGCTGCTAGTATTTACAGATGGCTTTTTTTTTAATAACGCAGACCTCTCTACGCAATCAGGCTTTATTATTACACTTATAATAGAGACCCGGTCTAATAGCCACTTCGAGATTAAAGGCAATATCGTGCACTAAAGCTCGACTTAGTGCAAAAGGGTTATACGTAGCGTTCTAGCCTTAGAGGTCTACGGCATAGTTAAAGGCGTTAATATCTACATTTGCCTCGCTACGACGATTAAGATAATTATAGAACGCCTATAGCTGTCTCTAGTGCCTTTAATCCTTTATATAGACTTGTATTCGCTCTATAAATGTCTTATAAAGCTTACTATAACAAAAGAAAAGCGACTAATAATCGATGGTATATCGCTTCGTTAGTTATACAAACGAAGGGAAATTATAGAAGTACGATAGATTAATAAGAATAACAACCTAGCTAATGTATTAACGAAGTCCTCCCTAAAGAAGTCTCTTAAACGCTTCGTTAAGACTAACGTACTAACCGTTAGGATAAAAGCTTTCGTTATACAGCCGTAATCTTTATCTTCCTTACTTTAACACATATATATAAGACTGATTGTAATATATATAGACTGTTTTTCCTTTACTATTGCTTAAGAACGCGCGCTTACTCCCTTATTTAAGTACGCGCTTACTTCCTTATTTAGTTATACGCTTATTCGCGTACTTATTCCTTTACCTATTCTATTGCTTAATTAACTATAATAAAAGAAGAGTATTACTATTTATACTATAAGGAATCTCTATTTGTACTATAAGACCCTATAAGACGCTAAAATCCCTACTTCTTCTACGCGTACCCTATAGGCCTATGTCCCGCCACTAAAATCTAGTGTAGGTATATGGCAATTAAGAGAGCCGCGCAAATCGTGCGAAGAACGCGAAGAACACTACCGACACGCAGTAGGGCACGCAGCCGGGCACGCAGAAGAGCCGGGCACGAAGCATACATTAAGGAGCCGCACACACAGCAGAGGGCACGCAGTAGAGGGCACGCAGCCGGGAGCCGGGCACGAAGCATACATTAAGGAGCCGCACGCAGCAGAAGGCACGCAGCCGCACACACAGCAGAGGGCACGCAGCAGGGCACGCAGCCGGGCACAAAGCATACATTAAGGAGCCGCACACACAGCAGAGGGCACGCAGTAGGGCACGCAGCCGGGCACGAAGCATACATTAAGGAGCCGCACACACAGTAGAGGGCACGCAGCAGGCCACGCAGTAGGGCACGCAGTAGAGGGCACGTAGCAGGGCTCCTTACGCGCGCGCTGCTATAGCTATTAAATTGCTATTGTTAAATTAGGTAACTGTTCGTTTAATTAAGGCTAGGCACGATTTCTATTATAGTTCGCCTTACTTTTAGTTAGTCAGCCTCTCGTGCTAGGGTGTCTTCTACACCCTCGCATAGCAGCCTATAGGGCTTCTATTGCATCCACCTATAAGGGCCCGCACCCGTAGGCGCGAGGAGTAGTTAATAGGTCTACTTAAGGTCACGAAAAGAGGCACTAATCAATAAGAGAAAAAGGTCTAATCTTGCGATATATAGTCGTAGGCTAGCTATCTTATAAGGCACCTTAAATAAGTGCGCAAGCGGATACGCGACCTACACTAGTATAGAGCTATATCTTACACCTCCTTATAGGCACGCTCCGATGCGATACACCCCCTAGCGTTAAGAGATTAAATTAACGCTAAAGAAGAAGCTATCGTAAGCGCTTATTAAGGTGCAAACGTGCCCTTTTCCTTAGTATTCTAGCCTTCCTTAGTCCTTTATTCCTTCTAGTATTCGCCCTCGTATATCCTTTAACTTTAGCAGCGCCTTAAATCGCTCGAATTTCGCTTATAGCAGCGCCTTCGTTACGCTATCGGCGGGCATATCAGCAGTAGGCATATATTTAACTATCAAGCGGCCCTTCTTAAACTCCTGCTTTAACTATATGCTTTATATATCTACGTAGCGTAGCTTTTTTAAGATACGGCCTTCCTCTACCACTAGTCTAATAGTCTAAAGGTTATCGTAGTATATTCTCAATAGCCTAAGCTCGATAGAGATATCCCTTATAAGCCTTAAGAAAGCGAACGCCTCCTTTATAGCCCGGGCTAGCCTAAGCAGCTCTACCTCTATCGTCGAGGTTATTACCGTATCTTATAGGCTCGCTTTCTATACGACTAAGCCGCCGTAGAGCATTATAATATAGCCTTATAAAGAGCGGCGGGTCTCCGGGTCGTTTGCGAAAGAAGCGTTAGTTATAATAATAAGAGCTTCCCCCTTAAGGCCGTTGTATTTAATCGTAAGGAACCTCGTTGCATAAAGGTAGTAGATGCAATCGTTAGCTAGCTCCTTTTACTACGGCGAGGGGTTCGTAAGGAACCTCGAGAGCTATAAGGCTATAAGGGCTATATCCGGTCTTATAGTAACTACCGCATATATAATAGAGCCGATCCTCTCTTAAAAATCCTTAATCTCTCGAAAGGTCGCTTATCCGGGATTCTTAAAGAGCGGTAAGGGCGGTAGAGGGATTATCGGCGCTTTCCTAATGCCGTTAAGGCCGAATTTACGTACGATCTTCTCGATGTAGGCATCTTAGCATAGAAAGATCTTCCGATTTAGTCGGTCTCGAATAACTTAGATCCTTAGATACTAACTAAATTCTTCCTCGCGGACCTTATACTTACCGTATAGAAAGTCGATAAGCTCGTCTACGGAATAGCCCTTTAGAGATAAGATAAGGATATCGTCAACGTATATAAGGACGAGGATCTTGCCGTTTGTAAATATATAAGGTTCTTCGTTAATACGGTCTAGCCCTTAAGCTTTTAACGCCTGTTAAAGCTTATTATACTAGAGGAGAGGTAATTCGCGTAGGCTATAGAGAGCTTTATTAAGCTCGGCGATTTTAGAGGAATTCTTACCTTCATTTAGGAAACTAAGTTTAATATACCCTTTTAGAAGCTCTACGTAAATAGGCTCCCTTCCCTTATCTAAGCTTATATTAAGAAATACGTTAGCAATATTAAGTTATCTAACGTCGAGATCTCGCTTCGCTACTACTACGATAACGGTTCGAAAGGTCTTAATAGCGAGGGTTATAGCGTAAGTATCTTCGCCTTAATCCCCTTAGAGGTCTCCGCGCACGTAGATACGGGCTTTACACCGAATTAAGTATCTATCTATATTAAATTTATAGAGGAAGACCTATTTAAGGGGAATCGGCGTGTCTTTAGCGCGCTCTCTGCTTAAAACTCACTAAGTGCCTCTGCTAAGGAGGTCTCGAAGCTCCTTTCTGCATCCCTCTTTAAACTCCTTCCCGTGCGGGTGTTTATTAAGATCTTAGTAACGTTTTAGCAAGCGGACGAGGTCGTTACGATAGTTACGGTGTAATGTTTGCTAAACAGCTGCTAAGAATACTAAATAAAAAGTCGTAAGGTCTCCTTTTAGATAGTAAGCCTCGTAAAGCTAAGTGCTAAAAATACTAAAAACACTAAATATATTATTACTCTATTGTCTTAGCCGTTTTATTCGAGAGCTTCGTCTTATAGCTTTAGTGCTATAAAGCTCTTATTGCGTTCTTTAAGTCTGGCGAGTTCTCGATTATATTAATAGTGCGTCTAAAAGCGCCTCTATAGGCGCTTCTAAGGGCGCTATCGTAAGCGTCCCTAATTGCGCTTTAGAGGGCGCTTCTGTCCTTTTAGGCTTTATACCTACGGATACGTTACCTTATTCTATTAAGGGTATACTTACGTCGTCTTAGGCGGTGCCCTATCTTAGCAAGACTCGCGATCCTTACTAGCCTTCCTTATCCTCACTGTCGGGCGGCTCCGAAGCTTTAGCAGTCTTCCGGTCTAAAGTTAATAAGTATTGCCGGGGCAAGGGTTCCGGCAATTCCTTTAGCTTTTTAAGCGTAGGATATATAAGGAATAGTACGGCATCGTAATCCTATATACTTACCGGTGCCTTTAGACCTTATTGCCCCGTCGGGTTAGGTGTCTATAACGGTGTAAGATATGCTTCGGGAGGAGTAAGTATCGCTAATAGTAACTTCGCCGGTTTATTAGGTAATAATAGTGTGATTAGAGAAGCATCTATTTCTAGAGCCTTACCGGCGTCGTCCCTTTATAGGATATCGAACTCTTCTACCGATATAGAAACAGTAGGTTTAATTCCTAAGATATATTCGTTAAAGTCCTATAGGAAATCCTCGAGTAAAGCGTTCTAATCGCGTTTAATAGGAAGATTAATTAATCTTACGATAGGCTCGTATTCTTAGATAAGAAACTATAGATCCTCTATATTCGGGTCGAAAAAATAGTTCTCGTTAAACGTTATATCTTAGGTAATAATTACTTTGCTAAGTTAAGGGGCCTAGACACGGAATAGGTTGCTCGCTTAGTAACCTACGAGGTAGCTAATATACGCTCTCGGGTGTATTTTAAAAGCCTTTTTATTTAGGTTAGCCTTTAAGTTAATATAAAGAGGGTAGGCTCGGCAGCCGTAGGCGTAAAGACTGCTCTATAATAGGCTAAAGTCCTTCTCGCTATTAGCTATTACGCCTAACTTACTATACTAGGGAAGATGCTAGTTAAAATACCTATCGAGGGTCTCTTTCGGCGATTTCCACTAGTTGCGGGCCTTAGGAAGGATATTGTGTATTCTCACTAATGCCTAATATACTTTAGGCTATAGGTTCTAAGGCAGCTTTCCTATAGCGTAGCGGAGTCTTTATTAGATAATTCCCCTAGGTCGTTCGGCTCCCCCTTTAGGCTCTTTTATATATGCTAGTAGAAGCTCGATCTCGATTCCTTCCCTTACTGCCCAGTCTTAAAATTTTAAAGCCACCTAGTTCGGAAGATTCACTAAGGACCTCTCGTTATCTATCTTAATCTTATAAATCGCTACGCCTATATAGCGGCGGACTAGACCCTCGAAGTTATTAATTAGGAACGGCGTGTCTATCTTTCGGCTAATGCTCTATAAGAATATTATTCCGCTATATTCGTCGGTAATTAAAAGGATATATTAATAGCCGTTATAGCCTCGCTTAAATTCGAAGATGTTAAGGAAGATACGGAAAAAAAGCTGCGTTAAACGGCTAGCGGGCTCGCGGCGTAAGATTATTTAGTAGGCTTTTCCTTATGCGCAGCCTACGCATTTAACCGATGTTAGTCCGTGAATTCGAACCCCTTAAGCCTAGTATATAAGTTGTTTAAGTACTTAAGGGCTCGCGTGCCCTAATCGTAGGTGCTATAGTTCTACAGTATTAACCCTAGGCCGAAGTAGAACTCGGGATAATACCACGCGGCCCCTAGGGTACTACGAAAACCCTTCTTATATCGCGGCAAAAGTGTATTATTCTTCTTTATTAGAAAGGGGCACCGTAAAATAAGAATCAACCGGCTTTAAATAAGCTACCGTTAGGCTATACTTTAGCTTTAGGTTTATTACTATATTATTGTCTCTAACTAAGCCGCACCGGACCGTATAGTCGGCTCTGTAAATCTATAACCCTCCCTTTATAAGCCTCTCTACGCTAATGATATTTGTATAAAAGCCGGGGACGAAAGCGGTGTCTTTTAATACTAGA
The DNA here is from genome assembly GCA_012934285.1 of Ophiocordyceps sinensis. Lineage (NCBI taxonomy): Eukaryota > Fungi > Ascomycota > Sordariomycetes > Hypocreales > Ophiocordycipitaceae > Ophiocordyceps > Ophiocordyceps sinensis. Next base: position 3,962,370 of record JAAVMX010000006.1, on the reverse strand, counting down.
TCCCTTATGTTAGGACTATCCGGGCCGTAAAGAAGGTTCTTTATAGTTCGGGTTCCTCTATATACAACCGTAAGGGCCGTATTACCTACTAGCACAACGTTATCCTCTATAGCGGCGACGATATTACCCCCTAGAAGATTAAGTTTATTAATAATATACGTGTTAGCGTAGTTATTAAATAAGGTTAAGTTATAGAGTAGGTATAGTCCTTGCCTATACGCACTAAAGGCCGTATCTAGGGCATCGTCGTTTTACGCGGAAAACTTAAGGTCGATGATTATATATGCCTATAATCCCTAAGCGGACTTACCTTAGTTCGGCGCGCCGGGCGGTGCGTTCTAGCCCTTTATGCCCCTAATAGCTTCGACGGTTTGCTTCTAACGAGGCTGATTCTTAGCCTCTTCGCACTTCTTAATGCGGGCTAGGTTCTCCTTAAGCTCGGGCTTATAGGAGACCCTATTAACTGCCTTATAGAAAGCCGTGTAGTCTATCGGCTTCTAAGGATAGCGAGCCTTCTTAATTCCGTAGGCGTAGTTAAAGCCCTAACGAGATGCTATCGTCGGCGTGTTAGAGGTTACGGCTAGCAATTAGGCTTATGTATGAAAAGCCCCTAAAGGTTATAAAGGCTTCGCGTGGTTTGTCGCGCGATCGTGATAAGCCTAGTTGAATTAGCGACTTATAGCCTTAAGTGTTATATTAACTATCCTAGCAAGCTGCTGCTTGCGTAGCTTTCCTAGCATTTAACGACCCTATAGCTCGTCTATTGCTATAACCGCTTAAAGGAAGTCGACGATAGCCTATTCCCCGTCAATGTTAGAGATCTTTATAGTAACTGCCTTAAAATACGTAAGCTCTTACTAGAGGTACTAAGCTATAGGGCTTATCCTCTAATTAGTCTCTAAGGCATTGCGATAGTTAATATAGGTAAGACCGACTCGAATAGAGTTAGTAACCTTAAGGAGATTACGTAGATAATTAACGATGCCTTAAAGGTCCGGGCTTTTAGGGAAGTACGCGATATAGGACTAGTTAACGGTCTTATAGACCTAAGTCGAAAGGTTAGCGATAGCTTGCTTATCCTAAAGGTATTTAGCATAGTCTTCCTTATAGTTATAACCCTTAATCTTAAAGCTCTAGTACTAAGCTAGAGTAAGGCCTATAATAGGGGTCCTAAGGGTAAGGGTGTTTAGCCTTATAATCTCTTATTCCTTAGTTACCTTAGTCGGCGGAACTAGCTAAAGGACCTCTTTAGCGGCAATGCCTCTAGTATTAACGTACTTCTAAACCTCTACGCCTTTAGCTATACGGCGGAAGGTCGAGAACTATATAGCCTAATGCTCTAACGTAGTTAGAGTTACCTTCGACTTAGTAGTGTTAGTAGTATTAGTTATAATTAAATAGTTGTTAGTGTTTAAGTTAAAGTCAATAATATTCCTAAGTAGGAGAAAGCGGTTGTTATATAATCCTTTGTTAAGGGATCTAAGGACCTATTTATAAGTGTTTGCGGGTAAAACACATATAGCGACGAAGGTAGCCGTATAGTAATGCCTCCCTTAAACACCTGTTAATAACGGTGTCGATAGCTGTATTATAAGTTACCTTTTTAGTTTAAGGCTCGATCGCGGCGTCGATATCGATGCCTTACTAAGCAACCGATTAAGGGCTTATATAGTCGATCGAGTGCCTTACACGCTTTCTTAAGAGCTTTATATACTTTCTTAGCAATAACCCTCGGATAGATTATGCTCTAAGTATGCCCCGGCATAGGCTCTATACATAACGTATTAGCCTTAAAGCTACCCTACTAGGTATATCCGTAGGGGCGATGCCGGGAGTACTTAAGTCGTGATTCTAAGGCTTTATAAAGCCGTTAAAATCGAGGATAAGCTCCTTATAGGAAGATACGTCGTTTATTTAGATCGTCGTCTATAGTAGCAATTTACGCTAGTTCGTATACCGGGCTTATAACTATTGCATCTACCTATAAGGGCCCGCACCCGTAGGCGCGAGGAGTAGTTAATAGGTATACTTAAGGTTACGAAAAGGGGCACTAATTAATAAGAGAAAAAGGTCTAATCTTACGATGTATAGTCGTAGGCTGTAAGGGTCTTCGACTATTAGTGAGATTAGGTCTACGACCTAATCCGCATTCTTATGCGAGCGGGAAGAGGCACGTGCGGGCGGGGAAAGGGGCTTATGCGAATAGGGGTAAGGGGCTTGTGCGGATAGGGGTAAGGGGCACGTGCGGACAAAGGGGTACGTGCGTAGAGCTATATATCCGCATACATAGGTGCGCCTATAATTAGTTCTTTATAGATGATTTCTATACCTATATAGAGGGCACCTATGTAATCACTCTGCCTACCCTATTATAGTATTATCTATCTCTCTTTTTCACGGACTTATTTAATACGATAACGTCCCGCTTTTATAATAGCGGCACGTATTAATTAGAGCGATAGGCCGCTACGATAAAAGCGGCACGCGTAGTAATACTAGCTGCTATTATAGACTTACTAGACAACGATATAGAGGACGTCTTTAAGTAATAGGCCGAGGGGTCCTAGCAGCTATAGCTGCGATAAGAGGCGCTAAATAAGCGGGCCTTCGCGGAAGCCCGCCTTCGATAGGAAATAATAGAAGCCCGTTTAGGCAAGGCGACGGCGGATGCCGTACCTTCTATAGCGGAAGAAGAGCGCCTTCTAGTGCTACTGCAGAAAATAGCCGTTAATCCGGTTAAATAAAGGGGGTTACTAAAAGTCCTTAGTGTTAAAATAGGATCTACGGCGCTTACCTCTACGGATACGCTACTTACGCCTTCGGCTACGTCGATAAACTCTCCCGCAGCTAGGGACGCTAGTATAGACAACCCGAGGACGGCCCTTAAAGCCGCCTTCGGCAAAAGGAAGCCTCTACTATAGCCTATATAGGATAGTAAGCTAGAGTCTTTTTACTTCTTCTTATATCGCCTCCGTAGTAAGTTTACCGTTAACGAGAAGTAGGGCCTTAACGGTTGCCGCGATACCGCCTAGTATTCGCTGCTTTATACGCTGCCTAAGCCTTAGATACGGCGGATTTCTAGGTTTTAGGAGAGTAGCGGGCTTAGTAGCGCCTGCGACCCCCGTGCCTTCTTTAACTACCTTATCTATGCGTTCGGCAACGTATAAGAGTAGGAGAAAGCGTAAGATAGGTTGCGGATCCTCTTTTAGAAAGACGGCTAGACGTTTAAGGACTTCCTTCCCGACTTTAAGGAGACTATTACTTATACCGCCGGAAATAGCGTTTAAGGGGATAGCGCTAAGCTTATATAGCTGCGAAATTCGATTACTCCGCAACTACGGGAAATACTTATCTTAATCGAGATGCCTACTAACTTCCGGGAGTACGTAAGTCGCCTTACGAAGGTAGCCTAGAACTATAAGCAAAGCCCTAGCTTTTAAAAGTTGCGAAAGCGCGCTAGCACGAACGGCGTTAGCAACGGGAACGGAGGAGCTACTATTAGGAACGCTATAACGCTCCCGCCGCCTAGATCCGCGCCCGATACTACGGTAGACTACGAGGGCGACGTTGTAATATCTACTACGCGGCCCGCTTGTAGAAGAGCGAGGATACTATCCGCCGCCTTAGGCAGCGCGCCCTCCTCTTTTATATAGCGAGCTAAGTAGGTATCGAAGGCGGAGCTTTAAAAGCGGAGAAAGGAAGGGCTTTGCGTACGCTATAGCGCGGATAGACATTTTGCTACGGATTGCCTATATCGTCCCGCTCGCCTTACGAAGCGAGCCGAACGGCCTATAGCGATTCGCGCTACCCGACCTTCTCTTAAGTCTAATATTAAGGAGGATAATAATATCCCTACCGCTACTAGTGCGGAGGGAAACGCATAGCTCCGGAGCATAGACGGGCCCTAAAGCCTAATTCGCTAGCACTAGAGAAAAAAGAGTTAACTAACCGTATTAAGACTTCTCCTACCTTAATACCTATTATTATTAACTATATAAACCTTATCTTTACTCTTATAGACGAGGGTTGCTAGTGCTACGCCGCTATCGATAAGGCATTCGCATAAGAACTACGTTTGCTAGTTAAAGATATAAGAACTTAGTACGTACGAGGAGCCTCGAGCGTAATAGAGGAGGCGAAGATTAAAGGTATCGTATAGATAGCTGCGGAGATTAATAAGCTCAAGCAATTGCTCGTAGCATACGTTATCCCTTAGCTAGAATTTAACCTAATCTTTAGAAAGCCTTAGCTTCTTTACATAGAGTCTTACTCTATACCGTACTAAAGGAGGCTTTAGTATAGAAATTCGCAGCGTTAGCTACGGCATATTAATAAAAACGAGCCTAAGGACACTAAGTGTGCTATAAAGCTTCAAGAGGCTAAAGAAGTTATAGCTTTAGTGTTTATCGGCATAATTAACCGAATCCGTAGACGATACGGCTCGTAAGCCGCTACGGCTGCTATTTACGCAATTAGCCTCGCGGATATTAAAAAAGCCTTACGACTAAAGAAGCCGAAGACGGAAGCCGAATTACGTTAAATAATCCCTATATAGTTCTATAACCTACTGCCGCTCTTTCGGAAAAGCGAGGCCGATAAATTAAACCTATATAAGCCTAGCATTAACCACGCGATACCGCTTCGCAAGGATTCCCGCGGATAAGACATAGTTCCGCCCTTCGGGCCGCTATACGCGATATCTTAAGATAAGTTGCTTATGCTAAAGAAAACACTACGCGGCCTTTTAGATAAAGGGTTTATTTAGGCTAGCTCTTCTAAGGCCGCCGCTCCGGTGCTATTCGCACGGAAACCCGGAGGACGACTACGTTTCTACGTAGACTACCGAGCACTTAACGTAATAATACGACCGGACCGCTACCCGCTTCCGCTTATTAAGGAGATACTCCGTAATACTGCTAAAGCGAAGTAGTTTACTAAGTTAGATATCTATTAGGCGTTCTATAAGGTGCGAATCGCGGAAGGTAACGAGTAGAAGACCGCGTTCCGCACTCGCTATAGTCTTTTCGAATAGATAGTAATACCGTTTAAGCTTATAGGGGCTCTTAGCACCTTCTAACGGTATATTAATAGCATTCTTCGCGAATTTCTAAACGAGTTCGCTTCCGCTTATATTAATAATATTCTTATCTATATAAGCGGTAGCCCAGAGGATTATATAGATAAAGTGCGGAAGGTGCTAGACCGGCTCTCGGAGTATAGGCTATACCTCGACCTTAATAAATGCGAATTCGGCGTCCGCTAGGTTAAATACCTTGGATTTATTATTATTATAGGCGTTAGTATATAGGCGGACCCCGTAAAGATTTAGGCTATTTAAGACTAGATAGCCCTAACTTCGCAAAAGGGTATACGGAGTTTCTTAGGATTTACAAACTACTACCGGATTTTTATTCGTTAATTTTCTCGCATCGTCGGTCCGCTCGTAGCCCTTACCGGCAAAGGGGTAGCCTTCTATTAGGACGCCGTATAGGTAAAGGCGTTCTAGACGTTAAAGGACCTATTTTCGTAAGCCTTAGTATTACTATAGTAGGACTTTAATTATCCCGTAATACTTAAGGCGGACTATAGTAGATTCGCGCTTAAAGGCACGCTTTCGTAAGAGGTAGACGGCTAACGCCGCCCTATAGCTTTTTACTCCCGTAAGCTTACCCCCGCCGAACGGAACTACGCTATCTACGATAAGGAAATACTCGCTATAATTAGCTATTTAAAGCAATAGTAAGCGGAGCTCTATAGCTATAAGAACTTCGAAATCCTTATAGACTATCGTAACCTTAAGTATTTTATAACTTAACGTTATCTCTCTAAGCGATAGGCCCGCTAGGCGGAATACCTTTCGCGGTTCCGTTTCCGGATTAAGTACCGACCTAGAAAAGAGGCTATAGTGCCGGACGCTTTATCCTAGAGAGACTAAGATCGGCCTTCTAGCGAAGATTATAATGCCTAAGAGCTTTAAATACTCCCGGAGGAAGCGCTACGTATATATCTTAAAGCAACGCTTATCGGGGCGGACGGCGTAGTCTTAGTTAATAGTAAGGGCGATAAGGACGAGGACGATAGCGAGGAGGATAATAATTCGTTAATTAGTTCGGAGAGTAAGGGGATAATCGAAGAAGACGTAGAGCCCGACGCTTAAGAAGCGGACTTTATAGCGGCTACGACCTAGGACGACCTCGACGCGTAGGATATAGAGCTAACTACTAATATAGGTCTTAACCGACGGATTTTTTAAGATAAAGAACTTTAGCGTACGTAAGACCGCTTAGCAGCTTAGGACGTTACCTACGGGAGCGTGCGCCGCGCCGTAGAGGCAAGAGCACGACGATTCGACCCTAAGCTTAACCTAAAGGTATAGGTAGCCGATTGCTAAGTAGACCTACGTAAGCACCTACGGTTCCGCGCACGGCTTTAGGTTCTTAGTTCTTCTATAACTATAAAGGCTATAGTAAGAGACGGTCCCCTAGAGCTAGAGGAAGGAAACGCGCTCTAAGGACGGCTTATTTAAATAGTATACGACGCTAGCGTCGTCGGCTATCTTAGCCGCGAAGGAATAATTGCCGCTATATCCCGCGACTTCTATTAGCCGCTCCTTTAGCTATATGTTAGGCGATTCCTCTATAACTATAATGTCTACGGGCGCTCGAAGATTTATCGTGCGCTTAAAAAAGCGCTGCTTAAATCGCTCCTTATGCCGGACCGGTTCTATATATATATCTAGATAGACTTTATTATAGACCTCCCCCTTACGGAGAGCGGCAACCGCAACCTTTAGGTAATTAAAGACCGTCTAAGTAAGGAGGTTATATTAGAGCCTATACCCTCTATAGAAGCGGAGATCTACGTAAAGCGCTTTCTTATATACTACGTACGATACTATTAATAGCGAACGTTAATTATAAGCGATAAAGGCTTAAATTAGACGAGCCGCTTCTAGCAGCACTTATATTAGCTGCTATAGATAATATAGCTGCTAAGCATAGTATATTATCCGTAAACCGATAAAGGGCTAGAGCGGCTTAACTAGGAAGTTTAGGCTTACCTCTAGGGCGTTATCGACTATAACTAAAGAGACTAGGATAAGTAGCTCCCTATAGTATAAATAGTGCTTAACGGGAGAAATCACTCTTTAATTAGTATATCCCTTTTCTTCGCACTATATAGGTACGAACTAGTATCCTTATTTCCTATCGCCGTAGATATAGCGGCGGAAAAGCCGTCCGGCAATAGCCCGGAGGGGCGTATAGCCTCCTTTATAAAGCGACTTAAGTAGGTCTTAGACTTCTATTAGTCGTTAATAGCCTCGGCAGCGTAAGACTAAGACCGGTATGCTAATTAACGGCGGGAACCCGTAGAGCGATTTACGGTAGGTAATAAAGTTTAGGTAGACCTATAGAACTACGCATCCTTAAGGCCGAAGAAGAAGCTCGACTAGCTATACGTAAAGTTTACGGTTAAGAGAGTGCTAAGCCTATAAGCCGTCGAGCTAAAGGGATTGCCTAACGGGATTTACCTGAATTTTAACGTAGACCTTCTTCGCTAAGCAATAGTAGATCCGATGCCTAGCTAAGTAATAGCGGACCTATAGCCTCCCGTAATCTTAGTAGAGGGAGAAGAAGAGTTCTTAGTAGAGGAAATTCTCGCCGTACGATAGAAGAAGGTCGGCCGCGGTAGTAGGCGCGAAGTCCTCGTAAGGTGGTAAGGGTACTAAGACCTAACGTAGCACTTAGCGGCGGATTTCGCAAATACAAAAGCGCTCGATTACTTCGAAAAGCACTTTAGGGCTATTAGAGAAAACGATAGACCGCCCGACGCCGCGTTGCCGGTAAAGAAGAAGGTGCGGTTTACGCTCCCTAAAGCGAGCCGCGTAGCCTAAGGCGCGCCCGGGCCCTACGTAATACGTCGTTAAAATTCGCTCGGGTAGGGTAAGGGTCTTATATAAGGGTCTTCGACTATTAGTAAGATTAGGTCTACGACCTAATCCGCATTCTTATATATAAGCGGGAAGAGGCACGTGCGGGCGGGGAAAGGGGCTTGTGCGAATAAGGGTAAGGGGCTCGTGCGGATAGGGGTAAGGGGCACGTGCGGACAAAGGGGTACGTGCGTAGAGCTATATATCCGTATGTATAGGTGCGCCTACAATTAGTTCTTTATAGATGATTTCTATACCTATATAGAGGGCACCTATGTAATCACTCTACCTACCTTATTACATAGGCTAGCTGTCTTATAAGGCACCTTAAATAAGTGCGCAAGCGGACACGTGACCTACACTAGTATAGAGCTATATCTAATACCTCCTTATAGGCACGCTCTAATGCGATAGCTTCTCTTTAGCTAGATTATTATTATCGCACGATCTTACGCAGCACGCCTTGTATGCCCTAACGTAAGCCTTAAGAGGTTATAAGCGCCGCTAAAACGTATCCCTGCGCTTTATAAGTAGTTCTTTTTAATTATCACGATCTTTTTACGACTTTTCTCGCCTTTCTAGCTGTTTTTTCGCCTAAACGCCTATTTAAAGAGTTTTTCTACGCATAGAATCCTATAATAACGCCTCTTTGCCCGCGGGATAGTTGCCTAACGGGACGTTTGAGATAGCTAACGATAATAGGGCCCTAACGGGCACGATTAAACGTCTAAAGGGACTAGAAAACTATACTACCTAGCTAATTAATGTAAATCTTACGTTAAAGATATTAGATATTTACGAATATGTCTAAAGGCTTGTCCTTAGGCCCGAACGACCGGTAGGCACGATTGGCATTACCGAAGAATAAAAGGACTAGTAAAAGAACGACTTAAAGACTACGAGAATCCTTATAATTACTCTATTAGATAATCTAAAGGAGATAGTTATATAAGGCGGTTAGATAATTAATTCTATAAGTCAAAAGATATACCTCCTTATATAACGTATAGCCTTATAGCTGCTTAAGTCTTCTATCGCAAAGACTATGCTTAAGTTTTTTAGACTTAAAGCTTATAACTTTGCTACTTAAGATATATACTCTCGACGACTAGAGTAGTGCTAGCGTTAACTAAGGGTCGTTTATAAGACACTAGACGAGAATATATACGTTTATACGGCTATCTATAGCCTTCGGACGGGTTACCCTTACTAGTTTTACGCCTAGCAATACGACTATAAGAAGGATAATTTTCCTACTAAATCCGCTATCGATAAGCTCTTATAACATTAATGCTAGGTAAAGAAAGGATCTTAAAAGGTCCCCGGCTCTTAGGCGTTAGCTATCTAAGATAAGTCGTTAACATCCTTTACCCTATCTATAATAGACAATAGCCGTAGAGGAGGACGAGGCAGAGGCCGCGGTAGAGGCCGTAGTAGAGGCAGAGGTAGCTCCGATAATACTAGATCCCGAACTAATAATAACTTATCTAAGTAAGTAAAACTCGAATATAGTTATATCGTCGCTGCTAGAAGAGGCTATAAGCTAAGCAACTGCTAGACTCTCTACCTTAATAAAGCCCTAGAATAGAAACGGGAAGAATAGCGTTAATAAGGCATTAATCCTTTTAAGAAGGGCAATATAGATATCGTAGCGGTAGGCAAACGCGATATAACCTTATTCGCTATAATTCTTACGTCGTTTAAAGACGCTATCCTAGCTACGGGTTATAAGGCCTTACGGGATATAGTCGTATACGATACTAAAGCCTTAGACACTTACTTTAACGACTTAAAGTATTTTACGACCTTTACTCCTACTCCGGCCTATCGTCTAATATAAGCATTTAACGGTAGCAACCTTTAAGTCCTAGGCGTAGGCATAACACGTATAACGATTAGAGACTTAACTCTTTACCTAACTAACGTTCGCTATTGTCCTAATACACCCGCGAATTTAATAAGCTTTAAAGTCCTTTAGGATAAAGGTATTATGCTAGACGGATTTAATAGCCGACTAGCTTTTTAAGCTATAAGGGAGGCAGTTTATAAGATCACCTAGGAACTTAGCGTTAGCACTATTCGTAATGCTTAGGCTACGGGTTACCCTACGATTCGAGATAAGCACCCCGACCTTATCTTTACGGCGTTGCCGAAGACCTTTATAAAGGTTAATAAGAAGGTCGATTATAGGCTTATATACTATAGACTTAAATATACGGGTAAGGCTAGAGTACTTAATGCGTGCCGAAAGTTAGGCATTAACGTTAATATAGAAAGCCTTAACGACTTCTTTTATAAGGCATATTATTTTATAAAGGCCGATCTTATAGTTAGCCGGATATCTTTAGTTAAGCTATTGCAGTTCTTAGCATACGTCTTTTAGGACTTTATTTAGCACTTACCTACCGGTTTCGGCGGAAAGCAGTACTCGCTATATAGGATCGATATATATATAAGGTTCTATTAGGTTCTTTTCGCAGTAAACCGAGGAGAGGCATATAACTTACTTTATAGTTAGATAAGGTAGGTATAAGCCTGCTCTACGAATAAGACGGTTTATTCTATGTGTTTTAACAACGCGTTAGAGTTTTAATCGGACGCAATATTTAAATAGGCCGATAAAGACGGGTTTATCCTTCGCTTTAGTGCTCCCTATACTCCGGAGCAGAATAGACTTACTAAACGTGCTAGCCGCACTCTAATAGACCTCGTACGTTGTATTTACGCCGATATAAACCTTCCGGCCTTTTTATAGCCGTACTTTATAGAGATAAGCGCTTACGTTAATAATATGCTTCCGACGAGCGCCTATAAGGACGGTAGAGCCCTAATTAAGGTTTTATTCCACGAGATCCGCACGCTATACTTATATAGCATTAAGCATATAAGGGCTAAAGGCTATACTACGTTTGTTACTACTAGGGAGTGACCCCGCTTCGCGGGGTGCACTCCCTAGTTAGTAGCTAGGGGTTTATACGTGACTGCCTTAGAGAGTAACCCCGCTCCGCGGCGTGCACTCTCTAATTAGTAGCCCTACCCGCTCCGCGGGGGTGTTAGCTTAGTTAGTAGCCTAGGGTTGCGAGTGTACGTGACTATAGGCGCTACACGCTGCCGTAATTAATCCGAAAGTAGAATAGTGCGCTACTATAATATTATTATTATCGCAAAGCTTCCTTTTCTTTCTCTCCGTAAAAACACTATTACCACGCGTTTTATAATATAATATTACGATTATAATATACTACGTAACGTTTAAATAGGGATTATAACCCGTTAATTAAGTATACCTACTAATATATGTTTTTACTAGTAGGAATATGCTACTATCGATCGCTAGTAGCTTAGAGGGGTCGATTAGCGCGGGAGGGGGCTCGGAGCGCGATATAAATACAACTACGACGGCGACGGCGATAGCGACGGCGATAGCGACGGCGACCTATATATTAACCCGTAAAGCCCTTATAGGCGCACATACGGGGAAGACTACGAAAAATATAGCGCAAATTCTAGAGCTACTAGAGATACGGGTTATAATAATGCGCTTAAGCAAGGAGCTTAAGCTTAACCGGCCGGGAAACTTCGAGGCGGCCTTAATCTAGATTACGGGCGTAGAGTCGGCTTAATATAGCAGCTGCGACGCGGGCCTTAGGCCATTTGCCGGTTAATTCGCCTACGCGAACATCGGAAAAAGAGTCTACGGGAATTGCTATTATAACTAAGAGGGAGTAAAGTGCTCTTTCCGTAAGTTACTAATCAATCTATTAATCTTCCGGTCTATTACTAATTTATTTAGACCGTAACTAAGTTGTCTAACCCGCTACGTATATCACGCACGACACGCAGACTGCTATAGCTATAGCCACTCCTAAGAGGAAGAGACAGGCGGATAAGGCCGCGGAGAGGACACCGAAAAAAGGGCGCATTAAGGTTTAATTAAGGGGGCTAAAGAGTCCGGCAAAGAGTCCGGCAAAGCCTATTCGCATAAAGCCTATTCGCACGCCGGGTTCTTCTAGCACTAAGGCCGGCTATTTTACGCTCCTAATCCCTAAGGGGGTATTAGCCGCTAAGCGTCGCCGCTAGGGCAAGGTTTTCCTTACGGTTAGGCAGGCACTATTAATAGCCGATGATAATAAAGAGTAGGGTGTAAGGTGTAGGGTATAGGGTGTTTTTTTATTTATTTATTATATATAGGAGTTTAAGGAGAAAGGAAACATAGGAGTTTAAGGGTATCTAAAGCCGTAGAAACGGAGACTGCCTTTATGCTTGCCTAAGTAAAACCTCTAGATAAACAATGTTAAGAACGGTGCTTTAGTTCCCCTTATTAAGCAGTAAGAATAAGGAAGAAACACTTATAACCCGAGATATTATAACGTAAAACTAGCCGTATGTAAAAACAGAGTCCTATAAATCGACGCTTATAGCTTTAAAAGACTAGCCTTATGACTTATTAATAGTTATGCTAAAGTAGAGACGGATAGGAAACTATAAACGTATAATAAGAAAAGCAAACTTATCCTCGTTAGTAAAGAGCTTAATACGAGGGATTAAGCGTCTTTAGCCGATAAAATCCCCTAATAGAATCTAGATATCTAAAATATGCCTAGTAAACCGGATAATAGACAGACGGGTGCCGTTATAAAGACCTTGCTTAGGATCTAAGTTACGGAGCAGAATAATAGGGCATCCTATCTTAAGTTTAAGCCGGGTGGGAGGGATAGAGGGAAATTAGAGGGAGGAAATAAACTTAGGGGAAAGCATATACGCAGCGCTATTAGGGTCACTAGCCCTATTTTCAGCCGTAGTACTCGTAAGAGATAGATAGACCGAGCCTAGAAAATAGGCTAGGACCTTACTATTTAAGACCGTAATATTCTTATTTACTGTTATAAGAATGCAACGGTCCGCGAGAAGTATAGGCTCGAAAGGGGCTCTACGTAAGAGAGTATCCGGATAGACCCTTAAAAAGAAATCCGGTAGGGAGACGTCCTTATAGATAGAAGGCAACGGTATAACTAGCCCGTTTAAGTCTGCCCTATAAGGTAATTCGCCTAGCCACTAAATAAACTCGCGATTTTCCGGCGTAGCACCTTAGACCCGTATGTTCTCCGTAAGGTAACGGACCTTTAAGCCTAGCTAAAGATAGGAGCGTTATAAGCATGCCGAAACAATCTAGGCTTAAGAACCGTTTCGGACTACGGGAAGGATCTATGCAAAGTCCTTAGTAAAGACGGTAGGTATACTACCAAACGGGAGGTTGTTTAAGCGTAGGTCCTAGAGGGTGCGGTCTACAGCCTCGAAGCAGTACTTATGCTATATAGGGACCTCGTCCTAGATAATAAGAGAAGTCTGCTATAAGAGCTTACCCCTCTGTGAATTTCGCCGTATATTGTATATTAAAGTCGAGTTAATCTATATCGGTATCTTAAAACAGGAGTAGGCTATACGGCCACCGGGAAGCAATAGTGCAGCGATGCCGGATAAAGCAACGCAAAGAACAATCTTACCTTAAGCCCGGTAATAGGCTATAAGTCCACGGTATAAAAAGGTCTTCCCGGTGCCGCCTAGACCTTATAGGAAGAAGGAAGCGGAAGCCGGAGTATTATCGATAGTAGAGACACACTCGTCGAAAAAACGGCGCTGCCCGTTATTAAATACACAGTAGGCATCCTCGTAGGTTAACTATTGCTCGATTAAGTCGTAAGAATGCTTATAACGAAGGAGAGGATTAGACTCTCAGTCGTCCTACTAGTGCTAGAAAGGGGGAAGGCCGAAATCCTATAAAGACTTATCGGCTTCTAATAGAAGCTAGTTAATAAGAAATAGGCCGTAGTCGAGATAGGGGGATTAGAGATCCTATAGAAAGGCGAGGTCGCGGCGGCGTAACTAGTGCGAGAGGTTATCGCATAGCTGCTCCGCGAATTCGCGCTATAAAGCAGCCGGGTTAGAGATATCCCCAGTCTATAAACATATAATAAAGAGCCTACGCAATGTAAACCCTATTTTCTAGACTAAGGCCTCTCTAAAGCGAGACGACTAGCGGGTGTTATCTTCTAAGAGGCCTCTAGCTAAATAGGCTGCACGGAAGGTAGGGTATACCTAGCCCTTAAAGGTACGTGTATGCTTAAATGACTAGAAGCTAGGCATAGTTATAAGAAGGAGCCGTAGGTAGTGTTTCTCCTTAGCAGTAGGGGGAAAAAAGGCTATACGGCTAAGAGTAAGAGAGCGTCCTCTTTATCGGGGCTACTACCTAAATAGGCTCTAGTCCTTCTTAAAAACAAAGGCAGTAGGGAAGTCGGGATATAGGATCCTACGGCCGTATTTATTTGCTTAGTTATAATCGAAGAAGGCTATAAGTTCTATTTTACAGCGCTCGGCGATATTCTAGACCTCTTCTATAGATGCGTCGTCCGGGAAATATATTGCCTACTCGCCCTCGAAATACATAGGTAGACGGATAACCGGGGGGTATTCCTCCTAGACCGGAAACTTAAAGAGCTATACAACCGCCTTAGCTAGAGAGACATAACGACCCTGCCTATATATCTCTATCTCGTTGTTTAGTACTATATTGCCGACCTATAAAGTGGTTCGATCTAGCCCTTTATAAATATACTTATAGATATATTTAATCGCCTTAACCGTCGCGTAGATCTCGACGTTAATATACGTATTATACCTTAAACATAGGTATAGGCTATATAGCACAATATATCGGTTGTTAAGCTAGACTTCCCGGCCGTTTGCGCGGCGGACTATAAACTATCCCGTATCCCTACGCCTATAAATAAGGTACCTATCTTCTAAGACGATTGTTTCCGCTGTAAACGGCTTGAGGAATCGCTTTAAGCACTATAAGGGACCGTTTCCTTAGGCCTATATGCATAGTAATCGCGGGTTATTATCCCCGCAAGGACTATAGGTTAATTAGGACGTAATAATCCCGCGTAAGGTGCCTATAGGGTCCTCTTCTAGCGTGGGAATCTCTGCCTAAATGACTCTATCGATATTTGCTAGTATTTTATAAAGTTTAACCGTTGCCGCCGTAAGGAAGAGAAGGATATACCTATAAGGGAGGCCCCGTTTTTAGTACTTAATAGTCTAGACAATACTAGCAAAGGTGCTAAATAGACTATTTTATAACCCTGCGTTTATAGCCTAGCACTTACTATTAAACACACGCCCGATAATATTAGGGCGGTCTAATGCAGTCTAGCTAGCCTAGAGCTCCCTCTTAATCTCGACTTAGTTTAGATTTACCGTAACTATAATAAAAAAGGTTAGAGGTCTAAGTGCCCGTACAATCGCTATAGAATCCTAGTAGCATTAGGAGATAAAACGGTCCCCTCCGATGTATATCGCGGGTAGTATAACCCGTCGGCCTATATCTACGGCGTCTCCGTCCTCGATAGAAAGCTAGTCCTAAATGCCGTTATATAGGTCCGCTCGGAGGTTAGCTTAATGGTTCGCTAGCTAGTTTAGCTTAATTTAGTCTCTAGCGGCCTAAAGGTCGACTAGAAATTATTAAAAGAGGCGACTAAAAGCAAACGGGACCGTAAACTACTCGCGGCGAGGGTAAAGGATATACCGGCAATAAGCCCGCCACCCTAGACGACTATTAGTACGGCCTTAGTCGCGTAAGTCCTATAACTATAAACCTTAGTAAAAACTAGGATCTCTATAGGGTAGGAGCAACGGGTAGGCGAGTGGGAGATACAATGCATAGTAAGGGTATACCGTATAGAATACCCGTTTATAACTATTCTAGTCCCGCTCTACTAGCATAACGTCGCGGAAACCGGGTTCGGCGTATTCGTCCGGAATAAGGACTACAACCTCGTCTACGGTAGGTAAATTCTCGCGGCGCCTATCTACACCGCTTTCTAAGATTAAACGTAGCTATAGGCTAAGCACTACCCTTACGGCTCCCTCGCTAGCCCGGAAACGCTTACAGGCGGTAAGGTAGATAGAGATAAACGGATTTATCTTATAGAGGTATTACGTAAACTCTATTAAGAACCGGTTGTCTAAGTCCTAGTTAGAGATCGACCTAATTTCGGATGTATAAGCAGGGTTATAGAAATAAAGCTATGCGTACTAAGGGCCGTAACTAAGAGCGGCCTTAAACGGCCTAGTCGTATAATAAAGTGTGCCGTAGATCTAAAAGTCTATTAGGCCCTTAGCAGTAACGCTACGGGTTGTTAGTATAGTCTTAATAGACGTAAAGGCAAATATATTATTATAACGGCGGAGATTCTTCCGGAAAGCAGATCCCCGCGGATAGATTAAAAAGAGGAGGTCCTATAAGAAGTACGGGACATCCTTAAATAGTAGGAGATCGACGTCCCCTTAGTTGCAATAGCTCCTAAACTTAGGGTCCGTAAGTGTAAAAGACTAACGAATTAGTATATACGTAGTGTTATTATATAATAGGAGATAAGACTTATAGATAGCCGCTTAGCTGCCTAATAAAACGCGCTGTAGAACGTATATACTATATTCCGTAGCCTAAGATCGGCATACGGGACTAACATCGGAGAATCTAATAGTAACTAAGCTAGAAAGGAGGGTAGTAGAACGGGTAGGAGTAGGAGCTAGAGTGCACCCGCAGGCTACTGTGCTACTGCACGGCGTCGGCGAGGCTATAGTATAGCGCGAGGCTAAGGAGCTTAACGCGACCGAGTAACGCGTGCGTTACCCGAGATTTCCTATAGTAGCTGCCTCTAGCGCGTAGTTATATAACGGATATAGGTAGAATACGGAGCGCTATTGCGTCTTATACGAAAGCTTACAATAGGTAGATACTCGCGATAATAAGAGCAATAATAACTAGGCGAGGAGTAGTTAGGCATTACGGCGGTAAATACGACGGTAAAATGTGCGATAGCTATATAAAAGGTAGTATAGTAACTAATAAGAGCCCAAAGGGAAGCTCAGAGGCAGAGGATCACGGCAGTGCAAAGAGTGTTAAGATAAATGCAGAAATAAGAGAGAAAGGTGTTGTTGAATTGCTTAGTGAAGGTCTGTCTAAGGGCGGACCAAGGTCCCTTTATATAGCCAATTCCACACGAACAAAGGTACATGTGACTTAACTGATTGTGGTTATGGAAAGCGCTATTATTTGTCTGCATAATGCAAGTGGTCTAATCCTATTTAGTAGCTTAGTTATTGCATGATTAAATGCGCGAGTAATACGAGGTGATGTAGATAACGCCGGTTGACCGAGTCATAAGTTATGACTTGCATGCCTTTGTCTCCACTTACACTACATACTTCGGGCTTCGGTATCTTAGCTATCTTAGGAGCTAATGCGACCGGGTGACTTATGTTATATGCAACAATGCAAGGCGGTTCTAATGCATATCTTAATGCATTAGTGGGATAAACCAATTAGGAGATATCTGCTCCCTTATAGCCTCTCTTAAAGGGTACTTGTTTTATAAAGAAGTAGGCTTTATATATGTCTGTTTATAACTAACTAGGATTTGTAAAAACTCTCTAAAAACCTATTTCTAGGAAAAAAAAAACTTTTATATAGAGAAAAAGTAACTCTACTATTTTTTATTAGTCCGTTTAGCAAACCTATATATAGGGAAAAACTAAAGGGTATATAGAGGAAAGCTAGAAGAAAGCATAAGAAATAGCAGCTAAAAACCTCTATTTATCTTTATATATAGGATCCTTCTTAAGACTTAAGAGGTCTCGAAATTTATTAAATAGTATACGCCCTAATTCTTTTATAAATATATCAGCGATATTATCAGCGGATTTTATATAGAATACTTCTATTTCGCCTAGTAAAACACTATTACGGGTGAAATTATAGGCAAGGCCGATGTGTTTCCGGAGTTTGTGTGCTTCCGGGTTATTTGCTATTTTTAACGCTAATTAACTATCGGAAAATATTAGAGGGACTTTATTAGATATAGGTATAGACAACTCTTTTGCGATGCTATTTAGATGGCTGTATAGATATAAGGCCTCCTTATTAGCCTCTCTAAGGCCTATAAACTCTGCTTCGTAAGTAGATAGCGATATCGATTTTTGCTTTTAATATAACCAGCTTATTAAATTATTGCGTATAAAGAAGCAGTATCTAGGGACCGATCGTCGGTCTATAAGGTCACTAGCCTAGTTAGAGTCTATATAAGCTATGAAACAGAAGTCTGGTATAGGTATATTGCAGTTATAATATAAGCATAGGTCGGGGAATTTATTTAAGTATTTCTATATAACGTTAAGGGCTTTAAAATGCGAGGAGTCTAGTTAAGAAGAGAATCTTACGTAGGATATTACTGCGAAAATGATATTAGGCCTTGTAAATAGGGCTAAGAATAGTAGGGAGCCTATTTGCATTTAGTATAAGAGTATGTCCTTTTTAGAGGCGTTTTTTATTCCTAACTTATTTAATTTAACGCCTTTAGTAGCAGGTGTATTAGAGGTTCCTATATTTTGTTTATTAAAATCCTTTATTTTATTCTTTGTATAGTTTGCTTAGGATATATATAGTTGCTTTGTTTCTCTATGTATCTATATAGATAATCCTAAGAAGTCTTTTACTTCCCCTAGAGATTTAATCGGTAGGGTTTTATTTATTTAGTCTATGACTTAGGTTATTGCACGTATAGTAGGTCTAAAGAATAAGAGGTCGTCTATATAGACGGCTATAGCTATTCTAAGCGTGCTGTTTATAAACACCCCTTCGTCTATTAGAAGGTAGTAAAAACCAAGCTCGTTAAGGACGCTTTTTAATAGGTTATACTAGAGTAAAGGACTTTGTTTTAAGCCGTATAGTGCTTTTCTTAGTTTTGCTACGAGCTTCTTCGTCTTGTTTTTATTTAAGTAATTAAAGTAAGTTATGCCTTTATATTTTGTATTTTTATGCTAGGAAAACCATGCGTGTAGTATTATATATAGAAAAGCTTCGGGTATCTGTATATACGTTTCTATGTCTATATCTGCATATAGGAAGGCATTTTTTATATTAAACTGTAGTACTTTTTAGTTATTAGCGATAGCCTATACTAGTAGGAGCCTTATAGACTTAGGTCTTACTATAGTAGAGAAGGTTTTAATATAGTCTAGGCCGTATATTTGCTTATAGCCTAAAGCTATAAGTCGAGCCTTGAATTTCTTTATCTGGTTTTTATTATCCTTCTTAACTCTATAGACCTATCGGCTTCCGAGAGCTTCCCGGTCATCGGGTAGCTCGGTTATTTCCTAAGTATTATTGTCTATAAGCTGCTGTATTTCTGCTACCATGCTTTTATCCTAGTGTAGAGCTTCGGCGCTTTTTATAGCTTGCTTATAGGTTTTTGGTTCTATAGGATTACAACCTTCTAACGCAGATAGAAGGGTTATATTATCGTTATTTATTAGCAGATGTATTAGGTATTCTTAGTAGTCGTTATAGAATTCAGCCGGCTTCTTAGGTATTTTAACCTAAATTCTTTAATCTTTATTATTATTGTCCTGTATTATATAGTTAGGATTATCATCCTCGGATATATTATCTAGTATTTCATTCGGATTATTCTAGGATTTATTATATAGGGTATTGTTAGGTTTTATATCTAGTATAGAGGATCTCGTACGTAGATAATCCTCCGGAATTTTATTTATAGACGGTATAGTATTAAAGTTAAAGGTTTTATTATCTTTTAAGAAGTTATTTTCTAATATAGTAATATCTTTTAATATCACGACCTTTTTCCTACTGTAGTCGTATATTTTATAGGCTATGTCTTCGTAGCTAATTACGATTCCTTTATAGGCTCGTACGTCTAGTTTATCACTAGGTGTTTTATTCTTATAGTATATAATGCTTCCGAACACACGGATTTTTTCTATATCTTCTTTAGCAAGGGCCCTGTTTTCTTTCTTTTCTAAAGGGCATATATACCCTAGAGCAGTATAAGGAGATCGATTGTATATATATATAGCTGCTAAAACAGCTTCACCCTAAAGATATTTAGGCAGTCTAGCCGTATAAAGCATAGATCTAACTTTATTAAGTATTATTCTGTTTATACGCTCTATCCTACCGTTCGAGTAGGGGGTAAACGGTAGGCTCGAGTTGTATTTAATACCGTTTTTAAGGGCATATGGTTTAATGTTATAGATAAATTCTTTTGCATTGTCTAAGAAGACTTCTTTTATCTTTGTTTTATCTATATTATTCTTAAGTTCTGCTTTAAATTCTAGAAACTTAGGCAGGCTTTTAGCTTTATCTTTTATTAGGTATATTCTTAGGTACCTGGAATAGGTATTAAGAAAAGATATAAAGTATCTGAATTTATCGTAGGTAGGGACTTTGATAGGGCCCTAGATATCAACGTTTATTTTATTAAGCAAGAGATATCGTCGTTTTAAGGGAGTTTTCTTCTTTTTATCGGTATGGTTAGCCTATATGCAAGCTTCGCATTGTTTTATAGCTATAATATCTTTTTAGTCTACGGATATGTCTGGGTACAGTCTACGGAGGTATCGGTATAGGGATTTATAGCTAAGATAGCCTAGCCGTTTATACTAGAGAACGAGGTCTATTTTCCTTTTTGTCTTAGGTGTTTTTATTGTATTAGTTAGTATAGTGTCTTAGAGTATAGCGTTGTTTATTGTCTCTTTCGGACTATGTTATATATTGTATATTTTGTTTTTAATTTGAAATCGTGTTTTCTTTATATCTAGAGGGATATAGTATAGTCCGTTCTTAATAAAACCGGTTATTAATTTATTTAGATTTTTATCGAGGAGGGATATAGAGTCCGGGCTTGTTAAGGCGTATATGTTTGTTATAGCTGATTGGCTAATTATGTTAATGCCGATTTTAGGTATATAAAGGCAATTTCTTAAGGTATATTGTTAATTACTATTTGGGAATTTAAAGACGAGGTCTCTAGCACCTCGCACAACAATAGAGGAAGCTTTCCCCTAGGTCACGGTAGTATATATTTATTTATAATTAGAGAAGAGAGTTTTATTCGAAACTATATGCCTAGTAGCCCTAGTATCGAATACAAAGTTATAAAAATTCCTAATCCGTAAAGCAGCCCTATCGACCTTTAAGGTTACCTTTAAAATTGCCGAGAGAAGCGGCTTTAGTAGTCCTATTATTTGTTTTCTATTAGAGGAGGACTTTGTTTTTATAGGGGTATAGAGAAGGATATTTTTTAAAGGAAATAGGGTATAGGAAGAGAAGGTATAAAGAAGGACTAGCATTTTATATAGTAACGAGAGTATAGAGAAGAGTATCGAGGGTATAGACGAGAGTATCGAGGGTATAAAGGATATAAGGAGTATAAAGAGGGGTAGGAGGGAACTTACAATGCTAGAAGCCGACTTAGAGACAATAAGGACCTTGCTAGAC
Organism: Ophiocordyceps sinensis; assembly: GCA_012934285.1. Classification (NCBI taxonomy): domain Eukaryota; kingdom Fungi; phylum Ascomycota; class Sordariomycetes; order Hypocreales; family Ophiocordycipitaceae; genus Ophiocordyceps; species Ophiocordyceps sinensis. The sequence continues at coordinate 3,941,077 of JAAVMX010000006.1, read as the reverse complement.
TTAGGAGAAGATACCGAGGGGGCCTTTCTCTTCCGGAGTCGAGAAGTCCGGGGACAGGCAGCCGGGCGAGGAGTAAGGGAGGGGGAACTCTCTCGAGAGTTTAGGATAGGCGTGGGCCTCCTATAGCTCCTGTTGGTATACTCCTTAGGCTCCCTTTTAGTCGAGGAGGAGGAGGGCAACGTCTTAGTGGTAAACCCAGCGGCCTTAGCCTTATCCCTATTCTTTAGTTTCTAAAAACAATTTTTCTCTATATGCCTACGCTTCTTATAGCAGGAGCAAATAGGAATCTTATTGTTGTTCACTATAAAGAGGTGCTTATTACACTCTAAAGCCTTAGTTCTCTTAAACTCGTCGACGAGGGACGAGGAGAGCGACTCGAGGGTATATACCGTAGCATCGGTACGGAGTGTCTAGGTTATATTTGTGATATAACTCGAGAAAGAGCTATTTAGACTCTTAAGGATCTATATTATTACTACGATCTCCGGGATTCGGATCTCTTTAGTATTTAGCTTATTATAAAGCTCTTTTACCTTATTTAGGTAAGTTTCGATAGATAGTTTACCCTTAATCTTCGTATTAAAGAGCTCCTTAATAAGGAGGAAGTTTAAGGTAAAGTTCACCGGGTTATATAAGGTCTTAAAAGCATCCTAAGCCGCCTTTACAGACGTATAATGCTTTATCTAAGAGAGAGGACTATCGTCGACTATTAGGCATATAAGTGCGAGATAGTCTTAGGACTTCGCGTAGGAAGCGTCGAGGATTGCGGGAGTAAGCTTCTTACGTATAAAAACGGATTCTATCCGTAGAGACTAGGTAGAAAGGTTAACGCTCCCCTTAAGCTTTATAAACGAGTAGTCCTTAAACGAACTCATTTTCGGGGTCGGGAGGTATCGGAGAAACTTTAGAAGGAATTCGGAGTCGACGGGCCACGGCGGAGGTAGCGAAGGAATTTTAAAAGATTTCTTTTAGTAGGTTTTTTAGCCAAAGACAGTAGTTAGAAGAAGGTGTGTGCTAGGGTCGAATCGGGGCTAACGAGGAGAACGGGGGACAAAACACTAAGAAAGTAGTAATGTGTGTAAACTAAGGTTGGCCTAGGAAGGCAAGAGGCTTAAAAAGGCAAAGAGGAGGTCGTGGTAGACGGGCGGTTGTTTTTAGTATAGCGGCGGGTAGTCTAAAGGATTTAAAGAGGGCTTTAGATAAGAAGCAACTTAAAGCTTAGGCAGAGATAGGGATTATAACTAATAAGAACCTAAAGGGAAGCTTAGAGGCAGAGGATTACGGCAGTGCAAAGAGTATTAAGATTAATACAGAAATAAGAGAGAAAGGTGTTGTTAAATTGCTTAGTAAAGGTCTATCTAAGGGCGGACTAAGGTCCCTTTATATAGCTAATTCTATACGAACAAAGGTATGTATAACTTAATTAATTATAGTTATAGAAAGCGCTATTATTTGTCTGTATAATGTAAGTGGTCTAATCCTATTTGGTAGCTTAGTTGTTGTATAATTAAATGCGCGAGTAATACGAGGTGATGTGGATAACGCCGGTTGACTGAGTTACAAGTTATAACTTACATGCCTTTATCTCTACTTACACTACATACTTCGGGCTTCGGTATCTTAGCTATCTCGGGAGCTAATACGACCGAGTGACTTATGTTATATGCAATAATGCAAGGCGGTTCTAATGCATATCTTTATACATTAGTAGGATAAACCAATCAGGAGATATCTGCTCCCTTATATAACTTAAGGTAGTAGATACGGCAATAGACGGGTATATACGGCTTACGTCGTATATATATAGAGCCTGTAAAAAAGGGGGTTCGTAGCCGTAGCTAATTTAAATCGCGGGCTAGCACTAATAGGAACTATCCCGGTTATATTAGCAATCGTAAAGAAACAGGCCGTAAGACTAAATAGAATGTTTACGTATACATCCCGTCCTACTACTTTACTATACGGATATAAGTACCGCGCTAATCCCCCTACCCGCTAAATAAAAACACGTAAAAATACCTAAAAGCGGGCACCGGGGCGTTAAAGGCAGAGTGTTATAATAGGCTGTAAGGCTAATAGGGCCGCGGGAATTTATTGGTAACCGTCGAGTAGATCCACCGTTGCTTACGTATATAGTAGATCCTATACTAGTAGAGGGTTAAAAGTGCAAAGATAGCCCTACGAGCTTAGAAAGGTCGCTTAGTTAGTATAGAAGGACTTTACAGGCATATATATAAGGTCTAGCTTCCCGAGAAGAAGATCGTTATACGCGCCTAAGATATCTGTTTCTAGGATAGTAAGAAGCATTAGCGCCTTGCTATTAACGAAGTCGAATTTAAGGCTACCCTATAGGAGGACTAGAAGAAAGCATAAGAAAGAGCAGCTAAAAACCTCTATTTATCTTTATATATAGGATCCTTTTTAAGGCCTAAAAGACCTCGAAATTTAAAACATAATATATGCCTTAATTCTTTTATAAATATATTAGCAATATTGTCTACAGATTTTATATAAAAGACCTCTATCTCGCTTAGCTAGACACTATTACGAGTGAAATTATAAGCAAGGTCTATATGTTTCCGAAGTTTATAGGATTCTAGGTTATTTGCTATTTTAAGCGCTAATTAGCTATTAGAAAATATTAAAGGGACTTTTCTTAATATAGGTATAGACAACTCTTTTGCTATGCTATTTAAGTGACTACATAGGTATAAGGCCTCTTTATTAGCCTCTCTAAGGCCTATATACTCCGCTTCGCAAGTAGATAGCGATATAGATTTTTGTTTTTAATATAACTAGCTTATTAGGTTATTACGTATAAAAAAATAGTATCTAGAGACCGATCGTCGGTCTATAAGGTTATTAGCCTAGTTAGAATCTATATAAGCTATAAAGTAAAAATGCGGTGCCGGTATATTATAGTTATAGTATAAGTAAAGGTTAGGAAATTTATTAAGATATTTCTATATAACATCGAGAGCTTTAAAATGCGAAGAGTCTAGTTAAGAAAAAAATCTCGCGTAGGATATAATAGTATATGAGATATCAGGCCTTGTAAAAAGGGCTAGAAATAATAGAGAGCCTATTTGCATTTAGTATAAGAGTATGTCCTTTTTAACGCGGTTTTTATTCCTAATTTATTTAATTCCACGCCTTTTATAGTAGGTCTATTAGAGGTTCCTATATTTTGTTTATTAAATTCCTTTATTTTATTCTTTGTATAATTTGCTTAGGATATATATAATTCCTTTATATCTCTGTTTATATATATAGATAATCCTAAGAAGTCTTTTACCTCTCCTAACGATTCAATCGGTAGGATGTTATTTATTTTATCTGTTACTTAGGTTATTAGACGCTCTATAGGCCTGAAAAACAGAAGATTATCTATATAGACGGCTATAGCTATTTTTAGTATGCTGTTTATAAACACCCCTCGTCTATCGGAAGGCATTAAGAGCCTAATTTATTAAGGAACTTTTTTAATAGGTTATACTAGAGTAAAGGACTTTGTTTTAAGCCGTATAGTGCTTTTCTTAGTTTAGCTACGAGCTTTTTCGTTTTATGTTTATTAAGATAGTCTAAGTAAGTTATGCCTCTATGTTTTGTTTTCTTATATTTATTAAACTATGATTTTAGTATTATATTAATAAAAGCTTCGGGTATAAGAATATAGGCTTCTGTGTCTATTTCTGTATATAGGAAGGCTTTTTTATATTAAACTGCATAATCTTTTGGTTATTCGGAACAGCCTATACTAATAAGAGCCTTGTAGACTTAGGTCTTACTATAGTAGAAAAGGTTTCTATATAATCTAGACTATATATCTGCTTATAGCCTAAAGCTATAAGTCGGGCCTTGAATTTCTTTATATTATTTTCGTTATCTTTTTTAACTCTATAGACCTATCGGCTTCCGAGGGCTTCCCGGTCTTCGGGTAGCTCGGTTATTTCCTAAGTATCGTTATCTATAAGCTGTTGTATTTTAGCAACCATGCCTTTATCCTAGTGTATAGCTTCGTTGCTATTTATAGCTGGCTTATAGGTTTTTAGTTCTATAGGATTACTACCTTCTAAAGCACATAGAAGGGCTATATTACTATTATTTAATAAAACATGTATCGGGTATTCTTTATATTCGTTTTAGAATTCAGCCGGCTTTATAGGTATTTCAACCTAAATTCTTTAATCCTTATTATTATTATCCTAGCACATAGGTATATTATCTAATATATTATCAATATTGTTAGGATTATAATCTAAGGGTATATTATCGGTTATATAATTTAAATCACTCTAAGGTATATTATTAGTATATTAAGGAGTTATATCTATAAAGGACCGTAGGTGCCTCTCTAGTATTTTATTTAGCGAAGGTATAGTATTAAAGTCAAAGGTTTTATTGTCTTTTAAGAAGTTATTTTCTAATATAGTTATATCCTTTAAGATAACGACCTTTTTTCTGCTATAGTTATATATTTTATAGGCTGTATCTTTATAGCCTATTATAATTCCTTTATAAGCTCGTACATCGAGTTTATCACTTAGGGTTTTATTTTTATAGTATATAATACTTCCGAAAACACGGAGTTTCTCTATATCTTCCATAGAAAAGGCTATATTGTTCTTCTTTCCTAGAGAACATATATATCCTAAAGTAGTATAGGGGGATCTATTATATATATATGTATCTGCTAAAACAGCTTCTCCCTAAAGATATTTAGGTAGTTTAGCCGTATAAAGCATAGACCTAACTTTATTAAGTATCGTTCTATTTATACATTCTATTCTACCGTTTGAGTATAGTATATACGGCGGACTTAAGTTATATATTATACCCTTTTTAAGGCATATGGTTTAATATTATATAGAAATTCTTTTGCATTGTCTAAGAAGACCTCTTTTATTTTAATATTATCTTTATTGTTTTCGAGTTCTAATTTAAACTCTAGAAACTTTAGTAGGCTTTCGGCTTTATCTTTTATAAGGTATATTCTTAGATACCTAGAATAAGTATTAAGAAAGGATATAAAGTATCTAAATTCATCGTATATAGGGACCTTTATAGGGCCCTAAATATCAACATTTATTTTATCGAGAAAGAGATATCGTCGTTTCGAGGGAGTCTTCTTTTTCTTATCGGTATATTTGGCTTATATATAAGCTTCGCATTGTTTTATAGCTATAATATCTTTTTAGTCTACGGATATGTCTAGGTATAGTCTACGGAGGTATCGGTATAGGGATTTATAGCTAAGGTAACCTAAGCGTTTATACTAATGTAGTAAATCTACCTTCTTTTTATTTTATATGGATTTATTTTTAATATCTTTATCTTGTTTATCTAGCAAGGGTTTTTATATAGTATTTTCAACCGTTTCTTTCAGACTATGCCGGATGTTATATATGTTATTTTTAATAAGAAAGCGAGTTTTCTTTATTTCTAGAGGGATATTATTGGTTAGTTAAACAAACAAAGGGGTTGCAAACTGGCTGGATTCTAGTCTATAATATCTATTAACTAAGGGGCGACGAATAGCCCCTTTATATAGGCTACAAACGCATATATTGATAGGGCCCGAAGCCGGACCTTTGCGAGCCCTTGCTTGCGACGTCGGGGCTATGCCTATAAGGGTGATTGAGTTAATGACTTAATTATCGCAAGGGCGGCCGAGTTAGTGACGCTATCACCGGGGTCCCTAATGCATACGATCGATGCATCGTATAGTTAATAACGCATCCGTGTGGGCGTTGCCCGCACGTGATCTATTTGATTACGTAGATTGCGACCGTGCCTAAAGAACGGATATCCCTTATTCCTATACTAGCAACTTTTCTTTATAGTTGCTAAACAGTAAGCCTATAATCTAAACGAGGGGAGATAGAAAGAACGATATATTAGGTAGAAGACCTAATAAATACATTTGATAAATATAAATAAAAAGGGGGCAGAATAAAGGGAATACCGTTAGTCGCTATAGGCGAAGGACGAAGGCTTTTATCTTAATCGAGAGACTGTTTGTATTAATAAGGCGTTCGAGGGCCTTGTTTAGCGATGCCTTTGTTATAGCGTCGGCGGGGTTATCTTCCCCGTAGATCCACCTAATCTCCTTAATCTCCCGTCGCTTATACGACTAACGTAACGCTATAATATCGATTATTAGGCGTTTCTCCTTCGTAGTGCCGAGCTTAATAAGGCATTCGTAGAGGGAGTATAAGTTAGTGTATATAATAAGAGGGATCGATAGGAGCTAAAGCCGTTCCGTAACTATACGGAGGGTCGTAATAAAGGAGATGCTAAGGTCTACGCCGTTAACTATACCGTAGATCTCGCTTATAAGAACGCTACGGGTTACTCGCTTATACTTCGTCGAGCTTTAATAGATAATATTGCTATTAACCCGGAAGTACGTATCCGTACGCTCGGTCTTATTAACGAGCGTAATAATAAAGCCTAACTAAGACGAAAGGTCTCGGTTGTTTGCGAATAAGCTATCCGTAAACACTACGAGCTTAGCGGTCTCGAGATTCTTTAGTTAGTACGTAAGTCTACGTTATTAATAGTCGATCTACTACTAGAGGCGCTTGTTAAGGATATTACAATCCTTCCCTTCGGGGGCTTAGACCTAGGCTGCTACGGAGATATCGAATAAGGCCTCGGGCTAATAGATAGAAGCGACGTACGTAGCACGAGCGCGTTGCTTAAGGTACTGCTAGGCTTTATCACGAGCCCGTAAGTCGACTACCTCGATCCTTAAGGCCTATCCCTTCTGCTATAGGAGTAGAACGTCGTCTTAAAGCGTTAGTTTTACACTATTAAAGTCTATAGCGTTCCCTAGGGTTATATAAGCCTTCGGCTTAGCACGAAATTAAGCTATCTTAAGCTCTTTTTCTTCCTAGGCCGAAAAGGTATTTAAACCGAGCATTAGGGTGTTATCGGTCTATATTCCGACGAGGCTAAAGTCGTCGGGACCTTAGTTCGTAATTAGAAGGCATAAGTTATAGGTAGAGGGAGCTATATTAAGGCTCTTAACGTAGTGCTTATAGTAGGTTTTCTACTAATATACACCGGCTTCTATAAGTCCGTACAACGGTCTAATAACTCTTATAATAGTGCCCTCTAGGTACTTGCCCTAGAGCTCTATCGGAAGAGCCGCTAACACTCTACGATTAAGCTCTGTCTAAGCTTAGGGATAGGCTTGTGTAATATCGCGTAGGGATAAGCTTATGCCTTAGCGAAGCAAGGCGGGGGCAAGGGCTAGGATTAAGCGCTAGCTAATACGTTAAATAGTAGGGGAATAGGTTAGGAGCGAGCTTTTCTCTATATCGCTATAGCCTTAGATTACTAGTCGGGACTTCTCGTATAGTTTAACGTTACGACCCTTTACTTCCCGGACTATTCGGGATCGAAATAAGCGATGCGACCTATAAATTAACTCGTCGTATTATTCGAAGCTAAATACCCCGCGGGCTACGAGATCGTTAATCTCCCGTTAGTCTAATTCTTTAAAAGGGGCGCCGGGTGTAGTAATAACGCCGTTATTGCGTAGCTTAGTCGAAAGCCGTAGTATATCCTCTTCATTCTTAACTAGGAATTAATTATACAAGGTTACGGTCTTTAGCTTATTCCTCGAGCCTAGGGGACGTCCGCGTTTGCGGGGCTACGGCGGAGCCGGCAGTGCCCGTGCTAGAGAGGGGGAAGGATCTAGCTCGGGAATCTCGTCTAGAGTAGAGGAATCGAGCTCGGAGAGGGTGTCTATATTATCGAGGGCAAGGGGATCCGGGGTATCGTCTTTGCCATAGTAGTACAGCTACATAAGGGTAGAATAGAAGACTGCCGGGCCGTTGACGGTCTTAATAGTAACGTCGTGGCCGTTAATAGAGGCAATCTTATATAGACCTTACTATCCTCGCTTCTCTCTCTAGACGCGGACTTTACTCTATAGCGGTAGTAATAGGGTGTTAAGGGTTAAGGGGCCGTTTCGAGCTTATAGGCTATCCCTAACTTATCGCGCGGCGGCGAGCTGCCGTAAGGCTTTTATAGCCTTTTAGATAGTCGCGGCTCTCTATACCGTAGTTGCCGAAGGAGGGGAGTCCTAAGTCATCCGTAGGTATGCTTTAAAGACGAGGAGCGTAGGGACGAGGCCGTTTAGTCCTACTATATTATTTACGGCTTTAATAGCTATTTATAGGACGGATTTAAGGGCCGTTATCCTACCGATTTCGGCGTATATTATTTTAAACGTACGACGGAGCGGGCTATAGTACCTTTTAACCTTACCTATAGACTAATATGCCTTAACGGGGATTTAGGTATACGTAATACCTATAATACGAGCCTTATTGCGAAACTCGGTCGAGGCGAAGTTAGTGCCCGCGTTATATCGGATAAAGTTAGGGGGGCCGAGATATATATCGATCTATAGTGCCCTAAGTGTCTCCTACGTGTCCTTAGTTAATATAGACGGGAGGAATCGCGCTTTTTAGAAAGATATTACTGTGTCGACCGCGTATAGCATTAAGCGGGTACTGCTGCCGACCTCTAGGTATATTATATCGACGACGACCTCGAAATTAAATTCTTAGTTATCCTTTAGTATAAACCTAAACCTCCGTAGGGCCGGTGCGTAGAGCTAGCAATAATAGCAGAATTTTAAGATATCCTTAAGTGTTTCTACTAAGATATCGTTATATCTTGCTTATTTTAATAGATAGTAAAGTCTATTAACGGCCGGGTGGCTAAATCGGCGGTAGAGCTTTTGTATCTCGGCTTTAGTTAAGAAGGCGACTGCGTTCTCTTCCTTACTAAAGAAGAACTATAGATATCCCTATTTACAAACAATAGGGACGCTAACACCGGGACCGATAATCGTATCGGTAGTATTATTAAAGTATACGCCTAAGCGATCTATATCAGCTAGGTAGAGGAGGAAGGGGGTCGTTATTCCTAGCATATAGAACGTAATACGGCTAATAGGGGTCTTAAGGGCAACGGAGCCGAGGGAACGTACGTCCTCGCCGCTGCTGAATTTAATATAGGCCTAGCCGGCGGTAGACTCGTCGAGCACGATAGATAGGTCTTCTCGTTGTAGGGCGAGATACTAGTCTTAACCTACCGTAGAGACTATAGCTGCTCCGGTGTCTATAAGGATGCCGTAAAAGCGGTCCTTTAAGTAACGGTCGAAGACGAATTAGGTAGCCGGAACGCTTAACTAGTCTATCCCTTATGCGTCTTCGCCCGTTATTAAATAGTTAAAGGACTACTAATAGAGGATTTACGAGGCCTGCTATTTGGTTAATTCCTCGTCGTTACTAGCCTTATCGTTACGCTATTCGATAGCGGCCTATAGAGTTTCGTTACCTTTATATTCGGTGAGATAGGCCTTAAATCCTATGCTAGGGTTGCCGGTTAGTAGGCATTAAGCGTAGTATTAAGCCTTAGACCTAGCTCGTTCCTATAGGGTATGCTTTATCGACTAGCATTCTTCCTTCTTATAAACGAAATACTTCTTCGACTATTAGCGGTTGCTAAAGCTACTACCGCTACTACGAGGGCTACGGTAGCTTTATCCGCTGCTCCTACTAAACCTACGGCTGTTGCCGCGGTTGTTAGTTTATCTTCGGTCGGTATAGAACACGCCTAATAAATTAAATTTATTATTAATATTTATTACCTTATTACGATATTACACAAACGTGCCGGACGTACTATTCTCGGCTTATATCGATAGATAGGTCTTTAGGGAGGAATATAGTGCGGAGAATAGCTTTTCCGTAGTTTTAAAGGGGCTATATAGCGTATAGCTAAATTCCGGGACGTTTTAGCACGCGTTAAGTAATATAGTGCGAAGGGGGAGGTCTTTAGCGAACTTAAATCCTAGGGCGCGTTAATATCGTTATAGCTTATTAAAAAGGGTCTATAGGACTTCCTATTAAGTCTTATTTAAATGCTTAACTTATAGCTTTTTAAAAGTTATAGTGCTTTAATCTACCTAATAGTGCTAATAGTTTACTTTAGTATTAAAGTAAGCCTTTAGTAGGTCGTAGGCTTGCCTAAATATGCTATCCTACTCTATATACTAGATATAGTAGTCCTAGGCTTAGCCGGTAAGGATCTAGGGGAAGAGGGTATAGAAATAGCCGGGCTAGGCTTTAACTATATAATAAACGTCCGTAAAGATATAGACTTTATCGTTAAGAATGTTATAAGGCTCTCCTATATAATTCTTACTTTTATCCTATAACTTAATAAACTTTTACGGGAGGTCTACGTCTATCTCCTCGTTCGGAACGTCGTAAGGGGGAACTATCGTATAGGCTGCCTTTGCCGTTATATTAATCAGAGGGGTCCTAGAGAACTAGTACGAGGTCGGGTAAAGTGTTATTAGCGTTTTTAATATATCTCGGAACGGAAGGGCCTAAGGGTTTAGGAACGTGCCGGGCATTTAATCTCGCGGGTATAAGCCGGGATCGACGGAGGTAGCACGTGTCGAGGTTGTTAGAGCAAAAGAGGGTTCTAGCGCGAATATAACTGCCGGGGCGGTCGGGGGTGTATACGGGACGGCCGCGGGTGTAGATAGCGCCGTCGCAAAGGTTGCTATAAGAGCCGGGGTTAGGGCAGTAAGAGGCGCCGTTAGGGCCGTGCCTAGGGCGACTAGAGAAGGAGGGTTGGTTACGGCAGCCGGGGCTGCGACGGACGTATTCCTTACGAACTCCCGGGTTCGCTCGTCGTAGAACTTTAACTATTCTAAGGGTAGTTCGTCCTTAGGCTAAATTAGGGGAATTTGCTATCGCTAAAGCATTAAAAACGATGCTAGGAAGCTGAGATTTAGGGCGCCGGTCTAGATCCTATAGGACCGTAAGAAGGATTTAAGGGCTTTCTTAAAATACTTATCTCTACGGTTTTATATAGCCTCTGTCCACTTATTAAAGTAGTCCTAGATAGAAGTCTAGGAATAGTTCGTACCTATAAATGCTTATACTACTATTAATAATAATAAATCGGGCTATATAAGTTATTACTGCCTTCTCGCTTATATTATTATAAGAGACGTCTGTCTTTTAGAAGGCAATGTCGGTTTTATTTTAAAACGAGCTAAAGATGCCGATGCCGCTTAGCCAACCGGGAAGAGGGTTGTCGGCAGTCTTAGGTGCTTCCGGTGCGGGACCGGGAGCGTTAGGGTTATCGGTAGGGTCCGACATTGTGTGATTAAATAGATTACACTATTGTTGTTAAGAAAGAGGATCGCGAGGGTCGTTACGAAGGTTGTCTTACGTTATAGACGTACTATTGCTTAACGTAACTCTTCTTTTTCTTTAAAGCGAGACGGGATTAAGCAAGAGCTAGGAAAGAACTTGTCGGCGGTTACTAAGAGCTAGCTGTGTCGTAATAGCTTCGTCGGCTCTAACTCGCGTAGGTTCCTTATTCTTAGCATAAAGGATCGTCTCTAGGTGTAGGCAATAGCATCCGCGGGGGATATAGATCCGTGTACTTTCGACGATTAGGCTCTGCCTCTTCTACCTTACTAATCTATAATTAATCGTTTAATTACTAATTAGTATTAGTTAGTTAAATAAACAAAGGGGTTATAAACTAGCTGGATTTTAGTCTATAATATCTATTAACTAAGGGGCGACGAATAGCCCCTTTATATAGGCTATAAACGCATATATTAATAGGGCCTAAAGCCGGACCTTTGCGAGCTCTTGCTTACGACGTCGGGGCTATGCCTGTAAGGGCGATTAAGTTAATAACTTAATTATCGCAAGGGCGGCTAAGTTAGTAACGCTATTACCGGGGTCCCTAATGCATACGATCGATGCATCGTATAGTTAATAACGCATCTATGTAAGCGTTGCCCGTACGTAATCTATTTAATCACGTGGATTACGACCGTGCCTAAAGAACGGATATCCCTTATTCCTATAGATATAGTATAGGCCGTTTTTAATAAAGCCTAATATTAATTGTTTAAGATTTTTATCGAGAAGAGATATAGAGTCTAGGCCTATAAGAGTATATGTGTTTTTTATAGTAGACTAGCTTATTATATTTATGCCGATTTCGGGTATATATAGGCAGTCTTCTAATGTGTATTATTGTATACTATTAGGGAACTTAAAAACAAGATCCCTAGCCCCTCGTATAATAATCGAAGAGGCTTTTCCATAGGTCATAGTTGTATAGATATCTTTATAATTAGAGAGGAGGGATTTATTAGAAACTATATGCCTCGTAGTCCTAGTATTAAACACAAAAATATAAAAATTCCCTATCTATATAATAGACTTATTAACCCTTAAAAAATAACTCTCGAGATTATAGAAAGAAGTAGCTATAAAGGTCCTATTATTTGTTTTCTATTAGACTTAGATCTTGCCTTTATAGGGGTATAGAGAAGGGTATTTTTATATAGTAAAGGGTTATAGAGTTATAACAAAGGGTATAAAAAGGGTATAGAGAGTATAAAGAGTATAAAGAATATAAAGAGTGTATAAAGGGATAGGAAAAACTTATAATACCCGAGCCCGAATCCGTTATAACTATAACCTTTCGAGAGGCTTTAGAAGAGGTATCTCGAGAAGGCGTCTTTCGAGACGGCGTCTTTCTCTTCCGAGGTCGAGAGATACAAGCAGTACGGCGAGGGGACTAAGAACTCTCCCTAGAGTATAGAATAAGGGTCGGCCTCCTATGATTTCTATTAGTATAGTCCCTTAGCTCTCTTAGCTAGTATTTCTTCGAATTCGAATTCGAAGAGGGCGTATTATTTCTTAGTATGAAGCTAGCAGCTCTAGCCTTATCTCTCTTTTCTAGTTTCTAAAAGCAGTTTCGTTCTATATAGCCTCGCTTTTTATAGTAAGAGTAAACCGGTATTTTATTGTTTTTATTATTATTCGAATAGAATAACTGCTTACCGCTATTAAGCGCCTTAGTCCTCTTAAATTCATCGATTAAAGAGGAGGATAGGGACTTAAGCGTATAGGCTAAGGCATCGACCCGTAGGGTCTGCGTTATATTAGTTATATAGCTCGAAAACGAGCTATTTAGGGATTCTAAAATCCAGGTGATTATAACAATCTCGGGGATAAGGATTTCCCGAGTGGTAAGCTTATTAAAGAGCTCTTTTACCTTATTAAGGTAATCTTTAATAGAAGAGTACCCTTCTATCTTAGTATTAAATAATTCCTTTATTAGTAGGAAATTAGATATAAAATTCACGGGGTTATAGAGGGTTTTAAGGGCCTCCTAAGCGGCTTTAGCAAAAGCCTGGTGTTTTATCTAGGATAGAGGCCTATTATTAATCATTAGCCTTATAAGGGCGAGGCATTTAGAGGACTTATTATGTCCTTAATCGAGAATAGCTTAAGTACTTCTCCTTAATAAACATAGACTTTATCCTAAGGGACTAAGACGAGTAGTTTGCGCTTCCCTTAAGCTTAGAGAAAGAGTAATCCTTAAAGCTAGCTATAATGTTTTTTTGTTAGTGGTATTAGTGTTTGTTAGTGTTTTTGTGTTTTGTTGAGTTTTACGGGGCGGGAAGATACCGGAGAAAGTTCGGCAGATATTCGGTGGAAATGTGCTAGGAAGGAGTAGGCGAAAGAATTTTAAACGGAATTCTAGAGAAGGGTTTAAGTATAGAAAACAGACTTAGAGAGGGGGGGGGGGTCCTAGGGGCAAATCGGGGGTAATAGGGGGAAAAAGGGTAAAAACACTAAGAAACTAGTGATCTAGGCAAACCGTATGTAGCGTGAGAAGGCAAGTGGCCTAAAAAGGTAGGGATAAGTTAATTTAGCGGTATATATAGTGCAGCCGAGTGATCCGGAAGAGTAGAGTAAGGCTCTAGGTAAAGCAATTTGTTAGAGCTTAAGAAGCGGCAGGGATTATAACTACTAAGAGATTAAGATAAAGACTAATGGTAGAGGATTATAGAGATGCAAGAAGTGTAAAGATTAGAGCAGAATTAAGAGAGAAAGCGGTTGTTAAATTATTAGTGATAGTCTATCTAGCTAAAGACATCGGCGCCTTCTTATAGCCAGTTATCTTAGGAACTAGGGTATATATCAATTGGCTTGTTATGCCGTCTAATAGCGCTATTTCCGGAGAAAAGAACGCGTATAAGACGTCGCCGATATATCGCACCGTTATTACGGGGTTATTATTGCGGAATAGAGGGTAGTTCTAAGCGAGACATATAAGTACCGACGTATCTGTCTTAGCACCTACACCTTATGCTATAACTCCTATATCTTGTCACCCCGACTAGTTAATGCAACCGGACATAAGTATGTTATACAATATTAAACGGTGGATTCTATGCATATTATTATATACCTATACGATATCCGGTTCGGGAGAGATTTGCTCCCTTATAGGAGGATAACGATAAAGTCACCTACCTATTCGACATAGGGAAGATTAAAGCCGTGGATGGAAAACGTAATGTAAGGCACGACGAAGCCGCTTTACCGCGTAAAGAAGAACTCGACCTATCTACCTTATAGGGGGTGCTTAAGGACCCGAGTTATATCCTAACACCCGATCCGACGCCTGCTATAAGGCAATAGCAGCGTTATATTTATTTTAATAAAGATACTATAGAGTAAGACGATACGGAGGACTTAAATCCGGCTTCTAAGGATAAGGCATCGCTATTTTATCCTCGCCGAACCTCGCGACTATATTAAGCCTATAACTACAACGAGCGCTTAGGGCGAGGCCGTGGCTATAGTAGCCGTGCTCGCGGCAGCCGTAGCAGCAGCCGAGGCATAGCTAGGCAGTTATCCGGTTTATAGCAACTCGTAGTATTTCGCGAAAATAACACCTATTAGGAGACTAATCCTCCTTAGATTCTTAGTATAGGAGCGGCTCTAGCTTTTATATAGCCTAATACGACTCGAAAGACCTAGAAGCAGGCTATAGACTACCTTATTAGAAGAGTCGCTAGTTGCCTACTATAAGGAAGGAATACCGTAAGCTTAACGATAAAGGGACCTAGATTCTTATTTCCCGCCTACGAGGCTGTTAAGTCCTTCCGGGCCGTTAGGTCTTTCTTAAGAAGCATATTGCGGGAGCCGATAGCATAGCTAAGGCCCGTTAGTATATTCGCAGAGACCGGGACTCTACAAACAGGCCTATTAAAGACGTCTGCGCCGCTATAGCATACTAGGCTTCTATTCGCGTGTTTACCACTCTCGTGGCTATAGATAACCTCGAATATAAGAAGTTCGACGTAGTTAACGCCTTCCCGCACGCCGAAGTAAGGGAGGAAATTTATATTAAATAGCCCTACGGTCTAACTAACGGCACTAGCCGCGTCTGCAAGCTATAGCGAGCTCTATATAGGCATAAGGCCGCCCCTCGTTAGTGGTTTAATAAAGTTCTTGTTAACCTCGTTGCTTTAGGCTTTGTTTAGCTAAAGGCAGAAATATGCCTATTTCGTCACGAAGATACCACGCTTCTAATCCTCTACGTCGACGATATATTAATCGCAGTAGCTATACGAGACCTTATTGCGGATAAGGCTCGCCTATTAAGCGGCCTATATAAGATAAAGAGTCTTAGGGAGCCGACCGAGTTCCTAGGACTAGAAATAGACTAGGATCGTATTAACCGGACGATTCGCCTATATTAGATAAGATTCGCGATAAAGATCCTTAAGGAGTTCGGTAGTAATATCGCGAATACGGTAATAACGCCGTGGCCGCTAAAGACCGTTATCCTAGCGGACTAGAGATAATAATAGCTAGTAATACCCTTTAAATAGTAGCTCTAAAGGACCGGCAGCCTAAATTAGCTAGCAATAGGGACTAGGCTAGACTTATATTACATAGTGAATAAGTTATTAGAGGCAAATCACAACCCGACTATAACGTATATAGCTATCCTAAAGCACTTATTGCGTTATTTTAAGGGATCTTTAACCTTAGGCATTGTCTTTACCGGTTGTTATTCGACTAACGATCTAAAGCTGCGCGTTTATACCGACGCCTCTTTTACTAACGATCTTCGAACCCGCTGCTTAACAGCCGGGTATATAGTCTTTTTAGCCAACGGACCGATCTTTTAGCGGTCGAAGCAATAAACGTTAGTAATAACCTCGTCTACTAAGGCAGAATTCATTAACCTTACGCCGGCTAGCATAGCAGCTATATAGTAGGCGAAGCTTTTGCACGATATAGGCTATCCGCAACCTACGCCGATAATTATATATACCGATAGTTAGAATATAAGACTAGCTGTTCTTAATAAGGCGAATGCGGGCCGTATAAGGCATATTAATCGCTACTTTAAATAGATTATCTAACGCACGGCAATAGGGTATTTTAAGCTTTATTTAGTCTAGACCGAGGAAATAATCGCTAACGGCTTAACGAAGCCGCTCTTGCGTATAAACCACGAGAGGTTTAAGCACTAGCTTAGACTTTTACTCGAGATTTAACAACAATCCCGATTAGGAAAGGATTAAGGGCCTAATTAGGCAATTAGAAGGGCAAAAAGCCCTGCGAATAGAGGAACGATAACTTATAGAAGAAGAGGAGCTATAGAAAGCAGTTTTAAAAGCGCGTTGCAATTACACGTTTGCCGTATTATTAAGAGCCTTATATAGGCTATTCGGCTAAGGAGAGGTGTTATAGTTCGCCCCACTCTTAGTTAGTCAGCCTCTTATGCTAGGGTGTCTTCTACACCCTCGCATAGCAGCCCACAAGGCTTCTCTTTAGCTAGATTATTATTATCGCACGATCTCACGCAGCACGCCTTATATGCCCTAACGTAAGCCTTAAGAATTTCCGCCGCCCTCTTTATTACTATGTACTTATATCCGATTTTAGTGGCGGGACATAGGCGCGCAGGGTACGCGTAGAAAAAGCGGGGAGGATAGGGTCTTATAGTACAAATAGAGATTCCTTATAGTATAAATAGTAATACTCTAAAAGAATTCGTCGACGTCGGCACGGTTCGAACCTTAAACCTCCGGCTGCTTATATTTAAACCAATCGGGAAGGTTATCTTATCGTATGCTATTATTCGGTTAAACACATTCTAATAATTCGCTGTAAACATTAATACTAATAGCAACTTTAATAAAAAGAATAATCTTTCGGTAGAGTGATATTATTAACATGCCTGACTAGGAATCGTCCTAAAAGGGGACCTTAGACATTAGGTCTAATAAGTCTAATCCTTACAACCGCCCTTAGACGAATAGCCTTAGACAAACAGCCCCGACGAATAAATTTATTTAGTATAGTTACGTATATATTTACTTTCTATTACTATCTATTATAGTCTATATTACTTCTTACCTTACTTCTTACCTTATTTTTGCCCTAGTTGCCTACAAGCCTATAGTTTATTTTCCCTAGTTGCCTATAGTTCCCCGATTTCCTACTATAACGTTCGGTAAGATAGTTAGTAAGGCCACCCTAAAGCACGGTTACTACCGTAGTAATTTAACAAATCGAGCCGGAATTTTCGTATAGGGAAGTAGGGCCCCCGTATGTTTTAGTACCACTAAGTTTGTATGCGCAAGGTACTAAGCTCACCCGCCCCTACTACGAAAATTTCGAAATTGCGAGGCTGTAGGTAGAACCTAGGACTTTCCGTGTATAAATTTAGTGGCGCTAAAACGTGTAGGGGCCCTACTTCCCTAGACGAAAATTCCGGCTTAATTTGTTGAATTACTACGGTAGCACGAAGCGGTAGTCTAGACCGCTTAATTATTAATAGGGTTACTAGCCTAACTACTACGTCACGAAGGGTGTTTTCTTATATTGCGTTATTACGTTATAGACCGGCTACGCATTCTATAGTTATATAGCTATTATAATATAGCTTTAACCTTATTAATTTAATATTGCGCAACTATACCTACGCCCGCGCGATCGCGCCCGCATAGCTGCAATAGCCTGCTTAACTAGGCTCTCTCTTTTTATTCTATAAGGTACGGTTTATTTCTATAAAGGAAAAACTACGAGTATAGGAATAGCTAGCTATATAGCTACGTGCGATATTATTGTCGCACACACACGTGATCGTAGGGATTATATATCATCCGGGAAGGCTATATTACTACGATAGCTTCCCCTTACCTAGCTAGCAATAACCTAATACAACCACACCGTTTACTCTATAAGGTCGACCTAGAGACCTACTAATAAAATAGGCTATAGAACCGTAAAAGTAGGGATTAAACTAAACTTAAAAGCAATCTTATCTAAGTAAACGTCTTAGTATAACTATAGCTTTCTCTACTTATAGTCTCGGATGATTCTTATCTTAAGGAAATAGGTTAGCTCTCCGCGGTCGGTAACTATATACTTCTATCTAAAGCGATAGATAAAATCGTTAATAGCTATACAGTGCTTCTTACGGAAAAGGATAATAATATTATCTATTAAAAAAGGTAATAATGCTATTTATAGTAGATATAAAGATATAAGGGTCTTCCGCACTCTGCTAAAGTATTAATATTACTCTTATTAATATACTAAGCACTAAGAATATATATGTAAAGAAGGATCCTTCTATTAGGTAAGCGTAAGCCCTAAGAGCTAGGAGTAGCTCCTTGCTAATCTTATCTATAGCTGATTATATTAGCCCCGGCATATAGTATAGAGAATGCTTTATATATATTAGAATACCGGCTTAAAAAAGAAAATACTACTGCTTATAGCAGCTATAATATAATCCTAATTAGGCAATTAGGAGGAATGCTCCTATTGCTCTTAATGCTTTATTTTATTCCTATAAGTTATACTTATATCTATTAGTAATTATTCCTCTAATCGTTCCTTCTGCTAAGCGGCCTTAGCCTTACTTTATATAGCGCGTGCTAGAGGGCGACCTTAGAATTCCGTAATAGCTTTAGCGGAAACCTAGTCGGCTCGGACCTATTAGTTATATATAGCGGCCTATCCTTTCTATCGTATAAGGTATTCTATTACGGGCGACTTCGACCGACCGATGCGATAAATACGGATGTCTATTAAGCGCTTAACCTTATAGTGCTAGTCTCCTTCGTTAGGCGTTTGCTCGATATCGCGAGCGGCTTCTATAGGCCTAGGCTTAAGCTCGACGTAATGCCCTTCGTGCGTAAGCTTAAGGTGCTAAATAGAGATAATAGGGTGGATTCTAATTTAGCTCGGAAGGTCGAGCTCCGCCGCGAGGTTATTAACTACACGTTTAATAATAAAGAGTACCTAATAAGTAACTCTATGAATTAAGTATATCTCTAAGTCCTTAATTTTATAAACGACGCCGAAGTAGTTCTTATCGTTATAAGCTACTAAGATTATAAATAAGACGAAGGCGTTAGGGATATATAGCTAGGTAAAGCCGTCGGGGCCTTTATAGTATAAGAGCTTATCGACTATAAAGAACGGTATGCCGTAGCGCTTAAGTTACGCTTTCGTTCGTGCCCTTAAGTTAGCGGATATAGCTATAGCTCCTTCTAAGGGTGCGGAAAGACTTTCGATAGTATCCTCGCTATTTGCGATTATTTAAAGTATTCGCCTATAGTAAAGGTTATTATCGTAAGTGATAGCGAATTCCTCGTATTTCTTAAGAGCTATAATAGCTTTAAAGGCTATAAGTATATCGTTAAGTATAGTAAAATCGGGACGACGATAGTTAAGTAGCTAATTAGACTCTTCGGCTAGTAAGCGACTAAAGGCGCTAGGGATAAAGTTCTTCTTACTAAAGAGGTAGTAAGCCTTAATATTATCCTCCGAGAGGTAAATTAAGGCTATAATTACGCGACGGTTGGCTCGGTCTATGCTATAAGTATTAAGGGTCTTTTTAGCGACGATCTACTTAATCGCGGAGTAATCGGTTAAGACTATAAGCGGGAAGGTTAATAACTATACTATAGTGCTGATCTTCTTCGCAGCCTATATAAGATAAGCGACCTTTAGCTCTAAGGGACTATAGGGCTGCTCGGCTTTCGTTAGGGTACGGGAGAGGAAGCAGATAGGCGTAATAGCTTTAACCGGAATAGGCTAGCCTAGCTATAAGACAGTGCCGTCGCGGAGGTAGAAGAAGACGGCGGCGAAGCCTCGCTATAAGGAGGCGTTAATCTCATAGAATAGTCTCTTTTACGGGTCTATATAGTAAATCATACGGCTAAAAGTAATTTCCTTCTAAAGAGAGGCGAAGAAGAAAAGCTCGGCTAAGGTCGGCTAGAATAATATAACTTACGTATAGAACTTCCGCTTATTAAGGTTCTTATTCTTAATGTTATAGAATTACTAATCTAGGTTCTTAGTTTACTTTCTTTTTTCTAAAGTACGGGACGACTTAAGTACTAAGGGACTTAAGTACGGAAATACTTAGTACGAGGGTACCGGGGTACTAGGTACTTTGGTACTTGGTACTTTATGACTTAGCATAAAGATGTTCGCCCCGGACTTCCCTATTATCCGGTTATACCCCGTTCTAGCCTAGGACACACCCTTTTTCCGAACCTAAGTCCTTTAGGACTTAGCTTCCTTAGGTATAGGACGTACCACGCAGCTATAGTCACGCCGACGATCTTATTAAGCACCCCTGCCTAATAAGACCCGATGATTGGCTCGATGTCCTGCATAAGGGACCGACACCTAGACTACCGGGAGCTATAGGCCTAATATAGCCCCTTATAATAGGGTTATTCCGAGTAGGCATAAAGGAGGTCCTTAAAAGAGGTAGAATAATACTACGAGAGGAGAAAGGAAGAGAAGTACGGGCGTAGCCTCTAAGGCTACGGAGCTACCTAAATATAGGTCATTTAGTCACGTGCACTAGATTATACAACAAGGGTTAAAGACCCTTATATTAGACCTTACCCCGCTAAGGCCCTTAACGTATAATACCTAATGCCGTACCCTAACGTAGAGAGCAAACGTCGCGTGCGGCTTACGCACTAGAAAGTGCGGAAAACAACGCTCCTAATAGCTCCCTTAACGCAACGAATGTTACCTAGGCCGTTATTAGCTTATAAGAACGGGGGCAAGCTGCTTACTAAGAATAATAAAGGACTACTTTAAGTAGGGCCGGTTTTTCCTTTCCGGCTCGTGCGCTTCGCACGCCTAAGTGCTCTTAGGGACTCGCCTTATAGCGACGACTTCGTCTCTAAGCGCTACTATAGCCGCTATTGCCTATTATTCTTCCCGCACGAGGCTATATAAGCTCCGTCCGTTCTCTACGGCCCTTAAGGCACGGGTATAGCTTCCCTTATATAGCCTCCTAATGTCGCCGCTAGCTGCCGGCGGAAGCATTCCTAACTACTTATCGCTTAAGCTAGAGTCGTCGTCGCTTTCGCTCTCCTACGTGCGCCCTACCGCTATACGCCGGATGTTTACCTACTTTAGGCATACTTTAGACTAATAAGTCTTACTACCGTATCCTATATAGCGGCCCTCTTTTCGCTACTTCCTTCTTTTAATTACGCTCGTAGTTAAGACGTAGATATCTATCGTATCGCCTAAAGGGCCGCCCTTACTTATAGAGGTAGAAATAGGAACTAATAAAAGAAATTTATTGCCGCTTAGCTCGCGAAGGTATTATATAAGGGCGTCGTATACGTCTAAAAGACCGGTCTTCTCGTTTAAGCGTACGCGCTAGTCTATATTTAAGCTAGCTATAAGATAGTTAGTCTTTGCCGTATTAGGCTATATATTCGCGTCGGCTTAGAATAGCACTTCTTTAAACCGCATAAGGTAGGCCGGCATAGATTCGGTCCGCTTTTAACGGAGCGAACTAAGCTCGAGAGCCGTACTCTTAGCCATATTTAGTTCTCTATAAGAGAGTCGGAGCTTTGCGATTATATCGGCGGGGGCGTTTATAGCAACGCGGGCAAAGGGCAGTAGCTGCTATTTAATTTCGGTAATAGGCTCGCGTAGAGATAGTTAAATTAGGCGCGGAGGTTACTAATAGCGGCGCCGTCGGTATAGAGCTTCGCTTTTACGTAAAGAATCTATAGTTCGAGGTCGTTAGTAGAACCGTTAAATTTCGTAAGGTGCGGAAGAATAGCTTTTCGCGTAAAATCGCGCTACTATTAAAGCAATCCCTTAATTGCCTATACGAGTTAACGGTCGCGTTCTTCTTAGTTCTACGATTAGGGGAGGTTTTAGGATTAAGCAGATATATCGGCTTATAGGCGCGGGCGGTTTAATTACCCTTAAATTAAACGTGAGAGAAACTTAATTATAGCACTTCTAGAAGCGGAAGAGGCTAGAGGTAAGTTAAAAGGGTAGTATTATTATATAATAGGGTTATTCCGAGTAGGCATAGAGGAGTTCCCTAAAAGAGGTAGATATACTACGAGAGGAGAAAGGAAAAGAAGTACGGGCGCAGCCTTTAAGGCTACGGAGCTACCTAAATATAGGTTATCTAGTTACGTACACTAGATTATATAATAGGGGTTAAAGACCCTTATACCCCCTCGGCTTTCGGGACCGATTATTCGTCCGATCCTTCGCATAAGGAGGTTATACGACTTATATCGTATAACCTACTATAATAGGGTAGGCAGAGTAATTATATAGGTGCCCTTTATATAGGTGTAGAAATTATCTATAAAGAACTAAGTGTAAGCGCACCTATGCATACGGATATATAGCTCTACGCACGTACCCTTTTGTCCGCACGTGCCCCTTACCCCTATCCGCACGAGTTCCTTACCCTTATTCGCATAAGCCCCTTTCCCCGCCCGTACGTGCTTCTTCTCCGCTCGTATATAAGAATGCGGATTAGGTCGTAGACTTAATCTTACTAATAGTCGAAGACCCTTATATAAGACCTTTACCTTACCCGAGCGAAAAATAACGATGTATTACGTAAGGCCCGGCCGCGCCTTAGGCTGCGCGGCTTGCTTTAGGGAGTATAAAACGTACCTTCTTCCGTCGTATCTTTGCCGGCAACGTAGCGTCGGGCGGTCTATCGTTTTCTCTAATAGCCCTAAAGCGCTTTCCGAAGCGATCGAGCGCTTTTATATCTACGAAGTCCGCTGCTAAGTGCTACGTCGGGTCTTAGTACCTTAACCACCTTACGAAGACCTTACGCCTACTACTACGGCCGACTTTCCTCTACCGTACGGTAAGAATTTCCTCTATTAGGAACTCTTCTTCTCCCTTTATTAAGATTATAGAAGGCTGCGGGTCCGCTATTACTTAGCTAGGCATCGGATCTACTACTACGCGACGAAGAAGGTCTACGTTAAAATTAAGGTAAATCCCGTTAGGTAGTCCTTTTAGCTTAACGGCTTATAGGCTTAGCACTCTTTTAACCGTAAATTTTGCATATAATTAGTCGAGCTTCTTTTTCGGCCTTAAGGATACGTAGTTCTATAAGTCTACCTAGACTTTATTACCTACCGTAAATCGCTCTACGGGTTCTTACCGTTTATTAGCATACCGCTCTTAGTCCTACGCTACTAAGGCTATTAAAGACTAGTAGAAGTCTAAGACCTACTTAAGTCGCTGTATAAAGGAGGCTACGCGCCTTTTTAAGCTATTGCTAGACGGCTTTTCTACTACTATATCTACGGCGATAGGAAATAGGGATACCGGTTTATACCTATATAGTGCGAAGAAAGGTAATATACTAATTAAAGAGTGATTTTTTCCGTTAAGCGCTATTTACGCTATAGGGAGCTACTTATCTTAGTCTTTTTAGTTACGGTCGATAACGCCCCGGAGGTAAGCCTAAACTTCCTAGTTAAGCCGTTCTAGCCCCCTATCGGTTTACGGATAATATACTATGTGTTAGTAGGTGTCTTAAATGCAAATGCAAATGTAGGTCTAGTAGTCTTATTGGAATTGTTAATACCTATCTAGCTAAGGGCTATACTACCTTCTTTATAGACAAGACGAGAGAAGAGTCGGAGCTACCCTCCGGGAAGCCTTAGTAGCTAAGAATAGAAAGGGATCCGTAAATAGAATGTAAAGACGGATGCGTTAGTCGGGGAAGACCTTCCGCGGACGGATGCGTTAACCGTGGAAGTTTATAGAAGGAAGTAGAATTCCATCTATAGAATTTACCTTAGAAGGGAAGTCCTTCTACCGTAGAATTCTATCTATAATTCCTATACTAGCAACTTTTCCTTTATACCGTTTATAAGAACCTCTCTTATTTTCCCTTAAATATAACCCTTCTTTAAAAAGGAAATAAAAATGCATAATAAAATCGACTATTCGTTATATTAGAACAATTCGTTATAATATTATATAGTGTTATAACTATATAACCGTTATAACTATATAACCGTTAAAAGAAAGAATGTGTTAGAAGGGTTATAGGCGAATAATAAACCCTTCTATTCTAATAGTCAATTTATTTATATCGACGAAACGTTTAAAGGCCTAGTTTAGTAATGCTTTTGTTATTGCATTAGCTAGGTTATCGGCTCTATTAATTCATCGGACCTCTATAATCTTACGGCGTTTGTATAACTATCGCAAAGCTATAATATCGATTATTAATCTTTTCTCCTTTATAGTACTTAGTTTAATAAGGCATTTATATAAGGAGTACGAATCGGTGTAGATAATAAATAGAACCGGAGGTAGACTAAGGCGATCCGTGATTACCTTAAGAGTTATAGCAAGAGATATCCTAATATCGAATCCGTTTACTATACCGTAGATTTCCGATGTAAGGACGCTTCGGGTAATTCGTTTGCATTTCGTAGAGTTTTAGTAGATAATATTGCCTTTAATCGAAAATTGCTTATCTATTCGGTCGGTCTTATAAACTAAAGCAATAACGAATGTAAGCTATAAAGATAAGTCTTTATTATTTATAAACGATCTATCGGTAAAGACTAAAAGCTTAGCCGATGCGAGGTTAATTAGAAGATATATTAGTCTACGTTATTAATTGTCTAGTTACTACTATAGTCTCTTATTTAGGATTATACAGTCTTTTTGTTCTAGGTTTTAGACTTAAGCAGTAATAGAGATATTAAACGATGCTTCCGGTTGATAGATAGATAAAACGTATATACTACGAGCTCGTTGCTCTATATACCTTTACGCGCGGTTAATAGCCTATGGTTTTACGGTTTTAATCTTAGCTATTTAACCCTTCTATTATAGTAGCAAACTTCTATCGTGTTATAGGGTTAATTTCGCGCCGTTAAAGTCTATATATTGTCTAGCAGTTATTAGAGTTTTCGGTTTTGCTTTAAATTATGCTTTCTAAAGCTCTTTTTCTTTATAGTCCGAAAAACTCTAAGTCCTGAGTATTAACGTATTATCTATCTATATTCCGATAATTCCAAAAGGTATAGGAGGGCTATAGATAGAAATAAGCAAGCATACGTCGTATATTAAATAAGCTATATTAAGCTCTTTAATATAGTAACTATAGTATGTATTAAACTAGTATCGTCTGGATTCCGCGATGCCGTATAAAGGTCTAATCACACGGATAATTATGCCTTCCGGATACTTCTTTACTAGTTTAGCGGGTAGAACTATTAGGATTATTCGGGATAACTTTATAGTAGCCTAAGGATATACTTAGGTAATGTCTCGTAAAGACAATATTGTTCCGTATTCTTTAAGCATTCCGGCTGTAATTGCTATAATTAAACGTTAACTAATTCGCTAGATTATTAGCGACTATATAAGTATAGATATCTTCTTAATATTACTATATCCTTAGATTACTAGTCTCGACTTTTCGTAAAGTTTAGTGTTACGTCCCTTAACCTCTCTAACTATCTAAGAACGGAAGATTCGATATCCTCTATGTTTTTCTTCGTTATATTATTCGAAACTAAACACACTACGAATAACTAGGTCGTTAATCTCTTTTGTATTAGATTCTTCGAATAGGTCACCGGGTGTTATAATCACGCTATCTACATAGAGTTTAAATATAAGATCGTATGCGTTAACCTCCTTCTTAGCTAAGAACTGCTAATTCTTTAGTTTGTTTTTCGCATTAGGTAGGCGACTACGTTTTTAGGGTATGCGAGGTGGTTCTTACACATTTTTATATTCTTCTATTGGTTTATTATCTTAAGAATTATGTTCCGGTATATCTTAATTTTTAGCTAGGAGCTCTTCTAATAGTAGTACCGATTTTTCGTCTCGGAAGTATAGTTGTATATGTGTTAACCTAAATACTTATAGTCCGTTAATAGTATTAATTGTTATACTATAGCCTTTAATTACTGCGATTTTAAATAGACCTTGCTAACCGTTCTTTTCTTTCTAGACACGGACCTTACTTTATAGTAGAAGATTAAGAATCTCCTTTATAAATAGTCCGTTTCGGCTATAAATAGCATCCTTAATTCGTCTTTTAGTAGAGATTTAGCGAAGCAATTTTATAGCCTTTTGCATAGCTATAGCTCTCTATATCGTTATTATAGAAGGGGGTAATTCCTATATAATCTAAGGGTAAGCACTAAAAACTAATAATATAAGAACTAAACTATTAGGACTAGATGTATTATTAATTGCCTTAACTACTATTTAAAGGATAGCTTTAGCTAATATAACGTTCTTAATTTCCTCCTAAAGAATACTAAATATTTGTTTAAGTAGTCTATAATATCTTTTAATATTTCCGATAGACTAGTAGGCTTTAACTAGAACTTGCTTATACGTAATCCCTATTACTTTCGCTTTATTTCGGAATTTATTAAAAGTAAAATTCGTTCTTACGTTATATTTAATAACATCTAGTAGACCGAGATATGTATTAATCTATAACGCACGAAGTATTTCCTACGCATCTTTAGCGGACATTAATAGAAGGAATCTTACTCTTTAGAATAAAGTTACTAAATCCACTACGTATAGCACTAATCGTTAAAGGTTTCCGAGGTATATAACGTTAATAATAATCTTATAGTTAAATTCTCGATTATCTTATAGTATGAATTTAAATCGTCTTAGAGCTTAGGAGTATATCTAGCATTAGTGATAAAATTTGGAAATAGTTTTAAGTCTTCCGATTAATATATTATTATATCCTGCTTAGCGTAGTAGATAATATAGTCTTATAACTACGGGATGTCTAAACCGACGATAGAGTGTTCGGATCTTAACCTCTATAAGGAAGTTAATAGATTCCTTATCTTTAGAAAGAAAGAACTATAGATATCCCTATTTTCGTATTATAAGAACTACGCCTCGACTAATGATTGTGTCTATTGTGTTATTAAAGTATATACCTAGTCGGTCTATATCGGCTAAAGAGAGTAGGAAAGGTATAGGTGTCTTTAGAACGTAAAAAGTTATCCTTCTAATCGGTGTTTTAAGGGCAATAGAACTAAGTGAGTTAATAGCATCTCTACTACTAAACTTAATAGAAGCTTATCCTACCGTTAACTTATCGATAGTAATAGAAGGGTCTTCTTTCTATAGGGCAATATATTAGTTAAATCCGGCTATTAACACTTTTGCTGCACCTATATTAACTATAATGCCTTAGAAGCGTGTCTTAGAGTATCTTTTATTAATAATAAACTAGTTAGATATAGTACTAGCTTCCGATTTACTATATAGGTCTTCTTTAGTAAGCAGATATATAAAAGCTTATTAGCAAATTATCTAACTTACTTACTATTATCCTATAAAATTATCGTCGTCTCTTAGGCAAGATTTATTATAAAAGTCTTCTGCTATATCGTCTATCTTATAACCTTTATATTATATCACGTAGGCTATAAAACCTATTGTTAGGATGTTTGTAAAGTGGCATTATACGATATACTAGTCCTTCGATTTCTATCGTTCCTCGGGTATATATTTAGTTAACTAGCATCTTTATTTTCCGTATATAAAATACTTCTTAGTCTATAGTCGATTGCCGTAGTTGCCTCTATAGCTGCTATAGGCTTAGGACCCTGCTTGTAATCTAGTAGCTAATAGGGAGTATCCTCTACGGAATCCTCCGCGGAATCCTCTACGATTAAATAATCGGCTATAGTTTCGTCCTCCTCGTCCTTAGTATCTATATCTTCCGCGGTTATTGTTATTATATCTCCGATCCGTATAGAATATCTAGTTATATAGGTCGTAGTTATCCTCTTTAGTGTCTTAGTTATTAGACTAATAATCTTAGATAAATTAGTTAGATAAACCGCGAGATAGGTGTATTTACAATAAGGATCTTAGGTCGGCAAAAAGTGCTTCGGCATTAGTTAAGGGTTTAAATAGAGCGTACTCTAGTTTAGGAACTCCTCTATATGCATTAATAAGTGTAGTTCGTAGGGGAAGATCGCCTATAAAGTCTTTGCCGAGTGCTTATTAGTAAAGTTGCAATTTATCGAATAAAGCTTAAAGGATTTTATACAATAGCTTAGCCGGGTGTTCTCCTCGCAACTTATAGAAGGTCGTTATTATTTAGTCTATATAATAATATACGTAATTAACTTCCGTGTTAAGGTATCTCCTAATTATATCGTATGCCTTTCGGAATATCGTTATCTAGTTAATATATTAAATATAATAGGTTTACGCACGCCCTACGAGGATCTTAGGGAATAAAGCATAGAACTAACTTAGTTTAATTTATAGGTTATAGTATAAGTTTATAAAAACCTAAAGTTTATCGTTAAGTAAGTTATATAGTTCTCTAGTATAGTTCTTATCTTTTATCTAAAGCTTAACAAAGCGTTATTAGACATCTATATTAGCGATAGCATTTAGAACATTGTCTAGAGGAAGTCTTATGTATGCCTCTAATAGAATAGGGTTAGAATTGCTTAGCTATTTAGTTATCGCCGTAGAACCTTAGTCCGTAGGATTTATAAAGAGATCTAGACGATTAAATCGGTATAATATTAGGTAAATAGTTATACCCGGAATATTAGTGTTAAATAGCTGTTGTTTATATAGAACTATCGGCTATTGCCTATATAGAATAGTCCCTCCTAAATCGAACTGCGGAACCGTTAGAAGTATGATAGACGTCTATAGTATCTCTAGAACGTTTATTATAGTCTATAGCATCTCCGGAACGTTTGCTATAAATGCTGCTTTTTCTATTAGAACTACTTCTAACGGTTAGAAGGGGGTTATTCTAGCGGTAATAGGCGTAGAAGGATGTATTGTATTTTTTATCTCTATTTTCTTTATGTATTCCTCCGTGCTATCATTAAATTTCTATGCTATTATATCTTCTATAGGCTATTCTAATAGTTTCTCGAGTGCTTATAACATTAGGAAGATCGTTATATAGGATATATTACTACGACCGGTATATATTCCTCTTTTCCTTATTAGAACTTTTAGCGCTCGTTTATAGTCTGCGTGTATTAGACCCTATATATTCGCTATCTATCCTTAGAAGTAGTCTTAGAAGTATAATAGGATCTCGTTCCCTTAAAAATCGATCGACGCTTCGCAAAGGGCAATAAACTTAGCGACGGATGTTATAATCGCAATGCCGTTATTCTCGTCGGGTTTAATATTACTATCCTAATGTTTTACGTTAATATACGGAAAAAGGGATCGGTAGATAGTTATGCCTTCTATCTATTCTCTAAGAGTCTCCTCTATTATATCGGATAAAGGACTAATAGGTTAGAATATTAAAGTTATAATACGTGCTTATTTTTCACGCGGTTTATTAGTGTGTTTATAGGGTTCTCTACGAAAAAATTATCGTTCGGCGTTATTAACGTACTTTCTGCTAGTGCTACTCTTCTTCTTCTAAAGCGGTAATCGGTTAGTAAAAGTTTAAAAAAGAGCTATACGTAACCCTTAAGGGCGAGCTAGACTTAGAAGGTAAAGTCTTCTTATTCTTAGCATAGTTATCCTCCTCTAAGTGCATAGAATAGGATCGTCGGGCGGAAGCCGTTCGATAAAGATCTATAATACGGTCGAAGGATATAGAACTATCTCGTCTACCTTACTATCTATAATTAAGCCTTACAATCACTAATTAGTGTTAGTAGGTATCTCGAATACAAATGTAAATATAGGTCTAGTAGTCTTATTAGAATTATTAATACCTATCTAGCTAAGGGCTATACTACCTTCTTTATAGATAAGACGAGAGAAAGGTCGGAGCTACCCTTCGGGAAGCCTCGGTAGCTAAGAATAGAAAGGGATCCGTAAACAGAATGTAAAGACGGATGCGTTAGTCGGGGAAGACCTTCCGCGGACGGATGCGTTAACCGTAGAAGTCTATAGAAGGAAGTGGAATTCCATCTATAGAATTCACCTTAGAAGGGAAGTCGTTCTACCGTAGAATTCTATTAATAGAATTCACCTTAGAAGGGAAGTCCTTCTACCGTGGAATTCTATCTATAATTCCTATACTATACTTAGCAGCTATATAATCTATAGTAGCCGATATAAGTGCTACTAAAAGCGGCTCGTCTAATTTAAGCCTTTATCGCTTATAATTAACGTTAGCTATTAATAGTATCGCACGTAGTATATAAGAAAGCGCTCCGCGTAGATCTCTGCTTCTATAAAAGGCATAGGTTCTAATATAACCTCCTTACTTAGACGGTCCTTAATTACCTTAAGATTGCGGTTGCCGCTCTCTATAAAGGGGAGGTCTGTAATAAAGTCTATCTAAATATACGTATAGAACCGGTTTAGTATAGGCAGCGATTTAAGCAGCCCTTTCTTAAGCGTACGCTAAATCTTCGTGCGCCTATAGATATTATAGTTACAGAGGAATCGTCTAACGTATAGCTAGAGGAGCGGCTAATAGAAGTCGTAGGATATAGCGGTAACTATTCCTTTGCGGCTAAGGTAGCCGACGACGCTAGCGTTGTATACTATTTAAATAAGCCGTTCTTAGAGCGTGTTTCCTTCCTTTAGCTTTAGGGGAGCGTCTCTTACTACGGCCTTTATATTTATAGAAGAACTAAGAACCTAAAGCCGTCCGCGGAACCGTAAGTGCTTACGTAGGTCTACGTAGTAGTCGGCTACCTATACCTTAAGGTTAAGCTTAAGGTTAAATCGTCGTGCTCCTACCTTTACGGCGCAGCGCACGCCCCCGTAGGTAACGTCCTAAGCTACTAAGCGGTCTTATATACGCTAAAGCTCCTCGTCCTAAAAAATCCGTCGGTTAAGACCTATATTAGTAGTTAGCTCTACGTCCTATGCGTTAAGGTCGCCTTAGGTCGTAGCCGCTACGAAGTCCGCTTCCTAAGCGTCGGGCTCTACGTCTTCTTCGATTATCCCCTTACTTTCCGAACTAATTAACGAATTATTATCCTCCTCGCTATCGTCCTCGTCCTTATCGCCCTTACTATTAACTAAGGCTACGCCGTCCGTACCGATAAGCGTTACACTAAGATATATACGTAGCGCTTCCTCTAAGAGTATTTAAAGCTCTTAGGCATTATAATCTTCGTTAGAAGGCCGATCTTAATCTCTCTAGGATAGAGCGTCCGGCACTATAGCCTTTTTTCTAGGTTGGTACTTAATCCGGAAACGGAACCGCGAAAGGTATTCCGCCTAGCGGGCCTATCGCTTAGAGAGATAACGTTAAGTTATAAAATACTTAAGGTTGCGATAGTCTATAAGGATTTCGAAGTTCTTATAGCTATAGAGCTCCGCTTGCTATTGCTTTAAATAGTTAATTATAGCGAGTATTTCCTTATCGTAGATAGCGTAGTTCCGTTCGGCGGGGTAAGCTTATAAGAGTAAAAAGCTATAGGGCGGCGTTAGCTATCTACCTTTTGCGAAAGCGTGCCTTTAAGCGCGAATCTACTATTGTCCGCCTTAAGTATTACGGGATAATTAAAGTCCTACTATAGTAGCACTAGGGCTTACGAAAATAGGTCCTTTAAAGTTTAGAACGCCTCTACTTATACGGCGCTTTAATAGAAGGCTACCCTTTTGCCGGTAAGGGCTACGAGCGGACCGACGATACGAGAAAATTAACGAATAAAAATCTAATAGTAGTTCGTAAATCCTAAGAAACTCCGTATACTCTTTTAAGAAGTTAGGGCTATTTAGTCTCGAATAGCCTAAATTTTTATTATAAGGTCCGCCTATATACTAACGCCCGGGATAATAAAAATACAAGTATGCCGTAGGGCATAACTATAAGCAAAGCTTTGCTATAGCCGGGAGACCTTTAATTTTTTGCTATAGCTAGGGCACCTTTTTTTCTAGCTATAAGCGGGATTCGAACCCTAAGCCTTAATAAAAGCGGGGCTTGTCATACGTTTTTTTTACCCCGCGCGCGGGCCCCTACGCGTAATTAAATACAAGGCTAAGACAAGGCCACGCGTTATTATCACGAGTTGCATACTCTACGCATTTTCGGCCACCGAAACGGAAAGTTATTTAACGCCGTAACGAAGGAAGGAATAATACTAAAAAGGTGAATAAGCAAAAACTTAAGCTTAAACGGATACTAATTTCTACGGGCTAGATTAATTAACCTAAACACCCGGCTTACTATTATAGTAGACGCCTAAGCGAAAGAAACCCTTGAGTTTTTTCTCTTTAGCTAGCTATATAAATGCAGACTTAGACTAAAGACCGAATAGGTAGTAAGCACTATACTCTAACCTTTCGAAATATAAGACCTTAAGGCAAAGGCTATTACCTATCTACTTCCGGTTCTTAGAGGGTTAGCGCCCTACCGATATGCTATTAGTATAATCCTATATTCTCGGGTTATTGCAATTGCAATTATAATACCCTTTTATAACCCTATTGTAGGCAGGCGCGGCGCGTAATAAAGCAGTATAATAATAGTAGGCGCGTAACGAAGCAACGCAGTATAATAATAGTAGGCGCGTAACGAAGCAACGAACGCAATAAGCACGCAATTAAGCCACGCAATAGAAGGCGCGTAATGCCACGCACGCAATAGCAGGCACGGAATAGTAAGCACGGAAAGCAGGCACGGCAGGCATAGAACTAAGCCACGCAATAGTAGGCGTATAACGAAGCAATATAATTAATAATTTAATAACCTTTCTTCCTTATTACTTAATAACTTAGCTAACACGGCGAACGGCGTTAGCCTCCCGCGTTAGCATAGAGACGTTACTACCTTAAATAATATTATTAAGATTAAAGCAGGCATTAAACATAATGCTACGTAGCGTCTTAGCCCGTAAGACAGCTACGTAAGTAAGGCTAGACTAAAAATCGCGATAGGATATATCCGCTATAACCTACTTAAGCGTAGCACCTTATGCCTTATAAATAGTAATAGTATACGCAATCTTTAAGGGGAACTAAGTGCGATAGTAAGAGGCGCCGCCCTTAAAGAAGTCTCGCGTTATCCGAAAGATAGGTATAATAGTCGCTAGCTCTAGGTCGTCGAAGTAAGGCAGACCTATATAGCGATTAAAGCGGACTAGAATAATAAAGGGTATATACGCTTAAGGGTCGTCTATATTAGCATTCTAGGCGAAGTCGTAGATAGTCCTTAAGGCACTATTAACGAGGCTAAGAGGGGTCTAGATATTCGCTATTAATATTACCCTAGCACTAATATAGATAGGCAGATAGTTATATAGGTTGCCGGCAGTAATCGAGTCGGCTTATAACGCGTTAGGTCCGACATTAGTCGCTTAAACCTAGATATATAGCGAGCTAAGGCGTTCTATATAGTCTATATTAAAGTCGCGGACCTATGCATTAGTAGAGTAGATATAGACCGCCTTATTAAAGCAAGCTACCTCCCTAAGTAGTAGATTTGCCTACACGCGGGTATAAAGCAGCTTTTAGTCGTTAATAGAAGGGGTATTAACATATAGGGCCTAAAGAGCTATCCGGAAAGGAGCCTAGTCGTCGCCTTACTACCGTAAGACCTACTGTTATATAATAGTCTTATTAAAGGCGTGGTAGGCGTTGCGTTTATAAATCTTAGGTAGCGCTATAAGAGCCGCTATAGTAAAGAGCGGCTTTTCTATTATAGGCGGGAGCTAATAGAAGTCACTAAGCATAAGAATGCTACGGCTACTAAAGAACTCGTTTTAATGCTCCGGGAAGATTTATCGGAGGCGGGAATCGATATAAGAAAAGGTTCGTAGGCTAATTATTAACTTCTCGTCGATAATAAGGTAACGTAAGAGGCGTAGCTAAGACTAGAGGTTACTAAGCTCTATAGTACGTAATAGAGGCACCTCTTCGAGAGTCTTAGAGATAGGCAGGTGTAGTAGGGAGTATAGAGTTACGCCGTTAATTGCGTTAGTAATAACACCCGTAGGCGCCGCTCGTACGAAGTAGCCCGGGGAGAGCTGCTTTAACCGGGCATAGAGGGCATAAATTATAAAGGACTTGCCTATACCGCCTTGCCTATCTACTTATATAAGAAGGGGCGCTAGGTCTTGCTCGTTAAGGTCGAGGGCTTATTCTAAGTGCTAAGTAAAGAGGTCGAAAACTATGCGTTGCTTAACATTAAGACGAGCAAAGATATTATTAGATATATTATTATCTTGCTTATTAATAAAGGCATACTATAATTTAACTAGCTTCTAGTAGTCGTTCCCTTATGCCTTTTAGTCGGGATATTTGCTAATATAAGGCTGCTAATCGTGCTAAAGATCGAGGTCGCGATTTCTAAGTAACTTAATGTCTTCTATATTAAGGCTACGATATAGTAGTAGAGTAGTAAGTTCCTCCTACTCCCCGGCCGTAATATCTTTATCGTTCTAAAGGTTATCCTTAAATTCGTCTTAAATAAGGGAGGGAAGGTTACCGTAGTAAT
Source organism: Ophiocordyceps sinensis (assembly GCA_012934285.1). Classification (NCBI taxonomy): domain Eukaryota; kingdom Fungi; phylum Ascomycota; class Sordariomycetes; order Hypocreales; family Ophiocordycipitaceae; genus Ophiocordyceps; species Ophiocordyceps sinensis. The sequence goes on along the minus strand of JAAVMX010000006.1, from coordinate 3,906,439 downwards.
CGTTAGGATAAGCGTTGCTATAGATAGAGAGGCAATAGTTATATGCCTTAGAGAATGTCTTAAACGTAATGCCTTTAACCTCCTTAACCTCTTAGGCATATCGATAAGGATAGTAAAGAGTTAACTTAACCCGGCAAAAGTCCTAGTATTAGTCGTGCCCCCGTTAAGGCTTATAGCGAGGAAAGTAGTTTAAGATACGATCGGCCGCCTAAAGAAAAGGTCGCTAAGGAGTGCGCGTAAAGTCGAACTTAGCTAATAGTTCGAAGAAGGTTAAATTAGCCTATTCGTCGTCCTATATAAGGTATTTCTAATAGACGTTGCGAGCTATACGAACCCCGTCTATACCCTCTATCGCATTAATAATATCCGCCTACTACTAAAGCTCGGGGGGGCGGTAATTAATAGACTAAAAAGCTCTTATGCCTTTTTAAAGCGGTAAGTTTAGCAATAGGTAACTAACTTCTATTATAGACTAATCACGCTCTATAGTAAGCTTATTTATAAACTTAGCAATAAAGCTTATAAGGCCTTATTGTGTATTAGTCTTAGGCAGGATAGCCCGGGTAATATTACGGTAGCTTTCTAACTACGTCTCTCCCTTTAAGTAGTACTTCCTAATATAGTTAATAACGGCATATATAGAGGTATAAGGGGATATATCGTAATTCGCTAGCTAGCTAATAGCTAAGGCGGGATTATAGTTATTAAGAAGAGGATCGTTCCGGACGCTATCGAATATAAAGTATTATAGATTAAGATCTTTAGCGACGTAGGCGTTTACGTAGCACGTACGTAGGAAATAGAAACGGTAGCTCTTTGAATTAGATCGAGATCTATCTAGGAGACGGCGAAAGCGTAGGCAATACGCCTCGTTATAGCGGTAACGTTACACTCGGTTAATAACCTTAGAGAGGAATTAGAAGTTAAACCTAAGGCGAACTACTACTAGCGGGTTCGCCTCCCCTTACTATATTACTCGTTATAGCTCTAGGTTAAAGGCAGAGACGTATTTGCCCTAAAAGTAGGCAAAATCCTCTTAAGTAGAATTAGTAGATATATTAAGCGGCGGGCTTCCGTTAACCTAGTAGAGACTATATATATAAGTGCTCCTACGGGCCTACCACTTATACCGAAACCAATAGTCTATAATATTAAATTTAAGCGTTAAGACGAGCTTAAGGAAGGAGGTAAATCGGCTATAAAAGTAGTAGGCGGCAATATATAGATTCTCTCGTAAGTTCCTAAACGCGATTATAGCCTTACCTTAGGCGTCGGCCTCGTACTACTCGTGATATAACGGTATATGCCTTTATAGGCTATCCTAATGTAAATCGGCGGCCGAGAACGTTAGGAACACTCTTAAGCAGCCTAGGCTATAAACTATAGCCTTAAGTTAATGTCTTTAGCTACTTTAGTAAGCCCGCGTGCCTCTTAAGCTGCTAGAGAAGCGAACAATAGAATTAAGTAAAGCTCGAGAATCGGGGGTATTTTCGCTAAAAGCGGCGCGTAGCTCCTTAATTTCCACTAGGCGATAGGACTATAACCTCTTAATATAAAAGGAGCTTTAAGAATTAACTTACTAACGCATAAGCGTATTAAAGCTAATATAACGAAAGCGTAGGTGCCTAGCAAAACGGCCGTCGTAGTACTTTAAGGCGTATTCGATATACTCGCTATACTAAATTATTCTTTAATAAGGCGCTATATAGTCTCCTTACCCGGTAGGGTAAAGGGTTAGAAAAGCGAGAGATAGGAGAGGCTATAAGCGATTAAACTCGTTAAGAAGGGTAGATCGTATATCTAGCATCTAGATATACGGCTATTGCTCGCGTAAAGGGACTTATTCCGGTATAACCTAACCCTTAAGCTAAGCCCGTAAACGCTTAAGGTCCGGCTAGGCTACGATAAAGTTTAGGATAGCCGCGGCATCGTAATCGTTAATATCGGCAGCCTCGGCGATTTAAGCAGCATTAGGGTTAAGATACGCAGCGTCGAAGCTAATATTTAAACTAGCGTCGCCTACCTCGCTAAGTAGCTAATCACTAACGTTACCGTTAATAGGTAGTTAGCTAATACGGTCCTCGTCGATAATAATATTACGATAGCTAAGGTGATTAAGCTAAAGATATATAAGCTAGGCACGGATATTAGCTTATCGAACCCGGAATTAACGTCGGAACTATCGAATAAGATAGGGCTAGTCTATTAATTCCCGTAGTCGTAGGACAATAATATTTAAGTCGCGCGGTAGAAGCGGAAGCTATGTATATATATAGTCGATATCTCGTAGGAAGTTAATAATATAGCCGCGATATTTGTATTACTAACTACGATACTAAAACACCTGGATATATATATAGACCCGGGCAACGAGCATCTCTTCGACTTATAAGAGCTCTAGAAGATGCTCTAAAACGCTGCTAAAGTTTAGGTTATTCTCTTCTAAGAAGAAGTAAGGCTAACTTTCCTACTTCTTACTATCTAAACGACGATAGCGTTAGTAGATAGAAGCTATAAGCTATATACTAAACTAGGATTCCTTATAGCGGTTATAGTACTTTAGGACATCGGCTTCGAGATGGTTATTCTACTAACTAATAAGATCTTAGTTAGAAGGAGATATAGCAGGCATATCGAGATTACCTATAAAGTCTAGCTAGTAAAGAGGCGACGGGGGAGGTTATTATATCGAGGCCGGAGGCGAGGACGGGAGAGGTTCCGAAGGCAAGGACGGGAGAGGTTATTATAACGAGGGCGCTAGCGAGGTTAGTAGAGCTAGTGGCTAAGAGGATAGCTTAGCTAAAGAGAGCAGCTGCGATGTGCTTAGTGTTAGTAAAGGCTCTTTACCTACGCGTCGCTAGACCCTATAATAACGGCTAATATTAGCCTAGCGGGCGTATGCTCGAGCGTGGCCCGGGCTATCCTACGAGCGAATACTACGTCGAAAGAGGCTGCGAATCGCTATGCCGAAGCGTTAAGCCTATTTAATTAATAGGGATAGAAAGGGGGAAGTTAGGGAGTATATAGAAGTGGATTATCCCTAGCGATATATAAGGCACTTTATAGTCCGCTTCGTTAGGTCTTTAAGGTAGATAAATTAGTTATCGGGCTTTATTATTTTATACGTTTTGTAATAGCGCGCGCTTTGTGTTCCGCCTATTAGGAGCCCGGGTGAATTAAGGCGAGGGTATAAAGGCAGGTAAGGAGAGCGTAGGCTCTATATCTCGAGGGACTATACTTTGCTTACCGTTCGCTTATAGGAGGTCGAGTTAGTAGTCGAGTTAGTAGTCGAGTTAGTAGTCGAGTTAGTAGTCGAGTTAGTAGTCGAGTTAGTAGTCGAGTTAGTAGTCGAGTTAGTAGTCGAGTTAGTAGTCGAGTTAGTACGAATAGGCGTAATAAGGCCTCGACCCTCCTATAATAATAGTTAGTAGAGCAGGACGTAGAAAGGGAAGTTAGGAAGTATATAGAAGTGGAATATCCCTAGCGATATATAAGGCACTTTATCGTCTATTTCGTTAGGTCTTTAAGGTAGATAAATTAACTATTAGGCTTAAATACGCAGCAATAGGGGCAACGACGATTAGGTAAAGCATCTATATCGTTATCGCGGCTAGCAAGCGGTTGTAGAGGCGGAGGCGGAGGCGGAAGAGCTACTGCTAAAGAGGCTATTAGGACGAAGCCGTGATAAAGACGCGTTATTCTATTATTTTATTTATTTATGTTGTTTTTCCTACTAGTTAGGAAATACGGTTAATCTCTAGGAGAAGAAAGTAGTAGCTAATAGCAGTATAGGATTTCATTAGTCAATATTTCGTGATAAACCCTACCGGACGGGTTACTAATAGAAATCGAGTATTTTTTAGCCGGTTAAACCCCGGGGGAAATATAGCTAATTAGCGTACTAGATCTTTAGACTCTAGCCAATTATAGCGTGTTATTTAGGGCTAGCCAATAGCCGCACTTCGTTTTTATAAGGGACCCCTATAATAAAAAAGCTTACTACACATATTAAGTAAGCAAAGCGGCTTGCCGCAACTTGCATACATTCTATGTTCTTCGTAGCGTAAAGCAAGCTTTGCTTAATAAATCCGAGGTATTTAACCTAGCGGACGCTAAATTCGCATTTATTAAGGTTAAGGTATAGCCTATACTTAGAGAGCCGGTCTAGCACCTTCCGCACTTTATCTATATAATCCTTTAGGCTACCGCTTATATAGATAAGAATATTATTAATATAGGCGGAAGCGAACTCGTTTAGAAATTCGCGAAGAATGCTATTAATATACCGTTAGAAGGTGCTAGGAGCCCCTATAAGCCTAAACGGTATTACTATCTATTTAAAAAGACTATAGCGAATGCGAAACGCGGTCTTTTACTTATTACCTTCCGTAATTCGCATCTTATAGAACGCCTAATAGATATCTAACTTAGTAAACTACTTCGCTTTAGCGATATTATAGAGTATCTCCTTAATAAGCGGAAGCGGGTAGCGGTCCGGTCGTATTATTGCGTTAAATGCTTAGTAGTCTACGTAGAAACGTAGTCCTTTTCCGGGTTTCCGCGCGAATAGCACCGGAGCGGCGGCTTTAGAAGAGCTAGCCTAAATAAACCCTTTATCTAAAAGGCCGCGTAGTGTTTTCTTTAATATAAGCAACTCGTCTCGAGATATCGCGTATAGTGGCCCGAAGGGCGGAACTATATCTTATCCGCGGGAATCCTTACGAAGCGGTATCGCGTAGTTAATGCCGGGCTTATATAGGTTTAATTTATCGGCCTCGCTTTTCCGAAAGAGCGGTGGTAGTTTATAAAACTATGTAAGGATTATTTCACGCAATTCGGCTTCCGTCTTTAGCTTCTTTAGTCGTAAGGCTTTTTTAATATCCGCGAGGCTAACTACGTAAATAGCAGCTATAGCGGCTTCTAAGCCGTATTATCTATAGATTCGGTTAATTATACCGATAAACACTAAAGCTATAACTTCTTTAGCCTCTCGAAGCTCTATAGTATACTCGGTATCCTTAGGTTCGTTCTTATTAATATACCGTAGCTAACGCTACGAATTCCTATACTAAAGCCTTCCTTAGTGCGGCATAGAGTAAGACTCTATATAAAGAAGCTAAGGCTTTCTAAAGATTAGGTTAAATTCTAGCTAAAGGATAACGTATGCTATAAGCAATTGCTTATGCTTATTAATCTCCGTAGCTATCTATACGATACCTTTAATCTTCGCCTCTTCTATAGCGCTCGAGGCTCCTCGTATATACCGAGTTCCTATATCTATAACTAGTAAACGTAGTTCTTATACGAATGCCTTATCGATAGTAGCGTAGCATTAGTAACCCTCGTCTATAAGAGTAAAGATAAGGTTTATACGGTTAATAACAACAGGTATTAAGGTAGGAGAAGTCTTAATACAGTTAGTTAACTCTTTTTTCTCTAGTGCTAGTGAATTAGGCTCTAGGGCCCGTCTATGCTTTAGAGCTATGCGTTTCCCTCCGCTTTAATAGCGGCGGGGATATTATTATCCTCCTTAATATTAGACTTAAGAGAAGGTCGGGTAGCACGAATCGCTATAGGCCGTTCGGCTCGCTTCGTAAAGCGAGCGGGACGATATAGGCAATCTATAGTAAAATGTCTATCCGCGCTATAGCGTACGTAAAGCCCCTCCTCTCTCCGCTTTTAAAGCTTCGCCTTCGACACTTACTTAACTCGCTATATAAAAGAGGAGGGCGCGCTGCCTAAGGCGGCGGATAGTGTCCTCGCTCTTCTACGAGCGGGTCGCGTAGTAGATATTACAACGTCGCCCTTATAGTCTACTATAGTATCGGGCGCGGATCTAAGCGGCGGGAGCGTTATAGCGTTCTTAGTAATAACTCCTCCGTTCCCGTTGCTAACGCCGTTTATACTAGCGTGCTTTCGCAACTTCTAGAAGCTAGGGCTCTAATTATAGTTTTAAGCTACCTTCGTAAGGCGACCTACGTTAATGTATATAAAGCATCCTCTATGCTATATGCCGGGGCTAATATAATCAGCTATAGATAAGATAGTAGGTAGCTATTCCTAGCTCCCGGGGCTTACGCCTACCTAATAGAAGCATCCTTCTTTACACACACATTCTTAGTGCCTAGTGTATTAAATTAGTAGCAATTCTGCACCTTCTGCCTTTAAGCTACTATTAGGAACGCCCTTCCTGTCTTTAGAGCTTCGCTCTACTACGATACGTTCGCTAAAAGCTTCTTAAAGCTCTCGCTATTCGTTAGAAGCCGCCTAAATGCTCCCGACACTTATAGTATAACTAGCTTATACAACCTCAGCTAGCACGCCTATATAACCTTTAATATAAGCCTTACGATCCGACGAGGCTCGCTTTTCTAGGCATTATTAGAACTAAGGCCTACTGCCTAGTTCTCTATTTAAGTCCTTACGCAATTAGCCGTAAGGAAAAAATTTCTCTCTATGTTTTCGATTTCCTACGCGTACCCGTTCCTACGCTAAAATCAAAACACCCTATACCTCCTACTATAGACTTTTCTCCTCTCCTATAACTCTTCTTCCTTCGCAATCCCTCCTCTTCTCCTTTATCCCTCGTTTTATTTAAGCTATTATTACTATAGCTAGGGACGAAGAAGCCCGTTAAGCTACGGCGTCTATATCTCGTTTAGACGACGACCTTTATCCTCGCTTGCCGATATAGGAATATGCTCCGCCGGAAAGTGTTTCTAGCGCCGCTCCTTCTAAGGACTTTAAGAGTAATTATAAAGATCCTTATCCTACTGCCCGCCGTCGTCCTCGCTTATCCTTAGAAACCGAGGTACTACGCAAGCAGTCTACTATACTAGCTATAGAGGATAAAGACTATAAGAACCTATTAAAATAGGCCGTTCGCTACTTTAAGTTAATTAAGACACTGCCTACGGAAGGGGTTATTAAGACCTTTACTAATATAAACGTAATATATATAAAGTAAGCCCGTATTCTCTTAGGCTCTTTAGCCTTTAAGTCGAAGATTATCTTTAATATCTTAGATCTTCCGCCCGGAAAGGAAAAGCATTTATAGCACGCCGATACTTAGCGAAAGGGAATTCACGCGTATCTTCGTTTTATAGGCGAGCTTCCCGATAAAGAGACTCCTCTCTACGCTACGATAACTCTAGTATATCGGCTAGTTCGAGCCGTGCCTCTTAACCCGTAAATAATCGACGGAGACCCTTCTAACGGTTAATTAAAGGATTAGCCTCCTCTTCGTCCGTAAGGAATACTTTGCTTATCTAAGCAACGCTTTATTAGACAGTAGTATTACCCTAAGGAGCAACCCTAGGTTTTACACTACTCTCTTTAGTCTAAGTTATCTAAGTATTCGTAGGCCTTTTACTCTTATCGATAGAAGGACTCGGATAATAATAATAACGATTTATCTAAGTCCGATAATAGTTTTATCCGCCGCCCCTTAAAGTCTTATCTAAACCCGTATAGGCACTACGAGGCGAGCTATACCTCCTCCTCGGCCTATAACGATAAGGCCGTTACTAAACGCCTTAAATAGGATAATATTAGTACTTTTAACCTAGATAAGCATAATCCGAAGAACCTAGGCATTATCGCTCTTAACGATAGAAAGAATATCTATATAGACGTCTATCTCTTTACGGAGCGTCTAAAGATCTACTAAGACGAGGATCTATTCGCCTTTTGCCTATATTACCTCTCCTTCTTAGTAGGAGGAGCTCTTATATAGTATATAAGTAAGCTTATAGCGGAATAACGCGATATCTTTAGTTCCTCCCCCCTTAAAACCTTCTATAAGTTCTTAACTAAGCGTTTTAAGCGTCCTAACGCCGATGTCTTAAAGGAACTTTATAAGGAAAGGTATACGATATCTATATAGTCCTCTAGCTCTATTACTCTCGCGTAGTAGATCTAGAGAAAGGTTTCGCTCGCCCGCTAACTTAAAATAGGCAAAGATGCCTAAATCATTAAGGCTATCTATCCTCTTATTGCCGTTTAGATTTCCTCGCTTCTTCCTATTCCTATAAAGAAGACCTTAATCGATAAATAGATTCGTATTAGTAAGGAACGGAAGCCCTTTATTATAGCCTCCCTTAAGCTATATGTCTCTAGAGACCGAGACCGTTCTTACCGCGGTAGCTTTTCCTATCGGGATAATAACTATCGTTAGGATAACCGTCGCTATAATAATAATTACCGTTAGGGTAACCGTAATCGCAGCCGTCGTAATAATCGTCGCGATAACTATCGTTAAGGTAACTAAAGCAATAACTACCGATAGACTAACCGCTAAGATTAAGACCGAGGTTATAATCGCAACCGTAGTCCTAAAGGACGAAGCTTAGGTAATAACCGTAACTAATTAAGCTTACGCCCGCTACGCCGCGATAAGCGTTACCCTTACCGGGACGACCGACGAGATAACTAAACGGAATACCGCCGAGGTAAATATAAGGGTAATAGCAATAAGAAGAAAGTGCGTTTTAAGTCGAAATATTAGAGCGATAAGAAGACTGCTCCTAGCGGCGACGAAGCTAATAACGAGCTATACTTAAACGACTCTTAGGACGACGCGTCCTATTACGCCTCCTTAAAGGCTAACTTCGTAGGCTATATAAACTCCCGCTACCCTACCGAACGGGCCGGTAAGTTTAAATATAGCACTTACGACCGTACCTTCGCCCTCGCCTTTATACTTAAGGAGTATATATATGCTAACTACTATATATCTAAGTAGTAGCTCTATAGTAAAGAGCGCGCGCTTAAGCCTTTAACCTATAAGGTTTATAAGACCTCTTTTCTTTCTCGCAACGCCCTCTTTTCTTACCTCCGTCTTAGGTATAAGAAATCCCCTCCTATTACCGTAGGGAACGTCTCCGATCCTATCGTTGTTAAGCCTAATGCCCGGGCCGCCCTAGAGCCTATTCTTCCCGCACCTATTATTAAGGAGCCTGTTTTTCACGCAGCGCCTACTACGGCACCCCGACTAGATTAGGTCTTAGAAGCTAAGGCCGAAGAGCCCTAATAGGATTAGGATTCCCCGCCGCACTTATACTCTTATATAAGGATTAAGGTCTCTGCCTAACCCGGTAGGCAGGAAGTCTAAGTTTGCCCCGACTCTAGCTATAGCAAGCCTATAATTAATCGCGACCTTCTTTAGACTCTTAACTATACCGTCGAGAAGAAGCCTCCCGTTACTATTAACGGAGTTAACGGTCGTTCCTTTTGCGAAGACTAGGCTACGTTCTCCTTCTACGCGCGTAGCACTATAGCTAGCTAGGCCGCTTAAGCAGCTATAGCTAAATTCACTTACTCCGCCTAGGTCTCTAAAGTAGAGGCCGGCGTACTTCTCGGCAATGCCTTCCTTAAGCTATACTAAGGATCCCTTAATTATAATAAGGAAGTTATTCGCATTAGAGTACTTATTATAGTACTATATTACATAACATAGTATATAGTAATATGCCACGTAACATATAGTCTTATATATAAACGAGCCCTTAGCCTCTATAGTTCTTCTCCTTTTTATAGAATAATAAGGTTATCTAGCTATCACCTAGTGCTATAATAGTTTGTTCTATCTCCTATTACGCCCTATCGCGATCCCTAGCTTTATAAACATAGTCCTAGCAGCTCTATTACCTTATCCCCTTAGTCGTCGCGACCCGAGCGTAACCCCTAAGAAATCATTCCCCTAAGCCCCTAAGCCCCTAAGAATTTTTCCCTAGCCTAAAGAAACCTATATAGCCTATAGAAACCTTTTTACAGTCCCTAACAAACACCTTAGATTAGACACTCCTCCTTCCTCCTTATAGCAGACATACCTATTATAACGCAGCTACCCGCGCAACTATAGAGCCGGGAGACAGGGATATATGCACGATAGATAATGCATTTTAGCTCGGGGACCATTCGGCTATTAGTCGCCAACTAGTCCCCGATAACCCCTCTCGAGGCCTAAGGGTATATCCCTAAGGCCCTAATATATCTTAGAAGAGGGGCAAGCTTTAGTCTTACTACGAGAGGGCAACCGCACTGCAATAAAGGATTATTCGTACTTTTAACCATCGTTCCTACCTTCCTAAACGTACCTCTAGTCTGTCTTTTCACACCTATAGCCTCTAACGCTATAGGCGATAGTCTAAAGGCTTTTGCTAAGGAGTTTATTAGTGAATTTCCTTAGATCGCTTAGGCGATTAAGAGGTTTAATAACGTAGTTCCGGTCGCTAATGCGTAGGAGACCTAGGAAAACCTTTAGAGCTTAGATACCCGATATATTCTTATATATATTAAGGAAAGCCTTCGCTCCCTTCGCGTAGCGGAGGCCTCTTAGGTTAACCGAAATACTAGGCTAAAGGAACGCGTAACTGCATAAGATTAGCTTTTAGCTACAAAGGATTAGCTCTTAGCTATAAAGGAGCAACTTCTCGAGGCTAAGAACCTTATAATCTTAACTATAAAGATATTATAGTCTTAGACGATAACCTTAGCATAGTCGTCCGGAAAACGAAAGACGGTAGACCCTCCGATCTTTATTAAAAAGGGGTCTACCTCCGACCGTTAACGTAAGTACGAGGTCTAAGAACTTAAGATATAAGGTATCTTCCTCCGCGATAGCATATAGTTCGACTTAGACGGCGCCCGCCTCCTTTATATTAGCGATAGGCTTAGTAAACGGGCCTACGACTTCGTTAAAGATAGGATAGCTACTATTATAGCTAACCTATCCGAGAGAGAGAAGTAGGAATAGCCTACTACGATAACGCTTCTTATAGCTTTAAGCAGGTAGTATAAGGTTCTAGACTTAACGTAAGCCGCTAAGGATATCCTCGATAATTTCCCTTAAGGCGATAAGAACTATTAGATCTAGAAGGCAGACCTTAACGCCTATATACGTAAGGCAAGGAAGATAAAGGAATAGTAAGTCGACCTCCTCTAGAAGTTTATATTAAAAGATATAAGCGATCTCGTTAAGAATATATAGACTAAGATCCCCGATACTAACTACGAGAAGTAATTAGCGTAGATAGATATCTTTACGAAGAATCTCGCTAACTATACTTATCGTTAGAAGCTTAAGAAGAAGGCCGCCCCCCGTTAGTAATTCCCGCCGACGCCTATACCTACCCCTACCTTAACCGCCCCGGCTTAACCTTTATACGGTAACCCTATAGACCTCGACTAGCTTTCCGATACTAAACGATAATTTAGGATTAATAATTTACTCTATATAGCTTACGGAGAGCTTAAACACTAGAAGGAGGCTTACGACCCGGCTAAGATAGCGAATCCGCTTTTAATACCCTTACGTTAGGGTAGTCCTTAGTTTTACGGCTAGGGCGCCCCCTCCCCCGGCTTCGGCCGAGGATCTTAGGGCGCCCGCGGCGGCGGGTATAGCTAAGGCTAGCTCGTCCGTACGGCCGACTATAAATAAGGCCGTATCCTTAGGGAAGAGGATACGGATTTATAAAGCGAGCGGCTAGCGTCGAGGCTACTACTAAAAGATATACCCCTAGAATAAGTCGCTTTTAAGGGTTATATATAGGGGAGGATAAAAGGATTAGGTCGTTGCTTTTAGATAGAACGGATCTTTAGATTAGTTCGTCGAATAGTAATAAAAAGTTAATCCTTCTCTATACTCGTCTCTCCTCTACGTATAACCCTTAGTCCTTTTATTACGTTAATACGTTATCCCTCGTAGATTCTAGCTATACTACTATAGCATTCGCCGATCTTTACGCTATTGTACGGAAATATAACGTTACTATAAAAAAGCTCCTTAAACCTCGACCGCTTCGACTAGCCGATAGTATACCCTTAATATAAATAACGGACTACTTTATAGCCTAAATAACTATTAGTAAGCATATAGAACTTATGCTCTTCTTTATTACGAATCTATTACCCTTTACCCCGATTATCTTAAGCATCCCCTAGCTTTAGGAATATAAACTAACTATACTTTAGAAATCTCTCTAGGTTTACTTTAACTCCGATTACTATATAAGATACTACCTGCCTTTAAGCATAATAGCCGAGGATAGGATAGCTCTTAGGACTCTTATTACTCTTACGCTTAAAAGGCATTAGTTACGTCGGAAAGTATATTTTTCTAATGTCGTAGAGATTTAGATAACCCTAACGTTTACCTTAAAATAAGGGGTCTCTATAACGATAGAAGATATGCCGGAAATTCCCTTTCGGTAGGAAAAGACTAATATCCTAAAAGACTAGACTATCCTACCGGGAAGTTATATATCTATAGACTCGTCTACTAAGGAATATCTACTTTAGTAGGCATTATACCTTTTAAACCCCGGCTAACCGATTCGATATTCCCTATATAGGATATAGCTATTCGCTTAGGAAACCGCCCGCTTAATATCCCCGATTAGCCCTCTAAACTCCCCTAAGACTTAAGCCTTTAAGGCTACTCCGCCGTAGACTACTTTAGTAGCTCGCCTACTCCTTATTCGCTTTACCGCCGGCTATCGCTACGTTCCCGCCCGATAGGGCTAAACGAGACGCTCCCGCCGGCGTATACGATAGGAAGATTAAATGCCTTTAGATATAAACGATATCCGCTATATATAAGTAGTTAACTTCGTTTAATTCTATAAATAGGATAGTGTTTAAACGATGCGAATTAGTATATCTAAATTAGCTAAGCTAGTTAAAGAGGGAGAAAATCTACGACTCTTTAACGAACTCTTAGTAGGCCTAGTTAAAGTCTTAGAACTATCTAAAACCTCTTTCTAACGCGTTATTACTAAAGACTATATAATAGAGGTAGCTTAGGCCGCTTTCCCCGAATGTTTTTATAATTTCCTTTAGACGAACCTTTAGGATATAGCTAATTCCGAATCTCTATTTCGGAGGGTCGACGAGGCTAACGTAGAAAAATTCCTCTAAGTAAAACCGGAAGTTATAGAGGCAGATATCCTAAAGAAACTCCTAAAAGAGTTCTAAGATAAGCTTCCTTATTTCCTTCTAAAGGATACGAACGAGCTCCCCTTATATCGCCCTTAAGAATCTAAGATCGAACTTACACTTAGTAAATAAGCTCTATACTATAGAAATCGGCCTATATTACCTATAGAACTCCGCTATATTAAGAAGTAGATTAACGATATGCTTAATAAAGGCTTTATTTAAGAGTCTTTTTCTCTAGACGTAGTATTACTAATCCTCGCTTATAAACCGGGCGGTAGCGTCCGTATCTATTATAACTACTAAAGTTTAAATTAGGTTATAGTTAAGAATTAATACCCTTTGCCTTTAATCCGCGAAACACTAGATTCTCTCTACGACGCTAAGTTTTATATAAAGCTAGACGTAATTGCTATATTTAACCGTATTCGAATCGCCGAGGGTTATAAGTAGCTTATAGTATTTATTACACGCTTTAGACTATTTAAGATGCTAGTTACTCCCTTCGGCCTTTATAACGCACCGTCGACCTTCTAGAACTATATTAATTATATACTTTATAATGCCCTCGATAACTTCTATATAGTATATCTTAATAACGTACTAGTCTTTTTAAAGACTAAGGCGGAATACGAAAACCACGTGCGAATAGTTATCTAACGCTTAGGCAACGTAGGGCTTTAAATCGACATCGGGAAGTTAGAGTTTTATACGACGAAGACTAAGTACCTTAGATTAATTATTTCGATATCTAGCATAAGCATAGACCTTAAGAAGGTATATATAATTACGGCTTAGAATACCCTAACTTTAGTAAAAGAACTCTAGTAGTTTCTTAGGTTTATAAATTTCTACCGTCGTTTTATTAAAGGATACTTTAGTATTATCTCCCCGATAACTACGCTACTTCGAAAGGATTCCCGTTAGTCTTAGGGACCCGAATAAGCTACCGCGTTTAAGGCCCTTACACTTACTTTTACTACTGCCCTAGTCTTAGCCTATTTTAACTACTCGAAGAAAATAGTTATCGAAACTAACGCCTTAAATTAGGCCTTAGGAGGAGTCCTTTTATAGACCGGAGATAACGAATATCTTTACCCTATTGCGTTTTTTTCGTTAAAGCATACTGCCCTTAAGTATAACTACGAGATCTATAATAAAGAGCTATTAGCAATTGTTAAGGCGCTTAAGGAATAGCGCTTAGAACTCTAAAAGACTACCGAAGCGTTTAAAGAATCTTTAGACGTTTATATCTATAAAGCAACTTAACTAACGATAAGTGCGCTAGGCCGAGTTCTTTTCCTAGTTTAACTTCGTGATTATATACCGCTTAAGCAATAAGGCAATTCTCCTTAACGCTTTTAGTAAGCTCCCCGGCGATAGACTAGCTACTATAGACGATAATAGACTCCTCTATCGAAATTAGGTAGTAATCCGTAAAGAGAAAGTCGACCTAACTATCTTAAAAGAACTCTTAACCGATTCCTATGCCTTAAAGGAGGACCTTAATATAATCGCCGCCCTTAGACTAAAAGCAGCTAGTAAATCACTCGATAAGCTTATCCGCGAAGTATATTAATAAGATAATCTTACCTAGGATATAGTAGCGATACTCCGGGATCTATACGCCTAACGCTAGCTAAAGTATATCCGAAAGCTCTTACGTTACGATATATCCGAATATTAGTTAATTAACGGACGTATCTTTTTCCGCGACCGGCTTTTTATCCCTAATACTTTAAATCTCCGCCTTAAAGTCGTTTATCGATCTTATAGCAATAGCCTAGTAGGATACCTAAGGAGGGTAAAAACCCTTAATCTATTAAACCGAATATACTAATAGCTAAGGATTTCTTACTTCGCCGCTACGTTCGTTAAAGACTATACTCTTTATCTTTAGACTAAGACCCCCCGCTTGTCTCCCTTTAGATTCCTAAAACCCCTCGCTCTACCGGTCCGACTATAGGCCGATATATTAATTAACTATATTATAATACTCCTTAAGTATACCTAAAACGGGAAGACTTATAAGAATATATTTACGATAGTTAATAGGCTTACGAAGATAAGATATTTCGTCCTTATTACCGGCCTTTCTATAGAAGAACTAATTAATTCCTTTATTTACATAGTCTATCGCTTATATAGAGCACTTAATACTATTATCTCTAACTAAGGCACTTAGTTTATCTTTAATTTTTAGCGATAGCTTAGCATTCGTTTAAGAATAACGTTAAAACTAAGCTTAGTATAGCACTTAAAGACTAACGGTTAAACCGAAATCGTTAACGCTACGATAAATCAATATATTCGAGCCTATATTAGCTTTACCTAAGATAACTAGGTCGACTAGCTCCCGCTCGCGGAATTCGCAACGAATAATTAAGTAAACGAAACAACCGGTATTTTTCCGTTCTTCGCTAACTACGGCTTTAATCCTCGTCTTAGCATTAAACCTATAGGCCCCTAACCCTTAACGCTCTTATTATAGGTAAAGAAGGAATTCCTTCGCGCGGACGGAATAGCTAGTCGTTTCGACCGTATCCTTATTTAGCTTTAAGCTCTCGCGCGAGCCTTATAATAGAAATATAAGGATAATGCTAATATAAAGCGGGACGAAGGCTTTCTCTTCCGACCCGGCAATATAGTTATAGTTCTATTAGAGAATATAACTACTAATCGCCTAAAGATAAAATAGGACGATAAATAGGACGGTCTTTATCCTATTCTTAAAGTCTACTGCGGCGCTATAGTTATCGACCTCCTAAAGCATATCTAAGTTAATAAGTCTTTCTATACGTTAAAGGTGCGGCTCTAGACAACGGAAATAATACCGGGCTAAGCATAGATTAATCGAGAGGAACGACGCAACGTCGTAGGCCGTATCGCGGAACGCGATAACGACGGCAATATCGAAGAAACATAGGAATTTAAGAAGATCCTTAACGTATACGATAACGAAGCCTTAATCCTAACTTATTTAATTAAATAGAAATATTACTAGGAACCGACCTAATAGCCCGAAGATAACCTAAGAGGTTGCCTTAAAGCTATTTAACGCTTTTATAGATATAACCTAGATAAGCCGGGCCCTTTAAATTAAGCCCGCCTATAAAAGATTCTTTTATTATATACGGATTTCTAGAGAAAATGATATTTCTTAGCGATTTAGGGACTAAATCGTCTTTAGAAGGGGAGTACTATTATAGTACTATATCACATAATATAGTATATAGTGATATGCTATATAACATATAGTCCTATATATAAACGAGCCTTTAGCCTTTATAGTTCTTCTCCTCTTTATAGAATAATAAGGTTATCTAGCTATTACCTAGTGCTGTAATACCGGGCGAGAGGTTTAAGAAGTAGAAAAAGATATTCTTAAAGAAGTAGTTGTTTTTAGTGTTTTTTCTAAAAAGGGTTCTTCGAATCCACAAAGATTAAAACAAGATCTAAGATCTAATAGATTAGAAAGATTAAAAAAAGATTAAGGGGTAAAACAAAGACTAAGCAAAGATTAAACAAGGATTAAGCAACGGTCTTTAAAAAACACACTCCGCGGCTAAGCAAAAGGTAAGAGCTTTTATCGTATAATAGAACGGTTAGAAGACAAAAGACAGTCTAACCGGACTAGGTCTCTAATAGTAAAAGACTAATAGAGGGCGTTATTTATCCTTAAAAGCTATAGGGGTAGAATAGTAAGTAGAGGAGCACTTAGGGTTACTTATACTAGACCGGCTAGCTAAGTCTAAGCAAGTAGGGGTAGTTGAGGCTAGAAAACTAAAGGCACTACTAGAAGAGGTATAGGTTACTTAATAGGTAGTTAAACTAAAACTATAATAAAAGCTAAGGAAAAAAAGAAGGAAGGAAAGCCTAAGGAAAGGCGGACTAAAGTTCCTTTATTTAGCTCTTCCCGTCCGTCCGGATGGTCCTAGTACGTCCCTTTCCTTCTAGCACCTTCTGCTATATATCCCTTATACTGCCCCGAGCTAATGCAAGTCCTTAGGGCTACGTAAGGGCTATATAGGTCGGCTAACCTTAAGAAGGCTGCCTCCCGCGTCGTTCTAAAGCCCTTATAGACTAAACTAGGTTATATAGGTCTATTTATACACTACGTGCATAACGTTATATAGGTAGTTTATATAATATAAGTCGTATAACCTTCTTATATAAAGGATCGGTCGAATAATCGGTCCTAAAAGCCGAGGGGGCTATATTAGGCCTATAGCTCTTAGTAGTGTAAGTGTCGGTCCCTTATATAGGGCATCGAGCTAATTATCGGGTCTTATTAGGCAAAGGTGCTTAATAAGATTATCGGCGTGACTATAGCGGTATAGTACGTCCTATACCTAAGGAAGCTAAGTCCTAAAGGACTTAGGTTTATAAAAGGGGTGTGTCTTAGGCTAGAAAGGGGTGTGACCGGATAATAGGTAAGTCCGGGGCGAACATCTTTATACTAAGTCCCGGAAAACGACTAACCATCCCGCGCCTAGCCGCGCCTATACAAATACAGTGCGCATATATAGCAGGCTATAGACAAATAATTCTTTACGTACGAATACGAATATCCGTCTACGGCTCGCTCCCTACTGCGTGCCCTCTACTATATGCTCTACTGCGTGCCTTACTACGTGCCCTACTGCGTGCCCTACTGCGTGCCTTACTACGTGCGCTGCTTCTAATATATGCTTTATGCCTAGCTCTACTGCGTGCCTTACTGCGTGCGCTACGAATAGAGCGATGCGATGCGATTTAACAATGCGATTTAACGATGCGATTTAACGATGCGATGCGAAGAATTAGCCTATAGCCTACTAGGCATACGTACTATAATTAAGTAGGCGCGGCTAGTCGTAGGGGGTATAGGCGTTTTTCGGGTATACGTAAAGTATTACTAGGCTAAATAGAAATTTATATTAGGCCAAATAGTAATACTCTAATAAAATAATCCTAAAAATACAAAGAGACTAAACGAAATAAAAGCCCGATAAACTTAATTCGAGTAGTTACTCCCTTAATAGGAAAGATCTAACTTATATAAAATTTAACTAGCCGAGGCTATAATACTACCCTATGAATTTCTACTCTTCTTTATAACCCTTAGTATAGCGACTACTACGCTTACTTTAAGGTATATGCTCTTTCCTCTATTAAACTACGCGTAGTGCGCTTACTAATAGCATATACTAATAGGATGCTAACCTATTCCTATAATATTCCTATACTATAAAGGATATATATAACGAGAGCGTTTATATTACCACGATATATTTAAAATAAGTATTGCTATTTATACGACACGAAATTGCTATTTGCACGACAAATATATCTAAGCCCTGTTTTTTCTACGCGACCCCGTACGCCTAGGTCCCGCCACTAAAATTAGGTAGAGGTACATAGCAATTAAGAGGGCCGCGCAAATCGTGTGTATAGCCTTAATTCAGTCGATTTAACAGCTATAGCAGCGCGCGTGCCCCCTACTGCGTGCCCTCTACTGCGTGCCCTCTGCTGCGTGTACGGCTCCTTGATGTATGCTTCGTGCCCGGCTGCGTGCCCTCTACTGCGTGCCTTCTGCTGCGTGCTCTGCTGCGTGCCCTCTCGGCTCCTTAATGTATGCTTCGTGCCCGGCTGCGTGCCCTGCTGCCTGCCCTGCTGCCTGCCCTACTGCCTGCCCTACTGCCTGCCCTCTGCTGTGTGTGCGGCTCCTTAATATATGCTTCGTGCCCGGCTCCCGGGTGCGCGCCCTCTACTGCGTGCCCTCTACTGCGTGCCCTCTGCTGCGTGCGCGGCTCCTTAATGTATGCTTTATGCTCTGCTGCGTGCCCTGCTGCGTGCCTTCTGCTGCGTGCCCTCTGCTGCGAGCCCTCTACTGTATGTGCGGCTCCTTAATGTATGCTTCGTGCCTAGCTCCCGGCTGCGTGCCCTCGGGGTGGATTGCGTTCTTCGCACGATTTGCGCGGCTCTCTTAATTGCCATGTACCTACACCTAATTTTGCTGGCGGGACCTAGGCGCGCGGGTGAGGCCTTTCAATGGTCGGATCAGGTGCACAATCGAGAGTCTCTAGGCTCCCGGCTTAGAAGCTTCGTTAAGACTATGTTCTATGTGTGTTAATTGACTAGCTAAGGTTATAGGCGCTTAGGGCTTTAGGAAAACCCTGTAGCGGGGCGCTGACTAAGGCGCCCACCTAATAGGGATCCTTAATACCCCTTAGCTTAAACAAGCAGTCCCCTGCTTGCTAAAGCAATTAATAGAACCTAAATAGGAAATAGTGTATCGGCATATGCGATGCGAAATAAGAATAAAAATACCCTTAATCCTCTATTATATAGCAGTAGCGGCTTTTAAGCGCTCGCGATCCTTCTTTAATATCGTACGGCTCGCGTACTATAAGCTACGGACCGGGTGCCCGTCGCGACTATACGCGGGGAATAGATTTATTCTATTATACCTACTAGGAAGGCCGAATCCTCCTAAGGACGTAAGAGAGTAGGCATTGCCCGGATAGGCGGCCGTAATAGCCTAAGGACCGTCGTAGTAGGGTTTATGCTTTCTAGTGCGCTAACGCACTCGTAAGACCTAATCTCCCGGCGCGTATACGCGGATTAGTCCCTTACGTTCCTATAAGTAAGCTTATATATAGGCGTAAGCGGCTTTAAGGCTAGTGATATATCCTCGTGCGATAGGAGCAGGATGCTATTGCACGAGTTCTTAGGCCTACGCGATATCTTCCTCTACTATAAGATCGCGGGTATAGGCTACGTACGTGGCTTCGTAGTGCTACTCCGGAGGCTAGGTTCTATATAATAAGAAGAATAAGCTATAGCCGTACGGGCCTTCCTAACGGTTATATAGGTAGACGGCTCGTATTAAACGCTATACTAACGGTATAGAGGGATTATTAAGATATAGGCGGTAGATAATAGCCTTAAGCACTCCGTTCGCTTATTCGACCTTTCTGTTCCTATAAGGTCTAGCGGGCGTAACGGGCTTAACGGTTATACTAAAACGCTTATAATAGTCTTAGGCTTATTGCCTAGTAAAGCAACCTATATTATCGCTTATAATCTCGCGGGGTAGGCCGAATCGCATACTAATAGTCTATAGGACTAGGATTATTCCCTTAAAGTCTATAGACTACGTAATAGCAGAGATAAGCTAACCGGTTGCGTACTCTACGGCGTTAAGCAGCTATTGCCCTTTACACCTTATATAGTCGATAGCCTACCTTATTAAGGGCGGCATAAGTGCTAAAGGCATTAGGTTAAGGAGCGTAGGATCTAGCGGCTTTATAAGTTAATAGGACTAGCAACGGCGAATAGCTTCTAAGCTATAAGCGGGAGTTCTAAATACTAGTATCGCATAGATAGGTATTATATAACGTAACTAACGGTGCTATGCCTTAAGGCCTTATGTGCATGCTTAGCTGCATCTACGAGAGCGTTATACTCTAGTACTAGCAGTAGTGCGATTGCCTTTATAGGGTTTAGCGGCTCGCTAGGGGGAAGGGAACGCTTATTCTAGCGAATGCGATATAGACTGCCCTTTAACTCGCAGAAGTATATATTCGCCTAATACGGCGCGATGTTATATAGTAAGGTCTCGCTAGATATAAGGAATTCGAAGATCGCTTATAAATTAATTCGTGCTAGCTATTCTAGTCGAGTAACGAGCTCTATAGCGTTAGGGGCGGCGTTATCGGCTTCGGGCGTAGGTTTAAGCGCTATATAGTATGCGGGATCGTCTTCTAGGATCGTTATAAGCTCGTCGTTATCGTTAATTATAGCTATCCTCCCTTTGTCGGCGTTATAAGTAGTATCCTTATCGTATAGCGGGCGAGAGAGATAATCAGCGAGTATATTCGCTTTACCGCTGCGATATACGATCTTAATATTATAGTATTCGATAACGTCGAGGAACCGAATAACTCGCATAGGTTAGTCTATCTTAGTGCGTAGGGTCTTAAGAGAGACTCGTAATCCGTAATAATAGTAATGTCCGCGCCTTTAACCTAATGCTTTTAGTATTATACGGCTATTATAATTCCTAAGAGCTTACGTTCTTATATAGAATAACGCTACTGCGTCTTAGTAAGCTTCTTAGAAAAATAGGCCACTAGGTAAAGGTAAGAACGCTTTTTACCACCCGTTAGGTATATATACGGCTATAGAAGAGCGGCGCTTATATATTTCCTAGACGCGTCGCTTTTAATAATTACGGGAAGCATTTAGCTAAACTTAACGAAGACTAGTGTTATTATAATAGCATTACGGATCCGTTCTTAAGCAGCTTTAGCTTCCGTAGTTAGGGTAATAGGGACGTTTTTTCCACTAAGGGACTATTCGATTAACGGGATAGATAGGTTAGAAAAGTTCGGGATTAGCATACGTAGGTATCCGGCCGCGTAAATAAAAGCGCGGATTTCCGTAGTAGTCGTAGGCATTAGGCGGTCGCGAATAGTAGCAATCTTAAGAAGATCTGCCCGAATGCCTCTAAAATAGACAATAAAGCCTAAGAATACACCTATATCGACGAAGAGCTTCGTCTCCTTAGCGTTTAAGAGTAGGCCGTACTAGACGGCGCGGGCGAAGAAGGCAAGCAGGCGTTCGTAAAGCTACTCGACTATATCGGCCTAAAGGCATATATCGTTAAGGAGACTAGCGGCGAACTTACGTAGCGGCTATAAAACTTCCTCTATAAAAGCTTAGAAAGTAGCCGGGGCGTTCGTAAGGCCTATAAGCATAGCTTCCTATTCGTATAGGCTAAAAGACGTAACGAAGGCGGTCTTTTTATAGTCCTTTAAAGCGATGCGGATATACTAAAAACCGTCTTATAGGTCGATAAAGGCATAATAGTAATGCCCGGCTGCTCGTTATATCTCGTCTATAGTATTTAAGAAAGGATACGTATACTTCTTCGTTAGGGTATTAAGTATACGGTAGTTAGCGTAAATACGCTAAATAACTTACCTACGGGTATTATACTATAGGCCCGTAGGTGCCTTCTTCGGCGTTAATAGTAGAGGAGACGACTATAGGCTAACGGACTTTCGAATAATACTCCCCTTATATTTCTTAATAAAGTCCCTAATAGCTTAAGCCTACGAGTATAAGGGAACGAGCTTAGGGGGGGTATATAATTGTTATTAATCCACGAAGGAATATAGCTATAGACTAGATCTAAATGTCTATATATATAATATAGAGGTTATATAGGATAATATATAATATAACCTAATACTATAATAGTATATCCCCCTTAAATCGGCGTTTGACTTAAACGCCTAAAAGGGTTAATAGGCTAATAAACACGAAGGAAATCTGTGTTAATCGGTCCTAAAAGCGGGCCTAATATAGAACGAGAGAGGAATAGAAAGAAATAAGGGGTAAAACTAAGAAACTAACGCATGCCGTCGTAACGTAAATTATATTAATAAATTGTACTTATTATTACTTAGGCGAAGGGGAAGATATAAGGAAGGCCGTATAAAAGGCCGGTTTAAGCTTAGTTAGGTTAAAGGCGTAAAAAGCCTTAAAGTCGTCCTAGCAGCCGTTAAGGCAGGAGGAGTCCTCCTACGTAAGGGGGCTATAACGCTATTAAACGCGATACTTAATCTTCCCGGAGGCGTACTAGCGTTACGCGAAGATAGAAGAAAACTCCTACTCGAGGTGCGCGTTATCGCCGTCGTCGTCGCCGGGGGAAAGGAGAACGCCGTTATCGGCAGGCCGGACGTTAAGCTCCGACTAACCGGGCAAAGGGGGCTCTTAGGTCTTAGTAAGGAGGGAGTAATAAAAAACAAGGTAGAGGCGGCTGCCCTTAAGGAGGCGAAGAAGGCACGCCGTCTTATATACCTTAAGGACTTTATATAGGCCCTCCCGCTTATAGTCGAGCTTCTTTATAAAGCGGAGGGTCTAGATCTAGCGGGTGCTAAGGAATACTATATCGCCGGGCCGGTACGCTAGGGCGAGAGTCCGCCGGACGTCCGCGTGGCGAGCCTAAGTGGCTTAAGCATCCTCGATTATATCGTAGAGGAAGTTAGAGATACGCTAAAGACGGGAAGCAAACGCGTTACCGCGGAGGTATTCCTTCCGCTGCTAGGGGGTTATACCGGGTAAGTAGGGACTAAAGGGCTTAGTGCTAAGCTTTAGGTAAAAGCTATAGTTAGCGAAGAAAGGGTAAAGACCGGTAGATTTAAAGACCTAATTATTAGTAGTAAACTCGGCGAGGGGGAGGAGGTCGACTTAATCGTCTTAAAGGTAGGTAGTATAATAACGAAGGTAAACCTCTATCTAAGCGTTCGCGATCTTAGTCTAACCGTCGGTCTAAGGGTAGTAGGCGGAGCTAAGGTAAAGGCGGTAACTAAGGCGATAATTAAGCTACTGCTAGAAAGCCAAAATAAACTAAGTGCTATAGTCGCTAATAATAAAGTCTAAGGTACTATAGAGGGACTAAACGCGGGAAATAAACGCGTTAATAACGTCTTTAACGGTTATTAAGGGTGCCGGGACGTAGTAGCGTATCTTCGTAAGGCGGTCGATAATAACGAGGATATTAGAAAACTTAACGCCGTTGCGACGGTAGATAGGGAGGTCGGTAATAAAATCGACGGATATATCGGTCTATAGGGCGAAGGGAATACTTAAGGGCTAGAGTAAGCCTTAGGGGGAGGAACGAGGGGATTTAGCACGTAGGCATATATAATAGTTCCGCACGAAGCTAGAAATAGACTTATATATGCCGGGCTAGATATAGGACCGGCGGTAGAGGCTAGCGGTCTTTGTACGTCTAAGGTAGCCGGCAAGGGGGGAGGTATAAGCGCGGACGAGGATCTAAAGAATTAGGGCGTCGTTAAAGGGAACGAAGAGCCGGCCTTAGAAATAGAACCGGCCTTAGACCTTAGAGAAAGCGGTCTTAGGGATCGAGCGGAGGGGGGCGCGAAGGGGGTAAGGCTAGTAGGGCTAAGGGGACTAAAGAGCCACGCGAATAGCGGAGATAAGCGGGGAGGAGGAATAAGCCCGGTCGATAAGGTTATCGATCGGCTTAGAGTCGTCGAGGGCGTAAAGGTTAAGGCAGTCGGATTTATATTTATAAATTATATTTATAAACGAATCGGACTCTTTAACGGTATTAAGGGCGGTAATAATATCGGGGTAAAGGGAGGCATTAACCTTAGACTTAAGGAGGATAACCTAATATCGGTGGTTAATCCTCTCGTCGGCTAAGTCGGTAAGGGAGAGAGGGCGGGAGCCGGGCAAGCGGCTAAAGGCGTTAGGGAGAATAGCTTAAGAGCCGGGCTAAAAGACGATCTTAAAATTAAAACGACTAAGGAATTCGGCCTAGCGGGCCTATCGCTAGTTAAGGAGCTTTATAGTTATAAAATACTAAAGATTCTTATAGTCCGAGGCTATCTTAAACTTAAGCAAGCCCTTAAGCTTAAGGCGCTACTCCTCGAGAGATTTTATAATCGCGAAGAGCTCTTTATCGTAGATTTCGTAATTATACTCTTAAGCGGAGTATTTCAACGAAAAGAAGGCAACCGGATAATAACGACTATCGTCGAGGAGCTATATTAGTATACCTTTAGCGGCTTAGTTAAAGGCATCTATCTAAACTATAGTCTTACGATAGGGGTTAAAGTATATAAGGACTAAGGCGGTAGTAAAGACGTGCTTAAGGGCTTCGAAGGCGTAGGCGTAGGCGGGAGACTAAATCTAAGGGGTAGAGTTCTTAGTAAAGGCGTTTAGAGGGTTCGTAAGCTTAGAAAAGCCGCGAATAAAACGCCGATAAAAATTAGCGAATCCTAAGAAGCGCCGGAGGTCTTTAATAAAGGAGGGGGTAAGCTAGTCTAAGACCGCACGAACCTTATTAAGGTCTATACGAATACCTTTATCTAAGATAATTAAGCCGAGGTACTTAGTCTTAGTAACGTAAAAGTTATACTAATCTACGTTAAGCTAGAGGCTAGCGGCATTAAGGCGCTTAAGAACCGTATTAACGTAGGCTTAGTGCTCCTCCCGCGTCTTTAAGAAGATTAAGACGTCGTTTAGATAGGTAAAGCAAAACTTATTAAGGATACTATAAAGGGCCGTATTAATAAAACTCTAGAAGTAGGACGGGGCGGCGGTAAGGCTAAAGGGAGTAATATAATACTTAAAAAGCCCGTACTATATAGCGAACGCGGTCTTTTACTTATATCCCTCGGTAATATAAAGGCGATTAAACGCTATAATAACGTCGATCTTAGTAAAAAACTTCGCCTTCCGGATATAGGCGAGAGTATCGTAGATAAAAGGCAAGGGAAAACGGTTCTTAATCGTAGCCTTATTTAAGCCGCGATAGTTAACGTAAAAACGGACGCCCCCGCCCGGCTTATAGGCAAGTATAATAGGGGTAGTAGTAAGGGAGGTAAAGCGGCGGATAAAGCCTTTCCTAAGCTACTTATTAACGTATATATAGACGATCTAGTTCTTAGCTTCGCTAAAGGGGCGGGGGCGGGTGTAAGGAGGCTATATTCCCTCCTTAAGGTTAATTTAAGTATTAACGGTATAGTAAAGGGCGAGCTTATCGGCCTCGCTCTTAAGCTATATATAGATTATATAGTAGAGCTCTTTAAGGACCTTAGCCTAGAGCTCGTCGAGCGTATAAAGGACCTTCTCTTACTTCTTAAAGAACTTAGCGATATCGTCGGGGGAAATCTTATTAAGGTAGATCTTATTAAAGTAGTCGTCGACGAAGTCGTAAAGGCGGGGGTTAAAGCAGGCTTTCGCGTCCTTAGCGTCTATATATCTAATTAAAACGGCCTAATAAAAGTCCTTAAGGATATCTTAGTCGATAGGTAGTAGGGGCCCGGTAGGCAAAGGCTCGGCGGTAAAGGCCTTAATCGAGGTCTAAAAGGTTTAGACTTTAGGCTACCGGTAGAATATTACTATCGCGTCGACGTCGAGCATCCGGACGTTAAACGCTAAGTCGTTAAAGGACGAGAAGCGGAAGGGCTAAGGTCTAATAACCTTACGACTCGGCCGTAATATAGGATAGCGGTAGCCGGCGGTCTTATAGATAGGATAAAGGTAAGGAGGTCGAATATAGCGGCGAGGGTAGAGGGTAGCCGGGGAGTTAGAGTCGTAGCCGGAGTCGGAGTTAGCGTCGTTAACCTAGCGGGAGGAGTCCGGATAGGCGGGTTTACCTACGTCGGGGGTATCCTTAAAAAACGCCGAGAGAAAGGGGCTAAGAGACGGGGGAATAAACTTAAGAACGTCGCTAAAGCGGACGGACCGGATAAAGGCCGGAGGACGGGCTAAGGCCGTATAGGCGGGAATAGGGATCGTAGCGGTAGGAATAAAGATTATAGCGGTAGGGGGTTCGCCCTCGTCGTTAGAGTCTCCGATAGAAGGGGCGGTAAAAGGTTCGCCCTCGTCGTTAGAGTCTTTAACAAAAGGAGCGGGGGAAAAACGAATTATATTTATTAATTATATTCCCTCTAAAATAAGGGCGGGGGGAGCTAGGATAAGGCTAATAAGGCGGGCAAAGGTAGCCGAGAGGCCTAGGATAAGATAAGGCTAATAGTCCGAAAGGCAGGAGGCTAGACAAAAGGGGGACTAAAAGGAAAGGGAGTTACTACGCTAGCTAATAACAGGGTCGTGCCGGCGTAGCTAAAGGAGGCTAAGAATAACCTTATAGCTAAGCTTCGTAAGAAAGAAGCAGATAGACTTAGTATAAGCGCTAATCCGGGAGACTAAAAAGACGCAATAAGTAACGGAGCCGGACTTATAGTCGCTACTATCGGCGAGAGAAAGCTAGCGTAGGAACTAAAGCTAGCGGATAGGAAGGGCAAGGCGGTACGCGGTCTAAGCGTATATAAAGGCGTATCTAGAATAGCCGGAGTCGACTAAAGCACTTATAACGATATCGGCGGACATAAAGGATAAAGGCATAAGTAAAGCACGCGGTTATATTCCCGCGGGGAGGTAAAGATCCTCCCTAGTGTCGAACGAAGCTATAAACTTAAATACTAAGAGCTCTATCGCGCGATAAGGCGAAGGAGCTACGTATTTCCCGAGGACGGGGAAAAGGTAGGGAGGTCGTTTACCTCGCCCTCGATAAAGCCCTACTTAATAGCGCGA
Organism: Ophiocordyceps sinensis; assembly: GCA_012934285.1. NCBI lineage: Eukaryota > Fungi > Ascomycota > Sordariomycetes > Hypocreales > Ophiocordycipitaceae > Ophiocordyceps > Ophiocordyceps sinensis. Next base: position 3,879,382 of record JAAVMX010000006.1, on the reverse strand, counting down.
AACTAATAGTAGGGGGGAGGGGGCTTAAGCAGGCGCGGGGCAGACGTACCGCTACTATAGCCACGGCCGTGGCTAGAACCGGAACCGGCGCCGGGACTAGCGCTAGGGTTAGCGCCGGGATTAGCACCGATACCTTTATTAAGGTAGGTCCGGGTAGTATAGGTAGCGGTAGCCGGCTAAGCGTAGTAGAGGCAAAGACGGTTCTTAAACCGCCGTTGCTTCTTAGCGTTAGTAAGCCGGGCCTAGAATGCATTAAGCTGTATTAGGTTACCGGTAGGAGGCGCGGGCGGGGCGGGCGAGGTAGGGCCGGTATAAGCGGGGTTATAAAGCGGCTAGAGCTAAGAACGGGCTTTAATACGCTACTAATTGTCCTAAAGCGTAGAATATATCTTAGCCTAGGCCGTAAAGTTATTATAGGCCGGGCATTCGACCTATAGAGCGGCGGCGTTAGTAAGTTTAATAAAGACCTTTAAATAAAGGTAGGCGATGTAAGCGGTGCTATTAAACGATAAGTCGGCTTAAAGCTAGGTAAACTTTAAATAGAAGTCCGGCTAAGAAATATTCTTTATCGATAAGGCGTTAAAGTCGGCCTCCGACTAAGCGTAGGTAAAATTAGCACTAAAGACTAGGCTAAGGTCGTCGGTAAGGGCTTAAATAATAGTATACTACTAATTAGCGAAGGACTTATTATTAAGGACGTCTTAAGGAACGCTAGCGATAATAGAGGCCGCTCGGCTAGTAAGCCGGCTAGCCGCGTAAAGAATATAGTCCTACTCTATAGGGTATAAGGCGGCGTCTTAACGGAGCTTAATAGCAAGGCCGTCGCGCTAGGTCTAGAAAGCCTCTTAATATTGCTTCTAAGTGCTAGAGTCGCTAGCAAACCTCTAGAGGTCGGCGATATAGGAATAGGTAAAGGTAAAGGCGGGGGCGGGGGTAAGGGCCTAGTCTTAAGCCGCGTCGCGTTCGGTTAAGACGAAGAGAAAGGACGTAGCGCGGTTAAGCTAACGCTAAAGATCGGCAGCGTGCTTTTAGGCAACGGCTGCGTGCTCTTAAGCGACGAGCACTCCTATGTCTAACTTAACGTAAGCATTGTAAAGGTAAGTAAAGGCCTCGATCTAAGGGGCGCGGAAGTCGGGAGTAGCGTTAGCTTAAATATAGGCGAACGTGCCGAATATAGGCCGTTAGGCTCGAAGGAGGGCGGCGAGGCGGGGGTAGTAAGAAACGTACTTAGTCTAAGGCTCTAGGTCGGTAGGAGCCGGCGGGGTAACGGCCGGGGTAGCGGACGGAGGATCGGCTTTTATATAGTCGGTTATCGTAGATTATAAGGCAAAGGGTAAGGAGGGAAATCTATGCAATTCGCGTTAAGACGGCGTATCTATACCGGGAAGATTCTAATAATTAACGAAAACTTAATCGAAGGGGTCTAGTAAGGAGGCGGACTCGCGTTATAAAGAGGGGAGATTAGAAAAGAAAGGGGTAAGATAGCGAGATTATTAATTAAGGGCAACGGGATAAAAATAATAGATTAAACTATAAGGGAACGAGCTTAAAGGGGGTATATAATTATTATTAATCTACAAAGGAATATAGCTATAGACTAGATCTAAATGTCTATATATATAATATAAAGGTCACGTAGGATAATATATAATATAACCTAACACTATAACAACGAGGGACTATAGCGTTAGGGAGCCTTCTATATAAGCGTGCTATCGCCTATATTAATTCGATAGACTATCTATGCTAATTTTTCTATGCGTTAAAGCGATACGTCGAAAAGCTCTAGGAATTTAGCGAAGTATACGTCTATAAAGAGTTTCGCTTATTCCGGCGTATCGGCGTAAAAGCAAATAGCATGCGTAAGAGTAGGTTAAACGTCGGTCGAATTAGCGAAAATAGCTATAGAGAAAACGTTCGACGGCCGCGGCTATAATAAAGGCTTACCCTTAAGGTTACGCAGTCGTATAGCGCCGTTGCTTTTATAAACGACTCTAAAGGCGTAAAAGATAGACCGTCTAAGGGTTAAGTCACTAAGGAAAGTCCTATTAAGGACGATACTATAAGAGAGGGCAACCGAACCGGTTTAGTCGTTATTGCCTTACTATTGTATAGCGATAACGATATTCTCTTAAACGCTAAGTCTAAGAATCCCTTTTATCCCCTTTATAGTAAAAGCGACTTAAGACGCATTAGAACAGAGCTAGGATAACGCGGTAGATAGGGCCTAGTATACGTAGTCGATATAGTGTCTGCTGCTACGCCTATTTAAGCAGGCTCGAGGGACACTAAGCCCCTATAGAACATATATATAGAATAATAGACTTTTTACCCCTTAATTTAAGCCCTTTTCCGTGCCTAGTGCCGCGTGCCCCCGCGGGCGGATGCGATAGTTATAAGCCCGGTATACGTCCTGCGTAAATTGCTACCTAATACGACTAACGCAAGAAGTATTACGTCCCGCGAGGAGGCGACCGCGGTGCTAGGCTAATCCCCCTTTTCCTCGGCGCCTAAGGCGCTACGCACATACTTCCTTAGGGGTGCTAAACGCCCCTTTAGCCCGGCCTTAATACCGCCCTCTTCTTAGCTTCGTTACTATAACGGCTTCGTCGCCCTCTTTGCTCTTCTAGCTTTAATACTACTGCCCTCGGCTTCGTGCCTTACGGCATTATCGCTATATTCGGGCTTCGTCGCTACGACGGCTTCGTCGCCCCCCTTTTCCTTTACATCGGCTTTACTAACCGACTCGGCTATATACGCCGTACGGCACTATCGCCGCCTATACCTCCCTCTCTTCCGGCTTTATTGCCGCCGCCTCGGCTGCTCCCGCCGTACGGCACTATCGCCGCCCGGCTTCGTCGCTATAACGGCTTCGTCGCTACCTTTGTTCTACTAGCTTTACTACCGTATCGGCTGCTCCCGCCGAACGGCACTATCGCCGCCCGGCTTTATCGCTATAATAGCTTCGTCGCCTTACGCCTCCGCCTCTTTATCTCTCCCGGCTTCGTCGCTACGTCGGCTTCGTCGCTATATTCGGGCTTCGTTACTATAACGGCTTTATCGCCTTCCTTCTATCCCGGCTTTACTACTGCCCTCGGCTTTATACCGTACGGCATTATCGCTATATTCGGCTTTATTACTACGTCGGCTTTATCGCCCTTCTTTTAACCCGGCTTTAATACCGCCGCCCTCGGCTATACGCCGTACGGTATTATCGCTATATTTAGGCTTTATTGCTACGACGGCTCCGTCGCCCTCCTTCCTTTACTTCGGCTTTACTAACCGATACGGCTACGCCTATCGTATAGTACTATCCCGCCCGGCTTTATCGCTACGACGGCTTTATCGCCTTCCTTCTTTCTTAGCATTACTACCGACTCGGCTACTCCCGCCGTACGGTACTATCGCTACCTTTCCCGGGCTTTATCGCTATAACGGCTTTATTACCTCCTTTATACTACTAGCCTTACTGCCGCCTTAGCTGCTCCCGCCGTACGGCACTATCGCCGCCCGGCTTTATCGCTATAACGGCTTTATCGCTACCTTTAGTCTACTAGCTTTACTACCGCCTTAGCTGCTCCCGCCGTACGGCACTATCGCCGTATTCCCGGGCTTCGTTACTACGACGGCTTCGTCGCCTTCCTCCCTTTGCTTTAGCTTTACTAACCGATACGGCTACGCCTGCTGTACGGCACTATCGCCGCCCGGCTTCGTCGCTACGTCGGCTTCGTCGCCTCGCCCTCCTTTATTCTTTCGGCTTTACTAACCGCCTCGGCTACGCCCGCCGTACGGTACTATCGCCGCTATATACCTCTTCCCCGGGCTTCGTCGCCCTACGCCCTTCCTTACTCGCGCCCTCCTTTACATCGGCTTTATAGACCGTCTCGGCTAAGCCTACCGTACGGCACTATCGCCGCCTATACCTTCTACTGCCGGCTTTAATACTACCGCCTTCGGCTATACGCCGTACGGTATTATCGCTATATCGGCTTCGTCGCCTTCTTTATCTCGGCTTTACTACCGCCGCCTCGGCTGCTCCCGCCGTATAGCACTATCGCCGCCCGGCTTCGTCGCCCTGCGCCCTACCTCGCGTCCTTCCTCGCGCCCTCGCGCCTTCTCGTTGTATCGGCTTTACTAACCGTCTTAGCTAATCCCGCCGTATAGTACTATCGCCGCTTATACCTTCCTTTTTCGTCCTAGCTTTATAAGCCACCTCGGCTACTCTTACCGCGCGGTACTATCGCTACCTTCCCTTAATTAGCATTGAATTTTCTTTTCCTACGGAGTAGCTAATTAGTATATATATATTCCGGGAATTAAATTAGCCGCTATTCGAACTTAAGGGTAGAGGGTAGGGCAAAGAGACTAGACCGCCTTACCTTTGCCCTTAGGGACTTCTTATATCGGAGCAAACGAGGGCACTACCGAACCCCTTATAACTCCAACTCTTTAACCACGAGACCTATTGCCTTACCCGGGAATAGACGCCTATCCCGACGGGGCTCTAGGGTCTATAGACTATACTAAGCTTAGTGCGAATACTAGACCCAACGGGGTTGTTTATAGCCGTAATAAGGTTATCGTTAGATATTAGACGAAGATATATATCCCTTGTCCTAAAGCCCTAAGAGCTAGGGGCATAGCCGTAGCCCTAGCTTAGGCGATCTCTCCTTACTACTTAAAACTACTATACCCCCTCTTATTAGGAGACCTAGCTTATAACCTAGCAGTCGCTTAAAAATACGGAGGAGATAGGCCTATAAAGCCTATAGCTATACATCGACCGAAGAAGATCCCGGTTATAATAGTATAGCTCTTATAGAAAAGATACGTAATGCCGTAAGCCTTAAGACGGGTCTAGCTAGCCCTTAGGCAGGCCTACCGGATCCGTAAATATAATACCGTACGCTTACGAGAGGCTAATACGGATCGCAATACGCTATAAGGCGAGTCTCGCTATTTAGCATTGTCTTTGCCCTTTTTCTATTCTCGGCTTTATCGCTATAATAGCCTCGTCGGCCCTTTTTATTTCGGCATCGTCGCCTTATTCCCGGCTTCGTCGCCTTATTCCCGGCTTCGTCGATACAACGGCTTCGTCGCCTTATTCCCGGCTTCGTCGCTACGACGGCCTCGTCGCTACGACAGCCTCGTCGCTACGACGGCCTCGTCGCTACGACGGCCTCGTCGCTACGACGGCTTCGTCGCCTTATTCCTAGCTTCGTCGCCTTATTCCCGGCTTCGTCGCTACGACGGCTTCGTCGCCCGGTTGCCGGCTTCGTCGCCTTATTTTCGGCCTTATCGCTACGTTAGCTTTATCGGCCCCCTTTGCCCGGCTTCGTCGCTATAATAGCTTCGTTGCCCCTTTTTCTGCCCTTACTTCTTTTAGTTACGCCGGCTTTATCGCTACGATAGCTTCGTCGTCCTTTCTTTCCCTTGCTTTTAGTTACGCCGGCTTTGTCGTTACGATAGCTTCGTCGCCCCTTTTCCTTGCTTTTCGTCGCGTCGCTACGACGGCTTCGCTACCTCTTTTCCTCTTCTTCTTATTACTACAACTAGGCAGGACCCCTACCCGCTTATATCTAGCATTTGCGATAGCTTCGTATAGCGTAAATCAACGAATTAATTAACGCTAAAGGGTATATCGCATTAGAACGGAGCTAGGATAACGCGGTGGATAAGGCCTAGTATACGTAGTCGATACGGTGTCCGCTGCCACGCCTATTTAAGCAGGCTCGAGGGACACTAAGCCCTTATAAAACATATATATAGAATAATAGACTTTTTACCCTTTAATTTAAGCCCTTTTCCGTGCCTAGTGCCGCGTGCCCCTACGGGCGGATGCGATAGCTAGCTTATATACGAGTAAAGAAGAAACGTAATAAGATATAAAACCGTAGTTAAAAAAGGAAGAAAGAGTAAAGGATAGGGAAGTCGTTAGTCGGTAAAGGAAAATACTATAACGATCGCCGAAACCCTCGCGGAAAAGCTTCTAGCTAATATTAATACCGCTATCTATAGTTATAAAGTAGATAGCGTCGCCTCCCTATTAGAAATACGCCGCGTTTATCCCCTCTTATATAGCTATAAGGATAGCCTCTATTTCCGCATCGTCTTCCTTAAGTTAGTATATTAGATCTTAGTCTTCGTCGGCATTATCTATAACCTCGTCGTTAAAGTATATATATAGGCGGTTAGCGTAATTACGATAATTTCCTTACGTGCCCTTACGTATGCTCTTGCCTTAGTTACCTCTACCGCGATTACTACCGCGGCCGCGGCTACTCCCTCTAAAGCGCTAGCGGGAACCGAATGCCTTAGTAGCTTTATATATCTTCCTTTTTATCGTAACGTCTTAAGGCGGGCTAGACGATAAGGATAACGTAGTAGTAAGTACTAGCGAAGATAATAGTCGGTAGTCTTAGGCCTAATGTCTAGCCTTACTATAGTTAAAGTAGGTATTCGCCTTAGATAAGGCCGTAAAAGTCGAAGCGGCGATAGCTTTATCGTCGGCGGCGTAGACGAGAGTATCGGTCGTATACGGATCGGCTATAATAATGCCCGGAAGGCCTAAATAAAAGGAGGCGGATAGTAAGCTAGGATTAGCCTTAACGACTTCTATTATCGCCGGCTTATTGCTAACGACCTTATTTATCCTCTATGTCTAGTATAGTTAGCCTTCTTACGTATAGATTAAGGTAGCGGGCTTACTGTATATTTTCTCGACCGGCTAATGCGTCTACTCGCTAGCTAGTAGTATAAGACGCTAAATAAAGGCTATACTATATAGTATAGTAATATTTAAACCGATCTATAACTAGATACGCGGGAGGTTATTCCGAATATACTAGAGGGTAATAGTGCGGACACTAAGGCTACGTTTCTTAATATCGGGAAGGTTTAAGAACGCGTTACGAATACGCTAGGCAAAGTTAACGAAGGCCTCGTCCTTAACTAGCGCTAGTTAAGCGTAAATAGCCAATAGCGCGTCTAGAATACCGTAGTCCCTTAGGACCGTAAAAATGCCCTTAAGGAGCAATATCTAGTCTAGGTGCCTAACGTTAACCTAATACGCGATAGGGCCGAAGTCCTTAGATAACTTATTAGCTATCTAAGTAGGCTAGAGGTTATATAGTATCTATCTAATAAGAAACGCGGATTATATCTATTAGAGCTTCTAGAGGACGGTATAGTCCGCCTAATATAACTTCTATTTAGGCTTTATAGTAATCTTATTTCGGTTATTAGTTACTATATCGTTAACGTCTTTAGTAGCTTTCGCTTAAGGCTAGATGCTTTTTATAAGAGTCTTAGTAGCTCGATCGTAAGTAGTATTATACGGGATATATATAGGATAGTCGAAGTTTAAACGTAAGTTAGGACCTTATTCTAGGAATGCGTACTAATCGACGGCTTTATTATCGTAGTATAGGAAAGGCTTTACCGGCAGCTAGTGCTATTACGGTAGAACCGGTTGCTAAGCGGGTTACTTATGCTACGGCTAAGCTACCTGCCCTTACTATTGCTAATTCGAATAAGCAAATCGCTACTCGCTTATAAGGTTAGTAATAGGCGTTATAGTAATACTCTCCGGATCTACGGGAGGAGTAGGAGGCGACGAGTAGTCTATTATAGGAGGCATAGGAGGAACGGGAATAAGTCCTAAAGCTAAAGAGCTAGTAGTAGGTAGTAGTGCTAAAAGAGGAGGTGCTTATGCTCGAAAGAGACTAGCTAAGCGCTTTTCTATACGCTCTATTTAGGTAGCTTAACGCTCTTTAAAACGCTCTATGTTATAGAACCACTAATTTAGGTTCCTAGTTTACTTTCTTTTTTCTAAAGTACGGGACGACTTCTTAAGGCTTACGTTAGGGCATATAAGGCGTGCTGCGTAAGATCATGCGATAATAATCTCGCTAGGAAGAAGCCCTATAGGCTGCTGTACGAGGGTATAGAAGGCACCCTAGCACGAGAGGCTAACTAACTAAAAGTGGGGCGAAACATAATACCTCCCCTTAGCCGAATAGCCTATATAAGGCTCTTAACACTACGGCAAACGTGTAATTACAACGCGCTCTTAAAATGCTTTTCTATAGCTCCTTTGTTCCGTAAGTTATTCTTCCTCTATTCGTAGGGCTTTTTGCCCTTCCAATTGCCCAATTAGGCCATTAATCCTTTTCCGAATCCCTTTCTAATCGGGATCGTTGTCTTCGTCGTTAAACCTCGGGTTAAAGCCTAAGCTAGTGCCTGAACTTTTCGTGGTTTACACGCAAGAGCGGCTTCGTCAAGCCGTTAGCGATTATTTCCTCGGTCCGGACCTAATAAAGCTGAAAATAGCCTATTGCCGTCTGTTAGATAATCTATTTAAAGTAGCGATTAATATGCCTCGTGCGGCCCGCATTCGCCTTATTAAGAACAGCTAGTCTCGCATTCTAACTATCGGTATATATAATCATCGGTGTAGGTTGCGGGTAGCCTGCATTATATAGAAGCTTCGCCTGCTATATTGCGGCTATACTAGCCGGCGTAAGGTTAATAAATTCGGCCTCCGTAGACGAGGTTGTTACTAACGTTTGCCGCTTCGACCGCTAAAAGATCGGTCTATCGGCTAAAAAGACCATATACCCGGCTATAGAGCATCGGGTTCGAAGGTCGTTAGCAAAAGAGGCGTCGGCGTAGACGCGTAGCTTTAGGTCGTCAGTCGAATAACGACCGCTAAGAACGATGCCTAGGGATAAAGATCCCTTAAGATAACGCAATAAGTGCTTTAGGACAGCTATATGCGTTGCAGTCGGGTTATGATTTGCCTCCGATAACTTATTCACCGTGTATAATAAGTCTGGCCTAGTCCCTATTGCTAGCTAATTTAGGCTGCCGGTCCTTCGGAGCTACTATTTAAAGGGCATTACTAACTATTGTTATCTTTAGTCCGCTAGGATAACGGTCTTTAGCGGCCACGGCGTTATTGCCGTGTTCTCGATGTTACTGCCGAACTCCTTAAGGACCTTTATCGTAAATCTTATCTAATGCAGACGAATCGTTCGGTTAACGCGATCCCGGTCTATTTCTAGTCCTAGGAATTCGGTCGGCTCCCTAAGACTCTTTATCTTATATAGGCCGCTTAATAGGCGAGCCTTATCCGCAATAAGGTCTCGTATAGCTACTGCGATTAATATATCGTCGACGTAGAGGATTAGAAGCGTGCTATTATCGTGACGAAATAGGCATAATTCTGCCTCTAGCTAAACGAAGCTTAAAGCAACGAGGTTAATAACAACTTTATTAAACCACTAACGAGGGGCGGCCTTATGCCTATATAGAGCTCGCTGCAGCTTGCAGACGCGGCTAGTGCCGTTAGTTAGACTGTAGGGCTACTTAACATAGATTTCCTCCCTTACTTCGGCGTGCGGGAAGGCGTTAACTACGTCGAACTTCTTATATTCGAGGTCATCCGAAGCCACGATAGTAGCAAACACTCGAATAAAAGCCTAGTATTCTATAGCAGCGTAGACGTCTTTAATAGGCCTATTTATAGAATCTCGGTCCCCGCGAACACACTAACAGGCCTTCGCAATGCTGTCTGCTCCCGCAATGTGTTTCTTAAGAAATACCTAACGGCCCGGAAGGACCTAACAGCCTCCTAGGCGAGAAACAAGAATCTAGGTCCCTTTGTCGTTAAGCTTACGGTATTCTTTCCTTATAGCAGGCAACTAGCGACTCTTATAGTTAGGGTGGTCTATAGCCTGCTTCTAGTTCTTTAGAGTCGTGTTAGGCTATATAAAAGCCAGAGCCGCTCCTACACTAAGAACCTAGGGAGGATTAGTCTTACAATAGGTGTTATTTTCGCGAAACATTGCGAGTTGTAAACCGGATGACTCCCTAGCTTAGCTGCTACTACTACGGCTGCCTCTACGGCTGCCGCGAGCACGGCCACTACGGCTACGGGCTCGTCCTAAACGTTCGTTATAGTCGTGGGCCTAATAGGGTCGAGATATACGGCGAGGATAGAAAGGCGATGCCTTATCCTTAGAAGCCGGGTTAGAGTCCTCCGTGTCTTTATGCTCCGTAGTCTCCTCGTTAAAATAAATATAACGCTGCTGTTGTCCTATAGTAGGCGTCGGATCGGGTGTTAGGATGTGACTCGGGTCCTTAAGCACCCCCTATAGGGTGGATAGGTCGAGTTCTTCTTCACGCGGCGAAGCGACTTCGTCGTCGTGCCTCGCATTGCGTTTTCCATCTACGGCTTTAATCTTCCCTATGTCGAATAGGTAGGTGACTTTATCGTTATCCTCCTATAGGGTAGCTTTAAATTCGACTTCGTTAATAGCAGGGCGCTAATGCTCCTTGCCTTCCTAAAAGCGGATATCTTAGGCGCGCACTACGATCTTCTTCTCGGGAAGCCAGACCTTATATATATGCCCGTTAAGTCGCTCTATACCTACTAGACGACCCTTCTAAGCTCGTAGGGCTATCTTTATACTTTTAACCCTCTGCTAGTGCGGGATAGTAACGAACGTAGTATAGCCCTAAGCCCTTATATGCTTAATGCTATATAAGTATAGCGTGCGGATCTCGTCGAAAAAAACTTAATTAAGGCTCTACCGTTCTTATAGGCGCTCGTCGGAAGCATATTATTAACGTAGGCGCTTATCTCTATAAAGTACGGCTATAAAAAGGCCGGAAGGTTTATATCGGCATAAATGCAGCGTGCGAGGTCTATTAGAGTGCGGCCCGCACGTTTAGCAAGTCTATTCTGCTCCGGAGTATAAAGGGCACTAAAGCGAAAGACAAACCCGTCCTTATCGGCCTATTTAAACATTGCATCCGACTAGAACTCTAAGGCGTTGTTAAAGCATATAGACTAGACCGTCTTATTTATAGCGCAGCTTTATACCTATATCTTCTAACCGTAAAGTAGGTTATAGGCCTCCCCTCGGTCCGCAGCGAATAGAACCTAATAGAACCTCGTGTAGATATCGATTCCGTATAGTAAGTAGCGTTTCCCTCCGAAGCCGGTAGGAGAGTGTTAAATAAAGTCCTAGAACACATACGCAAAGAACTATTAAGGATTGACCGAAGAAGTACGACTAACCATTAGGTCGGCCTTCCTAAAATAATAGGCCTCGCAAAAGAAGTCCTCGAGACTATTAGTGTTAACGTTAATGCCGGACTTACGGCAAGCATTAAGCACTCTAGCTTTGCCTGCGTGCCTAAGCCTGCGGTGTATAAGACTAAAGTCGACCTTCTTATTGGTTGGCTTAGTTAAAGTCTTCGGCAGGGCTGCGAGGGCAAGGTCGGGATGCTTTTGTCGAATTGCAGGGTCTCCCGCAACTTAAGCATCACAAATAGTGCTAACCCTAAGCTCCTAGCTAATCTTACACACTGCCTCCCCTATGGCTTAAAAAGCCAGTTGGCTGTTGAATCCGTCTAGCACGACGCCCTTATCCTAGAGGACTTTAGAGCTTATTAAATTCGCGGGTGCATTAAGGCAGTAGCGAACGTCAGTTAGGTTAAGAGTTAAGTCTCTAATTGTCATACGTATTATGCCTACGCCGAGGACTTAAAGGTTGCTACCGTTTAATGCTTGTATTAGACGATAGGCCGGAGTAAGGGTAAAACTCGTAAACCACTTTAAGTCGTTAAAGCAGGTGTCTAAGGCTCTAGTATCGTAGACGACTATATCCCGTAGGGACTTACAACCCGTAGCGAGGATAGCGTCTTTAAACGACGTAAGACTTATAGTAAATAAGGTTATATCGCGTTTGCCTAGCGCAATAATATCTATATTGCCCTTCTTAAAAGGATTAATGCCTTATTAACGCTATTCTTCCTATTTCTATTCCGGGGCTTTATCGGGGTAGAGAGTCTAGCAGTTACTTAGCTTATGACCTCTACTAGCGGCGACGACACAACTATATTCGAGTTTTACTTACTCGGATGAGTTGTCTTTAGTTCGGGATCTAGTATTGTCGGAGCTACCTCTACCTCTACGGCCTCTACCGCGGCCTCTGCCTCGTCCTCCTCTACGAGAGTTGTCTATTATAGATAGGGTAGAGGATATTGACTTGTCTTAGATAGCTAACGCCTAGGAGCCGGGGACTTTTTAAGATCCCTTCTCTACCTAGCATTAATATTGCAAAAACTTATCGATAGCGGCTTTAGTAGGAAAATCATCCTTCTTACAGTCGTATTGCTAGGCGTAAAACTAGTAAGGGTAACCCGTCTAAAGGCCATAAATAGCCGTATGAACGTATATATTCTCGTCTAGTGTCTTATAGACGGCCCTTAGTTAACGCTAGCACTACTCTAGTCGTCGAGAGTATATATCTAAAGTGGCAAAATTATAGGCTTTAAGTCTAAAAAACTCAAGCATTATCTCTACGATAGAAGACTTAGGCAGCTATAAGGCTGCACGTTGTATAAGGAGGTATATCTCTTGACTTATCGAATCAATAGTCTAACCTCCCTTAGTGACTATCTCCTTTAGATTATCGGATAGCGTAATTATAAGGATTCTCGTAGCCTTTAGGTCGTTCTTTTGCTAATCCTTTTATTCGTCGGTAATGCCAATCGTGCCTACCGGACGTTCTAGCCTAGGGACTTGCCCTTAGACATATTCGTAAACATCTATTATCTTAAGCGTAAGATTTACGTTAATTAGCTAGGCGGCATAATTTTCTAGTCCCTTTAGACGTTTAATCGTGCCCGTAAGGGTACTATCGTCGTTCGCTATCTTAAACGTCCCGTTAGGCAACTGTCCCGCGGGCAAAAGAGGCGTTGTTATAGGAAGGGAATTTAGTGTTATATATAGAAAAACTCTTTAAATAGGCGTTTAGGCGAAAAAAACAGCCACAAAGGCGAGAAAAGTCGGAAAAAGATCGTGATAATTAAAAAGAACTACTTATAAAGCGCAGGGATGCGTTTTAGCGGTGCTTATAACCTCTTAAGGCTTACGTTAGGGCATGCAAGGCGTGCTGCGTGAGATCGTGCGATGATAATCTAGCTAGGAAGAAGCCCTATAGGCTACTATGCGAGGGTGCAAAAGGCACCCTAGCACGAGAGGCTGACTAACTAAAAGTAGGGCGAACTATAACACGACTTAAGTACTAAGGGACTTAAGTACGGAAATACTTAGTACGAGGGTACCGGGGTACTTGGTACTTCGGTACTTGGTACTTTATGACTTAGCATAAAGATATTCGCCCCGGACTTACCTATTATCCGGTCACACCCCTTTTCGGCCTAAGACACACCCCTTTTTCGAACCTAAGTCCCTTAGGACTTAGCTTCCTTAGGTACGGGACGTACTACGCAGCTACGGTCACGCCGACGATCTTATTAAGCACCCCTGCCTAATAAGACCCGATGATTGGCTCGATGCCCCGCATAATAGACCGACACCTAGACTACCGGGAGCTATAGGCCTAATATAGCCCTCCCGGCTTTCGGGACCGATTATTCGTCCGATCCTCCGCATAAGGAGGTCACACGACTTATATCGTATAACCCACCCATATAACATTATGCACGTAGTGCATAAATAGACCTATATAACCTAGATTAGTCTATAAGGGCTCTAGAACGACGCGGGAGGCAGCCTTTTCGAGGTCAGCCGACCTACACAGCCCCTACGCAGCCCGGGGGACCCGCATTAGCTCGGGGCAGCGTAAGGGATACGTGGCAGAAGGTGCTAGAAGGAAAGGGACGTACCGGGACCGTCTAGACGGACGGGAAGAGCTATATAAAGGAACTTTAGTCCGCCCTTCCTCGGGCTCTCCTTCCTTCCTTTCTTCTTTAGCTTTTATCACAGTTTTAGTTCAACTGCCTACTAAGTGACCTACACCTCTTCTAGTAGTGCCCTTAGTGCTCTAGCCTCGACTACCCCTGCTTGCTTAGACTTAGCCAGCCGGTCTAGTATAAGTGACCCCGAGTGCTCCTCTGCTTACTATTCCGCCCCTATAGCTTTTAAGGATAAATAACGCCCTCTATTAGTCTTTAACTATTAGAGACTTAGTCCGGTTAGACTATCTTCTGTCTTCTAACCGTTCTATTATACGATAAAAGCTCTTACCTTTTGCTTAGCCACGGAGCGTGTTTTTTTTTAAGACCGTTGCTTAATCTTTGTTTAATCTTTGCTTAGTCTTTGTTTTACCCCTTGATCTTTTCCTAATCTTTCTAATCTATTAGATCTTAGATCTTGTTTTAATCTTTGTGGATTCGAAGAACCCTTTTTAGAAAAAACACTAAAAACAACTACTTCTTTAAGAATGTCTTCTTCTACTTCTTTAACCTCTCGCCCGGCAGCTCGCCCGGCAGCTCGTCCGGCTGTAGCTACGGCTGCTGCTTCTACTACTACGCCTACGGGCCCGGCTCCGGCTTACACCGCCGCCGCTCCGGGACCGCCGCCGCCTCCGGGCCCGGCCGGGTACGCCCCGGTCCCGGCCCCGGTTCCGGACTTCCGCTACCCCCGGCAGTTCGGGGAAATTGTTAAAACCCCGAAGCCGGCTGTTTACACCGGAGAAGCCGGCAAGCTGTAGGAATTTCTGACCTAGCTAAAGGCCTTCTTTCTTTCCTTTCCGGATTCCTTCTCTATTAATAAAGCGAAGGTCTTCTTTGCAGCTAGCTGCTTAAGGGGATTAGCTTTAACCTGGTTTAAACCTATTCTTAGGGATAGGGTGACCGAGGCAGAGGGGGACCGGGATAAACTTACGGACGATATCTTTAATAGTTATTAAGCTTTTAAAACCAACCTCTAGCAGACCTTCGGCGTAGGTGACGAGAAGAGAGCCGTAGAGCATAAGCTGCGGTATTTACGATAAAAAACCTCTATTTCTAATTATGCTGCCTTATTTAGGCAGATAACATCGAAATTAGAATAGGACGACGACGCTATAATAGCGGTTTTCTATAAGGGGCTAAAGGACGATGTAAAGGACGAGATCTCTAAACAAGACCGTCCCGACACCCTCGTCGAGTTTATAGCCTAAGCAGTTAGAATCGACGACCGGCTGTTCGAACGCCGGCAATAGAAGAAGGACCCCCGCTTAGGGTATAAGGTTTTTTCGAAGAAAAAGGGGAAACAGACGAATTACGGCGATCCTATAGACCTAGATGCTATTTTAAACCCGGGAACAACTAGCTATTCGGCAGCAGCCGGAAGCTCGAAAAACAATAGCATTTATAAGAGCCTTACCTGCTTCTTTTGTAAGAAGGCAGGGCATATTGCTAAAGATTGCTACCGGAAGAAAAATCTAGCTAAAGGAAAGCCGGCGGCTTCTAGAAGCCTTAATACCTTAGAGCAAGGACCTCTTAGGCTCTCTCTACCGCCTTTAAGAGAAGCTCTCGATCCTACGCTTTTTGATAAAGATCCTATAGGCCTTTCTGTATATCCCTACTACGAAAAACGTTTTACGACTATTAGGGATTCTAAGGACAATATAGCACCTATTCTAGACAGCCTAGTTGGGCCCTCTATCGAAGAAGAGGAGGACCTATTTAGATGGTCGGACCCGGACGAGGATCCGGCCGGACCGGAGGACCCGGCCGGCCCGGACAGTCCGGACGCTCCGGACAGCGTGGTAGAGTATCTAGTAATCGACTTAGAGGACGGAGAGATTATAGATAACTCTATAGATAACGCGGGGGTCGGACTAGCACCCCCGGACTCCCCGGACTCCCCGGATTCCTTTGTGGAGTCCGCTCCGGACTTAGAGGGTCCGGAGCCCGGGCCGGAGCCGGACGACGACGACGACGACGACGACATACCCCTAACAACGCAATACGACTCCGAGGAATTCCCTTAAGAAACCTAGTACTAGTACAACCATAGCTAGGCCCCGGAGTTAGAAGATCTCACCGGAGGCTATATACCCGATGCTTATAGCCCCGCTAATACCGAAGAATTCTTAGAGGGCAGCGTAGCTACGGCTGCCCTATGCGACGGCTCGGAGTCCCCTCCTCCTTACCGCGAACTTAAAGACGTTAAGGACCTTCTCGATAGCCTTAACCCGGAATATAGCAGCTGTAGGAAATACCTAGCTGTTACGAACTATTTGGAAGGAGTTATCGAACGAGAAGCCTGGTGATACCCTAGCGCTAAAGATAGGCCCCCGGAGTGCCTTACCGATATAGCCGAAGAGACTTTAGCTTTACTTCGAAGCTATAAGCGCAAAGCAAATCGGCTAGAGGCAATGCTTCTAGATAACGAGCACGAACCCCACGAGGAATTCGGCAGGGAAATTGCATCCCTAGCAGACCTCGTGGAAGAGAAAGAACGCGAGAAGCTTAACCTCCTTACTAGACTAGACCGTCTAGGAGGTTATGTGCCGGAACTACACCTAGAACCCTCTTTTAAGGTCCGGACTCTCTAGGAGGCCCTCCGGAGGCTAGAAGGCGTCTACTGCCTCGCCTTCCGGACCCTCGGACTCGCTTCTTAAGTTAACCGAGACCTACTCAAACGGGTCCGGCAACTATAAGGTCTCCCTTTCGAGACTACGAATTATAGGGTTATAATATAACCTATACCCCGGGGAACTACTAATAGACCTAGCAGTAAGTCTATTAGAGAAGAGCCGGGTTCTACTAGGTTTAAAAGAAAACCCCCTGGGTTTAAAAGAGAACCCCCTAGGTTTAAAAGACAACCCCCGGAGCTTAAAAGAGAGCTTAATCTATATAGACTTAAAAGACAGTCTAGTAGGCTTAAAAGAGAGTCTACTAGGTTTAAGAGAGAACCTAATCCCCTTAAGACTGTTTTAGGGGAGGGGATATAGGGTAATAGCACCCTAACTACTAGGATTTAAAAAACCTCTATTACTAAAAGTAAAAGGGCTACTTACTAGTAATTAAGATCTTCTTATTACTAACAAAACTATTAGGAAGAAGATAACCCTTACGATCAACTACTAAGGGCATAGACTTTCCGCTTTAGTAGATAGCGGATCTATAAGCAACTATATTGCCCCGGAAACGATAAATCGTCTATACCTTCGTTACCGGTAGAAAACCACGCCTTATACGCTATTTATAGCCGAAGGGAAACCCTTTACGTATAATAACGGGAATATTATCTACGAAACTAATCCTTTCGAATATTCTATCGGAAACTTATCGTTTAAAGACCCTTTCGATATCCTATCTATACGATACGATATTATATTAGGACTACCCTTCTTGCAATAATATAACCCTTCTATCGACTGGAATAAAGGCCTTCTAAGGTTTAAAGACGATACCTTGGATATTCCACTCTATAACGAATTAAAGGACTTAACCGGACTAAAAACCTCGGAACTTAATACTAGCCTAGAAAGGCGTAGCCTAGGAATTAAGGAAGTTGCTACCTTATTCGAAGAGGAACTTCCGGACCGATTTAATACGGTCCCGGAACCGCTAAACCTATTATTAGAAGACGCTTTAAATAGCGCCTCTATTAAAGAAACAGAGACGGACCTTAAAGCGGATAGATTTAAGACTATACCGCACGATATCCTCGTTAAATTCGGTGTGATATTTAACGACCTACTAGAGGATAAACTACCGCCTTAAACGCAATAGGATTACGAAATCAACCTTAAAGACGGAGCGAAGCCTTGCTTCCGTAAGATATATAACCTCGATGAATTGCATTTAAAATTGCTTTGGGATTATATCGACGAAAACCTTCGAAAAGGTTATATAAGAGAGTCGAAATTAGAATATCGGGCCCCGGTACTATTTGCTCTGAAAAACAGCAAAGATAAGGTTAAGACTAAGCTATGCATCGACTACCGCTAGCTTAACAACGATACTATTAAAGACCGGACCCCTTTACCCCTTATTGTCGAATTAAGGGATCGATTATCTAAGAAAAGATATTATACGAAAATCGACCTTAAAGTGGCTTATAGCTAGATACGAATTAAGGAAGGAGACGAATATAAGACTGCTTTTAGAACTCGATACGGCTTATACGAATTTTTAATCCTCCCTCTAGGGCTTACGAATGCCCTAGCGACTTTTTAGAAGCGTATTAATAACGCCCTGCACGAACACCTCGATATATTCGTCTTAGCTTATTTAGACGATATAATCGTCTATTTAGACGATTTAGAAACGCATAAACTCGACGTCATAAAGGTGCTTAAGGCTCTCGAAGCAGCCAGCCTTTATATTAAGCTAGAAAAATGCATATTCTACACGCAGGAAGTCGAATTCTTAGGCTATATAATTACCCTAAACACTATACGGATAGACCTGTATAAGTTAGAGGCAAATTAGCGGTTGGCCTGTTCCTTCTACGATTAAGGAAATATAGAGCTTTATAGGCTACGCGAATTACTACCGACCCTTTATAGTGGATTTCTCTAAAGAGTTAATCCCTATACTAGTAGTAATAAAGCTAGCTAGGACGAAACCCTATACCTGGACGGACGAAGCTAATAACGCTTTTATTAAGCTTAAGAACCTATTAACTTCCGCCCTAGTACTATATAGCTACGATGTGGAAAAGCCGTGCGAATTAGAAACCGACGCTTCTAATTTCGCATTAGGTGCGTAGTTAAGCTAAAGGGACGACGATAACATATTGCATCCTATAGCTTTTTACTCTAAAAAGCTAAGTGGGGCAGAGATATATTATCCGATCTACGATAAAGAACTTTTAGCGATTATAAACGCCTTTAAAGAATTTCGGCATTATATTCTAGGGAATTCCTATAAGACGAAGGTCTACATAGACTATAGGAATATTACCTATTTCGCTAGTACGCAGTAGCTTAACGCACGGCAAATCCGTTAGGCAGAGTTCTTAGTAGATTTTAACTACGAAATTCTATATAAGAAGGGAACCGAAAATTCCCGTGCCGACGCTATTAGTCGACGTCCCGACTATAATACGAAGATCGAACCTTATAACGAACGGCTTTTATATCTTAATACGGAAGGCAACTACTAGCAGTAATTACTCGATGCCGTATTTAAGATCGAAGGAGATAATTCTATTTTAGAATTACTTAAAAGCACTTATAAGGATACCGATTTTAGTAGGTTTAAGAAGCATATAACCTAGGAAAACGACCTCGCCTACTATAAGGGAAAGTTATTCCTTACGCCTAATAGCGAGGCAACGATTATAAAGGATTTTTACGAAAGCCCGATATACAGCTACTAAGGGATATCCCGGACTTATAATCGAATTCGGAATTACTACAATACGTATAATCTTCGCCGTAAAATTCAGAAGATTATTAAGGCATGCGATACTTATAATAAAGCTAAGGCTGCACGGCATAAGCCCTACGGAAATCTATAGCCTATAGAGACCCTTAAATTACCTTAGGAATCTATTGCTATAGACTTTATTACGAAGTTACTAAAATCTATCGAACCTATAATAAATATAGAATACGACTCTATATTAGTTATAGTAGACCGCCTTACGAAATACGGTTATTTTATTCCGATTAAAGAAGCTATATCGGCTGAGAAATTATCTTACGTCTTTATAAGATATATTCTAGCCGATAGAGGTCTACTAAAAACCCTAATTACGGATAGGGACCGAAAGTTTATATCACACTTTTGGCAGAGCCTTATGCGAGCTCTAGGAACTAAGCATAAATTATCTACTGCTTATTACCCTATTACCGACGGAATTACGGAACGGCTAAACTAGACCTTAAAGCAATACCTTCGAAGCTATATTAACTACCAGTAAGACGACTAGCTAGTTAGGCTACTAATAGCCCAGTTAGCTTATAATACTTCGGTATCGGAACCTATATAGCAAACGCCAGCCTTTGCGAATTACGGATTTACGCCCGAAGCCTATAGGTCTTCCCTACCGGAAGTTATAGCCGAAAAAGCTATCTTAAGCTCCGAGCAGCTAAGAAGCTTACATTCCGGTATTAAAGACGAGCTCGACTTTATAAAGGAGCGAATGACTTATTATTATAATAAGAAGACCGAAAAGGAACCTACTTTTAATAAGGGCGATAAAGTCTACCTTATTAAGAAGAATATTACTTCTAATAGGCCTAACAATTCGTTAGACTATAAGAAGATAGGACTTTTTCTTATATAGGAGAAATTCTCCGACTTAACCTATAAGCTAGACCTACTAACGGCTATGCTTATACATCCCGTTTTTTACGTTTCGCTACTCGAATTAGCGCTTAAGAATAGCCGCCTAGCGAAAGATATCGATATACTAGTCGAAGAAGACGAATACGAAGTCGAAGAGATTTTATCTAAGAAGATAGAAAACGGCTAGTATTTCTATCTTATAAAGTAGAAGAATTATCCTTCTTCCGATAATACGTAGGAACCTATTAAGCATCTTAAGAACGCTCTTAAGAAGATTAAAGCCTATAATAAATCTAACCCTTAGGTATAAGGGAAGAGGAGTTTAAGGGTTTAAAGGTTTAACCCCCCTTAGGAAGGGTAATGTGTTATAGAACTACTAATCTAGGTTCCTAGTTTACTTTCTTTTTTCTAAAGTATAGGACGACTTAAGTACTAAGGGACTTAAGTACGGAAATACTTAGTACGAGGGTACTAGGGTACTTAGTACTTCGGTACTTAGTACTTTATGACTTAGCATAAAGATGTTCGCCCCGGACTTACCTATTATCCGGTTATACCCCTTTTCGGCCTAAGACACACCCCTTTTTCGAACCTAAGTCCCTTAGGACTTAGCTTCCTTAGGTACGGGACGTACTACGCAGCTACGGTTACGCCGACGATCTTATTAAGCACCCTTGCCTAATAAGACCCGATGATTGGCTCGATGCCCCGCATAATAGACCGACACCTAGACTACCGGGAGCTATAGGCCTAATATAGCCCTCCCGGCTTTCGGGACTAATTATTTATCTAATCCTCCGCATAAGGAGGTCACACGACTTATATCGTGTGACCTACCTACATAACATTATGCACGTAGTGCATAAATAGACCCACATAACCTAGATTAGTCTATAAGGGCTTTAGAACGACGCGGGAGGCAGCCTTTTCGAGGTTAGCCGACCTACATAGCCCTTACGTAGCCCCGGGGACCCGCATTAGCTCGGGGCAGTGTAAGGGATACGTGGCAGAAGGTGCTAGAAGGAAAGGGACGTACCGGGACCGTCTAGACGGACGGGAAGAGCTATATAAAGGAACTTTAGTCCGCCCTTCCTTAGGCTCTCCTTCCTTCCTTTCTTCTTTAGCTTTTATCACAGTTTTAGTTTAACTGCCTACTAAGTAACCTACACCTCTTCTAGTAGTGCCCTTAGTGCTCTAGCCTCGACTACCCCTACTTGCTTAGACTTAGCCAGCCGGTCTAGTATAAGTGACCCTAAGTGCTCCTCTACTTACTATTCCGCCCCTATAGCTTTTAAGGATAAATAACGCCCTCTATTAGTCTTTAACTATTAGAGACTTAGTCCGGTTAGACTATCTTCTGTCTTCTAACCGTTCTATCACACTCTATCTAAGTGATTTAGTTATCTTCTAGCTATTTAAGCTAGTTAGCTTACTATCGAGACTACTAACGCATTTTACCGCGAAGTTCTTTACGTAAGTCGTTAAGGTAAGTATTAAAGACTTTGTTTTAGCGGGTTATATTTTAGTCTACCTATCTTCTTAAGCTAGCGACTAAACTAGTCCTATTCGGCTTAAGGCCGATAATCGAGCTTGCTATAGAGCCCCGGCGAGAGCTTCGGTCTACTCCTAGTTTATCCTTAGACGGCGAATTCGGCGGCAACGCTACCGACATACTATGCAACGTTAGGC
Organism: Ophiocordyceps sinensis; assembly: GCA_012934285.1. Classification (NCBI taxonomy): domain Eukaryota; kingdom Fungi; phylum Ascomycota; class Sordariomycetes; order Hypocreales; family Ophiocordycipitaceae; genus Ophiocordyceps; species Ophiocordyceps sinensis. The sequence goes on along the minus strand of JAAVMX010000006.1, from coordinate 3,857,638 downwards.
GAAAGAAAAATAGGGTAGAACGTAAGTTTAAGGTAATACAATAGGTCTACGTAGCGTAAACGCTAGGGTGCGTAGTTCGTCCGATTCTTAAAGAGGCTAAGGTTCGCTCTTTAAAAATATATATTTTTAAGGCCTTTTAATAGTCGGATTAAGTGCACAACAGAGAGTCTCTAAGCTCCCGGCTTAGAAGCTTCGTTAAGACTATATTCTGTGTGTATTAATTAAATAGCTAAGGTTGTAGGCGCTTAGGGCTTTAGGAAAACCCTGCAGCGGGGCGCTGACTAAGGCGCCCACCCAATAGGGATCCTCACGGGGTCGCGTAGAAAAAGTAGAGAACTTAGGTATTTGTCGTGCAAATAGCAATTTCGTGTCATGCAAATAGCAATACTCTTTATAATAGTATCGTAATATTTACGCCCGCGTTATATTCTTATAAACGCGCGAGTATAAAACATAACGCTTAAAAGCTTATCTCTATCCTATCTATTTTTCGTATATCCGCTTCGACTGACCTAGCTAGCATTATCAGGGCGAAAAGCGCCTTAGCGGGATGTATAGATAGAGTCTGTCTTTGTAGTGCACCTGTCTGTGGCCCCTGGACGACTGTGTACGTATTCGGCACCTTGAAGCTTTGGACAAGCACATGCTCGACTTCATAGCATCGATCCGTCGGCGCGAACGACGTGCTGCTGGGAACGACAGTTTGCTGCAGCCTAGTGATCCCCGGTGACGATGAAGCTAAAGGTGAAATGCCGGCATTTGCGACTTGGACGGAGATACCAGGACGGTAAGATGGGCTAGTCGGCAGCAAGGGGAAAGGCACATTGTGCTGTGGAAGTTGTGGAGGCGAAGAGGGCAGTTCCGGCGAATCGTCGGGGACCACTGGTCGATTTCGAGGGGGCGTTCTGACCGTGCCTGGACTGTCATCTCCAAGCATTCGCTTCCTTGGTGTGGGTATTGTGTGAGCATCCCCATCGTGCTCATCGATGCCTGGAATCGAGGTATCAGAACTACTAAACCCGAACTGCAATTCGCTATCCGGCTTTACTGGTTGTGTGAACGAACGGAGTCCCCGCTGACGTGTAGAGCGAGGGGTTGCGTCTTCTTCTCGTAAAAACTGAGCGACCACTAGCTCGTTGTCAGAAAGGACGAAACCGAAGCGTGTGCGGAGCATTGTGCAATAATGCTGCACTTGAGCAAGGGATCCGCGGCGACAAGACACGGTTCCCGGCACGAATTGCGCGACCTCTAGAGGGCGATCCCTGCGTCTCGCAATCTTGGTGTCTCCGACGACGAGAATCTTGCCTTCCGATGCGAGATCTTCGAGATCCGAGAATGGCTTGCTCCCTAGGCTAAAGTCTCCTTCGACAACGACCCAGTCCGGACGTATGGTAGTTGCCTTGCCGTCCGTGTCATCAGGGTTATAACTGTCAAAGGAACCCGGACTGACCACGATGGTGATCGCGGGTAGCTGTGACGCGGTAGTAGCAACATGAAGAGCATAATTAACGCGGGATATCATCGTCCTGTGGAATAACGCCTCGAGCTGTCTTTCGCAGTAAATGAGGCGTTCAAATTCCGATATCCAAGCAGGCCTCCAATGGTTTTCGAATGTTCTTGCAAGATGAGTTACAAGACTGTCGCTGGAGTCGATATCTTCTTGTGTGAACGTGCGCCATGACTCAACAGACGCCAACACGTCATAGCGGTCGTCCTTAGCAGAGTCATTCCGAGAACAGATGGCATGCCGAAGCTCTTCTAAGCCAGCTCGTGGCTCGAGGAAGTCTTTAATTGTTTGCATATCTGCGAGCACCCTTGACGAAGAACGTGTGTGAATTTGTGAATTGAGGTCCGTTCGGGTGTGGGCCCCAGTTCGGTCTAGTCCTAGTAGCGCGGATAAATATTTCTCCGAAACCCTCGTTGTCCGACGTCCGACAAAAATCACGCAATCAAAACAAACCGCAAAACGCCCAAGCAAGCAGACAGCGGAAGATGGACCATCGCCACCAACCATCGCAACATGAGCAACCTTCTCGCCCCAGAAGTTTCAGATCAACGGCTACAGACCGTCGTGTCCATGAGGTATATCCTGCGCCCGCCTTTCGGATTCCGTGCTGACGCTAGAGGTCCAGTTCAAGCCCGACAACCAAGCACAATTCAACATAGAAGTACAAGTCTTCTCCGTCGTTGGCAACTCTCATTCGCTTTCTCGGAAAGCGCCTCGACTCGTCGATATACGTCGCCAGTCTCGCAAGCTAGTGTTTGAGTATCCTCGACTGCACTGGCGGCCGCTATATAAACGGGCACGGGAATGTGACGAACCGACTCTCCTTCATCTTAAAGAGCTCCTCTGCGAGACCATCAACGAGCTGTACGACAATGATGTGGCATATCCTGTTCGACGAGACGCTATCTTCCTAGTCAAACGATCCAAACAATCCGCCAATCAGTCGTATCGATGGGATATTTTCCTCGGCGGCTGGCAGCAGTGTACCCTGCGAAACCAAGCGGGCACGGCCGAATGGAACAAGCAGAGGAAAATGCAACTTGACGGAATCGAACTCTTGTTTAAGCCGTTACTAGCGCACGCCTGGCGGCAACTGCATGGCGATCACGAACGTGAGCCAATCTTAGGGCAAGTAAATTATCGCGGTGTTCTGCCGGTCGGTCTCCAAGAAGACGCTGCTGAATCTATAGATTGGAAGGACGAAATGGCTATTAGAATACGAGAAAAAGACTTGTTATAGAGATAGACGAGGAAGGGAAGGGTCTAAAAGTCGACTGTATAATGCTTTTAACCTACTTACCTGCATGTAATTCCTATAAATTTCGCTTCGTTCCGGAATTTAGTAAAAGCAAAATTCGTTCTTACGTTATATTTAATAATATTTAGTAGACCGAGATATATATTAATCTATAACACACGTAGTATTTCCTATATATCTTTTGCAGGTATTAATAGTAGGAATCTTACTCTTTAGAATAAAGGTACTAAATCTACTGCGTATAGCACTAGTCGTTATAGGTTTCCGAGGTATATAACGTTAATAATAATCTCGTAAGTTAAATTCTCGATTATCTTATAGTATAAATTTAAATCGTCTTAAAGACTAAGAGTATATCTAGCATTAATAGCAAAATTTAAAAATAGTTTTAAGTCTACTAATTAATATATTATTATATCCTACTTAACGTAGTAGATAATATAGTCTTATAACTACGGGATATCTAAAGCGACGATAGAGCGTGCGGATCTTACTCTCCGTAAGGAAGTTAATTAATTCCTTATCCTTAGAAAGAAAGAACTATAGATATCCCTATTTTCGTACTATAGGGACTACGCCTCGACTAATAATTATATCTATTATTAAGCAAAGCTTGCTTTACGCTACGAAGAACATAGAATGTGTGTAAGTTACGGTAAGCCGCTTTGCTTACTTAATATATATAGTAAGCTTTTTTATTATAAGGGTCCCTTATATTAACGAAGTACGGCTACTAGCTAGCCCTAAATAACACGCTATAATTGGCTAAAGTCTAAAAATTTAGTGCGCTTATTAGCTATATTTCTCCCGCGGTTTAACCGGCTAAAAATCCCACGGTTTCTATTAGTAGTACGTCCCGTAGGGCTTATCCCGATATATTAACTAATAAAATCCAACACGGTTATTAGCTGCTATATTCTTCTGCCGGGGTTTAACCGTATTTCGCGATAAGTAGGAAAAAACAACGTAAATAACAACGCGCCTTTATTACGGCTTCTTTATTACGGTTTGCAATAGCTCCTATAGCAGTAGCCCCCCCGCCTCCGCCTCCGCCTCTATAACCGCTTGCTAGCCGCGATAACGACATTTATGCTTTACCCGATCGTCGTTGCCCCTATTATCGCGTATCTAAGCCTTATAATTAATTTATCTACCTTAAAGACCTAACGAAATGGACTATAAAATGCCTTATATATCGCTAGGGATATTCTACTTCTATATACTGCCCCTTCCCTTTCTACGTCCTGCTCTACTAATTATTCTTAGGCTCGAGGCCTCCTTACGCCTATTCGTACGAACTCGACTTTATATAATTTATATAAGCGAACGGCAAGCAAAGTATAGTCCCTCGAGATATAAAGCCCGCGCTCTCCTCGCTTGCCTTTACTATACCCTCGCCCTAAGTCTCCCGGGCTCCCGATAGGCGGAATACAGTCACCTAGGCTCCCGATAGGCGGAATACAGTCACCCGGTCTCCTAGCAGGCGGAATATAGAGCCCGCGTTATTGCAATAAGTATTGGTAGGTGATTTACTTAGATTAATCTAAATAAAGGGGGTTGTATTAGTTGTAGTTGTATCTAATCTAGCTAGAGAAGGGGGAACAAAGGGGCCCCTTTATACCCGTCTGCCGGGGTCCCTCTATAGAGCCTGCTATGCCTTAACAATGCATTGTTAAGGCCTACGCTAGGGCTTACTGCTCTCGTTATAACGATGCCCTTAGCTAATAACCCGGTTATTAACTATATAGGTCACGTGGCGTTATACGCCGCGTGGTTATAACCCCTATTGCCCCTTTCCTATATATAGTCGGCAATGTAGTTACGACTCTATCCCTTAGTTATATAACTATATTCCTATACTAGCATAGCAGTCTTTCTTTCTAACTGCTAAGCAACCTTCCTAATCGTAAGGATAACGCGTATTAGACTAAAGGGGTCTAATAAATACAATACATAAGTATAAATAAAAGAGAGTCTTAAAAAGGGAACTTAGGGGCGTAAAACGTATGCCTCTATCCGAATAGTTAAGCTATTATTGTCTATAAAGCGTTCGAGGGCTTAGTTCGGTAATGCCTTTGTTATAGCATCGGCTAGGTTATTATCGCCGTTAATCTAACGGATCTCTATAATCTCTCGTTGCTTATATAACTATCGAAGAGACATAATATTAATTATTAATCTCTTCTCCTTAGTTATCCCGCGCTTTACGAGGCATTTATAGAGCGAATACGAATCTATACAGATGATTAATTAGATATTCGGTAGCTTAAGCCGGTCGGTGATAATCTTTAACGTAGTTACTAAGGCGATCCTAAGGTTAACGCCGTTAACTATACCGTATATCTTAGAAGCTAGCACGCTTCGGGTAACTCTCTTATACTTTGTCGAACTCTAGTAGATAATGTTTCCTATAACCTTAAACTAGTTATTAGACCTTTCGGTCTTATTAACTAATGCAATAATAAAGCCTAGTTGCGAGGATAGGTCTTTATTATTAGCAAACAACCTATCTATAAATACTATTAGCTTCGCCTTTATAAGATTAATTAGTTTATATATTAAAGCTCTGCTTTAGTAGTCTATTTGCTACTTAAGTCGCTTATTTAAGATTATATAATCCTTATCATCCGGGTTCTACACTTATACCGTAACCGAGATATCGAATGCTACTTCCGGTTAGCACACCGAGGCTATATAGGCTCTACGAGCACGTTGTTTTAGGTACTATTGTGTATAGTCTAGAGCCTTAACATCGATTCGGTCGATCCGGGCGGCTTATCCTTTCTATTAGAGTAGGAGTATCTTATCCTATTGTAAGCTTACCTTCGCGCCGTTGAAATCCGTAATGGAGCCCTAAGTCATCGTGGTTTTCGGCTTCGCCTTAAATTATGCCTCTCGGAGCTTTTCTTCTTTAGCGGCCGAAAAACTCATTGTTCTAAGCATAAGGGTATCGTCCGTTTATATCTTAATAATGCTAAAGTATTCTAGTCCTATATTAGATATTAAAAGGCAAAAGTCGAAGGTCGATATCGCTATATCGAGGCCCTCGATATAGTGCTTCTAATACGTATTAAACTAATAGACTCCCGATTCTACGATGCTATATAAGGGTCTAATAACTCGGATAATTATATCGGGTGGATACTTCCCTTGCAATTCGGCGGGGAGACGTGTTAAGACCGTTCGAAAGAGCTCTATATTCGCCTAAGGATATGCCTAAGTAATGTCTTAAAGGGATAACGTTATCCTATAGCGTATAAGGCTAGGAGCAAGGGCTAAGATTAGTCGTTAGCTAACGCGTTAGATTATCGGGGACTACGTTAGTAAGAAAGCCTTCTCCTTATTATTATAACCTTAGACGATAAGCCTTAATTTCTTATATAGCTTAGTGTCTTTGCTTTTAACCTCTCGAACTATACGGGAGTTAAAGATACGGTAGCCGCTATAAATAGCTTCGTTATACCGTTCGAAACTAAATACTCCTTATGCTATAAGGTTATCGATCTCCGTGCTATCTAACGCTTCGAATAGTGCTCCTAGGGTCGTAATAGCGCCTTTAGATTAAAGCTTAACGGCTAGCTTATAGGCCTCTTCCTCCTTTTTTATCGTAAAGGCCTCGTCCGCTTCTTTATCGCTTAAATCGTTAAGATCTATATCGTTCTCGTTATCTTCTAGGTTATCCTCTACGTCTAGTCCTTCTATAATTAAATGCCTAGCCTTATTCTTCGATCCGGGCGGGCGTCCTTGCTTACGGGGTATTAGGGGGTCCGGTCGGGCGGGTTCGTCCGGCTACTCGGATTCTAATACCGGGAGGTCGTTAAGCATTTAATTATAATAATACGGTTATACTAGCGTATATCTAAAGACCTAAGGTCTATTAACTATATCGATCGTAATATTATGCCCGTTAATAGCTATAATCTTAAACAGTCCTTACTATCCTAACGTCTCCCTCTATACGCGGACTTCGCTTTAGAGAGGAAGGGCAAGTGTATTCGCCGTATTTAGACCGTTGCGGCTATATAATACAGCCTAGACCTATCTTTTAGCCGTAAGCTGCCTAAGTGCCTTTATTGCTTTCTATACTATAGCTGCTTGTTTAAAGGTCGTTAGTAACGGCGGCGAATTAAGAGTTATCCTAGGATATACTCCGAATATAAGCAACGTAGGTACTAGTCCGTTCGGTCTAGCAGTATCGTTAATAGCTTTAATAGCCGTCTAAAGAACTGCCTTAAGGGAGGTAAAACTGCCTATTTCTACGAAAAGGATATTAAAAGCTCGGCGTAAAGGGGCATAATACCTCTTAACCTTACCGATAGACTAGTATGCTTTAATAGGGACTTATATATATATAATCCCTATAATACGGGCTTCGTTTCGGAATTCTACCGCCGCGAAGTTCGTGCCGGCATTATGTTTAATAATATTAGGGGGACTAAGGTATATATTAATCTAAAGGGCTCGAAGAGTCTCTTATATATCCTTAGCTAATATAGAAGGAAGGAATCGAGCGCTTTAAAAGGCCGTCGATACGTTAATAATATATAATACCGGGCGTTATACCGAATTCGGGACGTCTAAGTATATTATATTAACGATAACCTTATAATTAAAGTCTTAGTTATCTTGAAGGTTAAACTTAAACCGTTTTAGGGTAGGCGAATGCATTTAGCAATAGTAATATAGTTCCGAGATATTCTCTAGAGTGCTAAGAGATATATCGCCGTAGCCTGCTTGCTTTAATAGGTTATATAGTCTAGCTATAGCAGGATATCCGAATCGAAGGTATAGGGTCTTAATTTCCGTTTCTATAAGGAATACAGTCGATTGTTTACTCTTCCCGAGGAAGAACTAAGGGTGTCCCTATTTCCTAACCACCGGGATGTCTGCCTTAGGGCCGGTAAGGGTGTTCGTCGTGTTATTAAAGAACACGCCTAGCCTATCTATATCCGCGAGATATAGTAGGAAAAGGGTCGAAGTTTCTAGCATATAAAATATAATCCTTCTAATCGGAGTAATAAGATTGATTAATCCTAGAGACCTTATAATAGTGCCGGGGCCGAACCTAATTGATTCTTAGCCTACGGTCGATATGTCTAAACGGACGGAAGGGTTTTCTTATTAGAGGGCTATATACTATTCTTATCCGGCTGTTAAGACCTTTACTACTCCCGTATCGATTAGGATGCCTTAAAAATAGAGCTTTAAGTAGCGGTCGTCGATAAGAAACTAGTCGGCCGAGACTATTAGTTCTATGCCGTAGACGTTATCTCCTGTGATAAGGTGGTTAAAAGCTATTTAATAAAGCATTTAACTAGCTTACTACTATTCTAGCTTATTATCCTCGCTATACTCTTCCTCCTTATCGTCCTTATAGCCTTTATAGCCTGCTAAATAGGCCGTAATGTTCGGGGAAACGCCGGTATATAGACAATGCGAGAGATATTAGTCCTTAGCTTTCCGCCGTTCCTCTATAGAATGTTTCGTAGACTAATATCCCTCTTTTCTATATACGAAGCACTTCTTAGTCTAGGTCTTATTGCCGTATCCTTAACCGTAGCCTCCTCTACCGCGAGGTCGATAGCCTTATCCGGAGCCTCGCGAGCGAAATCCTCCGTTGCTTCTACTGCGATTATAAGTATACCTACGGTCTATGTAAAACTAACCATTAGGGTTCCTCGAATTGTATTTATAATTTGTATCTATCCTATCGTTATTACGATATCGGTCTTAAATAAATTAGCGTAAGGCATTTCTCGCCTATCGTGCGAGGTACGTCGTAAGGGAAGCTCGGAGGTCGGCATAGAGCTCCTTAGCCTCCTTAGCCTATTTAAAGAAGGCACCTTCGAGTTCCGGGACACCTTAGCACGTGTTATAGCACTAGGTGATAGCTAGATAACCTTATTGTTCTATAAAGAGGAGAAGAACTATAGAGGCTAAGGGCTCGTTTATATATAGGACTATATATTACGTAGCATATCACTATATACTAAATTATATAATATAGTACTATAATAGTACTCCCCCTCTCAAGACGATTTAGTCCTTAAATCGCTAAGAAATGTTATTTTCGCTAGAAATCCGTATATAATAAAGGAATCTTTTATAGGCGGGCTTAATCTAAGGGGCCCGGCTTATTTAGGTTGCATCTATAGAAGCGTTAAATAGCTTTAGGGCAACCTCTCAGGTTATCTTCGGGCTATTAGGTCGGTTCTTAGTAATATTTCTATTTAATTAGATAAGTTAGGATTAAGGCTTCGTTATCGTATACGTTAAGGATCTTCTTAAATTCCTATATTTCTTTAATATTGCCGTCGTTATCGCGTTCTACGATACGGCCTACAACGTTGCGTCGTTCCTCTTAATTAATTTATGCTTAGCCCGGTATTATTTCCATTGTCTAGAGCCGCACCTTTAACGTATAGAAAGACTTATTAACTCGGATGTGCTTTAGGAGGTCGATAACTATAGCGCCGCGGTAGACCTTAAGAATAAGATAAGGACCGTCCTATTTATCGTCCTATTTTTTCTTCGGGCGATTAGTAGTTATATTCTCTAATAAAACTATAACTATATCACCGGGTCGGAAGAGAAAGCCTTCGTCCCGCTTTATATTACTATTATCCTTATATTTCTATTATAAGGCTCGTATAAGAGCTTAAAGCTAAATAAGGATACGGTCGAATCGACTAGCTATTGCGTCCGCGCGAAGGAATTCCTTCTTTGCTTATAATAAGAGCGTTAGGGGTCTAGGGCCTATAGGTTTAATGCCGAGACGAGGATTAAAGCCGTAGTTAGCGAAGAATAGAGAAATACCGGTTGTTTCGTTTACTTAATTATTCGTTGCGAATTCCGCGAGCGGGAGCTAGTCGACCTAGTTATCTTAGGTAAAGCTAATATAGGCTCGAATGTATTTATTTATCGTAGCGTTAACGATTTCGGTTTAACCGTTAGTCTTTAGGTGCTATGCTAAGCTTAGTTTTAACGTTATTCTTAAACGAGTGCTAAGCTATCGCTAAAAATTAGAGATAAACTAAGTGCCTTAGTCGGAGATAATAGTATCGGGTGCTCTATATAAGCGATAGACTACGTAGATAAAGGAGTTAATTAGTTCTTCTATAGAAAGGCCGGTAATAGGGACGAAATATCTTATCTTCGTAAGCTTATTAACTATCGTAAGTATATTCTTATAAGTCTTCTCGTTTTAAGTGCACTTAGGGAGTATCGTGATATAATTAATTAATATATCGGCCTATAGTTATACCGGTAGAGCGAGGGGTTTTAGGAATCTAAAGGGAGATAAGCGGGGGGTCTTAGTCTAAAGATAGAGAGTATAGTCTTTAATAAACGTAGCGGCGAAGTAAGAAATCCTCGGCTATTAGTATATTCGGTTTAATAGATTAAGGGTTTTTACCCTCCTTAGGTATCCTACTAGGCTACTGCTATAGGATCGATAAACGACTTTAAGGCGGAGATCCGGAGTATCGGGAACGAAGAGCCGGTCGCGGAAAAAGATACGTCTGTTAATTAATTAATATTCGGATATATCGCAACGTAAGAGCTTTCGGATATATTTTAGCTAGCGTTAGGCGTATAGATCCCAAAGTATCGCTACTATATCCTAGGCAAGATTATCTTATTAGTATGCTTCGTAGATAAGCTTATTAAGTGATTTACTAGCTGCGTTTAGTCTAAGGGCGGCGACTATATTAAGGTCCTCCTTTAAGGCATAGGAATCGGTTAAGAGTTCTTCTAGGATAGTTAGGTTGACTTTCTCTTTAGGGATAACTACCTAATTTCGATAGAGGAGTCTATCGTCGTCTACGGTAGCTAGTCTATCGCCGGGGAGCCTACTAAGAGCATTTAGAAGAATTGCCTTATTACTTAAGCGGTATATAATTACGAAGTTAAACTAGGAAAGGAACTCGGCCTAGCGCACTTATCGTTAGTTAAGTTGCTTTATAGATATAAACATCTAAAGATTCTTATAGTCTATAATAACGTCGAACGCCTCGGTAGTCCCTTAGAGTTTTAAGCGCTATTCCTTAAGCGCTTTAACAATTGCTAATAGCTCTTTATTATAGATCTTATAGTTGTACTTAAGGGCAGTATGCTTTAACGAAAAAAACGCAATAGGGTAAAGATATCCGTCGTCCCCGGTCTATAAAAGGACTCCTCCTAAGGCCTAATTTAAGGCGTTAGTTTTAATAACTGTTTTCTTCGAGTAGTTAAAATAGGCTAAGACCGGGGCAGTAGTAAAAGCAAGTTTAAGGGCCTTAAACGCGGCAGCTTATTTAAGTCCCTAAGACTAATAGGAATCCTTTCGAAGTAGCGTAGTTATCGGGGAGATAACACTAGAGTATCCTTTAATAAAACGACGGTAGAAGTTTATAAACCTAAGAAACTACTAAAGTTCTTTTACTAAAGTTAGGGTATTTTAAGCCGTAATTATATATACCTTCTTAAGGTCTATGCTTATGCCCGATGTTAAGATAATTAATCTAAGGTACTTAGTCTTCGTCGTATAAAACTCTAACTTCCCGATATCGATTTAAAGCCCTACGTTGCTTAAGCGTTAGATAACTATTCGCACGTAGTTTTCGTATTCCGTCCTAGTCTTTAAAAAGACTAGTATATTATTAAGATATACTATATAAAAGTCATTAAGGGCATTATAAAGCACGTGATTAATATAGTTCTAGAAGGTCGACGGCGCGTTATAAAGGTCGAAGGGGGTAACTAGCATCTCGAATAGTCCGAAGCGTATAATAAATACTATAAGCTATTTATAACCCTTAGCGATTCGAATACGGTTAAATATAGCAATTACGTCTAGCTTTATATAAAACTTAGCGTCGTAGAGAGAATCTAGTGTTTCGTAGATTAAAGGCAAGGGATATCGATTCTTAACTATAACCTAATTTAAACCTCGGTAGTTATAATAGATATAGACACTACCGCCCGGTTTATAAGCGAGGATTAATAGCGCCGCGGCTAGAGAAAAAGACTCCCGAATAAAGCCTTTATTAAGCATATCGTTAATCTACTTCTTAATATAGTAGAGTTCTATAGGTAATATAGGCCGAATTCTATAGTACGGAGCTTACTTACTAAGTGTAAGTTCGATCTTATAATCCTAGGGGCGGTATAAGGGGAGCTCGTTTGCATTCTTTAAAAGAAATAAGGAAGCTTATCCTAGAACTCTTTTAGGAGCTTCTTTAGGATATCTGCCTTTATGACTTCCGGTTTTACTTAGAGGAATTTTTCTACGTCGGCCTTATCGACCCTCCGAAATAGAGATTCGGAATTAGCTATATCCCGGAGGTTTATCTAAAGGAAATTATAAAAACGTTCGGGGAAGGCGGCTTAAGCTACCTCTATTATATAGTCCTTAGTAATAACGCGTTAGAAAGAGGTTTCGGATAGTTCCGGGACCTTAACTAAGCCTACTAGGAGTTCGTTAAGGAGTCGTAGATTTTCTCCCTCCTCGACTAGCTTAGCTAATTTAGATATACTAATTCGCATCGCTTAGACACTATCCTATTTATAGAATTAAACGAAGTTAACTACTCGTACGTAGCGGATATCGTTTATATCTAAAGGCATTTAATCTTCCTATCGTATACGCCGGCGGGGGCGTCTCGTTTAGCCCTATCGGGCGGGGACGTAGCGACGGCCGGCGGTAAGGCGAATAAGGAGTAAGCGAGCTACTAAAGTAGTCTACGGCGGAATAGCCTTAAAGGCTTAAGTCTTAGGGGAATCCGGAGGGCTAATCGGGGATATTAAGCAGGCGGTTTCCTAGGCGAATAGCTATATCCTATATCAGGGATATCGAATCGGTTAGCTAAGGTTTAAGGGGTGCGATACCTGCTTAGGTAGACATTCCTTAGTAGATAAGTCTATAGATATATAACTTCCCGGTAGGATAGTCTAGTCTTCTAGGATATTAGTCTCTTCCTATCGAAAAGGAATTTCCGGCACTTCTTCTATCGTTATAAGGACCCTTTATTTCGGAGTAAACGTCGGAGTTATTTAAATCTCTATAACGTTAGAAAAATATACTTTCCGACGTAACTAATGCCCTCCGGGCGTAGGAGTAATAGGAGTCCTAAGAGCTATCCTATCCTCGGCTATTATACTTAAAGATAGGCAGTATCTTATGCAGTAATCGGAATCGAAGCGGACCTAAAGAGATTTCTAAAGCATAGTTAGTTCGTATTCCTAAAGCTAAAGGATGCCTAAGATAATCGGGGTAGAAGGTAATAGGTTTATAACGAAGAAGAGCATAAGTTCTATATGCTTGCTAATAGTTATTCGGGCTATAAAGTAGTCCGTTATCTATATTAAGGGTATACTATCGGCTAGTCGAAGCGGTCGAGGTTTAAGGAGCTTCTTTATAGTAACGTTATATTTCCGTACTATAGCGTAAAGATCGGCGAACGCTACGGTAGTATAGCTAGAATCTATAAAGGATAACGTATTAATATAGTAAAGGGACTAAAGGTTATACGTAGAGGAGAGACGAGTATAGAAAGGATTAACTTTTTATTACTATTCGACGAATTAATCCGAAGATCCGTTCTATCTAAAAGCAACGACTTAATCCTTTTATCCTCCCCTATATATAACCCTTAGGTGCGACTTATTCTAAGGGTATATCTTTTAGCAGTAGCCTTAACGCCGGCCACCCGCCTTATAAATCCGTATCCTTTTCCCTAAGGATACGGCCTTATTCGTAGTCGGCCGTATAGACGAGCTAGCCCTAGCTATACCCGCCGCCGCGGGCGCCTTAAGATCCTCGGCCGAAGCTAGGGGAGGGGGCGCCCCGGCCCTAAAACTAGGGACTACCCTAACGTAAGGGCATTAAGAGCGGATTCGCTATCTTAGCCGGGTCGTAAGCCTCCTTCTAGTGTCTAGGCTCTCCGTAGGCTATATAGAGTTTATTATCGATCTTAAATTATCGTTTAGTATCGGAAAGCCGGTCGAGGTCTATAGGGTTACTATATACGGGTTAGGCTAGGGCGGTCGGGGTAGGGGCAGGTGTAGGCGTCGGCGGGAACTACGAACGGGGGGCGGCCTTCTTCTTAAGCTTCTAACGATAAGCATAGTTAGCGAGATTCTTCGCAAAGATATCTATCTACGCTAACTACTTCTCGTAGTCGGTGTCGGGGATCTTAGTCGGTATATTCTTAACGAGATCGCTTATATCCTTCGATATAAACTTCCGGAGGAGGTCGACTTACTATTCCTTTATCTTCCTTACCTTACGTATATAGGCGTCGAGGTCTACTTTCTAGATCTAATAGTTCTTATCGCCTTAAGGGAAATTGTCGAGGATATTCTTACCGGCTTGCGTTAAGTCTAAAACCTTATACTGCCTGCCTAAAGCTATAAGAAGCGTCGTCGTAGTAGGCTATTCCTACTTCTCTCTCTCGGATAGGTTAGCTATAATAGTAGCTATCCTATCTTTAATAACGTCGTAAGCCCGTTTACTAAGCCTATCGCTAATATAAAGGAGGCAAGCGCCGTCTAAGTCGAACTATATACTATCGCGGAGGAAGACACCCTATATCTTAAGTTCCTAAGCCTCGTACTTACGTTAACGGTCGGAGGTAGACCCCTTTTTAGTAAAGATTAAAGGGTCTACCGTCTTTCGTTTTCCGGACGACTATGCTAGGGTTATTGTCTAAGACTATAATATCTTTATAGTTAAGATCGTAAGGTCCTTAGCCTCGAGAAGTTGCTCCCTCGTAGCTAAGAGCTAATCCTTAGTGGCTAAGAGCTAATCTCGTGTAGTTACGCGTTCCTTTAACCTAGCATTTCGGTTAACCTAAGAGGCCTCCGCTACGCGAAGGGAGCGAAGACTCTCCTCGACATATATAAGAATATATTAGGTATCCGAGCTCTAAAGGTTTTCCTAAGTCTCCTACGCATTAGCGACTAGGACTACGTTATCGAACCTCTTAATCGCCTAAGCGATCTAAGGAAATTTACTAATAAACTCCTTAGCAAAGGCCTTTAGACCGTCGCCTATAGCGTTAGAGGCTATAGGTATATCTACTATAAGGAGGAAGGAGGAGTGTCTAATCTAAGGTGTTTATTAAGGACTATAAAAAAAATTCTATAGGCTATATAGGTTTCTATAGGCTAGGGAAAAAATTCTTAGGGGCTTAAGGGCTTAAGGGAATAATTTCTTAAGGGTTACGCTCGGGTCGCGACGACTAAGGGGATAAGGTAATAGAGCTACTAGGACTATATTTGCAAAGCTAGGGATCGCGACGGGGCGCAATAGGAGATAGAACAAACTATTATAGCACTAGGTGATAGCTAGATAACCTTATTGTTCTATAAAGAGGAGAAGAACTATAGAGGCTAAGGGCTCGTTTATATATAGGACTATATATCACGTAGTATATTACTATATACTATGTTATGTGATATAGTACTATAATAGCACGCCTTAGTAAGATTTACTATAAGCGGGGTTTCGCTTATAAACTTTAGTCCTAGAGCCCGTTAGTAAAGCAATAGCTTATCGATTAGCAACTAAAGCACTTCCGGTAGGCCTTTTTTAAGGTTACTAACCCGAACTTAGTTAAACGTCGTATTAGTCTAATCGGTATAGTACTAAGCCTAAGTCGCTTTAGTATCGAAATATCGTTTAATCTTATCGTATGCGCTTCGGAAGGTAGTCGTCTAGGTGATATTCTCCGTATAGAATCGATCGGCTTATCCCTTTAAGATCTAGGGGAGGAGGGTGTAGAAGAGCCTTAGCTTAATCTTAAGGTTATAACACACGCCTATAAACTTACGGATAGTCTCGTTAAATAGGGCATATAGCTCGCCGGTGTAGCTCTTCTCTTTATCCTATATCTTAACGAACTTAGTCTATACGTCGGGATCTAATAAGACATTTAGAATATCGGCCGGTGGGAGTGCTATATACTCCTTAATGTTATAATTAAATGCTTCGATAGCCTTCGAGGCGATTATTAAAGCAGATAGATCGAGCCTCGGTTTCGCCCTTAGGATATATAACGTTAGTTCCGGGAGAAATAGTAATCGTAGCGCATAAAGCCGATTTATACGATTAAATAGTAGAAATGCTAGTGCATCTATTATAGTTGTGTTCGGATCTTAGTCTAGTTCCGGGGTCGGATCCGTAGTCGTCGCTCGAGCCGGGCCGCTATATTAGAATTAGTGCGAAGTCGGAAAGACTATTAACTAGTTTGTTATAGTCGAGAAAGGATCTTTATCTGCCTAGTCCTAGGCTATTTATTCCTTTTCGTTTCTCCTCTTTTCTTACTTACTAAAGGCCTTTATGCCTATATTAAATACCTCCGTTATAAACTCCTTCTCGTTCTAAGGGAGTAGATTATTAGATTAAAGCATCGTTATATATAATCTAATAAACGGCGTATTCTTTAGTCCTATCGAAACGCCGCGTCTTCGCAATAGTATCTTAAGGACCTTCTTATAGTTATAATCTACCGTATTCTATATAGATTTATTCTATCCTTAGAAATATTCCTAAAATAGGTTAAAGAGCCGTTAACCTTAATAGTAGATAGATACTTCGCCTATTATAATAAACCGGGCTACGAATATTATAACCTCCGCTTTATAAGGATCTTCTATCGTAATCTCTTCTATATCTTAGTATCGTATATCTACCTTTATGCGAGCGGTAAGAGGGATGCCGATCTCCTTTATCTATTGTACAATCGGTTCTAGGCTATTAAAGGGAGCCGGTGCGTTCGTATTCGGTGGTAATCCTGCTATTATTGTTTATTTTTCGGGTTCGTTTAAGGGTTAGTTAGTATCATAAGGGTCTTTACGATAAATATTAAAGCGATTAGTCTTTATTCTAAAGGACGTAACTCTTCCTCCTTAAGGGAAGCAAGCACGGGATTAAGTAGTTATAAGGGTTCGCGATATTGTTTTACGTTATAGACGCACTGCCTATTAACGTTTACTCTTCCTATAATAGGCGAGAACGGGATTAATAGAGAGCTTAGAAGGGCTTATTTACCGTAGAGCTAATATAAATAATCCTTATTCTTAGCATAGATAAACTTCTCTTAGGTATACGCAATAGAACCTTAAGGGTAAAGATACGCGGAAACAGCGTCCGTAAGGAATAAAGATTCTACTACACTTTTAAAGATTAAGATCTATCTCTTCTGCCTTACTGTTCTATAATTAAATCTGTTTAATCACTAATTAGTGTTAGTAGGTAATTCACTTATATTAATCTAAACAAAGGGGGGTTGCATTAGTTATAGTTATATCTAATCTAGCTAGAGAAGGGGGAATAAGGGGGCCCCTTTATACCCGTCTGCCGGGGTCCCTCTATAGAGCCTGCTATGCCTTAACAATGCATTGTTAAGGCCTACGCTAGGGCTTACTGCTCTAGTTATAACGATGCCCTTAGTTAATAACGAGGTTATTGACTATATAGGTTACGTAGCGTTATGCGCCGCGTGGTTATAACCCCTATTGCCCCTTTTCTATATATAGTCGGCAATATAGTTGCGACTCTATCCCTTAGTTATATAACCACATTCCTACACTAAGATATATATTAATCTATAACGCACGTAGTGTTTCCTACGCATCTTTAGCGGATATTAATAGAAGGAATCTTACTGCTTAGAATAAAGTTACTAAATCTACTACGTATAGTACTAGTCGTTATAGGTTTCCGAGGTATATAACGTTAATAATAATCTTATAGTTAAATTCTCGATTATCTTATAGTATGAATTTAAATCGTCTCGGAGCCTAAGAGTGTATCTAGCATTAGTGATAAAATTTAGAAATAGTTTTAAGTCTGCCGATTAATATATTATTATGTCTTGCTTAGCGTAGTAGATAATATAGTCTTATAACTACGGGATGTCTAAACCGACGATAGAGTGTTTAGATCTTAACCTCTATAAGGAAGTTAATTAATTCCTTATCTTTAGAAAGAAAGAACTATAGATATCCCTATTTTCGTATTATAGGAACTACGCCTCGACTAATAATTATGTCTATTGTGTTATTAAAGTATATACTTAATCGGTCTATATCGGCTAAAGAGAGTAAGAAAGGTATAGGTGTCTTTAGAACGTGAAAAGTTATTCTTCTAATCGGTGTTTTAAGGGCAATAGAACTAAGTAAGTTAATAGTATCTCTACTACTAAACTTAATAGAAGCTTATCCTACCGTTAACTTATCGATAGTAATAGAAGGGTCTTCTTTCTATAGGGCAATATACTAGTTAAATCCGGCTATTAATACTTTTGCTATACCTATATTAACTATAATGCCTTAAAAGCGTGTCTTAAAGTATCTTTTATTAATAATAAATTAGTTAGATATAGTAATAGCTTTTTATTTACTATATAAGTCTTCTTTAGTAAGCAGATGTATAAAAGCTTGTTAGTAAATTATTTAACTAGCTTACTATTATCCTATAAAATTAGAGTATTACTATTTGCCTAAGTATAAATCTCTATTCGCCTAAGTGACACTTTGGGAACCCCCCTAAAATGCCCAACCTCCCCCCGCCCAGCCGCGCCCACATAGATATAGTGCGCAGGCTATAGGCTAATTCTTCGCATCGTTAAATCGCATCGTTAAATCGCATCGTTAAATCGCATACATTAAGGAGCCGCGCACGCAGCAGAGGGCACGCAGCAGGGCACGCAGCCGGGCACGAAGCATACATTAAGGAGCCGCACACACAGTAGAGGGCACGCAGCAGGGCACGCAGCAGGGCACGAAGCATACATTAAAGAGCCGCACATACAGTAGAGGGCACGCAGCAGAGGCACGCAGCAGGGCACGCAGCAGAGGGCACGCAGCCGGGAGCCGGGCACGAAGCATACATTAAGGAGCCGCACACACAGCAGAGGGCACGCAGTAGAGGGCACGCAGCAAGGCACGCAGCCGGGAGCCGGGCACGAAGCATACATTAAGGAGCCGCACACACACACAGCAGAGGGCACGCAGCAGAGGGCACGCAGCAAGGCACGCAGCCGGGAGCCGGGCACGAAGCATACATCAAGGAGCCGCACACACACGCAGCAGAGGGCACGCAGCAAGGCACGCAGCAGAGGGCGCGCAGCAAGGCACGCAGTCGGGCACGAAGCATATATCAAGGAGCCGCACATACAGCACAGGGCACGCAGCAGGGCACGCAGCAGGGCACGCAGCAGGGCACGCAGCAGGGCACGCAGCAGGGCACGCAGCAGGGCACGCAGCAGGGCACGCAGCAGGGCACGCAGCAGGGCACGCAGCAGGGCACGCAGCAGGGCACGCAGCAGGGCACGCAGCAGGGCACGCAGCAGGGCACGCAGCAGGGCACGCAGCAGGGCACGCAGCAGGGCACGCAGCAGGGCACGCAGCAGGGCACGCAGCAGGGCACGCAGCAGGGCACGCAGCAGGGCACGCAGCAGGGCACGCAGCCGGGCACGAAGCAGGGCATTAAGGAGCCGCACACACAGTAGAGGGCAAGCAGTAGGGCACGCAGCAAGGCACGCAGCAGGGCACGCAGTAGGGCACGCAGTAGGGCACGCAGTAGAAGGCACGCAGCCGGGAGCGAGCCGTAGACGGATATTTCGTACGAAGTACGTAAAGAATTATTAGTCTACGGCCTACCATAAATGCGCACTGTATTTGTATAGGCGCGGCTAGGCGCGGGGGGGTTAGGCGTTTTCCGGGGTGTACGTAGGCTATAAAAAAAATATTACTTAGGCAAATAGAGACTTATACTTAGGCAAATAGTAATACTCTAAAATTATCGTCGTCTCTTAAGCAAGATTTATTATTAAAGTCTTTTACTATATCGTCTATCTCGTAACCTTTATATTATATTACGTAGGCTATAAAACCTATTATTAGGATGTTCGTAAAGTAGTATTATACGATATACTAGTCCTTCGATTTCTATCGTTCCTCGGGTGTATGTTTAGTTAACTAGCATCTTTATTTTCCGTATATAAAACACTTCTTAGTCTATAGATGATTGCCGTAGTTGCCTCTATAGCTGCTGCGGGCTTAGGACCCTGCTTATAATCTAGTAGCTAATAGGGAGTATCCTCTACGGAATCCTCCGCGGAATCCTCTACGATTAAATAATCGGCCGTAGTTTTATCCTCCTCGTCCTTAGTATCTATATCTTCCGCGGTTATTATTATTATATCTCCGATCCGTATAGAATATTTAGTTATATAGGTCGTAGTTATCCTCTTTAGTATCTTAGTTATTAGACTAATATTCTTAGATAAATTAGTTAGATAAACCGTAAGATAGGTGTGTTTGCAATAAGGATCTTAGGTCGGCAAAAAGTGCTTCGGCATTAGTTAAAGGTTTAAATAGAGCGTACTCTAGTTTAGGAACGCCTCGGCATATATTAATAAGTATAGTTCGTAAGGGAAGATCGCCTATAAAGTCTTTACTAAGTGCCTATTAGCAAAGTTATAATTTATCGAATAAAGCCTTAAGGATTTTATGTAATAGCTTAGCCGGGTATTCTCCTCGCAACTTATAGAAGGTCGTTATTATTTAGTCTATATAATAATATACGTAATTGACTTCTATATTAAAATGTCTCTTAATTATATCGTATGCCTTTTAAAATATCGCTATTTAGTTAATATATTAAATATAATAGGTTTACGCACGTCCTGCGAGGATCCTAGTGAATAAAGCATAGAACTAACTTAGTTTAATTTATAGGTTATAGCATAAGTTTATAAAAACCTAAAGTTTATCGTTAAGTAAGTTATATAGTTCTCGGGTATAGTTCTTATCTTTTATCTAAAGCTTAATAAAGCGTTATTAGACATCTATATTAGCGATAGCATTTAGAATATTATTAGGAGGAAGTCTTATATATGCCTCTAATAGAATAAGGTTAGAGTTATTTAGCTATTTAGTACTAGCCGTAGAACCTTAGTCTATAGGATTTATAAAGAGATTTAAACGATTAAATCGGTGTAATATTAGGTAAATAGTCGTACCTAGAACATTAGTGTTAAATAGCTATTATTCTTATAGAACTATCGGTTGCTGCTTAGATAGAATAGTCCCTTTAGAATCGAATTGCGGAACCGTTAGAAGTGTGTTAAACGTCTATAGTATCTCTAGAACGTTTGCTATAGTCTATAGCATCTCCGGAACGTTTGCTATAGATGCTGCTTTTCCTATTAGAACTGCTTCTAATAGTTAGAAGGGGGTTATTCTAGCGGTAATAGGCGTAGAAGGATATATTGCGTTTTTTTATCTCTATTTTCTTAGTGTATTCGTCCGTGCTATCGTTAAATTTCTATATTATTATATCTTCTATAGGCTATTCTAAGGGTTTCTTAAGTGCTTATAATATTAGGAAGATCGTTGTATAGGATATATTGCTGCGATTAGTGTATATTCCTCTTTTCCTTATTAAAACCTTTAGCGCTCGTTTATAGTCTACGTGTGTTAGACCCTATATATTCGCTATCTATCCTTAGAAGTAGTCTTAGAAGTATAATAGGATCTCGTTTCCTTAAAAATCGATCGACGCTTAGTAGAGGGTAATAAACTTAGCGACGGATATTATAATCGCGATGCCGTTAGTCTCGTCGGGTTTAATACTACTATTTTAATGCTTTACGTTAATATATAGAAAAAGGGATCGGTAGATAGTTATACCTTCTATCTATTCCCTAAGAGTCTCCTCTATAGTATCGGATAAAGGACTAATAGGTTAGTATATCGAAGTTATAATACGTGCTTATCTTTTACGCGGTTGATCGGTGTATTTATAGGGTTCTCTACGAAAAATTTATCGTTCGGCGTTATTAACGCACTTTCTGCTAGTGCTATTCTTTTTCTTCTAAAGCGGTAATCGGTTAGTAAAAAGTTTAAAGAAGATCTATACGCAACCCCTAAGGGCGAGTTAGACTTAGAAGGTAAAGTCTTCTTATTCTTAGCATAGTTATCCTTCTCTAAGTATATAGAATAGGATCGTCGGGCGGAAGCCGTTCGATAAAGATCTATAATACGTTCGAAGGAAGTAAAACTATCTTATCTACCTTACTGTCTATAATTAAGCCTTATAATCACTAATTAGTATTAGTAGGTATCTCGAATATAAATGTAAATATAGGTCTAATAGTCTTATTAGAATTATTAATACCTATCTAGCTAAGGGCTATACTACCTTCTTTATAGATAAGACGAGAGAAAGGTCGGGGCTACCCTCCGGGAAGCCTCGGTAGCTAAGAATAGAAAGGGATCTATAAATAGAAGGCAAAGACGGATGCGTTAGTCGGGGAAGACCTTCCGCGGACGGATCTATCGGGACGACCGTAGAAGTCTATAGAAGGAAGTAGAATTCCATCTATAGAATTCACCTTAGAAGGGAAGTCCTTCTACCGTAGAATTCTATTAGAATTCTATCTATAGAATTTACCTTAGAAGGGAAGTCCTTCTACTATGGAATTCTATCTATAATTCCTATAAGTAATCTCTTAAATTATGTTTTTCGGGCTCCTATTTCGATTAGTATCTTCGTATTTTTAGGATTATTCAATTATACTAATACCGACTAGATACGAGTATCGTAGAAGCTATACGGTAATAATCGTCTTTCTTTAATAATTTCTAGGTAGAAGTCCTCGAGGAGAAATCTTTAAATCTTTAAGAGGGCAAATTAAGTTAATTCAGTTGTATTATATTAATCTTATATATGTGATTAAATGCTTCCTCCTTTCCCTTCCCTTTTATACGCCTAGGTTATGCTAGTACGTTATATAACCCTCTTTTTCCCCCTTATTAAATAGGGGGGGGAATGCCCCGCTAAAATTCTCCCTAGCGCCCTTCTATCTCTAATAAGGGCGCGACTAATGTCGGGGCTTTTTAGCCTTACCTCTTCCTCTACGCTCTCGCGTCTCGGGCGTCTTTCCTATCCTAAGTGCTTAGTCTAGCTAAGTCTCTCTCGACCTCGTTATATATCTTAGTCTATGCTTCGACTCCTATAATCCCTAGGGGCATTAAGGAAATAAACTAATTCGCTCCCTCCTTTATTGCCTAGACTCTTTCGTACGGTTTAACTACTTTGCCTAATGACTTACGGAGACCGAGGGTTATCGCTAGACTAGCCGTTCTTAGTCGGCCTAAGCTATTGCATCCCTACTTATCTTCGATATAGTTCTTATATATGCCTAACCCGTCGACACTTATAATAGGAACCTTAGCGATACCTTTCTTAAAAGAGGTTGTCTAGTTAAGGTCGCTCTGTATTCCCTATCTGCGTTTCTAAGGCGTGCTTAGCTTCGCTAGTCCTTGCTTAGGAGGGATAGGTATCTTTGCTTATAGGCTAAGTGTAATAGTCGGTCGCGAGGTCGGGGCGATAACCTATATCCGTAAGGGTAAATCGATAACTAGCGTAGGTAGAGAAGCATAAGGTAGGCTAGCGAATTAGGCTCTTAAGGCGCTTCCTATACCGCTTAGTGTCCCGCTTAGCTTAGATAATAGGGATAAGTCCTTTAATATCGAAGCTTAAAGGGAGATAACGCTTATAGCGAGTTCCTTAAGTCGTTCTCTCTATATCTAGCGTCTATTGTAAAGGCTTTAGATCTCCCGAGGAATCTATAGGCACTAGTCTACTGCTCGTCCTTAATGTTAAAACTTAGTTATAAACTAGATATTAATTAGGTCGGGTCTGCTATAGATAAGCCTAGAATAGTTAAAGATCCTTACTATAGGGATTCCCTCGATAAGGTATAGTTCTCTTAGTAATATTAAGATTTAATCTTAATATGCGTATTTAAATCCTTTTATCTAGGTCTTTAGTCGGTAGAGGGGTCTGAATCTAAGTAGGCTTAGGTCTTTAATCCCTAATTTATTTCCTACTATAGCGCATAGGGTTATTTTTATCCGTGCTAAGCTTGCTTCGTAAGTATCGGGTTCGTCTTTTAGGAAGAATCCCTAGTCCCTATAAGGGAATTCGGGGACTTAGTACGGTTGCTCCTTTTAGAATTAGTTATCCTATATAATCTTAACGCCTAGGTATACCTTTAGCAGGAACTTAAACAGGATCCCGAGAAGGCCTTTTACCTAGTGTTAAATTATCGTAAGGGTAAGATATCTATATTCCTAACTAAGTTTTTGCTCTATCGTTAAGATGCTAGTAAAAGCGAATAAATACGGGTATCCCGTCTTATATAGTAGCTACCGCTATACTCGTAAGAACCTATATAGTCGAGGTCGTCGTCTACTTTATAAGGCGTTAAAGATAATAAGTTAGCTCTCTCGCCTATCCTATAAAAACCCGATCTAATGTATACTATCGTAGCCTTCGGCGTTAGTAAAGCATACCGTGCCGACGATATAACGTCTTTTAAATATAATATTCGTAGCGTTAAAGTATAGCTAGCTAAACATTAGCGTTTCCTCTCCTTCTTAAAGCCTATAGTAAAGGCCTAGGTTGCGGTCTAGCGCGGCCTTCCTTAGGATCTAGTTCTCGTCTATATAGATTATTATAGGTTAGTCTATTATAGCTACCGCACTTTCTACCCCTTTAGTAATAACTTATAGTATTATAGTTAAACTACCGTCTTCGGTCTATTCTTTTCGGCTTACTCGTATACGGAAATTATATACCTTATTCGTATATCGATACTAACGGCTTTTACTCCTATAAAACCTATTTATCGGGGATATAAACTAGTAGGTCTTCTCTACTTCCTCCCGGGTTATTTTATAGTCGCTCTTAGCTTATTATAGTCGTCTTAGCTAATTTTATCTATATAAGAACTATATTAGTTAACTCCTGTTATAGGCTTTAACTCTTGTCTAATCGACTATTGTTTCTTCGTTAGGGCTATAATGCTTCCCTACGCCTCCCTTAATATAGACTTTCCCGTAGACGCCTTTAAGAGGCATTCCGATATCTCCGGTTAGACTTCTATAGAAGGTAATCGCTATATTTAAAAGCTTATTAGCTTCGCCTAGTGCTGCTACGTGCTAGTCTATCGCTATTCGTTGATTTAATAGTCTATATTGCAAAAGGAAGAAAGCGGGTATACGTAGGTAGAATAGGGTTTTTCTCGTAAGGAGTGCCTTCTAAAGCGCGCGTTATCTTCTAAGATGTTAGGCTAAAAGCTTTACTATATAGGCTTAATAGCTAATCGTTCTATCGTCTATAATCCTTTAAATCCCTTTCTCTTCCTTAGTTTATCCGCAATTAGTCTTTATCCGATCTTTATTTTCCTTACCCTTAGGCTTATCCGATCGCAATTTTCCCTCTTTTATTTCTTCTTCCTTTCTTCTTAAAAGCATCTTTATTTTCGCGACTATGCCTATTAATATATCTTCTTTAAAGGCCGAAGGCCTTCTAGATATCCTTAAGCTTTCCCTTACCTCTCTTAAACCTAAAGATTTCTTAATAAGCGTTCTTTTATCGTAGAACTATCGCACAATAATCTTTCCGCGACGCCTTAAGTATTTTATAGTAACGAACTATTTAATCCTTTAAGTCTTAATCGTCTGCTAATTTATAGTTATAATAGATTTCTAATTGCTTAAGAACGTTTGTCCGCGGCGGTTATAACCTTAGACACTAGGGCTTCCCGATCTATATCGAGGTCGTTATTCGCCTTAAGATCCTAAGTCGAGCGCTAGACTTTATTAAATCGGATGTAAAGGGTAGGAAGCCTTTAGAGTACCTCCTTAACACCTTCCTTAGACCTTAGGATTAGGCCTTATATAAGAATCTTATTAAGCGTCGTCGTATCGTCTGCATTCCGGCCGAGGTAGCCTATCTACGCGGATTTTTCTTTTCCTAGCTTTTAGGAAAGAGGCCTAAGTATATATAGGCTTTCTTTTTATTATTATTTAGGACTAAGAACCCTCGTATATATAATAGGTGTCTATTAACGTATTGATCGACGATTACCTTTACGAACGAATACGTAATATTTCCCTTTTATAAATATATCTTTTTAAAGGGCGCATTAAGTAGTTCTTGCTTAAACTATATATAGAGTACGTCGAAGGCTCTTACTTATAGCTAGCGGCTTTTGCCCGGATACCGGGGTAGAAATAGGGATAGTAACTCTTCCCGTCTTACGGGAAGAGAAGAGTATAACCTTCCTAAAGGCAGCGGGCTAATATATTACCTAAAGTACTTAAGCGACTATAACGCTCTTTATCTTCTATTTCACGATTTAGACCTATTCGGGCCGGCTATAAACTTAAAGGAGGCTAACGGTTAGGGTAAAAGGACGCCCGCGACTCCCTCTAAACGTCTAAAGGGAATAGGCTCCTTAAACCTTAGCTAAAGTCTCGTCGATGCTCCCTCTTATCGTATTTCGGTTAGTTTATTATTTTTCGTTTTTCGGGGGTTTCGCCTTCTATATTGCTTCCGCGGGAACCTCCTCTATAACTAAGAAAGGACGTCTTCGTCCGATCTTAGTTACTATAGTCTCTTTGCTCCTTTATAATTAAGTGCTTTAAAGCTCCTACGTATAGATCCCTTTTGTCTTTCGTAAGCTAGGGAAGTCGTACTTCGATCCTTTAGTTAAGGCCTTTTTTCTACATTCTTATATAATTATCTTTATATCCTTAGTCCTAATCTTATATTTCTTTATTTCGAGGTCTTAATATTATTTAATCTAATACTTCTCTACTAGGTAAAAGAAGCAGATCGTTTATATTATTCGTCTATTCGTCTTATCTTTTCCTCCCTAAGTCTAATTTATCCTATAGTAGCTATCCGTCCGTAGACGAAGACTACTATCTTATTTCGTCTTTTACTAATTTCTTTAAGTGCTCGCTAGGTATCGTCTTATTAAGTATTATACCGTCGAGTGTTTTAATCCTATAGCTCCCGGCTACCTTCGCACGGGAGATTAGTCGGAATAGGCCTAACTACCTTATCTAGTGTTTAGCTTACCTCCTTAGGTTATTTAATCTTCTAATATCGAACAAAAGGACTAAGTCGCTAGGTCGTAACTCGTCCTTACGTATTATATTTATTCGCCTCGTTAGTCCGGATAGTAAGTCGTTTCCTATATTCTTCGACTTTTTCTTATGCTTTAGCTACGTCTTTCCCCTTCCTCTTAAGCACTCGTAAGCGTGCTTTAAATAAGGACTCCTCCGTAGTGATTTTATCATAATTAATAAATTGCTAAGTTAGGTATTCTACTTTAAGAGGTAAAATAGGATCTTAACTATAGATTAAATAGAAAGCCGATATACTATATAAATTTCGGATAGCGGTACGGTCTATAAGAATAGCTTAGTATAGGTATTTTAGCTATTTTCCTCTTTCGTTAGCTATCTTCGTAAGGGCTAATATTAATCTCTAGTAGCCGTGTTCTACGACTGCGTTAGCTTTCGGGTTATAGGCAGAGGTCTATATAACTTTTAAGCTAAGGTCTTTAAGAATAAACTTAAAATCCTTTTTTATCTCCGGTCCTCTATTAATTATAGCGTAAAGCATTACGCTATACCTATAAATTAAGGATAAAGCAAACTTCGTTATAGCTCTAGCCGTAATTTCCTTAACTAGTATTACTTCGACCTATTTAGTAAGGTTATCTTAGGCTTCTATTAAATAAGCGTATCTATAGTCTAAGGGCATATACTAGCTATTAAAGTAAATCTTGCTTATTAGGTGGCTAAGAGCTATAGGCATAGATAATTCCCTTAGTCTCGTAGGTGTAAAGCTCTAGCAATCCTTATATATCAATATAGCCGTATAAACGTCGTTCTAGAGAGAAGTCTACTAATATCTACTGCGAATATAGTCGTAGGTGACTTATTGTCCCTTATAAAGAGCTTTTCTACATCTATAATTACTTCCTTTTTAGGCCCTCTTTAAGCCTTGTTTTCTACGCAACCTCGCACAACATCGTGTGACCTGTTTTTCGCGCCTATGTCCCGCCACTCAAATCTAGTGCCGGTACATGGCAATTAAGAGAGCCGCGTAAATCGTGCGAAAAACACCATTTAAAGAGCCGCGCACGCAGCAGGCCACGCAGCAGGCCACGCAGCCGGGCACGAAGCATACATCAAGAGGCCGCACACATAGCAAAGGGCACGCAGTAAAGGGCACGCAGTAGAGGGCACGCAATAGAGGGCACGCAGTAGAGGGCACGCAGCCGGGAGCCGGGCACGAAGCATACATTAAGGAGCCGCACATATAGTAGAGGGCACGCAGTAAAAGGCACGCAGTAGGCCACGCAGCCGGGCACGAAGCATACATTAAGGAGCCGCACACATAGCAGAGGGCACGCAGCACAAGGCACGCAGCAAGGCACGCAGCAAGGCATGCAGCAAGGCACGCAGCAAGGCACGCAGCAAGGCACGCAGCAAGGCACGCAGTAAGGCACGCAGCAAGGCAAATGCGCACTCTAGGCGTTCTTAAAGCTTCCTTCTATAGCTCTTTTCCTTCCGTAAGTTGTCCTTCCTCTATTCGCAAGTCTTTTTGCCCTTCTAATTGCCTAATTAGGTTAATCCTTCTCCGAATCCCTTTCCTAATTAGGAAGAAATCTTCGTCGTTAAATCTCGGGTTAAAGTCTAAGCTAATGCCGGAACTTCTTATAGTTTATACGCAAGAGCGGCTTCGTTAAGCCGTTAGCGATTATTTCCTCGGTCTAGACCTAATAAAGCTGAAAATAGCCTATCGCCGTGCGTTAGATAATCTATTTAAAGTGGCGATTAATATGCCTCGTGCGGCCTGCATTCGCCTTATTAAGAACGGCTAGTCTTACGTTCTAACTGTCTATATATATAATTATCGGCGTAGGCTATAGATAGCCTATATCGTGCAAAAGCTTCGCCTGCTATATAGATGCTATGCCAGCCGGCGTAAGGTTAATAAATTCTGCCTTAGTAGACGAGGTTATTACTAACGTTTATCGCTTCGACCGCTAAAAGATCGGTCCGTCGGCTAAAAAGACTATATACCCGGCTATTAAGCAGCGAGTTTAAAACTTAGTTAATCTATCCGCAACTATCTAGTTAAAAGGGATATACTTAATATTAAAGGTATTACGTAAGAATTCCTATCGGGTCTAGTAGTTATAAATCTTAACGTACTTTAAGGCGGTCTAAATCTTTAGAATCTTAGTAGAAACTAGGCGAATAGTCTAGGTATTATCGCACTAAATAGTAGGAATAGGAATATCTAGCTATAAGGAAATATTGTTAAATAAACGAAGAATAGAAATTAGCTCTTTTGTGTTAGAAGAGACTATAAGAAGTTCGGCGTCGGTAGAGGAAGTAGTGACCGTAGATTGTTTCCTAGCACTCTACGCAATTAGACTATAAAATAGGCTAATAAAGTAGCCCTTAGAAGAATAACGAGTGTTTAAGTCGTCGGCGTAAGCGGCATCGGAAGCTATAACGAGCTCTTACTCGTCTATATCCGAAAACTCAATCGCAAGGAAACGCGATTCGTATAAGTAAATCACTAAGCTTTTAGCGAGCTAAATGTAAAGCGCAAACGGGTTCTATATATACTCCGCTAAAGAATTCGACGATTTTGCGGCGTTAAGACGGGTAGAAATAGTCGCGTAATTATAAGAACTTACTAAAGACTAAAAGTAGTAGATCTAGTTATTCGTAGCCTAACCTTAATATTTCTCTCGCTTTTCTAAAAGTAGGAACGGGCAAAAGGTCGAAATAGGCCGTAGAACTATAGAAATAGGGATTAAACTAAACTAAAAAGCAATTTTATCTAGATAAATATCCTAGTATAACTATAGCTTTCGCTGCTTATAGTCCCGGATAATTCTTATCTTAAGGAAATAGGTTAGCTCTCTACGGTCGGTAATTACATACTTTTATCTAAAGCGATAAATAAAATCGTTAGTAGCCCTACGGTGCTCCCTACGGAAAAGGATAATAATATTATCTATAAAAAGAAGGTAATAATGCTACTCGTAGTAGATATAAAAATGCAAGGGTCTTCCGTACTCTACTAGAGGCTTAGTTCGGTAAGAGACCTAGATAATTCCCGTTGCTAAAGAAGCAGCAAACGGCGAAGCCTATATAAAGCCTTTATTAACCGAATTATAAAACTAAATACCTTAAATCCGTCTAGGAAGTAGATATATACTTCTTTATCTAGATCGGCATTTATAAAGGCGTTTGCTACGTTAAGTAATCGGGTTTCTATGCTAAACTTAGCGGTAATAGCAATTATAATACGAAAATTGCGTATAGTAAGCGTAGCGGTGTAGGTTTCCTTTCCGCT
Organism: Ophiocordyceps sinensis; assembly: GCA_012934285.1. Taxonomy (NCBI): domain Eukaryota; kingdom Fungi; phylum Ascomycota; class Sordariomycetes; order Hypocreales; family Ophiocordycipitaceae; genus Ophiocordyceps; species Ophiocordyceps sinensis. The sequence continues at coordinate 3,827,635 of JAAVMX010000006.1, read as the reverse complement.
AAACGGCTAAAGATCTCCTCGTATATAAAGGCGAGACTTAAACTTCCTAAGGTAGCCGTGCTTATTAAACTTATAATTAAATACCTAAGTTAATAGAAGAAGACGCATAAGGGCGTTCGCTCTTAGGGTAGGCGAAGGAAAGAAGGTCTTCCGCTAATAAAAGGAGTCCTATTTAACCTTTCTAGCGGCTTTAAACTTAGGTCTATACGGATGCGTCTCGAGATTAGACTAAAACCTTAGAAGCGTAGGTAAGTCCCGTTTATATATCTTCCTAGGTTTAAGAGAAGTAGCGAATATAGCCGTAAAAGCGGTGCTATTAGCTAGTAAATGCCTAACGTAGGCGAATGCGGGATATCGACCCGAAAAACGGTTTAAATAAGTAAGGCGTAAATCCCCTACAAACCTTATCGTCCGTAGACTATCTATAGGCATAGTATTATTGTAATATATAGATCGAGAAGTAGCTTAAGGCAACTATACCTTAAGACGGTCTATAGGTTCTATAGTTATAGTTAGGGAAAGGGTAGAGATATCGGGTTAGAAATCCCGTGCATTCTTAAAAACGTCCTCTAGTAGTTCTAAGGTTTAGTTAAGAGTCGGGAGCTAAGGATTGCTATCGGCTAAAACGTCTTTTAGACTAATATACTTATTAGTAAGCAATATTAGCTTTAACTAGAATTCTGCCTTATCTTACTCTTCTTTATATATAATATATAGTAGAAATGCCGGTAATAATACCTATATTAGCGGTTCGGATGCCTTATACGTAGTGAAAAACTAAGTCTTATTAAATATTATATTATAAACTCGACGAACCTCCCGTCGCTATAGGATCTATATACGAAAGAATTTAGTAGAATTATACCCGACTAAGTAACTAACCTCTATATAAGGTTCCTATTTAAGGTTACGTTTCTATATGCCTATTAAGGCCTTAGTAGTTAGTAGGTAGGCTTTATAGCTAAAAGCTCGGAGATACCCGAATCGTAATAGTTAGGAAAGAAGAAAAGCCGGTATATTCCGGTCATAATCCCTTAACCAGTCGTAAAGAATCTCTATCGGGGAAATTATAAGGGAGCAGCTATCTCCCGATTGGTTTATCCTACCGGCATATAAAGAAATACATTAGAACCGCCGTGCATTATTGCATATAATATAAGTCACCCGGCTGTATTAGCTGCCCGGATGCTCGAGATACCGAATGCCGAAGTATGTAGTGTATGTAAGGACTAATATGCGTATAGTCTATAGTCGGGCCCCGGCTAACTAGGGTTACCTATACTACCTCTAATTACTAGCGTAATTAATTACGCAATAATTAGGATACTATACGAGGTAAGACTATATACACCTAGCATAGATTTAATAGCGCTTTCTATCCCGACAATTAGTTAAGTTATATATACCTTTATTCTTATGCAATTAGCTATATAAAGGGATATTAGTCCGCACCTAGATAGACTATCACTAAGCAATTCTATATCCTCTTCTCTCTCTTATCTTTGCATCTTCCTCGATACTTTCTGCATTTCCGTGATCCTCTGCCTTTAAGCTTCCCTTTAGGCTCTTATTAAAATCCATTTCGATAGGAAAGACGTAGAGGAAGCTGTCTATCGGGCTAGAATCCGATTGTATAAATACACTATAGTTTTCCACGTTTCTATTTATAAATGCTCGGGTAAATTTACTCTAATCCTTATAGATCGAGCTTTCGTAGATATTACCCCCCTAGCTTATTCCGCAGCGCCGTTTTAAGCGGGTGTATAAGGTGTAGTAGGCTTATTATAAATGCCCTACTGACTAATAAAGTCCTAAGAATCCCGTTAAAAGGCTGGGTTATTATCCTAATAGATCGTACCGATATAAAGTAAGAACTATTAGGTAATATACCGACCTAGGCTCTTAAAGCAAGATATTAGCTCGTCTATAAAGGCGTCTAAAAGCGCATATAGAAAAACAAGCTTCGTATAGTCATCCTTAATAAGAAATATAACGTTTTTGTTATTATAACTCTTATATATAGAAAAGATATCGTAAAACACCTTAGAAAAAGGAAATATCGCCTTAGAAAGCGGCGGCTTACGAGTGATAATTCGTTTAGCCTACGTAAGTTTATAGGGCTTATAAGAGATTATCTTATTAAAGGTCACCGACTATAGTATTCTAAGTGCTTTCGAAAGCGCTTTATTATTCGGATGTCTAAGTCGTTAGTGCTTAAGAGAAAGTTCCTTTACACTTATCGGTATAGAGTCTGGTATAGTAGCCGAAAAAGGTGCTATAACCGGAGTTTCTACCGTAGAATCTAGAGAAGGAACGGTAGTAGTAGTTAGAATAGTTAGAAGCATAGTAGAAAGTATTAACGGGTTATATTCGATAATATACTCATTGTAAATTAGCTCCGTTATGCAAATAGTACGGGTTAAAGAAGAGATCTATCTAGTCTACGGGTTCTACGAGAGATTCGCTTTATAAAGAAGACGAAGTAAATTAAGAGACGTATAAAAGGACGGGATATATGCTACTTAACTAAGATAAAAAGTGCTTATCGAAATACGCATAAACACCGTGCGTATCCTAAGAATTAGAGTGCTTCTACTGCCTATAAGTATATACTTAGAAGAAGGCTAGAAGTTATAGAAACGCTCCCTATTATTGTAAATATATCTATTAGACCTTAAATCTATAATAAAAGAATCTCTTAACGGGTATTCTATAGTAGTCCGTAGAGCAACTAGTGGTAAAAAGGTCGTAAGAACGTTAGCGGTAGCCGTAGCTTATACCGTCTTCGTCTTAGCCTTATTATTCTTCCGCTACTCTTCGTCGCGAAGAAGTATAGCGTTAACTCTAGCCTTATTAGCTAAAACCTTAAGGAAATTATCTAAAGTCTTTTAGATATCTTTATTAGGTTTCTAAGATAGAAGTCGAACGGAAGGGTTAAAGTAATAATACTATCGGAAATAGTATCGTTCTCCGTAAATATACAGCGGACTATCCTTTTTCTTGCCTTTATCCTTATCTAAGGACGCAGCTGCTAAAGTAGTTGCCGATTTATTAGTAGATTCCGCGGCTAGGGACTATATTCCCTAGCCTTAGAACTTTGCAAAAGCGTTGGTTTTTAGCGCTTTAGTCGTAGCCTTTAAAGCCTACGAGCGCTCGAAAAGTTCGGATATCTTAAATCCGTCGGGGAATAACTCTCTTTATCCTAGCTTATCTAGTCTAGCGTTATCCTCTATCTTATTTATCTAATATTCTACGAAAGGACCGGAAAGTAGCTAAATAACCTTAAGAAAAAGCTATATAGCTTAAAGACCTTCCGATTCCGGTAACTTAATTCGCCGGGCGTCGGTAAGGACCTTCTGCTAGTTAGAAATCTATATTATAATATCCGTCCGGTCTAGTGCCTTTAAAATAGTATAGAACTACGCGAGAATAGTCTTCTATTGCGTCTAAGAAGTCGGCTTTATACGCCGCTATAGTAAAGCTAATTCCTTAGAAACCTCGTATTTATCGGCAATCGTTAAAAAGTAGTTCTCGATATTCTAAACGATAAACTACTAGATTAACGTAAGAGATTTCTATTAATCCTTATAGGCTTAAAGCAATGTGCGATACTAGGAAAAGAGAAACTTAAACCTCTTACGTTCTTCTATAGATAAACTAGCAATATTAGTAACGGCCGCGTTAACTATTCTAGCTATTAGTTCTACGGAAAGAGGCAATAAAGGTTTTTAAAGTTTAAGCGTAATAGAAGGATCGATTTTCTCCTAAATCCCTTAGGCGAGTGCGTATTTCTAGATCGTTAAGATCTATCGGTCCTAGCCCATAGGTCTATTTAAGATAGTCTTCGAAGTAATATCGGCTATAATAGATACGGTAACGTAGGTAAAAGTATAGTAAAATCACCGGAAAAGGGGTAGTTAAATGCATAATATATATAAATAAACCGTAAAAACTAAACTAAGCGTAGGAAAACACTAATAGAATAAGGTAACCGTACTAACTAATCCTCCGTAAGTCGATTCGCTAGATTAATAACGCTTTTTAAAAGAATTACATTAGTTCTCCGCGAGTCGATTCGCTAGATATAAAGGCAAAGGCTTTACTACCGTAAGTCGTGGCATTAGTAGGCTGAAAATATAAGCCGCTAGAACTCTCTATACGTAGAGAAGTTCGTCCGGGCTTATAACTATCGAACGCTAGGCAGTCGGGTCCTCGACATTAAGGTAATAGCAATTAAAAAAATAAAGAGAGGCTCTAAGGCTTAAAATAGCCTATAAGGAAGGATTAAAAGCTATAAATAATATAAATCACTAAGAATAATAGCTCTTATTATTTCTAATAAGGGGGGCTAACTAGTCTCTATATATTGGGAAATTCCTAGGACGAATTAGCCGCGTAGACCTAAGGAAAAGAGGCAAAGGAAAGAGTCGGACGGAGTCGCCGGTCGGAAGCGCCGGTTGCAATAATAAATCGTATCCGTACGACAAATAGTCATACAGTCAGCAATAAAGAAACCAATAACGCAATAGTCTATTAGAAGGACTAGTGAATTTCTACGGTAGAAGCCGTAGGCATATAAAGGAATTCTACGGTAGAAGCCGTAGAAGAGAATTAGAATTCTATAGTAGAAGACCGTAGAAGGGAATTAGAATTCTACGGTAGAAGACCGTAGAAGTACGGGGTAACAACCCGTAGAAGCCCGTGGAATTCTATAGTAGACATATGTAATACTTCTATATAAATTCTATAGATAGTTCTATATAAATTCTATAGATAGTTCTATATGAATTCTATAATAGGACCGGGGATTTCCCGGTGGAAAGCAATAGGGGAAGACGGTAATATTAATAGTCTTAGTGGTTTTTCGTTTAGCATTCGGCCTTATTTCTTTATCTCTATCGTCTTTATTAAATAACGAGAATATTTCTAAGACTTTTAACGTAGCTACGGCTATAGGCACTCGCGTATCTACCGTTTGAATTAATCCTATAGAAAGCATACGGTTATTAGTTAGTGCCTTATCTTTTAATAATATCGAGATTAGCGATAAGCGGATAAAATTCTCCCTCTTTTGCTTTAGGAGGCGTGCTACTTTTAGTCCTCCGCTAGAGCTTCTACTAAGGGTATTCCGCTACCCGTAAGCTTAAGTATGCGCGTAACTATACGAGGACTTATAACTATTCCTCTCTTCGCCTTATCCTTTTTCTAAGGCGTTTATTTTATCGATCCCAACGGCGTTACGTCCTCTTTATTTAAGGCGTCTGATTTATTATTACCTATAGTATAGCTTAAAGTTTCCGCTTTAAAGTTTAGTTTATTTCGTCCTTAAAAGATCTTATAAGACTACGAGCTATAAGCGAAATATATAAAGAAAAGAAGAGAAGAAAAAACTTTATATATAAAGAGCGGCACTTTATATTGGTTCGCTAACTATATATAGGCGATTAGCTACCTATTGCGTAGGAACCGTTACTATACGTACCTAATACGATAATTATTATAATACTTATAATAATAACTATCGTCTTTTATTAAAGCACTATGTTTAATCCTATTTACTAGTACGACTTTATTTATACCTAAAGCTATCCTAGCGTTTAAAGCGTCCGCCCTAAAAGAGGGGGATATTATAACGCAGCTACCTACGTAACTATAGAGTCGGGAGGCAGGGATATATATATAATGGATAATACATTTTAGCTTAGGGACTATTCGGCCATTAGTCGCTAACTAGTCCCCGATAACCCCTCTCGAGGCCTAAGGGTATATCCCTAAGGCCCCGATATATTATAGAATAAGGGCAAGCTTTAGTCTTAGCACGAAAGGGCAACCTTATTATAATAAAGGATTATTCGTGCTCTTAACTATCGTTCCTACCTTCCTAAACGTACCTCTAGTCTGCCTTCTTATATAGAGATAAAGGCATATAAGTTATAACTTATAACTAAGTCAACCGGCGTTATCTACGCTACCTCGTATTACTCGCGCAATTAATCCTATACTAACTAAGCTACTAAATATAATTAGACTACTTATATTATATAGATAAATAATAGCGCTTTCTATAGCTATAGTTAGTTAAGTTATATATACCTTTATTCGTATAGAATAAGCTATATAAAGGGACCTTAGTCCGCCCTTAGATAGACTATTACTACGTAATTTAGTTGCTTCGTTACGCGCCTGCTGTTGTGCTGCTTCGTTGCTTCGCTATTGTGCTGCTTCGTTGCTTCGTTGCGCGCCTGCTGTTGTGCTGCTTCGTTGCTTCGTTGCGCGCCTGCTATTATGCTGCTTCGTTGCTTCGCTGTTGTGCTACTTCGTTGCGCGCCTCCTATTGTGCTAGTTCGTTGCGCGCCGCGACTGCCTGCAATAGGGCTATAAAGGGGTATTGTGATTGTAATTGTAATAACCCGAGAATATAGGATTATACTAATAGTATATCGGTAGGGCGCTAACCCTCTAAGAACCGGAAGTAGAAAGGTAATAGCCTTTGCCTTAAGGTCCTATATTTCGAAAGGTTAAAGCATAGTATTTACCACCTATTCGGTCTTTAGTCTAAGTCTACATTTGTGTAGCTAGCTAAAGAGAAAAAACTTAAGGGTTTCTTTCGCTTAGCCGTCTACTATAATAGTAAGCCGGGTGTCTAAGTTAATTCATCTAGCCCGTAGAAATCAGTATCCGTTTAAGCTTAAGTTTTTGCTTATTTACCTTTTTAGTATTATTCCTTCCTTCGTTACGGCGTTAAATAACTTTCCGTTTCGGTGGCCGAAAATGCGTAGAGTATACAACTCGTGATAATAACGCGTGGCCTCGTCTTAGCCTTGCATTTAATCACGCGTAGGGGCCCGCGCACGGGGTAAAAAAAACGTATGACAAGCCCCGCTTTTGTTAAGGCTTAGGGTTCGAATCCCGCTTATAGCTAAAAAAAAGGTGCCCTAGCTATAGCAAAGAATTAAAGGTCCCCCGGCTATAGCAAAGCTTTGCTTATAGTTATGCCCTACGGTATACTCGTATTTTAATACTTTTCTCTTTTATTTCTATATTAATCTTAATAATCTTTATACTATCGTAATCCTCTGCCTTTAAGCTTCCCTTTAGGCTCTTATTGATTTTAATCCCTTTCTCTGCCTAAGCTTTAAGTTGCTTCTTACCTAAAGCCTTCCTTAAATCCTTTAGATTATTCGCCACTATATTAAAAACAACCGTCCCTCTACTACGACCTCCTCCTTGCCTCCTTAGGCCTTTTGCCTTCTTAAGCCACCCTTAGTTTATTATATATATTACTACTTTCTTAGTGTTTTATCCCCCTTTCTCCTCGTTAGCCTTAATTCGCCCTTAGTATATAGCTTTTTTTAACTACTATCTTCTGTTAAAAAACCTATTAAAAAGATTCTTTTAAAATTCCTTTACTACCTTTGCCTTAGCCCGTCGATTCCGAATTTCTTCTGAATTTCCTCCGATACCTTCCGACCGACTACTCGGCAAAAATAAGTTCGTTTAAAGATTACTTATTAACTAAGCTTAAAAGGAGCGTTAACTTTTCTACTTAGTCTCTACGTATAGAATCCGTCTTTATACGTAAGAAGCTTACTCCCGTAGTTCTTAACGCCTCTTATACGGAATCTTAAGACTATCTAGCATTTATACGCTTAATAATCGACGATAGTCCTCTTTCTTAGATAAAGCATTATATATTTATAAATGCGGCTTAAGATACTCTTAAGACCTTATATAACCCGGTATACTTTACCTTAAACTTCCTCCTTATTAAGGAGCTCTTTAATACGAATATTAAAAGTAAACTATCTATCGGGACTTACTTAAATAAGGTAAAGGAGCTCTATAATAAGCTAAGATCTAAAGAAATTTAAATCCTAAAGATCGTAGTAATAATATAGATTCTTAAGAGCTTAAATAGCTCTTTCTCGAGTTATATTATAAATATAACCTAAATACTCTATACCTATTAGATAGGGTCTATTAGGGTTAACTAATAGGGTCTATATTCTATATAATAGGCTAGCTACAGAGGAGGCTACCGTATTGTAATATAGCCTCTCTTAAGTTATATACGCACGTGATTATATAGATTACGTATACGTAACTATATCTCCTAACACTATATTCCTATACTAGCAGTCTTTCTTTATAACCTTAAACCACGTAATCACAAACGCGTAAAATAACCTAATGTCTGTATAAATGAAATAGTACGCGGCCTTATTAAATAGGCCGGTATAAAACAAAGACTAATATTAAATTAGGCCCGGGTTAAAACGTAACCGGGGCGAAGTAGGGCCGCATTAAGGTCGGCATAGAATAGTGCCGGTATAACGCAGGTAATAGCTAGAGCGCATTGATTAAGGCCTTATAATAAAGGCATCTATTCGAATCGTTAATCGGTTCGAATTAATAAAGCGTTATAGAGATCGGTTTAAGGAGTCCTTTATTATCGCGTTAGCTAGGTTATTATTACTATTAATCCACCTAATCTCTAAGATCTCGCGCCTCTCCTACGACTATCGAAGGGCTATAATATCAATTATAAGCCTCTTCTCCTTAGTTATCCCTAGCTTAACGAGGTTCTCGTAAAGCGAGTATAAGTCTATGAAAATTACTAAAGAAAGAGGTGCAATTTATAGATATTTAGTAATTATTTTTATTATAGTTACTAAGACGATGCCGAAGTTAATACTATTTACTATCCCGTAGATCTCTAATATAAGCACGCTTTATATTACGCGCTTACACTTAGTTAAACTTTAATAAATAATATTGCCGGTAACGTCGAATTTAGTATCGGTCCTTTCCTTATTAATAATTACAATAATAAAGCTAAGTTGCGATAAGAGGTCTCTATTATTTACGAAGGAGCCGACTGTAAAGACTACTAGCTTTACTATTAGTAGGTCTATCGGGACGTATTTTAGTCCTCGATCTTAGTTATCCTTTTGCTATTAGAGACGCCTATTTAGCCTCTTATAGTCTTTCTTTTTAGGTTTATAAACTTAGGCTGCGATAGAGACATTAAAGGATGCTTTTAGCTAATAGATATATATAACGTAGCTCCCTAAGGCCCGCTGTTCTAGGTAGCGCTAAGGGCTATTAGATACTATCGTGTTAGTTATATTAATGCGTATAGCCTGCCCTTTTTGCTGCAATAGTATATCTCTACTCTATTACAGTATTACCTTTGCGCCGTTAAAGTCTATAATAGAACTAGCTGTTATTAACGTCTTTAGCTTAGCCCGGAACTTAGCTTCTTGCAATTTGTCCTCTTCGGCGGCCGAGAAAGTAGGGGTGCTAAGGATAAGGGTATCGTCGGTCTAAATACCTACTATGCCTAAATTCTCTATGCCCTTATTAGTAATTAAAAGGCACAAGTTATAGGTTAAGGTAGATATATTAAGCTATTTAACGTAGTAACCTTAATAGGTATAGAACTAATAAATACTAGACTCCGCGATGCCGTAAAGCGGTCGGATAGCGCGAATAATAGTCCCTTTTAGATATCTACCTTCTAACTCCTTCGGAAGGTACGTTAGAATAGTCTTTAATAGCTTCGTTTAAGCCTATAGGTAGGCCTACGTTATATTACGAAGGGATAACGTTATGCTATAATCCTATAGCAACGCGGGCGCGAGAGCTAGAATTAGCCGCTAGCTAACGCGCTAGATTGTTAGCGATATAGTTAATAAGTACTACTTCTCTCGATTGTTATAACCTTAAACGACGAGCCTCGATTTCTCGTATAGCTTTATCTCTCGTCTTTTTACTTTACGAACTATACGTAAGCGAAAGATACGGTATCCTCCGTATATTGCCTTATTATACCTCTCGAAGCTAAAGACTCCGCGTATAAGAAGGTCGTCGATTTCCTAATTATTAGCTTCCTTAAATAGAGCGCCGGGAGTTATAATAACGCCGTCGTTACATAGCTTAAAGGCTAACGCATACGCGTCTTCCTTTTTCCTAATAAGCAAGCTAAACGTAGGGTTGCTTTTAAGCAAGAACCTAAGAGCTATATTAGCTATAATTAATTGCTTCGGCTTATTCTTATAGCTAGGGGGGCGTCCGCGCTTTCGAGGCGCTAGAGGGCTTAGTTAAGGGGGCTTAGCTTATTAAAGCGGGGAATCTTCTTTACGACGTAGAGCAGGAAGCTCTTCGGTCTTCTTATCGCGGTTATATAGTTATATAAGCGTAGAACGAAAGACTTAAGGTCTATTAACTATATCGATTGTTACGTTATAGCCGTTAATTAAAGCAATCTTTAATAGCCTTTACTAGCCGGTTTTCTCCCTCTCTATATAAACTTTACTTTATAAAGGAAGAGAGAGAATATCGGACGTATTCGGTCTATTTCGGGCTTATAAGGCCTCCTTAACTTATCGCTCTATAGAGAGCTAGCGCAATATCTTTATCGCTTTATAAACTACGGCGGCTCTCTTAAGGGTCGTAGCCGAAGGCGGAGAGTCTAACGTTATGCGTAGATATACGCTTAATAGAAGCAGCGTTAGCATAAGGCCTTAAGGTCCGGCACTATTATTAATGGCTTTTACCGCTATCTAAAGAATTGCCTCGTTAGAGGTTATATCGCCGAGTTCGGCATATATAATATCGAAGGCATAGCGGAGCGGGAGCGTAATATCTTTCAACCTTCCCGATAGACTAATATACCTCTACGGGAACTTTCTTATATATAATGCCTATAAACTTAGCCTTATTGCGGAATTCTACTAACCTAAAGTTCGTTCCGGCGTTATGTTTAATAGTATCTAGCGGGCCGAGATAGGTATTAATCTATAAGGCTTAAAGCGTCTCCTACATATCTTTAGCGGATATTAAGGGCAAGAAGCGGGATCCTTAGAAAGCCGTTGCTAAGTTAACTACGTAGAGGACTAAGCGCTTATATAGGTGTATTACGTCGACGATAATCTTATAGTTAAAGTCCTAATCGTCCTTTAACGTAAATTTAAATCGATAAGGGGCTTAAGAGTATAGCTAGCAGTAATAGCAATACTTAGCAATATCTTCGAGCGTATTAACTAATACTACGTAACCTATATATCGCAGTAAGTAGTAAAGTCTTATAACTATAGGGTGCTTAAAGCGACGATATAGCATACGGAGCTCGCTTTCTACTAAGAATAAGATAGCTTATTCCGCCTTACTAAGGAAGAACTAAGGGTAGCCCTATTTACGGACTATAGGAACGGTAATGCCCTTAAGTTTCTTAATAATAACGTTCGTAGTATTATCGAAATATACCTTTAAACGGTCTATATTAGCAAAAGAAAATAGGAACGGAGTTAGAGACTTAAGGATATAAAAAGTAATTCTTCCGACCGGCGTATTCACGGCTATCGAGCTAAGGGAATAAATAGCGTTACCGTTGCTAAACTTAATCGATACTTAGCTAGCTATAGAGTCGTTAAGCTTTACGTTAGGGTGCTCTCGCTAGAACGCGAGATATTGCTCCTAACTAGCTGTAAAGACCTTCGCGGCACCGGTGTCGATTAGGATGGCTTAGAATTCTTTCCTTAAATACCTATCGTCGATAAAGAACTAAGAAGCCGGCATAGCTTATTCTATATTAAATATATCTTCCTTTATAAATAGATATATAAATGCTTATTAGTAAAGCATTTATATCGCCTACTACTATTCTATATTAGCGTCGTTAGCACTATTATCCTAGTAATATTCTTCTTCCTAGTCCTCCGTTAGGCTACTAATCTTATAACCTTCGTATTCTATTACGTATATTATTAGGTTAGCGGCTAGCGTTCCTTAGAAGTAATATTAGGCTAAGTATTATTCTTTAGCCTTCTATCGTTCCTCTAGGGTATGCTTAGTTAACTAGCAACCTTCCTTATTGTATATAAAGCACTTCTTACTTTAAGGGCGGTTGCTTATTTAGTAGCCGCCTCGCCCTCTATTGCCTAGGCTATACCCGCGGCCGGAGTTACTATAGTAACTGCCCCGATCGTAGCCTCGTCTTTAGCCTTACGTAAAGCTACGGTACCCTCCTTTACTTCGGTTATTAGTATACCTACGGTCTAGGTATATCGCAGTCGGGTTAAATTAGTCTATATCCTTAGTTAGAAATTAGCCTAAATTGCTAAAGGTTAGGTTAGTCTCGAGGGAGGACTAGAGCTTAGAAAATAAGGTCTCGATGTTCTTAGCGGGTCGGAATAGAGCTTGCATAAGCTCTAGCATATTGCGGCACGCCTTAATGACTATCGCTTATAATTAGTCTTTACCTATAAGTATGCCGCCGAGAGCTCGTTAGTATACCTAGAGCTTATCGAAGAGAAGCTTTAGGACGTCTTATAAAGGCAAGGTTAGGTTTTAGCTACGTAGCTTAGTAAACGAGGTAAAGGTCTAATCTATAAAGTAATAGGCCTTATTTACTTCGGTATTAAAGTATATCTTAATGCTATCGTAGGCTGCCCTAAAGGTAGTAGTCTATATAATATGCTAAAGGTAATATATCTAAGCGCGGCCTATAAGGATCTTAGGAAGCACTCTATAGAATTAACCGGGTGTAGCATTAATGCTATAATAGATGCCTATAAACTAACGGATCTTTTTATCGAATAGGTCGTAGGGCTTGCCTATATAATCGTCTATATTGTTCTAAAGCTTCGTAAATTTCTATTATAGGTCTACGTTAATAGGTTCGTTAAGGACGTACGTAAGGGGAACCTAAGTATATGCCGTAAGAGCAGGATCCGGGATCGCGGCTGCTGCCCTAAGGTCGAGAATAGCGTGATTGACGTGCTAATAGCGAAAGCTTATAGGATAGACCGTTATTTATTATTATAGTAGAAGGACGGGTGTAAGGGCCGGCGCCGGGGCTTATTCTATATTAGGCCGGGGTGGTTCCGGGGCTATGCTTAAGGCGTTTAAGGCTCTAGCGGTAGGGGTTAGGGGCCTTACTAAGGTCGTTTTAGTAGGTGCCTAAGGTTAAGGTGTCGGAACGGGGGTATTGTAATTAATAGTAGTAGCTTTAGGTACTATTATTCCCTCGTCGAATCGAATCCTCGCTAGTTCTTTATTAGGCTAAGCTAGCGGATCTTCGATCGTTTGCGTTATAATAAACTGCCTCGCAAAGGAGCTATTTATCGGTCCGGTATAGATCCTACGTCGGCGAAGAAGGTTCCTTAATGCTCTCTTAAAGCTAGAGTCTACGTAGTTCTATATGTTTTCCACTTATCCCTTAAAGTAGTCTTAGAAGCACCCGAGAAGGTTATATCCTTAGAGATATATATCGTATTCTACGTCTAATATAAACCTAGCAACGTACGTTATAGCTGCCTTACCGTTGTCCTTATTATATAGGACTTTGTCGTCCTAATAGTAAACGTTAATTAATTATTTCTACGCGGTGCCTTAGATCTATACGTTCCTTATTAGGTGTTAGAGCAGTTCCTCGTCTGCCGTAGCAGTAGGGTTTAGGGTAGAAGAAGTTATCGTAATAGCGGGATTATATATTATCGGGGTTCGTAATATTCTTTACGAGGGTTAAAAGATAAAGCTTAAAGCCTACCTAAGTTTCTAGAATTTAAAGTAGAACTTAAGAATAATAAATATAAAATAAAGATAAAAGAAGTCTCCTTAGATAATGCAAAAGAATTTATCTATAATGTTAAACTATATGCCCTTAAAAACGGGATAAAATATAACTCGAGCCTATAGTTTACCCCTTACTCTATCGGTAGAATAAAGCATATAAATAGAATAATACTTAATAAAGTTAGATCTATGCTTTATACGGCTAAACCGCCTAAATATCTTTAGGGTAAAGCTGTTTTCGCAGCTATATATATATACAATCGATCTCCCTATACTACTCTAGGGTATATATGCCCTTTAGAAAATAAAGAAAATAGAGCCCTTACTATAGAAGATATAGAAAACATCCGTATATTTGTAAGCATTATAACATATAAAAATAAGACACTTAGTAAGAAACTAAACGTATAAGCCTATAAAAGAATTATAATAGGCTATAAAGATATAGCCTATAAAATATAGGACTATAGTAGAAAAAAGGTCGTTATATTAAAAGATATAACTATACTAGAAAATAACTTCTTAAAAGATAATAAAACGTTTAACTTTAATACTATACCCTCTATATATAAAATTTCGGAGGATTATCTACGTATAAGATCCTCTATACTATATATAAAACCTACTAATACCCTATATAATAAACCCTAGAATAATCCGAATAAAATACTAGATAATATATCCTAGGATAATAATCCTAAATGTATAATATAGGATAATAATAATAATGATTTAAGAATTTAGGTTTAAATACATAAGGAGCCGGCTAAATTCTATAATAACTACTAGGAATACTTTATACACTTATTAATATATAATGATAATATAACCCTTCTATCTGCTTTAGAAGGTTATAATCCTATAGAATTAAAAACATATAAGCAAGCTATAAAAAGCGCCGAAGCTCTACACTAGGATAAGGGCATAGTAGCAGAAATACAGCAGCTTATAGATAATAATACGTAGGAAATAATCGAGCTACCCGAAGACCGGGAAGCCCTTAGAAGGCGATAGGTCTATAGAGTTAAGAAGGATAATAAAAACTAAATAAAGAAGTTTAAAGCCCGACTTATAGCTTTAGGCTATAAGCAAATATACGGCCTAGACTATATTTAAACCTTCTCTACTATAGTAAGACCTAAATCTATAAGACTCCTACCGCTATAGGCTATCGCTAATAACTAAAGAGTACTATAGTTTAATATAAAAAATGCTTTTATATATAGAGATATAAACATAGAAACGTATATACTAATACCCGAAGCTTTTCTAGATATAATACTACACGCATAGTTTATCTAGTATAAAAATACAAAATATAAAGGCATAACTTACTTAAGTATAGCGTATTTCTCGCGGTCTTTAAGATAATAATAGCGCTTAAGTTAGCTAAGGCTTTTTATTATAAGATTAAGCTTATCTATAGAGTACCGAAAGGCATTGTTTTTGATAGAGGATCTCTATTTACTAATAAGTTCTAGTTAGACCTCTATTATATATTATAGATAAAACGTAGGTTGTCGATAGCCTTTTACCTATAAACCGACGGTTAGACCGAACGGGTGAAATAGATACTATAATACTACCTTCGGTATTATATAAATGCCGAATAGAATAACTAGCTTAGACTACTACGAGAGGCTTAGTTCGCTTATAATAATGCGATGAATATAACTATAGGCTTTTCGCCTAATAAGGCATTGTTCGGATACTAACTAGACTACTATATCTACCTTACGGACGATGCTACTAGTAGGGGAGTGCTTAAAGCGAGAGCTCCTATTAGCAAATTAGCAGACTTAAGGAAAAAGCTAGAGACTTATTAGCGATAAGCTATCGAGTCGCAAAAGAAATTCTATAACCTCTATTATACGCTACTTTCCCTTAAGGTTAAGGACCTAGTAGGACTCTCTACGAAGAACTTACGCCTTAAGGACTAAAGAAGGAAGTTATTACTTAAATATATTAGACCTTTTAAGGTCCTTTAAGCTATTAGTAAGCAGGCGTACCGCCTAGCCCTACTAGAGAAATACGACCGGCTTTATAATGTATTTTATATTAGTCTTCTTAAGCCGTAGGTAGAACGGGCTACTAACTAACACCCTAGCGAATTACTACCGATGCTTAACCTCGACGATGCCGAAGGAGAATAGTTAGTTTAGTAAATTAAGGACTATAAGAAGAAGAAAGGCGTTACCTACTACTTAGTGAAATAGGAAGGTTAGCTAGCCGAATACAACGAGTAGGTTGCTTAAGACGATATAGCGAATGCCTAAAAACTTATTAACGAATACTTAGAGATATAGCTAAAGAAACGGCGGAAATTATATATTACGAAATAACTTCTTTTTAGCTTACCTTAACTTTTCTATTGCTACTCCGCCGCTACTTTACCTTTATTCTTTAATATCTATATAGCAGAAGTCTCTTACTTCTATCTCGCTTAAAAACTCCGTAATAACTAAAAGACGCTTCGCCTACTCGCCTCTTCCTTAGCGACTACTCTCCTTAATTATTTCGTATAAATCATCGTATATATATTCTTATCCTACCCGCTATAGGGTAAAACCTACGTCCTTAATTACTAGACGAAGCTTTTAGTCCTTATTCTCGCGTATAGCTTTCCGTTGCTCTATTAATGCCTACCGGTATTCGAAACGACGTTTTATATATAAACGTTTAGTATCTAACACCCCTTATTCCTCTTAGTAGGCCGTTATTATAGCTATAAACGACGTATAAACTTAGTAGAAGATTAACTTTATCTTCTTTTTCCCTATTTCGTCTTAAGTAATCTATAGCTTAGCTATCTTCGTCTAGATGCCGTATAGATCCGCTATATCCCCGGATATTATTACAAGCACCTATAATTTTATTAGCGATTGTATCTCGACTTAAAGGGGAACGAAGAGCTTATAGGTTTATAAAGATTACCGTACGAGTTATATTAAATATATCTACTTAATCGCGCATCCTCCTATATATAATATAGTTCGACTATTCTAGTATCGTCCTCGTTATCGCTAAACCCTTATATACTACTATTAAGGCACTTAATGCAGTATAGCTCGGTGACTTAGTACCCTTTCGCCCGGTGACTTTTTATATTTACGGCCTTTTTACCCCTTTTCTTAAGCGATATC
The DNA here is from genome assembly GCA_012934285.1 of Ophiocordyceps sinensis. NCBI lineage: Eukaryota > Fungi > Ascomycota > Sordariomycetes > Hypocreales > Ophiocordycipitaceae > Ophiocordyceps > Ophiocordyceps sinensis. The sequence goes on along the minus strand of JAAVMX010000006.1, from coordinate 3,810,914 downwards.
CCTTTTTAGATATTCTTTTTATTAACGGTATCTCCTTTATTATTCGCCTATATATCCTTATCTCTATCGTCTTTACTAGACGACGAAAATGTTTCCGATTTAATAACCGTTAGCGTTATACGCTTTATATTCGCGTAATCTTCTTAAGACTTTACTATAATAGGTTTATTTATGCTTATAAATAGCCCCTTAAATAACTAACGAAATAGTTAATCTTCGGTTTCTTCCTTTAATAAGGATGTCGACTTCTCTAAGGCATCTCGTATGTTTTTCACTATAAGGAGTCGTTCTAATAGGGTTATTTTCTCTCCGCGCGTCTTCCTTAGCTTTATCTCTTCCTATACTATCGCTATAGCGTCCTTAATCGATACTCTATTCGCCGATAACTCTAGGACTCGAGCTATAACTAAGGGACCTATCGGCTAAATATCGTCTGTCTATTTTCCTCGCTTTTAGGGCGTCTCTACCGTTACGCTTACCGTTCGCTTAAGACTAATAGCGTTAAACTAATTCGGAATATGCTCGTCTAGTTCGGAATATGCTCTCTAGATTTAGAATATACTCGTCTAATTCCGAATATACATCTCTATAAGATCTCGATATAGTTATATAATAAGAGAAGAGAAGAAAAAAATCATTATATATAAAGAGTAGTACTCTATTATAGTTCGCTAACTATACGTAAGCGACTAGCTACTTATTACGCAGTAAATATTATAGCGCGTTACTAATATAATAATTATTATAATATATATAATTATAACTATTATCGTTGATTTTTACACTATGTTTAATCCTATTTTATTCCTATTTGCTATTACGACTTTATTTATACCTAAAGCTATCCTAGCGTTTAAAGCGTCCGCCCTAAAAGGGGGGGATAATTATAACGCAGCTACCCGCGTAACTATAGAGCCGGGAGATAGGGATATATATACGATAGATAATGCATTTTAGCTTAGGGACTATTCGGCTATTAATCGCTAACTAGTCCCTAATAACCCCTCTTAAGGCCTAAGGGTATATCCCTAAGGCCCTAATATATCTTAGAAGAGGGGTAAGCTTTAGTCTTACTACGAGAGGGCAATCGCATTGCAATAAAGGATTATTCGTACTTTTGACTATCGTTCCTACCTTCCTAAACGTACCTCTAGTCTGTCTTCTTATAACAGATCTCGACGATTTAAGCGATAAAGAAGCGGACGAGGCCTTTACGATAAAAAAAGAGGAAGAGGCCTACGAGCTAGCTATTAAGCTCCGATCTAAAGGCGCTATTACGACCCCGGGAGTACTATTCGAAGCGTTAGATAGCACGGAGATTAATAACCTCGTAGCACGAGGAGTATTTAGTTTCAAACGGTATAACGAAGCTATTTACAGCGGCTACCGTATCTTTAGCTCCCGTATAGTTCGAGAGGTTAAAGGTAGAGATACTAAGCTATATAAGAAATTCAGGCTTATAGTCTAAGGTTATAATAATAGGGAGAAGACTTCCTTACTAACGCAGTCCCTAATAATCTAACGCGTTAGCTAACGGCTAATCTTAGCCCTTGCTCTTAGCCTTATGCGCTATAGGATAACGTTGTCCCTTTAAGACATTACCTAGGCATATCCTTAGGCGACTATAAAGCTCTTTCGAACGGTCTTAATACGTCTCCCCGCCGAATTATAATAGAATTATCCGCCCGATACAATTATCTAAGTTATTAGGCCCTTATATAGTATCGTAGAATTAGGAGTCTACTAGTTTAATACGTATTAGAAGCACTATATCGAGGGCCTCGATATAGCGATATCGATATTCGACTCTTGCCTTCTAATATCTAATACGGGACTAGAATACTTTAGCATCGTTAGGATGTAAACGGATAATACCTTTATGCTTAGAACGACGAGTTTTTCGGCCGCTAAAGAAGAAAAGCTCCGAGAGGCATAATTTAAAGCGAAGCCGAAAACTATAATAACTTAGGGCTTTATTACGGATTTCAACGACGCGAAGGTAAGCTTATAATAGGATAAGATACTCCTACTCTAATAGAAAGGATAAGCTGCCCGGATCGACCGAATCGATATTAAGGCTCCGGATTCTATATAATAGTACCTAGAATAACGTGCTCGTAGAGCTTATATAGCCTTAGTATGCTAACCGGAAGCTGTATTCGATATCTCTATTACGGCATAAGTATAAAACCCGGATGATAAAGATTGCACGATCTTAAATAAGCGACTTAAGTAGCAAATAGACTACTAAAGCAAAGGTTTAATATATAAACTAATTAATCTTATAAAAGCGAAGCTAATAGTATTTATAGATAGGTCGTTTGCTAATAATAAAGATCTATCGTCGTAACTAGGCTTTATTATTATACTAGTTAATAAGACCGAAAGGTCTAACAACTAGTTTAAGGTTATTAGAAATATTATCTACTAGAGTTCGACGAAGTATAAGAGAGTTACCTAAAGCATGCTAGCTTTTAAGATATACGGTATAGTTAACGGCGTTAACCTTAGGATCGCCCTAGCAACTACGTTAAAGATTATTACCGACCGGCTTAAGCTACTAAATATCTAATTAATTAGAGTATTGCTATTTGCATAGCACGAAATTAAACATCTAAATCCCTACTTTTCTATACGTACCCCGCGCGCTTATATCCTACTACTAAAATCTAGTGTAGGTATATAGCAATTAAAAGAGCCGCGTAAATCGTTAAGGAGCCGTATATATAGTAAAAGGCACGCAGCAAAAGGCACGCAGTAAGGCACGTAGTAAAGCACGCAGCCGGGAGCCGTATACATTAAGGAGCCGCACATATAGTAGAGGGCACGTAGTAGAGCACGCAGTAGGGCACGCAGTAGGGCACGCAGTAGGGCACGCAGCCGGGAGCCGGGCATAAAGCATATATTAAGGAGCCGCACGCAGTAGGGCACGTAGCAGAAGGCACGCAGTAGGGAGCCGGGCATAAAGCATACATCGAGAAGCCGCTAGGCATAAAGCATACATTAAGAAGCCGTATACATAGTAGAGGGCATGTAGTAGGGCACGCAGCCGGGCATAAAGCCGGGAGCCGGGCATAAAGCATACATTAAGGAGCCGCACATATAGTAAAGGGCACGCAGTATATAAAATAGAGGGCACGCAATAGAGGGCACGCAGTAGGGCACGCAGTAGGGAACGACGCATTTATTAAAGAGCCGCGTATATAGTAAAGGGCACGTAGCACACGTAGTAGAAGGCACGTAATAGAGGGCACGTAGTAGAAGGCATATAGTAAGGCACGTAGTAGAGAGCTAGGCATATACGTTATTTAAGCTCTTTACGCGCGCGTGTTTATTAAATTAAATTAAGGCTAGGCACGATTTACGCGGCCCTTTTAATTACTATATACCTCTACCTAATTTTAGTAGCGGGACCTAAGCGCGCGGGGTACGTATAGAAAGAGTAGGGATTTAGGTATCTTACTATACAAATAGCAATATCGTGCTATGCAAATAGCAATAGAGTATTGCTCTTTACACGATAAGAAATCTCTATTTATACGACAAATACCTAAATTTTCCACTTTTTCTACGCGACCCCGCGCGCCTAGGTCCCGCTAGCAAAATTAGGTGTAGGTATATAGCAATTAAGAGAGCCGCGCAAATGCAAATTAAAGAGCCGTACATATAGCAAAGGGCACGCAGTAGGGCACGCAGCAGGGCACGCAGTAGGGCACGCAGCCGGGCACGAAGCATACATCGAGAAGCCACACGTATAGTAGAGGGCACGCAGTAGAGGGCACGCAGCCGGGAGCCGGGCACGAAGCATACATTAAGGAGCCGCACACACAGTAGAGGGCACGCAGTAGGGCACGCAGTAGGGCACGCAGTAGGGCACGCAGTAGGGCACGCAGTAGGGCACGCAGTAGGGCACGCAGCCGGGCACGCAGCCGGGCACGTAGGAGGGAGCGCGCCTATAGCTATAGGGCGCGCGCCTATAGCTGTTAAATTAACTAAATTAAGGCTATATACGATTTGCGCGGCCCTCTTAATTACTATATACCTCTACCTAATTTTAGTAGCGGGACCTAGTATTAGATCTTTAATCTACGGCTCGGACTAAATAGGCACGATTATAGGTCTTAATAAGTCTAATAGGTTGTATAGCAAAAGAGGTTTTATTAATATGTTAATAAAGGTATATATATAGCCCTTATTTTCTTAAGGGGCTTGTTTTATAGGAAATTTTCTATAAAGCCATATAACGGTTATACTAACCTAATATAGTAGCTTCTATTATATAATCTAACACACCCCCCTAGCTTTAAACCTACATCCGCGGGAGGGAAGCTAGCGTAAAGAGGTCGTTAAATAGCTTAAATCCGATGAGTTTTTAATCCTCGTTCTATCGTTAAGCTATTAGGTCGGGACAATATTAATCCCTGCCCTTTTATTCCTACGCTTAAGCACCTTAGAGAGTACGGCTTCTTAAGCTCTTATACCTCTTCTTAATCCTTCGAGGACCCTTCGTCCTTACTATTTTCCTTCTTAGCTCTTTACGCTTAATCGAGCTATAGAGCCTTTAAACGCAGCTATATATAGCCTCTTTAAGCCCTAGGTCCGTCGTCTCCCTAACGTCGTCGCGGGGCGTAAAGCATACTTTAAGGCTATCTATAGCCTTATACCTCTTAATCTTCCTACACTATATAATTATCGGTTTATATCGCTTCGTCGGTCGATTTAAAGAGCTCTCGATCGGCGAAGCGTTATAAGATATTATAGAAGCCGATTTATTTAATAAAGGCCTTAAAGGAGGGCCCTTAAAGCGCCTTTATAAGGCCGTCTGCTATTATCTTCGCGGTAGGAGTATACTTAACTTCGATAGTCTCGTTAAAGACCTCCTAACGAAGCTAGTAGTTGTAAATATCTATATAGCGAAGCTTCGTCTATAGAGTCGCGACTTCGGCCGTGACTAGTCGGATAGTCTAAGTGTTATTATATTAAATACGAATTCGGGAGTTATCGAAGGAGACGTCGAGCTCTTTAATAAGCCTGCTTACGTAGATCGACTCCTTTACTACCTATAATAGAGCTAGAAGCTCCGCCTCTATTATTAAAGTTATAATAGTATCCTATTTATTAGCTCTCTAGCCGATTAAGCCTCCGAATAGCTTTATAGCAAATGCCTAAAAGCTCTTGCGATTAGTATTATTAGCGAAAGAGGCGTTACTTACTACCTTAAAGTCGTCTCTACCCCCTAGACGAAGCGTAAGTCTACGAGTACGGTGTAAATAGCAGATAACTTAATCGATAGCTTCTTTATAGTTCGGTCTAGGGTTAGTATTTACAGAGTTTTAATATAGTAAACGCGATATCGGGTCGGGTAATAACCGCCGCGTATAGTATAGAGCCTACGTTTACTTAGTAAGACCGTATCTCATAGTGTTTAGCGATCCCTTTATAGGGAAAGAGGTCGTTTACTCCTATCGGTATATTAAATAACCTACGTTTCTTCGCTAGTCGGTAGATCTTATTAATATAAGCGGCTTATAATAGCTAAATATAACCCTATTTACGATTACGTAGAATCTTAATACTAAGGAACTATTATAGGCTATTACCGCCTATAAGCTTATACTTTCCTTTAAGCTAATTCTAAAGCGATTTAGCCCTCTCTTAATCCTTCTTATAATATGCAAAAACGATGTTATCTATATAGAAGAAGACGATAATGCCGTTAAACGCTAAGCATTAAGGTTCGTATAGTACTATCTAGAATCCTATCTCCTAGAGTGTTAACGTAAGTTCGCGATGCTATAAAAGAGGGGATTTCCGTAGTCCGTAGAGTGCCTTATCAAGCCTAAGCACGATCGAGTGTTTCTTATATCCTAGAGGTATCTTTATATAGATAATCTCGTCGAGGGTAGCGTTAATAAAGGCGTTAATAGCGTTATACTATATTAGCTCGAGATCGAACTTTGCCGCGATCGTTATAAGTATCCGAAAACTCCGTCTCGCGAGAGTAGCTACGTAGGTCTCTTACCCGTTTCTAAGCTATTAATCTCCTCGTATAACTAATCTCGCCTTGCATTTAGAGAGTCTCCCGTGTTTGTCTATCTTATATACGTATACCTATATATAGTTAAGCACTTAGCCTTTCTTCGTAAGTGTTTTATAGTCGACTTTAGTCTACGACCTTATTTCCTTATAGCTCTAAAGATATAATCGCTCCGCCTCCTCGAAGTAAGGGCCGAGTAGATAGTGTTTAAGCTATCTATAATATGTTAGCATAGCGGGAAGGTCTCGCCGATACACCTGCCTTTTTAGGATTAAGCGGTCGAGGTAAGCCTTATCCTTAAATCGTAGCGTGTTAGTGTCTCTCGAGGTCGGTGCGGCTCGAGTGCCTGCTATAAACACTTTACACCCGTAGGCACGAAGATATTATTACGTAGGCTTCCTGCCGGTTAGTCTTTCGTAAGGGCTTTCCTACTTATAACTATACTTTAGTATACGGTTGTAGAGATATACTGCTGACTTATATATCTCTCGCTAAAGTTGCGTTAGAAGTTTGCCTCGTATTGCCCGCGATTTGTCTTTAATTATACCCCCTAAGCGCTCGGCGCTACTATTTTAGTCTTATATATATAAGGCCGAGGGCTTAATTTTAAGGAGTCTCGCCTTAAGGAAAGCTTCTACTACTAGCTTCTAACTAGTAATCTCGTTGTTATATTCGATAGTCTTAGTATAGAACTAGTATTAATACGTAAGGTAGTTAAGGCCGGACTTAAGGGCCGCGATAATAGTTTCTGCGAGGCGGTCCTATAGGTAGAAATCCTATATAAAGCCGCTCGCCCTATCTATTAAAAGCATTAGTGAATTATAACCTTTATTATTAGGCATAAAGTTATAGAAGTTAATTGTAATTCTCTCGCCTACAACGCCTTTATCTTAAGGAGCTCGTTGTATTATCCGCTTTGCTTTAGCGGTGCTATAGTTATCGCACTAAGTCGTTATAATGCCTTTAATCTTAATACCCTTAGAGCAGTTAATAAGGTATTCGAGCGCTTTTAGTCCCGATATCCTATCCGGAGATACTAAAGTTCTGCCGTTGCCTTTTATAGCTTCCTTTTAGTATAGCTGTCGAACTTATTTCGGTGGGTATAGAAGGCCCGCCTTATTATATCGTAGGGGATATATTCTAGGACGAACTATCCGTAGTGTTATTCGACGAGTCCGACTATAGTATTATTAGCTGCTTAAAGCGTCGACGGTCTATAGGGTCGTTCGTCCTACTATATGCCCTATTGTTTTAACAACCTATAGGAGATTAGGTTGTATGCAAAGTTCTTATAGAATGCGATATTAAGCAGCCGTAGTACTTAAGGCTTAAAGGAAGGGGTTTAGAGGCGGACGTTAACGTCGCTATATCCGAGGATAGGCACTTTTTCTACGCCTGCCTAGAGGAAGTCTCCCTCTTTAGCTATCTTAAAGTTCTTAAATCGTAAGATCTCGTTAAAGATATAGAGTGTCGTTCTATAGTCTAGAATTGCCGAGTAGTAGAAGGGATAAACGTTAATACTAAAGGAGGCCTTAATAAGGGAGATAAGGAAAGAAGCCGAAGGGCATCTTCCCTTTTCCTATATTAGTTAATCCTTATCGTCTTTAAACGTTACCTTCTTCCCTTTTAGTCGTTAGACTTCTTTCGCGATCTTAGGGTCTTCTATACTCTTCGTAATAGCTTTCTATCTATTCCCGGGCTACTAGTTAAAGGCCTTATCGGACTTAATCTCCTAATAGTTCTCGAGAGTATAGCCCTTAAGCGTGCATAGCCTATATTTAGGAATACCTCGCTTATCCGAAGTAGCAGCCTATAATCTCTTTTTATTGTTTTTATTGTTTTTATTGTTTTTAGTGTTTTTATTTTCTAACTAGCCGTTGTGTTTATCGTCCTTTTAATCGTCCTATCCGGCGAAAGAAGGGCTAAATGCGCCTCTCTTCGTATAGGACGGTTAAGTAGGTAGTTTATCGATAAAGACGGTAAACTTATTAGTCATTATATAGATATTAAAATCTGCGTTATTCTTAAGGTGCGAAAGGTTAAAGGAATTAACCTAGTGATAATAGTAGGGATTAATAAAGGATAGGAAATCAGACACCTAAATACTATTATAGGTAGCTTTAGGGAGTTTTTCTTAAATCCCTTTATATATAACCTTCTTCTAGCTCTTAAGCCAACGGTGCTAGTTCTTCGGCTAACTCGTAGAAGGCTTAACTACCGCTTTATAGCGAACCTAAACAGCACGGAGGATGTCTTCCGGCTTGCCCTTTGCCTCCTTCTTAAGCGTGGCGTACTACTCCTTAAGGTCCTTATCGGGTTGCAATAAGTCTAGAAAAGGTAGTCGGAAATTGTTATAGCAATCTAAGTGCATAGCTCTTTAATGTCCTTTCTCTAGCTCTCCTATTTCTTCTCCTTATAGAGGAATACCTGCTATTTCTAGGATCCTTTAGGCGGTTGGCCTTATTGGATTATTTCTTCGTCTGCGGTACGAACGCGAGATCCCCTTAGGGCGTTGTCCTCGATAGGCATCGTCGGAGTAGGAAGGAGTTTTTCGGTCCCGAAGACCTAGTCCTAGAGGTTGCTATCGAGGGCCTACGCCTTAAACTTATTGTCCTAAAGGGACTAGTTAGCATTGTCGTTAAGAATGACCTCGTTTTTCTTAGTAAGGGTAGATATAGTAATTATCGGCCTAAAGGGAGCCTTTTTCGGTTTCTAGTTTACGGTTCCGGTAGATTAAAGTATAAGACTCTTAATTATTAGATCTTTAATCTACGGCTCGGACTAAATAGGCATGATTATAGGTCTTAATAGGTCTAATAGGTTATATAGTAAAAGAGGTTTTATTAATGTATTGATAAAGGTATATATATAGCCCCTATTTTCTTAAGGGGCTTGTTTTATAGGAAATTTTCCACGAAGCCACGTGACGGTCATACTAACCTAATGTAGTGGCCTCTATTATATAATCTAACACCTAGGCGCGCGGGGTCGCGGCGAAAAAGCGGGGCTTAGAGGTATTTATCGTGCAAATAGAGATTTCTTATCGTGCAAATAGCAATACTCTAGCAATACTTATTAATTATCTATATAGATTCGTATTCGCTCTACGAATGTCTTATAAAGCTCGGGATAACTAAGGAGAAGAGATTAATAATTAATATTATATCTCTTCGATAGTTATATAAGCAACGAGAGATTATAGAGATCCGTTAGATTAACGGCGATAATAACCCGGCCGATGCTATAACGAAGGCATTACCGAACTAAGCCTTTAAACGCTTTATAGACAATAATAGCTTAACTATTCGGATAGAGGCATACGTTCTACGCCCTTAAGTTCCCCTTTTAGAACTCTCTTTTATTTATACTTATATATTATATTTATTAGACCCCTTTAGTCTAATACGCGTTATCCTTACGATTAGGAAGGTTGCTTAGCAGTTAGAAAGAAAGACTACTAGTATAGGAATATAGTTATATAACTAAGGGATAGAGTCGCAACTATATTGCCGACTATACATAGGAAGGGGGCAATAGGGGTTATAACTATAAGGCGCATAACGCTATATGACCTATATAGTTAATAACCTCGTTATTAACTAAAGGCATCGTTATAACTAGAGTAGTAAGCCCTAGCGTAGGCCTTAATAATGCATTGTTAAGGCATAGTAGGCTCTATAGAGGGACCCCGGCAGACGGGTATAAAGGGGCCCCCTTATTCCCCCTTCTCTAGCTAGATTAGATACAACTATAACTAATACAACCCCCTTTGTTTAGATTAATCTAAGTAAATCACCTACTAACAAGAGTATCCTTTAATAAAACGGCGGTAGAAGTTTATAAACCTAAGAAATTGCTAGAGTTCTTTTACTAAAGTCGGGGTATTTTAAGCCGTAATTATATATACCTTCTTAAGGTCTATGCTTATGCCGGATGTCGAAATAATTAGTCTAAGATACTTAGTCTTCGTTATATAAAACTCTAACTTCTTAATATCGATTTAAAGCCCTACGTTGCCTAAGCGTTAGATAACTGTTCGCACGTAGTTCTTATATTCCGCCTTAGTTTTTAAAAAGACTAGTACGTTATTAAGATATACTATATAAAAGTTATTAAAGGCATTATAAAGTATATAATTAATATAATTCTAAAAGGTCGATAGTGCGTTATAAAGGCCGAAGGGGGTAACTAATATCTTAAATAGTCTAAAGCGTATAATAAATGCTATAAGCTACTTATAACCCTCGGCGATTCGAATACGGTTAAACGTAGTAATTACGTCTAGCTTTATATAAAACTTAGCGTCGTAGAGAGAATCTAGTGTTTCGTGGATTAAAGGCAAGGGATATCGATTCTTAACTATAACCTAATTTAAACCTCGGTAGTTATAATAGATATAGACACTACCGCCCGGTTTATAAGCGAGGATTAATAGCGCCGCGGCTAGAGAAAAAGACTCCTAAATAAAGCCTTTATTAAGCATATCGTTAATCTACTTCTTAATATAGTAGAGTTCTATAGGTAATATAGGCCGATTTCTATAGTACGGAGCTTACTTGCTAAGTGTAAGTTCGATCTTATAATCCTAGGGGCGGTATAAGGGGAGCTCGTTCGCATTCTTTAAAAAGAAATAAGGAAGCTTATCCTAGAACTCTTTTAGGAGCTTCTTTAGGATATCTGCCTTTATGACTTCCGGTTTTACTTAGAGGAATTCTCTAAGTGCAAATCTACTATAGTCCGCCTTAAGTATCGTAAGATAATTAAAGTCCTACTATAGCAGTACTAGGGCTTGCGAAAATAGGTCCTTTAACGTCTAGAACGCCTCTGCCTATACGGCGCCCTAATAGAAGGCTACCCTTTTGCCGGTAAGGGCTATAAGCGGACCGACGATACGAGAAAATTAACGAATAAAAGTCCGGTAGTAGTTTATAAATCCTAAGAAACTCCGCACACCCTTCTGCGAAGTTAGGGCTATTTAGTCTCGAATAGCCTAAATCTTTACGGGGTCCGCCTATACACTAACGCCTGCGATAATAATAAACCTAAGGTATTTAACCCGGCGGACGCTAAATTCGCATTTATCGGGGTCGAGGTATAGCCTATGCTCGGAGAGCCGGTCTAGCACCTTCGGCACTTTATCTATATAATCCTTTAAGCTGCCGCTTATATAGATAAGAATATTATTAATATAGGCGGAAGCGAACTCGTTTAGAAATTCGCGAAAAATACTATTAATATACCGTTAGAAGGTGCCGGGAGCCTTTATAAGCCTAAACGGTATTAATATCTATTCGAAAAGCCTATAGCGAGTGCGGAACGTAGTCTTCTACTCGTTACCTTCCGTAATTCGCACCTTATAGAACGCCTAATAGATATCTAACTTAGTAAACTACTTCGCTTTAGCGATATTACGGAGTATCTCTTTAATAAGCGGAAGCGGGTAGCGGTCTAGTCGTATTATTGCGTTAAGTGCTCGGTAGTCTACGTAGAAACGTAGTCCTCCTCCGGGTTTCCGCGCGAATAGCACTAGAGCGGCGGCCTTAGAAGAGCTAGCCTAAATAAACCCTTTGTCTAAAAGGCCGTATAGTGTTTTCTTTAACATAAGCAACTCGTCTCGAGATATTACGTATAGTGGCCCGAAGGGCGGAACTATGTCTTATCCGCGGGAATCTTTGCGAAGTAGTATTACGTAGTTAATGCTAGGCTTATATAGGTTTAATTTATCGGCCTCGCTTTTTTAAAAGAGCGGTAGTAGGTTATAGAACTACGTAGGGATTATTTAACGTAATTCGGCTTCCGTCTTCGGCTTCTTTAGTCATAAGGCCTTTTCGATATCCGCGAGGCTAACTACGCAAATAGCAGCCGTAGCGGCTTCCGAGCCGTATCGTCTACGGATTCGGTTAATTATGCCGATAAATACTAAAGCTATAACTTCTTTAGCCTCTCGAAGCTCTATAGTATACTTAGTGTTCTTAAGCTCGTTCTTATTAATATACCGTAGCTAACGCTACGAATTCCTATACTAAAGCCTCCTTTAGTGCGGCATAGAGTAGGACTCTATATAAAGAAGCTAAGGCTTTCTAAGGATTAGGTTAAATTCTAGCTAAGGGATAACGTATGCTATAAGCAATTGCTCGTGCCCGTTAATCTCCGTAGCTATCTATACGATACCTTTAATCTTCGCCTCCTCTATTACGCTCGAGGCTCCTTATATATACCGAATTCCTATATCTTTAACTAGCAAACGTAGTTCTCGTGCGAATGCCTTATCGATAGCGGCGTAGCACTAGCAACCTTCGTCTATAAGAGTAAAGACGAGGTTTATACGGTTAATAACAATAGGTATTAAGGTAGGAGAAGTCTTAATACGGTTAATTAACTCTTTTTTCTCTAATGCTAGCGAATTAGGGTCCGGGGCCTGTCTATGCTTTAGAGCTATGCGTTTCCCTCCGCACTAGTAGCGGCGGGGATATTATTATCCTCCTTAATATTAGACTTAAGAGAAAGTCGGGTAGCGCGAATTGCTATAGGCCGTTCGGCTCGCTTCGTAGGGCGAGCGGGACGATATAGGCAATCCGTAGTAAAATGTCTATCCGCGCTATAGCGTACGTAAAGCCCTTCCTCTCTCCGCTTCTAAAGCTTCGCCTTCGACACTTACTTAGCTCGCTATATAGAAGAGGAGGGCACGCTGCTTAATACAGCGGATAGTGTCCTCGCTCTTCTATAAGCGGGCCGTGTAGTAGATATTATAACGTTACCCTCGTAGTCTACCGTCGTGTCGGGCGCGGATCTAAGCGGCGGGAGCGTTATAGCGTTCCTAGTAGCTCCTCCGTTCCTATTGCTAACGCCGTTCGTGCTAGCGCGCTTTCGCAACTTCTAAAAGCTAGGGCTTTGCTTATAGTTCTAGGCCACCTTCGTAAGGCGACTTACGTACTCCCGGAAGTTAGTAGGCATCTCGATTAAGATTAGCATTTCCCGTAGTTACGGAGTGATCGAATTTCGCAACTATATAAGCTTAGCGCTATCTCCTTAAACGCTGTTTCTAGCGGCATAAGTAATAGTCTCCTTAAAGTTGGGAAGGAAGTTCCTAAACGTCTGGCCGTCTTTCTAAAAGAGGATCCGTAACCTATCTTACGCTTTCCCCTACTCCTATACGTTGCCGAACGCGTAGATAAGGTGGTTAAAGAAAGCACGGGGGTCGTAAGCGCTACTAGGCCCGCTACTCTCCTAAAACCTAGAAATCCGCTGTATCTAAAGCTCGGGTAGCGTATAGAGCAGCGAATACTAAGCGGTATCGCGGTAACCGTTAAGGCCTTACTTCTCCTTAATAGTAAACTTACTACGGAGGCGATATAGGAAGAAGTAAAAAGACTCTAGCTAACTATCCTATATAGGCTACGGTAGAGGCTTCCTTTTGCCGAAGGCGGCTTTAAGGGCCGTCCTCGGGTTAGCTATGCTAGCGTCCCTAGCCGCGGGAGAGTTCGTCGACGCAGCCGTAAGCGCGAGTAGCGTATCCGTAGAGGTAAGCGCTATAGATCCTATTTTAATACTAAGGACTTCTAGCAACCCCCTTCGTTTAACCGGATTAACGGCTGTCTTCTATAGTAGCACTAGAAGGCGCTCCTCTTCCGCTATAGAAGGTGCGGCATCCGCTATCGCCTTACCTAAACGGGCTTCTATTATTTCCTATCGAAGGCGGGCATTTGCGAAGGCCCGCTTATTTAGCGCTTCTTATCGCAGCTATAGCTGCTAGGACCCCTCGGCCCGTTGCTCGAAGACGTCCGCTATATCGTTATCTAGTAAGTCTATAATAGCAGCTAGTATTACTACGCGTGTCGCTTTTATCGTAGCGGCCTATCGTTCTAATTAATATATACCGCTATTATAAAAGCGGGACGTTATCGTATTAAATAAGTCTATAAAAAAGAGAGATAGATAATACTATAATAGGGTAGGCAGAGTAATTACATAGGTGCCCTCTATATAGGTATAGAAATCATCTATAAAGAACTAAGTATAGGCGCACCTATATATACGGATATATAGCTCTACGCACGTACCCCTTTATCCGCACGTGCCCTTTACCCCTATCCGCACGAGCCCCTTACCCCTATTCGCACGAGCCCCTTACCCCTATTCGCATAAGCCCCTTTCCCCGCCCGCACGTGCCTCTTCCCCGCTCGTATATAAGAATGCGGATTAGGTCGTAGACCTAATCTTACTAATAGTCGAAGACCCTTATATTAGGTGCTAAACGTTTATATACGAAACGTCGTCTCGAATACTAGTAGGCTATTAATAGAGCGACGGAAAGCTATACGCGAGAATAAGGACTAAAAGCTTCGTCTAGTGATTAAGGACGTAGGTTTTACCCTATAGCGGGTAGGATAAGAATATATATACGATAATTTATATAGAATAATCGAGGAGAGTAGTCGCTAAGGCAGAGGCGAGTAGGCGAAGCGTCTTTTAGTTATTACGGAGTTTACGAGCGAGATAGAAGTAAGAGACTTCTGCCGTATAGATATTAAGGAATAAAGGCAAAGTAGCGGCGGAATAGCAATAGAAAAGTTAAGGTAAGCTAAAAAGAAGTTGGTTTATAATACGTAATTTCCGCCGTTTCTTTAGCCGTATCTTTAGGTATTCGTTAATAAGTTCTTAGGCATTCGCTATATCGTCTTAAGCAACCTACTCGTTGTATTCGGCTAGCTAACCTTCTTATTTTACTAAGTAGTAGGTAACGCCTTTCTTCTTCTTATAGTCCTTAATTTACTAAACCGACTATTCTCCTTCGGTATCGTCGAGGTTAAGCATCGGCAGTAATTCGCTAGGGTATTAGTTAGTAGCCCGTTCTACCTACGGCTTAAGAAGACTAATATAAAATATATTATAAAGCCGGTCGTATTTCTCTAGTAGGGCTAGGCGGTACGCCTGCTTACTAATAGCTTAAAGGACCTTAAAAGGTCTAATATATTTAGGTAATAACTTCCTTCTTTAGTCCTTAAGGCGTAAGTTCTTCGTAGAGAGTCTTACTAAGTCCTTAACCTTAAGGGTAAGTAGCTTATAATAGAGGTTATAGAATTTCTTTTACGACTCGATAGCTTATCGCTAATAAGTCTTTCGCTTTTTCCTTAAGTCTGCTAATTTACTAATGCGAGCTCTCGCTTTAGGCACTCCCCTACTAGTAGTATCGTCCGGAAGGTAGATATAGTAGTCTAGTTAGTATCTAAATAATGCCTTATTAAGCGAAAAGCCTATAGTTGTATTCTTCGCATTATTATAAGCGAACTAAGCCTCTCGTAGTAGTCTAGGCTAGTTGTTCTATTCGGCATTTATATAATACCGAAGGTAGTATTATAGTGTCTAATTTACCCGTTCGGTCTAACCGTCGGTTTATAGGTAAAAGGCTATCGATAACCTACGTTTTATCCGTAATATATAATAGAGGTCTAACTAAAACTTATTAGTAAATAGAGATCCTCTATCGGAAATAATGCCTTTCGGTACTCTATAGATAAGCTTAATCTTATAATAAAAAGCCTTAGCTAACTTAAGCGCTATTATTGTCTTAGAGACCGCGAGAAATACGCTATACTTAGTATATCGGTTAACGATTATTAGTATTGCGTTAACTTCTCTACTATCGAACTATAACTCCGGAAAACCGGTAGTAAAGTCTATAGAGACTTCTTCCTAAGGTCTTATAGGAATAGGCAGCGACTTAAGGGCGCCGTATAGGCGATGCCGCTTTAGAACGGCGCCTTAATAGATATAATATAAACGTACGTAGCTATTTATATTACGAGCTATTCCTTCCTAGAAGAATTTCCGGGATAGGAGGTCTTTCGTATAGGCTATTCTAAAGTATCTTATAAAGGGATCGTCGTAGTAGAGCTAAATAAGCTCTTGCCTTAAGGCAACCTCTATAGGCACTACGAACTTTCCTAAATATAAAATAAGTCCGTCTAGGCTTAATAACTAAGGACTTACCCCTTCTTCTAGGGTACTTTCGGCCTATACTCGCTATATAGTCTACGGATCTTCCGCTTAAGTCCTCTTAAGGAGCTTAAAAAGGGGCTTAGAGATATTGCTCTTATAGACCCTTTTATAACGAGCTGCTAACCTAGCTAATTGTCTTTAATACCGTTGTTTATAACTAACGATATCTTTAACCTAAGTGGCTAACTTAAGGGGACTTATTCCCGAATGCTAAGCGATTAAATCTTAAAGACCTTGTGTATTTTCGTTACGTAAAGATATCTCGTTAAGCTTAGAGATAGTAGAGACCTAAGAACTCGTCTCTAGGTCGCTTTATAAAGAATCTATAGCTATATATACCTACCTAATAACTGCTAACTTCTATTATAGTTCCGGGAGTAGCTCTATAGACGGTAGGGCTTTACCTATAAATTCTAGCTTTTTTAATAAAGCATCGGTAGGATTTAATTTACCGGCTTAGTGTTTAATCGTAAAATCGAAAAGAGCTAGGTATATAGACTAACGTGCTTATCTTCTATTAAGGGATACTTACTTTATAAAGCCTTAAAGGTTCTAGTGATTTAATAAAACTTTTACGGTATTCGCCGCCCTTTCGACGTAGTATCGCTAGTGTTTAAATAACTTAACGATAGCAAATATCTCCTAATTAAGGGTACCGTAGTTAAGCTTAGGGCTAGTAAACTTCCGTAATTAGAAAGCAATCGGATAATAATAGCCTTTATTATCGGGCTGCTAAAGAGGGTTGCAAAAATTCCTCTCGAAGTTCCGTAATCCTATCTCTTAATCTTTTCTCTTCCTTTAGCTCTATAGCTTTTGCTTAAAGGGCTACGAGGATATCTATACGCGGAGGGGTAGGTCGTTAAGGCCCGGCTTACGTTTAACTTCGCGAGGGGATAGATCGGGCCCCTTTAGGTAGCGAAAAAATTAGTAATAGCGTCCTAAGACGCTCGTTATAGCCCTTATATAAGTTAGTATATTTATCTTCCGATATTAGTTCCGTTACGCGAGGTAACGGCGATAGGCTAGCGACTCGATAGCTACTACGACCTATTCGGCCTACGCGGCCTATACGTCCGGAAACGCGCTTACTACGCGGCGCTATCGCTCTTAGGTAACTAAAAAAGAGAAGCTTTAGAAATTATAAGAAGATAGACTAAAGGTACGTTTAGGAAGGTAGGAACGATAGTTAAAAGTACGAATAATCCTTTATTGCAATACGGTTGCCCTCTTATAGTAAGACTAAAGCTTGCCCCTCTTCTAAGATATATTAAGGCCTTAGGGATATACCCTTAGGCCTCGAGAGGGGTTATCGGGGACTAGTTAGCGACTAATAGCCGAATAGTCCCCGAGCTAAAATGTATTATCTATCGTGCATATATCCCTATCTCCCGGCTCTATAGTTGCGCGGGTAGCTGCGTTATATCCCTATACATACTATACACTTCGGCATTCGGTATCTCGAGCATCCGGGCAGCTAAAACAGCCGGGTGACATATGTGATATGCAATAATGCACGGCGGTTCTAACGCATATCTTCATTTGCCGGTAGGGCAAACCAATCAGGAGATATCTGCTCCCTTATAGCCCCTCCTTAAGAGTACTTATTTTATAAGAAGTGCGCTTTATATATCCGTTTATAACTAACTAGTGTTTGGAAAGACTCTCTTAAAACCTATTTTACTAGGAAAAACTTTTGTATAGAGAAAAATAAAACTCTACTATAATTATTCTATATAGAGAAAAACTTTTAAAAACTCTACTATATATGTTTAGTCCGTTTAGTAAGGGTATATAGAGGAAAGCTAGAAGAAAGCATAAGAAAGAGCAGCTAAAACCCTCTATTTATCTTTATATATAGGATCCTGTTTAAGACCTAGGAGGCCTAGAAATATATCAAGTAGTATACGCCCTAATTCTTTTTTAAATATATTAGCAATATTATCGGCGGATTTTATGTAAAATACTCCTATTTCGCCTAGTAAAACACTATTGCGGGTAAAGTTATAGGCGAGGCCGATATGTTTCTAGAGCTTATAAGATTCTAGGTTATTTGCTGTTTTTAGTGCTAATTAACTATCGGAGAATATTAGCGGGACTTTATTAGATATAGATATAGATAACTTTTTTGCTATGCTATTTAGGTGGCTATATAGGTATAGAGCCTCCTTATTAGCCTCTCTAAGGCCTATAAACTCTACTTCGTAAGTAGATAGGGATATGGATTTTTATTTTTAATATAACCAGCTTATAAGATTATTGCGTATAAAGAAACAGTATCTAAAGACCGATCGTCGGTCTATAAGGTTACTATCCCAATCGGAGGCCGTATAGGCTATAAAATGAAAATCTAGTATTAGTATATTACAGTTATAGTATAAGCATAGGTTAAGGAATTTGTTTAGGTATTTCTATATAACGTCGAGGGGTTTAAAATACGAGGAGTTAGGTTAAGAAGAAGATCTTACGTAGGATATTACTGCGAAGACGATATTAGGCCTTATAAATAGGACTGAAAATAGCAAGGAGCCTATTTGCATTTAGTATAAGAGTATGTCTTTTTTAGAGCCGTTCTTTATTCCTGATTTATTTAATTTAACGCCCCTAGTAGCAGGTGTATTAAAGGTTCCTATATTTTGTTTTTTTAAATTCCTTTATTTTATTTTTATATATATAGGAATTGTGGATAGAATTCCACGGTAGAAGGACTTCCCTTCTAAGGTGAATTCTATGGATGAAATTCCAATAGAATTCTACGGTAGAAGGACTTCCCTTCTAAGGTAAATTCTATAGATAGAATTCCACGGTAGAAGGACTTCCCTTCTAAGGTAAACTCTATAGATAGAATTCTACTTCCTTCTATAGACTTCTACGGTTAACGCATCCGTCCGCGGAAGGTCTTCCCCGACTAACGCATCCGTCCGCGGAAGGTCTTCCCTAACTAACGCATCCGTCCTTACATTCTGTTTACGGATCCCTTTTTATTCTTAGCTACCGAGGCTTCCCGGAGGGTAGCTCCGACCCTTCTCTCTTCTTATCTATAAAGAAGGTAGTATAGCCCTTAGCTAGATAGGTATTAACAATTCTAATAAGACTACTAGACATACATTTGCATTTGTATTTAAGATACTTACTAATATTAATTAGTGATTATAAGGCTTAATTATAGATAGTAAGGTAGATAAGATAGTTCTATATCCTTCGAACGTATTTTAGATCTTTATCGAACGGCTTCCGCCCGACGATCCTATTCTATGCACTTAGAGGAGGATAACTATGCTAAGAATAAGAAGACTTTACCTTCTAAGTCTAGCTCGCCCTTAAGGGTTACGTATAGCTCTTTTTTAAACTTTTACTAACCGATTACCGCTTTAGAAGAAGAAGAGTAGCACTAGCAGAAAGTGCGTTAATAACGCCGAACGATAAATTTTTCGTAGAGAACCCTATAAACACACCGATAAACCGCGTGAAAAATAAGCACGTATTATAACTTCGATGCACTAATCTATTAGTCCTTTATCCGATATAATAGAGGAGACTCTTAGGGAATAGATAAAAGGCATAACTATCTACCGATCCCTTTTTCTATATATTAACGTAAAATATTAAGATAGTAATATTAAACCCGACGAGAATAACGGCATCGCGATTATAACATCCGTCGCTAAGTTTATTACACTCCACGAAGCATCGATCGATTTTTAAGGAAACGAGATCCTACTATACTTCTAAGACTACTTCTAAGGATAGATAGCGAATATATAGGGTCTAACACACGCAGACTATAAACGAGCGCTAAAAGTTCTAATAATAAAAAGAGGAATATATACTAGTTGTAGCAATATATCTTATATAACGATCTTCCTTATATTATAAGCACTTAAGAAACTATTAGAATAGCCTATAGAAGATATAATAGCATAGAAATTTAACGATAGCATAGAGGAATATACTAAGAAAATAGAGATAAAGAATACGATACATCCTTCTATACCTATTACCGCTAGAATAGCCCCCTTCTAACTATTAGAAGTAGTTCTAATAGAAAAAGCAGCATCTATAGCAAACGTTCCGGAGATGCTATAAACTATAGCAAACGTTCTAGAGATACTATAGACGTCTAACATACTTCTAACGGTTCCGCAGTTCGAT
The DNA here is from genome assembly GCA_012934285.1 of Ophiocordyceps sinensis. Taxonomy (NCBI): domain Eukaryota; kingdom Fungi; phylum Ascomycota; class Sordariomycetes; order Hypocreales; family Ophiocordycipitaceae; genus Ophiocordyceps; species Ophiocordyceps sinensis. The sequence goes on along the minus strand of JAAVMX010000006.1, from coordinate 3,790,729 downwards.
TTAAGAGGGACTATTCTATATAGGCAATAACCGGCAGTTCTATATAAACAATAGCTATTTAACACTAATGTTCCGGGTATAACTATTTACCTAATATTACACCGATTCAATCGTCTAGATCTCTTTATAAATCCAACGGACTAAGGTTCTATAGCGATTTCTAAATAGCTAAATAATTCTAACCTTATTCTATTAAAGGCATAAATAAAACTTCCTCTAGACAATGTTCTAAATGCTATCGCTAATATAGATGTCTAATAACGCTTTATTAAGCTTTAGACAAAAGATAAGAACTTAATGCACTAAGCAGCGTGAAAAGGTAGGTAAAGAAGGATGGTTTATTAGGGTGGGTAGCGAGCCCCGGGAGCTAGGAATAGCTCCCTACTATCTTATCTCTTGCTAATGTTAGCACCCTAGGCGGCTAGCTAAAGGGTGCATTACATACATTATAATGCCGGCATAAAAGAAAAGCCTACTAACTATAGCAGTTATAAAACAATCTTAATTAGGCTATTGCCCGGATCCTTCGTTCCTTTCTCGTAAGTTATACTTACGTTTGCTAGTAATCATTCGTCTAGATCGAATTCCTTAATCGCCGAAAGGGGCATATAACGGCGATCTCTTTAAGCAGCGGAGCAGCACGAGGCTGCTCTCCAATTTTGCTATAAGCGCGCAGCGAAGCGCGCAGCGGAATAGTCTTATTGCGAGAGCCTAAGGCGGCGCTAGTCGGTACGCTAAGGAGCGTAAGGCCGGCGGGTCAATAATGCCGCTCGCGTAGGTTAAAGGCATCGTTACGATAAGGGCTTGCCGGCAGAATAGAGTCGCTGCGGCAATAACTTGCCGGCAGAAAGAAGATGCTATTGCTGCGACGACTTGCCAAAGGCGTTAATAGCAGGCGAGGCGGCCGTACGAACGGTCTTACGAGCGGCCACAATAAGGCGAAACACATCCCGCCCCGGCTTAAGGATGGCGGCCGGGGGCGACGGGTTGACAACAGCCGCGGGAACAGTCGCAGGAGTGGTTAATTTGGCCGGAGGCGGCGAGTTGCCGGAAGGTTAAAGATCTCGCTGCAAGGCGGCAGGGAGAAGAAGCTACTGCGGCGGCGGCTTGTCTAGAGCAGCCGCGGGAATAGTCGTACAGCCGGCATTAACAGCAGGCGAAGCGGCCGCAGGGATAGTCGTGCAGCCGGCGTCAATAGCAGCAGTAGGCAAGGCGGCCTCGGGAAGAGAAGCCGCGGCAGGAGCGGCTGCAAGGCGGCGAACAACAGCCGCGAGAACAGTCGCACAGACGGCTTTAATAACGGCAGAGAGTCCTTAAGCAGAGAAGCCGGAAGAGACGTTCTCGAGAGAAGAGGCAGGGTTACCGGCAGGTTAGGGAATAGTCGTAAAGCCGGCGTTAATAGTAGGCGAGGGAATAGTCGTAATAAAGGCGGCAGGCGCCTTCTGCTAGCCGGGGCAGGTCTGGCGAAGATGCTCGAAAAGAGCGTTCCGGGAGGCGAAAGGTGCCTTACACTTTCGGCACGAAGAGGGCTTCGGTATCGCAACCGGGCGTACAGCAGGCGGCGAAGCAGAGCGCGCTACAGACATCGCAATAGGGCGTATAGCAGACGGCGAGGCTGCCGTTATATAGCTAGCGGGCGGCGCAATAGGGCGTATAGTAGGCGGCGAGGATATCGTCGCAGTAAGGCGTATAGCAGACGGCAAAATAAGGTACGGCAACGATAGCATCGTCCTAAGAGGCGGCGAGGCTAGCGTTACGGCCGGCGAGGATCTCGTTAATACTAAAGCAGGTATCGTAGGGCGTATAGCAGGCGGCAAAATAAGGTACGGTAGAGGCCGCGGAACTATCGTTAGCAAAGGCGAAGCTGCCGTTATACGGCTAGCGGGCGGTAAGGATATCGTCCTAGTAGGGCGTACGGTAGGCGGCAAAACAAGGTACGGTAGAGGCGAAGCTACCGTTATATAGCTAGCGGGCGGCAAGGATATCGCCGTAGTAGGGCGTGCGGCGGATAGCGAATATATCCTCGATTAGGCTCCTTTCGCCTCTTCCTTAATTTAGTAGCGCTAAGACCTATAGGGCCCCTACTTCCCTAGACCGCTAAGACCGGTCTAATTCTATAAGTTTCTACGGTACTATCGGGGGCTTAACGCGGGCTAAGCCGAAAACAGCGGGGTGGTCGTCCGAAAGTAGACTAAAGTTCTTTAGTAAGCTAGGGTGCTCTAGCGAGCTGCGGGCGCTCTAGAGCAACGCAAATAAAGGCGTCGCTAGTGCGGCTTAAGAAAGCGCTTAGTCGAGGGCTTATTAAGGGCCTCTAGTGCTTGCCGAAGAAGAGGCAAGGTGTTACTACCATTTTAATACACTAAGCAGCGTGGAAAGGTAGGTAAAGAAGGATGGTTTATTAGGGTGGGTGGCGAGCCCCGGGAGCTAGGAATAGCTCCCTGCTATCTTATCTATTGCTAATGTTAGCACCTTAGGCGGCTAGCTAAAGGGTGCATTGTATATATTAGAACTATACCGGAGAACTATATAACTTACTTAACGATAAACTTTAGGTTTTTATAAACTTATGCTATAACCTGTAAATTAAACTAAGTTAGTTCTATACTTTATTCCCTAGGATCCTCGTAGGACGTGCGTAAACCTATTATATTTAATATATTAACTAGATAGCGATATTTCGAAAGGCATACGATATAATTAAGAGATATTTTAATACGGAAGTTAATTACGTATATTATTATATAGACTAGACAATAACGACCTTCTATAAGTTGCGAGGAGAACACCCGGCTAAGCTATTGCATAAAATCCTTTAAGCTTTATTCGATAAATTACAACTTTGCTAACGGGCACTTAGCAAAGACTTTATAGGCGATCTTCCCCTACGAACTACACTTATTAATGCATATAGAGGAGTTCTTAAACTAGAGTACGCTCTATTTAAACCTTTAACTAATGCTAAAGCACTTTTTGCCGACCTAAGATCCTCGTTATAATTACACCTATCTCGCGGTTTATCTAACTAATTTATATAAGAATATTAGTCTAATAACTAAGACACTAAAGAGGATAACTACGACCCGTATAACTAGATATTCTATACGGATCGGAGATATAATAATAATAACCGCGGAAGATATAGATACTAAGGACGAGGAGGACGAAACTATAGCCGGTTATTTAATCGTAGAGGATTCCGTAGAGGATTCCGTAGCGGATACTCCCTATTAGCTGCTGGATTATAAGTAGGGTCCTAAGCCTAAAGCAGCTATAGAAGCAACTACGGCAATCGTCTATAGACTAAGAAGTGTTTTATAAACGGAAAATAAAGATGCTAGTTAATAAAATATATACCCGAAGAACGATAGAAATCGAAGGACTAGTATATCGCATAATGCCACTTTACGAATATCCTAACAATAGGTTTTATAGCCTACGTAACGCAATATAAAGGTCACGAGATAGACAATATAGCAGAAGACTTTAATAATAAATCTTGCCTAAGAGACGACGATAACTTTATAGGACAATAGTAAGCTAGTTAGATAATTTGCTAATAAGCCTTTATATATCGGCTTACTAGCGAAGACCTATATAGTAAATAAAAAACTATTACTATATCTAACTAGTTTATTATTAATGAAAGATACTTTAAGACACGCTTCTAAGGCATTATAGTTAATATAGGTGTATTAAAAGTGTTAATAGCCGGATTTAACTAGTATATTGCCCTATAGAAAGAAGACCCTTCTATTACTATCGATAAGTTAACGGCAGGATAAGCTTCTATTAAGTTTAGTAGTAGAGATACTATTAACTTACTTAGTTCTATTGCCTTTAAAACACTAATTAAAAGGATTACTTTTTACGTTCTAGAGATACCTATACCTTTCCTGCTTTCTTTAGCCGATATAGACCGACTAGGTGTATACTTTAATAATACAATAGATATAATTATTAGTCGAGGCGTAGTTCCCGTAATACGAAAATAAGGATATCTATAGTTATTTCCTTCTAAAGATAAGGAATCTATTAACTTCCTTATAGAGGTTAAGATCCGAATACTCTATCGTCGGTTTAGACATCCCGTAGTTATAAGACTATATTATCTACTACGTTAAGTAGGATATAATAATGTATTAATCGGCAGACTTAAAACTATTTCTAAATTTTATTACTAATGCTAGATATACTCTTAAGCTCCGAGACGATTTAAATTCATACTATAAGATAATCGAGAATTCAATTATAAGATTATTATTAACGTTATATACATCGGAAACCTATAACGACTAATGCTATACGCAGTGGATTTAGCAACTTTATTCTAAGGAGTAAGATTTCTTCTATTAATATCCGCTAAAGATGCGTAGGAAATACTTTATGCGTTATAGATTAATATATATCTCGGTCTACTAAATGTTATTAAACACGACGTAAGAACTAATTTTGCTTTTTATAAATTCCGAAACGAAGCGAAAGTAATAGGGATTACGTATAAGCAAGTTCTAGTTAAAGCCTATTAGTCTATCGGAAAGATTAAAAGATATTATAGACCGCTTAAACGAATATTTAGTATTCTTTAGGAGGAAATTAAGAACGTTATATTAGCTAAAGCCATCCTTTAAATAGTAGTTAAGGTAATTAATAACATAGCTAGTCCTAATAGTTTAGTTCCTATATTATTAGTTTTTAGTGCTTACCCCCGGATTATATAGGAATCACCCCCTTCTATAATAACGATGTAAAGAGCTATAGCTATGTAAAAGGCTATAAAATTGCAAAAGAAAACTAAAGAATTAGCAGTTCTTAGCTAAGAAAGAGGTTAACGCATACGATCTTATACTTAAACTCCGTGTAGATAGCGTTATTATAACACCCGGTGACCTTTTCGAAGAATCTAATATAAAAGAGATTAACGACTTAGTTATTCGTAGTGTGTTTAGTTTCGAACAATATAACGAAAAAAAACATAGAGGATATCGAATCTTCCGTTCTCGGATAGTTAAAGAGGTTAAAGGACGTAATACTAAACTATACGAAAAGTCGAGACTAGTGATCTAAGGATATAGTAATGTTAAGAAGACATCTATACTTATATAGTCGCTAATAATCTAGCGAGTTAGTTAACGTTTAATTATAGCAATTATACCCGGAATACTTAAAGAATACGGAATAATATTGTCTTTACGAGATATTACCTAAGCATATCCTTAGGCTACTATAGAGTTATCCCGAATAATCCTAATAGCTCTGCCCGCTAAACTAGTAAAGAAGTATCCGGAAGGCATAATCATCCGTGTGATTAAACCTTTATACGGCATCGTAGAATCCGGACTATACTAGTTTAATATATACTATACTTACTATATTAAAGAGCTTAATATAGCTTATTTAATATACGACGTATGTTTGCTTATTTCTAACTATAGCCTTCCTATACCTTTTAGAATCATCGGGATATAGATAAATAATATATTAATGCTTAGGACTTAGAGTTTTTAGACTATAAAGAAAAAGAGCTCTAGAAAGCATAATTTAAAGCTAAACCGAAAACTCTAATAACTGCTAGACAATCTATAGACTTTAACGGCGCGAAATTAACCCTATAATACGATAGAGGTTTGCTACTATAATAGAAGGGTTAAGCAGCTAAGATTAAAACCGTAAAACTATAGGCTATTAACTACGCGCAAAGGTATATAAAGCAACGTGCTTATAGTGCATACGTTATATCTATTTATCAACCGGAAGCATTGTTTAATATCTCTATTACTGCTTAAGTCTAGAACCTAGAATAAAATAACTATATAATCCTAAATAAGAGACTATAGTAGCAACTAGATAATTAATAACGTAGACTAATATATCTTCTAATTAACCTCGCATTAGCTAAGCTCTTAGTCTTTACCGATAGATCGTTTGTAAATAATAGAGACTTATCTTTATAGCTTAGATTCGTTATTGCTTTAGTTTATAAGACCGACCGAATAGATAAGCAATTTTCGATTAAAGGCAATATTATCTACTAGAACTCTACGAAATGCAAACGAGTTACCTAAAGCGTCCTTACATCGGAAATCTACGGTATAGTAAATAGATTCGATATTAGGATATCTCTTACTATAACTCTTAAGATAATCACGGATCGCCTTAGTCTGCCTCCGGTTCTACTAATTATCTATACCGATTCGTACTCCTTATATAAATGCCTTATTAAACTAGGTGCTATAAAGGAGAAAAGATTGATAATCGATATTATAGCTTTACGATAGTTATACGAACGCTATAAGATTATAAAGGTCCGATAGATTAATAAAGCCGATAACCTAGCTAATACAATAACGAAAGCATTACTAAACTAAGCCCTTAAACGTTTCGTCGATATAAATAAATTAACTATTAGAATAGAAGGGTTTATTGTTCGCTTATAACCATTCTAATATATTCTTTCTTTTAACGGTTATGTAGTTATAACACTATATAATATTCTAACGAATTGTTCTAATATAACGAACAGTCGATTTTATTATGCATTTTTGTTTCCTTTTTAAAGAAGGGTAATGTTTAAGGAAAAACAAGAGAGGTTCTTATAAACGGCATAAAGAAAAAGTTACTAGTATAGGAATTATAGATAGAATTCTACGGTAGAAGGACTTCCCTTCTAAGGTAAATTCTATAGATAGAATTCTAATAGAATTCTACGGTAGAAGGACTTCCCTTTTAAGGTAAATTCTATAGATAGAATTCTACGGTAGAAGGACTTCCCTTCTAAGGTAAACTCTATAGATAGAATTCTACTTCCTTCTATAGACTTCTATGGTTAACGCATCCGTCCGCGGAAGGTCTTTCCTAACTAACGCATCCGTCCTTACATTCTATTTACGGATCCCTTTCTATTCTTAGCTACCGAGGCTTCCCGGAGGGTAGCTCCGACCCTTCTCTCGTCTTATCTATAAAGAAGGTAGTATAGCCCTTAGCTAGATAGGTATTAACAATTCCAATAAGACTACTAGACCTGCATTTGCATTTGCATTCGAGACACCTACTTACAATATAGGTTGCTTAGAATATATAAAATTCCTTTGTCTCTATTTATTTATATAGATAATCCTAAGAAGTCTTAAACTTCCCCTAGCGATTCGATCGGTAGGGTTTTATTTATTTAATCTTTTACTTAAGTTATTACATGCTCTATAAGTCTATAGAATAGGAGATTATCTATATAGACGGCTATAGCTATTCGTAGTATACTATTTATAAATACTCCTTCGTCTATTAAAAGGCAGTAAAAACCAAGCTCGTTAAGGACGCTTTTTAATAGGTTATACTAGAGTAAAGGACTTTATTTTAAGCCGTATAGTGCTTTCTTAATTTTGCTACGAGCTTCTTCGTCTTGTTTTTATTTAAGTAATTAAAGTAAGTTATGCCTTTATATTTTGTATTTTTATGCTAGGAAAACTTTACGTGTAGTATTATATCTAGAAAAGCTTTAGGTATCTATATATACGTTTCTATGTCTATATCCGCATATAGAAAGGCATTCTTTATATTAAACTATAGTACTTTTTAGTTATTAGCGATAGCCTATAGTAGTAGGAGCCTTATAGACTTAGGTCTTACTATAGTAGAGAAGGTTTTAATATAGTCTAAGCCGTATATTCAATTATAGCCTAAAGCTATAAGTCGAGCTTTAAATTTCTTTATTTAGTTTTTATTATCCTTTTTAACTCTATAGACCTATCGGCTTCCGAGGGCTTCCTAGTCTTTAGGTATCTCGGTTATCTTCTAAGTATTATTATCTATAAGCTGCTGTATTTCTACTACTATGTCTTTATCCTAGTGTAAAGCTTCGGCGCTTTTTATAGCTTGCTTATAAGTTTTTAGTTCTATAGGATTATAACCTTCTAAAGCAGATAGAAGGGTTATATTATCGTTATTTATCAGTAGATATATTAGGTATTCTCGGTAGTCGTGATAGAATTCAGCCGGCTTCTTAGGTATTTTAATATAAATTCTTTAATTCTTCTTATTATTGTCTTATATTATACAGTTAGGATTATTATCCTCGGATATATTATTAGGTATTTTATAAACAATATTCTGGGATTTACTATAGGGTGTATTTTTAGGATTTATATCTAGTATAAAGGACTTTATAAATAAGTAATTATCTAGTGTTTTATTTATAAAAGGTATAGTATTAAATTCAAGGTTTTATTATCTTTTAAGAAGTTGCTTTCTAGTATAGTTATATCTTTTAAGATAATAACCCTCTTTCTACTATAGTCGTATATTTTATATACTGTATTTTTATAGCCTATTATAATTTCTTTTTAGGCTTATACGTCTAGCTTATTACTAGGTGTTTTGTTTTTAAAGTATATAATACTTCCGAAGATATAGATCTTATCTATGTCTTCTATAGTAAGGGCTCTATCTTCTTTCTTTTTAAGAGGGCATATATACCCTAGGGCAGTATAGGGAGATCGGTTGTATATATATATAGCTGCTAGTATTAGTAGGTCTCTAGGTCGACCTTATAGGGTAAATAGTGTGGTTGTATTAGGTTGTATTGCTAGCTAAGTGAGGGGAAGCCATCGCGGTGACGTAGCTCCCTAGATCACGTGCATTACGTGTGTGCGACTATATCGTCGCACGTAGCTAGCTATTCCCACACTCGCAGTTTTTCCTTTATAGAAACAAACCGTATACCTTATAGAATAAAACAAAGAAAGAGCCTAGTTAAGCAGGCTATTGCAGCTGCGCGGGCGCGACCGCGTAGGCGTAGGTCTAGTTGCGCAATATTAAATTAAGGTTAAAGCTATATTGTGATAGCTATATAACCGTTAAATGCGCAGCTAGTTTACAACGTGATAACGCAATGCGAGAAAACACCCTTTGTGACGTAGTAGTTAGGCTAGTAACCCTATTAATGATGAGGCGGTCTAGAGCACCGCTTCGTGCTAGTAACCGTGCTTCGGGGTAGCCTTACTAACTATCTTACCGAACGTTATAGTAGGAAGGAAAGTAACTAAGGAAAAAAACAACAAAATGTTCGTCGGGGCTATTCTTTCGGGGCTATTCGTACTAAGGTTGTTCGATAGGGGCGGTTGTAAGGATTAGACTTATTAGACTTAATGTCTAGGAACCCCTTCGGGGATAATTCCTAGTTAAGCATATTAATAATATTACTCTACCGAAAGATTATTCTTTTTATTAATTTCGCTGTATTGTTTATTATAATGTTTATAGCGAATTGCTAGAATGTATTTAACCGAATAATAGCATACGATGAAATAACCTTCCCGATTGGTTTAAATATAAAAAGCTATAGGTCTAGGGTTCGAACCGTGCCGACGAATTCTTTTGTTATAGTTAATTAAGCAATAGAATAGGTAAAGGAATAAGTGCGCGAATAAGCGCGCAATTAAATAATAAAGTAAGCGTGTAATTAAACAAGAAAAGAGGCAATTAAATAAGCAAAGAGCTAGGCAACGAAAAACAGTCTACATATATTACAATCAGCCTTATGTGTGTATTAAAGTAAGGAAGATAAAGATTACGGTCGCACGACGAAAGCTTCTATCCTAACGGTTAGCGTATTAGTCTTCACGAAGCGTTTAAGAGATTTATTCAGGGATAATTTCGTTAATGCATTAGCTAGGTTGTTATTCCTATTAATCCATCGTACTTCTATAATCTCCCTTCGCTTATATAACTAACAAAGCAATATAACATCGATTATTAGTCGCTTCTCTTTCGTTATAGTAAGCTTTATAAGACATTCGTAGAGCGAATACGAGTCTATATAAAGGATTAGAGACACTAAAGGCAGCCGTAAGCGTTCTATAATTATCTTAATCGTCGTAGTAAGGCAAATGCCGATATTAACGCCTCTAACTATACTATAGACCTCTAAGGCTAGAACGCTGCGTATAACCCTTTTGCACTTAGTAGAGCTCTAGTGCACGATGTTGCCTTTAATCTCGAAGTGGCTGTTAGACTAAGTCTCTATAACAAGCGCAATAATAAAGCCTAGCTATAAAGAGAGGTCTAAGTTATTTGCAAAAGAGCTATCCTTAAATACTAGCAGCTTAGCATTCGTAAGATTAATTGGTTTATACGTTAGGCCGCGTTTCTTATAGTCTATTTGCTATTGCAGGCGTTTATTAATTATCACGCAGTCTTTTTCGTTAGGGTTTTAAACTTATGCTGCTATAGAAAGGTTAAAAGAAGCTTCCGGTTGGCAGATTAACGCGACGTATGCTCCTCGGGCTCGCTATTCTATATACCTCTACGCATAGTTATAATCCTATGCGATAATAGTCTTAATCTTCTCTAATTAGCCCTTTTGCTAAAGAAGAAGATCCTAATCTTAGAGTATTAGCCTAGCCCTATTAAAATCAAGCACTAAACCGGCAGACATCTTAGTCTTCGGCTTCGCTCTAAACTTAGCCTTTTAAAGCTGCTCTTCTTTAGCATTTAAGAAGGTGCGTATGCCTAACATTAATGTATTATCTATCTATAGGCCAACTATCCTAAATCTATTAGGGGTCTTATTCGCGATTAATAAGCACGAGTCGTACGTTAAGGTTAATATATTAAGTCGAATAACGTAATACTTATAATACGTTCGGAACTAATGTAGTCCTAACTCCGCGATCCCGTATAAAGGTCGAATTACACGGATAATAGTCCCTTCCGAGTATCGTCCTTATATTTCGGCGGGCAGTCAAGTTAAGATCGTCCTAAATAGCTTAGTCTCGGCTTATAGGTAGGCCTAAGTAATATCTCGCAACAAAAGAGTTATACCGTAATAGCGAAGGAGTCCTAAAGCGAGGGCTAGGATTAGCCGTTAGCTAACGCGTTAAATTATCGGTGATTGCGTTAATAAGGTCGTCTTCTCTTCGTTATTGTGTCCTTAAACAACGAGTCGTGACTTCTTATAGGGTTTCTTATCCTTCCCTTTTACTTTACGTACTATCCGTGACTTAAAGATATAGTAACCTCCGTAGATAGCTTTATCGTAGCGTTCGAAGCTAAAAACACCACGGGCAATAAGATTATCGATCTCTTGTTAATCTAACTGCTTAAACAGGGCTCCTAGGGTTATAATAACCCCTTTTTTCCGTAGATTAAGTGCTAATTCGTAGGCATCTTCCTCTTTCTTAATAACAAAGGCCTAGGGAGGTAGAAGTAGAATTAGAAGCCGAACTAATAGCTTTAGCTTATTCTTTACACTAGGAGGACGGCGACGTCTGCGTAGTATAGGGGGTTTAGGGATTAGAGCAGGGAGTATAGACCTTAGTGTCTAGTTAAGGGTTAGGTCGGCATTTATAGGCGCTTTAATCCCGGGAAGTAAAGGTAGAGGAGACGAATTATCTCGAAGGTAGGGCTATACTAAGGTAGACCGGAAGGATTAAGGTCCGTTGACGGTGTTAATAGTAATATCGTGACTGTTAATTACAGCAATCTTAAATAGTCCTTACTATCCCCCCTTTTCTCTCTAGACGCGAACCTCGCTTTATTGCGGTAGAGTAAGTATTTCGGTTATAGAAAGGCCGTTGCGAGCGCGAAGAGCATCCTAAACTTATCGTTCTATAGAAAGTTATCGTAGCATCTTTATTGCCTTTTATATAGCTATAGACCTTTTTAGGGTTATAGCTAACGGAGGCGAGTTAATAGTTATACGCGGGTACGTACTAAAGACGAGAAGTATAGGGACGAGGCCGTAAGGTCCGGCTGTATCGTTAACGGCTTTTACAGCTATCTAAAGAACTGCCTTAGGAGACGTAATAGTCCTAATCTCTATATAAAGGATTTTAAACGCACGGCGTAAAGGAGCGTAATACCTCTCGACCTTCCTAATCGACGTATGTAATTCCATAGGGACCTACTTATAGGTTATCCCTATAATCTTTGCCTCGTTACAGAACTCTATTAAGGCAAAATTAGTCCCTACGTCGTATTTAATCGTATTAATAGGTCTAAGGTAGCTATCGATCTAAAGGGCTCGAAGGACTTCCTAGGTATCCTTAGCTAATATAGAAGGAAGGAACCTAGCCCCTTAGAATGCTATTGCGGAGTTAACGACGTATAGAATAGGTTGTTAAGGGCTCCTAAAGTATATTACGTCTACTATAATCTCGTAATTAAATTCCTAGTTATCTTTTAGCGTAAATTTAAAACGCCTAGGTGCCTATAAGTGCATCTAGCAGTAATAATAGAATTTAGAGATTAACTTAAGCTATATAGTCGTTATATTATAGCCCGCCTGCTTAAGTAGGTAATAAAGCCTCGAAATAGCCGGGTGCCTGAAGCGGCGATATAGTATCCTTATCTCGGTTTCTATTAGGAATGATATCGTCTCTTCGTCCTTAGGCAAGAAGAACTATAGGTAACCCTATTTGCGGATTACTAGGATCCGGTTGGCTAGATCGCTAGTCCTTAATGTGTTTATTATATTATCGAAATAGATCCTAAGTCGGTCTATATTAGTAAGGGAGAGCAGAAAAGGGGTATAGGTCTTAAGAATATAAAAAGTTACTTAACCAACGGGGGTTTTAAGGGCGATCGAACTAAGTGACTATATAGGTATACTAATGCTAAATTAGATTAAGGCTTAGCCGGCTATAGAGTTATTAAGCGTAATAGAAGGGTCCGTTCGCTTTAAAGCGAAGTATTATTCCTATCCTACGGTTAATACTCTAGCCGCACTAGTGTCGATTATAATTCCTTAGAACTATTAACGTAAGTAACGATCCTCGATTAGGAATTAGTCGGCAGGGGTTAATAGGTCTATGCCGTAAACGTCTTCGCCGGTCTAAAGGTGTGTAAAGGCGGCCTCGTAGAGCATTTAAGTTACGGCTTGCTTAGGCTCGGCAGTATTATCGGCGTCTTCTACGTCCTAGTACTCGTTAGCGTCGCCTTTATTATCGGGTTCGTGACCTTTAAATTCAGTCACGTATGCCGTAAAGTAAGTAGTAGAGATGCTATCGTTAAAACATTACGTAAGGTATTAGTCCTTAGACCGTTAACGTTCCTTAGGCGTATGCTTAGTGGACTAATAACCTTCCTTATAATAGACGAAACACTTCTTAGTCTAGGTCAAGCGGTTAGGGCTATTGCTATAGCCGCCGCGTCCTCGTAGGCGAAAAGGGGTCCTACGGTTATAGCTAAATCCTCGTAAATAGCCTCTACGGCCGCCACGTTCGTATCCTCGTCCGTAGCCTCGTCCGAGACTATAGAATCCGCCTCGTCTACGGTTGTTTAAGTATCTTCGGTCTAGGTACTATTAATCATTATAATTAAATGCTTTATCCTATAGGAACTAGGCCGACGGGTTCCGTGCGAGATAGGTCTCGATAGACGTATGTAAGTCTATAAAAACAGTCTAGACTTTCTAAGCGGGCTTAAAGAGAGCGTATTCTAGCTTAGGAATACTACGGCAAGCGTTAATAAAAGATATACGAAGGGGAATATCACTATCGTAGTCTTTGCTAAGGGCTCTCTAATATAGTTAAAGTTTATTAAAGAGAGTCTAGAGAACCTTATAAAGCGGTATAGAGGGATTTTCCGTGCGGACCTTATTAAATATCGTTGTTATCTAGTTAGTAAAATAATAACTATAGTTAACGTCCGTATTAAAATGTTGCTTAATAATATCATAGGTTGTACGGAAGGATATAGTTAACTTAACGTATTAGATATAGAAGGTCTCGGCTCTATCCGTTGGAATCTAGGAGAATAGGTTATAGAATTAACTAGGTTAGACTTTAAGCTTATAGCAGGTTCTTATAAACAAATAGACCTTATCGTCGAAGAGGTTATAGGGCTTTCCCGTATAACACTTATCCTTCCTCTAGAGCTTAGCAAATTTCTGCTAGAGGTCGGCGTCTATATTAACGTTTAGAACTTCGATTAGTAGGATCGTAGTATAAGCATTAATAGATAGCAAAGGGGCAATAGGCATAGCAGTAGGAGGGACAATAGGGGCAGGGACAATAGGGGCACCGGGCGCAATAAGGGCACTAAGGACAATAGGGGCTATTAGCTAGTTAAATTAATAAGTTATTAGGTAGATAGTCTATTATTGTTATATTACACTAGGAACAGCTACCGGGCCTAAAGCCGGGTTTAGGGCAAGAGACGGGTTCGGGGTAAGAGACGGGTCTAGCGTAGGAGATATTAGGGTAGGAGACAGGGTGTTATATTATTGCTTAATGCCTTGAATGCCCTAAAGCTTTATGTTATATGCCGTTATTCCGATATCGAACTTCGTTATTGCCTAAGCTTGCCTAGGCTAGTTTAGCACTAATTCCGCCGATTATAGAGTGATAAATTGTTTTAGGAACGAGGTATTATTTAGGCTAGGGTAAATGCCTCGTCGTTTAAGGAGAAGCCTAACTTCCCTCCTAAACTCCCTCTTTAACACTTCTTAAGTCTCCTTAGTCTACCCTTAGAAATGCTCCTAGAAGTATCTAAGGAGCTCGTTATCTTATAGACTAATATTGTAGTAATAGAATAATAGGAATCGTGTAGTATATATTATAAAGGCAGTCTCGTTGCGCTCTTTAGGTATTACTTTATTATCCTTAAGGTCGATATCTATCGCCGATAGGAAGCTATCTAGGATTAGCACGTTACCGAGGTATTTTTCAAGAGTAGGTAGGGTCCTCTTTAATAGGCCTAGGGTTAAGGTTAAAGAAGAAGCCATTTTCGTTAGTATCGTAAGGGATTTTACGATAGTTGTCTTGCGTTATAGACGCACTTTAATTAATGTCAGCCTAACCTATCTAATAGGAGTAACGGGCTTAATAGAAGCTAGGAAAGACGTCTCGACCGTTAGATCGGGTAGGAGATATCATTGTTTTTAGCACGAAGATAACCGTCCCTAAGTGTTCCCGAAGGTGTTTTACACTACTCGATAGTTCCGGATCTTATCTCTTCTACCTAGCTGTCTGTAATTAACCGAATCAATCACTAATTAGTGTTAGTAGGTCTCTAGGTCGACCTTATAGGGTAAATAGTATAGTTGTATTAGGTTGTATTGCTAGCTAAGTAAGGGGAAGCCATCGCGGTGACGTGGCTCCTTAGATTACGTGCATCACGTGTGTGCGACTATATCGTCGCATGTAGCTAGCTATTCCCACAGCTAGGACAGCCTTACCCTAGAGGTATTTAAGGAGCTTAGCTATATAAAGCATAGACCTAACCTTATTAAGTATTACTCTATTTATACGTTCTATTCTACCGTTTAAGTAGGGGGTATATAGTAGACTTAAATTATATTTTATCCCGTTTTTAAGGGCATATAGTTAAATATTATAGAAGAATTCTTTTGCATTGTCTAATATTATAGTACTATATTATATAACATAGTATATAGTAATATACTACGTAATATATAGTCCTATATATAAACGAGCCCTTAGCCTCTATAGTTCTTCTCCTCTCTATAGAATAATAAGGTTATCTAGCTATTACCTAATACTATAATAGTTTGTTCTATCTCCTATTGCGCCCCGTCGCGATCCCTAGCTTTATAAACATAGTCCTAGTAGCTCTATTATCTTATCCCTTAAGTCGTCGCGACCCGAGCGTAACCCCTAAGAAATCATTCTCCTAAGCCCCTAAGAATTTTTCCCTAGCCTATAGAAACCTTTATAGCCTATAGAATTTTTTTATAGTCTCTAATAATACCTTAGACTAAATACTCCTCCTTCCTCCTTATAGCGGATATACCTATAGCCTCTAACGCTACGGGCGACGGTCTAAAGGCCTTTGCTAAAGAGTTTATTAGTGAATTTCCTTAGATAGCCTAGGCGATTAAAAGGTTCGATAACGTACTCCCGGTCGCTAACGCGTAAGAGACCTAGGAAAGCCTTTAGAGCCTAAATACCCGATATATTCTTATATATATCGAGGAGAGTCTTTAATCCCTTTGCGTAGCGGAGGCCTCTTAGGTTAACCGAAATGCTAGGTTAAAGGAACGTCTAACTATACGAGATTAGCTCTTAGCTATAAAGGATTAGCTCTTAGCTATAAGGGAGCAACTTCTTAAGGCTAAGGACCTAACGATCTTAACTATAAAGATATTATAGTCTTAGACGATAACCCTAATATAGTCGTTAGGAAAACGAAAGATAGTAGACCCTTCGATCTTTATTAGAAAGGGGTCTACCTTAGACCGTTAACGTAAGTACGAGGCCTAGCAATTTAAGATATAAGGTATCTTCCTCCGCGATAGTATATAGTTCGACTTAAATAGCGCCTACTCTTTTTATATTAGCGATAGGCTTAGTAAATAGGCCTATAACTTCGTTAAAGATAGAATAGCTATTATTATAGCTAACCTATCCGAGAGGGAGAAGTAGGAATAGCCTACTACGATAACGCTCCTCGTAGCTTTAGGCAGGTAGTATAAGGTTTTAGACTTAACGTAAGCCGCTAAGAATATTCTCGATAATTTCACTTAAGGCGATAAGAACTATTAGATCTAAAAGGCAGACCTCGATGCTTATATGCGTAAGGCAAAGAAGATAAAGGAATAGTAAGTCGACCTCCTCCGGAAGTTTATCTTAAAGGATATAAGCGATCTCGTTAAGAATATATAGACTAAGATCCTTAACACCGACTACGAGAAGTAGTTAGCGTAGATAGATATCTTTATAAAGAATCTCGCTAACTATGCTTATCGTTAAAAGCTTAAGAAGAAAGCCATACCTTATTCGTAGTTCCCGCCGACGCTTATACTTGCCTTTACCTTAACTACCTTAGCCTAACTCCTATATAGTAACCCTATAGACCTCGACCGGCTTTCCGATACTAAACGATAATTTAAGATCGATAAGAAACTCTATATAGCTTACGGAGAGCCTAGATACTAGAAGGAGGCTTACGACCCGGCTAAAATAGCTAATCCGCTTTTAATACCCCCCGTTAGGGTAGTCCTTAGTTTTAAGGCTAAGGCGCCCCTTCCCTTAGCTTCGGCCGGGGATCTTAGGGCGCTTGCGGCGGCGGGTATAGCCGGGGCTAGCTCGTTCGTACGGCCGACTATAAATAAGGCCGTTTCCTTAGGGAAGAGGATACGGATTTATAAAGCAAGCGGCCGGCGCTAAGGCTACTGCTAAAAGATATACACCTAGAGTAAGTCGCTCTTAGGAGTTATATATTAGGGAGGATAAAAGGATTAGGTCGTTGCTCTTAGATAGAACGGATCTTTAGATTAATTCGTCGAATAGTAATAAAAAGTTAATCTTTCTCTATACTCGTCTCTCTTTTACGTATAACCTTTAGTCCCTTTACTACGTTAATACGTTATCCCTCGTAGATTCTAGCTATACTACCGCGGCGTTTGCCGACCTTTACGCTATTATACGGAAATATAACGTTACTATAAAGAAGCTCCTTAAACCTCGACCGCGTCGACTAGCCGACGGCGTGCCCTTAATATAGATAACGGACTATTTTATAGCCTAAATAACTATTAGTAAGTATATAGAACTTATGCTTTTATTTATTACGAATCTATTACCCTTTACTCTAATTATCCTAAGTATCCCTTAGCTTTAGGAATATAAACTAACTATACTTTAGAAATCTCTTTATTTAAGTCCGCTTCGACTTTTATTATTATATAAGATATTGCCTGCCTTAAAGCATAATAGCCGAGGATAGGATAGCTTTTAGGACTCTTATTACTCCCGCGCCTAAAGGATATTAGTTATATCGAAAGGTATATTTTTCTCACGTCGTAGAGATTTAGACTACCCTAACGTTTACTCTAAAATAAAGGGTCTTTATAACGGTAGAAGATATGCCGGAAACTGCTTTTCGGTAAGAAGAGATTAATATCCTAAAAGGCTAGACTATCCTACCGGGAAGTTATATACCTATAGACTCGTTTAATAAAGAATATCTACCTAAGTAGGTATTATACCCCTTAAACCCCGGCTAACCGATTCGATATCCTCTATATAGGATATAGCTATTCGCTTAGGAAACCGCTCGCTTAATATCCTTAATTAGGCCTTTAAACTCCTTTAAGACCCGAGCCTTTAAGGTCACTCCGCAGTAGACTACTTTAGTAGCTCGCCTACTCCTTATTCGTCTTACCGCCGGCCGTCGCTACGTTCCCGCCCGATAGGGCTAGACGAGACGCCCCCGCTAGCGTATACGATAGGAAGATTAAATGCCTTTAAATATAAACGATATCCGCTACGTACGCGTAGTTAACTTCGTTTAATTCTATAAATAGGATATTATTTAAGCGATACGAATTAGTATATTTAAATTAGCTAAGCTAGTTAAGGAGGGAGAAAATCTACGACTCTTTAACGAACTCTTAGTAGGCCTAGTTAAGGTCTTAGAACTATCTAAAACCTCTTTCTAACGCGTTATTACCGGGGACTATATAATAGAGGTAGCTTAAGCCGCTTTCCCTAAACGTTTTTATAACTTCTTTTAGATAAACCTCCGGGATATAGCTAATTCCGAATCTCTATTCTAGAGGGTCTATAAGGCCGATATAGAAAAGTTCCTCTATATAAAGCCGGAAGTTATAAAGGCAGATATCCTAAAGAAACTCCTAAAAGAGTTTAAGGATAAGCTTCTTTATTTCCTTTTAAAGAATATAAACGAGCTTCCCCTATACCGCTCTTAGGATTATAAGATCGAACTTACACTTAGTAAATAAGCTCTATACTATAGAAATCGGCCTATATTACCTATAGAACTCCGCTATATTAAGAAGTAGATTAACGATATACTTAATAAAGTCTTTATTTAGGAGTCTTCTTCTTTAGCCGCGGTATTATTAATCCTCGCTTATAAGCCGGGCGGTAGTGTCTATATCTATTATAACTACTAAGGTTTAAATTAGGTTATAGTTAAGAATCGATATCCTTTACCTTTAATCCGCGAAACGCGAGATTCTCTCTATAACGCTAAGTTTTATATAAAGCTAGACGTAATTACTGCGTTCAACCGTATTTAAATCGCCGAGGGTTATAAATAGCTTATAGCGTTTATTATACGCTTTAGGCTATTTTAAATGCTAGTTACCCCTTTCGGCCTTTATAACGCACCGTCGACCTTTTAGAACTATATTAACTATATGCTTTATAATACCCTTAATAACTTCTATATAGTATATCTTAATAACGTACTAGTCTTTTTAAAGACTAAGGCAAAATATAAGAACTACGTGCGAATAGGTATCTAACGCTTAAGCAACGTAAGGCTTTAAATCGACATCGGGAAGTTAGAGTTTTATACAATAAAGACTAAGTACCTTAGACTAATTATTTTAATATCTAATATAAGTATAGACCTTAAGAAGGTATATATAATTACGGCTTAAAATACCCCGACTTTAGTAAAAGAACTATAGTAGTTTCTTAGGTTTATAAACTTCTACCGCTATTTTATTAAGGGCTACTTTAGTATTATCTCCCCGATAACTACGCTACTTCGAAAAGATTCCCGTTAGTCTTAAGGACCCGAATAAGCTACTGCGTTTAAGGCCCTTAAACTTGCCTTTACTATTGCCCCGGTCTTAGCCTATTTTAACTACTCGAAGAAAATAGTTATTAAAACTAACGCCTCGAATTAAGCCTTAGGAGGAGTTCTTTTATAGACCGGAGACGACGTTTATCTCTACCTTATTGCGTTTTTTTCGTTAAAGTATACTACCCTTAAGTATAACTACGAGATCTATAATAAAGAGTTATTAGCAATTGTTAAAGCGCTAAAGGAATAGCGCTTAAAACTCTAAGGAACTACTAAGGCATTCGACGTTATTACGGACTATAAGAATCTTTAGACGTTTATATCTATAAAGCAGGTTAACTAATAATAATTGCGCTAGGCTAAGTTCCTTTTCTAGTTTAACTTTATAATTATACACCGCTTAGGCAATAAAGCAATCCTCCCTAACGCTTTTAGCAGGCTCCCCGGCGATAGACTAGCTATAATAGACGACGACTAGCTTCTTTATCGAAATTAGGTAATTATCCTTAAAGAGAGAAAGTCGACCCGACTATCCTAGAGGAACTCTTAACCGATTCCTATGCCTTAAAGGAGGACCTCGACGTAGTCGCCGCCTTCGGACTAAACGTAGCTAGTAAATCACTCGATAAGCTTATCTATAAGGTATACTAATAAGATAATCTTACCTAGGATATAGTAGCGATAATTTAAGACTTATACGCTCGGCGCTAGCTAAAGTATATCCGGAAGCTTTTGCGTTACGATATATCCGAATATTAGTTAATTAACGGACGTATCTTTTTCCGCGATTAGCTCTTTATCCCTAATACCTTAAATCTCCGTCTTAAAGTCGTTTATCGATCCTATAGTAGTAGCTTAATAGGATACCTAAGGAGGGTAAAATCCCTTGATCTATTAAACCGAATATACTAATAGCTGAGAATTTCTTACTTCGCCGCTACGTTCGTTAAAGACTATACTCTCTATCTTTAGACTAAGACCCCCCGCTTATCTCCCCCCGGATTTTTAAAACCCCTCGCTTTACCGGTCCGGCTATAGCCTAATATATTAATTAATTATATTACGATACTTCTTAAGTATACCTAAAACGGGAAGACTTACGAGAATATACTTACGATAGTTAATAGGCTTATAAAGATATAATATTTTATCCCTATTACCGGCCTTTCTATAGAAGAATTAATTAACTCCTTTATCTATATAGTCTATCGTTTATATAAAGCACCCGATACTATTGTCTCTTACTAAAGCACTTAGTTTATCTTTAATTTTTAGCGATAGCTTAGTACTCGGTTATAAATAACGTTAAAACTAAGCTTAGTATAGCACTTAGAGACTAACGTTTAAACCGAAATCGTTAACGCTACGATAACTAAATACCTTTAAGCCTATATTAGCTTTACCTAAGATAATTAGGTCGACTAGCTCCCTCTTACGGAATTCGCAACGAATAATTAAGTAAATAAAACAACCGGTATTTCTTTATTCTTCGCTAACTACGGCTTTAATCCTCGTCTCGGCATTAAACCTATAGGTCCCCGACCCTTAACTCTCTCGTTATAGGTAAAGAAGGAACTCCTTCGCATAGATATAATAGCTAGTCGTTTCGACTATATCCTCGTTTAGCTTTAAGCTCTCGCACGAGCCTTATAATAGAAATATAAGGATAATGCTAATATAAAGCAAGACGAAGGCTTTTTCTTCCGACCTAATAATATAGTTATAGTTTTATTAAAGAATATAATTACTAATCGCTTAAAGAAGAAATAAGACGATAAATAGGACGGTCCTTATCTTATTCTTAAGGTCTACCGTAGCGCTATAGTTATCGACCTCCTAAAGCATATCTAGGTTAATAAGTCTTTCTATACGTCTAAGGTACGGCTTTAGACAACGGAAATAATACCGGGCTAGGCATAGATTAATCGAGAGGAACGACGCAATATCGTAGGCCGTATTACGGAACGCGATAACGACGGCAATATCGAAGAAATATAGGAATTTAAAAAGATCCTTAACGTATACGATAATAAAGCCCTGACTTTAACTTCTCTAATTAAATAGAAATATCACTAGGAACTAACCTAGCAGCCCGAAGATAACCTAAGAGGTTGCCTTAAAGCTATCTAACGCTTCTATAGATGCAATCTAGATAAGCCGGGCCCTTTAGATTAGGCCCGCTTATAAAAGATTCCTTTACTATATACTAATTTCTAGCAAAAATGATATTTCTAGCGAACGATTTTAACAATTTTAGCGATTTCTTAGCGATTTAGGGACTAAATCGTCTCTAGAGGGGGAGTACTATTATAGTACTACATTATATCATATAGTATATAGTAATATGCTATATAATATATAGTCCTATATATAAACGAGCCCTTAGCCTCTATAGTTCTTCTCCTCTTTATAGAACAATAAGGTTATCTAGCTATTACTTAGTGCCGTAATATCTAAGAAGACCTCTTTATCTTTGTTTTATCTCTATTATTCTTAAGCTCTATTTTAAATTTTAGAACTTTAGGTAGGCTTTCGGCTTTATCTTTTATAAGGTATATTTTCAGGTACCTAGAGTAGGTATCTAGAAATAATATAAAGTATCTAAATTTATTATATATAGGGACTTTTCTAGGACCTTAGATATTAACGTTTATTTTATCTAGAAAGAGATATCGTCGTTTAAAAGGGGTTTTCTTTTTCTTATCTATATATTTAGCTTATATATAAGCTTTACATTGCTTTATAGCTATAATATCTTTTTAGTCTACGGATATATCTAGGTATAGTCTACGAAGATATCGGTATAGGGATTTATAGCTACTAGATTCTCTCTATAACGCTAAGTTTTATATAAAGCTAGACGTAATTGCTGCGTTTAACTATATTCGAATCGCCGAGGGTTGTAAATAGCTTATAGTATTTATTATACGCTTCGGACTATTCGAGATGCTAATTACCCCCTTCGGCCTTTATAATATACCGTCGACCTTCTAGAACTATATTAATTACGTGCTTTATAATGCCCTCGATAACTTCTATATAGTATATCTTAATAATATACTAGTCTTTTTAAAGACTAAGGCGGAATATAAGAACTACGTGCGAATAGTTATCTAACGCTTAAGCAACGTAGGGCTTTAAATCGACATCGGGAAGTTAGAGTTTTATATAACGAAGACTAAGTACTTTAGACTAATTATTTCGATATCTAGCATAAGTATAGACCTTAAGAAGGTACGCACAATTACGGCTTAAAATACCCCGACTTTAGTAAAAGAACTCTAGCAGTTCCCTAGGTTTATAAACTTCTACCGCCCTTTTATTAAGGGATACTTTAGTATTATCTCCTTAATAACTACGCTACTTCGAAAAGATTCCCGTTAGTCTTAAGGACCTAAATAAGCTACCGTATTTAAGGCTTTTAAACTTGCTTTTACTACTGCCCCGGTCTTAGCCTATTTTAACTACTCGAAGAAAATAGTTATTAAACCTAACGCTTTAAATTAGGCCTTAGGAGGAGTCCTTTTATAGACTAGAGATAATAGATATCTTTACCCTATTGCGTTTTTTTCGTTAAAGCATACTACCCTTAAGTATAACTACGAGATCTATAATAAAGAGCTATTAGCAATTATTAAGGAGCTTAAGGAATAGCGCTTAAAACTATAAGGGACTACTAAGGCGTTCGACGTTATTATAGACTATAAGAATCTTTAGACGTTTATATCTATAAAGCAACTTAACTAACGATAAGTGCGCTAGGCCGAGTTCCTTTCTTAATTTAACTTCGTGATTATATACCGCTTAAGCAATAAGCTAATCCTCCTTAAAGCTTTTAGTAGGCTCCTTAGCGATAGACTAGCTACCGTAGACGACGATAGACTCCTCTATCGAAATTACGTAGTTATCCCTAAAGAGAAAGTCGACCTAACTATCCTAGAGGAACTCTTAACCGATTCCTATGCCTTAAAGGAGGACCTTAACGCAGTCGCCGCCCTCGGACTAAACGCAGCTAGTAATCACTCGATAAGCTTATCTATAAGGCATATTAATAAGATAATCTTACCGAGGATATAGTAGCGATACTCCGGAACCTATACGCCTAACGCTAGCTAAAGTATATCTAGAAGCTCTTATATCACGATATATCCGAATGTTAGTTAATTAACGGACGTATCTTTTTCCGCGACCGGCTCTTTATCCCTAATACCTTAGATCTCCGCCTTAAAGTCGTTTATCGATCCTATAGCAGTAGCCTAATAAAATACCTAAAGAGGGTAAAAACCCTTAATCTATTAAACCGAATATACTAATAGCTAAGAATTTCTTACTTTACCGCTACGTTTGTTAAAGACTATGCTCTTTATCTTCGGACTAAGACCCCCCGCTTATCTTTACCTAAATTCCTAAAACCCCTCGCTCTACTAGTCCGGCTATAGGCCGATATATTAATTAATTATATTATAATACTCCTTAAGTATACCTAAAATAGGAAGACTTACGAGAATATACTTACGATAGTTAATAGGCTTATAAAGATAAGATATTTTATCCTTATCACCGGCCTTTTTATAGAAGAACTAATTAACTCCTTTATCTACGTAGTCTATCGTTTATATAAAGCACCTAATACTATTATCTCCGACTAAAGCACTTAGTTTATCTCTAATTTTTAGCGCTAGCTTAGCACTCGTTTACGAATAATATAAAAACTAAGCTCGGTATAGCACCCGGAGACTAATAGTTAAACCGAAATCGTTAACGCTACGATAAATAAATATATTTAAGCCTATATTAGCTTTACCTAAGATAATTAGGTCGACTAGCTCCCGCTTACGAAATTCGCAATAAATAATTAAATAAACGAAACAACCGGTATTTCTCTATTCTTCGCTAACTACGGCTTTAATCCTCGTCTCGGCATCGAACTAATAGGTCCTTAACCCTTAACTCTCTCGTTATAGGCAAAGAAGGAATTCCTTCGCGCGGACGCAATAGCTAGTCGTTTCCACTATATCCTCGTTTAGCTTCGAGCTTTTGCATAAGCCTTATAATAGAAATATAAGGATAATGCTAATATAAAGCGGGATAAAGGCTTTCTCTTCCGACCTAGTAATATAGTTATAGTTTTATTAGAGAATATAACTACTAATCGCTTAAAGAAGAAATAAGACGATAAATAAGACGGTCCTTATCCTATTCTCGAGGTCTGCCGCGGCGGCGCTATAGTTATCGACCTCTTAAAGTATATCTAAGTTAATAAGTCTTTCTATACGTCTAAGGTACGGCTTTAGATAACGGAAATAATACTAGGCTAGGCATAAATCAATCGAGAGGAACGACGCAACGTCGTAAGCTGTATCGCGGAACGCGATAACGACGGTAATATCGAAGAAATATAGGAATTTAAGAAGATCCTTAACGTATACGATAACAAAGCCCTAACTCTAACTTACCTAATTAAATAGAAATATTGCTAATAATTAACCTAGTAGCCCGAAGATAACCTAAGAGGTTGCCCTAAAGCTATCTAACGCTTCTATAGATATAACCTAGATAAGCCGGGCCCCTTAGATTAGGCCCGCCTATAAAAGATTCCTTTACTATATACTAATTTCTAGCGAAAATGATATTTCTTAGCGATTTAGGGACTAAATCGTCTCTAGAGGGGGAGTAATATTATAGTACTATATTACATAATATAGTATATAGTAATATGCTACGTAATATATAGTCCTATATATAAACGAGCCCTTAGCCTCTATAGTTCTTCTTCTCTTTATATAATAATAAGGTTATCTAGCTACTACCTAGTGCTATAATAAGAACCTTAGTCCGTAGGATTTATAAAGGGATCTAGACGATAGAATCGGTGTAGTATTAGGTAAATAGTTATACCCGGAACATTAGTATTAAATAGCTATTATTTGTATAGAACTATCGGTTGTTGCTTAGATAGAATAGTCCCTTTAGATTCGAATTACGGAACCGTTAGAAGTATGTTAGACGTTTGTAGTATCTCTAGAACATTTGCTATAGATACTGCTTTTTCTATAAGAACTGCTTCTAATAGTTAGAAGAGGGCTGTTCTAGCGGTAATAGGTATAGAAGGATATATCGTATTTTTTATCTCTATTTTCTTAGTGTATTCCTCCGTGCTATCGTTAAATTTCTATACTATTATATCTTCTATAGGCTATTCTAATGGTTTCTTAAGTGCTTATAACATTAGGAAGATCGTTATATAAAATGCATTACTGCGACTAGTATATATTCCTCTTTTCCTTATTAGAACTTTTAGCGCTCGTTTATAGTCTGCGTGTATTAGACCTTATATATTCGCTATCTATCCTTAGAAGTAGTCTTAGAAGTATAAGAGGATCTCGTTTCCTTAAAATTTGTAGAGGGCAATAAACTTTGCGACGGATGTTATAATCGCGATGCCGTTGTTCTCGTCGGGTTTAATATTGCTATCCTAATGTTTTACGTTAATATATAGAAAAAGGGATTAGTATATAGTTATGCCTTCTATCTACTCCCTAATAGTCTCCTCTATTATGTCGGATAAAGGACTAGTAGGTTAGTGTATTATAGTTATAATACATGCTTGTTTTTTACGCGGTTTATCGGTGTGTTCGTAGGGTTCTCTACGAAACATTTATCGTTCGGCGTTATTAACGTACTTTCTCCTAGTGCTACTCTTCTTCTTCTAAAGCGGTAATCGGTTAGCAAAAAGGTTAAAGAAGAGCTATATATAACCCCTA
Source organism: Ophiocordyceps sinensis (assembly GCA_012934285.1). Lineage (NCBI taxonomy): Eukaryota > Fungi > Ascomycota > Sordariomycetes > Hypocreales > Ophiocordycipitaceae > Ophiocordyceps > Ophiocordyceps sinensis. Next base: position 3,764,450 of record JAAVMX010000006.1, on the reverse strand, counting down.
TAGGCGAGCTAGACTCGGAAGGTAAAGTCTTCTTATTCTTAGCATAGTTATCCTTCTCTAAGTGCATAGAATAGGATCGTCGGGCGGAAGCCGTTCGATAAAGATTTATAATATATTCGAAGGATATAGAACTATCTCGTCTACCTTACTATCTGTGATTAAGCCTTACAATCACTAATTAGTATTCCCTTCTACGGTCTTCTACTATGGAATTCTAATTCTCTTCTACGGCTTCTACCGTAGAATTCCTTTATATATTTACGGCTTCTACCGTAGAATTTATCAGTCTTCTACTAGACTGCGTTTTTATTTACTAACTATATGACTTATTTATCGTACGGCACGATCTATTGTTTTTCCTACCGATCCTTCCGTCCGATTATTTACGTCACCTGTTTTTCCTTAGGTCTACGCGGCTGATTTCGTCTAAGGATTTTTTCTATATATAGAGACTAGTTAGCCTCCCTACTAGACAAGATAAGAGCTATTATTCTTAGTGATTCACATTATTTACAGCTTTTAGTCCTTCCTTGCAGGCTGTTTTAAGCCTTAGAGCCTTTCTTCTACTTAATTGCTATTACACTAATGTCGAGAACCCGACTGCCTAGCGTTCGATACCGACTTAGGAAAGGACCCCTCCTAAGACCTAATTTAAAGCGTTAGGTTCGATAATTATTTTCTTTAAGTAGTTAAAATAGGCTAAGATAAGGGCAATAGTAAAAGCAAGCTTAAGGGCTTTAAACGCGGTAGCTTATTTAGGTCCTTAAGACTAACGGGAATCTTTTCGAAATAGCGTAGTTGTCGGGGAGATAATACTAAAGTATCCCTTAATAAAACGGCGGTAGAAGTTTATAAACCTAAGAAACTACTAGAGTTCTTTTACTAAGGTCGGGGCGTTCTAAGCCGTAATTATATAAACTTTCTTAAGGTCTATTATGCTAGATATCGAAATAATTAGTCTAAGGTACTTAGTCTTTATCGTATAAAACTCTAACTTCCCGATATCGATCTAAAGCCTTACGTTGCCTAGGCGTTAGATAACTATCCGCACGTAGTTCTCGTATTCTACCCTAGTCTTCGAAAAGACTTAGACGTCGTCGAGATATACTATATAAAAGGGATTAAAGGCATTATAAAGTACGTAATTAATATAGTTCTAAAAGGTCGACGGTGCGTTATAAAGGACGAAAGGGGTAACTAATATCTCGAAAAGTCTAAAGCGTATAATAAATGCTATAAGCTATTTATAACCTCGGATATAGTTAAACGCAGCAATTACGTCTAGCTTCGTATAGAACTTAGCGTCGTAGAGAGAATCTAATATCTTTCGGATTAAAGGCAAAGGATATCGATTCTTAACTATAACCTAATTTAGACCTCGGTAGTTATAATAGATATAGATACTACCGCTTAATTATCAGCGAGGATTAGTAGCGCTACGGCTAAAGAAGAAGACTCTTAAATAGAACCTTTATAACGCATTTCGTCGATTTACTTCTTAATATAGCGGAGTTCCGTAGGTAATATAGGCCGGTTTCTATAGAATAGAGCTTATTTACAGGGTATAAGTTCGATCTTATAATCCTAAAGGTAGTATAAAAGAAACTCGTTTATATTCTTCGGAAGGAAATAAAGGGGCTAATCTTAAAACTCTTTTAGGAGTTCCTTTAGGATATCTGCCTTTATAATTTCGGGCTTTATTTAGAGGAACTTTTCTATATCGGCGTTATTAACCCTTCGGAATAATAATTCGGAATCGGCTATATCCCGGAGGTTCGCTTAAAGGAAGTTATAGAAGCGTTTAAGAGAAATACGTTTTAAGCTACCTCTATTATATAGTCCTTAGTAACGACGCATTGAAAAGGGGTCTCGGATAGTTTTAGGACTTTAACTAAGCCTACTAAGAGTTCGTTAAAAAGTTATAGATTTTCTCCCTCCTTAAATAGCTTAGCTAATTTAGATATACTAATTCGTATCGCTTAAATACTATCTTATTTATAGAATTAAATAAAGTTAACTATATATATATAGCGGATATCGTTTATATCTAAAGGTATTTAATCTTCCTATCGTATATAATATATATAAAGCATCCTCTATGCTATATGCTAGGGCTAATGTAATTAGCCATAGATAAGATAAGCAGGGAGCTATTCCTAGCTCCTAGGGCTTACGCTTACCTAATAGAATCATCCTTCTTTATATATACATTCTCACTGCCTAGTGTATTAAAATTAGTAGCAATTCGCACCTTCTGCTTTTAAGCTACTATTAGGAACGCCCTTCCTGTCTCTAAAGCTTCGCTCTACTACGATACGTTCGCTAAGAGCTTCTTAAAGCTCTCGCTATTCGTTAGAAGCCGCCTAAAGGCTCCCGACACCTATAGTATAACTAGCCTATATAACCCTAGCTAGCACGCCTATATAACCTCTAACCTAAGCCTTACGATCCGACGAGGCTCGCCTTTTTAAGCATTATTAAAACTAAGGTCTTCTACCTAATTCCCTATTTTAAGTCCCTACGCAATTAGCTATAAGGGAAAACTTTCTCTCTATATTTTCAATTTCCTACGTATACCCGTTCCTACGCTAAAATTAGAATACCCTATACCTCCCTACTATAGACTTTTCTCTTTTCTTATAACTCTTCTTTCTTAATCCCTTCTCTTCTCTATCTATCGACTTTTTCTCCTTCTTCCCTCGTTTTATTTAAGCTATTAGCACTATAGCTAAAGACGAAGAAGCCCGTTAAGCTACGGCGTCTATATCCCGTTTAAACGACGACCTTTATCCTCGCTTACTAACTTATACTTAGCCGTATGCTCCGCCGGAAAGTGTCTATAGCGCCGCTCCCTTTAGGGAATCTAAGAGTAATTATAAAGATCTTCCTCCTATCCGTCGTCGCCTTCGCTTATCTATAGAAACTAAGGTATTAGGCAAGCAGTCTGCTTTACTAGCCTTAAAGAATAGGGATTGCAATAATCTATTAAAATAGGCCGTTCGCTACTTTAGGTTAATTAAAACACTGCCTACGGAAGGGGTTATTAAGACCTTTACCGATATAGACCTAATATATATAAAGCAAGCCTATATTCTTTTAGGCTCTTTAACCTTTAAATCGGAGACTATCCTTAAGATTATAGAGCTCCCGCCTATAAAGGAGAAGCACCTATAGCACGCCGATACTTAGTAAAAGGGAATTCGCGCGTATCTTCGTTTTATAGGCAGCTTTTTAGATAAAGAGACTCCTCTCTACGCTACGATAATTCTAGTATATCGGCTAATTCGCGCTATGCCTTTTAACCTATAAATAATCGACGGAAACCTTTCTAACGGTTAATAATCGTAGGAAAAGCCTCCTCTTCGTCCGTAAGGGATCCTTCGCTTATCTAAGCAATACTCTATTAGATAGTAGCATCGCCTTAAGGAGCAATCTTAGGTTCTATATTATTCTCTATAGTCTAAGTTATTTAAGTCTTCGTATACCTTTTACTCTCGTCGATAAAAGGATTTAGACGATAATTATAATAATTCTTCTAGATCCGATAATAGTTTTATCCGCCGACTACTAAAGTCTAACTATCTGAATCTACGTAGGCACTATAAGGCGAGCTATACCTTCTCTTCGGCTTATAACGATAAAGCCGTTATTAAACGCCTTAAATAGGATAATATTAGTACTTTTAACCTAAATAAACATAATCTAAAGAACTTAGGCATTATCGCTTTTAGCGATAGAAAGAATATCTATATAGACGTTTACCTTTTCGCGGAGCGTTTAAGGATCTATTAGGACGAGGATCTATTCGCCCTTTGCCTATACTACCTCTTCTTCTTAGCAGGAGGAGCTCTTATATAGTATATAAGTAAGCTTATAGCGGAATAACGCGATATCCTTAGTTCTTCCCTTTTTAAAACCTTCTATAACTTCTTAACTAAGCGTTTTAAGCGTCTTAACGCCGATATCTTAAAGGAACTTTATAGAGAAAGGTATACGATATCTACATAGTCCTCTAGCTTTATTACTCTCGCGTAGTAGATTTAGAGAAAGGTTTCGCTCTCCCGCTAACTTAAGATAGGTAAGGATGCTTAGATTATTAAAGCTATCTATCCTCTTATTGCCGTCTAGATCTCTTCGCTCTTTCCTATTCTAACGAAGAAGACTCCGATCGATAAATAGATTCGCATTATTAAGGAATAGAAGCCCTTTATTATAGCCTCCCTTGAGCTATATATCTCTAGAGACCGAGACCGTTCTCGCCGCGGTAGCTTTTCACGTTAGGATAATAACTATCGCTAGGATAACTATCGCTATAATAATAGCTACCGTTAGGGTAACCGTAATCGCAGCCGTCGCGATAATCGTCGCAATAACTATGGTTAAAAAGTAACTAAGGCAATAACTACTGTTAGGCTTACCGCTAGGATTAAGACTAAGGCTATAATCGCAACCGTAGCCCCGAAAGTCGAAGCTCCGGCAATAACCGTAACTAGTTTAGCTTACGCCCGCTACGCCGTAATAAGCGTTACCCTCGCCGGGATAACCTACGAGACGACCGACGATCGGGATACCGCCGAGGTAAATATAAGGGTAACGATAATAAGAAGAAAGTGCGCTTTAAGTCGAAGTATTAGACCGATAAAAAGACTACTCTTAGCGGCGATAAAGCTAATAACGAGCTATACTTAAACGACTCTTAGAACGATGCGTCCTCTTACGCCTCCTCGGAAGCTAACTTTATAGGCTTTATAAACTCTCGCTACCTTACTAAAAGGACCGGTAAGTTTAAGTATAGCACCTACGACCGTACCTTCGCCTTTGCCTCTATGCTTAAGGAGTATATATACGCTAACTACTATGTTTTTAGGTAGTAGCTCTATAGTAAAGAACGCGCGCTTAAGCCTTTAGTATATAAGGTTTATAAGGCCTTTTTTCTTTCTCGCAATGCTCTTTTCTCTTATCTCCGTCTCGGGTGTAAGAAGATCTTTTCTACTCCTACTATTCCCGTAGGGAATATTATCGATTCTATTCCTACCTACCGAGCCTTATTCCCCTACCGCCTTAGAGCTTATTCTTCCCGCATTTATTATTAAGGAGCCTGTTTTTTAAGCAGCGCTTACTATAGTACTATAACTAAATTAGATTTTAAAAGCTAAAGCCGAGGAGTCTTAGTAGGATTAGGATTCCCCGCCGTATTTATACACCTATATAAGAATTTAGGTCTTTGCTTAACCTAATAGGCAGGAAGTCTAAGTTTGCCCCGACTCCGGCTATAGGAAGCCTATAATTAATCGCGACCTTCTTTAGACTTTTAACTATACCGTCGAGAAGAAGCCTCCCGTTACTATTAACGGAGTTAACGGTCGTTCTTTTTGCGAGGATTAAGCTACGTTCTCCTTCTACGCGTATAGTACTATAATTAGTCCGGCCGCTTAAGTAGCTATAGCTAAGTTTACTTACTCCGCCTAGGTTTCTAAAGTAAAAGCCGGCGCACTGCTCGGCAATGCCTTCCTTAAGCTATACTAAGGAGCCTTCGATTATAATAAAGAGGTTATTCGTATTAAAGTGCTCGAAAGGTATAAAATCCTATTCGATATATATTAATAGTCCTACGAAGTTATTCGCCGTATTAAAGCCGTCTAAAAGACTATTATACAGCCTAGCACTACCCTTATAGTCCTTATATCTTAGAAAGAACTTCCTAAGGACCGCGCCTATACTTTCTTCGCCTTTTACGCTAACGCTATTTATAGTATCGTCGATACTAAATCCCTTCCTACTATTCTTATCACTAATAGTATAAACGCTAACCTAGTTATTAAGCGAAAGCAGAAGCTTAGCTAAATATAGGAGTGTTAGGAGTCTGGCTATTTTACCGCCCTATCTTAGAAATTAGCTATAAAGACTCTAACGCTAGCTACTATAATTTCACCCGCTTTAGGAGCCGCAGCTATAACGCCCTTGCCTTCTACGGGAACCGCTATTGCTACTACTGCTTCTTCTATTAGTTTATTGGTTAACGTTACGAGCACCTTCCCGCTTATTTAGGAGGTCCTTAAGTGCCTATAGCCTTCCGCCTTGCCTTAGCCCGTAAAGGCTCTAGTTTTAGGCACTTCTCCGACGTCTTCGTTATCCGACTCTATCTACGCCTACATTATAGCTTCTTCTATAGGACCCGGCAAGTAGTCTAAGGTTCGCTAGAACCTTATAGTAGCTGCCTCTAACGTAACGGCAGCTGCCGTAGCTATTAAGATAAACGCTACGGATAGAATCGAGGATCCCCTTTCTAGCCGTATTCTATACTAAACGCACGTTTAACGCCTACTAGAGCTTTAAGAAAAATACACTTAGGAAGGTATTTATATTTTCGACTATAGTCCTTCTTTCGTTTAGCGAGTTTAAAGGCTTCTTTAAAAATACTCCTAGCTTTAAAGAGATATAAGCACCGCCTTTATAAAACCCGGAAAGGAATTCATAGTTCCCTTAATCGATAATTAGCATAAAAACGAGTCGCTTAAGGGCTTTAGGATAGGAAGGTTATCGACGATATATTTAACCTACTTTATAAGCAGGGTCGCTTAGAGTAGGCCGACGAGCCTACGCCGTTAGTAGCGCCTATCTTTATAGTCTAGCGTATAGCCCGAGGCGAGACTTAAGGCCGAGTCGTTGTTAACCTACGTGCCGTTAATAGTATTACTATCCCGGACTATTACCCTTACCTTTATAAAGCTCTATTATTGCTAAGCTTTTAAGCGCCCGTTTTATTACTATTATCGACGCTTCCGCCTTCTTCTATAAGTTTCGAGTTAAACTTAAGCATTAAGGCAGGTTTACTATTATAAGTCATCGAGGTCTAAAGCGCCTAATAATTACACCTATCGGCTTTCGCAATAGCCTAGCGTACGTATAACGCTATATAGACGAAGTCCTCCGCCTATACTAGGACTATAGCCGCGCGTTTATTAACGATATTGTTATTTACTCCGCTACGGAAGAAGAACACTTTTAATATCTTAAAGCTATCTTTCAGCTCTTTACGTCGCTTAATTTGTCTATAAGCCCTACTAAAAGCTAGATCGGTTACCCTTCTATAGAGTTGCTTAGATTTCGTATCGACGCGTTTAGGATAAGTATTATAAAGCATAGGCTTACCGCCTTTATAAAGCTTTTATTCCCCGAGAATCTCGCCGCTCTTAAATACTATATCGGCGCTATAGGGTATATTCGCAACCTTATCCCGTACTACGGCGCTTCTATCGCCCCTCTATAGGAACGTAAGACTACTCTTCTAGCCTAAGGTCGCTTAATCGGTAAGGTTAAGAATAGGAACCCTTATAAGCGAAAGTCCTATACGAGAGTTATATCGTTCTAGCCGAGCTTAGCCGAGCTTTCCTCCTTCGCCTCTCTTTAAAGAGAAATTACTTCCGGCTGTATAATTTACTATATAGACCTAAAGAAGAGGCTATTCTATTAGATTAACGCCTCCTTATAGCGAGGCTTCGCCGCCGTCTTTTTCTACCTCCGCGACGGCACTATCTAGCAGCTAGGCTAGCCTATTCCGGTTAAAGCTATTATACGTATCTGCTTCCTCTCCTATACCTTAACGAGAGCCGAGCAGTCTTATAGTCCCTTAGAACTAGAGGTCGTCTGTCTTATATAGGCTGCGAAGAAAATGCGCACTATAGTATAGTCGTTAACCCTCCCGCTCGTAGTCTTAACCGATTACTCTGCGATTAAGCAGAAAGTCTCTAAGAGGACCCTCGATACTTCTAGCATAGACCGAGCTAACCGTCGTCTAGTTATAGCCTTAATTTACCTCTTTAAGTACGATATCGAGGTCTATTATCTCCTTAGCAAGAAGAACTTTATCCTTTGTCGCCTGCTAGCCGAGGAGTCCGATTAGCTGCTTAACCGTCGCCGCCCCGATTTTACTATGCTTAACGATATGCTTATAGCCTTTAAAGCTATTATAGCGCCCGGAAAGCGCGAGTAATTCGCCGTCGCTTACGATAATAACCCTTACTATAAGCGAATACTTTAAATAATCGCAGATAGCGAGGACGCTGTCTAAAGTCTTTCCACGCCTCCGGAAGGAGCTATAGGAGCTATAGCTGTATCTACTAACTTAAAGGCACGAACGAAAGCGCAACTTAAGCGCCGCGGCATACCGTTCTTTATAGTCGATAAGCTTCTATACTATAAAGTCTTTAACGGCTTTACCCGGCTATATATCCCTAACGCCCTCGTCCTATCTATAATCTCGGCAGCTTATAACAATAAGAATTACTTTAGCGTCGTCCGTATAATTAAGGACTTAGAGATATACTTAATTCGCCGAGTTACTCGTTAGGTAAAGAAGCATATCGCGGCCTATAAAGCTAATTGCCTTAGCTAAATAGACCGTTAGACCCTTGCCGGCAGCTATAAGCCTTTTCGCCCCCCGCTACTTTTAATGCAAAGCATCGCGATAGACTTTATAACCGATATACCGCCCTCGCTATTAGCAAGCTTTATTATAGTAGATCCTAGGCTTTAATATCTTTAACTAACTTCTTACGGTCACTTACCTAATTAGTAAGAGATGCCTACTAATCTTAGGCAACGCTAAATACGGCATAAAGGACTAGGCTTAAAGCCTAGCCCGTTAGTTACTTCTTTCCGATTAAGGTATGCTAAGAACTATTATTACCGACCGGGATCGCAAATTTATATCCGACTTCTAGAAGGATCTTTAAAGTGCATTCGGCACTAAAATTGCAATAACTACCGCTTACTACCCGTAGGCTAACGGACTTACCGAATAGCGTAACTAGACTATAAAGACCGCTCTACGGATATTATATATCGAAGATCCTAGCATGTATTAGAAAATACTAATCCTAGCCCTATAGTAGAACCTTAATACTGCCTTTAATACTAGTACTAAGATTTCCGCCTATAAGTCTATCTTTAGCTTTAATATACGCGGACCGTTAGAAGCTATCGATAATATCCTAGGCACCGCTACGGACGATTTGCCCTACTTACGAGAAGTAATCCGTAGATAAGCGAGCTTAGCTATAGACCTAGCGGCTATAAAGGCTAAATAGCGGTACGACGCGAAACACTAGCCGGTTCTTCTTAAAGCCGGCAATAAAGTCTACCTAAAGCTTTATACGGGCTATTACGAGCCTAGCTAGCCGCTTAAGAAGTAGTCGCGGTAGCGAGAAGGTCCCTTCGTGATTAAACGTATGGTTAACGACCTTACGGTAGAGCTCGACCTCCCGAGCTAAGTTAGAATCTACCCCGTTATCTTTATTTAGCACCTTAAGCTTACGCATAACGGGCATTACGACGAACCCGAGCTTAGATTAGTAGAAGCCGCCCGTAATATCGAGCACGCGCTTAACGAAGGGGATTAACACTACGAAGTCGAATGTTTAATAGACATCCGCGTCCGCTACGTCGGCCGTGCAAAATCACCTATAACTAAATACCTTATGCGTTAGAAGACATAGGCCGCTATATATAACTAATAGGTCTAAGCCGACTAGGTCTCCGCTAAAGCTATTACGAAATTCTAAGGTCACCCTCTAGCACGCGCTATATAAAGTAAGACTAAGGCCGCTTAATAAAAGGAACGATTAAAGGAATAATAACTAGTAGATATAAGCATAACTTATAAGAATAAAAGGAAGGATTTAGGCATTAGGAGTTTTCCTCTTAATTGCCTAATTAGGATTATATTATAACTGCTATAGGCAGTAGTATTTCCTTTTTTAAGCCGGCATTCTAATATATATAAAGCATCCTCTATACTATATACCGGGGCTAATATAATTAGCTATAGATAAGATAAGTAGGGAGCTATTCCTAGCTCCCGGTGCTTACGCCTACCTAATAGAATCATCCTTTTTTACATATATATTCTTACTGCCTAGTGTATTATATACGTCGGCGGGGGCGTTTCGTCCGGCCTTAACGGGCGGGAACGTAGCGGCGGCCGGCGGTAAGATAAATAAAGAAGGGGGCGAGCTACTAAGGTAGTCTACGGCGGAGTAGCCTTAAAGGCTTAGGTCTTAAGGGAGTTTAGGGGGCTAATTAAGGATATTAAGCGGGCGGTATCTTAGGCGAATAGCAATAATCTATATAGAGGATATCGAATCGGCTAGCCGGGGTTTAAAGGGTATAGTACCGGCCTAGGTAGGCATTCCTTAGTAGACGAGTCTATAGGTTTTAAGTAAGGTATATAATATCCCGGTAAAACGGTCTAGTCCTTTAGAATATCGATCTCTTCCTACCGAAAGAGAGATCCCGGCACGTCCTCTACTATTATAAGGACCCCCTATTTTAAGGTAATCGTTAGAGTAATCTAAATCTCTACGACGTTAGAAAAATATACCTTTTAATATAATTAATGCCTTTTAGACGCGGAAGTAATAGGAGTCTTAAGGGCTACCTTATCCTCGACTATAACGCTTAGAGGCAGGCAGTATCTTATGCAATAAGGGGAATCGAAGCGGACTTAAAGAGATTTCTAAGGTATAGTTAGTTTGTATTCCTAAAGCTTAGGGATGCCTAGGATAACCGGGGTAGAAGGAGAGAGGTTTCTAACGAAGAAAAGCTTAATTTCTATATATTTACTAATAGTTATCCGGGCTATAAAGTAGTCTATTATCTATATAGATAGTATACTATCTATTAATTAGAGCGATCTAGGTTTTAGGAGCTTCTTTATAGTAACGTTATATTTTCTTATAATAGCGTAAAGATCGGCGAATACTACGGTAGTATAGCTAAAATCTACGAAGGAGGATATATTAACGTAGTAAAAGGACTAAGGGTTATATATAGAGGAGAGACGAGTATAAAGAAGGATTGACTTTTTATTACTATTTAATAAATTGATCTATATCTATTCTATCTAAAAGCAACAACCTAATCCTCTTATCCTCCCTTATATACGACCCTTAAAAGCGACTTATACTAAGGGTATATCTTTTAGTAGTAGCCTTAATATCTACTGCTCGCTTTGCGAATCTATTCCTTTTTACTAAGGATATAGCTTTATTCGTAATCGGCTGCACGAATAAACTAACCCTAGCTAAACCTACTACCGTAGGCGTCTTAAGACCCTCGGCTAAAGCTAGGGGAGGGGGCACCTTAGCCTTAAAACTAATAACTACTACGGTAGGGAGATATTAAAAGCGGATTAGCCGTCTTAGCCGGGTCGTAAGCCTCTTTCTGTTATCTAGATTCTCTATAAGCTATATAAAGTTTATTATCGATCCTAAATTATCGTTAAATATCGAAAAGTCGATCGAGGTCTATAGGGTTACCGTATAGGAGTTAGGTAAGGGCGGTTAAGGTAAAGGCAAGTATAAGCGTCGGTAAGAACTACGAATAGGGGGCGGCCTTCTTCTTAAGCTTTTAACGATAAGCGTAGTTAGCTGGGTTTTTTAAAAAGATATCTATCTACGCCGACTACTTCTCGTAGTCGGCGTTAGGGATCTTAGTCTATATGCTTTTAATAAAGTCGCTTATATCCTATAAGATAAGCTTCTAGAGGAGGTCGACCTACTATTCCTTTATCTTCCTTACCTTACGTATATAAGCGTCGAGGTCTACCTTCTAAATCTAATAGTTCTTATCGCCTTAAGGAAAATTATTAAGAGTATTCTTAACGGCTTATATTAAATCTAAAACCTTATATTACTTGCCTAAAGCTATATAGAGCGTCGTTATAGTAGGCTATTCCTATTTCTCCCTTTCGGATAGGTTAGCTATAATAGTAGCTATCCTATTATTAATAAAGTCGTAGGCCCGTTTACTAAGCCTATCGCTAATATAAAAGAGGCAAGCGCTATTTAAGTCGAACTATATACTATCGCGGAGGAAGATACCCTATATCCTAAGTTCTTAGGCCTTATACTTACGTTAACGGTCGGAGGTAGACCCTTTTTTAATAAAGATTAGAGGGTCTACCGTCTTTCGTTTTCCTAACGATTACGTTAAAGCTATTATCTAAGATTGCAATATCGTTATAGTAAAGATCGTTAGATTCTTAGGCTTAAGAAGTTGCTTCTTTATAGCTAAGAGCTAATCTCGTATAGTTAGACGTTCCTTTAACCTAGTATTTTAGTTAACTTAAGAGGCCTCCGCTATATAGAGGGATCAAAGGCTCTCCTTAATATATATAAGAATATATCGGTATTCTAAGCTCTAAAGGTTTTCCTAGGTCTCCTACGCGTTAGCGACCGGGACTATATTATTGAACCTCTTAATTACTTAAGCGATCTAAGGGAATTTACTAATAAACTCTTTAGCAAAGGCCTTTAGACCGTCGCCCGTAGCGTTAGAGACTATAGGTATATTCGCTATAAGGAAGGATAAGGGTCTAGTCTAAGGTATTATTAAGGACTATATTAAAATTTCTATAGGCTATAAAAGTTTCTATAGGCCTAGGAAAGGTTTTTAAGGGCTTAAGGGCTTAGAGAAATAATTTCTTAAGGGTTACGCTTAGGTTATAATAACTAAAGAAATAAGGTAACAAAGCTACTAGGACTATATTTATAATTAAGTCTTGCTATTTACACAGCACGAAATCTCTGTTTGCATAGTAAGATACCTAAATCCCCACTCTTTCTCTACGTACCCCGCGCGCCTATGTCCCGCCACTAAATTTTCCGTATAGGTATATAGCAATTAAGAGGGCCGCGCAAATCGTGTATAGCCTTAATTTAGTTAGTTAAGGGCCTAATCTATAACGCATTGCGAAAAGTAAGCCGGACGTAGGAAGAGACATAGCCTACTAAAAATTAGCGCGCACGATCTCTTATACTATCTTATATCCTTGTCAGCTGTATTCTCACCGCCTTACGCCCATTTTGCGCCTTTCGCCTATATATAATTATCGTAACGGCTGCTATATTGCGATATTATTATTATCGTTGGAAAAGATGCCTTAATAAGCCGCTAAGTCCGCGAGTCAACGGGCCACCGCCTAGCGTTAGGACCGGGTCTAGACCTTACGCTTCCTCGGTATGTTGCTTAAGGCCCGCCGCGATAGGCTGCTTAATAGCTCGAAAGCGTCTATCGTAAGGCCTATGTTTAAGTCCTTTGTTCCGATCCTCGTCGTCGCTTTTCCCGGCAGCTAATAGACTCGTAGGATGCTAGATAATAAATATCGTCAGCTGCTTTAATTCTAGAGGGTATTTCGGGAGGTAGAGGACCTATCCGGGACGGTATACGACCCTAATAGCGGAAAGATCACGATAAGCAAGGCTAACGAGCAGGCATTGCGAGAGAAGCACCTAATAATAGGGCCACGAGTCATTAACTAAGGCCTTATCGTTAATAATGTTATTACTATTAACTCTTAGGCCGAGCTCTTTGCCTCCGACTAGCTAGCTAGGTTAACATTATCGAGGCTAGTGACGATGTAGGTTTCCGCGCGGCTAAAGCAAATAGTCAACTATAGCGTCGGCAATATAAAGCTTCGTTAACTAGAAGCGAAGCTAACGACGAAGAGGAGCCCCGGCTAGAGGAGCCCCGGCTAGAGGAGCCCCGACTAGAGGCCGCTAACGATAGCATCGATCCTTTCCGTAAGGAAATACTACTGCCTCCGCTATTAGCAGCTTCTCGTGTAGCTTCTCGTGCAGCTTCTCGTGCAGCTTCTCGTTCTAGTAGATCGAGAGTTCCCTCTACACCTGCTAGAATATCGCCAAATCGAGGACTAAGAGGATTAAAGAAGAGAAAGGCCTAGCAACCGTAGCATAGGCAGGAAATTGTCGGTCTTCTTACTAACTTAATTGCATAAGGATCCTAGCTAAAGCAATATAAAATAATATCGCGAGTTTAAGGCGCGGAAGACCTCGAAAATGCGATATAAGATTGCATATAGCTTAAAGAGGAACGAGGTATAGAATTCGTGCTAAGGATCGTTACTTAGCTTAATAAAGCCCTACGCAACCTACTAGTATAGAATTCTTTACCGATAAAGGAGGCAAAGCTTACGTAGGTTAGGCGGACGATAGCGATGGATTTAGGTAATAGTTTTAAGGATAAAATGTAGCTTTATTTAATGCCTAATAATTTAGGCTATATCTCCTTATCTCTTGTAAGCTCGCTATAGACCTCTCTTTTCCTCCTTATCCTAAAACTCTTCCTCGTCGTTAGTATCCCACACAGCCCTAAACCCCTCGATTTCTTTATTATTAGTTTCTATATCCTTATTAGTTTTTATATCCTTATCGTCGTTATCTTTAGTATCTTCGCCACGCTCTCGCCGGGCTAGAACCGACTAGTATATCTCCTAAAGCCATCCTGCAATAAGGTCATGCATCTAGGTCCCTATGCGACTAGTAATAATTCTATTAGCTCGCTAGCGAGCTCTTTTAAGCGTCTAGCATTCTTGCCTCGTTCGGTAACGTTATTCCTTAGCCTCTCTAGCTTAATAATCTTTCCCGCCTATTTAAACAAAGTTAAAGAGCCTAGTTACGGCATAAATAAGCTTAACTTAATCGATAAGGCTATATTCTAGTGCGCTTTAGCGAATAATCTTCTACTTCCTCTTACAGCGGCTAAATACCTGCTTAACGGTTGTTCGAAGCTATGCGTGCCGTAGGTTAAAGATCTCTTTAGTGTCTTCTAGCCGCTTGCCCGCCTCGCCTTAGTCGGTGAGATAATAACGCATATTGCCATAAGGAACGATAATGCCTCGCCTAAAGCTAAAGCTAGCATCACTAAGATAGAAGCGAGCAGCCGGCAGCCGAAGGGAGTAAAGCAATATAGTCCGTAGCAACGGCGGGTCGTAGATAGAGCCCTCGGCCCTAGCGAGCATATAACTAAAGAGGCTATTAAATATAACTACGGCAAGCATATTCAATAAGATATTATTCTTCTTAAACTAGAACCTCTTCTAACGAGCTTTAGGCACGAACGCCGGTATATATATGCCGTTAATAGCCCTAATTGCGCTATTAAATTACATTAACTTCGGGTTGAATTCTACCTCTAGCGAGACGAACGATAGATCTAGTTAACGAACGAATTATATATGCAAATACCGCATTAGATCGATCAGCTAGTGGAATATCCTTAAGACCGACGATTGACTGATTTAAAAGCGGTAGGCCGCGTTTCTTTAAGGCTCGTTATACGCATAAATCCATAGGAATACTAGAACCTTCTGCTCGGCCGTCTAGTACCTCGATAACGTTATACCTACGTAAACTCGAAGCCATCTATAAAGCTCGATAAACACTGCTTTTAGCATACGGAAGAGATCGTTAAACATAATCTTAGGTGCCGTAAGGAGCTATTAGCAGTGTGTTTGCGATATGCTTAGAGAAGCTCGTGAGAATACCGGGATAACGCCGTCTGTAGTTATAATAGGTGCGTTATCGTTACGGAAGCCGCCTACAATAAGCACCTACGCGAGGGCGAAGATTGCAATAGCGTGCCTTATATTATCGTCGATTTCGGCCTCGAGAACGAGTTAGCCGCTAGGTAGGGCGCTTTAAAGTCGATTTATCGTCGTTATAATACCCTCTTTTATTATTGTTAATGCTAGGAGGCAGCCTATTGCTCTGCAATACGGCTAGGCTTATAATTCGCAATGCGCTATAGCGCATTGCGAATTATAAGCCTTTTCACGGTAAAAAAGGGGCGATCTTGCCTAATAAAGCCATCTAGCAGGGGGTTCGCGGCCTCTACTAGCTCGATACATTAAGAACAGGGATAGACATATATTTACGCAAAGAAAAGTACGTCTCCTCTCTTCTACACGGAAATCCACTACTAAACGGGGGACCGCTACTCTTATATCTAGAAATCCTATCCGGCTTACTTTTCGCAATGCATTGTGGATTAGGCCCTAATTCAACAGCCAAAGCAGCGCGCGCGCCCTGCTGCGTGCCCTGCTGCGTGCCCTGCTGCGTGCCCTGCTGCGTGCCCTGCTGCGTGCCCTCTGCTGCGTGCCCTCTGCTGTGTGTGCGGCTCCTTGATGTATGCTGCGTGCCCTGCTGCGTGCCCCCTGCTGCGTGCCCTCTGCTGTGTGTGCGGCTCCTTAATGTATGCTTCGTGCCCGGCTCCCGGCTGCGCGCCCTCTGCTGCGTGCCTTGCTACGCGCCCTCTGCTGTGTGTGCGGCTCCTTGATGTATGCTTCGTGCCCGGCTCCCGGCTGCGTGCCCTGCTGCGTGCCTTACTGCGTGCCCTCTACTGTGTGTGCGGCTCCTTAATGTATGCTTCGTGCCCGGCTCCCAGCTGCGCGCCCTCTGCTGCGTGCCTTGCTGCGCGTCCTCTGCTGTGTGTGCGGCTCCTTAATGTATGCTTCGTGCCCGGCTCCCGGCTGCGTGCCCTACTGCATGCCTTGCTGCATGCCCTCTGCTATGTGTGCGGCTCCTTAATGTATGCTTTATGCCCGGCTCCCGGCTGCGCGCCCTCTGCTGCGTGCCTTACTGCGTGCCTTACTGCGTGCCCTCTACTGCGTGCCTTACTGCGTGCCTTACTACGTGCCCTGCTGCGTGCCCTCTACTGCGTGCCCTCTGCTGTGTGTGCGGCTCCTTAATGTATGCGTCGTGCCCTACTGCGTGCCTTCCACTACGTGTCGGTAGTGTTCTTTGCGTTCTTCGTACGATTTGCGCGGCTCTCTTAATTGCTATATACCGGCACTAGATTTTAGTAGCGGGACATAGGCGCGTAGGGTATATATAGAAAAGTAGAGATTTAGATATCCTTGCTATATAAATAGAGATTTCGTGCTATACAAATAGCAAGACTCTATTTATAAAGCTAAGGATCGCGATAGGGCGTAATAAAAGATAGAATAAACTATTATAAGACTAGGTAATAGCTAGATAACCTTTTTATTCTATAAAGAGGAGAAGAACTATAGAGGCTAAAGGCTCGTTTATATATAGGACTATATATTACATAGGATATTACTATATACTATATTATATAATATAGTACTATTATTAGTTGGATAAATAAACAAAGGGGGTTATAAACTAGCTAGATTAGTATAAGGGTCTTCGACTATTAGAAAGATTAGGTCTACGACCTAATCCGCATTCTTATATACGAGCGGGGAAGAGGCACGTGCGGGCGGGGAATAAGAGCCTAAAGGGAAGCTTAGAGGCAGAGGATTACGGCAAATGCAGAAAGTGTCGAGGAAGATGTAAAGATAAGAGAGAGAAGAGGATATAGAATTGCTTAGTGATAGTCTGTCTAGGTGCGGACTAAGATCCCTTTATATAGCCAATTGCATAGGAATAAAGGTATATATAACTTAACTAATTATCGGGATAGAAAGCGCTATTAATTCTCAGCTAGGTGTATGTAGTTTAACCTCGTATAGTATCCAAGTTGTTGCGTGATTAAATGCGCGAGTAATAGGAGGTGGTGTAAGTGACCCTAGTTGACCGGGGCCCGACTATAGACTATGCGCACATTAGTCCCTATACACACTATATACTTCGGCATTCGGTATCTCGAGCATCCGGGCAGCTAATGCAGCCGGGTGACTCATATTATATGCAATAATGCACGGCGGTTCTAATGCATATCTTTATATGCCAGTAGGATAAACCAATCGGGAGATATCTGCTCCCTTATACGGGGAAAGGGGCTCGTGCGAATAAGGGTAAGGGGCTCGTGCGGATAGGGGTAAGGGGCACGTGCGGACAAAGGGGTACGTGCGTAGAGCTATATATCCGTATACATAGGTGCGCTTACACTTAGTTCTTTATAGATAATTTCTACACCTATATAAAGGGCACTTATATAATTACTCTACCTACCCTATTATAGTATTATCTATCTCTCTTTTTTACGGACTTATTTAATACGATAACGTCCCGCTTTTATAATATCGGCATATATTAATTAAAACAATAGGCCGCTATAATAAAAGCGGCACGCGTAGTAATACTAGCTGCTATTATAGACTTACTAGACAACGATATAGAGGACGTCTTTAACCAACGGGCCGAGGGGTCCTAGCAGCTATGGCTGCGATAAAAGGCGCTAAATAAGCGGGCCTTCGCAAAAGCCCGCCTTCGATAGGAAATAATAGAAGCCCGTTTAGGCAAGGCGACGGCGGATGCCGTACCTTCTATAGCGGAAGAGGAGCGCCTTCTAGTGCTACTATAGAAAATAGCCGTTAATCCGGTTAAACGAAGGGGGTTACTAGAAGTCCTTAGTGTTAAAATAGGATCTACGGCGCCTACCTCTACGGATACGCTACTCGTGCCTACGGCTGTATTAACGAACTCTCCCGCGGCTAAGGACGCTAGCATAGCTAACCCGAGGACGGCCCTTAAAGCCGCCTTTAGCAAAAGGAAGCCTCTACCGTAGCCTATATAGGATAGTAAGCTAGAGTCTTTTTACTTTTTCCTATATCGCCTCCGCAGTAAGTTTACCGTTAACGAGAAGTAAGGCCTTAACGGTTGCTGCGATACCGCTTAGTATTCGCTGCTTTATACGCTGCTTAAGCCTTAGATACGGCGGATTTCTAGGTTTTAGGAGAGTAGCGGGCCTAGTAGCGCTTACGACCCCCGTGCCTTCTTTAACTACCTTATCTACGCGTTCGGCAACGTATAGGAGTAGGAGAAAGCGTAAGATAGGTTATAGATCCTCTTTTAGAAAGACGGCCAGACGTTTAAAGACTTCCTTCCCGACTTTAAGGAGACTATTACTTATACCGCCGGAAATAGCGTTTAGGGAGATAGCGTTAAGCTTATATAGCTACGAAATTCGATTACTCCGTAACTATGGGAAATGCTTATCCTAATCGAGATGCCTACTAACTTCCGGGAGTACGTAGGTCGCCTTACGAAGGTAGCCTAGAACTATAAGCAAAGCCCTAGCTTCTAGAAGTTGCGAAAGCGTGCTAGTACGAACGGCGTTAGTAACGGGAACGGAGGAGCTACTATTAGGAACGCTATAACGCTCCTACCGCTTAGATCCGCGCCCGATACTACGGTAGACTATAAGGGCGACGTTATAATATCTATTACACGGCCCGCTTATAGAAGAGCGAGGACACTATCCGCCGCCTTAAGTAGCGCGCCCTCCTCTTCTATATAGTAAGCTAAGTAGGTATCGAAGGCGGAGCTTTAAAAGCGGAGAGAGGAAGGGCTTTACGTACGCTATAGCGCGGATAGATATTTTACTATAGATTGCCTATATCGTCCCGCTCGCTTTACGAAGCGAGCCGAACGGCCTATAGCGATTCGCGCTACCCGACCTTCTCTTAAGTCTAATATTAAGGAGGATAATAATATCCCGGCCGCTATTAGTACGGAGGGAAACGCATAGCTCTAGAGTATAAACGGGCCCTAGAGCTTAATTCGCTAGCACTAAAGAAAAAAGAGTTAACTAACCGTATTAAGACTTCTCCTACCTTAATACCTATTGTTATTAACTATATAAACCTCGTCTTTACTCTTATAGATAAAGGTTATTAATACTACGCCGCTATCGATAAGGCATTTATATAAGAACTACGTTTGCTAGTTAAAGATATAGGAACTTAATACGTATAAGGAGCCTTAAGCGTAATAGAGGAGGCGAAGATTAAAGGTATCGTATAGATAGCTACGGAAATTAACGGGCATAAGCAATTGCTTATAGCATACGTTACCCTTTAGCTAGAATTTAACCTAATCTTTAGAAAGCCTTAGCTTCTTTATATAGAGTCTTACTCTATACCGCACTAAGGGAGGCTTTAGTATAGGAATTCGTAGCGTTAGCTACGGTATATTAATAAGAACGAGCCTAAGGATACTAAGTGCGCTACGGAGCTTCGAGGGGCTAAAGAAGTTATAGCTTTATTATTTATCAGCATAATTAACCGAATCCGTAGACGATACGGCTCGGAAGCCGCTATAGCTGCTATTTGCGTAGTTAGCCTCGCAGATATCGAAAAAGCCTTACGACTAAAGAAGCCGAAGACGGAAGCCGAATTGCGTTAAATAATACTTACGTAGTTCTATAACCTACTGCCGCTCTTTTAGAAAAGCGAGGCCGATAAATTAAACCTATATAAGCCCGGCATTAACTACGCGATACTACTTCGCAAAGATTCCTACGGATAAGATATAGTTCCGCCCTTCGAGCCGCTATACGTAATGTCTCGAGACGAGTTGCTTATAGTAAAGAAAACACTATACGGCCTCTTAGATAAAGGGTTTATTTAGGCTAGCTCTTTTAAAGCCGCCGCTCTAGTGCTATTCGCGCGGAAACCTAGAGGAGGACTACGTTTTTGCGTAGACTACCGAGCACTTAACGCAATAATACGACCGGACCGCTACCCGCTTCCGCTAATTAAGGAGATACTCCGTAATATCGCTAAAGCGAAGTAGTTTACTAAGTTAGATATCTATTAAGCGTTCTATAAGGTGCGAATTACGGAAGGTAATAAGTAAAAGACCGCGTTCCGCACTCGCTATAGGCTTTTCGAATAGATAGTAATACCGTTTAGGCTTATAAGGGCTTTTAGCACCTTCTAACGGTATATTAATAGCATTCTTCGCGAATTTCTAAACGAGTTTACTTCCGCCTATCTTAATAATATTCTTATCTATATAAGCGGTAGCCTAGCGGATTATATAGATAAAGTGCGGAAGGTGCTAGACCGGCTTTCTAAGCATAGGCTATACCTCGACCTTAATAAATACGAATTCGGCGTCCGCCGGGTTAAATACCTTAGATTTATTATTATTATAGGCGTTAGTATATAAGCGGACCCCGTAAAGATCTAGGCTATTTAAGACTAGATAGCCCTAACTTCGTAAAAGGGTTTACGGAGTTTCTTAGGATTTACGAACTACTACCGGATTTTTATTCGTTAATTTTCTTATATTATCGGTCCGCTTATAGCCTTTACCGGTAAAAGGGTAGCCTTCTATTAGGGCGCTATATAAGCAAAGGCGTTCTAGATGTTAAAGGACCTATTTTCGTAAGCCCTAGTACTGCTATAGTAAGACTTTAATTATCCCGTAACGCTTAAGGCGGACTATAACAGATTCGCGCTTAAAGGCACGCTTTCGTAAGAGGTAGATAGCTAACGGCGCCTTATAGCTTTTTACTCCCGTAAGCTTACCTTTACTAAACGGAACTACGCTATCTACGATAAGGAAATGCTCGCTATAATTAGCTATTTAGAGTAATAGTAAGCGGAGCTCTATAGCTATAAGAACTTCGAAATCTTTATAAACTATCGTAACCTTAAGTATTTTATAACTTAACGTTATCTCTCTAAGCAATAGGCCCGCTAGGCGGAATACCTTTCGCGGTTCTATTTCCGGATTAAGTACCGACCCGGAAAAGAGGCTATAGTGCCGGACGCTTTATCCCGGAGAGATTAAGATCGGCCTTTTAGCGAAGATTATAATGCCCGAGAGCTTTAAATACTCCTAAAGGAGGCGCTACGTATATATCTTAGAGTAACGCTTATCGGTGCGGATAGTATAGTCTTAGTTAATAGTAAGGGCGATAAGGACGAGGACGATAGCGAGAAGGATAATAATTCGTTAATTAGTTCAGAGAGTAAGGGGGTAATTAAAGAAGACGCGGAGCCCGACGATTAGGAAGGAAGCGGACTTCGCAGCGGCTACGACCTAAGACGACCTTAACGCATAAGGCGCGGAGCTAACTACTAATATAGGTCTTAACCGACGGATTTTTTAAGACAAAAAGCTTTAGCGTATATAAGACCGCTTAGCAGCTTAGGATATTACCTACGGGAGCGTGCGTCGCGTCGTAAAGGTAGGAGCACGACGATTCGACCTTAAGCTTAACCTTAAGGTATAGGTAGCCGACTGCTATATAGACTTACGTAGGCACTTACGGTTCCGCGGACGGCTTTAGGTTCTTAGTTCCTTTATAACTATAGAGGCTATAGTAAGAGACGCTCCCTTAGAGCTAGAAGAAAGGAACGCGCTTTAAGGACGGCTTATTTAAATAGTATATAACGCTAGCGTCGTCGGCTACCTTAGCCGCGAAGGAATAGTTGCCGCTGTATCCTAGGACTTCTATTAGCCGCTCCTTTAGCTATACGTTAGACAATTCCTCCGCAACTATAATATCTACGGGCGTATAAAGATTTAGCGTACGCTTAAGAAAAGGCTGCTTAAATCGCTTCCTATACTAGACCGGTTCTATACGTATATTTAAATAGACTTTATTATAGACCTCCCCTTTATAAAGAGCGGCAACCGTAATCTTTAGGTAATTAAGGACCGTCTAAGTAAGGAAGTTATATTAGAACCTATGCCCTTTATAAAAGCGGAGATCTACGCGGAGCGCTTTCTCGTATACTATATGCTATACTATTAGTAGCTAACGTTAATCACGAGCGATAAGGGCTTAAATTAGATAAGCCGCTTCTAGCAGCACTTATATCGGCTACTATAGATTATATAGCTGCTAAGTACGGCATATTATCCGTAAACCGATAGGGGGCCGGAACGGCTTAACTAAGAAGTTTAAGCTTACCTCTAAGGCGTTATCGACCGTAACTAAAGGAATTAGGATAAGTAGCTCCCTATAGCGCAAATAGCGCTTAACGGGAGAAATCACTCTTTAATTAATATATCCCTTTTATTTACACTATACGGGTATAAACTAGTATCCCTATTTCCTATCGCCGTAGATATAGCGGCGGAAAAGCCGTCCGGCAATAGCCCGGAAGGGCGTATAGCCTCCTTTATATAGCGACTTAAGTAGGTCTCGGACTTCTATTAGTCGTTAATAGGCTTAGTAGCGTAAGACTAAGAGCGGTATACTAATAAACGGCGGGAACGTATAGAGCGATTTACGGTAGGTAATAAGGTCTAGGCAGACTTACGGAACTATATATCCTTAAGGCTGAAGAAGAAGCTCGACTAGCTATATGCGAAATTCACGGTTAAAAGAGTGCTAAGCCCGTAAGCCGTCGAGCTAGAGGGATTGCCTAACGGGATTTACCTAAATTTTAACGTAGACCTTCTTCGTTAAGCAGTAGTAGATCTAATGCCTAGCTAAGTAATAGCGGACCTATAGCCTCCCGCAATCTTAG
Organism: Ophiocordyceps sinensis; assembly: GCA_012934285.1. NCBI lineage: Eukaryota > Fungi > Ascomycota > Sordariomycetes > Hypocreales > Ophiocordycipitaceae > Ophiocordyceps > Ophiocordyceps sinensis. Next base: position 3,741,406 of record JAAVMX010000006.1, on the reverse strand, counting down.
TAGAGGGAGAAAAAGAGTTCTTAATAAAGGAAATTCTTACCGTACGGTAGAAGAAAGTCGGCCGCGGTAGTAAGCGCGAGGTCCTCGTAAGGTAGTAAGGGTACTAAGACCCGACGTAGCACCTAATAGCAGACTTCGCAAATACGGAAGCGCTCGATCGCTTCGAGGAGCGCTTTAAAGCTATTAGAGAAAACGACGGACCGCCTAACGCCGCATTGCCGGTAAAGACATAATAGAAGAAGGTGCGTTTTACGCTCCTTAAAGCAAGCCGCGTAGCTTAAGGCGCGGCCGGGCCTTACGTAATACGTCGTTATTTTTCACTTAGGTAAGGTAGGGGTCTTATATAAGGGTCTTCGACTATTAGTAAGATTAAGTCTACGACCTAATCCGCATTCTTATATACGAGCGGGGAAGAGGCACGTACGGGCGGGGAAAGGGGCTCGTGCGAATAGGGGTAAGGGGCTCGTGCGGATAGGGGCAAAGGGCACGTGCGGATAAAGGGGTATATACGCAGAGCTATATATCCGCATGCATAGGTGCGCTTACACTTAGTTCTTTATAAATGATTTCCATACCTATATAGAGAGCACCTATGTGATTACTCTACCTACCCTATTACAATTAGTCTATGATTTAGTTATCTAGCTAAGGCGAAGAGGAGAGGAAAGAGGGCCCCTTTATGCGTCTTAACCGAGCCCGTCCTAGGCTCTAAAGGGAGCCTAGTCGGGGCACGTAACGCTCCCGATAACGCTATCATTAGGGCCTTAATAGGGGTTATAACTTATAACCCTTTTCTCCCTTATATAACTAGATTAGTCCGACACTAGCAGTTCTTCTTTTAGAGACTGCAAACACTATACCAACGGACTAATCGCCTAATCGAACGCAACGAACAAGCAGGAAACAAGCGTTCGGAAGAGCCGATTCGAGGGCATCCTTAGGGCGTTAGGGCGGAACAAAGCATCTGTTTAAGCAGGAATAGACCTTAGTTAAGTCTTTAGCGAATAAGAAAGAATGGAAAAGACGCATTAAGCTAGAAATTGCCTAATGAATATAAATAATAAGTATAAATTGCAATTAGCGGCCGAGGAATAATCGTGCGGAAAATACAAGCAATTAGCATGAAATGCAAACAACGAAGAAGATAATATAATAAAGCGGGAAAAGGGGAACAACGCGTGGAAAAGGGGAAACAAATTGCAGAAATAGCAAAGAATAATGCGCGGAAATTCCACTCGGAATAACGGGCAATAAACACGCGAAGGAACGGGGCATTAGGGGAACGGGCGAAGTGACGAGCAACGAGAACAACGAGAACACACGAAGGAACGGCCAAGCAGAGGGCCAGAAGGGTGGCCGAGCAGGGGGCTAGAGGGGGCAATAGGCAGGGGAATCCCTTAAGAGTTTTTCTTCTGCTAGGGTCGCGAGGCTAACGGTGCGGACGCTCGCGAGGCTTGCTGGTGTTACGGCGCTATTTTGACCTAGCCGCGTGGTGCGATAGGCGCGTTGCCGAACCTCTAGAAAACAAAGAGTAAAGACGAGGGCGTCTGCCGGGACGAAGGCGACTGCCGGGACGAAAGAGCTTGCCGGGTGACTAGCAGGGAGGAAGCCTAGGCGGGCTTCTAGTGGTGGTTTCCTACGTTATAGTCCCGTAAGAGGGTATGCCGGACAGTCTAGGGCCGGGCGGAAGAGTGTCCCTTGCCTCGAGGGGGAGGGTGCCGTTTGTCCTACTGTTTGTCCTATCGGGCAACGGGCTAAGAGGAAGCTTATATATGCTTCCGGTGGTAGCATCCTTTAGTAAGGTAACGAAAGAGTGCGCCTTAGAAGTCGAATAAGATTTATAGTGCTAGCAATTAGCCTGCTTTAGTAGATGCCTTTATAGCAGGGGGGTCTACTATAGTGTATGCCGGGCTTAGGGCATAACGGTCTAAAAGGAAGTCTGCACGCGTTTTATATAGTAATATCCTTCGCCGAGGTGGCGAAAGAGTGCGCTGCGAGACTAGAAGGGCGCTTTGCAGTAACGGCATTTGCTTGGCTTTAGGGCATGCTAAAGAGCGCGCTATTAATAGGGAAGCTGCTGTATGAGCGGCTTCGTAGGTTGCGAAGAGCTGCTTAGAGAGCTGCTTCGAGAGCTGTTGGGGGAGTAGCTTAATGAGCTGCTTTAAGGGCCGAAAGAGCAGTCCGAAGAGCTGCTGTAAGAGCTTAACACGGGCGAATAGGAGAGCCGGCTTAGAACGGGGAGTCGGCTTCGAAGGGGGAGCCGGCTTAAAGCAAGGGGCCGGCTTAAAACAACGGGAACAACTAGCGGACTTTTGTTTAAAGGCAAAGAAGTCGTTGTTGTTATTGTAGGGCCGGCACCGGGGCTATGCCTGTAGAAGCTAGGGGCAGCTATTATAGGGCCGGCACCGGGGCTATGCCTGTGGAAGCTAGGGGCAGCCACGGGGTCTTCCCCGTAGGAAACTAAGTCGTGCCGGCGGGAGTTAAGGGTCTCTCCGGGGTCGTGCCGGCTTAATAGTGACGATGTAGGTAACGCCGAGACTATTAAAGCTAACGAGGGTGTAAGTGTCGGCGAGGATAAGGACGAGGCTAAGGGCGAGGCTGCCGAAGCTAAATCAACTAGCGGACTTTAAATAGTCGGCGGAGCAGTTGTCGGAACGGGCGTGCTTACAACGGCGGGAGCAAGAGTAAGAGCAGCGGCGGGAGCAGGCGTAGGAGCCTGTTTAACGGGGGCTTTATACGGCGGCAAGCCGAGCTAGGACCGCAGCTTATTCCTTTCTGCATAGGCCTCCGTTCTAATATCGAAGTCTATCTTAAGGAATTCTTCTTAAGGCTATAGTAGGGGCTTGCTAGTAGCCTAGAGCATTACGAATTAAGGGCTAATTGGCTGATCTTTTTGGCCTATATAGATCCCGCGCCTTCGTAAGAACGTTCGTAATGCCCTTTTATAGTCCCGTTAGACCTTATCCTATATAGCTTTAGTCTATATTCTAAAGCAGTCCTAAAAGTCGTTAATCGCATCGTATAGGCTTATCCTTCCGTCTATAAGGAAGAATGCGACGTAGGAAGTTATTATAATATAATATTATTCGTCGGGGCTAATATATGCATTCCCGAGGTTAAGGTTAAGGTTAACCTAGTTGTGCAATAACTCGTGGACGGGGATGTTATTTAGCCATTTAGTATATTCTAGGTTTATAGGAGCTGCTATAGGAGCTTTCGGCTGCGGAGTCGGACTCGTAGGGTCTTCCGGCTTAGGAGCCGGGCTTATAGGAGCTGCCGGCTAGGGAGCCGGAGCCGGATTCGTAGGAGCTGTCGGAAGAGCTCGTAGGGTAACGGGGTTATCTGCCGTACGGGTATCTGCCGCGTAGGTGTCTGCCGCTAGGGTGGTTGCCGCTAGGGCGGCGGCGGCGGCGGCGGATGTCGGGCTCGTAGGTGTTATCGTGGATGACTAGGGTTTATAGGGATCGCGAGGGTCTTCGCGATGTATGTTTATCGAAACAAGCAGCGGGTCGCCGATTAGGTCGCTATAGTCTGCGAAAGCAGCAACGTTAAAGGGGTCCCGTAATGCTTATTCTTCGGGGCAACGGTTATCGATTAGGTCGTTAAGGAAGGGATCTAGTCGGTAATCTAAGTGGATTCCTTTAGCAACGTTAAAGGGTCGATGCTTGCCGGGAGCGGGTAGCGGGCCCGTCGCGTTATAGACGCACTATCGATTAAGGTCGCTATAGTCTGCGAAAGCAGCGACTTCGATCGAGCAGCTTAGAAGGTATCTCGACCGGTAATCTAGTGAGATGCCTTATTCTTAGCACGAAGGATCGTCTCTTAGCGTAGGAGGGACGGCACTACTAAAGGTAACGACGGTCTTATATCGTAATAATAACCCTTGCCTCTTTAACCTTGCTAATCTATAATTAATCGTTTAATCACTAATTAGTGTTAGTTGGTTAAACAAACAAAGGGGGTTGCAAACTAGCTAGATTAGTCTATGATTTAGTTATCTAGCTAAGGCGAAGAGGAGAGGAAAGGGGGCCCCTTTATGCGTCCTAACCGAGCCCGTCCTAGGCTCTAAAGGGAGCCTAGTCGGGGCATATAACGCTCCCGATAACGCTGTTATTAGGGCCTTAATAGGGCTTATAACTTATAACCCTTTTCTCCCTTATATAACTAGATTAGTCCGACAACTATAATATATATACTCTTTATATTAATCCGTAGCTAAATATATAAAGTCTTACTATTTATCTTATAGTAAATCTCTATTCGTCCCGGAGGTACCGAAGTACTATATATCCCTATATCTCCCCCTGCCTCCCCGCGCCTTCCCGCCCTTACACCCGCGTACGGTATATAGCAATTAATAGAGCCGCGTAAATCGTGCGAATAACGCGAAGAACACTAGGCCTTAATCTAGTTAGGCCACCCCGACACGCAGTAGGGCACGCAGTAGGGCTCGCAGTAGGGCACGCAGTAGGGCACGCAGCAGGGCACGCAGCAGGGCACGCAGCAGAGGGCACGCAGCAGGGCACGCAGCAGGGCACGCAGTAGAGGGCACGCAGTAGAGGGCACGCAGTAGAGGGCACGCAGTAGAAGGCACGCAGCAGAAGGCACGCAGTAAGGCACGCAGCCGGGCACGAAGCATACATTAAGGAGCCGCACACATAGTAGAGGGCACGCAGCAGAGGGCACGCAGTAGGGCACGCAGTAGGGCACGCAGTAGAGGGCACGTAGTAGAGGGCACGTAGTAGAGTGCACGTAGTAGAGCACGTAGTAGGGCACGCAGCCGGGAGCCCGGCATAAAGCAAATATTAAGGAGCTACGTAGTAGAGGGCACGCAGTATATAAGATAGAGGAACGAGAGGCACGCAGTTAGGGCTCTACCTAGCAGCCGTCGTAAGGAAGATCGCGCGCGCGTGCTAATATAAAGGGAAGGGGATCTCGAGGGAGACGGGCTTATAGTAGGAGGGCTACGCTAGCTTTATCTACCGTAGTAAGAACGCAGCCGGATATACGTTAAATTAATAAGCCGAATAAATATACGTGCGTTTATCTCGCGATAGCCTTAAATTACGGCGTACGTAATTGCTCCTACGAAGTATTAGGCAGGACTAGTTAGGCCTATAGCCTACTAGGTATGCGTACGTAATTTAGGTTGGCGGGTATAGGTGCGGGAAGGCGCGGGAAGGCGTGGGGAGGCGCGGGGAGGTACGGGGATATATAGTACTTTAGTACGAATACCTCCGGGACGAATAGAGATTTACTACGGGACAAATAGTAAGACTTAATATATATAACTCCTATTACTATTACCTTTATACTATAAATACGGCAAAAATAGTCGGTATATAGTAAACTCCTTTATTAATATCGATACAATTCTAATACGTAAAGGCAGGGCACTTACTAAGTGCCTATAGATTAGTAGATAGTCCGGGCTCCGGCAGCTCTATAGTTCGTAAGGCATACCGGGCTACCTATAATTATTATCCTTCTTCTTATATACGTACCCTTTGCCTTATGCCTATCTTTCCCTATACTATATAGTAGTAACACCTTGCCCTCTTTCCGGCAAGACTAAAGATCCGTAAGGTTCTTATTAGCATCGCTTTTAGAGCGTTGCATAAGGACGTTCCGTAAGCCTAAACTTATAGTATACGCCTATCTTACTTAGGACGAACGCCCCGTAATTTTCTATACGTTCTACGTCCGATCTTCGATAGCGGAGCCTACCGTTAGCTAATCGCCGTCGCCTTTAGTATTAGCGCCCTAACGGCTTTACGATAGCCTTATACGCTATTTAGGAAGTATCGTAGCTAATCTATATCTTTCTTTCTATCGCTATAAGAAGCTCTTCTTATTTTCTCGTAAGGCGAAAAACTTTTCTTATCTATACTCTTTCGTATGCCTTTCGCCTTACTTTCTATACGTATAATTCTTTTTACTTCCTCGTATTATCGTACCTCGCGCTTTTTACCCTCGCTATAAGCTCTTTATTCTTTAGTAAGTATAGCTTAAGACGTAGAGGACCGCGCTTAGGACGATAAGGCAAATTCTCGCGATCGCGATAACTCTCTTCCTCCCGACGATAATTAGTTTAATTAGTCTTAGGATGCTTATATCCCGCCGCCCTAACGTCGTCGCTTTAACTAATTCTCTTAGAATTAACTCGACGAGCTTAGGAACTTAGCGGCCGCGATTCTTAATAATAACCTTTATAAATAGGTCGTAAGATAAAGCATACGTTTTAATCGCTTAATTCTTAATAATCCTACCGAGCTTATCTTATAAACCTTTACCGATAGAGATATTCTCTATATTTAGGGGGTAGTTAATCTTATCTATCGCCTTACGAAAGACTACCTTAAATTCTAAGTTTATCTTAATAAGATAATAGCTAAGGAATCCTACCTCGATATATATACCTTATAAAGGCGAAATCTTCGGGATATTCTAAATAAACCTACGGGTATGCCTTTAACTAAGACTCCTTTTATTATAACCCGCTACCTAATTCCCGCCCGGTCTCGTCTATAACCTCCTCTTATGCTTCCGGACGATAACCTCTCTAGTCTTAATCCGCTTAGGCGTAGAGTCTCCCGCTCTTAGGATTAAGTCCCCGCCTCGTCTCGTTAACTACCTAAACGCTAGCCTCCCTATTGTATGCCGGATTCCGGCTACTACCACGGTAACTCTTCTAATTTAAGTAAGTATAGCGCTAGCATAGGCTAGCCTTTAAACGCTTATGTCTACTATAAGAACTCCGCTTTCTCCTATCCCTAAAAGGTGTTAGCCCTTAGAAAAGCCGTAGTAAAACTTCTTAAGAGAGATAATATAAGAGTGTTTAACCTAGACAAAAGGGACCTACGTTACCTTAGGCTAATCGCTTAAGCCGACGGGAAGAATACCTATACCGACGTTTATCTATTTTACGAGCGTCTTTAACTCTACTACGATAAAGACTTTTATATACTCTATCCCTTCTACCTATCGTTCTTTAGCGGAAGTACGCTTAGTTAGTATATAAGTAAACTTTCCGTCGCTTAGCGATACCGTCTACGATTTATATCCCTTATAACCTTTATAAAAAAGCTTATTAAAAGGTTTAGGCGCCTTAATACGGAAATCTCCTATAAACTATATAGCGGAGAATATACTATCTCTATATAAAACGTAAGAGAGTTATCCCTCTTATAGTAGATTTAACGTAAGGTTTTACTTATACGATAGCTTCGCCTTAAGAAAGACTATTAGATTATTTAGACCTTTTATAGACTTATTGCTGCGTAAATCGCTTCCTTCCTTCCGTTACTTAATAAAAAGACTTTTATTAAAATAGATTTAGGAAATCGAGGAGAGAAAGCTCTTTATTACTACGTTATTTAACCGGTATATCTCTTAAGACTCTCGCCGTACTAACTCCCGCGGCTTTAATCGCCGCGACCGCGACTACGACCGTTATAACGCCCACCGCTATAATAACGATTATAATAGAGACCGTAAGCGAGATAGTCGCCGTTTTAATAGCAGTCGCGGCTAAGGCAACCGTCGCTATGCCCGGCCTTTTACCCGCGACTACGACCGCCGCGATTATAATCGCCGCCCTAACGACCGTCGTAATAACGATCGTCGTAACGATTAAGCTCCCCGCCGCTATAATTAAAACGGTCGCCGCCCTACTAGATAAGGCGATATATACGGAGAGGAAAAAGTAAAGAAGTAGGTGCGCTTTAAATTAAAGTACTAAGCTATTAAGGCCCCTGCCTTAAGTTGCAGTAAGGCAGGCAACGAAGCCTTTAAAGACAATTAGAGTTCTATTCGTTTTAACTTAGAACTCTCTAAGGCTTACTTCGTCGGTTGTATAATAACGTATGCCTTACCTAATAAAGGCCTTTTTAAGTGCGCTACCTACGATCGGTGCTTCCCCCTCGCTTTAGTCTTAGATAAGTATATTCGCGTTAAGTGCTATGTTTCGAAGCGGTAGCTTATAAAGGAGATAATAGCCTTAAAGCCCGCTGAATATCGCCGTTATAAAACTAGTTTCCCGTTACGAAACCTCCTCTTTTAGCACCTAGCTACCGACGGCTATACTTAGGTGCGTAAAGGTACTATCTTAAGCTAATGCTTCTCCCCTTTAGTTGTTAAGCCTCCCTCGGCCTCCTATAAGGTAATTACTCCTCTAAGCCCTGCGCCTTTAGTAGCCGAGCTAGTTTATCTAGCCGAGGCTATAGCCCCTATATCTTTTCACGACTCCCTATCTATTCTTAAACCTATGCCTTAACCCTTATATCGAGATAATAAAGTCATGCTTATTCCTTTTTCCTATATAAGGATTAAAATTATAGGCAAGCCGTTTAAGAAGGCATTTAAGATTTATCTTAATACCGGATATCGAAAGCCTATAATCGATTAAGACCTATTATAGTATTTACCGTATACTATTAAAAAGCTGCCTTCTATAGCTGTTAAAGGTATTACCGGTTACGCTTACGTTAAAGACTAAGCTACCTTCTCCTTTTTAGCCTAAGGCTATTACGCTAACGGTTCCGACGTAAGGCTCGCGGAATTTTCTTACTCCGCTTAAGTCACTAAGGTCGCTATAGGCGCCTTACTTAAGAATGCTTTCCTTAAACCGCACTTTAGCAACGTCGACTATAGATTAGATATAATCCGTATCGGTACTCTCTAAGACTTTAAGATCCTTTTTAATATCTATCGCTTTAGCCGGGATATAGTACGTCGCATTTAAGCCGTCCGAAAGACCTTAGTTCCTATCGGTTAAACTATTATTATACCCGCCTTTTAGAAAGAAATCCCTAAAGGCCGGCCGTACGCCTTTTATTCCTCTTACGACCTAGCCGTATACGCTATTATAGATAATTCCTTTTTCCCTAGCGTCGCTATAATTAATAACTTCGCTAAGGACGTAGTTATCTTACGTAAGCAGCGACTTAGCTAAATCCTAGAGTGCTATAATTTAGGATTCCTTATAGTCCTATTATAGACTTCCGCCCTTTACGCCTTAACTACTGCCTCTTTAGCTACGGTAGCCCTTATATCGCACCGACCTATAAGGACCCGCACCCGAAGGCGCGATTAAGATACCGTTAATTATACGTAATAAAGGTAGCAAAGCGAGGGAAAACTATGTTATTCTTATCTAGTTCTATAGAAGGCTAGCTGTCTTGCGAGGCACCTTAAATAGGTGCGTAAGTAGATATAATAACCGTATAGGTACTAAGCTATATCTAGCTCGGTGTATAAGGACCCGCACCCGAGGGCGCGATTAAGATACCGTCAATTGTGCGTAATTAAGGTAGTAAAGCGAAGGAAAACTGTGTTATTCTTATCTAGTTCTATAGAAGGCTAGCTGTCTTACGAGGCACCTTAAATAGGTGCGTAAGTGGATATAATAACCGCATAGGTACTAAGCTATATCTGGCTCGGTGTTATAGGCGCCGCTCCGATACGATATACCCCCTAGCGTTAAGTGATTAATTTAACGCTACGAGAAGAAGCTATCGCGAGCGCCTATTAAAGCCTTTAAATACACCCTCCCCTAGTATTGCGACCGTCTTTATTCTTCTAATCCTCCTATGTTTCCTTTATTCCCTACATCCACCCGCGTATATCCTTTAAATTAAGCAACGCTTTAAACCTCTTAAACTAAGCTCTCGGGAGCGCCTTTATTAAGCCGTCTATAGGCATCTCGGCCGTTAGGATATATTCTACCGTAAAGCGCCCTTTCCTATATTCTTATTTAAGCTATATATTCTAAATGTCGATATAACGGAGCTTCGTAGAGATACGGCCTTCTTCGACTACTAATCGTATAGTCTAGAGGTTATCGCAGTATATTTTCAATAGCCTAAGGTCCTCTAAGATATCTCGTAGTAGCTTTAATAGCGCGATGCCTTCCTTCGTTATACGTTTAAGTCCTAAGAGCTCCGCCTCTATAGTCGAGGTTATTACTATATCTTATAGGCTCGCTTTCTAAACGACTAGGCCGCCGTAGAGCATTATAATATAGCCTTATAACGAGCGGCGCGTATTAAGATCGTCTACGAAAGACGCGTCGGTCGCGATAATAAGAGCTTTACCTATAGTAAGTCCGTCGAACTTAATTACAAAGAACCTTATTACGTATAGGTAGCGGATGCACTAGTTCGCCGCCTTTAAATGCTTAGGGGAGGGGTTCGTTAGGAACCTCGAGAGCTACGAGGCTACGAGCGCTACGTTAGGTCTTACGGTAATCGCGGTGTATATCATTAACCCGACCCTTTCCTAAAAGTCCTTAATCTCGCGAAAGGAGGCCTATTCGGTGTTTTTAATAAGTAGAAAAGACGGGATTAAAACCGCCGGCGCTTTACTATTATCGTTAAGGCTAAACTTACGTGTAATCTTCTTAATATATACGTTTTAGCAAAGAAAGATCTTCCGAAGCTATCGGTCGCGGATAACTCTAATCTTAAGATACTATCTAAAGGCCTCCTCGCGGACCTCGTATTTCCCGTTAAGGTACTTAATAAGGTCGTCTACGCTAATCCCTTTAGGACTTAGGATAAGAATATCATTAACGTATACTAGCATAAGGATCTTGCCGTTTGTAAAGACGTAAGGCTCCTCGCAGGTGCCGATAAGCCTTTATTCCTCTAACGCTTAGTATATCTCGTTATACTAAAGAAGAGGCGATTTGCAAAGTCTATAGAGAGCCTTATCGAGCTTAGCTATTATTAAAGAATTCTTATCTCCTTTAAGAAAACCTAGCTTAACGTACCCTTTTAGTAGTTCTACGTAGACCGGCCGCTTCGTCTTATTAATATTAGTGTTTAGAAAAGCGTTAGCAATATTAAGTTGCCGAATATCGAGATTATGCTTCGCCGCTACGGATACTATTGTCCTAAAGGTTTTAATAGCGAGGGTTATAGCGTAGGTCTCCTCGCCTTAATCGCCCTAAAGGTCTTTACGCATAATAATACGTGCCTTATATTATATAAGGTATCTATCTTTATCGAACTTATAGAGGAAGAATAATACGTGCCTTATATTATATAAGGTATCTATCTTTATCGAACTTATAGAGGAAGACCTATTTAAGCGGGATTAAGGTTCCCTTAGCGCGCTCCCGGCTAAGGAGGCGCTATATACCTCTTTAGAGGAGGTTGTATAGCTCCTTACGGTAGCCCTCTTTAAACTTCTTCCCGTACGGGTAGCGGTCGAGATCTTAATAGCGCTTAGGTAGCCGGACAAAGTTATCTCAATAATGCTTATATGCCTTTTATTAGACTACGGCTGCGAATACTAAATAAAATATCGTAAGATCTCCTTTTAGCTAAAGATCTTCGGGCAGTAGGGTATTAAAAACGTTATCCCTCTGCCTCGTACGTCTCGGTCGAGAGCTCTACCTTATGGCTTTTATGCCGTAGAGCTCTTATTGTATTCGACGAAGGCGATAGGTCCTCTCTTATATTAGGGCTTCTTCCGTAGGTAGTCCCGTAGAAACCTTACCTTCTTCTACTAAGGTCGTATTACGTTAATTAAGATCCTAGCGATCTTTAGCGTATATACCTTATTGTAGGCCTACCTCTTCCTCTTAGTCGGGAGGTTGCTTAGCTAAGGCTTCCCTCCTCGGTGAGGGAGGTGTTTACCTAAGCTAGGGCTACGGTAGTTGCTCTAGCTCTTTAGGCTATAGATATACGAGAGGGGTATCGGTCTCGTTATCCTATAATCCTACGGTCGGTTCGAGACCCTGCCCCGTCGGGTTAGGCGTTTGTTTCGGTGTAAGAAGTCCTTCGGGGGGAGGTAATAATATAGGTTATAGCTTCGCCGCCTCTGCTTAGGCTAATAAGAAGGCTTCCATACGAATTAAAGCCTCTCTTACGACCTTACCTACGCCCTCTACCCCCGAGTTCGAAATAGCGGGCTTAATACCTAAGATATATTCGTCGAACTTTTGTAAAAAATCTTTAAGAATAGCATTCTAATCGCGTTTAATCGGTATTTCGATCGACTCGACGATAGGGATATATTCTTATATTAGGACTTATAGGTCCTTTATCTATAGGTCGAAGAAATAGTTCTCGTTAAACACTATATCTCGAGTGATAATAATCCTCTTAAGTTAGGGAACCTAGACGCGATATAGGTTACTAGCGTAGTAGCTAACGAGATAACTAATATACGCTCTAAGGTGTATTTTAAAGGCTCGTTTATATAAGTTAGCCTTTGTATTAAGGTATAAAAGGTAGGCGCGGCAGCTAAAGGCGTAGAGCCCGTCCTAATATAGGCGGAAGTTAGCTTCTCTATACGCTATAACGCTAAACCGGCCGAACTAGCGAAGATGTTAATTAAACTATCTATCGAGTGTCTCTTTAGGCGATTTCTACTAATTGCGGTATCCCGGCAGAATATTATACGTCCTAACTATAGCTTAGTAAGCCTCTAGCTAGAGGTTATAAGGCAGCTTCCCTATTGCCGAACGGAGTCGTCATTATATAACGCCGCTTAGTCTTTCCGCGCCTCCCGTAGGCTCTTTCGTATATACGGGCGGAAGCTCGAGCTCGATGCCTTCCTATTCTGCCTATTCCTAGAACTTCGATATCTTCTATCCTAAGAGGTTAACTAAGGCTCTCTTATTGTCTATTTTTATCTTATAAATCACTACGCCTATATATCGGCGGACTAATGCCTTAAAGTTACGTATAAGGGGGGGGCTCTCTATCTTTAAACTTATACTCTATAAGAACATTATCCCGCTATATTCGTCTAATAGCAGTAGGATATATCGGTAGCCGTTATAGCCTAGCTCGAAGTCGAAAAGGTTAAGGAAGATATAGTAGAAAGGTTGCCTTAAGCGATTAGCCGGCTCTCTACGAGAGATTTGCTTATGTGCTTTTCCTAGCGCGTAGCCCTCGCATTTAACCGTAGTTAGGCCGTATATCCACACTCCTCTCGTCTAAAAGACTAGTTTCTTAAGCACTCGAGGGCTTTTATACCTTAATCTTAAGTGCTAAATCTTTGCTGTATTAACCTTAGGCGGAACTAGGTTTCTTAATGCTACGATCCCGCCGCTAAGGGTACTACGAAATCTTATCTTAGACCGCTAATAACGTATACTAAGGAGCATTAAGCAACGTAAAGCAGGACGTAAGTAGCTTTAATTTAGCTACTAAGAGGCCGTATATACTCTTAAAGCTTATAAGTATCTTATTATACTTAATGCTTCCGTACCTTAACGTATTGTTATACCTATATAGCTAAAAGCTAAAGTCCTTAAGTTTCTCCCCGCTAATTAGGTTAGTATAGAATCCGGGGACGAATGTAGCGTTATAGAGGATTAGGTCCTCCGTTTTCTTACTATTAGGTCTATTAACGATATTCTCGATAATCCGCGTGCCTTTATATAGCACCGCGAGCGCTATATCGCTAACTAGCACAATATCAGTCTTAGTTGCCTTAACGACGTTATACTAGAGAAGCTCGAGCTTATTAATAATATAGGTGCTTGCGTAACTATCGATAAAGGTCGAGTTCTATAGCGGATAAATAGCCACGTACGCGTTTAGCGAGGTGCTAAATGCATACTGCTCTTTAACGGTCTATTAGATTACCGTATAGGCTAAAGCTAGCGGTCTAGACGTCGATTTCTTCGGCTAAGTCGATGTCTATAGCGGCGGCTGGCCCTTTAAAGCCTTAATCGCCTCGACCGTAGTCTTCTACCGCGGTAAGTCCTTAGCTTCCTTATACTTCTTAACGCGGTTAGGGACCTCGGTAATCCTAGGCCTATAAGAGACCCCGTTAATATCCTTATAGAAAGCTATATAGTCTATAGGCTTTTAGTAATAGCAATTCTTGCTAATGCTATAGGGGCACTCGTGTTCCTATCGAGCCGGTGTGTTAGTATTTCCTCCGGGTGTAGAGAATACGCCTACTAGCCCGAATGGCTTGCTATATATATTGCGATCGAGGCTTACGGAGTAAAAGAGTTTGCTAATACTCTAGAGAGTTATCGTAACGACGTTGCCTTTTTGCTACTGCTTGCGTAGCTTACTAAGCTAATTGCGAGCCTATAGTTCGTCTAGCGGTATAGTTGCCTTAAGGAAGTCTACAATAGCCTAATCTCCCTCGATGTTAGTAGTTATCGTAGTAAAGGCTTCGAGGTATACTAGTTCCTACTAAAGGTACTAATCGATTAGGTTAATCCTTAAGGGTGTCTATAGCGCCTTGCGATAGTTTAGTCGTGCGATGCCGATACGGTAGGCGTTAGAGACCCTAAAACGCTCTCTTAGCTTATTTATAATCCTATAGAGGTCTATATCGTTTAGGAAATGCCTTACGTAAGACTAATTAACGGTTTAATAGACCTAGTTCGAAAGGTCTATTACGGCCTTTTTCTTAGAGACGTATTTAGCGTAGGCTATCTTACGGTTATCTCGGTTAGACTTAAAGCATATAAGCTATCCTGCGTTAAGCTCTATAATCGGAACTAGCGGGTCTAGCGATACCACCGTATTGTTAAGCATAGCTTCTACGTATGCCTAGGCTATAAGGCTATTAATCTTCGCGACCTAGCTTATATAGGTAATAACAGGAGGTTTAACTAGCTTAAGGGTCTTATTAGCCCCCTTATTGCCGGTGTTTATATACTTCTAAACCTCTATACCCTTAGCTATACGACGTAAACTATATTGCCTAGTAGTCTGCCTTAGATAGGCTAACCTTAGTGTTAATTGCTAGAGACGTAAGAGTTATAGCTGTTATTAAGTATTAAAGTTAAAGTTGTTGAAGAAAGGGGTTATAAAACAAGAGTGCTTATTGCAGAAGATATTAAAGATACTCGGGGAAAGAGGCTTCCGAGCATATATAACTTACTCTTTATAAGCACTATAGATAGTCACCCGTTAAGCGGTAAAGGAGACGTCGTACGTTACCTTTTTGCCCCTTACGGTAATCTTCTCCTTACTGCCTTATTTATTGCGATTGTCTAGAGGTTAAGGAGCATTAAGGTCCTATGCGGTTATTATATCGATGCTATTAGGATCTCGATGTCGATGCCTTACTAAACAGTCGATCGAGGGCTTATATAGCTATATTAGTTAAGGCAGCCTTCGGGGACCTTAGCTTCTCGAGGCTAACCTAGACGTTATACCTCGAGACCCCCTAACAGCTAACGCGGACAATCGTTATGCCCGGCGTTATGCTATTACTAGAGCCCTTAGAGAGCTATAGTCCCTCGAAGCTGCCCGGCTAAAGTAGCTCTAGGCTCCTTATAGGAAGATGCGATAATTCTAAAATGCGTTAACTTAGTAGCAATTTTCGCGGGTTCGTATACCGGGCTTATAACTATCGCACCGACCTATAAGGACCCGCACCCGAGGGCGCGATTAAGATACCGTTAATTATGCGTAATTAAGGTAGTAAAGCGAGGGAAAACTATATTGTTCTTATCTAGTTCTATAGAAGGCTAGCTGTCTTACGAGGCACCTTAAATAGGTGCGTAAGTAGACATAATAACCGCATAAGTACCGAGCTATATCTAGCTCGGTGTTATAGGCGCCGCTTCAATACGACACCTTAACCTTTCTATAGCCTCTCCTTCGGCTACCGACCTTTAGTAAGTCCCTATAGTCGGCAATAGCTTTAATATCTTAGCATCCGTTATGTTTTCCTCTAACGTTATCTCGGCCGCTTTACAGCCGGTAGCTCCTACGCCTCCCTTCGTTAATTAGGTCGACTTCCTTTCCGTAGCGCCTTTCCTAGAGCCTAACGTAGTCCCTTTTTAGCGCTAAGCCTAGAAGCTAAGCTCCCTCCCGGAATATATTATAGAGGAAGGCATTTATATCTACGGTAAAGACCCTCGCTTTATTAATAAAGTTATTAAGCTCTTTTAGCGTTTCCCCTCTCTTTAGAAAGACATAGGTATAGCCGTTATCTAACTTAATAAAGAGCTTACTATCCCTCTCGTCGACGGATAGTAGTATTAGAAGATTGCCTAACGTCTTTACCTATAAGGACTCCGCGACCGTGCGATTATTAATAAAACCTTCGATAAACTATACTAGTAGTCGTATAGAATAGACTACGTAACTAACGCCCTTCGCGGCGCCTATCTTTATTATCTAGCGTACCTCTCGAGGTATTATAAAAG
This sequence comes from Ophiocordyceps sinensis, assembly GCA_012934285.1. Lineage (NCBI taxonomy): Eukaryota > Fungi > Ascomycota > Sordariomycetes > Hypocreales > Ophiocordycipitaceae > Ophiocordyceps > Ophiocordyceps sinensis. Next base: position 3,725,265 of record JAAVMX010000006.1, on the reverse strand, counting down.
GCCGCGCTATTATAGATATACGTAGAATAAACAGCGTTATAGTTACTAACGCCTATCTACTTCCTCTCTAAGAGAGTATTATCGCTAAGCTACTAAGAGCCGAGTATATTACTATTATCGATATAGCCTTATTCTTCTACTAATTTAGAGTACGGCGTGATTATAATAAGAGCCTAAAGGGAAGCTTAGAGGCAGAGGATTACGGCAAATGCAGAAAGTGTCGAGGAAGATGCAAAGATAAGAGAGAGAAGAGGATATAGAATTGCTTAGTGATAGTCTGTCTAGGTGCGGACTAAGATCCCTTTATATAGCCAATTGCATAGGAATAAAGGTATATATAACTTAACTAATTGTCGGGATGGAAAGCGCTATTAATTCTAAGCTAGGTGTATGTGGTCTAACCTCGTATAGTATCCTAGTTGTTGCGTGATTAAATACGCGAGTAATAGGAGGTAGTGTAGGTAACCTTAGCTAACCGGGGCCCGACTATAGACTATACGCACATTAGTCCCTATATATACTATATACTTCGGCATTTGGTATCTTAAGCATCCGGGCAGCTAATACAGCCGGGTGACTTATGTTATATGCAATAATGCACGGCGGTTCTAATGTATATCTTTATATGCCGGTAGGATAAACCAATCGGGAGATATCTACTCCCTTATAGCCCCTCTTAAAGGGTACTTATTGTATAAGAAGTGCGCTTTATATATGTCCGTTTATAACTAACTAAGATTTATAAAACTCTCTAAAAAAACCTATTTATAGGAAAAAACTTTTTATATAGAGAAAAATAACTCTACTATATTATATAGAGAAAAATTAAAAACTCTACTATATTTTATTAGTCTGTTTAGTAAACCTATATCTAGGGAAAAACTAAAGGGTATATATAGAGGAAAGCTAGAAGAAAGCATAAGAAAGAGTAGCTAAAAACCTCTATTTATCTTTATATATAGGATCCTTTTTAAGACCTAAGAGGTCTCGAAATTTATTAAATAGTATACGCCTTAATTCTTTTATAAATATATTAGCGATATTATTAGCAGATTTTATATAGAATACTTCTATTTCGCCTAGTAAAACACTATTGCGGGTGAAATTATAGGCAAGGCCGATGTATTTCCGGAGTTTATATGCTTCTAGGTTATTTGCTATTTTTAGCGCTAATTAACTATCGGAAACTATTAGAGGGACTTTATTAAATATAGGTATAGATAACTCTTTTGCAATGCTATTTAGATAGCTATATAGATATAAGGCCTCTTTATTAGCCTCTCTAAGGCCTATAAACTCTGCTTCGTAAGTAGATAGTGATATTGATTTTTGCTTTTAATATAACCAGCTTATAAGATTATTGCGTATAAAGAAATAGTATCTAGAGACCGATCGTCGGTCTATAAGGTCATTAGCCTAATTAGAGTCCGTATAGGCTATAAAATAAAAATCTAGTGTTAGTATATTATAGTTATAGTATAAGCATAGGTTAGGAAATTTATTTAGGTATTTCTATATAACATCGAGGGCTTTAAAATGCGAGGAGTCGGGTTAAGAAGAAAATGTTACGCAGGATATTACTGCGAAGAGGATATTAGGCCTTATAAATAGGGCTAAAAATAGTAAGGAGCCTATTTGCATTTAGTATAAGAGTATGTCTTTTTAGAGGCGTTCTTTATTCCTGATTTATTTAATTTAACGCCCTTAGTAGTAGGTGTATTCGAGGTTCTTATATTTTCTTTTTTAAATTCCTTTATTTTATTTTTTATATAGGTTGCTTAAGATATATATAATTCCTTTGTGTCTCTGTTTATTTATATAGCTAATCCTAAGAAGTCTTTAACTTCTCCTAGCGATTCGATCGGTAGGGTCTTATTTATTTAATCTATTACTTAGGTTATTATACGTTCTATAGGTCTATAGAAGAGGAGATTATCTATATAAACAGCTATAGCTATTCGTAGTATGCTATTTATAAACACTCCTTCGTCTATTAGAAGGCAGTAAAAACCAAGCTCGTTAAGTACGCTTTTTAATAGGTTATACTAGAGTAAAGGACTTTGTTTAAGGCCGTATAGTGCTTTTCTTAATTTCGCTACGAGATTCTTCGTCTTATGTTTATTTAAGTAATTAAAGTAAGTTATGCCTTTATATTTTGTATTTTTATGCTAGACAAACTATGCGTATAGTATTATATCTAGGAAAGCTTCGGGTATCTATATATACGTTTCTATATCTATATCCGTATAAAAAAAGGCATTTTTTATATTAAACTATAGTACTTTTTAGTTATTAGCGATAGCCTATACTAGTAGGAGCCTTATAGACTTAGGTCTTACTATAGTAGAGAAGGTTTTAATATAGTCTAAGCCGTATATTTGCTTATAGCCTAAAGCTATAAGTCGAGCTTTAAACTTCTTTATTTAGTTTTTATTATCCTTTTTAACTCTATAGACCTATCGGCTTCCGAGGGCTTCCCGGTCTTTAGGTAGCTCGGTTATTTCCTAAGTATTATTATCTATAAGCTGCTATATTTCTGCTACTATGCCTTTATCCTAGTGTAAAGCTTCGGCGCTTTTTATAGCTTGCTTATAGGTTTTTAGTTCTATAGGATTACAACCTTCTAAAGCAGATAGAAGGGTTATATTATCGTTATTTATTAGTAGATGTATTAGGTATTCTTAGTAGTCGTTATAGAATTCAGCCGGCTTCTTAGGTATTTTAACCTAAATTCTTTAATCCTTATTATTATTGTCCTATATTATATAGTTAGGAATATCATCCTCGGATATATTATCGGGTATTTTATAGGGATTATTCTAGGATTGTGTATTTTTAGGATTTATATCTAGTATAGAAGTTCTTATATATACATAATTATCTAGTATTTTATTTATAGAAGGTATAGTATTAAAATTAAAAGTTTTATTGTCTTTTAAGAAGTTGTTTTCTAGTATAGTTATATCTTTTAAGATAATAACCTTCTTTCTGCTATAGTCGTATATTTTATATACTGTATCTTTATAGCCTATTATAATTCCTTTATAGGCTCGTACGTCTAGCTTATCACTAGGTGTTTTGTTTTTATAGTATATAATACTTCTAAAGATACGGATCTTATCTATGTCTTCCGTAGTAAGGGCTCTATCTTCTTTCTTTTTAAGAGGGCATATATACCCTAGGGCAGTATAGGGAGATCGGTTGTATATATATATAGCTGCTAAGACAGCTTCTCCCTAGAGGTATTTAGGTAGCTTAGCTATATAGAGCATAGACCTAACTTTATTAAGTATTGTTCTATTTATACATTCTATTCTACCGTTTAAGTAGGGGGTATATAGTAGACTTTAGTTATATTTTATTCCGTTTTTAAGAGCATATAGTTTAATATTATAGATGAATTCTTTTGCATTGTCTAAAAAGACCTCTTTTATCTTTGTCTTATCTTTATTATTCTTAAGCTCTATTTTAAATTCTAGGAACTTAGGTAGGCTTTCGGCTTTATCTTTTATAAGGTATATTCTTAGGTACCTAGAGTAGGTATCTAGAAATAATATAAAGTATCTGAATTTATCGTATATAGGGACTTTTATAGGACCTTAGATATCAACGTTTATTTTATCTAGAAAGAGATATCGTCGTTTTAAAAGGGTTTTCTTCTTTTTATCTATATGTTTAGCTTATATATAAGCGTCGTATTGCTTTATAGCTATAATATCTTTTTAGTCTACGGATATATCTAGGTATAGTCTACGAAGATATCGGTATAGGGATTTATAGCTAAGATAGCCTAGCCGTTTATACTAGAGAACGAGGTCTATTTTCTTTTTTCTTTTAAGGGTTTTTATTATATAAGTTAGTAGAGTATCTTAGAGTATAGCGTTATCTATTGTTTCTTTCGGGCTATATTATATATTATATATCTTATTTTTGATTAGAAAACGTGTTTTCTTTATATCTAACGGGATATAGTAAAGTCCGTTTTTAATAAAACCGGTTATTAGTTTATTAAGATTTCTATCGAGGAGGGATATAGAGTCTAGGCCTATAAGAGCGTATGTGTTTATTATAGCTAATTGGCTAATTATATTAATGCCGATTTTAGGTATATAAAGGCAGTTTTTTAAGGTATACTATTATTTGCTATTAGGAAACTTAAAGATAAGATCCCTAGCCCCTCGTACGATAATAGAGGAGGCTTTTCCCTAGGTTATAGTAGTATATATTTCTTTATAGTTAGAGAGGAGAGATTTATTCGAAACTATATGCCTAGTAGCTTTAGTATCGAAGACAAAGTTATAGAAATTCCTAATCCGTATTATAGTCCTATCTACTTTTAACACTACCCTCGAAATTGCCGAAAGAAGAGGCTTTAGAGGTCTTATTATTTATTTTCTATTAGAGGAGGACTTTATTTTTATAGGGGTATATAGAAGGATGTTATTTAAGGGAAATAGGGTATAGAAATAAGGTACTACTAAGGGTATTATATATAGCATAGAGGATATAAAGGATATATAGAGTGTTATAAAGGATAGGAGGGTACTTACGATACTAGAAGTAGAGTCTAAGACGATAAGGACCTTATTAGAGGTCTCGGAGGATTCCGGAGTAGCTTTGCGCTTCCGGAGGCGGGAGGTCCGGGGACGGCCGGCCGGACGCGGGGCCGGAGACGGAGAGCTCTCCCGAGAGTAGAGAACCGGGGTCGGCCTCTAGTGGTTGCGGTTAGTATTCTCCTTAGGGTCCCGGCGAGAAGAGGAGGAGGCAGAGACCGTTTTCGGGGTAAATCCTATAGCCCGAGCCTTATCTTTATTCTTAGGTTTCTAAAAACAATTCCTCTCGATATGCCCTCGCTTTTTACAGTAAGAGCAAATAGGGACCTTACTGCCGCCGGCTATAAATAGCTGCTCGTTATTCTCGAGAGCTTTCGTCCTTTTAAACTTATCTATAAGAGACGAGGAGAGTGATTTAAGGGTATACGCCGTAGCATTAGTACGAAGGGTCTACGTAATATTTATAATATAACTCGAGAAAGAGCTATTAAGGCTCTCTAAGATCTAGGTTATTATTACGATCTCTAGGATATAGATCTCTCTAGTGTTTAGCTTGTCGAAGAGCTCTTTTACCTTATTTAAGTAAGTCTCGATAGATATCTCTCCTTTAATCTTCGTGTTAAAGAGTTCCTTTATAAGGAGGAAGTTAGAGGTAAAGTTTATAGGGTTATATAGGGTTTTAAATGCCTCCTATACCGCCTTTATAGACGTATAGTGCTTTATCTAGGATAAAGGGCCGTTATTAACTATAAGCCTTATTAAGGCTAAATAGTCTTAGGACTTCGCATAAGCAGCATTAAGTATAGCTAGACCGAGCTTTTCGCGTATAAACATAGACTTTATACGTAGAGACTAAGCCGAAAAGTTAGTGCTCCCTTTAAGCTTTATAAATAAGTAGTCCTTAAAAGAACTTATTTTTACCGTATGTTAGATCGGAAGGTACCGGAGGAAATTCGGAAGAAGCTCGGCGTCTATAGGCTAAGGTAGGGGTAATAAAGGAATCTTTTCTGAAATTTTCGAGGGTTTTTTAAGTATAAAACAGTGGCTAAGAAAGGGTGCGTCGTAGGAGCAAAAACAGGGCCAACGAGAAACAAGGGGGGCAAAAACACTAAGAAAGTAGTAATGTATGTAAACTAAGGGTAGCCTAAGAAGGTAAGTAGCCTAAAAAGGCAAAGAGGAGGTTATAGCGGAGAGACGGTCGTTTTTAGTGCAATAGCGAGTAATCTAAGGGATCTAAGAGAGGCTCTAGGTGAGAAGCAACTTAAAGCTTAAGTAAAGATAGGGATTATAACCACTAAGAGCCTAAAGGGAAGCTTAAAGGCAGAGGATTACGGCAAATGTAGAAAGTATCGAGGAAGATGTAAAGATAAGAGAGAGAAGAGGATGTAGAATTGCTTAGTAATAGTCTATCTAAGTGCGGACTAAGATCCCTTTATATAGCTAATTGCATAGGAATAAAGGTATATATGACTTAACTAATTGTCGGGATAGAAAGCGCTATTAATTCTAAGCTAGGTGTATATAGTCTAACCTCGCATAGTATCCTAGTTGTTGCGTGATTAAATACGCGAGTAATAGGAGGTAGTGTGGGTGACCTTAGTTGACCGGGGCCCGACTATAGACTATGCGTACATTAGTCCCCACACACACTATATACTTCGGCATTCGGTATCTCGAGCATCCGGGCAGCTAATACAGCCGGGTGACTTATATTGTATGCAATAATGCACGGCGGTTCTAATGCATATCTTTATGTGCCGGTAGGATAAACTAATCGGGAGATATCTACTCCCTTATACGGCGGCGTTATCTTCCCTATATATCTACCTAATCTCCTTAATCTCCCGTCGCTTATACGACTAACGCAACGCTATAATATCGATTATTAAGCGTTTCTCCTTCGTAGTGCCGAGCTTAATAAGGTATTCGTAGAGGGAATATAAGTTAGTGTATATAATAAGAGGGATTAGTAAGAGCTAAAGCCGTTCCGTAACTATACGGAGGGTCGTAATAAAACAGATGCCGAGGTCTATACCGTTAACTATGCCGTAGATCTCGCTTATAAGAACGCTATATGTCACTCGCTTATACTTTATCGAGCTTTAATAGATAATATTCCTATTAATCCGAAAGTGCGTATCCGTACGCTCGGTCTTATTAACGAGCGTAATAATAAAGCCTAACTAAGACGAAAGGTCTCGGTTGTTTGCGAATAAGCTATCCGTAAACACTACGAGTTTAGCTATCTCGAGATTAATTAGTCTATACGTAAGTCTACGTTATTAATAGTCGATCTACTCCTAAAGGCGCTTATTAAGGATATTATAATCCTTCTCCTCGGGGGCTTAGACTTAGGCTGCTACGAAGATATCGCATAAGGCCTTTAGCTAATAGATAGAAGCGACATACGTAGCATAAGCGCGTTGCTTAAGGTACTGCTAGGCTTTATTACGAGCCCGTAAGTCGACTACCTTAATCCTTAAGGCTTATCCCTTCGACTATAAGAGTAGAACGTTGTCGTAGAGCGTTAATTTAGCTCTATTAAAGTCTATAGTATTCCCTAGGGTTATTTAAGCCTTTAGCTTAGCGCGAAATTAAGCTATCTAGAGCTCGTTTTCTTCCTAGGCCGAAAAGGTATTTAATCCGAGCATTAGGGTATTATCGGTCTATATTCCGACGAGGCTAAAGTCGTCGGGTCCTTAGTTAGTAATTAAAAGGCACGAGTTATAAGTAGAAGGAGCTATATTAAGGCTCTTAATATAGTGCTTATAGTAGGTCTTCTACTAATATACACCGGCTTCTATAAGGCCGTATAATAGCCTAATAACTCTTATAATTATGCCCTTTAGGTACTTGCCTTAGAGCTCTATTGGAAGAGCTGCTAATACTATACAATTAAGCTTTATTTAAGCTTAGGGATAGGGTTATATAATATCGCGTAGAGATAAGCTTATGCCTCCTCGGAGTAAGGCGGGGGCAAGGGCTAGGATTAAGCGCTAGCTAATACGTTAAATAGTAGGGGAATAGGTTAGAAGCGAGCTTTTCTCTATATCGCTATAGCCTTAGATTATTAGATAGGACTTTTTGTAGGGTTTAATATCGCGGCCTTTTACTTCTCGGACTATTCGGGAACGAAACAGCCGGTAGGATCTATAAATCGATTCGTCGAACTATTCGAAACTAAAGACCCTATAAGCCACGAGATCGTTAATCTTTCGTTAGTCGGATTCTTTAAAAGGGGCGCTAGGTATAGTAATAACGCCGTTATTATAGAGCTTATACGAAAGCCGTAGTATATCTTCTTCCTTCTTAACTAGGAATTAATTATAGAAGGTTACGGTCTTTAGCTTATTTCTTAAGCGTAGGGGACGTCCGCGCTTACGGGGCTACAGAAGAGCAAGCAGCGCTCGCACTAGAGAAGGGGAAGGGTCTAGCTCGGGAATTTCTTCTAGAGTAGAGGAACCGACCTTAGAGAGGGTATCTATATTATCGAAGGAAAGGGGATCCGGGGTATCGTTATTGCTATAGTAATATAGCTATATAAGGGTAAAACGGAAGACCGTAAGGCCGTTAACGGTCTTAATAGTAACGTCGTAGCCGTTAATAGAGGCGATCTTATATAGACCCTACTATCCTCGCTTCTCTCTTTAGACGCGGACTTTACTCTATAGCGGTAGTAATAGAGTATTAAGGGTTAAGGGGCTATTTCGAGCCTATAGGGCATCCTTAACTTATCGTACGGCGGAGAGCTACCGTAAGGCTTTTATAGCCTTTTAGATAATCGCGGCTCTCTATACCGTAGTTGCCGACGGAGGAAAGTCTTAAGTTATCCGTAGGTATGCTTTAAAGACGAGGAGCGTAGGGATAAGGCCGTTTAGTCTTACTATATTATTTACGGCTTTAATAGCTATTTATAAGACGGATTTAAAGGCCGTTATTTAACCGATTTTAGCGTATATTATCTTAAACGTACGATAGAGTAGGCCGTAATACCTTTTAACCTTACCTATAGACTAATATGCCTAAATAGGGATTTAAGTATACGTAATACCTATAATACGAGCTTTATTGCGAAACTCAGTTAAGGCGAAGTTAGTTCCCGTATTATACAGGATAAAGTTAAAGGGCCTAAGGTATATATCGATCTATAGTGCCTTAAGTATCTCCTATATATCTTTAGCTAATATAGACGGAAGGAATTGCGCTCTTTAGAAAGATATCGCTATAGCGACCGTTTATAGCACCGGGCTAGTGCTACTACCGACCTTTAGGTATATTATATCGACGACGACCTTAAAATTAAATTCTTAGTTATCCTTTAATATAAACCTAAACCTCCGGGGTGCCGGCGCATAAAGCTAGCAGTAATAGTAGGATTTTAAAATATCCTTAAGTGTTTTTATTAAGATATCGTTATACCCTACTTATTTTAATAGGTATTAAAGCCTATTAACGGCTAGGTAGCTAAATCGGCGGTAGAGCGTACGTATCTCGGCTTTAGTTAAAAAAGCGATTGCGTTTTCTTCCTTACTAAAGAAGAACTATAGATAGCCCTATTTGCGAATAATAGGGACGCTAATACTTAGACCGATAATCGTATCGGTAGTATTATTAAAGTATACGCTTAAGCGATCTATATTAGCTAGGCAAAGGAGGAAGGGGGTCGTCGTTCCTAGCATATAGAACGTAATACGGCTAATAGGAGTCTTTAAGGCAACGGAGCTAAGGGAGCGTACGTCCTCGCCGCTACCGAATTTAATATAGGCCTAGCCGGCGGTAGATTTATTAAGCACGACGGAAGGGTCTTCTCGTTATAAGGCGAGATACTAGTCCTAGCCTACCGTAGAGACTATAGCTGCTCTAGTGTCTATAAGGATGCCGTAGAAACGGTCTTTCGAGTACCGATCGAAGACGAATTATATAGCCGGGACACTTAACTAGTCTATCCCTTATACGTCTTCGCCCGTAATTAAATAGTTAAAGGACTATTAGCATAGGATTTACGATGCTTACTACTTAGTTAGTTCTTCGTCGTTATTAGCCTTATCGTTACGCTATTTAATAGCGGCCTAAGGAGTTTTATTACCTTTATATTCGGTAAGATAGGCCTTAAATCCTATGCTAGGGTTGCCGGTTAAAAGTCATTGCGCGTAGTACTAAGCCTTAGACCTAGCTCGTTCCTTTAGAGTATGCTTTATCGACTAGCAGCCTTCCTTCTAATAAACGAAGCATTTCCTCGACTATTAGCGGTTGCTAAAGCTACTACCGCCGCTACGAAAGCTACGGTAGCCTCTTCCGCTACTCCCGCTAAACCTACGGCCGTTGCCGCGGTCATTAGTATATCTTAAGTCGGTATAGAATACGCTTAATAAATTATATTTATTATTTATATTTACTACCTTATTATAATATTATATAAACGTGCCGGACGTGCCGTTCTCGGCCTATATCGATAGATAGGTCTTTAGGGAGGAACGCAGCGCGGAGAATAGCTTTTCTATAGTCTTAAAGGGGTTATAGAGCGTATAGCTAAACTCCGGGACGTTTCGGCATACGTTAAGTAAGGTAGTGCGAAGGGGGAGGTCTCCGGCGAACTTAAATCCTAAGGCGCGTTAATATCGTTATAGCTTATTAAAAAGGATCTATAGAACTTCTTATTAAGTCTTATTTAAATACTTAACTCGTAGCTTTTTAAAAGTTATAGTGCTTTAATCTACCTAATAGTGCTAATAGTTTACTTTAGTATTAAAGTAAGCCTTTAGTAGGTTATAGGCCTACCTAAACGTACTATATTATTTTATATATTAAGTAGAGTAGTCTTAGGCCCTCCCGGTAAGGATCTAGGTAAACAGTATATAGAAATAGCCGGGCTAGGCCTTAACTATATAATAAACGTCCGTAAAGATCTAGACTTTATTATTAAGAATATTATAGGGCTCCCCCGTATAGTTCTTGCTTTTATCCTATAGCTTAATAAACTTTTATAAGAGGTCTATATCTATCTCCTCGTTTAAAACGTCGTAAGAGGGGACTATTGTATAAGCTGCCTTTAATATTATATTAATCGGAAGGGTCTTAAAGAACTAGTACGAAGTCGGGTAAAGCGTTATTAGCGTCTCTAATATATCTTAGAACGAAAGGCCCTTAGGGTTGAGGAACGTGCCGGGCATTTAATCTCGTAGGTATAAGGCGGGATCGATAAAGGTAGCATATATTAAGGCCGTAGGGGCAAAGGAAGGTTCTTACGCGAATATAACTGCCGGGGCGGTTAAAGGCGTAGAAGGGATAGCCGCGGGCGTTAACGGTGCCGTCGTAAAGGTTGCTATAGGAGCTAGGGTTAAGGCATTAAGAGGTGCCGTTAGGGCCGTGCTTTAGATAATTAAGGAAGGAGGGTTAGTTATAGCATCTAGGGCTATAACGGATATATTCCTTACGAATTCTTAGGTTCGCTTATTATAGAATTTCGATTAATCTAATAGTAGTTCGTCCTTAGGCTAGATCGGGGGAATCTATTAGCGTTAAAGTATTAAAAACAATACCGTATAGCTAAGGTTTTTAACGCCGGTCTAGATTCTATAAGACCGTAAAAAGGATTTAAAGGCCTTCCTAAAATACTTGTCTGCCCGGTTTTATATAGCCTTTATCTACCCGTTAAAGTATTCTTAAAAGTCCGTAAATAGCTTATATCTATACATAGTTAAGCCGATATTAATAATAATAAACCGGGCTACGTAGGTCGTAATTGGTTTCTTATTTATATTATCGTAGGTAACGTCTATCTCTTAGAATGCAATATTAGCTTTATTATAGTATAAACCGAAGATGCTAATGCCTTTTAGCCAACCGGGAAGGGGGTTATCGTTAGGCTTAGTTACTGCCGGTGTAAGACTAAGAGCGTTAGGGTTATTAATAGGGTTCGATATAGTATAATTAAATAAAATATATAGTTATTATTAAAGGGGATCGCGAGGGTCGTTACGAAGGTTGTCTTACGTTACTAACGCACTATTGCTTAACGTAACTTTTCTTCTTCTCGAAGCGAGACGGGATTAAGCAAAAGCTAGGAAAGGACTTATCGGCGGCTACCTAGAGCTAGCTATATCGTAATAGCTTCGTAAGCTCTAACTCGCGTAGGTTCTTTATTCTTAGTATAAAGGACCGTCTCTAGGTGTAGGCAATAGAATCTCGAGGGATAAAGATCTAATGCACTTTCGACTATTAGGCTCTATCTCTTCTACCTTACTAATCTAGAATTAATCGTTTAATTACTAATTAGTATTAGTTAGTTAAATAAACAAAGGGGGTTATAAACTAGCTAGAGTAGTCTATAATAGTTCTATTAACTAAGGGGCGATAAATAGCCCCTTTATATAGGCTATAAACGCGTGTATTATTAAGGCCTAAAGCCGGCCCTTTGCGAGCCCTCGCTACGACGTCGGGGCTATGCCTATAAGAGCGATTAAGTTAATGACTTAATTATCGCAAGGGCGGCCGAGTTAGTAATGCTATTACCGGGGTCCCTAATGCATACGATATATCGTATAGTTAACAACGCATCCGTATAGGCATTGCCCGTACGTAATCTATTTAATCACGTGGATTACAATCGTGCCTAAAGAACGGATATCCCTTATTCCTATAGTAAAGGTATTAAACTATAGTATTAAATATAAGTATTACTATTTATACTATAAGAAATCTCTATTTACATAATAAATACCTCTAGGCCCTGTTTTTTCTACGCGACCCTACGCGCTTAGGTCCCGCTACTAAAATTAGGTAAAGGTATATAGTAATTAAAAGGGCCGCGTTAATTATATATAGCCTTAATTTAGTTAATTTAATAGCTATAGACGCACGCCCTACTACGTGCCCTACTATATGCTATGCTACGTGCCCTACTACGTGCCCTACTACGTGCCCTCTACTACGTGCCCTCTACTATATATACGGCTTCTTAATATATGCTTCGTGCCCTACTGCGTGCCCTACTGCGTGCTCTACTACGTGCCTTACTGCGTGCCCTTTGCTGCGTGCTCTACTACGTGCCCTTTACTGCGTGCCCTACTATATGCGCGGCTCCTTAATATATGCTACGTGCCCGGCTCCCGGCTGCGTGCCCTACTGCGTGCCCTCTACTACGTGTGCGGCTCCTTAATATATGCTTTGTGCCCTGCTTTGTGCCCTACTGCGTGCCCTACTACGTGCCCTACTGCGTGCCCTCTACTATATATGCGGCTCCTTAATGTATGCTTTATGCCCGGCTCCCGGCTGCGTGACCTTAGGGTGGATTGCGGTATAGTATAATAGTGTTCTTCGTACGATTTACGTAGCTCTCTTAATTGCTATATACCTATACCTGATTTTGCTAGCGGGACGTAAGCGCGCGGGGTCGCGTAGAAAAAGTAGAGAATTTAGGTATTTATTATATAAATAGAGATTTCTTATCGTGTAAATAGCAATACTCTTTAATATAAACCGGAAAGCTAAATATATAGAAAAGAAAGGATCCTTTACTTACTATATATAATATACGGTATATTAAAATATTCTTATTTTGCCGAAAACGAGTAATTATAAGTAAATATAAATAAATCAAGTTAAGAGAGAAGTACCTTTCTATTACTCTTATGTCTAATCGTAACTTTTGGAGAGCTACTGTACCACGGTTACCTTACTGCCCCGTCGAGTCGTCTGCACTCTGTCCGACATTCCCCGGCCCCAGAGGACCAAGCTCGGTCCCTGGAGCACAGCATCATGAATGGGGACTTGAGTCTTTCCCAGGCCCTCGGTGGGCTACGAATAGCCAACCCCGGCGATGCCGCCGAAGCGTCTCACTCGCCCGCGTCCCCTGAATCTGCGCCAGCGTTCGTCCCAACAGTCTCCTCCGGCCTTGACGCATCACTACCGTCCCCGAGCGTTGTCGATACCGACCTTAGCTCCTTTGGCGCTGAAATGAGAGGCGACTCTCTCCTTCACCACGCAAACCCCGAACCTAGCCCAACCAGATCCACCTTCTATGACCTTGCCGTGAGCGGCGCCGTGCCTGTGTCCACAGGGCCTCCGCGCCCATCTCCGGAGCTCAGCCAACCAGACGGGCAAGGGCTCCCTCAGCTGGCCCGCGATGGGTTTTTGCCCCTGGGTCACGGTAACTCCCTGCCTCCACGCGGAAGTTCCAGAGGCATGGCAGGGGAAAGCCAGGCGGGCACCTCGGCACCAGTCCGCAACCATAGCATATCGTTGGCCGGGTCGGCGCCGTTGCCAACTTCCAGCGAGGAATGGAAAGATCGGGGTGCCGCCGTTGGTGTGCGCCATGAAGTGGATTCGAGCGGCCGGTCGATTGTTCGGCAGGTCAAGAAAGGCGTCAGAGACTTCTCCTTTGGCCGCATCCTAGGCGAAGGTTCCTACAGCACCGTCTACTTGGCTACAGACCGGCAGACTCTCAAGGAATATGCTGTCAAGGTACTCGAGAAAAGGCACATTATCAAGGAGAAGAAGATCAAATACGTCAACATTGAGAAGAACACGCTCAATCGTCTCACCGAGCACCCCGGCATCGTTCGGCTCTACTACACGTTCCAGGACGAATCCTCTCTATACTACGTACTCGACCTCTGCAATGGCGGGGAGCTGTTAGGCGTGTTAAAGAAGACTGGGACTTTCGACGTCGAGTGCGCGAGATTTTATGGCGCCCAGATCCTCGACTCGATAGAGTACATGCACTCGCGCGGTGTTATTCACCGGGACCTGAAGCCCGAAAACGTGCTTCTGGATGATCAGATGCACGTCAAGATCACAGACTTTGGAACTGCCAGGCTGTTGAAGGATCCACGCGATCCCAGCGGCCCCAAAACCACTGATAGAGGATTGCCAGACTCGGAGAAACGAGAGGAGCAGGACGACAGTCGCGCTGCTTCATTCGTGGGTACTGCCGAATATGTGAGCCCCGAGTTGCTCACGCACAAGACGGCATACAAAGCGAGCGACCTGTGGGCCTTTGGATGCATCATCTATCAGCTACTCGCCGGAAGGCCGCCATTCAAAGCCGGTAGCGAGTATCTGACCTTTCAGAAAATCGTCAACCTCGATTACGAATTCCCCCAAGGCTTTCCGCCCGAAGCCCGGGACCTCGTGGAGCGGTGCCTGGTTCTCGACCCGGCCAGGAGACTCACCGTTGAGCACGTGAAGAACCACGACTTTTTCCATGGCCAACAATTTGGGAAAGGGCTATGGCGAACCAAAGCGCCGAGACTACGTTCATACAATCCACCCGCACCCGAGCCGTCCATCATCCAGCTGAATGGCGCAACGGGAGGAGTCGCAGCACCTGCCATCGGCCCAGCGTCTCGGCCACCGCACCATGCCGAAGCGAGCGCTCCTTCCGGTGCAAACGGTCGCCCCTCGCGCATCATCACGGAATTGCCCGCCCCGACTCAGTTGGACATTGAGTGGTCGCCTGTGCTAACCAGAAACAATGAACGAATCCTTAAGCTTGGTGATTTGATGGTCATCTCGACCCCGCTGACCAATACTATTAGGGGGCCCGAGGAAGGTCACAAGAAGCTGGCTCGCTTCTTCGGGGGCAGTACCACCAAGAAGAGGCAGAGGCTGGTTATGATTACGTCGAGTGGCCGTATCGTGCTCGCACCTGCGGGAGGGGAGGAGAAGAGAGCAAAACAGGAGCTATCGCTTCTAACGCTGGATTGCTCTTGGAGAAGCCAGCGCGACGCCCGGGGGCAGCTCGTGTGGTGCGTTGATACTGTGAGCAGGCCCAGCCCTATATTGTCTAACAACATAACGTGGCTCATCACGTGGGACAGGGGGGCCATCACTATACTTTCGAGGAGCCCAAAGCGTCATCAAGCCTAGAAGGCACGGGCAGTTCGGTCGAGGATTGGATTGAATGTTTGGGGAAGGCAAGGGGCCTGGCCATATCGACTAACGCAATATCACAAGCCAACGATGACGGACTTGGTGAGATCCACTCGACGGTGCCGAGCCCAGCAAGCACATTAGGAAATCGCGCAAACCATACCGAGCCATATGGTCTCAACGACAGGCCCCCGCGCAATCACCTTAGTAAATCGCAGGGGGGCGTTAATGACAATAGCGTTAAGCGGAATCGCTTTAGCAAGCGGCAATCAAGGAACGGAGTGGGACCCGCATTCTAAGAGTTGTATTGCGATATTCTAAGGGTATATACGCGTCCTAGCTTTTATCTAGTTAAGTTTCTAATAAATCGTAGGTCTACGGCTTAGACTAAATAGGCACGATTATAGGTCTTAATAGGTCTAATAAGATACATAGCAATTAGATTATATAATAGATGTTAGTAGGTAATTCACTTAGATTAATCTAAATAAAGGGGGTTGTATTAGTTATAGTTGTATCTAATCTAGCTAAGAAGGGGGAATAAGGGGACCCCTTTATACCCGTCTGCCGGGGTCCCTCTATAAAGCCTGCTATGCCTTAACAATGCATTATTAAGGCCTACGCTAGGGCTTACTACTCTAGTTATAACGATGCCCTTAGTTAATAACGAGGTTATTAACTATATAAAGCACGTAGCGTTATACGCCGCGTGGTTATAACCCCTATTGCCCCTTTCCTATGTATAGTCGGTAGTATAGTTACGACTCTATCCCTTAGTTATATAACTATATTCCTATACTAGCAGTCTTTCTTTCTAACTGCTAAGCAACCTTCCTAATCGTAAGGATAACGCGTATTAGACTAAAGGGGTCTAATAAATACAATATATAAGTATAAATAAAAGAGAGTTCTAAAGGGGAACTTAGGGATATAGAATATATGCCTCTATCCGAATAGTTAAGCTATTATTGTCTACGAAGCGTTCGAGGGCTCGGTTAGGTAATGCCTTCGTTATAGCATCGGCCGGGTTATTATCACCGTTAATCTAACGGATCTCTACGATCTTACGCTACTTATATAACTATCGAAGAGATATAATATTAATTATTAATCTCTTCTCTTTAGTTATCCTAAGCTTTATAAGACATTCGTAGAGCGAGTATAAATCTATATAGATAATTAATTAGATATTCGGTAGCTTAAGCCGGTCGGTAATAATTTTTAGCGTTATTGCTAAAGCGATCCTAAGGTTAACGCCGTTAACTATACCGTATATCTTAGAGGCTAGAACGCTTTAGGTAACTCTCTTATACTTCGTGGAACTCTAATAGATAATATTCCTAATAACCTTAAACTAGTTGTTAGACCTTTCGGTCTTATTAACTAGTGTAATAATAAAGCCTAATTGCAATAATAAGTCTTTATTATTAGCAAACGACCTATCCGTAAAGACTATTAGCTTCGCCTTTATAAGATTAATTAGTTTATATATTAAACCTCTGCTTTAGTAGTCTATTTGCTACTTAAGTCGCTTATTTAAGATTATATAATCCTTATTATTTAGGTTCTATACTTATGCCGTAACTAAGATATTAAATACTACTTCCGGTTAGTATACTAAGGCTATATAGGCTCTATAAGCACGTTATTTTAGGTACTATTATATATAATCCGGAGCCTTAATATTAATTTAGTCGATTTAGGCGGCTTATCCCTTCTATTATAGTAGGAGTATTTTATCCTATTATAAGCTTACCTTCGCGGCGTTGAAATCCGTAATAGAGCCTTAAGTTATCGTGGTTTTCGGCTTCGCCTTAAATTATGCCTCTCGGAGCTTTTCTTCTTTAACGGCCGAAAAACTCGTCGTTCTAAGCATAAGGGTATCGTCCGTTTATATCCTAACGATGCTAAAGTTTTCTAGTCCTATATTAGATATTAGAATGCAAGAGTCGAAGGTCGTAATCGCTATATCGAGGCCCTTAATATAGTGCTTCTAATATATATTAAACCAATAGACTCGAGATTCTATAATGCTATATAAGGGCCTAATAACTTAGATAATTGTATGAGGCGGATACTTCCTTTATAATTCGGCGGGAGACGTATTAAGACCGTTCGAAAAAGCTCTATAGTCGCCTAAGGATATGCCTAAGTGATATCTCGAAGGGATAACGTTATCCTATAACGCATAAGGCTAAGAGCAAGGGCTAAGATTAATTGTTAGCTAACGCGTTAGATTATTAAGGACTACGTTAGTAAGGAAGCCTTCTCCCTATTATTATAACCTTAGACTATAAGCCTTAATTTCTTATATAGCTTAGTATCTCTACCTTAAACCTCTCGAACTATACGGGAGCTAAAGATATAGTAGCCGCCGTAAATAGCTTCGTTATAACGTTTAAAACTAAATACTCCTCGTGCTATAAGATCGTCGATTTCCGTGCTATCTAACGCTTTAAATAGTGCTCCCGGGGTCGTAATAGCGCCTTTAGATCGGAGCTTAACGGCTAGTTTATAGGCCTCTTCTTCCTTTTTTATCGTAAAGGCCTCGTCTGCTTCTTCGTTACTTAAATCGTCGAGGTCTATATCGTCCTCGTTATCGTCTAGGTTATCTTCTACGTCTATTCCTTCTATAATTAAATATTTAGCTTTATTCTTCGATCCGGGCGGACGTCCTCGCTTATAGGGTGCCGGAGGGTCCGGTCGGGCGGGTTCGTCCGGCTGCTTGGACTCTAAGGCCGGGATATTATCTAGCATTTAATCACGATAATATAGTTATACTAATATAGATCTAAAAACCTAAGGTCTATTAACCGTATCAATCGTAATATCGTGCCTATTAATAGCTATAATTTTAAACGGTCTTTACTATCCTTACTTCTCCCTCTATATATAGACTTCGCTTTAGAGAGGAAGGGCAAGTATATTCGCCGTATCCAGGCCGTTCCGGCTATATAATATAGCCTAGACCTATCTTTTAGCCGTAAGCTGCCTAAATGCCTTTATTGCTTTCTATATTACGGCAGCTTATTTAAAGGTCGTTAGTAATAGCGGCGAATTAAGAGTTATCCTAAGGTATGCTCCGAATATAAGCAATGTTATAGGAATGCAGTGTTATAAGATATAGTTGCGTACACGTAATCCACACGATCACGTGCGCACGTAACTTAAGGGAGGCTATATTATAATACGGTCGCCTCCTCTCTAGCTAGCCGTATTATATAGAATATATATCCTATTAGTTAATACTAATAGACCCCTATCTAACACTAATTAGTGGTTGACTTAGTTAATTATAGAATAGTAAGATAGAAGAGATAAGATTTACAACCTTCGAACGTCTACGCATCTTTAGCCCCCGCGCTTTTGTTACGTTAATATAGAGAAGGTCTTATGCTAAGATCGAGTCTTTAATTAATCCTATCTCCGCTTTCGGAAAGAAGAGTAATATTAATTAATTATCTCCTAAGCTTCCGTTAATAGTCTCCGCTATCGAATAAAAGAGGGATACTAACTTAAGTGCGTCTATAACGCCGATTCGATAACTACGTAATAAATCCCTTACGCCGATAACCCTCGTAAAGAATATTACGAACCCCGATAATACGTAATCCCGCTATTACGATAACTTCTTCTACCTTAAACCCTACTACTACGGCAGATAAGGAACTGCTCGAATACCTAATAAAGAACGTATAGATTTAAGGCACCGCGTAGAAATAATTAATTAACGTTTACCTTTAAGACGACGAAGTCCTATATAATGAGGATAACGGTAAGGTAGCTATAACGTACGTTGCTAGGTTTATATTAGACGTAGAATACGATATATATCTCTAAGGATATAACCTTCTTAGGTTCTTTTAAGACTACTTTAAGGGATAGGTGGAAAACATATAGAACTGCGTAGACTCTAGCTTTAAAAGAGCATTAAGGAACCTTCTTCGCCGACGTAGGATCTACACCGGACCGACAAATAGCTCCTTTGCGAAGCAGTTTATTATAACGCAAACGATCGAAGATCCGCTAACTTAGCCTAATAAAGATTTAGCGAGGATTCGATTCGACGAGGGAATAGTAGTACCTAAAGCTACTGCTATTAATTACAATACCCCCGTCCCGATACCTTAACCTTAGGCACCTACTAGAACGACCTCGGTAAGGCCCTTAACTCTAACCGGCAGAGCCTTAAACACCCTAGGCATAGCCCCGGAACCACCCCGGCCTAAGGCAGAATAAACCCCTACGCCGGCCCTTACACCCGTTCTTCCGCTGCAATAATAAATAACGGTCTATCCTACGAGCTATCGCTATTAGTATATTAATCACGCTATTCTCGACCCTAGGGCAGCAGCCGCGATCCCGGATCCTGCTCTTACGGCATATACTTAGGTTCCCCCTACGTACGTCCCTAATAAACATATTAACGCAGACCTCTAATAGAAATTTGCAAAGCTTTAGAATAATATAGAGGATTATATATGCAAGCCCTACGACCTATTCGATAATAAGATCCGTTAGTTTATAGGCATCTATTATAGTATTAATGCTATACCCGGTTAATTCTATAGACTGCTTCCTAGGATCCTTATAGGCCGCGCTTAGATATATTACCTTTAGTATATTATATAGACTACTACCTTTAGGGCAGCCTACGATAGCATTAAGATATACTTTAATATAGAAGTAAATAAGGCCTATTACTTTATAGACTAGACCTCTACCCCGTTTACGAAGCTGCGTAGCTAGAACCTAACCTTACCCCTATAAGACGTCCTAAAGCTTCTCTTCGATAAGCTCTAGCTATGCTAACGAGCTCTCGGCGGCATATTCGTAAGTAAAGACTAATTGTAAGCGATAGTTATTAAGGCGTGCCGTAATATACTAGAGCTTATGCAAGCTTTATTCCGACCCGCTAAGAATATCGAGACCTTATTTTTTAAGTTCCGATCCTCCCTCGAGACGAACCTAACCTTTAGCAATTTAGGCTAGTTTCTAACTAAAGATATAGACTAACTTAACGCGAACGCAATATACCTAGACCGTAGGTATACTAACAACCGAAGTAGAGGAGGATACCGTGGCTTTACGCGAGGCTACGGACGAAGCCACGATTAGGGCAGTTACCGTAGCAACTCCGGCCGCGGGTATAGCCTAGGCAATAGAGGGCGAGGCGGCTATTAGGCAGGCAACCGCCCCTAGAGCAAGAAGTGCTTTATATACAATAAGGAAGGTTGCTAGTTAACTAAACATACCCTAGAGGAGCGATAGAAGGCTAAAGAACAATACTTAGCCTAATATTACTTCTAGGGAACGCCCGCTACTAACCTAATAACATACGTAATAGAGTACGAAGGTTACGAGATTAATAGCCTAACGGACGGCTAAGAAGAAGAATAGTACTAGGATAATAGTGCTAACGACGATAATATAGAATAGTAATAAGCGATATAAATGCTCTGCTAATAAGCATTTACACATCTGTTTATAAGGGAAGATATATTTAATATAGAATAAGCTATGCCGGCTTCTTAGTTCCTTATCGACGATAGGTATTCGAGGAAAGAGTTTTAAGGCATCCTAATCGACACTAGTACCGCGAAGGTCTCTATAGCTAGTTATAAGCAATATCTCGCGTTTTAGCGAGAGCACCCTAACGTAAAGCTTAACGACTCTATAGCTAGCTAGGCATCGATTAAGTTCGGCAACGGTAACGCGATTTATTCCCTTAGCTCGGTAGCCGTTAATACACCCGTCGGAAGAATCACTTTCTATATCCTTAAGTCTTCGACTCCGTTCCTATTTTCCCTTACTAATATAGACCGTTTAAAGGTATACTTTAATAATACTACGAACGTTATTATTAGCAAACTTCAAGGCATTACCGTTCCTATAGTCCGCAAATAGGGCTATCTATAGTTCTTCCTAAGCAAGGCGGAATAAGCTATCTCGTTTATAGTAGAGAGCGAGCTCCGTATGCTATATCGTCGCTTTAGGCACCTTATAGTTATAAGACTTTACTACTTACTGCAATAAGCAGGTTACGCAATATTAGTTAACACGCTCGAAGGCATTGCTAAATATTGCTATTACTGCTAGTTATACTTTTAGGCCCCCCGTCGATTTAAATTTACGTTAAAGGACGACTAGGACTTTAACTACGAGATTATCGTCGACGTAATACACTTATATAACCGCTTAGTCCTCCACGTAGTTAACTTAGCTACGGTATTCTAAGGAGCCCGCTTCTTGCCCTTAATGTCCGCTAAGGATACGTAGGAAACGCTTCGAACCTTATAGATTAATACCTATCTCGGCCCGTCGGATACTACTAAATATAACGCTAAAACGAACTTTGCGTTAGTAGAATTCCGTAACGAGACTAGGTTTATAGGCATTATATATAAGCAAGTTCCCGTAGAGGCATATTAGTCTATCGGCAAAGTTAAAAGATACTACGCTCCGCTACGCTATGCCTTCGATATTATATATGCCGAACTCGGCGATATAACCTCTACTAAGGCAATTCTTTAGATAGCGGTAAAAGCTATTAATAATACCGCCGGACCTTAAGGACTTATGCTAACGCTGCTTATATTCGGCGTATATCTACGTATAACATTAGACTCTCCGCCCTCGGCCACGACCCTTAAGAGAGCCGCCGTAGTTTATAAGGCGATAAAGATATTGCGCTAACTATCTACGGAGCGGTAAGTTAAGGAGGCCTTATAAGCCCGAAATAGACCGAATACGTCTAATATTCTCTCTCTTCCCTTATAAAGTAAAGTTCGTGTATAGAGAGAGAAAACCGGCTAGCAAAGACTATTTAAAATTGCTTTAATTAACGGCTATAACGTAACGATCGATACGGTTAATAGACCTTAAGTCTTTCGTTCTACGCTTATGCAACCGTATAACCGCGATAAGAAGACCGAAGAGCTTCCTACTCTACGTCTCGAAGAAGATTCCCCGCTTTAGCAAGCTAAGCCCCCTTAACTAAGCCCTCTAGCGCCTCGAAAGCGCGGACGCCCCCCCGGCTCGAAGAATAAGCCGAAGCAATTAATTATAGCTAATACGGCTCTTAGGTTCTTGCTAAGAAGCAACCTTACGTATAGCTTCCTTATTAGGAAAGAGGAAGACGCGTACGCGTTAGCCCTTAAGCTACGGGACGACGGCGTTATTACGACTCCCGGCGCCCTATTTAAGGAAGCTAACAACTAGGAAATCGACGACCTCCTTATACGTAGAGTTTTTAGCTTCGAAAGGTTTAACGAGGCAATATATAGAGGATACTATATCTTTTAATTACGTATAGTTCGCGAAGTAAAGGGCGAGAAACGAAGCTATACGAGAAATTAAGGCTCGTCGTTTAAGGTTATAACGATCGAGAGAAGTAGTATTTATTAACCGCATCGCTAACGATCTAACGCGTTAGCTAACGGCTAATACTTACGATCGCGCCCGCTATAATATAGGACTATAGCATAACGTTATCCCTTCGTAATATAACGCAGGCCTACCTATAGGCTTAAACGAAGCTATTAAGGACTATTCTAACGTACCTTCCGAAGGAGTTAGAAGGTAGATACCCGAAAGGGACTATTATTCGCGTTATTCGACCGCTCTATAGCATCGCGGAGTCTAGTGTATATTAGTTCTACACCTACTAAGGCCACTACGTTAAGCAGCTTAATATATCTACCTTAACCTATGACTTATGCCTTTTGATTACGAATAAAGGCATAGAGAATTTAGGCATAGTAGGTATCTAGACCGACGATACCCTTATCCTCGGCACCCCCGCTTTCTCGGCCGCCGAAGATGATAAATTGCAGGAGGCTAAGTTCCGGGCTAAGCTAAAGACCTTAATAACAGCTGGTTCTATTATAGACTTTAACGGCGCGAAGGTAATACTACAATAAAGCGGTAATATACTATTGTAGCAAAAAGGGCAGGCTGCACGCATTAACACAATTAATATAATAGCACTTAATAGCCCTTAGCGCTACCTAGAACAACGGGCCTAAGGAAGCTACGTTGCGTATGTCTGTTAGCTAGAAGCTTCCTTTAATATCTCTATTATAGCCTAAGTTTACGAACCTAAAAAGGAAGACTATAAGAAGCTAAATAAGCGTCTTTAGTAGCAAAAGGATAACTAAGATCGAGGACTAAAATACGTCCCGATAGACCTAGCAATAGCAAAGCTAATAGTCTTTACCGACGGCTCCTTCGCAAACAATAGAGACCTCTTATTGTAACTAGGTTTTGTTATTGCAATTATTAATAAGGAAAGGACTAATACTAAATTCGACGTTACCGGCAATATTATTTATTAGAGTTCGACTAAGTGTAAGCGCGTGACATAAAGCGTGCTTACATTAGAGATCTACGGGATAGTGAATAGTATCGACCTCGGCATCGTCTTAGCAATAACTATGAAAATAATTACTAAATACTTGCAAATTCCGCCTCTCCCTCTAGTGATTTGCATAGACTTATACTCGCTTTACGAGAACCTTATTAAGCTAGGGATAACTAAGGAGAAGAGGCTTATGATTGATATTATAGCCCTTCGATAGTTATACGAGAGGCGCGAGATCTCGGAGATTAGGTAGATTAATAGTCATAATAACCTAGCTAACGCGATAATAAAGGACTTCCCTAACCGATCTCTATAGCGCTTTATTGATTTAAACCGATTGACGATTCGAATAGATGCCTTTATTATAAGGCCGTGATCGATGCGCTTTAGCTATCACCTGCGTTGCACCGGCACTGTCCTATGCCGACCTAGATGCGGCCCTACTACGCCCCGGCCACGTTTTAACCCGGGCCTAATTTAACATTAGCTATTGCTTCGTACCGGCCTATTTAATAAGGCCGATACTATTTCATTTATACGGACATTAGGTTGTTTTACGCGTTTGTAAGCACGTGGTTTAAGGTTATAAAGAAAGACTGCTAGTATAGGAATACAGTATTATAAGATGTAGTTGCGTATATGTAATCTATACGATCACGTGCGTACGTGACTTAAGGGAGGCTATATTACAACACGGTCGCCTCCTCTCTAGCTAGCCGCATTATATAGAATACACATCCTATTAGTTAACCCTAACAGACCCCTATCTAACAAATATAGGTATTAGTCCGTTCGGTCTAGCAGTATCGTTAATAGCTTTAATAGCCGTCTAAAGAACTGCCTTAAGGGAGGTAAAGCTGCTTATTTCTACGAAAAGGATATTAAAAGCTCGGCGTAAAGGGGCATAATACCTCTTAACCTTACCGATAGACTAATATGCTTTAATAAGAACTTATACATATATAATTCCTATAATATAGGCTTCGTTTCGGAATTCTACCGCCGAGAAATTCGTGCTAGCATTATATTTAATAACATTAAAGGGACTAAGGTATATATTAATCTAAAGGGCTCGAAGAGTCTCCTATATATCCTTAGCCAATATAGGAGGAAGGAATCGAGCGCTTTAAAAGGCCGTCGATGCGTTAATAATATATAATACCGGGCGTAATGCTGAATTCGGGACGTCTAAGTATATTACATTAACGATAACCTTATAATTAAAGTCTTAGTTATCTTTAAGGTTAAACTTAAACCGTTTTAAGGCAAGCGAATATATCTAGCAATAGTAATATAGTTCTAAGATATTCTCTAGAGTACTAAGAGATATATCGCCGTAGCCGGCTTACTTTAATAGGTTGTATAGCTTAGCTATAGCTAGATGTCTAAATCGATAGTATAAGGTCCTAATTTCTATTTCTATAAGGAATGCGGTCGATTGTTTACTCTTTCCGAGAAAGAACTAAGGGTATCCCTATTTCCTAACCACCGGGATGTTTGCCTTAGGGCCGGTAAGGGTAATCGTCGTATTATTAAAGAATACGCCTAGCTTATCTATATCCGTAAGATATAGTAGGAAAGGGGTCGAAGTTTCTAGCATATAGAATATAATCCTTCTAATCGGAGTAATAAGATTAATTAATCCTAGAGACCTTATAACGGTGCTAGCGCTAAATCTAATTGCTTCTTAGCCTACGGTCGATGTATCTAAATTAACGGAAGGGTCTTCTTATTAGAGGGCTATATACTATTCCTATCCGGCCGTTAAGACCTTTGCCGCTCCTATATCGATTAGGATGCCTTAAAAATAGAGCTTTAAGTAACGGTCATCGATGAGAAACTAGTCGGCCGAGACTATCGGTTCTATGCCGTAGACGTTATCTCCTATAATAAGATAGTTAAAAGCTATTTAATAAAGCATTTAGCTAGCTTACTACTATTCCGGCTCTTTATCCTCGCTATACTCTTCCTCCTTATCGTCCTTATAGCCTTTATAGCCTGCTAAATAGGCTATAATGTCCGGGGAGACGCCGGTATAAAGACAATGTAAGAGATATTAGTCTTTAGCTTTCCGCCGTTCCTCTATAGAGTGTTTCGTAGACTAATATCCCTCCTTTCCATACATAAAGCACTTCTTAGTCTAGGTCTTATTGCCGTACCCTTAGCCGTAGCCTCCTCTACCGTAGGGCCGATAGCCTTATCTAGAGCCTCGCGAGCGAAATCCTCCGTTGCCTTTACTACGATTATTAGTATACCTACGGTCTATATAAAACTAACTATTAGGGTTCCTCGAATTATATTTATAATTTATATCTATCCTATCGTTATTACGATTTCGGTCTTAGATAAATTAGCGCGAGGTATTCCTCGCCTATCGTGCGAGGTACGTCGTAAGTAAAGCTCGGAGGTCGGCATAAAGTTCCTTAGCCTTATTAGCTTATTTAAAGAAGGTACCTTTAAGTTCCGGGACTCTTTAGCACGCCTTAGTAAGGGTTATTATAAGCGGGGTTTCGCTTATAAAATTAAGTCCTAAAGCTCGTTGATAAAGCAATAGCTTATCGATTAGCAACTAGAGTACTTCCGGTAGGCCTTTCTTAAGGTTGCTAGCCCGAACTTAGTTAAACGTCGTATTAGTCTAATCGGTATAGTACTAAGCCTAAGTCGCTTTAGTATCGAAATATCGTTTAATCTTATTGTATACGCCTCGGAAGGTAGTCGTCTAGGTAATATTCTCTATATAGAAGCGATTAGCTCGTCCCTTTAAGATCTAAGGGAGAAAGGTATAAAAGAGCCTTAGCTTAATCTTAAGGTTATAACATACGCTTATAAACTTACGGATAGTCTCGTTAAATAGGGCATATAGCTCGCCGGTATAACTTTTCTCCTTGTCCTATATCTTAACGAACTTAGTCTATACGTCGGGATCGGACGAGAGGTTCGGAACATCGGCGGGTAGGAGTGCTATATATTCCTTAATATTATAATTAAATGCTTCGACCGGAGCCTTTAGGGCAATAGTTAAAGTAGATAGATTAAGCCTTAGTTTCGCTCTTAGGATATACAATATTAGTTCCGGAATAAATAGTAATCGAGGCGCGTAAATCCGACGTATAGGATTAAATACCGGTGCATCCGTCGTAGCTATATTCGGTTCTTAGTCTAGTCCTAGGGTTAGATCTATAGTCGCCGCTTAGGCTAGGCCGTTATATTAAAATTAGTGCGAAGTTAGATAGATCGTAAACTAATTTATTATAGCGGAGAAAGGGTCTTTATCTACTTAATCCTAAACTGCTCGGTCTTAGGTATTCTTTTTCTTTTCTTATTTACGGAAAGCCCTTATATCTATCTTAAACTCTTCTTTTATAAACTCCTTCTCGTTTTAAGGGGGTAGATCTTCCGCTCGAAGCATTGCTATATAAGATCTAATAAACTGCGCATTTTTTAGTCCCGTTAAAACGCCGTATCTTTGTAAAAACATCTTAAGGACCTTCTTATAGTTATTATCTACTATATTCTATATCGACTTATTCTATCCCTAGAAATGCTCTTAGAATAGGTTAAAGAGCCGTTAACCTTAGTAGTAGATAAATGCTTCGCCGGTTATAATAAACCGGGCTATAAATATAGTAACTTCCTATAGTAACTTCCGCTTTACTAAGATCTTCTATCGTAATCTCTTCTTATCCTAATATCGTATATCTACCTCCTTACGAGCGGTAGTAGGTATGCTAATTTCCTTTATCTATAGTTCGATTAGTTCGACCGGGTTATTAAAGGGAGCTAGTGCGTTTATAGTTAATAGTAATCCTACTATTATTGTCTATTTTTAAATTCGTTTAAGAGTTAGTTAGTATCGTAAGGGTCTTTACGAGAGATATCGAAGCGATTAGTCTCTATTCTAGAGGACGTAACTCTTCCTCCTTAAGGGAAGCGAGTACGGGATTAAATAGTTATAGGGGTTCGCGATATTATTCTACGTTATAGACGCACTGCCTATTAACGTTTACTCTTCCTATACTAGGCGAGAACGGGATTAATAGAGAGCTTAAAAGGTCTATTCGCTAGCAAAGCTCGACACGAATAGTCCTTATTCTTAGCATAGATAAACTTCTCTTAGGTATACGCAATAGAACCTTAAGGGTAAAGATACGCGGAAACAGCGTCCGTAAGGAATAAAGATTCTACTATACTTTCGAAGATAAAGATCTATCTCTTCTGCCTTACTATTCTATAATTAAATCTATTTAATCACTAATTAGTGTTAGTAAGTATTTCACTTAGATTAATCTAAACAAAAGGGGTTATATTAGTTATAGTTATATCTAATCTAGCTAAGAAGGGGGAATAAGGGGACCCTTTTATACCCGTCTACCGGGGTCCCCTTAAAGAGCCTACTATGCCTTAACAATGCATTATTAAGGCCTACGCTAGGGCTTACTGCTTTAGTTATAACGATGCCCTTAGTTAATAACGAGGTCATTAACTATGTAAAGCACGTAGCGTTATACGCCGCGTAGTTATAACCCCTATTGCCCCTTTCCTATATATAGTCGGCAATATAGTTGCGACTCTATCCCTTAGTTATATAACCACATTCCTATAATAGAGGTTATTTAACTAAGTTATATAACTGTTGGTAGGGCTCTCTACGGTAAGCAGCCGGAAGCGAACCTATCGCACGTGTGAATAGTATACGGTTTAGGTTCTTATTGTCTTGTCTAGCTAGGAAGGAAGAGGGGAAAGGGGGCCCCTTTATAGGTAACGTGGCCTCGTTGCACGCACGTGATCACGTTGGATCACGTGGCTGCAACTGCCTCGTACGTATCCCTTATCACTTGTTCCCACACTAGCAGTCTTTACAAGATCGTGCAAAAACAGCAGCCTAAACGAACGTAGCAACAAGGGTCGCAATAAGGGGCCAAACAGGGATCTTGCAATAGCCTTGCAACAGCCGTATAGCGTACGGGAAAAAGAGTGTGAAAACTGCATATTAGGTCACGATGCCTGATGAATACAATTCGTGAATACAAATCGCAAAAGGGGCAAAAGATCGTCGGCAGGAAGCGTCAAGCTTCGGGGCGAAGCAGAGCAAGAGATAGAGTTATCTTTAGGCCGGGAAAAGAACGTGAAATAGGGCGTGTGTTCGGGCCGGGAAAGAACGTTGCCGGAGTGCTGCAGGGTCGGCACAAGGCGTTGTCGGGGCGAAATAGGGCTTGTTTCGGTGCTTGTTTCGGGGCACCAAAAGGGGAAAGAAAAGAGGGAACGGGGCGCCGAAAAGGGGAAGAATAAGGCGCCGAAAAGAGGGAAAAACAAAACGAAAAATAAAGCAGGGAATACACTCGCAGTCTTTTAACAATAAACAAAAACAGGGGCATAAAGAACGTTATCTCGGCCACTAGGGAGCGTCGGAAAGGGTCAGCTGGCTAAACGTGCCGGTGCTATCGTCGTTATCGTTATCCTCTTCGGCTAGGATATAGCCTTACTATTAACGTCTGTAGCCTCGTCCGTACGGCTGACTAAGACCGGGTCTCGAACCTCGTATAGATTTAAAACGACCTCTTGCACGTCCGTATTAGTTAAAAGATTAGACGGGTCGGCGTGCGAGGTGCGTTTCGAGGGACGATCGTAGGTCCGAAAATAGTTCCTCGATATATACGGCCGGGTGGAAAAGAGCCGGTTCGAGCTCCGAAACGCTACGGCAGGCCCGGACGAGAGTCATCCGCAAAGGAACGTTAGTCTCTAGGTCTTAGTCTACGAAGGAACCACTAAGGGCACGTTAAATAAGCTATAGCCTATTAAATAATAGCTCGAGGACTTTAGGCAAAGGCTTTTCGGGATGCTAGGCTTAAAGCCTCGGGAACGTCGTCGTAGTCTAGGCCGTAAAGTACTATTCGTAATTAACGCCTGTATTAAAGTAGCGTTTAAGGGCATCGTATATAGACCGGAACGTCGCATTCTAATTAATATGCCGAATTTAGTAGTCCTCGGCACGGCCGGCGAGAATTTAACTAACTAGATCGTAGAACTAGCCGGGGGCGACGCGTAGGCTATAATAGGTCCGCGTAAAGAGCCGGACTTTATTATTAAGGATGTCGTACGGGTCTCTTATATAGCTATATTCTTTCTTCTACGCCTTAGTGAATTGCAGTAGGAGGTTAGCGTCTATAGGAGCGTTCGGAACCTCGGGCGGCGGCATTGTCATATATGCCTTAAGGGGGAATTCGGCAGGGATAGTAGGGGCGGGAGCGACGGTAGGGACGCGGACACGGGGAACGGCGGCAGGCAGAAACGGCTAGGCGGCAGGCTAGTACTAGGCGGCAGGCGGGATAAGGTCAGGCTAGAACCGTACAGCCGGGACAAAATTAGGATGCCGGAACTAGTGACTTATCGGATAGACCGTCTGTTGCGGAGCCTAGGGAGCCTAGAGAACGACGTTAGGGACTTGGCCGGGGACTTAGCCGGGGATAAAGGGGTCGGGAGACGGGCCGGCAATGACTAGTAGCGGTAGGCTAGGAACAACGGGTGACGGAGCTACGGGCGACGGAGCAATAGGCGACGGAGCAATAGGCGACGGAGCAATAGGCGAGGACGGCGGCGGAGCTATTGTTACGGCAGCCACTAATGCTGCGGCGGGCGGCGACGATAATAGCAATCTAGCAGCTTCTTAAATGCTGTTAGCGGACGAGGCCGGTACCGTTAATACGGCGGCAGCAGCTATAGCGGCTTCGGGCCAAGCTAGCGGCTCTTCGAGGCTTTGCAAGGCGACGAATTGCGCTACGTTTAAGCCGTTCTTTCTATCGACGTAGATGCCGCGCTTATTTAAGAGGTTCTTTAGGACTTTACGGTATTCCTTATTAGCCTTCGTCTACGTTGCCTCGGTCTACCCTTCGAAGTGCTCTTAGAAGTCGTCTAGCATATCGGGGCCGCGGGCGTATACGTTAGCCTCGCAAACGGCTAAGAATCTCGCCACCGAGGTCGATACGACGACCTCCCTTTCTTCTTCCTCCGGGACGATATCGGTCTCCTAATAGTCGATGTCGATATGCTTATAGAAAGAGCCGTAGATCGGCACGTCCTTTATCTAATCTTCGAGCAGGCTGCGTGCCGCTAGGGCAGTAGAGGCGGTAGAGGCGGCGACGGGAGATAGGTCTAACATCTTATAGTCCGCCGGGGTGTTCTTGTTGAAGAAAGCTTAAGAAAGCTTAAAGAAGCAAGCGGACTTATTCGTTGGTGCCGGGGTAAAGCAGGTCTATTGCCGGACCGGAAAAGGGCGTAGCCGGGTTCTTATAGGTCCTGCTTCGGGGCGGCAAAGAGCAAAGCAGGTGGCATATACTAGCAGTTCTTTAAATAGCAAAGAACAACTAGTAGGGGTGTATATATAATGCCGGGCTTAAGGGAGCAAGCGGACTGTATGTATAATGCCGGGCTTAAGGGAGCAAGCGGACTGTATGTATAATGCCGGGCTTAAGGGAGCAAGCGGACTATATATAGTAGCGGGCTTAAGGGAGCAAGCGGACTATATGTAGTGCCGGGCTTAAGGGAGCAAGCGGACTATATATAGTGCCGGGTCGGAAGACGGCGGGGTCTTTATTATACACGAGGGTCTTTGTGATAGTCTTATCGGGAGCAGGCAGCGGGCTTTTAGTTGTTATTGCGTAAGGTTCTTCACGCGATAGTCGTGATTAAATAGCTCGTGTGTTGATCGAATGTATCCTATAGTGTCGGGAGTTTTTATCGGGTTCGCGAGGGGGTCTTCGCGATAGGGTTAATCGTATTCCTCGATAGCATAAGCTTCTATAAAGCGGTAATCCTCGAGGGTAGTATAACACCCTTATTAGCGTTATTAACGTACTCTTCTTAATAGCACGAGCTTCTATAAAGCGGTAATCCGTTAAGGGGAGCTTAGGAATTCTCTTTAGCGGCTACCGAAAGCTAGCTGTTATTATAACAGCCGTCGGTTCTAGTTCGGGAAGGTCCTTCGTTCTTAGCACAAACAGCCCTCTCTAAATGTACGGATTAGGATTGTGTCAATCGGATCCGCGCACGTTTGAGGGTTAAGTCTGTCTCTTCTACCTAGCTAATCTGTGATTAAGCTAACGGTTAATCACTAATTAGTGTTAGTAGGGCTCTCTACGGTAAGCAGCCGGAAGCGAACCTATCGCACGTATAATAGTATGCGGTTTAGGTTCTTATTGTCTTGTCTAGCTAGGAAGGAAGAGGGGAAAGGGGGCCCCTTTATAGGTAACGTAGCCTCGTTGCACGTACGTAATTACGTGGGATTACGTAGCTGCAACTGCCTCGTACGTATCCCTTATCCCTTGTTCCTATAATAACCGTTATATAACCCTGGAAAATTTTACTATAAGACAGGCTACCTTATGAAAATAGGCGCTATATATATATCTCGTTATATTAATATAACCTCTTTTATTAGATAGGGTCTATTGTATAGGGTTAACTAAAGTGTGTGTGTATTCTATAGATATATGTTCCTAGCTAGGAAGGAGGTGTTCGTGTGTTATATAGCCTCCTACGAGTTACGTAATCTTATAGATTACGTATATATAATACCTCTACTCCTATACTAGGAGTTTTTCTTTTATAATCGAGAACCCCGTACAAAATAAAAAAGCATAAAGGGAATAGCACTAGCTATATTAAATAGGCCGGTGTAGAATAAAGTCTTATATTAAATTAGGCCCGGGCTATAACGTAGCCGGGGTAAAGTAGGACTAAAGAAGGGCCGGCATATAGTAAAGCCGGTCTATTATAGGTGTAAAAACAAAATAACTATTAAGGTCTTATAACAAAAGCCTCTATCCGAATTATTAATTTATTCGAGTTAATAAACCTTTATAGAGACCGGTTAGGGGCGTCTTTCGATATCGCGTTAGTAAGGTTATTATCGCTATTAATCTACCGGATTTCTAAGATTATACGTCTTTCGTATAACTAGCGAAGAGCTATAATGTTAATTATAAGCCTCTTCTCCTTAGTTATCCTTAGTTTTACAAGGTTCTCGTAAAGCGAGTATAAGTCTATATAAATCACTAAAGGCAGAGGTAGAATTTAGAGGTATTTCGTAATTATCCTTATAGTAGTAGTTATAACGAAGCCGAGATCGATACTATTTACTATACCGTAGATCTCCGATGTAAGCACGCTATGGTTTACGCATTTACACTTCGTAGAAGTCTAATAAATAATATTGCCGGTAATATCGAATTTAGTCTCTATCCTTTTCTCGTTAACTATAGCAATAATAAAACCGAGTTGCGATAATAGGTCTTTATTATTAGCAAAAGAACCGTCCGTAAAGACTATTAGCTTCGCTATTAATAGGTCTATCGGGACGTATTTTAGTCTATAATCTTAGTTATCCTTTTGCTATTAGAGACGCTTATTTAGTATCTTATAGTCTTTCTTTTTAGGTTTATAAACCTATACTATAATAGAGATATTAAAGGATGCTTCTAGCTAATAGGATATATATAATATAGCTGCCTTAGGCCCGTTATTCTAGGTACCTCTAAGGGCTATCGGTTGCTATTGTATTAATTATGTTAATGCGTATAGCTTGCCCTTTTTACTATAGTAGTATGTCTCCGTTAGGTTATAGTATAACTTTCGCGCTGTTATAGTCTATAATAGAGCTAGCTATTATTAATATCTTTAGCTTAGCGCGGAACTTAGCCTTTTGCAATTTTGCTTCCTCTACGGCTAAGAAAGCGGGTATACTAAGGATAAGTATATCGTCTATCTAAATGCCTACGATACCTAATGTCTTAAGGCCTATATTAGTTATTAATAGGCACGAATTATAGGTCGAGGTCGATATATTAAGTTATTTAATATAATAACCTTAGTATATATAGAACTAGTAAATACTAGATTCCGCGATTCCGTATAGCGGTTAGATAACGCGAATAATAGTCCCTTCCGGGTATCTACTCTCTAACTCCTTAGGCAAGTGCGTTAGGATAGTTCGTGCGAGCTTTATCGTAGCCTACGGGTAGGCCTACGTTATATTACGAAGGGATAAAGTTATACTGTAGTCTCGTATTATTATAGGCGCGATTGTAAGTATTAGCCTCTAGCTAACGCGTTAGATCGTTAGTAATGCTATTAATAAGCACTATTTCTCGCGGTCGTTATAACCTTAACCGACGAGCCTTAATTTCTCGTATAGCTTTATATATCGTCCCTTTACTTCTCGAACTATACGTAAGCTAAAGATCCGATGTCCTCCGTATATTGCCTTATTGTATTTCTCGAAACTAATGACTTTATAGATAAGTAGGTTATCGATTTCCTAATTGTCTGCCTCCTTAAATAAGGCGCTAGGAGTAGTGATAATGCTATTATTACGTAGCTTAAGGGCTAACGCGTACGCGTCCTCCTCCTTCTTAATAAGGAAGGCGTGTGTAGGATTGCTTTAAATAAGGAATCGAAAAGCCGTATTCTCTATAATCAATTGCTTTAGCCTATTCTTAAAGCCTAGAGGTCGTCTACGCTTACGTAGTGCCGGAGGGTCTAGTCGAGGGGGATTAGACTACGGAATCGGCTTTAATAAATCCTCTTAAAGACGTAGAGATAGAAGGTCTTCGGTCCTTTTATCGCGGTTATAGGGCTATACTAACGTTAATCGAAGGACTTAAGGTCCGTTAATCGTATTAATTATTACGTCGTGGCCGTTAATAAAAGCAATCTTAAATAGGCCTTACTAGCCGTTTTTCTCTCTCTATACCCGAACTTTACTTTATAAAGGAAGGGAGAGAACATCCGTTGTTTTTAAGCTATTTTAAGCCTATAAGGCTTCTTTTACTTACCGCTCTATAGTAAGTTAACGCAATATCTTTATTGCCTTATAGACTATAGCGGCTCTTTTCGTCGTTATTAATAATAGCGGAGAGTCTAACGTTATACGCGGATAGGCTATTATAGTATTAGGTTATATTATATATTATCCTACGTAACCTCTATATCGTATATATAGACATTTAGACCTAGTCTATAGCTATATCCCTTCGTGGATTAATAATAATTATATACCCTTTTTAAGCTCGTTTTCTTATAGTTTAATCTACTATTTTATCCTATTGAGTTTAATTAATAATCTCGCTATCTTACCCTTTTCTTTTCTAATCTCCCCTCTTCGCGACGTAAGTCCGCCTCCTCGCCGGACCCTTTCGACTAAGTTTTCCTTAATTATTAGAATTTTCCCGGTGTAGATACGCTGTCTTAACGCGAATTGCATAGATCTCCCTCCTTACCCTTCCCTTACCCTTACCCTATCCTATTGCCCTATAATCTACGATAACCGACTATATAGAGGCCGATCCTCCGTCCGCTACCCCGGCCGTTACCCCGCCGGCTCCTACCGACCCGGAACCCTAGACTAAGTACGTTTCCTACTACCCTCGCCTCGCCGCCTTTCTTCGAGCCTAACGGCCTATATTCGGCACGTTCGCCTATATTTAGGCTAACGCTACTTACGACTTCCGCGTCCCTTAAATCGAGGCCCTTACTTACCTTAATAATGCTTACGTTAAGTTAGATATAGGAGTGCTCGTCGCTTAAAAGCATATAGCCGTTGCCTAAGAGCATACTACCGATTTCTAGCGTTAGCTTAACCGCGCTACGTCCTCTCTCCTTATCTTAACTAAACGTAACGCGGCTTAAGACTAAGCCCCTACCCCCGCCCCCGCCTTTACCTTTACCTATTCCCGTATAGCCGACCCCGAGAGGTTCGCCGGCGACTCTAGCACCTAGAAGCAACGTTAAGAGGCTTTCCGGACCTAGCGTAATAGCCTTGCTATTAAGCTCCGTTAGGACGCCGCTTTATACCCTACGGAGTAGGATCGTATTCTCTACGCGGCTAGCTAGCTTACCGGCCGGGCCGCTTCTATTATCGCTAGCGTTCTTTAAGACGTCCTCGATAATAAGTCCTTTGCCGATTAGCAATATACTACTATAAAAGCTCTTACCGACGACCTTAGCCTTATCTTTACTACTAATTTCACCTATGCTTAGTTAAAGGCTGACTTTAATACCCTATCGATAAAGAATATTTCTTAGCCGGACTTCTATTCGAAGTTTACTTAGCTTTAAGCCGACTTATCGTTTAACGGTACCGCTTACGTCGCCTACCTTTATTTAAAGGTCTTTATTAAGCTTACTAACGCCGCCGCTCTATAGGTCGAATGCCCGGCCTATAACAACTTTACGGCCTAGGCTAAGATATATTCTACGCTTTAGGATAACTAGTAGCGTATTAAGGCCCGTTCTTAACTCTAGCCGCCTCGTAACCCCGCCCGCATTAGCCCTACCTCGCCCGCCTTACCCGCGTCTCCTACCGGTAACCCGATATAGCTCGATATATTCCGGGCCTAGCTTACTAACGCTAAGAAGCAACGGCGGTTCGAGAACCGTCTCTACCTCTACTACGCTTAGCCGGCTACCGCTACCTATACCGCCCGGACCTACCTTAATAAAGGTATCGGTGCTAACCCCGGCGCTAACCCTAGCGCTAGTACCGGCGCCGGTTCCGGCTCTAGCCGCGGCCGTGGCCGTAGTAGCGGTACGTCTGCCCCGCGCTTGCTTAAACCCGCTCCCCCCCGTTACTAAGTTCGCGCTATTAAGCAAGGCTTTATCGAGGGCGAGGTAGACGACCTCCCCGCCTTTTCCCTATCCTCGGGAAATGCATAGCTCCTTCGCCTTATTGCGTAATAGAGCTCTTAGTATCTAAGTTAATAGCTTTATTTAATACTAAGGAAGATCTTTGCCTCCCTACGGGAATATAACCGCGTGCTTTACTTATGCCTTTATCCCTTATATCCGCCGATATCGTTATAAGTGCTTTAATTAACTCCGGCTATTCCGGATACGCCTTTATATACGCTTAGACCGCGCACCGCCTTGCCCTTCCTATCCGCTAGCTCTAGTTCCTACGCCGGCTTTCTCTCGCCGATAGTAGCGACTATAGGTCTAGCTCTATTACTTATTGCGCTTTTTCGGTCTCTTAGATTAACGCCTATACTAAGTCTATCTGCTTCTTTCTTATAAAGCTTAGCTATAAGGTTATTCTTAGCCTCCCTTAGCTACGCCGGCATAACCCTATTATTAGCTAGCGTAGTAACTCCTTTTCCTTTTAGTCCCCCTTTTGTCTAGCCTCCTGCCTCTTAGACTACTAGCCTTATCTTATCCTAGGCCTCTCGGCTACCTTTGCCCGCTTTGCCCGCCCTATCCTAGCTCCCCCCGCCTTTATTTTAGAGGGAATATAATTAATAAACATAATTCGTTTTCCCTTTACTCCCTCTGTCGAAGACTTTAACGACGAGGGCGAACCCCCTACCGCCCCTTCTATCGAAGACTTTAACGATAAGGGCGACCCTTTTACCGCTATAATCCTTATTCCTACCGCTGCGATCCTTATTCCTACCTATACGGCCTTAGCCCGTCCTCCGGCCTTTATCCGTTCCGTCCGCTTTAGCGACGTTCTTAAGTTTATTCCCCTATCCCTTAGCCCTTCTCTCTCGGCGTTTTTCGAGGATACCCTTAACGCGGGTAAGCCCGCTTATCCGGACTCCTCCCGCTAGGTTAACGACGCTAACTCCGACTCCGGCTATAACTCTAACTCCCCGGCTACCCTCTACCCTCGCTGCTACGTTCGACCTCCCCGCCCCCGTCCCGTCTATAGGACCGCCGGCTACCGCCGCCTTA
This sequence comes from Ophiocordyceps sinensis, assembly GCA_012934285.1. Lineage (NCBI taxonomy): Eukaryota > Fungi > Ascomycota > Sordariomycetes > Hypocreales > Ophiocordycipitaceae > Ophiocordyceps > Ophiocordyceps sinensis. The sequence goes on along the minus strand of JAAVMX010000006.1, from coordinate 3,687,756 downwards.
TATTACGGCCGAGTTATAAGACTATTAGGCCTTAGCCCTTCCGCTTTTCGTCCCCCGACGACTTAGCGTTAGATACTTAACGTCGACGCGATAGTAATATTATACCGGTAGCTTAAGGTCTAGACCTTTTAGACCTCGATTAAGGCCCTTACCGCCGAGCCTTTGCCTACTAAGCCTCCGCTACTTATTTACTAAGATATCCTTAAGGACTTTTATTAGGCCGTTTTAACTAGATATATAGACGCTAAGGACGCGAAAGCCTGCCTTAACCCCCGCCTTTACGACTTCGTCGACGACTACCTCGATAAGATCTGCCTTAATAAGATCTCCTTTAACGATATCGCTAAGTTCTTTAAAAAGCAAGAGAAGGTCTTTTATACGCTCGACGAGCTTTAAGCTAAGGCCTTTAAGGAGCTTTACTATATAATCTATATATAGCTTAAGAGCGAGGCCGATAAGCTCGCCCTTTACCGTACTGTTAATACTTAAATCAACCTTAAGGAGGGGATATAACCTCCTTACACCCGCCCCCGCCCCTTTAGCGAAGCTAAGAACCGGATCGTCCGTACGTACGTTAACGAATAGCTCGGGAAGAGCTTTATCCGCCGCTCTACTTCCCCCGCTACTACCCCTATTATGCTTGCCTATAAGCCGGGCGGGGGCGTCTGTTTTTACGTTAACTATCGTAGCCTAAATAAAGCTATAATTAAGAATCGTTTCCCTTTACCTTTTATCTATAATACCCTCGCCTATATCCGGAAGGCGAAGTTTTTTACTAAGATCGACGTTATTACGGCGTTTAATCGCCTTCGCATTGCCGAAGGATATAAGTAAAAGACCGCGTTCGCTATACGGTATAGGCTTTTCGAGTATTATATTACCCCCTTTAGCCTTACCGCCGCCCTATCTTACTTCTAGAGTTTTATTAATACGGCCTTTTACGGTATCTTTAACGAGTTCTACTCTACTTATTTAAACGACGTCTTAATCTTCTTAAAGACGCGGGAAGAGCACTAAGCCTACGTTAATACGGTTCTTAAGCGCCTTAACGCCGCCGGCCTTTAGCTTAACGTAGATAAGTATAACTTCTACGTTACTAAGACTAAATACCTCGGCCTAATTATCTTAGATAAAGGCATTCGCATAGATCTTAAAAAGGTTTATATAGTCTTAGACTAGCCTACCCCTTCTTTTATTAAAGACCTCTAGCGCTTCTTAGGATTCGCTAATTTTTATCGGCGTTTTATTTAAGGCTTTTCTAAGCTTGTAAACCCTCTAAACGCCCTTACTAAGAACTCTACCCCCTAGATCTAGTCTCCCGCCTACGCTTACGTCTTTAAAGCCTTTAAGCACGCCTTTACTACCGCCTTAGTCCTTATATACTTCGACCCCTATCGTAAGACTATAGTTAAGATAAATGCTTTTAACTAAGCTGCTTAAGGTATATTAATATAGCTCTTCGACGATAGTCGTTACTATCCGGTTGCCTTCTTTTCGTCTAAATACTCTGCTTAAGAGTATAATTACGAGATCTACGATAAAGAACTCCTCGCGATTATAAAATCTCTCGAGGAGTAGCGCCTTAAGCTTAAGGGCCTACCTAAGTTTAAGATAGCCTTAGATTATAAGAATCTTTAGTATTTTATAACTATAAAGCTCTTTAACTAGCGATAGGCCCGCTAGGCCGAATTCCTTAGTCGTTTTAATTTTAAGATTGTCTTTTAGCCCGGCTCTTAAGCTATTCTCCTAAACGCTTTTAGCTACCTGCCTAGCTCCCGCCCTCTCTCCCTTACCGACCGAGCCGACGAGAGGATTAACTACCGATATTAGGATATCCTCCTTAAGTCTAAAGTCGATGCCTCCCTTTACCCTAATACTACTACCGCCCCTAATATCGTTAAGGAGTCCGATTCGTTTATAAATATAATTTATAAATATAATTCCGACTGCCTCGACTTTTACGCCCTTAACGACTTTAAGCCGATTAATAACTTTATCGACCGGGCCTATTCCTCCTCCCCGCTTATCTCCGCTATTCGCGTAGCTCTTTAGTCCCTTTAGCCCCGCTAGCTTTACCCCCTCCGAGCCTTTCTCCGCTCGATCCCTAAGACCGCTTTCTCCGAGGTCTAAGGCCGGTTCTATTTCTAAGGCCGGCTCTTCGTTCCCCTTAACGACGCTTTAATTCTTTAGATCCTCGTCCGCGCTTATACCTCCCCCTTTGCCGGCTACCTTAGACGTATAAAGACCGCTAGCCTCTACCGCCGGTCTTATATCTAGCCCGGCATATATAAGTCTATTTCTAGCTTCGTGCGGAATTATTATATATGCCTATGCGTTAAATCCCCTCGTTCCTCCCCCTAAGGCCTACTCTAGCCCTTAAGTATTCCCTTCGCCCTATAGACCGATATATCCGACGACTTTATTACCGACCTCCTTATCTACCGCCGTAATAGCGTTAAGTTTTCTAATATCCTTATTATCGTCGACCGCCTTACGAAGATACACTACTATATCTTAATACCTTTAATAACCGTTAAAGACGTTATTAACGCGTTTATTTCCTACGTTTAGTCCCTCTATAGTACCTTAGCCTCGATTATTAGCGACTATAGCACTTAGTTTATTTCGGCTTTTTAATAGTAGCTTAATCGTCGCCTTAGTTACCGCCTTTACCTTAGCTCCGCCTACTACCCTTAGACCGACGGTTAGACCGAGATTATAAACGCTTAGATAAAGGTTTACCTTCGTTATTATACTACCTACCTTTAGGACGATTAAGTCGACCTCCTTCCCCTCGCTAAGTTTACTATTAATAATTAGGTCTTTAAATCTACCGGCCTTTCCCCTTTCTTCGCTAACTATAGCTTCTACCTAAAGCTTAGTACTAAGCCCTTTAGTCCCCCCCCGCCTAGTATAACCCCCTAGCAGCGGAAGGAATACCTCCGCGGTAACGCACTCGCTTCCCGCCTTTAGCGTATCTTTTAACTTCCTCCGCGATGCGATTAAGGATGCCTAAGCTACCTAGGCTCGCTACGTAGATGCCTAGCGGACTCCCGCCCTAGCGTATTAGCCCGGCGATATAGTATTCCTTAGCACTCGCTAGATTTAGACCTTCCGCTTTATAAAGAAGCTCGACTATAAACGGGAGGGCTTATATAAGGTCCTTAAGGTATATAAGACGGCGTATCTTCTTTGCTTCCCTAAGGGTAGCCGCCTTAACCTTATTTTTTATTACTCCCTTTTTACTAAGACCTAAGAGCCCCCTTTGCCCGGCTAGTCGGAGCTTAACGTCCGGCCCGCTAATAACGGCGTTCTCCTTTCCCCCGGCGACGACGACGGCGACGACGTATACCTTAAGTAAGAGTTTTCTTCTATCCTTACGCAACGCTAATACGCCTCCGGGAAGATTAAGTATCGCGTTTAATAGCGTTATAGCCCCCTTACGTAAGAGGACTCTTCCTGCCTTAACGGCTGCTAGGACGACCTTAAGGCTTTTTACGCCTTTAACCCGACTAAGCTTAAACCGGCCTTTTATACGGCCTTCCTTACGTCTTTACCTTCGCCTAAGTGATAATAAATACAATTTATTAATATAATTTACGTTACGACGGCACGCGTTAGTTTCTTAGTTTTTTAGTTTTACCCCTTATTTCTTCCTTTCTTCTTCTATATTTAGCCCGCTTTTAGGACCGATTAATATAGATTTCCTTCGTTTTTGCTAGCCTATTGCCCCCTTTAGGCGTTTAAGTCGAACGCCGATTTAAGGGGGATATACTATTACAGTGTTAGGTTATATTATATATTATCCTACGTAACCTCTATATTATATATATAGACATTTAGACCTAGTCTATAGCTATGTCTCTTCGTAGATTAATAATAATTACATACCCCCCTTAAGCTCGTTCTCTTATATAGGCGTTAAATATAAGCAATATTAGTACTAATCCTTAAGAGCTAGCCGTATTATTAACTGCTTTTATAGCTATCTAAAGTATTGCTTCGGCTAAAGTTACGTTGCTAAGTTCGGCATATATAATATCGAAGGCACGGCGGAGCGGAGCGTAATATCTTTCGACTTTCCCGATAGACTAATATACCTCTATAAGAACTTGCTTGCATATAATGCCTATAAACTTAGCTTTATTACTAAATTCTAACGACGTAAAGTTCGTTCTAGCGTTATGTTTAATAGTATCTAGCGGGCTAAGATAGGTATTAATCTATAAAGCTTAAAGTGTTTCCTATATATCCTTTATAGACATCGAGGGTAAGAAACGCGCTCTTTAAAAGGCCGTTGCCGAGTTAACTACGTAGAGGACGGGGCGTTTATATAAGTGTATTACGTCGACGATAATCTCGTAGTTAAAGTCCTAATCGTCCTTTAATATAAATTTAAATCGACGTAGAGCTTAAGAGTATAGTTAATAATAATAATAATACTTCGCGATGCTCTTAAGCTTATTAACTAACACCTTAAAGCCTACTTACATTAGTAAGTAATATAGTCTTATAACTGCCGGGTGGCCGAAACGATGATATAGGGTATAGAGTTCGCTTTTTACTAGGAACGAAATCGCTTATTCTTGCCTGCTAAAAAAGAACTAAGGGTAGCCCTATTTACGGACTACTAGGAGCGAGATCCCTTTATTCTTACTAATAAAAATAGCTTAGTGCCGCGGGCACAACTATAAGCAAAGCTTTTTGCTATGCCCGCGGCACCAAGCTATTTGTTTTCCTATAGCTAGGGCACCTATAGCAGCCAATAGCCGTAAAGGATTTCATTAGTTAATACTACCGTTTAGACTCCACTAGACAGATAGCCAATCGCCGCATAGGATTTTTTAGCCGGTTTAACCCCGGGGGAAATGTAGCTAATAAGCGCACCGAATTTTTAGACTCTAGCCAATTAGAGCGTGTTATTTAGGGCCAGCTAGTCGCCGAACTTCGTTTTAGCAGGGGACCCTTATAACAAAAAAGCTCACTACACAGATTAAGTAAGCAAAGCGGCTTGCCGCAACTTACACACATTCTATGTTCTTCGTAGCGTAAAGCAAGCTTTGCTTAATAACGTCCGTCGTATTATCGTAATATATATTTAAACGATCTATATCCGCGAGATAAAAGAGGAAAGGGGTCGGAGACGTAAATATATAGAAGGTAATCCTTCCTAACGGTATTTCTATTGCTAATAAGCCGAGAGATTTAATAGCATCGCTATTTCCGAATTTAATCGAGGCTTAGCTAGCTATTAAGTCGTTAAGCTTTATATTAGGATTCTCTCGCTAGAAGGCGAGGTATTATTCCTAACTAGCTGTTAATACCTTAGCAGCGCCGGTATTAATTAAGATACCTTAGAATTACTTCCTAGAGTACCTATCGTTAATAAGAAACTATAAAGCCGGCGTTGCTTATTCTATACTAAATACATCTTCGCTTATAAAAAAATAAGTAAACGCTTATTAATAGAGCATCTAGGTTGCCTACTACTATTCGGTATTAGCGGCGTTATCGTAGTACTCTTTAACCTCCTAGTCGTCTATCTAATCGTTAATCTCGTAACCTTTATATTCTATTACGTATGCTATTAGGTTAGTAGAAGGCGTTCCTTAGAAGTAATATTAGGTCAGATATTAGTCTTTCGCCTTCTGCCTCTCTTCGGCGCTATGCTTAGTCGACTAGCAACCTTCCTTATTATAGACGAAGCACTTCTTGCTCTATAGGCGATTGTTAGTCTAGTAGCCTCTTCGTCCTCTATAACCTTAGTTAGAATAACTTCGGTAGCCGCTACGACTAATTCCTCGTCCGGAGCCTTATATATAGCTACGGTATCCTCCTCTACCTTAATAATTAGTATACCTACGGTTTAAGTATATCGCTTCTAAGTTAGAATAGTCTATATCCTTAGTTAGGAATTAACCGGGATTAGTAAGTGTTAGGCTTATTTTAAGGGATAAACAGAGCTTTAAGAATAGGGTCTTAATATGCTTAAAATGTCGAAATAGGGCTTATATAAGCTTAGGAATATTACGGCATGCCTTAATAACCGTCGCTCGTAGCTAGTCCTTACCGATAAATATGCCGCTAAGAGCTCGTTAATATAACTAAAGCTTATTAAAGAGTAGCTTTAGGATTTCTTATATCGTTAGGGTAGGATTTTAGGTGCGTAGCTTATTAAACGAGATAGAGATCTAGTCAGTAAAATACTAGGCCTTATTTACCTCTATGTTAAAATGCTTTTTAATGCTATCGTATACGGCCTTAAACGTAGTAGTCTATATAATATATTAAAGGTAGTACGCTTAGGCGCGACCTATAAGAACTCGTAGGAGTAGCCTATAGAACTAACCGGGTATAGCATTAATGCTATAATAGATGCTTAAAAACTAGCGGATTTTATTATCGAATAGGTTATAAGGCTTGCCGGTATAATTCTCTATGCTATCCTAAAGCTTCGCAAATTTCTATTAAAGATCTATATTAACTAGCTCGTTTAGGACGTATGCTAGAGGAACCTAAAGGTATGCCTTAACGTTAGGGTTAGGGATTATAGCAGCTATGCGTAGGTTAACTAAACCACTATAGTTATCGTTAAACCGATAACTCGTAGGGTTAATAGTCATTTGCCTCTATAACGTTAGAAAGATTAAGGGAGCCGGCCTTAGGGCGACTCCTGCCGGTCGTAGGGGCCGATTAAGGGTATGTCTAGCTATACTAAGTGCCTTATTAAGCGGAGTTAGGGGCTATATCGGCGTGTTTCCGGTATATATTTAACTAAGCGGGGGTAGTAAGTTAGCTCTACCGTAGTTAGCTTCTATAGCCTTAAGGACCGCGGTATACCTATCGAATTAAATTCTCCTTAGTTCTCCTTCGGGCTATATTAAGGGGTCTATAATAGATTATATATTAACGAGTTATCGGTTAAAACCACTGCGAAAAGGTCTAGTATAAATACTACGTTAGTAAAGAAGATTACGTACTAATCTCTTCTAGGCCGGATTAACCGCTTGCTATATTGCTTTCTTCTATCCGTGTAAGTATTCCTTAAAGCAGCTAAGGATATTGTATTCTTATATATTTAAATTAGGTTTATAGTCGGATAGAAACCTAGCAACGTATGTTATCGCCGCTTCCTCGCTTAGGTCTTTATCGGGATCGATATTATTATTCTAAAGTTTAATATTAATAGCGTTAAGAACGTATTCTAAGACTTATACGTTCCTTATTAACCTCCCGAACAGTCTATTATCTATATAGTCGGAGGTAGCTATTGTAATATCGTGATTATAGGGTATATCGTCTATTATTTTTATTTGTTTTTATCTATATACGCGTCTGCGTTTATGGTTTATTTAATATAGCTCTTTTATCTCTTTCTCTAGTTCTTAGGCCGAGACTAATAAGAGAGCTTAAGTTTACGACGTTACGTTCTCCTATTTAGAGCGGTGACTTTAGTAAACTAACTTAGCATAAGATCCTCGCAGAGGTCGTAGAACGGGTTCTCTATGCGAGCTATCTTAAGGATTATAGATCTTATCTCTTCTATCCTTACTATTCTATAATTAACTATAAGTTAACTACTAATTAGTATTAGATAGGGTCTATTATATAGGGTTAACTAAAGTATGTGTGTATTCTATAGATATATATTCCTAGCTAGGAAGGAGGTGTTTATATATTATATAGCCTCCTACGAGTCACTTAATCTTATAGATCACGTGTATATAATACCTCTCCTCCTATATCTTTACTATATAACCTATAAAGACCTATAATTATGCCTAATTAATCCGAGCCGTAGACCTATAATCTAATAATTAAGAGGAGTATTACTATTTGTACTATAAGGAATATCTATTTATACTATTAGACCCTATAAGACGCTGAAATCCCTACTTTTTCTACGCCTACCCCGCGCGCCTATGTCCCGCTACTAAAATCTAGTGTAGGTATATAGCAATTAAGAGAGCCGCGCAAATCGTGCGAAGAACGCGAAGAATACTACCGACACGCAGTAGGGCACGCAGTAGGGCACGCAGCCGGGCACGCAGCATACATCAACAAGGAGCCGCGCACGCAGTAGAGGGCACGCAGTAGGGCACGCAGCAGAGGGCACGCAGTAGGGCACGCAGTAGGGCACGCAGTAGAGGGCACGCTATAGGGCTGCTATAGCTGTTGAATTGCTGTTATTAAATTAACTGTTTAATTAAGGCTAGGCACGATTTTCGCCGCCCTCTTTATTGCCATGTGTTGTGGTTCGCCCTACTTTTAGTTAGTTAGCCTCTCGTGCTAGGGTGTCTTCTACACCCTCGTACAGCAGCCTATAGGGCTTCTTCCTAGCTAGATTATTGTTATCGCACGATCTTACGCAGCACGCCTTACATGCCCTAATGTAAGCCTTTAGAGGTTATAAGCACCGCTAAAACGCATCCCTGCGCTTAAAGTTAGTCTTTTTGATTATTACGATCTTTTTTAAGACTTTTTTCGCCTTTATAGCCGTTTTTTCGCCTAAACGCCTATTTTAAAGAGTTTTTCTACGCATAAAATCCCACGATAACGCCTTTTTGCCCGCGGGATAGTTGCCTAACGGGACGTTTAAGATAGCGAACGATAATAGTGCCCTAAAAGGCACGATTAAAAGACTTAAAGGATAAGAAAACTACGCTGCCTAGCTAATTAACGTAAATCTTACGTTAAAGATATTAGATATTTACGAATATATCTAAGGGCTAGTCCTTAGACCCGAACGACCGGTAGGCATAATTAGCACTACCGAAGAATAAAAGGACTAGCAAAAGAACGACTTAAAGGCTATAAGAATCCTTATAATCACTCTATTAGATAATCTAAAGGAGATAGTTATATAAGGCGGTTAGACTATTAATTCTACGAGTTAATAAACGTACCTCCTTATACAACGAGGAGCCTTATAGCTGCCTAAGTCTTCTATCGTAGAGACTATGCTTAAGTTTTTTAGACTTAAAGCTTATAACTTTACTACTTTAAATATATACTCTCGACGACTAGAGTAGTAATAGCGTTAACTAAAGGCCGTTTATAAAACACTAGACGAGAATATATACGTTTATACGGCTATCTATAGCCTTTAGACGGGTTACCTTTACTAATTTTACGCTTAGTAATACGACTATAAGAAGGATGATTTTCCTACTAAAGCCGCTATCGATAAGTTTAGATAATATTTATACTAGGTAGAGAAAGAATCCTAAAAGGTCCCCGCCTCTTAGGCGTTAACTATCTAAGATAAGTCGTTAATATCCTTAACCTTATCTACAATAGATAATAACCGTAGAGGAGGACGAGGTAAAGGCCGCGGTAGAGGCCGTAGAGGTAGAGGCGGCTCCGATAATACTAGATCCCCAACTAATAATAACTTATTTAAGTAAGTAAAACTCGAATATAGTTATATCGTTGCTACTAATAGAGGCTATAAGCTAAGCAACTACTAGACTCTCTACCTTAATAAAGCCCTAGAATAGAAATAGGAAGAATAGCGTTAATAAGGTATTAATCTTTTTAAAAATAGCAATATAGACATTATTGCGGTAGACCTTAACGAATTCTTTTATAAGACCTATTATTTTACAAAGGCTAACCTAATAGTTAGCCGGATATCTTTAGTTAAACTATTATAGTTCCTAGCATACGTGTTCTAGGACTTTATTTAGCACTTACCTACTGGTTTTAGCGGAAAGCAATACTCGCTATATAGAATCGATATTTACATAAGTAAGGTTCTATTAGGTTCTTTTCGCGGTAGACCGAGGAGAGGCGTATAACTTACTTTATAGTTAGATAATATAGGTATAAGCCTGCTCTATAAATAAGAAGGTTTAGTCTATATGCTTTAACAACGCGTTAGAGTTCTAGTCGGGCGTAATGCTTAAATAGGCCGATAAGGACGGGTTTATCCTTCGCTTTAGTGCCCCCTATACTCTAGAGCAGAATAAGCTTACTAAACGTGCTAGCCGCACTCTAATAGACCTTATACGCTATATTTGCGCCGATATAAACCTTCCGGCCTTGTTATAGCCGTAATTTATAGAGATAAGCGCCTACGTTAATAATATGCTTCCTATAAGCGCTTATACAGACGGTAGAGCCCTAATTAAGGTTTTATTTAACGAGATCCGTACGCTATACTCTTATAGCATTAAGCATCTAAGGGCTTAATGCTATACTACGTTCGTTACTATCCTATACTAGCAAAGGGGTAAAAGTGTAATAAAAGCCCTACTAGCTTAAAAAGGTCGCTTAGTTAGCATAGAAAGACTTAACGGGCATATATATAAGGTCTAGCTTTTAGACAAGAAGATCGTTATACGCGCCTAAGATATCCGCTTTTAGGATAGCAAGGAGTACTAGCGCCCTACTATTAACGACGTCGAATTTAAAGCTACCCTATAAGAGGATAACGATAAAGTCACCTACCTATTTGATATAGGGAAGATTAAATCCGTAGATAGAAAACGCAATGCGAGGTAAGATAAAGCCGCTTCGCCGCGTAAAGAAGAACTCGACCTATCTACCCTATAGGGGGTGCTTAAGGACCTGAGTTATATCCCGACTCCCGATCCGACGCCTACTATAGGGCAATAGCAGCGTTATATTTATTTTAATAAAGAAACTATAGAGTACGACGATATAGAGGACTTAAATCCGGCTTCTAAGGATAAGGCATTGCTATTTTATGCTCGCCAAACCTCGCGACCCTATTAGACCCGCGACTATAACGAGCGCCTAGGACGAGGCCGTAGCTATAGAAGCCGTGCTCGCGGCAGCCGTAGTAGCGGCCGTAGCATAGCTAGGGAGTTATCCGGTTTATAACTTATAGTGTTTCGCGAAAATAACACCTATTATAAGACTAATCCTCCTTAGATTCTTAGTATAGGAGCGGCTCTAGCTTTGATATAGCCTAATACAACTCTAAAGACATAGAAGCAGGCTATAGACTACCCTAACTATAAGAGTCGCTAGTTGCCTGCTATAAGGAAGGAATACCGTAAGCTTAACGATAATAGGACTTAGATTCTTATTTCCCGCCTACGAGGCTATTAAGTCCTTCCGGGCCGTTAGGTCTTTCTTAAGAAGCATATTGCGGGGGCCGATAGTATCGCTAAGGCCCGTTAGTATATTCGCGGAGACCGGGACTCTATAAATAGGCCCGTTAAAGACGTCTACGCCGCCGTAGCATACTAGGCTTCTATTCGCGTGTTTGCTACTCTCGTAGCTATAGATAACCTCGAATGTAAGAAGTTCGACGTAGTTAACGCCTTTCTATACGCCGAAGTAAGGGAGGAAATCTATATTAAGCAGCTATATAGACTGACTAACGGCACTAGCCGCGTCTATAAGCTATAGCGAGCTCTATACGGGCATAAGGCCACCCCTCGTTAGTGGTTTAACGAAGTTGTTATTAACCTCGTTGCTTTAGGCTTCGTTTAGCTAGAGGTAGAATTATGCCTATTTCGTCACGAAGATAGCACGCTTCTAATCCTCTACGTCGACGATATATTAATTACAGTAGCTATACGAGACCTTATTGCGGATAAAGCGCGCTTACTAAGCGGCCTATATAAGATAAAGAGTCTTAGAGAGCCGACCGAGTTCCTAGGACTTAAGATAGTTCTAGACCGTATTAACCGTACTATACGCTTACATTAGGGGAGGTTTACGGTAAAAATCCTCGAGGAATTCGGGAACGATATTACGAATACGGCACTAACGCCGTAGCCGCCGAAGACCGTTGTCCCCGCCGACTAAAAATAGCAATAGCCTATAATAGCCTTATAAGACTAGCTTCGTAGGACTAGCAGCCTAAACTAGCTAGCGATAGGCACTAGGCCCGACCTCTCTTACACTATAAACAAGCTGTCTAAAGTAAATTATAACCCGACTGCAACGCATATAGCTATCCTAAAGCACTTATTGCGCTATTTTAAGGGATCTTTAACCTTAGGCATTATCCTTAATAGTCGTTATTCGCCTAACGATCTAAAGCTGCGTGTCTACGCCGATGCCTCTTTTGCTAACGATCTTTAAACCCGCTGCTTAACAGCCGGGTATATAGTCTTTTTAGCCGACGGACCGATCTTTTAGAGGTCGAAGCGATAAACGTTAGTAATAACCTCGTCTACCGAGGCAGAATTCATTAACCTTACGCCGGCTAGCATAGCAGCTATATAGTAAGCGAAGCTTTTGCATAATATAGGCTATCTATAGCCTACGCCGATAATTATATATACCGATAGTTAGAATGCGAGATTAGCTATTCTTAATAAGGCGAATACGGGCCGCACGAGGTATATTAATCGCCACTTTAAATAGATTATATAACGCACGGCAATAGGCTATTTTTAGCTTTATTAGGTCTAGACCGAGGAAATAATCGCTAACGGCTTAACGAAGCCGCTTTTACGTATATGCTACGAGAAGTTTAGGCATTAGCTTAGACTTTAACCTAAGATTTAACGATAAGGACTTCTTCCCGATTGGGAAAAGGATTAAGGGCCTAATTAGGCAATTAGAAGGGTAAAAAGCCCTGCGAATAGAGGAACGATGACTTATAGAAGAAAGGAGCTATAGAAAGCAGTTTTAAGAGCGCGTTAAATTGCGCGTTTGCCGTGCTATTAAGAGCCTTATATAGGCTATTCGGCTAAGGGGAGGTATTATAGCTCGCCCCACCTTTAGTTAGTCAGTCTCTTATGCTAGGGTGTCTTCTACACCCTCGCACAGCAGCCTATAGGGCTTCTTCCTAGCTAGATTATTATTATCGCACGATCTCACGCAGCACGCTATGTATGCCCTAACGTAGGCCTTTAGACTATGTACTTATACCCGATTTTAGTAGCGGGACATAAGCGCGCGGGGTACGCGTAGAAAAGGCGGGGACGATAGGGTCTTATAGTATAAATAGAGATTCCTTATAGTATAAATAGTAATACTTATTAAGAGTCTTATTAATATCTATATCGCTATGTAATAGAAATAGGATCTCTATAAGAGCAGACATAGACTAAATACCGGTCGTTTATAGGAATAAGCATAATGCAAACTAAATAAAATAGGTAAATACCTAATTATAAAAAGCTTATCCCCCTTTTCTAATCTAAGGAATCTATCGTCTTATATACTATAGCCCTTCTATAATAGAATTTATATATCTTCTACTAGTCCTTCTATAGTAGAATTCTAAGGGGTGGAATTCTAAGGTCTTTTACGGTAGGATTCTATTAGATCCGCGGGTAAAGGGATTATATAACGTGATTACGTATAGGAAATTAGGCTAAGAGGCCCCTTAAATACGGTCTTAAGGCAGCCCCTCTTTAGGCATAATAAGCATTATTATTAATATACTGCTTTTAGCGGTATTACAACCGCTATAGCGGTATTACAGCCGCTATAGCGCTCTTATAGCTACTATAACCTATATCTCTCGCATTCTTATTAAGTAGGCCGTAGGTCTACGATCTAATAATTAAGAGTCTTAGTCTTCTAGCTATAAGCTACTAAGAGAAGCTACTATTTAACCTATTAGGCCCACTTTAAACCGCGAGACAGCCTAGCTAATTATACTCGGTAAGAGGACTAGATTCCTCTCGTATCGAATAAAAGCCTACGAGGACTACCTCGCGGCACTATGTTAAACCAACCCCGCGAGAACTACCTCGCGGCACTAATATATCGAATAAAGCCCGTAATACGCGGCATTATACCTAATAAAGCCCGCAACACGCGGCACTATATCGAATAAAAGCCGTAAGACACGCGGCACTAATATATAGTAGCTCTCTAAAAGTTACGATTAAACATAAGTAAGAGTAATAGAGAGGTACTTCTCTCTAAACTTAATTTATTTATATTTACGTACGGTTATTTATTTTCGGCAAAAGAAAAATATATTATTATACCTTATACTCTATATAGTAAGCATAAGATCTTTGCTTTTCTTTATATCTAGTTTTACGTTTTATATTAAATATAATAGTTTAATACTTATTGGCAGGGCTCTACTACGTAGAGCGGCCGGAAGGTAAACCTATTGCACTTGTGTTTAAGTGTATTAAGTTTTATTATCTTGTCTTCTTCTAGCTAGGAAAGGGGGAAAAGAGGGCCCCTTTATAGGTGCTACGAAGAGCTTGCCCGGCTTAGCCGGGCGCTTAATAGAGCCTTGTAAGGAGCACGTGACCTAGCCGCTAACGCTGTTATTTAGTTTATAACGAGGCTATTGCCCGGGTTATAACGAGGCTAATAACGGCGTTGTCGTCGGGGTTATTAAGGGTTATAACTTATAACCCTTTTCCTCCTTATATAACTAGATTGGTCCGACAATACTTATTGTAGGAATTATAGATGGAATTCCACGGTGGAAGGACTTCCCTTCTAAAGTGAATTCTATAGATTGGAATTCTAATAGAATTCTACGGTAGAAGGACTTCCCTTCTAAGGTGAATTCTATAGATAGAATTCCACGGTAGAAGGACTTCCCTTCTAAGGTGAATTCTATAGATAGAATTCCACTTCCTTCTATAGACTTCTACGGTTAACGCATCCGTCCGCGGAAGGTCTGCCCCGACTAACGCATCCGTCTTTGCATTCTATTTACGGATCCCTTTCTATTCTTAGCTACCGAGGGTTCCCGGAGGGTAGCTCCGACCCTTCTCTCGTCTTATCTATAAAGAAGGTAGGATAGCCCTTAGCTAGATAGGTATTAATAATTCTTATAAGACTACTAGACCTATATTTATATTTACATTTAAGATACCTACTAATATTAATTAGTGATTATAAGGCTTAATTATAGATAGTAAGGTAGACGAGATAGTTCTATATCCTTCGAACGTATTATAGATCTTTATCGAATAGCATCTACCCGACGATCTTATTCTATACACCTAGAGGAGGATAACTATGCTAAGAATAAGAAGACTTTACCTTCTAAGTCTAGCTCGCCCTTAGGGGTTGCGTATAGCTCTTTTTTAAACTTTTTGCTAACCGATTACCGCTTTAGAAGAAGAAGAGTAGCACTAGCAGAAAGTGCGTTAATAACGCCGAACGATAAATTTTTCGTAGAGAACCCTACGAATATACCGATAAACCGCGTGAAAAATAGGCACGTAATATAACTTCGATATACCTACCTACTAGTCCTTTATCCGATACTATAGAGGAGACTCTTAGGGAATAGATAGAAGGCATAACTATCTACCGATCCCTTTTTCTATATATTAACGTAAAACATTAGGATAGTAATATTAAACCCGACAAAAACAACGGCATCGCGATTACAATATCTATCGCTAAGTTTATTATACTCTATAAAGCATCGATCGATTTTTAAGGAAACGAGATCCTATTATACTTCTAAGACTACTTCTAAGGATAGATAGCGAATATATAGGGTCTAATATACGTAGACTATAAACGAGCGCTAAAAGTTCTAATAAGGAAGAGAGCAATATACACCGGTCGTAGTAATATCTCTTATACAACGATCTTTTTAATATTATAAGCACTCGAGAAACTATTAGAATGGCCTATAGAAGACATAATAGTATAGAAATTTAACGATAGCACGGAGGAATACATAAAGAAAATAGAGATAAAAAATACGATATATCCTTCTACGCCTATTACCGCTAGAATAAACCCCTTCTAACTATTAGAAGCAGTTCTAATAGAAAAAGCAGTATCTATAGCAAACGTTCCGGAGATGCTATAGACTATAATAAACGTTCTAGAAATGCTATAGACGTTTAATACACTTCTAACGGTTCCGTAGTTCGATTTAAGAGGGACTATTCTATATAGGCAATAGCCGATAGTTCTATATAAACAATAGCTATTTAACACTAATATTACGGGTATAACTATTTACCTAATATTACACCGATTTAATCGTCTAGATCTCTTTATAAATCCTACCGACTAAGGTTCTACGGCAATAACTAAATAGCTAAGCAATTCTAACCCTATTCTATTAAAGGCATATATAAAACTTCCTCTAGACAATATTCCGAATGCTATCGCTAATATAGATGTCTAATAACGCTTTATTAAGCTTTAGACAAAAGATAAGAACTATACCGGAGAACTATATAACTTACTTAACGATAAACTTTAGGTTTTTATAAACTTATGCTATAACCTATAAATTAAACTAAGTTAGTTCTATGCTTTACTGCCTAAGATCCTTATAGGACGTGCGTAAACCTATTATATTTAATATATTAACTAGATAGCGATATTCTAAAAGACATACGATATAATTAAGAGATATTTTAACACGGAAGTTAATTACGTATACTATTATATAGACTAAACAATAACGACCTTCTATAAGTTGCGAGGAGAATACCCGGCTAAGCTATTATATAAAATCCTTTAAGCTTTATTCGATAAATTATAACTTTGCTAATAGGCACTTAGCAAAGACTTTATTAGCGATCTTCCCCTACGAACTATATTTATTAATGTATATAAAGGAGTTCTTAAACTAAAGTACGCTCTATTTAAACCTTTAACTAATATAGAAGCACTTTTTGCCGATATAAGAGTACGAGCTTAAGGGGGGTATATAATTATTATTAATCCACGAAGGGATATAGCTATAGACTAGATCTAAATGTCTATATATATAATATAGAGGTTATATAGGATAATATATAATATAACCTAACACTGTAATAGTATATCCCCTTTAAATCGGCGTTCGACTTAAACGCTTAAAAAGGTTAATAGGCTAATAAAAACAAAGGAAATCTATATTAATCGGCCCTAAAAGCGGGCTTAATATAGAACGAGAGATAAATAGAAAAAAACAAAGGGCAAAACTAAGAAACTAATACGCGCCGTCGTAATATAAATTATATTAATAAATTATACTTATTATTACTTAAGCGAAGGGGAAGATATAAGGAAGGCCGTATAAAAGGCCGGTTTAAGCTTAGTCGGGTTAAAGGCGTAAAAAGCCTTAAGGTCGTTTTAGCAGCCGTTAAAGCAGGAGGAGTCCTCCTATATAAGGGGACTATAACGCTATTAAACGCGATACTTAATCTTCCCGGAGGCGTATTAGCGTTACGCGAGGATAGAAGAAAACTCTTACTTAAGGTGCGCGTTATCGCTATCGTCGTCGCCGGGGGAAAGGAGAACGCCGTTATCGGCGGGCCGGACGTTAAGCGCCGACTAGCCGGGCAAAAGGGGCTCTTAGGTCTTAGTAAGGAGGGAGTAATAAAAAACAAGGTAAAGGCGGCTACCCTTAGGGAGGCGAAGAAGATACGCCGTCTTATATACCTTAAGGACCTTATATAGGCCCTCCCGTTTATAGTCGAGCTTCTTTATAAGGCGGAGGGTCTAGATCTAGCGGGTGCTAAGGAATACTATATCGCCGGGCTAGTACGCTAGGGCGGGAGTCCGCCGGGCGTCCGCGTAGCGAGCTTAAGCGGCTTAAGCATCCTCGATCGTATCGCGGAGGAAGTCAGAGATACGCTAAAGACGGGAAGCGAGCGCGTTACCGCGGAGGTATTCCTTCCGCTGCTAAGGGGTTATACCGGGCGGGGGGGGACTAAAGGGCTTAGTGCTAAGCTTTAGGTAGAAGCTATAGTTAGCGAAGAAAGGGGAAAGGCCGGTAGATTTAAAGACCTAATTATTAGTAGTAAACTTAGCGAGGGGAAGAAGGTCGACTTAATCGTCCTAAAGGTAGGTAGTATAATAACGAAGGTAAACCTCTATCTAAGCGTTCGCGATCTTAGTCTAACCGTCGGTCTAAGGGTAGTAGGCGGAGCTAAGGTAGAAGCGGTAACTAAAGCGACGACTAAGCTACTACTAGAAAGCCGAAATAAACTAAGTGCTATAGTCGCTAATAATAAAGGCCGGGGTGCTATAAAGGGACTAAACGCGGGAAATAAACGCGTTAATAACGTCTTTAACGGTTATTAAGGGTGTTAGAACGTAGTAGTATATCTTCGTAAAGCGGTCGACGATAACGAGGATATAAGAAAACTTAACGCTATTACAGCGGTAGATAAGGAGGTCGGTAATAAAATCGACGGATATATCGGTCTATAGGGCGAAGGGAATACTTAAGGGCTAGAGTAAGCCCTAGGGGGAGGAACGAGGGGATTTAGCGCGTAGGTACGTATAATAGTTCCGCACGAAGCTAGAAATAGACTGATATATACCGGGCTAAATATAAGACCGGCGGTAGAGGCTAGCGGTCTTCGTACGTCTAGGGTAGCCGGCGAGGGGGGAGGTATAAGCGCGGACGAGGATCTAAAAAATTAGGGCGTCGTTAAAAGGAACGAAGAGCCGGCCCTAAAAGTAGAACCGGCCTTAGACCTCGGAGAGAGCGGTCTTAGGGATCGAGCGGAGAAGGGCTTAAAGGGGGTAAGGCTAGCGGGGCAAAAGGGACTAAAGAGCTACGCGAATAGCGGAGATAAGCGGGGAGGAGGAATAAGCCCGGTCGATAAGATTATCGATCGGCTTAGAGTTATCGAGGGCGTAAAGGTTAAGGCAGTCGGAATTATATTTATAAATTATATTTATAAACGAATCGGACTCCTTAATAGTATTAGGGGCGGTAGTAGCGTTAAGGTAGAGGGAGGTATTAAACTTAGACTTAGGGAGGATAACCTAATATCGATAGTTAATCCTCTCGTCGGCTCGGTCGGTAAGGGAGAGAGGGCGGGAGCCGGGCAGGCGGCTAAGGGCGTCGGGGAGAATAGCTTAAGAGCCGGGCTAAAAGACGATCTTAAAATTCAAACGACTAAGGAATTCAGCCTAGCGGGCCTATCGCTAGTTAAAGAGCTTCGTAGTTATAAAATACTAAAGATTCTTATAGTCTAAGGCTATCTTAAACTTAGGCAAGCCCTTAAGCTTAGGGCGCTACTCCTCGAGAGATTTTATAATCGCGAGGAGTTCCTTATCGTAGATCTCGTAATTACACTCTTAAGCGGAGTGCTTTAACGAGAAGAAAGCAATTAGATAGTAATAACTATCGTCGAGGAGCTATATTAGCATACCCCTAGCGGCTTAGTCGGAAGCATCTATTTAGACTACGGTCTTACGATAGGGGTCGAAGTATACGAGGACTTAGGCGGTAGTAAAAGCGTATTTAAAGGCGTCGAAGGCGTAAGCGTAGGCGGGAGACTAGATCTAAGGGGTAAAGTTCTTAGTAAGGGCGTTTAGAGGGTTCGTAAGCTTAGAAAAGCCGCGAATAAAACGCCGATAAAAATTATCGAATCTTAAGAAGCGCCGGAGGTCTTTAATAAAGGAGGGGGCAGGCTAGTCTAAGACTGTACGAACCTTATTAAGGTCTATACAAATGCCTTTATCTAAGATAATTAGGCCGAGGTACTTAGTTTTAGTAACGCAGAAGTTATACTTATCTACGTTAAGCTAAAGGCCGGCGGCATCGAGGCGCTTAAGAACCGCGTTAACGTAGGTCTAGTGCTCCTCCCGCGTCTTTAAGAAGATTAAGACGTCGTTTAGATAGGTAGAGCAGAACTCGTTAAGGATGCTATAAAGGGCTATATTAATAAAACTCTAGAAGTAGGATAGGGCGGCGGTAAGGCTAAAGGGGGTAATATAATACTCGAAAAGCCTATACTATATAGCGAACGCGGTCTTTTACTTATGCCCTTCGGTAATATAAAGGCGATTAAACGCTACGATAACGTCGATCTTAGTGAAAAACTTCGCCTTCCGGATATAGGCGAGAGTGTCGTAGATAAAGGGCAAGGGGAAACGGTTCTTAATTATAGCCTTATTTAAGCCGCGATAGTTAACGTAAAAACGGACGCCCCCGCCCGGCTTACGGACGAGTATAATAAGGGCAATAGCGGGAGAGGTAGAGCGGCGGATAAAGCCCTTCCTAAGCTGCTCGTTAACGTACGCGCGGACGATCTAGTTCTCGGCTTCGCTAAAGGGGCGAGGGTAGGTATAAGGAGGTTATATCCCCTCTTTAAGGTTGATTTAAGTATTAACGGTATGGTAAAGGGCGAGCTTATTAGCCTCGCTCTTAAGCTATATATAGATTATATCGTAGAGCTCCCTAAGGACCTTAGCCTAAAGCTCGTCGAGCGTATAAGGGACCTTCTCTTACTTCTTAAAGAACTTAGCGATATCGTCGGGGGAGATCTTATTAAAGCAGATCTTATTAAGGTAGTCGTCGATAAAGTCGTAAAGGCAGGGGTTAAGGCAGGCTTTCGCGTCTTCGGCATTTATATATCTAATTAAAACGGCCTAGTAGAGGTCCTTAGGAATATCCTAGTCGATAGGTAGTAGGGGCTCGGTAGGTAAAGGCTCGGCGGTAAGGGCTTTAATTAAGGTCTAAGAGGTCTAGACTTTAGGCTATCGGTAGAATATTACTATCGCGTCGACGTTAAGCATCCGGACGTTAAACGCCGAGTCGTCGGGGGACGAGAAGCGGAGGGGCTAAGGTCTAATAGTCTTGTAAATCGGCCGTAATATAGGGCGGCGGTAGCTAGCGGTCTTATAGACGGGACGGGGGCGGGGAGGTTAAACGTAGCGGCGAGGGTAAAAGGTAGCCGGGGAGTTAGAGTCGTAGCTAAAGTCGGAGTTAACGTCGTTAACCTAGCGGGAGGAGTCCGGATAGGCGGGTTTACCCGCGTCGGAAGCGTCCTTAAAAAACGTAAAGAAGGACGGGCTAAGGGATAAGGGAATAAACTTAAGAACGTCGCTAAAGCGGACGGAACGGATAAAGGCCGGAGGACGGGCTAGGGCCGGACGGGCGGGAATAAGGATCGTAGTGGCGGGAATAGAGATCGCAGCGGTAAGGGGCTCGCCCTCGTTATTAGAATCCTCGACGGAGGGACTAAAGGGAAACCCCCTTAAGGCAAAGGCAGGCAGGGGCGCGGTAAGGGGCTCGCCCCTATCGTTAAAGTCTTTAATAAAGGGGGCGGGGGGGAAACGAATTATATTTATTAATTATATTCCCTCTAAAATAGGGATAGGGGAAGCCGGGACGGGGCGGGTAGGGCGGGCAAGAGTAGCTAAAAGGCCTAGGATAAGATAAGGCTAGTAGTCTAAGAGATAGGAGGCTAGACAAAAGGGGGACTAAAAGAAAAGGGAGTTACCGCGCTAGCTAATAATAGGGTTATGCCGGCGCAGCTAGGAGAGGCTAAGAATAACCTTATAGCTAAGCTTCGTAAGAAAGAAGCAGATAGACTTAGTATAGGCGCTAATCTAGGAGACCGAAAAGGCGTAATAGGTGATAGAGCCGGACTCGCAATCGCTACTATTAGCGAGAGAAAGCCGGCGCGGGAATTAGAGTTAGCGGATAGGAAGGGCAAGGCGGTACGCGGTCTAAGCGTGCAGAAAGGCATATCCGGAATAGCCGGAGTCGACTAAAGCACTTATAATAGCATCGGCGGACATAAGGGATAAAGGCATAAGTAGAGCACGCGGTTGTATTCCTATAGGGAGGTAAAGATCCTCCCTAGTGTTAAACGAAGCTATAAACTTAGATACTATAAGCTCTATCGCGCGATAAGGCGAGGGAGCTACGTATTTCCTAAGGATAGGGAAGAGGTAGGGAGGTCGTCTACTTCGCCCTCGATAAAGCCCTACTTAATAGCGCGAACCTAATAGCGGGGGGGAGGGGGTTTAAGCAAGCGTAGGGTAGACGTACCGCTACTACGGCCGTAGCCGCGGCTAAAGCCGGAACCGGCGCCGGGACTAGCGCTAGGGTTAGCGCCGGGATTAGCACCGATACCCTTATTAAGGCAGGTCTAGGCGGTGTAGGTAGTAGTAGCCGGCTAGGCGTAGTAGAGGTAAAGACGGTTCTTAAACCGCCGTTGCTTCTTAGCGTTAGTAAGCCGGGCTTAGAATGCGTCGAGCTATATTAGGTTACCGGCAGGGGACGCGGGTAGGGCGGGTAAGGTAGGGCTAGTGCGAGCGGGGTTACGAGGCGGCTAGAGTTAAGAACGGGCCTTAACACGCTGCTAGTTGTCCTAGAGCGTAGAATATATCTTAGCCTAGGCCGTAAAGTTATTATAGGCCGGGCACTCGACCTATAGAGCGGCGGCGTTAGTAAGTTCGATAGAGACCTTTGAATAAAGGTAGGCGACGTAAGCGGTGCCGTCGAACGATAGGTCGGCTTAAAGCTAGGTAAACTTCGAATAGAAGTCCGGCTAAGAGATATTCTTTATCGATAAAGCGTTAAAGTCGGCCTCCGATTAAACGCGGGTAAAATTAGCACTAAAAATAAGGCTAAGGTCGTCGGTAAGGGCTTTAATAGTAGTATACTACTAATTAGCGAAAGACTTATTATCGAGGACGTCTTAAGGAACGCTAGCGATAATAGAGGCGGCCCGGCCGGTAAGTCGGCTAGCCGCGTAGAGAATGCGATCCTACTCTATAGGGTATAAGGCGGCGTCCTAATAGAGCTTAATAGTAAGGCCGTTGCGTTAGGTCTAAAAAGCCTCCTAACGTTACTTTTAGGTGCTAGAGTCGCCGGCGAATCTCTTAGGGTCGGCTATATAGGAACGGGTAGGGGTAGGGGCGGGTGTAGGGGTAGGGGCTTAATCCCGAGCCGTATCGCGTTCGGCTAAGACGAGGAGAGAGGACGTAGCGCGGTTAAGCTAACGCTAGAGATCGGCAGCGTGCTTTTAGGCAACGGCTGCGTGCTTTTAAGCGGCGAGTACTCCCGTATCTAACTTAACGTAAGCATTATTAAGGTAAGCGAGGGCCTCGATCTAAGGGGCGCGGAAGTTATAAGTAGCGTTAGCCTAAATATAGGCGAACGTGCTAAATATAGGCCGTTAGGCTCGAAGAAAGGCGGCGAGGCGGGGGTAGTAGGAAACGTACTTAGTCTAGGGCTCCGGGTTAGTAGGAGCCGGCGGTATAACGGCCGGGGTAGCGGACGGAGGATCGGCCTCTATACGGTTAGTTATCGTAGATTATAGGGCAATAGGATAGGATAAGGGTAGGGGAAGGGTAAGGAGGGAAATCTATATAATTCGCGTCGAGACGGCGTATCTACACTAGGAAAATTCTAATAATCGAGGAAAACTTAGTCGAAGGGGTCCGGCGAGGAGGCGGACTTACGTCGCGAAGAAGGGAGATTAGAAAAGAAAGGGGTAAGATAGCGAGATTATTAATTAAGGGCAATAGGATAAAATAGTAGATTAAACTATAAGAGAACGAGCTTTAGGGGGGGTATATAATTATTATTAATCTATAAAGGGACATAGCTATAGACTAGATCTAAATGTCTATATATACGATATAGAGGTTACGTAGGATAATATATAATATAACCTAATACTATAATAGAGTGTTATAAAAGCTATACGTTAATAATCGTCTTTCTTTAATAATTTATAAGTAGAAGTCCTTAAGGAGAAATTATTAAATCTTTAAGAGGGCAAATTAAGTTAATTTAGTCGTGTTATATTAATCTTATGTATGTAATTAAATGCTTCCTCCTTTCCCTTCCCTTTTATACGCCTAGGTTATACTAGTACGTTATATAACCCTCCTTTTTCCCCTTATTAAATAAGGGGGAGAAATGCTCCGCTAAAATCCTCCCTAGCGCCCTTCTATCTCTAATAAAGGCGCGACTAATGTCGGGGCTTTTTAGCCTTGCCTCCTCCTCTATGCTCTTACGTTTCGGGCATCTTTCCTATCCTAAGTGCTCGGTCTAGCTAAGTCTCGCTCGACCTCGTTATATATCTTAGTCTATGCTTCGACTCTTATAATCCCTAGGGGCATTAAGGAGATAAACTAATTCGCTCCCTCCTTTATCGCCTAGACCCTTTCGTACGGTTTAATTGCTTTGCCTAGTAATTCCTAGAGACCGAGGGTTATCGCTAGACCAGCCGTTCCTAATCGCCCTAAGCTATTATATCCCTACTTATCTTCGATATAGTTCTTATATATGCTTAACCCGTCGACACCTATAATAGGGACCTTAGCGATTCCTTTCTTAAAAGAGGTTATCCGGTTAAAGTCACTCCGTATTCCCTATCTACGTTTCTAAGGTATGCTTAGCTTCGCTAGTCCTAGCTTAGGAGGGATAGGTATCTCTGCTCGTAGGCTAGGTATAACAGCCGGTCGCGAGGTCGGGGCGATAACCTATATCCGTAGGGGTAAATCGATAACTAGCGTAGGTAGAGAAGCATAAGGTAGGCTAGCGAATTAGGCTCGAAAGGCGCTTCCTATACCGCTTAGTGTCCCGCTTAGTTTAGACAATAGGGATAAGTCCCTTAATATCGAAGCTTAAAGGGAGATAACACTTATAGCGAGTTCCTTAAGTCGTTCTCTCTATATCTAGCGTTTATTATAGAGGCTTTAGATCTCCCGAGGAATCTATAGGCGCTAGTCTACTGCTCGTCCTTAATATTAAAACTTAGTCACGAACTAGACATTAATTAGGTCGGGTCCGCTATAGATAAGCCTAAAATAGTTAAAGATCCTTACTATAAGGATTCCCTCGATAGGGCATAGTCCTCCTAGTAATATTAAGATTTAATCTTAATATACGTATTTAAATCCTCTTATCTAGGTCTTTAGTCGGTAGAGGGGTCTAAATCCAAGCAGGCTTAGGTCTTTAATCCCTAATTTATTTCCTGCTATAGCGCATAGGGTTATTATTATCCGTGCTAAGCTTGCTTCGTAAGTATCGGGTTTGTCTTTTAGGAAGAATCCCTAGTCCCTATAAGGGAATTCGGGGACCTAGTAGGGTTGCTCCTTTAAGAATTAGTTATATTATATAATCTTAACGCCTAGGTATACCTTTAGCAGGAACTTAAACGGGATCCCGATAAGGCCTCTTACCTAGTATTAGATTATCGTAAGGGTAAGATATCCGTATTCCTAACTGAGTTTTTGCTCTATCGTCGGGATGCTAGTAAAGGCGAATAAATACGGGTATCCCGTCTTATATAGCAGCTGCCGCTATACTTATAAGAACCTATATAGTCGAGGTCGTTGTCCTCTTCGTAAGGCGTTAAAGATAATAAGTTAGCTCTCTCGCCTATCCTATAAAACCCCGATCTAATGTATACTATCGTAGCCTTCGGCTTTAGTAAAGCATGCCGTGCCGACTATATAACGTCTTTTAAATGCAATATTCGCAGCATTAAAGGATAGCTAGCTAAACATTAGCATTTCCTCTCCCTCGTAAAGTCTATAGTAAAGGCCTAGGTTACGGTCTAGCGCGGCCTTTCTTAAGACCTAGTTCTCGTCTATATAGATTGTCATAGGTTGGTCTATTATAGCTACCGTACCTTCTACCCCTTTAGTAATAACTTATAGCATCGTAGTTAAACCACCGTCTTCGGCCTATTCTTTTCGGCTTACTTATATAAGGAAAATATATACCTTATTTATATATTAATACTAACGGCTTTTGCTCTTATAAAACCTATTTATTAAGGATATAAACTAGTAGGTCTTCTCTACTTCCTCTTGGGTTATTTTATAGTCGCTCTTAGCTTACCGTAGTCGCGCCGGCTAATTTTATCTATATAGGAACTACATTAGTTAACTCCCGTTATAGGCTTTAACTCTTATCTAATCGACTATTATTTCTTCGTCGGGCCTATAATGCTTTTCTACGGCTCCCTTAATATAGACTTTCCTATAGACGCCTTTAAGAGGCATTCTAATATCTCCTATTAGCCTTCTATAGAAGGTAGTCGCTATATTCGAAAGCTTATTAGCTTTGCCTAAGGCTGCTACGTACTAGTCTATCGCTTTTCGTCGATTAAATAGTCTATATTGCATAAGGAAGAAAGCGGGTATACGTAGGTAGAACAAGGGTTTTCTCGTAAGGAGTGCCTTTTAAAGCGCGCGTTATCTTCTAAGGTATTAGGCTAAAAGCTTTACTATATAGGCTTAGTGGCTAATCGTTCTATCGTCTATAATCCTTTAAATCCCTTTCTTTTCCTTAATTTATCCGCAATTAGTCTTTATCCAATCTTTATTTTCCCTACCCTTAGGCTTATCCGATCGCAATTTTTCCCTCTTTTATTTCTTCTTCCTTCCTTTATTAAAGCATCCTTATTTTCGCGACTATGCCTATCGACGTATCTTCTTTAAAGGCCGAAGGCCTTCTAGATATCCTTAAGCTTTCCCTTACCTCTCTTAAACCCGAAGATTTCTTAATAAGCGTTCTTTTATCATAGAACTATCGTATAATAATCTTTCCGCGACGCCTTAAGTATTTTATAGTAACGAACTATTTAATCCTTTAAGTCTTAGTCGTCTGCTAATTCGTAGTTGCAATAGATTTATAGTTGCCTAAGAACGTTTATCCGCGGCGGTTATAACCTTAGACACTAGGGCTTCCCGATCTATATTAAGGTCGTTATTCGCCTTAAGATCCTAAGTTAAGCGCCGGACTTCGTTAAATCGGATGCGAAAGGTAGGAAGCCTTTAGAGTACCTCCTTAACACCTTCCTTAGACCTTAGGATCGGGCCTTATATAAGAATCTTATTAAACGTCGTTATATCGTCTATATTCCGGCCGAGGTAGCCTATCTACGCGGATTTTTCTTTTCCTAGCTTTCGGGAAAGAGGCCTAAGTATATACAGGCTTTCCTTATATCGTTATTTAGGACTAAGAACTCTCGTATATATAATAAGTGTTTATTAATATATTAATCGATAATTACCTCTACGAACGAATACGTAATATTTCCCTTTTACGAATATATCTCTTTAGAGGGCGCATTAAGTAGTTCTTGCTTAAACTAAATATAGAGTGCGTCGAAGGCTCTTACTTATAGCTAGCGGCTTTTGCCTAAGTACCGGGGTAGAAACGGGGATAGTAACTCTTCCCGTCTTACGGGAAGAGAAGAGTGCAACCTTCCTAAAGGCAGCGGGCTAATATACTACCCGGAGTACCTAAGCGACTAGAACGCTCTTCGTCTTTTATTTAACAATCCGGACCTATTTAGGCAGGCTATAAACTTAGAGGAGGCTAACGGTTAAGGTAAAAGGACGCCCGCGACTCCCTTTAAACGTCTAAGGGGAATAGGCTCCTTAAACCTTAGCTAAGGTCTCGTCGATGCTCCCGGTCGGTTCGTTATTTTTCGTTTTTCGGGTTTTTCGCCTTTTATATTGCTTCTATAGGAACCTCCTCTATAACTAAGAAAGGACGTCCTCGTCCGATCTTAGTTGCTATAGTCTCTCTACTCCTTTATAATTAAATGCTTTAGAGCTCTTACGTATAGATCCCTCTTATCTTTCGTAAGCTAGGGAAGTCGTACTTCGATCCTTTAGTTAGGTCTCTTTTTCTACGTTCTTATATAATTATCTTAGTGTCCTTAGTCCTAATCTTATGTTTCTTTATTTCGGGGTCTTAATATTATTTAATCTAATGCTTCTCTACTAGGTAAGAGAAGTAGGTCGTCTATATCGTCCGTCTATTCGTCTTGTCTTTTCCTCCCTAAGTCTAATTTATCCTATAGTAGCTATCCGTCCGTAGATAAAGACTACTATCCTATCTCGTCCTTTACGAATTTCTTTAAGTGCTCGCTAGGTATCGTTTTATTAAGTATTATACCGTCGAGTGTCTTAATCCTATAGCTCCCGGCTACCTTCGCATAGGAGACTAGTCGGAATAGGCCTAACCACCTTATCTAGTGTTTAGCTTACCTCCTTAGGTTATTTAATCTTCTAACATTAAATAAGAGGACTAAGTCGCTAGGTCGTAATTCGTCCTTACGCATTATATATTTATTCGCCTCGTTAATCTAGATAGTAAATCGTTTCCTATATTCTTCGACTCTTTCTTATGCTTTAGCTACGTCTTTCCCCTTTCTTTTAAGCACTCGCAAGCGTGCTTTAAATAAGGACTCCTCCGTAGTAATCTTATCCTAGTCGATAAGTCGCTAGGTCGGGTGTTCTACTTTAAGAGGTAAAATAGGATCCTAACCGTAGATTAAATAGAAAGCCGATATGCTATATAAATTTCGGATAGCGGTGCGGTCTATAAGAATAGCTTAGTGTAGGTATTTTAGCTATTTTCCTCTTTTATTAGCTATCTTCGCAAGGGCTAATATTAACCTTTAATAGCCGTATTCGACGACTGCGTTAGCTTTCGGGTTATAAGCAGAGGTCTATATAACTTTTAAGCTAAGGTCTTTAAGAATAAACTTAAAATCCTGTTTTATCTCCGGTCCTCTATTAATTATAGCGTAGAGCATTACGCTATACCTATAAATTAAGGATAAAGCAAACTTCGTTATAGCTCTAGCCGTGATTTCCTTTACTAGCATTACTTCGACCTATTTAGTAAGGTTATCTTAGGCTTTTATTAAATAAGCGTATCTATAGTCTAAGGGCATATACTAGCTGTTAAAGTAAATCTTGCTTATTAAGTGGCTAGGAGCTATAGGCATAGACAATTCCCTTAGTCTTATAGGCGCAAAGCTCTAGCAATCCTTATATATCGATATAGCCGCACACACGTCGTTTTAGAGAGAAGTCTACTAATATCTACTATGAATATAGTCGTAGGTGACTTATCGTCCCTTATAACCTATCTGCATATAATATTTCGTTATAATTCGTCGTTGCTTAGCTTAGTCGGAGACTACTAATATAGGTCCTCGGTCTATCTATCTTAGTAGTCGCTAGAGTCTTCCGTCTTTAATGCAGTAGTTTAGGCTTCTTATATATAGTCTCCTATAAGCTTATTTATTATAATTAATTAGTCTCTTTATCGTTAAAAGGAACTCTATAACTATTTATAGTTTAGGGGAATGTCGAGGTCCTTCTAGATAAACTATATTAAGATATAAATCGACGAAGTCTTTAATATCGCCTTTAAATATTTTATTAACGATATTAGAGGGTCCTTCTAGCTTTTATAAGAGCCTATTAGCAACGCTATTCTTTTTCCCGACTATATATCGGACCGTAAAGTCGAAGAGGAAAATATAACTAATCTAGCGGGTGACTAACGCTCTAGGCATATCTTTAATAGCGCCTTTTAATTAATTAACTAAGACCTTTGCATTAGTCTTAAGGATAAAATGCACGCCGTAAATATACATTTTAAGCCGTCGTAGAGCGTAAAGACTAGCTCTATACTCTCTTTTCGTAGTATCGTATTTTGCTTCGGCGTTATTCTATATGCCGCTCTCGTACCGGACTAGTCTTCGTTTTCTATCGACAATTTGCATTAAAACAGCTCCTTAACTAATAAGGCTAGCGTTGCATATAAGGATAATTTCTCCTCTATTTAGTCCGATGTCTAAGGACACTAAGAACATAGGATCTATAATAGCATCCTTTAGCGCCTCTATCGCTAGGTTCTATAGTTTGCCCTAATCCTATAGTGCTTCTTTTCTTAAGAGGTCGGTTAAAGGCTTTACTATAATAGCGAACTATTTAATCTATATTCGGTAGTATCCTATAATGCTAAGGAAGGCTCGTATATGCGTCGTATTATAGCATTTAGTCTATTCTTTAATCTTAATAACCTTTGCCTCCCTAGGACTTCTTCCGTTCGTCCTATAAATATAACCTACGATCTTAGTCGCTTTTTAACAATACTTAGATTTTCCTCCGGCTATTATATAGCCTAATAGTTCGATATTAACGAGGACTTAGTCTAGGTTAATAAAGTGCTTAAAAACATACCTTCTAACTCTAGGGGCAACTTCCTCGTCGTTATAGGTAGTCTCTAGTCCCTTAACCCCTATATCGTCTACGAAGTTCTTACTAATATTAGGGAATAAGTCTCTAAGGATTCTCTATATAATTCGGGTGAATTATCCTACTAAATTAGTAGCTCCCTATAGCAGCGTGTATATACGTAGAGTGCCTAAAGGGGTAGTAAAGGTAGTTATATCTCGGCTTTTAATGTTAAAGGGCACTTAATTATAACTAAAGAATAGGTCTAGCAGCGATAGGATCTTATACATCGAGAAGTAGTCGCTAAATTCATCCGTACTTAGAGGAGGATTAGCGTCCCTAATTATAACCGTATTTGCTTAGGTAATTGAATTAATTAGTCGTAGGCCTCTGTCTTTCTTTACAATAAGGAAGAAGGGGTTCCTATACGCTCTATAGCTCTCTTTAAGGACACCGCTTTTTAGTCTAACCCGTAGGATGTCGATAACCTTCTTTTCTATTGCCCTTAGGATCGGGATTATCGATGCTTACTATACGTTATATTCTATTATCTTAATAATCTAAGAAGGAGCGACTAGCGGATCTACCTTACCTCTTTCCGTAAAGTTCTATAATAGTACGGCTTCCCTATTAAATATAATTTAATCGAAGATAGCAATTTCTTATTTCGTTAGAAGGTCGTTAAATTGCTTATAAATGTCTTTAAGTCGTTCTAGCGTAAGCCTCGTCCCTTTTTCTATATTAGAAAACTTTCCCGTTATTTAATTATAGTATCTAGCGTTCTTAATTTTGTTTTTAGCTTCTTCCTACTTAATTTTTCTCTAATTAGTATCACCCGTCGGAACTATCCCGTTAGACGGAATATTATCTAAGGGCTTAATTTTATCGCTTTTTCTTTTAAATATCGTATTAACCCGTATATCGTATATCTTTATAGGCTTCTTATTTCTAGTCTATACCTAAATCTTCTGCATTTTCCGGAATTTCCTTTATGTCTTTCTTATAGTCTTTCTTAGCTCTATAGTCGTCTCGTTTATTATTACTTTTAGGATTTCCTTAGCGGTTTCCGATCTAATTAAGAGAATAGCTTAATCTTCCTTATTAGTAATAAGTTACTGCCTAATTAGAGCTTATAACGTAGGTATAGGTGTCTATCACCGTATCCCTCCTCTATAACTAAGAATCTCGCCTCTTAGCGAGGTAAGGATAGTCGGCGAAGATTAAATTAGATAGGAAACCGTTAACCGTTAATAGGTCTATATAGATATATAATTCGAATCATAAGAAATAGGAGAAAAAAATTTCGCATCCTTATATTCGGGAATACCTTCTGCGTTAGAATCCTTATCGTTATTAATATCTTTATCTTCGGGAGCACTTTTTACGTCGGAATCCTTATCGTCGTTAATATCTTTATCTTCGGGAGCACCTTCTGCGTCGGAATCCTTATTGTCGTTAATATCTTTATCTTCGGGAGCACCTTCTATATCGGAATCCTTATCGTTATTAGTAAAAGCGGCCGGTCGGAACTTATTATATCGTCCGTTAGTTATAATAACATTTATCTAGATAACCTTCTTATTAGCTACGGAAGAAACCTCCTATTTAATAACGCCGGCCGTAAGAGCGATAATTCTAACTATTCCTATCTAATACCTAATATATATGTCTCTATTCTTCGGAGTATAATTAAATATCGCCCGGGCCGTCTAGATAAACGGTATGCCTAAAATAAAAGGAACGAGAATATAGTTTAGTATAATAAAGAACGTGATTAGCATTTACGCTAAGCCTATATGCAACTCTATCTCGACCTCCCTAACTATTTCGATAGCCGCGCTAGAGTATAACTTAGTCGTCGCTTTCGTTATGCTAATCTTTAAGCCGTAGGATTATACGTAGTGCTTGCTAATAAGATTACCTTTAGACCTAGTGTCTAAAAGTGCACTAAAGGGCCTTAATTTTCTTCCTCCTAGCCTAATTTAAATATATAGTAAGTCTTACATCTGCTTTAGCAGACGGTAGGGAGTTATTATACTAGTCGCATTAGCTACGAAGGTCTATTGCGCTAACGTAGTCTCGTTAGGCTCCGGTAAGTCGTCTATTAGCAAATAGACTTTATTTATTATATAGTTATCGTCGTAGGCGTAATCTAGATCGTTGTCTTCTAGGCTAAACGTCTCCTCGTAGCTAAGGAGAAGGTCTAACACGTTAGACGTCTCTAATAGCGGTGCTATAAAAGTCGCCGAGGATAGCGCGGGGAAGGAAGGCGATAAGGGCGGCCGAGGATAGTCCTATAAACTTATATTAGTCTATATCGTAAGCGCGTCTGTATTAGGCCGAGGGCCTACCGTAAGCTCGAGCCTAGCCTCTTTAATAGTCTCGAAGATTAGGTCGTCTAGGTCGACGCGGTCTTATAGGCTCTAAGAGACCTAGTCTATTAAGTCGCATAAATATCTTCTCTACGCATATACTATAACTATATTAACGGTGTCTAAAGTATATACGCTTGCCGCGTCGGTTATAAGGGTGGTAGTCTCTAAATCTTCCTCTTAAACTAAAGTCGTTGTATATAGCGTCTAAAGACGTTATACGCATTAGCTATAG
Organism: Ophiocordyceps sinensis; assembly: GCA_012934285.1. NCBI lineage: Eukaryota > Fungi > Ascomycota > Sordariomycetes > Hypocreales > Ophiocordycipitaceae > Ophiocordyceps > Ophiocordyceps sinensis. The sequence goes on along the minus strand of JAAVMX010000006.1, from coordinate 3,655,518 downwards.
AGTCGGGCGTCGTCTTACGGGGATGCGTAGGCGCTAGTCCCTTCTTCTTCGTCCGCCTCTATCGTAGTTCCTATTAAGTTAAGGTTAACACTTCTATTTAGCAAGCGCAAGGCGAACAATAAGTCTATTTAATCGAGAAAAGAGGCTTTTAATACTATAAGAGGTTCTTAGTATATAGGATCAAATAGTTAAGGTTAGTAATAAGATAAAGATAGCAGTCTAAATATAGTTATTCTATCGTAGTCGTCTTAAGGTTTAACTATAGGAATTAGGTGCGTAATAGAAGGCGTATTTATTAATATAGTCGGGTTAATAGTCCCTATATAGAAACACGCAAGCCGACTATTAAACTCGTCTATTATAGCTTTCTACCGCGTTATATACTCGTCCTATCTACTTTAAGGTAGTTCCTTCCCTTTTCCTTTAGCCTTAGAGTCGTCCTCGATAGGGAATTTACCGATAAGTCTCCGTTATAGCTAGCTATCGCCTTAGTCGACTATACGCACGTTGACTTTTATCGACCCCTCGTGGTTAGTACACTAATATATCTTTTAGTCCGGCATCTCTTTATCGTAGAGTAGGCATATAATAGCTTTAGGCTCGATCTAGTATTCTCCGATAGGCTCTTTAAGATGCACTACCGTTATAGACAGCTTTTCTTATAGGTGACCTAGAAGGTCTAATCCTTCCTCCTCCTCGTCGTCGGTTAGGATTTCAACGGCGACTGCCCTTAAAATAGGGGGAGAAGTGGCTAGCTCTTTAGGGTATTAGAATTACGTAGTCTTAATGCCTTAGGCTTTATCGATGCATTTTACGCCTAATTTAGAACTAACTAAGGGCAAAAACTTAACTAGGGTCTATAGGGAGATTAGTATCTTCTTTAATATAATATTATAGACGATCTCGTCCGTTATAATATCGAACTTCTTTCTAGGTTCCGTCCTATGTTTATAATAGACTAAAGTCTTAACGGGGATAGTCTTTATAGTCGCATCCTCCTAAGAGTCTATATTATCTCTATCGACTCGTCGTCTTTTTGCCTCTTAGGCATTAACTTATATAGTCGAATAGAGTATTTAATTATCCGTCCCTCCTTCCTTCTAAGGCACTTAGAATCGAATTATAAAGGTCTTAATCGCGACGTCGGTCCCGATAAGGTCGCGAGGTTTCTACTCCTAAGGATAAGAGTATTTCTAAAAGGCATCTATCGTAGTGATTTCTTTCTCATTTACTATCTAATCCTAGCAAGAAGGCGTAGATAACGCTTTAACTTAGGCAATTAGTAGAGTTATAAAGCATCTAGGCTATACGTTAGCCTAATAAACGATAAGCCTCTAAATGTAAGATCTAGGCCTCGTATACTTACTAGCTAATATAGGAGGAATCGGGCTTATATCTTTCGGTCTTTTAAGGGCGAGAACTCCTAAGGAAGAATTATAGGTAATAACGCCGGCTATATAATTAGCTTAGAGCGTAAGACATTAGTCCGGGTAGTGTTTAGGTTCTCCGTAGTAGAAGCACCTTTAGGTCCTAACGAAGTTTACGTAGAACTTATCGTTCGTCGGCTAATTCAATCTAAGGGTATTCGTCGTGCTAGAGTAGTAACCACCTCTTTCTCGACTACTAAAACCGACGCGGCGTAATTCCCTCTCTATACGGTTTATAAGAGCTTTATTCTAGCGGTTTAAGTTAATAGTTATATCCTAAAAGGCCTTAGTTAAGTCTTATATCGGCTAGTAAATGTCTTCCTTCTTAGTAATGTCTTCCGTAGAGGTAGTAGCTTTTTCCTTAGGCGGTTTAGCATTAGGCTTATCGGTAGGAAGCTCTATTATGCCTACCTCCTTATCTTTAAGGGAAGTCGCTTACTCTTCCTCGGTCTGCCTAAGCTTTTAATTATATACCTTTAAAGCTATATCCCGTCTTTTAACGTCCTATCGTAGGGCTAAGTAACTATTAATTAGGTTAATAATATCTTCGTAGGGCAACCTTAAGAGAGTATCCGAAGTTATCTTATTACGTTTAAGGATGCTAATAATTAAATCTCTAGGCATAGCGCGGTAGATAAAATACGATTGCGTAGTAGCCTAAGTCTATCCATTAGGTTAGGCCTTACGCTAAAGGTACGAGTAGAGGCTAAGCTATTCTATAACCTTAGAGACGGACAAAGGTCTCTTTGTGTTATAATAGTTAGTCGATCGTTAGCGGTCTCGAGTTGCTTAATATCGTATGCGTAATAGTATTTAAGAAGTCGTTTCTTTACCTTATCCTATAGAAGACCGTCGGTAAGGATCTTTACGGTCGGAGCTTATTTAGCAAAGACGTAGCCCTTAAGCTAATCGATCTTCTCGTCCTCGTAAACCCTATTAAAACGCATCTCTTTCTTAAATTTCTTAATAAACTTTATTACGTTCTTACCGTTAAACTTACTAATAGGGGGAAGCTTCCCCTACCGTAATATTCTAAAGAGACCGTTATTCTACTAGGCAATTGTCTCACCTATAACTATAGACAGCTCGTTAATCCCGAGCATAGGCTACTATATAGCAGCCTTACCCTTTAAGGTAGGGTAGTCTCTAAAGGTCGACGATGTCTCTCCTATAGCGGGAAGCCCCTACTAGGCAAAAGTCGTGTTAGATATCTCGGATATATTAATATTATTATTATCTTTATCGTTTATCGTATCTTATATATATATTTCTGATTTTTCTTATAAAGTAATGCTTTTTAAATCCGGTCGTTGTTTTCTTTCTTCTTTCTTATTTATATGTGTGTGTGCGTGTATGTATATATTCTTCTTTATTTAATCTAGGCATTCTAGTCTTCTTATAATAGTTAGAAGCTCTCCTTTACATAGTATAATTATATAAAGTATAGCTATCGAAAGAGTTATAATAGAGTCTTCGGTTATCTTCTAAGTTACTATTACTAATATATAAAGAATTATAAAGTTATAGTAAGGTATAAGGTTTCTATTTATACGTAGGGCAATTCTAATAGGGCAAATCTAGGAGGATTAAGTAGAGTTATAGTCCGGATTTATTAAAGGAGTTATCCTACTTCGCTTTCTAGGTCGGACCCGACGGGCTCTAAGTCGACGACCTTTAGCAGGAATACGCTCCTAGGAATAGGTAGTCTAAGCTCCCCTACCGTTACCGTTTATTCCAGCTGTCTCCCTCTTTTCCTAATATAAGGGATTATAACGCAGCTACCCGCGCAACTATAGAGCCGGGAGATAGGGATATATACACGATAGATAATACATTTTAGCTCGGGGACTATTCGGCTATTAGTCGCTAACTAGTCCCCGACAACCCCTCTCGAGGCCTAAGGGTATATCCCTAAGGCCCCGATATATCTTAGAAGAGGGGCAAGCTTTAGTCTTACTATAAAAGGGCAACCGTATTATAATAAAGGATTATTCGTACTTTTAACTATCGTTCCTACCTTCCTAAACGTGCCTTTAGTCTATCTTCTTATAATTTCTAAAGCTTCTCTTTTTTAGTTACCTAAGAGCGATAGCGCTACGTAGCAGGCGCGTTTCCGGACGTATAAGCCGCGTAGGCCGAATAGGTTATAGTAGCTATCGAGTCGCTAGCCTATCGCCGTTACCTCGCGTAACGGAACTAATATTAGAAGATAAACACACTAACTTATATAAGGGCTATAACGAGCGTCTTAAGACGCTGTTACTATTTTTTTCGCTACCTAAGGGGGCCCGATCTATCCCCTCGCGAAGTTAAACGTAAGCCGGCCCTTTACGACCTACCCCTCCGCGTATAGATGTCTTTATAGCCCTTTAGGCAAAAGCTGTAGAGCTAGAGGAGGAGAAAGGATTAAGAGATAGGATTGCGGATCTTCGAGAGGAATTTTCGCAGTAGGGTAACTTATTCAGCAGGGACTTATATAAACGTCGCCGATAGTTAACCGAATTAAGGGAGAGTTATAGTAGGGAAATTAAAATAAAAACCATTCCTTAGTTATTATAACCGACTAACCCTCGAAAACGTCTCGATTAGATTAGCGATCTTAAGGATGCCTTTATCGCTGCCTTACGTCGTTTTAAGCATAATAAGAATAAAATCTTATATACCCTTAACTATATATACGTAGACTATAAGGCGAGATAGAGGCGATACTTTAACGAAAAGCTCCTTATAGAGAGGGAATCGCTTCGCACTAACTAAGATAATTTTCGTAATTAGACCTTAATTTTAATTAAAGATGCTACTAATTGCGAGACTCTCTTAGCTATATTACTATAGGAAGCACGCTAACGAGAGGGTTAATCCCCCCTCGATTTTAGTCTTTATTTAGATTCCCTTAAGCAATACCTAAAACGTCCGCTAGAAAAAACTTATATCTTTTCCTTTTTTATAAAGTTACGTCCCGATCTTTAGGACTAAATCTCCCTTTATTTAGCGTCTATTTAAGATAATATTCGTAAGGAGATAGTCTAACTCGCTTAACGCTTCTAAGATGCTTTAGGGAATAAGAAGCGCCTTATAAAGCTAACTAACGACTAGTCGACCTTAACTTAAGGGGCAAGAGGCTCCCGTTTGATAGGCTATCGCCGACGTAAAGGCCGAAATAGATCTACTAATAACTATTAAGATTCCGACGCCGCTAGATCGACCTCGAATAGCCGTAGAAACGGTCGTAGCAACGGTCGTAGGAACGGCTAAGAAAATTGTTGCAATAGTCGCAACGGTAGGAATAGATATAGTAAGAATAGCCGTAGTAATAATCGGGGAGGAAATTCGTATAGAAACGGCGAAAGCTAATCCGGCATAGTTATTTATTAGTATTATAAGAAACTAGGCTATATATAAGCCGATTACTAGGCGATAGCGAAAGCTAACCGAGCCGTAGCCGATTTAAAGACAATAAAGAAGGAGGGAAACGCCTAAAAGTTAAAGTAAATGCCTCTCCTTTAACTAAGCTATAGGTAGAGGTAGTTAAGAGACTATATACTACTAGAAAACTACTAAGGCGAATACTTTATAAAATTATCGTTAATCTCGATTACGGTAGTAAAGTAGACTTAGTGAATGTAAATTTTGCTTAAAAATAAGGACTACGATAGCTTCCTTTATTAACCCTTAGATTAAAGGTAGTCGGGAATACGCTTATAAGACGATATAAAGTCTAGGAAGTTTCTATCTAAGTCTAAGACAATCGCTATAGGGAAAAGACAGTCATTCGCCCTTATATTAGCGTCGATAACGGATTAAAACCCGACGACGCATTAGTTTTACTTAGTATACCCGCACTTTCTTAGGAATATATTTATCCTATACCTTTTAAGCGCGCTTAGTGGTTTAAACACTAACTTTCTAAGGTATTATTACGCTAACTATAGAAATTTTTGCATAAGTATTGGAATAAGGCATAGGTCTATATAGTTACACTAGACCTAAATTTTATGCTATTTCCCGATAAAGATAATAACTCGGCGAACCCCGAGCTAATAAGGGAGGAAATACCGGCGACTCTTTTAGACTTTAAAGACGTGTTTTCCAAGCATAAGGCCGATTTATTACTAAGGAAGAAGGGCACCGATTATGCGATTAACCTATTGCCTAACTCTAAGCCGCCTTTTAGACCTATCTACCCTCTTTCTTAATCCGAACTTTAGGTTCTAAAGGAGTGGTTAGATTAGTCCCTTAAGCGTAGCATTATTCGGAAATCTAAGAGTTCGGCCGGGGCTCCTATCCTTTTTATGCCTAAGAAAGACAGCACTTTACGCCTTTATATAGACTACCGGGGGGTTAATAGCATTACCGATAAGAATCGCTACCTACTCCCCCTTATTTTAGAGATTATAGACCGTTGTTAAAGTGCTAAATACTTTTCGAAGATTAACCTAAAAAACGCATACTAACGCATCCGGATTAAGGGAGGGGATAAATAGAAGATAGCCTTTCGTACTCGCTATAGTTATTATAAGTATTTATTATTACCGTTTAGATTAACTAACGCCCTTACTATATTTTAGTTATATATTAACTAAGCTCTTAAAGGCCTTATAGATACTATTTGCGTCGTCTACCTTAATGACATTTTAATCTTTTCTAAGACCTACGAAGAGCATATAGAATACTTACGATAAGTCCTCGAACGACTAAGGAATACCGAGCTATTCGCTAATTTATCGAAGTGTATTTTCTATAAGCAGTCTTTAGAGTTTTTAGGATTTATCTTATCTATTAACGGAGTTATAATAGACTTAGCCTGCGTTAAGGCTATTATAAATTAGGAAGAACCTCGTTCTTTCTATAATGTTTAAGTTTTTCTCGGTTTTATAAATTATTACCGACGATTTATTTTAGGATACTTTAGTATTATTGCCCCTCTTACTACGTTATTAAAGGGGAGCGTTAAGGAAAGAAAGCCCGGACGAGTATAGCTAAACACTAGCGAATTAATAGCGTTTTACGCCGTAAAGAACGCCTTTATAATAGCCTTACTTCTCCGATACTTCGACCTTTAAAGACCGATTCGCATTAAGACTAATGCTTTAATTTTCGCAATAGCTAGCATTCTTTAGTAGCCCGATAATAAAGGCTACTATTATCCGATTGCTTTCTAGTTATAGAAGTTTACTAGCCTTAAGCTTAACTACGGCACCTTTAATTAAGAGATATTTACTATCGTTAAGTTATTTAAACACTAGCGACACTACGTTAAAAGGGCGGCGAATACCGTTAAAGTTTTATTAGATTACTAAAACCTTTAAGGCTTTATAAAGTAAGTATCCTTTAATAGAAGATAAGCACGTTAGTATATATACCTAGCTCCTTTCGATTTTACGATTAAATACTAAGCCGGTAAATTAAATCCTACTAATGCTTTATTAAGGAAGCTAGAATTTATAGGCGAAGCCCTACCGTCTATAAAGCTACTCCCGGAACTATAATAGAAGTTAGTAGTTATTCGGCAGGTGTATATAACTATAGATTCTTTATAGAGTGACTTAGAGACGAGTTCTTAGGTCTCTACTGTCTTTAAGCTTAACGAGATATCTTTACGTAACGAAAATACATAAGCTCTCTAAGATTCGATCGCTTAGCATTTAGGAACGAGTCCCGCTAAGTTAGCTACCTAGGTTAAAGATATCGTTAGTTATAAATAACGGTATTAAAGACAATTAGCTAAGTTAGCAGCTCGTTGTAAAAGGGTCTATAAGAGCAATGTCTCTAAGCCCTTTTTTAAGCTCCTTAAGAGGACTTAAGCGGAAGATCCATAGACTATATAGCGAGTGTAGGCCGAAAGTACCCTAAAAGAGGGGTAAGTCCTTAGTTATTAAGCCTAGACGGACTTATTTTACATTCGGGAAAAATCGTAGTGCTTATAGAGGTTGCCTTAAGGTAAGAGCTTATTTAGCTCTACTACGACGATCCCTTTATAGGATACTTCGGAATAGCCCGTACGAAAGACCTCTTATCCTAGAAATTCTTTTAGGAAGGAATACCTCGTAATATAAACAGCTATATGCGTTTATATTATATCTATTAAAGCGCCGTTCTAAAGCGGCATCGCCTATATAGCGCCCTTAAGTCGCTGCTTATTCCTATAAGACCTTAGGAAGAAGTCTCTATAGACTTTACTACCGGTTTTCCGGAGTTATAGTTCGATAGTAGAGAAGTTAACGCAATATTAGTAATCGTTAATCGATATACTAAATATAGCGTATTTCTCGCGGTCTTTAAGACAATAATAGCGCTTAAGTTAGCTAAGGCTTTTTATTATAAGATTTAGCTTATCTATAGAGTACCGAAAGGCATTATTTCCGATAGAGGATCTCTATTTACTAGTAAGTTTTAGTTAGACCTCTATTATATATTATAGATAAAACGTAGGTTATCGATAGCCTTTTACCTATAAACCGACGGTTAGACTAAACGGGTGAATTAGATACTATAATACTACCTTCGGTATTATACGAATGCCGAATAGAATAAGTAGCCTAGACTACTACGAGAGGCTTAGTTCGCTTATAATAATGCGAAGAATGCAACTATAGGCTTTTCGCCTAATAAGGCATTATTTAGATACTAACTAAACTACTATATCTACCTTACGGACGATGCTACTAGTAGGGGAGTGCCCGAAGCGAGAGCTTATATTAGCAAATTAGCAGACTTAAGGAAAAAGCTAGAGACTTATTAGCGATAAGCTATCGAGTCGCAAAAGAAATTCTATAACCTCTATTATAAGCTACTTACCCTTAAGGTTAAGGACCTAGTAGGACTCTCTACGAAGAACTTACGCCTTAAGGACTAAAGAAGGAAGTTATTACTTAAATACATTAGACCTTTTAGGGTCCTTTAAGCTATTAGCAAGCAGGCGTACCGCCTAGCCCTACTAGAGAAATACGACCGGCTTTATAATGTATTTTATATTAGTCTTCTTAAGCCGTAGATAGAAAGAGCTACTAACTAACACCCCGGCGAATTACTACCGATGCCTAACCTCGACGATGCCGAAGGAGAATAGTCGGTCTAGCAAATTTAGGACTATAAGAAGAAAAGAAGCGTTACCTACTACTTAGTGAAATAGGAAGGTTAGCTAGCCGAATACAACGAGTAGGTTGCTTAGGACGATATAGCGAATGCCTAGGAACTTATTAACGAATACTTAGAGATATAGCTAAAGAAACAGCGGAAATTACGCATTACGAAATAACTTCTTTTTAGCTTACCCTAACTTTTCTATTCCTTCTCCGTGTTTCTCCCGCCACTTCGCCCTTATTCCTCGATATCTATACGGCGGAAGTCTCTTACTTCTATCTCGCTAATAAACTTAGAAATAACTAAAAGACGCTTTCCTTATTCGCCCCGCCCTCGTCGGCCACTCTCTTTAATTACTTTATATAAGTCGTCGTACGTATGTTCTTAGGCTATACGCTATAGGGTAAAACCCGCGTCTTTAATTCGCAAACAGAGCTTTTAGTCCCTATTCTAGCTTATAGCCTTACGTTAGTCTTACGACGCGTGCCGATATTTAAGACGTTGTTTAGTATAAAAACGTTCTATACCTAATACTCCTTATTCCTCCCTATAAGCTATTATAGCGGCTAAAAAGGATATATAAACTTAATAAAAGATTAAATTAATCTTTTTTTTTCGGTTTCGTCGTAAGTAATCTATAGCTCGACAATTTTCGTCCGAATCCCGTATAAATCGGCTATATCCTTAGATATTATCGCAAGCACCTATAATTTTATTAGCGATTCTATCCTAACTTAAGGGGGAACGAGAGACTTACCGATTTATAAAGATTACTACGTAAGTTATACTAAATATACTTACTTAATCGTATATCTTTTTAGATATAAGAGAGTTTAACTATTCTACTATTATTCTTATAATCACCGAACCCTTATATACTGCTATTTAAGCACTTAATATAGTATAACTCGGTTACTTAGCACCTTTTCTTATAGCGACTTTCTATAGTTACGGCCTTCTTAGCCTTTTTCTTTAGCGATATTCTTTTTTAGAGGTTCTTTATATCGATAGTGTCTCTTTAGGCATTCGCCTTTATTTCCTCCTTTCTATCGTCCTTACTAAACAACGAGAATATTTCGGAATCTATAAGCATCGGCGTTATACGCTTAATAGTAGCCTAACCTTCCTAAGACTCTACTATAATAGGTTTCTTTATGCTTATAAAAGTCCTTTAAATAACTAACGAAATAGTAGATCGTCGACTTCTCCTTCTAATAATAATATCGATTAGTTTAATATACTTAGGATATTCTTATCTACGAGGAGTCGTTATAATAGTATTGTTTTCTCTCCGGTAGGAGTCCTCTCTATACGCTCCTTCTTTAGCGTTATCTCTTCCTTAACTATCGCTACGGCATCCGTAATTAATACTTTAGTCGCCGATAACTCTAGTACTTAAGCTATAACTAAGGGATCTACCGGCTAAATATAATCTACCTATTTTCCTCGCTTCTAGGGCGTCTCTACCGTTACGCTTACCGTTTGCTTAAGACGTATAGCGTTAAACTAATTCGGAATATACTTATCTAATTTAGAATATACTCTTCTAATTCCGGATATACTTCTCTATAAGATATTTCGGTATAGTTATACAATAAGAGAAGAGAAGAAAAAACTTTATATATAAAAAGCAGCACTCTATTATAGTTCGCTAACTATATATAAGCGACTAGCTACCTATTGCGTAGTAACTATAATAACGCGTAACTAATACGATAATTATTATAATATATATAATAATAACTATCGTCTTTAATTTATATACTACGTTTAATCTTATTTAAATACTATTTACTATTACGACTTTATTCGTACCTAAAGCTTTCCTAGCGTCTAAAGCGTCCGCCTTAGAAAGGGGGGATAATTATAACGCAGCTACCTGCGTAACTATAGGGTCGGGAGGCAGGGATATATACACGATAGATAATGCATTTTAGCTCGGGGACTATTCGGGCATTAGTCGCTAACTAGTCCTTAATAACCCCTCTCGAGGCCTAAGAGTATATCCCTAAGGCCCCGATATATCTTAGAAGAGGGGCAAGCTTTAGTCTTACTATAAGAGGGCAACCGCATTGTAATAAAGGATTATTCGTACTTTTAACCATCATTCCTACCTTCCTAAACGTACCTCTAGCCTGTCTTCTTATAGCGCCTTCCGTATATCCGGCGGTTATATTCGCAATAGAACCGATAATAATATTAACGACGCGCGCTCCGATAATATTAACCTTCGACCTATCGTACGCACGAGATTAAATGCCCGGTATATTCCCGAACCCTTAGGCCCTTCCGTTCCGCGAGATAATTCACCTAACTTCGTATTAGTTTATAGCTAAGACCCCGCCGGCAAATATAACGTTAAAAGTAGCCTATAAAATAGTCCCCTTATATAACGTTTTAAACGAGGAGATAGATACCGACCTCTTATAGAAGTTTATTAAGCTATAGGATAAAGGCGAGAACTATACGGGCGAGCCGTACGATATCTTAGAGAATAAAGTCTATATCTTTACGGACGTATATTATATAGTTAAAGCCCGGCTAGGCTATTTTTACGCACTCTTCCTACGGATTCTAACCGGATAAGCCTAGACCTACTATATTTAGCATATAGAATAAGACTATATATTTAGGTAAGCCTACGACCTACTTAAGGCTTACTTTAATACTAAAGTAAACTACTAGCACTATTAGGTAGATTAAACTACTACGACTTTTAAAAAGCTACGCGTTAAGTATCTTAGTAAGACTTAATAGGAAGTCCTATAAACCCTTTTTAATAAGCTATAATAATATTAACGCGCCTTAGGATTTAAGTTCGCCGGAGACCTCCCCTTTCGTACTACCTTACTTAACGCGTGCCGAAACGTCCTAGAATTTAGCTATACGCTATATAACCCCCTTAAGACTGTAGAGAAGCTATTCTCCGCGCTGCGTTCCTCCCTAAAGACCTATCTATCTATATAGGCCGAGAACGGCACGTCCGGTACGTTCGTATAATATCGTAATATAGTATTATTATTATTATTATTAAAGTACTCTAGCTGCCCTAACGAGCCTAGTGCCCTTACATTAAGCTAGCATAGGAAAAACTAAGCGGCCTAAGGGAAAACTTATATAACGTCGATCTATCTTAGCGTTAGGCCGGATGCGGCCTATATTCGCTACGGTTAATTAAGTTTAGTTACTACCGCTAGTCTAGTGCCTAATAAAGGTTACCCCGCCCGGGTAGGCCTAAGGGCGTCGGGGTCGGGCGGATAGTCTAACTTAGTAAAGCCGGCGCATAGACGGCACGCAGGCGATAGGGTGCGGGCCGGGGCCCCGCCTAGCGGGTTAGAACGCAGAAAAATAAATCTTAGTAAACGCATAATCGAATATATAAATATATATAAATATATATAAACGTTAAAAAGGGCTAGCGTTAGAAGCCTCGTCGTCTTACTCTTAGAGCTCCCCCCCGCCGGCGTTACAGCGGTCTATCTTCTCCGTAAGGGCCGTCGCGGCCTAGAACTACTATAGTAGGCGGTGCTTAAAGAACTACCGGATAAGCGGCTTAGCGGCGGCGGGGCGGTTAAGCGCCGCCCTAAGGTCGCTCTCCCGTCGGATATCTCTTAGTAAAGCCGCCCTCGCGTTAGCGAGGGTAAGGCACCGGAGGAAAAGGTAGAACGCGGTTTTACGTATAGTCCTATACTAATAGAGCGGTAAGTCGACGTTAGGAACGTTCCGGTTGAATAAAAACCCTTATAGACCGATCTTCTTAGTCTAGATCTAAATAAGCGCGGAGCTCTCGTGCTTATATAACCTATTATATACCTTTAGCGCTTTCTTCGGCCGGTTAAAGTAAGGGTTAATGTCTACCGGCTATTAGGCTTTTTATAGTCGCTTCGCCTCCGCTACTTAGAGATCCTCCTTCTGCCGCGCTTCTTAATTACAGAGGACTGCCTCCTCTGTTATAGTGCCCTAAGGGAATTAGTCCTAAAGCTACGCGTCGTACGGCCGGCCGGGTAGTTAGGTCGGCCGACGGGGTTAAGGCAGTACTCTCGCCGGCTTTTCGTAAGCGCGTCGGATCCGGTCTACTATACCCGACTCCTTAGTGCGCTCTTTATACCGCGCGAGGCAGTCGTTAAAGTAAAAGTCGAGTAGCGGGACCGCCGTCTATATCTCTAGGTTCCGGATTAGGGTCGCTTTAAACGCCCTAGCTATTACCTATAGGCAGCTCGACTAATATACTATAAGCGCCTTTACTAAGCTAGTAGGTTTCCCCCCTTTAAGCGTAGGCTTATAAAACGTTAACGCTTTATAGGCGAGCGCGTTTTAAACTACGCTAGTATAGACCGTCCTTACGCTTTATAGTCGTATGCCTTATATAGACGCCGCGAGCTTAGTAAAGGCTAGCGCCTATATGCCTATTTTTGTCTTAAGCTTCTTAACTTAGGCTTTTTATCGTAGCTTTTAGTTAAACTAAACCCTAAGGAACCGCCTATCTTCGACCGGCTAGACTATATTCGTCTTAAGCTAAAGCTTTGTTAATATCGGCTTATAGGTCTTTATAAAGTAGATAAGCTCGCTCTTCTCTCGCTTAAACTTAGCGTCGACTTCCCCTACCTACTTATCGTACTTCTTTTAGGCGCTCTTTAGACGCTATATAATCGCGGCTATAGTCTTACTATAGGCTAAAAGGTTTATATCGTCGGCGAAGCCGACGGTAGTAACCCCTATCTCCGGCTTAAGGTCGTTATATAATAGCGTGATATAAAGGAGGAAGAGGATTAAGGAGAGGGGCGAGCCTTAAGGCACGCCTATAGGTACTTCCTAGGTCTCCGCCGGCGCGTCGTTAAAGTAAAGCTAGGCCGTCCTCCCCTTAAGGAAGCTCCCGACTTACGCGATAGCCTAACCTAGGAAACCCTTTAGACAGAGGGTCTTAACGAGATATATATAGTCTACCCTATCGAAAGCTCCCTTAAGGTCGAGCTAGAGAAACGACGCTACCCCTCCTTAAGCCTACGTTATCTTTACGAGCTCTATTATAAATCGTATCGCCGTCTTAGTAGACCTCTCGGTCCTATTCCCTATCTGCCTTTCGGGCAGGAGGTTATACGCCTCCGCCGCGTCTACGATCCTCCTCGCGACTACGGCCTTAAGGATCTTCCCTACCGTGCTAAGGAGAGAGATTAATCTCTACCCTTAGGCTTATTAAAGCTAGGCCGCTATCTTCCTAGGCTTCGGTAGGACGATAATAGCTATTTATTAGAACTATCTTAGAAAATGCCCGACGTCGTAACTAGCGTTAAGTAATACCGTAAGTACCTTAAGCAATAGTTCCTTATAGGCCTTAATAAGCCTTATCGGGAGGCCGTCCTCCCCTACGGTCTTTTATAACGCTATCTTCTTAACCGCCGACCTAACGTCGCCGACTATAAAACGCTACGGTATTATATAGGCCTCTTAGGCGGCTTAGGGGCTCTTTACGCCTCTCGCTACTAAGGGTAGGAAAAACCGGGCCGCGAGGGTCTTTGCCTTTTCTACGTAAGTGCGGGCCGGCCCTACTAGGTCGCTCGGTCTCTTTAGGTCGGGGATATATATCGCCTATAGTAGGCTACCGCTTTAAAGCCGCGCCTACCTCTCGATCTTATAAAGGAGGGCTTAGTTAGCGGCTAAATCGTAGGTAAGCTCCCGCTAAGAGTCTTATTATACGGTAACGACGGCACGCCGGAGGGCTATCTTCGCCTTATCTAACGTCTCTTAGGTCGTTTAGTTGCCGGACGCTAAGAACGCCCGGAAGACGCGTTTAGCCTCCCTATTATACCGGTCTACCTTTATAGTCTATTAGTCGGGACGGCCGCCGTCGGCATAGCCCTAGGCCTCGGGTATATAGTCTTTCGCAATTTTAGTTAATTAAGTAACTACTTAGTCCGCGTACGCCTCGACCTCCCTAAAGGTCGTAGGCGTAGTTAGCGCGGCCTTTAGCCGGAACTTTACGATAGCCGCCGCTTAGGCCTTATCTAGGTCGAGTTTTCTCTAAAGGCGGTTAAGTCCTATCGTCTAGGCCGCCGGCCGGTAGGTTAGCGGCCCTATATCTACCTTTAGCTATTACGATATATAATCCGATCCGATAAGGCCCACGTTTCTATAGTACGTTACGCTTAGACCCTAAGACGCTTAAGCGAGGTCTATCGTGCCGTTCCTTTAGCCCTCGGAGGCGATACGTATAACCTAGCCCTTAAGGGTGATAAGCTTAAGGCGCTATTACGTCGTTAGCTTTAGGAGGTCCTTACTATTCCTAAAGGTACGCCCGTAGGTATCTTAAAGTAGGTAATAGCTATTAAAGTCCCCGACGAAGACGCATTAGGTATATAACGATTTCGCCGCGAGGTTAAAGAGCGGAGTAGTTAAAAAGGGGGAGTTAACTAGTAGGGAGTAAACTAAAATAACTATAGTATTAAAATTAATAAACGTAACGCTATTTTAGTCTGCCCTTTAGTCGCTTATCTACGTACTAATGCCGTGCCTCTTATAGACGTATAGCGTGCTTTAGGTCGCCCTAAAGACGAGCCTATAGTCGTACCGCCTTAGGCACGCCGGGGCTCTTATCCTACTATTAATCGGTGTCTCTTAAAGTACTATAATATCGAACGCCTTAAGGGCGGCGAGCGTAAGGTATATATTCGCGCCTATCCTTACGGTATTCTAGTAAAGGATATCTAATATTAAGGGGGGTCGGAAAAGGGTTGTCGTTAGGTATAAGCGCGGCCTCGGCCGTAGCGGTATAAGCCCTAGCCGACGCTAAGGCCGGCCGCGACCGTAGATGCCCGCGAATAGTCGACTAGCCTCGCGCCCGACTAGCCCTCGTAATATCCTAAGGCCGGCCGGGGGGAAGGGCGGGTAGCGGGGGGGGGGGGGGGGGTGTCCTATTATCGCCGTTTCGACGGCGACGCCTACGGCGCGGTAGGAAGAGGAAAGGGCTATATATAGGGCGGCACCGGCTTAAGGCGTATCGTCGGCGTTACCGCGGCGGCAAAACGCCTTAGCCTCTAAGAGTATGCCTCTTAAGCCTTATCTTAAAGCTTCTCCGCCTTAAGGCAATGCCTATCTTACGCTACGTATCTCCCCCTATAGAAGGTATACCGGTACGGGATTTGCCCTATAGTAACCGTATATATAGCTTCGTCGTATAGTCTTAACGTATACCGCCTATACGTCGCCTTTACCGTATAGTACTTTGCGATATATCTATACTAAAAGCACCGGTAGTATTGCCTTAGCCGTATCGTATCGTCGAAGGGCTTTATATCGAAAATCTCCGCTTATATTACCGTACTAAAGTCGTAGAGCCTATTCGCCGCCTTTACGCCGTCTACCGTAATAATTAAGGTCGCCTTTATGCCTGCCTTTATGCGGGCCTTCTTAAGGTAAAGGTAGATAATCTCGACGTCGTTTGCTTTAGCTAGTTCGGCTGCTAAGGCGGCGTCGTCCCTTCTTTAAAGGACTATTATCGGGACGCCCTTTACTATTACCGTAAAGCCGCTTTAGGATAGTATCGTCTCCTTCCCGAAAGCCTTCTCTAGCTACTCCCTATCCGCTTTATACTTCTTTATATTTTGCTTAAATATAAGCGCGATATCGCCGCTACGGAAGACCTACGTCGCTTTTACGGCGGGCTCCCTAAGGGCGTAATTAACGTCGTTAACGATCGCTTAAAGGATTTTACGTTAAAGATCTAAGGCGATCCCTTTATATCGGACTATAAGCTAGTTTTTATAGTAGGCGAGAGTCGGCTTTTTGCTATTAGCCCCGATATTATAGCTACCGCTAGTGCCTCCGGGCGTAGGCTAGCGTCGCGTTAAAGGCGCGACGGTAGTAGCCGCGACCGCGGCCGTAGCTACGTCGGCCTAAGACTTTAACGCTTACTTTAATAGAAGCGCCGCCTTAATAGCCTCCTTTACTAATTCTTTAACCGATTTCTTAAGCTAGCCTACGGTCGTATAGACCGCGGTGTCCGCTCGGATCTTCTCCTCCTATTCCTTTAGGTAGCCTTAGAGAACGGACTTAAAGGCCCTTTAGACGCCTTAAAGGGCCTCCTTAGGCACTAGACCCGCGAATTTTAGGTAAGCGGCACTATCCCTTCCTATTAGTTTCTCCTTACCCGCGTCGGGCTTAAAGGGCGCTTCGTTAGTAGTCGGTAGGCTATATACGCTAGCCTTTAACCCCCTTCTTACGACATTAACGTCTATCGGCTCGTAGCCTACATCCGTCCCCCGATACGCTATCGCGCTTAAAGGCAACCGGGTCTAAGGAATCCGATTCTTAAGTCTAAATTCATTTTATAATCCGGTGTCGACCTCGGCGGCTATGCGAGGAGATCGTACAGCGTTTTTTTTTTTGCTAATACCACTAAGTCTATCGTAATAAGGTTATAAATATAAATAATAAACATAATTTATTAAGCGTATTCTATACCGACCGAAGATATACTAATAACCGCGGCAACGGCCGTAGGTTTAGTAAAAGCAGCGGATAAAGCTACCGTAGCCCTTATAGCGGCGGTAGTAGCTTTAGCAACCGCTAATAGTCGAGGAAGTACTTCGTTTATTAGAAGGAAGGCTGCTAGTCGACGAAGCATACCTTAGAGGAACGAGCTAGGTCTAAGGCTTAGTACTACGCGTAATGCCTTTTAACCGGCAACCTTAGCATAGGATTTAAGGCCTGTCTCACCGAATATAAAGGTAATAAGACTCCTTATGCCGTTATTAAATAGCGTAACGATAAGGCTAGTGATAATAAAGAATTAATTAAGTAATAAGCCTCGTAAATCCTATGCTAATAGTCCTTTAACTATTTAATTATAGGTAAAGACGCATAAAGGATAGACTAGTTAAGCGTCCTAGCTACGTAATTCGTCTTCGACCGTTACTTAAAGGACTGCTTTTACGGCATCCTCGTAGATACTAAAGCAGCTATAGTCTCTACTATAGGTTAAGACTAGTATCTCGCTCTATAACGAGAGGACCCTTATATCGTGCTCGACGAGTCTACCGCCGGCTAGGCCTATATTAAATTCGGTAGCGGCGAAGACGTACGTTCCTTCGGTTTTATTGCCCTTAAGACCTTTATTAGCCGTATTACGTTCTACGTGCTAGGAACGACGACTCCCTTCCTTCTCTACCTAGCTGATATAGATCGCTTAGGCGTATACTTTAATAATACTACCGATATAATTATCGGTCTAAGTATAAACCTCCCTATTATTCGTAAATAGGGGCTATCTATAGTTCTTCTTTAATAAGGAAGAGAACGCAATCGCCTTCTTAACTAAAGCCGAGATACGTACGCTCTACCGCCGATTCGGCCACCCGGCCGTTAATAGGCTTTATTAACTATTAAAGTAAGTAAGATATAACGATATCTTAGTAGAAATACTAAAGGATGTCTTTAAGTTCTGCTATTACTGCTAGCTCTACGCCCTAGCACCCCGGATGTTAAGGTTTATATTAAAGGATAACTAAGAATTTAACTTTAAGGTCGTCGTCGATATAATATACCTAAAGGTCGGCAATAGCACCCGTCCGGTGCTATACGTCGTCGATATAGCGATATCTTTCTAAAAAGCGCGATTCCTCCTATCTATATCGGCTAAGGATATATAGGAAATACTTAAGGCACTTTAGATTAATATATGCCTTAGGCCCTTTAACTTTATCCGGCATAACGCGGGTACTAACTTCGCCTTAACCGAGTTTTGTAACGTAGCTCGTATTATAGGTATTACGTATACCTAAATCCCCGTTAAGGCATATTAATCTATAGGTAAGGTTAAGAAATACTACGGCCCGCTTCATCGTACGTTTAAAATAATATACGCCGAGATCGGTAGGATAATAGCCCTTAAGTCCGTCCTATCTATAAATAGCTATTAAAGCCGTAAATAATATAGTAGGATTAAACGGCCTTATTCCTATACTCTTCGTCTTTAGAGCGTACCCGCGGATAACTTAGGACTCCCCTCCTTCGGCAATTACGGTATAGAGAGCTATAACTATCTAAAAGGCTATAAAAGCCTTACGTTAGCTCTCCGCCGTGCGGTAAGTTAAGGATGCCCTATAGGCTTAAAACGACCCCTTAACCCTTAATACTCTATTACTACCGCTATAGAGTAAAGTCTACGTCTAGAGAGAGAAGCGAGGATAGTAGGGTCTATATAAGATCGCCTTTATTAACGGCTATAACGTTACTATCGAGACCGTTAACGGCCCCGCGGTCTTCCGTTCTACCCTTATGCAGCCGTATTACTATAGCAATAACGATACCCTTAATACCCTTATCCTCGATAATATAGATACCCTTTCTAAGGTCGGCTCCTCTACTCCGGACGAAATTCCCGAGCTAGACCCTTCCCCCTCTCTAGTGCGAGCGCTGCCTACTCCTCCGTAGCCCCGTAAGCGCGGACGTCCCTTAGGCTTAAGGAATAAGCTAAAGACCGTAACCTTTAATAACTAATTCCTAGTTAAGAAGGAAAAAGATATATTGCGGCTTTTACTTAAGCTACGCAATAACGGCGTTATTACTACACCCGTCGCCCCCTTTAAAGAATCCGACTAATAAGAGATTAACGATCTTATAGCCCGGAGGGTCTTTAGTTTTAAATAGTACGACGAATCGCTTTATAAGTCTTATTGTCTATTTCGTTCCCGAATAGTCCGGGAAGTAAAAGGCCGTAACGTTAAGCCCTATAAAAAGTCCCGCTTAGTAATCTTAGGCTATAGCAATATAGAGAAGCTCGCTTCTAATATATTCCCTTCCTATCTAACGTATTAGCTAGCGCTTAATCTTAGCCTTCGCTTCCGCCTTGCTTCGCCGAGGCATAAACCTATCTCTATACGATATTATATAAGCCTATCCCTAAGCTTAGATAGAGCTTAATCGTATAGTTTTAGCAGCTCTTTTAGTAGAGCTTTAGAGCAAGTACCTAAAAGGCATAATTATAAGAGTTATAAGACCGTTATATAGCCTTATAGAAGCCGGTATTTATTAATAGAAAATATACTATGAGCACTATATTAAGAGCCTTAATATAGCTCCTTCTACCTATAACTCGTGCCTTTTAATTATAAATTCGGGACCCGACGACTTTAGCCTCGTTGGGATATAGACCGATAACACCCTAATACTCGGTTTAGACACTTTTTCGGCCTAGGAAGAAAAAGAGCTCTAGATTGCTTAATTTCACGCGAAGCCGAAGGCTTAAATAACCCTAAGGAATACCACAGACTTTAATAAAGCGAAATTAACGCTCTACGACGACGTTCTACTACTATAGCAAAAGGGAAAAGCCTTAAGGATCGAGGTAATCGACTTACGGGCTCGTAATAAAGCCTAGTAGTACCTTAAGCAACGCGCTTATGCTATATACGTCGCCTCTATCTATTAGCTAAAGGCCTTATTTAATATCTCTATAGCAGCCTAGTTCTAAGCCCCTAAAGAAAAGGACTATAATATCCTTAATAAGCGCCTTTAGTAGTAGATCGACTATTAATAATATAGACTTACGTATAAGCTAATTAATCTCGAGATAGCTAAACTCGTAGTGTTTACGGATAGCTCGTGTATAAACAACCGGGACCTTTCGTCTTAGTTAGGCTTTATTATTACACGCGTGAATAAAACCGAGCGTACGAATACGCACTTTCGGATTAGTAGAAATATTATCTATTAAAGCTTGACGAAGTATAAGCGAGTAACCTATAGTATCCTTACGAGCGAGATCTATAGGATAGTAAACGGTATAGACCTTAATATCTCTCTTATTACGACCCTTCGTATAGTTACGGAACGGCTTTAGCTCCTACCGATCCCTCTTATTATATATACTAACTTATACTCCCTCTACGAATGCCTTATTAAGCTCGGCATTATAAAGGAGAAACGCTTAATAATTAATATTATAGCGTTGCGTTAGTCGTATAAGCGACGGGAGATTAAGGAGATTAGGTAGATTAATAGGGAAGATAATCCTGCCGACGCTATAACGAAGGCATCGCTAAATAAGGCCCTTAAAGGCCTTATCGATACGAATAGCCTTTCAATTAGGATAAACGCCTTCGTCCTTCGCCTATAGTCACCTATAGTATTCCCTTTATCCTACCCCCCTTTCTATTTATACTTATTCAATGTATTTATTAGGCTGTCTACCTAATATATCGTTCTTCCTATCTCCCTTTATTTAGATTACGGATTTACTATTTAGCAACTATAGAGAAAAATTGCTAGTATATAAATAAAGGATATCCGTTCTTTAGGCACGATTGCAATCTACGTAATTAAATAGATTACGTACGGGCAACGCCTATACGGATGCGCTATTAAGAATACGATGCATTATATGCATTAAGGACCCCGGTAATAGCGCTACTAACTCAGCCGCCCTTACGATAATTAAGTTATTAACTTTATCGCCCTTTAAGGCATAGCCCTGACGTCGCAACGAGGGCTTATAAAGGGCCGGCTTTAGGCCCTAATAATATACGCTGCTATAGCCTATATAAAGGGGCTATTTGTCGCCCTTTATTTAATAGCTTTATTATAGACTAATCTAACTAGTTTATAACCCCCTTTTATTTAACTAACTAATACTATTTATTATTAAATAAATATATTTATAAATAAAATAAAAATAGCTATAAGTTATAACCTTATTATAACCTTAATAATTACGTTATTAGCTATATTACATATTTTATTAAGGCTTTTATAGGAATAAGGGATATCCGGTCTTTAGGCACGATTGTAATCCACGTGATTAAATAGATTACGTGCGGGCAACGCCTATATAGATGCGTTGTTAACTACACGATGCATTAGGGACCCCGGTAATAGCGTTACTAACTCGGCCGCCCTTACGATAATTAAGTCATTAACTCAATCGCCCTTATAGGCATAGCCCCGACGTCGCAATAAGGGCTCGCAAAGGGCCGGCTTTAGGCCCTGTTAATATACGCGTTTATAGCCTATATAAAGGGGCTATTCGTCGCCCCTTAGTTAATAGACATTATAGACTAATCTAGCCAGTTTGCAACCCCTTTGTTTGTTTAACTAACTAATACTAATTAGTGATTAAACGATTAATTATAGATTAGCAAGGTAGAAGAGATAGAGCTTAATCGTCGAAAGTATACCGGATCTTTATCCTAAGGGATTCTATTGCCTACACCTAGAGACGGTCCTTTATGCTAAGAATAAGGAACCTACGCGAGTTAGAGCCGACGAAGCTATTATAATATAGCTAGCTTTCGGTAGCCGCCGATTAGTTCTTTCCTAGCTTTTGCTTAATCCCGTCTCGCTTCGAGAAGAAGAAGAGTTACGTTAAGCAATAGTGCGTTAGCAACGTAAGATAACCTTCGTAACGACCCTTACGATCCCCTTTAATAACAATAGTGTGTTTTATTTAATCACACTATATCGAACCCTATCGATAACCCTAACGCTCCCGGTCCCGCACCGGAAGCACCTAAGCCTAACGACAACCCCCTTCCCGGTTAGCTAGATAGCATCGATATCTTCGGTTCGTACTAAAATAAAGCTAATATTGCATTTTAAGAGATAGACGTTATCTACGATAATAAAAATAAGAAAGCAATTACAACCTACGTAGCCCGGTTTATTATCGTTAATGCTAGCTTAACTATTTATAAATACGAGCTATTTACGGACTTCTAAGAACACTTTAACGGATAGATAGAGGCTATATAGAACCGGGCAGATAAATATTTTAGGAAGGCCTTTAAATCCTTCGTACGGTCCTATAGAATCTAGACCGGCGCTAGAAACCTTAGCTATATAGTATCGTTTTTAATGCTTTAGCGCTAATAGATTCCCTAATTTAGCTAAAAGACGAACTACTACTAAAATAGTCGAAATTCTATAACGAACGAACCTAAGAATTCGTAAGGAATACATCCGTTATAGCCCCGGCTGCTATAACTAACCCTCCTTCCCTAATTATCCTAAGCACGGTCCTAATAGAACCTCTTAATGTCCCGGCTCCTATAGCAACCTTTACGACGGCACCGTTAACGCCCGCGGCTATCCCCCCTACGCCTTTAACCGCCCCGGCAGTTACATTCGCGCTAGAACCCTCCTTTGCCTTAATAACCTTAACATATGCTACCTCCGTTAATCCCGGCTTGTACTTACGAGATTAAATGCCCGGTATATTCCCGAACCCTTAGGCCCCTCCGTTCCGAGATATATTAGAAACGCTAATAATACTTTACCCGACTTCGTATTAGGTCTTTAGGACCCCTCCGATTAATATAACTATAAGGGAGCAGATATCTCCCGATTGGTTTATCCTACCGGCACATAAAGATATGCATTAGAACCGCCGTGCATTGTTGCAAATACCACAAGTCACGCGGCTGCATTAGCTGCCCGGATGCTCGAGATACCGAATGCCGAAATAGGAGGTGGTGTGGGTGACCCTGGCATTAGTCCCCACACACACCACATACTTCGGCATTCGGTACCTCGAGCATCCGGGCAGCTAATGCAGCCGCGTGACTTGTGTTATTTGCAACAATGCACGGCAGTTCTAATGCATATCTTTATGTGCCGGTAGGATAAACCAATCGGGAGATATCTGCTCCCTTATAATAACGGCAAAGGCAGCCTATACGATAGTCCCGCCTTACGACGTTCCGAACGAGGAGATAGACGTAGACCTCCTATAAAAGTTTATTAAGCTATAGGATAAAAGCAAGAATTATACGGGCGAGCCCTATAATATTCTTAATAATAAAGTTCGTATCTTTACGGACGTTTATTATATAGTTAAAGCCCGGCCCGGCTATTTCTATACCCTCTTTCCCTAGATCCTTACCGGACGAGCCTAAGACTACTATATCTAGTATATAGAGTAAGATAGTACGTTTAGGTAGGCATACGACTTACTAAAGGCTTGCTTTAATACCGAAGTAAACTATTAGCACTATTAGGTAGATTAAAGCACTATAACGTTTAAAAAGCTACGAGTTAAGCATCTAAATAAGACCTAATAGGAAGTCTTATAGACCTTTTTTAATAAGCTATAACGATATTAACGCGCCTTAGGATTTAAGTTCGCTAGAGACCTCCCCTTTCGCACTATATTGCTTAACGTATGCCGAAACGTCTTAGAATTTAGCTATACGCTATATAACCCCCCTAAGACTATAGAAAAGCTATTCTCCGCGCTGCGTTCCTCCCTAAAGACCTATCTATTAATATAGGCCGAGAACGGCACGTCCGGCACGTTTATATAATATCGTAACGAGGTAATAAATATAAATAATAAATATAATTTATTAAGCGTATTCTATACCGACCGAAGATATACTAACAACCGCGGCAACGGCCGTAGGTTTAGCGGGAGCAGCGGACGAGGCTACCGTAGCCTTTATAGCGGCGGTAGTAGCTTTAGCAACCGCTAATAGTCGAGGAAATACTTCGTTTGTTAGAAGGAAGGCTGCTAGTCGATAAAGCATACCTTAGAAGAACGAGCTAGGTCTAAGGCTTAATACTACGCGCAATGCCTTCTAACCGGCAACCCTAGCATAGGATTTAAGGCCTATCTTACCGAATATAAAGGTAACGAGACTCCTTAGGCCGCTATTAAATAGCGTAACAATAAGGCTAGTAACGATAAAGAACTAACTAAGTAGTAAGCCTCGTAAATCCTATATTAGCAGTCCTTTAACTATTTAATCATAGGCGAAGATATATAAGGGATAGACTAGTTAAGCGTCCCGGCTACGTAATTCGTCTTTAACCGTTACTTAAAGGACCGCTTTTATAGCATCCTTATAGACACTAAAGCAGCTATAGTCTCTACGGTAGGTTAAGACTAGTATCTCGCCCTATAACAAGAAGACCCCTCCGTCGTGCTTAACGAGTCTACCGCCGGCTAGGCCTATATTAAATTCGGCAGCGGCGAAGACGTGCGTTCCCTCGGCTTTATTACCCTTAAGACCCTTATTAGCCGTATTACGTTTTACGTGCTAAAAACGACGACCCCCTTCCTCCTTTCCCTAGCTAATATAGATAGATTAAGCGTATACTTTAATAATAATATAGATAGATTAAGCGTATACTTTAATAATACTACCGATACGATTATCGGTCTAGGTATTTATAAGGGAGCAGATATCTCCTGATTGGTTCATCCCCCTAATGCATAAAGATATGCATTGGAACCGCCTTGCATTGTTGCATGTAACACAAGTCACCCGGTTGCATTAGCTCCCGAGATGGCTGAGATACCGAAGCCCGAAGTATGTGGTGTGAGTGGAGACAAAGGCATGCAAGTCATAACTGCCTAAATATCTTTAGGGTAAAGCTGTTTTAGCAGCTACATATATATACAATCGATCTCCTTATACTGCTCTAGGGTATATATGCCCTTTAGAAAAGAAAGAAAACAGGGCCCTTACTAGAGAAGATATAGAAGAAGTCCGTGTGTTCGGAAGCATTATATACTATAAGAATAAAACACCTAGTGATAAACTAGCCGTACGAGCCTATAAAGGAATCGTAATTGGCTACGAAGACACAGCCTATAAAATATACGACTATAGTAGAAAAAAGGTCGTGATATCAAAAGATATTACTATATTAGAAAACAACTTCTTAAAAGATAATAAAACCTTTAACTTTAATACTATACCGTCTATAAATAAAATTCCGGAGGATTATCTACGTACGAGATCCTCTATACTAGATATAAAACCTAACAATACCCCATATAATAAATCCTAGAATAATCCGAATGAAATACCAGATAATATATCCGAGGATAATAATCCTAACTATATAATACAGGACAATAATAATAAGGATTAAAGAATTTAGGTTAAAATACCTAAGAAGCCGGCTAAATTCTATAACGACTACTAAGAATACCTAATACATCTGCTAATAAATAACGATAATATAACCCTTCTATCTGCGTTAGAAGGTTGTAATCCTATAGAACTAAAAACCTATAAGCAAGCTATAAAAAGCGCCGAAGCTCTACACTAGGATAAAGGCATAGTAGCAGAAATACATCAGCTTATAGACAATAATACTTAGGAAATAACCGAGCTACCCGATAACCGGGAAGCTCTCGGAAGCCGATAGGTCTATAGAGTTAAGAAGGATAATAAAAACCAGATAAAGAAATTCAAGGCTCGACTTATAGCTTTAGGCTATAAGCAAATATACGGCCTAGACTATATTAAAACCTTCTCTACTATAGCAAGACCTAAGTCTATAAGGCTCCTACTAGTATAGGCTATCGCTAATAACTAAAAAGTACTATAGTTTAATATAAAAAATGCCTTCCTATATGTAGATATAGACATAGAAACGTATATATAGATACACAAAGCTTTTCTAGATATAATACTATACGCATAGTTTTCCTAGCATAAAAATATAAAATATAAAGGCATAACTTACTTTAATTACTTAAATAAAAACAAGACGAAGAAGCTTATAGCAAAACTAAGAAAAGCACTATACGGCTTAAAACAAAGTCCTTTACTCTAGTATAACCTATTAAAAAGCGTCCTTAACGAGCTTGGTTTTTACTGCCTTCTAATAGACGAAGGGGTGTTTATAAACAGCACGCTTAGAATAGCTATAGCCGTCTATATAGACGACCTCTTATTCTTTAGACCTACTGTACGTGCAATAACCTAAGTCATAGACCAAATAAATAAAACCCTACCGATTAAATCTCTAGGGGAAGTAAAAGACTTCTTAGGATTATCTATATAGATATATAGAGAAACAAAGGAACTATATATATCCTAAGCAAACTATACAAAGAATAAAATAAAGGAATTTAATAAACAAAATATATGAACCTCTAATACACCTACTACTAAAGGCGTTAAATTGAATAAGTTAGGAATAAAAAACGCCTCTAAAAAGGACATACTCTTATACTAAATGCAAATAGGCTCCCTGCTATTCTTAGCCCTATTTATAAGGCCTAATATCCTTTTCGCAGTAATATCCTACGTAAGATTCTCTTCTCAACTAGACTCCTCGCATTTTAAAGCCCTTAACGTTATATAGAAATACTTAAATAAATTCCCCGACCTATGCTTATATTATAACTGCAATATACCTATACTAGACTTCTATTTCATAGCTTATATAGACTCTAACTAGGCTAATGACCTTATAGACCGACGATCGGTCTCTAGATACTACTTCTTTATACGCAATAATTTAATAAGCTAGTTATGTTAAAAGCAAAAATCGATATCGCTATCTACTTGCGAAGCAGAGTTTATAGGCCTTAGAGAGGCTAATAAGGAGGCCTTATATCTATACAGCCATCTAAATAGCATCGCAAAAGAGTTGTCTATACCTATATCTAATAAAGTCCCTCTAATATTTTCCGATAGTTAATTAGCGTTAAAAATGGCAAATAACCCGGAAGCATATAAGCTCCGGAAACACATCGGCCTTGCCTATAATTTTACCCGTAATAGTGTTTTACTAGGCGAAATAGAAGTATTCTATATAAAATCCGCTGATAATATCGCTGATATATTTACAAAAGAATTAAGGCGTATACTATTTAATAAATTTCGAGACCTCTTAGGTCTTAAGAAGGATCCTATATATAAAGATAAATAGAGGTTTTTAGCTGCTCTTTCTTATGCTTTCTTCTAGCTTTCCTCTATATACCCTTTAGTTTTTCCCTATATAAAGGTTTGCTAAACGGACTAATAAAAAATAGTAGAGTTACTTTTTCTCTATATAAAAGGGGGTTTTTTTTTCCCTAGAAATAGGTTTTTAGAGAGTTTTTACAAATCCTAGTTAGTTATAAACGGACATATATAAAGCGCACTTCTTTATAAAACAAGTACCCTTTAAGAGAGGCTATAAGGGAGCAGATATCTCCTAATTGGTTCATCCTACTAATGCATAAAGATATGCATTAGAACCGCCTTGCATTATTGCATATAACATAAGTCACCCGGTCGCATTAGCTCCCGAGATGGCTGAGATACCGAAGCCCGAAGTATGTAGTGTAAGTAGAGACAAAGGCATGCAAGTCATAACTCATGACTCGGTCAACCGGCGTCATCTACATCACCTCGTATTACTCGCGCATTTAATCATACAACAACTAAGCTACCATATGGGATCAGACTACTTGCATTATATAGACAAATAATAGCGCTTTCTATAACTACAATCAGTTAAGTCATATGTACCTTTGTTCGTGTGGAATTGGCTATATAAAGGGACCTTGGTCCGCCCTTAGACAGACCTTTACCAAGCAATTCAACAACACCTTTCTCTCTCATTTCTGCATTAATCTCAACACTCTTTGCACTGCCGTAATCCTCTGCCTCTAAGCTTCCCTTTGGGCTCTTATTGTATTAGCGTCCCCGTTATTTATAAATAAGGATATCTATAGTTCTTCTTTAGTAAGGAAGAAAACGTAATCGCCTTCTTAACTAAAGCCGAGATACGAACGCTTTACCGCCGATTTCCCACCCGGCCGTTAATAGACTTTATCGCTTATTAAAATAAGCAAGGCATAACGACATCTTAGTAAAAATACTTAAGGATATCTTAAAATTCTGCTATTACTACTAGCTCTACGCACCGGCGCTCCGGAGGTTTAGGTTTATATTAAAGGATAACTAAGAATTTAATTTTAAGGTCGTCGTCGATGTAATATACCTAAAGGTCGGCAATAGCACCCGCCCGGTGCTATACGCGGTCGATATAGCGATATCTTTTTAAAGAGCGCGATTCCTCCTATCTATATCGGCTAAGGATATATAGGAAATACTTAAGGCACTATAGATCGATATATACCTCGGCCCCCTTAACTTTATCCGGCATAACGCGGGCACTAACTTCGCTTTAACCGAGTTTCGCAATAAAGCTCGTATTATAGGTATTACGTCTACCTAGATCCCCGTTAAGGCATATTAGTCTATTAGTAAGGTTAAAAGGTATTACGGCCCGCTCCGTCGTGCGTTTAAAATAATATACGCTAAGATCGGTAAGATAATAGCCCTTAAATCCGTCCTATAAATAGCTATTAAAGCCGTAAATAATATAGTAGGACAAAACGGCCTTATCCCTACGCTCTTTATCTTTAGAGCATACCTATAGATAACTTAAGACTCCCCTCCTTCGGCAACTACGGTATAGAGAGCCGCGACTATCTAAAAGGCTATAAAGGCCCTACGATAGCTCTCCGCGGCACGGTAAGTTAGAGACGCCCTATAAGCTCGAAACGGCCCCTTAACCTTTAACACTCTACTACTACCGCTATAGAGTAAAGTCTGCGTTTAGAGAGAGAAGCGAGGATAGTAGGGTCTATATAAGATCGCCGCTATTAACGGCTACGATATTACTATTGAGACCGTTAACGGCCCTATAGTCTTCCGTTCTACCCTTATATAGCCGTACTACTATAGCAATAACGATACCTTAAATCCCCCTGCTCTCGATAACGCAAACACCCTCTCTAAGGTCGACTCCTCTACTCTAGACGAAATTCCCGAGCTAGACCCTTCCCCCTCTCTAGTATAGGCACTGCCGGCTCCGCCGTAGCCCCGTAAACGCAGACGTCCCCTAGGCTTAAGGAATAAGCTAAAGACCGTAATATTCTATAATTAATTCTTAGTTAAGAAGGAAGAAGATACACTACGGCTTTCGACTAAGCTACGCAATAACGGCGTTATTACTATACCTAGCGCCCCTTTTAAAGATTCCGACTAACGAGAGATTAACGATCTTATAGCCCGTAGAGTCTTTAGCTTCGAATAGTACGACGAAGCTATTTATAGGCAATACCGTCTATTTTAGTCCCGAATAGTCCGGGAAGTAAAGGGTCGCGACGTTAAACCCTACGAAAAGTCCCGTCTAGTAATCTAAGGCTATAGCGATATAGAGAAAAGCTCGCTGCTAACCTATTCCCCTACTATTCAACGTGTTAGCTAGCGCTTAATCCTAGCCTTTGCCCCCGCCTTACTTCGCCAAGGCATAAGCTTGTCTCTACGCGACATTACATAAGCCTATCCCTAAGCTTAAATAGAGCTTAATCGTATAGTGTTAGCGGCTCTTCCGATAGAGCTCTAGGGTAAGTACCTAAAGGGCACAATTATAAGAGTTATTAGACCGTTATACGGCCTTATAGAGGCCGGAGTCTATTAGTAAAAGACGTACTATAAACACTATATTAAGAGCTTTAATATAGCTCCCTCTACCTATAACTCGTGCCTTCTAATTATAAATTAAGGACCTAAAGACTTTAGCCTCGTCGGAATGTAAACCGATAATACCTTAATGCTCGGTTTAGACACTTTTTTGGCCTAGGAAGAAAAAGAGCTTTAGATAGCTTAAATTCGCGCTAAGCCGAAGGCTTAAATAACCCTAGGGAATGCTATAGACTTTAATAAAGCAAAGTTAACGCTCTACGACGATGTTCTGCTTCTATAGTAGAAGGGATAGGCCTTAAGGATTAAGGTAGTCGACCTACGGGCTCGTAATAAAGCCTAGCAGTACCTAAAGCAACGCGCTCGTACTGCGTACGTCGCCTCTATCTATTAGCTAGAGGCCTTATTCGATATCTCCGTAGCAGCCTAGGTCTAAGCCCCCGAAGAGAAGGATTATAACATCCTTAATAAGCGCCTCTAGTAGTAGATCGACTATTAATAACGTAGACTTACGTACCGACTAGTTAATCTCGAGATAGCTAAGCTCGTAGTATTTATAGATAGCTTATTCGTAAATAACCGAGACCTTTCGTCTTAGTTAGGCTTCGTTATTACGCTCGTTAATAAGACCGAGCGTACGGATACGTACTTCCGGATTAATAGCAATATTATCTATTAAAGCTCGACGAAGTATAAGCGAGTAACCTATAGCGTTCTTACGAGCGAGATCTACGGTATAGTTAACGGTATAGACCTTAGCATCTCCCTTATTACGACCCTCCGTATAGTTACGGAACGGCTTTAGCTCCTACTAATCCCTCTTATTATATATACTAACTTATACTCCCTCTACGAATGCCTTATTAAACTTGGCACTACGAAGGAGAACCGCTTAATAATCGATATTATAGCGTTGCGTTAGTTATATAAGCGACGAGAGATTAAAGAGATTAGGTAGATCTACGGGGAAGATAACCCCGCCGACGCTATAACGAAGGCATTGCTAAACAAGGCCCTTAAACGCCTTATTAATACAAATAGCCTCTCGATTAAGATAGAAGCCTTCGTCCGTCCTTCGCCTATAGCTACCTACGGTCTCCCCTACGGTATTCCCTTTATTCTACCCCCTTTTCATTTATATTTATTAAATATATTTATTAGGCCTTCTACCTAATGTATCGTTCTTCCTATCCCCCCTTGTTTAGATTATAGACTTACTGTTTAGCAACTATAAAGAAAAGTTGCTAGTATAGGAATAAGGGATATCCGGTCTTTAGGCACGATTGCAATCCACGTGATTAAATAGATCACGTGTAGGCAACGCCTACACGGATGCGTTATTAACCATACGATGCATTAGGGACCCCGGTAATAGCGTTACTAACTCGGCCGCCCTTACGATAATTAAGTTATTAACTTAATCGCCCTTATAAGCATAGCCCCGACGGCGCAATAAGGGCTCGCAAAGGGCCGGCTTCGGGCCTTATTAATATACGCGTTTATAGCC
The DNA here is from genome assembly GCA_012934285.1 of Ophiocordyceps sinensis. NCBI lineage: Eukaryota > Fungi > Ascomycota > Sordariomycetes > Hypocreales > Ophiocordycipitaceae > Ophiocordyceps > Ophiocordyceps sinensis. The sequence goes on along the minus strand of JAAVMX010000006.1, from coordinate 3,624,289 downwards.
TATATAAAGGGGCTATTCGACGCCCCTTAGTTAATAGACATTATAGACTAATCCAGCTAGTTTACAACCCCTTTGTTTGTTTAACTAACTAAGAGCTTTATTAAAAGCTTATTATAAGGCTTTATTATTAGTAGTATTAATTACTTAATAAAATAAAAAAAGGGGTTATAAAGCTAGTTAGTATTAGTCTATAGTTTTAGTATAAATCTCTATTTAGCCTAGTGATATGTTTTTTTATACCTACGCATACCCTTAAAAACGCCTAACCCCGTACGCCTAGCCGCGCCTATATAAATACAGTGCGTATATATAGTAAGCCGGGGACCGATTCTTTACGTACGAATACCCGGCTCTTTATTGCGTGTCTGGCTCCCTACTGCGTGCCCTCGGCTACGTGCCTTGCTGCGTGCCCTGCTGCGTGCCCTGCTGCGTGCCTTTTGCTGCGTGCTCTACTGCGTGCCCTCTGCTGTGTGTGCGGCTCCTTGATGTATGCTTCGTGCCCGGCTCCCGGCTGCGCGCCCTCTGCTGCGTGCTCTGCTGCGTGCCCTACTGCGTGCCTTCTGCTGCGTGCCCTCTGCTGCGTGCCCTGCTGCGTGCCTTAGAGCCTCGTTAGCTAGAGCGATACGATGCCGGCGCGATGCGACTTAACGATGCGATTTAACGATGCGATTTAACGATGCGATTTAACGATGCGATTTAACGATGCGAAGAATTAGCCTGCAGCCTACTAGGCATACGCACTATAATTAAGTAGGCGCGGCTAGTCGTAGGGGGTATAGGCGTTGTTCGGGTGTGCGTAAAGTATCACTAGGCTAAATAGAGATTTATACTAGGCTAAATAGTAATACTTAAGTTTTTAAGCATAGGTAAAGAAAAGCGGAAAAAATAGCTATTTTATATAGAGTATTACTATTAAGTATTGCTATTTATATAGTAGAGAATTGCTATTTGTATAGTAAATTAGGATTGTCTTTATAATTTCGGCGCGTACCCCGCGCGCTTATATCCTGCTACTAAATTTCCGTAGAGGTATATAGCAGTTAAGAAGGCTACGTAAATCGTACCTAGCCTTAATTCAATTTTATTTAATCCGGCTGTATGCTTTACTCCGTGCTCTACTACGTGCCCTACTGCGTGCCCTCTGCTATATATACGGCTCTTTAATATATGCTTTATGCCCGGCTGTATGCCCTACTACGTGCCCTCTGCTATATATACGGCTCCTTAATGTATGCCCTATAACTAGCTGCGTGCCCTACTGCGTGCCCTACTATATGCCCTACTGCGTGCCCTACTACGTGCTTTACTACGTGCCCTATTGCGTGCCCTCTGCTATATATACGGCTCTTTAATATATGCTTTATACCCGGCTGCGTGCCTTACTGCGTGCTCTACTACGTGCCCTACTGCGTGCCCTCTACTATATGCCCTACTGCGTGCCCTACTACGTGCCCTTTACTATATATACGGCTCCTTAATATATGCTTCGTTCCTTAATATATGCTTTATACCCGGCTATATACCCTACTGCGTGCCTTACTGCGTGCCTTCTACTATATATTAGGGTAGATTACGGCATAGTATTATTCTTCGTATAATTTACGCGGCTCTCTTAGTTACTATATACCTATATTAGATTTTAGTAGCGGGATATAAGCGCGCGGGATGCGTGCTAAAAAAGTGGTTTTACTATATAAATAGCAATTTATTACTATATAAGTAGCGATTTATTACTATATAAATAGCAATTTATTACTATATAAATAGCAATTTAGTACTATATAAATAGCAATTTATTACGATATAAATAGCAATTTATTACTATATAAATAGCGATTTATTACTATATAAATAGCAATTTATTACGATATAAATAGCAATTTATTACTATATAAATAGCAATTTATTACTATATAAATAGCAATTTATTACTATATAAATAGCAATTTATTACTATATAAATAGCAATTTATTACTATATAAATAGCAATTTATTACTATATAAATAGCAATTTATTACTATATAAATAGTAATACTCTTCCTTAATGTATGCTTTATGCCCGGCTGCGTGCCCTTTACTACGTATTAGGGTAGATTACGGCATAGTATTATTCTTCGCACGATTTACGCGGCTCTCTTAGTTGCTATATACCTACCCGTTGACTGTCTTTATGCTAACTTAATTAGCTCCGCATTAAGTTAGGCAGAAAACCTTTAGACAGGCAGAAAACGTTTAGACACTGCCCCGCTATCGTAGCCACTATGTTTTTTAGTATAAGCCTAATATTTATGCCGTATTTCTACGTCGTAAAAACCGTCTTTTACGTCGCAACGCGTTAAAGATTCCTAAATCGCTACTATAAATTTAGTAATAAAGCTAGTCATTAACCCTCGTAAGAGCATTATTGCATCGTTAATACATCGTTAATTAATCCGTTAAACAGCTCGTCGCTCCCCTTCGCCACCCTCTAACAGGCGACCTAAGCGCTATAAGTCGCTAGTCTTATAGCGGTCTCGCAGCGCTAGTCGCCGCTATATTCGTCGCGGCCGTATAATACGAATTGTGAATTGCGCTTTAGAAGAAATTGTCAATAAATGCTAGGCTACTTAAGCTATTTATTAAGAGTATTGCTATTCGCACGATACTAAATGTCTAATCGCACGATATCCCTATTTTTTCTTAGCCCTTACCCCGCTATGCCCCGCTATACGATTTAGCTTAGGTAGCCTAGCGCCGCCGGGAGTTATAAGAAGTCACTACGTCTAGCCTAATACATGCATTATCGCATCGCGTATATTATATTCCTATAATTAAAGGCATCGCGTATACGTATTACAATACGCCTAATTCGCTTAAAAAACATATCTCCGTTAAGATAATAACTCATCGGCCCGCTAATTAACCCGTGGCCTGCGTGGCCGGGACTATAGCCTACGTGGCCGGAATTACCTCTTTAATAGCGTTAGCGTCCTTAATAGCGCGCCCGCCCCTACCGCGACCCCTTATAGATCCTCTGCCCCTTAATCTCCCTATGTTTTTCGCTGCTCGCGATCTCTTCGTAGACGGTCGGCCGGCGCGCTAGCTAGCGCCTTCCTCGATCTCGCTTTAGGTAAGGGTCCGGCGTAAGCTAGAGTTAAGTCTACGAGTGCTTTATTAGCTAAAGCGAGGTAGCTATAGCCGTAGAGCCTATTAGGTCGGCTAGGTTAGCTAGGGCAGCTCTAAAGCTATCTCTAGAGTATCGTAACTACGGTCTTATTGTTAAAGCTATATAGGAACGGGCTGCTTTTTGTTCTTCGGGATATAAGGCCGGCTACGGAGGTTCTAGACGACGTTAGGGTCGCGGATGCGAAGCAGTAGCTCCTTAAGGTCCTAAGAGTTATAGTTAAAGCAATTTCCTACGTAAATAGACTCGTTGCTTACTAAGGGCTTCTTTAGCTACTACCGTAGGTAAACATCCTCCTTTATTAGCTCTAGAGGCGTTTGTTAAAGGCGCTTAAGGATATTACAAGCGTATAGTAGGCCGAACTATTATATAAAGAAGCGGCGGCATAGCTCGAGTAGCACCGGCTCTTTTTACGTAGGCAGTAAGGCAATAGTAAGGCGATACTACCGTGCAATATGCGAAACGGCACAATAACTAATCTCGAGGTTAAGTCGGCTAAGCTACTTTTAGCCGGAGTAGCAAAGCCGCTAACAAATCTACTAACGCCTAGCTTCTTTAACGTAATAGCGTTGCTTATTCTTAATTATCTATACTAACGCGGTATAAAGGTAAAGAAGATTACCGGTGCCTATAAGTAAGTATAACTTAATATCCTTATAGGCGGTTTCTATAGGACTATTAACCCGCTAGCCGAAGTTACGGTAGCGGTTAATATAGCACTTCGCCTACTGCTCGCGCTACGGTATATATTCCTTAGAAATATATCGTATAATATAGCCTTAGCGTGAGAAGGTTTAGTTAAGTAGCTCCTATACTACGAAAAAGTCTTCCTCTATTTTAGCGTAGATCACCCGCTTCTAGTAGTTATATATACCGTTACGGGTATCTTTAATCTTATTCTTATCTATAGGCGAGGTAGAGATGCCTTCCTTAGCTTCGTCTGCATTAAGGGCGGCTTAAGCGTCGTAGTCGGCATTAATAGCATCGTCGTTAGCTGCGATTTCGTCCGAGCCGGGGCCGTTAACCTCTTTCTAACGGGCTACGATCTTGCCCTTAATATTGCTATTAATATAATAGACGTAAAGCTACTGCTATATATTAAAGAAAACACGGCAGAGGGCGTTTTTTAAGGCCTTCTCTTTATCGGTAATTATTATAGTTAGGGCGGCTACCTTAACCTCGCGACGAAGCTCGTTAAGACGTTTATAAAGCCACTAAAATTCCTCCTCTTTCTCTATATTAATAAGGCCGAACGCGAAGTTCGCTATAAAGCCTAGATTAGTAACCCTAGTGGCCTAAAAGAGGTATATCTTAAAGCGGTTCGTTTTATACGTATTATCGAGGCCGAGGACCTTTAGAAACCGCTTCTATATTATCTTACACTATAGGTAGGTCTAAAAGAGTGCCTTAATCTTATTCTCGTCGTCCTTAGCTAATTTAACTCTATGCTTAATATTATTTTGCTAGAGGAGGCCGATAAAAGCTTAAGTAGCGGTCTTACCGCTAAGAGTCTTAAAGCGAAGCTTTTAATAATCGTTATAGATATCCCTCTGCCTAAAATAGGTCTATCTAGGCGTTTAATCCCGAATAATCGACCTAAGCTCTCTCGCCGGGAGAGCTTTATATTTCGAGAGGGTACGCTCGAGTTACTGCTATAGTACGGTACGCCGGCGATATATTTTATACATAGAGGGATTAATTAACTACCTATAGTTATACTAACCTATCTTCACGCGAAAAGTCTATAGAAAGTCGGCCTTTTCTAACGTTAAGGCGATAATCTTAATAAGGCAGTCGATTTTTACGGTCGAGGTGCGCTAGAGACTAATGCTCGCCGTAGCTCGCCGCGGGCCTCTATCGTAAGCAAAGATAACGTAGTTTAGGCTTTCTTAGCTATTAAAGGCGCGCTTACGATTACTTAACTTTTTAACGATCGCGGCGCCGTTATCGCGATGCTAGCCTTAGAGGAATTCGTATAGTTCGTCGAGGGTTCGGAAGGTAGGCGAGGGCGGTAGCGAGGGAATTTCCCGGCCGTACGTAGGCGCGGGCTCGTCGGGAAGAGGCTCGTTAGGAAGAGACTCGTTAGAAAGAAGCTCGTTAGGAAGAGGCTCGTCGGGCGTAAGGGGCGTAGGAATAAAAGGCTTATCGTCGTAGTCTATCGCGGCGATTAATAGCGAATAGCTTTAATTACGTTATTATATTGCGTATTATATTACGACGGAAATTATATTAGGCTAGACGTAGTGACTTCTTATAACTCCCGGCGCCGCTAGGCTACCTAGGCTAAATCGTATAGCGGGGCATAGCGGGGTTAGGGCTAAGAATAAGCGGGGATATCGTGCGATTAGACATTTAGTATCGTGCGAATAGCAATACTCTTGATTAATCTACTTAGCAATCGAATCCGGTTTAAGAAGACATATAAAATTGCGATGTTTCGATTTAGTAAGGATTAGGGCAAAGGATATTAAATACTTAGGTATATATATATAATTCAATACATTAGTGTGTAGCTTTAACGCTATGTATATCGCATTACGCACTTTAAATCGCCTTTTTAATAGCTTTAAAAATAAGAGACAAATCAATACCTATTAAGAATAATAAAAAAATCCGGTGCGACGTTCGTAGAATGTATTGTTGTTTTTTTAGCTAGCCTTGCCACCTAAAAAGCGTCTAAACGTTTACTAGGTGTCCAAGCGTATTCTTCCTAACTTAATGCGGAGCTAATTAAGTTGGCATAAAGACAGTCAACGGGTACATTAGATTTTAGTGGCGGGATATAGGCGCGCGGGGTGCGTGCCGAAAAAGTGGTTTTACTATACAAATAGCAATTTGTTACTATATAAATAGCAATATAATACAGTTATTTAGGCGTAATGCATAAAGTCTTATATGTCTTAGAGTGTGTGTATTACTCTGTCTAATCCAATCTAGGGACCGATAGGGGTCTAGGTATTTATAGGTACCTTAACCTCCCTAGCCTAACAGCTTTGCATATATTTTTAGTAGGTAGTCGTTTAGGGTCACCGTAAAAGAGACCTCTACTAGCCTCTTGCCCTATTTAGACTACGTTTTCCTTCGTTGCACTAACTAATATAGTTATTTAAGCGCAATGCATAAAGTCTTATGTGTCTTAAGAGATACTAGCTAAGATATATAGACTAATATCTTTAAGCGTAGTTATCTTCTTCTTATATACCCTAACTGCCCGTTCGTATTGTAGGACAATGACTCTCTCGAAGTTATATATAGCTTGGCCTAAAGCACTAGATTTAGTCGCCTTAAGGGCTGCAGCCGAGAGAAAATTAGATGCCTAGAGCCCTAATTCCTCTTAGTCTTCCTAAGGGACCGGGAGTCCGAGTTCTTAAGGTCTTAACTAGGTCAACCTCTCCCGAGGTTGTAATGCTGCCCTTATAGCACCTCCCTCGGCAGTAGGGCTTTCTAACTCTGCCTCGATCTCTTTCTTATTAAAGGAGGGCACTTTAGGCATTTTAGGGACGATTTTTAAATAGGGGTCGACGTACTGCTAAACCCGACGTAGCTTAGCCATAGTCTTAACCTAGCTATACCACCTAGTCTAGTCCTTAGGCTTCTTAAGGGTATACTTAAGGGTTATAAAGGTAGACCTTAAAGATAAGTCTATAATAATCAAAAGTCTTACTATTTGTCCCGTAGTAAATCTCTATTCGTCCCGGAGGTACCGAAGTACTATATATCCCCGCACCTCCCCGCGCCTCCCCGCACCTATACCCGCCAACCTAAATTGCGTGCGCATACCTAGCAGGCCATATGCGTGCCTTCTGCTATACGGCTCCTTGATGTATGCTTCGTGCCCGGCTGCGTGGCCTGCTGCGCGCCCTCTACTGCGTGCTCTACTGCGTGCCCTTCCTTTGCTGCGTGCCCTGCTGCGTGCCCTCTACTGTGTGTGCGGCTTCTCGATGTATGCTTCGTGCCTAGCTCCCTGCTGCGTGCCCTCTGCTGCGTGCCCTCTGCTGCGTGCTCTGCTGCGTGCCCTCTGCTGTGTGTGCGGCTCCTTGATGTATGCTTCGTGCCCGGCTGCGTGGCCTGCTATGGCCTGCTGCGTGCCCTGCTGCGTGCCCTGCTGCGTGCCCTCTACTGCGTGCCCTCTGCTGCATGCCCTGCTGCGTGCCCTCTGCTGTATGTGCGGCTCCTTAATGTATGCTTCGTGCCCGGCTGCGTGGCCTGCTGCGTGCCCTCTGCTGTATGTGCGGCTCGGCGGCTTCTCGATGTATGCTTCGTGCCCGGCTCCCGGCTGCGTGCCCTACTGCGTGCCCTCTGCTGCATGCCCTGCTGCGTGCCCTGCTGCGTGCCTTCTGCTGTGTGTGCGGCTCCTTAATGTATGCTTCGTGCCCGGCTGCGTGCCCTGCTGCGTGCCCTGCTGCGTGCCCTCTGCTGCGTGCGCGGCTCCTTAATGTATGCTTCGTGCTCTGCTTGCCCGGCTGCGTGCTCTACTTGCCCGGTAACCCGGCTGTATGCCTTACTGCGTGTTAGCGCGGGTCGGCGCGGGGAGATGCAAGGAGGTGCGGGGATGTATAGTACTTCGGTACCTCCGGGACGAATAGAGATTTACTACGGGACAAATAGTAAGACTTATATTCAAATAGTTATTGTTGTTATTTATTAGAAAAAAGGGGTTAGTATTAAAGTAGTAATAGCTTTAAAACCCGTAATAAGAATAAAGGGATAAGACTTTAAATTAAAGCAGTCGGCGGCTTTTAATAAAAGGAGGATTTAATCTCTAAAAAAGCGTCTATTGCGAAGCCACGGACCTTATCCCGGGCTTATAACTAATATTGTTAGTAGGGCTCTCTACGGTGAGCAGCCGGAAGCGAACCTATCGCACGTGTGATAGTATACGGTTAGGTTCTTGTTTTCTTATCTTTTAGCTAGGAAGGAAGAGGGGAAAGGGGGCCCTTTTATAGGTGCTAACGTAGCCTCGGGTCACGTGGGTCACGTGCCCTTAATAACGTCGTACGTATCCTTTATCCCTTGTTCCTACACTGGCAGTCTTTATAAGATCGTGCAAATAGCCTAAACAAGCGTAGTAACAAAGGTCGTAATAAAGGCGCAATAAGGGGCTAAACAGGGATCTATGGCCCGGTCAAACGGGGCCGTGTTGTTATCGTAGATCCGGCTTTTCAACCTTGCAATAGCCTTACAATAGCTATATAACGTACGGGAAAAAGAGCGTTAGGAAGCATTAAGCTTCGGGGCGAAGCAGAGGGGCGAAGCAGAGCAAGAGATAGAGTTATCTTCGGGCCGGGAAAAGAGCGTGAAAACGAAGCGTGAAATAGAGCGTATGTTCGGGCCGGGAAAGAACGTTGCCGGAGTGCTGTAAGGTCGGCATAGGGCGTTGTCGGGGCGAAACAGGGCTTATTTCGGGGCGCAAAGCAAAAGAGAAACAGGGCTCCGAAAAGGGGGAAAAACAAATAAAGCAGGAAAAACAAAGTAGGGAATACACTCGCAGTCTTTAAATAAAGAATAAAGGCCGTAAAGAACGTTATCTCGGCCACTAGGGAGCGTCGGAAAGGGTTAGCTAGCTAAACGTGCCGGTGCTATTATCGTTATCGTTATCCTCTTCGGCGAGGATATAGCCTTGCTGTTAACGTCCGTAGCCTCGTCCGTACGGCTGACTGCTAGGGCCGGGTCTCGAGCGTATAGAACCTCGTATATATCCCCTAGAACGACCTTTTGCACGGCCGTACTAATTAAAAGATTAGTCGGGCCGGCGTATAAGGTGCGTTTCTAAGGAGGAACGTAGGTCCGAAAACAGCTCTTTAATCCGTAAGGCCGGGCGGAATAAGGCGGGCTCGAGTTCCGGAACGCTACGGTAGGCCCGGACGAGAGTCATCCGCAACGGGGCATTAGTATCTAGGTCTTAGTCTGCGAACGTACCTCCTAGGACTCTCTAATAAAGCTGCAGCTTGTTAAATAGCATCTCGAGGATTTCGGGAAGTAGCTTTTCCGGGTGTTAGGCTTAAAGCCTCGGGAACGTCGTTATAGTCCACGCCGTAAAGTACTATTCGTAATTAACGCCTATATCGAAGTAGCGTTATAAGGCGTTGTATACGGCCCGAAATATAGCCGTAGTCTAATTAACATACCGGATATAGTAGTCCTCGGCACGGCCGGCGAGGATTTAACTAACTAGGCCGTAGAACTAGCCGGGGGCGACTCGCAGGCTATAATAGGTCCGTATAAAGAGCCGGACCTTATCGTCGAGAATGTCGTATAGGTTTCCTATATAGCTATGTTCCTTCTTCTACGCCTTAGCGAATTGCAGCACGAGGTTAGCGTCCGTAGGGACGTTTAGGACTTCGGGCGGCGGCATTATTATATATGCCTTAAGGGGGAATTTAGGGACAGTAGGGACGGGAGCGACGGTAGGGACGCGAGGAACGGCGGCAGGAATAGCGGCAGGAACGGCGGCAGGAACGGCGGCAGGCAGGAACGGCTAGGCGGCAGGCTGGTACTAGGCAGCCGGGGTGACAAACTCGGGGTGCCGGAACTAGTAGCTTGTCGGATAGACCGTGTGTTGCGGAGCCTAGGGAGCTTGGGGAACGATGTTAGGGACTTAGCCGGGGATAAAGGGGTCGGGAATAACTAGTGGCGGCGGGCCGGAAACAACGGGTGGTAGAACAACGGGCGATAACGTCTGCGGAGCTATTATTGCGGCAGCGACTAACGCTACGGCGGCGGGCGGCGACGATAACAATAATCTAGCAGCTTCTTAAATGCTGTTAGCGGACGAGGGTAGTACCGTTAATGCGGCGGTAGGGAAGGGCGAGGGCGGCAGAGAGGCTACGGCAGTAGCTGCTATAGCCTTCCTTTCGGTCTTAGTCGTATAGGCGTCTATGCCCTCGTCGAAGCGGGTCGCTAAGAACTTATCGTCGGGCTAGGTTAGTAGGTCCTCCGTAGTCTAAAGTATTACGAGCTAGGGCGTAAGGGGTCCGTTCTTACGGCCTATATAGACCCCTCGTCTCCGTACGAGCGTTCGTAATGCTCTTTTAAAGTCCCGTTAGACTATATCCTACGTAGCTTCGGTCTAACCCTCGAAATAGTCTCGGAAGTAGTCGAGCAGCTCGTACCCCTAGATGTGCACGTCGAACTCTATATATACTATAAAGCGTGCTACGTACGTAGTTATAGCAGCTTATCGACGTTCGTCGGGGGTAAGGTCTTCCTCTTAAAGGGCAAGGTCGATATGCTTATAGAGGGTCTTATAGACTCCGATGCCTTTTAAAAAGGTCGTAAGCTAGTCGACGGGGGCTAGGTTTAGGGCTAACATTATATTGCTTTCCGGGGTATTCCTCCGGGGTGTTCTTATTAATAGGGGCTTAAAGAAGCAAGCGGACTGTATGTTAGTGCCGGGGTAAAGTAGGTCTATTATAGGGCCGAAAAAGGGCGTGGCCGGGTTCTTATAGGTCCTGCTTTAGGGCGGCAAAGAGCAAAGCAGCGGCAAAGGCAAAGCGGCATAAGCAGCGGCAAAGGCAAAGTGGCATACTAGCAGTTCTTTAAATAGTAAAGAACAACCTAGCAGGCCGGGCTTAAAGCAGCAAGCGGACTATTGTATAGTGCCGGGCTTGAGGGAGCAAGCGGACTGTATATAGTGCCGGTTGGGAAGACGGCGGGGTTTTTATCGTATACGAGGGTCTTTGTGATAGTCTTGTCGGGAGCAGGCAGCGGGCTTTTAGTTGTTGTTGCGTGAGGTTCTTCATGCGATAGTCGTGATTAAATAGTTAGTGTTGATCGAATGTCTGTCGGGTCGCGAGGGTCTTCGCGATGGTTTATCGGTATAAGCAGCGGGCGCGATTCGGGTTATTGCAGTAAGAGATCCAGTCGGTAATCTAGTAGGATGTCTTAAGCAGCGTTAAAGGGTTTACGATACTTGCCTTCGGGGCAATAGGGGTCGATTGAGATACTTAGAGGGATTCTAGTCGGTGATCTAGTAGGATTCCGTAAGTAATATAAAGGGGTCGATGCTACCGGGAGCGGGCAACGGGCTCGTCGCGTTAGGGACGCACTATCGGAAGGGATCTAAACGGTAATCTAGACGGGTCTCTTTCGATAGTTAGAAGGGATCTAAACGGTGATCTAGAAGGTTCCCTTATTCTTAGCATAGATAATCCTTCTATCGGTCGCTACAGTCTGCGAAAACAGCGATGCCGGCGTTTAAGGGTTAAGGGTCTATCTCTTCCACCTAGCTAATCTATAATTAAGCTAACGGTCAATCACTAATTAGTGTTAGTAGGGCTCTCTACGGTAAGCAGCCGGAAGCGAACCTATCGCACGTGTGATAGTATGCGGTTGGGTTCTTGTTTTCTTATCTTCTAGCTAGGAAGGAAGAGGGGAAAGGGGGCCCCTTTATAGGTGCTAACGTGGCCTTAGGTCACGTGGGTCACGTGCCCTTAACAACGTCGTACGTATCCTTTATCCCTTATTCCTACAAATATAGTTATTTAGGCGTAATGCATAAAGTCTTATATATCTTAGAGTGTGTGTATTACTCTATCTAATCTAATCTAGGGACCGATAGGGGTCTAGGTATTTATAGGTACCTTAACCTCCCTGGCCTAATAGCTTTGCATATATTTTTAGTGGGTAGTCGTTTAGGGTCACCGTAAAAGAGACCTCCACTAGCCTCTTGCCCTATCTAGACTAAGTTTTCCTTCGTTGCACCAACGCCGCCCCGTACGCACTGAAGCCGTCATGCATTCCTGCGTGCAACACAATACTCTTATTTAATGCAGAGACAAACCTTAGGCCACGAGAGAGACGCGCTTGTCGTAAACTTTGCATTAGCATTCCGAGCTGAATATCTCGACTGCGCTTTCTCACCACATTACTTCGCCAAACCCATTTGATCCCAACAGCCATCAGACCCGTCCTCGGCCAGACTTTTCCCGTTCATCGCCCGGCCCGTCCTCCCCGCGCCCCTCGCCGTCCCCTAAAGCCTCTTCGCCCCCTTGGAGCACCCCTGCCCCGAGAGGCAAGTCTTCCCGAAGGGATGTCCCCATCGTCTCCAGAATCCACCACTGAGCTCGACGACGCCTCGGACGCCATCTCTCCCTCCGACCCCGAATCCATGTCTGCGAGTCTCACCACTGTGGGCCCACTCACCCTCGTGCCTCTGAAGCCGGTTCCGCCCGCGCCTGGGCCCGGCCATGTTTCCGGCGACGGGGATCGGCTGGCCTTGGTGTCGGCCGATTGGGACCGGGATTGCCCCCCCTCGTCTGCCTCGTCCTTGGACGATTGCTGCTGAACATCAATTGTGGACAGAGCGTCGTCTCCATCTTCCCGGAGTGTCATGCTTCTCGACACACCCGCAGAGTCGCCGCCTCGGGACCTTCGCTTGCCGATCTTGAACGATTTTCCCCTTAGGGCCATTCGTTCAGACATGGACATGAACTTGTGGTTGACAGGCACTTCCTTCTTGGCGGATGAGTTCTGTTCCGAGACCTCGGATAGTCTCGGACGGCCTCTTCGCCTCTTGGGCTGTGGGGCTGGTTCAAATGGAGGGGTCAAGTCTGACTCGGAAAGCTCCGGCTCCGACTCCATTCCAACAGTCGCTGCTGCAATGGTGGTGACGCCAGATTGCCTGGTGCGCCGTCGCGAAGCAGGTTCGCGGTTTGCGTCCACGCCCATATCCTTCATTGGCTGTGCTGCCAGCTCATCGTCCATCATGCTAGCACCAGCGGGGTCTTCACCGCCCCCAGGTTTTGCATAGACCGAGCTTGCCGACTTTCTCGGTCGCCCTCTGCCTCGCTTGACCGTCGTTACCTCTGCGGACGCCCTAGGCGGGGCTTGGGCGATGAGCTCTTCTTCCAGTGCCGTCGTCGACTTGCGCTTCGGTGGTCGCCCTCGCCTTTTGCGAGGTTGTGTCAAAGTCGCTTCAACCGGCGGTGACTGGACTCTGACAGTCTCCTGCGTGGGAGTCTGTCCAAAAAGTGCCCGAATGTCATTCGCGGCCGCATCAATCGGGTCACCACGGTCACCACGAGCTTCTTCCGTCAGTGCCTCAGTCGGCGACATGGCCCGAGGGCCCTGGTTCACTTCTTCGAAGTCCTCCAAGTCTGCATCCTCTACTTCCACGTACGACGCCTTTGGTTTCGCATGTCGTAGAATGGGCTCATTCGCGTCGTACACCGGCATGGGTTGACGTCGTTGCGGGCCTCGTTCCGGGTTCGACTTGTCTTGCAATGCTTCCGGAACCTCATGAGGCTGCGCCTCTGGTTCCTCCCGTGGCTCGTGCGTGGCCGCCTCTTGTACCTCGCTGCTGTCGAAAAGCGCAGGATCCATGCTGTCGAGCAAGTCAGGTTGCTGGGTGAAGCGCTGTCTCTTGTGGCTCCTCCCAATCACAAATTCCGGGTCTTCGTTTTCTCGTCTGGCCTTCCGTTTCGCCGCCCTAATTGACTTTTTCACGAATTCGGGTATGTCGGACTCGGGAATCTGTACCACATCCGCAGATGGGGCTTGATAGGGGTCGAAGAGGATCTTGTCTGGCGTGTCGTCTTGTTCATAGTAGCCCATGCCGATCCTCTGGCGGATGAAGACGGATGGGTCGGGGTATGATGACACGCCTAGATTGCCTGCATCAGTCCCATCCGCCACACCAGCGACATTCCCGGACAGAGCTGCTTCGTTTTCAACGCCGGTGGCCTCTCTGGTTGACTCATCCTCGTCCCCAGTCGATTGTCGCAGTTGAAGGACCTCGCTCTGATCTCCATACCCATCCATAGCGTGCGTCTCGGCGGTGCCCAGCTCGGAAGGAGGCGCGGCCGCTCCGCCGTCGTGCGTCGTTTGCTCAGCGTCTACCTGGTGCGTCAAGTCTTGAGCCTTGGCGCTGTCGGCTTCCTCCCGCAGGCGCTGCATTCTCCGGCTGTCCTTGCTCCGGCTTTCCTCCCCTACAGCCTTGAGCCAGGAGAGGTTGTGAACCCGAAAGTCAACGAGCGCTTCCACGCTCCGGTCGTCTGCAATGGGACGAGTGTCGTGGCCCAGATGCGTGTTCTTGGGAGTATAGGCATTGGTGTTGCCCGCTCGGCGGCAGGCGCCGCAGCTGCATATACCCAGGCATTTGGGGCACTGCCAATACTCGTCTTCGAGGACTTTCTGCGGCATCATGTCGAAGGCCCTGTAGAGAACGCCGTAGCAGTACCCTTCGGAGCAGCCGGGGTTTGTGCATAGGTGCACCCTGTGGCTGTAATCCTTGTGACAGCACACGTGGCATCTGCGGACCTCGCCCTTCTTCTTCTTCCTCTTGGGCTTCTTCTTGGCCTTTTCGTCGCCATCCCCTGGCTCAGAGTCGCTCGGCGTCTGCTCGCGATCTTGTTTCGTAATGTCCTTCCAGGGGCGCCTCCTCAGGGCCTCTTGGCAAATCTGTGCCACCGTCTTCTTTCCCGACTTCAGGCGAGCCACCTCGAAGGGCTGTGGAGAAGTCTGGATATCTATGTATCCGTCATTGGCGATGACCATGGCCCGCCAGGTCTCGTAACTGTCGACCAATCCAGACCAAGGCCACTGCTCACACCACTGAAGCCCAGAGAGGCATGCGCATGACCGTCCCATGGCGTAGCATTCCATGCAGACGTCGTAGGCGTCCTCGTCCCCATTGGCAAGAGTGCGCACGCAGTGCTTGCAGGTCAAGAAGCGGTTGAAGACGTTGGACCGGCAGTAGGAGCAGGTGACGCAGGAATCAAAGGGGAGGAACTCGACGTCCTTTTCCTTGAAAGCAAACGTCTCGTCGACGAGGACCTCGGTGAAGAGACCAAACAGTCGCTTGAAGTCGCCAGCCAATTGCTTGGCACGGGGAGAGTTCCTGACAATCTCGTGGCCTATTCCCATGAAACTCAACTGCGTCATTTCGGCGTTGCTTTCCATTTCCTTCAAGTCCCCAAAGTACTTCTGGAGGGTGAAGTAAATGATAGCCTTGTTCCTGTACTGCTCGTCACGGCAGACGAGCCTCGCTTTTGGGAGCGCCTCGTGCAACGCAAGGTCGAGAGTCTCCACGGTCGTGCGATTCCAGGCAACCTTCATGGTCCGCGTGCCACGGTTCCAGACCTGGTGAGCGGCCAGTGGGGGGATGAGGATGAAGTCCCCGACACGTTGCTCGACAATGTACACGTCGAAAGGTGCCTTTTTCCAGGCGTTGATTTGGGCAAAATGCTTTTCGATCTCGATGTCGTGACCAAGCATGGACAAGAAGTACTCCCTTACCACCTCGCGGTCTTTGCTCTCTGTCATGAACCAGACGGAGCTCCCCGCCTTCTCCCCGGCGCCGTCGACAGATGCCTCGACCATTACGTTTTGGCCCAGTGAGGCACACATTTCGCGGTGCGCGGGGGTAAAGGTACCTTCGTGACCAATGTAGCACATGAGGTTCTCGGCACGCATTTCCACGGGAAGGCTAGACATGAGATCGCCCGCTGGAGCCACCGTGGCCTCGGCGCGCAACAGATCGTCATCCCGGTGCCCGCCACCGCCACCTGTCGCGTTAACGTTCTCGTTGAGGTAGAACAGACTAGGATGAATGACTTTTTGCAAAGAGTCACGCCACTCCAGGGGACAGTCAATGTCTTTGAGGTAGAGCCGTTGTCGGCGCTCGTCACGGTAGGTATGGGGCGTCCACTGATTTGTGAGCTGTTTCATAGATCGCAGGTAGTGGCCTGTCGTCATTGGGACATCGGCCGCGGCCGAGATGTCGCGGACATTTTCCTCTGTGGCAAGGCGCAAGCATGAATTAGCCGGCGCGTGGAGGCAGAAATGGGTCAGGGAGACGAACGCTTCTTGTCATATGTCTTCTCCAGCCAGTCCACATTAAATAGCCACTTGGGCAGCGCGGCATCCCAGCCGTCGATGACCAAGGGTTTCCCTCCGGCGATGACGTGGATCTGGACGAGCTTTTCAAACTCTTGCGGCCCCAAGTTGCGAATTTGAGTCCGGGATACTCGTTGTACCCATCTGAAGTTTGGCGTTCGCTCAATGAGGCCATGTAGATCAAGGTCGGGCGGTATCGGGTCGAACTTTGCTTGCGGATGAAGTGCGGTCGGCATCTTGACAAAGTTGCGTGAAGGTCCGCCCCAGAAGCAGGGAAACGTCAAGCTTGGGCGCGTCGCAGCTGGCTGGGTATCGCGAGGCCGGCGCGACTGATGATAATAAATGAAAATATTGCAGGTGAGATGCGATGGGTGATGGGTTCAAGGTTCGACCGGTTGATGAATAAGCGGGCGTAGCGCGTCTGACCAGGTAGTTCCTCCTAACATTGATATTAGTACAAGGGGCTGCACAACGTGTAGCGCAGCTCAACACCATTGCGGGCCGGCTAACATACGTTCCCACTCATTGTAACATGAATGTTACGCGGGAAAATGTGACTCTCATTAACACCTCTAGCGCGCCCCTCAGGAAGTTTAGCCTAGTAGAAGTAGGTATACTTTGTTCCACACTGCGGACACACATCACGGCATGTACAGTACCCTATACACACCGGGGTGTCTTACTACAATAAAAGAGTATTGCTATTTGCACAGTAATAAATAAGTGTTGCTATTTATACGGTAAGAAATCTCTATTTGTACGGTAAATTAAGGAAATCTCCACTTTTTCGGCGCGCACCCCTAACGCCTATGTCCCGCTACTAAAATTAGGTGAGGTATATAGCAATTAAGAGGGCCGCGTAAATCGGGAATTTTCTATCCCTAATTCTATACCGCGTATTCATACGTAAAGTAAAGCTATTACAATAGAACAAATTCCCCTTTAACGGCCCGTTAAAGAGCCTTATAGAGACGAAGAGGCCCTTTATCCGAATGCCTATAAACCTAATAACTACGATAGCCCGCCGATTCTACCCCTACTGCGCTATTACCGACCTTTAATACCTATAATAAGCTCTACGGCTTCCTTTATACGTTCTATCGTAAGAACGGCGCCGCTATTATTAAGATAAATCGCTTTAATAAGCGTACGATTAACGGCTAGCTAGTTCTAACCTACGTTATATTTATATACGATCGTAGGCCTCGACGAGCCTCGAAAAGCGCTAGGCTCTATAAAACCTCCTCTATAAAGCTCGACTATCCCGTTATAATTATAGCCTTAGCAATAAAGCGTTTAGGCTAGAGGTAGACGTACCGCGTTAATTACGATAGTTAGTAGCATAATTATAGGCAGTTAATTAATCCCTCGGCGTATAATATATATTGTCGACGAACCCTTACGTAGTAAAAGCTTAAGAGTAGGCTATCTAAACTTCGAGCCGTTCCCGCTCGCGAGATCGCATTAATTCTTAGGGAATTAACCGCCGAAGAGTCTTTCTTTCGGCAACGCGATATCTATAACAACCGATAGAAGATCCGCGCCGTAGCCCTTAGTAGGAAGACTGCTACCCAAGTCTTTATCGCCTACCTCCGAGACGCCGGCCTTGAATATATCGTTAAGCTCGCTAACGCCGAAAGCGAGGCTAACGGCGATAGCGATAGCGACGGCGACGGCGATAGCGATAACGGCCGGAAGGTTAAGGCTATCTTCTAGACATACCTTTAGTACGAGAAGATATAGAAGCGGTTCCCTAAGGTTCTCGGCCTTAACAATATATATAATACTAACCGCTTTAAGCTGTTTCTCTTTTAGGCTATTAGAATTACCGATTAGTATTCTATTACTAACTTCGCCTTAATAAGAGCCTAAAGGGAAGCTTAGAGGCAGAGGATTACGGCAATGCAGAAAGTATCGAGGAAGATATAAAGATAAGAGAGAGAAGAGGATGTGGAATTGCTTAGTAGTAGTCTGTCTAAGTGAGGACTAAGATCCCTTTATATAGCTAATTACATAGGAATAAAGGTATATATAACTTAACTAATTATCGGGATAGAAAGCGCTATTAATTCTATGCTAGGTGTATATAGTCTAACCTCGTATAGTATCTTAGTTATTGCGTGATTAATTACGCGAGTAATAGGAGGTAGTATAGGTAACCTTAGTTAACTAGGGCCCGACTATAGACTATACGCACATTAGTCCCTATATATACTATATACTTCGGCATTCGGTATCTTAAGCATCCGGGCAGCTAATACAGCCGGGTGATTTATATTATATATAATAATGCACGGCGGTTCTAATGCATATCTTTATATGCCGGTAGGATAAACCAAGCGGGAGATATCTACTCCCTTATAGCCCCTCTTAAAGGGTACTTATTGTATAAGAAGTACGCTTTATATAGGAATTATAGATGGAATTCCACGATAGAAGGACTTCCTTTCTAAGGTAAATTCTATAGATGGAATTCTAATAGAATTCTACGGTAGAAGGACTTCCCTTCTAAGGTGAATTCTATAGATGGAATTCTACGGTAGAAGGACTTCCCTTCTAAGGTAAATTCTATAGATAGAATTCTACTTCCTTCTATAGACTTCTACGGTCGTCCTAATAGACGCATCCGTCTGCGGAAGATCTTCCCTAACTAACGCATCCGTCTTTGCATTCTATTTACGGATCTCTTTCTATTCTTAGCTACCGAAGCTTCCCGGAGGGTAGCTCCAACCTTTCTCTAGTCTTATCTATAAAGAAGGTAGTATAGCCCTTAGCTAGATAGGTATTAATAATTCTAATAAGACTACTAGACCTATATTTGCATTTATATTCGAGATACCTACTAATACTAATTAGTGATTATAAGGCTTAATTATAGATAGTAAGATAGATAAGATAGTTCTATATCCTTTAAACGTATTATAGATCTTTATCGAACGGCTTCCGCCCGACGATCTTATTCTATACACTTAGAGAAGGATAACTATGCTAAGAATAAGAAGACTTTACCTTCTAAGTCTAGCTCGCCCTTAGGGGTTACGTATAGCTCTTCTTTAAACTTTTTGCTAACCGATTACCGCTTTAGAAAAAGAAGAGTAGCACTAGCAGAAAGTGCGTTAATAACGCCGAACGATAAATTTTCCATAGAGAACCCTACGAATATACCGATAAACCGCGTGAAAAACAAGCACGTAATATAACCTTAATATACCTACCTAATAGTCCTTTATCCGATATAATAGAGGAGACTCTTAGGGAATAGATAGAAGGCATAACTATCTACCGATCCCTTTTTCTATATATTAATGTAAAATATTAAGACAGCAATATTAAACCTAACGAAAATAACGGCATCGCGATTATAACATCCGTCGCTAAGTTTATTGCCCTCTACGAAGCGTTAATCGATTTTTAAGGAAACGAGATTCTATTATACTTCTAAGACTACTTCTTAGGATAGATAGCGAATATATAGGGCCTAATATACGCAGACTATAAACGAGCGCTAAAAGTTCTAATAAGGAAATAAGGAATATATACCGGTCGCAGCAATATATCTTATACAACGATCTTTCTAATATTACAAGCACTTAAGAAGCTATTAGAATAGCTTATAGAAGACATAATAACATAGAAATTTAATAATAGCACTAAGAAAATAGAGATAAAAAAACACGATACATCCTTCTACGCCTATTACCGCTAGAATAGCCCCCTTCTAACTATTAGAAGCAGTTCTAATAGAAAAAGTAGCATCTATAGCAAACGTTCTAGAGATACTATAGACTATAATAAACGTTCTAGAGATGCTATAGACGTCTAACACACTTCTAACGGTTCCGTAGTTCGATTTAGGAAGGACTATTCTATATAGGCAATAGCCGATAGTTCTATATAAATAATAGCTATTTAACACTAATGTTCCGGGTATAATAATTTACCTAACATTATACCGATTTAATCGTCTAGATCTCTTTATAAATCCTACGGACTAAGGTTCTACGGTAATAACTAAATAGCTAAGCAATTCTAACCTTATTCTATTAGAGGTATATATAAGACTTCCTTTAGACAATGTTTTAAATACTATCGCTAATATAGATGTCTAATAACGCTTTATTAAGCTTTAGATAAAAGATAAGAACTATATTAAAGAACTATATAACTTACTTAACGATAAACTTTAGGTTTTTATAAACTTATGCTATAACCTGTAAATTAAACTAAGTTAGTTCTATGCTTTATTCCTTAGAATCCTCGTAGGACGTGCGTAAACCTATTATATTTAATACATTAATTAGATAGCGATATTTAGAAAGGCATACGATATAATTAAGAGATACTTTAATACGGAAGTTAATCACGTATATTATTATATAGACTAGACAATAACGACCTTCTATAAGTTGCGAGGAGAACACCTAGCTAAGCTATTATATAAAATCCTTTAAGCTTTATTCGATAAATTACAACTTTGCTAATAGGCACTCGGCAAAGACTTTATAGGCGATCTTCCCTTACGAACTACACTTATTAATACATATAGAGGAGTTCCCGAACTAGAGTACGCTCTATTTAAACCCTTAACTAATGTAGAAGCACTTTTTGCCGACCTAAGATCCTCGTTGTAAATACACCTATCTCGCGGTTTATTTAACTAATTTATCTAAGAACATTAGTCTAATAACTAAGACAATAAAGAGGATAACTACGACCCGTATGACTAGATATTCTACACGGATCGGAGATATAATAACAATAACCGAGGAAGATATAGATACTAAGGACGAGGAGGACGAAACTATAGCCGATTATTTAATCGTAGAGGATTCCGTAGAGGATTCCGTAGCGGATACTCCCTATTAGCTGCTAGATTATAAGCAGGGTCTTAAGCCCGTAGTAGCTATAGAGGCAACTACGGCAATCGTCTATAGACTAAGAAGTGTTTTATATACGGAAAATAAGGATGCTAGTTAACTAAATATACACCCGAGGAACGATAGAAATCGAAGGACTAGTATATCGCATAATGCCACTTTACGAACATCCTAACAATAGGTTTTATAGCCTACGTAACGCAATATAAAGGTCACGAGATAGACGATATAGCAGAAGACTTTAATAATAAATCTTGCCTAAGAGACGACGATAACTTTATAGGACAATAGCAAGCCAGTTAGATAATTTGCCAATAAGTCTTTATACATCGGCTTACTAGCGAAGACCTATATAGTGAATAAGAAGCTATTACTATATCTAACTAGTTTATTATTAATAAAAGATACTCTAAGACACGCTTCCAAGGCATTATAGTTAACATAGGTGTAGTAAAAGTGTTAATAGCTAGATTTAACTAGTATATTGCTCTATAGAAAGAAGACCCTTCTATTACAATCGATAAGTCAACGGCAGGATAAGCTTCTATTAAATTTAGTAGTAGAGATGCTATTAACTCACTTAGTTCTATTGCCCTTAAAACACTAATTAGAAGGATTACTTTCCACGTTCTAAAGATACCTATACCTTTCTTACTCTCTTTAGCCGATATAGACCGACTAGGTGTATACTTTAATAATACAATAGACATAATTATTAGTCGAGGCGTGGTTCCTATAATACGAAAATAGGGATATCTATAGTTCTTTCTTTCTAAAGATAAGGAATTAATTAACTTCCTTATAGAAGTTAAGATCCGAACGCTCTATCGTCGGTTTAGACATCCCGTAGTTATAAGACTATATTATCTACTACGCTAGGTAGGATATAATAATATATTAATCGGCAGACTCGAAACTATTTCTAAATTTTATCACTAATGCTAGATGCACTCCTAGGCCCCGAGACGATTTAAATTTATACTATAAGATAATCGAGAATTCTACTATAAGATTATTATTAACGTTATATACCTTAGAAACCTACAACGACTAGTACTATACGTAGTAGATTTAGCAACTTTATTCTAAGCAGTAAGATTCCTTCTATTAATGTCCGCTAAAGATACGTAGGAGACACTACGTGCGTTATAGATTAATATATATCTCGGCCCGCTAGATATTATTAAATATAACGTAAGAACGAATTTTGCTTCTAATAAATTCCGAAACAAAGCGAAAGTAATAGGGATTACGTGTAAATAAGTTCCGGTTAAAGCCTACTAGTCTATCGGAAAGATTAAAAGATATTATAGACTACTTAAACAAATATTTAGTATTCTTTAAGAGGAAATTAGGAATATAATATTAGCTAAAGCCATCCTTTTAATAGTAGTTAAGGCAATTAATAATATAGCTAGTCCTAATAGTTTAGTTCTTATATTATTAGTTTTTAGTGCTTACCCTTAGATTATATAGGAATTACCCCCTTCTATAATAACGATATAAAGAGCTATAGCTATATAAAAGGCTATAAAATTGCTTCGCTAAATCTCTACTAAAAGACGAATTAAGGATGCTATTTATAGCCGAAACAGACTATTAATAAAGGAGATTCTTAATCTTCTACTATAAAGTAAGGTCTATATCTAGAGAGAAAAGAACGGCTAGTAAGGTCTATTTAAAATCGCAGTAATTAAAGGCTATAATATAATAGTTAATACTCTTAATAGACTATAAGTATTTAGATTAACGTATATATAACTATACTTCCGAGACGAAAAATCGGTACTACTATTAGAAGAACTCCTAGCAGATATACCGGAATATAATTCTTAAGATAATAAACTAATAGAAGAATATAAAACTATATAAGAACCTCCTCGTATGCCTTGAAAACGTAGTCGCCTACCCGGTGTAAAAAACAAACTAAAGAATTAGTAGTTCTTAGCTAAGAAAGAGGTTAATGCATACGATCTTATACTTAAACTTCGTGCCGATAGCGTAATTACAACACCCGGTAACCTATTCGAAGAATCTAATATAAAAGAGATTAACGACCTAGTTATTCGTACTATGCTTAGTTTTAAATAATATAACGAAGAAAAACATAGAGGATATCGAATCTTCCGTTCTCGGATAGTTAGAGAGATTAAAGGACGTAATACTAAACTATACGAAAAGTCGAGACTAGTAATCTAAAGATATAGTGATATTAAGAAGATATCTATACTTATATAGTCGCTAATAATCTAGCGAGTTAGTTAACGTTTAATTATAGCAATTGCAGCTGGAATGCTTAAAGAATACGGAATAATATTGTCTTTACGAGATATTACCTAAGTATATCCTTAGGCTACTATAGAGTTATCTCGAACAATCCTAATAGCTTTGCCCGCTAAACTAGTAAAGAAGTATCCGGAAGGCATAATCATCCGTATAATTAGACCTTTATACGGCATTGTAGAATCCGGACTATACTAGTTTAATATATACTATAGTTACTATATCTAAGAGCTTAATATAACTTATTTAATATACGACGTATGCTTGCTTATTTCTAACTATAGCCCTCTTATACCTTTTGGAATTATCGGCATATAGATAGACGATACGTTAATGCTCGGGACTTAGAGTTTTTCGGACTACGAAGAAAAAGGGCTTTAGAAAGCATAATTTAGAGCTAAACTAAAAACTCTAATAACTGCTAGATAATCTATAGACTTTAACGACGCGAAATTAACCCTATAATACGATAGAAGTTTACTACTATAATAGAAGGGTTAAGTAGCTAAGATTAAAACCGTAAAGCTAAAGGCTATTAACCGCGCGTAAAGGTATATAGAGCAATAAGCTCGTAGTATATACGTTGCATCTATCTATCAACCGGAAGCATCGTTTAATATCTCTATTACTGCTTAAGTCTAGAACCTAGAATAAAAAGACTGTATAATCCTAAATAAAAGACTATAGTAGCAACTAGACAATTAATAACGTAGACTAATATATCTTCTAATTAACCTCGTATCGGCTAAGCTTTTAGTCTTTACCGATAGATCGTTTGTAAATAATAAAGACTTATCTTTATAGCTTAGATTTGTTATTGCTTTAGTTTATAAGACCGACCGAATAGATAAGCAATTTTCGATTAAAGGCAATATTATCTACTAAAACTCTACGAAATGTAAATAAGTTACTTAAAGCGTCCTTATATTAGAAATCTACGGTATAGTAAATAGATTCGATATTAGGATCTCTCTTACTATAACCCTTAAGATAATTATAGATCGCCTTAGTCTTCCTCCGGTTCTATTAATTATCTATACCGATTTATACTCCTTATATAAATGCCTTATTAAACTAGGTACTATAAAGGAGAAAAGATTAATAATCGATATTATAGCTTTATAATAGTTATACAAACGCCGTAAGATTATAGAGGTCCGATAGATTAACGGAGCTAATAACCTAGCTAATGTAATAATAAAAGCATTACTAAACTAGGCCTTTAAACGTTTCGTTAATATAAATAAATTAACTATTAGAATAGAAGGGTTTATTATTCGCCTATAACCCTTCTAACATATTCTTTCTTTTAAGGTTATATAGTTATAACACTATATAATATTATAACGAACTATTCTAATATAACGAATAGTCGATTTTGCTATATATTTTGTTTCCCTTTAAAGAAGGGTAATATTTAAGGAAAAATAAGAGAGGTTTTTATAAACGGCATAAAGAAAAAGTTGCTAGTATAGGAATTATAGATAGAATTCTACGATAGAAGGACTTCCCTTCTAAGGTAAATTCTATAGATAGAATTCTAATAGAATTCTACGGTAGAAGGACTTCCCTTCTAAGGTAAATTCTATAGATAGAATTCTACTTCTTTCTATAGACTTCTACGGTCGTCCCGATAGACGCATCCGTCCGCGGAAGGTCTTCCCTAACTAACGCATCCGTCTTTACATTCTGTTTACGGATCTCTTTCTATTCTTAGCTACCGAAGCTTCCCGGAGGGTAGCTCCGACCTTTCTCTAGTCTTATCTATAAAGAAGGTAGTATAGCCCTTAGCTAGATAGGTATTAATAATTCCAATAAGACTACTAGACCTACATTTGCATTTACATTCGAGATACTTACTAACACTTTATATATATCCCTTTATAACTAACTAAGATTTATAAAACTCTCTAAAAAAACCTATTTATAGGAAAAAACTTTTTATATAGAGAAAAATAACTCTACTATATTATATGAGTATTACTATTTGCCTAAGTATAAATCTCTATTTGCCTAAGTGACATTTTTTTTATAGCCTACGTACACCCCGGAAAACGCCCAACCCCCCGCGACCAGCCGCGCCCATACAAATACAGTGCGCATTTATGGCAGGCCGCAGACTAATAATTCTTTACGTACGAAATATCCGTCTACGGCTCGCTCCCGGCTGCGTGCCCTTTGCTGCGTGCCCTTTGCTGCGTGCCCTCTGCTGCGTGCGCGGCTCCTCGATGTATGCTTCGTGCCTGCTGCGTGCCCTGCTGTATGCCTTACTGCGTGCCCTCTGCTGCGTGCCCTCTGCTGCGTGCCCTTTGCTGCGTGCCCTTTGCTGCGTGCCCTCTGCTGCGTGCGCGGCTCCTCGATGTATGCTTCGTGCCTGGCTCCCGGCTGCGTGCCCTCTGCTGCGTGCCCTCTGCTGCGTGTGCTCGTCGTGCCTGGTTCTTCTGCGTGCCCGGCTGCGTGCTCTGCTGCGTGCCTTCTGCTGCGTGCCCTCTGCTGCGTGCCCTCTGCTGCGTGCGCGGCTCCTTGATGTATGCTTCGTGCCCGGCTTGCTGCGTGCTCTACTGCGTGCCTTCTGCTGCGTGCCCTCTGCTGTGTGTGCGGCTCCCTAATGTATGCTTCGTGCCCGGCTTGCTGCGTGCTCTACTGCGTGCCTTCTGCTGCGTGCCCTCTACTGTGTGTGCGGCTCCTTAATGTATGCTGCGTGCCTTCTGCTGTGTGTGCGGCTCCTTGATGTATGCTTCGTGCCCGGCTGCGTGCCCTGCTGCGTGCCCTGCTTCGTGCCCGGCTGCGTGCCCTGCTGCGTGCCCTACTGCGTGCCCTGCTGCGTGCCTTAGAGCCTCGTTGGCTAGAGCGATGCGATGCGGCGAGATGCGTGACGATGCGATTTAACGATGCGATTTGACGATGCGATTTGACGATGCGATTTGACGATGTGATTTGACGATGCGATGCGAAGATTTGGCCTACAGCCTGCCAGGCATACGCACTGTAATTGAGTGGGCGCGGCTAGGCGGGGGGGGGTTAGGCATTTTAGGGGGGTACCCGAAGTGTCACTTAGGCAAATAGAGATTTATACTTAGGCAAATAGTAATACTCTATTATATAGAGAAAAATAAAAAACTCTACTATATTTTATAAGTCTTACTATTTGTCCCGTAGTAAATCTCTATTCGTCCCGGAGGTACCGAAGTACTATATATCCCCGTATCTCCCCGCGTCTCCCCGCGCCTATAGGGCACGCAGTAAGGCACGCAGTAGGGCACGCAGTAGGGCACGCAGTAGGGCACGCAGTAGGGCACGAAGCATACATTAAGGAGCCGCATACACAGCAAGGAGCCGCACACATAGTAGAGGGCACGCAGTAGGGCACGCAGTAGGGCACGAAGCATACATTAAGGAGCCGCACACACAGCAGGGCACGCAGTAAAGCACGTAGTAAAGGGCACGCAGCCGGGCATAAAGCATACATAAAGGAGCCGCACATGCAGTAGTAAGGCCTTTTAAAGGTCGGATTAAGTGCACAATAGAGAGTCTCTAGGCTTCCTGCTAAGGGAAGCTTCGTTAAGACTATGTTCTATGTGTGTTAATCGACTAGCTAAGGTTATAGGCGCTTAGGGCTTTAGGGAAAACCCTATAGCGGGGCGCTAACTAATGCGCCTATCTAATAGGATCCTTAATACCCCTTTACTTAAATAAGCAGTCCCCTACTTACTAAAGTAATTAATAGAACCTAAATAGAAAATAGTGCATCGGTATATACGATGCGAAATAATAATAAAAATACCCTTAATCCTCTATTATATAGCAGCAGCGGCTCTTAAGCGCTCGCGATCCTTCTCTAATATCGTACGGCTCGCGTACTATAAGCTATAGACCGGGTGTCCGTCGCGACTATACGCGGGGAATAGATTTATTCTATTATACCTACTAGGAAGGCCGAATCCTCCTAAGGACGCGAGAGAGTAGGCATTGCCCGGATAGGCGGCCGTAATAGCCTAAGGACCGTCGTAGTAGGGTTTATGCTTTCTAATATACTAACGCACTCGTAAGACCTAATCTCCCGGCGCGTACACGCGGATTAGTCCCTTACGTTCCTATAAGTAAGCTCGTATATAAGCGCGAGCGGCTTTAAGGCTAGTAATATATCTACGTGCGATAGGAGCAGGATGCTATTGCACGAGTTCTTACGCTTATACGATATCCTCCTTTAGCGTAAGGTCCCGGGTATATATCGTATATATAGCATTATAATACTGCTCTAGAGGCTAGGTTCCGTACAATAAGAAGAATAGGCTATAGCCGTGCGGGCCTTCCTAACGGTTGTATAGGTAGACGGCTCGTATTAAACGCTATGTTAACGGTATAGAGGGATTATCGAGATATAGGCGGTAGATAATAGCCTTAAGCACTCCGTTCGCTTATTTAACCTTTCCGTTCCCGCGAGGTCTAGCGGCGTAACGGGCTTAACGGTTATGCTAAAACGCTAGTAATAGTCTTAGGCTTATTGCCTAGTAAAGCAACCTATATTATCGCTTATAATCTCGCGGGGTAGGCCGAATCGCGTGCTAATCGTCTATAGGACTAGGATTATTCCCTCGAAGTCTATAGACTACGTAATAGCAGAGATAAGCCACCCGGTTGCGTACTCTACGGCGTTAAGTAGCTATTGCCCTTTATACCTTATATAGTCGATAGCCTACCTTATTAAGGGCGGCATAGGTGCTAAAGGCATTAGGTTAAGGAGCGTTAGGTCCGGCGGCTTTATT
This sequence comes from Ophiocordyceps sinensis, assembly GCA_012934285.1. Lineage (NCBI taxonomy): Eukaryota > Fungi > Ascomycota > Sordariomycetes > Hypocreales > Ophiocordycipitaceae > Ophiocordyceps > Ophiocordyceps sinensis. The sequence goes on along the minus strand of JAAVMX010000006.1, from coordinate 3,596,361 downwards.
AGTTAGCAGGACTAGCAATAGCGAATAGCTTCGTAAGCTACGAGCGGGAGTTTTAAGTGCTAGTATCGTATAGATAGATATCGCATAACGTAGCTAACGGTGCTATGCCCGGAGGCCTTATATACTTGCTTAGCTATATCTACGAGAGCTTTATACTTTAGTACTAGCAGTAGTGCAATTGCCCCTATAGGGTTTAGCGGCTCGCTAGGGGGAAGGGAACGCTTATTCTAGCGAATGTAGTATAGACTGCCCTTTAACTCGTAGAAGTATATATTCGCCTAATACGGCGTAATGTTATATAGTAGGGTCTCGCTAGATATAAGGAATTCGAAGATCGCTTATAAATTAATTCGTGCTAGCTATTCTAGTTAAGTAACGAGCTTTACGGCGTTTAAAGCGGCGTTATCGGCTTCGGGCGTAGGTTTAAGCGCTATATCGTGTGCGGGATCGTCTTCTAGGATTGTTATAAGCTCGTCGTTATCGTTAATCGCAGCTATCCTCCCCTCGTCGGCGTTATAAGCAGTATCCTTATCGTATAGCGGGCGAGAGAGATAATCAGCGAGCATATTCGCTTTACCGCTACGATATATAATCTTAATATTATAGTATTCGATAACGTCGAGGAACCGAATAATTCACATAGGTTAGTCTATCTTAGTGCGTAAGGTCTTAAGAGACTCGTAATCTATAATAATAGTAATATCCGCGCCTTCTACCTAATGCTTTTAATATTATATAGCTATTATAATCCCTAAAAGCTCTCGTTCTTACGTAGAATAACGCTACTACGTTTCGGTAAGCTTCTTAGAGAAGTAAGCCACTAGGTGAAGGTAAGAACGCCTTTTACCACCCGTTAGGTATATATACGGCTATAGAAGAGCTACGCCTATATATTTCCCGGACGCGTCGCTTTTAATAATTACAGGAAGCATTTAGCTAAACTTAACGAGGACTAGTATTATTATAATAGCATTACGGATCCGTTCTTAAGCAGCTTTAGCTTCCGCGGTTAGGGTAATAGGGACGTTTTTACTACCGAAGGACTATTCGATTAACGGGATATATAGGTCTAAAAAGTTCGGGATTAGTATACGTAGGTATCCGGCTGCGTAAATAAAAGCACGGATTTCCGTAGTAGTCGTAGGCATCGGGCGGTCGCGAATAGCAGTAATCTTAAGAGGATCTGCCCGAATGCCTCTAAAATAGACGATAAAGCCTAAGAATACACCTATATCGACGAAGAGCTTTATCTTCTTAGCGTTGAAGAGCAAGCCGTACTCGACGGCGCGGGTAAAGAAGGCAAGCAAGCGTTCGTAAAGCTGCTCGACTATATCGGCCTAAAGGCATATATCGTTAAGGAGACTAGCGGCGAACTCGCGTAGCGGCTATAAAACTTCCTTTATAAAAGCTTAGAAAGTAGCTAGGGCGTTCGTAAGGCCTATAGGCATAACTTCCTATTCGTATAGGCCGAAAGGCGTAATAAAGGCAGTCTTCTCGTAGTCTTCTAAAGCGATACGGATATGCTAAAACCCGTCTTATAGGTCGATAAAAGCGTAGTAATAGTAGCCGGCTACGCGCTAGATTTTATCTATAGTATTCGGGAGAGGATACGCATACTTCTTCGTTAGGGTATTAAGTATACGGTAGTAGGCGTAAATACGCTAAATAACTTACCTATAGGCATTATGCTATAGGCCCGTAGGTGCCTTCTTTAGCGTTAATAGTAAAAGAGACGACTATAGGCTAACGGACTTTTAAATAATACTCCCTTTATATTTCTCGATAAAGTCCTTAATAGCTTAAGCTTATAAAGGACTATAGCGTCGGGGAGCCTGCCGTATAGGCGTGCTATCGCCTATATTAATTCGATAGACCGTCTATACTAATTTTTCTATACGTTAAAGCGATACGTCGAAGAGCTCTAGGAATTTAGCGAAGCGAAGTATATGTCTATAAAGAGTTTCGCCTATTCCGGCGTATTAGCGTAAAAGCGGACAGCACGTGTAGAAGTAGGTTAGACGTCGGTTGAATTAGCAAAAATAGCTATAGAGAAAACGTTTAACGGCCGCGGCTATAATAGAGGCTTGCCCTTAAGGTTACGTAATCGTATAGCGCCGTTGCCTTTATAAGCGACTCTAAGAGCGTAAAAGATAGACCGTCTAAGGGTTAAGTTACCGGGGAAAGTCCCGTTAGGGACGATACCGTAAGAGAGGGCAATTAAACTAGTCTAGTCGTTATTGCCTTACTATTGTATAGCGATAACGATATCGTCTTAAACGCTTAGTCTAGGAATCCCTCCTATCTTTTTTATAGTAGAGGCGACTTAGGACGGGTATAGGGCTAGCTTATATACGAGTAAAGAAGAAACGTAATAAGATATAGAACCGTAGTCGAAGAAAGAAGAAAGAGTAAAGGATAGGGAAGTCGTTAGTCGGTAAAGGAAAACACTATAACGATCGCCGAAGCCCTCTTAGAGAGGCTTCTAGCTAGTATTAATGCCGCTATCTATAGTCATAAAGTAGATAGCGTCGCCTCTTTATTAGAAATACGCTAAGTCTATCCCCTCTTATATAGCTATAAGGATAGCTTCCGTTTCCGCGTCGTCTTCCTTAAGTTAGTACGCCGGGTCTTAGTCTTCGTCGGCATTATCTATAACCTCGTCGTCGAAGTATATATATAGGCGGTTAGCGTAATTACAATAATTTCCTCGCGTACCCCTACGTATGCCCCTACCTCTACCGTGATTACTACCGTAGCTACAGCCACTCCCTCTAAAGCGCTAGCGGGAACCGAATGCCTTAGCAGCTTCGTATATCTTCCCTTTTATTATAACTTCTTAAGGCGGGCTAGACGGTAAGGATAACGCAGTAGTAGGTGCCGGCGAAGACAATAGACGGCAGTCTTAGGCCTAATGTCTAGCCTTACTATAGTTAAAGCAGGTATTCGCCTTAGATAAGGCCGCGAAAGTCGAAGCGGCGATAGCTTTATCGTCGGCGGCGTAGACGAGAGTGTCTATCGTACGCGGATCGGCTATAACGATGCCTAGAGGGCTTAAGTAAGAGGAAGCAGATAATAAGCTAGGATTAGCCTTAACGACTTCTACTATCGCCGGTTTATTACCTACGACCTTATTTATCCTCTATGTCTAGTATAGTTAGCCCTCTTATATACGGATAGAAGTAGCTAGCTTACCGTAGATGTCTTCTATAGGCTAACGCGTTTATTCGCTAGCTAATAGTATAAGACGCTAAATAAGGGCTATGCTATATAGTATAGTAATGTTAGAACCGATCTATAACTAGATGCGTAGGAGGTTATTCCGAATATACTAGAGGGTAATAGTACGGACACTAGGGCTACGTTTCTTAATGTCGGGAAGGTTTAAAAACGCGTTACGAATGCGCTAGGCAAAGTTAACGAAGGCCTCGTCCTTAACTAGCGCTAGTTAGGCGTAAATAGCCAACGGCGCGTCTAAAACCCCGTAGTCCCTTAGGACCGTAAAAATGCCCTTAAGGAGCAATATTTAGTCTAGGTGCCTAACGTTAACCTAATACGCGATAGGGCTAAAGTCCTTAGACAACTCGTTAGCTATCTAAGTAAGCTAGAGGTTATATAGTATCTATCCGATAAGAAACGCGGATTGCATCTATTAAAGCTTCTTAAGGACGGTATAGTCCGCTTAATGCAACTTCTATTTAGGCTTTATAGTAATCTTATTTCGGTTATTAGTCACTGTATCGTTAACGTCTTTAGTAGCTTTCGCTTAAGGCTAGATGCTTTTTATAAGAGTCTTAGTAGCTCGATCGTAAGTGGCATTATGCGGGATGTATATAGGATAGTCGAAGTTTAAACGTAAGTTAGGACCTCTTTCTATAAATGCGTATTAGTCGACGGCTCTATCGTCGTAGTATAGGAAAGGCTTTACCGGCAGCTAGTACTATTACGGTAGAACCGGTTGCTAAGCGGGTTGCCTATACTACGGCTAAGCCACCTACCCTTACTACTACTACTAATTCGAACGAGTAAATCGCTGCTCGCTTATAAGGTTAGCAGTAGGCGTTGCCGTAATACTCTAGTTAGGTAGGTCTACGGGGGGAGTAGGAGGCGACGAGTAGTCCGGCACGGGAGGCACGGGAGGAACGGGAATAAGTCCTAAAGCTAAGGAGCTAGCAGTAGGTAGTAGTGCTAGAAGAGGAGGTGCTTATGCTCGAAAGAGACTAGCTAGGCGCTCCTCTATACGCTCTATCTAGGTAGCTTAACGCTCCTCGAAACGCTCTATCTAGGTGATTTAGTTGTCTTCTAGCTATTTAAGCTAGTTAGCTTACTATCGAGACTACTAACGTATTTCACCGCGAAGTTCTTTACGTAAGTCGTTAAGGTAAGTGTTAAAGACTTCGTTTTAGCGGGTTATCTTCTAGTCTACCTATCTTCCTAAGCCAGCGACTAAACTAGTCCTGCCCGGCTTAGGGCCGACGGCAGAGCTTGCTATAGAGCCCTAGCGAGAGCTTCGGTCTACGCTTAGTTCGTCCTTAGACGGCGAATTCGGCGGCTACGACGCTGCCGACATACTATACAACGTTAGGCTTATGCAACGTTAGGCGAAAGAAAAAAAATAGGGTAGAACGTATGTTTAGGGTAATACGATAGGTCTGCGTAGCGTAAACGCTAGGATACGTAATTCGTCCGATTCTTAAAGAGGCTAAGTTTTGCTCTTTAAAAATACGTATTTTTAAGGCCTTTTAAAGGTCGGATTAAGTGCACAATAGAGAGTCTCTAGGCTTCCTGCTAGGGGAATCTTCGTTAAGACTATGTTCTATGTGTGTTAATCGACTAGCTAAGGTTATAGGCGCTTAGGGCTTTAGGGAAAACCCTGCAGCGGGGCGCTGACTAATGCGCCCACCTAATAGGATCCTTAGTAGGGCACGTAGTAAAGGGCTAGCAAGGCACGCAGCATACATTAAGGAGCCGCACATATAGTAGAAGGCATGCAGCTAGGCATAAAGCATACATTAAGGCCTTAATCTACGACGCTCCGCGGCGCCTAACAAAAGATACCTTAGACATACGTTCCGGCTATAAGAGTATTCGTCCCCCGTTTAGTCGTAATTTTTAGTATAAATGCAAGGAGACGTACTCCTCCTTCTATAGCTATATGCCTACCCCTACTCACAATGTATCGAGCTAGTAGGGGTCCCTAATTAAGGAAAGTTACTAAGAAAGTTAACAAATTCTATCGAATTCTGCCCTAGCGATATATAAAATTCGTTAGGCGACGCGCCGCCTAATAAAACTTATATATCGCCTATATTAGATTTCTAAGGCGCTTTCCAGGCATTTTTCTAATGCATTTATTCGGTATATTATAACTTTATTACTAGGCGATAGCCTTAAACGCCTTATTATTAAAGACGACTATAATAACGATAATAATATTATAAAAGCTATAGCTGTATTAGCTCTTATATAAACCTTTATAGCTAGCGGCTTTATAGACGAGGAAGAGAATAAGAGGAGAGGAAATACGGGTATTATAAATAGCGACAACGATAACTTCTCTATTTAAGGTTCCCTAGCGTGGGTTATTACGGCACCGAGCTTTATTATGTTCTTCGATACATTTCGTATGCTAAAGGCGGTCTTTATAAGCCTCTGCAGTTGGCTTCGTATTAATACCGGTATAGAGGGATTAAGATATTAGACCTTAGAGATAAAGGTGCTAGTATTCCTATAGATTTACGCATATAACGAACCTTAGAGAAACATAGTATGCCGCTTCTAAATAAGTTAATCGTCGGTCTTAAGGATATTCTATTAATTAATCGATCCTATAAGGCGTTTAGCGGCTAACTTTATTCGCTAGCCGGCCCTAGGATATATCTCCCCGGTCGTAGAGTTTAATAAGAAGCTTAGGCAATTTAATAGCGCGATCGGTGCTATTAACGGCACATATATTCCTGCGTTTATCCCGAAAGGTCGTTAAAAGAGGTTTTAGTTAAGGAAGAATAATATCTCATAGAATATCTTTACGGCGATAACCCTTAATAGCCTCTTTAGCTATATGCTTGCTAGCGCTAAAGGCTCGATCTACGACTCGCCGTTGCTACGAATAGCTCTTTATAAGAGCTTTATTTTACCTAAGGGCCGTTTCTACCTTAGTGACGTAGGCTTCGGTTCGAGGCGTGGCCTACTTATGCCGTATAGCAACACACGATATTATCTTACCGATTAAGGTAAGGCAGGTAAAAGACCGGAAAACTCCTAAGAGATCTTTAACCTCCGGCACGCTTAGCTTCGCACAACGGTAGAGTAGGTCTTTAGTCGCTATAAGCGGAAATAGAAGATCATTCGGTGTAGTGCACCTAAGTATAGCTTTATCGATTAGATTAAGCTTATATATACGGTAACGGGGCTATTTAACTTCGTTTAAATAGGTAGGAAAGATTATAACGAGAGAGATAAAGAGGAGGAGTTAATACTAATAGATTTAAAACATAAGGCTCTTAAATTAGCTCGCGAACGAGCTAATTCTATCGTCCTAGGCCGTATAGGCACTAAGATGCGCGAGCTAATCGCCGGCTGGCTGTAGGAGACATATTAGGCTATTCTAGCCCGGCGAGAGCGTGGCGATAATACTAACGAGAGCGAGGGCGACGAGGGCGACGAAGAGGATAAAGAGGATAAAGAGGATAAAGAGGATAAAGAGGATGAAAATAAGGGCCCTATAGTAGCTTAGGGTAGGATAATTAATAAGGGCTTAAAGGATAAAGATAAAAGCAAGGCAGCCTCGATTTCTAGGCAGAACTTTTGCTATTTTAACAACTATATATCCCTCCCTAATAATCCATTACTATTATCTACTTAATCCACGCCTGCTTAGCCTCGCTTATAGTAAGTGAATTCTAATAGACCGGATTTACAAGGTCTTTTTTCAACTAGGCTATAACTCTTATTATAAGCGGCATGCCTTAGGTTAAGGCAAGCCCTATATAGTCTTAGATAGCCTTTTCGAGATCCTCCGCGCCTTACGCCCTTATAGATATCGCATATTGCTTAGTATAAGAACCTTAGGCTATAAGGTTAGAAAGAAGATTTACGATTTCCTCTAACCGTTATTGCTGCCCTTTTCCCTTCTTTGCTAATCCTCTTACCCTTAGGTTTAGCGATATCTTGCTTAGAGTTAACTAAACCCTCGCTTTTCCCCTCGACCTCCCCCTAGTTACCGATGTTAACGATAACGGCACTACCGAGCTATTAGAATTAGGCTGGGCCTAAGCGTAAGGTAGTGCTAGTAGGCGGCGTAGTATTTCCTTACGGAAAGGATCGTTAGCTTTATCCTCCTCGGCAGCTTCGTCGGGAACCTAAGACCCCCTTTTATCGTTAGTTAACTATTCGTCGTCCTCCTGCTATTATTGCCGAAGCTCCTTTACGGCCTCCCGAAGCTAACTTTCGGCATCTATAGCAGCCTCGAAACCGGCATTATTGTTAACCTCGAGAATCATACGGCTAGCCGGCGGGTCGTTAACGAAGATCTCGGCCTACGAGTTAAAGGTAATATTATCGCTAATTGTAAGGCCTTGCTTAATAACCCGAGTCGCGAGTTCCGGGAACTTCTCCTTTAACGTATTCTCGTTAGCCTTACTTATCTCGATCTTCCCGGTATTAAGGTTATATACGGCGCCCGATAGCTCTTCTACCTCGCGGAATACCCGCTAGAATTAAAGGAGGTGGCGATACTTATTGTTAAGCATCTTAAAGCTCTAGCGGCGGTAAGGGAATTCGGCCTTAAGCTTCGGCATAAAGGACTTAAACACTGGCTTTACGAAGACCGCCTTTAAGCTATTAAGAAGCCTATCGCGACGAGCCTTAAGCAATAACTCGAGGAACCTTAAGGTCTATAGCTTAGTCTAACGCTACGTAGTAGGCTAACTAGGCTAAGTAGGCTTAATAGGCTGGCTTTCGGACGAAGGAGCTATCGCGAGAGCTATAAGGAGGGCTACGATTAATGTAATTAATGCGATTAATGTGATTAAGCAACGAACGCAGTTACGGTTAATGCAATAACTACGAAATACACACAGCGGGGGCATAAGGCGGTAAACGAAACAGCCGATAAGGATATAAGACAGTATAAGAGGAGCCCCGCACTGAAATTAAGTGGAGTAAGTCTCTTGCCGCGTCTTACATTTTTTTTGTCAGGCGCCGCGCCGCGTCGTGGATTAAGGCCTAAGGAGCCGCACATACAGTAGAGGGCACGCAGTAAGGCATACAGCCGGGCAAGCAAAGCACGCAGTAGGGCACGCAGTAGGGCACGCAGTAAGGCACGCAGTAGAGGGCACGCAGTAGAGCACGCAGTAGAGGGCACGCAGCCGGGCACGAAGCATATATTAAGGAGCCGCATATATAGCAAGGAGCCGCACATATAGCAGAGGGCACGCAGTAGGGCACGCAGCAGGGCATAAAGCATACATTAAGGAGCCGTATATATAGCAGAGGGCACGTAGTAGAGGGCACGTAGTAGGGCACGCAGTAGGGCATAAAGCATATATTAAGGAGCCGCACACATAGTAGAGGGCACGTAGTAGAGGGCACGTAGTAAAGCACGTAGTAGAGGGCACGCAGTAGAGGGCATATAGTAGAGCACGTAGTAGAGGGCATATAGTAGAGCACGTAGTAGAGGGCACGCAGTAGAGGGCACGTAGTAGAAGGCACGTAGTAGAGCACGTAGTAGAAGGCACGCAGCCGGGCATAAAGCATATATTAAAGAGCCGTATACTATAATAGGGTAGGTAGAGTAATCACATAGGTGCCCTCTATATAGGTATAGAAATTATCTATAAAGAACTAAGTGTAAGCGCACTTATATATACGGATATATAGCTCTACGTACGTACCCCTTTATCCGTACGTGCCCTTTACCCCTATCCGCACGAGCCCCTTACCTTTATTTACATAAGCCCTTTTCCCCGCCCGCACGTGCCTTTTCCCCGCTCGTATATAAGAATACGGATTAAGTCGTAGACTTAATCTTACTAATAGTCGAAGACCCTTATATAAGACCTTTACCCTACCTAAGTGAATAATAACGACGTATTACGTAAGGCCCGGCCGTACCTTAAGCTATACGGCTTGCTTTAGGGAGCGTAAAACGTACCTTCTTCCGTTGTATCTTTGCCGGCAACGTAGCGTTAAGCGGTCTATCGTTTTCTCTAATAGCTCTAAAGCGCTCTTTACAGCGATTAAGCGCTTTTATATCTACGAAGTCCGCTGCTAAGTGCTACGTTAGGTCTTAATACCTTTGCTACCTTACGAAGACCTCGCGCCTACTACCGCGGCCGATTTTCTTCTACTATACGGTAAGAATTTCCTCTATTAAAAACTCTTTTTCTCCTTTTACTAAGATTACGGGAGGCTATAGGTCCGCTATTACTTAGCCGGGCATTAGATCTACTACTACTTGATAAAGAAAGTCTACGTTAAAATTCGGGTAAATCCTATTAGGCAATCCCTTTAGCTCGACGGCTTACGGGCTTAGCACTCTCTTAACCGTAAATTTTACGTATAGCTAATCGAGCTTCTTCTTCGGCCTTAAGAATATATAGTTCCGTAAGTCTACCTAAACTTTATTACCTACCGTAAATCGCTTTATAAATTCCCGCCGTTTATTAGTATACCGCTCTTAGTCTTACGCTACCGAGGCTATTAACGACTAATAGAAGTCTAAGACCTACTTAAGTCGCTATATAAAGGAGGCTATACGCCCTTCTAGGCTATTGCCGGACGGCTTTTCTACTGCTATATCTATAGCGATAGGAAATAGGGATACTAGTTTATACCCGTATAGTGCGAATAAAAAGGATATACTAATTAAAGAGTAATTTCTCCCGTTAAGCGTTATTTACGCTACGGGGAGCTACTTATCTTAGTCCCTTTAGTTACGGTCGATAACGCCTTAAAGATAAGCTTAAACTTCTTAGTTAAGCCGTTCTAGCCCCCTATCGGTTTATAGATAATATACCGTGCTTAGTAGTTATATAATCTATAGCAGCCGATATAAGTGCTATTAGAAGCAGCTTATCTAATTTAAGCCTTTATCGCTTGTAATTAACGTTAGCTACTAATAGTACCGTATATAATATATAAGAAAGCGCTCCGCGTAGATCTCCGCTTTTATAAAGGGCATAGGTTTTAATATAACTTCCTTACTTAGACGGTCTTTAATTACCTAAAGATTAGGGTTGCCGCTCTTTATAAGGGGGAGGTCCGTAATAAAGTCTATTTAAATATACGTATAGAACCGGTCTAGCATAGGAAGCGATTTAAGCAGCCCTTTCTTAAGCGTACGTTAAATTTTTATACGCCCGTAGATATTATAGTTGCGGAGGAATCGTCTAACGTATAGCTAGAGGAGCGGCTAATAAAAGTCCCGGGATATAGCGGTAATTGTTCCTTCGCGGCTAAGGTAGCCGATAACGCTAGCGTCGTATACTATTTAAATAAGCCGTCCTTAGAGCACGTTCCCTTCTTCTAGCTTTAGGGGAGCGTCTCTTACTACGGCCTTTATAGTTATAGAGGAATTAAAAACCTAAAGCCGTCCGCGGAATCGTAGGTGCTTACGTAGGTCTATATAGCAGTCGGCTACCTATACCTTAAGGTTAAGCTTAAGGTTAAATCGTTATGCTCCTGCCTCTATAGCGCGGCGTATGCTCCTATAGGTAACGTCTTAAGCTGCTAAGCGGTCCTACGTACGCTAAAGCTCCTCGTCTTAAAAAATCCGTCGGTTAAGACCTATATTAGTAGTTAGCTCCGCGCCTTACGCGTCGAGGTCGTCCTAGGTCGTAGCCGCTATAAAGTCCGCTTCCTAAGCGTCGGGCTTTACGTCTTCTTCGATTACCCCCTTACTCTCCGAACTAATTAAAGAATTATTATCCTCCTCGCTATCGTCCTCGTCCTTATCGCCCTTACTATTAACTAAGACTATACCGTCTATACTAATAAGCGTTGCTTTAAGATATATACGTAGCGCCTCCTCCGGGAGTATTTAAAGCTCTCGGGCATTATAATCTTCGCTAGAAGGCCGATCTTAATCTCTTTAGGATCGAGCGTCTAGTACTATAGCCTTTTTTCCGGGTTAATACTTAATCCGGAAATAGAACCGCGAAAGGTATTCTACCTAATAGGCCTATCGCTTAGAGAGATAACGTTAAATTATAAAATACTTAAGGTTATAATAGTCTATAAGGATTTCGAAGTTCTTATAGCTGCGGAGCTCCGCTTACTATTGCTTTAAATAGCTAATTATAGCGAGTATTTCCTTATCGTAGATAGCGTAATTCCGTTCGGCGGGGGTAAGCTTACGGGAGTAAAAAGCCATAGGGCGGCATTAGCCGTCTACCTCTTATAAAAGCGTGCCTTTAAGCGCGAATCTACTATAGTCCGCCTTAAGTATTGCGGGATAATTAAAGTCCTATTATAGCAGCACTAGGGCTTACGGAAATAGGTCCTTTAACGTCTAGAACGCCTCTGCCTATACGGCGCTTTAATAGAAGGCTACCCTTTTGCCGGTAAGGGCTACGAGCGGACCGACGATGCGAGAAAATTAACGAATAAAAATCCGGTAGTAATTTATAAATCCTAAGAAACTCCGCATACTATTTTATAAAGTTAGGGCTATTTAGTCTCGAATAGCCTAGATCTTTATAGGGTCTGCCTATATACTAACGCCCGCGATAATAATAAATCTAAGGTATTTAACCTAGCGAACGCCGAATTCGCATTTATTAGGGTCGAGGTATAGCCTATGCTCGGAAAGCTAGTCTAGCACCTTCCGCACTTTATCTATATAATCCTTTAGGCTACCGCTTATATAGATAAGAATATTATTAATATAGGCGGAAGCGAACTCGTCTAGAAATTCGCGAAGAATACTATTAATATACCGTTAGAAGGTGCTAAGAGCCTTTATAAGCCTAAACGGTATTACTATCTATTCAAAAAGCCTATAGCGAGTGCGGAACGTAGTCTTTTACTTATTACCTTCCGTAATTCGCACGTTATAGAACGCCTAATAGATATCTAACTTAATAAACTACTTTACTTTAGCGATATTGCGGAGTATCTCCTTAATAAGCGGAAGCGGGTAGCGGTCCGGTTATATTATTGCGTTAAGTGCTCGGTAGTCTATATAGAAACGTAGTCCTCCTCCGGGTTTCTACGTAAATAGCACTAGAGCGGCGGCCTTAGAAGAGCTAGTCTAAATAAACCCTTTATCTAAAAGGCCGCGTAGTGTTTTCTTTAATATAAGCAACTCGTCTTAAGATATTACGTAAAGCGGCCCGAAGGGCGGAACTATATCTTATCCGCGGGAATCTTTGCGAAGTAGTATCGCGTAGTTAATGCCGGGCTTATATAGGTTTAATTTATCGGCCTCGCTTTTCCGAAAGAGCGGCAGTAGGTTATAGAACTACGTAAGGATTATTTAACGTAATTCGGCTTCTATCTTCGGCTTCTTTAGTTATAAGGCTTTTTCGATATCCGTAAGGCTAACTACGTAAATAGCAGCCGTAGCGGCTTCTAAGCCGTATCGTCTACGGATTCGGTTAATTATGCCGATAAATACTAAAGCTATAACTTCTTTAGCCTCTCGAAGCTTTATAGTATACTTAGTGTCCTTAGGCTCGTTTTTATTAATATGCCGTAGCTAACGCTACGAATTCCTATACTAAAGCCTCCTTTAGTACGGTATAGAGTAAGACTCTATATAAAGAAGCTAAGGCTTTTTAAGGATTAGGTTAAATTCTAGCTAAGGGATAACGTATGCTATAAGCAATTGCTTATACCCGTTAATCTCCGTAGCTATCTATACGATACCTTTAATCTTTGCCTCCTCTATTATGCTTAAGGCTCCTCGTACGTATTAAGTTCTTATATCTTTAACTAGCAAACGTAGTTCTTATGCGAATGCCTTATCGATAGCGGCGTAGTATTAGCAACCTTTATCTACAAGAGTAAAGACGAGGTTTATACGGTTAATAATAATAGGTATTAAGGTAAGAGAAGTCTTAATACGGTTAGTTAACTCTTTTTTCTCTAGTGCTAGCGAATTAAGCTCTAGGGCCCGTCTATGCTCTAGAGCTATGCGTTTCCCTCCGTACTAATAGCGGCGGGGATATTATTATCCTCCTTAACATTAGACTTAAGATAAGGTCGGGTAGCGCGAATCGCTATAGGCCGTTCGGCTCGCTTTATAGGGCGAGCGGGACAATACAGGCAGTCCGTAGTAAAATATCTATCCGCGCTATAGCGTACGTAAAGCCCCTCCTCTCTCCGCTTCTAAAGCTCCGTCTTCGTCACTTACTTAGCTCGCTATATAGAAGAGGAGAGCGCGCTACCTAAGGCGGCGGATAGTATCCTCGCTCTTTTATAAGCGGGCCGCGTAGTAGATATTATAACGTTACCTTTATAGTCTACCGTAGTATTAGGCGCGGATCTAAGCGGCGGGAGCGTTATAGCGTTCCTAATAGTAGCTCCTCCGTTCCTATTGCTAACGCCGTTCGTGCTAGCGCGCTTTCGCAACTTCTAGAAGCTAGGGCTTTGCTTATAGTTCTAGGCTACCTTCGTAAAGCGACCTACGTACTCCCGGAAGTTAGTAGGCATCTCAATTAGGATAAGTATTTCCTATAGTTACAGAGTAATTAAATTTCGCAGCTATATAAGCTTAGCGCTATCTCCCTAAACGCTATTTCCGGCGGCATAAGTAATAGTCTCCTTAAAGTCGGGAAGGAAGTCCTTAAACGTCTAGCCGTCTTTCTAAAAGAGGATCTATAACCTATCTTACGCTTTCTCCTACTCTTATACGTTGCCGAACGCGTATATAAGGTAGTTAAATAAAGCATAATGGTCGTAGGCGCTATTAGGCCCGCTATTCTCCTAAAACCTGGAAATCCGCCGTATTTAAGGCTTAGGCAGTATATAGAGTAGCGAATACTAAGCGGTATCGCGGCAACCGTTAAGGCCTTACTTCTCGTTAATAGTAAACTTACTACGGAGGCGATATAGGAAGAAGTAAAAAGACTCTAGCTTACTATCCTATATAAGCTATAGTAGAGGCTTCCTTTTCCTAAAGGCGGCTTTAAAGGCCGTCCTCGGGTTAGCTATACTAGCGTCCTTAGCCGCGGGAGAGTTCGTCGACGTAGCCGTAGGCGCGAGTAGCGTATCCGTAGAGGTAGGCGCCGTAGATCCTATTTTAACACTAAGGACTTCTAGTAACCCCCTTCGTTTAACCGGATTAACGGCTATTTTCTATAGTAGCACTAGAAGGCGCTCCTCTTCCGCTATAGAAGGTACGGCATCCGCCGTCGCTTTGCTTAAATAGGCTTCTATTATTTCCTATCGAAGGCGGGCTTTTACGAAGGCCCGCCTATTTAGCGCCTTTTATCGCAGCTATAGCTGCTAGGACCCTTTAGCCCGTTGCTCGAAGACGTCCTCTATATCGTTGTTTAGTAAGTATATAATAGCAGCTAGTATTACTATACGTGCCGCTTTTATCGTAGCGGCCTATCGTTCTAATTAATACGTCCCGTAATAATAAAAGCGGGACGTTATCGTATTAAATAAGTCTATAAAAAAGAGAGATAGATAATACTATAATAGGGTAGGTAGAGTAATTATATAAGTGCCCTCTATATAGGTGTGGAAATCATCTATAAAGAACTAAGTATAAGCGTACCTATATATACGGATATATAGCTCTACGCACGTACCCCTTTGTCCGCACGTGCCCTTTACCCCTATCCGCACGAGCCTCTTACCCCTATTCGCATAAGCCCCTCTCCCCGCCCGTATATGCCTCTTCCCTACTCGTATATAAGAATGCGGATTAAGTCGTAGACCTAATCTCACTAATAGTCGAAGACCCTTACACACACATAGTAGAGGGCACGTAATAAAGGGCACGTAGTAGGGCACGCCTTAAATTACGGCGTACGCAATTACTCCTACGAAGTACTAGGCAAGACTAATTAGGCCTATAGCCTACTAGGTATACGCACGCAATATCTAGAGCTTATATAGTAAGAGCTAATAATCGTGTCTTATATATGTATGTCTAGGAGGAAGCTAGCTAGCTATGCGAGAGGGTAGCCCTAATAGCTGCCCCTCGCATAAGGCTGACTAATAGCGGGCTAACCGTAATACCTCCCCTTAGCCGAATCCTACTACTATATAAGGCGGGCCGCGAGGGTTATCTTAAGGCGCTCTTAAAGCTGTAATCTATAGCTCTTTCCTCCGTGACTTATTATTCCTTTTATCGCAGGGCTTTCTGCCCTTCTAAATGCCTAAATAGGCAATTAATTCGCGCCTATTCCTAATTCCGGGTTCTTTTTCGTCGTTTTTTCGTCGTAGTTATATTATTATAGGAGCAGGCGGACTAAGCCTCTTAGGATAGGTTTCGTTGCTAGAGAAGGTAGACAAAGCCTCTTAGGATAGTATTCGTTCGTATTGCAAGAGAAGGCAACTAGCCTCTTAAGATAGAATCGTAGTTATATCGCGTAAGAGCAGGCAGACTAAGCCTCTTAGGATAGGTTCGTTCGTAGTTAAATCGCGTAAGAGAAGGCAGACTAAGCCTCTTAGGATAGGTTCGTCGTCTATTGCAAGAGAAGGCAACTAGCCTCTTAGGATAAAAATCGTCGTGTTATAAGAGAAGGCAACCAGCCTCTTAGGACAGAAGCCATCTTCTAGTCGGCTAGCCGGCGTTAGTCGGTCGGCAGCGTAGGAGGCTTTTTCTTCGTTCGGACCTTACGGACAACTATGTTAGAGGGAGTGGCTCGAGAAGACTCTTCTAGTCTCTCGGCATATCGTTTCGTTGGTAAAAGTGCTCGAGAAGACTCTTCTAGTCTCTCGGCTCGAAGTCGAGAAAAAATGCTCGAGAAGACTTTTCTTTCGGTCTCTCGGCGTGAAAAATCGATCGCTGCAATCACAAAAGGGCGAAGAAATAGCCACTCGATGCAGTAGGTCGTCTCACAACGCAAGCAAGTAGAAGCGTGTAAGGGCTTATAACCTTTAGAGCTTATATAGTAGGAGCTAATAATTGTGTCTTATATATGTGTGTCTAGGAGGAAGCTAGCTAGCTATGCGAGAGGGTAGCCCTAATAGCTGCCCCTCGCATAAGGCTGACTAATAGCGGGCTAACCGCAATATAATTTAGGTTAGCGTATGTAGGTACGGGAAGGCGCGGGTAAGCGCGGGGAGGTGCGGGTATATATAGTACTTCGGTACCTCCGGGACGAATAGAGATTTACTACGGGACAAATAGTAAGACTCTATTTTATTAGTCCGTTTAGTAAACCTATATATAGGGAAAAACTAAAGGGTATATAGAGGAAAGCTAGAAGAAAGCATAAGAAAAAGTAGTTAAAAACCTCTATTTATCTTTATATCTAGGATTATTTTTAAGACCTAAGAGGTCTCGAAATTTATTAAATAGTATACGCCTTAATTCTTTTATAAATATATTAGCGATATTATTAGCAGATTTTATAAAGAATACTTCTATTTCGCTTAGTAAAACACTATTGCGGGTGAAATTATAGGCAAGGCCGATGTATTTCCGGAGTTTATATACTTCCGGGTTATTTGCTATTTTTAGCGCTAATTAACTATCGGAAAATATAAGAGGGACTTTATTAGATATAGGTATAGACAACTCTTTTACGATGCTATTTAGAAGCTATATAGATATAAGGCCTCCTTATTAGCCTCTCTAAGGCCTATAAACTCTACTTCGTAAGTAGATAGTAATATTAATTTTTGCTTTTAATATAACTAGCTTATAAGATTATTACGTATAAAGAAATAGTATTTAGAGACTAATCGTCGGTCTATAAGGTTACTAGCCTAATCGGAGTCCGTATAGGCTATAAAATAAAAATCTAGTATTAGTATATTATAGTTATAGTATAAGCATAGGTTAGGAAATTTATTTAGGTATATCTATAGAGTGTTGCTATTTATACGGTAGAAAATCTCTATTTATATAGTAAACCTACTTTTTCGGCGCGCACCCCGCGCGCCTATGTCCCGCCACTAAAATTAAGTGTAGGTATATGGCAATTAAGAGAGCCGCGTAAATCGTGCGAAGAACGCGAAGAACACCACACGCAGTAGGGCACGCAGCAGAGGGCACGCAGTAGGGCACGCAGCAGAGGGCACGCAGCCGGGAGCCGAGCACGAAGCATACATTAAGGAGCCGCACACACAGTAGAGGGCACGCAGTAGAGGCACGCAGTAGAGGGCACGCAGCCGGGCACGAAGCATACATTAAGGAGCCGCCGCACACACAGTAGAGGGCACGCGGCAGGGCACGAAGCATACATTAAGGAGCCGCACATACAGCAGAGGGCACGCAGTAGGGCACGCAGCCCGGCACGAAGCATACATTAAGGAGCCGCCGCATACACAGCAGATGGCACGCAGCAGAGGGCACGCAGTAGAGGGCACGCAGCCGGGCACGAAGCATACATTAAGGAGCCGCGCACGCAGCAGAGGCACGCAGTAGGGCACGCAGCAGAGGGCACGCAGCAGAGGGCACGCAGCCGGGCACGAAGCATACATTAAGGAGCCGCACACACAGCAGAGGCACGCAGTAGGGCACGCAGCAGAGGGCACGCAGTAGAGGGCACGCAGCCGGGCACTAATACAATCCTAACTCCGCGATCCCGTAAAAGGGTCGAATTACACGGATAATAGTCCCTTCCGGGTATCGTCCTTATATCTCGGCGGGCAGCCTAGTTAGGATAGTCCTAAACAGCTTAGTTTCGGCTTATAGGTAGGCCTAAGTAATATCTCGCAACGAAAGAGTTATGCTATAATAACGAAGGAGTCCCGGAGTAAGGGCTAGGATTAGCTATTAGCTAACGCATTAAATCGTCGGTAATTGCGTTAATAAGGTCGTCTTTTCTTCGTTATTATATCCCTAAACAACGAGTCGGGACTTCTCGTAGGGTTTCTTATCCTTCCCTTTCACTTTACGTACTATCCTTAACTTAACGATACGGTAACCTCCGTAGATAGCTTTATCGTAGCGTTTAAAGCTAAAAACACCGTAGGCAACGAGGTTATTAATCTCTTGCCTATCTAATTCTTTAAACAGGGCTCCTAGGGTTATAATAACTCCCTTTTCCTATAAATTAAGTGCTAATTCGTAGGCATCTTCTTCCTTCTTAATAATAAAGGCTTAAGGAGGGGGAAGGGGAATAGGGAGCTTTAGCTTATTCTTTGCATAGGGGGGACGGCTACGTCTGCGTGGCATTAGGGGCGTAGGAGTCGGAGCGGGAAGTATAGTTGTCGGGTTAGGAGGAGTCTCTTTATTTAGAGTAAAAGGAGCCGGTTTAATCGCGTAAAGTAAGGGCTAAGGAGACGAGTTATCTTAAAGGTAAGGCTATACGACCGTAGACCGAAAGACTTAAGGTCCGTTAACGGTATTAATAGTAATATTATAACCGTTAATTATAGCAATCTTAAATAGTCCCTACTATCCTCCCTTTTCCCGCTAGACTTAGACTTTACTCTACAATAGGAGAGTAATAGTTTTAATTATTAACGGACCGTTCCTTATATAAAGAGCATCTTATACCTATCGTTCTATAGAGAGTTATCGAAGTAATTTCATCGCCTTTTATACAGCTATAGACCTTTTTAGGGTTATAGCTAACGGGGGCGAGTTAATAGTTATACGCGGGTACGTACTAAAGACGAGAAGTATAGGGATAAGGCCGTAGGGTCCGGCTATATCGTTAACGGCTTTTACGGCTATCTAAAGGACTGCCTTAGGAGACGTAATAGTCCTAATCTCTGCGTAAAGGATTTTAAACGCACGGCGTAAAGGAGCGTAATACCTCTCGACCTTCCTAATCGACGTATATAATTCCATAGGGACCTACTTATAGGTTATCCCTATAATCTTTGCCTCGTTACGGAACTCTATTAAGGCAAAATTAGTCCTTGCGTTGCATTTAATCGTATTAGGAGGTCTAAGGTAGCTATCGATTTAAAGGGCTCGAAGGACTTCCTAGGTATCCTTAGCTAATATAGAAGGAAGGAACCTAGCCCCTTAGAACGCTATTGCGGAGTTAACGACGTGTAGAATAGGTCGTTAAGGGCTCTTAAGGTATATTACGTCTACTATAATCTCGTAATTAAACTCCTAGATATCTTTTAGCGTGAGTTTAAAACGCTTAGGTGCCTATAAGTGCATCTAGCAGTAATAATAGAATTTAGAGATTAACTTAAGCTATGTGGTCGTTATAGTATAGCCCGCCTGCTTAAGTAGGTAATAGAGTCTTAAAATAGCTAAGTGCTTAAAGCGGCGATATAGAGTTCGCATCTTACTCTCTATTAGAAAGGAGATCGTTTCTTCTGCTTTTAATAAGAAGAACTATAGGTGACCCTATTTGCGGATTATTAGGATCCGGTTGCCTAAATCGTTAGTCCCTAGTGTGTTCGTTGTATTATCGAAGTAGATCCTAAGTCGGTCTATGTTAGTAAGAGAGAGCAGAAAAAGGGTATAGGTCTTAAGAATGTGAAACGTTACTCGACTAACGGGGGTTTCGAGGGCGATTAAACTAAGGGAATAAATAAGAGTGCTAGTTCTAAATCGGATGCTAGCTTACCCAGCTATAAAGCTATTAAGCATAATAGAAGGTTCCGTTCGCTATAAAGCGAAGTACTGCTCCTATCCTACTGTTAATACTCTAGCCGCACTAGTGTCGATTATAATCCCCTAAAACTATTAACGGGAGTAACGATCTTTGATTAGGAATTAGTCGGCAGGGGTTAATTAATCTATGCCGTAGACGTCTTCGCCGGTCTAAAGGTATATAAAGGCGGCCTCGTAAAGCATTTAAGTTGCTGCTTAGTCCGGCTCGGCAGCGTTATCGGTGTCTTCTACGTCCTAGTACTCGTTAGCGTCGCCTTTAGCATTAGGTTTATAACCTTTAAATTCGGTCACGTATGCTATAAAGTTAGTGGTAGAGATACCGTCGTTAAAACATTACGTAAGGTATTAGTCCTTAGACCGTTAACGTTCCTTAAGCGTATGTTTAGTTAACTAATAGCCTTCCCTATAACAGACGAAACACTTCTTAGTCTAGGTTAAGCGGTTGTTAAAGCTATTCCCGTAGCTGCTACCGCGTCCTTATAGACGGAAGGGTATGCCACGGTTGTATCTAAAGCCTCGTAGATAGCCTCTACGTCTACTACCTCGTCCGTAGCTTCGTCTACGGAATCCACCTCGTCTACGATTGCTCGAGTATCTTCGGTCTAGGTACTATTAATCGTTATAATTAAATGCTTTATCCTATAGGAACTAGCTAGACGGGTTGCGTGCTAGGTGTATCTCGATAGATATACGTAAGTCTATAAATACGGTTTCGACCTTTTAGGCAGGCTTAAAGAGAGCGTATTCTAGCTCCGGAACACTACGGCACGCGTTAATAAACGACGTACGAAGTGGTATATTACCTTCGTAGTCTTTTCCTAAGGCTCTCTAACATAGCTAAAGCTTATTAAAAAGAGTCTATAGTACCTTATAAAGCGGTATCGTAGGATTCTCTACGCGGACTTTATTAAATATAGTTATTGTCTAGTCCGTAAAGTAATAACTATAGTTAACATCCGTGTTAAAATATTGCTTAATAGCATTATAGGTTATATAGAACGATATAGTTAATTTAACGTAGTAGATATAAAAGGTCTCGGCTCTATCTATTAGGATCTAAGAGAATAGGTTATAGAATTAACCTAGTTAGACCTTAAGCTTATAGCAGGTCCTTATAAATATATAGACCTTATCGTCGAAGAGGTTATAGGGCTATCCCGTATAATACTTATCCTTCCTCTATAGCTTTGCGAACTTCTGCTAGAGGTCTATATCTACATCGACGTTCGGAATATTGATTAAAGGGATCGTAATATAAGCATTAAGGGACGGCAAAGGGGCAATAGTTATAATAGCATTAGCAAAGGGAATAAGAGCTTAAGAAATAGGGGCATTAGTTATAGCAGGCATATCGGGGATAGGGGCAGGTATAGGGACAGTCGGCTAGTTAAACTAGTATGTTATTAGGTGTATAGTCTATTGCTATTGCCTTACACTAGGGACAGTTGTCTAATCGAGGGCTAGAGCCGTATCCGGGGCCGGGCTTAGGGCTATAGTTAGTAGTGTAAATGCAACGATCGTGCCTTAATTAAATGTCTAATTTATATACTCTTTTGCAGGCTATTGTAGTAGTTCTAAGATAGTCTATAGTTTAAGGAACTGTATGTTAAAGCCTTAATTGTCTAGGCCGGTGTAGATCCTACGTTTCCTTAAGAGCTTACGTAAGGAACGTTTATAGCTCTAGTATACCCTATCCTATGTCTATAGAAGCTATCCTTAAAAGTGTTCTTAGAAGAAGGCAATGGCTTCGTAGCCTTAGTTGTCTTTATTATACGCATACTTATAGAGGAACCTTATAACGTATATAGTAGCCTCTACTTTACTTAGGTTTTCGAGATCGGGTTGTTATTGTGTATCCTAGATACCTATATAAGTGTACTAGTAGTCGTTTTCTAGGATAGGGGTAATCTTTAATAGTATTACGGCACTAGGTAATAGCTAGATAACCTTATTGTTCTATAAAGAGGAGAAGAACTATAGAGGCTAAGGGCTCGTTTATATATAGGACTATATGTTACGTAGTATATCACTATATACTATGTTATGTAATATAGTACTATAATAGTACTCCCCCTCTAAAGACGATTTAGTCCTTAAATCGCTAAGAAATGTTATTTTCGCTAGAAATCCGTATATAATAAAGGAATCTTTTATAGGCGGGCTTAATCTAAGGGGCCCGGCTTATCTAGGTTATATCTATAGAAGCGTTAAATAGCTTTAGGGTAACCTCTTAGGTTATCTTCGGGCTATTAGGTCGGTTCTTAGTAATGTTTCTATTTAATTAGATAAGTTAGGATTAGGGCTTCGTTATCGTATACGTTAAGGATCTTCTTAAATTCCTATGTTTCTTCGATATTGCCGTCGTTATCGCGTTCCGCGATGCGGCTTACGACGTTACGTCGTTCCTCTTAATTAATCTATGCTTAGCCCGGTATTGTTTCCGTTGTCTAAAGCCGCACCTTTAACGTATAGAAAGACTTATTAACTTAGATATGCTTTAGGAGGTCGATAATTATAGCGCTGCGGTAGACCTCGAGAATAAGATAAGGACTGTCCTATTTATCGTCTTATTTTTTCTTCGGGCGATTAGTAGTTATATTCTCTAATAAAACTATAACTATATTACTAAGTCGGAAGAGAAAGCCTTTATCTTACTTCGTATTAGCATTATCTTTATATTTCTATTATAAGGCTTATGCAAGAGCTTAAAGCTAAATAAGGATATAGTCGAAACGACTAGCTATTGCGTCCGCGCGAAGGAATTCCTTCTTTGCTTATAATAAGAGCGTTAGGGGTCGGGGGCCTATAGGTTCGATGCCGAGACGAAGATTAAAGCCGTAGTTAGCGAAGAACGGAGAAATACCGGTTGTTTCGTTTACTGTATTATTTATTGCGGATTACGCGAGCAGGAGCTAGTCGACTTAGTTATCTTAGGTAAAGCTAATATAGGCTCGAATATATTTATTTATCGTAGCGTTAACGATTTCGGTTTAACCGTTAGTCTTTAAGTGCTATACTAAGCTTAGTTTTTACGTTATTCTTAAATAAGTACTAAGCTATCGCTAAAAATTAAAGATAAATTAAATACCTCGGTCGGAGATAATAGTATCGGGTGCTCTATATAAACGATAGACTACGTAGATAAAAGAGTTAATTAATTCTTCTATAGAAAGGCCGGTAATAAGGACGAAATATCTTATCTTTATAAGCCTATTAACTATCGAAAGTATATTTTTATAAGTCTTCCCGTTTCGGGTGTACTTAAGGAGTATCGTAATATAATTAATTAATATATCGGCCTATAGTCGGACCGGTAGAGCGAGGGGTTTTAGGAATCTAAGGGGAGACAAGCGGGGGGTCTTAGTCTAAAGATAGAGAGTATAGTCTTTAACGAATATAGCGGCGAAGTAAGAAATCCTCGGCTATTAGTATATTCGGTTTAATAAATTAAGGGTTTTTACCCTCCCTAAGTATTTTACTAGGCTACTGCTATAGGATCGATAAACGACTTTAAGGCGGAGATCTAAAGTATCGGGAACGAAGAGCCGGTCGCGGAAAAAGATACGTCCGTTAATTAACTAATATTCGGATATATCGTAACGTAAGAGCTTTCGGATATACTTTAGCTAGCTTTAAGCGTATAGATTATAGAGTATCGCTACTATATCCTAAGTAAGATTATCTTATTAGTTTACTTCGCGGATAAGCTTATCGAGTAATTTACTAGCTGCGTTTAGTCTAAGGGCGGCGACTGTATTAAGGTCCTCCTTTAAGATATAGGAATCGGTTAAGAGTTCTTTTAGGATAGTCGGGTCGACTTTCTCTTTAAGGATAACTACCTAATTTCGATAAAGGAGTCTATCGTCGTCTACGGTAGCTAATCTATCGCTAGGGAGCCTACTAAAAGCGTTAAGGAGAATTGCCTTATTACCTAAGCGGTATATAATCACGAAGTTAAACTAAGAAAGGAACTTAGCCTAGCGTACTTATCGTTAGTTAAGTTGCTTTATAGATATAAACGTCTAAAGATTCTTATAGTCTATAATAACGTCGAACGCTTCGGTAGTCCCTTAGAGTTCTAAGCGCTATTCCTTAAGCGCTTTAATAATTGCTAATAGCTTTTTATTATAGATCTCGTAGTTATACTTAAGGGCAGTATGCTTTAACGAAAAAAACGCAATAGGGTAAAGATATCCGTCGTCTCCGGTCTATAAAAACACTCCTCCTAAGGCCTAATTTAAGGCGTTAGTTTTAATAACTATTTTCTTTAAGTAGTTAAAATAGGCTAAGACCGGGGCAATAGTAAAAGCAAATTTAAAGGCCTTAAACGCGGCAGCTTATTTAGGTCCTTAAGACTAACGGGAATCCTTTTAAAGTAGCGTAGTTATCGGGGAGATAATACTAGAGTATCCTTTAATAAAACGTCGGTAGAAGTTTATAAACCTAAGAAACTATTAAAGTTCTTTTACTAAAGTCGGGGTATTCTAAGCCGTTATTATACGCACCTTCTCGGGGTCTATGCTTATGCTAGATATCGAAATAATTAATCTAAGGTACTTAGTCTTCGTCGTATAAAACTCTAACTTCCCGATGTCGATTTAAAGCCCTATATTGCCTAAGCGTTAGATAACTATTCGCACGTAGTTCTCGTATTCCGCCTTAGTCTTTAAAAAGACTAGTACGTTATTAAGATATACTATATAAAAGTTATTAAGGGCATTATAAAGCATATAATTAATATAGTTCTAAAAGGTCGATAGTGCGTTATAAAGGCCGAAGGGGGTAACTAGTATTTCGAATAGTCTAAAGCGTGTGATAAATGCTATAAGCTACTTATAACCCTCGGCGATTTGAATACGGTTAAATATAGCAATTACGTCTAGCTTTATATAAAACTTAGCGTCGTAGAGAGAATCTAGTGTTTCGCGGATTAAAGGCAGGGGGTATCGATTCTTAACTATAACCTAATTTAAACCTCGGTAGTTATAATAGATATAGACACTACCGCCTAGTTTATAAGCGAGGATTAGTAGTACCGCGGCTAGAGAAGAAGACTCCCGAATAAAGCCTTTATTAAGTATATCGTTAATCTACTTCTTAATATAGCGGAGTTCTATAGGTAATATAGGCCGATTTCTATAGTACGGAGCTTATTTACTAGGTATAAGTTCGATTTTATAATCCTAAGGGCGGTATAAGGGGAGCTCGTTCGTATTATTTAGAAGGAAATAAGGAAGCTTATCCTAGAACTCTTTTAGGAGTTTCTTTAGGATATCTGCCTCTATAACTTCCGGTTTTACTTAAAGGAATTTTTCTATATCAGCCTTATCGACCCTCCGAAATAGGGATTTAGAATTAGCTATACCCTAAAGGTTCGTCTAAATAAAATCATAAAAACGTTTAGGGAAAGCGGCTTAAGCTACCTCTATTATATAGTCCTTAGTAATAACGCGTTAGAAAAAGGTTTCGGATAGTTCCAGGACCTTAACTAAGCCTACTAAGAGTTCGTTAAAGAGTCGTAGATTTTCTCCCTCCTCGATTAGCTTAGCTAATTTAGATATACTAATTCGTATCGCTTAAATACTATCCTATTTATAGAATTAAACGAAGTTAACTACTTATACGCAGCGGATATCGTTTATATCTAAGGGTATATAATCTTCCTATCGTATACATCGGCGGGGGCGTCTCGTCCGGCCCTATCGGGCGGGAACGTAGCGACGGCCGGCGGCAAGGCGAATAAGGAGTAAGCGAGCTACTAAAGTAGTCTACGGCGGAGTAGCCTTAAAGGCTTAAGTCTTAGGGGAGTCTAAAGGGCTAATCGGGGATATTAAGCGGGCGGTTTCCTACGCGAATAGCTATATCTTATATAAGGGATATCGAATCGGTTAGCTAGGGTTTAAGGGGTGCGATGTCTATTCGGGTAGATATTCCTTAGTAGACGAGCGTATAGATATATAACTTCCCGGTAGGATAGTCTAGTCTTCTAGGATATTAGTCTCTTCCTACCGAAAGGGAATTTCCGGCACGTCTTCTATCGTTATAAGGACCCCTTATTTTAGAATAAACGTCGGGGTTATTTAAATCTCTACGACATTAGAAAAATATACTTTCTAACGTAATTAATACCCTCCGGGCGCGGGAGTAATAGGAGTCCTAAGAGCTATCCTATCCTTAGCTATTATACTTAGAGGCAGGTAGTATCTTATATAGTAATCGGAATTAAAGCGGACCTAAAGAGATTTCTAAAGTATAGTTAGTTCGTATTCCTAAAGCTAAGGGATGCCTAAGATAATTAGGGTAAAAGGTAATAGATTTATAACGAAGAAGAGCATAAGTTCTATATGCTTACTAATAGTTATTCGGGCTATAAAGTAGTCCGTTATCTATATTAAGGGTATACCGTCGGCTAGTCGAAGCGGTCGAGGTTTAAGGAGCTTTTTTATAGTAACGTTGTATTTCCATACGATAGCGTAAAGATCGGCGAACGCTACGGTAGTATAGCTAGAATCTACGAGGGATAATATATTAACGTAGTAAAGGGACTAAGGGTTACGTATAAAGGAGAGACGAGTGTAAAGAAGGGTTAACTTTTTATTACTATTTAACGAACTAATCTAAAGATCTATTCTATCTAAAAGCAACGACCTAATCCTCTTATCCTCCCCTATATATAACCCCTAAGAGCGACTTATTCTAGGGGTATATCTTTTAGCAGTAGCCTTAACGCCGGCCGCTCGCTTTATAAATCCGTATCCTTTTCCCTAAGGATACGGCCTTATTCATAGTCGGCCGTATAGACGAGCTAGCCTTAGCTATACCCGCCGCCGCGGGCGCCTTAAGATCCTCGGCCGAAGCCGGGGGAGGGGGCGCCCCGGCCTTAAAACTAAAGACTACCCCGACGTAAGGGTATTAGAAGCGGATTCGCTATCTTTACCGGGTCGTAAGCCTCCTTCTAGTGTCTAGGCTCTCCGTAGGCTATATAAAGTTTATTATCGATCCTAAATTATCGTTGAGTCTTAGAAAGCCGGTCGAGGTCTATAAGGTTACTATATAAGGGTTAGGCTAAGGCGCTTATAGTAAGGGTAGGTATAAGCGTCGGCGGGAACTACGAATAAGGGGCGGCCTTCTTCTTAAGCTTCTAACGATAAGCATAGTTAGCGAGATTCTTCGTAAAGATATCTATCTACGCTAACTATTTCTCGTAGTCGGTATTAGGGATCTTAGTCTATATATTCTTAATAAGATCGCTTATATCCTTCGATATAAACTTCCGGAGGAGGTCGACTTACTATTCCTTTATCTTCCTTACCTTACGTATATAAGCGTCGAGGTCTACCTTCTAGATCTAATAGTTCTTATCGCCTTAGGGAAAATTATCGAGGATGTTTTTAGCGGCTTACGTTAAGTCTAGAACCTTATACTACCTGCATAAAGCTATAAGCAGCGTCGTCGTAGTAGGCTATTCCTACTTCTCTCTCTTAGACGGGTTAGCTATAATAGTAGCTATCTTATCTTTAACAAAGTCGTAGGCTTATTTATTAAGCCTATCGCTAATATAAAGGAGGCGGGCGCTGTTTAAGTCGAACTATATACTATCGCGGAGGAAGATACCTTATATCTTAAGTTCTTAGGCCTTATACTTACGTTAACGGTCGGAGGTAGACCCTTTTTTAGTAAAGATCGGAGGGTCTACCGTCTTTCGTTTTCCGAACGACTATGCTAGGGTTATTATCTAAGACTATAATATCTTTATAGTTAAGATCGTAAGGTCCTTAGCCTCGAGAAGTTACTCCCTTATAGCTAGGAGCTAATCCTTCGTAGCGAAGAGCTAATCTCGTATAGTTACGCGTTTCTTTAACCTAGTATTTCGGTTAACCTAAGAGGCCTCCGCTATACGAAGGGAGCAAAGACTTTCCTCGATATATATAAGAATGTATCGGGTATCCGGGCTCTAAAGGTTTTCCTAGGTCTCCTACGCATTAGCGACCGGGACTACGTTATCTAACCTCTTAATCGCTTAGGCGATCTAAGGAAATTCACTAATAAACTCCTTAGCAAAGGCCTTTAGACCGTCGCCTATAGCGTTAGAGGCTATAGGTGTGTCTGCTATAAGGAGGAAGGAGGAGTGTCTAATCTAAGGTGTTTGTTAGGGACTATAAAAAAGTTTCTATAGGCTATATAGGTTTCTATAGGTTAAGGAAAAATTCTTAGGGGCTTAGGGGCTTAGGGGAATGATTTCTTAGGGGTTACGCTTAGGTCGCGATAACTAAGGGGATAAGGTAATAGAGCTACTAAGACTATATTTATAAAGCTAGGGATTGCGATAGGGCGTAATAGGAGATAGAATAAACTATTACGGCATTAGGTAATAGCTAGATAACCTTATTATTCTATAAAGAGGAGAAGAACTATAAAGGCTAAGGGCTCGTTTATATATAGGACTATATATCACGTGGTATATTACTTTATACTATGTTATGTAATATAGTACTATAATAAATAGCTTCTCGCGCTTAGTATTATCTACGTAGGTAGGGCTTAATAAAGTTATAATATTGTATGTAATAGTCTTTACGTATTTTATCGGCGTAAGGGATTTTCTTATAAAGTTGTCTTCTGCGTTAGGGACGCACTATAGGTTAACGTTACTCTTCTTCCTTTAGGAAGCGAGATAGGATTAATAGATAGCTTAGGAGATCTCGAAATAGCGTTAACGCGGTAACGTTATAGATAAGAGAGCTCGTTAAAAGCATAAAGATAACTACCTCTAGGTATTCCCTCGTAGGGTGTTTTACACCGTCGATAGTTGCGGATCTTATCTCTTCTACCTAGCTGTCTGTAATTAACTAAGTCAACTACTAATTAGTGTTAGTAGGTCTCTAGGTCGACCTTATAGGGTAAATAGTATAGTTGTATTAGGTTGTATTGCTAGCTAAGTAAGGGGAAGCTATTGCAGTAACATAGCTCCCTCGTACGTGCACGTAATCCTAGGGATTACGTGCATTACGTATGTGCGACTATATTATCGCACGTAGCTAGCTATTCCTACATAAGGAATATAAAGCTATTCGCTAATTTATCGAAGTGTACTTTTTATAAGCAGTCTTTAGAGTTTTTAGGATTTATCTTATCTATTAACGGAGTCGTAATAGACTTAGCTTGTATTAAGCTATTATAAATTAGGAAGAACCTCGATCTTTCTATAGGAATAAGGGATAAGGGATACGTACGAGGCAGTTACAGCCACGTGATCCCACGTAATTACATGCGTGCAACGAGGCTACGTCACTTATAAAGGGGCTACCTTTCCCCTCTTCCTTCCTAGCTAGATAAGACAATAAGAACCTAAACCGCATACTATCACACGTACGATAGGTTTAACTTCCGGCTGCTTACCGTAGAGAGCCCTACTAATACTAATTAGTGATTGACTCGGCTTAATCATAGATTAGCTAGGTAGAAGAGACAGATTCAACCTTCGAACGCATACGGATCTTTATCGAATAATAACTAACGTCGCACGCATTAAGAAGGTTATCCGTGCTAAGAACAAGGATCTTCGCCACCCGGACCGACATATTATTATTGCCCTCGGAGGACGCTAATAGATTCCTTCCTAGCTGCTAACTAACGCCGCTATTTTCATAGACTTTAAGTGGCCCGGTTGATAGTACGTTAATAACGCTAATAAGAGTGTTATACTACCCTCGACGGATTACCGCTTTAACGAAGCTTATAATATCGAGGAATACGACTGACCCTATCGCGAAGACCCCCTCGCGAACCCGACAAACACTCCCGATACTATAGGATATATTCGATTAACACACGAGCTATTTAATTACGACTATCGCGTAAAGAACCTCACGCAATAACCAACTAAAAGCCCGCTGCCTGCTCCCGACAAGACTATCACAAAGACCCTTGTATATAATAAACACCCCGCCGTCTTCCGACCCGGTATATATATATAGTCCGCTTGCTCCCTTAAGCCCGGCATATACATACAGTCCGCTTGCTCTCTTAAGCCCGGCATTACACATACAGTCCGCTTGCTGCTTTAAGCCCCTACTAGTTATTCTTTGCTATTTGAAGAACTGCTAGTGTATGCCACCTGCGCTGCTCTTTGCCGCCCTAAAGCAGGACCTATAGGAACCCAGCCACGCCCTTTTTCGGCCCGGCAATAGACCTGCTTCACCCCGGCATTTACACACAGTCCGCTTGCTGCTCTAAGCTTCCTTTAAACAAGAACACCCCGGCGGACTATAAGATGTTAGACCCGTCTCCCGCCGCCGCCTCTACTGCCCCGGCGGCACGCACGCTGCTCGAAGAGTAGATAAAGGACGTGCCGATCTACGGCTCCTTCTTAAAGTATATCGACATCGACTATTAGGAAACCGACGTTATCCCGGACGAAGAAGAAAGGGAAGTTATCGTAATAACCTCTATAGCTAGGTTCTTAGCTATTTCCGAAGCTAATATCTATGCTAACGGGTACGAGATATTCGACGACTTTTAAAAGCACTTCGAAGGGTAGACTAAGACTACGTAGAATAAAGTTAATAAGGAATACCGGAAAGTCCTAAAGAACCTCTTATAAAGACGAGGCATTTATATAGGCCGAAAGGGAAGCTCCTTAGCGAGATAATTTATTAACCTATAAGGGCAGGACGTCCCGCTAACCTAGCCTGCCGACGAATTCGCGGAGACCTAATTCGACATCGGAATAGCAGCTTATACTAAACAAGCAGCTGCTGCCGCCGCAACGTCAATTCCGCCCTCGCCCTTCCCTACCGCTACTATTCCCGCCGCCGCATCAACGGCACTAGCATCGTCAGCTGACAGCATTTAAGAAGCTGCCAGATTGCTGTTATCGTCGCCGCCCGTCGCAACAACAGCTCCGCCGCCGTCTTCGCCCGTTGTTCCTTCGCCCGTTGTTCCGCCCGTTGTTCCGGCTCCCGTTGCCCCCGTTGCCCTAAGTCCCCCGCCGCAGCATGTTGTTTCCGGCCCCCCGCCACCATCAGTCATTCCCGACCCCTTTGTCCCCGGCCAAGTCCCCAACGTCGTTCCCTAGACTGCACAACACACAGTCTATCCGACAAGCCACCGGTTCCGGCACCCCGAGTTCGTCACCCCGGCTGCCTAGTACCAGCCTGCCGCCCAGCCGTTCCTGCCTGCCGCCATTCCTGCCGCCGTTCCTACTGCCGTTCCCCGCGTCCCTGCCGTCGCTGCCGTACCCGTCCCTAAATTCCCCCTTAAGGCATACATGATAATGCCGCCGCCCGAGGTCCCGAACGTCCCTACGGACGCTAACCTCGTGCTGCAATTCGCTAAGGCGTAGAAGAAGGAATATAGCTATATAGGAAACCCGTACGATATACTAGACGATAAGGTCTATCTCTTTATGCGGACCTATTATAGCCTGCGAGTCGCCCCCGGCTAGTTCTACGGCTTAGTTAGTTAAATTCTCGCCGGCCGTGCCGAGGACTACTACAACCGGCACTTAGATTAGAATACGCCGTTCTAAGACGTATACGACGCCCTTAAACACTACTTCGATATAGGCGTTAATTACGAATAGTATTTCACGGCGTAGACTACGACAACGTTCCTAAGGCTTTGAGCCTAACACTTAGAAAAGCCCCTTCCCGAAGTCCTTAAGATGCTATTTAACAGGCTATAGCTTATTTAACGCGCCTTTAGAGGGTCTTTTATAGACTAAGACCCGGAGACTAACGTCCCCTTGCGAATGACTCTCGTCTGGGCCTGCCGTGGCGTTCCGGAGCTCGAACCGGCCCTTTTCCGCCCGGCCGTACGCATCGAGGAGCTATTTTCGGACCTACGATCGTCCCTCGAAACGCACCTCGCACGTCGCCCCGATCAACAGTTTTTCGGCCGTGCAAGAGGTCGTTCGAGGGGATATATACGAGGCTCCGTATAAAGCTCGAGACCCGGCCCTAGCAGTCAGCCGTACGGACGAGGCTACGGACGACAATAAGGCTACATCCTGGCCGAAGAGGATGATAACGACGATAGCACCGGCACGTTTGGCTAGCTGACCCTTTCCGACGCTCCCTAGTGGCCGAGATAATGTTCTTTGTGCCCCTGCCTTTGTTCTTTGTTTAAAGACTGCGAGTGTATTCCCTGCTTTGTTTTTTCCTGCTTTGTTTTTCGGCGCCTTATTCATCCCCTTTTCGGCGCCCTATTCCCTCTTTTGCTTCCCCTTTTAGTGCCCCGAAACAAGCACCGAAACAAGCCCTGTTTCGCCCTAGCAACGTTATGTGCCGACCCTGCTACACTCCGGCAACGTTCTTTTCCCGGCCCGAAGATAACTCTGTCTCTTGCTCTGCTTCGCCCCGAAGCTTGATGCTTCCTAACGCTCTTTTCCCGTACGTTGTACGGCTGTTTGCAAGGCTATTGCAAGGTTAAAAAGCCGGATCTACGATGACAACACGGCCCCGTTTAACCGGGCCATAGATCCCTATTTAGCCCCTTATTGCTACCCTTATTGCTACGTTCGTTTTAGGCTGTTTTTCACGATCTTATAAAGACTGCTAGTGTGGGAATAAGGGATAAGGGATACGTACGAGGCAGTTGCAGCCACGTGATCCCACGTGATCACGTGTGTGTAACGAGGCTACGTTACCTATAAAAGGGCCCCCTTTCCCCTCTTCCTTCCTAGCTAGATAAGACAATAAGAACCTAAACCGCATACTATCACACGTGCGATAGGTTTAACTTCCGGCTGCTTACCGTAGAGAGCCCTACTAATACTTTCTATAATATTAAAGGTTTTCTCGGTTTTATAAATTATTACCGACGATTTATTTTAGGATACTCTAGGATTATTGCCCCTCTTACTACGTTATTAAAGGGGAGCGTTAAAGGAAGAAAACCCGGAAGAGTATAGCTAAACACTAGCAAATCAATAGCTTTTTAAGCTATAAAAACGCCTTTATAATAGCCCTACTTCTCTTATACTTTAACCCTTAAAGATCGATTCGCATTAAATCTAATGCCTTAATCTTTATAATAGCTAGCATTCTTTTATAGTCTAATAACGAAGGCTATTATTATTCGATTGCTTTTTAGTTTAGGAAGTTTACTAGCCTTAAGCTTAACTATAGCACCCTTAATTAAGAGATATTTACTATCGTTAAGCAATTTAAGCATTAGCGATTCTATATCGAAGGGGCGGCGAATACCGTTAAAGTTTTATCTAATTCCTAGAACCTAACGGGTTTTATAAAGGAAATATCCCTTAATAATAGATAAGCACGTTAGTGTATATATCTAGCTCCTTTCGATTTTACGATTAAATATCCAGCCGGTGAATTAAATCCTGCCGACGCTTTATTAAGGAAGCTAGAATTTATAGGCGAAGCTCTACCGTCTATAGAGCTACTCCCGGAACTATAATAGAAGTTCGCAGTTATTTAGTACGTATATATAGCTATAGATTCTTTATAAAGCGATCTTAAGATAAGTTCTTAGGTTTCTATTATCTTTAAGCTTAACGAGATATCTTTACGTAAGGAAAATATATAAGCTCTCTAAGATTCGATCGCTTAGGATTCTAGAATAAGTCCCGCTAAATTAGCCACCTAGGCTTAAGGCGTCGTTAGTTATAAATAACAATATTAAAGATAAATAGCTAGGTTATTAGCCCGTTATAAAGGGGTCTATAAAAGCGATATCTCTAAGCCCCTTTCTAAGCCCCTTAAGAGGACTTAAGCAGAAGACCCGTAGACTATATAGCGGGTATAGGCCGAAAGTACCTTAAAAAAAGGGGTAAGTCCTTAGTCATTAAGCTTAGATAGACTTATCCTATATTCGGGAAGAATCGTAGTGCCCGCCGAGGTTGCCTTAAGGCAAGAGCTTATATAGCTCTACTACGACGATCCCTTTATAGGCTACTTTAGAATAGCCCGTACGAAAGACCTCCTATCCCGGAAATTCTTTTAGGAAGGAATAGCTTGTGATATAAATAGCCACGTGCGTTTATATTATATCTATTAAAGCGCCGTTCTAAAGCGGTATTGCCTATATAGCGCCCTTAAATCGCTGCCTATTCCTATAAGACCTTAGGAAGAAGTCTCTATAGACTTTACTACCGGTTTTCTAGAGTTATAGTTCGATAGTAAAGAAGTTAACGCAATATTAGTAATCGTTAACTAATACACTAAGTACAGTGTGTTTCTTATAGTCTTTAAGACAATAATAGCACTTAATTTAGCTTAGGCTTTTTATTATAAAATTAAGCTTATCTATAGAGTACCGAAATGCATTATTTCTAATAAAGAATCTATAGGAATGTAGGAATATAGGATAAACACTACGAGGAAAAGGGTTATAAGTTATAACCCTTAATAACCCCGACGGTCCCGACGGGAGCGTTATTAGCCGACCCGGATAATAGCGTTAGCGGCTAGGTCACGTGCTCCTAACAGGGCTCTATTAGGAGCCCGGTAGGCCCGGGTTAGGATTTTTATAGGCTTTATAAAGGGGGCCCCTTTCCCTTACTTCCTAGCTAAAGCAGATACTTTAAGACAATAATAACTATATCGCATCGGAACGGAGCTAGGATAACGCGGTGGATAGGGCCTAGTGTACGTAGTCGATACGGTGTCTACTGCCACGCCTATTTAAGCAGGCTCGAGGGACACTAAGCCCTTATAAAACACACACATAGAATAATAGACTTTTTACCCCTTAATTTAAGCCCTTTTCCGTGCCTAGTGCCGCGTCCCCCCGCGGGCGGATGCGATAGTTATAAGCCCGGTATACGTCCCGCGTAAATTGCTACCTAATACGACTAACGTAAGAAGCATTACGTCCCGCGAGGAGGCGACCGTAGTGCTAGGCTAATCCCCCTTTTCCTCGGCGCCTAAGGCGCTACGCACATACTTCCTTAGGGGTGCTAAACGCCCTTTAGCCCGGCCTTAATGCCGCCCTCTTCCTAGCTTCGTTACTATAACGGCTTCGTCGCCCTCTTTGCTCTTCTAGCTTTAATGCTACTGCCCTCGGCTTTATGCCGTACGGTATTATCGCTATATTCGGGCTTCGTCGCTACGACGGCTTCGTCGCCCCCCTTTTCCTTTGCATCGGCTTTGCTAACCGACTCGGCTATATACGCCGTACGGCACTATCGCCGCTTGCACCTCCCTCTCTTCCGGCTTTATTACCGCCGCCTCGGCTGCTCCCGCCGCACGGCACTATCGCCGCCCGGCTTCGTCGCTATAACGGCTTCGTCGCTACCTTTATTCTGCTGGCTTTACTACCGCATCGGCTACTCCCGCCGAACGGCACTATCGCCGCCCGGCTTTATCGCTATAATAGCTTCGTCGCCTTACGCCTCCGTCTCTTTATCTCTCCCGGCTTTATCGCTACGTCGGCTTCGTCGCTATATTCGGGCTTCGTTGCTATAACGGCTTCGTCGCCTTCCTTCCGTCCCGGCTTTACTATTGCCCTCGGCTTCGTGCCGTACGGTATTATCGCTATATTCGGCTTTATTACTACGTCGGCTTCGTCGCCCTTTTTTTAACCCGGCTTTAATGCCGCCGCCCTCGGCTATACGCCGTACGGTATTATCGCTATATTAGGGCTTCGTTGCTATAACGGCTTCGTCGCCCTCCTTCCTTTACTTCGGCTTTACTAACCGATACGGCTACGCCCGCCGTACGGTACTATCGCCGCCCGGCTTCGTCGCTATAACGGCTTCGTCGCTTTCCTTCTTTCTTAGCATTACTGCTGACTTAGCTGCTCCCGCCGTATAGCACTATCGCTACCTTTCCCGGGCTTCGTCGCTATAACGGCTTCGTCGCCTCCTTTATACTGCTAGCCTTACTACCGCCTCGGCTGCTCCCGCCGTACGGCACTATCGCCGCCCGGCTTCGTTACTATAACGGCTTCGTCGCTACCTTTAGTCTACTAGCTTTACTACCGCCTCGGCTGCTCCCGCCGTACGGCACTATCGCCGTATTACCGGGCTTTATTACTACGACGGCTTTATCGCCTTCCTCCCTTTGCTTCGGCTTTACTAACCGATATAGCTACGCCCGCCGTACGGTACTATCGCCGCCCGGCTTCGTCGCTACGTCGGCTTCGTCGCCTCGCCCTCCTTTATTCTTTCGGCTTAATTAACCGCCTCGGCTACGCCCGCCGTACGGCACTATCGCCGCTATATACCTCTTCCCCGGGCTTTATCGCCTTACGCCTTTCCTTACTCGCGTCCTCCTTTATATCGGCTTTATAGACCGTCTTAGCTAAGCCTGCCGTACGGCACTATCGCCGCCTATACCTTCTACTGCCGGCTTTAATACTACCGCCCTCGGCTATACGCCGTACGGCATTATCGCTATATCGGCTTCGTCGCCTTCTATGTCTTAGCTTTACTACCGCCGCCTCGGCTACTCCCACCGTATAGCACTATCGCCGCCCGGCTTCGTCGCCCTACGCCTTGTCTCGCGCCCTTCCTCGCGCCCTCGCGCCTTCTTATTGCATCGGCTTTACTAACCGTCTCGGCTAATCCCGCCGTACGGTACTATCGCCGCTTATACCTTCCTTTTTCGTCCTAGCTTTATAAGCCACTTCGGCTACTCTCGCCGCGCGGTACTATCGCTACCTTCCTTTAATTAGCATTTAATTTTCTTTTCCTATAGAGCAGCTAATTAGTATATATATATTCCGGGAATTAAATTAGCCGCTATTTAAACTTAAGGGTAAAGGGCAGGGCAAAGAGACTAGACCGCCTTGCCCTTACCTTTAGGGACTTCTTATATCGGAGTAAACGAGGGCACTACCGAACCCCTTATAACTTTAACTCTTTAACCGCGAGACCTATTGCCTTACCTAGGAACAAACGCCTATCCCGACGGGGCTTTAGGGTCTATAGACCGTACCGAACTTAGTGCGAACACTAGACCTAACGGGGTCTTAGGTTCGTAGCCGTAATAAGGTTATCGTTAGATATCGGACGAGGATATACATCCCTCGTCCTAGAGCCTTAGGAGCTAGGGGCATAGCCGTAGCCCTAGCTCGGGCGATCTCTTCTTACTACCTAAAACTACTATACCCTTTCTTATTAAGAGACCTAGCTTACGACCCGGTAGTCGCTTAAAAATACGGAGGAGATAGGCTTATAGAGCCTATAGCTATGCGTCGACCGAAGAGGATCCCGGTTACAATAGTATAGCTCTTATAGAAAAGATACGTAATGCCGTAAGCCCTAAGACGGGTCTAGCTAGCCCTCGGGCGGGCCTACTAGATCCGTAAATATAATACCGTACGCTTACGAGAGGCTAATATAGATCGTAATACGCTATAAGGCGAGTCTCGCTACTTAGTATTATCTTTGCCTCTTTTTTATTCTCGGCTTCGTCGCTATAATAGCCTCGTCGGCCCTTTTTATTTTAGTATCGTCGCTTTATTCCCGGCTTCGTCGCCTTATTCCCGGCTTCGTCGATACGACGGCTTCGTCGCTACGACGGCCTCGTCGCTACGACGGCCTCGTCGCTACGACGGCTTCGTCGCTACGACGGCTTCGTCGCTATACGACGGCTTCGTCGCCTTACTCCCGGCTTTGTCGCTACGACGGCTTCGTCGCCCTATTCCCGGCTTTATCGCCCTATTCCCGGCTTCGTCGCTATAACGGCTTCGTCGCCCGGTTGCCGGCTTCGTCGCTTTATTTTCGGCCTTATCGCTACGTTAGCCTTATCGGCCCCCTTTGCCCGGCTTCGTCGCTATAATAGCTTTATTGCCCCTTTTTCTGCCCTTACTTCTTTTAGTTACGCCGGCTTCGTCGCTACGATAGCTTTATCGTCCTTTCTTTCCTTTGCTTTTAGTTACGCCGGCTTCGTCGTTACGATAGCTTCGTCGCCCCTTTTCCTTGCTTTTCGTCGCGTCGCTACGACGGCTTCGCTACCTCTTTTCCTCTTCTTCTTATTACTACAATTAGGCAAGACCCCTACCCGCTTACATCTAGCATTCGCGATAGCTTCGTATAGCGTAAATCAACGAATTAATTAACGCTAAGGGGTATATTACATCGGAACGGAGCTAGGATAACGCGGTAGATAGGGCCTAGTATATATAGTCGATATAGTGTCCGCTGCTACGCCTATTTAAGCAGGCTTAAAGGACACTAAGCCCTTATAGAACATATATATAGAACGATAGACTTTTTACCCCTTAATTTAAGGCCTTTTCCGTGCCTAGTGCCGCGTGCCCCTACGGGCGGATGCGATAAACTGCCTATTGCGATAAGATATCTTACGTGTAATCCCTACTAATACTAATTAGTAGTTAAACGATTAACTATAGAATAGTAAGGCTAGAAGAAGTAGATCTTAATCTTTAAAAGTATAGTAGAATCTTTATTCCTTACGGACGCTATTTCCGTGTATTTTTACCTTTAGGTTCTATTACGTATACCTAGAGAAGTTTATCTATACTAAGAATAAAGCATCTTACTAGACTACCGGTTGAAAGATACCTTTTAAACTAATTAATTAATGCCGCTGCTTTCGCAGACTATAGTAGCTTAATCGATAGTACGTCCTTAACGCGACGAGCCCGCTGCCCGCTCCCGGCAAGCATCGAATCCGTAAAGGTTGCTGTTTTTCGCAGACTGTAGTAACCGAATCGACATTTAGTTACCCCGAAGGGCAAGCATCGCGGAACCCTTTTACGTCGTTGTTTTCGTAGACTATAATCGACCTAAAGCGACGACCGCTATTTGCTAATTATCGCGAAGACCCTCGCGACCTTAGTTATCTACGATAATACTAACGAGCCCGACTATTGCCGTAGCTACCGACGCGCCTACGGCAGACAACCCCGTCGCAGTAAGAGCTCCTTAGCCGAAAGGATCTACCGACTAGTTAAATAGCATCTCGATCTATAAGTCACTATATTAATAGGTCGACTTTAACCTTCTAAGTCTTAACGAGGAGGCTAATCCCGACGAGCAAAGTTAATTACCTTTAATAACATACGTCGCCCGGTTTATAATAAGTGTGGATTACTATATATATATATAAGGATACACTCTGCTTAGCTGCTTTTATTAAGATTTCGGATCCTAGAAAGAGACTACCTAGGATAAGATCTATCGGGATATTAGGAGGACCCTCCGGACTATTATTAGGAAGAATAGGGTATATATAGGACGAAGAGACGGACCGATCGTGCTGTAATTCGTATTACTATAGGCTTCCGACGACCTACTACCCTAGCTATAATAAGAATTCCTCGAGATAGACTTCGACGTTAGAATAAGGGCCTACGTAGAGAGGAATAGGATGCGAGCCTAACTCGGCTTACCGCCGTACGAAGCAGCAGCCTCGAAGACGTCGTCTTTAGCCTCGCCCGCGCCCTCGCCCTTAAGCTAGTACAACCCCGACTCTTTCCCTAACTCCCCCCGATAAGACCTCGATCCCGATTCTGCCTTTAGCTCTCTACTAAGCTCCCCTAGCAGTTCTTCGGACTGCCCCCTAAGCGACCTATTCGGCTCCCCTATTAACTCTTGCAATAGTAGCTCTTATAGCAGCTTCTAAAGCGAACTAATAGCAAATCCCTAGTAGAAAGCCGTTACTACTCCTATTAAGCCTTAAAGCAGCTCTCGAAGCAGCTCTATCGAACTAACGAAGCCGCCCTTATAGACGCTTTAAACCACGAAGCCGCCGCTTACACAGACGCTTCCCTTAACCCCCTAGTAGAAAAGCCGTTACTATAAAGCAC
This sequence comes from Ophiocordyceps sinensis, assembly GCA_012934285.1. Lineage (NCBI taxonomy): Eukaryota > Fungi > Ascomycota > Sordariomycetes > Hypocreales > Ophiocordycipitaceae > Ophiocordyceps > Ophiocordyceps sinensis. The sequence goes on along the minus strand of JAAVMX010000006.1, from coordinate 3,556,907 downwards.
TCGTGCCCTAAGCCTAGCACATACTAAAGCAGGCTAACTGTAGGCTTTGTAAATCCTAGTTCGACTCCCGAAGCGCACTTTTCCGCCACCTCGCCGAAGGATGCCGATACTAGAAGCATACATAATGTAAGAGAACGAGCTTAGGGGGGGTATATAATTGTTATTAATCTACGAAGGGACACAGCTATAGACTAAGTCTAAATGTCTATATATACGATATAAAGGTCACGTAGGATAACATATAATATAACCTAAAACCGTAATAGTATATCCTCTTTAAATCGGCGTTCGACTCGAACGCTTAAAAGGGGCGATAGGCTAATAATAACGAAGGAAATCTATGTTAACTAGTCCTAAAAGCGGGCCTAATATAAAACAAGAGAAGAATAAGGAGAAATAAAGGGTAAAATAAAGAATCTAACGCGTACCGTCGTAACGTAAATTATATTAATAAATTATACTTATTATCACTTAGGCGAAGGGGAAGATATAAGGAAGGCCGTGTAAAAGGCCGGTTTAAGCTTAGTCGGGTTAAGGGCGTAAAAAGCCTTAAGGTCGTCCTAGCAGCCGTTAAGGCAGGAAGAGTCCTCTTACGTAAGGGGGCTATAACGCTATTTAACGCGATACTTAATCTTCCCGGAGGCGTACTAGCATTACGCGAGGATAGAAGAAAACTCCTACTCGAGGTGCGCGTTATCGCCGTCGTCGTCGCCGGGGAAAAGGAGAACGCCGTTATTAGCGGGCCGGACGTTAAGCTCCGACTAGCCGGGTAAAGGGGGCTCCTAGGTCTTAGTAAGGAGGGAGTAATAAAAAACGGGGTAAAGGCGGCTGCCCTTAGGGAGGCGAAGAAGGCACGCCGTCTTATATACCTTAAGGACCTTATATAGGCCCTCCCGCTTATAGTCGAGCTTCTTTATAAGGCGGATAGTCCGGATCTAGAGGGTGCTAAGGAATACTATATCGCCGGGCTAATACGCCGGGGCGGGAGTCCGCCGGGCGTCCGCGTGGCGAGCCTAAGTGGCCTAGGCATCCTCGATCGCATCGCGGAGGAAGTTAGAGACACGCTAGAGATAGGAAGCGAACGCGTTACCGCGGAGGTATTCCTTCCGCTGCTAAGGGGTTATACCGGGTAGGGGGGGACTAAAGGGCTTAGTGCTAAGCTTTAGGTAGAAGCTATAGTTAGTAAAGAAAGGGGAGAGGCCGGTAGATTTAAAGACCTAATTATTAGTAGTAAACTTAGCGAGGGGGAGGAGGTCGACCTAATCGTCCTAAAGGTAGGTAGTATAATAACAAAGGTAAACCTCTATTTAGGCGTTCGCGATCTTAGTCTAACCGTCGGTCTAAGGGTAGTAGGCGGAGCTAGGGTAGAGGCGGTAACTAAGGCGACGACTAAGCTACTGCTAGAAAGCCGAAATAAACTAGGTGCTACGGTCGCTAATAATAGAGGCTAGGGTGCTATAGAGGGACTAAACGCGGGAAATAAACGCGTTAATAACGGCTTTAACAGTTGTCTTAGGGTTAGGGTAAGCCCTTTATTATAGCCTCCCTTAAGCTATATATCTCTAAAGACTAAGACCGTCCTTACCGCGGTAGCTTTTCTCATCGGGATAATAACTATCGCTAGAATAACCGTCACCGTAATAATAGCTACCGTTAGGGTAATTATAATCGCAGCCGTCGCGATAATTATCGCGATAACTATCGTTTAAGTAACTAAGGCAATAACTACCGTTAGACTAACCGCTAAGATTAAGACTAAGGCTATAGTCGCAACCGTAGCCTTAAAGGTCGAAGCTCCGGCAATAACCGTAATTAGTTAAGCTTACGCCCGCTATACCGCGATAAGCGTTACCCTCGCTAGGATAACCGATAAGACAACCGGTCGGAATACTACCGAGGTAAATATAAGGGTAACGATAGTAAGAGAAAGTACGCTTTAAGTCGAAGTATTAGACCGATAAAAAGACTGCTCTTAGCGGCAATAAAGCTAATAACGAGCTATACTTAAACGACGACTCTTAGGATAACGTATCCTCTTACGCCTCTTTAGAGGCTAACTTTATAGGCTATATAAACTCTCGCCACCCTACTTAAAGGGCCGACAAGTTTAAATATAGCACCTACGGGCGTACCTTCGCCCTCGCCTCTATGCTTAAGGAGCATATATACGCTAACTGCTATATATCTAAGCAGTAGCTCTATAGTAAAGAACGCGCGCTTAAGCCGTTAACCTATAAGGTTTATAAGGCCTCTTTTCTTTCTCGCAACGCCCTCTTCTCTTACCTCCGTCTTAGGTATAAGAAGTCCCCTCCTACTATTACTATAGGGAACGTTACCGATCCTATTATTATTAAGCTAAATGCCCCCGACGCCTTAGAGCCTATTTTTCCCGTACCTATTATTAAAGAGCTTGTTTTTTATATAGCGCTTACTATAGTACCCCGACTAAATTAGATCTTAAAAGCTAAAGCCGAGGAGCCTTAGTAGGATTAAGATTCCCCGCCGTATTTAAACTCCTATATAATAATTAAGGTCTTTGCTTAACCTAGTAGGCAGGAAGTCTAAGTTTGCCCTAACTCTAGCTATAGTAAGCCTATTATTAATCGCGACCTTTTTTAGACTCTTAACTATACCGTCTAGAAGAAGCCTCCCGTTATTATTAACGGAGTTAACGGTCGTTCTTTTTGCGAGGATTAAGCTACGTTCTCCTTCTATACGCGCGGTATTATAGCTAGTCCGGCCGCTTAAGCAGCTATAGCTAAGTTTACTTACTCCGCCTAGGTTTTTAAAGTAAAAGCCGGCGCACTCTTCGGCAATGCCTCCCTTAAGCTATACCGAGGATCCCTCGATTATAATAAAGAGGTTATTCGTATTAGAGTGCTCGACGGGTTTAAATTCCTATTTAATATCTATAAATAGTCTTACGAAGTTATTCGCCGTATTAAGGCCGTCCGAAAGACTATTATACCGCCCGGCACTACCCTTATAGTCCTTATATCTTAGAAAGAACTTCCTAAAGACCGCGCCTATACTTTCTTCGCCTTTTACACTAATGCTATTTATAGCATCGTCGATGCTAAATCTCTTCCTACTATCCTTATTACTAATAGCACAAACGCTAACCTCGTTATTAAGCGTAAGCAGAAGCTTAGCTATATATAAGAGTATAAGGAGTCTAGCTATTTTACCGCCTTATCTTAGAAATCAGCTATAAAGGCTCTAACGCTAGCGACTATAATTTCGCCCGCTTTAAGAGCCGTAGCTATAACGCCCTCCGCGGGAACCGCTATTACTACTTCTGCTTCCACTAGTCTATCGGTTAACGTTGCGAGCACCTTCCCGCTTACTTAGGAGGTCCTTAAGTGCCTATAGCCTCCCGCCTTACCTTAGCCTATAGAAGCTTTAGTTTTAGGCACTTCTCCGACGCTTTCGCTATCTAACTCTATCTATGCCTACGTTATAGCTTCTTAGTAGCTTATAAAAGCCTAAGGTAAAGATTATCTTCCTTAAGGGCACTCTAAACTTACGCCTCCGTATAGCCCTAGTGACTATAGAACTACCGAGGGATAGCTTCTATAAGTTCTATATAAAGGTAGCTTAGATCGCGGCTAATATCGAGCGCTTATATAGCGCCTTTACCTAAAGGAGCGGCCGCGGCCGTAGTTATCTAGCCTTAGAAGGAAACGGCCGAGATACCAAGGGCGATACTACGATAATAAGAGTTAAAGGAGTTAGTGCCCCTTATAGTAGCGGTGCCGCTTAAGGCGGTAGAGGCCGAGGCAAAGGAAAATCCTCGTTAGGATCGGGAGCCTGCTAGGTATACGCTAAGACCGGCTACCGGGCGTTTAAGTATCTAAATAAGAAAGGTAAAGGCCCTTAATAAGAGCCTCTAAGGGTCTAAGGCATATAGCCGTAGGGCGAAGTTATCGGAGAGGTAGATAATAGTAACGACTTAGGAAACGAGTAACCCTTTAGCAAAGTTAGGCTAAGAGGGTAGACGAAGCGGTCTAGCGGGAGTAGTAGAAGACAAAGGGCTATATAACGATAAAGCCTATATTAATACCTATTAAGATAGATAAGGTAAACGACTTTCGCGCCCTCGTCGACTCTAGCTATAATTACTACGCTATAGTCGACCTTAACGTCGTAAGATAGCTTAGGTTAAAGTATATAGAGAGGAAGGAGAGGGCATTACTGCCCTTCTTAGACGATATAAAGCCTATACGCTCTAAGGGTATAGTTTACTTCGATATAGATATTAACGGCATTAAGGAACGTATCCTCGCTTATATCGTTTAAGGCCTTAGCTAGGACGTATTCTTAGGCTATCCTTAGATAAGAAGGAACTATATTACTTATATCGCGAAGAATAATACGATCTAGCATACGAAGGCCGATATTTAGATACGATTATTAGGCTAGGCTAAGCCGGCCTAGATCTAGCGCCTAAAATACGCGAAGCTAGTCTCGGCGTCGGTGTTTACCGCTAAGATAAGACGGCTTAAGCGGCGATAGGGAGATATAGACGCGGTAAAGGCGATCTCGTTAAAGGAGATTAAATAGGCGTTAGAACTAAAAAAGCCGGTTAACCTAGCGGAATATATCTAGGCGGACTTACTTTAGGACTTCCCCTACCTCTTTACGCTAGATAAGTCTATAATACTACCGCTATTCCGACCGGGAGTAGACTACGAGATCTATTTAGAACTAACCCTAGAGGGCGGCGAGCTACGGCTGCCTTAGGGCCCTTTATATAATATATCGAGGGAGGAGTTATTAATCTTAAAGAAGACGTTAATAAACCTCCTCGACTATAGATTTATCTTAGCTAGTAGCTTAGCGGTAATAGCGCTAGTATTATTCGTAAAGAAGCTAAATAAAGGCATTTAGTTCTACTACGATTATTAAGCCTTTAATAAGATTATAAAGCGGGATCGGTACGCGCCGCTATTAATCGCCGAGACGCTTAACAACTTAGTAAAGATAAAGTAGTTTACTAAGCTCTACGTCGTCGTTGCGTTCTATAAGATCCGTATTGCCTAAGGCTATAAATATAAGATAGCCTTTCGCATACGGCTAGGTCTATTCGAGTAGAGGGTATGCCCGTTCGGGCTTACCGGGACCCCGGCGACCTTCTAACGGTACTTTAATTCTACGCTTTAATAGTTCCTTAACGATTTTAGTACGGCGTTTATAGATAATATCCTCGTTTACTTATTTAGGTCAAAAAGGGACTATTAGTAAAAGGTCCGCCTCGTTCTTAAGACACTTAGCGATATAGGGTTATACCTAGACCCGAAGAAGTACGAGTTTTACGTTAAGTAGGTAAAATACCTTAGCTTTATCGTAACGGCCGGACGGGGAATTAGTTACGACCTAGATAAGCTTTATGCTATCCGCGAGTAGAAAGCACTAATTAACGTATAGGGGTACGAAGCTTCCTTAGATTCGTTAAGTACTATTATATCTTTATTCCGCTCTATACGTATATAGCTTAAGCCTTAGATACGTTATATAAGAAGGGGGTATAATTGCGGTAAAAGGCGGTCGAAAAGTAAGCGTTCCTTTATTTAAAGCAATTATTCTATAAAGCGCCGGTCCTCGCGTAGTAAAATCCTTTGCTAAAGACGTTTCTTAAGACCGATAGCCCGAGCTTCGCTATAGGTAGCGTGCTAATATAGGTTAGCAATAATAGGATACAATACGCGGTTAGGTATTTCTCTAAACGGATAAACCCTATTAAGATTAACTACCCGATTTACGATAAAGAGATACTAGCAATTGTCTATTGTCTAGCCTTTTAAAGGGCTAAACTTAGGAATAATCGGCGGTTTACGATCCTTATAGACTACGATAACCTAAAGTATTTTATAATAAAGCGGACGTTAAATAAGCGCTAAAGTCGCTAGGCCTTAGAACTATTAATCTATAATTTCGCACTAACGTATCGTCTGGGCAGTTAGGCGGTTGTCTTAGACGTATTATCTCGCTAAGAATAGGATAAGCCTTCTAGGTTTAAAGACGCCTATGAATAAGGACGAGTTATCTAGCTTTTACCTAATAGGTGCGTTTTTAATATAGCACGAGTTCCGGAAGGGGATCTATTGTACCGCTTTCGATAAGAAGACTCGCTATATTTAAGCGAGGCTTTATATTCCCTTAATAATAGTAATTAATGGCCTTATATAAGGCCTATAGTAGGACGAATTAGAGTACTATAAGCGCTAGAATAAGCGCTAGTATTCTTAGACGACGCTTTATAACGCTAGTAGGAGACGATAGTAGCCTAAGACTATAAATACTAGGCTGCCTTTAAGGCGGTGTAAAAAGGAGAGCGACGCTTCCTGCCGTAGCTTAAGCTTAAGACGTAAATCGCCGAGTATTCGATCGACCTTAGCAACCGTCTTTACTTTTATAACCGTATTTAAGTACCCGGCGAAGATAGTATCCTTCGCACTAATATTATCTAATAGATATATAACTCGTAAGTAAACGGCTACCTAAGGAGAGATAGGACGATTATAGTAGTTTCTTAGTAGTTCTTTTAGCTAGGCTAATTATAGGACGTTCGTAGGTTTATCTAAAACTACGACGTATATAGTTAGAGTTATATCTAGCGCTAGATAAAAAAGGGAATACTAAAGCCGCTACCTATCCTTAATTAGCTATAAGTATACCTCTCGATAGACTTTATAATAGACTTCCTAAGTTCTATTAAAAGCAGCGCTTAATATCTATAGGTAATCGTCGACCGTTTAATAAAGGCGGTAATATTAAAAGTGATAGAAACTATAAACGCAAAGGCGTACGCCGTAAGGTTCCTCTTAGCGTACTACCGCTTCTATAGTATACTAAAGTCTATCGTAATAGACTAAGGAAGCAATTAGCTTAGCGAGTTTTAGGTTAAGTTTTATCGACTCTATAATATTAAGTAGAAACTTAGCACTATATACTAGCTATAGACTAACGGTAGCCCGGAAAAGCAAATTAGGGGATTTAAGCCTACCTTCGCGCGTACGTATGCTATATATAGAACGATTAAGAAGACCTACTACCCGCCGCGTAGCTAGCAATAAATAATAGAGTATCTTCGACTATAGGGCTAAGTCCGTTCTTCGTAGAATATAGATATAACGTTAATACTATCTAGCTATACAATAAGCCGGCACGTGCGATGCTTAACTAACGCGGTATATAAGACCTTATTGCTAGAATACGAGAGGTAATTAACTTTATATAGGCTACGATAATAGCGGCTTAAGCACGATATAAGGACTTCGCTAATCGCTATCGCTAGCTAGCGGAAAGGTTTTAAGTCGGCGATAAAGCGTAGCTCTATATAAGCAACTACCTCTCGGATAGACCTTACCTAAAGATTAATTAAATCTACTATAAATACCTAGTAAAGGCAGTCTTTAGTTTATATACTATCGAGCTTAAGGTGCCGCGAGGCATATACCTACGCTTCTACGTCGACTTATTGCGGCGCGCCGCCGCGGATCCTCTCCTTAGCTAAGTCCTCTACGACGCTTAGCCGCCGCTAGTTATCGTATATAAAGGCGGCCGGGAATAAGGCGTAAAGGAGATCCTTATCGCGTAATAGAAAGGGCGAGGCCCCCGCCGAAAGCACTAAGTGCTTATTTAATAGCGTAGGTATATAAAGCCGACCTAAAAGCCTTTAGAAGAACTCCGTAATATAAAAGCGCTTAATAACTTCGAAGGGTTATATAGCGACGGGCTTAAGCATAATAGCGACTAAGTATACTTAAGTTAATAAACCCGTCGCGCTATAGGAGGTAATTAGCTTATACGGTAGCGGAGCGCCGGTAAGTAGAGTAAGTATAAACGGAGGGCGGGCCTTATATACGCTTAGTAAAACTACTAAAAGCCCGGCTTTTAGTCGGCCTTAGACTAAAGGCCGTTAGAACTACCCGCGATTAGAAAATAATAGTATAGTAATAGACGACGACGATAAGGTTTACGAAGAGGATTAAAGAAGCTATATATATTAGCTATAGAAATAAAAACCGCCTTTACCTAGCCCTTTAACCCCCGTTTTCTACCTTATATCGGTTTACTTTTAGGTCGATATATCCGCGTGTGTTAGGTAGGCGAACTATAAATCGATAAATTAGCGGACGGTCTTTATATTCTTATATAGCGGGCTTGCTTACGTACGGGTCGCGCGCTCCTTCGGCGGAGGGGTTAAAACCGTAGACTGCTAGGTATTCGGCAAGCGTACGGGCGGTAGGCTCCCCGGCAGCGATAACCTAAGAATAGTTAATACCCCCGATACGTCTAGTAATAATAAGGACGACTTATAGTGCGGTATTATATTCCCGTCCTTATACACGCGTAATAGGCCCGCGCGAGAAGGGAGGCTTACTCTTAATAAGCCTCCGCCTCCCCGCGGACTATCCTACCTACGTAAGGCGTATATAGCACCGGCTTTTTCTTATCGCTATATATCGGCGGCTTTTTTTTAGATAAAGTCTTCGCCGGTGTCGGCGTAGGTAGGGCTAGCGGCGAGAGAGTACGCGCGGGAGTCGCTATATTTGTTTTTATTAGTTAAGAAAAAGAAAGAAAAGAAGAAGAAAACCCGGGGAAGGGCGACGAGTTTTTATAGCGGTAGAAAGGGCAGAAAAAAGATAACCCCGCTAGGCGGTAAGGGCAAAGCGTAACGTTATTTCTATCGAAGGGGGAGGGGACTAATGTTATAGGCTACGCTATAGTACGTACTACGGCTATACCGTAGTAGGCGCTTAGGTTAGCCGCTACGTAGGCCCGGCATTAAGCCGGCTACTAGCACGTATGGCCTAGCAATGCCTTAGACGAGGGCACGGTCGGGCCGACGTAGGGCCTATATAGGGGCAAGGCGTATATATAAAACCTACGGGAAGGGCGAGCTACGGCGGGCTCTTCTTCCTCTCCTTCTTAGCTTTAGATAGTTAATTGTCTAGCCACGCAGTATTAAGTTAAACCCTATGCCGGCCCCTTACAAATTCTAATGTCTTCTACGGTAGAATTCTAATGTCTTCTACGGTGGAATTCTAAATGTCTTCTACGGTAGAATTCTAAATGTCTTTTATAGTAGAATAAATAAGTAGTATCGCTAGTTGTGTATAGCGTGCTTATAGAGGTATTCTATCTAAAATAGATGTTTAAGCAGATCCCGTAATATATAAGCACCGCCGTCGTAGAAAAGATTAAAATATTATTACGGTAGACGACGTAAATAGTATCTATAAGGCCTTAAAGAGCTTAGTTAATATATAACTAAAATATAGTAAAGGCGTTAGTTAAACTAAATAGTAATACTAAATACTTATAGTAACTATAGCGAGTACGAAAAGCTATATTTTATTTATCTCCTCCCTTAATCCGGATGCGTTAGTATATACTTTTAAGGTTAATCTTCGAAAAGTACTTAGCCCTTTAATAACGGTCTATAATCTCTAAAATAAGTAGGAGTAAATAGCGATTCTTATCGGTAATACTATTAACCCCCCGGTAGTCTATATAAAGGCGTAAAGTGCTGTCTTTCTTAGGCATAAAAAGAATAAAAGCCTTAGCTAAATCTTAGATTTCCGAATAATGCTACGCTTAAGGGGCTAGTCTAGCCACTCTTTAAGGACCTAAAGTTCGGACTAAGAAAGAGGGTAGATAGGTCTAAAAGGCGGCTTTAAGTCGGGCAATAGGTTAATTACGTAATCGGTACCTTTCTTCCTTAGTAATAAATCAGCCTTATGCTTAGAAAACACGTTATTAAAGTCTAAAAGAGTCGCCGGTATTTCCTCCCCTATTCGCTTAAGGTTCGCTAAGTTATCGTCTTTATTAGGAAATAGTATAAAATTTAGGTCTAATATAACTATATAGACCTATGCTTTATTCCGGCACTTATATATAAACTTCTATAGCTAGCGTAATAATACTTTAGAAAGCTAGTATTAATACTATTAAGCGTATTTAAAAGAAATAAGATAAATATATTCCTATAAAAGTAGAGTATTACTATTTAGCCTAATATAAATCTCTATTTAGCCTAGTAACACTTTACGCACACCCGAAAAACGCCTATACCCCCTACGACTAGCCGCGCTTACTTAATTATAGTGCGTATGCCTAGCAGGCTGCTGTTAGATTATATAATAGAGGTTATAAAAGATTAGGTCAGTATAACCGCTATATAACGTAAGGGAAATATCTCTTAAATACGGCCCCCTTATAAAAAGAGGGGAAGGACGTATAACACGCATTATTATATATTATATTAATATAACCTCTTTGCTATACAATCTATCTAGACCTATTATAACGCCTATTTAGTCTAAGCCGTAGATCTACGATCTAATCATTAAGAGTCTTAGCCTCTAATCTATCGAAAATACGATATAAAATACTAAAAATAGGCTCTCTTTAGGCAAAAATAATCACTATATCTACTAAGAAGAATACCGAAGTCATCCTTATCGAAAATACTAACTAGTCTATTTAAGACAATAAGTTTAAGGCGTAAGTCCTCGATAGCAACCTATAAGACTAGGTCTTAGTACCGAAAGGCTCTTTCCTATTCCGGATATACCTATCGAAGACGACTCTCTAAAGGGATCTCGCTCTCGTATAGCAGACGAAGAAAAAGTCTAATAGGGACGCTAACCTCCTTAAGGCACCTAATAATAGCAGATGTTTCTATATAAAGAGAAGAAATAGGAGAGTTAAAAGAAGGATATTAAAGAGCTCTATACTTAAATCGCCTCGATAATCTCCGACTACCTTTTTTAGACCTATTATAAGCCCTATAAAGACCTTAAGGACTAGTACGCTACGCTTAAGAAGTAGGCAAAAGGCAAGCCGGAAGATATCTATCGGGCCCTTTAGGTTCGCTATAAAACGGTAGTTAAGCCCTCCCTAAGTTAGCTAAAGAACTAGCACCTTTAGCTTAAGAGCTAGAAGAAGATTATATATAAAGGGATTTAGGAAGAACTTCCTAAAGCTACTTACAAAAGTATTTAGGTTACTGACTTTCTCGCTTTTATCTATCCTTATTATCCTACCTAGGTTAATTCCTTCTACCTCTTACACTTAGAGAAGCAAAAGGATTTCGATATCTATTCTATAACTAAAGAATTCACTATGTTTATAGACTAGCTGCCTGCTTAACTATCCTACACTAAGAAAGGCTCTTTCGGCCCTTCCTATACGGGATAAGACGAGGAGCAAAGCAGCTAGCAGAATAACTAGAAAGGCAAGAACAATAAAAACAGGTCGCGACCTACTAATATAGATAAGAGAGGTGTCCCTTACTGCAAGCTCTACTCTATAAAAGGCCACGCAATAGAGAATTGCTATAATACACTAAATAGGTAGGAAAGGGTATGTGTAGAAGGATGGTTTATTAAGGTAGGTAGCGAGCCCGGGAGCTAGGTATAGCTCCCTCTATCTTATCTATTGCTAATGTTAGCACCCTAAGCGACTGGCTAAAGGGTGCATTGCATGCATTAAAGTGCCGGCATAAAAGAAAAGCTCTACTAACTATAGCAGTCATACTGCGTAAATACAATCTCAATCGGGCAATTGAAAGGGATGCTTCTAATGCCCTATTTCCTTCGTCCTTTCCTCGTGAGTTATACTCACACACGCTGGTGATCTTTTCCTCCGATTACCCTTTCTGCTTGATCAATTTGGCTATAAGCGGCCGCTCTGCTAAAAGCGCCTAAGGCGGCGCTAGTCGTTACGACGGTCGGGGCGTCGGGTGGCTTAAAGATCTCTACGATGAAGCCGTCGGGATCCTCTGTTTGTATAGCAGCGTTGGCTGTAGCGTGTGCTACGGTCTTAGCCTCGAGTTAAGCCCTTACAGCAGCGTTAAGCTTTACGGGCTTGGAAAAGAATTTCTTAGCGTCCTCGCTAACGTCCCCTCGTGCGGCCGCATTAAGTATAGCTATAGCAGCGATAGGCGCGGCAGCCCTAGTAATGCTCTCTACGACAGCAGTAGGCGTAACGCTCTAGGCATCGCCGGAGTATAGCTTAGGACTAGGTTTACTAGGAGCAGACTTCTTATTGACGATTTCCACGGCGGCAGGCGTGCAGCGGCAGGCGCGGCAGTAGGCGTGGCTTCCTTATTCTTTTCCTTACTATATTCTTCGCCCTGACCGGTAGGGCGGCGATCGGTCTATAGTTCGTAGGGGTCGGGGTCTCGATGGTCCTAGCCGTCTTAACGCTCCCTATAGCGGTCGGAATCGTAGAGAATAAAAAGGTTTTAGACTAAGCAGCGCTAAGAAGGAAGAACCGAGGTGAGATAAGAGTCTTAGGCGGGGCGAAGAGCCTTTTAGTCCCTAAGCTATAGAAGAAGCTTAGTTAAGCGCCTTGTAAAATAGAGGTCGACGGCGGTAAGGGTTTAATAGGACAATTTCGTCGGATGCTCCTCTATTAACTATAGAAAGCAGAAGCTCTATTAAAGGCACTAGCGGTAGGGACTAAAGACCCGAGCCGCTTCTTAAAGCTCGGGAGGAGAGAGGCGACGGCTAATGTTATAGGCTATCGCAAAGAAAAGGGAGGGTCGAGAAAGAGGCTCGAGGGAAAGAAGACCTCGGGAAAGAGAGTAGCTCGAGGAAAAAGGCTTAAGAAAAAGAGGGAATCGTGCGAGCCGAGTTAGCAGCCGAAAGGTAGCTAATGGAAATTTTTCCTAAGGGCAAAAAGAAGGAATCGCGAGACGGAAAAACAGAAAAAATAGGGTATAGCACCGCTGTTAATAGTATTATTAACATTATCGTCTTTCCTATTTGCTTTCCACCGGGAAATCCCCGGCTCTTCCCTAGATTCTGCCATGGAATTCCACGGGCTTCTATAGGCATTACCCCGTATTTCTACGGGCGCACTTACCTACTTTTCTTCGGTTATATTTCACCGTGATTTTACGGTGATTTTACGGTTATTTACACGGACTTTACCTATAAAATCTCTTCCCTTCTACAGTCTTCTACCGTAGAATTCCTCTTCCCTTCTACGGTCTTCTACCGTAGAATTCTAATTCCCTTCTACGGTCTTCTACTATAGAATTCTAATTCTCTTCTACGGCTTCTACCGTAGAATTCCTTTATATAGCTACGGCTTCTACCGTAGAATTTACCGTAGAATTCACTAGTCTTCTATTAGGCTGCTTATTTATTTGCTAACTATATGACTTATTTATTATACGGCACGATCTATTGCTTTTCTTACCGATCCTTCCGTCCGATTATTTACGTCACCTGTTTTTTCCTTAGGTCTACGTAGCTGATTTCGTACGAGGATTTTTCCTATATATAGAGACTAGTTAGCCTCCCTACTAGATAAGATAAGAGCTATTATTCTTAGTGTTTTTACATCCTTTTGCACCTTTAATCCTTCTATGCAGGCTGTTTTAGCCTTAGAGCCTCTCTTCCCTTTTTTTAATTACTATTACCTAAATATCGAGAACCCGACTGCCTAGCGTTCGATAGTTATAAGCCCGGACGAACTTCTCTACGTATAGAGAGTTCTAACGGCTTGTATTTTCAGCCTGCTAACGCTAAGACTTACGGTGGTAAAGCCTTTGTTCCTATATCTAGCGAATTAACTTATAGAGGACTAGTATGTCTTTAAAGAGCGTTATTAATCTAGCGAATTAAGTTACGGAGGACTAGTTAGTACGTTTACCCTATTCTATTAGTGTTTTCCCGCACTTAGTTTAGTTTTTTACGGTTTATTTATATACCTTATGTATTTAACTACCTTTTTCCGGTGATTTTACTATACTTTTACCTACGTTACTATATCTATTATAGCCGATATTACTTCGAAGACTATCTTAAATAGACTAGCGGACTAGGACTAATGGATCTTAAAGATCTAGAAATATACACTCGCCTAGGGGATTTAGGAGAAAATCGATCTTTCTATTACGCCTAAACTTTAGAAACCCTTATTGCCTCTTCCCGTAGAACTAATAGCTAGAATAGTTAACGCGACCGTTGCTAATATTGCTAGTTTATCTATAGAAGAACTTAAGAGGTTTAAGTTTCTCTTTTTATAATATCGCACGTTGCTCTAAGCCTATAAAGACTAATAGAAATCTCTTACGTTAATCTAGCAGTTTATCGTTTAAAACATCGGGAACTACTACTTAACGATTGCCGACGAATACGAGGTTTCTAAGGAATTGGCTTTACTATAGCGGCGTGTAAAGCCGACTTCGTAGACGCAATAGAAGACTATTCTCGCGTAGTTCTATACTATTTTAAAGGCACCGGACCGGACGGATATCACGATATAGACTTCTAACTAGCAGAAGGTCCTTACCGGTGCCCGGCGAATTAAGTTGCCGGAATCGGAAGGTCTCTAGGCTATATAGCTTTTTCTTAAGGCTATTTAGCTAATTTCTAGCCCTTTTGCGGAATACTAGATAAATAAGATAGAGGACGACGCCCGCCTAAATAAGCTAGGCTAGGAATAGTCTTTCCCTAATAGATTTAAGATATCCGAACTTTTCGAGCGCTTATAGGCCTTAAAGGCTACGACTAAAGCGCTAAAGACTAATGCATTTGCAAAGTTCTAAGGCTAGGGAACATAATCCCTAGCCGCGGAATCTACTAAAAAACCTACGAAAACACCGGTTATAACGTCCTTAGAAAAGGATAAGACAAAGTTAAAACCTAAACCGTAGTATGCTTATAGAGAACGTTACTTCTTCTCTAAGTGCAACTACTTTAACCCTTCCGTTCGACTTCTATTATAGAAGCCCGATAAGGACGTCTAAAAGACTATAGACGATTACCTTAAGGTTCTAGCTAATAAGGCTAAAGTCGACGCGGCACTTCTTCGCGACGAGGAGTAGCGGAAGAATAATAAGACCGAGATAAAGACGGTATAAGCTACGGCTACCGCTAATATTCTTATAACCTTTTTACTACTAGTTGTTCTATAGACTACTATAGAATACCCGTTAAGGTATTTTTTATTATAGATTTAGGGTCTAATAGACATATTTGCAATAAAAGGGAACGTTTCTATAACTTCTAGCCTTCTTTTAAGTACGCACTCGCAGGCAGTAGAAGCACTCCTATTCTCGGGATAGGCACGGTGTTTATACGCATCTCGACGGGCACTTTTTAGCTTAGTTAGGTAGCATACATCCCGTCCTTTTATACGTCCCTTTGTTTACTTTGTCTTCTTTATAAGGCGAATCTTTTATAGAACCCGTAGACTAGACAGATCTCTTCCTTAACCCGCACTATTTGCATAACGGAGCTGATTTATAACTAGTATATTATCGAATATAACCCGTTAATACCTTCTACTACGCTTCTAACTATTGCTTCTATTCCTTCTATAGATTCTACTATAGAAACCCCGGTTATAGCACCTTTTTCGGCTACTACACCGGAGCCTATACTAATAAGTATAGAGGAACTTTCTCTTTAGCACTAACGACTTAGACATCCGAATAATAAGGCGCTTTCGAAAGCTCTTAGAATACTATAGTCGGTGACTTTAGATAAGATAATCTCCTATAAGTCCGGCAAACTTACGTAGGCTAAACGAATTATTAACCGCGCGCCGCCGCTTTCTAAAGCGACGTTTCCCTTTTCTAAGGTGTTTTACGATGTCTTTTCTATATATAAGAGTTATAATAATAAGAACGTTGCATTTCTTATTAAGGATGACTATACGAAGCTTGTTTTTCTATATGCGCTTTTAGACGCTTCTATAGACGAGCTGATTTTATGCTTTAAGAGCCTAGGTCGGTATATTTCCCGATAGTTCTTACTTTCTATCGGTATAATCTATCGAGATAACGACCGAGCCTTTCGATACGATTTTTAGGACTTTTTTAACTAGTAGGGCATTTATAATAAGCCTACTATACCCTATACACCCGCTTAAAACGGCGCTGCTAAACGAGCTAGGGGGGTAGTATCTACGAAAGCTCGATCTATAAGGATTAAAGCAAATTTGCCCGAGCATTTAAAGATAGAAACGTAGAAAACTATAGTATATTTACACAATCGGATTCTAGCCCGATAGGCAGCTTCCTCTACGTTATTTCTATCTAAATAGATTTCCCCGATATAGATCCTTTACGACTAATTAAGGGATTACGACCGGAATATACCGGCATTTCTCTTTCCCTAACTATTATAATTCGATTATCTTCGAGCTTTTAGCTATAAAGCCTACCTACTAACCACTAAGGCCCTAACTAATACGCAGAAACGCGATCTTAAGTAAGAACCTTATGCAGAGGTTAGTTCCTTAGTCGGGTATAATTCTACTAACATTTTTCGTATATAGATCCTATAGAGACGGGAGGTTCGCCGAGTTCGTAATATAACGTTTAATAAGACTTAGTTTTTTAGCGTGTCTAAGGCATCCGAACCGCTAATATAGGTATTATTACCGGCATTTCTACTATATATTGTATAGGAAGAAGAGTAAGATAAGGCAGAATTCTAGTTAACGCTAATAGTGCTTCCTAATAAGCATTTTAATCTAGTAGACCTTCTAGCCGATAGTAATCCTTAGCCTCCGACTCCTAACTAAACCTTAGAACCGCCGGAGGATATTTTTAAGAATATACGGGATTTCTAACCCGATATTTCTACACTTTTACCTACTATAACTATAGAACTAGCAGACCGTCTTAAGGTACAGCTGCCTTAAGCTACTTCTCGATCTATAGATTACGATAACACTATTCCTATAGATAGTCTACGGACAACGAGGTTTATAGGGGATTTACGCCCTACTCGTTCGAACCGTTTTTCGGGTCGATATCCCGCTTTCGCCTACGTTAGGCATCTACCGGCTAATAGCACCGCTTTTACGGCTGTATTCGCTACTTCTCTTAAACCTAGGAAGATATATAAACGGGATTTACCCGCGCTTCTAAGGTTTTAATCTAATCTCGAGACGCATCCGTATAGACCCGAGTTTAAAGCCGCTAGAGCAGTTAAATAGGACTTCTTAAAACAGCGGAAGACCTTCTTTCCTTCGCCTACCCTAAGAGCGAACGCGCTAGTGCGTCCTCTTCTATTAATATAGGCATTCGATTATAAGTTTAATAAGCACGGCTACCTTAGGAAGTTTAAGTCTCGCCTTTATATGCGAGGAGATCTTTAGCCGTTTAGCGGAAAAGAAATATACGCCGCGACGCTTATAGCGCGAAATTTTCGCATTATAATTGCTATAGCCGCTAAGTTTAGCATAGAAACCCGCTTACTTAACGCGGTTAATGCCTTTACAAACGCTAATCTAGATAAAGAAGTATATATCTACTTCTTAGACGGATTTAAAATGTTTAGTTTTATAATTCGGTTAATAAAGGCTTTATATAGGCTTCGCCGTTCGCCGCTTCTTTAGTAATAGGAATTATCTAGGTCTCTTACCGAACTAGGCCTTTAGTAAAGTGCGGAGGATCCTTGCATTTTTATATCTACTACGAGTAGCATTATTACTTTCTTTTTTATAGATAATATTATTATCCTTTTTTATAGGGAGCACCGTAGGGCTACTAACGATTTTATCCGTCGCTTTAAGCAGAAGTATATAGTTATTAACCGCGGAGAGCTTACCTATTTCTTTAGGATAAGAATTATCCGGGACCGTAAGCAGCGAAAGCTATAGTTATACTAGGACGTTTACTTAGATAAGATTGCTTCTAAGTTTAGTTTAATCCCTACTTCTACGGTTCTACGGCCTATTTCGACCCTTTATTTATTCCTACTTCCCGAGAAGCTAGAGAAACACTAAGGATAGGCTATAGATAACTAAATCCACTACTTTTAGTCTTTAGTCGGTTCCTATAACTACGCGACTATTTCCACTCGTCTTAACGCCGTAAAATCGTCGAATTCTTTAGCGGAGTATATATAGAACCTATCTACGCTCTATATTAAGCTCGCGGAAAGCTTAGTGACTTACTTATATAAATCGCGTTTCCTTACGATTAAGGTTTCGGATATAGACGAGCAAGAACTCGTTATAGCTTCCGATGCCGCTTACGCTAACGACCCGGATAGTCGTTATTCTTCTAAGGGCTATTTCATTAGCCTATTTAACGGTCTAATCGCGTAGAGTGCCCGGAAATAATCTACGGTTACTATTTCTTCTACCGAAGCCGAACTTCTTATAGTCTCTTCTACCGCGAAAAAGCTAATTTCTATTCTTCGTTTATTTAACGATATTTCTCTATAGCTAGATATTCCGGTTCCTACTATTTAGTGTAATAATACCTAGACAATCCGCCTAGTTTCCGCCGAGATTCTAAAGATTTAGACCGTCTTAAAGCACGTTGAAATTTACAACTGCTAGGCCCGTTAGGAATTCTTACGCAATACTTTTAATATTAAATATATCCCTTTTAACTAGATAATTGCGGATAGATTAACTAAATTGCTTCTATAATAACGTTTCTAGACGTTCTTTCGCTAGCTTTAACTTACGGATATTTCTTCTAGGATCTAAGAAGAAGTCGATAATAATTCTAACTAGCCGGAAGTTATTCCCTTCTAGCTAGGGGGGTATGTTAATATTATCGTCTTCCCTATTTGCTTTCTACCGGGAAATCCCCGGTTCTTCCCTAGATTCCGCTATAGAATTCCACAGGCTTCTACGGGCATTACCCCGTATTTCTATAAGCGTACTTACCTACTTTTCTTCGGTCATATTTCACCGTGATTTTACGGTGATTTTACGGTTATTTATACGGACTTTACCTATAAAATCTCTTCCCTTCTACGGTCTTCTACTATAGAATTCCTCTTCCCTTCTATAGTCTTCCACCGTAGAATTCTAATTCCCTTCTATAGTCTTCTACCGTGGAATTATAATTCTCTTCTACGGCTTTTACCGTAGAATTCCTTTATATAGCCACGGCTTCCACCGTGGAATTCACCGTAGAATTCACTAGTCTTCTACTAGGCTGCTTATTTATTTACTAACTATATGACTTATTTATCGTACGGCACGATCTATTGCTTTTCTCACCGATCCTTCCGTCCGATTATTTACGTCACCTGTTTTTTCCTTAGGTCTACGCGGCTGATTTCGTCTAAGGATTTTTCCTATATATAGAGGCTAATTAGCCTCCCTACTAGATAAGACAAGAGCTATTATTCTTAGTGTTTTTGCATCCTTTTGCACCTCTAATCCTTCTATACAGGCTGTTTTAGCCTTAGAGCCTCTCTTCCCTTTTTTTTGATTGCTATTACCTAAATGTCGAGAACCCGACTGCCTAGCGTTCGATAAGTATTAAGAGCTTCGTCGGAAAGTAAAGCTTAGTTTAATTACATAGGCACGCTAGCTATAGTAATATAAGCTAGAACACTGCGTGGTAGGAGCTTTCGAGGGCTCTTAGTAATAGCGGGAGCGAGGCTTCTAGTGATAGTAAGAGCGAGGCTCTTAGTAAACCTATCGTAGTGGCTTGCGCCTAGCGGCTATATGCCTAATGGCTTGAAAAAGCAGAAAAAGTAGGAATTACTACTAATTTAATATACTAAATAGGTAGGAAAGGGTATATATAGAAGGATGGTTTATTAAGGTAGGTAGCGAGCCCGGGAGCTAGGTATAGCTCCCTCCTAATGTTAGCACCCTAGGCGACTGGCTAAAGGGTGCATTACATATATTATACTAGGAGGTTAACCCTAATAAGGCGCCCGACTAGTAGCCTAGAAGCAAAAATGGTATTATCTCTAAGAATATAAAGAACCCTAAGGTCGCGAAAGAAGCCTAGAGATATAGAGGCAAGAGGGGAACTAAGAATAATAATAAGACGGATTAACTTATGCGGGAGAGAGGAAGATGCCCTTCGGCTTTATTCCTCGCCCCTTTAGTCGATACGTCTTTTAACATCGACGTCTACCCTCTTTATTACTCTTTAATCCTAGATTATAGCATAACTCTCTATATCTTTAACTAGATTTCCCGGTTTAAAAACTTTAAAATAGTAGATAAATGAGATTTTCTTTAGGCAGGCGCCGAAAAAGTGCCTATCCTTAGCTACGGTAAAGTCAATATCCGCCTATAGACCCTATCGTTTAAACTATAAGTATTACGCTTACTTAACGTTGCTTTCTATAAGAACTTTATATATAATCTAATCTCTTATAGGCTATTAAAGCAGTAGGGACTCTAGTAGGATAAACGACCTTATAGGCTATTAGCGCTCCGTTCGGCCGATAATACTATCGTCGGTCTTATTAAATAGCACTACGGCTAGTTCGTTCTTAAGTATATCCCTTATTATGCAATAAGGCGGGCATTTTACAACCGCCGAAATAAGTTTAATAGCTATACTAAACAGACGCCGTAAAAGGCTATTGCTAAACTTTAGCATCTCCGAATAGGGCATTTAAGACTATATGCCTTAGAATACCTTATTAACTACTCCGAAGGTATTAAGATTAAAGGCATCTTAATAATATAGTGCGATACCTACGGCACTATAAAAGCAAAACGGATAATACGACGAGCCCTTTAAGATAACGGGATCGTAGGCGAGAGAATTACGATAGACTTTTATAACTTTATGCTAGATAATAAAGGCTATAACTCGCTAATGCTTTTAACCGATAGAGCGAGCGGCTTTATATAGGATTACTATATCTAAGACCGCCTTATAGAAACGATTATTACGCCCCTTAAGTCCGGCCCCGACTACTTAAAGCACTAATATTAGTTTTATACTAAGATCGTTAAGTATAATAACGAGATTACTACTTAAAAGCTAATAGTAGAAGTATTCCTTAAGGCAAGGCTCTTAAAAATCGAGCCTTTAGCCCTATATATATAAGATTAAAATAGCGACGCTAAGCGCTTAAAGGGTATAATTAAGGATAAGTCTAAAGCGATATAAGGAAAGCTTTTAACCTAGCTTTAGCGAGAGATTTATAAGTCCGCTATATATCTCTATAATCGTACGCTAAAATACAGCTATAAGTAGGAATCCTACTACGAGAAGCTAACTAAGAGAAAGCTAGCGCAATAGCATCTTCGTGCCTATAGGTATAAAGCGTTTGTAATAACAACTACGGCCTAAGAGAAGAAACAACGCTTTAGGAAGCTCGACCTATAAGCTTAGATAGGCTTCCTAATAGGATATATATCTTCTCATATCTACTAAGTCTAGGTTCTTATAAAAGGGAAGGTTATTACTACTTAAGATATTGCTTTCGATAAGTAAGAGATTTTCGATAGAATATTCGAGAACCTTACCGAGAGCGTTAAGGAGTACGACCTTAAGGAGCTAGCCTTAGCCCTAAGGAATATTACTCTCCCCGACAAGAATTAAATTAATATACTATAAGTTCTCGATAATTAAGTATTTAACGATATCCTCGTCTATTAAGATATAAACCCTAAACGCGAGGCAAACTACGATATAGACTACGTAATAGCGCCTAAAAACGACCGGGAAAATATAAAGCAGTATACTAAAGCTCGATTTAAGCCTCTCCCTACTCCTCTAAGCACTTCCCCGGCGGCCTTATTTATAGCTATAATATAATTATATCTCGCTAATTAGACTATAAAGCTATAGAGCGAGCATCTCGATTTCTCTCGAGTAGCCTTTTAGGCAAACATAAGTCTATATAAATAAGGAGTAAACTCCTCCGTAGCACTAAGTCCGTATAAACAAAGAGTAAACCCCTCCGTAGCACTAAGTCCGTATAAATAAGGAGTAAACCCCTCCGCGGCATTAAGTCTATATAAATAAAGAGTAAACCCCTCCGCGGCATTAAGTCCGTATGAATAAAGAGTAAACCCCTCCGCGGTAAGTCTATATAATTAGGAGTCAACCCTTCTATAGGCAAATAAAAGTCTACTTAAATAAGGAATAAACCCATCCGTAGCAAAAAGTCTATATAATTAGGAGTTAACCCCTCCGTAGAAAGAGAAACTCGCCTATTAGCACTCTATATTTATAGTAGGCACTTAAGCCGTACCGATCTCGGAAGGCACTATCACGTTGCGGTTTAAAGATAGGCTTACCTCGACCGCTTAATCCTAAAAAGGCAGGTATATCGACGAGACCTTCTAGCTATCCTAATACATTATGGATAGCTTAAATAACACCTACTCGGCGCTTAATTTAAGGAGGCGGAGCGAACGCATCTTTAGAGTTATAAGGAAATAAAGTCCTAGACCGAGGTTAACTCTAAAACACTTACGAAGAAAGGCTAAGTTATTAACATTACCGTCTTCCCTATTTTCTTTCTACCGGGAAACCCTTAGTTCTTCCCTAGATTCTACTATAGAATTCCACGGGCTTCTACGGTTATTTACCCCGCACTTCCACGGGCGTATTACCCACTTTTCTACGGTTATATTTCACCGTGATTTTACGGTGATTTCACTGTTATTTACACGGTCTTTACCCGTAAAATCTCTTCCCTTCTACGGTCTTCTACCGTGGAATTCTAATTCCCTTCTATAGGAATCTCTTCTTGCTTCTACGGTCTTCTACCGTAGAATTCTATTTCCCTTCTATAGTCTTCTACTATAGAATTCTAATTCCCTTCTACGGTCTTCTACTATAGAATTCTAATTCTCTTCTACGGCTTCTACCGTAGAATTCCTTTATATAGTCACGGCTTCTACCGTAGAATTTACTAGTCTTCTACTAGACTGCGTTTTTATTTACTAACTATATAACTTATGTATCGTACGGTACGATCTATTGTTTTCCTACCGATCCTTCCGTCTGATTATTTACGTTACCTGTTTTTCCTTAGGTCTACGCGGCTGATTTCGTCCGAGGATTTTTCCTATATATAGAGACTAGTTAGCCTCCCTACTAGATAAGACAAGAGCTATTATTCTTAGTGATTTACACCCTATAGCTTTTAATCCTTCTATAACCGTAGAATTTACTAGTCTTCTACTAGACTGCGTTTTTATTTGCTGACTGTATAACTTATGTATCGTACGGCACGATCTATTATTTTCCTACCGATCCTTCCGTCCGATTATTTACGTCACCTGTTTTTCCTTAGGTCTACGCGGCTGATTTCGTCCGAGGATCTTTCCTATATACAGAGACTAGTTAGCCTCCCTACTAGATATAACAAAGAGCTATTATTCTTAGTGATTTACACCCTATAGCTTCTAATCCTTCTGTATAGGCTGTTTTAGCCTTAGAGCCTCTCTTCTACTTAATTACTATTACCTAAATGTCGAGGACCCGACTAATTAGCGTTCGATATAAGTCCTCGACTATATATAGGTATACGTATATAAAATAGATAAGCACGGAAGGCTCTCGAAGTATAGGGCAAGACTAGTAGTCCGAGGGGATTAACAGCTTCGAAACGGATAGAAGACCTACGCGGTAACTCTTATAGGACTAAGCTTTCGAATACTTATAACGATAGCTATAAGGTTCGACCTTAAACTAATATAGTACGATGCGGTTAACGCGTTCGTTAACGTAAGGCTCGACGAGATTATATATATAAAGATGCCGCTAAGGTATAGAAAACACTCTATTATCCTCCGGCTTAATATAGCCCTCTACGGACTACGGAAATCCCCTCTTCTATAGCACTACGAACTTACGTTAACGCTTCGAGAGATAGGCTTTTAAATAGTGCCGTATAAACCGTGCTATTTAATATTCAACGGCATTATCGTCTTCTGCTATATAGATAACATTGTCTTTATATACTAGGGAAAAGGATTAAGATAGGGCTAAATTACTCTAGAACTAGCACTTAAGAAAATACAAGCTTATAGGCGGTAATAGCCTATAATAGTTCCTTAGCATTAAGACTCTACGGGACTGTAAATAACGGTATATTTAGCTATCTTAAGCCGCTTATATTAATAAGATCTACAGACTTATAAAGAAACGCCGCTCCTTCGATATACCGATAGGGGTAAAAGAGCTTCTCCCTTACGAAGGGATCGCTAAACACTATAAGATATAAGCCTACTAGGTAAACGTAGTATTACGGTATTAGGTTATATTATATATTATCCTACGTAACCTCTATATTGTATATATAGACCCTTAGACTTAGTCTATAGCTGCGCTCCTTTATAGATTAATAATAGTTATTTCCCCCCCCTTAAGCTCGTCTTATAACAGTTTAATCTATGTTTCTTCTGCCCTTCCGCCGAGCCTTTATAATTCTTTAGTCCCCTTAGCTTCGCCTATACGCCTGCCTTTATTCTTTATCTGATTACGCCCCTTTCCGCCTCTTTTCTACTCTCCTATAGATTTTTCTAGCCCTTTTTCTACCCCCTTATAGTTTCCCGCCGCTACGATAGCTACTCCCGTTTCTACCCCCTCCCTCTCCCCTTCGCCCGGCCTTCCGGCAGGCGTTCCCCTCTAAGACATCCCTTAGCCTAACGCCCTCGCCGCCTTCCCTTACCTAGCCTCTATTCTCCGGGGTTCCTCCGTCGCCTCGTCCGTCTTCGCCGACCTTTAGGCGAATTTCCTCCGGCATACCGATTAGACCCGGTCTTTCGTCCTTCTTAAGTCTAGTTTCCTTAAGGCCGCTACCTCCGCTACTACCGCTTATAAAGAGGCTCTCGGCTACCGATAGTATGCGGAAGGACTCTAAGACTAGCTTAATTAGTCTAACGCCGCCTTTACCTACCTTACCGCCCTTTAGGCTACCTTTACCCTTCCTACCGTAAGTCCTTATGCCCGCTTCGCCGACCTTAAACGCTTCTCTAGCGATATCGGCACTTAGAAGTAGCGCTAGGACGCCTTCCGCGTTTAGCGCGACGGTATATCCCTTAAGATCGCCTCCGACCTTTATATATTCCCTACCGAAAGGGACTAAGTCGTCTATACGACCGGCCGACTTTCCGGCCGGGCTACTTCTATCGCCGCTAGGATTCCCCGCTATATCCGCTACGATACCCCCTTCGAGTAGTAGCGCTTTTAGTCCCTCGACTCCTTTACCTACGAGCTTGCCTCTATCTTTAGTACCGCGAACTACCGCGCTTAGTCTAAGCGGAATTTAATACCCTAGCTATAAAGGGCACCTTTTAGCCGGATTTCTTCTCGCGGTTTACCTAGCTATAGGCTAACCTCGATTATAACGAGAGCGCTTACGTTAGATATCTTTATTAAAAGGTTACTAACGAGCTCGCTAATACCGCCGCTCTTTAAGTCTCTAGCCTTAATACCGACGACTTCTACGGCTAGGCTAAGCTTTACTCCGCCCTCTATAAGAACTACGAGTGTATTTAAGCCTATAAAAGGCTCGTCTAGCCCTAGACTATCCCCCCCCCCGCCCCTACCGGGTCTACTAGCCTTACCGCCTTTACGCCCGCTAGCGACCCGATAGACCTTAACGCGTTCCGGGCTAGTCTTATAGACGCTAAGAAGCAACGACGGTATAAGAACCGTCTTTATCTCTACTACGCTACCTTAGTAACCCCGACCTATACGGCCTAGACCTATCCTAAGAAAGGTGCTAGCTAAGGTCGCGGCTAAGGCGGTAGTACTCCCGCCCTACGTCTCCTCGCGCCCCCTCCCCGGCTTAACGTCCGGGCGATTAAGTAAGGCTTCGTCGAGGGCGAGGTTACTAACTCTCCTACCCTTACCTCCGGCGCTTCCCCCCCCCCCCCTAGGAAACGCCTAACTCCCTCGCCTTATCCGGCGATAGAGCTTTCGGTTTTTAATTTTATAGCTTTATTTAATATAAAGGAGGACCTTTATCTCCCGGCGGGAATATAGCCTCGCGCTTTACTATTGCCTTTCTCCCTTATGCCTACCGACGTCGCTATAAATGCTTTAGTCGACTTTAGTTATTCCGGATTCGCCTTTATATATACTTAGACCGCGTACTGCCTTACCCTCCCCGTCCGCTAGCTTTAGTTTCCTCGCCGGCTTTCTCTCGCCGATAGCGGCGACTATAAGTCCGGCGCCGTTACCTATTGCGCTTACTTAATTGCCTAAGTTAGCGCTTATACTAAGTCTATCTACTTCTTCCTTATAAAGCTTAGCTATAAGGTTATTCTCGGCCTCCTTTAGCTACGCCGCTACGACCCTATTATTAGCTAGCGCGATAACTCCCTCTCCTTCTAGTCTCTATTCTACCTTGCTTCTTGCCTCTTAGACCCTTAGCCTTATCTTATCCTTAGCATCCCAGCCGCTCCCGC
This sequence comes from Ophiocordyceps sinensis, assembly GCA_012934285.1. Lineage (NCBI taxonomy): Eukaryota > Fungi > Ascomycota > Sordariomycetes > Hypocreales > Ophiocordycipitaceae > Ophiocordyceps > Ophiocordyceps sinensis. The sequence goes on along the minus strand of JAAVMX010000006.1, from coordinate 3,530,774 downwards.
TATTCTTATTACCGCCTTTAAGGGAATATAATTTATAAATATAATTTATTCTATTTTTACCCCCTTTATCGCTAACTCTAATAATAAGGGCGAGCCCTTTGCCTTATCTTTGCCTTTTGCTCTTTAGGCTTTTGCCTATGCCGTCTGCTTTTCTAATACCCTTAAGTTTATTCCCCTATCGTCTCGTTTTTCCCCCGGCCTTTTAGCGTCCTTTAAAGATGCTCCTAACGTAGGTAAACCTATTTACCTAGACTCCTCCCGCTAGATTAACCTCGACTTTAGCTACGACTCCGACCCTTTAGATACCCTCTACCCCCGCCGTTACGTCCGCCCCCCCCGCCCTCGGCCTATACGTTAGGCTACCGGCTCCTACTACCCGGCTCCCCGACCTAAGCATTAGGCGTTAGGACCCCGCCCTTTTATAATCCCTCCGGGCGACCTTACGTTCTCTATCCGGATGCTTAACGTAGCCGCTATAATAGTATTCTACCGCTAGCCCTCCGTTACGACTTCTTAGACTATAATTAAAGCCTTAGCCGCTAAACCCCTATGTCGTATTAAAGCGTGCCTATAAGGAGGTGTTAGATATAGCTCTATACTAGTATAGGTTACGTATCTACTTACGCACCTATTTAAGGGGCCTTATAAGACAGCTAGCCTACGACTATATATCGTAATATTAGACCGTTTTTTCTTATTAATTAGTGCCCCTTTTCGTGACCTTAAGTATACCTATGAACTACCCCTCGCGCTTATAGGTGCGGGCCCTTATAGGTAGATGCAATAGTTATAAGCCCGGTATACGAACTAGCGTAAATTACTACTATAGACGACGATCTAAATAAAGGACGTATCTTCCTATAAAGAGCCTATCCTTAAAGATTTCAACGGCTTTACGAAGCCTTAGAATTACGACTTAAGCCCTCCCGGCATTACCCCTACGGACATACCTAGTAGGGTAGCTTTAAGGCTAATACGTTGCCCCTATTGCCCTAAGTTCCCCGCTATAGTATATAATTCCCGGCCCGCCTCTACTAGTTATTCCCGGCCCGTTCGTTCCTTAAGCGCTAAAATATACGGTCTATCCGATAAGCTATTAGTTCCGGCACCCTAAGTTCGTTACCCCGGCTGCCTAGTACTAGCCTACCGCCTAGCCGTTTTAGCCTGCCGCTTAGCCGTTCTTGCCTACCGCCGTTCCCTATGTCCCCGTCCCTACCGTCGCTCCCGTCCCTACTATCCCTGCCGAATTCCCCCTTAAGGCATATATAACGATACCGCCGCCTAAGGTCCCGAACGTCCCTATAGACGCTAACCTTATGCTGCAATTCGCTAAGGCGTGGAAGAAGGAATATAGTTTAACGGAGGAAAGGGCATACACCCTAAAGCAAGCGTAGTAGTCGCTATACTAAGGGTTAGGAAGAATAGCAGAAATTCGTAGGGTAGTTGTATTATAGCCTCGGCTAGTCGATTTCCGTGTAAGTTAGGATATCTTACTTGGGGAGTAATCCCTTAAATTATGTTTTTCGAGCTCTTATTTCGATTAGTCTTTTTGTATTTTTAGGATTATTTAATTATGCTAAAACCGACTAAATGCGAGTATATAAGAGAACGAGCTTAAGGGGGGGTATATAATTATTATTAATCCACGAAGGGATATAGCTATAGACTAGATCTAAATGTCTATATATACGATATAGAGGTTATATAGGATAATATATAATATAACCTAACACCGTAATAGTATATCCCCCTTAAATCGGCGTTCGACTTAAACGCCTAAAAGGGTTAATAGGCTAATAAAAACGAAGGAAATCTATATTAATCGGCCTTAAAAGCGGGCTTAATATAGAACGAGAGAGAGAAAAATAGAAAGAAATAAAAGGCAAAACTAAGAAACTAATACGTGCCGTCGTAACGTAAATTATATTAATAAATTATACTTATTATTACTTAAGCGAAGGGGAAGATATAAGAAAGGCTATATAAAAGGCCGGTTTAGGCTTAGTTAGGTTAAGGGCGTAAAAAGCCTTAAGGTCGTCCTAGCAGCCGTTAAGGCAGGAGGAGTCCTCTTATATAAGGGGGCTATAACGCTATTAAACGCGATACTTAATCTTCCCGGAGGCGTATTAGCGTTACGCGAGGATAGAAGAAAACTCTTACTTAAGGTGCGCGTTATCGCTATCGTCGTCGCCGGGGGAAAGGAGAACGCTATTATCGGCGGGCCGGACGTTAAGCGCCGACTAGCCGGGCAAAAGGGGCTCTTAGGTCTTAGTAAGGAGGGAGTAATAAAAAACGGGGTAAAAGCGGCTGCCCTTAGGGAGGCGAAGAAGATACGCCGTCTTATATACCTTAAGGATCTTATATAGGCCCTCCCGCTTATAGTCGAGCTTCTTTATAGGGCGGAGGGTCTAGATCTAACAGGTGCTAAGGAATACTATATCGCCGGGCTAGTACGCTAGGGCGGGAGTCCGCCGGGCGTCCGCGTAGCGAGCCTAAGCGGCCTAGGCATCCTCGATCGCATCGCGGAGGAAGTTAGAGATACGCTAAAGACGGGAAGCGAGCGCGTTACCGCGGAGGTATTCCTTCTGCTACTAAGGGGTTATACCGGGCGGGGGGGGGCTAGAGGGCTCGGTGCTAAGCTTCGGGTAGAAGCTATAGTTAGCGAAGAAAGGGGAGAGGCCGGTAGATTTAAAGACCTAATTATTAATAGTAAACTCGGCGAAAGGAAGGAGGTCGACCTAATCGTCCTAAAGGTAGGTAGTATAATAACGAAGGTAAACCTCTATCTAAGCGTTCGCGATCTCGGTCTAACCGTCGGTCTAAGGGTAGTAGGCGGAGCTAGGGTAGAGGCGGTAATTAAGGCGATAATTAAGCTACTACTAGAAAGCCGAAATAAACTAAGTGCTATAGTCGCTAATAATAAAGGCCGGGGTGCTATAGAAGGACTAAACGTAGAAAATAAACACGTTAATAACGTCCTTAACGGTTATCGAAGGTGTCGGAATATAGTAGCGTATCTTCGTAAGGCGGTCGATAATAACGAGGATATTAGAAAACTCAACGCCGTTACGACGGTAGATAGGGAGGTCGGTAATAAAATCGACGGATATATCGGTCTATAGGGCGAAGGGAATACTTAAGGGCTAAAGCAAGCCCTAAGGGGAGGAACGAGGGGATTTAGCACGTAAGCACGTATAATAGTTCTATACGAAGCTAGAAATAGACTTATATATACCGGGCTAGATATAAGACCGGCGGTAGAGGCTAGCGGTCTTCGTATGTCTAGTATAGCCGGCGAGGGGGGAGGTATAAGCGCGGACGAGGATCTAAAGAAATAGGGCGTCGTTAGGAGGAACGAAGAGCCGGCCTTAGAAATAGAACCGGCCCTAGACTTTAGAGAGAGCGGGCTTAGGGATCGAGCGGAGGGAGGCGCGAAGGGGGTAAAGCTAGCGGGGCTAAAGGGACTAAAGAGCTACGCGAATAGCGGAGATAAGCGGGGAGGAGGAATAAGCCCGGTCGATAAGGTTATCGATCGGCTTAGAGTCGTTAAGGGCGTAGAGGTCGAGGCAGTCGGAATTATATTTATAAATTATATTTATAAACAAATCGGACTCCTTAACGGTATTAAGGGCGGTAGTAGTATTAGGGTAGAGGGAGGTATTAACCTTAGACTTAAGGAGGATAACCTAATATCGGTAGTTAATCCTTTCGTCGGCTCGGTCGGTAAGGGAGAGAGGGCGGGAGCTAGGCAGGCGGCTAAGGGCGTCGGGGAGAATAGCTTAAGAGCTAAGCTAAAAGACGATCTTAAAATTAAAACGACTAAGGCATTCGGCCTAGCGGGCCTATCGCTAGTTAAGGAGCTTTATAGTTATAAAATACTAAAGATTCTTATAGTCTAAGGCTATCTTAAACTTAGGCAGGCCCTCGAGCTTAAGGCGCTACTCCTCGAGAGATTTTATAATCGCGAGGAGTTCCTTATCGTAGATCTCGTAATTACACTCTTAAGCGGAGTGCTTTAACGAGAAAAAGGCAACCGGATAGTAACGACTATCGTCGAAGAGCTATATTAGTATACCCCCGGCGGCTTAGTTAGAAGCATTTATCTAGACTATAGTCTTACGATAGGGGTCGAAGTATACGAGAACTAAGGCGGTAGTAAAGGCGTGCTTAAGGGCTTCGAAGGCGTAGGCATAGGCGGGAGACTAGATCTAAGGGGTAGAGTTCTTAGTAAAGGCGTTTAAAGGGTTCGTAAGCTTAGAAAAGCCGTGAATAAAACGCCGATAAAAATTAGCGAATCCTAAGAAGCGCTAGAGGTCTTTAATAAAGGAAGGGACAGGCTAGTCTAAGACCGCACGAACCTTATTAAGGTCTATGCGAATGCCTTTATCTAAGATAATTAGGCTAAGGTACTTAGTCTTAGTAACGCAGAAGTTATACTTATCTACGTTAAGCTAGAGGCCGGCGGCATTAAGGCGCTTAAGAACTACGTTAACGTAGGCCTAGTGCTCCTCCCGCGTCTCCGAGAAGATTAAAACGTCGTTTAGATAGGCGGAGTAGAACTTATTAAGGATGCCGTAAAAGGCCGTATTAATTAAACTCTAAAAGTAAGATAAAGCGGCGGTAAGGCTAAAGGGGGTAATATAATACTCGAAAAGCCCGTACCGTATAGCGAACGTAGTTTTCTACTTATATCCCTCGGTAATATAAAGGCGATTAAACACTACGATAACGTCGATCTTAGTAAAAAACTTCGCCTTCCGGATATAGGCGAGAGTATTATAGATAAAAGGCAAGGGGAAACGGTTTTTAATTATAGCCTTATTTAAGCTACGATAGTTAATATAAAACGTCGACGTTAAGCATCCGGACGTTAAACGCCGAGTCGTCGGGGGACGAGAAGCGGAGGGGCTAAGGTCTAATAGTCTTATAAATCGGCCGTAATATAGGGCGGCGGTAGCTAGCGGTCTTATAGACGGGACGGGGGCGGGGAGGTTAAACGTAGCGGCGAGGGTAAAAGGTAGCCGGGGAGTTAGAGTCGTAGCTAAAGTCGGAGTTAACGTCGTTAACCTAGCGGGAGGAGTCCGGATAGGCGGGTTTACCCGCGTCGGGAGCGTCCTTAAAAAACGTAAAGAAGGACGAGCTAAGGGATAAGGGAATAAACTCGAGAACGTCGCTAAAGCGGACGGAACGGATAAAGGCCGGAGGACGGGCTAGGGCCGGACGGGCGGGAATAGGGATCGCAGCGGCGGGAATAGAGATCGCAGCGGTAAGGGGCTCGCCCTTATTGTTAGAATCCTCGACGGAGGGACTAAAGGGAAACCCCCTTAAGGCAAAGGCAGGTAGGGGCGCGGTAAGGGGCTCGCCCCTATCGTCGAAGTCTCTAATAGAGGGGGCGGGGGGGAAACGAATTATATTTATTAATTATATTCCCTCTAAAATAGGGATAGGGGAAGCCGGGACGGGGCGGGTAGGGCGGGCAAGAGTAGCCGAAAGGCCTAGGATAAGATAAGGCTAGTAGTCTAAGAGATAGGAGGCTAGACAAAAGGGGGACTAAAAGGAAAGGGAGTTACCGCGCTAGCTAATAATAGGGTTATACCGGCGCAGCTAGGGGAGGCTAAGAATAACCTTATAGCTAAGCTTCGTAAGAAAGAAGCAGATAGACTTAGTATAGGCGCTAATCCGGGAGACCGAAAAGGCGTAATAGGTAATAGAGCCGGACTCGCAATCGCTACTATCGGCGAGAGAAAGCCGGCGCGGGAATTAGAGTTAGCGGATAGGAAGGGCAAGGCGGTACGCGGTCTAAGCGTGTATAAAAGCGTATCCGGAATAGCCGGAGTCGACTAAAGCACTTATAACGGCATCGGCGGACATAAGGGATAAAGGCATAAGTAGAGCACGCGGTTGTATTCCCGTAGGGAGGCAAAGATCCTCCCTAGTGTTAAACAAAGCTATAAACTTAGACATTAAAAGCTCTATCGCGCGATAAGGCGAGGGAGCTAGGTATTTCCTAAGGATAGCGAAGAGGTAGGGAGGTCGTCTACTTCGCCCTTAATAAAGCCCTACTTAATAGCGCGAACCTAATAGCGGGGGGGAGGGGGTTTAAGCAGGCGCGGGGTAGACGTACCGCTACTACGGCCGTAGCCGCGGCTAAAGCCGGAACCGGCGCCGGGACTAGCGCTAGGGTTAGCGCTAGGATTAGCACCGATACCCTTATTAAGGCAGGTCCGAGCGGTGTAGGTAGTAGTAGCCGGCTAGGCGTAGTAAAGGTAAAGACGGTTCTTAAACCGCCGTTGCTTCTTAGCGTTAGTAAGCCGGGCTTAGAATGCGTCGAGCTATATTAGGTTACCGGCAGGGGACGCGGGTAGGGCGGGTAAGGTAGGGCTAGTGCGAGCGGGGTTGCGAGGCGGCTAGAGTTAAGAACGGGCTTTAATACGCTGCTAGTTGTCCTAAAGCGTAGAATATATCTTAGCCTAGGCCGTAAAGTTGTTATAGGCCGGTCACTCGACCTATAGAGCGGCGGCGTTAGTAAGTTTGATAGAGACCTTCGAATAAAGGTAGGCGACGTAAGCGGTGCCGTCGAACAATAGGTCGGCTTAAAGCTAGGTAAACTTCGAATAGAAGTCCGGCTAAGAGATATTCTTTATTAATAAGGCGTTAAAGTCGGCCTCCGATTAAACGCGGGTAAAATTAGCACTAAAAATAAGGCTAAGGTCGTCGGTAAGGGCTTTAATAGTAGTATACTGCTAATTAGCGAAAGACTTATTATCGAGGACGTCTTAAGGAACGCTAGCGATAATAGAGGCGGCCCGGCCGGTAAGTCGGCTAGCTGCGTAGAGAATGCGATCCTACTCTATAGGGTATAAGGCGGCGTCCTAACGGAGCTTAATAGCAAGGCCGTTGCGTTAGGTCTAAAAAGCCTCCTAACGTTACTTTTAGGTGCTAGAGTCGCCGGCGAATCTCTTAGGGTCGGCTATACGGGAACGGGTAGGGGTAGGGGCGGGGGTAGGGGTAGGGGCTTAATCCCGAGCCGTATCGCGTTCGGCTAAGACGAGGAGAGAGGACGTAGCGCGGTTAAGCTAACGCTAGAGATCGGCAGCGTGCTTTTAGGCAACGGCTGCGTGCTTTTAAGCGGCGAGTACTCCTGTATCTAACTTAACGTAAGCATTATTAAGGTAAGCGAGGGCCTCGATCTAAGGGGTGCGGAAGTTGTAAGTAGCGTTAGACTAAATATAAGCGAACGTGCCGAATATAGGCCGTTAGGCTCGAAGAAAGGCGGCGAGGCGGGGGTAGTAGGAAACGTACTTAGTCTAGGGCTCCGGGTTAGTAAGAGCCGGCGGTATAACGGCTGGGGTAGCGGACGGAGGATCGGCCTCTATACGGTCGGTTATCGTAGATTATAGGGCAATAGGATAGGATAAGGGTAGGGGAAGGGTAAGGAGGGAAATCTATATAATTCGCGTCGAGACGGCGTATCTACACCGGGAAAATTCTAACAATCGAGGAAAACTTAGTCGAAGGGGTCCGGCGAGGAGGCGGACTTACGTCGCGAAGAGGGGAGATTAGAAAAGAAAGGGGTAAGATAGCGAGATTATTAATTAAGGGCAATAGGATAAAATAGTAGATTAAACTATAAGAGAACGAGCTTAAGGGGGGGTATATAATTATTATTAATCTATAAAGGGACATAGCTATAGACTAGATCTAAATGTCTATATATACGATATAGAGGTTACGTAGGATAATATATAATATAACCTAATACTATAATAGAGTGTTATAGAAGCTATACGTTAATAATCGTCTTTCTTTAATAATTTATAAGTAGAAGTCCTTAAGGAGAAATTATTAAATCTTTAATAGGGTAAATTAAGTTAATTTAGTCGTGTTATATTAATCTTATATATGTAATTAAATGCTTCCTCCTTTCCCTTCCCTTTTATACGCCTAGGTTATACTAGTACGTTATATAACCCTCCTTTTTCCCCTTATTAAATAAGGGGGAGAAATACTCCGCTAAAATCCTCCCTAGCGCCCTTTTATCTCTAATAAAGGCGCGACTAATATCGGGGCTTTTTAGCCTTGCCTCCTCCTTTATACTCTTGCGTTTCGGGCATCTTTCCTATCCTAAGTGCTCGGTCTAGCTAAGTCTCGCTCGACCTCGTTATATATCTTAGTCTATGCTTCGACTCCTATAATCCCTAAGGGCATTAAGGAGATAAACTAATTCGCTCCCTCCTTTATCGCCTAGACCCTTTCGTACGGTTTAATTGCCTTGCCTAGTAATTCCTAGAGACCGAGGGTTATCGCTAGACCAGCCGTTCCTAATCGCCCTAAGCTATTATATCCCTACTTATCTTCGATGTGGTTCTTATATATGCTTAACCCGTCGACACCTATAATAGGGACCTTAGCGATTCCTTTCTTAAAAGAGGTTATCCGGTTAAAGTTACTCCGCATTCCCTATCTACGTTTCTAAGGTATGCTTAGCTTCGCTAGTCCTAGCTTAGGAGGGACAGGTATCTCTGCTCGTAGGCTAGGTATAACAGCCGGTCGCGAGGTCGGAGCGATAACCTATATCCGTAGGGGTAAATCGATAACTAGCGTAGGTAGAGAAGCATAAGGTAGGCTAGCGAATTAGGCTCGAAAGGCGCTTCCTATACCGCTTAGTGTCCCGCTTAGTTTAGACAATAGGGATAAGTCCCTTAATATCGAAGCTTAAAGGGAGATAACACTTATAGCGAGTTCCTTAAGTCGTTCTCTCTATATCTAGCGTTTATTATAAAGGCTTTAGATCTCCCGAGGAATCTATAGGCGCTAGTCTACTGCTCGTCCTTAATATTAAAACTTAGTTACAAACTAGACATTAATTAGGTCGGGTCTACTATAGATAAGCCTAAAATAGTTAAAGATCCTTACTATAAGGATTCCCTCGATAGGGCATAGTCCTCCTAGTAATATTAAGATTTAATCTTAATGTGCGTATTTAAATCCTCTTATCTAGGTCTTTAGTCGGTAGAGGGGTCTAAATCCAAGCAGGCTTAGGTCTTTAATCCCTAATTTATTTCCTGCTATAGCGCATAGGGTTATTATTATCCGTGCTAAGCTTGCTTCGTAAGTATCGGGTTTGTCTTTTAGGAAGAATCCCTAGTCCCTATAAGGGAATTCGGGGACCTAGTAGGGTTGCTCCTTTAAGAATTAGTTATATTATATAATCTTAACGCCTAGGTATACCTTTAGCAGGAACTTAAACGGGATCCCGATAAGGCCTCTTACCTAGTATTAGATTATCGTAAGGGTAAGATATCCGTATTCCTAACTGAGTTTTTGCTCTATCGTCGGGATGCTAGTAAAGGCGAATAAATACGGGTATCCCGTCTTATATAGCAGCTGCCGCTATACTTATAAGAACCTATATAGTCGAGGTCGTTGTCCTCTTCGTAAGGCGTTAAAGATAATAAGTTAGCTCTCTCGCCTATCCTATAAAACCCCGATCTAATGTATACTATCGTAGCCTTCGGCTTTAGTAAAGCATGCCGTGCCGACTATATAACGTCTTTTAAATGCAATATTCGCAGCATTAAAGGATAGCTAGCTAAACATTAGCATTTCCTCTCCCTCGTAAAGTCTATAGTAAAGGCCTAGGTTACGGTCTAGCGCGGCCTTTCTTAAGACCTAGTTCTCGTCTATATAGATTGTCATAGGTTGGTCTATTATAGCTACCGTACCTTCTACCCCTTTAGTAATAACTTATAGCATCGTAGTTAAACCACCGTCTTCGGCCTATTCTTTTCGGCTTACTTATATAAGGAAAATATATACCTTATTTATATATTAATACTAACGGCTTTTGCTCTTATAAAACCTATTTATTAAGGATATAAACTAGTAGGTCTTCTCTACTTCCTCTTGGGTTATTTTATAGTCGCTCTTAGCTTACCGTAGTCGCGCCGGCTAATTTTATCTATATAGGAACTACATTAGTTAACTCCCGTTATAGGCTTTAACTCTTATCTAATCGACTATTATTTCTTCGTCGGGCCTATAATACTTTTCTACGGCTCCCTTAATATAGACTTTCCTATAGACGCCTTTAAGAGGCATTCTAATATCTCCTATTAGCCTTCTATAGAAGGTAGTCGCTATATTCGAAAGCTTATTAGCTTTGCCTAAGGCTGCTACGTACTAGTCTATCGCTTTTCGTCGATTAAATAGTCTATATTGCATAAGGAAGAAAGCGGGTATACGTAGGTAGAACAAGGGTTTTCTCGTAAGGAGTGCCTTTTAAAGCGCGCGTTATCTTCTAAGGTATTAGGCTAAAAGCTTTACTATATAGGCTTAGTGGCTAATCGTTCTATCGTCTATAATCCTTTAAATCCCTTTCTTTTCCTTAATTTATCCGCAATTAGTCTTTATCCAATCTTTATTTTCCCTACCCTTAGGCTTATCCGATCGCAATTTTTCCCTCTTTTATTTCTTCTTCCTTCCTTTATTAAAGCATCCTTATTTTCGCGACTATGCCTATCGACGTATCTTCTTTAAAGGCCGAAGGCCTTCTAGATATCCTTAAGCTTTCCCTTACCTCTCTTAAACCCGAAGATTTCTTAATAAGCGTTCTTTTATCATAGAACTATCGTATAATAATCTTTCCGCGACGCCTTAAGTATTTTATAGTAACGAACTATTTAATCCTTTAAGTCTTAGTCGTCTGCTAATTCGTAGTTGCAATAGATTTATAGTTGCCTAAGAACGTTTATCCGCGGCGGTTATAACCTTAGACACTAGGGCTTCCCGATCTATATTAAGGTCGTTATTCGCCTTAAGATCCTAAGTTAAGCGCCGGACTTCGTTAAATCGGATGCGAAAGGTAGGAAGCCTTTAGAGTACCTCCTTAACACCTTCCTTAGACCTTAGGATCGGGCCTTATATAAGAATCTTATTAAACGTCGTTATATCGTCTATATTCCGGCCGAGGTAGCCTATCTACGCGGATTTTTCTTTTCCTAGCTTTCGGGAAAGAGGCCTAAGTATATACAGGCTTTCCTTATATCGTTATTTAGGACTAAGAACCCTCGTATATATAATAAGTGTTTATTAATATATTAATCGATAATTACCTCTACGAACGAATACGTAATATTTCCCTTTTACGAATATATCTCTTTAGAGGGCGCATTAAGTAGTTCTTGCTTAAACTAAATATAGAGTGCGTCGAAGGCTCTTACTTATAGCTAGCGGCTTTTGCCTAAGTACCGGGGTAGAAACGGGGATAGTAACTCTTCCCGTCTTACGGGAAGAGAAGAGTGCAACCTTCCTAAAGGCAGCGGGCTAATATACTACCCGGAGTACCTAAGCGACTAGAACGCTCTTCGTCTTTTATTTAACAATCCGGACCTATTTAGGCAGGCTATAAACTTAGAGGAGGCTAACGGTTAAGGTAAAAGGACGCCCGCGACTCCCTTTAAACGTCTAAGGGGAATAGGCTCCTTAAACCTTAGCTAAGGTCTCGTCGATGCTCCCGGTCGGTTCGTTATTTTTCGTTTTTCGGGTTTTTCGCCTTTTATATTGCTTCTATAGGAACCTCCTCTATAACTAAGAAAGGACGTCCTCGTCCGATCTTAGTTGCTATAGTCTCTCTACTCCTTTATAATTAAATGCTTTAGAGCTCTTACGTATAGATCCCTCTTATCTTTCGTAAGCTAGGGAAGTCGTACTTCGATCCTTTAGTTAGGTCTCTTTTTCTACGTTCTTATATAATTATCTTAGTGTCCTTAGTCCTAATCTTATGTTTCTTTATTTCGGGGTCTTAATATTATTCAATCTAATGCTTCTCTACTAGGTAAGAGAAGTAGGTCGTCTATATCGTCCGTCTATTCGTCTTGTCTTTTCCTCCCTAAGTCTAATTTATCCTATAGTAGCTATCCGTCCGTAGATAAAGACTACTATCCTATCTCGTCCTTTACGAATTTCTTTAAGTGCTCGCTAGGTATCGTCTTATTAAGTATTATACCGTCGAGTGTCTTAATCCTATAGCTCCCGGCTACCTTAGCATAGGAGACTAGTCGGAATAGGCCTAACCACCTTATCTAGTGTTTAGCTTACCTCCTTAGGTTATTTAATCTTCTAACATTAAATAAGAGGACTAAGTCGCTAGGTCGCAATTCGTCCTTACGCATTATATATTTATTCGCCTCGTTAATCTAGATAGCAAATCGTTTCCTATATTTTTCGACTCTTTCTTATGCTTTAGCTACGTCTTTCCCCTTTCTTTTAAGCACTCGCAAGCGTGCTTTAAATAAGGACTCCTCCGTAGTAATCTTATCCTAGTCGATAAGTCGCTAGGTCGGGTGTTCTACTTTAAGAGGTAAAATAGGATCCTAACCGTAGATTAAATAGAAAGCCGATATACTATATAAATTTCGGATAGCGGTACGGTCTATAAGAATAGCTTAGTATAGGTATTTTAGCTATTTTCCTCTTTTATTAGCTATCTTCGCAAGGGCTAATATTAACCTTTAATAGCCGTATTCGACGACTGTGTTAGCTTTCGGGTTATAAGCAGAGGTCTATATAACTTTTAAGCTAAGGTCTTTAAGAATAAACTTAAAATCCTTTTTTATCTCCGGTCCTCTATTAATCATAGCGTAGAGCATTACGCTATACCTATAAATTAAGGATAAAGCAAACTTCGTTATAGCTCTAGCCGTGATTTCCTTTACTAGCATTACTTCGACCTATTTAGTAAGGTTATCTTAGGCTTTTATTAAATAAGCGTATCTATAGTCTAAGGGTATATACTAGCTGTTAAAGTAAATCTTACTTATTAAGTGGCTAGGAGCTATAGGCATAGACAATTCCCTTAGTCTTATAGGCGCAAAGCTCTAGCAATCCTTATATATCGATATAGCCGCACACACGTTGTTTTAGAGAGAAGTCTACTAATATCTACTGCGAATATAGTCGTAGGTGACTTATCGTCCCTTATAACCTATCTGCATATAATATTTCGTTATAATTCGTCGTTGCTTAGCTTAGTCGGAGACTACTAATATAGGTCCTCGGTCTATTTATCTTAGTAGTCGCTAGAGTCTTCCGTCTTTAATGCAGTAGTTTAGGCTTCTTATATATAGTCTCCTATAAGCTTATTTATTATAATCAATTAGTCTTTTTATCGTTAAAAGGAACTCTATAACTATTTATAGTTTAGGGGAATGTCGAGGTCCTTCTAGATAAACTATATTAAGATATAAATCGACGAAGTCTTTAATATCGCCTTTAAATATTTTATTAACGATATTAGAGGGTCCTTCTAGCTTTCGTAAGAGCCTATTAGCAACGCTATTCTTTTTCCCGACTATATATCGGACCGTAAAGTCGAAGAGGAAAATATAACTAATCTAGCGGGTGACTAACGCTCTAGGCATATCTTTAATAGCGCCTTTTCATTAATTAACTAAGACCTTTGTATAAGTCTTAAGGATAAAATGCACGCCGTAAATATACATTTTAAGCCGTCGTAGAGCGCAAAGACTAGCTCTATACTCTCTTTTCGTAGTATCGTATTTTGCTTCGGCGTTATTCTATATGCCGCTCTTATACCGGACTAGTCTTCGTTTTCTATCGACAATTTGCATTAAAACAGCTCCTTAACCAATAAGGCTAGCGTTGTATATAAGGATAATTTCTCCTCTATTTAGTCCGATGTCTAAGAACACTAAGAACATAGGATCTATAATAGCATCCTTTAGCGCCTCTATCGCTAGGTTCTATAGTTTGCCCTAATCCTATAGTGCTTCTTTTCTTAAGAGGTCGGTTAAGGGCTTTACTATAATAGCGAACTATTTAATCTATATTCGGTAGTATCCTATAATGCTAAGGAAGGCTCGTATATACGTCGTGTTATAGCATTTAGTCTATTCTTTAATCTTAATGACCTTTGCCTCCTTAGGACCTCTTCCGTTCGTCCTATAGATATAACCTACGATCTTAGTCGCTTTTTGATAGTACTTGGATTTTCCTCCGGCTATTGTATAGCCTAATAGTTCGATATTAACGAGGACTCGGTCTAGGTTAATAAGGTGCTTAAAAACATACCTCCTAACTCTAGGGGCAACTTCCTCGTTGTTATAGGTAGTCTTTAGTCTCTTAACCCCTATATCGTCTACGAAGTTCTTACTAATATTAGGGAATAAGTCTCTAAGGATTCTTTAAATAATTCGGGTGAATTATCCTACTAAATTAGTAGCTCCTTATAGCAGCGTGTATATTCGTAAAGTGCCTAAAGAGGTAGTAAAGGTAGTTATATCTCGGCTTCTAATGTTAAAGGGCACTTAATTATAACTAGAGAATAGGTCTAGCAGCGATAGGATCTTATATATTAAGAAGTAGTCGCTAAATTCATCCGTACTTAGAGGAGGATTAGCATCCTTAATTATAACCGTATTTGCTTAGGTAATCGAATTAATTAGTCGTAGGCCTCTATCTTTCTTTACAATAAGGAAGAAGGGGTTCCTATATGCTTTATAGCTCTCTTTAAAGACACCGCTTTCTAGTCTAACCTATAGGATGTTAATAACCTTTTTTTCTATTGCCCTTAGGATCGGGATTATCGATGCTTACTATACGTTATATTCTATTATCTTAATAATCTAAGGAGGAGCGACTAGCGGGTCTACCTTACCTCTTTCCCTAAAGTTCTATAATAGTGCGGCTTTCCTATTAAATATAATTTAATCAAAGATAGCAATTTCTTATTTTGTTAGGAGGTCGTTAAATTGCTTATAAATGTCTTTAAGTCGTTCTAGCGTAAGCCTCGTCCCCTTTTCTATATTAGAAAACTTTCCCGTTATTGAATTATAATATCTAGAGTTCTTTATTTTATTTTTAGCTTCTTCCTACTTAATCTTTCTCTAATTAGTATCACCCGTCGGAACTATCCCGTGAGACGTAATATTATCTAAGGGGTTAATTTTATCGCTTTTTCTTTTTAACATCGTATTAACCTATATATCGTATATCTTTATAGGCTTCTTTGTTCTAGTCTATACCTAAATCTTCTACATTTTTTCGGAATTTCCTTTATATCTTTCTTATAGTCTTTCTTAGCTCTATAGTCGTCTCGTTTATTATTGCTTTTAGGATTTCCTTAGCGGTTTGTAATCTAATCGAGAGAATAGCTTAATATTGCTTATTAGTAATAAGTTACTGCCTAATTAGAGCTTATAACGTAGGTATAAGGGTCTATCGCCGTATCCCTCCTCTATAACTAAGAATCTCGCCTTTTAGCGAGGTAAGGATAGTCGGCGAAGATTAAATTAGATAGGAAACCGTTAACCGTTAATAGGTCTACGTAGATATATAATTCGAAATATAAGAAATAGGAGAAAAAGATTTCGCATCCTTATATTTGGGAATACCTTCTGCGTTAGAATCCTTATCGTTATTAATATCTTTATCTTTTAGAGCACCTTCTGCGTCGGAATCCTTATCGTTATTAGTAAAAGCGGCCGGTCGGAACTTATTATATCGTCCGTTAGTTATAATAACATTTGTCCGGATAACCTTCTTATTAGCTACGGAGGAAACCTCCTATCTAATAGCGCCGGCCGTAGGAGCGATAATTCTAACTATTCCTATCTAATACCTAATATATATGTCTCTATTCTTTAGAGTATAATTAAATATCGCTTAAGCCGTCCGGATAAACGGCATACCTAGAATAAGAGGAACGAGAATATAGTTTAGCGCGATAAAGAACGTAATTAGCATCTACGCTAAGCCTATATACAACTCTATCTCGACCTCCTTAACTATTTCAATAGCCGCGCTAGAGTATAACTTAGTCGTCGCCTTCGTCGTGCTGATTTTTAAGCCGTAGGATTATACGTAGTGCTTGCTAATAAGATTACCTTTAGACCTAGTGTCTAAAAGTGCACTAAAGGGCCTTAATTTTCTTCCTCTTAGCTTAATTTAAACATATAGTAAGTCTTATATCTGCCTTAGCAGACGGTAGGGAGTTATTATACTAGTCGCGTTAGTTGCGAAGGTTTACGGCGCTAACGTAGTCTCGTTATGCTCTAGTAAGTCGTCTATTAGCAAATAGACGTTATTTATTATATAATTATCGTCGTAGGCATAATCTAGATCGTTATCTTCCGGACTAAACGTCTCCTTATAGCTAAGGAGAAGGTCTAATACGTTAGACGTCTCCGATAGCGGTTCTATAGAAGTCGCTAAAGATAGCGCGGGGAACGAAGGCGATAAGGGCGGCCGAGGATAGTCCTATAAACTCGTATCCGTCTATATTATAAGCGCGTCTATATTAGGCCGAGGGCCTGCCGTAAGCTCGAGCCTAACCTCTTTAATAGTCTTAAAGACTAAGTCGTTTAAGTCGACGCGGTCTTATAGGCTCTAAGAGACCTAGTCTATTATATCGCATAGATATCTTCTCTACGTATATACTATAAGTATATTAACGGTGTCTAAAGTATACACGCTTATCGCGTCGGATATAAGGGTAGTAGTCTTTAAAATTTCCTTTTAAACTAGAGTCGTTGTATATAGCGTCTAAAGACGTTGTGCGTATTAGCTATAGAGTCTATTATCGTCTTACAGGGATGCGTAGGCGCTATCTTACGGGGATACGTAAGCGCTAGTCCTTTCTTCTTCGTTCGCTTCTATCGTAGTTCCTATTAAGTTAAGGTTAACACTTCTATTTAGCAGGCGCTAGGCGAATAATAAGTCTATTTAATCGAGAAAAGAGGCTTTTAATACTATAAGAGGATCTTAGCATATAAGATTAAATAGTTACGGTTAGTAATAAGATAAAGATAGTAGTCTAAATATAGTTATTCTATCGTAATCGTCTTAAGGTTTAACTATAGGAATAAGGTGCGTGATAAAAGGCGTGTTTATTAATATAGTCGGGTTAATAGTCCCTATATAGAAATACGTAAGCCTACTGTTAAACTCGTCTATTATAGCTTTCTGCCGCGTTATATACTTATCCTATCTGCTTTAAGGTAGTTCCTTCCCTTTTCCTTTAGTCTTAAAGTCGTCTTTAATAGGGAATTCACCGATAAGTCTCCGTTATAGCTAGCTATTGCTTTAGTCGACTATACGCACGTTGACTTTCATCGACCCCTTATAGTTAGTATACTAATATATCTTCCGGTCCGGCATCTCTTTATCGTAAAGTAGGCATATAATAGCTTCCGGCTCGATCTAGTATTCTCCGATAGGCTCTTTAAGGTATACTACCGTTATAGAGAGCTTTTCTTATAGGTGACCTAGAAGGTTTAAACCTTCCTCCTCCTCGTCGTCGGTTAGGATTTCTATAGCGACTGCCCCTAAAATAAGGGGAGAAGTAGCTAGCTCTTTAAGGTATTAGAATTACGTAGTCTTAATGCCTTAGGCTTTATCGATGCATTTTACGCCTAATTTAAAACCAACTAGGGGCAGAAACTTAACTAAGGTCTATAGGGAGATTAGTATCTTCTTTAATATAATATTATAGACGATCTCGTCCGTTATAATATCGAACTTCTTTCTAGGTTCCGTCCTATGTTTATAATAGACTAGAGTTTTAACGGGAATAGTCTTTATAGTCGCATCCTCCTAAGAGTCTGCGTTATCTCTATCGACTCGTCGTCTTTTTGCCTTTTAGGTATTAACTTATATAGTCGAATAAAGCATTTAATTATCCGTCCCTCCTTCCTTCTAAGGCACTTAGAATCGAATTATAGAGGTCTTAGTTATAACGTCGGTCCCGATAAGGTTGCGAGGTTTCTACTCCTAAGGATAAAAGTATTTCTAAAAGGCATCTATCTATAATAGGGTAGGCAGAGTGATTATATAGGTGCCCTCTATATAGGTATAGAAATCATCTATAAAGAACTAAGTGTAAGCGCACCTATATATACGGATATATAGCTCTACGCACGTACCCCCTTTATCCGCATATGCCCTTTACCCCTATCCGCACGAGCCCCTTACCCTTATTCGCATAAGCCCCTTTCCCCGCCCGCACGTGCCTCTTCCCCGCTTGTATATAAGAATACGGATTAAGTCGTAGACCTAATCTTACTAATAGTCGAAGACCCTTATATAAGACCCCTACCCTACCCGAGCGAAAAATAACGACGTATTATATAGGGCCCGGCCGCGCTTTAGGCTATACGGCTCGCTTTAGGGAGCGTAAAACGCACCTTCTTCCGTTGTATCTTTGCCGGTAACGTAGCGTTAAGCAGTCCGTCGTTTTCTCTAATAGCCTTAAAGCGTTCTTTAAAGCGATTAAGCGCTTCTATATTTGCGAAGTCCGCTGCTAGGTGCTACGTCGGGTCCTAGTACCTTTACCACCTTACGAGGACCTCGCGCCTACTACTACGGCCGACTTTCTTCTACCGTACGGTAAGAATTTCCTTTATTAAGAACTCTTTTTCTCCTTTTACTAAGATTGCGGGAGGCTATAGGTCCGCTATTACTTAGCTAGGCATCGGATCTACTACTACGTAACGAAGAAGGTCTACGTTAAAATTAAGGTAAATCCCGTTAGGCAGTCCTTTTAGCTCTACGGCTTACGGGCTTAGCACTCTTTTAACCGTAAATTTTGCGTATAACTAATCGAGCTTCTTTTTCGGCCTTAAGGATGCGTAGTTCTATAAGTCTACTTAAACTTTATTACCTACCGTAAATCGCTCTATAGGTTCTCGCCGTTTATTAATATACCGGTTTTAGTCTTACGCTACCGAGGCTATTAAAGATTAGTAAAAGTCTAAGACCTACTTAAGTTACTATATAAAAGAGGCTACGCGCCCTTCCGGGCTATTGCTAGACGGCTTTTCCACTGCTATATCTATAGCGATAGGAAATAAGGATACGGGTTTATACCTATATAGTGCGAAGAAAGGTAATATACTAATTAAAGAGTGATTTCTTCCGTTAAGCGCTATTTGCGCTATAGGGAGCTACTTATCTTAGTCCCTTTAGTTATAGTCGATAACGCCCCGGAGGTAAGCCTAAACTTCCTAGTTAAGCCGTTCTAGCCCCCTATCGGTTTACGGATAATATGCTATGCTTAATAGCTATATAATCTATAGCAGCCGATATAAGTACTACTAGAAGCGGCTTATCTAATTTAAGCCCTTATCGCTTATAATTAATATTAGCTACTAATAGTATTATATATAGTATATAAGAAGGCGCTTTACGTAGATCTCCGCTTCTATAGAGGGCATAGGTTCTAATATAACCTCCTTACTTTAACGGTCCTTAATTACCTAAAGATTACGGTTACCGCTCTCTATAAAGGGGAGGTCCGTAATAAAGTCTATCTAAATATATATATAGAACCAGTCTAATATAGGGAGTAATTTAAGCAGCCCTTTCTTAAGCATACGCTAAATCTTCGTGCGCTTATAGATATTATAGTTGCGGAGGAATCGTCTAACGTATAGCTAGAAAAGCGGCTAATAGAAGTCGCGGGATATAGCGGCAATTATTCCTTTATAGCTAAAGTAGCCGACGACGCTAGCGTCGTATACTATTTAAATAAGCCGTCTTTAGAGCGCGTTTCCTTCCTTTAGCTCTAGGGGAGCGTCTCTTACTACAGCCTCTATAGTTATAGAGGAACTAAGAACCTAAAGCCGTCCGCGGAACTATAGGTGCCTACGTAGGTCTACGTAATAGTCGGCTACCTAAACCTTAAGGTTAAGCTTAAGGTTAAATCGTCGTGCTCTTACCTCTACGGCGCGGCGTACGCTCCTATAGGGAACGTCTTAAGCTGCTAAGCGGTCTTATATACGCTAAAGCTCTTCGTCCTAAAAAATCCGTCGGTTAAGACTTATATTAGTAGTTAGCTCTACGTCCTACGCGTTGAGGTCGCCCTAGGTCGTAGCCGCTACGAAGTCCGCTTTCTAAGCGTCGGGCTCTACGTCTTCTTCGATTATCCCCTTACTTTCCGAACTAATTAACGAATTATTATCCTCCTCGCTATCGTCTTCGTCTTTATCGCCCTTACTATTAACTAAGACTATACTATCCGCACTAATAAGCGTTGCCTTAAGATATATACGTAGCGCTTCCTCTAGGAGTATTTTAAGCTTTCGGGCATTATAATCTTCGTTAGAAGGCCGATCTTAATCTCTCTAAGATAAAGCGTCCGGCACTATAGCCTCTTTTCTAAGTCGGTATTTAATCCGGAAACGGAACCGCGAAAGGTATTCCGCTTAAAGGGCCTATTGCTTAGAGAGATAACGTTATATTATAAAATACTTAAGGTTGCGATAGTCTATAAGGATTTCGAAGTTCTTATAGCTACGGAGCTCCGCTTGCTATTGCTTTAAATAGCTAATTATAGCGAGTATTTCCTTATCGTAGATAGCGTAGCTCCGTTCGGCGGGGGTAAGCTTATAGGAGTAAAAATCCATAGGGCGGCGTTAGCTATCTACCTCTTACGAAAGCGTGCCTTTAAGCGCGAGTCTACTATAGTCCGCCTTAAGTATTACGGGATAATTAAAGTCTTACTATAGTAGTACTAGGGCCTACGAAAATAAGTCCTTTAACGTCTAGAATGCTTCTACCTATAGAGCGCCTTAATAAAAGGCTACCCTTTTGCCGGTAAGGGCTATAAGTAGACCGACGATATAAAAAATTAACGAATAAAAATCCGGTAGTAGTTCGTAAATCCTAAGAAACTCCGTATACCCTTTTATAAAGTTAAGGCTATTTAGTCTTTTATAGCTTAAATCTTTACGGGGTTTACTTATATACTAACGCCTACGATAATAATAAATCCGAGGTATTTAACCTAGCGGACGCCGAATTTGCATTTATTAAGGTCGAGGTATAGCCTATGCTTAGAGAGCCGGTCTAGCACCTTCCGCACTTTATCTATATAATCCTCTAGGCTACCGCTTATATAGATAAGAATATTATTAATATAGGCGGAAGCGAACTCGTTTAGAAATTCGCGAAGAATGCTATTAATATACCGTTAGAAGGTGCCGGGAGCCCCTATAAGCCTAAACGGTATTACTATCTATTCGAAAAGACTATAGCGAATATAGAACGCAGTCTTCTACTTATTACCTTCCGTAATTTATACCTTATAGAACGCTTAATAGATATCTAACTTAGTAAACTACTTCGCTTTAGCGATATTACGGAGTATCTCCTTAATAAGCGGAAGCGGGTAGCGGTCCGGTCGTATTATTGCGTTAAGTGCTTAGTAGTCTACGTAGAAACGTAGTCCTCCTATAGGTTTCCGCGTAAATAGCACTAAAGCGGCGGCCTTAAAAGAGCTAGCCTAAATAAACCCTTTATCTAAAAGGCCGCGTAGTGTTTTCTTTAATATAAGCAACTCGTCTCGAGATATCGCGTATAGCGGTTCGAAGGGCGGAACTATATCTTATCCGCGGGAATCCTTACGAAGCGGTATCGCATAGTTAATGCCGGGCTTATATAGGTTTAATTTATCGGCCTCGCTTTTCTAAAAGAGCGGTAGTAGGTTATAGAACTACGTAGGGATTATTTAACGTAATTCGGCTTCTTTCTTCGGCTTCTTCGGTCGTAAGGCTTATTCGATATCCGCGAGGCTAATTACGTAAATAGCAGCCGTAGCGGCTTTTAAGCCGTATTATCTACGGATTCGGTTAATTATGCCGATAAATACTAAAGCTATAACTTCTTTAGCCTCTTAAAGCTTTATAGTATACTTAGTGTCCTTAGGCTCGTTCTTATTAATATACTATAGCTAACGCTGCGAATTCCTATACTAAAGCCTTCCTTAGTGCGGTATAGAGTAAGACTCTATATAAAGAAGCTAAGGCTTTCTAAGGATTAGGTTAAATTCTAGCTAAGGGATAACGTATGCTACGAGCAATTGCTCGTGCTTATTAATCTCTATAGCTATCTATATAATACCTTTTATCTTCGCCTCTTCTATAGCGCTTAAGGCTCCTTATATATACTAAGTTCCTATATCTTTAACTAGCAAACGAAGTTCTCGTGCGAATGCTTTATTAATAGCGGCGTAGCACTAGTAACCTTCGTCTATAAGAGTAAAGACGAGGTTTATACAGTTAATAATAATAGGTATTAAGGTAAGAGAAGTCTTAATACGGTTAGTTAACTCTTTTTTCTCTAGTAGTAGCGAATTAGGCTCTAAGGCCTGTCTATACTCTAGAGCTATGCGTTTCCCTCCGCTTTAGTAGCGGCGGGGATATTATTATCCTCTTTAATATTAGACTTAAGAGAAGATCGGGTAGCGCGAATCGCTATAGGCCGTTCGGCTCGCTTTATAAGGCGAGCGGGACGATATAGGCAGTCTATAGCAAAATGTCTATCCGCGCTATAGCGTACGTAAAGCCCCTCCTCTCTCCGCTTCTAAAGCTCTGCCTTCGACACTTACTTAGCTCGCTATATAGAAGAGGAAGGCGCGCTACCTAAGGCGGCGGATAGTATCCTTACTCTTCTATAAGCGGGCTATATAATAGACATTATAACGTCGCCTTTATAGTCTACTATAGTATTAGGCGCGGATCTAAGCGGCGGGAGCGTTATAGCGTTCTTAGTAGTAACTCCTCCGTTCCTATTGCTAACGCCGTTTGTGCTAGCGTGCTTTCGCAACTTCTAGAAGCTAGGGCTTTGCTTATAGTTTTAAGCTACCTTCGTAAGGCGACCTACATACTCCCGGAAGTTAGTAGGCATTTCGATTAAGATAAGTATCTCCCGTAGTTATAGAGTAATCGAATTTCGCAGCTATATAAGCTTAGCGCTATCTCTTTAAACGCTATTTCCGGCGGCATAAGTAATAGTCTCCTTAAAGTCGGGAAGGAAGTCCTTAAACGTCTGGCCGTCTTTCTAAAAGAGGATCCGCAACCTATCTTACGCTTTTTCCTACTCCTACACATTGCCAAACGCGTAGATAAGGTAGTTAAAGAAGGCATAGGGGTCGTAGGCGCTACTAGGCCCGCTACTCTCTTAAAACCTAGAAATCCGCCGTATCTAAGGCTTAAGCAGCGTATAGAGTAGCGAATAGTAAGCGGTATCGCGGTAACCGTTAAGGCTTTACTTCTCGTTAACGGTAAACTTACTATAGAGGCGATATAGGAAGAAGTAAAAAGACTTTAGCTTACTATCCTATATAGGCTACGGTAGAGGCTTCCTTTTGCCGAAGGCGGCTTTAAGGGCCGTCCTTAGGTTAGCTATGCTAGCGTCCTTAGTCGCAGGAGAGTTTATCGACGTAGCCGTAGGCGCAAGTAGCGTATCCGTAGAGGTAAGCGCCGTAGATCCTATTTTAACTCTAAGGACTTTTAGCAACCCCCTTCGTTTAACCGGATTAACGGCTATTTTCTATAGCAGCACTAGAAGGCGCTCCTTTTCCGCTATAGAAGGTGCGGCATCCGCCGTCGCCTTGCTTAAACGGGCTTTTATTATTTCCTATCGAAGGCGGGCTTTTATAAAGGCCCGCTTATTTAGCGCCTTTTATCGCAGCTATAGCTGCTAGGACCCCTCGGCCTATTGCTCGAAGACGTCCTCTATATCGTTATCTAGTAAGTTTATAATAGCAGCTAGTATTACTACGCGTGCCGCTTTTATTATAGCGGCCTATCGTTTTAATTAATACGTGCCGCTATTATAAAAGCGGGACGTTATCGTATTAATAAATCCGTAAAAAAGAGAGATAGATAATACTATAATAGGGTAGGTAGAGTTATTATATAGGTGCCCTTTATATAGGTGTGGAAATTATCTATAAAGAACTAAGTGTAGGCGCACCTATGTATACGGATATATAGCTCTACGCACGTACCCCCTTTGTCCGTACGTGCCCTTTACCCTTATCCGCACGAGCCCCTTACCCCTATTCGCACGAGCCCCTTTCCCCGCCCGTACGTGCCTCTTCCCCGCTCGTATATAAGAATGCGGATTAGGTCGTAGACCTAATCTCACTAATAGTTAAAGACCCTTATACTATCGCAGCGATTTCTTTCTTATTTACTATCTAATCTTAGTAAGAAGGCGTAGATAACGCTTTAACTTAGGTAATTAGCGGAGTTATAAAGCATTTAGGCTATACGTTAGCTTAATAAACGATAAGCCTTTAAATATAAGATCTAGGCCTCGTATACTTACTAGCTAATATAGGAGGAATCGGGCTTATGTCTTTCGGTCTTCTAAAGGCGAGAACTCTTAAGGAAGAATTATAGGTAATAACGCCGGCTATATAATTAGCTTAAAGCGTAGGATATTAGTCCGGGTAGTGTTTAGGTTCTCCGTAGTAGAAGCACCTCTAGGTCTTAACGAAGTTTACGTAGAACTTATCGTTCGTCGGCTAATGCAATCTAAGGGTATTCGTCGTGCTAGAGTAGTAACTACCTCTTCCTTAACTACTAGAACTAACGCGGCGTAATTCCCTCTCTACGGGGTTTATAAGAGCTTTATTCTAGCGGTTTAAGTTAATAGTTATATCCTAAAAGGCCTTAGTTAAGTCTTATATCGGCTAGTAAATATCTTCCTTCTTAGTAATATCCTCTATAGAGGTAGTAGCCTTTTCCTTAACCGGTTTAGCATTAGGCTTATCCGTAGGAAGCTCTATTATACCTACCTCCTTATCCTTAAGGGAAGTCGCCTACTCTTCCTTAGTCTGCCTAAGCTTTTAATTATATACCTTTAAAGCTATATCTCGTCTTTTAACGTCCTACCGTAGGGCTAAGTAGCTATTAATTAGGTTAATAATATCTTCGTAAGGCAACCTTAAGAAAGCATCCGAAGTTATCTTATTACGTTCGAAGATGCTTATAATTAAATCCCTAAGTATAGCGCGGTAGATAAAATACGATTGCGTAATAGCCTAGGTCTATCTATTAGGTTAGGCCTTACGCTAAAGGTACGAGTAGAGGCTAAGCTATTCCGTAACTTTAGAGATAGACGAAGGTCTCTTCGTATTATAATAGTTAAGTCGATCGTTAGCGGTCTTAAGTTGCTTAATATCGTATACGTAGTAGTATTTAAGAAGTTATTTCTTTACCTCGTCTTATAAAAGACCGTCGGTAAGGATCTTTACGGTCGGAGTTTATTTAGTAAAGACGTAGCCCTTAAGCTAATCGATCTTCTCGTCTTCGTAAACCCTATTAAAACGTATCTCCTTCTTAAATTTCTTAATAAATTTTATTATATTCTTACTGTTAAACTTACTAATAGGGGGAAGCTTCCCTTACCGTAATATTCTAAAAAGACCTTTATTCTACTAGGCAATTGTCTTACCTATAACTATAGATAGCTCTTTAATCCCGAGTATAGGCTACTATATAATAGCCTTACCCTTTAAGGTAAGGTAGTCTCTAAAGGTCGACGATATCTCTCCTATAGTAAGAAGCCCCTATTAGGCAGAAGTTATATTAGATATCTCGGATATATTAATATTATTATTGTTTTTATCGTTTATTATATCTTATATATATTTTTCTAATCTTTCTTATAAAGTAATGCTTTTTAAATCCCGTCGTCGTTTTCTTTCTTCTTTCTTATCCGTATATATATATGCGTGTATGTATATATTTTTTTTATTTAATCTAGGCATTTTAGTCTTTTCATAATAGTTAAAAGCTCTCCTTTATATAGTATAATTATATAAAGTATAGCTATCGAAAGAGTTATAGTAGAGTCTTCGGTTATCTTTTAGGTTACTATTGCTAATATATAAAGAATTAGAAAGTTATAGTAAGGTATAAGGTTTCTGTTTATACGTAGGGCAATTCTAATAGGGCGAATCTAAGAGGATTAAGTAGAGTCGTAGTCCGGATTTATCGAAGGAGTTATCCTACTTCGCTTTCTAAGTCGGACCCGACGGGCTTTAAGTCGACGACCTTTAGCAGGAATGCGCTCTTAGGAATAGGTAGCTTAGGCTCCCCCGCCGTTACCGTTTATTCTAGCTATCTCCTTCTTTTCCAAATGTAAGGGATACTCCTTTAGCTGCTTTTAGAGGCTTTATTAGGTCTATTCTCGTCGTTCTTCTTCCTATTGCTTTAGTCTTTTTATTTAAATCCTTTACTACTGCTTCTATAAGGTGCCGTTACTAAGCCGTGCTATTTAAGGACTCCTTCTACGATTTCTCGCGGAAAATAGATAGAGACCCCCGCATTAGGCTCTAAGTTTTAACGGAGGAAAGGGCATATATCCTAAAGCAAGCGCAGCAGTCGCTATACTAAGGGTTAGGAAGAATAGCAGAAATTCATAGGGTAGTTGTATTATAACCTCGGCTAGTCGATTTCCGTATAAGTTAGGATATCTTACTTAGGGAGTAATCTCTTCAATTATGTTTTCGGGCTCTTATTTCGATTAGTCTCTTCGTATTTTTAGGATTATTTAATGAGTATTGCTATTCGCACGACACTAAATGTCTAATCGCACGACAACCCCGTTTTTCCCTAGCCTTAATCCCGCCATGCCCCGCTATACGATTTGGCCTATGTAGCCTAGCGCCGCGGGGAGTCACTCGAAGTCCCTACGTTAAGCCTTTATACGTGCATCGGTGCATCGTCGTATCGTCGTATATCGTCGTATTGAATCGTCGCAATCGTTGCAATCGACGATTGTCGTCGCAATCGTCGCAATCGTCGCAATCGTCGCAATCGTCGCAATCGTCGCAATCGTCGCAATCGTCGAAAGAGCTATAGAGGAGGAAAGAGGGAAGGAAGCTAGCTAGCTGTGCGAGAGGGTAGCCCTAATAGCTGCCCCTCGCATAAGGCTGACTAATGGTAGGGACACCAGTGCCCGGGTCGCCTATCAATTCGCCATACATAGCGCCCGGGTCCGCTATGCTCGCCTATCAATCCGCCATGCACGTCCCCACATAGCGCCCGAGTCGCCTATTAATTAACCATGCATAGTAGCTCAACCACTAGACTTACACGGTGATAGGGAGCCCTCGTGACCTCGAGGACTTTACTTTCTTTTGGGCTCTGCCTTCGTACTATAACACCTCCCCTCAGCCGAATAGCCTAATAAGGCTAATAATAACACGGCTTAGAGCTATATTCTATAGCCTTTTCCTCTATAATTTATCGGTCGCTTATTTATAGGGCTTTCTGCCCTTCTAATTGCCTAACTAGGCTTCTATCCCTAAATGCTTTCCTAATCGGGAAATCTATTATTAAACGTAGCGTTATAGCCTAAGCTAGTGCTTAAACTTCTCGTGGCCTATACGCAAAAGCGACTTTGTTAAGCCGTTAGCAATTATCTTATTAGTGCGGACCTAATAAAGCTAAAAATAGCCTATCGCCGTACGCTAAACGATCTATTTGAAATAGCGATTAATATGCCTCGTACGGCCCGCATTCGCCTTATTAAGAACAGCTAATCTCGCATTCTAACTATCGGTATATATAATCATCGGCGTAGGCTATAGGTAGCCTACATTATATAATAGCTTCGCTTGCTATATAGCTGCTATACCCGCCGGCGTAAGGTTAATAAATTCAGCCTTAGTAGACGACGTTATTACTAACGTTTATCGTTTCGACCGCTAAAAGATCGGCCTATCGGCTAAGAAGACTATATACCCGGCTATTAAATAGCGGGTTCGAAGATCGTTAGCAAAAGAGGCATTTATATAGACGCGCAGCTTTAAATCATTAGTCGAATAACGACCCTTAAGGATAATGCCTAAGGTTATAGATCCTTTAAGATAACGCAATAAATGCTTTAGGACAGCTAGGTGCGTTATAGTAAGGTTATAATTTGCCTCCGATAACTTATTTACTATATAAGATAAATCCGGCCTTATTCCTATCGCTAGCTAGTTTAAGCTGCTAGTTCTTTAAAGCCACTCCTTATAGGGCATTACCGACTATTGTTATTTCTAATCCGCTAGGATAACGGTCTTTAGCGGCTACGGCGTTAATGCCGTATTCTTAATATCACTGCCGAACTCCTTAAGGACCTTTGTCGCGAATCTTATCTAATATAGACGAATCGTTCGGTTAACGCGATCCCGGTCTATTTCTAGTCTTAGGAACTCGGTCGGCTCCTTAAGACTCTTTATCTTATATAGGCCGCTTAATAAGCGAGCCTTATCCGCAATAAGGTCTTGTATAGCTGCTGCGATTAATATATCGTCGACGTAAAGGATTAAAAGCGTGCTATTATCGTAACGAAATAGGCATAATTCTACCTCTAGCTACACGAAGCCTAAAGCAACGAGGTTAATAATAACTTTATTAAACCACTAACGAGAGGCGGCCTTATGCCCGTATAGAGCTCGCTATAGCTTATAGACGCGGCTAGTGCCGTTAGTTAGACCGTAGGGCTACTTAATATAGATTTCCTCCTTTACTTTAGCGTGCGTGAAGGCGTTAACTACGTCGAACTTCTTATATTCGAGGTTATCCGAAGCTATAAGGGTAGTAAATACACGAACAGAAGCCTAGTATGCTATAGCGGCGTAGACGTCTTTAATAGGCCTATTTATAGAGTCTCGGTCCCTACGAATACACTAAGGGGCCTTTGTAATGCTATCGGCTCCCGCGATGTGTTTCTTAAGAAAGACCTAACGGCCCGGAAGGACTTAACAGCCTTATAGGCGGGAAATAAGAATCTAGGTCCCTTTGTCGTTAAGCTTACGGTATTCCTTCCTTATAGTAGGCAACTAGCGACTCTTATAGTTAGGGTAGTCTATAGCCTACTTCTAGTTCTTTAGAGTCGTATTAGGCTATATAAAAGCTAGAGCCGCTCCTATACTAAGAATCTAGGGATAATTAGTCTTATAGTAGGTATTATTTTCGCGAAACACTACGAGTTATTATAAACCGGATAACTCCCTAGCTATGCCACGGCTGCTGCTACGGCTGCCGCGAGCACGGCTACTACGGCCACGGCCTCGTCCTAACCGCTCGTTATAGTCGTAGGCCTAATAGGGACGAGATATACAGCGAGGATAGAAAGGCGATGCCTTATCCTTAGAAGCCGGGTTAGAGTTAGTCTCCTTGTGTTCCGTAGCTCCCTCGTTAAAATAAATATAACGCTGCTATTGCCCTATAGTAGGCGTCGGATCGGGTGTTAGGATATAACTCAGGTCCTTAAGCACCCCCTATAGTTTCGTCCTCCTCGACCTTAGTATCTATATCTGCCGCGGTTATTATTATTATATCTCCGATCCGTGTAGAATGTTTAGTTATACGGGTCGTAGTTATCCTCTTTAGTGTCTTAGTTATTAGACTAATGTTCTTAGATAAATTGGTTAGATAAACCGCGAGATAGGTGTGTTTGCAACGAGGATCTTAGGTCGGCGAAAAGTGCTTCGGCATTAGTTAAGGGTTTAAATAGAGCGTACTCTAGTTTAAGAACTCCTCTATATGCATTAATAAGTGTAGTTCTTAGGGGAAGATCTCCTATAAAGTCTTTGCTAAGTGCTAGTTGGCAAAGTTGCAATTTATCGAATAAAGCTTAAAGGATTTTATACAATAGCTTAGCCGGGTGTTCTCCTCGCAACTTATAGAAGGTCGTTGTTGTTTAGTCTATATAATAGTATACGTGATTGACTTCTATATTAAAATATCTTTTAATTATATCGTATGCCTTTCGGAATATCGCTATCTAGTTAATATATTAAATATAATAGGTTTATGCACGTCCTACGAGGATCCTAGGGAATAAAGCATAGAACTAACTTAGTTTAATTTGTAGGTTATAGCATAAGTTTATAAAAACCTAAAGTTTATCGTTAAGTAAGTTATATAGTTCTCCGGTATAGTTCTTATCTTTTGTCTAAAGCTTAATAAAGCGTTATTAGATATCTATATTAGCGATAGCGTTTAGAACATTATCTAAAGGAAGTTTTATATATGCCTCTAATAGAATAGGGTTAGAATTGCTTAGCTATTTTATTATTGCCGTAGAACCTTAGTCCGTAGGATTTATAAAGAGATCTAAACGATTAAATCGGTGTAATGTTAGGTAAATAGTTATACCCGGAACATTAGTGTTAAATAGCTATTGTTTATATAGAACTATAGGATATTGCCTAGATAGAATAGTCCCTCCTAAATCGAACTGCGGAACCGATAGAAGTGTGTTAGACATCTATAGCATCTCTAGAACGTTTGCTATAGTCTATAGCATCTCCGGAACGTTTGCTATAGATACTGCTTTTTCTATTAGAACTACTTCTAATAGTTAGAAGGGGGTTATTCTAGCGGTAATAGGCGTGGAAGGATATATCGTATTTTTTATCTCTATTTTCTTTATGTATTCCTCCGTGCTATCGTTAAATTTCTATACTATTATATCTTCTATAGGCTATTCTAATAGTTTCTCGAGTGCTTATAATATTAAAAAGATCGTTATATAAGATATATTACTGCGACCGGTATATATTTCTCTCTTCCTTATTAGAACTTTTAGCGCTCGTTTATAGTCTACGTATATTAGACCCTATATATTCGCTATCTATCCTTAGAAGTAGTCTTAGAAGTATAATAGGATCTCGTTTCCTTAAAAATTAATCGACGCTTTATAGAGGGCAATAAACTTAGCGACGGATGTTATAATCGCGATGCCGTTGTTTTCGTCGGGTTTAATATTGCTATCCTAATATTTTACGTTAATATATAGAAAAAGGGATCGGTAGATAGTTATGCCTTCTATCTATTCCCTAAGAGTCTCCTCTATAGTGTCGGATAAAGGACTAATAGGTAGGTATATTAAAGTTATATTGCGTGCTTATTTTTTACGCGGTTTATCGGTATATTCGTAGGGTTCTCTACGAAAAATTTATCGTTCGGCGTTATTAACGCACTTTCTGCTAGTTCTATTCTTCTTCTTCTAAAGCGGTGATCGGTTAGTAAAAAGTTTAAAGAAGAGCTATACGCAACCCCTAGGGGCGAGCTAGACTCGGAAGGTAAAGTCTTCTTATTCTTAGCATAGTTATCCTCCTCTAAGTATATAGAATAGGATCGTCGGGCGGATGCCGTTCGATAAAGATCTATAATACGTTCGAAGGATATAGAACTATCTCGTCTACCTTACTATCTGTAATTAAGCCTTACAATTACTAATTAGTATTAGTAGGTGTCTTTAGTGTAAATGCAAATATAGGTCTAATAGTCTTATTAGAATTATTAATACCTATCTAGCTAAAGGCTATACTACCTTCTTTATAGATAAAACGAGAGAAGGGTCGGAGCTACCCTCCGGGAAGCCTCGGTAGCTAAGAATAGAAAGGGATCCGTAAATAGAATGCAAAGACGGATGCGTTAGTCGGGGAAGACCTTCCGTAGACGGATGCGTCTTTCGGGACGACCGTAGAAGTCTATAGAAGGAAGTGGAATTCTATCTATAGAATTCACCTTAGAAGGGAAGTCCTTCTACCGTGGAATTCTATCTATAGAATTCACCTTAGAAGGGAAGTCCTTCTACCGTAGAATTCTATTAGAATTCTATCTATAGAATTCACCTAAGAAGGGAAGTCCTTCCACCGTAGAATTCCATCCACAATTCCTATATAACGAGATATACTTTTATTAAATCTTTAAACTATAATAAATAATCGTACTTATAGGGCCCTATAGTCGGCCTATAGTCACGTATGTTAACTAAAATTAATCATAAAGAAGTTATTTAATCCGTTAGGGTCGATTCCGTATAGCCCTACCCGTTAAGTATTAGATGCTAACTTAATTAGCTCCGTATTAAGTTAGGCGGAAAACCTTTAGACAGCTAGAAAGCCCTTAGATATAATCGCTATATAAAAACGTATGGAAAGAAAGGGTAAGGGGGAAAATTAACTTTACGAGAATCTACGAATATTCTAGTATAAAAATAAGTATATTAAAATTAGTTAGAATTTATCTTCTTTTTTAGCTTAGGAAGATAATATTTTAAAAGCGCTATACGGAATGTATAGCATAATAGCTATATTTTACACCTAAAATATTTTTTTGGACTTTTAATAGCCTACCCTACCCTCTACCTACCCCTCTTCTAATTAGCCGATTTAACTATCTTAAGGTTTTCTAGCTGTCTAAAGGTTTTCTTCTTAACTTAATGCGGAGCTAATTAAGTTAGTATAAAGACAGCGTCTTCCTATCCGGCGAGGCTAAACCTTAATACCGTTAGGTTATCTTAGCCTTACTTATATTCCTTATAAGGGAAGGAATTCCGCCTCCTTATATTATCGTAATAGACCGTGAATTAGCTTTTATAAACGCCCTTATAACGTTAAAAGAGCTTAAGAATATAACCTAGCTAATCTACCGTTAGTACGTTAATAAGAACGTGCTTATAAAGTATAAGGCTTATTTCTCTAAGGCTAGCCGGGTAGTAGGGCGTATTAAGCGCGCGCTAGCCTTCGCTATGTTTTTCAAGACTAAAAGCAGCTTATTACCTTAGAGACTATAAGCAGCTTTAAAGAACGCCTTTAAGCCTTTAAGTCCGCCTATCCGCCTATAGCTATGCGTTATACGCTATAAACGTAGCTCGACCTATAGAAAGAGAAGTTCCTTATATGCTTTATTAATTAGCATCGTTACTTTAGGTATATTATAACCTCTATAGTAGAAGGATTATATACCTTAATAAAGCGGTTCCTTTAGTCTTTAATAAAGGATCTTACGACTATTTTCAATAAGTTTAGTGCATTTTAGGCTTATTGAGCTTCTAAGATAGAGCATATTAAACGTAACGATATATATAAGATTAGCCCTTTTACCCTTAAGGGATTATATCTCCTAATCCGCGAGAGGGTATTGTCTTAGGCCTTTGCCTTTATTGCTAAAGAATATACTACGATCCGGACGAGGAAGCAGACGAAGAAGCCGATAAAGCCATCGGGCTATTGCCCTTATAACCCTTGTAGCTTTAATATAAGTATAGGTTTACCGTGCCGGCATTTAGTCTTTAAGCGCCTTAAAGAGCCTATTAAAGAGCGGGTAACCTCATAGCTTAAGGACTTTAATGTCTTTTCGTGCGTTTAAGCTCTTCTTAATAATACGCTATTAGAGCCTTAAGTAGTGCGTAGTAAAGGCAGGCTAAAGGGCGCCTTAAACCTCGAGAAAGCCTAATGCGGTATAAGGCGTAACCTATCGGCATACGAGATCGCGGAAAGCTTTAAACGTGCCGAGGCTATAAAAGCACTAGTAGTAGCGCCGCCGTTAATAGCACTAGTAGCGCTAATAACTACTAAAGAGTCGGCCGCTATAGTTGCTAAACGAGGGTTATAATACCTTAAATACCACGGCAATACGTACGAGCCGGGCACTTATATGCCTTAGGGTTATTAATAAGCGATTTAGGATACGCCTGTCTTTAACGATAACGATAAGGCTGCTGCTAGGGCTACTACTAAGACTGCTACTGCCGGGGCTACTGCCGAGGCTACTACCGGGGCCGAGCCTTAAGCCGGCTCGTTATAACACCAGCCGGTCGACCTTATATAAGGCGACGACGACGACTTTAACGCTAACGAATTCGACGACGAATTCGACGACGAATTCGTCCTAGGAATACCCTTATAGCGGCTCCTATAGCGGCTCTTATAGCGGCTCTTATAGCAGCTCCCGCTACCGCGCTTACTCTCGTAAGAGCTCGCATAAGATATAGAGCATAATTTAATTCCCTAGGCCGAGTGGGATATTTTAGAGGCATAATAGAAGAAGGCGGAGGTTATAGAGATAGACTAGAATAAGATAGAGGCAGACGACGTAAAGGAAGTAAAGGCAGCGTAGGAATTATATAAAGATAGCCTCGAGTAGAGTTATAAGTAGCTAAGGCGCCTAATATATAATTTCCCCTAAGTCGCGATAGCCTTATAGCGGCTCTTGCTATTCCTTAGTATAGGCGGTAGCGGCTCTTGCTATAAGTCTTTAGTATACGAATAGGCGCGAGGGATATATATATATAAATGTGCGGTATCGGCCCTACGCCTTATATTGCATCCACCCGTAAGGGCCCGCACCTATAGGCGCGAGGGGTAGTTAATAGGTGCACTTAAGGTTACGAAAAGGGGCACTAATTAATAAGAGAAAAAGGTCTAATATTGCGATGTATAGTCGTAGGCTAGCTGTCTTATAAGGCACTTTAAATAGGTGCGCAAGCAGACACGTGACCTGCACTAGTATAGAGCTATATCTAACACCTCCTTATAGGCACGCTCCAATGCAATACACCTCCTAGCGTTAAGAGATTAAATTAACGCTAAAGACGAAGCTATCGTAAGCGCCTATTAAGGTGTAAACGTGCTCTTTTCCTTGCTTTAGCGTTCTAGTCTTCTATATTCATTCGTTTCTGCTTATTCCTATTCCTATTCTTATTCTTATTCCTATTCTTATTCCTATTCCTATTCCTATTCCGTATTCGCCCTATATGTTATTTAACAACTTCTACTTTAATTGCCTCTTTTAGGCATAATTCCTTTCTATTCTATAAAGGGTATCCTTACGTTTATCCTAGGCGGTGCCCCGTTCCTAAGACTCGCGATCCTTACTAGCCTGCCTTATCCTCGCTGTCGGGCGCTTGCCTAGCTTTAGCAGTCTTCCCCTCTAGAGTTAATAAGTATCGCCGGGGCTAGGGTTCCGGCAATTCCTCTAGCTCTTTAGGCGTAGGATATACGAGGAATAGTGCGGCCTCGTAATCCTATATGCTCTCCGGTGCCTCTAGACCCTATTGCCCCGTCGGGTTAAGCGTCTATAACGGTGTAAGATTAGGAAAGTAAGGTCCGTAACGAAGTCCTAGGGTTCCTAAAGGTAAGAGTATTCAGCCTTGCAATCTCTTATTCCTTAGTTATCTTAGTCGGTAGAAGCACCTCGCGATGCCTTTATAACGTACTTCTAAACGTCTGCGCTCTTCGCCTACGGCGGAAGGACGAGAACTATATAGCCTAATGCGCTCCCTTAGTTAGGCAGTGTTAGTTATAATAAAGTCGATAATCCGAAGTAAATAATATTCCTAAGTAAGAGAAAGCGGTTGTTGTATAATTAATTATAAAGGGATTTAAAGACCTATTTATAAGTGCTTACGGGTAAAACACATATAGCGGCAAAGGTAGCTATATAGTAATGCCTCCTTTAAACACCTATTAATAACGGTGTCGATAGCCGTGTTGTAAGTTACCTTTCTAACTTAAGGCTCGATCGCGGCGTCGATATTAATACCTTACTAAGCAACCGATTAAGGGCTTATGCAGTCGATCGAGTGCCTTACACGCTTACTTAAGAACCTTACACGCTTTCTTAGCAGTAACCCTCGGATAGATTATGCTCTAAGTATGCCCCGGCATAGGCCCTATATATAACGTATTAGCCTTAAAGCTACCCTACTAGTTATATCCGTAGGGGTAATGCCGGGAGGGCTTAGGTCGTAATTCTAAGGCTTTATAAAGCCGTTGAAATCTTTAAGGATAGGCTCCTTATAGGAAGATATATCGTTTATTTAGATCGTCGTCTATAGTAGCAATTTACGCTAGTTCGTATACCGGGCTTATAACTATTATATCTACCTATAAAGGCCCGCCCCTATAGGCGCGAGGGGTAGTTAATAGGTGTACTTAAGGTTATAAAAAGGAGCACTAATTAATCAAAGAAAAAGGTCTAATATTACGATATATAGTCGTAGGCTAGCTGTCTTATAAGGCACCTTAAATAGGTGCGCAAGCGGATATATAACCTGCACTAGTATAGAGCTATATCTAATACCTCCTTATAGGCACGCTCCGATGCGATACCTTAACTAGCTATACTACCTATAAAAAAAGTTGGCCGGCTAGGCAGGGTAGTATTAGATCGTAGATCTACGGCTTAGACTAAATAAGCGTTATAATAGGTCTAGATAGGTTGTATAGCAAAGAGGTTATATTAATGTAATATATAATAATACGTGTTATACGTTCCTCCCCTCTTTTTATAAGGGGGCCGTATTTAAGGGATATTTCCCTTACGTTACGTAGCGGTAATGCTAACCTAATCCTTTATAACCTCTGTTCTATAATCTAATACACCCCCCTAGCTTCGATCCCGAATTTAAGGGAGGGAAGCTAGCATTAAGAGGTCGCTAAATAGCCTAAATCCGATGAGTTTTTAATCCTCGTTCTATCGTTAAGCTATCGGAGCGGGATATCTTTAATCCCTGCCCGTTTAATCCTACGCCTAAGCGCTTTAACGAGTGCGGCTTTATAAGCTCTTATACTTCCTCTATTCCTTCCCTACTATATATAGCAGATGCCCTTACTGCGTAGAAGCATCGTTCCGTTCGTTTCTCTTAGCTCTACCGCTGTTAAGGGTATTCGTAGTCGTTTGTAAGTCGTTTAGTAGCTAATACTTATAGCGATATAACGAGGCTAGTCGTTTAGCAGCTAATTCTTAATTCCCCTACTATAGTATAGCGCAAGAGGAATTAGGTTCCCTATTGCCTTATGCTAAAATCGACGGCATAGTCGCTATTGCGAGATACGCTAATATACCCTTACTGCGGGAGAGCTTCCTTCTTATTTAATACTTAATCGAGTCTTTAGACGCCTCTAGCCTAGTTATTGCTCGTAGATATTTAATGAGGCCTTTTATCTATCGTCTCCCTAACGTTTTTACGTAGGGCCCTACTACCGTAGTAATACGCAAGAGGAATCGGGTTCCTACGGTTATTTCTTTTTGCTTACCGGTGCTTATGCCTGTTATTCTCCTATCTTATGTGTATATCGTGCCTCTACACTCGTGTAGTGCCGACATCGAGACTATTATATCTCCTAACCTTCCTATACTATATATATATCGGTTTATATTGTTTCGTCGGTCGATTCGGGAAGTTCTCGATCGGCGAGGCGTTAGGAGACATCGTAAAGACCGATTTATTCGATAAAGGTCCTAAAGGAGGGCCCTTAAAGTGCCTTTATAAGGCCGTCGGCTATTATCTTCGCAGTAGGCGTATATTTAACATCGAGGGTCTTATTAAGGACTTCTTAACAAAGCTAGTAGTTATAAATATCTATATAGCGAAGCTTCGTCTATAGAGTAGCGACTTCGGCAGTAACTAGTCGGATAGTCTATATATTATTATATTAAATACAAATGCGGGAGTTATTAAGGGAGACGTCGAGCTCGTTAATAAGCCTACTTACGTAGATTAACTTCTTTACTGCCTATTATAACGCTAAGAGCTTAGCCTCGGTTGTTAAGGTTATAACTATATCTTATTTATTAGCTCTCTAGCCGATTAAGCCTCCGAATAGCTTTATAGCAAATGCCTAAGAGCTTTTCCGGTCGGTGTTATCGGCGAAAGAGGCGTTACTTACTACTTTAAAGTCGTCTTTACCCCTTAGACGAAGCGTAAGTCCCCGTATATAGTGCAGATAGTAGAGCACTCGATCGACCGTATCTTTATGCTTTAGTCTAGGGTTAGTGTTAAATTTGCATAGTCTAGACGTAGTAAACGCGATGTCGGGGCGGGTAATAACCGCCGCGTATAGCGCGGAACCTACGTTTACCTAGTAGGCCTATATCTTATAGTATTTAGCGATCCCTTCGTAGGGAAGAAGTTCGTTTACCCCTATCGGTATATCGAAGGGGCGGCGTTTTTTTATAAGTCAGTAGATCTTATTAATATATACGGGTTACAATAGCTAAATATACCGTTAATTATTGTCTCGTAGAATCTTAATGCCGAGGAACTATTAGAGGTTATCGCCGCCTATAAGCTTATATCTTTCCCGAAGTTAATTCTAAAGGGATTTAGCCCTATCTTAATCTTTCTTATAATATGTAAAGACAATATTATCTATATAGAAGAAGACGATAATACCGTTAAACGTTAAGTAGTATAGTTCGTACGGTACCGTCTAAAACCCTATCTCCCGAAGCGTTAACGTAAGTTCGCGATGCTATAGAAAAGGGGATTTTCGCAGTCTGTAAAGGGCTTTATTAAGTTAGAGGATAATAGAGTGTTTTCTATACCCTAGCGGCATCTTTATATATATAATCTCGTCGAGCCTTACGTTAACGAACGCGTTAACCGTATCGTACTATATTAGGTCGAACCTTATAGCTATTGTTATAAGTGTTCGAAAGCTTCGTCCCGCGAGAGTTACCGCGTAGGTCTCCTATCCGTTTCGAAGCTATTAATCCCCTTAGACTACTAGTCTTACCTTATACTTCGAAAGTCTTCCGTGCTTATCGGTTTTATATACATATACCTATATGCAATTTGTGAAAAGACAGACCAGAGGTACGTTTAGGAAGGTAGGAACGATGGTTAAAAGTACGAATAATCCTTTATTGCAGTGCGGTTGCCCTCTCTTAGTAAGACTAAAGCTTACCCCTCTTCTAAGATATATCGGGGCCTTACGGATATACCCTTAGGCCTCGAGAGGGGTTATCGGGGACTAGTTAGCGACTAATAGCCGAATAGTCCCCGAGCTAAAATGCATTATCTATCGTGCATATATCCCTATCTCCCGGCTCTATAGTTGCGCGGGTAGCTGCGTTATAATTATCCCCCCCTTCTAGGGCGGACGCCTCGGACGCTAGGATAGCTTTAGGTACGAATAAAGTCGTAATAGCAAACAGGACTAAAACAGGATTAAAATAGTATTAAAACAGGATTAAAATAGGATTAAACGTAGTATAAAAATCAACGACGATAGTTATTATTATATATATTATAATAATTGTCGTATTAGTTACGCGTTGTGATAGTTATTACGCAATAGGGGGCTAGTCGCCTACGTATAGTTAGCGAACTATAATAGAGTACTGCTCTTTATATATAAAGATCTTTTTCTTCTCTTCTCTTATTATATAACTATATCGAGATCTTATTAAGAAGCATATTCGGAATTAGACGAGTATATTCTAAATCTAACGAGCATTAATATGCATGTCCCTATGCAATAGAAATAGGATCTCTACGGGGGCAGACATAGACTAGATACCGGTCGTTTATAGGAATAAGCATAAGGTAAAACTAAATAATATAGGTAAATACCTAATTATAAAAAGCGTATCCCCCTTTCTTAGTCCGGGAAACCTATCGTCTAAATACTATAGTCCTTATACGGTGGAATTCTAATGTCTTCTACGGCGGAATTCTAATATCTTCTACGGCGGAATTCTAATGTCTTCTATAGTAGAATTCTAATATCTTCTACGGTAGAATTCCAATGTCTTCTACGGTAGAATTCTAATGTCTTCTATAGTGGAATTCTAATATCTTCTACGGTGGAATTCTAAATGTCTTCTACGGTAGAATTCTAAATGTCTTCTAAGGTGGAATTCTAAACGTCTTCTACGGTAGAATTCCAAATGTCTTCTACGGTAGGATTCTAAATATCTTCTATAGTAGAATAAATAAGTAGTATCGCTAGTTGTATATAGCGTGCTTATAGAGGTGTTCTGCCTAGAATAGATATCTAGGCATATCCTATAATAATTGCCCTAACTTAAAGATTCGCAATGCCCTTATTGTATTAGTTTAATAGATTTTAAAATATATTATCGTATTGCGGGCGGGTAATAACATAGCATATAGTCGTGTTTAAGCGATAGATTAAATTAATTTTATTAACTGCACTTACTAGACTATGTTAGGCAATAAAAAAAATAAAAAACAAAAACTTTTAGGTCGAGAGCTATAACGCTTAAATCGTATAGGTCGTAGTAGAAGGTGTAAATGAAATTTCTTTTAAAAAATAAAACTTTTGCGTAGTTATAGGAGACTTATCTCGTTAATCTATGTGCGCTATAGTAGAAGGGAATCCGAATGGATTATCCTTATTATCCTCCTCGACTATATTAGCTTCTATTATAGCCTTTAAGTCGGTTGTCTTTATAACTCGAATTCCGGCGGGGTTAAATGCCGTCGGTTCGCGTTTTCTAGTAAACGCTACGTTAAAAGGTTGCTAGACGGGAACTACTATTCTACGAAGTTATATATTAGGGTTGGTTATATTAGCATTATATAGGCGCGCAGACGATTAGTTAAGCGTATTAAAGTATTTACATACGCTTGCCGAGTGTTCTACTGCTTCGTTTAGCAAACGGAAGGCGTCGACCTTCGTAGTCTAATATATCGCGTAGGTAAGGCTTATTCCTAATAGCACGCATACGAATAGGTTAAACTTAATAATCTATTGTGCTAAGACGCCGTATAACTACGCGTAAGTTAATATCGGCAGCGGCGTATTAGTGTTAGTCTATAATTCGGCGAAAAGTACGGCTTAAATAGTAGCGATATCTGCTGTTTTAAAGACTATAGCTTCGTGCTTGCCGTATAATATAAAGCAATTCGATAGGGTCGTATATTCTACGATAAAGAACGCGGTTAGCTCGCGCTTTAGGAGCAATATATTAAACGTGCCCGGCTATTTAACACTAGCTGCTAGGGCGGACGCGAATTACGCTCTTAGCAAGCTTTATTTAGTTAGAGTAACGAAGGTCTGCTTATAATCGATCGCTAGAGATATAGCCTACCGTTTAAGGTTTCGCTTAAACCGCGGTCCGGTAGAAGTCTTAGTATCCGTAACTATATCTTCGAATGCTTTAAGATAAGCTAGCAGGCATTTCTATTGCTTAATAGTAGTAGAGATGCCTCTAATCTCTTCTAGGTCGCTTAAGGTAACGTCTCCGACGGCTAATATATCGACTGCTTCGAGAAGGACGGCGAGTATTAAGGCGAGGCTTAAGCCATTCTTTACGACGTCGCCGGGGACGTAGTAGATATTTCCCTCTAATCCCGTTAGGGATATAGGTAGCTTAAAGGGTTATTATGCGATAAATTTGCCGGCTAGCGTTCGTAGTTTAGTAGGCATAATAATCTAATAGGAATCGTCGTCTTCGTCGTCCTTTAGATATTTAATAGGTAGCGAGTCTAAGATAGGTGTTATAGTAGCTAAGAGGGGGGCGACCTATAGCGGTGCGTCTAGAGGCGTTTAGTAGAGGGTTCCGTCGCTTAAGCCGTTAACGATATTAAAGCCTTATTGTTTAAGTAAACGTATCTAGTTACTAAACTCTAGCCCGTAGCCGGCCTTCTAGGCTAAGTATTTTAGGGCTAGGGACCGTAGGTTTTACAGAAGATTACGCTCCGACCTATATAGCTCGATTGCCCTCTTAAACCCTCGGAAGGTTAGTCGAGGCGGATTTCGTAATAGCGGAATCGAAAAGTCTAGTCGTAGGCGCTAGTCCCTGCTTCGGAACTATATATACAGGCCTTTTGCTAAAGCTATAATAGTCATAGATAAATAAGCGGTATAAGGGCAAAGGCAGACGTATATAGTAGGTAGAAGAAAATTTTAGGTATTAACGGGGTATTAACTAATTATAGAAGGTTTTAAAAGAGTCTATAGAAGCCTATAGAAGCGCTACGCGTTATTATAGAATTAGCCGGGGAACCGTAAGGCAGTAGTAGTAAATCATTAAGGTAAAGGAAAGTAGTTATAGGGAGATTAGCGTAGAGTTAGTTTCGATTTTTCCCTTAGTTGCAAAGGTCTATATTCTTCTAGTATATCTTGCCTATCCTTTTAAGTTTTAGTAATACGTATAGTAAGACTTTCCTTATAGGCGTTAAATTCGGCTATTAAATCTAGGGAGTCTATTTCCGTTGCTACGAGCTAGGAATTATAGCTGCTTAGCTATCCTTTCTATAACATAAGGTACTCTTGCCTTACCTTTCCGCGACCGTATTTTCGTTAACGTAAATCTAAGATATAGTCTACTTCCTAATAAGAAGTTTCTTTAGACACTACACCTAGGCGTAAGTCCGGTTTCTTAGCTAGGCGAAGTTAAACTACGGAAATAACTAGGTAAATATTTATTAAGTTATCTATATCTAGTCGATAGGCTAAGTGCCCGAAACGTTCTACGATTTCGAAAGGACCCGTTCTTCGTTTAGTCAGCTTAGCTACGCGTCTATCGGCGACGGAGTAGCCTTTGCCGAGTTATAGCTATACCTAGTCTCTTCGTTTAAACTTTAGTTTACGATATTTACCGTCGTAGCGGCGCTTTATTACTGCTTAAGCATATACGATAGAGATAGACGCTTAATCGCGTAGAAATACTTTCGACTTTCCTAATAATTAGTCGCTAAGGTAGCGCATCCTATCGTCTATCCTAAATCCTATAATTAGTTTACTTAGTGATATCTTAATCACCGAGGAGTAGGAATTATTCAAGGAGAATTATAGCGCTAAAAGCGCGTCTAACTATCGTTTATCTAGAAAGTCTAACGTAAAGAAACGTAGAGCAATTTCTACTGTCTAGTTCCGTCGCTCTAAAAGACCGTCGGTTTAAGGGTGCTA
Source organism: Ophiocordyceps sinensis (assembly GCA_012934285.1). Taxonomy (NCBI): domain Eukaryota; kingdom Fungi; phylum Ascomycota; class Sordariomycetes; order Hypocreales; family Ophiocordycipitaceae; genus Ophiocordyceps; species Ophiocordyceps sinensis. The sequence goes on along the minus strand of JAAVMX010000006.1, from coordinate 3,488,506 downwards.
GGCTATTAAGACGAGCAGTTTAAAGCCGAACGCTATCTAAAGGGATTTCTAAAAGGCAGATAAAAATTTCGGGTTACGGTCGGAGATAATATGCTTTAGAATACCCTAATTCGAGCGGAGGAGTTCTTAGTATAACCTCTACGCTTAATCTTCCGCGGTAAAGGCATCGTGCCTTAGAATTAGTATATATATCTTAGAGAATTTGTCTAAAACTATAAGGAGATAGTTATAGAATTCTCTAACTAGCGGAGACTATAGGGAATTTTCCGATATAACGGTAGGCAATCTAGTAATAAAGTCTATAGCTATCGTATAGAAGGGAATAGCTAAGGAAGTAATAGGAATAAGATTACCGGGTGGTAGTAAGCGGTCGGTTTAGTTACGTGCGTAAGTGTCGTATTTTAATACTAGGTTATTATAAAGTTTTTTTAAGTATATAATAATAAAGCTAGAAGAGAGGTCTTCCTAAAGACGTCTTCTTCCCGCGTGAAATTTTCACGTATGCTTATCCGCGATGATTTCTTCTACATATATATCGGGAATATATAATCGTCTTCTATTATCGGGGTCTTAGAGGTATAATAGACCGTCGATACGGAAGAATAACAATCCCTTGATAGAGTCTTTTTCGCTAAGCTAGGCGATAATATCCGACTATCGTAGATCGTTATCGTAGCCGTCCTTAATTCTTTAGCGCAAATTAGGTTAGATTAAGGACTTAGTAAAGATATTAATATAGTCTATAGAGGTTTTATCCTCCTAGATTTAGTTAAGTTCTCTAGGCCTTAGTTCTACTACGGATTATAATAGTAGCCGGGAAAGTAAGTCTGCTAAAATGTTTATAGTGCCTAGAATATAGTAAACCTCGAGTAGGAACTAGCTAAGATACTATAAGGCTAGCATAAGCCTTATATTCGCTCTTAGGGCTAAGGTATATATAGAGGTTTACTTAAGAATAGTAGTAGTAGCGGCGTAGTCGGTAAGCACGACGATTAAAGGAACTATCGTAGCGATTAGGTAAGAACGTAACTTTCGATAAGCTTATATAAGGCAGGCTACTTCTAATTTAGTAGGCTAGTACCTTAGCTCGCCGCCCTTTAGTTTACGACTTAAGTATACGATAGGTTTAATATTATTGCGAGGTAGTCCTTTAGAGGGTAATTAATTAGATTTACCGTTAATATAAAACAAGACGGCTAAAAATCCGTTATTATAACTTACGTTAACTTATAGGAATAGTTGCTAATTAGGGAAAAATTAGTAAATAGCGGAATCCGAATATAGCGCGTTGGTAATATCTTAGAAGCAATATCTTTTAATTGCTATAGGTTCGAAGACTGTTTTTAACGTAAAGCGAGAACGGGCGTAGCCTTTAGGGATTAAGCCCGCGAGGCGGCCTTCTTTTAGCAACGCCGTTTTACGGACTTAGAGTGGTTCGATCTACGCCGCGAATCGTAGAACTAAACTTCGCATCTACCCGATTAGTCTAATCTATTGTTCTAGGGCTTAGAGGGTGTCGGGAAATTTAATATCCTATAGGGCTTACACTCGTTCGGCTATATTTATAAGTTTTATGCTATTAACGTAATACCTAAGCAATTCTACGGAAGGGTAGGCTAGGAATAATTTAGGGCTAGAGAGGGAGAGGTTATACTTAACGAATACTTAAAACACAGTCGCGAGGTGTTATACGTATTTATTAGCGGTATCGGAGAAGATAATAATGTTATTAATATACGCCGCCGCGTAGGCTACGTAATCGCGTAAAATCTTATCTATAAAACGTTAGGCGTACGCCGGTAAGTTCTTATAGCCTATTAAGACTACCGTAGAACGTTCGAGCCCTCTATAGCTTACTATAGTAAAGCGTTTTTAGTAGTCTTTATAGACGAGGAACTAGTAGAAGAAGTTCCTTACGTCGACCGTAGAGATATACTTTTTCCTAGCGAGCTTATAGATTATATTGGACTAGATAGGCATAGGGTATACGTCGGGAACTATAAAGCTATTAAGCGCGCGTAAGTCTACTACTATACGTAGTTTCTTAGTCCCGTAAACTATTCGCTAGGCGATAAAGATAGGGTAAGCGAAGGGGGAGGCTTTAGACACCTATTCGAGACGTCCTTATTTATAGAGGAGATTATATTTCTCGTCTAAGTAGGCTTTATCTCGCTATAAAGCTAAGTAGGCTCTAAAGCCTAGCTTCTTCTAGTGCTAGTTCTCGATTAAAGGGATTTTTATATAGTTAGTTAGATCTATATAGACTATGCCCCGATCTTCCTATAGCGTAGGGAAGCCGTCGGCGATGCTACGGATGCGTAGCGCGAGGTCTAGTTCGAGGTTGTAGATTTTTATATTATACTTAGTCTCGATTTCGGGAATATCTTTAATTCGGCCGATGCTAAGCCGAAAGGCTTAACCCGGATCTAATAGAAACTTAGGCGGTATATCGTCTCCCTAAGGAGTAAAAGGTAGAGAGTTCTCCGCGGCTTTTAATATTAAAACATTATAGCCGTAAGAAAAGGTCGGCGGGCTGCCTATAGAGATATTAAAAGCTAAAGTCGGTGATTTAGCGGTAAAGGTTATAGTTCCTACTGCCGTTCGGATTATATTGTTATCTCCTATTGCGTAGGGGGGGATAAAGCCCGCGGGTTAGTGCCCGTCGGCTAATATAAAGTAAATATCGTCGTTAAGGTCGACGAGTATACCTAAGGAAAGGTTTTTTAGGAAAGTAAGGGTATACGAACTTAAATTAAATATAGTAACTAAAGAAAAATCCCGTAATAACGAGCTACTAAGGTTTACGTTATCTAAGAAAAACACTAAGTCTCGATCTTATAGAGGACTTTTAATCACCGTTTTAACTATAACGGTAGTTAATAGTAGGATCTTAGTAAGACTAATAGTATAAACGCGTCGTCGGATAGCGGGTCTACGGCTAGTAGTTCGGCATTCGACTATAAGGCCGCTATAGGCTTCGATCGTAATAGACTATTTAGTGTTTAAGATATCTACTCCGTAGGGAACCGCCTATGCCTAACCTAATAGGAGGCCGGCTAAGAGATCTTCTACTACCTAAGCGCATACGCGTACCTTTACTACCGCGAACTTTCTATCTCGTTTTCTAAGGATAAAAATAGTAAACGTAGCCTACCTAAGGGTCTTAGCCTAGCCGATGCTAGAGAGATTTGCCTTCCGGGATATATCGTAGGTAACCTAAAGGAATCTATCTAGTAGATCCTTATAGACAATACATCGTCTAGCGCCGTAGTTAACGCAAATTTCGATTATATCCGTAGGTCTTAGTTATCTATACGCTATAATTCTAGCGTAGGTATATCGAGATAGTTAAGTTAGAGGATTGTCCTCTATCTATAGAGCGGCGTCGATAACGGGAATACTATTAACGAGCTCGTCTACGTGCGTATCGATCGGTGATTTATCCTCTTCGGTAGCTACGATATTAGGGACGAGGAAGGCTTCTAACACTATATAGAAGTAGTCTTTATTACTAGAAGAAGAAGAAGAGGAATCGTCCGAGTAGTCGACGTTTAGTATTTCTACGGCTAGCAAAATTTAATCTCGTAAGGAGGACGAAATCGTTATACTCCCGTGCTTATCTAACGGGGCGTCGGCGAGTTAATAAGCTAAGTTAACTATAATAGGGTTTAACTTATAGCCTTTAGGCGGTAGAGATCTAGAGGATTTATTCTACGGCCGGGTGGAAGAGGTAGAAGCAGGTATAGAAGGTGTTTAAAAGGCTACCTTTTTACCTTTATCTACTAAGGAAGAAATAGTATTAGTAGGTCTAGGTTTATTCTATAGGTTAGAACGGCCGTATAGGCGTAACGTAGAAAGACCGCTAGAAGTTTGTTTACGTAGTTCTCGTAAGGCTAGACGGTCGGTCTATAGGCGGCCTTAGACCGTATTTTAGAGACGTCCCTAAGTGCCGATAGTTAGTTTCGTATTAAGCTAGGGAATAATTTACTCGCACTCTATAACCTATTCGTCGATTTTATCGTCTCCTACGGGGCGACGGAAAGATTCCTAAAGCAGCGTGTCTAATTATTAATATATAATTAGGGTTAGATTATTCTCTAAATAGCCCGCTGCCTTAGCTTTTCGCTTTATTTTCGGTATCTATCTACGGAAGTCCGTTCCGTCGATAATATCCTACGCTATAAACCTCTTACGTTATAGCGAACGAAAGGCGATTTCTAAGCGTATAAAGAAGCGCTTAGAGAGTTTATCGCACTAAATGCGAAAGCCTAGGCTTAGCTAGTAAAGAGAGGCTCGTTCCTCGTCTAAAAGATCGCCCGAGTACTACTTAATAGCGGTCCCTTAAAGGAGTGATAGGATTATTAGGGCGAGGGCGTCGGCGTGTTCTATACTCTATATAGCCACCCGTTTTAAGGCATCGATAAAGCGATCTACGCTTTTGTAAATTACAGTTTTCTCTATCTCTTTTAGGATATTAAACGAGATATCCTATAGAGATACTAGGTTAAAACGGCCGATATCCTCGGCCCGAAGTCTTACTTAAGAACGTAAGGAAGATCCGCGATACTCGTCCTTAGATCGGGGAGGATTAGAAAGTAAACGTAAAGAAATCCTTTTAATAAGGCGTATTAATACCTCTTCGGACATTACTACTTATATAACTGCCGGAGCTAGTTAAAGGGTAGGGGAAATTTACGTAATAGCGGGAAAAAATACAGCCGAAGGCAGAGGTAATACAATAGCCTGCCTAAGGAGGGCGGTCGTCGACGTAGGCTAGAAAATCGGTGACTAGCCGGCTATAGGGTCGTCTTAAAATAAGGGACTAAGAAGGGGATTATTCTTAGATAATAGGCCGGGAAGGGGTTTATCCTCGATATCCCTTTCGAAACTAAAAGCCGGACGTTTTCATTCCGCTATATTAGATCGCAACTAGTGTTAAATTAAGTCTAGTTAACGGTTAAAGTCGATATTCGGTCGATACGGCTAGTAGGATTCCGTATACTAAAGAGCGTTAACTCTTAAAAAGAGTTAATCACGCTCGTCTTAAAAAGCAAGGGAAGAAAACGTTTATAGTACGGCTCGAAGGTCGCTTAGATAATCAATCTAACGGGCCTAGAATTTTATAGGTCCGGCGTATTTCCTGTATATTATAGGTTTAAAGGATCCGTCGAAGGGGTAAGGCTTGCCTTAAGACGTATAGAAGTTATAAGCAGTAGCTTATTTAAATCGGGCGTGTGATTTAGCCTAAAGCTCTTTAAGGATAGCTATAGGGAAGAGGTCGCGTATGGTCGGTTGTTTTACGTAAGCTTGTAGGAGCTTTCTTCCTAAGAAGGTGTCTATAGACATCCGCGGAAAAAATCGATCGTGCTACCGTAGCGACCCGCTTAGCAGCGGACGGGAAGCTAAGGTAAAGACTTACTATAATTAATCGTAGGCAACTATAGAAGCGAGGTTGCCGACGATAGATCGCTAGGAAGACCTTCTACTTATCGTAGTTTAGTACGACTCTAGAAGAGGTCCGTAAAGCGTGGCCTTTAATAACATAGTTAAAGGTAAAAATAAGAGGAGTCTAGCTATACTAGAATTACTACTATTTAATATATATATCCCTATGCAATAGAAATAGGATCTCTATAAGGGCAAACACGGACTAAATACCGGTCGTTTATAAGAATAAGCATAAGGTAAAACTAAATAATATAGGTAAATACCTAATTATAAAAAGCTTATCCCCTTTTCTTAGTCTAGGGAACCTATCGTCTAAATACTATAGTCCTTATATAGTGGAATTCTAATATCTTCTACGGCGGAATTCTAATATCTTCTATAGCGGAATTCTAATATCTTCTACGGTAGAATTCTAATGTCTTCTACGGTAGAATTCCAATGTCTTCTACGGTAGAATTCTAATGTCTTCTACGGTAGAATTCTAATATCTTCTACGGTGGAATTCTAATATCTTCTACGGTAGAATTCTAAATATCTTCTACGGTGGAATTCTAAATGTCTTTTAGGGTAGAATTCTAAACGTCTTCTACGGTAGAATTCTAAATGTCTTCTACGGTAGGATTCTAAATATCTTCTACGGTAGAATAAATAAGTAGTATCGCTAGTTGTATATAGCGTGCTTATAGAGGTGTTCTGCCTAGAATAGATGTCTAGGCAGATCCCGTAACAAGCATATTCCGAATTAGACGAGCATATTCCGAATTAGTTTAACGCTATACCTCTTAAGCGAACGGTAAGCGGAACGGTATAGACACCTCGAAAGCGAGGAAAGCAGATAGATAACATTTAGCCGATAGGCCCTTTAGTTATTGCTTGAGTCCTAGAGCTATCCGTAAATAGAGTATCGATTAAGGACGCCGTAGCGATAGCATAGGAAGAGATAAAGCTAAAGAAGACGCGCGGAGAGAAAACCACCTTATTAAAACGACTCCTCGTAGAGAAAAACATACGAAATGCCTTAAAGAAGTCGATATCCTTATTAAAGGAAGAAACCGAAGATTAACTATATTATTAATTATTTAAAGGACCTTTTAGAAGCATAAAAAAACCTATTATAGTAGAGTCTTAAGAAGATTACGCGAATATAAAGCGTATAACGCTAGCGGTTGTTAAATCTAAAACATTTTCGTCGTTTAGTAAAGACGAGAGAGATAAGGATATCGAGGCGAATACTAAAAGAGACACCGGCGAGAAGAGTATCGAACGCTAGGCAGTCGGGTTCTCGACATTTAGGTAATAGCAATTAAAAAGGGAAGAGAGGCTCTAAGGCTTAAACAGCCTATATAAAGAGATTAGAAGCTGCAAAAGGATGTAAAACACTAAGAATAATAGCTCTTGTCTTTTCCAATAAGGAGGGCTAACTAGTCTCTATATATAGGGAAATCCCTCGGACGAAAACAGCCGCGTAGACCTAAGGAAAAGAGGTAAAAGAAAGAGTCGGACGGAGTCGCCGGTCGAAAGCGCCGGTCGCAAACAATAAATCGCATCCGTACAATAAATAGTCATACAGTCAGCAAATAAATAAGCAGCCTAGTAGAAGACTAGTAAATTCCACGGTGAATTCTACGGTGGAAGCCGTGGCTATATAAAGAAATTCTACGGTGGAAGCCGTGGAAGAGAATTAGAATTCTACGGTGGAAGACCGTAGAAGAGAATTAGAATTCCACGGTAGAAGACCGTGGAAGGGAATTAGAATTCCACGGTAGAAGACTGTAGAAGGGAAGAGATTTTATAGGTAAAGTCCGTGTAAATAACCGTGAAATCACCGTAAAACTACGGTGAAATATAACCGAAGAAAAGTAGGTAAATACGCCTGTAGAAGTGCGGGGTAATACCCGTAGAAGCCCGTGGAATTCTATAGTAGAATCTAGGGAAGAACCGGGGATTTCCCGGTGGAAAGCAAATAGGGAAGACGGTAATATTAATAAAGAGGAATATCTAGAAAGGGATATCGCCTAAGAAAAAGGGCAAGAAGGCTATATATATAAAAAGTCGTAGGGCGAAAAGGTGCTATATTACTAAGCTATACTATATTAAGTGCCTTAATAGCAGTATATAAGGGTTTAGCGATAATAAGGACGATACTAAAATAGCAAAACTATATTATATATAAGAGGATGTATAATTAAGCAAATATATTTAATATAACTTACGCAATAACCTCTATAAATCGGTAAGCTCCTTATTCCTTATTAAGTCGGGATATAGTTACTAATAAAATTATAAGTGCCGGCAATAATGTCTAGAGATATAGCTAATCTATATGCTATTTAGACGAAGATAGCTAAGTTATAGACTACTTAGGACGAGATAGAGAAAAATAAGATAAAGTCAATCTTTTACTAAGTTTATACGTCGTTTATAGCCGTAATAACGGCCTACCGAGAGGAATAAAAGGTATTAAGTGCTAAACGTTTATATATAAAACGTCGTCTTAAATACCGGTAGGTATCGATAAAGCGACGGAAAGCTATACGCGAGAATAAGGACTAAAAGCTTCGTCTAGTGATTAGTAACGTAGGTTTTACCTTATAGCGGGTAGGACGAGAATATATATACGATAATTTATACGAAATAATCGAGGAAAGCGGTCGCTAAGGAAGGGGGGAGTAGTTAAAACGTCTCCCTATTATTATAGAGTTTACTAGCGAAATAGAAGTAAGAGACTTCTACCGTATAGATATTAAGGAATAACGATAAAGTAGCGGTAGAGTAGTAAGAGAAAAGTTAAAGTAAGCTAAAAAGAAGTTATTTCGTAATACGTAATTTCCGCCGTTTCTTTAGCCGTATCTTTAGGTATTCGTTAATAAGTTCTTAGGCATTCGCTATATTGTCTTAAGCAACCTACTCGTTGTATTCGGCTAGCTAACCTTCCTATTTTACTAAATAGTAGGTAACGCCTTTCTTCTTCTTATAGTCCTTAATTTACTAGACCGACTATTCTCCTTCGGCATCGTCGAGGTTAAGCATCGGCAGTAATTCGCTAAGGTGTTAGTTAGTAGCCCGTTCTACCTACGGCTTAAGAAGACTAATATAAAATATATTATAAAGCCGGTCGTATTTCTCTAGTAGGGCTAGGCGGTACGCCTGCTTGCTAATAGCTTAAAGGACCTTAAAAGGTCTAATATATTTAGGTAATAACTTCCTTCTTTAGTCCTTAAGGCGTAAGTTCTTCGTAGAGAGTCCTACTAGGTCCTTAACCTTAAGGGTAAGTAGCTTATAATAGAGGTTATAGAATTTCTTTTACGACTTAATAGCTTATCGCTAATAAGTCTCTAGCTTTTTCCTTAAGTCTACTAATTTACTAATACAAGCTCTCGCTTTAGGCACTCCCTTACTAATAGCATCGTCTATAAGGTAGATATAGTAGTCTAGTTAATATCCGAATAATGCCTTATTAAGCGAAAAGCCTATAGTTATATTCTTTGTATTATTATAAGCGAACTAAGCCTCTCGTAGTAGTTTAGGCTAGTTATTCTATTCGGCATTTATATAATACCGAAGGTAGTATTATAGTATCTAATTTACCTATTCGGTCTAACCGTCGGTTTATAGGTAAAAGGCTATCGATAACCTACGTTTTATCCGTAATATATAATAGAGGTCTAACTAAAACTTACTAGTAAATAGAGATCCTCTATCGGAAATAATGCCTTTCGGTACTCTATAGATAAGCTTAATCTTATAATAAAAAGCCTTAGCTAATTTAAGCGCTATTATTGTGTTAAAGACCGCGAGAAATACGCTATACTTAGTGTATTAGTTAACGATTATTAGTATTGCGTTAACTTCTCTATTATCGAACTATAACTTTAGAAAACCGGTAGTAAAGTCTATAGAGACTTCTTCCTAAGGTCTTATAGGAATAGGCAGCGACTTAAGGGCGCCGTATAGGCAATACCGCTTAAGGATAGCGCCTTAATAGATATAATATAAACGCATATAGCTATTTATATTACGAGCTATTCCTTCCTAAAAGAATTTCCGGGATAGGAGGTCTTTCGTATAGGCTATTCCGAAGTATCCCGTAAGGGGATCGTCGTAATAAAGCTAAATAAGCTCTTGCCTTAAGGCAACCTCTACGGGTACTAGGATTTTTCCCGAATGTAAAATAAGTCTATCTAGGCTTAATAACTAAGGACTTACCATTTCTTTTAGGGTACTTTCGGCCTATACTCGCTATATAGTCTACGGATCTTCCGCTTAAGTCCTCTTAAAGAGCTTAAAAGGGGGCTCGGAGATATTGCTTTTATAAACCCTTTTACAACGAGCTACTAACCTAGCTAATTGTCTTTAATACCGTTGTTTATAACTAACGATATCTTTAACTTAGGTAGCTAACTTAGCGGGACTTAATCCTAAATGCTAAGCGATCGAATCTTAGAGAGCTTATGTATTTTCGTTACGTAAAGATATCTTATTAAGCTTAGAGATAGTAGAGACCTAAGAACTCGTCTTAAGGTCGCTCTTTATAGAATCTATAGCTATATATACCTACCGAATAACTGCTAACTTCTATTATAGTTCTAAGAGTAGCTTTATAGACGGTAAGGCTTCGCCTATAAATTCTAGCTTCCTTAATAAAGCATCGGCAGGATTTAATTTACTAGCTTAGTATTTAATTATAAAATCGAAAGGAGCTAGGTATATATACTAACGTGCTTATCTTCTATTAAAGGATACTTACTTTATAAAGCCTTAAAGGTTTTAGTAATCTAATAAAACTTTAATAGTATTCGCCGCCCCTTTAACGTAGTATCGCTAGTGTTTAAATAACTTAACGATAGTAAATATCTCTTAATTAAAGGTGCTATAGTTAAGCTTAAGGCTAATAAACTTCCGTAACTAGAAAGCAATCGGATAATAGTAGCCTTTATTATCGGGCTATAAAAGAATGCTAGCTATTGCGAAAATTAAGGCATTAGTCTTAATGCGAATCGGTCTTTAAGGGTCGAAGTATTAGAGAAGTAGCGCTATTATAAAGGCGTTCTTTACGGCGTAAAACGCTATTAATTCGCTAGTATTTAGCTATACTCGTCTAGGCTTTCTTCCTTTAACGCTCCCCTTTAATAACGCAGTAAGAAGGGCAATAATACTAGAGTATCCTAAAATAAATCGTCGGTAATAATTTATAAAACCGAGAAAAACTTAAATATTATAGAAAAAACGAGGTTCTTCTTAATTTATAATAGCCTTAACGCGGGCTAAGTCTATTATAACTCCGTTAATAAATAGGATAAATCCTAAAAACTCTAAAGACTGCTTATAGAAAGTGCACTTCGATAAATTAGCGAATAGCTCGGTGTTCTTTAATCGTTCGAGGACTTATCGTAAGTATTCTATATACTCCTCGTAGGTCTTAGATAAGATTAAAATATTATTAAGGTAGACGACGTAAATAGTATCTATAAGGCCTTTAAAAGCTTAGTTAATATATAACTAAAATATAGTAAGGGCGTTAGTTAATCTAAATAGTAATACTAAATACTTATAGTAACCGTAGCGAGTACGAAAGGCTGTTTTCTACTTATCCCCTCCCTTAATCCGGATGCGTTAGTATACGTTTTTTAGGTTAATCTTCGAAAAATACTTAGCCCTTTAACAACGGTCTATAATCTCCGAAATAAGGGGGAGTAGGTAGCGATTCTTATCGGTAATGCTATTAACCCCCTAGTAGTCTATATAAAGGCGTAACGTGCGATCTTTCTTAGGTATAAAAAGGATAAGAGCCCCGGCCGAACTCTTAGATTTCCGAATAATGCTACGCTTAAGGGACTAATCTAACTACTCCTTTAAAACCTAAAGTTCGGATTAAGAAAGAGGGTAGATAGGTCTAAAAGGCGGCTTAGAGTCGGGCAATAGGTTAATCGCATAATCGGTGCCTTTCTTTCTTAGCAATAAATCGGCCTTATGCTTAGAAAATACGTCTTTAAAGTCTAAAAGAGTCGCCGGTATTTCCTCCCCTATTCGCTTAGGGTTCGCCGAGTTATTATCTTTATCGGGAAATAGTATAAAATTTAGGTCTAGTATAACTATATAGACCTATGCCTTATTCCGACACTTATATAAAAATTTCTACGGTTAGCGTAATAATACCTTAGAAAGTTAGTGTTTAAACTATTAAACGCGCTTAAAAGGAACGAGATAAATATATTCTTAAGAAAGTACGGGTATACTAAGTAAAACTAGTGCGTTATCGGGTTTTAATCCGTTATCGATGCTAATATAAAGGCGAATAACTATCTTTTCCCTATAGCGATTGTCTTAGAGTTAGATAGAAACTTCTAAAACTCTATATCGTTTTATAAGCGTATTCCCGACTATATTTAATCTAAGGGTTAATAAAGAAAGCTATCGTAGCCTTTATTTTCGAGTAAAATTTATATCTACTAAGTCTACTTTACTACCGTAATCGAGATTAACGATAATTTTATAAGGTATTCGCCTTAGTAGCTTTCTAATAGCACGTAGTCTTTTAACTACCTCTACTTATAGCTTAGTCGAAGGAGAGGCATTTACTTTAACTTTTAGGCGTTTGCCTCCTTCTTTATCGTCTTTAAATCGGCTACGGCTCGGTTAGCTTTCGCTATCGCCTAGCAATCGGCTTATATATAGCCTAGTTTCTTATAATACTAATAAATAACTATGCCGGATTAGCTTTCGCCGTTTCTATACGAATTTCCTCCCCGGTTATTACTACGGCTATTCCTACTATATCTATTCCTACCGTTACGACTATTAAGACTATTTCCTCGGCTATGCCTACGACCGTTGCTACGACCGTTTTTACGGCTATTCGAGGTCGATCTAGCGGCGTCGGAATCTTAATAGTTATTAGTAGATCTATTTCAGCCTTTACGTCGGCGATAGCCTATCGAACGGGAGCCTCTTACCCCTTAAGTTAAGGTCGATTAATCGTTAGTTAGCTTTATAGGGCGTTTCTTATTTCCTAAAGCATCTTAGAAGCGTTAAGCGAGTTAGACTATCTCCTTACGAGTGTTATCCTAAATAGACGCTAAATAAAGGGAGATTTAGTCTTAAAGATCGGGACGTAACTTCGTAAAAAAGGAAAGTATACGAGTTTTTTCTAGCGGACGTTTTAGGTATTACTTAAGGGAATCTAAATAAAGACTAAAATCGAGGGGGGACTAACCCTCTCGTTAGCGTGCTTCCTATAGTTACGTAGCTAAGAGAGTCTTACGATTAGCAGTATCTTTAATTAAAATTAAAGTCTAATTACGAAAATTATCTTAGTTAGTACGAAGCAATTCCCTCTCTATAAGGAGCTTTTCGTCGAGGTATTGCCTCTATCTCGCCTTATAGTCTATATATATATAGTTAAAGGCATATAAGATTTTATTCTTATTATACTTAAAACGACGTAAGGCAGCGATAAAGGCATCCTTAAGATCGCTAATCTAATCGAGACGTTTTTAAGGGTTAGTCGGTTATAATAACTAAGGAATATTTTTTATTTTAATTTCCTTACTATAACTCTCCCTCGATTCGGTTAACTATCGGCGACGTTTATATAAGTCCTTGCTAAATAAGTCACCCTACTGCGAAAATTCCTCTCGAAGTTCCGTAATCCTATCTCTTAATCTTTTCTCCTCCTTTAGCTCTACGGCTCTTGCTTAAAGGGCTATAAGGACATCTATACGCAGAGGGGTAGGTCGTAAAGGGCCGGCTTACGTTTAACTTCGCGAAGGGATAGATCGGGCCCCTTTAGGCAGCGAAAAAATTAGTAATAGCGTCTTAAGACGCTCGTTATAGCCCTTATATAAGTTAATATATTTATCTTCTAATATTAGTTCCGTTATATAAGGTAACGGCGATAGGCTAGCGACTCGATAGCTAGTATAACTTATTCGGCCTACGCGGCCTATACGTCCGGACACACGCTTACCGCGCGGCGCTATCGCTCTTAGGTAACTAAAAAAGAAAAGCTTTAGAACTTATAAAAAGATAGACTTAAGGTACGTTTAGGAAGGTAGGAACGATAGTTAAAAGTACGAATAATCCTTTATTATAGTACGGTTGCCCTCTCGTAGTAAGACTAAAGCTTGCCCTTCTTCTAAGATATATCGGGGCCTTAGGGATATACCCTTAGGACTCGAGAGGGGTTATCGGGGACTAGTTAGCGACTAATGGCCGAATAGTCCCTAAGCTAAAATACATTATCTATCGTGTATATATCCTTATCTCCCGGCTCTATAGTTGCGCGGGTAGCTGCGTTATATAATTAAAGACTTAGCCTTTCTTCGTAAGTATATTAGAGTTAACCTCGGTCTAAGACTTTATCTCTTTATAACTTTAAAGATGCGATCGCTCCGCCTCCTTAAATTAAAGGCCGAGTAGGTAATATTTAAGCTGCCTATAGTACGTTATTATAGCTAGAAGGTCTCGACGATATACCTGCCGTTTTAGGATTAAGCGGTCGAGGTAAGCCTTATCTTTAAACCGTAGTGTTTTAGTGTTTTTCGAGATTAGTACGGCTTAAGTGCCTGCTATAAATGCAGAGTGCTAATAGGCGAGTTTTCCTTCCTATAGAAGGGTTAACTCCTTATTTATAGGCTATAGAGGGGTTAACTCTTAATTATATAAACGTGCTAAAGAGAGGTTTGCTCTTTATTTATATAGTATTGCCGAGGATAGGTTTACTCTTTATTTATACGGCATAGGTGCTACGGAGGGATTTATTCCTCGTGTATATAGACTTACCGAGGAGGGGTTTACTCTTTATTTATACGGCTTAGGTGCTACGGAGGGGTTTATTCCTCGTAAGTATAGACTTACCGAGGAGGGGTTTGCTTTTTATTTATACGGCTTAGGTGCTACGGAGGGGTTTATTCCTCGTGAGTATAGACTTATATTTGCCTAAAAGGCTGCTCGAGATATATTAAGATGCTTGCTCTATAGCTTTATAGTCTAGTTAGCGAGATATAATTAGATTATAGCTATAAATAAGGCCGCTAGGGGACTGCTTAAAGGAGTAAGGAGAGGCTTAAATCGAGCTTTTATATACTGCTTTATGTTTTCCCGGTCGTTTTTAAGCGCTATTGCGTAGTCTATATCGTAGTTTACCTCGCGTTCGGGGTTTATATCTTAGTTTAACTTACGTTCGGGGTTTATATCTTAGTAGACGAGGATATCGTTAGAAACTTAATTATCGAGAACTTATAGTATATTAAGTTAATTATTGTCGGGAAGAGTAATATTCCTTAGGGCTAGGGCTAGCTCCTTAAGGTCGTACTCCTTAACGCTCTCGGTAAGGTTCTCGAATATTCTATCGAAAATCTCTTACTTATCGAATATAATATCTCGAGTAGTAATAACCTTCCCTTCTATAAAAACCTAGATTCGGTAGATATTAGAAGATATATATCCTACTAAGAAGCCTATTTAGGCTTATAGGTCGAGCTTCTTAAGGCGTTGTTTCTTTTCTTAGGCCGTAGTTATTATTATAAACGCTTTATACCCGTAGGCACGAAGATGCTATTACGCTAGCTTTCTCCTAGTTAGCTTCTCGTAAAGGGATTCCTACTTATAGCTGTATTTTAGCATACGATTATAAAGATATATAGCGGACTTATAAATCTCTCGCTAAAGCTAGGTTAAGAGCTTTCCTCGCATCGCTTTAGACTTATCCTTAATTATACCCCTTAAGCGCTCGGCGCCGCTATTTTAATCTTATGTATATAAGGCTGAAGGCTCGATTTTAAAGAGCCTTGCCTTAAGGAATGCTTTTACTACTAGCTTCTAAGTAGTAATTTCGTTATTATACTTAATAATCTTATTGTAAAACTAGTACTAGTGCTTTAAGTAGTCAAGGCCGGACTTAAGGGCCGCAATAATCGTTTCTACGAGGCGGTCTTAAAGGTAGTAATCCTATATAAAGCCGCTCGCTCTATCGGTTAAAAGTATTAGCGAGTTATAGCCCTTATTATCTAGCACGAAGTTATAAAAGTCTATCGTAATTCTCTCGCTTATAATACCGTTATCTTAAAGGGCTTATCGTATTATCTATTTTACTTTCGCGGTGCTATAGTTATCGCACTATACTATTAAGATGCCTTTAATCTTAATACCTTTAGGGTAGTTAACGAGGTATTCTAAGGCTCGTAGTCCTAGATACCCTATTCGGAGATGCTAAAGTTTAGTAGTAGCCTTTTATAGCGTCCGTTTAGTATAGCTATTAAACTTATTTCGGCGGTTGTAAAATGCCCGCCTTATTATATAGTAGGGGATATACTTAAGAACAAACTAGCCGTAGTGTTATTTAATATAACAACGATAGTATCGTCGGCCGAACGGAGCGCTAATAGCATATAGGGTCGTTCGTCTTACTATAGTCCCTATTGCTTTAATAGCCTATAAGAGATTAGATTATATATAAAGTTCTTATAGAAAGCAACGTTAAGTAAGCGTAGTATTTACGGTTTAATCGATAGGGTTTATAGGCGGATATTAACTTTACCGTAGCTAAGGATAGGCACTTTTTCGGCGCCTGCCTAAAGGAAATCTCTCTTATTCGCTATTCTAAAGTTCTTAAACCGGAAAATCTCATTAAAGATATAGAGGGTTATACTATAATCTAGGATTAAAGAGTAATAAAAAGGGTAAACGTCGACGTTAAAAGACATATCGACTAAAGGGGCGAGGAATAAAGCCGAAGGGCATCTTCCTTTCTCCCGCACGAGTTAATCCGTCTTATTATTATTCTTAGTTCCCTTCTTGCCTCGTTGTCTCTAGACTTATCTTACGACCTCGGGTTCCTTTATATTCTTAGCGATAGTATCCTTTCTTCCCTTAGGCTATTAGTTAGGTGCCCTATCGGGGTTAACTTCCTAGCAATTCTCTAGAGTATAACCTTTTATAGAGTAGAGCCTATACTTAGTAATGCCTTTCTTATCTATGTCTATAGGTAGCAATCTCTTTTTGTTATTTATCTAGCTGCTGCTTCCTTTCTCGTTATCTTATCCTACGTCTTGCCTTATATAAGAAGGGCCGAAGGAGCCTTTCTTAGTATAAGATAGTTAAGCAGGCAGCTAGTCTATAAATATAGTGAATTCGTTAGTTATAGAGTAGATATCGAAATCCTTCTGCTTCTATAAGTATAAGAGGTAGAAGGAATTAACCTAGGTAGGATAATAAGGATAGATAAAAGCGAGAAAGTTAGCAATATAAATACTCTTATAAGTAGCTTTAGGAAGTTCTTCCTAAATCCCTTTATATATAATCTTCTTCTAGCTCTTAAGCTAAAGGTGCTAGTTCTTTAGCTAACTTAAGGAGGGCTTAACCACCGTTTTATAGCGAACCTAAAGGGCCTAATAGATATCTTCCGGCTAGCCCTTTGCCTACTTCTTAAGCGTAGCGTACTAGTCCTTAAGGTCTTTATCGGGCTTATAATAGGTCTAAAAAAGGTAGTCGGAGATTATCGAGGCGATCTAAGTGCGGAGCTCTTTAATATCCTTCTTTTAACTCTCTTATTTCTTCTCCTTATATAGAAACATCTACTATTGTTAGGTGTCTTAAGGAGGTTAGCGTCCTTATTAGACTATTTCTTCGTCTATTATACGAGAGCGAGATCCCTTTAGAGAGTCGTCTTCGATAGGCATATCCGGAATAAGAAGGAGCCTTTCGGTGCTAAAGACCTAGTCCTATAGGTTGCTATCGAGGACCTACGCCTTAAACTTATTATCCTAAATAGACTGGTTAGCGTTTTCGATAAGGATAACTTCGGTATTCTTCTTAGTAGATATAGTGATTATTTTTGCCTAAAGAGAGCCTATTTTTAGTATTTTATATCGTATTTTCAATAGATTAAAGGCTAAGACTCTTAATTATTAAATTATAGATCTACGGCTCGGACTAAATAGGCGTTATAATAGGTCTAGATACTAGGGGGGACTAAAAGTCCGTCCTTTAACCCCCTCCTTCTAAGAGGGGGGGGACAGCGACTCGCAAGAAGCCTAGCGACTTATAAGAAAAAAAGATACCTAGAATTAGTATAAGCGACTAACGTAAATAGAAGTATCCTCTTTTAAATATAAGTCCCGTATACTACGGTACTAAGCCCGCTTATAGTAATAGTAATAATATAATACTAACGCTAACGCCGCGCGACGATAACTTACGCGATATCGTAAAATCTAATATCTCGAGCTATATACGCTAATTGAGTTCTAATAGAACCGAAATCGAAGCTATATCTACTCCTACCCTTTAGCTATCTGCCGTTTAGAAATAGGTCGATCCGGAGTCTAATTTGCCTACCTTTAAACGCAATACGCCTTATAACCTTAAGAGTCGAACGGTCGCTAGCGTCGAGCTTTATAATAAAGGATTCTACCGGTCGATAGCGGCTACGGCATAAGCACTTAATGTGCCGTATGCGCGACTCTATAATCGCGCTTAAGGGCACCTACTAGTCACGTAGAATAGCGGTAAGAATAAGCTTTTCTTACTAGCAGAAGAGCGAGAGATTATCTGCTAGTCCTACCGCCGAATTACATAAAGGCATTATATTACTTATTATACCTTACGATAACACGCTAACGCTATCCTTAGGATTAAGCGAAAAACATTATAGCTAAGGGCATTAGGGAAAAGGCTAAGGGCATTAAGAACCTAGGCTAAACGCTTTATAAAGAGGTTTAAATATATTTTCTACGTTAAAAAAGCAGTATTATAGGACGCTAAGCGGAAGGCAATATAAGATCGGGTCTATATTAAAGCTTTCTTCCGTAGCTAGCGAGACTTTTTATAAAGACGTAATATCCGGCCGGATAATACCTAGAACTTTAACGAGACTAGCTTTATAGTTAGGTATCTTAATAAAGGGATATTTATATAGACCTTTAACGAGATTAAGAACCTAATTCTTATAGATTCTTATAATATAGTATCTATTATAGCCGTTAAGGCTATATCTACGTTAAAGGTCTTTATTCCTTTATTTTTAATCCTTCCTAGCGTTAATATCCCTTTCGCATAGACTAATAACGGAATTAATAACGAGATAGTCTTTATAATAAGCTTAAAGGGGTATATTAATAATATTATCGCTATTAAATAGATTACTTATTTTAAGCGGAACACACGGCCTTAAAACCTAATGGAAATTAAGGCTCTTTTTATAAACGGCTACGAGAGCTATTTTACTTCTAAGATCGTCTAATTTTATAAAGAATATAGGATCTAGCTTTTCCCTTTACCGCCGCACCTTATATATATACTTTAGCCTCTCGATATAGGTGTATTCCGCTTATATAAGCACTAGCATTAAGAAGTTTTATACCGGGAAGTTACGGACGGCTTTACTAACTTTAGTAAGACTGACTTTCTCTTTTACCTCTAAGAGGTCTAGAACCGTACCTTTAAGAAGGCTACGATTATTTCTACTTAAGAGAAATATAGCCTCTTTCTATACGACCTTACTCTCGTCTTAGATAAGCTATAAGATGCGTTATCCTCGCTTTTATATACTATTATAGAAAGAGGCCTTTTTAGCTATATTTCTAATAGGCTATATATAACGTCTAACGAGGCTAAAGACTTATCTAATAAGGCTAAAGATAGTAATAAAGAAAGCGACGAAGACGATAAGTCTGCCTTTAAAACGCCCCCTTTACCGCCTTTACCGCTACGACTATAAATACTAGTTGTAAGACCTTAGGTTAATTAAGGGACTATATAGACGCTTAGGCTTAACCTTAGTATCGAACGCTAGGCAGTCGGGTTCTCGACATTTAGATGATAGTAATTAAAAAGGGAAGAGAGGCTCTAAGGCTTAAACAGCCTACATAGAGGGATTAAAAGCTGTAAAAGGATGTGAAACACTAAGAATAATAGCTCTTTTTCTTATCTAGTAGGGAGGCTAACTATTCTCTATATATAGGAAAAATCCTCGGACGAAATCAGCCGCGTAGACCTAAGGAAAAACAGGTAACGTAAATAATCGGACGGAAGGATCGGTAGGAAAAGCAATAGATCGTGCCGTACGATAAATAATTCATACAGTCAGCAAATAAATAAGCAGCCTAGTAGAAGACTAGTGAATTCTACGGTAGAAGCCGTAACTATATAAAGGAATTCTACGGTAGAAGCCGTAGAAGGGAATTAGAATTCTACGGTAGAAGACTATAGAAGGGAAGAGATTTTATAGGTAAAGACCGTATAAATAACCGTGAAATCACTATAAAATTACGGTAAAATATAACCGAAGAAAAGTAGGTAAATACGCCCGTAGAAGTATAGGGTAAATAACCGTAGAAGCCCGTAGAATTCTATAGTAGAATCTAGGGAAGAACCGGGGATTTCCCGCTAGAAAGCAATAGGGGAAGACGGTAATGTTAATATACCCCTTTAGCTAGAAGGGAATAACTTCCAGCTAGTTAAAATCATTATCGACTTCTTCTTAGATCCTTAAAGAAATATCCGTAAGTCGAAGCTAGCGAAGGAACGTTTAGAAACGTTATCGTAGAAGTAACTTAATTAATCTATCCGTAACTATCTAGTTAGAAGGGATATATTTAATATTAAAAGTATTACGTAAGAATTTCTATCGGGCCTAGCAGTTGTAAATTTTAACGTGCTTTAAAGCGGTCTAAATCTTTAGAATCTCGGCGGAAACTAGGCGGATTATCTAAGTGTTATTATACTAAATAGTAGGAATAGGCATATCTAGCTATAAAGAAATATCGTTAAATAAACGAAGAATAGAAATTAGCTCTTTCGCGGTAGAAGAGACTATAAGAAGTTCGGCCTCGGTAGAGGAAGTAGTAACCGTAGATTGTTTTTAGGCACTCTATACGATTAGACCGTTAAATAGGCTAATAAAATAGCCCTTAGAAGAATAACGCGTATCTAGGTCGTCGGCGTAAGCGGCATTAGAAGCTATAACGAGTTCTTGCTCGTCTATATCCGAAAACTTAATCGTAAGGAAACGCGATTCGTATAAGTAAGTCACTAAGCTTTCTATAAGCCTAATATAGAGCGCAGACGGGTTCTATATATGCTTTACTAAAGAATTCGACGATTTTACGGCGTTAAGCCGGGTGGAAATAGTCGCGTAATTGTAAGAACCGGCTAAAGACTAAAAGTAGTAGATTTAATTATCCGTAGCCTATCCCTAGTGTTTCCTTAGCTTCTCGGAAAGTAAGAACGGGCAAAGGGTTAAAATAGGCCGTAAAACCGTAGAAGTAGGGATTAAACTAAACTTAAAAGCAATCTTATCTAAGTAAACGTCCTAGTATAATTATAGCTTTCGCTACTTACGGTCTTAGATAATCTTTATCCTAAGGAAATAGGTAAGCTCTCCGCGGTCGGTGACTATATACTTCTTCTTAAAGCGACGGATAAAATTATTAATAGCCTTATAGTACTCCTTACGGAAAAGGATAATAATATTATCTATAAAAAAGAATATAATAATGCTACTCGTAGTAGATATAAAAATATAAGGATCTTCCGCACTTTACTAAAGGCCTAGTTCGGTAAGAGACCTAGATAATTCCTATTGCTAAAGAAGCAGCGAACGGCGAAGCCTATATAAAGCCTTTATTAACTAAATTATAAAACTAAATACCTTAAATTCGTCTAAGAAGTAGATATATACTTCTTTATCTAAATCGGCATTCGTAAAGGCGTTAACTACGTTAAGTAAGCGGGTTTCTATGCTAAATTTAGCGGTAGTAGTAATTATAATACGAAAATTTCGCGCTATAAGCGTCGCGGCGTAAGTTTTCTTTCGGCTAAACGGCTAAAGATCTCCTCGTATATAAAGGCGAGACTTAAACTTCCTAAGGTAGCCGTGCTTATTAAACTTATAATCGAATGCCTATATTAATAGAAGAGGACGCATAAGTGCGTTCGCTCTTAGAGTAAGCGAAGAAAAGAAGGTCTTCCGCTATTTTAAAGAGTCCTATTTAACCTTTCTAGCGGCTTTAAACTTAGGTCTATACGGATGCGTCTTAAGATTAGACTAAAACCTTAAAAGCGCGGGTAAATCCTATTTATATATCTTCCTAGGTTTAAGAGGAGTAGCGAATATAGCTATAAAAGCGGTGCTATTAGCCGGTAAATACCTAACGTAGGCGAAAGCGGGATATCGACCTAAAAAACGGTTTAA
The DNA here is from genome assembly GCA_012934285.1 of Ophiocordyceps sinensis. Classification (NCBI taxonomy): domain Eukaryota; kingdom Fungi; phylum Ascomycota; class Sordariomycetes; order Hypocreales; family Ophiocordycipitaceae; genus Ophiocordyceps; species Ophiocordyceps sinensis. The sequence continues at coordinate 3,466,866 of JAAVMX010000006.1, read as the reverse complement.
ACGAGTAGGGCGTAAATCCCTTATAAATCTCGTCGTCCGTAGGCTATCTATAGGAATAGTATTATCGTAATCTATAGACCGAGAAGTAGCTTAAGGCAACTATACCTTAAGTCGGTCTATTAGTTCTATAGTTATAGTTAGTAAAAGAGTAGAAATATCGGGTTAGAAATCCTATATATTCTTAAAAATATCCTCCGGCGGTTCTAGGGTTTAGTTAGGAGTCGGGAGTTAAGGATTGCTATCGGCTAAAACGTCTACTAGAGTAAAATGCTTATTAAGAAGCACTATTAGCGTTAATTAGAATTCTGCCTTATCTTACTCCTCTTCCTATATAATATATAGTAGAAATGCCGGTAATAATACCTATATTAGCGGTTCGGATGCCTTAGACGCGGTGAAAAACTAGGTCTTATTAAACGTTATATTATAAACTTAACGAACCTCCCGTCTCTATAGGATCTATATACGAAAAATATTAGTAGAATTATACCCGACTAAGTAACTAACCTCTATATAAGGTTCTTACTTAAGATCGCGTTTCTATATATTAGTTAGGGCCTTAGTAGTTAGTAGGTAGGCTTTATAGCTAAAAGCTCGAAGATAATTAAATCGTAATAGTTAAGGAAAGAGAAATACCGGTATATTCCGGTCGTAATCCCTTAACTAATCGTAAAGGATCTCTATTAGGGAAATCTACTTCGATAGAAATAACGTAGAGGAAGCTGCCTATCGGGCTAGAATCCGATTGTATAAATATACTATAGTTTTCTACGTTTCTATCTATAAATGCTTAGGCAAATTTGCTTTAATCCTTATAGATCGAGCTTTTATAGATACTACCCCTTTAGCTCGTTTAGCAGCGCCGTTTTAAGCGAGTGTATAGGGTATAGTAGGCTTATTATAAATGCCCTACTAGTTAATAAAGTCCTAAAAATCCCGTTAAAGGGCTCGGTCGTTATCTCGATAGATTATACCGATAGAAAGTAAGAACTATTAGGAAATATACCGACCTAGGCTCTTAAAGCATAAAATCAGCTCGTCTATAAAGGCGTTTAGAAGAGTATATAGAAAAATAAGCTTTATATAGTTATCCTTAATAAGAAATATAACGTTCTTATTGTTATAACTCTTATATATAGAAAAGATATCGTAAAACACCTTAGAAAAGGGAAACGTCGCCTTAGAAAGCGGCGGTTCGCGGTTGATAATCCGTTTAGCCTACGTAAGTTTATAAGACTTCTAGGAGATTATCTTATTAAAGGTTACCGACTATAGTATTCCGAGAGCTTTCGAAAGCGCCTTATTATTCGGATATCTAAGTCGTTAGTGCTAAAGAGAAAGTTCCTCTATACTTATTAGTATAAACTCCGGTATAATAACTAAAAAAGGTGCTATAACCGGCTTTCTACGGTATAATCTATAGATAGAACGGAAGCAATAGTTAGAATAGTTAGAAGCGTAGTAGAAGGCGTTAATAGGTTATACTTAATGATATACTAGTTGTAAATTAGCTTTATTATATAAATAGTGCGTGTTAAAGAAGAGATCTATTTAGTCTACGGGTTCTACGAAAGATTCGCTTTATAAAGAAGACGAAGTAAATAAAAGGACGTATAAAAGGACGGAATATATACTACCTAACTAAGCTAAAAAGTGCCTATCGAAATACGTATAAACACCGTGCCTATCCCGAGAATAAAGGTGCTTCTACTGCCTACGAGTACGTACTTAAAAGAAGGCTAGAAGTTATAGAAACGCTCCCTATTATTATAAATATATCTATTAGACCCTAAATCTATTATAAAAGAATCCCTTAACGGGTATTCTATAGTAGTCTATAAAATAACTAGTAGTAAAAAGGTCGTAAGAACGTTAGCGGCAGCCGTAGCTTATACCGTCTTTATCTTAGTCGTATTATTCTTCCGCTACTCCTTATCGCGAAGAAGTGCCGCGTTAACTTTAGCCTTATTAGCCGGAACCTTAAGGTAGTCGTCTATAGTCTTTTAGACGTCTTTATTAGGTTTCTATAATAGAAGTCGAACGGAAGGGTTAAAGTAATAACACTATCGGAAATAGTATCGTTCTCCGTAAATATACGGCGGACTATCCTTTTTCTTGCCTTTATCCTTATCTAAGGACGTAGCTGCTAAAGTGGTTGCCGATATATTAATAGATTCCGCGGCTAGGGACTTTATTCCCTAGCCTTAGAACTTCGCAAAAGCGTTAGTCTTTAGCGCTTTAGTCGTAGCCTTTAAGGCCTACGAGCGCTCGAAAAGTTTAGATATCTTAAATCCGTTAGGGAAAGATTATTCTTAGCCTAGCTTATTTAGGCGGGTATCTTCCTCTACCTTATTTATCTAGTATTCCGCAAAAGGGCTAGAAATAGGCTAAATAGCCTTAAGAAAAAGCTATATAGCCTAGAGACCTTCCGATTCCGGTAACTTAATTCGCCGGGCGTCGGTAAGGGCCTTCTGCTAGTTAGAAATCTATATCGTAATATCCGTCCGGTCTAATAACTTTAAAATAGTATAAAACTACGTAAGAATAGTCTTCTATTACGTCTACGAAGTTAGCTTTATACGCCGCTATAGTAAAGCTAATTCCTTAGAAACTTCGTATTTATTAGTAATTGTTAAGTAGTAGTTCCCGATATTCTAAACAATAAACTACTAAATTAACGTAAGAGATTTCTATTAGTCCTTATAGGCTTAAAGCAATATACGATACTAGGAAAAGAGAAACTTAAACCTCTTAAGTTCTTCTATAGATAAACTAGCAATATTAGCAACGGTCGCGTTAACTATTCTAGCTATTAGTTCTATAAGAAAAGGCAATAAAGGTTTATAAAGTTTAAGCGTAATAGAAGGATCGATTTTCTCCTAAATCCCTTAGGCGAGTGCGTATTTCTAAATCGTTAAGATCTATCGGTCTTAGTCCGCTAGTCTATTTAAAATAGTCTTTAAAGTAATATCGGCTAGAATAGATATAATAACGTAGGTAAAAGTATAGTAAAATCACCGGAAAAGGGGTAGTTAGATATATAATATAGTAAATAAACCGTAAAAACTAAACTAAGTGCGGGAAAACACTAATAGAATAGGATAAACGTGCTAACTAGTCCTCCGTAAGTCGATTCGCTAGATTAAATAACGCTCCTTAAAAAATTATATTAGTCCTCCGCGAGTCGATTCGCTAGATGTAAAGGCAAAGGCTTTACTACCGTAAGTTATAGCGTTAGCAGGCTAAAGATATAAGCCGTTAGAACTCTCTATGCGTAGAGAAGTTCGTCCGGGCTTATAACTATCGAACGCTAGGCAGTCGGGTTCTCGACATTTAGGTAATAGCAATCAAAAAGGGAAGAGAGGCTCTAAGGCTTAAACAGCCTATATAGAGGGATTAAAAGCTATAAAAGGATATAAAACACTAAGAATAATAGCTCTTCTTTTTATCTAGTAGGGAGGCTAACTGGTCTCTATATATAGGAAAAATCCTCGGACGAAATCAGCCGCGTAGACCTAAGGAAAAATAGGTAACGTAAATAATCGGACGGAAGGATCGGTAGGAAAAGCAATAGATCGTGCCGTACGATAAATAAGTTATATAGTTAGCAAATAAATAAGCAGCCTAGTAGAAGACTAGTGAATTCTACGGTAGAAGCCGTAACTATATAAAGGAATTCTACGGTAGAAGCCGTAGAAGGGAATTAGAATTCTACGGTAGAAGACCGTAGAAGGGAAGAGATTTTATAGGTAAAGACCGTATAAATAACCGTAAAATCACCGTAAAATCACGGTAAAATATAACCGAAGAAAAGTAGGTAAATACGCCTATAGAAGTGCGGGGTAAATGACCGTAGAAGCCCGTAGAATTCTATAGTAGAATCTAAGGAAGAACTAGGGATTTCCCGCTAGAAAGCAATAGGGGAAGACGGTAATATTAACACTTAGTATTATCCGGGATTATAATTTATACGTTAACCTACGACTAATAGTCTCGTTAGAGTCTTAAACGCCTCTTATACCCTTAGTACGATATATGTTTAAAAGGCGCTTAATGCCTTAGATATACTTACTCTTAATAGTATTATAGCTATTACTAAAATAAAGGCACTAAAGCAAAAGCAACTATCTTAGATAAAGCGATTAGGAAAGACCTTAATCGTCGGAAAATACGGTCTATTAACCCTTAAGGATGCTAGGCTTTAAGTAGCAAAAGATAAGACCTAAAGGCGGGATATATAGGAAGATAAAGCCCGATGAATTAGGAAGAAAGAGGTCTATAACGAGGCTACCTATATTCGCCGCTAGCTTTAGGATATTAAGGCTATCGTTAGGCATAGCATTACTAAGATTAGCTAGACTAAGCACCGGGCCTAGGGTAGGTGGCTTAAGGTAGATAAGCGAGCGTATCTTAACTATATCGCGTAGGTCTATCGCCGCTATTGCCTTTATCGTGCTTTTATTTATTAGCGAGGCTTTTAAAGCAGGCAATTATAGCCTAAGGATTACGATAAGGAGCTTATCTATAATATAGCTAAACTCGTAATCCTCGAATATATAGAGCGTGCTAGGAACCGTTAATTCCTTATATTAAAGGTTAATAGGCTTAAAATCACAATAGAATAAAAAGCTAATCTAAAGGAACTATTCCTTATTCTTAAGTTAGAACGTTAGATTTATATTAGAATTAATATACGATATATTATACGATGCGATTATACGATACGATATAGTATAAGTCGTAGGTATAAGTCGTATCGCGATTATTTATTAAGGTAGCTATAAAAATATATATTTACCTAATAAAATTAAGGTACTTTGCTTTACTAGTAAAATAGGTAGTACGGCTAAGTACCTATTTTCTTATAAGTCGCTAGGCTTTTTATTAGTCGCTATCCCCCCCCTCTTAGAAGGAGGGGGTTAAGGGACGAATTTTTAGTCCCCCCTAGTAGGTTATATAGTAAAGAGGTTATATTAAGAGTATTGCTATTTACACGACTCGAAATTGCTATTTATACGATAAATACCTAAATTCTCTACTTTTTCTACGCGACCCCGCGCGCCTAGGTCCCGCTAGCAAAATTAGGTGTAGGTATATAGCAATTAAGAGAGCCGCGTAAATCGTGCGAAGAACGCAATCTACCCCGAGGGCACGCAGCCGGGAGCTAGGCACGAAGCATACATCAATAAGGAGCCGCACACACAGCAGAGGGCACGCAGCAGAAGGCACGCAGTAGGGCACAAAGCATACATCAAGGAGCCGTACACATAGTAGAGGGCACGCAGCAAAGGGCACGCAGTAGGGCACGCAGTAGGGCACGCAGTAGGGCACGCAGCCGGGCACGAAGTATACATTAAGGAGCCGTACACACAGCAGAGGGCACGCAGCAAAGGGCACGCAGTAGGGCACGCAGCCGGGCACGAAGCATACATTAAGGAGCCGTACACACAGCAGATAGCACGCAGTAGAGGGCACGTAGTAGAGGGCACGCAGCAGAAGGCACGCAGTAGGGCACGCAGTAGAAGGCACGCAGCCGGGCATAAAGCATACATTAAGGAGCCGCACACACAGTAGAGGGCACGCAGTAAGGCATACAGCAGAGCACGCAGTAGAGCACGTAGTAAGGCACGCAGCATACATTAAGGAGCCGCACACGTAGTAGAGGGCACGCAGTAAAGGGCACGCAGCCGGGAGCCGGGCATAAAGCATACATTAAGGAGCCGTATACATAGCAGAGGGCATGCAGTAGAGGGCACGCAGTAGAGGGCACGTAGTAGAGGGCACGTAGTAGAGGGCACGTAGTAGGGGGCACGCGCGCTGCTATAGCTATTAAATCGACTAAATTAAGGCTATACACACGATTTGCGCGGCCCTCTTAATTGCTATATACCTCTACCTAATTTTAGTGGCGGGACCTATCGTAGTCTTAGGCAATACATATAGGCGTAGGCGAATAAAGTGCTAAGATCGATGCTATAAAGAGCTATAGAAGAGGAAAGAGAGAAGGAAGCTAGCTAGCTATACGAGAGGGTAGCCCTAATAGCTGCCCCTTGTATAAGGCTGACTAATAGTAGGGACAGCTACTATAATACCTCCCTTAAGCCGAATAGCTTAATAAGGCTAATAATAATACGGCTTAAAGCTATATTCTATAGCCTTTTCCTTTATAATTCATCGGTCGCTTATTCGCAAGGCTTTCTGCCCTTCTAATTGCCTAACTAAGCTTCTATCCCTAATTGCTTTCCTAATCGGGAAATCTATTATTAAACGTAGCGTTATAGCCTAAGCTAGTGCTTAAACTTCTCGTAGCCTATACGCAAAAGCGGCTTTATTAAGCCGTTAGCAATTATCTTATTAGTACGGACTTAATAAAGCTAAAAATAGCCTTTCGCCGTGCGCTAAACAATCTACTTAAAATAGCGATTAATATACCTCGTGCGGCACGCATTCGCCTTATTAAGAATAGCCAATCTCGCATTCTAACTATCGGTGTATATAATCATCGGCGTAGGCTATAGGTAGCCTATATTATATAATAGCTTCGCTTGCTATATAGCTGCTATGCCCGCCGGTGTAAGGTTAATAAATTCGGCCTTAGTAGACGAGGTTATTACTAACGTTTGCCGTTTCGACCGCTAAAAGATCGGCCTATCGGCTAAAAAGACTATATACCCGGCTATAGAGCATCGGGTTTAAAGGTCGTTAGCAAAAGAGGCGTCGGCATAGACGCGTAGCTTTAGATCGTTAGTCGAATAACGGCCGCTAAAGATAATACCTAAGGTTAAAGATCCCTTAAGATAACGTAATAAATGCTTTAGGATAGCTATATACGTCGTAGTCGGGTTATAATTTGCTTCCGATAACTTATTTACCGTATATAATAAGTCTAGCCTTATTCCTATCGCTAGCTAGTTTAGGCTATTAGTTCTTCAAAGCTATTCCTTAGAGGGTATTACCGACTATTATTGTTTTTAATCCGCTAGGATAACGGTCTTTAGCGGCTACGGCGTTATTGCCGTATTCTCGATATCGCTGCCGAACTCCTTAAGGATCTTTATCGCGAATCTTATCTAATATAGGCAAATCGTCCGGTTAACGCGATCCCGGTCTATTTCTAGTCTTAGGAACTCGGTCGGCTCCTTAAGACTCTTTATTTTATATAGGCCGCTTAATAGACGAGCCTTATCCGTAATAAGGTCTCGTATAGCTACTGCGATTAATATATCGTCGACGTAGAGGATTAAAAGCGTGCTATTATCGTAACGAAATAGGCATAATTCTACCTCTAGCTAAATAAAGCCTAAAGCAATAAGGTTAATAATAACTTTATTAAACCACTAACGAGGGGCGGCCTCGTGCCTATATAGAGCTCGTTGTAGCTTATAGACGCGGCTAGTGCCGTTAGTTATACCGTAGGGCTACTTAATATAAATTTCCTCCCTTACTTTAGCGTGCGGGAAGGCGTTAACTACGTCGAACTTCTTATATTTAAGGTTATCCGAAGCTATAAGAGTGGCAAATACACGAACAAAAGCCTAGTATACTATAGTAGCGTAAACGTCTTTAATAGGCCTATTTATAGTATCTCGGTCCCCGCGAATATATTAACGGGCCTTTATAATACTATCTGCTTCCGCAATGTGTTTCTTAAGGAAGACCTAACGGCCCGGAAGGACTTAACAGCCTCGTAGGCGTGAAATAAGAATCTAAGTCCCTTTATCGTTAAGCTTACGGTATTCCTTCCTTATAGTAGGCAACTAGCGACTCCTATAGTTAGGGTAGTCTATAGCCTGCTTCTAGTTCTTTAGAGTCGTATTAGGCTATATAAAAGCTAGAGCCGCTCTTACACTAAGAACCTAAGGAGGATTAGTCTTATAATAGGTATTATTTTCGCAAAACACTATGAGTTATAAACCGGATAATTCCCTAGCTTAGCTACTACTACGGCTGCCTCTACGGCTGCCGCGATTATAGCTACTATAACTACGGCCTCGTCCTAACCGCTCGTTATAGTCGTAGGTCTAATAGGGTCGCGAGGTTTAGCGAGGATAAAATAGCGATACCTTATCCTTAGAAGCCGGATTTAAGTCCTCCGTATCTTTATGCTCCGTAGTCTCCTCGTCGAAATAAATATAACGCTGCTATTGCCTTATAGTAGGCGTTAGATCGGGTGTTAGGATATAACTTAGGTCCTTAAGCACCCCCTATAGGGTAGATAGGTCGAGTTCTTCTTTACGTAGCGAAGCGGCTTTATCGTCGTGCCTCGCATTACGTTTTCTATCTACGGCTTTAATCTTCCCTATATTAAATAGGTAGGTGACTTTATCATTATCCTCCTATAGGGTAGCCTTAAATTTAACGTCGTTAATAGTAAGGCGCTAATACTCCTTGCTATCCTAAAAGCGGATATCTTAAGCGCGTACGACGATCTTTTTCTCGGGAAGCTAGACCTTATATATATGCCCGTTAAGTCCCTCTATGCCTACTAAGCGACCTTTCTAAGCTCGTAGGGCTATCTTTACACTTTTAACCCTCTACTAGTAAGGTATAGTAACGAACGCAGTATAGCCCTAAGCCCTTATATACTTAATGCTATATAAGTATAACGTACGGATCTCGTTAAATAAAACCTTAATTAAGGCTCTACCGTCCTTATAAGCGCTCGTCGGAAGCATATTATTAACGTAAGCGCTTATCTCTATAAAGTACGGCTATAAAAAGGCCGGAAGGTTCGTATCGGCGTAAATATAGCGTACGAGGTCTATTAAAGTACGGCTAGCACGTTTAGTAAGTCTATTCTACTTAGGAGTATAAGGGGCATTAAAGCGAAGGATAAATCCGTCCTTATTAGCCTATTTAAACATTGCGTCCGACTAAAACTCTAACGCGTTATTAAAACATATAGACTAAACTAACTTATTCGTAGAGTAGGCTTATACCTGCCTTATCTAACTATAAAGTAAGTCGTACGCCTCTCCTCGGTTTACCGCGAATAGAACCTAATAGAACCTTATATATATATCGATCCTATATAGCGAATACTACTTACCGCCGAAACCGGTAGGTAAGTGCTAAATAAAGTCCTAGAAGACGTATGCTAGGAACTATAATAGCTTAACTAAAGATATCCGGCTAATAATACAGTCGGCTTTTGTAAAATAATAGGCCTTATAAAAGAAGTCGTTAAGGCTTTCTATATTAACGTTAATGCCTAACTTTCGGCACGTATTAAGGACTCTAGCCTTACCCGTATGTCTAAGTCTACGATGCATAAGCCTAAAATCGACCTTCTTATTAACCTTTATTAAGGTCTTCGGCAACGCCGTAAAGACGAGGTCGGGGTGCTTATCTTAAATAGTAAAGTCACCTATAGCCTAAGCATTACGAATAGTGCTAACGCTAAGTTCCTAGGTAATCTTATAGACTGCCTCCCTTATAGCTTAAAAAGCTAGTCGGCTATTAAATCTATCTAGTATAACGCTTTTATCCTAAAGGACTTTAAAGCTTATTAAATTTACGGGTGTATTAGGGCAATAGCGAACGTTAGTTAGGTTAAGAGTTAAGTCTCTAATCGTTATACGTATAGTGCCTAAGCCTAGGACTTAAAGGTTGCTACCGTTTAATGCTTATATTAAACGATAGGCCGGAGTAGGAATAAAGGTCGTAAACTACTTTAAATCGTTAAAGTATATATCTAAGGCGCCGGTATTATATACAACCGTATCCCGTAAGGACTTATATCCCGTAGCTAAAATAGCATTATTAAACCGTATAGCAAAAAGGGTAATATCGCGTTTGCTAGCGGCAATAATATTAGTATTTCCCTTCTTAAAGGGATTAATGCCTTATTAACGCTACTTATCTTATTTCTATTCTAGGGCTTACTTTAGGTAAAGGGTCTAATAGAATTCCGGCGTATAACCCTTACCGGGTGGTTTAAGGCAACTATACTCGAGTTTTATAAGGTCTCTATTAGAAGAACCTTCTTCCGTATTATTATTATAATTAGCCCCGCCCCGACCGCTACCGCTACGTCCTTTACCGCGGCCTTATCCCCGGCCTTAAGCATTTCCTTAATCGGAAGCCGGGATATTATTCTTATTAGCTGCTAGGACTTATCTACCGTTAGGCACTTTTACTATATTCTTCTCGATAAGAGCCTATTTCTATAAGAACTTATTGATTTCTCCCTTCGTCGGGAAGTTATTCTTTTTATAATCGTATTCCTATACGTAGAACTACTATAGGTAGGCTTACTTAAGTCTATATATAGTAGTATAGACGTATATTTATTTACTAGTCTATAGCTAGATAGTCGTTATCTATCGCTAGTACTATTCTAGCCGTTTTAAATAAGCGTTAATAATTATAAAATTCTATACTTTTAAACGGAAAAATTCGACTATTATATCTCTAATAGTAGATTTAGGAAGCTATAATATAGCCCTTTAGATATAACCTATCGTAGCGTAGGAAGACATCCGATTAGTCTATTTAAACCGTATTAGCGACTCCTTAATATCGTCGGATAGGCTAAGAATTAAGATCTTAGTCGCTCTTAAATCTTATTTATCCTATGCTTTCTATTTATTAGACTTACCGACCTAGCTAACCTAGCTATCGGGTCGGGTAAAAGAGCCGTTAATATACTCCTCTAAGTCTAGCGTAAGTAAGGTTAGCTCTATATCTATTAACTATAAGGAGTAGTTATCGGGCCCTTTTAGCTTTTTAATCGTCGTTACAGCTATTCCGGCTGCGTACTTAAGGTCTGCTATTCCGGCGAAAAAAATTTCTTAACTTCTTCCGGTCGGGAAAAATCGTAGATATTACTATAAACAAATAACTCTATCTACGCTATAGAAGCAAGCAGACGGAGCTTATAACCTATCGTAGTCTTAGGCAATACACATAGGCGTAGGCGAATAAGGTGCTAAGATCGATGCTATAAAGAGCTATAGAGGAGGAAAGAGGGAAGGAAGCTAGCTAGCTGTGCGAGAGGGTAGCCCTAATAGCTGCCCCTCGCATAAGGCTAACTAATGGTAGGGACAGCCACCACAATAGGACCTAGGCGCGCGGGGTCGCGTAGAAAAAACAGGGCTTAGATGTATTTATCGTGCAAATAGCAATTTCGTGTCGTGCAAATAGCAATACTTTATATTAATGTGATATGTGATAATGCGTGTTATGCGTTCCTCCCCTCTTTTCATAAGGGGGCCGCATTTAAGGGATATTTCCCTCACGTCACGTGGCGGTCATGCTGACCTAATCCTTTGTGACCTCCATTATGTGATCTGACAGGTGGTTGTCCGGTTAGTCGAGCCCTAATTGGTAATGGGCGATCTCGCAATCGCCCGCCGAGAGCACTCAATCACGCAATCCTCCCCAAACCTACGGGGTCCTGTGGGGCCTCGATTGAGGATTATCGGTGCCGCCCTCTACCTAGAGGGAGAGATCTGCCTTTGAATGATGATGCCGGAAGATCTCTCTCCTTAGTATCCGTAGCCCCAGGCGAGACGCAACACTTGCTCCCGCACTGCTCGTCGGCGCCATGTCTTTTCTCTTCAGACAGGACTCCTCAACAGAAGGCGGCACCATGGCGTCTCACTCGATCCGGACACCCGAAGAGGCCGGTATGTCTGCGCTCAGAGCCGTACCCCCCTAGGGCTGTTGGCGGCGAGGGCCTCTAGAATGAACTCGCTTGCTGACCAACATACCCTCCACAGCGGCCAGAATCGCCTACCTCTCCAGCGATGTCATCATCTCCGTGCAGCCGTCGCTGGCGCAGGACTCGGGCTTTTCTTCCCATCTCAAGCGATACGCCGGCCGGGGAGACCGCGGCCTCGTGGCTGCCACGGAGGATGCCGTCCCTCATGTATGTCGTCGTCCAGCCTTCAACGGCTCCCACGACTGGTCTCAAACAATGGGAAGCAAGGCCTCTAACACACACAATCTAGATCCAATCCGTGCGACACAATGCAGACCCGTTGCTATCCGTCTTCGCCCCGATTCGCTCCGGAAAGCTCGTCTCCGTCACCACTCCCTCGTCCATTCTCCTATCCGCCATCCCCCACCTCTACAAGTTGGCCAACTACCCCGTCGTTCTCCATGTCTCTCTAGAGCCCCGCAGCCGCTCCGATTATTCGACCATTACCTCGATACGAAACTCTGGATGGACGTTTATACATTCAGAAACTCTGCAGGAGGCGCAGGACATGGCCATCACGGCCCACGCTTTGGCTGTACGCACGGGCAAAGGCGTCATTCACTTCTTCGCCCCCGCCTCTGTCGACGACGAACTCATAGACGTTGAGGATGCTGCCGTGGTGCGTGCCATCCTCGACATCGAGAGCGTGAGGAGGTTCCAATCAGGTGGTATTGCCGCTTCAGGCATCTACGCCGATGATGGTCACGTTGCCGTTTCCTCGGACCACCCAGAGACGGCGCTGGCCAGCGGCGCTTCCGGCAAGAATGGTAGTCTACAGCCCCCTGCTCTCGCCGATGCTCACAAGGCGGCGTCTACGGAGACTTCGGTCAAGTCGAGCCAGGCCAGTGAATCGTCTACCCCTGTGGCCCCGTCCTCTGTCGCCACCACTGTCGAGGCTGTGCCCCCTCAAATCTTGTCCGAGGACATATACACCTGCGCGAGCCGCATCTGGTCCCAGATCCGCTTGGCGCTAGGGAGGGAATACAATGCCTTTGAATATACCGGCCCTAGCAACGCCGAGAACTGTCTATTCATCTTTGGCTCCAACACGGGGCTCTTTGTGGACACAGTCAGGCATGCCAAACCAGATGACGTCTTCGCCAAAGTGGGCATTCTCAAGCCACGCCTATACCGACCCTGGATTGGCTCCAAGCTCAACGAAGGCCTTCCCAGGTCGGTCAAGAGAGTCGCGGTTCTGGAGCAGATACGTCGGGCAACCACCAAGTGGGGCCCTCTCCTCATCGACGTCTTATCCTCTGTCCATCGTGGACCTGGCGGGGTCGAAGCTGTCGTCGGCTACCAGCTGGGAAATCTCGCCCCCAAGACAATCATCCAAGCTCTCCGCGGGGTCGTGCAAAACCTGACGGCTGAGAAGCCGGTGCAGAACCTCGAGGTTGGAGTCGGGGACGGGCAGCAGCCGGCGCCCGGCACTGCGCCGGAAGCCCCACAGCTGGAGACTGCATACTCCAAGATACTGGACCAGCTTTTTGGTCAAAGGGTCCATGTTGCCAATGCGCTCAAGTCAAGCAACACTGGCCTTTCTTCCACAGTATCCGCTAGCCCGGAGTTTGGGTTCGGGGCACTGCTGGCGCGCCAAGAGCAGCGGGCACGCTTCGTGGCCGAGGTCAAGGAGACCGCCGGCGCTGCCTCATTTGCGTCCGACGAGCCGAAGAGTTGGCTGGCTCGATGGGTCATGAATGCTGAAGCCTCCGATAAATGTAATGAAATTTTTGACGATGTCGTCTCCCGCCTGGAGGCCGACGGGTCGCAGGCAGCGCAGACTCTTCTCTCCAAGCGCAGCTTGTTTCATAAAGAGTCGCTGTGGCTCATCGGCTCCGATGCCTGGGCGTACGATCTTGGAAACTCGGGGGTGCATCACGTCCTGGCCTCGGGTGAGAACATCAACATACTCATCATCGACTCGACCCCTTTTTCGGAACGAGAAGCCGCCGACGCCAGCCGTCGAAAGAAAGACATTGGATTGTACGCCATGAATTTCGGCAACGCCTACGTCGCATCCACTGCCGTATACAGCTCATACTCCCAGGTTCTGCAGGCCATGCTTGAAGCTGACAAGTTCAACGGCCCTTCGATCCTTTTGGCCTATCTGCCCTACTTTGGCGAGACGGACTCACCGTTGACTGTCCTCCAAGAGACTAAGAAGGCTGTAGAAGCTGGGTACTGGCCACTGTACCGATGGAACCCGGAAAACGAGCAGAAAGGAGAGCCCAACTTTTCGCTTGACTCGGAGTTGATCAAACGGGAACTCAAGTCATTTCTGGCCAGAGACAATCAGCTCACCCAACTCATGAGAAAGGAGCCCGATTACGCGGCCAACTTGGCTCAGGATTTCGGAACCGAAGTGCGGGCCCAGCAGAAGAGGAGAGCCAGGGACGCATACAATCAGCTTCTGGAAGGCCTTTTGGGGGCTCCCCTGACCATTCTGTTTGCCTCGGACAACGGCAATGCCGCCACTGTCGCGAAGCGACTAGGTAACAGGGGCAGAGCCCGTGGCCTGAAGACGGTTGTCATGGCGATGGAAGACTACCCGCTCGAAGATCTACCCAAGGAGGAGAACATTGTGTTCATCACATCAACTGCTGGTCAGGGAGAGTTTCCACAGAACGGACTTCCGTTCTGGGACGCCGTCAAAGGCAAAACAGACCTGGATCTAGCAACAGTCAGCTTCTCCATCTTTGGCTTGGGTGACAGTCATTATTGGCCCCGGAAAGAGGACAGAATCTTTTACAACAAGCCGGCCAAAGATCTCGACAGACTTCTCGGAACCTACGGAGGCCAGCGCCTTGCCGACTGTGGGCTAGGAGACGACCAAGATCCCGATGGTTACCAGACTGGCTATCAAGACTGGGAGCCCAAGATCTGGCAGGCGCTTGGCGTGGACAAGGTCGATGGACTGCCGGAGGAGCCACCGCCAATAACCAACGAAGACATCAAGCTGGCGTCCAACTACCTACGTGGAACCATTGTCGAGGGGCTAGAGGATGCAACCACGGGCGCGATTTCGGCTTCGGATCAGCAGCTGACAAAGTTCCACGGCACGTACATGCAGGATGACCGCGACGTCCGCGACGAAAGGAAAGCTCAGGGGCTTGAACCTGCCTACTCATTCATGATTCGCTGCAGGCTGCCTGGTGGTGTAGCGACTCCCAAGCAATGGGTCCAGATGGACGACATCAGCACCGTGCTGGGGAACGAGACGATGAAACTCACGACGAGACAGACCTTTCAATTCCATGGTGTCGTCAAGGGCAAGCTCAGGCCCGCGATGCAGGCCATCAACCAGGCGCTCATGACTACAATTGCAGCTTGTGGCGACGTGAACCGGAACGTCATGTGCAGCACGCTGCCGACGCAGTCCAGCTATCACAAGCAAGTCCACGCCTGCTCACAGAAGATTAGCGACCACCTGCTGCCCTCGACAACAGCATATCACGAGATATGGCTGACGGATGAAAACAACAAAAAGACACAGGTGGCTGGCGATGTTGTGCAGGACTTCGAGCCGCTGTATGGCCCTACCTACCTTCCTCGCAAGTTCAAGATCACGATTGCCGTTCCTCCGCACAACGACACCGACGTTTACGCTCATGACGTTGGCCTCATCGCCATCAGGGGCGGTGATGGAAACCTGGAAGGCTTCAACTTGCTGGCAGGCGGCGGCATGGGCGCCACACACAACAACAAGAAAACGTACCCGCAGATCGGACGAATGCTCGGATTTTGCCCGGCCGACGACGTCCATGTGGCGTGTGAAAAGATCATGCTAGTACAACGAGACCACGGCGATCGGAAGAACCGCAAGCACGCTCGGCTCAAATACACCATCGACGACATGGGCGTCGACGTGTTCCGAGCCAAGGTCGAAGAGTTGTGGGGCAAGGCATTCGCCGAGGAGCGGCCATTCGAGTTCAAAAGCAACGTGGACACGTTTGGCTGGCAGAAGGACGAGACGGGCTTGAATCACTTTGCCTTCTTCATTGAAAACGGGCGCATCGAGGACACGCCCGAGTTCCAGATGAAGACGGGCCTTTGCGAGATTGCAAAGGTGCTCACGGGCGAATTCCGCCTCACGGGCAACCAGCACCTGATCATGAGCAACGTCCGGGACGCGGACGTGCCGGCGATGAAGAAGCTGATGCGGCGGTACGGGCTGGACAAGATGCAATTCTCGGGCCTGCGGCTGAGCTCGTCGGCGTGCGTGGCCTTTCCCACCTGCGGCCTGGCCATGGCCGAGTCGGAGCGGTACCTGCCGGTGCTCATATCCAAGCTGGAGTCCTGCCTGGAGGAGCACGGGCTCGGCCAGGACTCCATCGTGATGCGCATGACGGGGTGTCCCAACGGGTGCGCTCGGCCGTGGCTGGCCGAGGTGGCCTTTGTCGGGAAGGCCTACGGCGCGTACAACATGTACCTCGGGGGCGGATACCACGGCCAGCGGCTCAACAAGCTGTATCGGTCGAGCATCAAGGAGGACGAGATCCTGGCCATCATGAGGTCGCTCCTGAAGAGATATGCGCTGGAAAGGGAGCGCGGCGAGAGGTTTGGCGACTTTTGTATCCGCGCGGGCATTATCCAGGCCACCAGGGACGGACAGGACTTTCACGACAACGTAAGTGCCCCGTGAACAAGAATCGGCAAATGTCGAGGGAAGCTAACATGGGGGCACAGGTCGCCGAAGAAGAGTCTGAGGAGGAATGAGAGCGACGCACCCAACACGACAGAGGGTTGGTGCACTGCAGTAATTGGACAATAGGGGTACGGAGCAGGTGGAAAATCACAAGGAGCACAAGGTGTAGAGCACAAGGTGTAGCACGACTCCTTTGGAAGATGCAATACCCCCGCTCGCCATCTCATTTCCGTCTCCCTCTCGACCAGCACGACGCCCAAGGGAAAGCCTAGTCGCATCATGTCTGTTCGCTCGTAGTCAAAGTAAGCCTCTCTCTGGGAGACATAACAACAGCGCGTGTCTGATACACCAGTTGCGCAAGCGCGCGCCCATGTCCGTCGAGACATTTCATCATGTACATATTAACACGTCGAGGTGCTGGGACAGGCACAGCCCAAGCACGTCTGACTGACAGCCCAAGCATCTGACTGAACCTTGCAGGCCGAGGATGTATCCGCCTCTCTCAACCAACACAGGAAAGCGCAAGTGCCAAAGCTCTTCCTCCATGCCTCAAACGCGCACGCACCCTCCATCAGCTCTTGATCTTGCTGCCGACGCTGCTGACTGTCTCGCTCAGCTTGCTGCCGACGCCGCCCATCCACTGGGGCAGCTTGACGCTCATGCGTATCCTCCCCTCGACGACCACGTTGACGGCGTTGATGACGGCAAAGGCGGTGGACCCGACGGCGCGGAAGATGGCAAGCGCGGCGACGCTCCAGAGGATGAAGCGCAGGTAAAAGTTGTCGCCGATTCCCTTGCTGCTGTAGATCTCGGACACGGCCATGGCGAGGATGCCGTTGGCAATCATCCACGTCACCACCATGTACGTCCTCACGCTCTTGTAGTAGTCCTCCTGCATCTGCGCCTCGCTGACGGGGGCAGAGGGCACCGCGAGGCGGTCTCGCAGGTTGCGCAACGCCTCGTCGTAGCCGCTGTCGATGTCGAGCTGCTCGCTGGGCATCTCCAGCTCAACCGTCTCGCCCTTGCCGACGGCACCGCCGAGGTCCGTCTTGATGACGTTGTCGCCCTTGGTGCCCCAGGTGACGTCGTGCGTGTTGCAGAAGGCATAGACCTGCAGGGTGCAGATGTAACTCGGGAGGAGCAAGAAGTACTGCAACGACGAGGTGATCATGTGCCAAGGGTCGAGGTATAGGAACGACATGAGGAAGTAGAGGCCAATGGTGGAGGCCATGGAGACGATCAGGTTGGTAAAGACATTGTTCCCAATGCGCAATCCCTCCACCCCCCCCGAGAGTTGTCGCGCGACAATGTATATGCAGGCAAAGGTGGTGTACATCATGATGATGGCGTACAGAATCATGCTCGCGAGGTACAGCTTTCTCGCACCCTGAGGCCGGTTGCCCAGCGACAGGATGAACTGCGTGCAGATGAGAAGCACACAAATGTATCGCAAGATGGTGAAGATGACGGTTCCGATGTTGTGTCCGAAGGGGTCGACCTCGGGCTCTGTCAAGCCGCCGGCAACAAAGTAAAAGGTGAGGTAAAAGTTGGCCAGAGAGAAATACGTAAACAGGAGCTGCAGGAATTGGTAGCCAAACTCGATGAAGAGCAAGACCTTGCGCGCCAGGGTATGGTCCGTTCCCAGGATCTGGCGGAACTGGACAAGGGAGTAGACGGCGGCAAAGAAGGCGCCGTTGAGCCATCGTCGTCGTTGCGAGATGAATTCGGGCACGGTATCTAATGGCTTCGCGTTAGCTGTCGAGGAAGGAGGCGAGGCAAAGGGAGGCAAGCTTACCGGGCACGTCGGTTTCGCCGGTGCAGCCCTTGACGTACTTGAGCACCCATCTCTCGCCTCGCTTGGCCACCAGCTCCCAGCAGAGAATGCGATCCTCGGCCAGGTACATGTTGGCCGTGAAGACGTCGGCGCGCTGGCCATGGAGCGTCTCGCCCTTGAAATACTGGCTCAGCGGTCCGTGGCCCGTCTCGTCGTTTTGCAGAGCATGATAGCGATACGCGCTCAGGGCGCCTGGCAGCACGGTAATGTAGCCAAAGACTGATTCCAGAGGCTTGTCCAGGATGTTGGACATTTTGTACTCGAAATTCTGCGACGCCACCAGGGGATTGAGAAGGTTGGATCCCAGCCTGCCCTTCATGGCCTTGATCTCTCCACAGGCACCGGCAACGTTGGAGTCTGTGTCAAACGCCTTCCAGAGGTGGTACAGCGAGTTGCCTCCCGGGCGCGTCCCAACGTCGAGCAGGATGCAGACGTTGGGATTCAGCGCCTTTCCAAAGGCATTGAAGAACCACCGGTGAGAGTTCAGCTTGCGTTGGTTCTTTTCCTTGAGGCAGAAGATCATCTGGCAGGGCACGATGCCCTTTTCGGCGCCCTTGAACTTGAGGTCCGCGTCAAGGGACACCTGCGTCGAGTACTCGTAGACGTGTGCCTGGACCGCGCGGTTGTTGACGTAGTTCTTTGCGATTCCGTGCTGATAGACGCCCATGGCGGCTAGAGCATCCAGCGTCCGGTGGTTAATCTTTTCGCGGCCATCAGAGATGATGCACACCACGATCTTCTGCCACCCTGTCTCGCCCCAGGTGCGGGAGCGAGAGCGCGAACAAAAGTGGGAAATGTTCTTCATGACGGCGTGCATGGTTCTCGTGAAACCGAACTCGTCTTCGTTGTACATGGTGATGCAGATAAAGAGCTCCGTCTCCCTCGTCGTCCGCCCGATGGACTGGCGTAGCTTGTAGCCTCTGTCGACAAAGTCGTCAGGGTCGCAAGTCACGGCAGTGTACCGCATGTGCGTGAATTCAATCTCGTTGCGCCGCGGCAAGAAGCTGTAGAGAATGGTTGGAATCTTGCACTCGAGCACCAGTTCTCCGTTGATGAGCTGCACCTCCTTCCTGGACATTTGCGGCGCGCGCACGCCACGACGTTCCTGAGCGCCGTTGGGTGCCGGGCCATAGTGCTCATACTTGTCGTCCATCATTTGCTCTCCCCTCAGAGTGTCATGAGAAGTCGAGGCGTAGGATTCGCGATGGACTGGAGCAGGCCGAGAATCGCCCAGGTCAGACCCGGGACCGAACACGTCGCCGTCGAGCGGAATGGTCACCGTCGCGTCGTCGGCGAAGGCTTGCGAGCTCCGAGCCGATTGTGAGAACAGAGGGGCAGGAGGCAGCGGGCGCCGGGGACTCCCGCCGTATCTAGACGACGGCGTGCCCGGCCTCGGGCTGCCATTGAGATCTGACGGTTCGAACGAGACGCTGGGAGGTGGTGGTCGTGCCTGGCCGTGGTCAGACACGATCGACCCAGGGGTCCAAGGCCTGCGAGGCGAGGCACTCTCCCGATTCGCAAAGGGGACGTAGGTCGAATCTGGGGGCGGCATGCTTGGAGCATCGTCGAGTATGGATGCGGACGCGACGCTGGGTTGGTAGGCGCGTCTGCTTGCTCTGGCACTGTCGGTTGGACGACGTAAGTGTGAGTTCTTGCCCATGGCGTTGCCAGTCCACGATTGACCTTGCGCCGCCGCCTCTGGAGAGTTTGGCAAAGCCTCGGCAACAAAGAAAGGGCTTCAAGTAACCACCAGTTCCTCTGCTGCAACTTGCAGGCTGGGGCTCGGTGGGTCAAGACAACTGGTGACCAAGAAAAAGGACGGTGGTGGGGAGCGAAAACTGCGTCGCACTTCCGGCTGCCTTAGGCTGTCAAAACGGTGCCTGAACGAGGCAGCAACCGCCGGCGCCGCACCCTTCCCGACAGCCAGAGACAGCTAGCAGAGGACAAGCAGCCGGGAAGCAGGTATATCGACGGCGAAAGCAAACGACAACGATCGAGGCAAGGAGCATGCGGAGCGGAAGAGATAGTGGGGAGAAGGGGCCTGAGATGGTAGGATCGTGTACATACAATGGAGAAGAGCCCTCGGCTGGCTCCCCGACAGATGTCAACAGCCTAACGGCAGCGGCAGTATGACCGGTAGGGGTGTCGTTATGGCCGTCCTCGTCGTCGTCGTCGTCGTAGGCGGGCAGGCAATACTCGGGGGGTGGGCGAGACGGCGGCGTGTTTGGACGATCCATGGTGAGTGAGAGTTGATGGTCTGGAATGTCAAGTCAGGCACAGTAATTTATGTACAGCAGCGGTGGGTTGACGAGCGCGCGGTGCGCTAGGGGGAGCGATGAATGCAAATGACGGACCTGCCACAAGCTGCCTGCGTCTGCGGCCAGGGCCAGTAAAAGCCTGCTCAAGAGGGTGTCTGGATCATGGAAAAGATCAGAGGAGAGTTGGTGGTCGAGTCGGCGGAGAATGGTAACGGCTGTGGGCGAGTAGTGGACGGATACGTCACGGGGACGGATGGCTGGCCGTTTGTTTGCTTAAAAACAGCACCGATTAAAGAACAAGGCCCACCTCAACGGTATCCGTAGTGTGTGTTGTTGTATGCATCCCATCTAACTCGTTTGTAACTCGTATGTACGAAGTATGTATGACGTGATGCGCGGAGCTTGGTTGGCTCGGCAACGCCCGATGATCCACATGGCCTGGCGCGCCAAGGTACATAGGTACACACCTAAAAAAAGATGACGCAGATCAGATTACTGCAGGTGACCGATCCCAAATTGCCCCCGCGCACTTGTCTTGTGACGGGGCATCAGCTCTTCTGCGGCGCTCTCTCTCAGGCTTGCGTCGAGATGTCCCTCGTCTGCCTTGACAGGTAACCAACAGGAGGAAGCCTGCCGAGACTCCTCGACGGGATGGCGCGCCATCATCTACGTGTTACCACCACCTACCTACTCCTCCCCAAGCCCCCGGCTGTGTTCGCGTTCGCGACACCCGTGATGCAGCCGCCCTGCCTGGCCTGGCCCCTTCAGGCCAAACACAGTACGTTAGGTATGTGCCTTACCAGGTAGTATGTATGTACGTTGCTTCTTGCGCGCTTATAAACTACATAGGTTGGCGCCATCAGCCATCAGCTGGCCCTCTCCATCTCGCCGCCTTAGCGCTACATGCATGGTGACCTCGGCCCTCGGCGTCCCCCTCCTCGAGGTCATCATGCCGTCACGCCCACATTGGCAGCCGCCGTCACGAGGCTCTGCTTTCATCTTCCAACCCTTCAGGACGGGCCGTCAGACTGCAAACCGGAGCCTCTCCGCTCCCACGGAAGGCTCGACAGGCAGCCCCATGAGACCCGACCTCGCCTCCCGGGTGGAACTTCTTTCCCGCCGTGGTGGTAGCCAGCCCAAGCACGAGCCCCCCCTGTTCTCGTGGCAAAATACTGCTTTGCAAGTTGAGTGGACATCTGACGAGCTCCGTCTCGCCACATAAAGCCCGTATAGAGAGGAGAACCCCATCCCAGTTGTCGATGCTTTTGGCTAGTCTCTCACGATGGACTACGGAAACTTCAATTCTTCATCCCAAGCCAGCACGATGCAATGGCGCACCCGCAGAGAAAGGCATTTCGACGAGATCGAGTCCACCTTGCCGAGCCCCAACGAAGCCCCTGAGCCCCAAGCACGCCGCTGCTGGAGCGTGAGCGGTCTCTTGAACAGGCTAGGAAAACTCAACCCGCTTAGCAGACCCGCCACCAAGGACATTGTGTGGCTCTTGGACAACACGGCTTTCCAGTCCACTCCTGGTGCCCATTGGCATGCCGAGTTCGTGGCCGCCGTCTTCGAGCGTGAGGACAAGGGCAGGCTCGTCGACGTAGTCACCGGCATCGCCCGAGTTACGGGCTTGGCCGACGACGCAGAGGAACGGCGGACCGTCGAGGAGAGGGTACTACCGTTCCTATGGGACCTCTGCCCGGCCAGGACGATATCGGCCCTTCACCAGGGGCGGTCTCTAAAGCTTGGCCCGACAAACATCAACGGCTTATCCTCGAACTTGCTGAGAATCCCGAGTAGCATCAATGGCTCGCTCGTGAGGACCTCGTCCAAGGTTGGCGCCGGCGACGGTGCCATACCGCACATGCAAACGTATTACGCGGGACCCGACGGCTGGGGCGTCATCTCTGGTGCGTCTTGAAGCGGACAGGTGGTGAATAATGTTGCGCACACTGACCCAGAACTAGATGTGGATGACACGATCAAAGTAACGCTGACGAGTGACCCGGTGGGCATTCTGCGCGAATCGTTTGTCAGCTCTCCCAGGCCGATCCCCGGCATGCCCGAGCTCTACGCCAAGATGCAATCATTCCTGCCTGAGGACACGGCATGGTTCTACCTGTCTGCGTCTCCCTACAACCTCTACCCGTTTCTCAAGCAGTTTCGCAGGCAGTACTACCCCCCGGGCACGCTGATACTGAGGGATTCGAGTTGGAAAACCGTGGCCGGCCTACTCTCAGCCCTGACATTGGACACGGAGGAGTACAAGGTGGACCGGATGAGGAAAATCAACTCGTGGCTGCCGAGAAGGAAAATGATTGTCATTGGCGATTCCACGCAGTCGGATCCCGAAGCCTACGGCGAGATGTAAGCAACCGGTCCCTCTTGTCCCAGCTTGGGAACCAAGCATCCCCCCGGCCCCCTTGCCATGCGGGGAGAGAGACGGAGTTCTGACTTGCGTGTGAAGCTACCGAACAGTGCCTGGTTGGATCAAATTGATACTCATCCGCAAGGCCACCGACGTCGCAGCTGTTGGCATCGACGAGAAGAACGACCCGGAGCGATTTGAACGGGCCTTTGAAGACGTTCCCAAGGGGGCCTGGCGTGTCTTTGAGGACCCGCGCGAGTGTACCGAGGTTATCAAGGCCGTGATGGGCACGTGCTGAGGAAGAGGGTCACCAAGCTTCAGCCGGTGTTTGAGGGGGGGAGATGCTGCTACGGAAGGCCATAGCTACATATGTTTTAAAACCTCGACGTGGCCGAAAACCCCTACGAGCACCTAGGGGGGAAAATAAAAAAGGCTATAGGGGTAATGTCCCCCCCCCTACCCCCCCTATCTTATAAAACTTTATATACTATAACTTTCTATAAATAGAAAGTTTATATAAAAACCTTTTTCTATTAGTAATACTATAAGTGTAGGAATAAGGGATATCCGTTCTTTAGGCACGATTGCAACCTACGTAATTAAATAGATTACGTGTAGGCAACGCTTAAACAGATGCGCTATTAACCACACGATGCATCGTATATATCGGAGACCCCGGTAATAGCGTTACTAACTCAGCCGCCCTTACGATAATTAAGTTATTAACTTAATCGCCCTTATAGGCATAGCCCCGATGTCGTAAGCAAGGGCTCGCAAAGGTCCGGCTTTAGGCCCTATTAATATACGCGTTTATAGGCTATATAAAGGGGCTATTTATCGCCCCTTAGTTAATAGACATTATAGACTAATTCTAGCTAGTTTACAACCCCCTTTATTTATTTAACTAACTAATACTAATTAGTGATTAAACGATTAATTATAGATTAGTAAGGTAAAAGAGGCAAAGCCTAATCGTCGAAAAGTGCACGGATCTTTATCCCTCGCGGATTCTATTGCCTATACCTAGAGACGGTCCTTTATGCTAAGAATAAGGAACCTACGCGAGTTAGAGCCGACGAAGCTATTACAATAAAGCTAGCTCTTAGTAACCGCCGATAAGTTCTTTCCTAGCTCTTGCTTAATCCCGTCTCGCTTCGAGAAGAAGAAGAGTTACGTTAAGCAATAGTGCGTCCGTAACGTAAGATAACCTTCGTAACGACCCTCGCAATCCCCTTTAATAATAATAGTGTATTTTATTTTATTATACTATATTAGACCTTACCGATAACCCTAACGCTCCCGGTCCCGCACTAGAAGTAACTAAGCCTAACGATAACCCCTTTCCCGGTTAGCTAGCAGGCATTAATATCTTCGGTTCGTACTAAAACAAAACTAATATTATATTCTAAGAGATAGACGTTACTTACGATAATATAAATAAAAAAGCAGATATAACCTACGTAGCCTAGTTTATTATTATTAATACTAGTATAACTATTTATAGATTTAAGCTATTCTTAGACTTCTAAGACTACTTTAAGAGGTAGATAGAGGCTATATAGAACTAAGGAGATAGGTATTTTAAGAAGGCCTTTAAATCCTTCTTACGGTCCTATAGGATCTAGACCGGCGCCTTAAACCTTAGCTTTACGGTATTATTTTTAATGCTTTAGCGCTAATAGATTCCCCCGATTTAGCCTAAGGACGAACTACTACTAGAATAGTTAAAGTTCTATAATAAGCGAACCCGAGAGTTCGTAAGGAATATATCCGTTGTAGCCCTAGCTGCCGTAACTAACCTTCCTTTACTAATCGTCCTAAGCACGGCCCTAACGGTACCTCTTAATGCCTTAACCCTAGCTCCTATAGCAACCTTTACGACGGCACTATCTACGCCCGCGGCTATCCCCTTTATACCTTTAACCGCCCTAGTAGTTACATTCGCCTTAGAACCCTCCTTTGCCTTAATAGCCTTAATACGTACTACCTCTATCGATCCTAGCTTATACCCGTAAGATTAAATACCCGGCACGTTCCTAAACCCTTAGGCCCCTCCGTTCTAAGATATATTAGAAACGCTAATAATACTTTACCTAACCTCGTATTAGTTCTTTAAGACCCCTCTAATTAATATAACGGTAAAGGTAGCCTATATAATAGTTCCCCTTTACGACGTGCTAAACGAGGAGATAGACGTAGACCTTCTATAAAAGTTTATTAAGTTATAGGATAAAAGTAAGAATTATATAGGAGAGCCCTATAATATTCTTAATAATAAAGTCTGTATCTTTACGGACGTTTATTATATAGTTAAGGCCCGGCCTAGCTATTTCTATGCCCTCTTTCCTTAGATCCTTACCGGACGAGCCTAAGACTACTATATTTAGCATATAGAGTAAGATAGCATACTTAGGTAAGCCTACGACCTACTAAAGGCTTACTTTAACACCGAAGTAAACTATTAGCACTATTAGGTAGATTAAAGCACTATAACTTTTAAAAAGCTATAAGTTAAGTATTTAAATAAAACCTAATAGGAAGTCTTATAGACCCTTTTTAATAAGCTATAACGATATTAACGCGCCTTAGGATTTAAGTTCGCTAGAGACCTCCCTTTTCGCACTATATTGCTTAACGCGTAGCGAAACGTCCCGGAATTTAGCTATACGCTATACAACCCCCCTAAGACCGTAGAAAAGCTATTCTCCGCGCTGCGTTCCTCCTTAAAGACTTATCTATCGATATAGGCCGAGAATAATACGTCCGGCACGTTCGCATAATATCGTAATAAGGTAATAAATACAAATAATAAATATAATTCATTAGGCGTATTCTATACCGACCGAAGATATACTAACAACCGCGGCAACGGCCGTAGGTTTAGCGGGAGTAGCGGAGGAAGCTACTATAGCCCTCGTAGCGGCGGTAGTAGCTTTAGTATCGAACGCTAGGCAGTCGGGTTCTCGA
Source organism: Ophiocordyceps sinensis (assembly GCA_012934285.1). NCBI lineage: Eukaryota > Fungi > Ascomycota > Sordariomycetes > Hypocreales > Ophiocordycipitaceae > Ophiocordyceps > Ophiocordyceps sinensis. The sequence continues at coordinate 3,441,090 of JAAVMX010000006.1, read as the reverse complement.
CATTTAGGTAATAGCAATCAAAAAGGGAAGAGAGGCTCTAAGGCTAAAACAGCCTGCATAGAAGGATTAGAGGGTGCAAAAGGATGTAAAACACTAAGAATGATAGCTCTTATCTTATCTAGTAGGGAGGCTAATTAGTCTTTATATATAGGAAAAATCCTCGGACGAAATCAGCCGCATAGACCTAAGGAAAAACAGGTAACGTAAATAATCGGACGGAAGGATCGGTAGGAAAAGCAATAGATTATACCGTACGATAAATAAGTTATATAGTTAGCAAATAAATAAGTAGCCTAATAGAAGACTAGTAAATTCCACGGTAAATTCCACGGTAGAAGCCGTAGAAGAGAATTAGAATTCTATGGTAGAAGACTATAGAAGGGAAGAGATTTTATAGGTAAAGTCTATATAAATAATCGTAAAATTACTATAAAATCACGGTAAAATATAACCAAAGAAAAGTAGGTAAATACGCCCGTAAAAGTGCGGGGTAATGCCTATAGAAGCCCGTGGAATTCTATAGTAGAATCTAAGGAAGAACTAAGGATTTCCCGGTAGAAAGCAAATAAGGAAGACGGTAATGTTAATATACCCCCTTAGCTAGAAGGGAATAACTTCCGGCTAGTTAGAATTATTATCGACTTCTTCTTAGATCTTAGAAGAAATATCCGTAAGTCGAAGCTAGCGAAGGAACGTTTAGAAACATTATCGTAGAAGCAATTTAGTTAATCTATCCGTAACTATCTAGTTAAAAGGGATATATTTAATATTAAAAGTATTGCGTAAGAATTCCTATCGGGCCTAGCAGTTATGAATTTTAACGTGCTTTAAGGCGGTCTAAATCTTTAGAATCTCGGCGGAAACTAAGCGGATTGTCTAGGTGTTATTATACTAAATAGTAGGAATAGGAATATCTAGCTATAGGGAAATGTCGTTAAATAAACGAAGAATAGAAATTAGCTCTTTCGCGGTAGAAGAGACTGCAAAAAGTTCGGCCTTAGTAGAGGAAGTAGTAACCGTAGATTGTTTTTAAGCACTCTACGCGATTAGACCGTTAAATAAGCTAATTAAATAGCCCTTAAAAGAATAACGAGTGTCTAAGTCGTCGGCGTAAGTGGCATTAGAAGCTATAACGAGTTCTTACTTATCTATAGCCGAAAACTCAATCGTAAGAAAACGCGATTTATATAAATAAGTTATTAAGCTTTCTATAAGCTTAATATAGAGCGTAGACGGGTTCTATATATACTCCGCTAAAGAATTCGACGATTTTACGGCGTTAAGACGGGTAGAAATAGTCACGTAATTATAGGAACCGACTAAAGACTAAAAATAGTGGATTTAGTTATCTATAGCCTATCCTTAGTGTTTCTCTAGCTTCTCGGGAAGTAGGAATAGACAAAGGGTCGAAATAGGCCGTAGAACCGTAGAAGTAAGGATTAAACTAAACTTAAAAGCAATCTTATCTAAGTAAACGTCCTAGTATAACTATAGCTTTCGCTACTTATAGTCCCGGATGATTCTTATCCTAAGGAAATAGGTAAGCTCTCTATAGTCGGTAACTATATACTTCTTCTTAAAGCGATAGATAAAATCGTTAGTAGCCCTATAGTGCTCCTTACGGAAAAGGATAATAATATTATCTATAAAGAAGAAAGTAATAATACTACTTATAGTAGATATAAAAATGCAAGGATCCTCCGTACTTTACTAAAGGCCTAGCTCGGTAAGAGACTTAGATAGTTCCTATTGCTAAAGAAGCGGCGAATAGCGAAGTCTATATAAAGCCTTTATTAAACGAATTATAAAACTAAATATCTTAAATCCGTCTAGGAAGTAGATATATACTTCTTTATCTAGATCGGCATTCGTAAAGGCGTTAACCGCGTTAAGTAAGCGGGTTTCTATGCTAAATTTAGCGGTAATAGTAATTATAATGCGAAAGTTTTACGCTATAAGCGTTACGGCGTAAGTTTCCTTTCCGCTAAATAGCTAAAGATCTCCTCGTATATAAAGGCGAGACTTAAACTTTCTAAGGTAGCTATACTTATTAAACTTATAATCGAATGCCTATATTAAAGGAAGAGGACGCATTAGCGCGTTCGCTCTTAGGGTAGGCGAAGAAAAGAAGGTCTTTCGCTATTTTAAGGAGTCCTATTTAACCCCTCTAGCGGCTTTAAACTTAGGTCTATATAGATGCGTCTTAAGATTAGACTAAAACCTTAAAAGCGCGGGTAAATCCCGTTTATATATCTTCTTAGGTTTAAGAGAAGTAGCGAATATAGCCGTAAAAGCGCTGCTATTAGCCGGTAAATGCCTAACGTAGGCGAAAGCGGGATATCGACCTAAAAAACAGTTTGAATAAGTAAGGCGTAAATCCCCTATAAATCTCGTCGTCTATAGGCTATCTATAGGAATAGTATTATCGTAATCTATAGACCGAGAAGTAGCTTAAGGCAACTATACCTTAAGACGGTCTACTAGTTCTATAGTTGCAGTAGGTAAAAGAGTAGAAATATCGGGTTAAAAATCCCGTGTATTCTTAAAAATATCCTCCGGCGGTTCTAAGGTTTAGTTAGGAGTCGGGAGCTAAGAATTGCTATCGGCTAAAAGGTCTACTAAATTAGAATGCTTATTAGGAAGCACTATTAGCGTTAATTAGAATTCTGCCTTATCTTACTCTTCTTCCTATATAATATATAGTAGAAATGCCGGTAATAATACCTATATTAGCGGTTCGGATGCCTTAAACGTACTAAAAAACTAAGTCTTATTAAACGTTATATTATAAACTAAGCGAACCTCCCGTCTCTATAGGATCTATATACGAAAAATGTTAGTAGAATTATACCCGACTAAGTAACTAACCTCTATGTAAGGTTTTTGCTTAAGGTCGCGTTTTTGCGTATTAGTTAGGGCCTTAGTGGTTAGTAGGTAGGCTTTATAGCTAAAAGCTTAAAGATAATCGAATCGTAATAGTTAGGGAAGGAGAAAAGCCGGTATATTCCGGTCTTAATCCTTTAACTAATCGTAAAGGATCTCTATTAGGGAAATCTACTTTGATAGAAATAACATAGAGGAAGCTGCCTATCGGGCTAGAATCCGATTGTGTAAATATACCGTAGTTTTCTATATTTCTATCTATAAATGCTTAGGCAAATTTGCTCTAATCCTTATAGATCGAGCTTTCGTAGATACTACCCCCTTAGCTCGTTTAGTAGCGCCGTTTTAAGCGGGTGTATAGGGTATAGTAGGCTTATTATAAATGCCCTACTAGTTAATAAAGTCCTAAAAATCGTATCGAAGGGCTTAGTCGTTGTCTCGATAGATTATACCGATAGAAAGTAAGAACTATCGGGAAATATACCGACCTAGGCTCTTAAAGCATAAAATCAGCTCGTCTATAAAGGCATCTAGAAGCGTATATAGGAAAATAAGCTTCGTATAGTTATCCTTAATAAGAAATACAACGTTCTTATTGTTTTAACTCTTATGCATAGAAAAGACATCGTAAAACACCTTAGAAAAAGGAAACGTCGCCTTAGAAGGCGGCGGTTTACGGTTAATAATTCGTTTAGCCTACGTAAGTTTATAGGACTTATAGGAGATTATCTTATCGAAGGTCACCGACTATAGTATTCCGAGGGCTTTCGAAAGCGCCTTATTATTTAAATGTCTAAGTCGTTAGTACTAAAGAGAAAGTTCCTCTATACTTATTAGTATAGAATCCGGTGTAGTAACCGAAAAAGGTACTATAATTAGGGTTTCTACGGTAAAATCTAGAGAAGGAACGGAAGCAATAGTTAGAATTATTAAAAGCGCAATAGAAGGCGTTAACGGGTTATACTTAATAATATACTAGTTGTAAATTAGCTCCGTTATATAAATAGTACGTATTAAAGAAGAGATCTATTTAGTCTATAAGTTCTACGAAAGATTCGCCTTATAAAGAAGACGAAGTAAATAAAGGGACGTATAAAAGGACGGGATATATACTACTTAACTAAGCTAAAAAGTGCCCGTCGAAATACGTATAAACACCGTGCCTATCCCGAGAATAAGGGTGCTTTTACTACCTACGAGTGCGTACTCGGAAGAAGGTTAGAAGTTATAGAAACGCTCCCTATTGTTATAAATATGTCTATTAGACCCTAAATCTATAATAAAAGAATCCCTTAACGGGTATTCTATAGTAGTCTATAGAATAACTAGTAGTAAAAAGGTTGTAAGAATATTAGCGGCCGCCGTAGCTTATACCGTCTTTATCTTAGTTAGATTATTCTTCCGCTACTCTTTATCGCGAAGAAGTACCGCGTTAACTTTAGCCTTATTAGCCGGAAATTTAAGGTAGTCGTCTATAGTCTTTTAGACGTCCTTATCGGGTTTCTATAATAGAAGTCGAACGGAAGGGTTAAAGTAATAACACTATCGGAAATAGTATCGTTCTCCGCAAATGCACGGCGGACCATCCTTTTTCTTGCCTTTATCCTTATCCTTATCTAAGGACGCAGCTGCTAAAGTAGTTGCCGATTTATTAGTAGATTCCGCGGCTAGGGACTTTATTCCCTAGCCTTAGAACTTCGCAAAAGCGTTAGTCTTTAGCGCTTTAGTCGTAGCCTTTTAGGCCTACGAGCGCTCGAAAAGTTCGGATATCTTAAATCCGTTAGGGAAAGACTGCTCTTAACCTATCTTATTTAAGCGGGCATCGTCCTCTATCTTATTTATCTAGTATTCCGCAAAAGGGCTAGAAATAGGCTAAATAGCCTTAAGAAAAAGCTATATAGCCTAGAGACCTTCTAATTCCGGCAACTTAATTTACCGGGCGTCGGTAAGGACCTTTTACTAGTTAGAAATCTATATTATAATATCCGTCCGGTCTAGTGCCTTTAAAATAGTATAGAACTGCGTAAGAATTGTCTTTTATTACGTCTATAAAGTCGGCTTTATACGCCGCTATAGTAAAGCTAATTCCTTAAAAACCTCGTATTCGTCGGCAATCGTAAAGTAATAGTTCCCGATATTCTAAACGATAAACTACTAGATTAACGTAAGAGATTTCTATTAGTCCTTATAGGCTTAAAGCAATATATAATACTAGGAAAAGAGAAACTTAAACCTCTTAAGTTCTTCTATAGATAAACTAGCAATATTAGCAATAGTCGTGTTAACTATTTTAGCTATTAGTTCTATAGGAAGAGGCAATAAGGGTTTCTAAAGTTTAGGCGTAATAGAAGGATCGATTTTCTCCTAAATCCCTTAGGCGAGTGTGTATTTCTAGATCGTTAAGATCTATCGGTCTTAGTCCGCTAGTCTATTTAAAATAGTCTTTAAAGTAATATCGGCTATAATAGATACGGTAACGTAGGTAAAAGTATAGTAAAATCACCGGAAAAAGGGTTATTAGATATATAATATATATAAATAAACCGTAAAAAACTAAACTAGGTGCGGGAAAACACTAATAGAATAGGGTAAACGTCTTAACTAGTCCTCCGTAAGTCGATTCGCTAGATTAAATAACGCTCCTTAAAAAAATCACACTAGTCCTCTAAGAGTCGATTCGCTAGATATAAAGGTAAAGGCTTTACTACCGTAAGTCGTAGCGTTAGCAGGCTAAAAATATAAGCCGTTAGAACTCTCTATGCGTAGAGAAGTTCGTCCGGGCTTATAACTATCGAACGCTAGGCAGTCGGGTTCTCGACATTTAGGTAATAGTAATTAAAAAGGGAAGAGAGGCTCTAAGGCTAAAACAGCTTATATAAAAGGATTAAAGGGTGTAAAAGGATGCAAAACACTAAGAATAATAGCTCTTATCTTATCTAGTAGGGAGGCTAACTAGTCTCTATATATAGGAAAAATCCTTAGACGAAATCAGCCGTATAGACCTAAGGAAAAACAGGTGACGTAAATAATCGGACGGAAGGATTAGTAGGAAAAGCAATAGATTATACCGTACGATAAATAAGTTATATAGTTAGCAAATAAATAAGCAGCCTAGTAGAAGACTAGTGAATTCCATAGTAAATTCCACGGTAGAAGCCGTAGAAGAGAATTAAAATTCTACGGTAGAAGACCGTAGAAAGGAAGAGATTTCACGGGTAAAGTCCGTATAAATAATCGTAAAATCACCGTAAAATCATAGTGAAATATAACCGAAGAAAAGTAAGTAAATGCGCCCGTAGAAGTACGGGGTAATGCCTATAGAAGCCCATAGAATTCTATAGTAGAATCTAAGGAAGAACCGGGGATTTCCCGGTGGAAAGCAAATAGGGAAGACGGTGATGTTAACATTTAGCAACCGCTAATAGTCGAGGAAATACTTCGTTTATTAAAAGGAAGGCTATTAGTCGATAAAGCATATCCTAAAGGAACGAGCTAGGTCTAAGGCTTAATACTACGCTTAATGCCTACTAACCGGCAACCTTAGCATAGGATTCGAGGTCTATCTTACCGAATATAAAGGTAACGAGACTCCTTAGGCCGCTATCGAATAGCGTAACGATAAGGCTAGTAACGACGAAGAACTAACTAAGTGGTAAGCCTTATAAATCCTATATTAGTAGTCCTTTAACTATTTAATTACGGGCGAAGACGTATAAGGGATAGACTAGTTAGGCGTTCTAGCTACGCAATTCGTCTTCGACCGTTACTTAAAGGACTGCTTTTACGTTATCCTCGTAGACACTAGAGTAGCTATAGTCTCTATAGCAGGTTAAAACTAGTATCTCGCCCTATAATAAGAAGACCCGTCTATTATACTTAATAAGTCTACCGCCGGCTAGGCCTATATTAAATTCGGCAGCGGTAAGGACGTACGTTCCCTCGGCTCCGTTGCCTTTAAGACCCCTATTAGCCGTATTACGTTCTACGTGCTAGGAACGACGACCCTTAATGCACTAGGCACTAAGAATGTGTGTGTAAAGAAGGATGCTTCTATTAGGTAGGCGTAAGCCCCGGGAGCTAGGAATAGCTTCCTACTATCTTATCTATAGCTAATTATATTAGCCTAGGCATATAGCATAGAGGATGCTTTATATATATTAGAATGCCGGCTTAAAAAAGAAAACACTATTGCCTATAGCAGTTATAATACAATCCTAATTAAGCAATTAGGAGGAATACTCCTATTCCCTAAATCCTTCCTTTTATTCTTATAAGTTATGCTTATATATGCTAGTAATCGTTTATCCTTTAATCGATCCTTCTGCTAAGCGGCTGTTACGGCACTAGGTAATAGCTAGATAACCTTATTGTTTTATAAAGAGGAGAAGAACTATAGAAGCTAAGGGCTCGTTTATATATAGGACTATATATCACGTAGTATATCACTATATACTATATTATATAATATAGTACTATAATAGTACTCCCCCTCTAAAGACGATTTAGTCCTTAAATCGCTAAGAAATATTATTTTCGCTAGAAATCCGTATGTAATAGAGGAATCTTTTATAGGCGGGCCTAATCTAAAGGGCCTAGCTTATCTAAGTTATATCTATAGAAGCGTTAAATAGCTTTAAAGCAACCTCTTAGGTTATCTTTAGGCTATTAGGTCGGTTCTTAGTAATATTTCTATTTAATTAGATAAGTTAGGGTTAAGGCTTCGTTATTATATACGTTAAGGATTTTCTTAAATTCCTATATTTCTTCGATATTACCGTTGTTATCACGTTTTATAATACGGCCTACGACGTTACGTCGTTCCTCTTAATTAATCTATGCCTAGCCTAGTATTATTTCCGTTGTCTAGAGCCGTATCTTAGACGTATAGAAAGACTTATTGACTTAGATATGCTTTAAGAGGTCGATAACTATAGCGCTACGGTAGACCTTAAGAATAGGATAAAGACCGTCCTATTTATCGTCTTATTTTTTCTTTAGGCGATTAGTAATTATATTCTCTAATAAAACTATAACTATATTACTAGGTCGGAAGAGAAAGCCTTCGTCTTGCTTTATATTAGCATTATCCTTATATTTCTATTATAAGGCTTATGCGAGAGCTCGAAGCTAAATAAAGATATAGTCGAAACGACTAGCTATTACGTCCGCGTAAAGGAATTCCTTCTTTACCTATAATAAGAGCGTTAAGGGTTATAGGCCTATAGGTTTAATACTAAGACGAGGGTTAAAGCTATAGTTAGCGAAGAACGGAGAAATACCGGTTATTTCGTTTGCTTAATTATTCGTTGCGAATTCCGCGAGCGGGAGCTAGTCGACCTAATTATCTTAGGTAAAGCTAATATAGGCTTAAATATATTTATTTATCGTAGCGTTAACGACTTCGGTTTAACCGTTAGTCTTTAAGTGCTATACTAAGCTTAGTTTTAATATTATTCTTAAACGAGTGCTAAGCTATCGCTAAAAATTAAAGATAAACTAAGTGCCTTAGTTAGAGATAATAGTATTAAGTGCTTTATATAAGCGATAGACTATATAGATAAAAGAGTTAATTAGTTCTTCTATAGAAAGGCCGGTAATAAAGATAAAATATCTTATCTTCGTAAGCCTATTAACTATCGTAAGTATATTCTTATAAGTCTTCCCGTTTTAAGTATACTTAAGGGGTATCGTAATATAATTAATTAATATATCGGCCTATAGTTAGACCGGTAGAGCGAGGGGTTTTAGGAATCTAAGGGGAGACAAGCGGGGGGTCTTAGTCCGAAGATAGAAAGCATAATCTTTAACAAACGTAGCGGCGAAGTAAGAAATCCTCGGCTATTAGTATATTCGGTTTAATAGATTAAGGGTTTTTACCTTCCTTAGGTATCCTATTAGGCTACTTCTATAAGATCGATAAACGACTTTAAGGCGGAGATCTAAGGTATTAGGGACGAAGAGCCGGCCGCGGAAAAGAATACGTCTATTAAACAACTAATATTCGGATATATCGTAACGTAAGAGCTTTCGGATATGCTTTAGCTAGCGTTAGGCGTATAGATCCCGGAATATCGCTACTATATCCTAGGTAAGATTATCTTATTAGTATACTTCGCGGATAAGCTTATCGAGTGATTTACTAGCTGCGTTTAGTCTAAAGGCGGCGATTGCGTTAAGGTCCTCCTTAAAGGCACGGGAATCGGTTAAAAGTTCTTTTAGGATAGTCGGGTCGACTTTCTCTTTAAGGATAACTACCTAATTTTAATAGAGGAATCTATCGTCGTCTATAGTAGCTAGTCTATCGCCGGGGAGCCTGCTAAGAGCGTCGGGGAGAATTGCCTTATTGCTTAAGCGGTATATAATTACGAAGTTAAACTAGGAAAGGAACTCGGCCTAGCGCACTTATCGTTAGTTAAGTTGCTTTATAGATATAAACGTCTAAAGATTCTTATAGTCTATAATAACGTCGAACGCCTTAATAGTCCCTTAGAGTTCTAAGCGCTATTCCTTAAGCGCTTTAATAATTGCTAATAGCTCTTTATTATAGATCTCGTAGTTATACTTAAGGGTAGTATGCTTTAACGAAAAAAACGCAATAGGGTAAAGATATCCGTCGTCTTTAATCTATAAAAGGACTCCTCCTAAGGCCTAATTCGAGGCGTTAGTTTTAACAACTGTTTTCTTCGAGTAGTTAAAATAGGCTAAGACCGAGGCAGTAGTAAAAGCAAGTTTAAAGGCCTTAAACGCGGCAGCTTATTTAAGTCCTTAAGACTAACGGGAATCCTTTCGAAGTAGCGTAGTTATCGGGGAGATAATACTAAAGTATCCCTTAATAAAACGATAGTAGAAGTTTATAAACCTAAGGAACTACTAAAGTTCTTTTACTAAAGTCGGGGTATTTTAAGCTATAATTATACGTACCTTCTTAAGGTCTATGCTTATACTAGATATCGAAATAATTAATCTAAGGTACTTAGTCTTTGTTATATAAAACTCTAACTTCCCGATGTCGATTTAAAGCCCTACGTTGCTTAAGCGTTAGATAACTATTCGCACGTAGTTTTTATATTCCGCCTTAGTCTTTAAAAAGACTAGTACGTTATTAAGATATACTATATAAAAGTCATCGAGGGCATTATAAAGCACGTAATTAATATAGTTCTAAAAGGTCGATAGTATGTTAATAACGCAGCTACCTACGCAACTATAGAGCCGGGAGATAGGGATATATACACGATAGATAATGCATTTTAGCTTAAGGACTATTCGGCTATTAGTCGCTAACTAGTCCCCGACAACCCCTCTTAAGGCCTAAGGGTATATCCCTAAGGCCCCGATATATCTTAGAAGAGGGGCAAGCTTTAGTCTTACTATAAGAGGGCAACCGCACTATAATAAAGGATTATTCGTACTTTTAACTATCGTTCTTACCTTCCTAAACGTACCTCTAGTCTATCTTCTTATAAGTTCTAAAGCTTCTCTTTTTTAGTTACCTAAGAGCGATAGCGCCGCGCGGTAGGCGCGTTTCCAGACGTATAGGCCGCGTAGGCCGAATAGGTTATAGTAGCTATCGAGTCGCTAGCCTATCGCCGTTACCTTACGTAACGGAACTAATATTAGAAGATAAACATACTAACTTATATAAGGGCTATAACGAGCGTCTTAGGACGCTATTACTAATTTTTTCGCTGCCTAAAGGGGCCCGATCTATCCCCTCGCGAAGTTAAATATAAGCCGGCCCTTTACGACCTACCCCTCCGCGTATAGATATCCTCGCAGCCCTTTAAGCATGAGCCGTAGAGCTAGAGGAAGAGAAAAGATTAAGAGATAGGATTACGGAACTTCGAGAGGAATTTTCGCAATAGGGTGACTTATTTAGCAAAGACTTACACAAACGTCGCCGATAGTTAACCGAATCGAGGGAGAGTTATAGTAGGGAAATTAAAATAAAAAACATTCCTTAGTTATTATAACCGACTTACCCTTAAAAACGTCTCGATTAGATTAGCGATCTTAAGGATACCTTTATCGCTGCCTTACGTCGTTTTAAGCGCAATAAGAATAAAATCTTATATACCTTTAACTATATATATATAGACTATAAGGCGAGATAGAGGCGATACTTCGACGAAAAGCTCCTTATAGAGAGGGAATTGCTTCGCACTAACTAAGATAATTTTTATAACTAGACCTTAATTTTAATTAAAGATACTATTAATCGCGAGACTCTCTTAGCTACGCAACTATAGGAAGTACGCTAACGAGAGGGTTAGTCCCCCCTCGATTTTAGTCTTTATTTAGATTCCCTTAAGCAATACTTAGAACGTCCGCTAGAAAAAACTTATATACTTTCCTTTTTTACGAAGTTACGTCCCGATCTTCGAGACTAAATCTCCCTTTATTTAGCGTCTATTTAGGATAATAATTATAAGGAGATAGTCTAACTTGCTTAACGCTTTAAGGATGCTCTAGGAAATAAGAAGCGGCCTATAAAGCTAACTAACGACTAGTCGACCTTAACTTAGGGGGTAAGAGGCTCCCGTTCGATAGGCTATCGCTAACGTTAAGGCCGAAATAGATCTACTAATAACTATTAAGATTCCGACGCCGCTAGATCGGACTTAAATAGCCGTAGAAACGGTCGTAGTAACGGTCGTAGGAACGGCCGAGGAAATAGTCGCAATAGTCGCAACGGTAGGAATAGATACAATAGGAATAGCCGTAGCAATAACCGGGGAAGAAATTCGTATAGAAACGGCGAAAGCTAATCTAGCATAGTTATTTATTAGTATTATAAGAAACTAGGCTATATATAAGCCGATTGCTAGGCGATAGCGAAAGCTAACCGAGCTATAGCCGATTTAAAGACGACGAAGAAGGAGGGAAACGCCTAAAAGTTAAAGTAAATGCCTCTCCTTCGACTAAGCTATAGGTAGAGGTAGTTAAAAGACTATATGCTATTAGAAAGCTACTAAGGCGAATACCTTATAAAATTATCGTTAATCTTAATTACGGTAGTAAAGTAGACCTAGTAGATATAAATTTTACTCGAAAATAAGGGCTACGATAGCTTCCTTTATTAACCCTTAGATTAAAGGTAGTCGGGAATACGCTTATAAGACGATATAAAGTCTAGGAAGTTTCTATCTAACTCTAAGATAATCGCTATAGCGAAAAGATAGTTATTCGCCCTTATATCGGCATCGATAACGGATTAAAACCTAACGACGCATTAGTTTTGCTTAGCATACCCGTACTTTCTTAGGAATATATTTATCTCGTTCCTTTTAAGCGCGCTTAGTAGTTTAAAGACTAACTTTCTAAGGTATTATTACGCTAACCGTAGAAATTTTTGCATAAGTATCGGAATAAGGCATAGGTCTATATAGTTATATAAGACCTAAATTTTATACTATTTCCTAATAAAGATAATAACTCGGCGAACCCTAAGCGAATAGGGGAGGAAATACTAGCGACTCTTTTAGACTTTAAAGACGTGTTTTCTAAGCATAAGGCCGATTTATTACTAAGGAAGAAGGGCACCGATTATACGATTAACCTATTGCCCGACTTTAAGCCGCCTTTTAGACCTATTTACCCCCTTTCTTAATCCGAACTTTAGGTTCTAAAGGAGTAGTTAGATTAGTCCCTTAAGCGTAGCATTATTCGGAAATCTAAGAGTTCGGCTAAGGCTCCTATCCTTTTTATGCCTAAGAAAGACGGCACTTTACGCCTTTATATAGACTACCGGGGGGTTAATAGCATTACCGATAAGAATCGCTACTTACTCCCCTTTATTTCGGAGATTATAGACCGTTGTTAAAGGGCTAAGTACTTTTCGAAGATTAACCTAAAAAACGCATACTAACGCATCCGGATTAAAGGAGGGGATAAGTAGAAGATAGCCTTTCGTACTCGCTATAGTTACTATAAGTATTTAGTATTACCGTTTAGATTAACTAACGCCTTTACTATATTTTAGTTATATATTAACTAAGCTCTTAAAGGCCTTATAAACACTATTTACGTTGTCTACCTTAATAATATTTTAATCTTTTCTAAGACCTACGAGGAGTATATAGAACACTTACGATAAGTCCTTAAACGACTAAGGAATACTAAGCTATTCGCTAATTTATCGAATTGCACTTTCTATAAGTAGTCTTTAGAGTTTTTAGGATTTATCCTATCTATTAACGGAGTTGCAATAGACCTAGCCTACGTTAAGGCTATTATAAATTAGGAAGAACCTTATTCGTTCTATAATATTTAAGTTTTTCTCGGTTTTGCAAATTATTACCGACGATTTATTTTAGGATACTCTAGTATTATTGCCCCTCTTACTACGTTATTAAAAGGGAGCGTTAAGGGAAGAAAGCCCGGACGAGTATAGCTAAACACTAGCGAATTAATAGCGTTTTACGCCGTAAAGAACGCCTTTATAATAGCCCTACTTCTCTAATACTTCGACCTTTAAAGACTAATTCGCATTAAGACTAATGCCTTAATTTTCGCAATAGCTAGCATTCTTTCGCAGTCCGATAATGAAGGCTACTATCATCCGATTGCTTTCTAATTATAGAAGTTTACTAACCTTAAGCTTAACTACGGTACCCTTAATTAAGAGATATTTGCTATCGTTAAGTTATTTAAACACTAGCGATACTACGTCGAAGGGGCGGTAAATACCGTTAAAGTTTTATTAGATTACTAAAACCTTTAAGGCTTTATAAAGTAAGTATCCTTTAATAAAAGATAAGCACGTTAGTATATATACCTAGCTCCTTTCGATTTTACGATTAAACACCGAGCCGGTAAATTAAATCCTACCGATGCTTTATTAAGGAAGCTAGAATTTATAAGCGAAGCCTTACTATCTATAGAGCTACTTCCGGAACTATAATAAAAGTTAGTAGTTATTCGGTAGGTATATATAGCTATAGATTCTATAAAGAGCGACCTTAAGACGAGTTCTTAAGCCTCTACTATCTTTAAGCTTAATAAGATATCTTTACGTAACGAAAATACATAAGCTCTTTAAGATTCAATCGCTTAGTATTCGGGAACGAGTCCCGCTAAGTTAGCTACCTAGGTTAAAGATATCGTTAGTTATAAACAACGGTGTTAAAGACAATTAGCTAGGTTAGCAGCTCGTTGTAAAAGGGTCTATAAAAGCAATATCTCCGAGCCCCTTTTTAAGCTCCTTAAGAAGACTTAAGCGGAAGATCCGTAGACTATATAGCGAGTATAGGCTGAAAGTACCTTAGAAGAAGGGGTAAATCCTTAGTTATTAAGCCTAGACGGACTTATTTTACATTTAGGAAAAATCGTAGTGCCTATAGAGGTTGCCTTAAGGCAAGAGCTTATTTAGCTCTACTATAACGATCCTCTTATAGGATACTTCGGAATAGCCTATATAAAAGACCTCCTATCCCGGAAATTCTTTTAGGAAGGAATAGCTCGTAATATAAATAGCTACGTACGTTTATATTATATCTATTAAGGCGCCGTCCTAAAGCGGCATCGCCTATATAGCGCCCTTAAGTCGCTGCCTATTCCTATAAGACCTTAGGAAGAAGTCTCTATAGACTTTACTACCGGTTTTCTAGAGTTATAGTTCGATAGTAGAGAAGTTAACGCAATATTAGTAATCGTTAATCGATATACTAAGTATAGCGTATTTCTCGCGGTCTTTAAGACAATAATAGCGCCTAAGTTAGCTAAGGCTTTTTATTATAAGATTAAGCTTATCTATAGAGTACCGAAAGGCATTATTTCCGATAGAGGATCTCTATTTACTAATAAGTTTTAGTTAGACCTCTATTATATATTACGGATAAAACGTAGGTTATCGATAGCCTTTTACCTATAAACCGACGGTTAAACCGAAAAGGTAAATTAAATACTATAATACTACCTTCGGTATTACATAAATGCCGAATAGAATAACTAGCCTAGACTACTACGAGAGGCTTAGTTCGCTTATAATAATGCGAAGAATATAACTATAGGCTTTTCGCTTAATAAGGCATTATTCGGATACTAACTAGACTACTATATCTACCTTACGGACGATGCTATTAGTAGGGGAGTGCCCGAAGCGAGAGCTTGTATTAGCAAATTAGCAGACTTAAGGAAAAAGCTAGAGACTTATTAGCGATAAGCTATCGAGTCGCAAAAGAAATTCTATAACCTTTATTATAAGCCACTTACCCTTAAGGTTAAGGACCTAGTAGGACTCTCTACGAAGAACTTACGCCTTAAGGACTAAAAAAAGAAGTTATTACCTAAATATATTAGACCTTTTAACGTCCTTTAAGCTATTAGCAAGCAGGCGTACCGCTTAGCCCTACTAGAGAAATACGACCGGCTTTATAATATATTTTATATTAGTCTTCTTAAGCTATAGGTAGAACGGGCTACTAGCTAATACCTTAGCGAATTACTGCCGATGCCTAACCTTAATAATACCGAAGGAGAATAGTCGGTCTAGCGAATTAAGGACTATAAGAAGAAGAAAGGCGTTACCTATTACTTAGTGAAATAGGAAGGTTGGCTAGCCGAATACAACGAGTAGGTTGCTTAAGACGATATAGCGAATGCCTAAGAACTTATTAATGAATACCTAAAGATATAGCTAAAGAAATAGCGGAAATTACGTATTATAAAATAACTTCTTTTTAGCTTACCCTAACTTTTCTCTTATTACTCTACCGCTACTTTATTATTATTCCTTAATATCTATATAGTAGAAGTCTCCTACTTTTATTTCGCTAATAAACTCCGTAATAATAAGGAGACGTTTTAACTATTCCCCCCTTCCTTAGCGACCGCTCTCCTTAATTATTTCGTGTAAATTATCGTATGTATATTCTCGAACTACCTACTATAGGGTAAAACCTACGTTACTAATTACTAGACGAAGCTTCTAGTCCCTATTCTCGCGCATAGCTTTCCGTCGCTCTATCGATGCCTACCGGTATTCGAGACGACGTTTTATATATAAACGTTTAGCACTTAATACCCCTTATTCCTCTCGGTAGGCCGTTATTACGGCTACGAACGACGTATAAACTTAGTAGAAGATTAACTTTATCTTCTTCTTTTCTATCTTATCTTAAGTAGTCTATAACGTAGCTATCTTTATCTAAATAGCGTATAGATTAGCTATATCTCCGGATATTATTGCCGGCACCTATAATTTTATTAGCAACTATATCCTAACTTAATAGGGAATAAGGAGCTTACCGATTTATAGAGGTTACTACGTAAGTTATATTAAATACATCTACTTAATCGTATATCCTCCTATATATAATATAGTTCGACTATTTTAGTATCGTCCTCGTTATCGCTAAACCCTTATATACTGCTATTAAGGCACTTAATATAGTATAGCTTAGTAATATAGCACCCTTTCGCCCGGCGACTTTTTATATTCGCGGCCTTCTTGCCCTTTTTCTTAGGCGATATCCCTTTCTAGACATTTCTTTTGTCTATAGTATCTCGTTTAGTATTTACCTCTATGTCTTTATCTCCGTCGTCTTTACTAGATAACGAAAATGTTTCGGACTTAATAACTACTAGCGTTATACGCTTTATATTCGTGTGAGTTTCTTAAGACTCTACTATAATAGGCTTCTTAATGCTTATAAACGGTCCTTTAAATAATTAACGATATAGTTAATCTTCGGTTTCTTCCTTTAATAAGGATATCGACTTTTCTAAGGCATCTCGTATTTCTTTCTCTACGAGGAGTCGTTCTAATAAGGTGGTTTTCTCTCCGCGCGTCTTCTTTAGCTTTATCTCTTCCTATGCTATCGCTACGGCGTCCTTAATCGATACTCTATTTGCGGATAGCTCTAGGACTTAAGCAATAACTAAAGGGCCTATCGGCTAAATGTTGTCCTGCTTTCCTCGCTTTCGAGGTGTCTATACCGTTCCGCTTGCCGTTCGCTTAAGAGGCATAGTATTAAACTAATTCGGAATATACTTATCTAATTCGGAATATGCTCGTTAGATTTAGAATATACTCGTCTAATTCCGAATATACTTCTCTATAAGATCTCGATATAGTTATATAATAAGAGAAGAGAAGAAAAAAATCTTTATATATAAAGAGTAGCACTCTATTATAGTTCGCTAACTATACGTAGGCGATTAGCCCCCTATTGCGTAGTAACTATTATAACGCGTAATTAATACGATAATTATTATAATATATATAATAATAACTATCGTCGTTGATTTTTATACTACGTTTAATCTTGTTTTAGTCTTATTTACTATTACGACTTTATTTATACCTAAAGCTATCCTAGCGTCTAAGGCGTCCGCCTTAGAAGGGGGGGATAATTATAACGTAGCTACCCGCGCAACTATAGAGCCGGGAGATAGGGATATATACACGATAGATAATGCATTTTAGCTCGGGGACTATTCGGCTATTAGTCGCTAACTAGTCCCCGACAACCCCTCTCGAGGCCTAAGGGTATATCCCTAAGGCCCTAATATATCTTAGAAGAGGGGAAAGCTTTAGTCTTACTACGAGAGGGCAACCGCACTGCAATAAAGGATTATTCGTACTTTTAACCATCGTTCCTACCTTCCTAAACGTACCTCTAGTCTATCTTCTTATAATGTTATAAAGGCCGAAGGGGGTAACTAGCATTTTAAATAGTCTAAAGCGTATGATAAATACTATAAGCCACTTATAACCCTTAGCGATTCGAATACGGTTAAATATAGCAATTACGTCTAGCTTTATATAAAACTTAGCGTTATAGAGAGAATCTAGTGTTTCGCGGATTAAAGGCAAAGGATATCGATTCTTAACTATAACCTAATTTAAACCTCGGTAGTTATAATAGATATAGATACTACCGCCCGGTTTATAAGCGACGATTAGTAGTACCGCGGCTAGAGAAGAAGACTCCTAAATAAAGCCTTTATTAAGTATATTGTTAATCTACTTCTTAATATAGCGGAGTTCTATAGGTAATATAGGCCGATTTCTATAGTATAAAGCCTATTTACTAAGTGTAAGTTCGATCTTATAATCCTAAGGGCGGTATAAAGGGAGCTCGTTCGCATTCTTTAGAAGGAAATAAGGAAGCTTATCTTAGAACTTTTTTAAGAGGTTCTTTAGGATATCTGCCTCTATAACTTCCGGTTTTACTTAGAGGAATTTTTCTATATCGGCCTCGTCGACCCTCCGAAATAAAGATTCGGAATTAGCTATATCTTAGAGGTTTATCTAAAGGAAATTATAAAAACGTTAAGGGAAAGCGGCTTAAGCTACCTCTATTATATAGGCCTTAGTAATAACGCGTTAGAAAGAGGTTTCGGATAGTTTTAGGACTTTAACTAGGCTTACTAAGAGTTCGTTAAAGAGTCGTAGATTTTCTCCCTCCTCGACTAGCTTAGCTAATTTAAATAAATTAATTCGTATCGCTTAAATACTATCTTATTTATAGAATTAAACAAAGTTAACTACTTATACGTAGCGGATATCGTTTATATCTAAAGGCATTTAATCTTCCTATCGTATACGCCGGCGGGGGTGTCTCGTCTAGCCCTATCGGGCGGGAACGTAGCGACGGCCGGTAGTAAGACGAATAAGGAGTAGGCGAGCTACTAAAGTAGTCTACGGCGGAGTGGCCTTAAAGGCTCGAGTCTTAAGGGAGTCCGGAAGGCTAATCGAGGATATTAAGCGGGCGGTTCTCTAGGCGAATAGCTATATCTTATATAAGGGATATCGAATCGGTTAGCTAAAGTTTAAGGGGTATAATGCCTACTTAAGTAGATATTCCTTAGTAGATAAGTCTATAGATATATAACTTCCCGGTAGGATAGTCTAGTCTTTTAGGATATTAGTCTTTTCCTACCGAAAGGGAATTTCCGGTATATCTTCTATCGTTATAGAGACCCCTTATTTTAAGGTAAACGTTAGGGTTATCTAAATCTCTACGATATTAGAAAAATATACTTTCCGACGTAACTAATGCCCTTTAAGCGTAAGAGTAATAAGAGTCCTAAGAGCTATCCTATCCTCGGCTATTATGCTTAAAGGCAGGTAGTATCTTATATAGTAATCGGAGTTAAAGTAAACCTAGGGAGATTTCTAAAGTATAGTTAGTTTATATTCCTAAAGCTAGGGGATGCTTAAGATAATCGGGGTAAAGGGTAATAGATTCGTAATAAAGAACAGCATAAGTTCTATATGCTTACTAATAGTTATTTAGGCTATAAAGTAGTCCGTTATTTATATTAAGGGTATACTATCGGCTAGTCGAAGCGGTCGAGGTTTAAGGAGCTTTTTTATAGTAACGTTATATTTCTATACGATAGCGTAAAGATCGGCGAATGCTATAGTCGTATAGCTAGAATCTACGAGGGATAACGTATTAACGTAATAAAGGGACTAAAGGTTACGTATAAAGGAGAGACGAATATAAAGAAGGATTAACTTTTTATTACTATTCGACGAACTAATCCGAAGATCCGTTCTATCTAAAAGCAACGACTTAATCCTCTTATCCTCCCCTATATATAACCCCTAAGAGCGACTTATTCTAAGGGTATATCTTTTAGTAGTAGCCTTAACGTCGGCCGCTCGCCTTATAAATCCGTATCCTCTTCCCTAAGGATACGGCCTTATTCGTAGTCGGCCGTACGGACGAGCTAGCCTTAGCTATACCCGCCGCCGCGGGTGCCCTAAGATCCTCGGCCGAAGCCGGGGGAGGGGGCGCCCCGGCCCTAAAACTAGGGACTACCCTAACGTAAGGGCATTAGAAGCGGATTCGCTATCTTAGCTAGGTCGTAAGCCTCCTTCTAGTGTTTAGGCTCTCTATAAGCTATGTAGAGTTTATTATCGATCCTAAATTATCGTTTAGTATCGGAAAGCCGGTCGAGGTCTATAGGGTTACCGTATAAGGGTTAAGCTAAAGCGGTCGGGGTAAAGGCAGGTATAGGCGTCGGCGGGAATTACGAACGGGGGGCGGCCTTCTTCTTAAGCTTCTAACGATAAGCATAGTTAGCGAGATTCTTCGTAAAGATATCTATCTACGCTAACTACTTCTCGTAGTTAGTATTAGGGATCTTAGTCTATATATTCTTAACGAGATCGCTTATATCTTTTAATATAAACTTCCGGAGGAGGTTAACTTACTATTCCTTTATCTTCTTTACCTTACGTATATAGGCGTCGAGGTCTGCCTTCTAGATCTAATAGTTCTTATCGCCTTAGGGGAAATTATCGAGGATATTCTTAGCGGCTTGCGTTAAGTCGAGAACCTTATACTGCCTGCCTAAAGCTATAAGAAGCGTCGTCGTAGTAGGCTATTCCTACTTCTCTCTCTCGGATAGGTTAGCTATAATAGTAGCTATCCTATCTTTAACGAAGTTATAGGCCCGTTTACTAAGCCTATCGCTAATATAAAGGAGGCGGGCGCCGTCTAAGTCAAACTATATACTATCGCGGAGGAAGATACCCTATATCTTAAGTTCTTAGGCCTTATACTTACGTTAACGGTCGGAGGTAGACCCTTTTTTAGTAAAGATCGGAGGGTCTACTATCTTTCGTTTTCCGGACGACTATGCTAGGGTTATCGTCTAAGACTATAATATCTTTATAGTTAAGATTATAAAGTCCTTAGCCTTAAGAAGTTGCTCCCTTATAGCTAAGAGCTAATCCTTTATAGCTAAGAGCTAATCTCGTGTAATTACGCGTTCCTTTAGCCTAGCATTTCGGTTAACCTAAGAGGCCTCCGCTACGCGAAGGGAGCGAAGGCTCTCCTCGATATATATAAGAATATATCGGGTATCTAAGCTCTAAAGGTTTTCCTAGGTCTCCTACGCATTAGCGACCGGGACTACGTTATCGAACCTCTTAATCGCCTAGGCGATCTAAGGAAATTCACTAATAAACTCTTTAGTAAGGGCCTTTAGACCGTCGCCTATAGCGTTAGAGGCTATAGGTGTGTCTACTATAAGGAGGAAGGAGGAGTGTCTAATCTAAGGTGTTTGTTAGGGACTATAAAAAAATTTCTATAGGCTATATAGGTTTCTATAGGCTAAGGAAAAATTCTTAGGGGCTTAAGGGCTTAGGGGAATAATTTCTTAGGGGTTACACTTAGTTCGCGACGACTAAGGGGATAAGGTGATAGAGCTACTAAGACTATATTTATAAAGCTAGGGATCGCGACGGGGCGTAATAGGAGATAGAATAAACTATTACGGCACTAGTTAATAGCTAGATAACCTTATTATTTATTCTTTAAAGAGGAGAAGAACTATAGAGGCTAAAGGCTCGTTTATATATAGGACTATATGTTATATAGCATATTACTATATACTATATTATATAATGTAGTACTATAACAGCGGCCTTCTTACTTCGTATAGCGCGTGCTAGAGGGCGACCTTAGAACTCCGCGATAGCTTTAGCGGAGACCTAGTCGGCTCGGACCTATTAGTTATATATAGCAGCTTATCCCTTCTATCGTACGAGGTATTCGGTTATAGGTAACTTCGACCGACCGATGCGACGAATACGGATGTCTATTAGGCGTTCGACTTCGTAGTGCTAATCCCCTTTGTTAGGTGCTTCGATATCGCGAGCGGCTTCTATAGGTCTAGGCTCGAGCTAGACGTAATATCCTTCGTGCGCGAGCTTAAGGTGCTAAATAGAAACGATTAGGTAGATTCGGACTTAGCTAAGGAGGTCGAGCTCCGCCGCGAGGTTATTAACTATACGCTTAATAACGAAAGGGCCTTCTTATTGCCGCGACTATTTCTTTAGCGGCTAGCTAGGCTTATAATAGCCTATATAGAGCTTTAGGTAGACTTTATTACTAGCTTTAAGAAGAACCGGCCGGTGTTTCACATTATACCGCTACTTAGCCTTTATAGCTGCTAGGTCTATAGCTAGGCTTGCTTATCTACGGATAACTTCTTATAAGTAGGGCAATTCGTCCGTAGTAGTGCCTAAGACGTTATCGGCAGCTTCTAACAGTCTACGTATATTAAAGCCGAAGATAGATTTATAGGCGGAGATCTTCGTACTAGCGTTAAATGCCGTGTTTAGATTCTACTAAAGGGCGGGGATTATTATCTTTTAATCTAGGCTAAGATCCTCGATATAGGATATTCGTAGAGCGGTCTCTACGGTCTAATTACGCCGTTCGGTAAGTCCGTTAGCCTATAGGTAGTAGGCGGTATTTATTGCAATTTTAGTGCCGAATGCGCTTTAGAGGCCTTTCTAAAAGTCGGATGTAAATTTACGATCCCGGTCGCTAACAATAGTTCTTAGTATGCCTTAATTAAAAAGAAGCAACTAACGGGCTAAGCTTTAAGCCTAGTCCTTTATGCCGTACTTAGCGTTGCCTAGGATTAGCAAGCATCTCTTACTAATTAGGTAAGTAACTATAAGAAGTTAGTTAAAGATATTAAAGCCTAGGATCTACTATAAAGAGCTTACTAAGGGCGAGGGCGGTATATCGGTTATAAAGTCTATCGCGATACTCTATATTAGAAGTAGCGGGGGGCGAATAGGCTTATAGCTGCTAGTAAGGGTCTAACGGTCTATCTAGCTAAGGCAATAGGCTTTATATACCGCGATATGCTTCTTTAGCTAACGGGTGACTCCGCGAATTAAGTATATCTCTAAGTCCTTAAGTATACGGACGACGCTAAAGTAGTTCTTATCGTTATAAGCTGCCGAGATTCTAGATAAGACAAAAGCGTTAGGGATATATAGCCGGGTAAAGCCGTTAAGGCCTTTATAGTATAGAAGGTTATTAACTATAAAGAACGGTATACCGCGGCGTTTAAGCTACGCCTTCGTTCTTACTATAGAGTTAGTAACTATAGCTCCTTCTAAAGGCGAGGAAAGACTCTCGATAGCGTCCTCGCTATCTGCGATTATCTAAAGTATTCGCTTATAGTAAGGGTTATTATCGTATACGACGGCGAACTCCTCGCGTTTTTTAAGAGCTATAATAGCTTCGGAGGCTATAAGCATATCGTTAAGTATATTAAAGTTAGGACGACGACGATTAAGCAGCTAGTCGGACTCCTCGGCTAATAGGCGACTAAGGGCGTTAGGGATAAAGTTCTTTTTGCTAAGGAGGTAGTAAACCTTAATATCGTACTTAGAGAGGTAAATTAAGGCTATAACTAGGCGACGGTTAGCTCGGTCTATGCTAAAAATATCGAGGGTCTTTTTAGCGACGATCTATTTCATCGCGGAGTAATCGGTTAAGACTATAAGCGGGAGGGTTAACGACTATACCGTAGTACGCATCTTCTTCACAGCCTATATAAGACAGGCGACCTCTAGCTCTAATAGACTATAGGACTACTCGGCTCTTGTTAGAGTACGGGAGAGGAAGCAGATAGGCATAATAGCTTTAACCGGAATCGGCTAGCCTAGCTGCTAAACAGTGCCGTCGCGGAGATAAAAAAAGACGGCGGCGAAGCCTCGCTATAAGGAGGCTTTAATCTAATAGAATAGCCTCTTCTATAGGTCTATATAGTAAATTATACGGCTAGAAGTAATTTTCTTCTAAAGAGAGACGGAGGAGGAAAGCTCGGCTAAGGTCGGCTAGAACGATATAACTCGCGTATAGGACTTCCGCTTATTAGGGTTCCCGTTCTTAACCTTACCGATTAAGCGACCTTAGGCTAGAAGACTAGTCTTACGATCCTATAGAGGGGCAATAGAGGCGCCGTAGTAAGGAATAAGATTGCGAATATACCTTATAGCGCCGATATAGTGTTTAAGAGCGACGAGATTATTAGAGAATAGAAGCTTTATAAAAGCGGTAAGCCTATGCTTTATAGTACTTATCCTAAACGCGTCGATATAAAATCCGAGCAACTCTACGGAAGGGTAGCCGATCTAGCTCTTAGTAAGGCTTATAGATAGGTTAAGCGATGCGAAGAGCTTAAAGATAGCCTCGAGATATTAAAAGTATTCTTCTTCCGTAGCGGAATAAATAACAATATTATTAATAAACGCGCGGCTATAGCCTTAGTGCGGACGGAGAACTCGGTCTATATAGCGTTATACGTACGCTAGGCTATTGTAAAAGCCGATAGGTATAACTATTAAGCGCTTTAGGCCTTAATAACTTATAATAGTAAACCTGCCTTAATGCTCGAGTTTAACTTAAAACTAATAGAAGAAGGCGGAAGCGTCGATAGTAGTAATAAAACGGGCGCCTAAGAGTTTAGCAATAATAGAGCTTTATAGTAGTAGAGGGTAGGAATTCGGAATAGTAATACTATTAACGGCACGTAGGTTAATAACAACTCGGCCTATAGTCTCGCCTTAGGCTATACGCTAAACTATAAAGACCGGTGCTATAAATAGCGTAGGCTCGTCGGCCTACTTTAGGCGGCCTTACTTATAAAGTAGGTTAAATATATCGTCGATAACCTTCCTATCGCGAAGCCCTTATAGGTAAGGCCTCTAAGCGACTCGTTTTTCGTGCTAATTGTCGATTAAAGGGACTATTAATTCCTTTCCGGGTTTTATAACAGCAGTGCCTATATCTCGCTAGAGCTAGTAGTATTTCCTAAGAAGCTTTTTAACGCAGCGCACGAAAGAGAGGCTATAGTCGAAAATATAAATACCCTCTTTAGTGTATTTCTCTTAAAGCTCTAGTAAGCGCTAAACGTACGTTTAGTACGGAATACGGCTAGAGAAGGGATCCTCGATTCTATCCGCGGCGTCTATCTCAATAGCTATAGCAGCTGCCGTTACGTTAGTAGCAGCTGCTGCGAGGTTTTATTAAACCTTAGACTATTTAGCGGGTCCTGCCGAGGAAGCTATAACGTAGGCGCAGATAGAGTCGGATAGCGAAGGCGTCGGAGAAGTGCCTAGAATAGGAGCTTCTATAGGTTAAGGCGGGGCGGGAGGCTATAGACACTTAAGGACCTCCTAAGTAAGCGGGAAGGTACTCGCGACGTTAACCGATAGACTAGCAGAAGCAGAAGCAATAACAGCGGTTCCTATAGAAGGCGTTATAGCTACGGCTCCTAGAGCGGGCGAAATTGCAATAGCTAGCGTTAGAGCCTTTATAGCTAATTTCTAAGATAAGGCGGCAAAATAGCTAGACTCCTAATACTCCTAGATCTAGCTAAGCTTCTACTTACGCTTAACAACGAGGTTAACGTTCGTGCTATTAGTAATAAGGATAGTAGGAAGAGATTTAGCATCGACGATGCTATAAATAGCATTAGCGTAAGAGGCGAAGAAAGTATAAGCGCGGTCCTTAGGAAGTTCTTTCTAAGATATAAGGACTATAAGGATAGTGCCGGGCGGTATAACGGTCTTTTGGACGGCCTAGACACAACGAATAACTTTATAGGGCTATTTATAGATATCGAATAGGATTTTAAACCCGTCGAGTACTCTAATACAAACGACCTCCTTATTATAATTAAGGGATCCTTAGTATAGCTTAAGGAAGGCATTGCCGAGAAGTGCGCCGGCCTTTACTTTAAAGACTTAGGCGGAGTAAGTAAATTTAGCTATAGCTGCTTAAGCGGCCGGGCTAGCTATAGTGCCGCGCGCGTAGAAAGAGAACGTAGCCTAGTCCTCGCAAAAAGAACGACCGTTAACTCTATTAATAGTAACGGGAGGCTTCTTCTCGACGGTATAGTTAAGAGTCTAAAGAAGGTCGCGATTAATTATAGGCTTACTATAGCTAAAGTTAGGGCAAACTTAGACTTCCTGCCTACCGGGTTAAGTAGAGACCTTAATCCTTATGTAGGAGTATAAGTGCGGCGGGGATTCCTAATCCTATTAAGGCTCCTCGGCTTTAGCTTCTAAGACCTAATCTAGTCGGGGTGCTGTAGTAAACGCTACGTGAAAAATAGGCTCTTTAATAATAAGTGCGGAAAGAATAAGCTCTAATACGGCGGGGAAATTAGGCTTAGTAGGAATAGAGTCGACGATATTCCCTACGGGAATAGTAGGAGTAGAAGGGGTCTTCTTACACCTAAGATAGAAATAAGAGAAAAGTACGTTACGAGAAAGAAAAAAGGTCTTATAAACCTTATAGGTTAAAGGCTTAAGCGCGCGCTCTTTACTATAAAGCTATTGCTTAGATATATAGCAGTTAGCGTATATATGCTCTTTAAGCATAGAGGCGAGGGCGAAAGTACGGTCGTAGGTACTATACTTAAACTTACCGGCCTATTCGGTAGGGTAGCGAGAGTTTATATAGCCTACGAAGTTAGCTTCCGAGGAGGCGTAAAAGGACGCATTATCCTAAGAGTCGTTTAAGTATAGCTTATTACTAGCTTCGTCGCCGCTAAGAGTAGTCTTCTTATCGCTTTAATATTTCGACTTAAAGCGTACTTTCTTCTTATTATTATTACCCTTATATTTACCTTAGCGGTATTCCGTTCGGTTATCTCGTCGGTCGTCCCGGCGAGGGTAACGCTTATTATAGCGTAACGGGCGTAAGCTTAACTAATTACGGTTATTACTTAAGCTTCGTCCCTTAAAGCTACGGTTGCGATTATAACCTTAGTCTCGATCCTAGCGGTTAGTCTATCGGTAGTTATTGCCTTAGTTACCTTTACGATAGTTATTACGACGATTATTACGACGGCTACGATTACGGTTACCCTAACGGTAACTATTGTTATAGCGACGGTTATCCTAACGATAGTTATTATCTTAATAGGAAAAGCTACTATAGCGAGAACGGTCTTAGTCTCCGGAGATATATAGGTTAAGGGAGGCTATAATAAAAGGCTTCCGTTCCTTAATAATATAAATCTATTTATCGATTAGGGTCTTTTTTATAGGAATAGGAAGAAGCGAGGAAATCTAAACGGCAATAAAAGGATAGATAGCCTTAATAATTTAGGCATCCTTGCCTATCTTAAGTTAGCGGGCGAGCGAAACCTTTCTTTAGATCTACTACGCGAGAGTAATAGAGCTAGAGGACTATATAGATATCGTATACCTTTCCCTATAAAGTTCCTTTAAGACATCGGCGTTAGGACGCTTAAAACGCTTAGTTAAGAACTTATAGAAGGTTTTAAAAGGGGAGGAACTAAGAATATCGCGTTATTCCGCTATAAGCTTACTTATATACTATATAAGGGCTCCTCCTATTAAGAAGGAGAGGTAGTATAAGCAAAGGCGAATAGATCCTCGTTTTAATAAATCCTTAGACGCTCCGTAAAGAGATAGACGTCTATATAGATATTCTTTCTATCGCTAAGAGCGATTATACCTAAGTTCTTCGGATTATGCTTATCTAAGTTAAAAGTACTAATATTATCCTATTTAAGGCGTTTAATAACGGCCTTATCGTTATAAGCCGAGGAGGAGGTATAGCTTGCCTCGCGGTGCTTACGCGGGTTCGGATAGGACTTAAAAGGGGCGGCGGATAAAACTATTATTAGACCTAAACGAATTATTATTATTATTATCCGAATCCTTCTATCAACGAGAATAGAAGGCCTACGAATATTTAGATAACTTAGACTAAAGAGAGTAATATAGAACCTAGGGTTGCTCCTTAGGGTAATGCTACTATCTAATAGAGCGTTGCTTAGATAAGCGAAGTATTCCTTAAAGACGAAGAGGAGGCTAGTCCTCCGATTAACCGTTAGAAGGGTCTCCGTCGATTATTTATAGGTTAAAAGGTATAGCTCGAACTAGCCGATATACTAAAGACATTATAGCGTAGAGAGGAGTCTCTTTATTAAGAAGCTCGCTTATAAAACGAAGATACGCGTAAATTCCCTTTCGCTAAGTATCGGCGTACTATAGATATTTTTCCTTTACGGGCGGAAGATCTAAGATATTAAATATAATCTCTAACTTAAAGGCTAAAGAGCTTAAAAAAATATAGGCTTACTTTATATATATTACGTCTATTTAGTAAAGGTCTTAATAACCCTTTCCGTAGGTAGTATCTTAATTAACTTAGAGTAGCGGACGGCCTACTTTAATAGATTATTATAGTCCTTATCCTCTATAGCTAGTAAGGTAAACTGCTTACGTAGTACCTCGGTTTCTAAAGATAAGCGAGGACGACGGCGGGTAGGAGGAGGGGGATCTTTATAATTACTCTTAGAGTCCTTAGAAAGGGCGTCGCTATAGATACTTTCCGGCGGAGCATATTCTTATATCGGCAAGCGAGGGTAAGAGTCGTTATCTAAGCGAGATATAGACGCTATAGCTTAACGGGCTTCTTCGTCTTTAGCTATAGTAATAATAGCTTAAATAAAACGAAGGAAAAAGGCGAAGAGGTCGATAGATAGAGAGAGAAGGGATTATAAAGGAAGAAGAGTTATAAGAGAAGAGAAAGGTCTATAGTAGGAGGTATAGGGTGTTTTAAATTTAGCGTAAGAACGGGTACGCGTAGGAAATCGAAAACATAAAGAGAAAATTTTTCCTTACGGCTAATTGCGTAAGGACTTAAGAATAAAGAATTAGGTAGCGGACCCTAGTTCTAATAATGCCTAGAAAGGCGAGCCTCGTCGGATCGTAAGGCTTATATTAGAGGTTATATAAGCGTGCTAGCTAAGGTTATATAAGCTAGTTATACTATAGGTGTTAGGAGCCTTTAGGCGGCTTTTAACGAATAGCGAGAGCTTTAGAAGCTCTTAGCGAACGTGTCGTAGTAGAGCGAAGCTCTAGAGATAGGAAGGGCGTTCCTAATAGTGGCTTTAAAGGCAGAAGGTGCGGAATTGCTACTAATTTAATACACTAGGCACTAAGAATATATATATAAAGAAGGATGCTTCTATTAGGTAGGCGTAAGCCCTAGGAGCTAGGAGTAGCTCCCTACTATCTTATCTATAGCTGATTATATTAGCCCCGGCATATAGCATAAAGGATGCTTTATATATATTAACCCCCTTCCTTCCTCCTCTGCCTAGCTAATATAGATCGCTTAGGCGTATACTTTAATAATAGAGTATTGCTATTTGCACGGATATAAATCTCTATTTGCACGGAAGTCCTACTCTTTCTGCGCGAACCCCACGCGCCTATGTCCCGCTACTAAAATCCAGTGTAGGTATATAGCAATTAAGAGAGCCGCGTAAATCGAAAAACACCACGGGCATAAAGCATACATTAAGGAGCCGCACACATAATAGAGGGCACGCAGTAAAGGGCACGCAGTAGAGGGCACGCAGTAAGGCACGAAGCATACATTAAGGAGCCGCACGTAGCAGAAGGCACGCAGCCGCATATATAGCAGAGGGCGCGCAGTAGGGCACGCAGTAGGGCACGCAGCCGGGCATGAAGCATATATTAAGGAGCCGCACACACAGTAGAGGGCACGCAGCAAAGGGCACGCAGCAGGGCACGCAGCAGGGCACGCAGCCGGGCACGAAGCATATATCTAGGTGCCGCACGCAGCAGAAGGCACGTAGCCGCACACATAGCAGAGGGCACGCAGTAGGGCACGCAGCCGGGAGCCGGGCACGAAGCATACATTAAGGAGCCGCGCATGCAGTAGAGGGCACGCAGCAGAAGGCACGCAGCAGAGGGCGCGTAGTAGGGCACGGAGCAAGGCACGCAGTAGGGCACGCAGTAGAGGGCACGCAGTAGGGCACGCAGTAGAGGGCACTTGCTATAGCTGTTAAATTAACTAAATAAATTAAGGCTATATACGATTTGCGCGGCCCTCTTAATTGCTAGATACCTATTCGGAAAATTTAGTAGCGGGATATAGGCGGGCGGGGTCGCGTAGAAAAAGTAGAGACTTTAGCGAACTTCTATGTAAATAGAGATTTATATCCGTGCAAATAGCAATACTCTAATAATACTACCGATACGATTATTAGTCCCGGTGTTAGCGTCCCTATTGTTCGTAAATAGGGATATCTATAGTTCTTCTTTAGTAAGGAAGAGAACGCAGTCGCTTTCTTAACTAAAGCCGAGATATATACGCTTTACCGCCGCTTTAGCCACCCGGCCGTTAATAGACTTTATTACCTATTAAAATAAGTAAGGCATAACGATATCTTAGTAGAAATACTTAAGGATATCTTAAAATTCTGCTATTACTGCTAGCTTTACGCGCCGGCACCCTAGAGGTTTAGGTTTATATTAAAGGATAACTAAGAATTTAATTTCGAGGTCGTCGTCGATATAATATACCTAGAGGTCGGTAGTAGCACCCGCCTAGTGCTATACGCGGTCGATATAGCGACCTCTTTCTAAAAAGCGCGATTCCTCCCGTCTATATCGGCTAAGGATATATAGGAAATACTTAGGGCACTATAGATCGATATATACCTCGGCCCCCCTAACTTTATCTAGCATAACGCGGGCACTAACTTTGCCTTAACTAAGTTTCGCAATAAAGCTCGTATTATAGGTATTACGTATACTTAGATCCCTATTAAGGCATATTAGTCTATAGGTAAGGTTTAAAGGTATTATAGCCCGCTCCGTCGTACGTTTAAAATGATATACGCTAAGATCGGTAGGATAACGGCCCTTAAATCCGTCCTATAAATAGCTATTAAAGCCGTAAATAATATAGTAGGACTAAACGGCCTCGTCCTTACGCTCCTCGTCTTTAAAGCGTACCTACGGATAACTTAAGACTCCCCTCCTTCGGCAACTACGGTATAAAGAGCCGCGACTATCTAAAAGGCTATAAAAGCCTTACGGCAGCTCTCCGCCGCACGATAAGTTAGGGATAGACTATGAGCTTAAAACGGCCTTTTAACCCTTAACACTCTATTACTACCGCTATAGAGTAAAGTCCGCGTCTAGAGAGAGAAGCGAGGATAGTAAGGTCTATATAAGATTGCCTCTATTAACGGCTACGACGTTACTATCGAGACCGTTAACGGCCCTATAGTCTTCCGTTCTACCCTTATGCAGCCGTACTACTATAGTAAGGACGATACCCCGGATCCCCTTGCCTTTAATAATATAGACACCCTCTCTAAGGTCGACTCCTCTACTCTAGACGAAATTCCCGAGCTAGACCCTTCCCCCTCTCCGGTATAGGCACTACCGGCTCCGCCGTAGCCCCGCAAACGCAGACATCCCCCGGGCTTAAGGAATAAGCTAAAGACCGTAACCTTCTATAATTAATTCTTAGTTAAGAAGGAAGAAGATATACTACGCGTTTCGACTAAGCTACGCAATAACGGCGTTATTACTACACCTAGCGCCCTTTTTAAAGAATCCGACTAATAAGAGATTAACGATCTCGTAGCCTATAGAGTCTTTAGCTTCGAATAGTACGACGAGTCTATTTATAGGCAATACCGCCTATTTCGATCCGGAATAGTCTAGGAGGTAAAGGGTCGCGACGTTAAACTATACGAAAAGTCCCGTTTAGTAATCTAAGGCTATAGCGATATAGAGAAAAGCTCGCTTCTAACCTATTCCCTTACTATTTAATGTATTAGCTAGCGCTTAATCCTAGCTCTTGCCCCCGCCTTACTTCACCGAGGCATAAGCTTATCCCTACGCGATATTATATAAGCCTATCCCTAAGCTTAAATAGAGCTTAATCGTATAGTGTTAGCGGCTCTTCTAATAGAGCTCTAGGGCAAGTACCTAGAAGGCATAATTATAAGAGTCATTAGGCCGTTATATAGTCTTATAGAAGCCGGAATATATTAGTAGAAAACCTACTATAAGCACTATATTAAGAACCTTAATATAGCTCCCTCTACCTATAACTCGTGCCTTCTAATTACGAATTAGGGACCCGACGACTTTAGCCTCGTCGGAATATAGACCGATAATACCCTAATGCTCGGTTTAGACACCTTTTCGGCCTAAGAAGAACAAGCGCTTAAGATAGCTTAATTTCGCGCTAAGCCGAAGGCTTAAATAACCCTAGGGAATGCTATAGACTTTAATAGAGTAAAACTAACGCTCTACGACGACGTTCTACTCCTATAGCAGAAGGGATAGGCCTTAAGGATCGAGGTAGTCGACTTACGGGCTTATGATAAAGCCTAGCAGTACCTTAAGCAACGCGCTTGTGCTACGTACGTCGCCTCTATCTATTAGCCCGAGGCCTTATTCGACATCTCCGTGGCAGCTTAAGTCTAAGCCCCCGAAGAGAAGGATTATAATATCCTTAACAAGCGCCTTTAATAGTAGATCGACTATTAGTAACGTAGACTTACGTACTAACTAATTAATCTCGAGATAGCTAAACTCGTGGTGTTTACGGATGGCTTATTCGTAAATAACCGAGACCTTTCGTCTTAGTTAGGCTTCGTTATTACGCTCGTTAATAAGACCGAGCGTACGGATACGCACTTCCGGATTAATAGCAATATTATCTATTAGAGCTCGACAAAGTATAAGCGAGTAACCCGCAGCGTTTTTGCGAGCGAGATCTATAGTATAGTTAACGGCGTAGACCTTAGCATCTCCCTTATTACGACCCTCCGTATAGTCACGGAACGGCTTTAGCTCCTACTAATCCCTCTTATTATATATACTAACTTATACTCCCTCTACGAATGCCTTATTAAGCTTAGCACTACGAAGGAGAAACGCTTAATAATCGATATTATAGCGTTGCGTTAGTTATATAAGCGACGAGAGATTAAGGAGATTAGGTAGATCTATAGGGAAGATACCCCGCCGACGCTATAATAAAGGCATTGCTAAATAAGGCCCTTAAACGCCTTATTAATACAAACAGCCTCTCGATTAGGATAGAAGCCTTCGTCCTTCGCCTATAGCGACTAACGGTGTTCCCTTTATTCTGCCCCCTTTTTTATTTATATTTATTAAATGTATTTATTAGGCCTTCTACCTAATATATCGTTCTTTCTATCTCCCTTTATTTAGATTATAGGCTTACTATATAGCAACTATAAAGAAAAGTTGCTAGTATAGGAATAAGGGATATCCGTTCTTTAGTATAACGCAGCTACCCGCGTAACTATAGAGCTAGGAGATAGGGATATATATACGATAGATAATGCATTTTAGCTTAGGGACTATTCGGCTATTAGTCGCTAACTAGTCCCCGACAACCCCTCTCGAGGCCTAAGGGTATATCCCTAAGGCCCCGATATATCTTAGAAGAAGGGCAAGCTTTAGTCTTACTATAAGAGGGCAACCGCATTATAATAAAGGCTTATTCGTACTTTTAACTATCGTTCCTACCTTCTTAAACGTGCCTTTAGTCTATCTTCTTATAATTTCTAAAGCTTTTCTTTTTTAGTTACCTAAGAGCGATAGCGCCGTACGGTAGGCGTATTTCCGGACGTATAAGCCGCGTAGGCCGAATAAGTCGTAGTAGCTATTAAGTCGCTAGCCTATTGCCGTTACCTCGCGTAACGGAACTAATATTAAAAGGTAAATACACTAACTTATATAAGGGCTATAACGAGCGTCTTAGGACGCTATTACTAATTTTTTCGCTGCTTAAAGGGGCCCGATCTATCCCCTCGCGAAGTTAAACGTAAGCCGGGCCTTTACGACCTACCCCTCCGCGTATAGATATCCTTATAGCTCTTTAAGCAAGAGCCGTAGAGCTTAAGGAGGAGAAAAGATTAAGAGATAGGATTACGGAACTTCGAGAGGAATTTTCGTAGTAGGGTAACTTATTCGGTAAGGACTTATATAAACGTCGCCGATAGTTAACTAAATCGAGGGAGAGTTATAGTAAGGAAATTAAAATAAAAAACATTCTTTAGTTATTATAACTAACTAACCTTTAAAAACGTCTCGATTAGATTAGCGATCTTAAGGATGCCTTTATCGCTGCCTTACGTTGTTTTAAGCGCAATAAGAATAAAATCTTATATGCCTTTAACTATATATACATAGACTATAAGGCGAGATAGAGGCGATACTTTAACGAAAAGCTCCTTATAGAGAGGGAATTGCTTTATACTAACTAAAATAATTTTCGTAACTAGACCTTAATTTTAATTTAAGATACTATTAATCGTAAGACTCTCTTAGCTATGTAACTATAGGAAGTACGCTAACGAGAGGGTTAGTCCCCTCTCGATTTTAGTCTTTACTTAGATTCCCTTAAGCAATACTTAAAACGTCTGCTAGAAAAAACTTATATACTTTCCTTTTTTATAAAGTTACGTCCCGATCTTTAGAACTAAATCTCCTTTTATTTAGCGTCTATTTAGGATAATACTTATAAGGAGATAGTCTAACTCGCTTAACGCTTCTAAAATGCTTTAGGAAATAAGAAGCGCTTTATAAAGCTAACTAACGATTAGTCGACCCTAACTTAAAGGGCAAAAGGCTCCCGTTTAATAGGCTATCGCCGACGTAGAGGCCGAAATAGATCTACTAATAACTATTAAGATTCCGACGCCGCTAGATCGACCTTAAATAGCCGTAGAAATAGTCGTAGCAACGGTCGTAGGAACGGCTAAGGAAATAGTCGCAATAGTCGTAACGGTAGGAATAAATAGAGTAGGAATAGCCGTAGTAATAACCGAGAAGGAAATTCGTATAGAAACGGCGAAAGCTAATCCGGTATAGTTATTTATTAGTATTATAAGAAATTAGGCTATATATAAGCCGATTGCTAAGCGATAGCGAAAGCTAACCGAGCTATAGCCGATTTAAAGACGATAAAGAAGGAGGGAAACACCTAAAAGTCGAAGTAAATGCCTCTCCTTTAACTAACCTATAGGTAAAGGTAGTTAAAAGACTATATGCTACTAGAAAACTACTAAGGCGAATACCTTATAAAATTATCGTTAATCTCGATTGCGGTAGTAAAGTAGACCTAATAGATATAAATTTTACTCGAAAATAAGGACTACGATAGCTTCCTTTATTAACCCTTAGATTAAAGGTAGTCGGGAATACGCTTGTAAGACGATATAGAGTCTAGGAAGTTTCTATCTAACTTTAAGACAGTCGCTATAGGGAAAAGATAGTTATTCGCCCCTATATCGGCGTCGATAACGGATTAAAACCCGACGACGTATTAGTTTTGCTTAGTATACCCGTATTTTCTTAAGAATATATTTATCTCGTTCCTTTTAAGCGTGCTTAATAGTTTAAACACTAACTTTCTAAGGTATTATTACGCTAACCGTAGAAATTTTTGCATAAGTGTCGGAATAAGGCACGGGTCTATATAGTTACACCGGACTTAAATTTTATGCTATTTCCCGATAAAGATAATAACTCGGCGAACCCTAAGCGAACGGGGGAGGAAATACCGGCGACTCTTTTAGACTTTAAAGACGTATTTTCTAAGCACGAGGCCGATTTATTGCTAAAGAAGAAAGGCACCGATTATGCGATTAACCTATTGCCCGACTTTAAGCTGCCTTTTAGACCTATCTACCCTCTTTCTTAATCCGAACTTTAGGTTCTAAAGGAGTAGTTAGATTAGTCCCTTAAGCGTAGTATTATTCGGAAATCTAAGAGTTCGGCCGGGGCTTTTATCCTTTTTATGCCTAAGAAAGATAGCACTTTACGCCTTTATATAGACTACCGGGGGGTTAATAGCATTACCGATAAGAATCGCTACTTACTCCCCTTTATTTCGGAGATTATAGACCGTTGTTAAAGGGCTAAGTACTTTTCGAAGATTAACCTAAAAAACGCATACTAACGCATCCGGATTAAGGGAGGGGATAAATAAAAGACAGCCTTTTATACTCGCTATAGTTACTACGAGTATTTAGTATTACCGTTTAGATTAACTAACGCTTTTACTATATTTTAGTTATATATTAACTAAGCTCTTAAAGGCCTTATAGATACTATTTGCGTCGTTTACCTTAATAATATTTTTATCTTTTCTAAGACTTATAAAGAGCATATAGAATACTTACGATAAGTCCTTAAACAACTAAAGAATACTAAGCTATTCGCTAATTTATCGAAGTATACTTTCTATAAGCAGTCTTTAGAGTTTTTAGGATTTATCTTATCTATTAACGGAGTTGTAATAGACCTAGCCTACGTTAAGGCTATTATAAATTAGGAAGACCCTTATTCTTTCTATAATGTTTAAGTTTTCCTCGGTTTTATAAAT
This sequence comes from Ophiocordyceps sinensis, assembly GCA_012934285.1. Taxonomy (NCBI): domain Eukaryota; kingdom Fungi; phylum Ascomycota; class Sordariomycetes; order Hypocreales; family Ophiocordycipitaceae; genus Ophiocordyceps; species Ophiocordyceps sinensis. The sequence continues at coordinate 3,405,196 of JAAVMX010000006.1, read as the reverse complement.
TATTACCGACGATTTATTTTAGGATACTTTAGCATTATTGCCCCTTTTACTACGTTATTAAAAAGGAGCGTTAAGGGAAGAAAGCCCGGACGAGTATAGCTAAACACTAGCGAATTAATAGCGTTTTACGCCGTAAAGAACGCCTTTACAATAGCCCTACTTCTCCGACACTTCGACCCTTAAAGACCGATTTGCATTAAGACTAATGCCTTAATTTTCGCAATAGCTAGCATTCTTTCGTAGCCTAATAACGAAGGCTACTATTATCCGATTGCTTTTTAGTTACGGATGTTTACTAGCCTTAAGCTTAACTACGGAACCTTTAATCAGGAGATATTTGCTATAGTTAAGTTATTTAAATACTAGCGATACTACGTCGAAAGGGCGGCGAATACCGTTAAAGTTTTATTAGATTATTAAAACCTTTAAGGCTTTATAAAGTAAGTATCCCTTAATAAAAGATAAGCACGTTAGTGCATAGACCTAGCTCCTTTCGATTTTACGATTAAACACTAAGCCGGTAAATTAAATCCTGCCGATACTTTATTACGGAAGCTAGAATTTATAGGCGAAGCCCTACCGTCTATAGAGCTACTCTTAGAACTATAATAGAAGTTAGTAGTTATTCGGTAGGTATATATAGCTATAGATTCTTTATAGAGTAACTTAAAGACGAGTTCTTAAGTCTCTACTATCTTTAAGCTTAACGAGATATCTTTACGTAACGAAAATACATAAGCTCTCTAAGATTCAATCGCTTAGCATTCCGGAATAAGTCCCGCTAAGTTAGCTACCTAGGTTAAAGATATCGTTAGTTATAAATAACGGTATTAAAGATAATTAGCTAGGTTAGTAGCTCGTTATAAAAGGGTCTATAAGAGTAATATCTCTAAGCCCCTTTTTAAGCTCCTTAAGAGGACTTAAGCGGAAGATCCGTAGACTATATAGCGAGTATAGGCCGAAAGTACCTTAAAAGAAGGGGTAAGTCTTTAGTCATTAAGCCTAAACGGACTTATTTTACATTCGGGAAAAGTCGTAGTACTTATAAAGGTTGCCTTAAGGCAAGAGCTTATTTAGCTCTATTACGACGATCCCTTTATAGGATACTTCGGAATAGCCTATACGAAAGACCTCCTATCTTAGAAATTCTTCTAGGAAGGAATAGCTCGTAATATAAACAGCTACGTGCGTTTATATTATATCTATTAAAGCGCCGTTCTAAAGCGGCATCGCCTATATAGCGCCCTTAAGTCGCTGCCTATTCCTATAAGACCTTAGGAAGAAGTCTCTATAGACTTTAATACCGGTTTTCCGGAGTTATAGTTCGATAGTAGAGAAGTTAACGCAATACTAGTAATCGTTAATCAATACACTAAGTATAGCGTATTTCTCGCAGTCTCTAAGACAATAATAGCGCCTAAGTTAGCTAAGGCTTTTTATTATAAGATTAAGCTTATCTATAGAGTACCGAAAGGCATTATTTCCGGTAGAGGATCTCTATTTATTAGTAAGTTTTAGTCCGACCTCTATTATATATTACGGATAAAACGTAGGTTATCGATAGCCTTTTACCTATCAACCGACGGTTAGACCAAACGGGTAAATTAGACACTATAATACTACCTTCGGTATTATACGAATACCGAATAGAATAACTAGCTTAGACTACTACGAGAGGCTTAGTTTACTTATAATAATGCGAAGAATATAACTATAGGCTTTTCGCTTAATAAGGCATTATTCGGAAACTAACTAGACTACTATATCTACCTTACGGACGATGCTACTAGTAGGGGAGTGCCTAAAGCGAGAGCTCGTATTAGTAAATTAGCAGACTTAAGGAAGAAGCTAGAGACTTATTAGCGATAAGCTATCGAGTCGTAAAAGAAATTCTATAACCTCTATTATAAGCTACTTACTCTTAAGGCTAAGGACCTAGTAGGACTCTCTACGAAGAACTTACGCCTTAAGGACTAAAGAAGGAAGTTATTACCTAAATATATTAGACCTTTTAAGGTCCTTTAAGCTATTAGTAAGTAAGCGTACCGCCTAGCCCTACTAGAGAAATACGACCGGCTTTATAATATGTTTTATATTAGTCTTGTTAAGCCGTAGGTAGAACGGGCTACTAACTAATACCCTAGCGAATTACTGCTAATGCTTAACCTTAACGATGCCGAAGGAGAATAGTCGGTCTAGTAAATTAAGGACTATAAGAAGAAGAAAGGCGTTACCTACTACTTAGTGAAATAGGAAGGTTAGCTAGCCGAATATAACGAGTAGGTTGCTTAAGACGATATAGCGAATGCTTAAGAACGTATTAACGAATACCTAGAGATACGGCTAAAGAAATAGCGGAAATTACGCATTACGAAATAACTTCTTTTTAGCTTACCTTAACTTTTCTATTACTACTCCGCCGCTACTTCGCCTTTATTCCTTAATATCTATACGGCAGAAGTCTCTTACTTTTATCTCGCTTATAAACTCTATAATAACTAAGAGACGCTTCGCTTACTCGCCTCTTCCTTAGCGACCGCTCTCCTCGATTATTTCGTATAAATTATCGTATATATATTCTTATCCTACCCGCTATAGGGTAAAACCTACGTCCTTAATTATTAAACGAAGCTTCTAGTTCTTATTCTCGCGTATAGCTTTCCGTCGCTCTATCGACGCCTGCCGGTATTCGAGACGACGTTTCGTATATAAACGTTTAGCACTTAATACCCCTTACCCCTCTCGGTAGGCCGTTATTACAGCTATAAACGACGCGTAAACTTAGTAAAAGATTGACTTTATCTTCTTCTTCTCCGTTTCGTTCTAAGTTATAAATAACTTAGCTATCTTTATCTAAATGCCGTATAGATTAGCTATATCTCCGGACATTATTGCCGGCACCTATAATTTTATTAGCAACCGTATCCCGACTTAATAAGGAACGAGGAGCTTACCGATTCGTAAAGGTTACTACGCGAGTTATATTAAATACATTTGCTTAATCGTGCATTCTCCCTTATATAATATAGTTCGATTATTCTAGTATCGTCCTCGTTATCGCTAAACCCTTATATACTGCTATTAAGACACTTAATATAGTATAGCTCGGTGACTTAGCACCCTTTCGCCCGGCGACTTTTTATATATATAGCCTTCTTACCCTTTTTCTTAGGCAATATCCCTTTCTAGATATTCCTCTTATCTATAGTATCTCCTTTAGTATTTACCTCTATAGCCTTATCTCTATCCTCTTTACTAAACGATAAAAATGTTTCGGATTTAACAACCGTTAGCGTTACTCGCTTTATATTCGCGTAATCTTCTTCGGACTCCGCTATAATAGGTTTCTTTAGGCTTATAAATAGCCCTTTAAATAGCTAACGAAATAGTTAATCTTTAGTTTCTTCTATTAATAAGGATATCGACTTCTCTAAGGCATCTCGTATGTTTTTCTCTATAAGGAGTCGTTCTAATAGGGTTGTTTTCTCTCCGCGCGTCTTCTTTAGCTTTATCTCTTCCTATGCTATCGCTACGGCGTCTTTAATCGATACTCTATTCGCCGATAACTCTAAGACTTAAGCTATAACTAAGAGACCTATTAGCTAAATGTCGTCTGTCTGTTTTCCTCGCTTTTAGGGCGTCTCTACCGTTGCGCTTGCCGTTCGCTTAAGACCTATAGCGTTAAACTAATTTAGAATATGCTCGTTAGATTTAGAATATACTCGTCTAATTCCGAATGTACTTCTCTATAAGATCTTAATATAGTTGTATAATAAGAGAAAAAAAGAAAAGAATCTTTATATATAAAGAGCAGTACTCTATTATAGTTCGCTAACTATACGTAGGCGACTAGCCCCCTATTGCGTAGTAACTATTATAACGCGCGATTAATATAATAATTATTATAATATATATAATAATAACTATCGTCGTTGATTTTTATACTACGTTTAATCCTATTTTAGTCCTATTTGCTATTACGACTTTATTCGTACCTAAAGCTATCCTAGCGTCCGAGGCGTCCGCCCTAAAAGGGGGGGATAATTATAACGCAGCTACCCGCGCAACTATAGAGCCGGGAGATAGGGATATATGCACGATAGATAATGCATTTTAGCTCGGGGACTATTCGGCTATTAGTCGCTAACTAGTCCCCGACAACCCCTCTCGAGGCCTAAGGGTATATCCCTAAGGCCCCGACATATCTTAGAAGAAGGGCAAGCTTTAGTCTTGCCATAAGAGGGCAACCGCATTGCAATAAAGGATTATTCGTACTTTTAACCATCGTTCCTACCTTCCTAAACGTGCCTCTAGTCTGTCTTCTTACATTTAGGCACGATTGCAATCCACGTGATTAAATAGATTACGTATAGGCAACGCTTAAACGGATGCGCTATTAACTATACGATGCATCGTATGCATTATAGACCTTGGTAATAGCGTTACTAACTCGGCCGCCCTTACGATAATTGAGTTATTAACTTATTCGCCTTTATAGGCATAGCCCCGACGTCGTAAGCAAGGGCTCGTAAAGGTCCGGCTTTATGCCTTATTAATATACGCGTTTATAGGCTATATAAAGGGGCTATTCGTCGCCCCTTAGTTAATAGACATTATAGACTAATTCTAGCTAGTTTACAACCCCCTTTGTTTGTTTAACTAACTAACAATAAGAGTATATTTAAAAAGGAATAATAAAAACTTTATATAAGTTTAAAAACTATAGAAATAAGTATAGGAATTAATTAATAACGTAATATATATAAGAATATACTTATATAACTAAGGAATAAAGTCGTAACTATATTATAGACTCTATATAGGAATAAGGTAATAAGGATTATAATTATATAGCGTATTATTAATAAGGATTATACGTAAGATATCTTAGTTTAAAGGTCTTTTAGTTAGTATTAAAGTATATTATCTACTTTTATAGAAGGGCGGATAAAGGGGGGGAAAGAGAGCCCTTTTATAAGTGCTATAAAGAGCTTACCTAGCTTAGCTAGGTGCTTAATAAAGCCTTATTAAGAATACGTAACCTAGCCGCTAACGCTATTATCCGGGTTATAATAAGGCTACTACTAGGGTTATAACGGGGCTAATAACGCTACGGTTATTAAGGTTATTATAGGAATATAGTTATATAACTAAGGGATAGAGTCGTAACTATATTACCGACTATATATAGGAAAGGGGCAATAAGGGTTATAACTATACGGTGTATAACGCTACGTGCCTTATATAGTTAATAACCTCGTTATTAACTAAGGGCATCGTTATAACTAGAGCAGTAAGCCCTAGCGTAGGCCTTAATAATGTATTGTTAAGGCATAGGAGGCTCTATAAAAGCACCCCGGCAGACGGGTATAAAAGGGCCCTTTTATTCCCCCTTCTTAGCTAGATTAGATATAACTATAACTAATATAACCCCTTTAATTTAGATTAATCTTAGTAAATCCCTACTAATATATTTATAGCCTATATAAAGGGGCTATTCGTCGCCCTTTAGTTAATAAACCCTATATAGACTAATCTAGCTAGTTATAACCCCCCTTTGTTTATTTAACTAACTAATAGTACCTATATTATAAGAATAAGGGATAAGGGATAAAGGATACGTACGACGTTATTGAAGGCACGTGACCTATGTGACCTAAGGTTACGTTAATACCTATAAAGGGGCCCCCTTTCCCTTTCTTCCTAGCTAGATAGATATATAGAGAATATATACCGGAATGAGTTTTTACGAATATAAATATAGGAGATACCTACTAATACTAATTAGTATCGGTAAGGCTTAGATACTAATAGTAAGGCAGAAGAGGTAGATCTTAATCTTCGAATATATTATAAATCTTTATTAAACCGGCTTTAGCTTAATAATCCTATTTTATACACTTAGAGAGGGTTATTTACGCTAAGAATAAGAAGACTTAACTTTCTAAGTCTAGCTCGTCTCTAAGGGTTACGTATAGATCTTTTTTAAGCTTCCTACTAACCGATTACCGCTTTAGAAGAAGAAGAGTAGCACTAGTAGGAAGTGCGTCTACTAACGCCGACCGCTTTACAAAGAACCTCGCGACGACGATAACTGTCGGACTAATCTAGTTATATAAGGAGAAAAGGGGTTATAAGTTATAACCCCTAATAACCCCGACGACAACGCCGTTATCAGCCTCGTTATAACCCGGGCAATAGCCTCGTTATAACCCGGATGACAGCGTTAGCGGCTAGGTCACGTGCTCCTAACAAGGCTCTGTTAAGCGCCCGGTCAAGCCGGGCAGGCTCTTCGCAGCACTTATAAAGGGGCCCCCTTTTTCCCTTTTCTAGCTAGTAAGATAAGAGAATAGAACCTAATGCACCTAACCTAATTAGTGCAATAGGTTTACCTTCCGGCCGCTCTACGCAATAGAGCCTTGCTAATACTAATTAGTGATTGAAACGCTTAATTATAGATAAGCTAGGTAGAAGAGATAGACTCCCTAACCCTCGAACGTGCGACGGATCCGATTGAATAGTCATTTTTAACCTACAATCCTAATCCGTACACTTAGCGAGGGCTATTTGTGCTAAGAACGAAGAACCTTCCCGAACTAGAGCGATATAGCTTTCGTAGGCCGCTAAAGAGACTTCCTAAGCTCCCTTTAACGGATTACCGCTTTAACGAAGCCTATAACTATTAAGAAGAGTGCGTTAATAACGCTAATAAGGGTGTTAAACAGCTACCTTTAAAGGAACCGCTTTAACAAAGACTATGCTATTAAGGACTAGTGCGTTTTCACGACGCTAACCCTATCGCGAAGACCCCCTCGCGAACCCGTTAAAACACTCCCGACAGCCGATAGGACACACGATTAACACAAGCTATTTAATTACAACCCTCGCGTAAAGACCCTTACGCAATACATCTTTAAAGCCTATTGCTTACTTCCGATAAGACTATCGCGAAGACCCTCGCTATAATAAACACCCCGCCGTCTTCCGACCTAGCACTATAACATAGTCCGCTTACTGCCTTAAGTTTTCTTTAATAAGAATATAATGCTAACTTCGGCCTAGATACTATCCCTAGAGGAAGAGAACCCTATTAGCCACCTCGTATATAAGCTATTCTATAAGTATATCGATATAAGCCGTTAGGAGGCAGACTTTACGCCGGACGACGATAACGTTATCGCCGTTACGACCTATACGGCTTAATTCCTCGCCGTCTTAGATAATAGCGTTTATATCAACGGCCCCTAGCTCTTCGACGACTTTTAAGAATACTTCGAGGGATAGAAAGAGGCAACGTAGAATAAAGTCTAGAAGGAATACATAAAGGCGCTAAAGACCCTCTTAAGAAGGCGTAGGATCTTTCTAAAACGTCGAAACGACCGTTAGACCGGCTCGAACGCGGCGCAATTAGCCGCCCTACTAGACTTTAACAAGCCGCTAATCTAGCCTACCGACGAGTTCTTAACGACCTAATTCGACATCGGAACAATAGCTTATGCTAAACAAACAGCTGCCGCCGCCGCTGTATCGTTAGTTCCGCCGTCGCCTTTCCCTACCGCTTTAACGGTTGCGCTCTCGTTAGCCCTAGCGTCTATTATTTAAAGAGCCGTAAGAGTATTGTTGCCTATATTATCGCCTATTATCCCGCCGCTAGTTATTCCCGGCCCGCCTCCGCTAGTTATTCCCGCCCCGTTCGTTCCTTAGGCTCTATAATATACGGTCTATCCGATAAGTCACTAGTTCCGGCACCCTAAGTTTATCGTCCCGACTGCTTAACCGTTTTAGCCTACCGCCGTTCCTGCCGCCGTTCCTACCGCCGTTCCTTAAGGCCCTATCCCTACTACTGCTCCCGTCCCTATCTTCCCCCTTAAGGTATATATAATAATGCCACCTTCCGAGGTCCTAAACGTCCCTACCGATAGGAACCTCGTAATACAATTCGCTAAGGTATAAAGGAAGGACTATAACTATACGGGAGAGCTATATAATATCTTAGACGATAAGGTCCGGCTCTTTATATAGACCTACTATAGCCTCCGAATCGCACTAGGCTAATTTCATAGACTAGTTGTTTAAATTCTTACCGGCCGTGCCGAGGACTACTATATCTAGCAGATTAATTAGTCTACGGCTACGTTCTAAGCCGTATACGATGCCCTTAAACGCCGTTTCGATATTAACTAGCGATAGTACTTTACGGAGTAGACTATAACGTTATTTTAGAGGCTTCGGATGCAGCACCCCGGTAAGCTACTCTAAGAGGTCCTCGAGCTGCTATTTAATAAACTATAGCTCTACTAACGTGCCCTTAGCCCTGCTTTTATAGGAGATATCCCCTTACGACTAGCTATTACGAACGCTTGTTAAGGCGTCCCGGAACTTAAATAGGCCCTCTTTCGCCTAGCCGAACGAGTAGAAGAGCTGTTTTCCGACCTTCGCTCGTGCCTCGAAACGCACCTCGCACGCCGCCCCGACTAGCAATATTTTAACCAACGCGGACGTAAAAGAGGTCGTATTACATAAGGCTCCGAACGAGGCTATAGATAATAGCAATACGGATATATTCTAAGCGAAGAGGATAATAGGACTAACGAGTTCGGCTAGCTAACCCTTTTAGATACTCCTTAGTCCCTAAGATAACGTCTTTATTTTATTCTTTATTTAAAGACTGCTAGTATGTTTATTATTTCCCTTTATTCCTTATTTTTCTGCTTCGACCCGGTAACGCTACGTCCTAGCCCTACTTCGACCCTACGCCGCACCGGTTACGTTCTATTCCGGCCTAAATACGCTTATTTAATCGTTTTTGCGATTTGTATTTATTATTTATATTCATTAGGTATTTTAGCCTAATATGCATTTTTCTTCTTTCGTACGTTGCAAAGGTTATTATAACGTTATTTCGGCCGGATCTACGATAACAATAACGGCCTGTTTGACCGGGCTATAGATCCCTATTTTTCCCCTTCTTTATTTGTTAGCCGGATCCGAGATAACAATGCGGCCCGTTTAATCGGGCTATAGATCTTATTTCTATTCGTCGCGTTCGATTAGTCCGTAATACGCTTCGCAGCCTCTTAAAGAAGAACTGCTAGTATTAGACCAATCTAGTTATATAAGGAGAAAAGGGGTTATAAGTTATAACCCCTAACAACCCCGACGATAACGCCGTTATTAGCCTTGTTATAACCCGGGCAATAGCCTCGTTATAACCCGGATGATAGCGTTGGCGGCTAGGTCACGTGCTCCCAACAAGGCTCTGTTAAGCGCCCGGCCAAGCCGGGCAGGCTCTTCGTAGCACCTATAAAAGGGCCCCCTTTTTCCCCTTTTTAGCTAGTAAGACAAGAGAAAAGAACCTAATGCACCTAACCCAATTAGTGCAGTAGGTTCACCGTCCGGCCGCTCTACGCAGTAGAGCCCTGCTAACAATAACCTTAATTCCTTTATTAGCTAGTTTAAGAATTAACTAAGTTAACCGCCGAAAAGCTCTTCTACTTCCTTAAGAAAAGCTCTTCTAACAGTATATTAAAAGACAACTACAAGCCCGACCCTTAAGACCCTCGCGAACCCGATAAATACTTCTAAATCTATAGGACATTCGATTAATATATAAGCTATTTAATCACGACTATCGCGTAAAAACCCTTACGCAATAGCTAATAACCCGCCGCTTACTTCCGATAAAACATCGCGAAGACCCTCGTGTATAATAAACACCCCGCCGTCTTCCGACCCGATATAAGAATATAGTCCGTATAGGAATTATAGATAGAATTCTAATAGAACTCTACGGTAGAAGGACTTCCCTTCTAAGGTAACTTCTATAGATAGAATTCTAATAGAATTCTACGGTAGAAGGACTTCCCTTTTAAGGTGAATTCTATAGATAGAATTCCACTTCCTTCTATAGACTTCTACGGTCGTCCCGATAGACACATCCGTCCGCGGAAGGTCTTCCCCGACTAACGCATCCGTCTATGCATTCTATTTACGGATCCCTTTCTATTCTTAGCTACTAAGGCTTCCCGGAGGGAAGCCCCGACCTTTCTCCCGTCTTATCTATAAAGAAGGTAGTATAGCCCTTAGCTAGATAGGTATTAACAATTCCAATAAGACTACTAGACCTACATTTGCATTTGCATTTAAGACACCTACTAATAGTCCGCTTACTGCCTTAAGCTATAAGAATATAGTCCGCTTACTGCCTTAAGCTACGATCGAGAATATAGTCCGCTTACTACTTTAAAGCCCCCTTAGAAAATATAGTCCGCTTGCTGCTTTAAGCCCCTCCCCTTAAGAATATAACGACGGCTCCCTTAGCACCCGGCACTATAAAGCTAGCTCTCTCGCTAACGCTTAAGATAACGCTTTCGGCCTAACGCTTAAGACGATAATTTCGGCAACGCTTAAAACGACGCTTTTAGCAACGCTAAATCCGGCCTTAACGCTAAAGAGGACGTTTCCGGCAGTTTTAGTAATAGCAATAATAGCGGCTCCGTAACCGCAACCGTTAAAATAAGCTCCCGTAGTTGCTTTCCGCTAGTACGATTAACCTTAATTTAGTCCCTAGCTCCTATAGGCGCGACTCTAATCCCGGCTTAAACCTTAACTTTCGCAACTATAACTCTTTAAAGTCCGCTAATTAATTTAATCTAATAGCTAAAGTCCGTAGCCGTAGTTAAAATGCTCCGCTAAGCATATAAGATACTCCGCTAAGCATACGTACGACGCTTTCAGCAATATTAATCTAATAGCCGAAGTCCGTAGCCGTAGTTAAACGCTCCGCTAAGATAACGTCTTTCGCCTTTATTCGTATTCGCCTTTATTCGTGTTTTTATCCTTTATTCTTCCTTACTTTATTCCCTACTTCCTTATTCTTTATTCTCTATTTCCCTACTTCCCTACTTTCCCTGCTTTATTTATTGCTTCCCTTTTTCGGCGCTTTATTCCTATAAGAAGATAGACTAAAGGTACGTTTAGAAAGGCAGGAACGATAGTTAAAAGTACGAATAATCCTTTACTGCAATACGGTTGCCCTCTTATAGCAAAACTAAAGCTTGCCCCTCTTTTAAGATATATTAGAGCCTTAGGGATATACCCTTAGGCCTCGAGAGGGGTTATTAGGGACTAGTTAACGACTAATGCCCGAATAGTCGCTGAGCTAAAATGCATTATTGTTACACTAAGCAGCGTGAAAAGGTAGGTAAAGAAGGATGGTTTATTAAGGTAGGTAGCGAGCCCCGGGAGCTAGAAATAGCTCCCTGCTATCTAATCTATAGCTAATATAAGCAGCCCCGGGATGCCCTATAAAGGGTGCTTTATATATATTATAATGCCGGCATAAAAGGAAAGCTCTACTAACTATAGTAGTTATAATAATATTTTATAATAATAATCTAAATCGGGCTATTGCCTGGATCCTTCGTTCCTTTCTCGTAAGTCATACTTACGCTTGCTAGTAATTATTCGTCTAGATCGAATTCCTTAATCGCCGAAAGGGGCATATAACGGCGATCTCTCTTTAGGCAGCCGAGCGGCAGCCTTAAGCGGCTGCTCTCTAATCGTGCTAAAAGCGTGCGCCGGAACAGTCTTACTGCGAGCGCTTAAGGCGGCGCTAGTCGGTACGCTAAGGGGCGTAAGGCCGGCGGGTTAATAATGCGGTAGGTTGAAAGCATTGTTGCGGCAGGAGGTTGCCGGTGGGAAGAAGATGCTACGGCGGCGGCTTATCTAGAGCAGCCGCGGGAATAGTCGTGTAGGTGGCCACAACTAGGCGAATAGCATCCCGCCCCGGCTTTAAGATAGCGGCCGGAGGCGGCTGGTTGTCGGCAGCTTAAAAATGCTGCTGCGGCGGGAACTGACCGGGAGGTTAAGGGCATCGCTAAGGCGATAAGTTGCCGGCAGGATAAAGAAGCTACTACGGCGGAGGGTTGCCGGCTAGGTGAAGATACTACTACGGCGAGAACTTGCCGGGAGGTTAAAGGCATCGCGGTGACGAGAGCTTGCCGGCAGAAAAGAGTCGCTACGATAGAGGGTTGCCGGCTAGGTAAAGACCTTAAAGAAGGCGAAATATATCCCGCCCCGGCTTAAAGATAACGGCCGGAGGTAAAGGGTTGCCGGCAGGATAAAGACGTTGCTGCGAGCCGGCAGCTTAAAGAAGCTGCTACGGCGATAGGTTGCCGGAGGGGTAAAGATATCGTTATAGCGATAGCTTACCGGCAGGAAGAAGTTGCTATTGCGAAAAGGACTAGCCGAAGGCGTTAATAGCAGTAGTAAGCAAGGCAGCGCTAGGAATAGTCGTACAGCCGGCATTAATAGTAGGCGAAGCGGCCGTAGGGATAGTCGTGCAGCCGGCGTTAATAGCAGCAGTAGGCAAAGCGGCCTTAGGAAGAGAAGCCGCGGTAGGAGCGGCTATAAGGCGGCGAACAATAGTCGCGAGAATAATCGCACGGACGGCTTTAATAACGGCTAAAGCAGGCGTAAGAGCAGTTGCGAAAGGAGTGCTTAATTCGGCCGGAGGCGATATATTAACAATAGCCGCGGGAATAGTCACAATAACGGCGGCAGGCGCCTTCTGCTAGCCGGGACAAGCTCTATAAAGGTGCTTAAAAAGAGCGTTTTAGGAAGCAAAGGGCGCTTTACACTTTCGGCACGAAGAGGGCTTAGCGGCCGGAGGTTCCTTAGGAATAGGGCCTATAGCAGACGGCGAAGCTATCGTCGTAACGGCAGGCGGCGAAGCAGAGCGCGCTATAGACATTGCAATAGGGCGTATAGCAGGCGGCGAGGCTATTATCGTAACGGCAGGCGGCGAAATAAAGCGCGTTGCAAACATCGCAATAGAGCGTGTAGTAGGCGGTAAGGCTATTATCGTAGTAGGGCGTATAGCAGGCGGTAAAATAAGGTACGGTAGAAGCCGCGAAGGTATCGTTAGTAGAGGCGAAGCTACTATTATACGGCTAGCGGGCGGTATAGACATCGTCGATTAGGCTCCTTTCGCCTCTTCCTCTCTATATTCCTCGCCCTATTAGGTAGGGCGGCGATCGTTCCGGTCGTAGCGTTCGCGGCGGGTATCTTAAGTTCTGCCGCGGCGAAAAGAAGGATCTTAGTCCCTTAAGACTTAGGTCTATTAACGTTGCCGACGGTCTTAGTGTCGGGTCTTTTAACGGTCTTAAGTCTTTTAACGGCGGCGTTCCTAATAAAGATATCGTTAGACCGCGGCCTCGATTAAAGGCGTGTTTTTCTCGAGTATTCGAATCTACTTTAAGATAATAGTCTTTTTCTTCGGGAGAGGCAAAATAGAGGTAATCGCGGAAGGGATAAAGAAGAAAAGCTCGGCATATATACGCTATTCCTTCCGGACAAATTTCCCGTCGAGGCTTTAGGTAAGGCAAGCTCTTTCTTCGTACTAATCGGGAAGGGAAATCCCCTCTTACTTTATCTTAAGGGTATATAGCTCTTAGAGGGCATAAACGAGCTAAGGGTCGTGCTTCCGAGGATTAAAAGAGACATCGGTATAAATAAAACGAGGTCGCTCCTCGCGATAAGATAAGCTTAGTTCCTTATAATAAAGCATCGCGGGGAGTAAAAGGGGGGGGGGGGGTTATATAGGAAATCGGGTTAGTATTTGCAAAACTTTACAACTACCTAAAATAGGTGTAAAGAGGTTCGGGCATATATAGAAAAAGGGAAGACTTAGTTAATAGTTTCTAGGCTTGCTAGAAGAGAAAGAGAGGTTATCGTAATGTCGAAGGGCGCGTTAACGAGGCGCTAAGGCGGAAGAGAGAGTGATTAGCTCTACTATTAGGGGCTCGACGCGGGCTAAGCCGAAAACAGCGAGGTAGTCGTCCGAAAGTAGACTAAAGGGTTATTAGCTTTTAGCGAGCGAACTAGCGCTTTAGAGCAACGCAAATAAAGGCGTCGCTAGTGCGGCTTTAAGAGGCGCTTAGTACGGCTTTAAGAGGCGCTTAGTAAAGGGCTTATAGGGGCCTCTAATGCTTGCCGAAGAGAAGAAGCCAAGGTATTACTACTATTTTAATAGACTAAGCAGCGTAAAAAGGTAGGTAAAGAAGGATAGTTTATTAAGGTAGGTGGTAAGCCCTAAGAGCTAGGAATAGCTTCCTACTATCTAATCTATAGCTAATATAAGCAGCCCCGGGATGCCTTATAAAGGTCGCTTTATATGCATTAATTATCTATCGTATATATATCCCTATCTCCCGACTCTATAGTTACGCGGGTAGCTGCGTTATAATTCCTTTTTGCTTTATATTTTTCGGCGCCTTAAAATAAGCACTAAAATAAGCTTTATTTCGCCCCGACAACGTTATATGCCGGCCCTACTACTCTCCGGCAACGTTCTTTCCTAGCCTAAATACACGCTCTATTTCTTACCCTTTCCCGGCCCGAAGATAATTCTATCTTTTGCTCTATTTTGCCCTTTGTATTTAAAGCTTAACGCTCCCTAACGCTCTTTTTCCTATACGGTATACGGATATTATAAGGTTAGAAAAGCTAGTGTTAATATTACCGTCTTCCCCTATTGCTTTCCACTAGGAAATCCCCGGTCCTATTATAGAATTAATATAGAAGTATCTATATAATTTATATAGAAGTGTTATGTATTTCTACTATAGAATTCCACGGGCTTCTACGGGTTATTACCTTATACTTCTACGGTCTTCTACCGTAGAATTCTAATTCCCTTCTATAGTCTTCTACCGTAGAATTCTAATTCTCTTCTAACGGCTTCTACCGTAGAATTTATATATCCTTCTAATAGACTATTACATTATTGATTTCTTTATTTACTAACTATAGCTAACTATATAACTATTTATCGTACGGACACGATCTATTAATTTCTAACCGGTGTTTTCCGTCTAATTCTTTCCTTTACCCCTTTTCCTTAGGTCTACGCGGCTGTTTTCGTCTAAGGGATTTCCCTATATATAGAGACTAGTTAGCCCTCCTTATTAGAAAATACAAAAGCTATTATTCTTAGTAATTTACATTATTTTACAGCTTTTAATCCTTCCTTATAGGCTGTTTTAAGCCTTAGAGCCTCTCTTCTTTTTTAATTGCTATTACCTAAATGTCGAGGACCCGACTGCCTAGCGTTTGATAGCCGGATCCGCGATAATAATACGGCCTTATTTAACCGGGCTAATCGTTATACGACCTATTTAACCGGGCTAAGTATTAATATCACCGTCTTCCCTATTTTCTTTCTACTAGGAAATCCCCGGTTCTTCCCTAGATTCTAGTATAGAATTCCACGGGCTTCTATAGGCATTTACCCCGTACTTCTACAGGCGTATTTACCTACTTTTCTTCGGTTATATTTTACCGTAATTTTACGGTGATTTTACGGTTATTTATATAGTCTTTACCTATGAAATCTCTTCCCTTCTACAGTCTTCTACCGTAGAATTCTAATTCCCTTCTACGGTCTTCTACCGTAGAATTCTAATTCTCTTCTACGGCTTCTACCATAGAATTCACCGTAGAATTCATTAGTCTTTTACTAAACTGCTTATTTATTTACTAACTGTATGGCTTATTTATCATACGGCACGATCTATTGCTTTTCTTACCGATCCTTCCGTCCGATTATTTACGTTACCTGTTTTTCCTTAGGTCTACGCGGCTGATTTCGTCCGAGGATTTTTCCTATATATAGAGACTAGTTAGCCTCGTTACTAGATAAGATAAGAGCTATTATTCTTAGTGATTTACATCCTTTTACAGCTTTTAATCCCTTTATACAGGCTGTTTTAGCCTTAGAGCCTCTCTTTTACTTAATTACTATTATACTAATGTTAAGGACCCGACTACCTAGCGTTCGATAGTTATAAGCCTAGACGAACTTCTCTACGTATAGAGAGTTCTAACGGCTTATATTTTTAGCCTACTAACGCTACGACTTACGGTAGTAAAGCCTTTGCCTTTATATCTAGCGAATCGACTTACGGAGGACTAGTATGATTTTTTTTAAAGAGCGTTATTTAATCTAGCGAATCGACTTACGGAGGATTAGTTAGGACGTTTACCCTATTCTATTAGTGTTTTCCCGTACTTAGTTTAGTTTTTACGGTTTATTTATATATATTATATATCTAACTACTCTTTTCCGGTGATTTTACTATACTTTTACCTATGTTACTATATCTATTATAGCCGATATTACTTTAAAGACTATTTTAAATAGACTAGCGGACTAAGACCGATAGATCTTAATGATTTAGAAATACGTACTCGCTTAAGGGATTTAGGAGAAAATTAATCCTTCTATTACGCTTAAACTTTAGAAACCCTTATTGCCTCTTCCCGTAGAACTAATAGCTAGAATAATTAACGCGACCGTTGCTAATATTGCTAGTTTATCTATAGAAGAACTTAAGAGGTTTAAGTTTCTCTTTTCTTAGTATCGCACGTTGCTTTAAGCCTATAAGGACTAATAGAAATCTCTTACGTTAATCTAGCAGTTTATCGTTTAGAATATTAAGAACTACTATTTAATAATTGCCGACGAATATAAGGTTTTTAAGGAATTAGCTTTACTATAGCGGCGTATAAAGCCGACTTCGTAGACGTAATAGAAGACTATTCTTATATAGTTCTATACTATTTTAAAGGCATTAGACCGGACGGATATTACGATATAGATTTCCAACTAGCAGAAAGTCCTTACCGATGCCCGGCGAATTAAGTTACCGGAATCGAAAGGTCTCCGGGCTATATAGCTTTTTCTTAAGGCTATTTAGCTAATTTCTAGCCCTTTTGCGGAATACTAGATAAATAAGATAGAGGACAATACCCGCCTAAATAAGCTAGGCTAGGAATAGTCTTTCCCCGACGGATTTAAGATATCCGAACTTTTCGAGCGCTTGTAGGCCTTAAAGGCTACGACTAAAGCGCTAAAGACTAACGCTTTTGCGAAATTCTAAGGCTAGGGAATAAAGTCCCTAGCCGCGGAATCTACTAATAAATCGGCAATTACTTTAGCTACGTCCTTAGATAAGGATAAAGGCAAGAAAAAGGATAGTCCGCCGTGCATTTATAGAGAACGATACTATTTCCGATAGTATTATTACTTTAACCCTTCCGTTCGACTTCTATTATAGAAACCCGATAAAGACGTCTAAAAGACTATAGACGACTACCTTAAGGTTCCGGCTAATAAGGCTAAAGTTAACGCGGCACTTCTTCGCGATAAGGAGTAGCGGAAGAACAATTAGACTAAGATAAAGACGGTATAAGCTACGGCTGCCGCTAACGTTCTTACGACCTTTTTACTACTAGTTATTTTATAGACTACTATAGAATACCCGTTAAGGGATTCTTTTATTATAGATTTAAGGTCTAATAGATATATTTGCAATAATAGGGAGCGCTTTTATAACTTTAAGCCTTCTTCTAAGTATATACTCGTAGGTAGTAGAGGCACTCTAATTCTTAGGATAGAAACGGTGTTTATACGTATTTCGACGGGCACTTTTTAGCTTAGTTAAATAGCATATATCCTATCCTTTTATATATCCCTTTATTTACTTCGTCTTTTTTATAAGGCGAATCTTTCGTAGAACCCGTAGACTAGATAGATCTCTTCTTTAACTCGCACTATTTATATAACGGAGCTAATTTACAACTAGTATATTATCGAATATAACCTATTAATACCTTCTACTACGCGTTTAATAATTCTAACTATTGCTTTCGTTCCTTCTATAGATTCTACCGTAGAAACCCCGGTTATAGTACCTTTTTCGGCTACTATACCGGATTCTATACTAATAAGTATAAAGGAACTTTCTCTTTAGCACTAACGACTTAGATATCCGAATAATAAAGCGCTTTTAAAAGCTCTCGGAATACTATAGTTAGTAACCTTCGATAAGATAATCTCCTATAAGTCCTATAAACTTACGTAGGCTAAACGAATTATCAACCGCGAGCCGCCGCTTTCTAAGGCGATTCTTCCCTTTTCTAAGGTGTTTTACGATATCTTTTCTATATATAAGAGTTATAATAATAAGAATGTTATATTTCTTATTAAGGATGACTATACGAAGCTTATTTTCCTATATGCGCTTCTAGACGCCTTTATAGACGAGCTGATTTTATGCTTTAAGAGCCTAAGTCGGTATATTTCCCGATAGTTCTTACTTTCTATCGGTATAATCTATCGAGATAACGACCGAGCCCTTCGACGGGATTTTTAGGACTTTGTTAACTAGTAGGGCATTTATAATAAGCCTACTACTCCCTATACACCCGCTTAAAACGGCGCTACTAAACGAGCTAGGGGGGTAGTATCTACGAAAGCTCGATCTATAAGGATTAAAGCAAATTTGCCCGAGCATTTATAGATAGAAACGTAGAAAACTATAGTATATTTATATAATCGGATTCTAGCCCGATAGGTAGCTTCCTCTACGTTATTTCTATTAAAGTAGATTTCCCTAATAGAGATTCTTTACGATTAGTTAAAGGATTACGACTAGAATATACCGGCTTTTCTCCTTCCTTAACTATTAAGATTCGATTATCTTCGGGCTTTTAGCTATAAAGCCTACCTACTAACCATTAAGGCCTTAACTAATATATAGAAACGTAATCTTAAGTAAGAACCTTATATAGAGGTTAGTTACTTAGTTGGGTAGAATTTTCCTAATATTTTTCGTATATAGATCCTATAAAGACGGGAGGTTCGTTAAGTTTATAATATAACGTTTAATAAGACTTAGTTTTTCACCGCGTTTAAGGTATCCGAACCGCTAACGTAGGTATTATTACCGGCATTTCTACTATATATTATATAGGAAGAAGAGTAAGATAAGGCAGAATTCTAATTAACGTTAATAGTGCTTCTTAATAAGCATTTTACTATAGCAGATATTTTAGCCGAAGGCAATCCTTAGCTCCTAGCTCCTTACTCTTAACTAAACCCTAGAACCGCCGGAGGACGTTTTTAAGAATATACGGGATTTTTAACCCGATATTTCTACTTTTTTACTAACTATAACCGTAGAACTAATAGACCGACTTAAGGTATAGTTGCCTTAAGCTACTTCTCGGTCTATAGATTACAATAATACTATTCCTATAGATAGTCTACGGATAATAAGGTTTATAAGGGATTTACGCCTTACTTGTTTAAACCGTTTTTCGGGTCGATATCTTACTTTCGCCTACGTTAGGCATCTACCGGCTAATAGCACCGCTTTTACGGCTATATTTACTACTTCTCTTAAACCTAGGAAGATATATAAACGGGATTTGCCCGCGCTTCGAAGGTTTTAGTCTAATCTCGAGACTTATCCTTATAGACCTAAGTTTAAAGCCGCTAGAAAGGTTAAATAGGACTCCTTAAAATAGCGGAAGACCTTCTTATCCTTGCCTACCCTAAGAGCAAACGCGTTAGTGCGTCCTCTTTTATTAATATAGGCATTCGATTATAAGTTTAATAAGCACGGCTACCTTAGGAAGTTTAAGTCTCGCCTTTATATATAAGAAGATCTTTAGCCGTTTAGCGGAAAAGAAATATACGCCGCGACGCTTATAGTAGGAAATTTTCGTATTATAATTGCTATTACCGCTAAGTTTAGCACTAAAACCCGCTTACTTAACGCGGTTAACGCCTTTACAAATGCCGATTTAGATAAAGAAGTATATATCTACTTTTTAAACGGATTTAAGGTATTTAGTTTTATAATTTAGTTAATAAAGGCTTTATATAGGCTTCGCTATTCGCCGCTTCTTAAGCAATAGGAATTATCTAGGTCTCTTACCGAACTAGGCCTTTAGCAAAGTACGGAGGATCTTTATATTTTTATATCTACTATAAGTAGTATTATTACTTTCTTCTTTATAGATAATATTATTATCTTTTTCTATAAAGAGTACTATAAGGCTATTAACGATTTTATTCGTCGCTTTAGGCAAAAGTATGTAATTACTAACCGCGGAGAGCTTACCTACTTCCTTAAGATAAGGAATATTCGTGTTATAGAACGAGCTTAGGGGGGGTATATAACTATTGTTAATCCACGAAGGAGCGCAGCTATAGACTAAGTCTAAGGGTCTATATATACGATATAGAGGTTATATAGGATGATATATAATATGACCTAACACCGTGATAGTATATCCCCCTTAAATCGGCGTTCGACTCGAACGCTTAAAAAGGGGTAATAGCAGAAGAGCGAGAGCTAAGGGAATCCCGTGTTAATCGACCTAAAGGTAGGCCCCTATAACATAAAGGAAGGAAAGAAAATAAAGCTTAAGGTTAGAAAGCCTATACGCGCTAAGATAAATTATATTTATTAATTATATCTATTATTATCTAGGTAGAAGGGACGAGGCGAGAAAGGTAGTATAGAACGCGGGGCGAGGCTTAGCCGGGTTTACGGCGTAGAAGGACTTAAGGTCGTTCTAATATCCGTCGAGGCATAAGGAATCCTCCT
Source organism: Ophiocordyceps sinensis (assembly GCA_012934285.1). Classification (NCBI taxonomy): domain Eukaryota; kingdom Fungi; phylum Ascomycota; class Sordariomycetes; order Hypocreales; family Ophiocordycipitaceae; genus Ophiocordyceps; species Ophiocordyceps sinensis. The sequence goes on along the minus strand of JAAVMX010000006.1, from coordinate 3,384,734 downwards.
ACGTAGGGGGGCTATAACGCTACTAAATGCGATATTTAATCTTCCTAAACGCGTACTAACGTTACGTAAGGATAGAGGAGAATTCCTACTCGAGGTGCGCGTTATTATCGTTATCGCCGTCCGGGGAAAGCAGGATGCCCCTATTAGTAGGCCGGATATTTAGGTCGGCCTAGCCGGGTAAAGGGGGTTCTTAGGTCTAGGTAAGGAGCGAGTGGTAGAAAATAGGGTAAAAACGGCTACCCTTAAGGAGGCGGAGGAGGCAAGCCGTCTTATACGCCTTAAGGACCTTATATAAGCCCTCCCGTTTATAGTTAAGCTTCTTTATCGGGCGGAGGGTATAGATCTAACGGGTGCTAAGAAAGACTATATCGCTAGGCTAATACATTAGGGCGGGCGCCCGGCGGGTATCGGCGTGCCGGGCCTAAGTAGCCTAAGCGTCCTCGATCGCGTTATAAAGGAAGTCGGACACGCGTTAAAGGCGTAAGGCGAGCGCGTCGCTACGGAGGTACTCCTTACGCTATTAGGGGGTTATATTAGGGGGGGGTAGTCCCGAGGGCTTAGTGCTAAGCTTTAGGTCGAAGCCGTAGTTAGCGAAAAAAGAGGAGAGGCCGGTAGACTTAGAAACCTAGTTATTAGCGGTAAACTTAGCGAAGGGAAGGAGATCTACCTAATCGTCTTAAAGAAAGGTAGTATAGCAGCGGAGGTAGACCTCTATCTAAGCGTTCGCGATCTTAGTCTAGCTATCGGTCTAAGGGTAGTAGGCGGAATTAGGGTATAAGCGGTAGCTAAGGCGGCGGCTAAGCTACTACTAAAAGGCGGAGACGAACTAAGTGCCTTTATTACTAACGATCGAGGCAAAGGTGCCGTAGAGAGACTAAACGCGAGAAATAAACGCGTTAACGACGTCTTTAACCGTTATTAAAAGCGTTAAGACGTAGTAGCATATCTTCGTAAGACGGTTAATAATAACTAAAATACTTAAGAACTTAACGCTATAACGGCGGTAGATAGGAAGGTCTATAACGAAATTAATAGAGATATAAGTCTAAAGGGCGAAAGGGATGCTTAAGGGTTAAAGAAGGCCTTAAGGGGCGGAACGGGGGGACTTAGCGCGGAGGTAGACGTAGTAGTTGCGAACGAAGCTAGAAATAGACTTATATATATCGGGCTAAACGTATATTTAGCGGTAGAGGCTCGCGGTCTTAGTACGCTTAAGGTAGCTAGCTAGCGGGGAAGTATAGGTACGGATTAAGATCTAAAGGATAAAGGCGTCGTTAAGGGGAATAAATAACCGGCCCTAAAAGTAGAACCGGCCTTAGGCCTTTAAGAGGGCGGACTTCGGGATTAAGCGGAGAGGTACGCGAAGAGAACTAGGCTAACGGAGCTAAAGAGACCGGAAAGCCGCGCGAATATCGGCGATAAGTAGAGAGGAGAAATAAACCCGGTCGATAAGGTCGTCGATCGGCTTAAAGTCGTTAAAGGCATAGAGGGTAAGGCAGTCGTAGTCGTTAGAATTATATTTATTAATTATATTTATAGACGAGTTAGACTCTTAAAACCCGTTAAGGAGTAAGGAGGCGTCGACCTTAGACCGTAGAAGGATAACCTAGTAATAATAGTCGATCCTTTCGTTAGCGCGGTCGGTTAAGGAGGTAAGGCGGGAACTAGGGAGTCGGCTAAAGGCGTTAAGGAGGGTAGCTTAAGAGCCTAGCTAAAAGACGATCTTAAAGTTAAAGCGACTTAGGAACTCGGCCTAGCGGGCCTACCGTTAGTTAAAGAGCTTTATAGTTATAAAATACTAAAGGTTCTTATAATCCGAAGCGATCTTAAACTTAGGCAGGCCTTTAAGCTTAAGGCGCTATTCCTTAAGGGACTTTACGATCGCTAAGAGTTCCTTATCGTAGATCTTATAGTTATATTCCTAGGCGGAGTGTTTCGACGAGAAGAACGCGATAGGGTAGTAGCGGCCGTCGTTAGAGAGCTATATTAGCACGCCCCTAGCGGCTTAGTTAAAAGCATCGGTCTAAACTATAGTCTTTCGAGAGGGGTTAAAGTATGCGAGGACTAAGGCGGCGGTAAAGGCGTGCTTAAAGGCTCCGAAGGCGTAGGCGTAAGCGGGGGACTAGATCTAAGGGGCAGAGTTCTTAGTAAAGGCGTTTAAAGGGTTTATAAGCTTAGAGAAGCCGCGGATAAAACGCCGATAAAAATTAGCGAACCTTAAGAAACGCCGGAAGTCTTTTATAGAGGAGGGGGCTAGCTAGTTAAGGATAGCGCGGACCTTTTTAAGATCTATACGTATGCCTTTATCCGAGATAATTAGGCTAAGGTACTTAGTCTCGGTAATATAAAAATCGCACTTATCGACGTTAAGCTAGAGGCTAGCGGCGTTAAGGCGCTTAAGAACCTCTCGGACGTAGGCCTAATGCTCCTCCTATATAGTAGAGAAGATTAAAACATCGTTTAAGTAAGCGGAATAAAAATCATCGAGGATATTATATAAGGCTGTGTTAATAAAGCTTTAGAAGTAGGACGGCGCGTTAGAAAGACTAAAGGGTATAACGTAATACTCGAAAAGCCTATACCGCGTAGCGAAAGCCGTCTTCTACTTATAGCCCTCGGCGATACGAAGGCGATTAAACGCTATAATAACGTTAATCTTAGTAAAGAACTTCGCCTTCCTAATTCGGGCGAAGGTATTATAGACTAAAGGCAAAGGGAAGCGGTTCTTAATTATAGCTTTATTTAAGCTACGGTAATTAACGTAGAAACGGACGCCGCCGCCGGGCTTATAAGCGAGTATAATAAAGGCGGCGGTAGCGGAGGTCGAACGGCGAATAAAGCCTTTCCTAAGCTGCTCGTTAACGTAAGCGCGGATAATACGGTTCTCGGCTTTACTAAAGGGGCAAGGGCGGGTATAAAGGGGTTATATTCCCTCCTTAAGGTTAATCTAGGTGTCGATAGCGCGGTAGGGGGCGAGCTTATCGGCCTTACTCTAGAGCTATATATAGATTATATAGTAAAGCTCCTTTAAGACCTTAGCCTAAAGCTTATCGAGAGTATAAAGGACCTTATTATATTTTAAAAAGAACTTAGCGATATTATCGGGCGAAACCTTATTAAAGAAGATTTTATTAAGGTAGTTATCGACGAAGTCGTAAAGGCGGGGGTTAAGTCGGGCTTTAGCGGCATTAGGATTAATAGACCTAGATAAAACGGCGTAATAGAATTCCTTAGGGATCTCTTAGTCGATAGGAGGCAAAGGCTTAGTAGGTAAAGGTTTAGCGGCTAAGGCTTTAATTATAGTCTAGGAAATCGTAACGGAGGGCTAGCGGTAGAATACCGCTATAGCGGCTACGTTAAGCATCCGGATAGAGAACGTAAGGTCGCTTAAAGGGATTATAAAAGGGTAGGGTCTTAACTCTCGATGCTTAGGTTAAAGAGCTAGGTAGCGGGAGCCGGTAGCCTAACGGATAGGCTAAAGGCGGGGGGGGCGGATGTAACGGCGGGGGTAGAGGGAATCTAAAGGGTTAAAGTCGTAGCTTAAGTCGAGGTCGGTCTAACGGGAAGAGTCTAAGTAAATAGGTTGACCTACGTTAGGAGTATCTTTAAGGGACGTCGGAAGGCTAAGGGAAAAATAAAGCGATAGAGGAATAAACTTAAGGGTATTAGAAAAGCGGACGGCATAAGCGGGAACCTAGGGGGTAAGAGGCGAGGATAAGGCAAAGGGCTCGCCCTTATTATTAGAGTTAGCGATAGAGGGGGCGGGGGGGGAACGAATTATATTTATAAATTATATTCCCTTAAAGGCGGGAATAAGAATAGCGGGAGCGGCCGGGAGGCTAGGGATAAGATAAGGCTAAGGGTCTAAGAGGTAAGAGGCGAGGTAGAATAAGGACTAGAAGGAGAGGGAGTTATCGCGTTAGCTAATAATAGGGTCGTAGTAGCGTAGCTAAAGGAGGCTAAGAATAACCTTATAGCTAAGCTTCGTAAGGAAGAAGTAGATAGACTTAGTATAAGCGCCGACTTAAGCGACTAAGTAAGCGCAATAAGTAACGGCGCCGGACTTATAGTCGCCGCTATTAGCGAGAGAGAGCCGGCGAGGGAACTAAAGCTAGCGGACGGGGAGGGTAAGGCGGTGCGTAGTTTAAGTATATATAAAGGCGAATCCGGAATAACTAAAGTCGACTAAAGCACTTACGGCGACGTTAGTAAGCATAAGAGAGAAGGGCAATAGTAAAACGCAAGGCTATATTCCCGCCGGGAGATAAAGGTCCTCCCTTATATTAAATAAAGCTATAAAATTAAAAACTAAAAGCTCTATCGCGCGATAAGGCGAGGGAGCTAGGCGTTTCCTAAAGGGGGGGAAGCGCCGGAGGTAGGGGTAAGAGAGTCGGTAACCTCGCCCTCGACGAAGCCTTACTTAATCGCCCGGACGTTAAGCCGGGGAGGAGGCGTAGGGCGGGAGTGCCGCCGCCTCGGCCGCGACCCTAGCTAGCACCCTTCTTAGGATAGGTCCGGGCCGTATAGGTCGGGGTTACTAGGGCGGCGTAGTAGAGATAGAGACGGTTCTTATACCGTCGCTGCTTCTTAGCGTCTATAAGACTAGCTTAAAACGCATTAAGGTCTATTAGGTCGCCGGCGGGTGTAAAAGCGGCGGGGCTAGCGGACTTAGTAAAGGCGGGGGGGGGAATAGTCCGGGGCTAGACGAGCCTCTTACAGGCTCGAATACGCTTATAGTTCTCCTAAAGGGCAGCGTAGAGCTTAGCCTAGCCGTAGAAGTCGTTAGTATTAAGCCTAAGGACTTAAAGAGCGGCGGTATTAGCGAGCTCGTTAGTAACCTTTTAATAAAGGTGCCTAACGTAAGCGCTTTTATTATAATCGAGGTCGGCCTATAGCTAGGTAAACCGCGAGAAGAAATCCGGCTAAAAGGTGCCTTTTATAGCTAGGGTATTAAATTCCGCCTTAGACTAAGCGCGGTAGTTCGCGGTATTAAAGATAAAGGCGAGCTCGTAGGTAAAGGAGTTAAGGGACTAAAAGCGCTACTACTTAAAGGGGGTATCGTCGCGGATATAGCAAAGGACGCTAGCGGCGATAGAAGCGGCCCGGCCGGAAAGTCGGCCGGTCGTATAGACGACTTAGTCCCTATCGGTAGGGAATATATAAGGGTCGGAGGCGATCTTAAGGGATATACCGTCGCGTTAGACGTAGAAGGCGTCCTAGCGCTACTTTTAAGTGCCGATATCGCCGGAGAAGCGTTTAAAGTCGGCGAAGTAAGCATAAGGACTTACGGTAGGAGGGGTAAAGGTAGCCTAAAAGGCGGTAAGGTAGGCGAAGGCGGCGTTAGACTAATTAAGCTAGTCTTAAAGCCCCTCCGCGTACTGCCGGTAGCTAAGGGCCTCCTTACGGGCGGTAGTAGCGGAGGTAGCGGCCTTAAGGAAACTAGACTTAAGAAGGACGAGAGACCGGGTCTAATCGGTATGCCGGAGGAAATTTATCTAAAGGTCGGCGAAGATAGATAAGGCGACGGAGGAACCCCGGAGAATAAAGGCTAAGTAAGGGAAGGCGGAGAGGGCGTTAGGCTAAAGGACGTCCTAAAGGGGAACGCCTGCCGGAGGGCCGGGCGAAGGGGAGAGGGAGGGGGTAGAAACGGGGGTAGCTATCGTAGCGGCGGGAAAAAAGGGTAGCGGCGGAAAAAAAGGCTAGAAAAATCTATAGGAGAGTAGAAAAGAGGCAGAAAGGGGCGTAATAAGATAAAGAACGAAGGCAGGCGTATAAGCGAAGCTAAAGGGACTAAGGAATCGTAAAGGCTCGGCGGAAGGGCAGAAGAATAGTAGATTAAACTATTATAAAACGAGCTTAAGGGGGGTATATAACTATTATTAATCCACGAAGGAGCGTAGCTATAGACTAAGTCTAAGGGTCTATATATACAATATAAAGGTTATATAGAATAATATATAATATAACCTAATACTATGATAATTTAGGACTATAAGTAGCGAAAGCTATAGTTATACTAAGACGTTTACCTAAATAAGATTGCTTTTAAGTTTAGTTTAATCCCTACTTCTATAGTTCTATAGCCTATTTCGACCCTTTGCCCGTTCTTACTTCCCGAGAAGCTAGAGAAATACTAGGGATAAGCTACGGATAACTAAATCTACTACTTTTAGTCTTTATTCGGTTCTTATAATTACGCGACTATTTCTACCTAGCTTAATGCTATAAAATCGTCGAATTCTTTAGCGGAGTATATATAGAACCTATCTACGCTTTATATTAAGCTTACTAAAAGCTTAGTGATTTACCTATACGAATCGCGTTTCCTTACGATTAAGTTTTTAAATACGGATAAGTAAGAACTCGTTATAGCTTTTAATACCGCTTACGCTAACGACTTAAATACTCGTTATTCTTCTAAGGGCTATTTTATTAGCCTATTTAACAGTCTAATCGCGTAGAGTGCTTAGAAATAATCTACGGTTACTACTTCTTCTACCGAAGCCGAACTTCTTATACTCTCTTCTACCGCGAAAGAGCTAATTTCTATTCTTTATTTATTTAACGATATTTCCCTATAGCTAGATATTATTATTCCTACTATTTAGTATAATAACACCTAGACAATCCACTTAGTTTCCGCCGAGATTCTAAAGATTTAGACCGCTTTAAAGTACGTTAAAATTTATAACTACTAGGCCTAATAGGAATTCTTACGCAATACTTTTAATATTAAATATATCCCTTTTAACTAGATAGTTATAGATAGATTAACTAAATTGCTTTTACGATAACGTTTTTAAACGTTCTTTCGCTAGCTTTGACTTACGGATATTTCTTCTAGGATTTAAAAAGAAGTCGATAATAATTTTAACTAGCCGGAAGTTATTCCCTTCTAGCTAGGGGGGTATATTAATATTACCGTCTTCCCTATTTGCTTTCTACCGGGAAATCCCCGGTTCTTCCTTAGATTCTACTATAGAATTCTACGGGCTTCTATAGGTATTTACCCTATACTTCTATAGGCGTATTTACCTACTTTTCTTCGGTTATATTTTACTATAATTTTACGGTGATTTTACGGTTATTTATACGGTCTTTACCTATAAAATCTCTTCCCTTCTACGGTCTTCTATTATAGAATTCTAATTCCCTTCTACGGTCTTCTACCGTAGAATTCTAATTCTCTTCTACGGCTTCTACCGTAGAAGTCACCGTAGAATTCACTAGTCTTCTACTAGACTGCTTATTTATTTGCTAACTATATAGCTTATTTATCGTATAGCACGATCTATTGCTTTTCTTACCGATCCTTCCGTCCGATTATTTACGTTACCTATTTTTCCTTAGGTCTGCGCGGCTGATTTCGTCCGAGGATTTTTCCTATATATAGAGACTAATTAGCCTCCCTACTAGATAAGACAAAAGCTATTATTCTTAGTGATTTACATCCTTTTGCAGCTTCTAATCCCTCTATACAGGCTGTTTTAGCCTTAGAGCCTCTCTTCTACTTAATTGCTATTACACTAATGTCGAGGACCCGACTACCTAGCGTTCGATACTAAGGTCCCTCTTTTCCCTTATTATTATTACGTTCGTTTAGCTAGCTACTATTTATACGACTTTATAAAAACTACTAGTATTATAAGAATAAGGGATAAAGAATAAAGGGTATATACAACGTCGTTAAAGGCACGTAACCTATATAACCTAAGGTTACGTTAATACTTATAAAAGGGCCTTCTTTCCCCTTCTTCCTAGCTAGATAGATATATAGAAAACACACACCGGAATAAGTTTTTACGAATATAAATATAGGAGATACCTACTAACAACCTAGTTAATATTTTATATAATAATATATTTAAATAGGATTATATTATAATTCCTTTTTATATTATTTAAAGGGGGAGGCCCTTATCGGGCTGCTTATCGCTATTTTCGCGCCTATTTTATCTATATATTAGTATAGGCGTAGATAGGTTGTTCGGCTATATTAAGGTTTTAAAACTATTAACGTTATGCGACGTTAGGGGCCATATATTAGATCCGGGGGTTAAGGGATCACATATAGGATTACGTGCGGGATTACGGACGGGAAATTCGGCTAAGAGGCCCCTTAAATAAGGTCTCGAGGCTTCCCCTCTTTAAGTAGAACACAAGCATTATTAAGCATTATTATTAATATACTGCTTTTAGCGGCATTACAGCCGCTGCAGCGCCCTAACGGCCGCTATAACATATATCTCTCGCATCCTTATTTAGTAGGCCGTAGATCGAAGATCTAATAATTAAGAGTCTTAGTCTTCTAGCTAAAGCTACTAAAGAGAAGCCACTATTCAATCATTAGGCCCCCTTTAAACCGCAAGACAGCCTAGCTAATTATCCTTTAATAAAGAAGAGGAAAATAAGCCCGCGAGAGACAACCTCGCGGCACTACATCGAACAAAGCCCGCGAGAACTATCCTCGCGGCAATACATCGAAAAAGCCCGCAACACGCGGCATTATCGAAAGAAAGCCCGCAACACGCGGCACAAATACATCGAAAGAAAGCCCGCAACACGCGGCATAAATACATCGAAAGAAAGCCCGCAACACGCGGCACAAATATATCGAAAGAAAGCCCGCAACACGCGGCATAAATACATCGAAAGAAAAGCCCGCAACACGCGGCACAAATACATCGAAAAAGCCCGCAAGACTCGCGGCACTAGAAAGAATAATATACATCCTGCTACTAGCAGAGGCGAGAGGGTAATTCCCTCGTTAGCCAGCCAAATACACATCCTGCTACTACTAGCAGAGGCGAGAGGGTGATTCCCTCGTTAGAGCTAAACACACATCCTGCTACTAGCAGAGGCGAGAGGGTAATTCCCTCGTTAGCCAGCCAAATACACATCCTGCTAACTACTAGCAGAGGCGAGAGGGTGATTCCCTCGTTAGAGCCAAACACACATCCTGCTACTAGCAGAGGCGAGAGGGTGATTCCCTCGTTAGCCAGCTAAATACACATCCTGCTACTACTAGCAGAGGCGAGAGGGTGATTCCCTCGTTAGAGCCAAACACACATACTGCTACTAGCAGAGGCGAGAGGGTGATTCCCTCGTTAGCCAGCCAAATACACATCCTGCTACTACAAGCAGAGGCGAGAGGGTAATTCCCTCGTTAGCCAGCTAAGCCAAACATAAGTCCGCACAAACAAGGAGTAAACCCCTCCGCGGCATTAAGTCTACACACACGAGGAACAAAATTCTCCGTGGCAATAAAGCCGCACAAATAAGGAGCAAACCCCTCCTCGGCATTATTCCGCACGATTAGAAGTAAACCCCTCCGCGGCATCAAAAAGTCCACACGATCAGGAGTCAACCCCTCCGTGGTATTTTATCTCATACAGTCGGGAAACATATCTGCCTACTATTTAGTAGTTATCTCATACAGTCGGGAAACATCTGCCTACTATTTATAGTAGTTATCTCATACAGTCGGGAAACATATCTGCCTACTATTTAGTAGTTATCTCATGCAGTCGGGAAATATATCTGCCTACTATTTATTTAGTAGTTATCTTATACAGTCGGGAAACATATCTGCCTACTATTTAGTAGTTATCTTATGCAGTCGGGAAACATATCTGCCTGCTATTTATTTTAGCAGAAAACACAACGCGGAGGCGGAAAGAGAAGAAAAGACTCTTTCATCGTCGCGGCACACACGCCGCGGCAAGCACTTATCGCGGCGGAGAGAGAAGAAAAGACTCTCTCGTCGCAGCACACACATTTCGCGGCGGCGAGAGAAGAAGAGAAAGACTCTCTCGTCGCAAGAAGAGAAAGACTCTCTCGTCGCAGCACGCAGCAATCGCGGCGGCGTCACGGCAAGCGCTCGCGGCGGCGGGAAGAGAAGAGAAGACTCTTTCGTCGTCGCGGCAAATACCGTTATAACAAACACATTCGCGGCGGCGGGAAGAGAAGAAGACTCTTTCGTCGTCGCAATAACAGCAAGCAATAAATCTCGCAGCACATACAGTTCGCGGCGGCGGGAGGAAGACTCTCTCGTCGCAGCACACACATTTCGCGGCGGCGAGAGAAGAAGAGAAAGACTCTCTCGTCGCAGCACGCAGCAATCGCGGCAGCGAAAGGAGGAAGACTCCCTCGTCCGCGTACTTATACAAACACGAGCTAATAGCTCTCGACGAGCTAATAGCTCGCGGCGGCGGAAAGAGGAAAAAGTCCCTTTCCCTCGTCGCGGATACTCAATCGAGCAAAAGCTCTCACGGCGTCGGAAGACTCCCTCGTCCGCATACTCATCCGAGCAAGCAGCTCTCGAAAGAGGAAAAAGTCCCTTTCCCTCGTCGCGGATACTCAATCGAGCAAAAGCTCTCACGGCGTCGGAAGACTCCCTCGTCCGCATACTCATCCGAGCAAGCAGCTCTCGAGCAAGCGGCTCTCGAGCAAGCAGCTCTCGCGGCGTCGGAAGACTCCCTCGTCCGCACACTCCAACATTCGAGCAAGCAGCTCTCACGGCGAATGGCAAAATCCCTCGTCACAGCGAGCGGCAGAGTCCCTCGTCGCAGCGAGCGGTAGAGCCCCTCTCCCTCGTACACACTTACTTACTCGAGCAAATAGCTCTCGCGGCGACGGAAGACTCCCTCGTCCGCACCCATCACGGCATTCGTCCGCATCGAGCCTCGGCCACACGAGCCTCGACTTCACCCACAAGCCACGAGCCTACGGCCACACGAGCCTACGGACACACACAGAGCCCTCGGCAACACAAAGCCCACGGCCACACGAGCCTCGACTTCACACAAGCCCTCGGGAACACAACCCTCGGCCACACACACGAGCCCTCGGGAACACAACCCTCGGCCACACACACGAACCTTCCGAAGCGATCGACCAATCGACTAATACAATATAGGAGGAATAAGGCGTATTGTCGCCGCTAAAGGCACACACGGCAGCGTAAAGGCATAAAATGCCGAGTTGCAATTACTACTACGGTCGCGAGGAGGACCCGGAAGAATACGATAATCCGCCCCGATTGATGGATTGAACATTAGCAAAAAGACCCCGGATTTAAGCTATTTAAGCTCTTTAGTCCAGCTTCCCTCGCATTGCGATCGAAGCTAAAGGGGTGTATTAGATCCGCGGGTTAAGGGATTATATATAGGATCACGTGCGGGATTACGGACGGGAAATTCGGCTAAGAGGCCCCTTAAATAAGGTCTCGAGGCTTCCCCTCTTTAAGCAGAATACAAGCATTATCAAGCATTATTATTAATATACTGCTTTTAGCGGCATTATAGCCGCTGTAGCGCCCTAACGGCCGCTATAACACACATCTCTCGCATCCTTATTTAGTAGGCCGTAGATCGAAGATCTAATACTATACGGGGTATTGACCCGGGCCTAGACTATAGGGATGCAACAGGCTATTACGTCCCTAACGAGCCTATTATATAACCCCCTTAGCTAAGGACGGTAGGTAGGTATTCCGTTGTATTATAACTGCGGTTAGTGCGGACTAAGGGCTCTATTTAAGAGGCTCCGGTACTTATATATACCTCTGTTAGTCCTATAGTTAGGTAGCTAGATATATCTTTATGTCTACGAGTTTAGACCTCCTTTCTTTACTCTTTTACTATAATATTTATGCAGCTGATTTCCTATATTTTAGAGTTATAAGCCCGGCCGTATAAGCTAGGTCTCTTTCGCTTAAATAACGCTAAATTAAAGCTATCGACATCGCATTTTTTACAACCGCATTAGGCTCTAACCTTAGTGTTATTACGAAGAGCTAGCTTTAAAGAAGGAATAAAACGACATATAGTTATCCCTCGTAACGACGAGGTAAAAAGAACGATTATAGCGATATTTATATCCGGAGAGGTAAGTATCGTAACGCTTAAGGAAAGCCTTAATTAGACCCCTTAGATTCGGGCTATTAAGGGCTAGGCGAAGATCTACTACATTTAGGAATATATCGACCTAGTAGGATCCGAATTGCTCGAAGAGCTTATTAAGATTAGCTAGGAAGAGTTTAAACGCAACCTTAGGGAACGACCTTAGAGAGGGGACCTTACGGACGTTAAATTTAACAATAGGACTACTAACTATAATAATCGGCTTAATAATGCGACGATAGAGTTCCGTTTTAAGCAGGATGGCTATAACTCAGCCGTTGGCCTATTTAAGACCCGGGAAAAGGCTATAATTCGCATCGAAGAGCTAATTAGTAAGTCAATCAGTAAGGCTCTTAAGGGAGAGACCCTCGTATAGACCTTACCTCGAAGCAGGATCTAGGAACTCAAACAGAAGGTCCTGCCTTTAGAGGAGGAGGAAAAGACCCTCGTGGATGACCGGTATTATTAGATTATCGGCAAAAAGGGGAATCGAGACTAGAAGGCGTAATATAGCTATAGCCTTCTATAGCTGCTCCCCGGCAATCGGTCGGGTTTTGCATGCGACGTAGTGAGTCTAGGGTGAATCCACGGGAATTACTTTCGGTGCCTAAGAAAGTAAGTCGATTATCTTGGTTTAGTCGGGCTATTACCCGTTGGGAACTTAAGTGTCTTCGTTACTTAATATACCTGTTACTGCTAACGCTAGGCATCTAGATAGATGCCCTCTATACTCGAGCAGTGCCTCTACGATGGCCTCTTACACAACTAGACTACGGAAGACCTTAAGCCCTAATAAGCAAGTGAAGAAAAGAGTTAGATTCGACGCGGCTAGGAGAGTTAGCGGCGAAGGTACGCTCGGACGCTAAATGCCAAGGAATGCTATCCGCTATAGAAGGCTATAGCTACATATATTTTAAAACTCTGCCACGTTAAAAAAAGTAAACTAGGCCTATACTAATGTATATAGAGTCGTATGTGTTAATTTAATACGATAAAACTATATATTAAAGCATATAAAACGTACTTACGAAGTATTTAAGTCGCGAACGCACTTTTTACTTTAGTAGAATTTTCTTCCTACTATATAACTCTCCCTACCTATACGAAGTCGTATTATTACTTACGAACGCACTTTCTACTTAATAGAGCTTTCTTCTCCCGCTACGGAATCGTTTCCTTTAATACAAGGTCCTATAACTCCTTTCGATAAAGTATATTTATAATACCACCTACCGCCGCCCCCCCCTCCCCTAAGCCGACCCGTTACTGCCCTATCGATCGATAAAAGCATAGTAGAGTTAAGGAAGTTTACGGTAATGCTAGATTTTACCTAAACTGCTGTTAACGCTTGCCTACGGCTAAGATAGTATAAACTATCGACCTTACGGCGCTATCGCCTCGTATAGCCTAAAACTATAGAGGAGCGATAACGATTCCGATAGAACGGACTCGCTTTACGCTAAATACCTACGCTTAGGCCTTTAAATTAGCGAGGCACGCTCGTACGTAAAGCATCGCAAGCATACGAGCCCGTCGAGCCCTATTATCGGTTAATGTTTAAGCTATGTTTTAGGTCGTAGAGGGATACGTAGATTAACTCGCCGGTAGAATAAGTAGAATAACGTACGCTAAGTATACGCTTCTTCTAAAGGCCGTATATAAGAGTAAAGGCAAGTGCGCCCTTTCTCTAGACTATAAGTATAAATCTTATAAGAATATAGTACGAGAAATCGTAACCTAATATCGGCCGATGCTCGCTAATAAGGATTAGTCCGTAGTCTAAAGCGTATAGCCTACTAGGGCTACGATTAGGCCTGTATTCTTTAACTATACGGCGTATTAGATAACTTCGATTTCGAAGTTTTTTAAAGAGGCGAGTATCGTCGTAAGCAGAGAGATAGATAAGGTCTAGCTCTCTTTCTAAGTGTTCTACGATATAGGCCGGCCTACTTCTCTACGTCCCGTGCGATTAAAGAAGAGGTCGCTTAAGGGTAAGTATAATACCTCGCTACCGCTTAATAAGCCTAAAGTCCCTCGTATTAAACAAGAGTAGGCAATTAAGTCTAAATCTCGACTAATTAAGTCCGAATCTCGACGTATTAAGCAGCACGATGCTCCTACGACTCTAATAAAAGACAAACGGCCGACCGACTTCGATATCGATCGTAATTTTCTATCTCCCTCGCCTCTCGATATATAGGGCGATAGTAGCTAAGACGAGGATACGTAGGGCGGCTAAGACGAGGATACATAAGGCGGTAATACCGAGATCGATAATATATAGGGCAGTAATAGCTAAAGCGAGGTTATAGAACTAATAAAGATTAAGCTTAAGATTTAATTAAGTAGGTTAAGGAAATAGGTCTAGCTAAGAGCGGGGTGTTATAGAACGATTGCGAGCGTATAGTCTAATACTAAATTTCTATATTACTACTATCGCCTATACTACCTTCTAAGTTACTAACTTCCTCTCCTTCTTCCCTAGTATTAATAGCATCTACTACGTTATTAAATAGAATCGTATAGTTAATATCGTATTCTATAAGCTTCTTATAGACGCGTTTTATCCCTTTAGTTAGTAACTCTAGCAAAGAGAGACTAAGTTCTTACCTAGATTCGATATACTGCTATAGCCGCCTCCGTAAGTAGATATACGTTAAGAAACACAGCTAGTATAGCGGATTAAAGCCTATATTAGACCGTTTAGAAAGGATATCTACGCAAATAGTCATTATATCCTCTAGCAGGTAGGCGTTAAGGTCGTATTCGTTATCTTCGAAGATCTTATTAAGCGTATCGAGTCGATGTTAAGGGATAACTTCTATAAAGTTTTATATAGTCGGGTTATTTAGCTAATAGTAGAGAGTCTACGGCTAGCTAAGCATAACGTAAGGTTTTATACGTTGTTTGCGAATATAATGCGAATTCTAAAGACGTACGAAGTCGGTAAACTCCGTACGGATGATTGGCATAAAGATAAAGAGCATCGCAATACGATCGGTAAGGGAACTCTAGACGAAAAGGTTATTAGCCGTTAGGTAAGAGAAGTACTCCTATTTCGGTATAGTTAGCAATATATATATACTAAAGAGTAAAGGTAGATACTTACCCGCTAGAATATTAAACGGCTATTAGAGAGACGTCCCTACTAGCTCTTAATCCTTTAGTTCTATATACTCTTGCTAAATACCTAATAGTCGTTTAACTATACGTCTTAGCGTATACCGTCTTATACGATAAGGCGCTCTTAGGAGAGGTAAAGATATACCGTAGCAATAAAGACTATCTCCTTTCTATAGTCCGTACGAATAGTATTTAGCATCTTACCTCGCTCTTATAGAACATTAAGGTATTATACGAGCATACTACGTAATATACCTAAGGATACGCTAACGTAGAACTAAACTATTATCTAGGAATATGCGTCGATACTACCGTAGATCTTAAAGCCCTAGGCCTTTAATTTATCGAGGCTATTAGTTAACTATACAAAGTCTAGACTAAGCGTAGTCTACCTAAGGCGATTATTCCGCATTATATTCTAGCGTTAGGCAATATTAACTAAATAAAAGTCCCGGAATAAATCGTAGAAAGCCCGTCGACTAAAGATATACTAATATTAGCGGACGTACGTATAAAGATACGTACGTCTAAGTCCTTATATTGCCGTACTTCCTTCCGACTGCTCTATAAAAAAGCGTTTAAGTTCTTATTTACGAAGTTTAAGCTTATCTACTATTTAGCGCTTTAGAAGATTAAGTTCGCGCCGGATGCGCTATAGTAATCGATACGTAAGGATATACCCCTTAGACTAAAGTTTAAGGAGCATAAAGTAGTCGTTTAAAACAAAATTAAAGAAGAGTTCTTTAATCCGTGCTCGAAGATTAGCTATATCCTATATAAATGCTTATATCGGTTAATCCTAGGCTTTAAGTATACGCTATAGCGTTATACGACTTGCTTTAACGTCGAACTCTACCTTAAGTAGCTATAGAATTATCCTTTAAGGCGTCTCGCTTCTTTTCTAATCTTTAATCTAAGTGTGAAAGAGTAAAAGGTTAATCTTAGGTCGAGGCATCGTAATATACTATACGATAATATAAAATCTAAGGTAGGGAAAAAACTTTACTACGGTTACGTATTAGGTAGTACTATCTATATAAATTACACTATAGAAGACTATTTTCCTAGCCTAGTACTAAAAAATCATTATCCTAAGGTATTTCTACGTACGTCTACGTACAATGCATAACTCTAGACTAAGCCGAAAATATTCCTAACTCTAGAGCTTATAAAGTATTCCTACTTTTTAGAAAGCTTAGTAAGAAACTTAGCGAGCTTCTTTAAAGTTAGGCGGTAGACTTTGCCGAAAAGTAACGTTATTTCGTTATCGGAGTCGATATCGTCTAAATCGTCCTCTTCGGAGTCGTACTTACGCTTCTTAAAAGCGCCCTTATACTTACCTTTGCCTTTAGCTAGGGACTTCGCCTATAACTTGCCTAAAAAATAGTAGTTAGTATAAGAAGGATATAAAACGTACGGGGATAATAAGGGACTTACGACTAAAAGAGCAGCCGGCGCTAAAGCGGTTTTAGTTATAGTTCCTATAGCTAAGGGCAAGTTCCTTATAGATATAATAGCTATCGAGCGCGCTTATATTAAAGCGATATTTAGTATACGCGTTTGTGTCCTCTTATATAGCGCCTTATAGATGCTTTAATATCGCATCGTAGTTTTACGTAGTCGTAAGGTTAAGAATGTATAGCTCTTCGATAAGGTTCGTAAAGCGTTTTATATAAAGCTTAAGCATATATATATCTTAGTAAAACTTAGTAAAGAGTTTAATACGTAACGTTATAAAACGTACCTCGTCGATAAGGCCCTTTCGGTCGATAAAGTTAATTATCTTAGACAAATAGCCTTTTACGGCATTTATAAACGCCTAAGCCGTTAAAGTAGGATTATACGTTAGCTAAGGGCCTATATAGTCGAACGTATTAAGCTATATAGTAGAGATATCGCCCGGAAGAAATAGCACGCGGTTTTTTAGGAACCTAAGAAAAGTGCTAGGCTTAATAGTAGGTTCGGCGTTTTTAGCAGGACTATCTTAGTTATACTCGTCGCGTTCGGTTACGGTCGATATTATAGGCGTCTATACGGTCGATGTTATAGGTATCTATATAGTCGATATCGTAGGTATCTATACAGTCGATATCGTAGGCGTCTATA
The DNA here is from genome assembly GCA_012934285.1 of Ophiocordyceps sinensis. NCBI lineage: Eukaryota > Fungi > Ascomycota > Sordariomycetes > Hypocreales > Ophiocordycipitaceae > Ophiocordyceps > Ophiocordyceps sinensis. The sequence continues at coordinate 3,367,602 of JAAVMX010000006.1, read as the reverse complement.
TTAACGTTAGTAACGTAAAGGTTTGTATAAAGGGAACGTAAAGAGAACGATTATATACCTACTTATCTATATTATTATCGCTAATAGCGTTAACCCCTATATTATTCTTAAAGGCAACGTTCTTTGCCGCTTTACCTTAAAGGGAAGGATAATTCGTCGTACTTATCTAGCATTAGTAGTTTATTAGCAATTATTCCTAGGGTTGCCTATCCTTAGCGTAGGGTAGGCATATACGCGCTAGCGAGTAGAATATACGTGCCTATAAAAGTCGCGCGACGTAGCGTAAAGCTCTAAGGAGAAGGATAGAGGCAGGTAAGGAGGGCGGCAGCGTCTATAGCGTGGCGAGGCGGCCGGGCTTTTCACCTTACGAAAAGCGATGCAAAAAGCGATAGTTAAGGAAGAAAAGAAGCTTTCGTCGCTATAGCAGCTTAAAGAGGAATTAGTAATTAAGCAGCTAGTATAAGCGCATAAGATGCGCTATAACGATAATAGATTCCCGAAGTGGCTAGCGTATATATGATAATTACATCTACGTAATGTAAAATAACCCTACGGGGGTATTTATATAAAGGTGCAGAGTTTTGAAACATATGTAGCTATGGCCTTCCGTATCCGCTTGCGGCTGGGTCGCTCGGCCGCCGGCGATTGATGACGCGATCTTGGGAGGGGTTGCGATGAGTTCCTCCCAGGGGCGAGAGGCGGGTAAAGGATAAAGACGACTGTTCATCCCATGTGTTGGCCTCACGAATCCAAGTTCATTCGCCTGGAGCGGAAGCGCAGCTGCTTCCCTTGCTTTCCATTTTAGGGTCTGGAGCAATTCTCGACAAGTCACCCACAATGGCACGTTCGATTCTGGCCACCGCCGTCGCTCTGACGCAGTTGGCTCGCCTCTGCCTCGCAACGGACTCGGCAGCGGCGCTCCACGACGACCACGGCGTCAAGCAAAAAGCCCTGGCCCCCGCGCCAGTGCCCGGCGACTACAGCGGGCCGTATCGGCCCCAGGTGCACTTCTCGGCGCCGCGAAACTTCCTCAACGATCCCAACGGCCTGTTCCGCGACGACGGAGGCACCTGGCACCTCTACTACCAGTACAACCCCACCGGGCTTAGGGCCGGGAACCAGCACTGGGGCCACGCGACCTCGCGCGATCTGTACCACTGGGTCAACCAGCCCATTGCCTTGTCCCCCCCGCGCCAAGACGTCCTGGTCTACTCTGGCAGCGCTGTCGTGGATCGTAACAACACTTCGGGCTTCTTTCCGGACCAAGACAATGGTGTGGTGGCGATATACGTGAGTGACAAAGCAGGCGACTGCCAGCCTCGAGGATTGCTGAACCACTGCTACATGACAGACACTGGCCGCCCCCGATATCCAGTCGCAAGCCATTGCTTATTCTCGCGATGGTGGATACAGCTTCACTCCTTATCAAGGCAACCCTGTCATCCCGGGCAACTCTTCTCAGTTCCGCGACTCCAAGGTCATCTGGTACGAGGACCACTGGGTCATGACCGTTGCATATCCCATCGACTTTGCTGTCGGCATCTTCACCTCTCCAAACCTCATTGACTGGACGCCTGTCAGCAACTTCTCTCACCACGGGCCCATCGGTCTGTGGGAGTGCCCCAACCTGGTCCGCGTGCCGTACGTGGATGAAAATGGCGCCAGGCGGGACCACATGTGGCTCATGGTCGTCTCGGTCAACCACGGGGGCCCGTGGGGGGGATCCATGACCCAGTACTACCCGGGCACCTTTGACGGAACCCATTTCCGGGCCGTCGACTCGGCTTCGAGAATCATCGACTTTGGCAAGGACAGCTACGCGGGCCAATTCTTCTACGACGTCACCGATGAGGACCCCGTCTTCCTTGCATGGGCGTCCAACCTGCAGTACACCGAGGCTGTCCCCACTGACCGAGAACGGTGGAGGGGCGAGATGACCCTCCCCCGTCGCACATGTCTGACCAGGCACCCGCGTGTAGGGTGGAAGCTCGTTTTTGAGCCCTACGATTTGAGCCCCGTCATGGGGGGCGTGCTCAAATCCATCGACGACCTCACAAACGACACTCTCACCATTGACTTTGCCGACGTGGCTTCAAATGCCCTGTACTGGGAGGCAAACGTCACGGGTTTGCCAGAAGGCGCGCTGCCGGCCACGGCATCCATCAACTTCACATTTTCAACGCCCACGACGGGGGAGAGCCTACGCGGAGGCTTTCTCCTCGGCGTCGAGTCCTTCTTCCTCGACCGCGGCGGCGCCCGTGGCTTCGACAACGTCTTCTTCACGGACAAGTTCTCCGTCAACAGCCCGCGCTCGGGGGATTCATGGAGCTTGAGAGGTGTTTTCGATCGTTCCATCATCGAGGTCTTCCTGGACCGAGGCATCGATAGCGCCACGACCATCTTCTTTGCCGAGCAGCCCTTGACGAAAATGGTGCTTGCCACGTCGGCCCTGCCAAGGGGCGCGCGCGTCAGCGTCCGCATCCATGCTCTTCGAAGTGGGTGGTCGAGGGAGGAGAGCACAGACGATGCCCCTGTTGAGGGCCATCAGTCCCCGAAAAGAAGCGGCAACGCACGAGGTGCATCGGATCATAGGCATTCGATAACAGGACCGACGCAGTTGGTTGTGGTCGAAAAGGGGCTCGGCCTGGGACCACGTGCGCCTCTCGTGAGGCAGCCAGGGGCCGGAGGACTGGGCTTGTGATGATGCCATGTCCAGGTATCGGTACGAGTACGCTTGCCGGTGTGCGCTTCGTACCTAGCCTTGTCTTGCCAGGCCAGGCCTGTGTGGTCCATAGTCTCGAGTGTATCCCGTATAATCATGAATTTGGCCTTAGGAGCTACCTGCTTTTTACAGCATTATGCCCGCCTCCAAGATACCTTCTAGGTACCCACCTAGGTTGGTACTTGGCTATGCGCTAGAGGCAGGTGCGAGTGATCAACTACTACCTAGAGGAACTGCGTGGTGTTGTGGCGCTACATATAGCTATGACGCACGGTACGCGGCGCATAGACCCGAATGAGGCAGGTAACCGACGTCGTCGTCTTCGTCGCCGTGAGTCGCAATTCGGGACGGGCGCAGACCTCGGCCTCGACACCAGCCCGCCTTCACCCATCAACATGGAGCACGCTCTCACCTGCAACAATCTCAAGTGCAGAAAGGAGCTCGGAGATCGAGCTCTTGTCACGACCTGCAGGTGTGTTGATTCCCAAGTTAGGCTTGCTTAGTGACGTTAAAGTTGTGTCCCCAGCCACATATTCTGCCTCGAATGCGTCCGCCGACTTGGCCTGTCTACGCCAGACAATAATACCAGGGGCGTGTCGTGTCCGGCGTGTCCGGCGTGCAACTCGCAGCTCGCAAAGCCTGACGATGCCGTCATTGCCAACCTCAATCCGAGCGAGGACTACAAGACGAGTATACTCAGCGGCCTCAGCCCCAACGTCATCATGGAGTGCGCCGGCCGCGCCCTCAGCTTCTGGGCCTACCAGACCACACAACAAATCTCCTACCAACAATACCTCTGCAAGACTTTGGCAGAGAAATACTCGAACCTGAAACTTCGACTCGACCAGACAGCAAAAGACGCCAACATCGAGTTGGAGCGCCTGCGGCAGAAGCTCGATTGTCCGTTTCCGCCGGCAGCTCGCTTTCGCCACCCTCTGCTAACTGGACGTAGCCTCGGCGGCCGAGCACGATAGAATGCGACGCAAAAACGAAGAGTTGGCGCAGGCATACAGGGACAAGAGTCGCAAGCTGTTGCAGACACAGGAGCTCTACGACAAGGCCAAGAGAAAGGCCGAGATGGGCCACATCCAACGAGCCGCATCCGACGCCGTCGACTCGACTCTCCTCGCCGATCCACAGTCGCAGCGCGCTACTGGCGCTTTCAACGGCTATCACCCACAGCAAGATCCGGGCTACCGGAACGCATTTGCTACGTACGGTCACGGCAACAGGCTCGATGCTTCCGCCGTTCCCTCTGGTTTCTTCAAATCGAATTTCCGCCATGTCGAGGAACGGTGGCCTGGACAGGGTAGGGCAACCGAATGTGCGTCAAGATGAATGCGCCGCCTGATTCCAGCGCCTGTAGACTAAATTGTGGATTCAGCAACCGGACGCTTCGTTTCCGTTGAGCCTGACGATCACGTTTTGCCACGTACTCAGCCGTACCTTGGTTTGGGAGGTCTTCCAGGGCACTCGGGCTCGCCCGCATCACTTGGCACCGGCAATAGGAGACCAGTTGATGTTCCTCCGGGCTTTGCTCAGAGCCGTAGCGGCTTGTATGGACTAGGTCTCAGCTCGGGATTGAAGGTCAGCCAACCAGCAGTCCCTGATGGGATGATGGGTGATTCGGCACGTAGTCATTGCTGGTAGTTCTCATCACAGGCCACCGAATCGACGGCAAGAAGCTCACGACACGTCTACTACCGAGAGTGCTTGCTTCATTTCAGGAATGACAAAGGCGTCTGCGCGGAAACAAGTGTGGCGCGCATATTGCGTGTGAGAGTGGGAGAAAGAGAGTGTGTTGCCATCAGCTCCAAGTTAGCAAGTCGTCGCGCACGTCCGCCTCATTCTTCGTGGCTTCCGGTTGTCGTATTCATTGACCTTGGGTATGAAGCGTGAGCGGCGGCAGAGCTGGATGACTTCCTTTGTTGAGCCGAATTTCCCTTGTTTCTTGCCCGCTTTGTGCGGTGGACAAAAGTGGCCCGCGTCCTTTGAGGTAAAGGGCCAGCTGTTCAGCTCTTGCTCCAGGGCGAACGCTTTTAAATAGCGATGCTGCGCTTGGGTGGGCAGGAATCTCCCCGCCCTCTGAGAGACAGAAATACCGTCCGATCACGGTTTCATTTGCAACCCGGAGCGGAGCAAGTCATCACATCATGCCCAGCCAGTCCAGGATGACGCCAGGGCGGATCGACGTCGTCTCTGGGCGAGTGTTGACGATAAGCACGGCGAGGTTGTGCTTGGACAAGGCAACTCAGTTGCTGGATCAGATTGTGCGAGCGAAATACTGGAACAGCATCTCGAGCGGGAAAAGGGCAGCCAAAAAGTTGAGAAGACGGTCCAAGGCGACCAGGCAGCAGCAGCAGCAGCCGCCGCCGCCGCCGCCGCCGCCGCCGAAGTGGTGCGATCTGCAGAGCATCCAGGGGTTCCAGGCCAGACTCGTGGATAGCGGCCGTCATACTACCTACCACAAGCGGCCCAGCTGCATGTCAGCGGAAGCGACCCGGCCACTCGCCACATCTCGCCACACGGCAGCAAAGCCGTCTGGCCAAGGACATCGACGACACGGACGGGTGGTGGGCACGCACGGGCAAGCGTGGGAGGCCCTTGGATCCAACCCGCCGTTTGCCCGTTGAACGAGGGGCCTTATCAACGCAATATGAGGTACGGAGTACAACGCAGGTACCCTAGAAGCGAGAAGTCGATTGAACACACGAGCAAGGCGGGTAAAGAGAAGTAAAACAGTAAAACGGCCTAAATGTGTATTATTATTATTATTATTAAAGTACTCTAGCTGCCCTAACGGGCCTAGTGCCCCTGCATTTAGCTAGCATAGGAAAAACTAAGCGGCCTAAGGGAAAACCTATATAACGTCTATCTATCTCGACGTCGGGCCGGATGCGGCCTATATTCGCTACGGTTAATTAAGTTTAGTTACTGCCGCCGGTCTAGTGCCTAATAAAGGTTACCCCACCCGGGCAGGCCTAAGGGCGTTAGGGTCGGGCGGATAGTCTAACTTAGTAAAGCCGGCGCGTAGACGGCACGCGGGCGATAGGGTGCGGGCTAAGGCCCTGCCTAGCGGGTTAGAATATAGAAAAATAAATCTTAGTAAGCGTATAATCGAATATATCAATATATATAAATATATATAAACGTTAAAAGGGACTAACGCTAAGAGCCTCGTCGTCTTACTCTTAGAGCTCCCCCCCGCCGGCGTTATAGCGGTCTATCTTCTCTATAAGGGCTATCGCGGCCTAGAACTACTATAGTAGGCGGTGCTTAAAGAACTATTAGATAAGCGGCTTCGCGGCGGCGGGGCGGTTAAGCGCCGCCCTAAGGTCGCTCTCCTATTAGATGCCTTTTAGTAAGGCCGCCTTTACGCTAGTAAAGGTAAAGCACTAGAGGAAGAGGTAAAACGCGGTTTTACGCATAGTCTTATACTAATAAAGCAGTAAGTCGACGTTAAGGACGTTTTAGTTAAATAAAAACCCTTATAGACCGATCTTTTTAGTCTAAATCTAAATAAACGTAAAGCTCTTATATTTATATAACCTATTATATACCTTTAGTGCTTTCTTCGGCCGGTCGAAGTAAGGGTTAATATCTACCGGCTGCTATACTTTTTATAGTCGCTTTACCTCTATTGCTTAGAGATCCTCTTTCTAGCGTGCTTTTTAATTATAAAAGACCGCCTCCTCCGTTATAGTGCCTTAAGGGCATTAGTCTTAAAGCCACGCGTCGTACGGCCGGCCGGGCGGCCGGGTCGGCCGACGGGGTTAAGGCAGTACTCTCGCCGGCTTCTCGTAAGCGCGTTAGATCTAGTCCGCTATACCTAACTCCTCGGTTCGCTCTTTATACCGTATAAAGCGGTCGTTAAAGTAAAGGTCGAGCGGTAGGACCGCCGTTTATATCTTTAGGTTTTAGATTAAGGTCGCTTTAAACGCCTTAGCTACTATTTATAAATAGCTTAACTAATATACTATAAGCGTCTTTACTAAGCCGGTAGGCTTCCCTCCTTTAAGCGTAGGCTTATAGAATATCGACGCTTTATAAGCAAGCGCGTTTTAAACTATACTAACGTAGACCGTCCTCGCGCTTTATAGTCGTATGCTTTATATAGACGCTATAAGCCCGGTAAAGGCTAGCGCTTATATACCTATTTTCGTCTTAAGTTTCCTAACTTAGGCTTTCTATTATAGCTTTTAGTTAAACTAAACCTTTAAGAACCTCCTATCCTTAACCGGCCGGACTATATTTGTCTTAAGCTAAAGCTTCGTCGGTATTAGCTTATAAGTTTACGTAAAGTAGATTAGCTCGCTTTTCTCCGGCTTAAACTTAGCGCCGACCTCCCCTACCTATTTATCGTACTTTTTCTAAGCGCTCCCTAAGCGTTATATAGTCGCGGCTATAGTCTTACCGTAGGCTAAAAGGTTTATATCGTCGGCGAAGCTAACGGTAGTAACCCCTATCTCCGGCTTAAGGTCGTCGTATAGTAGCGCGATATAAAGGAGGAAGAGGATTAAGGAGAGGGGCGAGCCTTAAGGCACGCCTATAAGCACCTCCCGGGTCTCCGCCGACGCGCTATCGAAGTAAAGCTAGGCCGTCCTCCCTTTAAGGAAGCTCTTAACCTACGCGATAACCTAGCTTAAGAAACCCCTCTAGCGGAAGGTCTCGATAAGGTACGTATAGTCTACCTTATCGAAAGCTCCCTTAAGGTCGAGCTAGAGGAACGACGCTACCCCTCCTTAAGCCTACGTCGTCTTTACGAGCTCTGTTATAAGTCGTATCGCCGTCTTAGACCTCTTAGTCCTATTCCCTATCTACCCCTTAGGCAGGAGGTTATACGCCTCCGCTACGTCTACGATCCTCGCCTAAATATATAAGATAATATAAGAACATACGAGTATACTATAGGGCATAACTATAAGCAAAGCTTTACTATAGCCGGGGGACCTTTAATTTTTTGCTATACTAAGGGGGACTAAAAATTCGTCCTTTAACCCCCTCCTTCTAAAAGAGGGGGGATAGCGACTAATAAAAAGCCTAGCGACTTATAAGAAAATAGGTACTTAGCCGTACTACCTATTTTACTAGTAAAGCAAAGTACCCCGATTTTTTTAGGTAGATATATATTTTTATAGCTACCTTAATAAATAATCGCGATACGACTTATACCTACGACTTATACTATATCGCATCGTATAATCGTATTATATAATATACCGTATATTAATTCTAATATAAATCTAATGTTTTAGCTTAAGAATAAGGAATAGTTTCTTTATATCGGCTTCCTATTCTATCGTGATTTTAAGCCTATTAACCTCTAATATAAGGAATTAACGGTTCCTAGCACGCTCTATATATTCGAGGATTACGAGTTTAGCTATATTATAGATAAGCTCCTTATCGTAGTCCTTAAGCTATAATTAACTGCTTTAAAAGCCTCGCTAATAAATAAAAGCATAATAAAGGCAATAGCGGCGATAGACCTACGCGATATAGTTAAGATACGCTCGCTTATCTGCCTTAAGCTACCTACCCTAGGCCTAGTGCTTAGTCCGGCTTATCTTAGTAATGCTATGCCTAACGATAGCCTTAATATCCCGAAGCTAGCGGCGAATATAGGTAGCCTTATTACAGACCTCTTTCTTCTTAATTCGTCGGGCTTTATCTTCCTATATATCCCGCCTTTAGGTCTTATCTTTTGCCACTCGGAGCCTAGCATCCTTAAGGGTTAATAGACTATATTTTCCAACGATCGAGGTCTCTTTTAATCGCTTTATCCGTAATAGTTGCTTTTCCTTTAGTGCCTTTATTTTAGCAATAGCTATAATACTATTAAGAGTAAGTATATCCGAGGCATTAAGCGCCTTTTAGAATATATATCGTACTAAGGGTATAAGAGGCGTTTAAGACTTTAATAAGACTATTAGTCGTAGGTTAACGTATAAATTATAATCCCGGATAATGCTAAGGTTAAGCCTAAGCGTCTATATAGTCCCTTAATTAACCTAAGGTCTTGCAATTAGTGTTTATAGTTGTAGCGGTAAAGGCGGTAAAGGGGGCGTTCTAAAGGCAGACTTATCGTCTTTATCGCTTTCTTTATTACCGTCTTTAGCCTCGTTAGATAAGTCTTTAGCCTTATTAAACGTTATATATAGCCCGTCGGAAATATAGCTAAGAAGGTCTCTTTCTATAATAGTATATAAAAGCGAGGATAACGTATCTTATAGCTTATTTAGGACGAGAGTAAGGTCGTATAGAAAGAGGCTATATTTCTCTTAAGTAGAGATAATTATAGCCTTCTTAAAGGTGCGGTTCTAGACCTCTTAGAGGTAAAAGAGAAAGTTAGTCTTACTAAAGTTAGTAAAGCCGTCTATAACTTCCCGGTATAAAACTTCTTAATGCTAGTGCTTATATAAGCGGAATATACCTATATCGAGAGGCTAAAGTATATATATAAGGTGTAGCGGTAAAGGGAAAAGCTAGATCTTATATTCTTTATAAAAGTAGACAATCTTAAAAGTAAATAGTATTACTATTTACATAATACGAAATTGCTATTTGCACGATAAATACCTAAGTTCTCTACTTTTTCTACGCGACCCCGCGCGCTTAGGTCCCGCTAGTAAAATTAGGTGTAGGTATATAGCAATTAAGAGAGCCGCGCAAATCGTGCGAAAAACAGTAGGGCACGCAGTAGAGGGCGCGCAGCCGGGAGCCGGGCACGAAGCATATATTAAGGAGCCGCACACACAGCAGAAGGCACGCAGCCGGGCACGAAGCATACATTAAGGAGCCGAGAGGGCACGCAGCATACATTAAAGAGCCGCACACACAGCAGAGGGCACGTAGTAGGGCACGCAGTAGGGCACGCAGTAGGGCACGCAGTAGGGCACGCAGCAAAGGGCACGCAGCCGGGAGCCGGGCACGAAGCATACATTAAGGAGCCGCACACATAGTAGAGGGCACGCAGTAAGGCACGCAGCAGAGCACGCAGTAGAGCACGCAGTAGGGCACGAAGCATACGTTAAGGAGCCGCACACACCGCAGTAGGGCACGCAGCCGGGCACGAAGCAGGGCACGCAGCAGAGGGCACGCAGCAGAGGCACGAAGCATACATTAAGGAGCCGCACATACAGCAGAGGGCACGCAGTAGAGGCACGCAGCAGGGCACGCAGCAGGGCACGTAGAAGGGCACGAAGCATACATTAAGGAGCCGCACACATAGCAGAGGGCACGCAGCAAGGCACGCAGCAGAGCACGCAGCAGAGCACGCAGCAGGGCACAAAGCATACATTAAGGAGCCGCACACACAGCAGTAGGGCACGCAGCCGGGCACGAAGCAGGGCACGCAGTAGAGGGCACGCAGTAGAGGCACGAAGCATACATTAAGGAGCCGCACATATAGCAGAGGGCACGCAGTAGAGGCACGTAGTAAGGCACGCAGCAGGGCACGCAGAAGGGCACGAAGCATACATTAAGGAGCCGCACATATAGTAGAGGGCACGTAGTAGAACACGTAGCAGAAGGCACGCAGCAAAGGGCACGCAGCCGGGAGCCGGGCACGAAGCATACATTAAGGAGCCGTACATATAGTAGAGGGCACGCAGTAAAGGGCACGCAGTAGAGGGCACGCAGTAGAGGGCACGCAGTAGGGGGCACGCGCGCTGCTATAGCTATTAAATCGACTGAATTAAGGCTATACATACAATTTGCGCGGCCCTCTTAATTGCTATATACCTCTACCTAATTTTAGTAGCGGGACCTAAGCGCGCGGGGTCGCGTAGAAAAAACAGGGCTTAGATATATTTATCGTGTAAATAGCAATTTCATATTATATAAATAGTAATACTTATTATAAAAACGAAGTACGGCTATTAGCTAACGCGAAATAATACGCTATAATTAGATAGAGTCTTTAAATCTAGTATACTAATTAGCTATAGTAGGGCAATGTTTAAACTATACTTAGCGCCTATTAGCTACCTATCTAATAGGGCTTAAATAGAAAGGTTAACTAATAAAATCCTATACTACTATTAGATAGGTCTCCTCTAGGTATTAACCGTATTTCCTAACACGTAGCTTGTATTATAATAAAAAAACGCGCCCTTACTATAGCTCGCCTCCTTATCCCTTATTATAGCTTATATCGTCGCCTCCTTATATCGTTACCTACTAATAGCTTCTATAGCAGCTGCTCCTCCGCCTCCGCCTTTATCTCTGCCTCCGCCTCCGCCTTTATAAATAAATGCTTTACCTAATCGTCGTTATAACCGTTATAACGTATTAAAGCCTTTTAATTAATTTATCAACCTTTAATACCTAACGAGATAGACTATAAAGTGCCTTATATATCGCTAAGGATAATCTACTTCTATATACTCCTTAACTTTCCTTTTCTACTCCTCCTTTTCTATTCCTACTAATTATAAATAGGCTTAAATCTCGGCTTCCTATAAGCGAACGTTAAGCAAAGTATAGTCCCTCGAGACGTAAAGCCCGCGCTCTCCTAGCTTGCCTCGCTTTTCGCCTTTACCTTCCCTATATCTTCGCCCTATATAAAGCCCGCGCTATTATAAGAAGTATAATATAATAAAGCCTAATAATTAATTTATTTACTTTAAAGACTAAACGAAGCGGACTATAAAATGCCTTATATATTGCTAGGGTTAATCTACTTCTATATACGCTCTTACTTCCCTTTTCTATCTATTCCTACTAATTATAAATAGGCTTAACGCTTCGGCATTCGCAGCTTCTTCCGACGTAGTGTTCGCTCGTAGGATAGCCCGGGCTAGGCTCGAGCATACGCCCGTTAGGGTAATATTAGCCGTTAATATAAAGTCCTACGACGCGTAGGTAAAGAGCCTTCTTTAACACCGAGCATATCGCAGCTACTCTCTTTAGCTAAGCCTTCCTCTTAGCTATAAGCTCCGCCTTCCTCGCCTATAGCCTCGATATAATAACCTCCCCCGTCCTTACCTCCGGCCTTAATATAATAACCTCCCCTATCCTCGCCTCCGGCCTCGATATAATAACCGCCCCTATCGCCTCTTTACTAGCTAGACTTTATAAGCGATCTCGATATACCTACTATATCTCCTTCTAACTAAGATCTTATAGGTTAGTAGAATAACTATCTTAAAGCTAATATCCTAAAGTACTATAACCGCTATAAGGAATTATAGTTTAGTATATAGCTTATAGCTTCTATCTGCTAATACTATCGTCGTCGAGATAGTAAGATATATAATAGTTAGCCTTACTTCTTCTCGTAAGAAAACAACCTCGATTTTAGCAGCGTTCTAAAGCATCTTTTAAAGCTCTTATAAGTCGAAGAGATGCTCGTTGCCTAGGTCTATATATATATCTAGGTTTTTTAGTATCGTAGTTAGCAATATAAATATTAGGGCTATATTATTAACTTCCTACGAGATATTAGCTATATATATATATAGCTTCTGCTTCTACCGCGCGACTTAAATATTATTGTCCTACGACTACGGGAATTAATAGACTAGTATAATAGGGTAGGTAGAGTAATTATATAAGTGCCCTCTATATAGGTGTAGAAATCATCTATAAAGAACTAAGTATAAGCGCACCTATATATATAGATATATAGCTTTACGTACGTACCCTTTTGTCCGCACGTGCCCTTTACCCTTATCTATATAAGCCCTTTACCCTTATTTATATAAGCCCCTTTCCCTACCTATACGTGCCTTTTCCCTACTCGTATATAAGAATACGGATTAAGTCGTAGACTTAATCTTACTAATAGTCGAAGACCTTTATATAAGACCTTTACCTTACCCGAGCGAAAATTTAACGACGTATTACGTTAGGCCCGGCCGCGCCTTAGGCTACGCGGCTCGCTTTAGGGAGCGTAAACCGTACCTTCTTCCGTTATATCTTTGCCGGCAATATAGCGTTAAGCGGTCCGTTATTTTCTCTAATAGCCCTAAAGCGCTCTTTAAAGCGATCGAGCGCTTCTATATCTATAAAATCCGCTGCTAGGTGCTACGTTAGGTCTTAGTACCTTTACCACCTTATAAAGACCTCGCGCCTATTGCCTTAGCCGACCTTTTTCTATCGTACGGTAAGAATTTCCTTTACTAAAAACTCTTCTTCCCCTTTTACTAAGATTATAGGAGGCTATAGGTCCGCTATTACTTAGCCGGGCATTAGATCTACTACTATACGATAAAAAAGGTCTACGTTAAAATTAAGGTAAATCCCGTTAGGCAATCCCTCTAGCTCGACGGCTTATAGGTTTAGCACTATCTTAACCGTAAATTTTACGTATAACTAATTAAGCTTCTTCTTCGGCCTTAAGGATATATAGTTCCGTAAGTCTACTTAGACTTTATCTCCTACCGTAAATCGCTTTATAGGTTCCCGCCGTTTATTAGTATACCGCTCTTAGTCCTACGCTGCCGAGGCTATTAACGACTAATAAAAGTCTAAGACCTACTTAAGTCACTATATAAAGGAGGCTACGCGCCCTTTTAGGCTATTGCTAGACGGCTTTTCCACTGCTATATATATAGCGATAGGAAATAGGGATATTAGTTTATACCTATATAGTGCGAAGAAAGGGGATATACTAATTAAAGAGTGATTTCTCCTATTAAGCGCTATTTACGCTATAGGGAGCTACTTATCTTAGTCCTTTTAATTACGGTCGATAACGCCTTAAAGGTAAGCTTAAACTTCTTAATTAAGCCGTTCCGGCCTTTTATCGGTTTACGGATAATATGCTATACTTAGTAGCTATATAATCTATAGTAGCTAATATAAGTGCTACTAAAAGCGGCTTATCTAATTTAAGCCTTTATCGCTTATAATTAACGTTAGCTATTAATAGTATCGTATATAGTATATAAGAAAGCGCTCCGCGTAGATCTCCGCTTTTATAAAGGGCATAGGTTCTAATATAACTTCCTTACTTAGACGGTCCTTAATTACTTAAAGATTACGGTTGCCGCTTTCTATAAAGGTAAGGTCTATAATAAAGTCTATTTAAATATACGTATAGAACCGGTCTAGTATAGGAAGCGATTTAAGCAGCCTTTTCTTAAGCGTACGCTAAATCTTTATACGCCTATAGATATTATAGTTATAGAAGAATCGTCTAACGTATAGCTAAAGGAGCGGCTAATAGAAGTCGCGGGATATAGCGGTAACTATTCCTTTATAGCTAAAGTAGCCGACGACGCTAGCGTCGTATACTATTTAAATAAGCCGTCCTTAGAGCGCGTTCCCTTCTTCTAGCTCTAAGGGAGCGTCTCTTACTACGGCCTCTATAGTTATAGAGGAACTAAGAACCTAAAGCCGTCCGCGGAACCGTAGGTGCTTACGTAAGTCTACGTAGTAGTCGGCTACCTATACCTTAATATTAAGCTTAAGGTCGAATCGTCGTGCTTTTGCCTCTACGACGTAGCGCACGCTCCTATAGGTAACGTCCTAAGCTGCTAAGCGGTCTTACGTATACTAAAGCTCCTTATCCTAAAAGATTCGTCGGTTAAAGCCTATATTAGTAGTTAGCTCCGCGTCCTACGCGTTAAGGTCGTCCTAGGTCTTAGCCGCTATAAAGTCTATATCCTAAGTATCGTCTATATCTTAAGTATCGGGCTCTACGTCTTCTTTATTATCCTCCTCGCTATCGTCTTTATCTTTATCGCCCTTACTATTAACTAAGATTACGCCTTCTACACCGATAAGTATTGCTTTAAGATATATACGTAGCGCCTTCTCTAAGAGCATTTAAAGCTCTTAGGCATTATAATCTTCGTTAGAAGGCCGATCTTAATCCCTTTAGGATAAAGCGTCCGGCACTATAGCCTTTTTTCTAAGTTAGTACTTAATCTAGAAACGGAACCGCGAAAGGTATTCTACCTAACGGGCCTATCGCTTAGAGAGATAACGTTAAGTTATAAAATACTTAAGGTTACAATAGTCTATAAGGATCTTAAAGGTCTTATAGCTATAGAGCTTTACTTACTATTGCTTTAAATAGCTACTTATAGCGAGTATTTCCTTATCGTAGTATCGAACGCTAGGCAGTCGGGTCCTCGATATTAGTATACTAGCAATTAAGTAAAAGAAAGGTTCTAAGGCTAAAACAGCCTATAAGGAAGGATTAAAAGCTATAAAGTGTAAATCACTAAGAATAATAGCTCTTATCTTATTTAGTAGGGAGGCTAACTAGTCTCTATATATAGGAAAAATCCTCGGACGAAATCAGCCGCGTAGACCTAAGGAAAAACAGGTGACGTAAATAATCGGACGGAAGGATCGGTAGGAAAAGCAATAGATCGTGCCGTACGATAAATAAGCTATATAGTTAGCAAATAAATAAGCAGTCTAGTAGAAGACTAGTGAATTCTACGGTAAATTCTATAGTAGAAGCTATAGAAGAGAATTAGAATTCTACGGTAAAAGACCGTAGAAGGGAATTATAATTCTACGGTAGAAGACTATAGAAGGGAAGAGATTTTATAGGTAAAGACTATATAAATAACCGTAAAATCACTATAATATTACGGTAAAATATAACTAAAGAAAAGTAGGTAAATACGCTTATAAAAGTACGGGGTAAATGCCTATAGAAGCCCGTAGAATTCTATAGTAGAATCTAAGGAAGAACCGGGGATTTCCCGGTAGAAAGCAAATAGGGAAGACGGTAATGTTAATATACCCCCTTAGCTAGAAGGGAACTCCTTCCGGCTAGTTAGAGTTATTATCGACTTCTTCTTAGATCTTAGAAGAAATATCCGTAAGTCGAAGCTAGCGAAGGAATATTTAGAAACGTAATCGTAGAAGTAACTTAGTTAATCTATCCGTAACTATCTAGTTAGAAGGGATATATTTAATATTAAAAGTATTACGTAAGAATTCCTATCGGGCCTAGCAGTTGTGAATTTTAATATAGTTTAAAGCGGTCTAAATCTTTAGAATCTTAGCGGAAACTAAGCGGATTGTCTAGGTGTTATTATACTAAATAGTAGGAATAGGAATATCTAGCTATAAAGAAATATCGTTAAATAAACGAAGAATAGAAATTAGCTCTTTCGCGGTAGAAGAGACTATAAAAAGTTCGGCTTTAGTAGAGGAAGTAGTAACTATAGATTATTTCCAGGCACTTTACGCGATTAGACCGTTAAATAGGCTAATAAAATAGCCCTTAGAAGAATAACTAGTATCCGGGTCGTTAGCGTAAGCGGTATTAAAAGCTATAATAAGTTCTTACTTATCTATATTTAAAAACTTAATTGTAAAGAAACGCGATTTATATAGGTTAGTCATTAAGCTTTTAGTAAGCTTAATATAAACAGTAGATAGGATTTATATATACTCCGCTAAAGAATTTAACGATTTTACGGCGTTAAGACGGGTAGAAATAATCGCGTAATTATAAAAACCGACTAAAGACTAAAAGTAGTAGATTTAGTTATCTATAGCCTATCCTTAGTATTTCTTTAGCTTCTTAGGAAGTAGGAATAGGTAAAGGGTCGAAATAGGCCGTAGAACTATAGAAGTAGGGATTAAACTAAACTTAGAAGCAATCTTATCTAAGTAAACGTCCTAGCATAACTATAGCTTTCGCTACTTACGGTCCTAAATAATCCTTATCCTAAGGAAATAGGTCAGCTCTCCGCGGTTAGTAACTATATACTTCTGCCTAAAGCGACGGATAAAATCGTTAGTAGCCCTATAGTGCTCCCTACGGAAAAGGATAATAATATTATCTATAAAGAAGAAAGTAATAATGCTATTCGTAGAAGATATAAAAATGCAAAGATCCTCCGCACTTTACTAAAGGCCTAGTTCGGTAAAAGACCTAGATAATTCCTATTGCTAAAAAAGCGGCGAACGGCGAAGCCTATATAAAGCCTTTATTAACCGAATTATAAAACTAAATACCTTAAATCCGTCTAAGAAGTAGATATATACTTCTTTATTTAAATCGGCATTTGTAAAGGCGTTCACCGTGTTAAGTAAGCGGGGTTTAGTGCTAAATTTAGCGGTAATAGCAATTATAATGCGAAAATTTCACGCTATAAGCGTCGCGGCGTATATTTCCTTCCCGCTAAATAGCTAAAGGTCTCTTTATATATAAAGGCGAGACTTAAACTTCCTAAGGTAGCCGTGCTTATTAAACTTATAATCGAATGCCTATATTAATAAAAGAAGACGTATAAAGGCGTTCGCTCTTAAGGTAGGCAAAGAAAAGAAGGTCTTCCGCTAGTTTAAGGAGTCTTATTTAACCTTTCTAGCGGCTTTAAACTTAGGTCTATACGGATGCGTCTTAAGATTAGACTAAAACCTTAGAAGCGCGGGTAAATCTCGTTTATATATCTTCCTAGGTTTAATATAAGTAGCAAATATAGCCTTAAAAGCGGTGCTATTAGCTAGTAAATGCCTAACGTAGGCAAAAGCGGGATATCGACCCGAAAAACGGTTTAAGCGAGTAAGGCGTAAATCCCCTATAAATCTCGTCGTCTATAGACTATCTATAGGAATAGTATTATCGTAATCTATAGACCGAGAAGTGGCTTAAGACAACTATACCTTAAGTCGGTCTATTAGTTCTACGGTTATAGTTAGTAAAAGAGTAGAAATATCGGGTTAGAAATCCCGTATATTCTTAAAAATATCCTCCGGCGGTTCCGGGGTTTAGTTAGGAGTCGGGAGCTAAGGATTGCTATCGGCTAGAACGTCTACTAGAGTAAAATGCTTATTAGGAAGCACTATTAGCGTTAACTAGAATTCTGTCTTATCTTACTCTTCTTCCTATATAATATATAGTAGAAATGCCGGTAATAATACCTATATTAGCGGTTCGGATATTTCGGACGCGGTAAAAACCTAAGTCTTATTAAACGTTATATCGCGAACTTAACGAACCTCCCGTCGCTATAGGATCTATATACGAAAAATATTAGTATTATTATACCTAACTAAATAACTAACCTATTGCATCTACCTATAAGGGCCCGCACCCGTAGGCGCGAGGAGTAGTTAATAAGTGCGCTTAAGGTTACGAAAAGGGGCACTAATTAATAAGAGAAAAAGGTCTAATCTTACGATGTGTGTTCGTAGGCTAGCTGTCTTATAAGGCACCTTAAATAGGTGCGCAAGCGGACACGTGACCTATACTAGTATAGAGCTATATCTAATACCTCTTTATAGGCACGCTCCGATGCGATACACCCCCTAGCGTTAAAAGATTAAATTAACGCTAAAGAAGAAGCTATCGTAAGCGCCTATTAAAGTGCAAACGTGCCCTTTTCCTTAGTGTTCTAGTCTTCCCTAGTCCTTTATTCCTTCTAGTATTCGCCCCCGTATATCCTTTAACTTTAATAGCGCCCTAAATCGCTCGAATTTCGCTCGTAGTAGCGCCTTCGTGAGGCTATCGGCGGGCATATCGGCAGTAGGCATATATTTAACCACGAAGCGGCCCTTCTTAAACTCCTGCTTTAACTATATGCTTTATATATCTACGTAGCGTAGCTTTATTAAGATGCGGCCTTCCTCTACCACTAGTCTAATAGTCTAGAGGTTATCGCAGTATATCCTTAATGGCTTAAGCTCGATAGAGATATCCCTTATAAGCCTTAAAAAGGCGAACGCCTCCTTTATAGCCCGTTCTAGCCTAAGCAGCTCTGCCTCTATCGTCGAGGTTGTTACCGTATTTTATAGGCTCGCTTTCTATACGACTAGGCCGCTGTAGAGCATTATAATATAGCCTTATAAAGAGCGGCGGGTCTCTAGGTCGTCTGCGAAAGAAGCGTTAGTTACAATAATAAGAGCTTCCCCTTCGAGGCCGTTGTATTTAATCGCAAAGAACCTTATTATATAGAGGTAGCGGATGCAATCGTTAGCTAACTCCTTCTACTATCGCGAGGGGTTCGTTAGGAACCTCGAGAGCTATAAGGCTGTAAGAGCTATATCCGGCCTTATAGTGACTGCCGTATATATAATAGAGCTAATCCTCTCTTAAAAGTCCTTAATCTCTCGAAAGGTCGCTTGTCCGGGGTTCTTAAAGAGCGGTAAGGGCGGTAGAGGGATTATCGGTGCTTTCCTAGTGCCGTTAAGGCCGAATTTGCGTGCGATCTTCTCGATATAGGCATCTTAGCACAGAAAGATCTTCCGATTTAGTCGGTCTTAAATAACTTAGATCCTTAGATACTAACTAAATGCTTCCTCGCGGACCTCGTACTTACCGTGCAGAAAGTCGATAAGTTCGTCTACGGAATAGCCCTTTAGAGATAAGATAAGGATATCGTTAACGTATATAAGGATAAGGATCTTGCCGTTTGTAAATATATAAGGTTCCTTATTAATGCGGTCTAGCCCTTAAGCTTTTAACGCCTATTAGAGCTTATTATACTAGAGGAGAGGTAATTCGCGTAGGCTATAAAGAGCTTTATTAAGCTCGGCGATTATAGAGGAATTCTTACCTTCCTCTAGGAAACTAAGCTTAATATACCCTTTTGGAAGCTCTATGTAAATAGGCTCCCTTCCCTTATCTAAGCTAGTATTAAGAAATGCGTTAGCAATATTACGTTATCTAACGTCGAGATCTCGCTTCGCTACTACTACGATAACGGTTCGAAAGGTCTTAATAGCGAGGGTTACGGCGTAAGTGTCTTCGCCTTAATCCCCTTAAAGGTCTCCGCGCACGTAGATGCGGGCTTTACACCGAATTAGGTATCTATCTATATCGAATTTATAGAGAAAGACCTATTTAAGGGGAATCGGCGTGCCTCTAGCGCGCTCTCTGCTTAGAACTCGCTAGGTGCCTCTTCTAAGGAGGTCTCGAAGCTCTTTTCTATAACTCTCTTTAAACTCCTTCCCGTGCGGGTGTTTATTAAGATCCTAGTAACGTCTTAGCAAGCGGACGAAGTCGTTACGATAGTTACGGTATAATGTTTGCTAAATAGCTGCTAAGAATACTAAATGAAAAGTCTTAAGGTCTCCCTTTAGATAGTAAGCCTCGGGAAGCAGAGTGCTAAAAACACTAAAAACACTCGAAATACTATCACTCTATTGTCTTAGCTATCTTATTCGAGAGCTTCGTTGTATAGCTTTAGTGCTATAAAGCTCTTATTGCGTTCTTTAAGTCCGGCGAGTTCTCGATTATATTAATAGTACGTCTAAAGGCGCCTCTATAAGCGCTTCTAAGGGCGCTGTCGTAAGCGTCCCTAATTGCGCTTTAAAGGGCGCTTCTATCCTTTTAGGCTCTATGCCTACGGATACGTTACCTTATTCTATTAAGGGTATACTTACGTCGTCTTAGGCGGTGCCCTGTCCTAGCAAGACTCGCGATCCTTACTAGCCTTCCTTATCCTCGCTATCGGGCGGCTGCGAAGCTTTAGCAGTCTTCCGGTCTAAAGTTAATAAGTATTGCCGGGGCTAGGGTTCCGGCAATTCCTCTAGCTCTTTAGGCGTGGGATATACGAGGAATAGTGCGGCCTCGTAATCCTATATGCTTACCGGTGCCTCTAGACCCTATTGCCCCGTCGGGTTAAGCGTTTGTAACGGTATAAGATATGCTTTAGGCGGAGTAGGTATCGCTAATAGTAACTTCGCCGGTTTATTAGGTAATAATAGTGTTATTAGAGAAGCATCTATTTCTAGAGCCTTACCGGCGTCGTCCCTTTATAGGATATCGAACTCTTCTGCCGATGTAGAAACAATAGGTTTAATTCCTAAGATATATTCGTTAAAGTCCTATAGGAAATCCTTAAGCAGAGCGTTCTAGTCGCGTTTTATAGGAAGATTAATTAATCTAGCGATAGGCTCGTATTCTTAGATAGGAAACTATAGATCCTCTATATTTAGGTCGAAAAAACAGTTCTTATTAAACGTTATATCTTAGGTAATAATCACTTTACTAAGTTAAGGGACCTAGACGCGGAATAGGTTGCTCGCTTAGTAACCTACGAGGTAGCTAATATACGCTCTCGGGTGTATTTTAAAAGCCTTTTTATTTAGGTTAGCCTTTAAGTTAATGTAAAGAGGGTAGGCTTAGCAGCCGTAGGTGTAAAGACTACTCTATAATAGGCGAAAGTCCTTCTCGCTGTTAGCTATTACGCCTAACTTACTATACTAGCGAAGATGCCGGTTAAACTACCTATCGAGGGTCTTTTTCGGCGATTTCCACTAGTTGCGGGCCTTAGGAAGGATGTTATATGTTCTTACTAGTGCCTAATATGCTTTAGGCCATAGGTTCTAAGGCAGCTTTCCTATAGCGTAGCGGAGTCTTTATTATATGATTCCCCCGGGTCGTTCGGCTCCCCCTATAGGCTCTTTTATATATGCTAGTAGAAGCTCGATCTCGATGCCTTCCCTAGCTGCCTAGTCTTAAAATTTTAAAGCCACCTAGTTCGGAAGATTTACTAAGGACCTCTCGTTATCTATCTTAATCTTGCAAATCGCTGCGCCTATATAGCGGCGGACTAGACCCTCGAAGTTCCTAATTAGGAACGGCGTGTCTATCTTTCGGCTAATGCTCTATAAGAATATTATTCCGCTATATTCGTCGGTGATTAAAGGATATATTAATAGCCGTTGTAGCCTCGCTCGAATTCGAAGATGTTAAGGAAGATACGGAAAAAAGGCTGCGTTAAACGGCTAGCGGGCTCGCGGCGTGAGATTATTTAGTAGGCTTTTCCTTATGCGCAGCCTATATATTCAACCGATGTTAGTCCGTAAATTCGAACCCCTCGAGCCTAGTATATAAGTTGTTTAAGTACTCGAGGGCTCGCGTGCCTTAATCGTAGGTGCTATAGTTCTATAGTATTAACCCTAGGCTAAAGTAGAACTCGGGATAATGCTAGGCGGCCTTTAGGGTATTGCGAAAACCCTTCTTATATCACGGCAAAAGTGCATTATTCTTCTTCGTTAGAAAGGGGCACCGTAAAATAAGAATCAACCGGCTTTAATTAAGCTACCGTTAGGCTATACTTTAGCTCTAGGTTTATCACTATATTATTGTCTCTAACTAAGCCGCACCGGACCGTATAGTCGGCTCCGTAAATCTATAACCCTTACTTTATAAGCCTCTTTGCGCTAATAATATTCGTATAAAAGCCGGGGACGAAGGCGGTGTCTTTTAACACTAGATCCCTTATGTTAGGACTATCCGGGCCGTAAAGAAGGTTCTTTATAGTTCGGGTTCCTCTATATACAACCGTAAGGGCCGTATTACCTACTAGCACAACGTTATCCTCTACGGCGGCGACGATATTACCCCCTAAAAGATTGAGTTTATTAACAATGTGCGTATTAGCGTAGTTATTAAATAAGGTTAAGTTATAGAGCGGGTGTAGTCCCTACCTATGCGTACTAAAGGCCGTATCCGGGGCATCGTCGTTCTACGCGGAAAACTTAAGGTCGATGATTATATATGCCTATAATCCCTAAGCGGACTTGCCTTAGTTCGGCGCGCCGGGTGGTGCGATTTAGCCCTTTATGCCCTTAATAGCTTCGACGGTTTGCTTCTAACGAGGCTGGTTCTTAGCCTTTTTGCACTTCTTAATACGGGCTAGGTTCTCCTTAAGCTCGGGCTTATAGGAAACCCTATTAACTGCCTTATAGAAAGCGGTGCAGTCTATCGGCTTCTAAGGATAGCGAGCCTTCTTAATTCCGTAGGCGTAGTTAAAGCCCTAACGAGATGCTATCGTCAGCGTGTTAGGGGGTGCGGGTGGCAATTAGGCTTATGCGTTAAAAGCCCCTAAAGGTCCTAAAGGTTTCCCGTAGATTGTCGCACGATTGTAATAAGCCTAGTTGAATTAGCGACTTATAGCCTTAAATGTTATATTAACTATCCTTATAAGCTGCTGCTTACGTAGCTTTCCTAGCATTTAACGACCCTATAGCTCGTCTATTGCTATAACCGCTTTAAGGAAGTCGACGATAGCCTATTCCCCGTCAATATTAGAGATCTTTATAGTAACTGCTTTAAGATACGTAAGCTCCTACTAGAGGTACTAAGCTACGGGGCTTATCCTTTAATTAGTCTCTAAGGCATTGCGATAGTTAATATAGGCAAGGCCGACTCGAATAGAGTTAGTAACTCCGAGGAGATTACGTAGATAATTAACGATGCCTTAAAGGTCCGGGCTTTTAGGGAAGTGCGCGATATAGGACTAGTTAACGGTCTTATAGACCTAAGTCGAAAGGTTAGCGACGGCTTGCTTATCCTAGAGGTATTTAGCGTAGTCTTCCTTATAGTTATAACCCTTAATCTTAAAGCTCTAGTACTAAGCTAGAGTAAGGCCCGTAATAGGGGTCTTAAAGGTTAGGGTGTTTAGCCTTATAATCTCTTATTCCTTAGTTACCTTAGTCGGCGGAACTAGCTAAAGGACCTCTTTAGCGGCGATACCTCTAGTATTAATATACTTTTAAACCTCTACGCCCTTCGCTATTGTTGATATTACCGTCTTCCCTATTTGCTTTCCACCGGGAAATACCCGGTTCTTCCTTAGATTCCACTATAGAATTCCACGGGCTTCTACGGGCATTACCCCGCACTTCTATAAGCGCATTTACCCACTTTTCTTCGGTTATATTTCACTATGGTTTTACGGTGATTTCACGGTTATTTATACGGACTTTACCCGTAAAATCTCTTCCCTTCTACGGTCTTCTACCGTGGAATTCCCCTTCCCTTCTACGGTTTTTCTACCGTAGAATTCTAATTCCCTTCTATAGTCTTCCACCGTGGAATTCTAATTCTCTTCTACGGCTTCTACCGTAGAATTCCTTTATATAGCTACGGCTTCTACCATAGAATTTACCGTAGAATTCACTAGTCTTCTACTAGGCTGCTTATTTATTTGCTAACTATATAACTATTTATCGTACGGATGCGATTTATTGTTTACGACCGGCGCTTTCGACCGGCGACTCTATCCGACTCTTTCTTTTACCTCTTTTCTTTAGGTCTACGCGGCTATTTTCGTCCGAGAGATTTCCCTATATATAGAGACTAATTAGCCCTCCTTATTAGAAAAGACAAGAGCTATTATTCTTAGTGATTTACATCCTTTATAGCTTCTAATCCTTCTTTATAGGCTATTTTAGCCTTAGAGCCTCTCTTCTACTTAATTGCTATTATACTAATGTTAAGGACCCGACTGCCTAGCGTTCGATAGTTATAAGCCCGGCCGAACTTCTCTACGCATAGAGAGTTCTAACGGCTTATATTTTTAGCCTACTAACGCTACGACTTACGGTAGTAAAGCCTTTGATTTTATATCTAGCGAATCGACTCTTAAAGGACTAATATAATTATCTTTTTAAGGAGCGTTATTAATCTAGCGAATCGACTCTTAAAGGACTAGTTAGTACGTTTACCCTATTCTATTAGTGTTTTCCCGCACTTAGTTTAGTTTTTACGGTTTATTTGCATATATTATATATCTAACCACCCTTTTCCGGTGATTTTACTACGCTTTTATCTACGTTACCGCATCTATTATAGCCGATATTACTTTAAAGACCGTCTTAAATAGACTAGCGGACTAAGACCGATGGATTTTAACGATCTAGAAATACGCACTTGCCTAAGGGATTTAGGAGAAAATCGATCCTTTTATTACGCCTAATCTTTAAAAACCCTTATTGCCTCTTCCCGTAGAACTAATAGCTAGAATAGTTAACGCGACCGTTGCTAATATTGCTAGTTTATCTATAGAAGAACTTAAGAGGTTTAAGTTTCTCTTTTCCCGGTATCGCACGTTGCTTTAAGCCTATAAGGACTAATAGAAATCTCTTACGTTAATCTAATAGTTTATCGTTTAGAATATTAAGAACTACTACTTAACGATTGCCGATAAATATAAGGTTTCTAAGGAATTAGCTTTACTATAGCGGCGTGTAAAGCCGACTTCGTAAACGCAATAAAAGACTATTCTCGTATAGTTCTATACTATTTTAAAGGCACTAGACCGGACGGATATCACGATATAGATTTCCAACTAATAGAAGGTCCTTACCGATGCCCGGCGAATTAAGTTACCGGAATTAGAAGGTCTCCGGTCTATATAGCTTTTTCTTAAGGCTATTTAGCCTATTTCTAGCCCTTTTGCGGAATACTAGATAAATAAGATAGTAGACGACGCCCGCCTAAATAAGCTAGGGTAGGAATAGTCTTTCCCCGACGGATTTAAGATATCCGAACTTTTCGAGCGCTCGTAGGCCTTAAAGGCTACGACTAAAGCGCTAAAGACTAACGCTTTTGCGAAGTTCTAAGGCTAAGGAATAAAGCCCCTAGCCGCGGAATCTACTAATAAATCGGCAACTACTTTAGCAGCTACGTCCTTAGATAAGGATAAGGATAAAGGCAAAAAGAAGGATAGTCCGCCGTGTATTTACGGAGAACGATACTATTTCCGATAGTGTTATTACTTTAACCCTTCCGTTCGACTTCTATTATAGAAACCCGATAAAGACGTCTAAAAGACTATAGACGACTACCTTAAGGTTCCGGCTAATAAGGCTAAAGTTAACGCGGCACTTCTTCGCGACGAGGAATAGCGGAAGAATAATCCGACTAAGATAAAGATAGTATAAGCTACAGCTACCGCTAATATTCTCACGACCTTTTTACTACTAGTTATTCTATAGACTACTATAGAATACCCGTTAAGGGATTCTTTTATTATAGATTTAGGGTCTAATAGACATATTTATAACAATAGGGAGCGTTTCTATAACTTCTAGCCTTCTTCTAAGTACGCACTCGCAGGCAGTAGAAGCACTCTAATTCTCGGGATAGGCACGGTATTTATACGCATCTCGACGGGTACTTTTTAACTTAGTTAGGTAGCATATATCCCGTCCTTTCACACATCCCTTTATTTACTTCGTCTTCTTTATAAGGCGAATCTTTTGTAAAACCCGTAGACTAGCGTAATCTCTTTATTAACCCGCATAATTTATATAACGGAGCTAATTTACAACTAGTATATTATCGAGTATAACCCGTTAACGCCTTCTACTATGCTTCTAACTATTGCTTCTATTTCTTCTATAGATTCTACCGTAGAAACCCCGGTTATAGCACCTTTTTTAGTTACTACGCCGGAGTCTATACTAATAAGTGTAGAGGAACTTTCTCTTTAGCACTAACGACTTAGACATCCGAATAATAAAGCGCTTTTAAAAGCTCTCGGAATACTATAGTCGGTGACCTTTAATAAGATAATCTCCTATAAGTCCTATAAACTTACGTAGGCTAAACGAATTATCAACCGCGAACCGCCGCTTTCTAAGGCGACGTTTCCCTTTTCTAAGGTATTTTGCGATGTCTTTTCTATATATAAGAGTTATAACAATAAGAACGTTGTATTTCTTATTAAGGATAACTATATAAAGCTTATTTTCCTATATACGCTTCTAGACGCCTCTATAGACAAGCTAATTTTATATTTTAAGAGCCTAGGTCGGTATATTTCCCGATAGTTCTTACTTTCTATCGGTATAATCTATCGAGATAACGACCGAGCCCTTCGATACGATTCTTAGGACTTTATTAACTAATAGGGCATTTATAACAAGCCTACTGCTCCCTATACACCCGCTTAAAACGGCGCTGCCGAATAGGCTAAGGGGGTAGTATCTACGAAAGCTCGATCTATAAGGATTAAAGCAAATTTGCCCGAGTATTTATAGATAGAAACGTAGAAAACTACGGTATATTTACACAATCGGATTCTAGCCCGATAGGCAGCTTCCTCTACGTTATTTCTATCGAAGTAGATTTCCTTAATAAAGATCCTTTACGATTAGTTAAGGGATTACGACCGGAATATACCGGCATTTCTCCTTCCCTAACTATTACGATTCGATTATCTTTAAGCTTTTAGCTATAAAGCCTACCTACTAACTACTAAGGCCCTAACTAACACGTAGAAACGTAATCTTAAGTAAGAACCTTATGCGGAGGTTAGTTACTTAGTTAAATATAATTCTACTAACATTTTTCGTGTATAGATCCTATAGAGACGGGAGGTTTATCGAGTTTATAATATAACGTTTAATAAGACTTAGTTTTTCACCGCGTCTAAGGCATCCGAACCGCTAATATAGGTATTATCACCGGCATTTCTACTATATATTGTATAGGAAGAAGAGTAAGATAAGGTAGAATTCTAATTAACGCTAATAGTGCTTCCTAAAAAGCATTCTAATCTAGTAGACCTTCTAGCCGATAGTAATCCTTAGCTTCCGACTCTTAACTAAACCCTAGAACCGCCGGAGGATATTTTTAAGAATACATAGGATTTCTAACCCGATATTTCTATACTTTTACCTACTATAACTATAGAACTAGCAGACCGTCTTAAGGTATAGTTGTCTTAAGCCACTTCTCGGTCTATAGATTACGATAATACTATTCCTATAGATAGTCTATAGACGACGAGATTTATAGGGGATTTACGCCTTACTTGCTTAAACCGTTTTTCGGGTCGATATCCCGCTTTCGCCTACGTTAGGCATCTACCGGCTAATAGCACCGCTTTTACGGCTGCATTCGCTACTTTTCTTAAACCTAGGAAGATATATAAACGGGATTTACCCGCGCTTCTAAGGTTTTAGTCTAATCTCGAGACGCATCCGTTTAGACCTAAGTTTAAAGCCGCTAGAGTAGTTAAATAGGACTCCTTAAAATAGCGGAAGACCTTCTTTCCTTCGCCTACCCTAAGAGCGAACGCGCTAGTACGTCCTCTTCTATTAATATAGGCATTCGATTATAAGTTTAATAAGCACGGCTACCTTAGGAAGTTTAAGTCTCGCCTTTATATACGAGGAGATCTTTAGCCGTTTAGCGGAAAAGAAATATACGCCGCGACGCTTATAGCGTAAAATTTTCGCATTATAATTGCTATTGCCGCTAAATTTAGCACTAAAACCCGCTTACTTAACGTGGTTAACGCCTTTACGAATGCCGATTTAGATAAAGAAGTATATATCTACTTCTTAGACGGATTTAAGGTGTTTGGTTTTATAATTCGGTT
The DNA here is from genome assembly GCA_012934285.1 of Ophiocordyceps sinensis. Classification (NCBI taxonomy): domain Eukaryota; kingdom Fungi; phylum Ascomycota; class Sordariomycetes; order Hypocreales; family Ophiocordycipitaceae; genus Ophiocordyceps; species Ophiocordyceps sinensis. Next base: position 3,339,837 of record JAAVMX010000006.1, on the reverse strand, counting down.
AATAAAGGCTTTATATAGGCTTCGCCGTTCGCCGCTTCTTTAGCAACGGGAATTATCTAGGTCTCTTACCGAACTAAGCCTTTAGTAAAGTGCGGAGGATCTTTGCATTTTTATATCTACTATAAGTAGTATTATTACTTTCTTCTTTATAGATAATATTATTATCCTTTTCCGTAAGGAGTACTATAAGGCTATAGACGATTTTATCCGTCGCTTTAAGCAAAAGTATATAGTTACTAACCGCGGAGAGCTTACTTATTTCCTTAAGATAAAGATTATCCGGGACCGTAAGTAGCGAAAGCTATAGTTATACTAGGACGTTTACCTAGATAAGATTGCTTTTAAGTTTAGTTTAATCCCTACTTCTATAGTTCTACGGCCTATTTCGACCCTATGCTTATTCCTACTTCCCGAGAAGCTAGAGAAACACTAAGGATAGGCTACGGATAACTAAATCTACTACTTTTAGTCTTTAGTCGGTTCTTATAATTACGCGACTATTTCTACCCGTTTTAACGCCGTAAAATCGTCGAATTCGTTAGCGGAGTATATATAGAACCCGTCTATGCTCTATATTAAGCTCGTAGAAAGCTTAGTAACTTACTTATATAAATCGCGTTTCCTTACGATTAAGTTTTCGGATATAGACGAGTAAGAACTCGTTATAGCTTTTAATGCCGCTTACGCCAACGACTTAGATACGCGTTATTCTTCTAAGGGCTATTTTATTAGCCTATTTAACGGTTTAATCGCGTAGAGTGCCTAGAAACAATCTACGGTTACTACTTCTTCTACCGAAGCCGAACTTCTTATAGTTTCTTCTACCGCGAAAGAGCTAATTTCTATTCTTTGTTTATTTAACGATATTTCCTTATAGCTAGATATTCCGGTTCCTACTATTTAGTGTAATAACACTTAGATAATCCGCTTAGTTTCCGCCGAGATTCTAAAGATTTAGACCGCCTTAAAGCACGTTAAAATTTATAACTATTAGGCCCGATAGGAATTCTTACGTAATACTTTTAATATTAAATATATCCCTTTTAACTAGATAGTTACGGATAGATTAACTAAATTGCTTTTACGATAACGTTTCTAGACGTTCCTTCGCTAGCTTCGACTTACGGATATTTCTTCTAGGATTTAAGAAGAAGTCGATAATAATTCTAACTAGCCGGAAGTTATTCCCTTCTAGCTAAGGGGGTATATTAATATCACCGTCTTCCCTATTTGCTTTCTACCGGGAAATACCCGGTTCTTCCCTAGATTCTACTATAGAATTCTACGGGCTTCTATAGGCATTACCCCGTACTTCTACGGGCGTATTTACCTACTTTTCTTCGGTTATATTTCACCGTGGTTTTACGGTGATTTTACGGTTATTTATACGGACTTTACCCGTAAAATCTCTTCCCTTCTACGGTCTTCTACCGTAGAATTCCCCTTCCCTTCTACGGTTTTTCCACCGTGGAATTCTAATTCCTTTTTACGGTCTTCTACTATAGAATTCTAATTCTCTTCTACGGCTTCTACCGTAGAATTCCTTTATATAGCTACGGCTTCTACCGTAGAATTCACCGTAGAATTCACTAGTCTTCTACTAGGCTGCTTATTTATTTGCTAACTGTATAACTATTTATCGTACGGATGCGATTTATTGTTTACGACCGGCGCTTTCGACCGGCGACTCCGTCCGACTCTTTCTTTTACCTCTTTTCCTTAGGTCTACGCGGCTGTTTTCGTCCGAGGGATTTCCCTATATATAGAGACTAGTTAGCCCTCCTTATTAGAAAAGACAAGAGCTATTATTCTTAGTGATTTGCATCCTTTACAGCTTCTAATCCTTCTTTGCAGGCTGTTTTAGCCTTAGAGCCTCTCTTCTACTTAATTGCTATTATACTAATATCGAGGACCCGACTGCTTAGCGTTCGATAGCTATATAGCGGAAGGTCGAGAACTATATAGCCTAATGCTCTAACGTAGTTAGAGTTACCTTCGACTTAGTGGTGTTAGTAGTGTTAGTTATAATTAAATAGTTATTAGTGTTTAAGTTAAAGTTAATAATGTTCTTAAGTAGGAGAAAGCGGTTATTGTATAATCCTTTATAAAGGGATTTAAGGACCTATTTATAAGTGCTCGCGGGTAAAACACATATAGCGGTAAAGGTAGCCGTATAGCGATGCCTCCCTTAAACACCTATTAATAACGGTGTCAATAGCCGTATTGTAAGTTACCTTTTTAGTTTAAGGCTTAATCGCGGCGTCGATATCGATGCCTTACTAAGCAACCGATTAAGGGCTTATGCAGTCGATCGAGTGCCTTACACGCTTTCTTAAGAACCTTACACACTTTCTTAGCAATAACCCTCGGATAGATTGTGCTCTAAGTATGCCCCGGCATAGGCCCTATATATAACGTATTGGCCTTAAAGCTACCTTACTAGGCATATCCGTAGGGGCGATGCCGGGAGGGCTTAGGTCGTAATTCTAAGGCTTTATAAAGCTATTGAAATCTTTAAGGATAGGCTCCTTATAGGAAGATGCGTTATTTATTTAGATCGTCGTCTATAGTAGCAATTTGCGCTGGTTCGCATACCGGGCTTATAACTATTGCATCCACCTATGAGGGCCCGCACCTATAGGTGCGAGGAGTAGTCAATAGGTGCGCTTAAGGTCACGAAAAGGGGCACTAATTAATAAGAGAAAAAGGTCTAATCTTACGATGTGTGTTCGCAGGCTAGCTGTCTTATAAGGCACCTTAAATAGGTGCGTAAGCGGACACATAACCTGTACTAGTATAGAGCTATATCTAACACCCCCTTATAAGCACGCTCCGATGCGATATAACCTTTATATAAGGTTCTTATTTAAGATCGCGTTTCTATGTGTTAGTTAGGGCCTTAGTGGTTAGTAGGTAGGCTTTATAGCTAAAAGCTCGAAGATAATCGAATCGTAATAGTTAAGGAAGGAGAAAAGCCGGTATATTCCGGTTATAATCCCTTAACTAATCGTAAAGGATCTCTATTAGGGAAATCTACTTTAATAGAAATAACGTAGAGGAAGCTGCCTATCGGGCTAGAATCTAATTATATAAATATACTATAGTTTTCTATGTTTCTATCTATAAATGCTCGGGCAAATTTGCTTTAATCTTTATAAATAGAGCTTTCGTAAATACTACCCCCCTAGCTCGTTCGGTAGCGCCGTTTTAAGCGGGTGTATAAAGTGTAGTAGGCTTATTATAAATGCCCTACTAGTTAATAAAATCTTAAAAGTCCCGTCGAAGGGCTTAGTCGTTATCTCGATAGATTATACCGATAGAAAGTAAGAACTATCGGGAAATATACCGACTTAGGCTCTTAAAGTATAAAATCAGCTCGTCTATAGAGGCGTCTAAAAGAGCATATAGAAAAACAAGCTTCGTATAGTTATCCTTAATAAGAAATACAACGTTCTTATTATTATAACTCTTATGCATAGAAAAGATATCGTAAAACACTTTAGAAAAGGGAAAAGTTACCTTAGAAAGCGGCGGTTCGCGGTTAATAATTCGTTTAGCCTACGTAAGTATCGTGGTCTTAGGCAATGCATATAGGCGTGGGCGAATGAGGTGCTAAGATCGATGCTATAAAGAGCTATAGAGGAGGAAAGAGGGAAGGAAGCTAGGTAGCTATGCGAGAGGGTAGCCCTAAGCGCTGCCCCTCGCATAAGGCTAACTAATGGTAGGGACACCTACTATAACACCTCCCCTTAGCCGAATAGCCTAATAAGGCTAATAACAACACGGCTTAAAGCTGTATTCTATAGCCTTTTCCTCTATAATTCATCGGTCGCTTATTCGTAGGGCTTTCTGCCCTTCCAATTGCCTAACTAGGCTTCTGTCCCTAAATGCTTTCCTAATCGGGAAATCTATTATTAAACGTGGCGTTATAGCCTAAGCTAGTGCTTAAACTTCTCGTAGCCTATACGCAAAAGCGGCTTCGTTAAGCCGTTAGCAATTATCTTATTAGTGCGGACCTAATAAAGCTAAAAATAGCCTATCGCCGTACGCTAAACGATCTACTTAAAATAGCGATTAATATGCCTTATGCGGCTTGCATTCGCCTTATTAAGAATAGCTAATCTCGCATTCTAACTATCGGTGTATATAATTATCGGCGTGGGCTATAGGTAGCCTGCATCGTATAACAGCTTTGCTTGCTATATAGCTGCTATGCCCGCCGGCGTGAGGTTAATGAATTCGGCCTTAGTAGACGAGGTTATTACTAACGTTTGTCGTTTCGAACGCTAAAAGATCGGCCTATCGGCTAAGAAGACTATATACCCGGCTATAGAGCATCGGGTTCGAAGGTCGTTAGTAAAAGAGGCGTCGGTATAGACGCGTAGCTTTAGATCGTTAGTTAAATAACGGCCGCTAAGGACAATGCCTAGGTTTAAAGATCCCTTAAGATAACGCAATAAATGCTTTAGGATAGCTATATACGTTGCAGTCGGGTTGTGATTTGCCTTCGATAACTTATTTACCGTATATAATAAGTCTAGCCTTATTCCTATCGCTAGCTAGTTTAGGCTGCTAGTTCTTTAAAGCTACTCCTTAGAGGGCATTACCGACTATTGTTGTTTCTAATCCGCTAGGATAACGGTCTTTAGCGGCCACGGCGTTATTGCCGTGTTCTCGATGTCGCTGCTAAACTCCTTAAGGATCTTTATCGCGAATCTTATCTAATATAGGCGAATCGTCTAGTTAACGCGATCCCGGTCTATTTCTAGTCCTAGGAACTCGGTCGGCTCCCTAAGACTCTTTATCTTATATAGGCCGCTTAATAGACGAGCCTTATCCGCAATAAGGTCTTATATAGCTACTACGATTAATATATCGTCGACGTAGAGGATTAAAAGCGTGCTATTATCGTGACGAAATAGGCATAATTCTACCTCTAGCTAAACGAAGCCTAAAGCAATAAGGTTAATAATAACTTTGTTAAACCACTAACGAGGGGCGGCCTTATGCCTATATAGAGCTCGTTGCAGCTTGCAGACGCGGCTAGTGCCGTTAGTTAGACCGTAGGGCTGCTTAATATAAATTTCCTTCTTTACTTCGGCGTGCGGGAAGGCGTTAACTACGTCGAACTTCTTATATTCGAGGTTATCCAAAGCCACGAGAGTAGTAAACACACGAATAGAAGCCTAGTATGCTATAGTGGCGTAAACGTCTTTAATAGGCCTGTTTATAGTGTCTTAGTCCCCCCGAATATACTAACGGGCCTTTATAATGCTGTCTACTCCCGCAATATGTTTCTTAAGGAAGACCTAACGGCCCGGAAGGACTTAATAGCCTCGTAGGCGGGAAATAAGAATCTAAGTCCCTTTATCGTTAAGCTTACGGTATTCCTTCCTTATAGTAGGCAACTAGCGACTCTTATAATTAGGGTAGTCTATAGCCTGCTTCTAGTTCTTTAGAGTCGTATTAGGCTATATAAAAGCTAGAGCCGCTCTTACACTAAGAACCTAAGGAGGATTAGTCTTATAATAGGTGTTGAGGTGTTATTTTCGCAAAACACTGCGAGTTATAAACCGGATGACTCCCTAGCTTAGCTGCTACTACGGCTGCCTCTACGGCTGCCGCGATTACGGCTACTACGACTATAGCCTCGTCCTAACCGCTCGTTATAGTCGTAGGTCTAATAGGGTCGCGAGGTTTAGCGAGGATAAAATAGCGATGCTTTATCCTTAGAAGCCGGATTTAAGTCCTCTATATCTTTGTGCTCTATAGTCTCCTCGTCGAAATAAATATAACGCTGCTATTGCCCTATAGTAGGCGTTGGATCGGGTGTTAGGATATAACTTAGGTCCTTAAGCACCCCCTATAGGGTAGATAGGTCGAGTTCTTCTTTACGCGGCGAAGCGGCTTTATCGTCGTGCCTCGCATTGCGTTTTCTATCTACGGCTTTAATCTTCCCTATATCGAATAGGTAGGTGACTTTATCGTTATCCTCCTATAGGGTAGCCTTAAATTTAACGTCGTTAATAGCAAGGCGCTAATGCTCCTTACTATCCTAAAAGCGGATATCTTAAGCGCGCACGACGATCTTCTTCTCGGGAAGCTAGACCTTATATATATGCCCGTTAAGTCCCTCTATGCCTACTAAGCGACCTTTCTAAGCTCGTAGGGCTATCTTTGCACTTTTAACCCTCTGCTAGTACGGGATAGTAACGAACGTAGTATAGCCTTAAGCCCTTATATGCTTAATGCTATATAAGTATAGCGTACGGATCTCGTTAAATAAAACCTTAATCGGGGCTCTACCGTCCTTATAGACGCTTGTCGGAAGTATATTGTTAACGTAGGCGCTTATCTCTATAAAGTATAGCTATAAAAAGGCCGGAAGGTTCGTATCGGCGTAAATACAGCGTGCGAGGTCTATTAAAGTACGGCTAGCACGTTTAGTTAGTCTATTCTGCTTAGGAGTATAGGGGGCACTAAAGCGAAGGATAAATCCGTCCTTATTGGCCTATTTAAACATTGCGTCCGACTAAAACTCTAACGCGTTGTTAAAACATATAGACTAAACTAACTTATTCGTAAAGCAGGCTTATACCTGCCTTATCTAACTATAAAGTAAGTCGTACGCCTCTCTTCGGTTTACCGCGAATAGAACCTAATAGAACCTTATGTATATATCGATCCTATATAGCGAATACTACTTACCGCCGAAACCGGTAGGTAAGTGCTAAATAAAGTCCTAGAAGACGTATGCTAAGAACTATAATAGCTTAACTAAAGATATCCGGCTGATAATACAGTCGGCTTTTGCAAAATAATAGGCTTTATAAAAGAAGTCGTTAAGGCTTTCTATATTAACGTTAATGCCTAACTATCGGCACGCATTAAGGACTTTAGCCTTGCCCGTATATCTAAGTCTACGATGCATAAGCCTATAATCGACCTTCCTATTAACCTTTGTTAAGGTCTTCGGCAACGCCGTAAAGACGAGGTCGGGGTGCTTTTCTTAAATAGTAAGGTTACCCACAGCCTAAGCATTACGAATAGTACTAACGCTAAGCTCTTAGGTAATCTTATAGACTGCCTCCCCTATGGCTTAAAAAGCTAGTCGGCTGTTAAATCCGTCTAGCATAACGCCTTTATCCTAAAGGACTTTAGAGCTTATTAAATTCGCGGGTGTATTAGGGCAGTAGCGAACGTTAGTTAGGTTAAGAGTTAAGTCTCTAATCGTCATGCGTATAGTGCCTAAGCCTAAGACTTAAAGGTTGCTACCGTTTAATGCTTGCATTAGACGATAGGCCGGAGTAAGAGTAAAGGTCGTAAACTACTTTAAGTCGTTAAAGTAGGTATCTAAAGCGCCGGTATTATATATAACCGTATCCCGTAGGGACTTATATCCTATAGCTAGGATAGCATCGTTAAACCGTATAGCAAAAAGGGTAATATCGCGTTTGCTAGCGGCAATAATATTAGTATTTCCCTTCTTAAAGGGATTAATGCCTTATTAACGCTACTCGTCTTATTTATATTCTAGGGCTTGCTTTAGGTAAAGGGTCTAATAGTATTCCGGCGTATAACCTTTGCCGGGTAGTTTAAGGCAACTATACTCGAGTTTTATAAGGTCTCTATTAGAAGAACCTTCTTCTATATTATTGTTATAATTAGCCCCGCCTCGACCGCTACCGCTACGTCCTCTACCGCGGCTTTATCCCCGGCCTTAAGCATTCCCTCGATTAGACGCCGGGATATTATTCTTATTAGCTGCTAGGACTTATCTACCGTTAGGCACCTTTACTATATTCTTCTCTATAAAAGCCTATTTCTATAGGAACTTATCGATTTCTCCCTTCGTCGGGAAGTTATTCTTTTTATAGTTGTATTCCTATACGTAGAACTACTATAGGTAGGCTTACTTAAGTCTATATATAGTAGCATAGACGTATATTTATTTACTAGTCTATAGCTAGATAGTCGTTATCTATCGCTAGCACTATTCTAGCCGTTTTAAATAGGCGTTAATAGTTATAAAATTCTATGCTTTTAAACGGAAAATTTTAATTATCGTATCTCCGATAGTAGATTCGGGAAGCTATAATATAGCCCTTTAGATATAACCTATCGTAGCGTAGGAAGATATCTAATTAGTCTATCTAGACTATATTAGCGACTCCTTAATATCGTCGGATAGGGTAAGAATTAAGATCTTAGTCGCTCTTAAATCTTGTTTATCTTATGCTTTCTGTTTATCGGACTTACCGACCTAGCTAACCTAGCTGTCGGGTTAGGTAGAAGAGCCGTTAATATACTCCTCTAAGTCTAGCGTAAGTAGGGTTAGCTCTATATCTATTAACTATAAGGAGTAGTTATCGGGCCCTTTTAGCTTCTTAATCGTCGTTATAGCTATTCCGGCTGTATACTCGAGGTCTACTATTCCGGCTAAAAACACAAACGAGGACGGAAATTTTTTTCGTTAACCTCTTCCGGTCGGGAAAAATCGTAGATATCACTATAAATAAATAACTCTATCTACGCTATAGAAGCAAGCAGACGGAGCTTATAACCTATCGTAGTCTTAGGCAATGTATATAGGCGTAAGCGAATAAGGTGCTAAGATCGATGCTATAAAGAGCTATAGAGGAGGAAAGAGGGAAGGAAGCTAGCTAGCTATGCGAGAGGGTAGCCCTAATAGCTGCCTCTCGTATAAGGCTGACTAATAGTAGGGACACCTACTATAATAGTAAGTTTATAGGGCTTATAGGAGATTATCTTATCGAAGGTTACTAACTATAGTATTCTAAAAGCTTTCGAAAGCGCTTTATTATTCGGATATCTAAACCGTTAGTGCTAAAGAGAAAGTTCCTCTATACTTATTAGTATAGAATAAGGTGTAATAGCCGAAAAAGGTACTATAACCGGGGTTTCTATAGGGGAATCTATAGAAGGAACGGAATCAATAGTTAAAAGCGTAGTAGAAGGTATAAATAGGTTATATTCGATAATATACTAGTTGTAAATTAGCTCCGTTATATAAATTATACGGGTTAAAGAAGAGATCTATCTAGTCTACGGGTTCTACGAAAGATTCGCCCTATGTAAAAGACGAAGTAAATAAAAGGACGTATAAAAAGACGGGATATATGCCACCTAACTAAGCTAAAAAGTGCCCGTTAAAATACGCATAAACACCGTGCCTATCCTAAGAATTAGAGTGCTTCTACTACCTACGAGTATATACTCAGAAGAAGGCTAGAAGTTATAGAAGCGCTCTCTATTATTGTAAATATGTCTATTAGACCCTAAATCTATAATAAAAGAATCCCTTAATAGGTATTCTATAGTAGTCTATAGAATAACTAGTGGTAAAAAGGTCGTAAGAATATTAGCGGTAGCCGTAGCTTATACCGTCTTTATCTTAGTCTTATTATTCTTCCGCTACTCCTCGTCGCGAAGAAGTACTATATTAACTTTAGCCTTATTAGCCGAAACCTTAAGGTAATCGTCTATAGTCTTTTAGACGTCTTTATCGGGTTTCTATAATAGAAGTCGAACGGAAGGGTTAAAGTAATAATACTATCGGAAATAGTATCGTTCTCCGTAAACGTATAGCGGACCCTCCTTTTTCTTGCCTTTATCTTTATCTAAGGACGTAGCTGCTAAAGTAGTTGCCGATTTATCGATAGATTCCGCGGCTAGGGACTATGTTCCTTAGCCTTAGAACTTTGCAAAAGCGTTGGTTTTTAGCGTTTTAGTCGTAGCCTTTAAGGCCTACGAACGCTCGAAAAGTTCGGATATCTTAAATCCGTCGGGGAAAGACTGCTCTTAACCTAGCTTATTTTAGCGGGCATCGTCCTCTATCTTATTTATCTAGTATTCCGCGAAAGGGCTAGAAATTAGCTAAATAGCCTTAAGAAAAAGCTATATAGGCCGGAGACCTTCCGATTCCGGCAACTTAATTCGCCGGGCATCGGTAAGGACCTTCTGCTAGTTGGAAATCTATATCGTAATATCCGTCTGGTCTAATGCCTTTAAAATAGTATAAAACTATGTAAGAATAGTCTTCTATTGCGTTTATAAAATCGGCTTTATACGCTGCTATAGTAAAGCTAATTCCTTAGAAACCTTATATTCGTCGGCAATCGTTTAGTAATAGTTCCCGATATTTTAAATAATAAACTATTAGATTAACGTAAGAGATTTCTATTAGTCCTTATAGGCTTAAAGCAACGTGCGATACTAGGAAAAGAGAAACTTAAACCTCTTAAGTTTTTCTATAGATAAACTAGCAATATTAGCAACGGTCGCGTTAACTATTCTAGCTATTAGTTCTACGGGAAGAGGCAATAAGGGTTTCTAAAGTTTAGACGTAATAGAAGGATCGATTTTCTCCTAAATCCCTTAGGTAAGTACGTATTTCTAGATCGTTAAGATCTATCGGTCCTAGTCCGTTAGTCTATTTAAAATAGGTTTTAAAGTAATATCGTCTATAATAGATACGGTAACGTAGGTAAAAGTATAGTAAAATCACCGGAAAAAGGGTAGTTAAATACATAATGTATATAAATAAACCGTAAAAACTAAACTAAGTGCGGGAAAACACTAATAGAATAAGGTAAACGTACTAACTAGTCCTCCGCGAGTCGATTCGCTAGATTAATAACGCTCCTTAAAAAGATAATTACACTAGTCCTTTAGGAGTCGATTCGCTAGATGTAAAATTAAAGGCTTTACTACTATAAGTCGTAGCGTTAGTAGGCTGAAAATATAAGCCGTTAGAACTCTCTATGCGTAGAGAAGTTCGGCCGGGCTTATAACTATCGAACGCTAGGCAGTCGGGTTCTCGATATTTAAGTAATAGTAATTAAAAAGGGAAGAGAGGCTCTAAGGCTTAAATAGCCTATATAAAGGGATTAGAAGCTATAAAAGGATGTAAAACACTAAGAATAATAGCTCTTGTCTTTTCTAATAAAGAGGGCTAACTAGTCTCTATATATAGGGAAATCCCTCGGACGAAAACAGCCGCGTAGACCTAAGGAAAAGAGGTAAAAGAAAGAGTCGGACGGAGTCGCCGGTCGAAAGCGCCGGTCGCAAACAATAAATTGCATCCGTACGATAAATAGTTATACAGTTAGTAAATAAATAAGCAGCCTAGTAGAAGACTAGTAAATTCCACGGTGAATTCTACGGTAGAAGCCGTAGCTATATAAAGGAATTCTACGGTAGAAGCCGTAGAAGAGAATTAGAATTCTACGGTAGAAGACTATAGAAGGGAATTAGAATTCTACGGTAGAAGACCGTAGAAGGGAAGAGATTTCACGGGTAAAGACCGTGAAAATAACCGTAAAATCACCGTAAAACCACGGTGAAATATAACCGAAGAAAAGTAGGTAAATGCACCCGTAGAAGTACGGGGTAATGCCTGTAGAAGCCCGTGGAATTCTATAGTAGAATCTAGGGAAGAACCGGGGATTTCCCGGTAGAAAGCAAATAGGGAAGACGGTGATATTAATACTATAGAAGCGGAGATTTACGTAAAGCGCTTTCTTATATACTATATACGATACTATTAATAGCTAACGTTAATTACGAGCGATAAGGGCTTAAATTAGATAAGCCGCTTTTAGCAGCACTTATATTAGCTACTATAGATTATATAGCTGCTAAGCACGGTATATTATCCGTAAACTAAGAAATAAAAGGCCGGAACGGCTTAACTAGGAAGTTTAAGCTTACCTTTAGGGCGTTATCGACTATAACTAAAGGGACTAGGATAAGTAGCTCCCTATAGCGTAAATAGCGCTTAACGGGAGAAATTACTCTTTAATTAGTATATTACCTTTCTTTATACTATACGGGTATAAACCGGTATCCCTATTTCCTATCGCTATAGATATAGTAGTAGAAAAGCCGTCTAGCAATAGCCCGGAAGGGCGCGTAGCCTCCTTTATATAGCGACTTAAGTAGGTCTCGGACTTCTATTAGTCTTTAATAGCTTTAGTAGCGTAGGACTAAGAGCGGTATACTAATAAACGGCGAGAACCTATAAAGCGATTTACGGTAGGTAATAAAGTCTAGGTAGACCTATAGAACTACGTATCCTTAAGGCCGAAGAAGAAGCTCGATTAGTTATACGTAAAATTTACGGTTAAGAGAGTGCTAAGCCCGTAAGCCGTTAAGCTAAAGGGACTGCCTAACGGAATTTACCTTAATTTTAACGTAGACCTTCTTTATCGCGTAGTAGTAGATCTAATGCCTAGCTAAGTAATAGCGGACCTATAGCCTCCCGCAATATTAGTAAAAGGGGAAGAAGAGTTCTTAATAAAGGAAATTCTTACCGTATAGTAGAAGAAAGTCGGCCGCGGTAGTAGGCGCGAGGTCTTCGTAAGGTAGTAAAGGTACTAAGACCCGACGTAGCACCTAGCAGCGGACTTTATAAATATAGAAGCGCTTAATCGCTTCGAAGAGCGCTTTAGGGCTATTAGAGAAAACGATAGACCGCCCGACGCTACGTTGCCGGCAAAGATACGACGGAAGAAGGTGCGTTTTACGCTCCCTAAAGCGAGCCGCGTAGCCTAAGGCGCGGCTAGGGCCTACGTAATACATCGTTATTTTTCACTTAGGTAAGGTAAGGGTCTTATATAAGGGTCTTCGACTATTAGTAAGATTAAGTCTACGACCTAATCCGTATTCTTATAGAGTATTACTATAAGTCTTACTATTTATCCCGTAGTAAATCTCTATTCGTCCCGGAGGTACTAAAGTACTATATATCCTTATACCTCCCCGCGCCTCCTTATACCTATACCCGCTAACCTAAATTACGTACGTATACCTAGTAGGCTATATGCGTGCCTTTTACTATATGCCTTCTACTATATATACGGCTCCTTAATGTTTGCTTTATGCCTAGCTCCCGGCTGCGCGCCCTCTACTGCGTGCTCTACTACATGCCCTTTACTACGTGCCTTACTACGTACCCTCTGCTATATATACGGCTTCTCGATATATGCTTCGTGCCTAGCTCCCTACTACGTGCCCTACTATATGCCTTACTACGTGCCTTCTACTATATATACGGCTCCTTAATATATGCTTTATGCCTAGCTACGTAGCCTATTGCGTAGTCTACTATATAGTCTACTACGTAGTCTACTATATAGTCTACTACGTGCCCTCTACTACGTGCCTTCTACTACGTGCTTTACTACGTGCCCTTTACTATATATACGGCTCCTTAATATATGCTTTATACCTAGCTACGTAGCCTACTACGTAGCCTACTATATAGCCTACTATATAGCTTACTGCGTGCCCTCTACTATATGCCCTTAGCTACGTGCCCTCTACTATATGCCCTACTATATGCCCTACTATATGCCTTTTGCTATATATACGGCCCCTTAATATATACTTTATGCCCTACTATATGCCCTACTACGTGCCCTACTACATGCCTTCTACTATATATACGGCTCCTTAATATATGCTTTATGCCCTACTGCGTGCCCTACTATATGCCCTACTACGTGCCCTACTACGTGCCCTACTGCGTGCCCTACTACGTGCCCTCTACTGCGTGCTTTACTACGCGCCCTCTATTGCGTACGCGGCTCCTTAATATATGCTTCGTGCTTTACTTACCCGGCTGCGTGCTCTACTTGCCCGGTAACCTAGCTATATGCCTTACTATATGTTAGCGTAGGTCGACGCGGGGAGATATAAGGAGGTGCGGGGATATATAGTACTTCGGTACCTCCGGGACGAATAGAGATTTACTATAGGACAAATAGTAAGACTTATTGCTATTTACACGATAAGAAATCTCTATTTGCACGATAAATACCTAAATTCTCTACTTTTTCTACGCGACCCCGCGCGCCTAGGTCCCGCCAGCAAAATTAAGTGTAGGTATATGGCAATTAAGAGAGCCGCGCAAATCGTGCGAAGAACACCACCCCGAGGGCACGCAGCCGGGAGCCGGGCATAAAGCATACATTAAGGAGCCGCACACACAGCAGAGGGCACGCAGTAGGGCACGCAGCAAAGCACGCAGTAAAGGGCACGCAGCAGAGCACGCAGCAGAGCACGCAGCAGGGCACGCAGCCGGGCACGAAGCATACATCAAGGAGCCGCACACACAGCAGAGGGCACGCAGCAGAGGGCACGCAGCCGGGAGCCGGGCACGAAGCATACATCGAGAAGCCGCCGAGCCGCACATACAGCAGAGGGCACGCAGAAGAGCACGCAGCAGAGCACGCAGCAGGGCACGCAGCAGAAGGCACGCAGCCGGGCACGAAGCATACATTAAGGAGCCGCACACACAGCAGAGGGCACGCAGCTAAGGGCACGCAGCAGAGGGCACGCAGCTAAGGGCACGCAGCAGAGGGCACGCAGCCGGGCTTAAAGCATACATTAAGGAGCCGCACACGCAGCAGAGGGCACGCAGCAGGGCACGCAGCAGAGGGCACGCAGCCGGGAGCCGGGCACGAAGCATACATCGAGAAGCCGCCGAGCCGCACATACAGTAGAGGGCACGCAGCAGAGCACGCAGCAGAGGGCACGCAGCCGGGAGCCGGGCACGAAGCATACATCAAGGAGCCGCACACACAGTAGAGGGCACGCAGTAGGGCACGCAGTAGGGCACGCAGCAGGGCACGCAGCAGGGCACGCAGCAGGGCACGCAGCAGGGCACGCAGCAGGGCACGCAGCCGGGCACGCAGCCGGGCACGCAGTAGGGCGCGCGCCTATGGCTGTAGGGCGCGCGCCTATGGCTGTTGAATTAACTAAATTGAGGCTATACACGATTTGCGCGGCCCTCTTAATTGCTATGTACCTCTACCTAATTTTAGTGGCGGGACCTGGGCGCGCGGGGTCGCGGCGAAAAAGCGGGGCTTGGAGGTATAGTGGCTCTCTAAAAGTTACGATTAGACATAAGTAAGAGTAATAGAAAGGTACTTCTCTCTTAACTTAATTTATTTATATTTACTTATAGTAATTAGTTTTCGGTGAGATAAAAATACTGTATTATACCTTATATTATGTATAATAAGTATACGATCTATTCTATTCTCTATATTTAGTTTTACGTTTTATATTAAATACGATAATTAATTACTTTTACTATTTAAGTATTTTTTAGAGTTTTTTAAAACCTTTCTTTTATATCTTAAGAAAAAGCTTTTATATTTAAAAAAGAGTTTCCTATATACCGACGCTATTATGTCTATTTATAGTATAGGGTTTATAGTAGTAGGGATTCCGTATATTTAACTATATATTAATATAAAGAGTACCTTCCTTCTAGCTAAAAATTAATACTTAACGTATTTCTATATTAATTATTTATTAACTCTTACTAGCATAATATATATATTTTACTATTGTTATAATAAGGGCATTTACGTAACGTATTTATACGACTATTATATATATAATAACTAATTCTCTCTATTACTTAGAAAAGCCTTTAAACTCGCTTTTACTTAGTAATAAGTACTAGAAGTAATACCCTTAATATTTCAATCGATTTATAATTCTATATAAATACCTAATAGAAGAAAAAATCTCTATATCTATATTATATATAAAAGAACCTTAAAATAAATTATTCGTAAATGTTTTAGTTATAATAAGCTCGATTTTAAAAGAAGAAGTAAAAATAAGAAAGTAAGTACTAAAAGTTTTTAAATATTCTATTTTTTAAATAATAAAAGTACCTATAGCGTTATAAATTATAAGTAAAATGTCTTTATTAACTTTAGTTTATTATATAGGTTTAGTAAAATTTATAGAGGTTTTAAGTAACGCGCTAAGTTTTAGTAGAGTTTTTATTATTCTTATAGAAGTATAAAGTAGGTATATAAACATTAGGCTAATCGTAACTTTTATTACCCTACTATATTTATTATGTAAATAGAGATTTCTTATTATATAAAGAGTCTTACTATTTATCTTATAGTAAATCTTTATTCGTCCCGGAGGTACTAAAGTACTATATATCCCCGCACCTCTTTATATCTCCCCGCGCCGACCCGCGCTAATACGCAGTAAGGCATATAGCCGGGTTACCGGGCAAGTAGAGCACGCAGCCGGGCAAGCAAAGCACGAAGCATATATTAAGGAGCCGCGCACGTAGTAGAGGGCGCGTAGTAGAGCACGCAGTAGAGGGCACGTAGTAAGGCATATAGTAAGGCACGCAGCATATATTAAAGAGCCGTATATATAGTAGAAGGCACGTAGTAGGGCACGTAGTAGGGCATATAGTAGGCCACGTAGTAGGGCATGCAGTAGGCCACGCAGCCGGGCATAAAGCATATATTAAGGAGCCGTATATATAGTAAAAGGCACGTAGTAGAGCACGTAGTAGAGCACGTAGTAGACCACGTAGTAGACCACGTAGTAGACCACGTAGTAGACCACGCAGTAGACCACGTAGTAGACCACGCAGTAGACTACGTAGTAGACTATATAGTAGACCACGTAGTAGACCACGCAGTAGGCTACGCAGCCGGGCATAAAGCATATATTAAGGAGCCGCACATATAGTAGAAGGCACGTAGTAGGGCACGCAGTAGGGCACGCAGTAGGGAGCTAGGCACGAAGCATACATCGAGAAGCCGTATATATAGCAGAGGGCACGCAGTAAGGCATATAGTAAAGGGCACGTAGTAAAGCACGTAGTAAAAGGCGCGCAGCCGGGAGCTAGGCACGAAGAAAATATTAAGGAGCCGTATATATAGTAGAGGGCACGTAGTAGAAGGCACGTATATAGCCTGCTAGCTATATATACGCACGTAATTTAGGTTAGCGGGTATAGGTACGGGGAGGCGCGGGGAGGTATAGGGATATATAGTACTTTAGTACCTCCGGGACGAATAGAGATTTACTATAGGACAAATAGTAAGACTTCGTGCAAATAGCAATACTTCTTATATACGAGTAGGGAAGAGGCACGTATAGGAAGAGGCATATACGGGCGGGGAAAAGGGCTTATGCGAATAAGGGTAAGGGGCTCGTGCGGATAGGGGTAAGGGCTACGTATAGATAAAAGGGTATATGCGTAGAGCTATATATCCGTATATATAGGTGCGCTTACACTTAGTTCTTTATAGATAATTTCTATACTTATATAAAGGGCACTTATATAATTACTCTGCCTACCCTATTATATTAGTAGGAATAGAGTCGACGATATTCCCTATAGGAATAGTAGGAGTAGAAGGGGTCTTCTTATACCTAAGATAAAGATAAGAGAAAAAGGCGTTATAAGAAAGAAAAGAGTTCTTATAAACCTTATAAGTTAAAGGCTTAAGCGCGCGCTTTTTACTATAGAGCTACTGCTTAGATATATAGTAGTTAGTATATATATACTCCTTAAGTACGGAGGCGAAGGCGAAGGTACGGTCGTAAGTGCTATATTTAAACTTACCGGCCCGTTCGGTAAGGTATCGGGAGTTTATATAGCCTACGAAGTTAGCCTTTAAGGAGGCGTAAGAGGACACGTTATTCTAAGAGTCGTTTAAGTATAGCTCGTTATTAGCTTTATCGCCGCTAAGAGCAGTCTTCTTATCGCTTTAATATTTCGACTTAAAACGCACTTTCTTCTTATTGTTATTACCCTTATATTTACCTTAGCGGTATTCCGTTCGGTTATTTCGTCGGTCGTCTTAGCGAGGGTAACGCTTATCGCAGCGTAGCGGGCGTAAGCTTAACTAATTACGGTTATTACTTAAGCTTTGTCTTTTAAGACTACGGTTACGATTATAACCTTAGTCTTAATCCTAACGGTTACTCTAACGGTAGTTATTGCCTTAGTTATCTTAACGATAGTTATCGCGACAATTATTACAACGGCTATAATTACGGTTACCTTAACGGTAACTATTATTACGGCGACGGATATCTTAACGATAGTTATTATCCCGATAGGGAAAGCTACTATAGCGAGAATAGTCTTAGTCTCTAGAGATATATAGCTTAAAGGAGGCTATAATAAACGGCTTTCGTTCCTTAATAATGCGAATCTATCTATCGATTAAGCTCTTTTTTATAGGAATAGGAAGAAGCGAGGAGATTAAAACGGCAATAAGAGGGTAGATAGCCTTAATGATTTAGGCATCTTTGCCTATCTTAAGTTAGCGGGCGAGCGAAACCTTTCTCTAGATCTACTACGCGAGAGTAATAGAGCTAAAAGACTATATAGATATCGTATACCTTTCCCTATAAAGTTCCTTCGAGATATCGGCGTTAAAACGCTTAATTAAGAACTTATAGAAGGTTTTAAGAGGGGAGGAACTAAGGATATTGTGTTATTCCGCTATAAGCTTACTTATATACTATATAAGGGCTCCTCCTACTAAGAAGGAGAGGTAGTATAGGCAAAAGGCGAACGGATCTTCGTCTTAATAGATCCTTAGACGCTTTTTAAAGAGATAGACGTCTATATAGATATTCTTTCTATCGCTAAGAGCGATAATGCCTAGGTTCTTCGGATTATACTTATCTAGGTTAAAAGTACTAATATTATCCTATTTAAGGCGTTTAATAACGGCCTCGTCGTTATAAGCCGAGGAGGAGGTATAGCTCGCCTCGTAGTACCTACGCGGATTCGGATAGGACTTTAAGGGACGGCGGATAAAGCTATTATCGGATTTAGATAAATTATCGTTATTATTATTTAAGTCCTTCTATCGACGAGAGTAAAAGGCCTATAAGTACTTAGATAACTTAGACTAAAGAGAGTAATATAGAACCTAGGGCTGCTCCTTAGGGCGATGCTATTATCTAATAGAGTGTTGCTTAGATAAGCGAAGTATTCCTTACGGACGAGGAGGAGGCTATTCCTCCGATTAACTATTAGCAAGGTCTCCGTCGATTATTTACGGGTTAAAAGGCATAGCTCGAACTAGCCGGTGCACTTAAGATATCGTAGCGTAGAGAGGAGTCTCTTTATCTAAAAGATCGCCTATAAAACGAAGATACGTGCGAATTCCCTTTCGCTAAGTATCGGCGTACTATAGATGCTTTTCCTTTATAGGCGGAAGATTTAAGATATTAAAGATAATCTCCGACTTAAAAGCTAAAGAGCCTAAGAGAATATAGGCTTACTTTATATATATTACGTCTATATTAGTAAAGGTCTTAATAACCCCTTCCGTAGGTAGTATCTTAATTAACTTAGAGTAGCGGACGGCCTACTTTAATAGATTATTATAGTCTTTATCCTTTATAGTTAGTAAGGCAGACTGCTTACGTAATACCTCGGTTTCTAAGGATAAGCGAGGACGACGGCGGGCAAAAGGAGGAGGATCTTTATAATTACTCTTAGAGTCCTTAAAAAGAGCGGCGCTATAAACACTTTCCGGCAGAGCATATTCCTATATAGGTAAGCGAGGGTAAGAGTCGTCGTCCGAACGAGATATAGACGCTATAGCTTAACGGGCTTCTTTATCCTTAGCTATAGTAATAATAGCTTAAATAAAACAAGGGAAAAAGGCGAATAGGTCGATAGATAGAAAAGAGAAGGGATTACGAAGGAAGAGTTATAAGAGAAGGGAAAAGTCTATAGTAGGAGGTATAGGGTGTTTTAATTTTAGCGTAAGAATAGGTATACGTAGGAAATCAAAAATATAGAGAGAAATCTTTTCCTTACGGCTAATTGCGTAAGGACTTAAAATAGAGAACTAGGCAGTAGGCCCTAGTTCTAATAATGCCTAGAAAGGCGAGCCTCGTCGGATTGTAAGGCTTATATAAGAGGTTATATAGGCGTGCTAGCTAAGGTTATATAAGCTAGTTATACTATAGGTGTCGGGAGCCTTTAAGCGGCTTTTAACAAATAGTAAAAGCTTTAAGAAGCTCTTAGCGAACGTGTCGTAGTAGAGCGAAGCTCTAGAGATAGGAAGGGCGTTCTTAATAGTAGCTTTAAAGGCAGAAGGTGCGGAATTACTACTAATTTAATGCACTAGGCACTAAGAATATATATATAAAGAAGGATGCTTCTATTAGGTAGGCGTAAGCCCCGGGAGCTAGGAATAGCTCCCTGCTATCTTATCTATAGCTGATTATATTAGCCCCGGCATATAGCATAGAGGATACTTTATATACATTAAGCTATAACGGCTTCTAAGCCGTATCGTCTACGGATTCGGTTGATTATACTAATAAATACTAAAGCTATAACATCTTTAGCCTCTTAAAGCTCCGTAGCACACTTAGTGTCTTTAGGCTTATTCTTATTAATATACCGTAGCTAACGCTATAAATTCCTAGACTAAAGCCTTCCTTAGTGCGGTATAGAGTAAGACTTTATATAAAGAAGCTAAGGCTTTCTAAGGATTAGGTTAAATTCTAGCTAAGGGATAACGTATGCTACGAGCAATTGCTTATACCCGTTAATCTCCGTAGCTATCTATATAATACCTTTAATCTTCGCCTCTTCTATTATACTTAAGGCTCCTCGTACGTACTAAGGTCCTATATCTTTAACTAATAAACGTAGTTCTTATGCGAATGCCTTATCGATAGCGGCGTAGCATTAGCAACCTTTATCTACGAGAGTAAAGACGAGGTTTATACGGTTAATAACAATAGGTATTAAAGTAAGAGAAGTCTTAATACGGTTAGTTAACTCTTTTTTCTTTAGTGCTAGCGAATTAGGCTTTAGGGCCTATCTATGCTTTAGAGCTATGCGTTTCCCTCCGCACTAATAGCGGCGGGGATATTATTATCCTCCTTAATATTAGACTTAAGAGAAGGTCGGGTAGCGCGAATCGCTATAGGCCGTTCGGCTTACTTCGCTATAGGGCGAGCGGGACGATATAGGCAGTCTGTAGCGAAATATCTATCCGCGCTATAGCATACGTAAAGCCCCTCCTCTCTCCGCTCCTAAAGCTCCGCCTTCGATACCTACTTAGCTCGCTATATAAAAGAGGAAAGCGCGCTGCCTAAAGCGGCGGATAGTATCCTCGCTTTTCTATAAGCGGGCTGCGTAGTAGATATTATAACATCGCCCTCGTAGTCTACCGTAGTATTAGGCGCGGATCTAAGCGGCGGGAGCGTTATAGCGTTCCTAATAGTAACTCCTCCGTTCCCGTTGCTAACGCCGTTTATGCTAGCGCGCTTTCGCAACTTCTAGAAGCTAAGGCTTTGCTTATAGTTTTAAGCTACCTTCGTAAGGCGACCTATATACTCCCGGAAGTTAGTAAGCATCTCGATTAGGATAAGTATCTCCTATAGTTACGGAGTAATCGAATTCCGCAGCTATATAAGCTTAGCGCTATCTCCTTAAACTCTATTTCTAGCGGCATAAGTAATAGTCTCCTTAAAGTCGGGAAGGAAGTCATTAAACGTCTGGCTATCTTTCTAAAAGAGGATCCGTAGCTTATCTTACGCTTTCTCCTACTTCTATACGTTGCTAAACGCGTAGATAAGGTAGTTAAAGAAGGCATAGGGGTCGTAAGCGCTACTAGGCCCGCTACTATCTTAGAACCTAGAAATCCGCCGTATTTAAGGCTCGGGCAGCGTATAGAGCAGCGAATACTAGGCGGTATTACGGCAACCGTTAAGGCCTTACTTCTCGTTAACGGTAAACTTACTGCGGAGGCGATATAGGAAGATTTAAAAAGACTCTAGCTTACTATCCTATATAGGCTATAGTAGAGGCTTCCTTTTGCCGAAGGCGGCTTTAAAGGCCGTCCTCGGGTTAGCTATACTAGCGTCTTTAGCCGCGGGAGAGTTCGTTAACGCAGCCGTAAGCGCGAGTAGTATATCCGTAGAGGTAAGCGCCGTAGATCCTATTTTAACTCTAAGGACTTCTAGCAACCCCTTTCGTTTAACCGGATTAACGGCTATTTTCTATAGTAGCACTAGAAGGCGCTCTTCTTCCGCTATAGAAGGTGCGGCATCCGCCGTCGCCTTGCCTAAACGGGCTTTTATTATTTCCTATCGAAGGCGGGCTTTTGCAAAGGCCCGCTTATTTAGCGACTCTTATCGCAGCTATAGCTGCTAGCACCCCTCGGCCTATTGCTTAAAGACGTCCTCTATATCATTGTCTAATAAGTCTATAATAGTAGCTAGTATTACTATACGTGCTGCTTTTATCGTAGCGGCCTATCGTTTTAGTTAATACGTACCGCTATTATAAAAGCGGGACGTTATCGTATTAATAAGTCTATAAAAAAGAGAGATAAATAATACTATAATAGGGTAGGCAGAGTAATTATATAGGTGCCCTCTATATAGGTATAGAAATTATCTATAAAGAACTAAGTATAAGCGCACCTATATATACGGATATATAGCTCTACGCACGTACCCCTTTATCCGTACGTGCCCCTTACCCCTATCCGCACGAGCCCCTTACCCTTATTCGCATAAGCCCCTTTCCCCGCCTACACGTGCCTCTTCCCCGCTCGTATATAAGAATGCGGATTAAGTCGTAGACCTAATCTTACTAATAGTCGAAGACCCTTATAACTAGTCCTATCTTATTCGATAGTTCCGACGTTAATTCCGGGTTTAATAAGCTAATATCCGTGCCTAGCTTATGCATCTTTAGCTTAATTACCCTAGCTATCGTAATATTATTATCGACGAGGACTATATTAGCTAACTACCTATTAACGGTAACGTGAGTAACTAGCTACTTAGCGAGGTAGGCGACGCTAGTTTAAACGCTAGCTTCGACGCTACGCATCCTAACCTTAATGCTGCTTAAATCGCCGAGGCTGCCGACATTAATAATTACGATGCCGCGGCTATCCTTAACTTTATCGCAGCCTAGCCGGACCTTAAGCGTTTACGGGCTTAGCTTAAGGGTTAGGTTATACCCGAATAAGTCCCTTTACGTAAGCAATAGCCGTATATCTAAATGCTAGATATACAATCTACTCTTTTTAACGAGTCTAATCGCTTATAGCCTCTCCTATCTCTCGCCTTTCTAACCCTCTACCCTACCGGGTAGGGAGACTATATAGCCCCTCGTTAAAGAATAATTCGGTATAGCGAGTATATTAAACACGCCTTAAAGTACTATAACGGCCGTTTTGCTAGGCACCTACGCTTTCGTTATATTAGCTTTAATACGCTTATACGCTAGTAAGTAAATTCTTAAAGCTCCTTTTATATTAAGAGGTTACGGTCCTATCGCCTAGTAGAAATTAAGGAGCTACGCGCCGCTTTTAGCGAGGATACCCCCGATTCTCAAGCTCTACTTAATTCTATTATTCGCTTCTCTAGCAGCTTAAAAGACACGCGGGCTTACTAAGATAGCTAAAGACATTAACTTAAGGCTATAGTTTATAGCTTAAGCTGCCTAAGAGTATTCCTAACGTTCTCGGCCGCCGATTTATATTAGGATAGCCTATAAAGGCATAGGCCGTTATATTACGAGTAGTATAAGGCCGACGCCCGGGGCAAGGCTATAATCGCGTTTAGGAACTTACGAGAGAATCTATATATTGCCGCCTACTACTTTTATAGCCGATTTACCTCCTTCCTTAAGCTTATCTTAACGCCTAAATTTAATATTATAGACTACTAATTTTAGTATAAGTAGTAGGCCTATAGGAGCACCTATATATATAGTCTCTACTAGGTTAACGGAAGCCCTCCGCTTAATATATCTACCGATTCTACTTAAGAGGAATTTGCCTACTTTTAGGGCAAATACGTCTCTACCTTTAACCTAAAGCTATAATAAGTAATATAGTAAGGGGAGGCGAACCCTTTAGTAGTAGTTCGCCTTAGGTTTAACTTCTAATTCCTCTCTAAGGTTATTAACCGAGTATAACGTTACCGCTACAATAAGGCGTATTGCCTACGCTTTCGCCGTCTCTTAGATAGATCTCGATTTAATTTAAAGAGTTACCGTTTCTATTTCCTACGTACGTGCTACGCAAACGCCTACGTCGCTAAAGATCTTAATCTATAATACTTTATATTTAATAGCGTCCGGAACGACCCTCTTTTTAAAAACTATAATCCTACCTTAGCTATTAGCTAGCTAGCGAATTACGATATATCCCCTTATACCTCTATATATGCCGTTATTAATTATATTAGGAAGTACTACTCGAAGGGTAAAACGCAGTTAGAAAGCTACTATAATATTGCCTAGGCTATCCTGCCTAAGACTAATACATAATAGGGCTTTATAAGCTTTATTACTAAGTTTATAAATAAGCTTACTATAGGGCGTGATTAGTCTATAATAGAAGTTAGTTACCTATTGCTAAACTTACCGCTTTAAAATAGCATAAAGGCTTTTTAGTCTATTAATTACCGCCCCGTTAAGCTTTAGTAGCAGGCGGATATTATTAATGCGATAGAGGGTATAAATAGGGTTCGTATATCTCGCAACGTCTATTAGAAATACCTTATATAGGACGACGAATAGGCTAATTTAACCTTCTTTAAACTATTAGCTAAGTTCGACTTTACGCGCACTCCTTAGCGACCCTTTCCTTAGGCGGCCGATCGTATCTTAAACTACTTTCCTCGCTATAGGCCTTAATAAAGGCACGACTAATACTAGGACTTTTGCCGTATTAAGTTAACTCTTTACTATCTTTATCGATATCCCTAAAAGGTTAAGGAGGTTAAGGGCATTACGTTTAAGACATTTTCTAAGGCATATAACTATTGCCTCTCTATCTATAGCAACGCTTATCCCGACGATTACTATAATAACCTTCCTTCCCCTATTTAAGACGAATTTAAAGATAACCCTTAGAACGATAAAGATATTACGGCCGGGGGGTAGGAGGAACTTACTACTCTACTGCTATATCGTAGCCTTAATATAGAAGACATTAAGTTATATAGAAATCGCGACCTCGATCTTTAGCACGATTAGCAGCCTTATATTAGCAAATATTCCGACTTAAAGATATAAGGGAACGACTACTAAAAGCTAGTTAAGTTATAGTATGCCTTTACTAATAAGTAAGATAATAATATATTTAATAATATCTTTGCTCGTCTTAACGTTAAGCAACGTATAGTTTTCGACATTTTTACTTAGCACTTAGGATAAGCCCTTAACCCTAACGAGTAAGACCTAGCGCCCTTTCTTATATAAGTAGATAGGCAAGGCGGTATAGGCAAGTCCTTTATAATTTACGCCCTCTATGCCCGGTTAAAGCAGCTCTCCTTAGGCTGCTTTATACAAGCGGCGCCTATAGGTATTACTACTAACGTAATTAACGGCGTGACTTTATACTCCCTACTATACCTACCTATCTCTAAGACTCTTAAAGAGGTGCCTTTATTACGCACTATAGAGCTTAGTAACCTTTAGTCTTAGCTACGCATCCTACGTTACCTTATTATCGACGAGAAGTTAATAATTAGCCTACGAACCTTTTCTTATATCGATTCCCGCCTCCGATAGATCTTCCTAAAGCATTAAGACGAGTTCTTCGGTAGCCGTAGCGTTCTTATACTTAGTAACTTCTATTAGCTCCCGCCTATAATAGAAAAGCCGCTCTTTACTATAGCGGCTTTTATAGCGCTACCTAAGATTCGTAAACGCAACACCTACCACGCCTTTAATAAGACTATTATATTACAATAGGTCTTACGGCAGTAAGGTAACGACTAAGCTCTTTTCCGGATAGCTCTTTAGGCCTTATATATTAATACCCCCTCTATTAATAACTAAAAGCTGCTTTATACCCGCGTATAGGTAAACCTACTACTTAAGGAGGTAGCTTACTTCGACGGGGCGGTCTATATCTACTCTACTAATACATAGGTCCGCGACTTTAATATAGACTATATAGAACGCCTTAGCTTACTATATATCTAGGTTTAAGCGACTAATATCGGACCTAACGCGTTATAAGCCGACTCTATTACTACCGGCAACCTATATAACTATCTGCCTATCTATATTAGTGCTAGGGTAATATTAATAGGGAATATCTAGACCTTTCCTAGCCTCGTTAATAGTGCCTTAAGAACTATCTATAACTTCGCCTAAAATGCTAATATAAACGACCCTTAAGCGCACCTACCCTTTGTTATTTTAGTCTGCTTTAATCGCTATATAGGTCCGCCTTACTTTAACGACCTAAAGCTAGCGACTATTATACCTATCTTTTAGATAACGTAAGACTTCTTTAAGGGCGGCGCCTCTTGCTATCGCACTTAGTTCCCCCTAACAATTGCGTATACTATTACTATTTATAAGGCATAAAGTGCTACGCTTAAGTAGGTTATAGCGGATATATCCTATCGCGATTTCTAGTCTAGCCTTACTTACGTAGCTGTCTTACGGGCTAAGACGCTACGTAGCATTATATTTAATGCCTGCTTTAATCTTAATAATATTATTTTAGGTAGTAACGTCTCTATACTAGCGTAGGAGGCTAACGCTATTCGCTGTATTAGTTAGGTTATTAGGTAATAAGGAAGAAGGGTTATTAAAGAATAGCTATAGTAAGTAAATAAACTATACGCACTATATCTATTATTAGTTATATTACTTTAAGGTTTTTAAAATAGCTCTACGATCTCCTCGCACAGCCGCTAAGGTCGACACCGGATTATAAAATTAATTTAGACTCGAGAATCGGATTCCTTAGACCCGGTTGCCCTTAAGCGCGATAGCGCATTAGGGGACGGACGCGGGCTGCGAGCCGATAGACGTTAATATCGCGAGACGGGGGTTAGAGGCTAGCGTGCATAGCCTACCGACTACTAACAAAGCGCCCCTTAAGCCCGACGCGGGTAAGGAGAAACTAATAAGAAAGGATAGTGCCGCTTACCTAAAATTCCCGGGTCTAGTGCCTAAGGAGGCCCTCTATAGCGTCTAGGGGGCCTTTA
The DNA here is from genome assembly GCA_012934285.1 of Ophiocordyceps sinensis. Classification (NCBI taxonomy): domain Eukaryota; kingdom Fungi; phylum Ascomycota; class Sordariomycetes; order Hypocreales; family Ophiocordycipitaceae; genus Ophiocordyceps; species Ophiocordyceps sinensis. Next base: position 3,313,011 of record JAAVMX010000006.1, on the reverse strand, counting down.
AGTCCGTTCTTTAGGGCTACCTAAAGGAATAGGAGGAGAAGATCTAAGCGGATACCGCGGTCTATACGACCGTAGGCTAGCTTAAGAAATCGGTTAAGGAGTCGGTAAAGGAGGCTATCGAGGCGGCGCTCCTATCGAAGTAAGCGTTAAAGTCTTAGGCCGACGTAGCCGCGGCCGCGGTCGCGGCTACTACCGTCGCGCCCCTAACATAACGCTAGCCCGCGCTTAAAGGCGCTAGCGGTAGCTATAATATTAAGGCTAATAGCGAGAAGCCGACTCTCGCCCGCTACGAAAACTAGCTTACGGTCCGATATAAGGGGATCGCCTTAGATCTCTAACGTAAAACCCCTTAAGCGATCGTTAACGACGTTAATCGCGCTTTTAAGGAGCCCGCTGTAAAAGCGGCGCGGGTCCTCTATAGCGGCGATATCGCGCTCGTATTTAAGCAGAATGTAAAGAAGTATAGGGCGGATAGGGAGTAGCTAGAGAAAGCGTTTAGAAAGGAGACGATGCTATCCTAAGGCGGCTTTACGGTAATAGTAAAGGGCGTCCTAATAATAGTCACTTAGCGAAGGGATAACGCCGCTTTAGTAGCCGAACTAGCTAAAGCGAACGACGTTAAAGTTATCTACCTTTACCTTAAAAGGGCCTATATAAAGGCGGGTATAAAAGCGACCTTAATTATTATAGTAGACGGCGTAAAGGCGGCGAATAGGCTTTATAACTTTAGCATAGTAATATAAGCGGAGAATTTTAATATAGAGCCCTTTAACGATATAATCCGGCCGAGGTAGTACTACTAGTATTTCTAATATAGATATATCGCGAAGTACTATACGGCGAAAGCAACGTATAGGCGGTATGCGTTAGGACTATACGACGAAGCTATATACGCGGCTACTATTAGGCAGATCCCGTACCGGTATACCCTCTATAGGGGGAGACATATAGCGTAGGATAAGCACTGCCCTAAGGCGGAGAAGCTTTAGGATAAGGCTTAGGAGGCATACTCCTAAAGGCCGAGGCGTTTCGCCGCTACGGCGATGCCGACGATGCACCTTAAGCAGGCGCCGCCCTATGCGTAGCCTTTTCCGCTTCCTACCGCGCCGTAGGCGTCGCCGTCGAAACGGCGACGATAAGACACCCCTCCCCTACCCCCCCCCCCCCCCGCTACCCGCCCTTCCCCCTAGCCGGCCTTAGGATATTACGAGGGCCGGTCGGGCGTAAGGCTAGTCGACTATTCGCGGGCTTCTACGGTCGCGGCCGGCCTTAGCGTCGGTAAGGGCTCGTACTACTACGGTCGAGGCCGCGCCCGCTCCTAACGACGACCCTTTCTCCGACCCCCCTTAATATTAGATATCTTTTACTAAAACACCGTAAGGATAGGCGCGAATATATACCTCGCGCTCGCCGCCCTTAAGGCGTACGATATTATAGTACTTTAGGAGACACTAATTAATAGTAGGATAAAAGCCCCGGCGTGCCTAAGGCGGTACGACTATAGGCTTATCTTTAGGGCGACCTAAAGCGCGCTATACGTCTATAAAAGGCACGGCATCGATACGTAGATAAGCGATTAGGGTATAGACTAGTATAGCGTTACGTTTACTAATTTTAATACTATAGTTTTTTTAGTTTACTCCCCGCTAGTTAACTCCCCCCTCCTAACTACTCCGCTCCTTAACCTCGCGATTAAATTATTACGTACTTATTACGTCCTCGTCGGGGACTTTAATAGCTATTACCCGCTTTAAGACGCCTACGGGCGTACCTTTAGGAATAGCGAGGACCTCCTAGAGCTAATAGCGCGTTAGCGCCTTAGGCTTATAACCCTTAGGGGCTAGGTTATACATATCGCCTTTAAGGGCCGGAGGAACGGTACGATAGACCTCGCTTAAGCGTCTTAAGGTTTAAGCGTTACGTACTATAGAAACGCGGGCCTCGTCGGATTAGATTATATATCGCAACGGCTAGAGGTAGACATAGGGCCGCTAACTTATCGGCCGGCGGCCCGGACGATAGGACTTAACCGCCTCTAGAGGAAACTCGACCTAGATAGGGCCTAAGCAATAGCTATCGTAAAGTTCCGGCCGGGGGCCGCGCTAACTACGCCTACGACCCCCGAGGAGGTCGAGGCATACGTAGACTAAGTAGTCGCCTAATTAACCGAGATTGCGAAAGACTATACACCCGAGGCCTAAGGCCGCGCCGACGGCGGCCGCCCTAACTAATAGACTATAAAGGTAGACCGGTGCGATAGGGAGGCTAAACGCGCCCTCTAAGCATTCTTAGCGTCCGGCAATTAGACGACCTATAAGACGTTAGACGAGGCGAAGATAGCCCTCCGGCGTACCGTCGTTGCTATATAACGAGACTCCTAGCGGGAGCTTACCTACGATTTAGCCGCTAACTAAGCCCTCCTCTAGAAGATTAAAAGGTAAGCGCGGCTCCGAAGCGGTAGCCTACTATAGGCGATATATATCCTAGACTTAGAGAGACCGAGCGACCCGAACGGGCCGGCCCGCACTTACGAGGAGAAGGCAAAGACCCTTACGGCCCGGTTTTTCCAACCCCCGGTAGCGAGAGGCGAGGGGAGCCCTTAAGCCGCCTAAGAGGCCTATATAATATCGTAGCGTTTTATAGTTAGCGACGTTAGGTCGGCGGTTAGGAAGATAGCGTCGTAAAAGGCCGCGGGGGAGGACGGCCTCCCGGTTAGGCTTATTAAGGCCTATAAAGAGCTATTGCTTAAAGTGCTTATAGTATTGCTTAACGCTAGTTACGACGTCGGATATTTTCTAAGACGGTTCTAATACGTAGCTATTATCGTCCTACTAAAGCCCGGGAAGATAGCGGCCTAGCTTTAATAAGCCTAAGGGTAGAGACTAATCTCTCTCCTTAGTATAGTAGGGAAGATCCTTAAGGCTATAGTCGCGAGGAGGATCGTAGACGTAGCGAAGGCGTATAACCTCCTGCCTAAAGGGTAGATAGGGAATAAGACCGAAAGGTCTACTAAGATAGCGATACGATTTATAATAGAGCTTGTAAAGACGACGTAGGCTTAGGGAGGGGTAGCGTCGTTCCTTTAGCTCGACCTTAAGGAAGCTTTCGATAGGGTAGACTATACGTACCTCGTTAAGACCCTCCGCTAGAGGGGTTTCTTAGGCTAGGTTATTGCGTAGGTTAAAAGCTTCCTTAAGGGGAGGACGGCCTAGCTTTACTTCGATAGCGCGCCGGCGGAGACCTAAGAGGTGCCTATAGGCGTGCCTTAAGGCTCGCCCTTCTCCCCGATCCTTTTCCTCCTTTATATCGCGCTACTATACGACGACCTTAAGCTAGAGATAGGGGTTACTACCGTCGGCTTCGCTAACGATATAAACCTCCTAGCCTATAGTAAGACCGTAGCCGCGATTATATAACGCTTAAAGAGCGCTTAAAAGAAGTACGATAAGTAGGTAAGGGAGGTCGGCGCTAAGTTTAAGCCGGAAAAGAGTAAGCTAATCTACTTTACGTAGACCTATAAGCTAATACCGACGAAGCTTTAGCTTAAGACGAATATAGTCCGGCTAGTTAAAGATAGGAGGTTCCTAAGGGTTTAGTTTAACTAAAAGCTACGATAGAAAGCCTAAGTTAAAAAGCTTAAGATAAAAATAAGCATATAAGCGCTAGCCCTTACCGGGCTCGCGGCGTTTATATAAAGTATACGATTATAAAACGTAAGGACGGTTTACGCTAGTATAGTTTAAGACGCGCTCGCTTATAAAGCGTCGACGTTCTATAAGCCTACGCTTAGAGGAGGGAAACCTACCGGCTTAGTAAAAGCGCTTATAGTATATTAGTCGAGCTGCCTATAGGTAATAGCTAAGGCGTTTAAGGCGACCCCGATTTAGAACCTAGAGATATAGACGGCGGTCCCGCCGCTTAACCTCTACCTTAACGACCGCCTTACGCGGTATAAGGAGCGAACCGAGGAGTCGGGTATAGCGGACCGGATCTAACGCGCCTACGAGAAGCCGGCGAGAGTGCTACTTTAACCCCGTCGGCCGACCCGGCCGCCCGGCCGGCCGTACGACGCGTAGCTTTAAGACTAATGCCCTTAGGGCACTATAATAGAGGAGGTAGTCCTCCGCGATTAAGAAGCGCGCTAGAAGGAGGATCTCTAAGCGATAGAGGCAAAGCGACTACGGAAAGCATAGTAGCCGGTAGATATTAACCCTTACTTCGACCGGCCGAAGAAGGCACTAAAGGTATATAACGGGTTATATAAGCACGAGAGCTCCGCGTTTATTTAGATTTAGACTAAGAAGATCGGTCTATAAGGGTTCTTATTCGACCGGAACGTCTCTAACGTCGACTCGCCGCTCTATTAGTATAAGACTACGTGTAAAACCGCGTTCTACCTCTTCCTCTAGTGCTTTACCTTTACTAGCGCGAGGGCGGCCTTACTAAAAGGCATCCGACGGGAGAGCGACCTTAAGGCGGCGCTTAACCGCCCGGCCGCCGTAAAGCCGCTTATCCGGTAGTTTCTTAAGCACCGCCTACTATAGTAGTTCTAGGCCGCGATAGCCCTTATAGAGAAGATAGACCGCCGTAACGCCGGCGGGGGGGAGCTCTAAGAGTAAGACGACGAGGCTCCTAGCGCTAGCCCCCTTTAACGTTTACGTATATTTATATATATTTATATATTCGATTATACACTTACTAAGATTTATTTTTCTACGTTTTAACCCGCTAAGCGGGGCCCTAGCCCGCACCCTATCGCCCGCGTGCCGTCTACGCGCCGGCTTTACTAAATTAGACTATCTGCCCGACCCTAACGCCCTTAGGCCTACCCGGGCGGGGTAACCTTTATTAAGCACTAGACCGGCGGCAGTAACTAAACTTAATTAACCGTAGCGAATATAAGCCGTATCCGGCCTAACGTCGAGATAGATAGACGTTATATAGGTTTTCCCCTAAGCCGCCTAGTTTTTCCTATGCTAGCTAAATGTAAGGGTACTAGGCTAGTTAGGGCAGCTAGAGTACTTTAATAATAATAATAATAATAGTTATATTACTTCGTTACGCGCTTACTACTACGTGGCTTCGTTCTATGCCTATCGTACCGTGCTATGCCTACTGCTTTATGCCTGCTATTACGTTCGTTGCTTTATTACGCGCTTACTATTATACTACTTCGTTGCTTTATTACGCGCCTGCTATTATACTGCTTCGTTACTTTATTACGCGCTTACTATTATACTGCTTCGTTACTTTATTACGCGTTTGCTATTATTATACTACGTTGCTTTATTACGCGCTTATTATTATTATACTACGTTGCTTCATTACGCGCCGCGACTGCCTGCAATAGAGTTATAAAAGGGTATTATAATTGCAATTACAATAACCCGAGAATATAGGATCGTACTAATAGTATATTAGTAGGGCGCTAACCCTTTAAGAACCGGAAGTAGATAGGTAATAGCCTTTGCCTTTAGGTCCTATATTTCGAAAGGTTAGAGCATAGTGCTTACTACCTCTTCGGTCTTTAGTCTAAGTCTGCATTTATATAGCTAGCTAAAGAGAAAAAACTTAAGGGTTTCTTTCGCTTAAGCGTCTACTATAATAGTAAGCCGGGTATCTAGGTTAATTAATCTAGCCTATAGAAATTAGTATCCGTTTAAGCTTAAGTTTTTGCTTATTTACCTTTTTAATACTATTCCTTCCTTCGTTACGGCGTTAAATAACTTTCCGTTTCGGTAGCCGAAAATACGTAGAGTATATAACTCGTAATAATAACGCGTGGCCTTGTCTTAACCTTATATTTAATCCCGCGTAAGGGCCCGCGCGCGGGGTAAATAAATACGTATAATAAGCCCCGCTTTTGTTAAGGCTTAGGGTTCGAATCCCGCTTATAGCTAAAAAAAAGGTGCCTTAGCTACTAGGGGGGACTAAAAATTCGTCCCTTAACCCCCTCCTTTTAGGAGGGGGGGGACAGCGACTCGCAAGAAGCCTAGCGACTTATAAGAAAAAAAAGATACCTAGAATTAGTATAAGCGACTAACGTAAATAGAAGTATCCTCTTTTAAACGCAAGTCCCGTATACTACGGCACTAAGCCCGCTTATAGTAATAGTAATAATATAATACTAACGCTAACCCCGCGCGACGATAACTTACGCGATATTGCAAAATCTAATATCTCGAGCTATATACGCTAATTTAATTCTAATCGAACCGAAATCGAAGCTATATCTACTCCTACCCTTTAGCTATCTGCCGTTTAGAAATAGGTCGATCCGGAGACTAATTTGCCTACCTTTAAACGCAATACGCCCTATAACCTTAAGAGTCGAACGGTCGCTAGCGTCGAGCTTTATAAAGAAGGATTCTACCGGTCGATAGCGGCTGCGGCATAAGCACTTAATATGCCGTATACGCGACTCTATAATCGCGCTTAAGGGCACCCGCTAGTCACGTAGAATAGCGGTAAGAATAAGCTCTTCTTACTAGTAGAAGAGCGAGAGATTATCTACTAGTCCTACCGCCGAATTACATAAGGGCATTATATTACTTATCGTACCTTACGATAATACGCTAACGCTATCCTTAGGATTAAGCGAAAAAAGTTATAGCTAAAGGCATTAGGGAAAAGGCTAAGGGCATTAAGAACCTAGGCTAAACGCTTTATAAGGAGGTTTAGATATATTTTCTACGTTAGAAAAGCAGTATTATAAGACGCTAAGCGGAAGGCAATATAAGATCGGGTCTACGTTAAAGCTTTCTTCCGTAGCTAGCGAGACTTTTTACAAAGACGTAATATCCGGCCGGAGAATACCTAGAACTTTAACAAGACTAGCTTTATAGTTAGGTATCTTAATAAAGGGATATTTATATAGACCTTTAACGAGATTAAGAACCTAATTCTTACGGATTCTTACGATATAGTTTCTATTATAGCCGTTAAGGCTATATCTACGTTAAGGGCCTTTATTTCTTTATTCTTAATCCTTCCTAGCGTTAATATCCCTTTCGTATGGACTAATAACGTACTTAATAACGAGATAGTCCTTATAATAAGCTTAAAGGGGTATATTAACGATATTATCGCTATTAAATAGATTACTTATTTAAAGCGGAACACACGGCCCTAAAACCTAATGGAAATTAGGGCTCTCCTTATAGACGGCTGCGAGAGCTATTTTACTTTAAGTATTGCGATTTGCACGGATATAAATCTCTATTTGCACGGAAGTTCGCTTAAAACCCTACTTTTTCTACGCGACCCCGCGCGCCTATATCCCGCCACTAAATTTTCCGTATAGGTATATAGCAATTAAGAGGGCCGCGTAAATCGTATATAGCCTTAATTTAGTTAGTTAATTCAATAGCTATAGCAGCGCGCGCGCCCTACTACGTGCCCTCTACTATATGCCCTCTTGCGTGCCCTACTGCGTGCCCTACTGCGTGCCCTACTGCGTGCCCTCTACTATATGTGCGGCTCCTTAATGTATGCTGCGTGCCCTCTTAATACAGTTATTTAAGCGCAATGCATAAAGTCTTATGTGTCTTTAAGTGTGTGTATTCCTCTGTCTGATTAAATCTAGGGACCGATAGGGGTCTAGGTATTTATAGGTACCTTAACCTCCCTAGCCTAACAGCTTTGCATATATTTTTAGTAGGTAGTCGTTTAGGGTCACCGTAAAAGAGACCTGTACTAGCCTCTTGCCCTATCTAGACTACGTTTTCCTTCGTTGCACTAACGCCGCCCCGTACGCACTAAAGCCGTTATGCATTCCTGCGTGTAATACACCCCTTTAGGTCTCGAGATCACACGAGGCCTGCTAAATAAGCGGGATAACGGGTAAATGCGAGGGTTATTAGTGTTCTAATAAGAAGGGAAAACGAAAGGAAAAGGGGGTGCTTAATCTAGCCTAACTAAGACGAAGAAAACGAATAATAAATAACGAGTAAGGCTATTGTTAGAACAGCCTTGTGATAAGTGGTATTAAGACTATAAAATAAAGCAAAACAAAGGAACGATCGCAAAGGGGATCGTTAGGAAGGGGGCATCTTAACGAGTCCGATTTAACGCTAGAACTCGGCGAATTTCTATCCCTAAAGAGGCTTCGTAAGACTATTAGCGGCTATTTAAGCTATCGGTATCTAGGTTACGTCGAGGTTCCCGGTCTAAACCTATTCCCGAAGCCAATAGTAATATATATTAACGTGCCGGAGCTTCGTAACAAAGGTAACGATTTCCTTTATTAGGAGGCAAATAGTCTGCTAGTTATCGCACTAAATCATTTAATCCGTCCCTTCTAGCTTTAGCGATATCTCTTCGCAGAGCCTATAAAAGGCTATTAGTTCCTTTAAAGCCTACGATAGAGCTAGCAACTTAGCCTCTATAGACGAGGTTATTACAGTCTTCTATTTCCCGGACTTCTATATAATAGGGCCACCGAATAGCTTAATCGCATATCCTTAGGTGCTCTTGCGGTTAACCTAATCGTTAGCAAAAGATGCATCGGACATAGCCTCGCAAAGGGCGGAGCTATTCTCGTTAAACTTAATAACACGGTTAATATCCCCGTGTAGGAATTCGATGGCCTCTTTCGCCCGCTTAATATGCTCCGGGCTTAGGTTCGTTACGAATTAGGAGAATTTCCTAGCCGCGTACGCTCTATTAACCCTTATGATAACTATAGCATAGAGAAGCGAGCCAATTAGAGGTTAGAATAAGGAGACGTCGTTGCTTAAAGCAGTCCCTTTAAACGGCTTAAGGGGCTCTAGACCGAGGGGCTGCTTTCGCTTAGTTAATAAAGATAGATAGTTAAACCGTTGTGCGATCTTCTTAATATACGATTCTTGCGATAGCTAAAGCTTCCTATTTAAGCGGTCCCGAATGACCTTAATGCCGATAAACCACTTTAAGTCGCTAAGGACTTTAACGTTATACCCCCTAACGAGGGCATTGTAGAACGTCTAATAACCAGCTTCCTATCCATTCCGAAAGAGGGCGATAAAGTCGTTAATATAGAAGAAGACGATAATATTGCCGTTATACATTACGTAAGGGTCCTCTATTACGACGATAAAGCCCTAGGCCCTAAGAAAGGTAGCGAGCTCCTTATACTATAATAAGGGAGAACGCCGAAGACTATATAAAGCTTTTAGGAGCAGCTAAAGCTTCCCCTTCTGCTTAAAGCCTTCTAGTAGCCTATAATATACCACCTCGTCTAGGATTACGTTATAAAAGGCACGAATAAAACCGTATTGCTTTGCATTAAGATCGTAGTAGCATACAACGGCCATTAATAGTCGAAAGGTCCGGGCCGCTAGCGTATAAGCCGTAACTATAAGCTCGTTCTTCGGTTATTAATCGCCCCGGACGACGAGGCGAGCCTTATATTCGATTATAAAGCCTTAGGCATTAAATTTATATACGTATACCTATATCAACGGAATCGTGCTATATTCTCCGAGGTCGATAGTGTTTTCGTCTACGATCCTATAGACCCTTTCCTCTTTAAGGCCTATAATCTCGTTTCCTATCCCTATAATCCATCGAGGGCTATTAGGTCTTAACATAGCCTCTTTAAAGCTCGTAGGAACCGGCAGAATGTAGTCTCGATATAGGCGTGCTTATAAGTCCGAAGTAGCGAAGACTATGCTATCTTCCGGGCTAGGGTCTTCCGGGTTAAGGATATTAGCGAGGTCTATTTAATTAGGCGGTTTAAGGGTCTATTCCGGGGTTAATAGTTGACTTACCCTTTGATCTTCCTATAAGTCCTTCTTAGGTGCTAATTTAGGGGCGGCAGACTCCTTAGGGTCCGGAATAGCCTCTTCTTCGTCCTTAGGTTTGCGAATTAGCTCATCCATAAAGTTAGGGAGGTCTTTTAATAGGTCGATCTAGGTAATCTACTCCTACTATTGCCTTTCCACCCCTTTACGCTAGTCCCGGCCGAAGAAGACCTTCTCGTTGAAAATAACGTGTGAAGTGTTAAAAAAGGCGTTTCTCTATAGACTAGGCACCTAAATAAGGTACTAAGTGCTAGAAATATAGCCTGTAAGGTAACCGATGTGCCCTCTTAAATTAAGCTTGGCAGAGGTCTTGTTTAGTCTCTAACGGGTTATAGGGAACGCCTTGCAGCTGAAATACCGGATATGCTATTTTCGGGGTTTAACCCTAATATATGCCTATTCGTCGCGGTTATCTTAGAGCTACTCGTTAAGGCGCTATAGCGGCGGCTTCTACCCCTTAGACTTAACGGGTGTTCGATTAAGCAAGTAGACAGCTGCCTCTATTGCTAATAGCTATATCGTATGCGGGAAGCCGGACTAGGCTAGCAGGGTTGTTATTAATTAAACCACTATGCCCCCGGACCTCTCGGCATAACTATTCTAATGCGGGTATAACGGCGATAATTCCCGGACCTCTATTCCTGCTTTATGTATATCCTTAACGTATTCCTCGGTTAGGAAGGCCGTCTCGCCGTCTAACATTAGGATCGCAATCTTAATCCCGAATTTAGCGTTAATAGTCTCCTTAAGGCCTCGGAAGATGCCCTAAAGCTCGGTCTTTTCACCTACCTTAAAATAATGCCTTATTCCTATGTTAAAATAGGTAAACACAGCCATATTGTTAATGCCGTAATACGCTATTCCTAGGTAAAACAGGTCGAAAGAGACCGCGCCGTATAGCCTCTTTAGGTATAAGGGATCCTAATATACCTGCGAAATCTGCCTCTTATTCTTCGTCGTATAGTAGACCTTATAGTCTAGAAGGTCGATGCCTTTAAGCTTAATAATATTATCGTCCTAACCGCTAAAAAGATGCCTTATTGCACCCTTTCCCGGGTGGCCTATTCGTGCGTGCTATTAGGCGTCTACGGTCCCGGTTAGGGTTTCTAAGAAGCGCGGAAGAGCCTTTAGGAGCCCCTTAGAATAATGTATCGGGAAAGCCCCGTCTAGGGCTGCTTCAAGCGGGATCTACGACTATTCGTACAACCGGAACGTCGTAAACACGCATTTTCCAGCCGGGTTAAAGAGCTCGCCCGTAAGGTTGTTCTAAAGGTAGCCCTTAGCGGTGAATTTATCTATAGAGACTACATTCGTATAAAAACCGGGAATATAGCGGGCGTTTTTAAAAGTTAGGACGAAGCCTGTGTCTACGATAACCCGGGCTATTCTAATAGCTTCGGCACCGACGGTCTAAGTGCCTAAGAGGAGCCTCGAACTCTTCGAATAGTTAAGATCGATTAACTAAGCTAAGTCGTTGAAAATATGCTTAGAGGCCCCTATATCCTAGAGAGCCCGATCCTTAATATCGCTCTTAGGGCTATTACTCCCGAAGTCCCCTACTAAGAACGCAGCTTCTTTATCGGTCGTTGCGAACACTCCTCCCTTAAGGGCTAACTCTACGGATTTCTTAGGGTTCTTAGCCTTCTAAGCGTTAATCTTAGCTCTAAGGCCTATCTCCTTATCGATCTTAGCCTTAACCTTCTTTAAAAGCTCTATATCTAAGGGTCGATTCTAGAATTACGGCTTCCGATTAAGGGCATGGAAATAGCTCTGCTAATAAGGTTAATCCTTATGTTTAACGGGATTTACGTAAGACTTATTATACTATTTGCATTTAGTGTATTTAGACCGTAGAACCCGCTATCCTTAACCTCCCGATAGCTTTATACTACTACCGCTATTGCCGCTACCGCTATTACTATTACTTACCTCCTTTCTATCCTTATCCTAGCCTTAATAGGTCGCTAGGAATACCGAATCTTATTAGGTTAAATTAGCGGCAACCTAAATGCGGAAATTAGAGGTAATCTCCTTAAATATAGGGATCTCTTTCCCTTCTTTCTTAGCCCGTTAATAGGTTATAGTCTATAGGTTCGACTAAGCCTAATGTTAAATAGCGATAGCGTTAAGGAATAATTCGATAATTTCCGACTCTTCGCCTAAGATAGACCCTATATCCCTATAGAGGTTAAAGCTATCTACGATATAACTAGTCTAGGCCGTTAAATTAACCTTTCGAAGGTCTATTGCGAGGAGCTTCTATAGGAATCTCTCGGCATACTTCTTCTTATCCTTAGCCCTTAGATAGACTTAGACAAAAAGTTCCTAAAGCTTTCCTTAAGCCGCGGTAATATAGGTAATAAAATTATAGTAGTCTTAAGAGATACTAGCTAAGATATATAGACTAATATCTTTAAGCGTAGTTATCTTCTTCTTATAGACCCTAACTGCCCGTTCGTATTATAGGACGATAACTCTCTCGAAGTTATATATAGCTTAGCCTAAAGCACTAGATTTAGTCGCCTTAAGGGCTATAGCCGAGAGAAAATTAAATGCCTAAAGCCCTAATTCCTCCTAGTCTTCCTATAGGACCGGGAGTCCGAGTTCTTAAGGTCTTAGCTAGGTTAACCTCTCCTAAGGTTATAATGCTGCCCTTATAGTACCTCCCTCGGTAGTAGGGCTTTCTAACGCTGCCTCGATCTCTTTCTTATTAAAGGAGGGCACTTTAGGCATTTTAGGGACGATATTTAAATAAGGGTCGACGTACTACTAAACCTAACGTAGCTTAGCCATAGTCTTAACCTAGCTATACTACCTAGTCTAGTCCTTAGGCTTCTTAAGGGTATACTTAGGGGTTATAAAGGTAGACCTTAATAATAAGTCTATAATAATTAAATAGTTATTATTATTGTTTATTAGAAAAAAGGGGTTAGTATTAAAGTAGTAATAGCTTTAAAACCTATAATAAGAACAAAGGGATAAGACTTTAAATTAAAGCAGTCGGCGGCTTTTTAACGAAAGGAGGATTTAATCTCTAAAAAAGCGTCTATTGCGAAGCCACGGACCTTATCCTAGGCTTATAACTAATATAGTTATTTAAGCGCAATGCATAAAGTCTTATATGTCTTCGAGTGTATGTATTCCTCTATCTAATTAAATCTAGGGACCGATAGGGGTCTAGGTATTTATAGGTACCTTAACCTCCCTAGCCTAACAGCTTTGCATATATTTTTAGTAGGTAGTCGTTTAAGGTCACCGTAAAAGAGACCTGCACTAGCCTCTTGCCGTATCTAGACTACGTTTTCCTTCGTTGCACTAACGCCGCCCCGTACGTACTAAAGCCGTTATATATTCCTGCGTGCAATACCTCTGCTGCGTGCCCTGCTGCGTGCTCTGCTGCGTGCTCTACTGCGTGCCCTACTGCGTGCCCTACTGCGTGCCCTCTGCTGTGTGTGCGGCTCCTTAATGTATGCTTCGTGCCCGGCTGCGTGCCCTACTGCGTGCTCTACTGCGTGCCCTCTGCTATATGTGCGGCTCGGCGGCTTCTCGATGTATGCTTTGTGCCCGGCTCCCGGCTGCGTGCCCTCTGCTGTGTGTGCGGCTCCTTGATGTATGCTTCGTGCCCGGCTCCCTGCTGCGTGCCCTCTGCTGTGTGTGCGGCTCCTTGATGTATGCTGCGTGCCCTCTGCTGCGTGCCCTGCTGCGTGCTCTGCTGCGTGCTCTGCTGCGTGCCTTACTGCGTGCCCTACTGCGTGCCCTCTGCTGTATGTGCGGCTCCTTAATGTATGCTTCGTGCCCGGCTGCGTGCCCTACTGCGTGCTCTACTGCGTGCCCTCTGCTATATGTGCGGCTCGGCGGCTTCTCGATGTATGCTTTGTGCCCGGCTCCCGGCTGCGTGCCCTCTGCTGTGTGTGCGGCTCCTTGATGTATGCTTCGTGCCCGGCTCCCTGCTGCGTGCCCTGCTGCGTGCTCTGCTGCGTGCCCTCTGCTGTGTGTGCGGCTCGGCGGCTTCTCGATGTATGCTTCGTGCCCGGCTCCCGGCTGCGTGCACGATTTGCGCGGCTCTCTTAATTGCCATGTACCTACACTGGATTTTGGTGGCGGGACATAGGCGCGCGGGGTTCGCGCAGAAAGAGTGGGGATTTCCTAGACTTCTGTGCAAATAGAGATTTATATCCGTGCAAATAGCAATACTCATACTCTTTATAATAGGGGACCCTTACAACAAAAAAGCTCACTACATATATTAAGTAAGCAAAGCGGCTTGCCACACATTCTGTGTTCTTCGTAGCGCAAAGCAAGCTTTGCTTAATAATATTCGTCATTTTTCGGGATGAACGAAAAGCTCTGCAAGGGCCAATAAGCTGTCCCGACCGCGACACGCGGCCCAGGTATGGACGGAGCTTCCCGTTAGCGTTAGTGCGGGTTACGGCATCCAGAACTGGCTCGCTCGCGTCTCTTTTCGGTAGTTCAAGACCTGGCACCGCAAGATGCACAGTGATTGCTCAAGTCGCCAACAACAATCGTCGTCCTCTGAATCAATTGCTTTACTCTTTTCCAGCTCGCGCTCTTCGTCCAGTCCCTTCCCGCCTTCCCCGACCGCCCGCGGCCGACGTCGCTCTTGTCGACGCCATTCGTTTCACCCAAGACGAGACGAGCAGGCCATCCATCCATCCATCAAGGCCGTCACCTCTGTGACGGGCAACGAGGGGGACACAGGCGTCTCTTTACGCGCATCGGTACACAGTAGATTACTACCTAGGTAGCCGGCAAAACGACACGGCGGCGGCGGCGACACGACCTGCTCTACTCCCACAGTACTGACCCGAAATTATCCCAAACGTCGCTACCGGGCACCAAGGTTGGAACCAATACTGCACCGCCGCATTTTATGGTGCACATACGCCCTCATGGGTAAGAACTGTATGTCGCGGCCAGATGATTCCATCACTGCGCCTCATGCTTTTCTGTCCTTTTCGCTTACAAGTCACGGGTGATGCAGCGCAATATGGTGTCATCCTCGACGCTGGTTCCTCGGGAACACGCGTCTATGTTTACAAGTGGAAGCATTCATCACAGGCCAAAAAGCATGCTTCCGCGGCCGAGACGCATCGCCTGCCGAGGTTGAAACTCAAGAGCAGCAAGAAGATCCATCCCGGTGTCTCCACCTTCGCCGAAGACGTCGACTCCGTCGGCCCCGACCATCTCGAGTCGCTCTTGAAAGTGGCCCTCAGCGAGGTGCCCGCGGCAAAAATCTCCGAGACGCCCGTTTTCCTCATGGCAACTGCGGGTGTCCGCTTCTTGCCAAAACCGCTGCAGACGGCGCTCCTCGAGAGCATTTGCAGCTACTTGCGGGCCAGGACCGAGTTTCATCTACCGGACTGCAAGTCGCACATCAAGGTCATATCGGGCGAAACGGAGGGGCTCTATGGTTGGATCGCAACCAACTACCTGCTCGGCGGGTTCGACCACCCCGAGGAACACTCTCATGGCAAGAGTCACCACACTTACGGCTTTCTTGACATGGGCGGAGCTTCGGCGCAGATTGCATTTGCGCCAAACACCACAGAGGCCAACAAGCACGCAAACGACTTGAAGCTAGTTCGGATACGGCGCTTGGATGGATCCTCGGAGGAGTACAAGGTGTTCACAGCTACTTGGCTTGGCTTCGGTGCCAATAAAGCCCGCACTCGATATGTCGAGAGCCTTCAGGACAGCTACGACAGTTCCGACAATATGCAGGAGATTCCGGATCCGTGCATGCCACGCGGCCTGCGTACAACGCTTGGCGGCGAGCCGGTGGACGACAGCAAGGGAGCTCACGAACAAGCTCTTGTTGGGACTGGAGCATTTGACGAGTGCCTCCGCAAAACGTTCCCACTCCTCCGGAAAGACGCGCCCTGCGACGATCACCCTTGCTTGCTCAACGGTCAGCACGTTCCGCTCATCGACTTCGACGTAAATCACTTTGTCGGCGTCTCCGAGTATTGGCACGCCACCCATGGCGTCTTTGGCAAAGAAAACACTGCGTATGACATCGCCGTGTACCAGCGCGCAGTCTTGGACTTTTGCAATCGTGACTGGGCTGCCATCGAAGCAGACTTGAAGAAGAAGAAGAAGCTGGAGCGGAAAACGCAAACAGCGCGCGAGGCCTGCTTCAAGGCCTCTTGGCTAATCAACGTGCTCCACGACGGGATAGGCATTCCCCGAGTCATCCTGGAAAGCACTTCCAGTACAGGCATCAATACAACCAAGGAAGCAGTGGGAAATGCCAAGAGCAAAGGTTACCTCGACCCCTTTCAACCTGTTGACAAAATCGAAGGTGTCGAGGTCAGCTGGACCTTGGGCAAAATGGTACTATATGCTGCCGGGCAGATTCATCCCAACGAATCATCCTCTTTACCAGTAGGGTTTGGGAGCAACGTGGGGTCGGGCATACCGCCCGATTTCGAGCACGCTGGCTCCATACCTCTGCTGTCGCTCAGTCCCAACGACACCGACGATGATGGGCCTGTCGCGGCGCCGAGCAAATCCACATCAGGCCTCTTGGCGCTAATACTGCTACTTCTCCTGGCTGCCTTCTTACTCAGGAAACCGGAATGGCGAAGACGGCTGTCGGCCATGATGCGTCGACCACGACGTTCCGGCGCCGGGCGCAAGCCTGTCAGGGGAGTCCCTTCCTTCGTAAACAAGCTCTTGAGTCGCGGTTCGACAGCATACGAACGCATCGTGGAAGAGGCAGACGTGGCTGACCTGGAATTGGGGGACGTGGACTCGGATGATCACGACTATTCGGACGGCAGCGAAGGCTCAAGAGTTGGCTCCCGGCCCGTCGCACAAACCCCCAAGGTCAACTTTGACCGATCCGAGGATCTTCAGCCATCATCGGAAATGGACAGAAACGGACTTGTTATCCGCACCGAGAGCCGTGAGAGGCTCGCACCCACGCTCCAGATGCTCAACGCGGGCCGGCGCAGTAGGGGCGGCAGCCCGACCCGGTTGAAGAGCCCCCTGATGACGCCGCGTGAGGATTTGTGATGGCAGCAGTCCGTCACGCATGCGAGATATGACGTGGAATAGTAGGCCGGGCATGTCAGGTCATATTCGTACTTTTTCCTCGTGCTTGAATTGCTTGTCTCGGTAAGGCAATTGTGTTACGGTGTTGTGGCATGAGCGGATGCCATTTCGTGGAAGCTACGAAGTAGTAGTAGTTCAATTGAGAAAGAAACCGAAAGTGACGAAGACACTCAGTCCCCCAACGGGTAAATAAACCCGAGGCTAATCTTCTCTCCCCTTCCAGCGATGCCGCTTAATAAGCCAAGAGGTTGATGAAGTTGTAGAAATATGCCAGGCAGTCAGGACGACTGGCGGAGGCTGCTTTCAGTCTGACTGCTTCTCGAGGAAGCTCGGGTCGGAACGGACGCGAGACTCAAACCTGCGCCACCAATCCTCAAAGGCTTTGAGAGGCACAACTTGGACGCCGCCAGGACCGGCCGAACCACTGAAGCTGGCGAGAAAGTTGAAGGCATTCTGGATGATGCGCTGGGCGAGCACAACGGTCGTTGGGTGAGATGGCGAAGCCTGGTTGGCGACTGCCTTGTTGTCGTCAAGCTCCTGCAGGCGTTTGCTAACCGAGTCGGCCGGCTCGACGGAGATGCCAATGACAAGTCCGCCCGCGCCGGCGTCGAGTCTGGCACCGATTTTGAATATGGCGCTCTCCTTGCCTGGGCCGATGCCGCCGAGGAACCGGAACGGAGGGTTTTCCCCGCGGCGGGCTGCAGCATCGGCCTCGTTGGCCGTGGTGAGGTAGATGGCGGCGGCGGTGGCGTCGGGCAAGGCGACGTTTGGGAGGAGAAAGGCGACGACGTGGGAAAAGTGCCTGGCGACGGGCAAGGCATAGAGGAACGAGGCCTGGCCGGGCGTCGCAGTCGGCTCCGTGATGAGCGGCTGGCCGGCCGGGACGATGCCGAAGAGGGGAATGGGACCGGACATTGCAGCGCCCGCCTTGGTTTGCAGTGGTTATTCGTACCCCTCTCCGACTCGCCTCCCCTTTTCTTTGCTCACTGGACTTTGATATGCGAGGTTGGGATGTGGTGATCCGAGTGCCCACCGTGCCGGAACCCGGCTAGGTTTAGAGCGGCACGTGACCAAATTTTGGCAGGACCTGGGTGTGTAATAAATCAATAAATCAAACATATTGTGAGGAGAAATTCCACAAGAAAAGACAAACATGAAAGATATCATCACATACGCAGGAAGGGGTTTCCTTTTGGAAAGGTCCTCGTGTTTACGCGGTTCTACGAATACATGCCCCAGGATAAGCTCCCGGGTACTTCGTAGGGGGGTTTGTGTTCGTACCGCCAGGTGCGGATACGTCATCCATCCACCCACACCCTAACAAGCTTCCCGAGACTCACTAGCTCCGGCAATTCAGACTCAATACCCGTTCTAGCAGAGGCGCAAGATCGAGAATTTTCCTCCCACGCCATCTGACGAGAGCCAGCGAGCATGGCCGACGCCATGGCCCAGACGTCTCCCGCCCTCCACGCGCCGTCGGACAAGGAGCGAAAGTACGATCGCCAGTTGAGGCTCTGGGCAGCCTCGGGCCAGGCTGCCTTGGAGTCCGCAAACATCCTCCTCGTCAATTCTGGCAGAGGCACGGTTGGCGTCGAGACGCTCAAGAACCTCGTCCTTCCTGGTTCGTTTACTGCACCGGCGACGAGTCCCGTCCTGGCCCGGCAACTAAGCTCCGCATCTAGGCATCGGCCGCTTCACCATAGCCGATGAGGCAATAGTTGGAGACGACGACCTCGGTGTCAACTTCTTCCTCGACGAGTCTTGTCGGGGCAAGTCGCGTGCACAGTGCTGCGCAGATCTTTTGCTGGAGCTCAACCCAGAAGTCAGCGGCGACTGGTATCCCAGATGCAATGTGGGTTCCCCCGACTGCTACTCAGCTCAGCACGCCCAATGCCAAGCGTACGTCGAAACTGACCGGGACTTGCCAGGCTCATCTGGATCTGCGGGACCTGCTTCAGTCGAATGCATTCACAATCATCCTGTATGCGCTGCCTTTGAAGGCGGACCATGTCGACCTCATCACGGCGTACGCTCGAGAGCATCACATCCCGCTGATTGCCGTCCACTCCGTGGGGTTCTACTCATACTTCAGCACTCGCTTACCTGGCACGTTCCCCGTCGTCGACACACATCCCGAGGAGGCTGCCAGCACTGATCTACGACTCGTCAGCCCTTGGCCAGACCTGGCCGCCTTTGCGAGAAACATGACCAGGAATATCGACAGCCTCGACGACCATGATCACGGCCACTTGCCGCTGGTTGTCATCCTGCTCCACTACTTGTTTGTATGGAGACAGAGTCATGGCGATGCCAACCCCACCTCGTACAAAGACAAAGCTGCATTCCGTGGGCTAATTGCGAGAGCCATGCGGAAAAACAACGCCGAGGGAGGCGAGGAGAACTTCGAGGAGGCTATTGCCGCCGTCATGAAACTCATTACCGTGCATCCTTTGCCAAGCTCACTACGGCAAGTATTCGACCATCGAGACCTGTTCGAGGTAAGCTTGTGCGCAGTCGTGGTCATGGGTCAGAAACAGCAAGCTGACTGTTTCTCGTCAGGACCAGTGCCGGTCTAGTTTCTGGATCATCGCCCAGGCTGTCAAGCAATTTTACGACAAACACCAAGAGTTGCCTTTGGCAGGCGTGATCCCGGACATGAAGGCCAAGTCGGACGTCTATGTCAAGCTCCAGTCCCTGTACAAGGAAAAGGCTCACCGAGATGCTCTCGAAGTATTCGCGGCGGTGCGCGCGATGACGGGTGGAGATCAAGTTGAACTTGCCGAGGTGGAGCTCTTTTGCAAGAACGCGAGGTTTATCAAGCTTCTTAACGCAGTCGATGGCGATGGGCCTAGCCTGGAGCAGGTGATTGGTAAGCTACGAGCTCAAACAACGATGTGTTGTTTCCCGTCGAGGACTGCCACTGACTTCAAGACGTCAACAGAAGGCGAGCTTGCCAACGACGAAGCCGCGGCCATTCCCGGTGTCGAAGGGCCACGGTCCCTGATACCCGTCTACATGGCCCTGACTGCCACATCAAACGTTGCGACAGCCACGGCGGAGGATATTGTTGCTTCCATTTCCCAACGAGCCCCAGCGCTTGCGAAGAACGACAGGGTTGCGCGGGTGGCCGAGGAGGTGTCGAGAGCTGCCGGCGGGGAGTTGCACAATATCTCAGCGATGACGGGGGGCATGGTGGCACAGGAAATGATCAAGGTCATCACTAGACAATACATACCCATCGAAAACACATGTATATTGGATGGTATAGAAAGTCGGTGCCAGGTTCTCCGTCTATGAGAAACCGGGGGGCGGGGTGCCAAAGTAGCACGGAAACTTGGAGAGTTTCTCAAGAAGCATGTTTCTTGGCAGAGGAGAGAAGGAGTGAGAACCTTTCTCGCGCCATTCACTGCCTTGCGACATTTGTCATTTCTTGCTTGGGTACCTGATGTACCTGATGTAGCCGATAGTGATGCGTACACATTACCTACGAATACACATGCAAGGCATAGGCATGCAAGTGGCAAGTGGCGTGCGATACTGCCAGTACCCGTACAAGGGCAACTCGACCTCGTACGCGGCTCGGTTAGCTGCTTGTTTGCTGGCGGCGGTGTTTCTGCCAGCCAATAAACTCCTGGTTGGCGAGCGAGATTATCATGTAGTATGGGTAAAGAAGTCCCACGGCCATTTGCCAAGATTGTACGGACGGACATCGGGGCTCATGCGCAAAGGACCCAAGGGGGATGATGGATGGAGTCCGTACTTCGTAGGCACTACTACAAGGATATGCGTGCATGAGGTAGTTTTTCGCAGGCCGGTTTATTGAAGCGGCGGCTCGACCTACCGACGGCCCCCTCTGCTCGTCATGAACCCCAAATAATCTTCCAAACCTCCCGCTGCCTTGTTGGCCTTTGCCCATAGTATGTACATACTTGTGGCAGGTCGAATGGCAACTCCTGAACCTGCTACTACCACCAACAGACTTTTTTGTACCCTAGCCCTCGAGGTTGCATGTGGTTGGCTCCGGCCTGTCGTGTCCTGCCGCTGACCCCCCGTTACCATGCAGTGCTTCGCCTGGCTGCCGTGGGATTCATTCGCCAAAGTTGCTTGCAAACAGTCATCGTCCTGGAAGGGAGTAAAGCAAGTGCTCGTCCGGCTCATGGGGATGCCGGAGTCTTGGGCAAGAATACTGCACGGATGCGAGGAACCTTGGACTGTCAGGCATGGGCCTCTGCATCTCCCCTTACTTCCTCGTCTAGCCGGCTGACCCCCTTTTGTGCGTCCGAGCCGGGCCACATGCCACACCCAGACGGCCGGCCACGACAATGGCGCTCTCCTCATCGATGGCTTGCTTCTTGCTTGCATCCTCATCCGCCCGCCTATCCACCAATTGAACGGCGCTTGTTCAAGTACTGTACAGCAGCAGCATGGCATATAAGGTTGGGTGCAGGCAGCAGGCAGCACTAAGCACACACGTGCATGTATTAATGCCAGCCTCGCGCCTTCCACTTGTCTTTATGCTGTCATCTTGCTTCATCATCGCCGCCCAAGTCGAGGCCCCCGTCTATCCACCTAGTCAAGGGCGACACAGGCTGCAACCAATCCCGATACTGTCCACGAGAAGACGGAGATAGGCTCTTCACACGGGGAAGCATTTCCATCCAGGTGAGGGACCCCCCGTTCAAACGCCTTGCCAGTGTCAACGACCACTGCCCTTCCTAGCTCGGCTGATGCCAAGTGACTGAAGATTCAAGCAGCCTAGGTTGTTCTTTCCTCACCTTCCAAGGTGGGCGAGATAGGTACCAACCTGGGAACAAGCCAGGCCCAGAGGCAGGAAGGTGGGCTCAGCAGGCGAAGGAAGCCAAGGCCACTGAAGCAGGCAGCACCGGCACTAGCACCTTTGTTTCCCTCCAGACGACTCGCTCACCCGAGTACCGGGAAGCCGTTCGTGAGGGTGGTGTGGAGAGAGGTATCCTACTTTGGGCCAGCGAGGTGAGGCCAGGCGAGGCGGCCTCTTGTCCTTTCGCCCGCTCCTCCGGGCTCGGCGGGACAGATGCAGCCCTGCCGCGGTGAAAGACGACGAGACGAGACGACACCGCCGATCCTGAGCCACCTACTCACAACGAGGTCAAGACTCTTCTGCCTGCGGCCATCGCTCTTCACAGACACTGACAGTCACTTGGGTTCACGCACGGCTCCGCTGCCCGACGTCCGTTTGCCCTTCCCTTGCTCGCCCGTCCAACCTTCAAGGGCTACGCTTTCGCCCCAGTCAAATCCTGCT
Organism: Ophiocordyceps sinensis; assembly: GCA_012934285.1. Taxonomy (NCBI): domain Eukaryota; kingdom Fungi; phylum Ascomycota; class Sordariomycetes; order Hypocreales; family Ophiocordycipitaceae; genus Ophiocordyceps; species Ophiocordyceps sinensis. The sequence goes on along the minus strand of JAAVMX010000006.1, from coordinate 3,290,874 downwards.
TCGCCTCGCCTCCTTCATCTCCACCTTCACCTTCACCTTCACGTTTCGCCTCTGCACTGTCCTGCACTGCCCGTCTTGGTCCCGTCTTGGACCACGTCGTCTTCGGCCTCGCCTTTCCCTCGAAATTCGCGCCCTGCGCCCCCCTGTCTTCCACGACCGATCAGAACTGCAAGAGCCGCCTCCACGTCGCGGCAGTACGGCATCAACCGCAGTGAGACTGCCCTGCCCGCCTGCATTCGTCGTTGCCTTGGTCGTGGGCGGCCGTACACAAGACGCTCCCCCTCTCTCACCTCACGATCCGAAGCCCGCTTGGCAGTGAACGGTCCAGCATGGAAAAGTCGGGGGCACAGAGCACTCGACCGGAAGGCAACACGCCCCCTGATTCTGACAGCTCCCCACGCCCGGTCATGAAAGGGCCTGCGATACCACTCTGGCGCTTCTGGCTGCTCAGTGTCGGGTAAGCTACTTTCGACATTCCCTTTGCAAAGACAGGCTGACCGTGTTCCTCGTGCCTTAACGATGGCATAAACAGAGTCTGTCTCGGCCTGTTTTTGTCCATGATTGACTCCACCATTGTCGCGACCAGTCTCTACTCAATCGGGGCCGAGTTCGACACCGTGGATTCTGTCAATTGGGTTGCCTTGGCTTACACGCTGGCATATCTCGGTTGTGCCGTCACCTTTGCCAGCTTCTCGGATGTCATTGGGAGGCGCAACGCTTTCGTCGTCGCCTATGTCATCTTCTTTTGCTTTTCTCTCGCATGCGGCTTTGCCCAGAACTTGCCTCAGCTGATCGCTTTCCGCGCCTTTCAGGGGATCGGCGGTTCTGGTCTGCCCTCGCCTCACTTCCCCAAGCAGGTGGTTGTGGTGCCCCATCGCTGATGCCCGTGGATAACAGGACTATACTCGCTCACAATGATAATATTGCCCGAGGTCTGCCCCCATCAACTTCGACAATACATTGGGAGCATCATAGGCATAGTCATTGCCGGTTCCGGGGCCCTGGGACCAGTCTTGGGGGGGCTCCTGACGCACTATGGAAGGTGGCGATGGGTATTCTGGGTCAAGCATGTCCCCCCCAAGACTGTGCCCTGATCCGAGACTAACCGAGCCAGTGGACCCATTGGATTCGTCTCCCTGACCATTTTCCTGAGCACGTGGCCCAAGGCAGATCAACTGCCCACGATTCAACGCCATTCCGGTAAAGACTTTGACTACGCCGGCTCTGTCCTAGTCATTGCAGCCTCGGTCCTGGTGGTATACGCCTTTCAGATCGCTGGAGAGGTAACAGAGAGTGTCTGGGGCAATGCCGTGTTCATTGCGCCTTTCGTGGCCGGCGTCGTGGGATGGATTGCGTTGCTCACCTGGGAGCACGTGGTCGAGACTCGACTTGACCACCGATTTGCCCCTGCATTTCCCATTAGCCTCTTTCGAAACAGAGCATACGCGGCTGGTGCAGCGTCGACGCTGTTCCTAGGATACCCCTATCTGCTCCTCATATACTTATTCCCTCTCAGGGCACAGGTAGTGAGCGGGAAGAGCGCCCTTGGTGCGGGAATCATGCTATTGCCCATGCTGGGTACATCGGCCTTGGGAAGCGCGATCAGCGGCAAGATCAACAGCAAGAAAAACGTTCTCTGGGAGACGTTGCTTGTTGGAGCATGTCTCATGACTCTTGGCTCGGGGCTTTTGACAACCGTTTCTGGAGCCAAGGACGACTCAAAGGCGCTGGGATTCCTGGCATTTTCAGGGCTCGGATTTGGGCTCTCGACTGCAGCGGCGACCATACTCGTCACCGTGGAGGCCCCTCCCCGCCAACAAGGTATGACTGCTCTGCTCTAGCGAGGTAGCCATAAGTACTGACGCCATCTACAGCCGTTGCCCAGGGAATATTGGCGCAGCTACGAGTTTTGGGGGGCAGCCTGGGAATATCGACCTCGACAATATTCGTACACGCGGAGGCCAAGAGATATTTTGCTGGCATCCTTACCGAGCGGGAAAGAGCCACGCTGGGAAGAGATGGGTATACCCTGTCGAGTGAGCAGTGGGAGGCGATTCATCTTGCTTACTCGGAGTCCTTTCGAAAAGGAATGGTTGCCGCGGCCGCAGTCTCCGGGGCTGCCGTTCTCTTGACGTTGGGCGGCTATCAACGTCGCCGGGGAGGCTTCGAGGATCAACGACAAGCCCCTATGGAGGTAGACGGGTCTAACGAGACGTCGGGGGCGAGCACGAGGGGGCGTGACGTTGCTCGGATCGCGTAATGCCGGCAAACGCAGGTGATTTATAGAATGTTCGAGCACGCCGGTCTTGTCCACATTTTGCAGGCAGCGTCAAGGACGAATGCCAGGATTGTTGACGGTTGAGGGATGGGTGGCGCTTTTTGCTTTCTGAAAGATTACATGTGATGGTCATGGCCATGAGAATCTGCGGGTGGGCAGCCGCGGGTACCATGGAGCAGGATACATACCTGGCCTCGAGCTAGAGGCTAGACGGCTCACAAGGACGCGACACGATTTTGAAGCCGGATAGTACGCCATGCCAGATGGGATGTGTCGATCAGTTTTCCAACGGCCTCTTTGACACGACTGCGCCATCAATTGAAGTCCTGCACGTGTCTGTACAGTGTAGAGCAATCCACCCGTGTATCCCTCATGTCCAAAAGGGCCCCGTGATGAATGAGGCCGTTGATCCCAGCGAGGCCTACACTTTCGCGGCGTTCACATGGTTGTTTGGCGACTGAGACGGAGACGTGTCGACAAGAGCCCATGACGATTCTGCTCAAGCATCGTGCACGGCGGGCTTTTACGGCCAAGTCGCTTTCGGGTTGAAGTGTCCGACTCCGACAGCCATCATTTTCGGGTTGTAGATGGCCCTATTCCCGGGCTCGATCTAATCCCAGTCTACTATGTACGCAAGCAACGGTGGATCTGCTCGACGGTTACCAACAAATTCCCGCGGCCCCGTTAGCCATACAGCCTAATATCACACTCTGCCCTTAACGCCTTAGTCCCCGTTTTTAGGTATTTTTGCGTATTCTTATTTTATAGCGAAGGTGATTAGCGGAGTACTTAGGTTCGTATAGTAAGAAAGCAGGAAGGGTTATATACGTTAATAGTTAGTTTAGTCTTACGGCCTATTTCTATACGCGTGCTAATACGACTAGGATTATTTCTATTAGTGCTAACCCGCGATTTTAATTAGCTACGGCTACGAACAACTTTTTAATAGAATCTATATATATGCGATATAAGCCGTATATACCTGTCTATTGCCGTATTCCCTATTTCCCTATTATACTATATAACCTTTACGTATTTTACCGTCGTTCCCTTTACCGTCGCCTTTATAGTCGCAATCGTAATGCCTAACTATTCTTCGCCTAGTTATTATTGCTCTAGTTATCGCGGGTATCTACCTATTGCAAGCTTTTATATAAGACGTAATAGCGCTCTATATTCCACCTATATCCGTTATATAACCACGCGCCGGAGGCAGCTACTATAGGAAATCTTAGGTAACGCACGCGTTACTTAATCGCGTTAGGCTCTTTAGCCTCGCGCTATACTATAGCCTCGCCGACGCCGTATAGTAGTATAGCAGCCTACGGGTATACTCTAGCTCCTACTCCTACCCGTTCTACTACCCTCCTTTCTAGCTTAGTTACTACTAGATTCTCCGATATTAGTCCCGTATGCCGATCTTAAGCTACGGAATATAGTATATACGTTTTACGGCGCGTTTTATTAGGCAGCTAAGCGGCTGTCTATAAGTCTTATCTCCTATTATATAATAACACTACGTATATACTAATTCGTTAGTCTTTTACACTTACGGACCCTAAGTTTAAGAGCTATTATAACTAAAGGGACGTCGATCTCCTACTATTTAAGGATATCTTATACTTCTTATAGGACCTCCTCTTCTTAATCTATCCGTAGGGATCTACTTTCCGGAAGAATCTCCGCCGTTATAATAATATATTTGCCTTAACGTCTATTAAGACTATACTAATAACCCGTAGCGTTACTACTAAAGGCCTAATAGACTTTTAGATCTACGGCATACTTTATTATACGATTAGGCTGTTTAAGGCCGCTCTTAGTTACGGCCCTTAGTACGTATAGCTTTATTTCTATAACCCTACTTATATATCCGAAATTAGGTCGATCTTTAACTAGGACTTAGACAACCGGTTCTTAATAGAGTTTACGGAATACCTCTATAAGATAAATCCGTTTATCTTTATCTACCTTACCGCCTGTTACGGGATCTGCCTAGACATCTATTCTAGGCAGAACACCCCTATAAGCACGCTATATACAACTAGTAATACTACTTATTTATTCTATCGTAGAAGACATTTAGAATCCTACCGTAGAAGACATTTAGAATTCTACCGTAGAAGACGTTTAGAATTCCACCCTAGAAGATATTTGGAATTCCACCGTAGAAGACATTTGGAATTCCACCGTAGAAGACATTAGAATTCTACCGTAGAAGACATTAGAATTCCACCGTAGAAGACATTAGAATTCCACCGTAGAAGACATTGGAATTCTACCGTAGAAGACATTAGAATTCCACTGTAAAAGACATTAGAATTCCGCCGTAAAAGATATTAGAATTCCGCCGTAGAAGATATTAGAATTCCACTGTATAAGGACTATAGTATTTAGACGATAGGTTCCCCGGACTAGGAAAAGGGGACAAGCTTTTTATAATTAGGTATTTACCTATATTATTTAGTTTTACCTTATGCTTATTCCTATAAACGACCGGTATCTAGTCCGTGTCTGCCCCCGTAGAGATCCTATTTCTATTGCATAAGGACATGCATATTACCGCCTATAAGCGTTTCCGGGCTAGCGAGGGAGCCGTAAGGGTAATGCTTAGCCTATAGCTACGTTTAATCTTAGAAAGCGGTATAGATAGGCGCTGCGAGAATTTACCTACCGTAGACGAGGTTATAGTCCTTATTCTAGACGAATACGCCGAACCCGGTTTCCGCGACGTCGTGCTAATAAAGCGGGACTAGAATAGTTATAAACGGGTATTCTATACGGTATACCTTTACTATATATTATATCTCCTACTCGCCTACCCGTTGCTCCTACCCTATAGAGATCCTAGTTTTTACTAAGGTTTATAGTTATAAGACTTACGCGACTAAGGCCGTACTAATAGTCGTTTAAGGTAGCGGGCTTATTGCCGGTATATCCTTTACCCTCGCCGCGAGTAGTTTATAGTCCCGTTTGCTTTTAGTCGCCTTTTTTAATAATTTCTAGTCGACCTTTAGGCCGCTAGAGACTAAATTAAGCTAAACTAGCTAGCGAACTATTAAGCTAACCTCCGAGCGGACCTATATAACGGCATTTAAGACTAGCTTTCTATTAAGGACGGAGACGCCGTAGATATAAGCTAATAGGTTATACTACCCGCGATATATATCGGAGGGGACTGTTTTATCGCCTAATGCTATTAGGATTCTATAGCGATTATATAGGCACTTAGACCTCTAACCTTTTTTATTATAGTTATAGTAAATCTAAACTAGGTCGAGATTAAGAGGGAGCTTTAGGCTAGCTAGACTATATTAGACCGCCTTAATATTATCGGGCGCGTGTTTAATAGTAAGTGCTAGGCTATAAACGTAGAGTTACGAAATAGTCTATTTAGCACCTTTACTAGTATTATCTAGACTATCGAGTACTAAAAATAGGGCCTCCCCTATAGGTATATCCTTCTCTTCCTTACGGCGGCAACGGTTAGACTTTATAAAATACTAGCAAACATCGATAGAGTTATTCGGGCAGAGATTCCTACGCTAGAAGAGGACCCTATAGGCACCTTACGCGGGATTATTACGTCCTAATTAACCTATAGTCCCTACGGGGATAATAACCTACGATTACTATATATATAAGCCTAAGGAAACAGTCCCCCGTAGTGCTTAAAGCGATTCCTAAAGCCGTTTATAGCGGAAATAATCGTCCTAGAAGATAGGTACCCTATTTATAGGCGTAGGGATATAGGATAGTTTATAGTCCGCCGCGCAAACGGCCGGGAAGTCTAGCTTAATAACCGATATATTATGCTATATAGCCTATACCTATATTTAAGGTATAATACGTATATTAACGTCGAGATCTACGCGACGGTTAAGGCGATTAAATATATCTATAAGTATATTTACAAAGGGCTAGATAGAACTACTTTATAGGTCGGCAATATAGTACTAAACAACGAGATAGAGATATATAGGCAGGGTCGTTACGTCTCTTTAGCTAAAGCGGTTATATAGCTCTTTAAGTTTCCGGTCTATAAGGAATACCCCCCGGTTATCTATCTACCTATATATCTCGAGGGCGAGTAGGCAATATATTTCCTAGACGACGCATCTATAAAAGAGGTTTAGAATATCGCCGAGCGCTGTAAAATAGAACTTATAGCCTTCTTCGATTATAACTAAGTAAATAAATACGGCCGTGGGATCCTATATCCCGACTTCCCCGCTGCCTTTGTTTTTAAGAAGGACTAGAGCCTATTTAGGTAGTAGCCTTAATAAAGAGGACGCTCTTTTAGCCGTATAGCCTTTATTCCCCCTACTACTAGGGAGAAATACTACCTACGGCTCTTTCTTATAACCGTGCCTAGCTTTTAGTTATTTAAGCATACACGTACCTTTAAGGGCTAGGTACACCCTACCTTCCGTACAGCCTGTTTAGCTAGAGGCCTCTTAGAAGATAATACCCGCTGGTCGTCTTGCTTTAGAGAGGCCTCGGTCTAGAAAATAGGGTTTATATTGCGCAGGCTCTTTGTTATATATTTATAGACTAGGGATATCTCTAACCCGGCTGCTTTATAGCGCGAATTCGCGGAGCAGCTATGCGATAACCTCTCGCACTAGTTATGCCGCCGCGACCTCGCCTTTCTATAGGATCTCTAATCCCTGTATCTCGACTACGGCCTATTTCTTATTAACTAGCTTCTATTAAAAGCCGATAAGTCTTTATAGGATTTCGGCCTTCCCCCTTTCTAGCACTAGTAGGACGACTTAGAGTCTAATCCTCTCTTTCGTTATAAGCATTCTTATAACTTAGTCGAGCAATAGTTAACCTACGAGGATGCCTACCGTGTGTTTAATAACGGGCAGCGCCGTTTTTTTAATAAGTGTGTCTCTACTATCGATAATACTCCGGCTTCCGCTTCCTTCTTCCTATAAGGGCTAGGCGGCACCGGGAAGACCTTTTTATACCGTAGACTTATAGCCTATTACCGAGCTTAAGGTAAGATTATTCTTTGCGTTGCTTTATCCGGCATCGCTGCACTATTGCTTCCCGGTGGCCGTATAGCCTACTCCTATTTTAAGATACCGATATAGATTAACTCGACTTTAATATACAATATACGGCGAAATTTATAGAGGGGTAAGCTCTTATAGTAGACTTCTCTTATTATTTAGGACGAGGTCTTTATATAGCATAAGTACTGCTTCGAGGCTATAAACCGCACCCTCTAGGACTTACGCTTAAATAATCTCCCGTTTAGTAGTATACCTACCGTCTTTAGTAAGGACTTTATATAGATCCTTCCCGTAGTCTAAAACGGTTCTTAAGCCTAGATTGTTTCGGCATACTTATAACGCTCCTATCTTTAGCTAGGCTTAAAGGTCTATTACCTTACGGAGAATATGCGGGTCTAAGGTGCTACGCCGGAAAATCGCGAGTTTATTTAGTAGCTAGGCAAATTACCTTATAGGGTAGACTTAAACGGGCTAGTTATACCGTTGCCTTCTATCTATAAGGACGTCTCCCTACCGGATTTCTTTTTAAGGGTCTATCCGGATACTCTCTTACGTAAAGCCCCTTTCAAGCCTATACTTCTCGCGGACCGTTGTATTCTTATAATAATAAATAAGAATATTACGGTCCTAAATAGTAAGGTCTTAGCCTATTTTCTAGGCTCGGTCTATCTATCTCTTACGAGTACTACGGCTAAAAATAGGGCTAATGACCCCGATAGCGCTACGTATATGCTTTCCCCTAAGTTTATTTCCTCCCTCTAATTTCCCTCTATCCCTCTTACCCGGCTTAAACTTAAGATAGGATGCCTTATTATTCTACTCCGTAACTTAGATCCTAAGCAAGGTCTTTATAATAGCACCCGTCTATCTATTATCCGGTTTACTAAGTATATTTTAGATATCTAGATTCTATTAGGGGATTTTATTGGCTAGAGACGCTTAATCCCTCGCATTAAGCTCTCTACTAACGAGGATAAATTTGCTTTTCTTATTATATATTTATAGTTTCCTATCCGTCTCTGCTTTAGCATAACTATTAATAAGTTATAAGGCTAGTCTTTTAAAGCTATAAGCGTCGATTTATAGGACTTTGTTTTTACATACGGCTAGTTTTACGTTATAATGTCTCGGGTTATAAGTGTTTCTTCCTTATTCTTACTGCTTAATAAAGGGAACTAAAGCACCGTTCTTAATATTATTTATCTAAAGGTTTTACTTAGGCAAGCATAAAGGCAGTCTTTGTTTCTACGGCTTTAGATACCCTAAAACTCCTATATTTCCTTTCTCCTTAAACTCCTATATATAATAAATAAATAAAAAAACACCCTATACCCTATACCCTATACCCTACTCTTTATTATTATCGGCTATTAATAGTGCTTACCCGACCGTAAGGAAAACCTTACCTTAGCGGCGACGCTTAGCGGCTAACACCCCGTTAGGGATTAAAAGCGTAAAATAGCCGGCCTTAGTGCTAGAAGGACCTAGCGTGCGAATAGGCTTTATGCGAATAGGCTTTGCCGGACTCTTTGCCGGACTATTTAGCCCCCTTAATTAAACCTTAATGCGCCCTTTTTTCGGTGTGCTCTCCGCGGCCTTATCCGCCTATCTCTTTCTCTTAGGAGTAGCTATAGCAGTCTACGTATTGTGCGTAATATCCGGGGCGGGTTAGACAACTTAGTTATAGTCTAAATAAATTAGTAATAGACCGGAAGATTAATAGATTAATTATTAACTTACGGAAAGAGCACTTTACCCCCTTAAAGTTATAATAGCAATTCCTATATACTCCTTTTCTAATGTTTACGTAGGCGAAACAACCGGCAAATAGCCTAAGGCCCGCGTTATAGCTACTATATTAAGCCGACTCTACGCCCGTAATCTAGATTAAGGCCGCCTCGAAGTTTCCCGGCCGGTTAAGCTTAAGCTCTTTGCCTAAGCGTATTATTATAACCCGTATCTCTAGTAGCTCTAGCATTTGCGCTATATTTTTCGTAGTCTTCCCTATATATACGCCTATAAGGGCTTTACGGGTTAATATATAGGTCGCCGTCGCCGTCGCTATCGTAGTTATATTTATATCGCGCTTTAAGCCCCCTCCCGCGCTAATCGACCCCTTTAAGCTACTAGCGATCGATAGTAGTATATTCCTATTAGTAAAAACATATATTAGTAGGTATACTTAATTAACGGGCTATAATCCTTATTTAAACGTTACGTAGTATATTATAATTATAATATTATATTATAAAACGTATAGTAATAGTATTTCTATAGAGAGAAAGAAAAGGAAGCTTCGCGATAATAATAATATTATAGTAGCTGTTAGTAGGTGTCTTTAAATGCAAATGCAAATATAGGTCTAGTAGTTTTATTGGAATTATTAATACCTATCTAGCTAAGGGCTATACTACCTTCTTTATAGATAAGACGAGAGAAGGGTCGGAGCTACCCTCCGGGAAGCTTCGGTAGCTAAGAATAGAAAGAGATCCGTAAACAGAATGTAAAGACGGATGCGTTAGTTAAGGAAGACCTTCCGCAGACGGATGCGTCTATCGGGACGACCGTAGAAGTCTATAGAAGGAAGTGGAATTCTATCTATAGAATTTACCTTAGAAGGGAAGTCCTTCTACCGTAGAATTCTATCTATAGAATTTACCTTAGAAGGGAAGTCCTTCTACCGTAGAATTCTATTAGAATTCCATCTATAATTCCTATACTAGTAACTTTTTCTTTATGCCGTTTATAAGAACCTCTCTTATTTTCCCTTAAACATTACCTTTCTTTAAAAGGAAATAAAAATGCATAATAAAATCGATTGTTTGTTATATTAGAACAGTTCGTTATAATATTATATAGTGTTATAACTATATAACCGTTAAAAGAAAGAATGTATTAGAAGGGTTATAGGCGAATTATAAACCCTTCTATTCTAATAGTTAATTTATTTATATCGACGAAACGTTTAAGGGCTTAGTTTAGTAATGCTTTCGTTATTATATTAGCTAGGTTATCGGCTTTATTAATCTATCGGACCTTTATAATCTTACGGCGTTTATATAACTATCGTAAAGCTATAATATCGATTATTAATCTTTTCTCCTTTATAGTACCTAGTTTAATAAGGCATTTATATAAGGAGTGTAAATCGGTATAGATAATTAATAGAACCGGAGGAAGACTAAGACAATCCGTGATTATCTTAAGGGTTATCGTAAGAGAGATCCTAATATCGAATCCGTTTACTATACTATAGATTTCCGATATAAGGACGCTTCGGGTAACTCGTTTATATTTCGTAGAGTTCTAGTAGATAATATTGCCTTTAATCGAAAATTGCTTATCTATTCGGTCGGTCTCGTAAACTAGAGTAATAACGAATCTAAGCTATAAAGATAAGTCTTTATTATTTACAAACGATCTATCGGTAAAGACTAAGAGCTTAGCCGATGCGAGGTTAATTAGAAGATATATTAGTCTACGTTATTAATTGTCTAGTTGCTACTATAGTCTTTTATTTAGGATTATATAGTCTTTTTATTCTAGGTTCTAGACTTAAGCAGTAATAGAGATATTAAACGATGCTTCTAGTTAATAGATAGATACAACGTATATACTATAAGCTCGTTGCTCTATATACCTTTACGCGCGGTTAATAGCCTATGGTTTTACGGTTTTAATCTTAGCTACTTAACCCTTCTATTATAGTAGTAAACTTCTATCGTATTATAGGGTTAATTTCGCGCCGTTAAAGTCTATAGATTGTCTAGCAGTTATTAGAGTTTTCGGTTTTACTCTAAATTATGCTTTCTAAAGCTTTTTTTCTTCGTAGTCCGAAAAACTTTAAGTCCCGAGCATTAACGTATCGTCTATCTATATGCCGATAATTCTAAAAGGTATAGGAGGGCTATAGTTAGAAATAAGCGAGTATACGTTGTATATTAAATAAGCTATATTAAGCTCTTAGTTATAGTAACTATAGTATATATTTAACTAGTATAGTCCGGATTCCGCGATGCTATATAATAGTCTAATTATACGGATAATTATGCCTTCCGGATACTTCTTTACTAGTTTAGCAGGCAGAGCTATTAGGATTGTTCGAGATAACTCTATAGTAGCCTAAGGATATGCTTAGGTAATGTCTTATAAAGACAATATCATTCCGTATTCTTTAAGCATTCCGGCTGCAATTGCTATAATTAAACGTTAACTAACTCGCTAGATTATTAGCGACTATGTAAGTATAGATATCTTCTTAATATTACTATATCCTTAGATTACTAGTCTCGACTTTTCGTATAGTTTAGTATTACGTCCTTTAACCTCTCTAACTATCCGAGAACGGAAGATTCGATATCCTCTATATTTTTCTTCGTTATATTATTCGAAACTAAACACACTACGAATAACTAGGTCGTTAATCTCTTTTATATTAGATTCTTCGAATAGGTTACCGGGTATTATAATTGCGCTATCGGCACGAAGTTTAAGTATAAGATCGTATGCATTAACCTCTTTCTTAGCTAAGAACTGCTAATTCTTTAGTTTATTTTTCGCACTAGGTAAGCGACTACGTTTTCGGGGCATGCGAGGAGGTTCTTACATAGTTTTATATTCTTCTATTAGTTTATTATCTTAAGAATTATATTCCGGTATATCTGCTAGGAGTTCTTCTAATAGTAGTACCGATTTTTCGTCTCGGAAGTATAATTGCATATATATTAATCTAAATACTTATAGTCTATTAATAGTGTTAATTATTATATTATGGCCTTTAATTGCTGCGATTTTAAATAGACCTTACTAGCCGTTCTTTTCTCTCTAGACATAGACTTTACTTTGTAGTAGAAGATTAAGAATCTCCTTTATTAATAGTCTATTTCGGCTATAAATAGCATCTTTAATTCGTCTTTCTATAGAGATTTAGCGAAGCAATTTCATAGCCTTTTGTATAGCTATAGCTCTCTGCATTATTATTATAGAAGGGGGTGATTCCTATATAATCCGGGGGTAAGTACTAAAAACTAATAATATAGGAACTAAACTATTAGGACTAGCTATATTATTAATTGCCTTAACTGCTATTTAAAGGATAGCTTTAGCTAATATAACGTTCTTAATTTCCTCCTAAAGAATACTAAATATTCGTTTAAGTAGTCTATAATATATTTTAATCTTTCCGATAGACTAATAGGCTTTAACCGGAACTTGCTTATACGTAATCCCTATTACTTTCGCTTCGTTTCGGAGTTTATTAGAAGCAAAATTCGTTCTTACGTCGTGTTTAATAATATCTAGCGGACTAAGATATATATTAATCTATAACGCACGTAGTATCTCCTATATATCTTTAGCGGACATTAATAAAAGGAATCTTACTGCTTAGAATAAAGTTACTAAATCTACTGCGTATAGCACTAGTCGTTATAGGTTTCCGAGGTATATAACGTTAATAATAATCTTATAGTTAAATTCTCGATTATCTTATAGTATAAATTTAAATCGTCTTAGAGCCTAAGAGTGTATCTAGCATTAGTGATAAATTTTAGAAATAGTTTTAAGTCTTCCGATTAAGATATTATTATATCCTACTTAGCGTAGTAGATAATATAGTCTTATAACTACGGGATGTCTAAACTAACGATAGAGTATTCGGATCTTAACTTCTATAAGGAAGTTAATAGATTCCTTATCTTTAGAAAAAAAGAACTATAGATATCCCTATTTTCGTATTACGGGAACCACGCCTCGACTAATAATTATGTCTATTGTGTTATTAAAGTATACACTTAGTCGGTCTATATCGGCTAAAGAAAGTAAGAAAGGTATAGGTGTCTTTAGAATATAAAAAGTAATCCTTCTAATTAGTGTTTTAAGGGAAATAGAACTAAGTAAGTTAATAGCATCTCTACTACTAAACTTAATAGAAGCTTATCCTACCGTTAACTTATCGATAGTAATAGAAGGGTCTTCTTTCTATAGGGCAATATACTAATTAAATCCGGCTATTAAAACTTTGCTGCACCTATGTCAACTATAATGCCTTAGAAGCGTGTCTTAGAGTATCTTTTATTAATAATAAACTGGTTAGATATAGTAATAGCTTCTTGTTTACTATATAGGTCCTCGCTAGTAAGCCGATGTATAAAGGCTTATTGGTAAATTATCTAACTAGCTTACTATTATCCTGTAAAATTATCGTCGTCTCTTAGGCAAGATTTATTATTAAACTCTTCTACTATATCGTCTATCTCGTGACCTTTATATTGCGTTACATAGGCTATAAAACCTATTGTTAGGATATTCGTAAAGTGGCATTATGCGATATACTAGTCCTTCGATTTCTATCGTTCCTTAGGTATGTGTTTAGTTAACTAGCACCCTTATTTTCCGTATATAAAACATTTCTTAGTCTATAGACGATTTCCGTAGTTGCCTCTATAGCTACTACGGGCTTAAGACCCTACTTATAATCTAGCAGCTAATAGGGAGTATCCTCTACGGAATCCTCCGCGGAATCCTCTACGATTAAATAATCGGCTATAGTTTCGTCCTCCTCGTCCTTAATATCTATATCTACCGCGGTTATTATTATTATATCTCCGATCCGTATAGAATATTAAGTTATACGGGTCGTAGTTATCCTCTTTATTGTCTTAGTTATTAGACTAATATTCTTAGATAAATTAGTTAGATAAACCGCGAGATAGGTGTATTTATAACGAGGATCTTAGGTCGGCAAAAAGTGCTTCTACATTAGTTAAAGGTTTAAATAGAGCGTACTCTAGTTTAAGAACTCCTCTATATATATTAATAAGTATAGTTCGTAGGGGAAGATCGCCTATAAAGTCTTTACCGAGTGCCTATTAGCAAAGTTGCAATTTATCGAATAAAGCTTAAAGGATTTTATATAATAGCTTAGCCGGGTATTCTCCTCGCAACTTATAGAAGGTCGTTATTGTTTAGTCTATATAATAATATACGTAATTAACTTCTATGTTAAAGTGTCTTTTAATTATATCGTATGCCTTTCTAAATATCGCTATCTAGTTAATATATTAAATATAATAGGTTTACGCACGTCCTACGAGGATTCTAAGGAATAAAGCATAGAACTAACTTAGTTTAATTTACAGGTTATAGCATAAGTTTATAAAAACCTAAAGTTTATCGTTAAGTAAGTTATTTAGTTCTTTAGTATAGTTCTTATCTTTTATCTAAAGCTTAATAAAGCGTTATTAGACATCTATATTAGCGATAGCATTTAGAATATTATCTAAAGGAAGTTTTATATATGCCTTTAATAGAATAGGGTTAGAATTGCTTAGCTATTTAGTTATTACTATAGAACCTTAGTCCGTTAGATTTATAAAGATATCTAGACGATTAAATCGGTGTAATATTAGGTAAATAGTTATACCCGGAACATTAGTGTTAAATAGCTATTATTTATATAGAACTATCGGCTATTGCCTATATAGAATAGTCCTTCCTAAATCGAACTACGGAACCGTTAGAAGTATGTTAGACGTTTATAGTATCTTTAGAATATTTATTATAGTCTATAGCATCTCCGGAACGTTTGCTATAGACGCTGCTTTTTCTATTAGAACTACTTCTAATAGTTAGAAGGGGGCTATTCTAGCGGTAATAGGCGTAGAAGGATATATCGTGTTTTTTATCTCTATTTTCTTAGTGTATTCCTCCGTGCTATCGTTAAATTTCTATGTTATTATATCTTCTATAGGCTATTCTAATAGTTTCTTAAGTGCTTATAATATTAGAAAGATCGTTGTATAGGATGTATTACTACGACCGGTGTATATTCCTCGTTTCCTTATTAGAACTTTTAGCGCTCGTTTATAGTCTATGTGTATTAGACCCTATATATTCGCTATCTATCCTTAGAAGTAGTCTTAGAAGTATAATAGGATCTCGTTTCCTTAAAAATCGATTAACGCTTCGTAGAGGGTAATAAACTTAGCGACGGATATTATAATCGCAATGCCGTTATTCTCGTCGGGTTTAATATTGCTATCCTAATGTTTTACATTAATATATAGAAAAAGGGATCGGTAGATAGTTATGCCTTCTATCTATTCCCTAAGAGTCTCCTCTATAGTATCGGATAAAGGACTAGTATGTAGGTATATTAAAGTTATATTGCGTGCTTATTTTTTACGCGGTTTATCGGTGTGTTTATAGGGTTTTCTACGAAAAAGTTTATCGTTCGGCGTTATTAACGCACTTTCTGCTAGTGCTACTCTTTTTCTTCTAAAGCGGTAATCGGTTAGCAAAAAGTTTAAAAAAGAGCTATACGCAACCCCTAAGGGCGAGCTAGACTTAGAAGGTAAAGTCTTCTTATTCTTAGCATAGTTATCCTTCTCTAAGTGCATAGAATAAGATCGTCGGGCGGAAGCCGTTCGATAAAGATCTATAATACGTTTAAAGGATATAGAACTATCTTATCTACCTTACTATCTATAATTAAGCCTTATAATCACTAATTAGTATTAGTAAGTATCTTTAAATATAAATGTAAATATAGGTCTAATAGTCTTATTAGAATTATTAATACCTATCTAGCTAAGGGCTATACTACCTTCTTTATAGATAAGACGAGAAAAGGGTCGGAGCTACCCTCCGGGAAGCTTCGGTAGCTAAGAATAGAAAGAGATCCGTAAACAGAATATAAAGACGGATGCGTTAGTTAGAGAAGACCTTCCGCGGACGGATGCGTCTATCGGGACGACCGTAGAAGTCTATAGAAGGAAGTGGAATTCTATCTATAGAATTTACCTTAGAAGGGAAGTCCTTCTACCGTAGAATTCCATCTATAGAATTCACCTTAGAAGGGAAGTCCTTCTACCGTAGAATTCCATCTATAGAATTCACCTTAGAGGGGAAGTCCTTCTACCGTGGAATTCCATTAGAATTCCATCTATAATTCCTATAGTAGCGCACTATTCTACTTTCGGATTTATTACGGCAGCGCGTAGCGCCTATAGTTACGTGCACCCGCAACCCTAGGCTACTAACTAAGCTAATACCCCCGCGGAGCGGGTAAGGCTACTAATTAGAGAATGCACGCCGCGGAGCGGGGTCACTCTCTAAGGCAGTCACGTGCAAACCCCTGGCTACCAACTAGGGAGTGCACCCCGCGAAGCGGGGTCACTCCCTAGTTTGGGAAACGACGCCCTTGCGCTCTGTCGCATAGTAGGCATACTCCTCCTGGCCGGGGCAGTCGATGACATAGAAGTTGCGTCTGTACTCCGACGACGCCTTCTCGGCTAGTTTAATCATCTTGGCCACGGTATGCTCGAGCGCCACTTCCCGAAACTGGCTGAAGAAGAGCGTCGCGTCCCCCCAGTTGCCGCGGACGTATTTGAACTGCCAGTCGACAAGTTCACGGCCAAGCAGTTTCTTGAGGGCTTCGTCGCCTCGGTCGAACCAGGCGCCTCCCATGTCGAACCATTTGGCCTGCATAGACCGGCACCTGACCCACATGAAGTTGCGCCGGTAGTACTCTTCCCTGGTCAGCGGGCGAGTCCAGAGCTCGGCCGTCTCGTTGAGCGCCGCCTTGAGCCGTGCGCAGTTGCGCGCCGATTCGCTGTTGCCCTTCGGCTTAGGGGTGAGCATGCCCTCTTCGCGCCGCATCATCTCGCCGTGGCCATTGGTCCCGGTGGCAGTCGCCAGCCAGCAGAGCCATTGTCGAAAGCACGCATACGCAAAGTGTCTTGAACCAGCAGACCATTTTGCTCTGTGTCTCTCCTGAATGCCTTAGCCTCGCGAGACACGTGCTGGAAGAACAGAAAATCGAGGATGTGAAGATTCAAGTGCTAAGTGTTGAATACCCAAATCGACGGCAGCAAGACTTTGATGGCCAAAAAAACTCGAATTTTCCGGGGAGCTTAGACCAGACTCTTCGTATAAAGTCGAGCTCAGGATCCTACGGATACACCTACCTTGATTAACCAGATTGAACTTTACCTTGAGGAACGAAAGGCTCTCTGTTACATATCACACGGCCCCAAGGGTGTGTAGGATCACAGTGTGAAGCTATTCCCATGGTCCTCAAGGCGTGATCTCTCTTATCTCCCTATCGCACGTGACCCATGCACCAATTTTGAAAGCGCTAGGCCCCGATTACTGAATATGTAGTTACGTGCTGCCATGCATGTAGGCGAGCTTATATCAGCCGCGACCTGTTGCCTGTTATAAAGCTTTCCAGTTCGGCGAAAAAAATTTCGGCAGTCCCTCTCCTCTACATTCGCACAACAACCACCGCAGCAATGGTGCGAGCTTGTATGCCGTCCATCCCTCCGCCCTGTGGTCCGCCCTGACTACCAGGCTGGGCTTTGCACGCGCAGTACTATTGAACGATGGCCCTATTTTGCAATGCACCCTGCGGCCGCGAGAGACCGCCCTGCAACTGGGAGACTGCACTGCGACTGGGAGACCGCACTGCGACTGGGAGACCACTTGTGACTGATGGTAAGTGCCAGTCCTCATCATCCACCCCGAAGCCATGCGCTGCCGACTTCTCCACACTCCCCTCGCTGAATGATGATACCTACCTTCCACTGTTCCCGTGATCCCTGAGCGCTCGAACAAACATGCACTACCATCTGATTCCTCACTTGAACACTTGAAGCGGTCTATTAACGCGCATACCCATGTCCGCTGCCAACATGATTGACCCTTCTTTATAGGTCCACCGACGATTCTGTGAACGTCGACTGTCACTCGCTGTGTGAGAGGAGTCGTGTGTTCAAGGCCGGTCCCGGCGTATGTACGTGAGTCGACCCTCAGGTTCTTTTTTATGCTGCAAAACCCGACGTCCCCCTGACTCATGATGAAAAAACATTTCATTCAGTTCTGCTTCTGAACTTACATGATGATTTCCTATACCATACCAAGATCTCTGATGGTCAATGGACGACTCAACACATGCTGTGCTTTGCTTCAGGCAGACTAGCCGAAGAAACATTTGCTGACCAGTCGTCTCAGGACTAGAGACGTTTGTCTGCGACATTAATCTTTGCCATCAGGTATGTGCAACCACCCAACAAGCAACACCGGTCGCGGGATACCGGGACAAGATGTGATGATTCAAGTTTATATCCATTCAACAATTTTGGTCTGGCCAAGTCATTCTTCCGCACTCTAGCATTCTCTTGCAATGACGAGTGGTGGAGTTGCCATCCTGGCGTGATTTGATTACAGTGCCCCTCTGATGGACTCCTCGTTTTGAGCCTGCTCAGAAGAGGGACCGGCCGGACCAAATGAGTAAACTGGCTTGTCTGACAGAATACTTGCCTTTGCTATATGATGAATGAATCATGTCCTAACCCTGTAACTAACAGCGTCTCAGGGTCCGTGAAAATTTACTTCGTAGAGAGTTATATATGAATAAATTCATCGTCATCATCAGTCGCTTAGGAGTCGCAGTAGAAATCTCGGTGCATTGCCCCGCCGGTCGCAAGCGCCTATTCGTATGCTCAGGCACCAGGCGCTCAGGCAAACTTCCATGCTGTCTGTCATGCAGTACGTACCTACCTGGTAGTAGGTACGTACCTGTACTGAGGGATGACAAAGTCCTCTCTCCTGGGTGTATGAATCGGTTCCTGCCAGGTCCGGCGATAACCAACGAGCGTTCATCCTTCGTCGCTACGTTTGGAACTCCCAGCTACTTGGCGAACATCGGCCAGCTGCAGCATACTGGCACCGCACGACCATGTCTCGTCAATACGGTCAGCAAGCCAGCCTTCTCGACAATCGACCGCTCATCTCCACACCAGCTCGACATGGAACAGCAGCCTCGTTGTCCGACCTTGGCCGCGTTGGCCCCGACGCCGCCGTCATCCACTTTGCAGGCGGCGAGCGCCTCGAGCTGGTACAACTTGACGGGCTGGGTCAACGTAACTCGCTACACGCCCTTCCTCGAAGAGCTTGCTCGGGCTGGCCCGCGTATGTTCATGAAGCTGGGGTCCTACGTGGCCTCCTCTGAGCCTCTCGATGCACATTTGCATCACTATGCGTCCACCACGGCCGATATGCTTCGTCCCATCGCTCCCGAACCGAACACCTACAATATTTTGAGGCCAAGTGCCGCCCTCGCAGACTCTACTACATCTGCTCTCGGATCTTCGGGCAACGACATACCGATGCAGCCATCGGCTTCGACCCTAGAAGGTGCCCGGGGGCTCGGCAGCGTCTTCAGTTATGCTACCAGCAAATGGGCTCTGTCATGCATCGCGATGGCCATCATCCTCAACCGCACGCACATATTCGCCGCAACAAGATGTCGCGTACGCTTTCGCTGGCACATTAGGCTTCTGGTTCGCCTATCCCCGATCGTGCTCCTCATCATGCAAGTGCACCGCTTGCTTCGATCCATACAATGCCAGACATCGCCTGATTTCGCTCGGCTGCGATGGGGCGACGGCAAGATGAGCTCAGATCTTATGTTCTCGCATCCCAACGCCTGGCTCAACACCATAAGCTCTGCCTTGCTTCTGGGTGCTACAGATGAGCAGTCTTGCGTCGCCGTGGGCATGACACCTCAACAGGATCGACCCAGCCCTCAATCTCTCCAAGGGTCTCTGCCCATTCTATGGCCCCTGTTCGGCACTTTCTGCCTGAGCCATTTCCTGGAAACCATCTCGTGTGCGGTCCAGGGGCGCATTCCTGCCTCTGAAACAGGCATGACCCTTTTTGAGCAGTCATTGGCCTTTGCCGAGGCTGACGCAGCCGTCAGCAATCAGCTGGGCCGGGCAGTCTTAGCGAATTACTCACGCGACTTGGGTGAAAACGAGTCGAAATTGGGAACCGCCGTTGCACTGACTCGCTCGATGATTTTGAAGAAGGTTAATGCCGCGCCCGAGGTTTTGTTGGTGG
This sequence comes from Ophiocordyceps sinensis, assembly GCA_012934285.1. Taxonomy (NCBI): domain Eukaryota; kingdom Fungi; phylum Ascomycota; class Sordariomycetes; order Hypocreales; family Ophiocordycipitaceae; genus Ophiocordyceps; species Ophiocordyceps sinensis. Next base: position 3,270,669 of record JAAVMX010000006.1, on the reverse strand, counting down.
CGTTTCTGTCATCCATGGCTCACACAACCAGTCACGTCCTGGGCGTGTTTGATCTCCAGGCCAGGTTTCGCCTTCTCAACACGGGGTTTTGGGGCATCTGCTTCATGGCGAGTATCGTCTGGAGCGTCATGTCCTTTGAACTTGGAAACCCCTCTGCCCTGGGCCTGCTGAGATTCCCAACCGTCTGCATCATTGGATTTGTCCCGCACGTCCTCGTGCTGGCCGGGATCATGGCGTGTCTATGCATTTACGGCCTGGCCCTATTTCTCTCGGCCTTGGTGCCGGCAACGGAAGAAGACTTGCCCCTTTTGAGCTTCCGCCGACGACTAGCCCACGCGCACAGCAACATGCAAGCCAACATTTCCCTTTCAGACGTCCACATTACACGGGAGATGGACTTCTACACGGCCTTGCTAAGAACCGGATTCTCCGCAATCACCATGGCGAGTGAGGCAGTCTACCTGAACGAAGACCGCGGAGTTAGCCTACAGCGCCACACGTGGCTGGAGGAGGCACGCTTGCGGGAAGTTGAGGAGATACAGAGGCAGTGTATTGGAATGGGGCTTCCCAATTCCGGCCACAACCAGGCCGGCATTATTGGGCTGATACCCATCAAAGCGGGCTCGATCACAAACTCGAATGGGTACGCCAGGGAGCGTGCTGCACAGAAGCTGCCCAAGTCTCGCGGCGAACGGGGACTGCGCTTTGGGACTGGAGCGACCGAAAGAAGTTCAAGGTGGTTGATGGCGATTGAGTTTCTTTTTACCATTGGCAAGCTCGTTGCAAGGGTGTGCGCCCTGTCTTGTTCGTGGGTGCTGGGCAAATTACGCATTCGAGCCCAACCAGCCTGGCTGCTCTGGCTTGCTCATCGTCCTAAGCCGGAGGACGAGTTGGGTCAGATTCTGACGGCGGGACATGGCTCCGGCGGCAGGCAGATGCCTGCACCCGACGGCCACTCTGGCCATATTCCCGCAACCGATGGAATAGATGTTGAGGCAGAATTTCGGCTGGTAAGTGGCTTTGCGGACGAGGAAAGCCTGGAACTCGATCTGTATAGATACTGGTTGAAAGGAGGATGGTGGGGTTCGAGTGACTCGAGCGGCGATTTCAAGCCTCACCCAACGGATGACGATTGGGACAATACGAGCGTGGGCTCGGCGACAAGCATTACCGGTGGCCTCTGGGACGCGCAAGCCGATGGAGACTCTTGCGATGATGGGCAAAGGACACCGACTCGGAATTTGCCACTCGCGTCTCACGACGGCTCGACTTTCGATGACAGCCCGTTGGGGATGGGCGATCTGGCTCGGCTGCTACACCCCACCAGTCGCGAGGAGCGAGATGACGCACAGAGACTTGCAGCTCATCTCCAGAGCGATCGGATCATGACTAGAGCAGGGTATAGGCGAATGGAGAAACTCCGACGAGCTCAAATCTTGACGCCGCCCGGCCAGGGACCCTTCAAATCCGATGTTGGCCCGGGAGGCCCAGACGATGAGGAACGCTTGCTGGAGCAAATTTTGCTGTCACGCCGCCAGGCGCTTCCCGACTCCCAATCGCATCCGCTCGATGGCGGGGCATACGGCGAGAGTCCGCCGTGTGTGGTCTGCCAAAGCTCATCACGCACCATAATTGTTTGGCCTTGTCGTTGTCTGAGTCTCTGCGACGACTGCCGTGTGTCACTGGCTATGAACAACTTTGACAAGTGCGTCTGCTGTCGGCGAGATGTCATGAGCTTCAGCCGTATATTTGTTCCTTGACACGGCCTGGGTATCTATATGGCGGTAGTCACAGCGAGGGTAAACACGGAAATTAAAGGGCGTATCTAAAGAGCATGCAGCCCCTGATATAGAGCATACAAAATAGTGGAGTAGTGTGGCGTGTCAAGGCGCAGCGCCGATACCGCAAATTTTGGTGGGCACATCCCCCGCGGCTACGTAGCCGACTGCGCGAGAAGCCGCCCGTACCAATGTACAAAGAGAGGTTATCGCGGCTTAGGGGAAATCGTGTATTAGGCTGCTTGTAACGCTACTCGAGGCTATCCTTATGCAATTCCTACGCTGCCTTTGCTTCCTCTGCGTCGTCTGCCTCTATCTTATCCTAGTCTACCTCTATAACCTCCGCCTTATCCCATTGTGCTACTAATATATCCCACTCGGCCTAGGGAATCGACTTATGCTCTGCATCTTGCGAGTATTGCGAGAGCTACGAGAGCCGCTGCGGGAGCTGCTGCGGGAGCTACTACGGGAGCCGCCGCTACGAGAGCTGCTGCTGCGAGAGCTACTACTGCGAGGGTATTCCCGGGACGAATTCGTTATCGTCGAATTCGTTATCGTCGAATTCGTTATCGTCGAATTCGTTAGCGTCGAACTCGTTGTCGTTGTCGTTGTCGTCTTATGTAAGGTCGACCGGCTGGTGTTATAACGAGCCGGCTTAAGGCTCGCCGGCAGCCTCGCCGGCAGCCTTATCGTTATCGTTAGAGAGCGGCGTACGTATGGCTCGCTAGTATGCCCGTGGCATGCTTGTGCCCGCCTCGTACGCGTTACTATATTGCTAGAGGTATTGCAGGCCTTGTATAGCAGCCGTGGTGTTAAGTGCCGCGGGTGCTATTAACGGCGGCGGTAGCGCCCTTATAGCCTCGGCACGTTCGATGCCTTCTACGATCTCGTACGCCGATAGGTCTCGCCTTATGCCGCGGGTCGTTTTCTCGAGGTTAAGGGCGCCCTTAGGCCTGCCTTTACCGCGTACGATAGCCGGCTTAAAGGGAGCCTTAAGGCTAGGGATACCTTCCCTAGGGCCTACGTGCTAAAAGACGTTAAAGTCATTAAGCTATAAGGTCCCCCCCTCGTTAAGGCGCTAGAAGATTAAATACCGGCACGGCAAGCCTATGCTTATATTAAAGCTATAGGGGCAGTAGCCCGACGGCTTAATAAGCTCTAGAGGGTTTATATCTAGCTTCGTCTAAATCGAATTATATTATTCAGCAATAAGTTTAAGGGCCCGGGAGGAGACTCTCTCGCGTATCGGAAGGTAGAGGCTTTTAAGGGTAAAGCTTATAATCTTATATACGTTATTGCGACGAATAGACGTAACCTTAGCGGCCTAATATACCTAGAAGGTAGAGAATTTCTAGAAGACGCTTATAAGGTCCCTTATTAAAGACTAAAGGAACCGCTTTATCGAGAAATAAAGCCCCTTAACGACTAAGGTAGTTATATAACTAAAGTAATAATAGAGGTTAATAAAGCAGGTAATAAGGTTATCCCTCTAAGGCTCGAGCTACGTCTAGAGCGTATAACGCACGGCTGTAGGCGGATGCCCTAACGCTTAGTATTCCTAGAGACGTTTATTAAAGGTATCCTTATCGTTTAAGTTAATTAGCTTTATCTAAGCTTAAAGGAACGCCTCGAAGGTTAGAGCCCGTATAACCTGCCCCTATAGACTCTTTAACGCCTTAGGGAAGTATGTCTTACACTTTGCAAGCATATTCTTACTAACGTGCTAGCGGTAGAGAAGACGGACTACTTTCTTAAGCTCCTTAAAGCTCGTGATAGTATTAATAAGGGCTACTTCCCGGTCTATAACGATAAGCCGAGGAGGCTAAATTCCTTCCTTAGCTAGCAATATAAGTAAGGCCGCAATAGCCTAACGGTATTAGCCTTTATCCTCGCCTATAAGGAAGACCGATGCGATCGAGAACGTCTTCTTTAAGTGCGTAATACTATATATATTAAAAAGAGGCATATTAAATCGGTTGGTCTTATAGGTATAGTCTAGTTGCTAGACATTAGGGAACTAATGTAGTAGCTTTACGCCGCTTTTTAAGGCTAAAAAAAGGCCGGTAAGTCGGTCTTACGGATCGCGGGTGTTACGGATAAAAAAGTCGGATTTATTAAGCTTATCGTAGAGGAATTAAAGCGGCGTACGCCTAGCAAGCTCCTTCTAACGATAATAAGCAAAGGCGTTATATATCTGCTTAGTAGAAATGCCTGCTAGGTCGGGGTCTTCGTTAGAGCGTGTTCGTAGTAGCTCTATAATGAAAATTAGTCTAAGGCCGTTATTATATAGCCGAACGATCTCGGCGGAGTACTTTATAATAACCTCCCCTTTATACTTCGCCTAAGCTATTAGGTCGATAAAGGGGTGGTTATAGGGCTTAGCAGACGGGTTAGAGATAGACTAAGAGCCCCGGACCTAGTCTAGCTTAAGGACTAGACGAAAGGGGCATTCGGTTATCTATATGCTTGTCTTACGGCGTTTAGCGAGGGCATTATTACTACGGTCGACGTATTTCCGGCCCTTCGAGCAGCGCAGGTTAGCGTACGAGGGATTAGCTGCATTAGGCCTCTTTATGGCTATAATAAGGGCGTAGCCGTTTATTCGGGCCACTGTGTTATAAGCGGCTTAAGCCTCCTAGAGGGAGGGAAAGGTACGGTTTAGAAGAGACTCTATTGCGGCGGCGGCTTAGTGCGAAAGGTGCGGTGCGAATAGTGCAAAAAATCTCTACAAGCTTCGCGCAGTCGGCTACGTAGCCGCGGGGGATGTGCCTACTAAAATTTGCGGTATCGGCGCTGCGCCTTGACACGCCACACTACTCCACTATTTTGTATGCTAGATACGCCCAAATTAAATTAAATGGACACGAAGATTTGATTCGTTGACTCAATCTCCGAAGGCCAGCTCATTTCCCAAGAAGACTCATTTGAGCCACAGTATTCGCGGTAATAGTCCCGCCTCATTAGCACCGAGGACCCCGTCACATGGCGGCCCATTCCATGGAGAAGGTTCGGACTGAGGATATTTCGGGAGGGGACTGTTGGCCGCCGAGAAGGAAAGATTTCTTCACGGCCGTGGCGAGTCTTCCACCGCTGACGACGTCAAGGATCGCTATCTCATCATGCCAGCCGTACTGGTTGGCCATGAAGTGTGCATGGAAGCGTAATGGGTCGCCGGGATACACGCTGTATTGAGCGCCGAATCGAAGCCCAGGAGTTGTGTAGTAGCCGCCTGCCTGCAGGTGGCGGCAGAGAGCGCCCTCCGTAACTACAGCTTTGCTGGGCTGGTGGTTGGCTAAGCTGGGCATGACATCGCTGCTAGAGACCAGGGTGAGACTGGATACGTGGGCATCGGTCTGGCGTGGCTGGGGCTGAAGCTGCGTGGCACTGGCGAGCGTGGGCTCTTGAGTCGAGGAAAATCGAGGCCGCCCCAGTCGGTCGGCCGCCTCGGCGACTTTTCTCGCATTTCTTTCAACAAATGCCTGCTGTGCCGCCAACTTCCGCCGACGCAGATACTCCACGTAGGTTTTCCGTGACGCTGCGTCGGCGGCGGAAAGAGACAAGGCTGCCCGATGGGCCGCGGCGATGTCTACGACGTACGCTGCGCCGAGCCGAACCAAAGCATCGACCTCCTCTGGCCGCATCTCAATGGGCAAGCCGAGGAAGATGTTCTGAGTGGGTTGCTGCGGCGTGGTGCCGACCAGGGTGCCGCTGATGTTGTGTTTGCGGCGCACGAGCGCGGCGGCTTCCGGCTCGAAGATGAGGAAACTCTCAGCTACCTTGCAGATGCGGACTGGGGACGCAAGCTCCGAGGCGGGCATCTCCACGCGAGATTTGGCCATTGCTTCTGCCGTCGACAAGTCCTTGGTTTGTTTTGGAGTCAGGCGAGAATGGCAGTCATGCTAGGGGGTTGCCCGTGCCCCCGCTGACATAGGGGTTGTGACTGTAAAATATATAGAGTTGTTAGATAGTCACGTGCACACATCACGTGTACACACGTGGACATTAGTCACGTGCCTATATCTCTCCGTACTTAGGGCTAGAGCTATAGGCCTCGGCCCTAATAGAACACACACACATACATTCTATAGAATAGCCTCTTTAGCCGTATGCGTATTCTAGCTTATTAGGTAGGCTATAGAACCTCCGTTCTAATAATTAAGAGTCTTAGCCTCTTAATTAACCTTTCCGGCACTTAATTTAAACCTTATTAGTTAATTAATAGGCCCCCTTTAAGCTACTAAGCACTATAAAAACATTAAAAACATTAAAAATACTAAAAACACTAAAAACCGAGGAAAGTAACCGGTGCTATAATACGCTCGAGGATACTATTAAAGCGTAGAAACTAAGTATACTTCTCTACTCGTTAAATTTTCGCTCTTTATAAAGGAGGCTATACGCCCCTCTAAGCTATTGCTAAATAGCTTCTCTACTACTATATCTACGACGATAGGAAATAAGGATATTAGTTTATACCTATATAGTATAAAGAAAAAGGATATACTAATTAAAGAGTGATTTCTCCTATTAAGCGCTATTTATGCTATAAGGAGCTATTTATCCTAGTCCTTTAAGTTACGGTCTATTACGCCCTAAAGGTAAGCTTAAACTTCCTAATTAAGCCGTTCTAGCCCTCCGTCGGTTTATAGATAATATACTATGCTTAGCAGCTATATAATCTATAGCAGCCGATATAAGTGCTATAAGAAACGGGTTAGCTAATTTAAGCCTTTATCGCTTATAATTAATATTAGCTATTAATAGTATCGTACGTAGTATATTAAAAAGCGCTTTATATAGATCTCCGCTTCTATAAAGAGTATTACTATTTGCATAGGTAAGAATCTCTATTTGCATAGCATTTTTTCTACGCCGACCCTGCCCTAACCCCGCGCACCCAGCCCGCGCCACCTAAATTAGGTGTAGCGCCATAGCAATTAAAAGGCTCGCGCAATATCTAGATTCGTATCTTAATTCGGCGTGTGTTAGTAGGTCTCTAGGTCGACCTTATAGGGTAAACAGTATGGTTGTATTAGGTTGTATTGCTAGCTAAGTGAGGGGAAGCTATCGCGGTGACGTGGCTCCCTAGATTACGTGCATTACGTGTGTGTGACTACGTAGTCGTACGTAGCTAGCTATTCCTATACTCGCAGTTTTTCCTTTGTAGAAATAAACCGTAGAATAAAATAAAGAAAGAGCCTAGTTAAGCAGGCTATTGCAGCTGCGCGGGCGTGATCGCGCGGGCGTAGGTGTAGCTACGTAATATTAAATTAATAAGGTTATAGCTATATTGTGATAGCTATATAACCGTTGAATGCGCAGCTGGTTTGCAACGTAATAACGCAACGCGAGAAAACACCTCTTTAACGTAGTAGTTAGGCTAGTAACCTCTATTAATGATTAAGCGGTCTAGACTACCGCTTCGTGCTAGTAACCGTGCTTTAGGGTAGCCTTACTAACTATCTTACCGAACGTTATAGTAGGAAAGTTAAGGAAATAAACTAGGGAATTAAATAATAAAATGTTCGTCGGGGCTATTCGTTCGGGGCTATTCGTACTAAGGCTTATTCGATGGGGGCGGTTGTAAGGATTAGACTTATTAGACTTAATGTCTAGGAACCCCTTTAGGGACGATTCCTAGTTAAGCATATTAATAATATTACTCTACCGAAAGATTATTCTTTTTGTTAATTTCGCTATATTATTTATTGTAATATTTATAGCGAATTGCTAGAATATATTTAACCGAATAATAGCATACGATTAGATAACCTTCCCGATTGGTTTAAATATAAAAAGCTATAGGTTTAGGGTTCGAACCGTGCCGATGAATTATTTTATTGCAGTTAATTAAGCAATAGAATAGGTAAAGGAATAAGTACGCGAATAAGTTAAATAAGGAAAGAGCGCGCAATTAAATAAGGAAAGAGCGCGTAATTAAATAAGGAAAGAGCGAAGAAGATTAAGGAAAAAGCGAAGAAGATTAAGGCCGTACGACGAAAGCTTCTATCCTAACGGTTAGTGCGTTAGTCTTAACGAAGCGTTTAAGAGACTTATTTAGGGAGGACTTCGTTAATGTATTAGCTAGGTTATTATTCCAATTGATCCATCGGACTTCTATAATCTCCCTTCGCTTATATAATTAACGAAGCGATATAACGTCGATTATTAGTCGCTTCTCTTTCGTTATAGTAAGCTTTATAAGACATTCGTAAAGTAAATACGAGTCTATACAAAGGATTAGAGGCACCGGAGGCAGCTACAGGCGTTCTATAATTATCTTAATCGTTATAGCGAGGCAAATGCCGATATTAACGCCTCTAACTATGCCGTAGACCTCTAAGGCTAGAACGCTACGTATAACCCTTTTGCATTTAGTAGAGCTCTAGTGCACGATGTTGCCTTTAATCTCGAAGTAGTTATTAGACCGGGTCTCTATAATAAGTGCAATAATAAAGCCTAGTTGTAAAGAGAGGTCTAAGTTGTTTGTAAAAGAGCTATCCGTGAATACTAGCAGCTTCGCATTCGTGAGATTAACTAGTTTATACGTTAGGCCGCGTTTCTTATAGTCTATTTGCTATTATAGGCGTTTGTTAATTATCACGCAGTCTTTTTCGTTAGGGTTTTAAACTTATACTACTATAGAAAGATTAAAAGAAGCTTCCGGTTGGCAAATTAACGCGACGTATGCTCCTCGGGCTCGCTATTCTATATACCTTTACGCATAGTTATAATCCTATGCGATAATAGTCTTAATCTTCTCTAATTAACCCTTTTGCTAAAGAAAAAGATCCTAATCTTAGAGTATTAGTCTAGCTCTATTAAAATCAAGCACTAAGCCGGCAGATATCTTAGTCTTCGGCTTCGCTTTAAACTTAGCCTTTTAAAGCTGCTCTTCTTTAGTATTTAAGAAGGTACGTATGCCTAACATCAACGTATCATCCGTTTATAGGCTAATTATCCTAAATCTATTAGGGGTCTTATTCGCGATTAATAGGCACGAGTCGTACGTCGAGGTTAATATATTAAGTCGAATAACGTAATACTTATAATACGTTCGGAACTAATATAGTCCTAACTCCGCGATCCTATATAAGGGTCGAATTACATAGATAATAGTCCCTTCCGGGTATCGTCTTTATATTTCGGCGGGCAGTCTAGTTAAGATCGTCCTAAATAGCTTAATTTCGGCTTATAGGTAGGCCTGCGTAATATCTCGCAACGAAAGAGTTATGCCGTAATAACGAAGAAGTCCCGGAGCGAGGGCTAGGATTAGCCGCTAGCTAACGCGTTAAATCGTCGGTGATTGCGTTAATAAGGTCGTCTTCTCTTCGTTATTATGTCTTTAAACAACTAGTCGGGATTTCTCGTAGGGTTTCTTATCCTTCCCTTTTACTTTACGCACTATCCTTAACTTAAAGATACGGTGACCTCTGTGGATAGCTTTATCGTAGCGTTCGAAGCTAAAAACACTATAGGCAACGAGGTCATCGATCTCTTATTAATCTAACTGCTTAAACGGGGCTCCTAGGGTTATAATAACCCCTTTTTCCTATAGATTAAGTGCTAATTCATAGGCATCTTCCTCTTTCTTAATAACAAAGGCCTAGGGAGGGGGAAGTAGAATTAAAAGCCGAATTAGTAGTTTTAGCTTATTCTTTACACTAAGAGGACGGCTACGTCTGCGTGGCATAGGGAGTTTAGGGATTAGGGCAGGGAGTATAGATCTTAGTGTCTGGTTAAGGGTTAGTTCGGTATCTAGGGGCGCTTTAATCGCGGGAAGTAAGGGTAAAGGAGACGAATCGTCTCGAAGGTAGGGCTATACTAAGGTAGACCGAAAGGATTAAGGTCCGTTGACGGTGTTAATAGTAATATCGTAACCGTTAATTACAGCAATCTTAAATAGTCCTTGCTATCCCCCTTTTTCTCTCTAGACGCGAACCTCGCTTTATAGCGGTAGAGCAAGTGTTTCGGTTATAGAAGGGCCGTTGCGAGCGCGAAGAGTATCCTAAACTTATCGTTCTATAGAAAGTTATCGTAGTATCTTTATCGCCTTTTATATAGCTATAGACCTTTTTAGGGTTATAGCTAACGGAGGCGAGTTAATAGTTATACGCGGGTACGTACTAAAGACGAGAAGTATAAGGATAAGGCCGTAAGGTCCGGCTATATCGTTAATAGCTTTTACGGCTATCTAAAGAACTACTTCGGGAGACGTAATAGTCCCGATCTCTATATAAAGAATCTTAAACGCACGGCGTAAAGGAGCGTAATATCTCTCGACCTTCTTAATCGACGTATGTAATTCTATAGGGACCTGCTTATAGGTTATCCCTATAATCTTTGCCTCGTTACGGAACTCTATTAAGGCAAAATTAGTCCCTACGTCGTGTTTAATCGTATCGGGAGGTCTAAGGTAGCTATCGATTTAAAGGGCTTAAAGGACTTCCTAGGTATCTTTAGCTAATATAGAAGGAAGGAACCTAGCCCCTTAGAACGCTATTGCGGAGTTAACAACGTATAGAATAGGTCGTTAAAGGCTCTTAAGGTATATTACGTCTACTATAATCTCGTAATTAAATTCCTAGTTATCTTTTAGCGTAAATTTAAAACGCCTAGGTGCCTATAAGTGCATCTAGCAGTAATAATAAAATTTAGAGATCGATTTAAGCTATATAGTTATAATATTATAGCCCGCCTGCTTAAGCAGGTGATAAAGTCTTAAAACAGCGAGGTGCCTAAAGCGGTAATACAATATCCTTATTTCGGTTTCTATTAGGAATAATATCGTCTCTTCGTTCTTAGGCAAGAAGAACTATAGGTAACCCTATTTGCGGATTACTAGGATCCGGTTGGCTAGATTGCTAGTCCCTAGTGTGTTTATTATATTGTCGAAATAGATCCTAAGTCGGTCTATATCAGTAAGTAAGAGTAGAAAAGGGGTATAGGTCTTAAGAATATAAAAAGTTACTCGACTAACGGGGGTTTCGAGGGCGATCGAACTAAGTGACTATATAGGTATGCTAGTGCTAAATCGGATTAAGGCTTAGCCGGCTATAGAGTCGTTAAGCGTAATAGAAGGGTCCGTTCGCTTTAAAGCGAAGTATTATTCCTATCCTACGGTTAATACTCTAGCCGTACTAGTGTCGATTATAATTCCTTAGAATTTTTAACGTAAGTAACGATCCTCGATTAGGAATTAGTCGGTAGGGGTTAATAGGTCTATGCCGTAAACGTCTTCGCCGGTCTAAAGGTATATAAAGGCGGCCTCGTAGAGCATTTAAGTTACGGCTTGCTTAGGCTCGGTAGTATTATCGGCGTCTTCTACGTCCTAGTACTCGTTAGCGTCACCTTTAGTATCGGGTTCGTAACCTTTAAATTCGGTTATATATGCTATAAAGTTAGTAGTAGAGATACTATCGTTAAAATATTGCGTAAGGTATTAGTCCTTAGACCGTTAACGTTCCTTAGGCGTATGCTTAGTTAACTAACAACCTTCCTTATAATAGACGAAACACTTCTTAGTCTAGGTTAAGCGGTTAAGGCTATTGCTATAGCCGCCGCGTCCTCGTAGGCGAAAGGGGGTCCTACGGTTATAGCTAAATTCTTATAAATAGCCTCTACGGCCGCTACGTTCGTATCCTCGTCCGTAGCCTCGTCCGAGACTACGGAATCCGCCTCGTCTACGGTTATTTAAGTATCTTCGGTCTAGGTACTATTAATCATTATAATTAAATGCTTTATCCTATAGGAACTAGGCCGATAGGTTCCGTGCGAGATAGGTCTCGATAGACGCACGTAAGTCTGCAAAAACAGTCTAGACTTTCTAAGCGGGCTTAAAGAGAGCGTATTCTAGCTTAAGGACACTACGGCAAGCGTTAATAAGCGATATACAAAGGGGAATATTACTATTGTAATCTTTGCTAAGGGCTCTCTAATATAGTTAAAGTTTATTAAAGAGAGTCTAAAGAACCTTATAAAGCGGCATAAAGGGATTTTCCGTACGGACCTTATTAAATATCGTTATTATCTAGTTAGTAAAATAATAACTATAGTTAACGTCTATATTAAAATATTGCTTAATAATATTATAGGTTATACGGAACGATATAGTCAACTTAACGTATTAGATATAGAAGGTCTTAGCTCTATCCGTTAGGATCTAGGAGAATAGGTTATAAAATTAACTAGGTTACACTTTAAGCTTATAGTAGGTTCTTATAAATAAGTAGACTTTATCGTCGAAGAGGTTATAGGGCTTTCCTGTATAATACTTATCCTTCCTTTAGAGTTTAGCAAATTTCTACTATAGGTCGGCATCTATATCGACGTTTAGAACTTCGATTAGTAGGATCGTAGTGTAAGCGTTAATCGATGGCAAAGGGGCAATAGTTATAGCAGCAGGAGGGATAATAGAGGCAGGGACAATAGGGGCACCGGGCGCAATAAGGGCACTAATAACAATAGGGGCTATTAGCTAGTTAAATTAATAAGTTGTTAGGTAGATAGTCTATTGTTATTGTATTGCACCGGGAATAGCTACCGGGCCTAGAGTCGGGTTTAGGGCAGGAGACGGGTTTAAGGCAGGAGACGGGTCCGGCGTAGGAGATATTAAGGCAGGAGACGGGGTATTATATTATTGCTTAATGCCTTAAATGCCCTAAAGCTTTATATTATATACCGTTATTCCGATATCGAACTTCGTTATTGCCTAAGCTTACCTAGGCTAGTTAGGCACTAATTCCGCTGATTATAGAGTGATAAATTGTTTTAGAAATAAGGTGTTATTTAGGCTAGGGTAGATGCCTCGTCGTTTAAGCAAAAGCCTAACTTCCCTCCTAAACTCCCTCTTTAACACTTCTTAAGTCTCCTTAGTCTACCCTTAGAAATGCTCTTAGAAGTATCTAAGGAGCTCGTTATCTTATAGACTAATATCGTAGTAATAGAATAATAGGAATCGTATAGTATATATTGTAAGGGCAGTCTCGTTGCGCTCTTTAGGTGTTACTTTATTATCCTAGAGGTCGATGTCTATCGCCGATAGGAAGCTATCTAGGATTAGCACGTTAGCGAGGTACTTTTTAAGAGTAGGTAAGGTCCTCTTTAATAGGCCTAGGGTTAAGGTTAAAGAAGAAGCCATTTTTGTTAGTATCGTAAGGGATTTTACGATTGTTGTCTTACGTTATAGACGCACTTTAATTAATGTTAGCCTAACCTATCTAATAGGAGTAACGGGCTTAATAGAAGCTAGGAAAGACGTCTCGACCGTTAGATCGGGTCGGAGATATCCTTATATTTAGCACGAAGATAACCGTCCTTAAGTGTTCCCGAAGGTGTTTTACACTACTCGATAGTTACGGATCTTATCTCTTCTACCTAGCTGTCTATAATTAACCGAATCAATCACTAATTAGTGTTAGTAGGTCTTTAGGTCGACCTTATAGGGTAAATAGTATAGTTGTATTAGGTTGTGTTGCTAGCTAAGTAAGGGGAAGCCATCGCGGTGACGTAGCTCCCTAGATCACGTGCATTACGTGTGTGTGACTACGTAGTCGTACGTAGCTAGCTATTCCTACAGCGTGCCTACTTTATACTTCGTACGAATAGGTCTCTACTATATGCTCTGCTTGCCCTACTGCTTGCCCTACTGCTTGCCCTACTGCGTGCCCTCTGCTGTATGTGCGGCTCCTTAATGTATGCTTCGTGCCCGGCTGCGTGCCTTGCCGCGTGCCTTCTGCTGCGTGCCCTACTGCGTGCGGCTCCTTAATGTATGCTTCGTGCCCGGCTGCGTGCCCTCTGCTGTGTGTGCGGCTCCTCGATGTATGCTTCGTGCCCGGCTCCCGGCTGCGTGCCCTCTGCTGCGTGCCCTCTGCTGTGTGTGCGGCTCCTTAATGTATGCTTCGTGGCCGGCTGCGTGGCCTGCTGCGTGGCCTGCTGCGTAGCCTGCTGCGTAGCCTACTGCGTGCCCTCTGCTATATATGCGGCTTCTCGATGTATGCTTCGTGCCCGGCTCCCGGCTGCGTTTTACGCGGCTTTATTAATTGCCATAGCGCTATACCTAAATTAGGTGGCGTAGGCTAAGCGCGCGGGGTTAGCGTAGAAAAAATGTATTTCCTATGCAAATAGAGATTCTTACCTATGTAAATAGTAATACTCTTTATAAAAGGCATAGGTTCTAATATAATTTCCTTATTTAGACGGTCCTTTATTACCTAAATATTACGGTTGCCGCTCTTTATAAAGGGGAGGTCTATAATAAAGTCTATCTAAATATACGTATAGAACTAGTCCGGTATAGGAAGCGATTTAAGTAGCCTTTTCTTAAGCGTACGCTAAATCTTTATACGCCCGTAGATATTATTATAAGTATTGCTATTTGCATAAATATAAATCTCTATTTACACGGAAGTCTAGGAAATCCCTACTCTTTCTACGCGAACCCCGCGCGCCTATGTCCCGCTACTAAAATCTAGTGTAGGTATATAGTAATTAAGAGAGCCGCGTAAATCGTGCGAAAAACACCACGGGCATAAAGCATACATTAAGGAGCCGCACACATAGTAGAGGGCACGCAGCAAAGGGCACGCAATAGAGGGCACGCAGTAAGGCACGAAGCATACATTAAGGAGCCGCACGCAGCAGAAGGCACGCAGCCGCACACATAGCAGAGGGCGCGAAGTAGGGCACGCAGTAGGGCACGCAGCCGGGCACGAAGCATACATTAAGGAGCCGTACACACAGCAGAGGGCACGCAGCAAAAGGCACGCAGTAAGGCACGCAGTAGGGCACGCAGCCGGGAGCCGAGCACGAAGCATATATTAACAAAGAGCCGCGCACGTAGCAGAGGGCACGCAGTAGAGCACGCAGCCGGGAGCCGGGCACGAAGCATACATTAAGGAGCCGCGCACGCAGTAGAGCACGCAGTAGGTAATGCATGCAAAGCACCCTTTGCAGGGCATCCCGGGGCTGCTTACATCAGCTATAGATTAGATAGCGGGAGCTATACCTAGCTCCCGGGGCTCGCTACCCACCCTAATAAACCATCCTTCTTTACCTACCTTTCCACGCTGCTTAATGCATTAAAATGGTAGCAATACCTTGCCTTCTTCTCTTCGGCAGGCATTAGAGGCCCCTATAAGCCCTCTACTAAGCGCCTCTTAAGCCGCACTAAGCGCCTCTTAAGCCGCACTAGCGACGCCTTTATTTGCGTTGCTCTAGAGCACCCTAGCTCGCTAAGAACAAACCAACCTTCCGTCCACTCCCGGACAACCACCCCGCTGTTTTCGGCTTAGCCCGCGTTAAGCCCCCGATAGTAGAGCTAATCACTCTTCTCTTCCGCCTTAGCGCCTTATTAACGCGCCTTCGCTATTACGACAACCTCTCTTTCTCTTCTAGCAAGCCTAGAAGCCAGCCTCTCCTTTTTCCCTTTTTCAGTCTACCTTCTTCCCTCTTCTATATACAGCTAAACCACTTCTCACCTATTTTAGGTAGTTGCAAATTTTTGCATATACTAACCGATTTTCTATATGCCGCCCGACCTTTCTATATGCCGCCTGCCCTACTGCTACTTCGGCTTGCACCGACTAACCCCCCCCTTGCTCCCTACGATGCTTTATTATAAGGAACTAAGCTTATCTCATCGCGAGGAGCGACCTCGCTTTATCTACACCGATATCTCTTTCGACCCTCGCAAGCACGACCCCTAGCTCGTTCGTGCCCTTTAGGAGCTATACACCCTCGAGATATAGCAAGAGGGGATTTCCCTTCCCGATTAGTACGAAGAAAAAGCTTGCCTTACCTAAGATCTCGATAGGAAATTCATCCGTAAGGAGTAGCGTATCTATACCGAGCTTTTCTTTATTATCCCCTCCGCGATTACCTCTATTTTACCTCTCCTAAAGAAAAAGACTACTATCTCGAAGTAGATTCGAATACTCGAGAAAAACACACCTTTAATCGAGGCCGCAGTCTAACGACATCTTTATTAGGAACGCCGCTGTTAAGAGACCTAAGACCGTCGGCAGCATCGAGAGTCTTCTTACCGTAGTTCTTACCGTAGGGATCTCTCGAAGGACCGAGAGTTTTCTCGCCGTAAGGCCCGTAGCTACTACGACCGTTACGATCGGGATAACGACCCTTGCTAAGAACGCCGCCGATAAGAGCATCGAGAGACCGCCTAAGTCTCGAGGGACCGAGAGTCTTCTTCTCGTCGCGGTAGAACCTACTATAACGACCGAGAGTCTTCTCGCCGTAAGGCCCGCAGCCACTACGACAATGCCCGTAACCGTCATTAAGATTAAGATCGCATTTATAACGACAACCGAGACCGCGACCGACGCTATAATCGCCGCCCTGCCCGTTAGGGCGAGGAATATAGTAAGGAAGAGGCGAGAGGAGCCTAATTAACGATAGCCTTGCCGCCCGCTAGTCGTATAACGGCAGCTTCGCCGCCTCTACCGTACCTCGCTTTACCGCCTGCTATACGCCCTACTAGGACGATGTCCTTACCGCCCGTTAGCCGTATAACGGCAGCTTCGCCTCTGCCGTACCTTATTTTACCGTCTATAGCACGCATTGTTACGACGATAGCCTCGCCGCCTACTACACGCCCTATTGCGATATCTATAGCGCGCTCTATTTCGCCGCCTACTATACGCCTTATTACGACGATAGCCTCGCCGCCTACTACACGCCTTATTGCGATATCTATAGCGCGCTCTATTTCGCCGCCTGCTATACGCCCTATTGCGATATCTATAGCGCGCTCTATTTCGCCGCCTACTGCACGCCCTATCGCAATATCTGCAGCGCGCCCTACTCCGCCGCCTACTGCGTGTTCCGTAGCTAAGGCTCCTCCGGCCCCGAAGCCCTCTACGTGCCGAAAGTGTAAGGCGCTCTTCGCTTCCCGGAACGCTCTTTTTAAGCATCTTCGCCAGACCTGCCCCGGCTAGCAGAAGGCGCCTGCCGCCGTTATTGCAACTATTCCCGCGCTTACTATTAACGATAACTTCGGCTATACGACTATTCCCTAACCTGCCGGCAACCCGGCCCCTTCTCTCGAGAATATTACTTAAGGACTCTCTACCGCTATCGAAGCCGTCTATGCGACTATTCTCGCAGCTATTATTCGCCGCCTCGCAGCCTCTCCTACCGCGGCCTCTATTCCCGATGCCGCTTTATCTATTACTGCTATTAACGCCGGCTATACGACTATTTCCTAACCTACCGGCAAAGCGGCCCTTTCTCTTAAGGCCTAGGAATCTATGATTTATCCTATTAAGACGATGTCTTCGTTGCCGCTATAGCAGCATCTTCGCCCTACCGGCTCGCAGCAACGTTATTAATCTCCCGGCAAGTCGTCGCCGTAGCAGCTTCTTTATCCTGCCGGCAACTCATCGCCTTAGCGATGCCCTTAACCTCCCGGCAAGTTCTCGCCGCAGTAGTATCTTCTTCCTACCGCCGCCTCGCCTACTATTAGCACCGTTAGCACGACTATTCCTCTTCTCCCTGCTGGCAACTTAACGCCGCAGCAACTTCAAGCTGCCGATAAGGGTGTTATTCGCCTCGTTCGATATCTTTATCCTGCCGCTAACCCGCCGCCTCCGGCCGCTATCTTTCAACAGGGGCGGGATATGTTTCGCCTTCTTCGAGGTCTTTACCCTGCCGGCAACCCTCCGCCCGGCAACCCTCCGCCGCAGCAGCTTCTTCAAGCTGCCGCCTCGCAGCGATGCCTTTAACCTACCGGCAAACCGCCGCCGCCTTAACAATGCTTTTAACCCACGCCACTAGCCGTAGCGCATAGCATAACGCGCCGGCCTCACGCTCCCTAGCGCACCGACTAGCGCCGCCTTAGGCTCTCGCAGCAAGACTATTCCGCTACGCGCTTGCAGTAAGATTAGAGAGCAGCCGCTCGCTGCTTCTCCGCTGCCTAAAGAGATCGCCGTTATATGCCCCCTTTCGGCGATTAAGGAATTCGATCTAGACGATAAATAATCACTAGCAAGCGTAAGTATAACTCACGAGAAAGGAACGGAGGATCTAGGCAATAGAAGCCCGATTAAGATTATTATTTTAACTACTATAGTCAGTAGGTTTTTTCTTTTATGCCGGCATTATAATGCATGCAAAGCACCCTTTATAAGGCATCCCGGGGCTGCTTACATCAGCTATAGATTAGATAGCGGGAGCTACACCTAGCTCCCGGGGCTCGCCACCCACCCTAATAAACCATCCTTCTTCACCTACCTTTCCACGCTGCTGAGTGCATTAGTAGGGCACGAAGCATACATTAAGGAGCCGCACACACAGTAGAGAGCACGCAGTAAAAGGCACGCAGTAAGGCACGCAGCCGGGCACGAAGTAGGGCACGAAGCATACATTAAGGAGCCGTATATATAGCAGAGGGCGCGCAGTAGGGTACGGAGCAAGGCACGCAGTAGGGCACGCAGTAGGGCACGCAGTAGAGGGCACGTAGTAGGGCACGTAGTAGAGGGCACCTACTATAGCTATTAAATTAACTAGGTAAATAAATTAAGGCTATATACGATTTATATAGCCCTCTTAATTGCTATATACCTATACGGAAAATTTAGTGGCGGGGTATAAGCGCACGGGGTCGCGTAGAAAAAGTAGGGATTTTAGCGAACTTCCGTGCAAATAGAGATTTATATCCGTGCAAATAGCAATACTTATTATTATTACGGAGGAATCGTCTAACGTTTAGCTAAAGGAGCGGCTAATAAAAGTTATAGGATATAGCAGTAATTATTCCTTTGCGGCTAAAGTAGCCGACGACGCTAGCGTTATATACTATTTAAATAAGCCGTCCTTAAAGCGCGTTCCCTTCTTCTAGCTCTAGGGGAGCGTCTTTTACTACGGCCTTTATAGTTATAGAGGAACTAAGAACCTAAAGCCGACCGTAGAACCGTAAGTGCCTACGTAAGTCTATATAGCAGTCGGCTATATATACCTTAAGGTTAAGTTTAAGGTTAAATCGTCGCTCTCTTACCTCTATAGCGCGGCGTACGCTACCGTAGGTAATATCCTAAGCTATTAAGCGGTCTTATATACGCTAAAGCTCTTTGTCTTAAAAAATCCGTTGGTTAAGGCCTATATTATAGGTTAGCTCCGCGTCTTACGCGCTAAGGTCGTCCTAAGTTAAGGCTATTGCGAAGTCCGCTTCCTAAATATCGGGCTTAGCTTCTTCTTTAATTAGCTCTTTAATTTTCAAACTAATATACGAATTATTATCCTCCTTACTATCGTTCTCGTCTTTACTATTAACTAAGACTACTCCGTCTATACCGATAAGTATTGCTTTTAAGATATATATATAACGCGTCTTTTAGAAGTATTTAAAGCTTTTAGGCATTATAATCTTTATTAAAAGGTCGGTCGTCGTCTTTTTAGAATAAGGCGTCTGGTATTATAGCCTCTTTTCCGGGTCGGTACTTAATTCGGAAGCGAAAGCGCGAAAGGTATCCCGCCTAACGGGCCTACCGCTTAGAGAGATATCGTCGAGTTATAAAATACTTAAGGTTACGATAGTCTATAAGGATCTCGAAGTTCTTATAGCTACGGAGCTCCGCTTACTATTGCTTTAAATAGCTAATTATAGCTAGCATTTGTTTATCGTAGATAGCGTAGTTCCGCTCGGCGGAGGTAAGCTTATAGGAGTAAAAAGCTATAGGGCGGTATTAGCCGTCTACCTTTTGCAAAAGCGTGCCTTTAAGCGCAAATCTATTATAGTCTGCCTTAAGCGTTATAGGATAATTAAAATCCTACTAAAGCAGCAATAAGGCTTACGAAAATAAGTCATTTAATATTTAAAACGCTTTTGTTTATATAGCGTCTTAATAAAGGGCTACCCTTTTACCGGTAAGGGCTATAAGCGGACCGACGATATAAGAAAATTAACGAATAAAAATCCGGTAGTAATTTATAAACCTTAAAAAACTCTATATACCCTTTTTACGAAGTTAAGGCTATTATCATAGTGTTAGGTTATATTATATATTATCCTATATAACATTTATATCGTATATATAGACATTTAGACCTAGTCTATATCTATATCCCTTCGTAGATTAATAATAATTCTATACCCCCCTTTAAGCTTATTTCCTTATAGTTTAATCTACTATTTTATCCTATTGCCTTTAATTAATAATCTATCTCACCCCTTTCTTTTCCGATCTCCCTTCTTCGCGACGTAAGTCCGCTTCCTTGCTAGACCCTTTCGACTAAGTTTTCCTCGATTATTAGAATTTTCCTAGTATAAATACGCGGTCTTAACGCGAATTGCATAGATTTCCCTCCTTACCTTTCCTTTACCTTTACCTTATCCTATTGCCCTATAATCTACGATAACCGACTATATAAAGGCCGATCCCCCGTCTGCTACTTTAGCCGCTACCCCGCTAGCTCCTACCGACCTAAAGCCTTAGACCGACTACGTTTCCTACTACCCCCGTCTCGCCGCCCTTCTTTAGGCCTAACGGCCTATATTCGTTACGTTCGCCTATATTTAGGCTAACGCTACTTACGACTTCCGCGCCCTTTAGATTAAGGCCCTTACTTACCTTAATAATGCTTACGTTAAGTTAGATATAAGAGTGCTTATTGCTTAAAAGCACGTAGCTATTGCTTAAAAGCACGCTACCGATCTTTAGCGTTAGCTTAATTACGCTACGTCCTCTTTCTTTATCTTAACCGAACGTAATACGGCTTAAGACTAAGCCTTTACCCTTACCCCCGCTTTTACCTTTACCTATTCCTATATAGCCGACCTTAAAAGGTTCGCTAGCGACTCCGGCACTTAAAAGCAACGTTAGGAAGCTTTCCGGACTCAGTATAACGGCCTTATTATTAAGCTTTATTAAGACGCCGCTTTATACCTTATAGAGTAGGATTATATTCTCTATACGGCTAGCCGGCTTACCGGCCGGGCCGCTTCTATTATCGCTAGCGTTCCTTAAGACGTCCTCGATAATAAGTCTTTCGCCGATTAGTAGTATACTATTATTAAAGGTTTTACCGAAGACCTTAGCCTAGTCTTAAGTGCTAATTCTACCTATATTTAGTTAAAGGCCGGCTTTAATACCCTATCGATAAAGAATATTTCTTAGCTAGACTTTTATTCGAAGTTTACCTAACTTTAAGCCGACTTATCGTTTAATAGCACCGCTTATATCGCCTACCTTTACTTAAAGGTCTTTATTAAACTTACTAACGCCGCCGCTCTATAAGTCGAATGCCCGGCCTATAACGACTTTACGGCCTAGGCTAAGATATACTCTACGCTTTAGGATAACTAATAGCGTATTAAGGCCCGTTCTTAACTCTAGCCGCCTTATAACCCCGCTCGCACTAGCCCTACCTCGCCCGCCTTACCTATATCTTCTACCGGTAACCTAATGTAGCTTAATATATTCCGGGCCCCGCTTACTAACGCTAAGAAGCAACGGCGGTTTAAGAACCGTCTTTACCTCTACTACGCGTAGCCGGCTACCGCTACCTATACCGCTTAGACCTACTATAATAAGGGTATTAGTGCTAATTCCGGCGGTAACCCTAGTGCTAGTCCCGGCGCTAGTTCTAGCTTTAGCCGCGGCCGTAGCCGTAATAGTAGTATGTCTGCCCTACGCCTCTTCGAACCCCCTCCCCCCTACTACTAGGTTCGCGCTATTAAGTAGGGCTTTATCGAGGGCGAATAAAAGCTTCGTCCCGCGAGAGTTACCACGTAGGTCTCCTATCCGTTTCGAAGCTATTAATCCCCTCGGACTATTAGTCTTGCCTTATACTTCGAGAGCCTTCCGTGCTTATCGGTTTTATATATATATACCTATATATAGTCGAGGACTTAGCCTTTCCTTATAAGTGTTTTAGAGTTAACATCGGTCTAATACTTTATTTCCTTATAACTCTAAAGATACATTCGCTCCGCCTCCTCGAATTAAGGGCCGAGTAGGTAATATTTAAGCTATCTATAATATATTAGGACAGCTAGAAGGTCTCGTCGATATACCTGCCTTTTTAGGAATAAGCGGTCGAGGTAAGCTCTATGTTTAAACCGTAATGTTTTAGTATCTTTCGAGATCGGTGCGGCTTAAGTGCCTACTATAAATATAGAGTGCTAATAGGCGAGTTTTTCTTTCTATAGAGGGGTTAACTCCTTATTTATAGGCTATAGAGGGGTTAACTCCTAATTATATAGACTTTTTACTATAGAGGGGTTTACTCCTTATTTAAGTAGACTTATGTTTGCCTATAGAGGGGTTAACTCCTAATTATATAGACTTACCGCGGAGGGGTTTACTCTTTATTTATACGGACTTAATGCTACGGAGGGGTTTACTCCTTATTTATATAGACTTAGTGCTACGGAAGGGTTTACTCCTTATTTATATAGACTTAATGCCGCGGAGGGGTTTACTCTTTATTTATGCGGACTTAGTGCTACGGAGGGGTTTACTCCTTATTTATATAGACTTATGTTTGCCTAAAAGGCTGCTCGAGAGGAATCGAGATGCTCGCTCTATAGCTTTATAGTCTAGTTAGCGAGATATAATTATATTATAGCTATAAATAAGGCCGCTAGGGGAGTGCTTAAAGGAGTAAGGAGAGGCTTAAATCGAGCTTCGGTATACTGCTTTATATTTTCCCGGTCGTTTTTAAGCGCTATTACGTAGTCTATATCGTGGTTTGCCTTACGTTTAGGGTTTATATCTTAGTAGACGAGGATATCGTTAAATACTTAATTATTAAGCACTTATAGTATATTAATTTAATTATTGTTAAGGAGAGTAATATTCCTTAGGGCTAAGGCTAGCTCCTTAAGGTCGTACTCCTTAACGCTTTTAGCAAGGTTCTAGAATATTCTATCGAAAATCCCTTACTTATCGAAAATAATATCTCGAGTAGTAATAACCTTCCTTTCTATAGGAACCTAGACTCGGTAGATATTAGAAAATATATATCCTACTAGGAAGCCTATCTAAGCTTATAGGTCGAGCTTCCTAAGGCGTTATTTCTTCTCTTAGGCCGTAGTTGTTATTATAAACGCTTTATACCCGTAGGCACGTAGATACTATTGCGCTAGCTTTCTCTTAGTTAGCCTCTCGTAAGGGGATTCCTACTTATAGATATATTTTAGCGTGCGATTATAGAGATATATAGCGGACTTATAAATCTCTCGCTAAAGCTAGGTTAAGAGCTTTCCTCGCATCGCTTTAGACTTATCCTTAATTATACCCTTTAAGCGCTTAGCGCCGCTATTTTAATCTTATATATATAAGGCCGAGGGCTTGATTTTAAAGAGCCTTACGTTAAGGAATGCTTCTACTACTAGCTTCTAAGTAGTAATCTCGTTATTATACTTAACAATTTTAGTATAAAACTAATACTAATGCTTTAAGTAATCGAGGCCGGACTTAAGGGCCGTGATAATAGTTTCTATAAGACGGTCGTAGAGGTAGTAATCCTATATAAAGCCGCTTGCTCTATCGGTTAAAAGCATTAGCGAGTTATAGCCTTTATTATCTAGCATAAAGTTATAGAAGTCTATTATAATTCTCTCGCCTACGATGCCGTTATCTTAAAGGGCTTATCGTATCATCCGTTTTGCTTTCGTAGTACCGTAGTTATCGCACTATACTATTAAGATGCCTTTAATCTTAATACCTTTAGAGTAGTTAACGAGGTATTCTAAGGCTTATAGTCCCGGATGCCTTATTTAAAGA
This sequence comes from Ophiocordyceps sinensis, assembly GCA_012934285.1. Taxonomy (NCBI): domain Eukaryota; kingdom Fungi; phylum Ascomycota; class Sordariomycetes; order Hypocreales; family Ophiocordycipitaceae; genus Ophiocordyceps; species Ophiocordyceps sinensis. The sequence continues at coordinate 3,247,151 of JAAVMX010000006.1, read as the reverse complement.
TACTAAAGTTTAGCAATAGTCTTTTACAGCGTCCGTTTAGTATAGCTATTAAACTTATTTCGGCGGTTATAAAATGCCCGCCTTATTATATAGTAGGGGATATACTTAAGAACGAACTAGCCGTAGTGCTATTTAATAAGACCGACGATAGTATCGTCGGCCGAATAGAGCGCTAATAGCCTACAGGGTCGTTCGTCTTACTAAAGTCCCTACTGCTTTAATAGCCTATAAGAGATTAGATTATATATAAAGTTCTTATAGAAAGCAACGTTAAGTAAGCGTAATACTTACGGTTTAAACGATAGGGTCTATAGGCGGATGTTAACTTTACCGTAGCCGAGGATAGGCACTTTTTTAGCGCCTGCCTAAAGGAAATCTCCCTTATTTACTATTCTAAAGTTCTTAAACCGGGAAATCTTATTAAAGAGATAGAGGCTTATGCTATAATCTAAGATTAAAGAGTAATAAAAAGGGTAAACGTCGACGTTAAAAAACGCATCGACTAAAGGGGCGAGGAATAAAGCCGAAGGGCATCTTCCTCTCTCCCGCATAAGTCAATCCGTCTTATTATTATTCTTAGTTCCCCTCTTGCCTTTATATCTCTAGGCTTCTTTCGCGACCTTAGGGTTCTTTATATTCTTAGAGATAATATCCTTTTTGCTTTTAAGCTATTAGTCAGGCGCTTCATTAAGGTTAACCTCCTAGAAATTCTCTATTATATAGCCTTTTATAGAATAGAGCTTATAGTAAGGGATACCTCTTTTATCTATGTTAGTAGGTCGCGACTTCTTTTTATTATTCTTGCCTTTCTAGTTGTTCTACTAGCTGCTTTACTCCTCGTCTTATCCTATATAAGAAGAGCTAAAGGAGCCTTTCTTAGTATAAGATAGTAAAGCAGGCTATTCATCTATAAATATAGTGAATTCGTTAGTTATAGAATAGATATTAAAATCCTTCTCCTTCTCTACGTAAGAGAGGTTAAAGGAATCGACTTAGTTAGGATAGTATAAATAGACAAAAGCTAGAAAGTTAGCAACTATCACAATACTATATTATAGAACATAGTATATAGTGATATGCCACGTGACATATAGTCCTATATATAAACGAGCCCTTAGCCTCTATAGTTCTTCTTCTCTTTATAGAATAATAAGGTTATCTAGCTATTACTTAGTGCTATAATAGTTTATTCTATCTCCTATTGCGCCCTATCGCGATCCCTAGCTTTGCAAATATAGTCCTAGCAGCTCTATTACCTTACCCCCTTAGTCGTCGCGACCTAAGTATAACCCTTAAGAAATCATTCCCCCTAAGCCCTTAAGCTCTTAAGAAATTTTCCCTAGCCTATAGAAACCTATATAGCCTATAGAAACTTTTTTACAGTCCCTAATAAATACCTTAGACTAGATACTCCTCCTCCCTCCCTATAGCGGATATACCTATAGCCTCTAACGCTATAGGCGACGGTCTAAAGGCCCTTACTAAGGAGTTTATTAGTGAATTTCCTTAGATCGCTTAAGCGATTAAGAGGTTCGATAACGTAGTCCCGGTCGCTAATGCGTAAGAGACCTAGGAAAACCTTTAGAGCTTAGATACCCGATATATTCTTATATATATCGAGGAGAGTCTTCGCTCTTTTCGCGTAGCGGAGGCTTCTTAGGTTAACTAAAATGCTAGGTTAAAGGAACGTATAACTTTACGAGATTAGCTCTTAGCTATAAAGGATTAGCTCTTAGCCACTAAAGAGCAACTTCTCGAGGCTAAGGACTTTATAATCTTAACTATAAAGATATTATAGTCTTAGACGATAACCCCGGTATAGTCGTTAGGAAAACGAAAGACGGTAGACCCTCCGATCTTTACTAAAAAGAGGTCTACCTCCGACCGTTAACGTAAGTATAAGGCCTAAGAACTTAAAATATAAGGTATCTTCCTCCGCGATAGTATATAGTTCGACTTAGACGGCGCTTGCATCTTTTATATTAGCGATAGGCTTTGTAAACGGGCCTATAACTTCGTTAAAGATAGGATAGCTACTATTATAGCTAACCTATCTAAGAGGGAGAAGTAGGAATAGCCTACTATAACGACGCTCCTTATAGCTTTAGGCAGGCAGTATAAGGTTCTAGACTTAACGTAAGCCGCTAAGAATATCCTCGATAATTTCCCTTAAGGCGATAAGAACTATTAGATCTAGAAGGTAGACCTTAACGCCTATATACGTAAGGCTAGGAAGATAAAGGAATAGTAAGTCGACCTCCTCCGGAAGTTTATATCGAAGGATATAAGCGATCTCGTTAAGAATATATAGACTAAAATCCCTAACACTAACTACGAGAAGTAGTTAGCGTAGATAGATATCTTTATAAAGAATCTCGCTAACTATACTTATCGTTAAAAGCTCGAGAAGAAGGCAGCCCCCTATTTATAGTTCCCGCCGACGCTTATACCTACCTTTACCTTAACTACCCCGGCCTAACCCTTATATAGTAACCCTATAGACCTTAACCGGCTTTTTAATACTAAACGATAATTTAGGATCGATAATAAACTCTATATAGCTTATAGAGAGCTTAAATACTAAAAGGAGGCTTACGACCCGGCTAAAATAGCTAATCCGCTTCTATTGCCTTTACGTTAAGGTAGTCCTTAGTTTTAGGGCTAAGGCGCCCCCTCCCCCGGCTTCGGCCGAAGATCTTAGGGCGCCCGCGGCGGCGGGTATAGCTAGGGCTAGCTCGTCCGTACGGCCGACTACGAATAAGGCCGTATCCTTAGGGAAGAGGATACGGATTTATAAAGCGAGCGGCCGGCGTTAAGGCTATTGCTAAAAGATATACCTTTAGAGTAAGTCGCTCTTAAGGGTTATATATAAGGGAGGATAAAAGGATTAAGTCGTTGCTTTTAGATAGAACGGATCTTTAGATTAGTTCGTCGAATAGTAATAAAAAGTTAATCCTTCTCTATATTTATCTCTCCTTTACGTATAACCCTTAGTCCCTTTACTACGTTAATACGTTATCCTTCGTAGACTTTAGCTATATTACTATAGCGTTCGCCGATCTTTACGCTATCGTACGGAAATATAATATTACTATAAAGAAACTCCCTAAACCTCGACCGCTTCGACTAGCCGACGGTATACCTTTAATATAGATAATAGACTATTTTATAGCCTAAATAACTATTAGCAAGTATATAGAACTTATACTCTTCTTCGTTACGAATCTATTACCTTTTACCTTAGTTATCTTAGGCATTCCCTAGCTTTAGGAATATAAACTAACTATACTTTAGAAATCTCTCTAAGTCCGCTTCGATTCCGATTACTATATAAGATACTACCTACCTTTAAGCATAATAGCCGAGGATAGGATAGCTCTTAAGACTCTTATTACTCTTACGCTTAAAGGGCATTAGTTACGTCGAAAGGTATATTTTTCTAACGTCGTAGAGATTTAGACTACCCTAACGTTTACCTTAAAATAAAGGGTCTTTATAATAATAAAAGACGTGCCGGAAATTCCCTTTCGGTAGGAAGAGACTAATATCCTAGAAGACTAGACTATCCTACCGGGAAGTTATATACCTATAGACTTATCTACTAAGGAATATCTACCTAAGTAAGCATCGTACCCTTTAAACCTCGGCTAACTAATTCGATATCCCTTATATAGGATATAGCTATTTGCCTAAGAAACCGCCTGCTTAATATCCCCGATTAGCCTTTTAAACTCCTTTAAGACTTAAGCCTTTAAGGCTACTCCGCCGTAGACTACTTTAGTAGCTCGATTACTCCTTATTTACCTTACCGCCGGCCGTCGCTACGTTTCCGCCCGATAGGGCTAGACGAGACGCCCCCGCCGGCGTATACGATAGGAAGATTAAATACCTTTAGATATAAACGATATCCGCTATATACGCGTATTTAACTTCGTTTAATTCTATAAATAGGATAGTATCTAAGCGATGCGAATTAGTATATCCGAATTAGCTAAGCTAGTCGAGGAAAGAGAAAATCTACGACTCTTTAATAAACTCTTAGTAAGCTTATTTAAGGTCTTAGAACTATCTAAAACCTCTTTCTAACGCGTTATTACTAAAGACTATATAATAGAGGTAGCTTAAGCCGCCTTCCTTAAATATTTTAATAATTTCCTTTAGACGAACCTTTAGGATATAGCTAATTCCGAATCTTTATTTCGGAGGGTCGATAAGGCCGATATAGAAAAGTTCCTCTAAGTAAAGCCGGAAGTTATAAAGGCAGATATCCTAAAGAAACTCGTAAAAGAGTTTTAAGATAAACTTCCTTATTTCCTTCTAAAGAATACGAACGAGCTTCCCTTATACCGCCCTTAAGATTATAAGATCGAACTTATACTAGGCAAATAAGCTCCGTACTATAGAAATCGGCCTATATTACCTATAGAACTCCGCTATATTAAAAAGTAGATTAACGATATACTTAATAAAGGCTTTATTTAGGAGTCTTCTTCCTTAGCCGCGGTATTATTAATCCTCGCTTATAAACCGGGCGGTAGTATCTATATCTATTACGACTACCGCGGTTTAAATTAGGTTATAGTAAAGAATCGATATCCCCTGCCCTTAATCCGCGAATTACTAGATTCTCTCTATAACGCTAAATTTTATAGAAAGCTAGACGTAATTACTACGTTTAACTATATTTAAATCGCTAAGGGTTATAAGTAGCTTATAGTAATTATTATACGCTTCGGACTATTCGAGATGCTAGTTACCCCTTTCGGCCTTTATAACGTACCGTCGACCTTTTAGAATTATATTAATTACGTGCTTTATAATACCCTTAATAACTTCTATATAGTATATCTTAATAACGTACTAGTCTTTTTAAAGACTAAGGCGGAATATAAGAACTACGTGCGATTAGTTATCTAACGCTTAGGCAACGTAGGGCTTTAAATTAATATCGGGAAGTTAGAGTTTTATATAAGGAAGACTAAGTATCTTAGACTAATTATTTCGATATCTAGTATAAGTATAGACCTTAAGAAGGTGCGTATAATTACGGCTTAGAATACCCTAACTTTAGTAAAAGAACTCTAGTAGTTTCTTAGGTTTATAAACTTCTACCGCTATTTTATTAAGGGATACTTTAGTATTATCTCCCCGATAACTACGCTACTTTAGAAAGATTCCCGTTAGTCTTAAGGACCCGAATAAGCTACCGCGTTTAAGGCCCTTAAACTTGCTTTTACTATTGCCTTAGTCTTAGCCTATTTTAACTACTTAAAGAAAATAGTTATTAAAACTAACGCCTTAAATTAGGCCTTTAGAGGAGTCCTTTTATAGACCGGAAATAACGGATATCTTTACCCTATTGCGTTTTTTTCGTTAAAGCATACTACCCTTAAGTATAACTACGAGATCTATAATAAAGAGCTATTAGCAATTATTAAAGCGCTTAAGGAATAGCGCTTAAAACTCTAAGAGACTACTAAGGCGTTCGACGTTATTATAGACTATAAGAATCTTTAGACGTTTATATCTATAAAGCAACTTAACTAACAATAAGTACGCTAGGCCGAGTTCCTTTCTTAGTTTAACTTCGTGATTATATACCGCTTAGGCAATAAGGCAATCCTCCCTAACGCTTTTAGTAAGCTCTTTAGTAATAGACTAGCTACTATAGACGACGATAAACTCCTCTATCGAAATTAGGTAGTTATCCCTAAAGAGAAAGTCGACCCGACTATCCTAAAGGAACTCTTAACCGATTCCTATGCCTCGAAGGAGGACCTTAACGTAGTCGCCGCCCTTAGACTAAACGCAGTTAGTAAATTACTTAATAAGCTTATCCGCGAAGTATATTAATAAGATAATCTTGCCTAAGATATAGTAGCGATACTCTAGGACCTATACGCTTAACGTTAGCTAAAGTATATCCGGAAGCTCTTATATTACGATATATCTAAATATTAATTAATTAATAGATATATTTTTTTCCGCGACCGGCTTTTTATCCTTAATACCTTAGATCTCTGCCTTAAAGTCGTTTATCGATCCTATAGTAGAAGCCTAATAAGATACCTAAGGAGGGTAAAACCCCTTAATCTATTAAACTAAATATACTAATAACTAAGAATTTCTTACTTCGCCGCTACGTTTATTAAAGACTATACTCTCTATCTTTAGACTAAGACCCCCCGCTTATCTCCCCTTAGATTCCTAAAACCCCTCGCTTTACCGGTCCGACTATAGGCCGATATATTAATTAATTATATTATAATACTCCTTAAGTATACTTAAAACGGGAAGACTTATAAGAATATACTTACGATAGTTAATAAGCTTATAAAGATAAGATATTTTATCCCTATTACCGGCCTTTCTATAAAAGAACTAATTAACTCCTTTATCTACGTAGTCTATCGCTTATATAAAGCACTTAATACTATTATCTCCGACTAAAGCATTTAGTTTATCTCTAATTGTTAGCGATAACTTAGCACTCGTTTACGAATAATATTAAAACTAAGCTTAGTATAGCACTTAAAGACTAACGGTTAAACCGAAATCGTTAACGCTATAATAAATAAATATATTTAAGTATATATTAGCTTTACTTAAGATAACTAAGTCGACTAGCTCCCGCTCGCGGAATTCGCAATAAATAATTAAGTAAACGAAATAACCGGTATTTCTCCTTTCTTCGCTAACTACGGCTTTAATCCTTATCTCGGCATTAAACCTATAGGCCCTTAACCCCTAACGCTCTTATTATAGGTAAAAAAGGAATTCCTTCGCGCGGACGTAATAGCTAGTCGTTTCGACTATATCTTTATTTAGCTTCGAGCTCTCGCATAAGCCTTATAATAGAAATATAAGGATAATACTAATATAAAGCGGGACGAAGGCTTTCTCTTCCGACCCGGTAATATAGTTATAGTTTTATTAAAGAATATAACTACTAATCGCTAAAAAAGAAATAGGACGATAAGAAGGACGGTCCTTATCCTATCCTCGAGGTCTACCGTAGCGCTATAGTTATCGACCTCCTAAAGTATATCCGAGTTAATAAGTCTTTCTATACGTCTAAGGTGCGGCTTTAGATAACGGAAATAATACCGGGCTAGGCATAGATTAATCGAGAGGAACGACGTAACGTCGTAGGCCGTATCGCAGAACGCGATAACGACGGCAATATTAAAGAAATATAGGAATTTAAGAAGATCCTTAACGTATATAATAACGAAGCCCCGACCCTAACTTATCTAATTAAATAGAAATATTACTAAGAACCGACCTAATAGCCCGAAGATAACCTAAGAGGTTGCCCTAAAGCTATCTAACGCTTCTATAGATATAACTTAGATAAGCCGGGCCCCTTAGATTAAGCCCGCCTATAAAAGATTCCTTTACTATATACTAATCTCTAGCGAAAAAAATATTTCTTAGCGATTTAGGGACTAAATCGTCTCTAAAGGGGGAATACTATTATAGTACTATATTATATAATATAGTATATAGTGATATACTACGTAATATATAGTCCTATATATAAACGAGCCCTTAGCCTCTATAGTTCTTCTCCTCTTTATAGAATAATAAGGTTATCTAGCCATCACCTAGTGCTATAATAGCAACCTAAATACTCTTATAGGTAGCTTTAGGAAGTTCTTCTTAAATCCCTTTATATATAATCTTCTTCTAGCTCTTAAGCTAAAGGTGCTAGTTCTTTAGCTAACTTAAGGAGGGCTTAACTACCGTTTTATAGCGAACCTAAAGGGCCTATTAGATATCTTCCGGTTTGCCCTTTGCCTACTTCTTAAGCGTAGCGTACCAGTCCTTAAGGTCTTTATCGGGCTTATAATAGGTCTAAAAAGGTAGTCGGAGATTATCGAGGCGATCTAAGTGCGGAGCTCTTTAATATCCTTCTTCTAACTCTCTTATTTCTTCTCCTTATATAGAAATATCTGCTATTGTTAGGTGCCTTAAGGAGGTTAGCGTCCCTATTAGACTATTTCTTTATCTACTATACGAGAGCGAGATCCCCTTAGAGAGTCGTCTTTAATAGGCATAGCCGGAATAAGAAGGAGCCTTTTAGTGCCGAAGACCTAGTCCTATAGGTTGCTATCGAGGACCTACGCCTTAAACTTATTATCCTAAATAGACTAGTTAGCATTTTCGATAAGGATAACTTCGGTGTTCTTCTTAGTAGATATAGTAATTGTTTTTGCCTAAAGAGAGCCTGTTTTTAGTGTTTTATTAAGCAAAGCTTGCTTTACGCTATAAAGAATATAGAATGTGTGTAAGTTACGGCAAGCCGCTTGGCTTACTTAATATATATAGTAAGCTTTTTTATTGCAAGGGTCCCTTACTATAAAAACGAAGTACGGCGATTAGCTGCCGCGAAATAACACGCTATAATTAGATAGAGTCTAAAAATTCAGTGCGCTTATTAGCTATAGTAGGGCCGGGGTTAAACCGGCTAAAAAATGCAGTACGGCTATTAGCTACCTGTCTAATAGAGTCTAAACGGCAGATCCTATACTACTATTAGATAGGTCTCCTCCTAGGGATTAACCGTATTTCCTAACAGGCAGCTTAAAAAAAATAGCTTAGTGCCGCGGGCATAGCAAAGCTTTGCTTATAGTTGTGCCTACGGCACTAAGCTATTTTATCGTATTTTCGATAGATTAGAGGCTAAGACTCTTAATTATTAGATCGTAGATCTACGGCTCGGATTAAATAGGCGTTATAATAGGTCTAGATAGGTTGTATAGCAAAGAGGTTATATTAATGTAATATATAATAATGCGTGTTATACGTGCTTCCCCTCTTTTTATTAGGGGGTCGTATCTAAGGGATATTTCCCTTACGTTACGTAGCGGTTATACTAACCTAATCTTTATAACCTCTATTATATAATCTAATAGTAGGGCACGTAGCGTTATACAACGCGTGGTTATAACCCTTATTGCCCCTTTCCTATATATAGTCGGCAATATAGTTACGACTCTATCCTTTAGTTATATAACTATATTCCTATACTAACAGTCTTTCTTTCTAACTGCTAAGCAACCTTCTTAATTATAAGGATAACGCGTATTAGACTAAAGGGGTCTAATAAATATAATATATAAGTATAAAAAAAAGAGAGTCCTAAAGGGGAACTTAAGGGCGTGGAATATATGCCTCTATCCGAATAATTAAGCTATTATTATCTACGAAGCGTTTAAAGGCTCGGTTAGGTAATACCTTTGTTATAGCATCGGCCGGGTTATTATCGCCGTTAATCTAACGGATCTTTGCAATCTTACGCTACTTATACAACTATTAAAGAGATATAATATTAATTATTAATATCTTCTCTTTATTTATCTTAAGCTTTACGAGATATTCGTAAAGCGAGTACGAATCTATATAGATAATTAATTAGATATTCGGTAGCTTAAGCCGGTCGGTAATAATTTTTAGCGTAGTTGCTAAAGCGATCCTAAGGTTAACGCCGTTAACTATACCGTATATCTTAGAAGCTAGCACGCTTTAGGTAACTCTCTTATACTTCGTCGAACTTTAGTAAATAATATTTCTAATAACCTTAAACTAGCTATTAGACCTTTCGGTCTTATTAACTAATATAATAACGAAGCTTAGTTATAATAATAGGTCTTTATTATTAGCAAACGACCTATCTATAAATACTATTAGCTTCGCCTTTATAAGATTAATTAGTTTATATATTAACCCTCTAATTTAGTAGTCTATTTACTATTTAAGTCGCTTATTTAAGATTATATAATCCTTATTATTAGCAGGGCTCTACTGCGTAGAGCGGCCGGAAGGTAAACCTATTACACGTGTGTTTAGGTGTATTAGGTTCTATTCTCTTATCTTCTTCTAGCTAGGAAAGGGGGAAAAAGGGGGCCCCTTTATAGGTGCTACGAAGAGCCTGCCCGGCTTAGCTAAGCGCCTAACAGAGCCTTGTTAGGAGCACGTAACCTAGCCGCTAACGCTATCATCCGGGTTATAACGAGGCTATTGCCCGGGTTATAACGAGGCTAATAACGGCGTTGTCGTCGGGGTTATAAGGGGTTATGACTTATAACCCCTTTTCCTCCTTATATAACTAGATTAGTCCGACACTAGCAGTTCTTCTTTAAGAGGCTATAAACGGACCAATCGAACATAACGAATAGAAATAGGATCCACAGCCTAATTAAATAGGCCGCATTGTTATCTCGGATCCGGCTAACGAATAAAGAAGGGGAAAAATAAGGATCTATAGCCCGGTTAAACGGGCCGTTATTATTATCGTAGATCCGGCTAAAGCAAAAAGGAAAATAGGGAAAAAATGCATATTAGGCTAAATTGCCTAATAGATATAAATAATAAATTTAAATCGCAAAAGATTAAAGGAGCGTATTTAGCCCGGAATAGAATATAACCGGTGCGACGTAGGGTCGGAGTAGGGCCGGGACGTATAGTTGCCCTCTTCGCCTAGAACGTATCCGTATTATTATTGTCCGTAGCCTCGTTTAGAGCCTTATGTAATACGACCTCTTCTACGTCCGCGTTAGTTAAAGTATTGCTAGTCGGGGCGGCGTGCGAGGTACGTTTCGAGGCATAAGCGAAGGTCGGAAAATAGCTCTTCTACCCGTTTAGCCGGACGAAAGAGGGCCTATTTAAGTTCCGGGAAGCCTTAATAAGCGTTTGTAATAGCTAGTCGTAAGGGGATATCTCCTACAAAAGCAGGGCTAAGGGCACGTTAGTAGAGCTATAGCTTATCGAATAGTAGCTCGAGGACCTCTTAGAGTAGCTTACTAGGGTGCTATATCCGAAGCTTCTAAAATAACGTTATAGTCTACTCCGTAAAGTACTATCGCTAGTTAACATCGAAACGGCGTTTAAGGGCATCGTATACTGCCCGGAACGTGGCCGTAGACTAATTAATCTGCCGGATATAGTAGTCCTCGGCACGACCGGTAAGGATTTAAACAACTAGTCTGTGAAATTGTCCTAAGGCGATCCGGAGGCTATAATAGGTCCGTATAAAAAGCCGGACTTTATCGTCTAAGATATTATATAGCTCTCCCGTATAGTTATAGTCCTTCCTCTATACCTTAGCGAATTGCATTATAAGGTTCCCGTCGGTAGGGACGTTCGGGACCTTAGGAGGGGGCATAGTTGTATATGCCTTAAGGGGGAATTTAAGGACGGGAGCATAGGGAACTTAGACAGCTAGAACGGCGGTAGGAACGGCGGTAGGCTAGAACGGTTAGGCGGTAGCCGGGACGATAAACTTAGGGTGCCGGAACTAGTGACTTATCGGATAGACCGTATATTGCGGAGCCTAAGGAACGAATAAGCCGGGAATAACTAGCGGAGGCGGGCCGGGAATAACTAGCGGCGGAATAACGGGCGATAATACGGGCAACGATACTCTTACGGCTCTTTAAATAACGGATGCTAGGGCTAACGAGGGCGCAGCCGTTAAAGCGGCGGCAGCTATTTCGGGCTAAGCTAGCGGCTTTTCGAGGGTTTATAAGGTAACGAATTACGCCGTGTTTAAGCCGTTATTTCTATCGATATAGATACCGCGCTTATTTAAGAGGTTCTTTAGGACCTTACGGTATTTCTTATTTGCCTTATTCTACGTTTCCTCGGTCTATCCTTCGAAGTGTTCTTAGAAATCGTCTAGTATATCGGGGCCGTAAGCGTATACGTTGGCTTCGCAGACGGCTAAGAACCTAGCTATAAAGGTCGTTACGATAACCTCCCTTTCTTCGTCTAGGTTGACGTCGGTCTCCTAATAGTTAATGTTAATATGCTTATAGAAGGAGCCGTAAATCGGCACGTCCTTTATCTACTCTTAGAGCAGGCTATATACTATAGGAGCCGGGCTTAAGGTTAATATCGTATAGTCTTCCGGGGTGTTCTTTATTTAAAGGTGGCTTAGGGCAGTAAGCGGACTATATATACATGCCGGGTCGGAAGACGGCGGGGTGTTTATTGTATATAAGGGTCTTCGTAATATATATCGGAAGCGGGCAACGGGCTTTATTATTTATTGCGTAATAGTCTTTACGCGTTTAGTCGGATAATTAAATAGCTCGTGTAGATCGTATATCCCGTAGGTTTATCGGGGGTGTTTTAACGGGTTCGCGAGGGGGTCTTCGCGATAGGGTTAATCGTATTCCTCGATGGCATAAGCTTTGTTAAAGCGGTAATCCGTCGAGGGTAGTATAACACCCTTATTAGCGTTATAGACGCACTCTTCTTAATAGCATAAGCTTCGTTAAAGCGGTAATCTATTAATAAGAGCTTAGGAAGTCTCTTTAGCGGCCACCGAAAGATAGCTATTATTACAACAGCCGTCGGTTCTAGTTCGGGAAGATCCTTCCTTCTTAGCATAAACAGCCCTCTCTAAGTGTACGGATTAGGATTGTGTTAATCGGATCCGTCGTACGTTCGAGGGTTAAGGAGTCTGTCTCTTCTACCTAGCTTATTTATAATTAAGCGTTTTAATTACTAATAAGTGTTAGCAGGGCTCTACTGCGTAGAGCGGCCGGAAGGTAAACCTATTGCACGTGTGTTTAAGTACATTAGGTTCTATTCTCTTATCTTCTTCTAGCTAGGAAAGGGGGAAAAAGGGGGCCCTTTTATAGGTGCTACGAAGAGCTTGCCCGGCTTAGCCGGGCGCCTAACAGAGCCTTGTTAGGAGCACGTGACCCAGCCGCTAACGCTATTATCCGGGTTATAACGAGACTATTGCCCGGGTTATAACGAGGCTAATAACGGCGTTGTCGTCGGGGTTATTAGGGGTTATAACTTATAACCCCTTTTCCTCCTTATATAACTAGATTAGTCCGATACTTATCATCCGGGTTCTATACTTATACCGCAACCGAGATATTAAATACTACTTCCGGTTAGCATACTAAGTGTAGGAATATAGTTATATAACTAAGGGATAGAGTCGCAACTATATTGCCGACTATGCATATAAAAGGGGCAATAGGGGTTATAACCACGCGGCGTATAACGCTACGTGCCCTACATAGTTAATAACCTCGTTATTAACTAAGGGCATCGTTATAAGTAGAGCAGTAAGCCCTAGCGTAGGCCTTAATAATGCATTGTTAAGGCATAGTAGGCTCTATAGAAGGACCCCGGCAGACGGGTATAAAGGCCCCCTTATTCTCCCTTTTTAGCTAGATTAGATATAACTATAACTAATACAACCCCCTTTATTTAGATTAATCTAAGTAAATCCCTACTAACACTAATTAGTAGTTAAATAGATTTAATTATAGAATAGTAAGGCTAGAAGAGATAGATCTTAATCTTCGAAAGTATAGTAGAATCTTTATCCTATCCGTAGGCGCTATTTCCACGCATCTTTACCCTCGAGGTTCTATTACGTATACTTTAGAGAAGTTTGTCTATGCTAAGAATAAGACTATTTAAACCGAGCTCGACTAGCAAATAGACCCTTTTGAGCTTCCTTTTAATCCCGTCTCGCTTCCGTTAAGGAGGAAGAGTAACGTTAATAAGTAGTACGTCTATAACGTAGAATAATATCGCGACTCCTGTAACTATTTAATCCTGTCTCGCCTCTATTAAGGAAGAGTTACGTCCTTTAGAATACAGACTAATCGCCTCGATATCCCTCGTAAAGACCCTTACGATACTAACTAACCCTTAAACGAATTCGAAATAGATATAATAGTAGGACTATTATCTACTACGAATATACCGGCTCCCTTTAAACCTCCTGATAAACTAGTTAAACTAATCGAACGATAGATAAAAGAAATCGGCATCCTTACCTCGGCTTATAAAGAGGTAGATATACGATGCTAGGATATAGAAGGAATTACGTTAAAAGACCTTAGCCCGGCTTAAGTCACGACGTTTATAGCCCGATTTATCATAACCTACGAAGCATCTATCTATTGCTAAAGTTAACGACTCTTTAACTCGTTTTAAGAGCGTTTCTAAGGATAGAATAAGCCTATATATAATATAGTTAGCTACGAATATAAGAAAATCCTTAAGGCTCTCTTACGTAGACGTAGCCTTTTTATAAGGATAAAGAATACGTCGTTTACTAGATCCTATATAGCGATGCTTCGGTCTAATAATCCACTCCCTTAGAACGAGAAGGAGTTTATAATAGAAGGATTTAATATAGGCATAAGGGCCTTCCGTAAATAAGAAAAGAAGAAAAACGATAAGGAATAAGCAGCCTAAGATCCTTTCTCTACTATAATAAATTAGTTAATAGTTGTTATAGAACGAGCTTAGGGGGGGTATATAACTATTATTAATCCACGAAGGAGCGCAGCTATAGACTAAGTCTAAGGGTCTATATATACGATATAGAGGTTACGTAGGATAATATGTGATATAATATAACACCGTGATAGTATATCCCCCTTAAATCGGCGTTCGACTTAAACGCTTAAAAAGGGGCAATAGTAAAAGAGCGAGAGCTAAGGGAATCCCGTGTTAATCGACCTAAAAGGTAGGCCCCTATAATATAAAGGAAGGAAAGAAAACAAAGCTCGAGGTTAAAAAGCCTATGCGCGCTAAGATAAATTATATTTATTAATTATATCTATTATTATTTAGGCAGGGGGGATAAGGCGAGGAAGGTAGTATAGAACGCGGGGTAAGGCTTAGCCGGGTTCGCGGCGTAGAAGGACTTAAGGTCGTCCTAATATCCGTCGAGGCATAAGGAATCCTCCTACGTAAGGGGGCTATAACGCTACTAAATGCGATATTTAATCTTCTTAGACGCGTACTAACGTTGCGTAAGGATAGAGGAGAATTCCTACTTAAAGTGCGCGTCGTTATCGTTATCGCCGTCTAGGGAAAGCAAGATGCCCTTATTAAGAGGCCGGATATTTAGGTCGGCTTAGCTTGGTAAAGGGGGCTCTTAAGTCCGGGTAAGGAGTAAGTAGTAGAAAATAGGGTAAAGACGGCTACCTTTAAGGAGGCGGAGGAGGTAGGCCGTCTTATACGCCTTAAGGACCTTATATAAGCCCTCCCGTTTATAGTTAAGCTTCTTTATTAGGCGGAGGGTATAGATCTAACGGGTGCTAAGAAAGACTATATGGCCGGGCTAATACGTTAGGGCGGGCGCCCGGCGGGCATCGGCGTGCCGGGCTTAAGTAGCTTAAGCGTCTTCGATCGCGTTACGAAGGAAGTCGGATACGCGTTAGAGGCGTAAGGCGAGCGCGTCGCTACGGAGGTACTCCTTACGCTACTAAGGGGTTATGCTAAGGGGGGGTAGTCCTAAGGGCTTAGTGCTAAGCTTTAGGTCGAAGCTATAGTTAGCGAAGAAAGGGGAGAGGCCGGTAGACTTAGAAACCTAATTATTAGCGGTAAACTTAGCGAAAGGAAGGAGATCTACCTAATCGTCTTAAAGGAAGGTAGTATAATAGCGGAGGTAGACCTTTATCTAAGCGTTTGCGATCTTAGTCTAGCTATTAGTCTAAAGGTAGTAAGCGGAACTAAGGTATAGGCGGTAGCTAAGGCGGCGGCTAAGCTATTACTAAAAGGTAGAGATAAACTAAATGCCTTTATTACTAACGATTAAGGTAAGAGTGCTATAGAGAGACTAAACGCGAGAAATAAACGCATTAACGACGTCCTCGACTATTATCGAGGGCGTTAGGACGTAGTAACGTATCTTTATAAGACGGTTAACGATAACTAAAATACTTAAGAACTTAACGCTATAACGGCGGTAGACGGGAAGGTCTATAACGAAATTAATAAAGATATTAGTCTAAAGGGCGAAAGGGATACTTAAAGGTTAAAAAAGGCCCTAAGGGGCGGAACGGGGGGACTTAACGTAGAGGCAGATATAGTAGTTGCGAACGAAGCTAGAAATAGACTTATATATACTAGGCTAAACGTAAGTCCGGCGGTAGAGGCTCGCGGTCTTAGTGCGCCTAAGGTAGCTAGCTAGTAGGGAAGTATATATACGGATTAAGATTTAAAGGATAAAGGCGTCGTTAGGGGGAACGAACAACCGGCCTTAAAAGTAGAACCGGCCTTAGGCCTTTAAGAGGGCGGACTTTAGGATTAAGCGGAGAGGTACGCAAAGAGAACTAGGCTAACGGAGCTAAGGAGACCGGAGAGCCGCGCGAATGTCGGCGATAAGCGGAGAGGAGAAATAAGCCCGGTCGATAAGGTCGTCGATCGGCTTAAAGTCGTTAAAGGCATAGAGGGTAAGGCAGTCGGAGTCGTTAGAATTATATTTATTAATTATATTTATAGATAAGTCGGACTCCTTAAACCCGTTAGGGAGTAAGGAGGCGTCGACCTTAGACCGTAGAAGGATAACCTAATAACGATAGTCGATCCTCTCGTCGACGCGGTCGGTTAAGGAGGCGGGGCGAGAACTAGGGAGTTAGCTAAACGCATTAAGGAGGGTGGCTTAAGAGCTAGGCTAAAAGACGATCTTAAAGTTAAAGCGACTTAAGAACTTAGCCTAGTAGGCCTACCGTTAGTTAAGGAGCTTCGTAGTTATAAAATACTAAAGGTTTTTATAATCCGAAGCGATCTTAAACTTAAGTAAGCCTTCGAGCTTAAGGCGTTATTCCTTAAGAGACTTTACGATCGCGAGGAGTTCCTTATCGTAGATCTTATAGTTATATTCTTAGGCGGAGTGTTTCGACGAGAAGAACGCGATAGGGTAGTAGCGGCCGTCGTTAGAAAGCTATATTAGCACGCCCTTAGCGGTTTAGTTAAAAGCATCGGTCTAAACTATAGTCTTTCGAGAGGGGTTAAAGTATGCGAGGACTAAGGCGGCGGTAAAGGCGTGCTTAAGGGCTCTAAAAGCGTAGGCGTAGGCGGGGGACTAGATATAAAGGGTAGAGTTCTTAGTAAGGGCGTTTAAGGGATTTATAAGCTTAAAGAAGCCGCGGATAAAACGCCGATAAAAATTAGCGAACCTTAAGAAACGTCGGAGGTCTTTTATAGAGGAGGGGGCTAGCTAGTCGAGGACGGCGCGGACCTTTTTAGGATCTATACGTATGCCTTTATCCGAGATAATTAGGCTAAGGTACTTAGTCTTAGTAATATAGAAATCGCACTTATCGACGTTAAGCTAAAGGCTAGCGGCGTTAAAGCGCTTAAGAACCTCCCGGACGTAGACTTAGTGCTCCTCCCGTATAGTAGAGAAGATAAAAATATCGTTTAAGTAGGCGGAATAAAAATTATTAAGGATATTATATAAGGCTATATTAATAAAGCTCTAAAAGTAGGATAGCGCGTTAAAGAGACTAAAAGGTATAACGCAATACTCGAAAAGCCTATACCGCGTAGCGAAAGCCGTCTTTTACTTATAGCCCTTAGCGATGCGAAGGCGATTAAACGCTATAATAACGTTAATCTTAGTAAAGAACTTCGCCTTCCTAATTAAAGCGAGGGTATTATAGACTAAGGGCAAGGGGAAGCGGTTCTTAATCGTAGCCTTATTTAGGCTATAGTAATCGACGTAGAAATAGACGCCGCCGCTAGGCTTATAAGCGAGTATAATAAAGGCGGCGGTAGCGGAGGTTAAATAGCAAATAAAGCCTTTCTTAAGCTGCTCGTTAACGTAGGCGCGGATAATACGGTTCTCGGCTTTACTAAAGGGATAGGGGCGGGTAAAAAGGGGTTATATTCCCTCCTTAAGGTTAATCTAAGTATCGACGGCGTAGTAAAGGGCGAGCTTATCGGCCTTACTCTAGAGCTATATATAGATTATATAGTAAAGCTCCTTTAGGACCTTAGCCTAAAGCTTATTAAGAGTATAAAGGACTTTATCGTATTTTAAAAAAAACTTAGCGATATTATTAAGCGAAACCTTATTAAGGAAGATCTTATTAAGGTAGTTATCGACGAAGTCGTAAAAGCGGGGGTTAAGTTAGGCTTTAGCGGCATTAGGATTAATAGACTTAAATAAAACGGCCTAATAGAGTTCCTTAGGGATCTCTTAATTAATAGGAGGTAAAGGCTTAATAGGTAAGGGTTTAGCGGCTAAGGCTTTAATTATAGTTTAGGAAGTTATAATAGAGGGCTAGCGGTAGAATACCGTTATAGCGGCTATATTAAGCATCCGGATAAAGAACGTAAGGTCGCCTAAAGGGATTATAAAAGGGTAAGGTCCTATCGCTTAATACTTAGGTTAAAGAGCCGGGTAGCGGGAGCCGGTAGCCTAACGTATAGGCCGAAGGCAGGGGGGGCGGACGTAACGGCGGGGGTAGAGGGTATCTAAGGGGTTAAAGTTATAGCTTAGGTCGAGGTCGGTCTAACGGGAGGAGTCTAAGTAAGTAGGTTTACTTACGTCGGGAGTATCTTTAAGGAACGTTGGGAGGCCGGGGGAAAAATAAGGCGATAAAGGAATAAACTTAAGGGTATTAGAAAAGCGGACGGTATAGGCAAAAGCCTAAAAGGCAAGAGGCAAAGATAAGGCAAAGGGCTCGCCCTCGTCGTTAGAGTTAGCGATAGAAGGGGCGGGGGGGGAACGAATTATATTTATAAATTATATTCCTTTAAGGGCGGGAATAAGAATAGCGGGAGCGGCCGGGAGGCTAAGGATAAGATAAGGCTAAAGGTCTAAAAGGCAAGAGGCGAGGTAAAATAAGGACTAAAAGGAGAGGGAGTTATCGCGCTAGCTAATAATAGGGTTATAGCGGCGTAGCTAAAGGAGGCCGAGAATAACCTTATAGCTAAGCTTTATAAGGAAGAAGCAGATAGACTTAGTATAAGCGCCGACTTAAGCGATTAAGTAAGCGTAATAGGTAATAGCGCTAGACTTATAGTCGCCGCTATTAGCGAGAGAAAGCCGGCGAGGGAACTAAAGCTAGTAGATAGGGAAGGTAAGGCGGTACGCGGTCTAAGTATATATAAAAGCGAATCCGGAATAACTAAAGTCGACTAAAGCACTTATAGCGACGTTAGTAGGCATAAAGAAGAAAGGCAATAGTAAAGCGTAAGGCTATATTCCCGCTAAGAGATAAAGGTCCTCCTTTATATTAAATAAAGCTATAAAATTAAAAACCGAAAGCTCTATCGCGCGATAAGGCGAGGGAGTTAGGCGTTTCCTAAAGGGGGGGAAGCGCCGGAGGCAAAGGCAAGAGAGTTAGTAACCTCGCCCTTAACGAAGCCTTACTTAATCACCCGGACGTTAAGCTAGGGAGGGGGCGCGAGGAGGCGTAGGGCGGGAGTACCGCCGCTTTAGCCACGACCCTAGCTAACACCCTTCTTAGGATAGGTCTAGGCCGTATAGGTCGGGGTTACTAAGGTAGCGTAATAGAGATAAAGATAGTTCTTATACCGTCGTTGCTTCTTAGCGTCTATAAGACTAGCCTAGAACGCGTTAAGGTCTATCGGGTCGCTAGCGGGCGTAGAGGCGGCGGGGCTAGCGGACTTAGTAAAGGCGGGGGGGGGGAATAGTCTAAGGCTAGATAAGCCTTTTATAAGCTCGAATACGCTTATAGTTCTCTTAAAGGGCGGCGTAAAGCTTAGCCTAGCCGTAGAAGTCGTCGGTATTAAGGCTAAGGACTTAGAGAGCGGCGGCATCGGCGAGCTCGTTAATAACCTTTTAATAAAGGTATCTAACGTAAGCGCTTTCGTTATAATTAAGGTCGGCCTATAGTTAAGTAAACCGCGAGAAGAAATCCGGCTAAAAGGTGCCTTTTATAGCTAAGGTATTAAATTCCGCCTTAGACTAAGCGCGGTAGTTCGCGGCTATAAAAACAAAGGCGAGCTCGTAAGTAAAGGAGTTAAGGGACTAAAAGTGCTATTACTTAAAGGGGGTATCGTCGCGGATATAGCGGGGGACGCTAGCGGCGATAGAAGCGGCCCGGCCGGAAAGTCGGCCGGTCGCGTAGACGACTTAGTCCCTATCGGTAGGGAATATATAAAAGTCGGAGGCGATCTTAAGGGATATACCGTTACGTTAGATATAGAAGGCGTCTTAGCGTTGCTTTTAAGTGCTAATATCGCTAAAGAAGCGTTTAAGGTCGGTAAAGCAGGTATAAGGACTTACGGTAAGAGGGGTAAAGGCAGCCTAAAAGGCGGTAAGGTAGGCGAAGGCGGCGTTAGACTAATTAAGCTAGTCCTAAAGTCCCTCCGTATACTACCGGTAGCCGAAGGCCTCCTTACGGGCGGTAGTAGCGGAGGTAGCGGCCTTAAGGAAACTAGACTTAAGAAAGACAAAAGACCGGGTCTAATTAGTATACTAGAGGAAATTCGTCTAAAGGTCGGCGAAGATAGACGAAGCGACGGAAGAACCCCGGAGAATAGAGGCTAAGTAAGGGAAGGCGGAGAAGGCGTTAGGCTAAAGGACGTCCTAGAGGAGAACGCCTACCGGAGGGCTAGGCGAAAGGGAGAAGGAGGGGGTAGAAACGGGAGTAGCTATCGTAGCGGCGGGAAAAAAGGGTAGCGGCGGGAAAAAGGGCTAGAAAAATCTATAGGAGAGTAGAAAAGAGGTAGAAAAGGGCGTAATAAGATAAAGAACGAAGGCAAGCGTATAGGCAAAGCTAAAAGGACTAAGGAATCGTAAAGGCTCGGCGGAAGGGCAGAAGAATAGTAGATTAAACTATTATAAAACGAGCTTAAAGGGGGTATATAACTATTATTAATCTACGAAGGAGCGTAGCTATAGACTAAGTCTAAGGGTCTATATATACGATATAAAGGTTATATAGGATAATATATAATATAACCTAACACTGTAATAATAGTCTTTCCGACGTCTTACTAATTCCGATAAGATAATCCGGCCTAAGTAACGATTATAGATCCGACTTTAGAACTAGACTAAGAACTAAATATAACTACGGCGGATATACCGGCATTTAATCCTATATATCGGATTTATACGCTACGACTACTATTTATTCTAGAACTAACGCTATATATGCTAAGAGCGAAAATACGATTCGACCTCCCCGCTATAATAATCGCCCTAAAAGCTATAGTTAAAGCATTTAATTATAATATTAAGGAGTATATAGCACTCCTACCCGCCGATATTCTAAACCTCTCGTCCGATCCCGACGTTTAGACTAAGTTTATTAAGATATAGGATAAGGAGAAGAGCTATACCGGCGAGCTATATGCCTTATTTAACGAGACTACCCGTAAGTTTATAGGCGTATATTATAACCTTAAGATTAAGCTAAGGCTCTTTTATACCCTTCTCCCTTAGATCTTAAAGGGACGAGCCGACCGCTTTTATATAGAGAACATTACTTAGATAACTACCTTCTAAAGCGTATACGATAAGATTAAACGATATTTCGATACTAAAGCGACTTAGGCTTAATACTATACCGATTAGACTAATACGACGTTTAACTAAGTCTAGGCTAGCAACCTTAAGAAAGGCCTACTAGAAGTACTCTAATTGCTAATCGATAAGCTATTGCTTTACTAACGAGCTTTAGGACCTAAGTTTATAAGCGAAACCCCGCTTATAGTAACCTTTACTAAGGCGTGCTAAAGAGTCCTAAAACTTAAAGGTGCCTTTTTTAAATAGGCTAATAAGGCTAAGGAACTCTATACCGACCTTTAAGCTTCCCTTACGATATACTTTATACGATAAGGGAGAAATACCTCGCGCTAATTTATCTAAGACCGATATCGTAATAACGATAGGATTATAGGAATAAGGGATAAGGGATACGTACGAGGCAATTACAGCTACGTAATCCTATATAATTACGTGCGTGCAACGAGGCTATATCACCTATAAAGGGGCCCCCTTTCCCCTTCTTCCTAGCTAGATAAGACATATAGAATACACATAATAGAACGAGTTTTTGCGAATGTAAATATAAGAGATACCTACTAATACTAATTAGTATTCGTAAGGCTCGAATACTAATAGTAAGGCAGAAGAGGTAGATCTTAATCTTCGAATGTATTATAAATCTTTATTAAACCGGCTTTAGCCTAATAATCCTATTTTATGCACTTAGAGAGGGTTATCTACGCTAAGAATAAGAAGACTTTACCTTCCGAGTCTAGCTCGCCTTTAGGGGTTGCGTATAGATCTTCTTTAAGCTTCCCGCTAACCGATTACCGCTTTAGAAGAAGAAGAGTAGCACTAGCAGGAAGTGCGTCTATTAACGCCGACCGCTTCGCGAAGAACCTCGCGACGATAACCTCGATTCCTTTATTGGCTAGTTCGAGAAATAACCTTTCAACCGCCGAAAGAGCTCTTCTAAACGCTTCCTCGAGAAAAGCTCTTCTAACGGCACACCAAAAGACAACCACGAGCCCGACCCTTAAGACCCTCGCGACCCGACAAACACTCCCGAATCCACGGGACATTCGATCAACACACGAGCCATTTGATCACGACCATCGCGTGAAAACCCTCACGCAACAACCTTAAGCCACGAACGAGAATACAGTCCGCTTGCTGCCTTAAGCCACGATCGAGAATACAGTCCGCTTGCTGCTTTAAGTCCGGGCTACTGGTTGTTCTTTGCTGTTTGAAGAACTGCTAGTATGCTGCTTCATTCTCTCTCGCTGCTTTGCCCTTTGCCGCCTCGAAGCAAGACCTGCAAGAACCCGGCCACGCCCGAGTTCGTCCCGGCAATAGACCTGCTTCACCCTAGCACGAACATACAGTCCGTCCCGGCAATAGACCTGCTTCACCCTAGCACGAACATACAGTCCGCTTGCTGCTTCAAAGCCCCCCCGAAAACACAGTCCGCTTGCTGCTTCAAAGCCCCCCCGAAAACACAGTCCGCTTGCTGCTTCAAAGCCCCCGAAAACACAGTCCGCTTGCTGCTTCAAAGCCCCCGAAAACACAGTCCGCTTGCTGCTTCAAAGCCCCCGAAAACACAGTCCGCTTGCTGCTTCAAAGCACCCCCCCGAAAACACAGTCCACTTGCTGCTTCAAGCCCCCCCCGAGAATACAACGACGGCTCCATCGGCACCCGGCACCACAAAGCCAGCTCTCTCGCCAACGCTTAAGACAACGCTTTCGGCAACGCTCAAGACAACGCTTTCGGCAACGCTAAATCCGGCCCTAACGCTAAAGAGGACGTTTCCGGCAGTCGTTTCCGGCAGTCTCAGCAACAACAACAACAGCGGCTCCGCAACCGTCAAAACAAGCTCCCGCAGTTGTTATTCCGCCGTCCGCAAACGACTCACACGCTCCGCCAAGCACACGCTCCGCCAAGCACACGCTCCGCCAAGCACACGCTCCGCTAAGCACACGCTCCGCCAAGCACACGCACGACGCTTTCGGCAACATCAATCTAACAAACGAAGTCCGCAGCCGCAGTCAAATGCTCCGCCAGCCGAATCCGCAGCCGCAGTCAAATGCTCCGCCAGCCGAATCCGCAGCCGCAGTCAAACGCTCCGCCAAACCCGGCAAAACCGCCTTTGCCCCGATAGACGCCCTCGTCCTTTACTCTTTGTTTTTCCGAGATAACGTCTTTTGCCTTTGTTTATGAGTATTGCTATTTGCACGACACGAAATTGCTATTTGCACGACAAATACCTCGAAGCCCCGTTTTTTCTGCGCGACCCCGCACGCCCAGGTCCCGCCACCAAAATTGGGTAGAGGTACATGGCAATTGAGAGGGCCGCGCAAATCGTGCCTAGCCTTAATTCAATTCAATAAACACGCGCGCGTAAAGAGCTTAAATAACGTATATGCCTAGCTCTCTGCCGCGTGCCCGGCTGCGTGCCTTCTGCTGCGTGCCCTGCTGCGTGCCCTGCTACGTGCCCTCTGCTGTGTGTGCGGCTCCTTAATGTATGCTTTGTGCCCTGCTGCGCGCCCTCTGCTGCGTGCTCTGCTGCGTGCCCTACTGCGTGCCCTGCTGCGTGCCCTTTGCTGCGTGCCCTCTGCTATGTGTGCGGCTCCTTGATGTATGCTGCGTGCCCTACTGCGTGCCCTTTGCTGCGTGCCCTCTGCTGTGTGTGCGGCTCCTTGATGTATGCTGCGTGCCCTACTGCGTGCCCTGCTGCGTGCCCTCTACTGCGTGCCCTGCTGCGTGCCCTTTGCTGCGTGCCCTCTGCTGTATGTGCGGCTCCTTGATGTATGCTTTGTGCCCGGCTCCCTGCTGCGTGCTCTGCTGCGTGCCCTCTGCTGCGTGCGTGGCTCTTTAATGTATGCTTCGTGCCCGGCTCCCGGCTGCGTGTGGATTACGGTATAGTAGTATGATAGTGTTCTTCGCACGATTTGCGCGGCTCTCTTAATTGCCATGTACCTACACCTAATTTTGCTGGCGGGACCTAGGCGCGCGGGGTCGCGCAGAAAAAGTATTTGTCGTGCAAATAGCAATTTCGTGTCGTGCAAATAGCAATACTCTTGTTTATATTCGTCTTTATTCGCGTTTGTTTTTTGTCGGACCAATCTAGTCACATAAGGGAGAAAAGGGTCATGAGTCATAACCCCTGTCAAGGCCCCGATGACAGCGTCATCGGGAGCGTCACGTACCCGGCAACGAGGCTACGTAGGCTCGTTGCAGCACGCATAAAGGGGCCCCCTTTCCTCTCCTCTTCGCCTTAGCTAGAACCTATATAGACTAGAATCCAGCAGTTGTAACCCCCTTTGTTTATTTAACTAACTAACACTAATTAGTGATTAAACGATTAATTACAGATTGGTAAGGTTAAAGAGGCAAGGGTTATTATTATAATATAGGACTATTACCTTTAGTAGTGCCGTCCCTCCTACGTCGAGAGACGACCCTTTATGCTAAGAATAAGGCATCTCTATACTAGATTACCGGTCGAGATACCTTTTAAGCTGCTCGATCGAAGTCGCTGCTTTCGCAGACTATAGCGACCTTAATCGGCAGTACGTCTATAACGCGACGAGCCCGCTGCCCGCTCCCGGTAAGCATCGACCCTTTTAAAGTTGCTGCTTTCGCAGACTATAGTAACCCAATTAGCAACCGTTGCCCCGAAGACAAGCATCACGGGACCCCCTTTAACGTTACTGCTTTCGCAGACTATAGCAACCTAATCGGCGACCCGCTGCTTATTTCGACATACATCGCGAAGACCCTCGCGATCCCTACGAACCTAGTCATCCACGATGACACCTACGAACCCGACTTCCGCCGCCGCCGCCGCCGCCGCCCTAGCGGCAGACACCTACGCGGCAAACACCCTAACGGCAGACAACCCCGTTATCCTACGAGCTCTTCCGATAGCTCCTACGAATCCGGCTCCGGATCCCCAGCCGGCAGCTCCTATAAGTCCGGCTCCGACTCCCTAGCCGGAAGATCTCACGAGTCCGACTTCGTAGCCGAAATCTCCTCCTATAGACCTAAAATATACTAATTTGTTAAATAGCATCGGCATCCACGAGTTATTGCATAACTAGGTTAACCTTAACCTTAACCTCGGGAATGCATACGTTAGCCCCGACGAACAATATTATATTATAATAACTTCCTACGTCGTATTCTTCCTTATAGGCGGAAGGATAAACCTATACGATGCGATTAACGACTTTTAGGACTACTTTAGAATGTAGACTAAAGCTATATAGGATAAGGTCTAACGGGACTATAAAAGGGCATTACGAACGTTCTTACGGAGGCGCGGGATCTATATAGGCCGAAAAGACTAGCTAATTAGCCCGTAACTCGTAATGCTCTAGGCTATAACTAAGCCCCTACCGTAGCCTTAAGAAGAATTCCTCGAGATAGACTTTAACGTCGATACGGCAGCCTACGTAAAACGGGATAAGATACGCGCCTAGCTCGGCTTGCCGCCGTATAAAGCCCCCGTTAAACAAGCCCCCGTTAAATAGGCTCCTACGCCTACTCCCGTCGTCACAAGCACGCCCGTTCCGACAACTGCTCCGCCGACCGTTCCGCCGACTGCTTAAAGTCCGCTAGTTGATTTAGCTTCGGCAGCCTCGCCCTTAGCCTCGCCGCCGTCCTCATCCTCGCCGACACCTATACCCTCGTTAGCTTTAATAGTCTCGGCGTTACCCTTATCGTCACCCCCAAGCCGGCACGACCCCGGGAAGACCCTTAACTCCCGCCGGCACGACTTAGTTTCCCACGGGGAAGACCCCGTAGCTGCCCCTAGCTTCTATAGGCATAGCTCCGGTGCCGGCCCTACAACAACAACCACGACTTCGCCTTTAAATAAAAGTCCGCTAGTTGTTCCCGTTGACTTAAGCCGGCCCCTTGCTTTAAGCCGGCTCCCTATTCTAAGCCGGCTCCCTCTTCGAAGCCGACTCCCCGTTCCGAGCCGTCTCTCCCATTCGCCCGCTCTAAGCTCTCGCAGCAGCTCTTCGGACTGCTGCTACAACGACTCCTACAACGACTCCCCTAGCAGCTTATTAAGCTGCTCTTCTATAAGCTCTCGTAGTAGCTCTTCGGACTGCTCTTTCGACCCTTAAAGCAGCTTAGCAAGCTGCTCTCCTATTAGCTCTCGCAGCAGCTCGTTAAGCTGCTCGGAGCCTATAAAGCTGCCGCGCATACGAAGGCAGAGCCTAAAAGAAAGTGAAGTCCTCGAGGTCACGAGGGCACCCTGTCACCGTGTAAGTCTAGTGGTTGAGCCACTGTGCATGGAATTAATAGGCGACTTAGGCGCTATGCGGGGACGGATTAACAGGCGAGCATGGCGGACCCGGGCGCTATGCATGGCGAATTGATAAGGCGACCCGGGCACTATGTACTTCGGAAGCAGATTACCTAATGCTCTTTTAGCGGGGTAAAGGAAAATAGTACTAAAGTTAAAGAACCTTCGACTTATATAGTAATAAGGGGCCCTTATGACCTCGAGGACTTTACTTTCTTTTAGGCTCTGCCTTCGTATAGCAGCTTCCTTAACATCGTTAGTAGCGCGCCCCTTAGCATACCCTAAAGCTAAGCTAATGCCGCCGCTGCTAATTACTATTTAAGTCTCGTAGCGTACTCTTTCGCTACCTTAGCGAAGGATGTTACTATATAAAACGCGTGCAGACTCCCTCCTAGACCGTTATGCCCTAAGCCTAGCATATACTATAGTAGACCCCCCTACCCTAAAGGCATCTACTAAAGCAGGCTAATTGCTAGCACTATAAATCTTACTTCGACTCCCGAGGCGCACTCTTCCGTCACCTCGCTAAAGGATATTACTACCGGAAGCGTATATAAGCTTCCTCTTAGCCCGTTGCTTAATAGGATAACCCCTAACGCAATAGACGGCACTCCCCCCCCCCCCGGGAAAGGAACACTCGTCCGCCCGGCCCTAGCCTGCTATCCGGCATACCCTCTTACGGGACCGTAACGCAGGAGACTCTTACTAAAAGCCCGCCTAGGCTTCCTCCCTGCTAGTCACCCGGCAGGCTCTCTCGTCCCGGCAGTCACCTTCTTGCCGGCAGACGCCGACCTCGCCTCCATACGTTATTCTCCCGAGGTTTAGCAACGCACCCCTCGTTGCGCGTGGCTAGTTAGCCTTGCGAGCCTAGCAGAAGAAAAGCTCTCGAGGGATTCCCCTGCCTATTGCCCCCTCTAGCCCCCTGCTCGGCCACCCCTCTAGCCCTCTGCTTGGCCGTTCTTTCGTGTATTCTCGTTGTTCTCGTTGCCCGTTCCTTCGCATGTTCCCTTAATGCCCCGTTCGCGCGTTTATCGCCTATTTATTCCGTATGGAATTTCCGCGCATTATTCTTTGCTATTTCTACAATTTGTTCCCTTTTTCCACGCGTTGTTCCCCTTTTCCCGCTTTATTGTATTATCTTATTCGTTGTTCGTAGCTTCTGCGAATTGCTCGTTATTTTCCGCACGATTATTCCTCGGCCGCTAATTGCAATTTATACTTATTATTTGTATTTATTACGCAATTTCTAGCTTAATGCGTCTTTTTCGTTGTTTTTTATTCGCGGTCCGTTATTTCTTTATTCGCGCTTATAGCCCGAATTAAGGCCCTATAAAGACTTAACTAAGGTCTGTTCGACTCTTCGGCAGCGCCCTAAGGATACCCTCTCTTCGGCAGCGCCCTAAGGATGCCCTCGAATCGGCTCTTCCAAACGCTCTTTCCCTACTTATTCGTTGCGTTCGCGTTCGGTTGTTCGGTCGTTCGGTCGTTCGATTAAGCGATTAGTCCGTTAGTATAGTGTTTGCAGCCTCTAAAAGAAGAACTGCTAGTGTCGGACCAATCTAGTCACATAAGGGAGAAAAGGGTTATAAGTTATAACCCCTATTAAGGCCCCGATGATAGCGTTATCGGGAGCGTTATATGCCCGGCAACGAGGCTACGTAGGCTTATTGCAGCACGCATAAAGGGGCCCCCTTTCCTCTCCTCTTCGCCTTAGCTAGAACCTATATAGACTAGAATCTAGTAGTTGCAACCCCCTTTGTTTGTTTAACCAACCAACATTTTTCCTACTTTGTTTTTCCTGCTTTGTTTTTCCTGCTTTGTTTTTCCCCTTTTCGACGCCCTATTCTTCCCCTTTTTCGGCGCCTCGTTCCCTCTTTTGCTTCCCCTTTTAGTGCCCGAAACAAGCACCGAAACAAGCCCTGTTTCGCCCCGACAACGTTATGTGCCGACCCTACTACGCTCCGGCAACGTTCTTTTCCCGGCCCGAAGATCTTTCCCGGCCCGAACACACGCTCTATTTCACGCTCTTTTCCCGGCCCGAAGATAACTCTATCTCTTGCTCTGCTTCGCCCCTCTGCTTTGCCCGAAGCTTAATGCTTCCTAACGCTCTTTTCCCGTACGTTATACGGCTGTTTGCAAGGCTGTTGTAAGGTTGGAAAAGCCGGGTCTACGATAACAACACGGCCCCGTTTGACCGGGCTATGGATCTGTTTGGCCCCTTATTGCGACCTTTGTTGCTACGTTCGTTTGGGCTGCTGTTTCTACGATCTTGTAAAAACTGCTAGTGTGGGAATAAGGGATAAGGGATACGTACGAGGCAATTGCAGCCACGTGATCCTACGTAATCACGTGCGTGCAACGAGGCTATATCACCTATAAAAGAGCCCCCTTTCCCCTTCTTCCTAGCTAGATAAGACATATAGAACACATACAATAGAACGAGTTTTTGCAAATGCAAATGCAAGAGATACCTACTAATAAGGATAGATATAAATTATAAATATAATTTAAGGAACCTTAATAGTTAGTTTTATATACACCGTAGGTATACTAATAATCGTAGTAAAAGCAACGGAGGATTTCGCCTATAAGGCTTTAGATAAGGCTATCGACCCTACGGTAGAAGAGGCTATAGCTAAGGATACGGCAATAAGACCTAGACTAAGAAGTGCTTTGTATATAGAAAAGAGGGATATTAGTCTATATAACATTCTATAGAGGAACGGCGGAAAGCTAAAGACTAATATCTCTCGCATTATCTTTATACCGGCGTCTCCCTAAATATTATAGCCTATTTAGTAGGCTATAAAGGCTATAAGAACGATAAGGAGGAAGAGTATAGCGAGGATAAAAAACCGGAATAATAGTAGGCTAGTTAAATAATTTATTAAATAGCTTTTAACTACCTTATTATAAGAGACAACGTCTACGGTATAGAACCGATAGTCTCGGCCGACTAGTTCCTTATCGATAACTATTACTTTAAGCTCTATTTCTAAGGTATCTTAATCGATATAAGAGTAGCGAAGGTCTTAACGGCCGGATAAGAATAGTATATAGCCCTTTAATAAGAAAACCCTTCTGTTAATTAAGATATATTAACCGTAGGATAAAAAGCAATTAGATTTAGCGCTAGCACTATTATAAGGTCCCTAAGATTAATTAATCTTATTACTCCGATTAGAAGGATTATATTCTATATGCTAGAAACTCTAGCCCCTTTCCTACTATATCTCGCGGATATAGATAGGCTAGGCGTATTTTTTAATAATACAACGAATACCCTTACCGGCCTTAAAGCAAATATCCCGGTAGTTAGAAAATAGAGATACCCTTAGTTCTTCTTTAGGAAGAGTAAACAATCGACCGTATTCCTTATAGAAACGGAAATTAAAAGCTTATACCGTCGATTTAGACATCTAGCTATAGCTAGGCTATATAACCTATTAAAGTGAGCTAGCTATAGCGATATATCTCTTAGCACTTTAGAGAATATCTAAAAACTATATTACTACTGCTAGATGTATTCGCCTGCTTTAAAACGGTTTAAATTTAACCTTAAAGATAACTAAGACTTTAATTATAAGGTTATTATTAATATAATATACTTAGACGTTCCGAATTCGGTATAACGCCCGGTATTATATATTATTAACGTATCGACGGCCTTTTAAAGCGCTTAATTCCTCCCTTCTATATTAGCTAAAGATATATAAGAGACCCTTCGAGCCCTTTCTATTAATATATACTATTGACATTACTATTATACCAACCAGGCAAAAGTAAGATACATCCCGACCGTAGACGTAATACAATGGCTTATAAAATGTCGATATATACCTTAGTTATTAGTAAGTGTCTTAAATGCAAATGCAAATATAGGTCTAGTAGTCTTATTGGAATTGTTAATACCTATCTAGCTAAAGATTATACTACCTTCTTATAGACAAGACAGGAGAAGGGTTAGGGCTTCCCTCCGGGAAGCCTCGGTAGCTAAGAATATAAAGGGATCCGTAAATAGAATGCATAGACGAATGCGTTAGTCGGGGAAGACCTTCCGCGGACGGATGCGTCTATCGGGACTACCGTAGAAGTCTATAGAAGAAAGTGGAATTCTATCTATAGAATTCACCTTAGAAGGGAAGTCCTTCTACCGTAGAATTCTATTAGAATTCTATCTATAGAATTCACCTTAAAAGGGAAGTCCTTCTACCGTGGAATTCCATTGGAATTCTATCTATAATTCCTATGCTAGCAACTTTTTCTTTATGCCGTTTATAAGAAACTATCTTATTATCCTTAAATATTACCCTTCTTTAAAAAGGAAATAAAAATGTATAATAAAATCGACCATTCGTTATATTAGAATAGTTCGTTATGATATTATATAGTGTTATAACTATATAACTATTAAAAGAAAGAATGTATTAGAAAGGTTATAGGCGAATAATAAACCCTTCTATTCTAATTGTTAATTTGTTTATATTGACGAAACGTTTAAGGGCCTAGTTTAATAATGCTTTCGTTATTGCATTAGCTAGGTTGTTAGCTCCGTTAATCTATCGGACTTCTATAATCTTACGGCGTTTGTATAACTATCCTAAAGCTATAATATCGATTATTAATCTTTTCTCCTTTATAGTACCTAGTTTAATAAGGCATTTATATAAGGAGTACGAATCGGTATAGATAATTAATAAAACTAAAGGAAGACTAAGGCGATCCGTAATTATCTTAAGAGTTATAGCAAGAGATATCCTAATATCGAAACCGTTTACTATACCGTAGATTTCCGATATAAGGACGCTTTAAGTAACTCGTTTGCATTTCGTAGAGTTCTAATAGACAATATTGCCTTTAATCGAAAATTGCTTATCTATTTAGTCGGTCTCGTAAACTAAAGCAATAACGAATCTAAGCTATAAAGATAAGTCTTTATTGTTTGCAAACGATCTATCGGTAAAGACTAAGAGCTTAGCCGATACGAGGTTAATTAGAAGATATATTAGTCTACGTTATTAATTGTCTAGTTACTACTATAGTCTTTTATTTAGGATTATATAGTCTTTTTAATTTAGGTTCTAGACTTAAGTAGTAATAGAGATATTAAACAATGCTTCCGGTTAATAGATAGATATAACGTATATACTACGAGCACGTTGCTCTATATACCTTTACGCACGGTTAATAGCCTATAGTTTTACGGTTTTAATCTTAGCTGCTTAACCCTTTTTTTTATAGTAGCAAACTTCTATCGTATTATAGGGTTAATTTCGCGCCGTTAAAGTCTATAAATTGTCTAGCAGTTATTAGAGTTTTTGGTTTAGCTCTAAATTATGCTTTCTAAAGCTCTTTTTCTTCGTAATCCGAAAAACTCTAAGTCCTAAGCATTAACGTATCGTCTATCTATATTCCGACGATTCTAAAAGGTATAGGAGGGCTATAGTTAGAAATAAGCAAGCATACGTCGTATACTATATAAGCTATATTAAGCTCTTTAATATAGTAACTATAGTATATATTAAACTAGTATAGTCCGGATTCCGCGATGCTATATAAAGGTCTAATTATACGGATAATTATGCCTTCCGGATACTTCTTTACTAGTTCGGCGAGAATTATTCGGGATAACTCTATATTAGCCTAGGGATATGCTTAGGTAATATCTTATAGAGACAATGTTATTCCGTGTTCTTTAAGCATTCCGGCTGTAATAGCTATAATTAGATATTAACTAACTCGCTAGATTATTAGCAACTATATAAGTATAGATGTCTTTTTAATATTACTATATCTTTAGATTATTCGTCTCGATTTTTCGTATAGTTTAGTATTACGTCCTTTAACCTCTCTAACTATCTAAGAACGGAAGATTCGATATCCTCTATGTATTTCTTCGTTATATTATTCGAAACTAAATATACTACGAATAATAAAATCGTTAATCTCTTTTATATTAGATTCTTCGAATAGGTTACTGGGTGTTATAATTACGCTATCGGCACGGAGTTTAAGTATAAGGTTATTATAGTATTAGGTTATTTTAGTATTAGGTTATATTATATATTATCCTACGTAACCTCTATATCGTATATATAGACATTTAGACCTAGTCTATAGCTATGTTCCTTCGTAGATTAATAATAATTATATACCCCCCTTAAGCTTATTTCCTTATAGTTTAATCTACGATTTTATCCTATTGCCTTTAATTAATAATCTCGCTATCTTACCCCTTTCTTTTCTAATCTCCCCTCTTAGCGACGTAAGTCCGTCTCCTTACCGGACCCCTTTAACTAAGTTTTCCTCGATTATTAGAATTTTTCCGGTATAAATACGCCGTCTTAACGCGAATTATATAGATTTCCCTCCTTACCCTTCCCTTACCCTTATACCTTATCCTATTGCCCTATAATCTACGATAACCGACTATATAGAGGCCGATCCCTTATTAGCTACCCCGGCTATTACCCCTCCGGCTCCTACCGACCTAAAGCCTTAAACCGACTACGTTTCTTACTACCTCCGTCTCGCCGCCTTTCTTTAGGCCTAACGGCCTGTATTCGGCACGTTCGCCTATATTTAAGCTAACGCTACTTACGACTTCCGCGCCTTTTAGATTAAGGCCTTTATTTACCTTAATAATGCTTACGTTAAGTTAGATATAAGAGTACTCGTCGCTTAAAAGCACGTAGCCGTTGCTTAAAAGCACGCTACCGATCTTTAACGCTAGCTTAACTACGCTACGTCCTTTCTCTTTATCTTAACCGAACGCGACGCGGCTTAAGACTAAGCCTTTACCCTTACTCCCGCCTTTGCCTTTACCTATTCCTATATAGCCGACCTTAAGAGGTTCGCCGGCGACTTTAGCACTTAAAAGTAACGTTAGGAGGCTTTTTAGACCTAGCGTAACGGCCTTACTATTAAGCTCCGTTAAGACGCCGCCTTATACCTATAGAGTAAGATCGCATTCTTTATACAGCTAGCCGGCTTACCGGCCGGGCCGCTTTTATTATCGCTAGCGTTCCTTAAGACGTCCTCGATAATAAGTCTTTCGCCGATTAATAGTATACTACTATTAAAGCTCTTACCGACGACCTTAGCCTTATCTTTAGTACTAATTTTACCTATGCTTAGTTAAAGGCCGACTTTAACGCCCTATTAATAAAGAATATTTCTTAGCTAGACTTCTATTTAAAGTTTACCTAGCTTTAAGCCGACTTATTGTTTAACGGCACCGCTTATATCGCCTACCTTTACTTAAAGGTCTTTATCGAACTTACTAACGCCGCCGCTCTATAGGTTAAATGCCCGGCCTATAACGACTTTACGGCTTAAGCTAATATCGAACGCTAGGCAGTCGGGTCCTCGATATTAGTATAATAGCAATTAAGTAGAAGAGAGGCTCTAAGGCTAAAACAGCTTGCATAAAGGGATTAAAAGCTATAAAAGGATATAAATCACTAAGAATAATAGCTCTTATCTTTTCTAGTAGGGAGGCTAACTAGTCTCTATATATAGGAAAAATCCTTAGACGAAATCAGCCGCGTAGACCTAAGGAAAAATAGGTAACGTAAATAATCGGACGGAAGGATCGGTAAGAAAAGCAATAGATCGTGCCGTACGATAAATAAGCTATATAGTTAGTAAATAAATAAGCAGTCTAGTAGAAGACTAATAAATTCTACGGTAAATTCTACGGTAGAAGCCGTAGAAGAGAATTAGAATTCTACGGTAGAAGACTGTAAAAGGGAATTAGAACTCTACGGTAGAAGACCGTAGAAGGGAATTAGAATTCTATAGTAGAAGACCGTAGAAGGGAAGAGATTTCACGGGTAAAAACCGTATAAATAACCGTAAAATCACCGTAAAATCACGGTGAAATATAACCGAAGAAAAGTAGGTAAATACGCCCGTAAAAGTGCGGGGTAAATGCCCGTAGAAGCCTATAGAATTCCATAGTAGAATATAGGGAAGAACCGGGGATTTAAACTAGGCGGATTGTCTAGGTGTTATTACACTAAATAGTAGGAATAAGAACATCTAGCTATAGGGAAATATCGTTAAACAAACGAAGAATAGAAATTAGCTCTTTCGCGGTAGAAGAGACTATAAGAAGTTCGGCTTCGGTAGAAGAAGTAGTAACTATAGATTGTTTCCGGGCACTCTACGCGATTAGACCGTTAAATAGGCTAATGAAATAGCCTTTAGAAGAATAAAGAGTGTCCGGGTCGTTAGCGTAGGCAGTATCGGAAGCTATAACGAGTTTTTGCTCGTCTATATCCGAAAACTTAATCGTAAGGAAACGCGATTCGTATAAGTAAATCACTAAGCTTTTAGTAAGCTTAATATAGAGCGTAGACGGGTTCTATATATACTCCGCTAAAGAATTCGACGATTTTACGGCGTTAAGACGGGTAGAAATAGTCGCGTAATTGTAGGAACCGACTAAAGACTAAAGGTAATAGATTGAGTTATCCGTAGCCTATCCCTAGTATTTCTCGAGCTTCTTAAGAAGTAGGAACGGATAAAAGGTCGAAATAGGCCGTAGAACTATAGAAGCAGGGATTAAACTAAACTTAGAAGCAATCTTATCTAGGTAAACGTCTTAGTATAACTATAGCTTTCGCTGCTTACGGTCCTAAATAATTCTTATCTTAAGAAAATAGGTAAGCTTTCCGCGGTCGGTAACTATATACTTCTTTTTAAAGCGACGGATAAAATCGTTAGTAGCCCTATAGTGCTCCTTACGGAAAAGGATAATAATATTATCTATAAAGAAGAAAGTAATAATGCTACTTATAGTAGATATAAAAATGCAAGGATCTTCCGTACTTTACTAAAGGCTTAGTTCGGTAAGAGACCCGGATAATTCCCGTTGCTAAAGAAGCGGCGAACGGCGAAGTCTATATAAAGCCTTTATTAACCGATTTATAAAACTAAATACCTTAAATCCGTCTAGGAAGTAGATATATACTTCTTTATCTAGATCGGCATTCGTAAAAGCGTTAACTACGTTAAGTAAGCGGGTTTTAGTACTAAACTTAGCGGTAATAGCAATTATAATATGAAAATTTCGCGCTATAAGCGTTACGGCGTATATTTCTTTTCCGCTAAACGGCTAAAGATCTCCCCGTGTATAAAGGCGAGACTTAAACTTCCTAAGGTAGCCGTGCTTACTAAACTTATAATCGAATGCCTATGTTAATAGAAGAGGACGCAATAGCGCGTTAGCTCTTAGGGTAGGCGAAGAAAAGAAGGTCTTCCGCTATTTTAAGGAGTCTTATTTAACCTTTCTAGCGGCTTTAAACTTAGGTCTATACGGATACGTCTCGAGATTAGACTAAAACCTTAGAAGCGCGGGTAAATCCCGTTTATATATCTTCTTAGGTTTAAGCGAAGTAGCGAACGTAGCCGTAAAAGCGGTGCCGTTAGCCGGTAAATGCCTAACGTAGGCGAAAGCGGGATATCGACCCGAAAAACGGTTTAAGTAAGTAAGGCGTAAATCCCCTATAAATCTCGTCGTTTATAGACTATCTATAGGAATAGTATTATCGTAATCTATAGACCGAGAAGTAGCTTAAGGCAACTATACCTTAAGTCGGTCTGCTAGTTCTATAGTTATAGTTAGCGAAAGAGTAGAAATATCGGGTTAGAAATCCTTTATATTCTTAAAAATATCCTCCGGTGGTTTTAGGGTTTAGTTAGGAGTCGGGAGCTAAGGATTGCCATCGGCTAAAACGTCTGCTAGACTCTTATTAAGGAGTAATATTAGCGTTAACTAGAATTCTGCCTTATCCTACTCTTCTTCCTATGCAATATATAGTAGAAATGCCGGTAATAATACCTATATTAGCGGTTCGGATGCCTTAGACGCGGTGAAAAACTAAGTCTTATTAAACGTTATATTACGAACTCGACGAACCTCCTATCTCTATAGGATCTATATACGAAAAATGTTAGTAGAATTATACCTTACTAAGTAACTAACCTCTATATAAGGTTCTTGCTTAAGATTACGTTTCTACGTATTAGTTAGGGCCTTAGTAGTTAGTAGGTAGGCTTTATAGCTAAAAGCTCGAAGATAATTAAATCGCGAGGGTTAAGGAAAGAGAAAAGCCGGTATATTCCGGTCGTAATCCCTTAACTAATCGTAAAGGATCTCTATCGGGGAAATCTACTTTAATAGAAATAACGTAGAGGAAGCTGCCTATCGGGCTAGAATCCGATTGTATAAATATACTATAGTTTTCTACGTTTCTATCTATAAATGCTTAGGCAAATTTGCTTTATTCCTTATAGATCGAGCTTTCGTAGATACTACCCCCCTAGCTTATTCAGTAGCGCTATTCTAAGCGGGTATATAGGGTGTAGTATTCTTATTATAAATGCCCTACTAGTTAATAAAGTCCTAAAAATCGTATTAAAAGGCTCGGTCGTTATCTCGATAGATTATACCGATAGAAAGTAAGAACTACCGGGAAATATACCGACCTAGGCTCTAAAAGTATAAAATTAGCTCGTCTATAAAGGCGTCTAGAAGTATATATAGAAAAATAAGCTTCGTATAGTTATCCTTAATAAGAAATATAACGTTCTTATTGTTATAACTCTTATATATAGAAAAGATATCGTAAAACACCTTAGAAAAGGGAAACATCGCTTTAGAAAGCGGCGGTTCGCGGTTAATAATACGTTTAGCCTACGTAAGTTCATAGGACTTATAGGAGATTATCTTATCGAAGGTCTCTAACTATAGTATTCCGAGAGCTTTCGAAAGCGCCTTATTGTTCGGATGTCTAAGTCGTTAGTGCTAAAGAGAAAGTTCCTCTATACTTATTAGTATAGAATCCGGTATAGTAGCCGAAAAAGGTGCTATAACCGGGGTTTCTACGGTAGAATCTATAGAAGGAACGGAAGCAGTAGTTAGAATTATTAAAAGCGTAGTAGAAGGTATTAACGGGTTATATTCGATAATATACTAATTGTACATTAGCTCCGTTATGCAAATAGTACGTATTAAAGAAGATATCTATCTAGTCTACGGGTTCTACGAAAGATTCGCTTTATAAAGAAGAAGAAGTAAATAAAGGGACGTATAAAAGGACGGGATATATGCTACTTAACTAAGCTAAAAAGTGCCCGTCGAAATGCGTATAAACACCGTGCCTATCCTAAGAATAGGAGTGCTTCTACTGCCTACGAGTACGTACTTAAAAGAAGGCTAGAAGTTATAGAAACGCTCCCTATTATTGCAAATATGTCTATTAGACCTTAAATCTATAATAAAAGAATCCCTTAACGGGTATTCTACGGCAGTCTATAGAATAACTAATAGTAAAAAGGTCGTAAGAACGTTAGCGGTAGCCGTAGCTTATACTGTCTTTATCTTAGTCTAATTATTCTTCCGCTACTCCTCGTTACGAAGAAGTACTACGTTAACTTTAGCCTTATTAGCCGGAACTTTAAGGTAGTCGTCTATAGTCTTTTAGACGTCTTTATCGGGTTTCTATAATAGAAGTCGAACGGAAGGGTTAAAGTAATAATACTATCGGAAATAGTATCGTTCTCCGCAAATATACGGCGGACTATCCTTTTTCTTGCCTTTATCTTTATCTAAGGACGTAGCTGCTAAAGTAGTTGCCGATTTATCAATAGATTCCGCGGCTAGGGACTTTATTCCCTAGCCTTAGAACTTTACAAAAGCGTTAGTCTTTAGCGCTTTAGTCGCAGCCTTTAAGGCCTATCTATAAGCGCTCGAAAAGTTCGGATATCTTAAATCCGTTAGGGAAAGACTATTCTTAGCCTAGCTTATTTAGGCGGGTATCGTCCTCTATCTTATTTATCTAGTATTCCGCAAAAGGGCTAGAAATTGGCTAAATAGCCTTAAGAAAAAGCTATATAGCTTAAAGACCTTCCGATTCCGGCAATTTAATTCGCCGGGCATAGGTAAGGACCTTCTGCTAGTTGGAAATCTATATCGTAATATCCGTCCGGTCTAGTGCCTTTAAAATAGTATGGAACTACGTAAGAATAGTCTTCTATTGCGTTTACGAAGTCGGCTTTATACGCCGCTATAGTAAAGCTAATTCCTTAGAAACCTTATATTCGTCGGTAATTATTAAGTAGTAGTTCCTAATATTCCTACGACTACCTCGATAAGATCTGCCTTAATAAGATCTCTTTTAACGATATCGCTAAATTCTTTAAAAAGCAGGAGAAGGTCCCTTATACTATTATAGTACTATATTATATAATATAGTATATAGTAATATACTACGTAATATATAGTCCTTATTGGTAGGGATTATAAGTAAGATATCTTATTAGGTCTTTTAGTTAGTATTTAAGTGTGTTGTCTGCCTAGCTAGAAAGGGAGGGAAAGGGGCCCCCTTTATAGGTCCTTTAAAGAACCTAACCCGGGCCTGCCGGGCTCCTAATAGAGCCCTGTTAGGAGCACGTGACCCAGCCGCTGACGCTGTCATCCGAGTTATAACAAGGCTACTGCCGGGGTTATAACAGGGCTAATAACGTTGCCGTCGGGACCGTCGGGGTCATTAGGGGTTATGACTTATAACACTTTTCCTCGTGGTGTTTATCCTACATTCCTACATTCCTATACTAGCAGTTTTCTCTTTTAAAGCTTCTTCTTTTAAAGCTTGCAACCGTAACTAATTAATCACGCGTATTAGGCTAAAAGGGGCTTAATAAATACAAAGAATAAATATAAATGAGAAAGTAAGATTAGCGGAGGTCTAGGCTCCTAAGGCTGCTATTGTTCGTTATTACGCGGAGCTATAGGCGCTCTGCTAAATCTCGGAAGAATAAAGAATGTGGTCGTTAGCTAGGGCGTCTGCCGGGACGAGGGCGCCTGCTGGCTGACTGATTAGGAGGAAGCCCGCACTAGGCTTCTAGTGTCGGCATCCTTCGGCGAGGTGGCGGAAAAGTACGCTTCGGGAGTCGAACTAGGATTTATAGAGCCTATATTTAGCCTGCTTTAGTGTATGCTAGGCTCGGGGCAAGGGTGCTTTACAATGACGGCTTTTCTGCTAGGGGGTTAAGGGAAGCTTCTGTGTGTTCGGCGGCTTCGTAATTTAAAGCGTCTGTTGGGGTGGCTTCGTGGATTCGAGAGAGCTGCCTTAAGGGCTGCTTCGAGGCTTAATAGAAGCAGTAACGGCTTTCTGCTAGGGTTTTGCTAGGGGAAGCATCTATAGGGGCGGCTTCGTGGATTCGCATTAGAGGCTGCTGTAAGAGCTACTGCTGCGAGAATTAATAGGGGAGCCGAATTAGGGAGTCGCTAGGGAGTAGTCCGAAAAACTGCAAGATCTTAGTAGGTCGGCATCGGGGCCGTGCCTAGGGGAGCTAGAGGCGGGATCGAGGTCTAAAGGCGGGAGCGAGGGCAGGGGCGAGGGCGAGGGCGAGGCTAAAGACGACGTCTTTAAGGCTGCTGCTTCGTACGGCGGTAAGCCGAGTTAAGCTCGCATCGTATCTCGGTCTCGGCAGACCCTTATTCCCGGGTAGAAATCGCTATCGAGGAATTCCTATTAAGGCTAAGGTTAAATATCTTCCTCGGTCTATACTCCGATAAATTGCATCGTAAATGGCTGGTTATTCCTAATATAAATACCGCGCTTTTTTAGCTAGTCCTATAGTGCTCTCTTATAGTCCCGATAGACCTTCTTCTAGGCCTCTTTAGACTATCCCTCGAAGTCTTCTCGGAAGATAAGCCAAACGTCGTAATAATCGTCGCCGAATAGCATTACGTTATCCCTATGATTCGAAAGAAATACGGCAACGGCAGACGTAGCAGCGGTTGAACTATTTGGCTTAATATCGCGAATTAAGGTCTTAACGACGAGGTCGACATCGATATATTTCTAGGAGGCTTATAGGACGGTTGTGCCCGTTATAATCTCTTCGATCCGTAGATTAAATAGTGCGATAGGGTTATCTACCGCGTCGGTAGCTACGGCGCTAGTCGGGCTCGTTAGTGTTATTATAGATGACTAGGGTCGCGAGGGTCTTCGCGATATTGTCGTAACGGTCCGAAGGAAGAAGAATCTCTTAGTAGGTAAAACCAGCGGTGTTTCTTTTCTTTCTTCTCGTCCTTACGGTCCAAAGAGAACTCCTATAGGTAAAACCAGCGGTGTTCTTCTTCTTCGCGTAAATGCGTTGCTAACGCGCTTCCTATCGACGTTAACTCTTCCTACACTAGGCGAGAACGGGATTAATAGGAAGCTTAAAGGGTCTATTTGCCGCAGCGCTAACACAAATAGTTCTTATTCTTAGCATAGATGACCTTCTCTTTAGTATACGCAATAGAACCTTAAGGGTAAAGATGCGTGGAAACAGCGCCTACGAATAGGACAAAGATTCTACTACACTTTCGAAGATCGAGATCTGCTTCTTCTAGCCTTACTATTCTATGGTTGATCTTTCAACCACTAATTAGTGTTAGTAGAGATCACACGTGAGATATCTCATTAGGTCTTCTAGTTGGTATTTAAGTGTGTTGTCTGCCTAGCTAGAAAGGGGGGGAAAGGGGCCTCCTTTATAGGTCCTTTAAAGAACCTAACCCGGGCCTACCGGGCTCCTAATAGAGCCCTGTTGGGAGCACGTGACCCAGCCGCTGACACTGTCATCCGAGTTATAATAAGGCTGCTGCCGGGGTTATAACGGGGCTAATAACGCTGCCGTCGGGACCGTCGGGGTCATTAGGGGTTATAACTTATAACCCTTTTCCTCGTGGTGTTTATCCTACATTCCCACATTCCTATAGTCCTATATATAAACGAGCCCTTAGCCCTTATAGTTCTTCTCCTCTTTATAGAATAATAAGGTTATCTAGCTATTACCTAGTGCTGTAATAGTTTATTCTATCTCCTATTGCGCCCTATCGCGATCCTTAGCTTTATAAATATAGTCTTAATAGCTTTATTACCTCGTCCTTTTAGTCGTCGCGACCCGAGCGTAACCCTTAAGAAATTATTCCCTTAAGCCCTTAAGCCCTTAAGCCCTTAAGCCCTTAAGCCCTTAAGCCCTTAAGCCCTTAAAAACTTTTATAGCTTATAGAATTTTTTTTATAGTCCCCGGTAATACCCTAGACTAAATACTCCTCCTTCCTCTTTATAGCGGATCTACCTATAGCCTTTAACGCTACGGGCGACGGTCTAAAGGACTTCGCTAAGGAGTTTATTAGTAAATTTCCTTAGATCGCCTAAGCGATTAAAAGGTTTAATAACGTAGTCCCGGTTGCTAACGCGTAGGAGACTTAGGAAAACCTTAAGAGCTTAAATACCTAATATATCCTTATATATATTAAGGAGAGTCTTCGATCCCTTCGCGTAGCAGAGGTATAACGACAACGAGGGGTGCCGTCGCGCTAATAGCAAAAGCCACTAGTAATATTAATTATATTACTGCCCCTTACGTATACCTTATAAAGCCGGCTAACGCTACGCGCCGCCGCCTTATATTTATCCCTTCTTTAATAGCAGTATGTCTTAGGCTACACGTATGCCCCTCGACTACGTGACCTAGCGCGCTATAGGCCTCGGCAACCGTAGGCAGGAATAACCTAGTAGACGTTAACCTAAGACGTAGATGCTATCGTCGTATTGCCCCGATGCGCCGCCTCTACGGGCGGTATATAAGCTACGCTTACGCCGATGCACCTGCCTTACAGCTAGCTGCCCTAAGCCCCTTTCTTTAAGGGGTCTCGAATAGGAAGGCTATTAATTAATATCACAATTGTAACGACGACGAGGGGTGCCGTCGCGCTAATAGCAAAAGCCACTAGTGATATTAATTATATTACTGCCCCTTACGTATACTTTATAAAGCCGGCTAACGCTACGCGCCGCCGCCTTATAGGAGGCCTCTTAGGTTAACCGAAATGCTAGGTTAAAGGAACGTCTAACTATACGAGATTAGCTCTTAGCTATAAAGGATTAGCTCTTAGCTATAAAGGATTAGCTCTTGGCTATAAGGGAGCAACTTCTTAAGGCTAAAGATCTAACGATCTTAACTATAAGGATATTATAGTTTTAGACGATAGCCCTAATATAATCGTTAGGAAAGCGAAAGACGGTAGACCCTCCGATCTTTATTAAAAAAGGGTCTACCTCCGACCGTTAATATAAATATAAGGCCTAAGAACTTAAGATATA
This sequence comes from Ophiocordyceps sinensis, assembly GCA_012934285.1. Classification (NCBI taxonomy): domain Eukaryota; kingdom Fungi; phylum Ascomycota; class Sordariomycetes; order Hypocreales; family Ophiocordycipitaceae; genus Ophiocordyceps; species Ophiocordyceps sinensis. Next base: position 3,204,423 of record JAAVMX010000006.1, on the reverse strand, counting down.
GGGTATCTTCCTTTATAATAGTATATAGTTCGACTTAAATAGCGCCCGCCTTCTTTATATTAGCGATAGGCTTAGTAAATAGGCCTATAACTTTATTAAAGATATAATAGCTACTATTATAGCTAACCTATCTAAGAAAATAAGAGCCCAAAGGGAAGCTCAGAGGCAGAGGATTACGGCAGTGCAAAGAGTGTTAAGATTAATGCAGAAATGAGAGAGAAAGGTGTTGTTAAATTGCTTAGTGAAGGTCTGTCTAAGGGCGGACTAAGGTCCCTTTATATAGCCAATTCCACACGAACAAAGGTACATGTGACTTAACGAATTGTGGTTATGGAAAGCGCCATTATTTGTCTGTATAATGCAAGTGGTCTGATCCTATTTGGTAGCTTGGTTGTTGTATGATTAAATGCGCGAGTAATACGAGGTGATGTGGATGACGCCGGTTGACCGAGTCATAAGTCATGACTTGCATGCCTTTGTCTCCACTCACACCACATACTTCGGGCTTCGGTATCTCAGCCATCTCGGGAGCTAATGCGACTAGGTGACTTGTGTTATATGCAATAATGCAAGGCGGTTCTAATGCATATATTTATGCCTTGGTGGAATAAACCAATCAGGAGATATCTGCTCCCTTATAAAGAAAGAGAAGGAAAAAGAGCCTACTACGACGACGCTCCTTATAGCTTTAGGCAGGCAGTATAAGGTTCTAAATTTAACGTAAGCCGCTAAGAATATTATCGATAATTTCCCTTAAGGCGATAAAAACTATTAAATCGAGAAGGTAGACCTTAACGCCTATATACGTAAGGTAAGGAAGATAAAGAAATAGTAAGTCGACCTCCTCCGGAAGTTTATCTTAAAAGATATAAGCGATCTTATCACGGCACTAGGTAATAGCTAGATAACCTTATTGTTCTATAAAGAGGAGAAGAACTATAGAGGCTAAGGGCTCGTTTATATATAGGACTATATATTACGTGGTATATTACTATATACTATATTATATAATATAGTATTATAATAGTACTCCCCCTCTAAAGACGATTTAGTCCCTAAATCGCTAAGAAATATCATTTTTTCGCTAGAAATCCGTATATAATAAAGGAATCTTTTATAGGCGGGCTTAATCTAAGGGGCCCGGCTTATCTAGGTTATATCTATAAAAGCGTTAAATAGCTTTAGGGCAACCTCTTAGGTTATCTTCGGGCTATTAGGTCGGTTCTTAGTGATATTTCTATTTAATTAGATAAGTTAGGATCGGGGCTTCGTTATCGTATACGTTAAGGATCTTCTTAAATTCCTATATTTCTTCGATAAGGTACTTAATCTTTATTATATAAAACTCTAACTTCCCGATATCGATTTAAAGCCTTACGTTGCCTAAGCGTTAGATAACTATTCGCACGTAGTTCTTATATTCCGCCTTAGTCTTTAAAAAGACTAGTACGTTATTAAGATATACTATATAGAAGTTATTAAAGGCATTATAAAGCACGTGATTAATATAGTTCTAGAAGGTCGACGGTACGTTATAAAGGCCGAAGGGGGTAACTAGCATCTCGAATAGTCTAAAGCGTGTGATAAATACTATAAGCTACTTATAACCCTTAGCGATTTAAATATAGTTAAATACAGTAATTACGTCTAGCTTTATATAAAACTTAGCGTCGTAGAGAGAATCTAGTGTTTCGCGGATTAAAGGCAAAGGGTATCGATTCTTAACTATAACCTAATTTAAACCTCGGTAGTTATAATAGATATAGACGCTACCGCCCGGTTTATAAGCGAGGATTAGTAGTACCGCGGCTAGAGAAAAAGACTCTTAAATAAAGCCTTTATTAAGCATATCGTTAATCTACTTCTTAATATAGCGGAGTTTTATAGGTAATATAGGCCGATTTCTATAGTATAGAGCTTATTTACTAAGTGTAAGTTCGATCTTATAATCTTAAGGGCGGTATAAGGGGAGCTTATTCGCATTCTTTAGAAGGAAATAAGGAAGCTTATCTTAAAACTCTTTTAGGAGTTTCTTTAGGATATCTGCCTCTATAACTTCCGGTTTTACTTAGAGGAATTTTTCTATATTAGCCTCGTCGACCCTCCGAAATAGAGATTCGGAATTAGCTATATCCCGGAGGTTCGTCTAAAGGAAATTATAAAAACGTTTAAAGAAGGCGGCTTAAGCTACATCTATTATATAGTCCCTAGTAATAACGCGTTAGAAAGAGGTTTTAGATAGTTCTAGGACCTTAACTAAGCCTACTAAGAGTTCGTTAAGGAGTCGTAGATTTTCTCCCTCCTTAACTAGCTTAGCTAATTTAGATATACTAATTCGTATCGCTTAAACACTATCCTATTTATAGAATTAAACAAAGTTAACTACTCGTACGTAGCGAATATCGTTTATATCTAAAGGCATTTAATCTTTCTATCGTATACGCCGGCGGGGGCGTCTCGTCCGGCCCTATCGGGCGGGAACGTAGCGACGGCCGGCGGTAAGGCGAACAAAGAGTAGGCGAGCTACTAAAGTAGTCTACGGCGGAGTAGCCTTAAAGGCTTAAGTCTTAGGGGAGTCCGGAGGGCTAATCGGGGATATTAAGCGGGCGGTTTCCTAGGCGAATAGCTATATCCTATATAGGGGATATCGAATCGGTTAGCTAAGGTTTAAAGGGTGCGATGCCTACTTAGGTAGATATTCCTTAATAAACGAGTCTATAGATATATAACTTCTTAGTAGGATAGTTTAGTCTTTTAGGATATTAGTCTCTTCTTACTAAAAGGGAATTTCCGGTATATCTTCTATCGTTATAAGGACCCCTTATTTTAGAGTAAACGTCGGGATTATCTAAATCTCTACGACGTTAGAAAAATATACTTTCCGGCGTAACTAATGCCCTCCGGGCGTAGGAGTAATAGGAGTCCTAAGAGCTATCCTATCCTCGGCTATTATGCTTAAAGGTAGGTAGTATCTTATATAGTAATCGGAATCGAAGCGGACTTAGAGAGATTTCTAAAGCATAGTTAGTTTATATTCTTAAAGCTAAGGGATGCTTAGGATAATCGGGGTAAAAGGTAATAGATTTATAACAAAGAAGAGCATAAGTTCTATATGCTTGCTAATAGTTATTTAGGCTATAAAGTAATCCGTTATCTATATTAAGGGTATACCGTTGGCTAATCGAAGCGGTCGGGGTTTAAAGAGTTTCTTTATAGTAACGTTATATTTCCATACGATAGCGTAAAGATTAGCGAACGCTACGGTAGTATAGCTAAAATCTACGAGGGATAACGTATTAATATAGTAGGGGGACTAAGGATTACGCGTAGAGGAGAGACGAGTATAAAGAAGGATTAACTTTTTATTACTATTCGACGAATTAAATCCGAAGATCCGTTCTATTTAAGAGCAACGACTTAATCCTTTTATCCTCCCTTATATATAACCCTTAAGAGCGACTTACTTTAGGGGTATATCTTTTAGTAGTAGCCTTAACGCCGGCCGCTCGCCTTATAAATCTATATCCTCTTCCCTAAGGATACGGCCTTATTTATAGTCGGCCGCACGGACGAGCTAGCCCTAGCTATACCCGCCGCCGCGGGCGCCCTAAGATCTTCGGCCGAAGCCGGGGGAGGGGGCGCCCCGGCCCTAAAACTAGGGACTACCCTAACGTAAGGGCATTAGAAGCGGATTTACTATCTTAGCCGGGTCGTAAGCCTCCTTCTAGTGTCTAGGCTCTCCGTAGGCTATATAGAGTTTATTATCGATCTTAAATTATCGTTTAGTATTAGAAAGCCGGTCGAGGTCTATAGGGTTACCGTATAAGGGTTAGGCCGGGGCGGTCGGGGCAAGGGCAGGTATAAGCGTCGGCGGGAACTACGAGCAAAGGGCGGCCTTCTTCTTAAGCTTCTAACGATAAGTATAGTTAGGGAGATTCTTCGTAAAGATATCTATCTACGCTAACTACTTCTTATAGTTAGTGTCGGGGATCTTAGTCTATATTTTCTTAATAAGATCGCTTATATCCTTCGATATAAACTTCCGGAGGAGGTCGACTTACTATTCCTTTATCTTCCTTACCTTACGTATATAAGCGTTAAGGTCTACCTTCTAGATCTAATAGTTCTTATCGCCTTAGGGAAAATTATCGAGGATATTCTTAGCGGCTTACGTTAAGTCTAGAACCTTATACTGCCTGCCTAAAGCTATAAGAAGCGTCGTTATAGTAGGCTATTCCTACTTCTCTCTCTCGGATAGGTTAGCTACAATAGTAGCTATCCTATCTTTAATAAAGTCGGAGGCCTGTTTACTAAGCCTATCGCTAATATAAAGGAGGCGGGCGCCGTCTAAGTCGAACTATATGCTATCGCGGAGGAAGACACCCTATATCTTAAGTTCCTAAGCCTCGTACTTACGTTAACGGTCGGAGGTAGACCCCTTTCTAGTAAAGATCGGAGGGTCTACCGTCTTTCGTTTTCTAAACGACTATGCTAGGGTTATTGTCTAGGACTATAATATCTTTATAGTTAAGATTATAAGGTCCTTAGCCTCGAGAAGTTGCTCCCTTATAGCTAGGAGCTAATCCTTCGTAGCTAAGAGCTAATCGTATATAGTCACGCGTTCCTTTAGCCTAGTATTTCGGTTAACCTAAGAGGCCTCCGCTACGCGAAGGGAGCGAAGACTCTCCTCGATATATATAAGAATATATTAGGTATCCGGGCTCTAAAGGTTTTCCTAGGTCTCCTACGTATTAGCGACCGGGACTACGTTATCGAACCTCTTAATCGCCTAGGCGATCTAAGGAAAAATTCACTAATAAACTCCTTAGCAAGGGCCTTTAAACCGTCGCCTATAGCGTTAAAGGCTATAGGTGTGTCTGCTATAAGGAGGAAGGAGGAGTATCTAATCTAAGGTGTTTATCGGGGGCTATAAAAAATTTCTATAGGCTATATAGGTTTCTATAGGCTAGGGAAATATTCTTAGGGGCTTAAGGGCTTAAGGGAATGATTTCTTAAGGGTTACGCTCGGGTCGCGATAACTAAGGGGATAAGGTAATAGAGCTGCTAGGACTATGTTTATAAAGCTAGGGATCGCGACGGGGCGCAATAGGAGATAGAATAAACTATTACGGCACTAGGTAATAGCTAGATAACCTTATTGTTCTATAAAGAGGAGAAGAACTATAGAGGCTAAGGGCTCGTTTATATATAGGACTATATGTCACGTGGTATATTACTATATACTATATTATGTAATATAGTACTATAATAGATCTTATTAAAAGTATATAGACTAAGATCCTTAATACTAACTATAAAAAGTAGTCGGCGTAGATAGATATCTTTATAAAGAATCTAGCTAACTATACTTATCGTTAAAAGCTTAAGAAAAAGGCCGCCCCCCGTTTATAGTTCCCGCCGACGCTTATACCTACCTTTACCTTAACCGCTTCGGCCTAACTTCTATATAGTAACCCTATAGACCTCGACCGACTTTCCGATACTAAACGATAATTTAAGATCGATAATAAACTCTATATAGCTTACGGAGAGCTTAGATATTAGAAGGAGGCTTACGACTAAGCTAAAACAGCTAATCCGCTTTTAATGCCCCCCCGTTATAATAGTCCTTAGATTTAAGGCTAGGCCGCCCCCTCCCTTAGCTTCGGCTAAGGATCTAAGGGCGCTTGCGGTAGTAGGTATAGCCGGGGCTAGCTCGTTCGTACGGCCGACTATAAATAAGGCCGTATCCTTAGGAAAGAGGATACGGATTTATAGGGCGAGCAGCCGGCGCTAAGGCTACTACTAAAAGATATACCCCTAGAGTAAATCGCTCTTAGGGGTTATATATAAGGGAGGATAAGAGGATTAAGTCGTTGCTTTTAAATAGAACGGATCTTTAGATTAGTTTATCGAATAGTAATAAAAAGTTAATCCTTCTCTATACTCGTCTCTCCTCTACGTATAACCCTTAGTCCCTTTACTACGTTAATACGTTATCCCTCGTAGATTCTAGCTATATTACCGCAGCGTTCGCCGACCTTAACGCTATCGTACGGAAATATAATATTACTATAAAAAAGCTCCTTAAACCTCGACCGCTCCGACTAGCCGATAGTATGCCTTTTATATAGATAACGGACTATTATATAGCCTAAATAACTATTAGCAAATATATAGAACTTATGCTCTTTTTTTATTATAAACCTATCCCCCTTTACCCTAATTATCCTAGGCATCCCTTAGCTTTAGGAATACGAATTAAATATACTTTAGAAATCTCTTTAAGTCCGCTTTAACTCTTATTACTATATAAGATACTGCCTGCTTTTAAGTATAATAGTCGAGGATAGGATAGCCCTTAGGACTTCTATTACTTCCGCGCTTAAAGGGCATTAGTTACGTCGAAAGGTGTATTTTTTATACGTTATAGAGATTTAGACTACCCTAACGATTACCCTAAAATAAGGGGTCCTTATAACGGTAAAAGATATACCGGAAACCCTTTTTCGGTAGGAAGAAATTAATATTCTAAAGGACTAGACTATCCTACTAGGATATTATATACCTATAGACTTATCTACTTAAGAATATTTACCTAAGTAGGCACTATACCTTTTAAACTTTAGCTAACCGATTCGATATCTACTATATAGAATATTGCTATTCGCTTAAGATACCGCTTGCTTAATATACCCGATTAGCTCTTTAAACTCCCTTAAGACTTAAGCCTTTAAGACTACTCCGCTATAGACTACTTTAGTAGCTCGCTTACTCCTTCTTCGTCTTACCGCCGGCCGTCGCTATATTCCCGCCCGATAAGGCTAGACGAGACGCCCTTACTAGCGTATACGATAGGAAGATTAAATGCCTTTAGATATAAACGATATCCGCTATATACGCGTAGTTAACTTTATTTAATTCTAAAAATAAAATCGAATGTAAGCGATGCGAATTAATATATCTAAATTCGCGAAGCTAATCGAAGAGGGAGAAAATCTATTACTCTTTAACGAACTCTTAATAAGCCTAATTAAGGTCCTAAAACTATCCGAAACCCTTTTCTAATGCGTTATTGCTAAAGACTATATAATAGAAGTAGCTTAAGCCGCCTTCCTTAAACGTTTTTATAACTTCCTTTAGGCGAACCTCCGGGATATAGCTAATTCTAAATTCTTATTCCGGAGGGTTAATAAGGACGATATAGAAAAGTTCCTCTAAGTAAAGCCGGAAGTTATAAAGGTAGATATCCTAAAGAAACGCCTAAAAGAGTTTTAGGATAAGCTTCCTTATTTCCTTCTAAAGAATGCGAACGAGCTTCCGTTATACCGCCCTTAGGATTATAAGATCGAACTTATACTAAGCAAATAATCTCCGTTCTATAAGAATCGATAAATATTACCTATAGAACTCCGCTATATTAAAAAGTAGATTAATAATATACTTAATTAAAGCTTTATTTAAGAGTCTTTTTCTCTAGCCGCGGTATTATTAATCCTCGCTTATAAGCCGGGCGGTAGTATCCGTATGTATTATAACTACTAAGGTTTAAATTAGGTTATAGTTAAGAATCGATATCCCTTACCTTTAATCCGCGAAACGCTAGATTCTCTCTACGACGCTAAGTTTTATATAAAGCTAAACGCAATTACTGCGTTTAACTATATTCGAATCGCCGAAGGTTATAAGTGGCTTATAGCGTTTATTATACGCTTTAGACTATTCGAGATGCTAGTTACCCCTTTCGGCCTTTATAACGCACCGTCGACCTTCTAAAATTATATTAATTACGTGCTTTATAATGCCTTTAATAACTTCTATATAGCATATCTTAACGACGTCCTAGTCTTTTTAAAGACTAAGGCAGAATATTAGAACTACGTGCGAATAGTTATTTAACGCTTAGGCAACGTAGGGCTTTAGATCGATATTAGGAAGTTAGAGTTTTATACGATAAAGACTAAGTACCTTAGACTAATTATTTCGATATCTAGCATAAGCATAGACCTTAAGAAGGTATATATAATCACGGCTTAAAATACCTTAACCTTAGTAAAAGAACTTTAGTAGTTTCTTAGGTTTATAAACTTCTACCGCTGTTTTATTAAGGGATACTTTAGTATTATCTCCTTAATAACTACGCTACTTCGAAAAGATTCCCGTTAGTCTTAAGGACTTAAGTAAGCTACCGCGTTTAAGGCCCTTAAACTTACTTTTACCACTGCCCTAGTCCTAGCCTATTTAAACTACTCGAAGAAAATAGTTATTAAAACTAACGCTTTAAATTAGGCCTTAGGAAGAGTCCTTTTATAGACGAAAGACAATGTATAAGGAAACGAGCTTAGGGGGGGTATATAATTATTGTTAATCTACGAACGGATATAGCTATAGACTAGGTCTAAATGTCTATATATACGATATAGAGGTTACGTAGGATGATATATAATATAACCTAATACTATGATAGTATATCCCCCTTAAATCGGCGTTTAACTTAAACGTCTAAAAGGAGCAATAGGCTAATAAAAACGAAGGAAATATATATTAATCGGTCTTAAAAGCGGGCCTAATATAGAATAAGAGAGGAATAAGGAGAAAGAAAAGGTAAGGCTAAAAAACTAACGCGTGCCGTCGTAACGTAAATTATATTAATAAATTATATTTATTACTACTTAGGCGAAGGTAAAGACGTAAGGAAGGCCGTATAAAAGGCCGGCTTAGGTTTAGTCGGGTTAAAGGCGTAAAAGGCCTTAAGGTCGTCTTAGCAGCCGTTAAGGTAAGAGGAGTCCTCCTACGTAAAGGGGCTATAACGCTATTAAACGCGATACTTAATCTTCCCGGAGGCGTATTAGCGTTACGCGAGGATAGAAGAAAATTCCTACTTAAGGTATACGTTATCGCCGTCGTCGTCGCTAGGGGAAAGGAGAACGCCGTTATCAGCGGACCGGACGTTAAGATTTAACTAGCCGGGCAAAGGAGGCTCTTAGGTCTTAGTAAGGAGGGAGTAATAGAAAATAAGGTAAAGGCGGCTGCCCTTAAGGAGGCGAAGAAGATACGCCGTCTTATATACCTTAAGAACCTTATATAGGCCCTCCCGTTTATAGTCGAGCTTCTTTATATAGCGGAAGGTCCGGATCTAGCGAATGCTAAGGAATACTATATCGCCGGGCTAATACGCTAGGGCGGTAGTCCGCCGGGCGTTTGCATAGTAAGCCTAAGTGGCCTAAGCATCCTTAATCGCATTGCGGAGGAAGTTAGAGATACGCTAGAGGTAGGAAACAAACGCGTTACCGCGGAGGTATTCCTTCCGCTGCTAAAGGGTTATACCGGGCGGGGGGGGCTTAAAGGCTTAGTGCTAAGCTTTAGGTAAAAGCTATAGTCTTAAATACAGGAAATCAGCTGCATAAATATTATAGTAGAAGAGTAACGAAAGGAGGTCTAAACTCGTAGACATAAAGATGTATGCAGCTACCTAACTATAGGACTAACGGAGGTATATATAGGTACCGGAGCCTCTTAAACAGGGCCCTTAGCCCGCACTAACCGCAGTTATAATACAACGGAATACCTACCTACCGTCCTTAGCTAAGGGGGTTATATAACAAGCTCGTTAGGGACGTAATAGCCTATTGCATCCCTATAGTCTAGGCTCGGGTTAATGCCCCGTATGGCCCCTAACGTCGTATAACGTTAATATACCCCCTTGCTATAGTCCTTATAGAGACTATAGCAACGCAAAGATAATATAATAATTAAATGAAATAGCTCGTTCGAATTAGTTAGAACGGCCTATATCTATTATACCACCCCTAATGTTAGATAGGGGGCTAAATTCGCCTAAACTATAAAAACACACCCTAGAGGGCCTTATCCGCGCCGTCCTAGTCCTTCCTATCTAAGTCCTCGGGGCGATCCTTTATGCCGAGCTGCCTTACGAAGTCTTCGTGCTTCTACAAAGGGAGGGCTTTAGTTATACCGTCTGCCGGGTTCTCGGTGGACTTAATCTATTTAACCTAAAGCCGTTCCTCTTGCACCTCCTAACGAAGCTAATATCGATAGATGTCGATATGCTTTAAATTCGTCTTAAGCCGGGCACTTAGCTCGGTTTATAGCCTAATCGTTTAGAGGTTATTATACTATAGCTCCGCGGTGCCTTTAACCTAGATCCTAAGCTCCTTAATAAGTCGAGCAAATTGCATTTACTCTTTCGCGGTCCCTAATAAAGCTAGGAGCTCCGCTTCGGTAGACGAGGTTGTGATAGTAGCCTGCTTAGTAGCCTTTTAATCCACGGGCCCGCCGAGAAATAAGAATATATACCCCTATAATAACTTCCTCGACGTAGGGTCGTCCGCGAACGAGGAGTCTAACGTATAGAGAAACCTCCTTATCTCGTTAGTCGCTTTAAAATAGATATAACGGTCCCGCGTAGTATATAAGTACGCTAGACACCTCTTTGCCTCTCGAAGGTATCGTAGACCCGGGTTATAGCTAAACTAGGCTAGCCGTGCCGCCGGGAACGCCGCGTCCGCCTTAGTGTTAATCGCCGGATATAGGATCGTGCCTACTAAAGAAAGAAAGTAATAGACCTCTTTATTGCTCGCCTTTTCCTCGTAAGGAATTAGCTTATCCGTCGTTAGGGGGATCTTAGGCGCGCTAAAGCCCGAATCGTCGTCTATATAAAACTTCTTCGCTATCTTAGAGATATAAGATGCCTAAGAAAGCTATAACTTCCTATTAGGTCTATCCCGGATTATCTTAATCCCTAAGAACTAACGTAGTTCCCCTATAAAGTTAATAGTATATTTCGCTATAAGGGCCTTATAGAGTTTAAGCTAGTTATCCTTCCGCTCCTTCGGATATATTATCGCGATATCGTCTACGAAGAAGAAGATAATCACTCCCTTATAGACTATTATATAGGCGTCCTTAATTAGGGTTTCCGCGCTTAAAGACTTAAAGAAGCCGGTAAGGTCCTTATACTAGAGCTTCGGGGCGATTCTTAGGCCGTATAGCCCTCGTAGAAGCCGTATGCATAACCCTAGTTCTATATATCCGGGTGGAAGCTAATAGTAGACTATAAATCGCAGTATCGTGTTTAGAAAAGCCGTCTTAACGTTATACTATGCGGACTCTATATCCTCGAGACATAGTAGGGCTATTAGTAGCCTAAAGGTCCTCGCTCGAAGGGTCGCCGTTAACTTATAATATCGTATTAATACGAGAAACCATATTCGCCTACTTATTGCCGTTGCCGCTGTTCGGGACTATAATCGTTTCGCCTAACTTACCCGATCCGGATGGCTTCTAAGCCATTGCCTTCTTTTTACCTTTTAGGTGGTCCTAAAGCCACTTATTGATCCTAACCCTTAGTCTACCATTCGGTTCCTATCCCTTAGGGGGATCCTTTTTAAACATCGCACGGAATAAGAAGTAGGCTTCCTACTAATTCTCCTTATTAGTCCGGTGAGTGTTATATAGGCACTGCGACTACCCTAACTCTTTCTTCGGTGCTAGAGAGTTCTAGTTGATCTAAGGTTTAGATTTCTTTCGAAGGGTCACCTTACGTTTAAATTCCGCGATAAGGTTCCTTAGGGGGTTTAGAGTTAATCTAACGACGCCCTTAAGTCGTTTATAGAAGGCATTATTTAATCTCTCGTTCGAGGCCTAACTAAAGTCGAATTCCTCTATAGCCCGAAGAAAATCCTATCGGATCTTAATATTATTTAAAGTCGTGACTTTTAGGTCCCTAGAGTCGATAATCACTTAATTAAGTTAATTAGCCTACGCCTTCTAGTCCCGATTCCCCCTTTTGCCGATAATTTAGTAGTACCGGTTATCTACGAGGGTCTTTTCCTCCTCCTCTAAGGGCAGGACCTTCTGTTTAAGTTCCTAGATCCTGCTTTAAGGCGAGGTCTATACGAGGGTCTCTCCCTTAAGAGCCTTACTAATTAACTTACTAATTAGCTCTTCGATGCGAATTATAGCCTTTTCCCGGGTCTTAAATAGGCTAATGGCTAAGTTATAGCTATCCTACTTAAAACGGAACTCTATCGTTATAAGGGAGCGGATATCTCCTGATTGTTTCATCCTACTAATGCATAAAGATATGCATTAGAACCGCCTTGCATTATCGCATATAACACAAGTCACCCGATCGTATTAGCTCTCGAGATAGTTGAGATACCGAAGCCCGAAATATATAGTATAAGTAGAGACAGAAGGCATATAAGTCATAACTTATAACTCGGTCAACCGGCGTTATCTATATCACCCCGTACTACTCGCATATTTAATCATACAATAACTAAGCTACTAAATAGGATTAGACCATTTGCATTATACAGATAAATAATAGCGCTTTCTATAACTATAATTAGTTAAGTTATATATACCTTTATTCGTGTGGAATTAGCTATATAAAGGGACCTTAGTCCGCCCTTAGATAGACCTTTACTAAGCAATTTAACAACACCTTTCTCTCTTATTTCTACATTAATCTTAACACTCTTTGCACTACCGTAATCCTCTGCCTCTAAGCTTTCCTTTAGGCTCTTATTAGGTATAATCCCTATCTCTACCTAAGCTTTAAGTTGCTTCTTATCTAAAGCCCTCTTTAGATCCTTTAGACCACTCGCCGCTGCACTAAAAACAACCGCCCGTCTACTACGACCTCCTCTTTGCCTTTTTAGGCCTCTTGCCTTCCTAAGCCACCCTAAGTTTACACATATTACTACTTTCTTAGTGTTTTATCCCCCGTTCTCTTCGTTAGCCCCGATTCGACCTTAGTATATACCTTCTTTTAACTACTGTCTTTCGCTAAAAAACCTACTAAATTTTTTTTTTTAAAATTCCTTCGCTACCTCTACCGTAGTCCGTCGACTCCGAATTCCTTCCGAAGTTTCTCCGATACCTCCCGACCCCAAAATAAGTTCGTTTAAGGACTACTCGTTTATAAAGCTTAAGGGGAGCGTTAACTTTTCTGCCTAATCTCTACGGATAGAATCCGTTTTTATACGTAAGAAGCTTACTCCCGCAATCCTCGACGCTTCCTACGCGAAGTCCTAAGACTATCTCGCACTTATACGCCTAATAGTCGACGATAGTCCTCTCTCTTAGATAAAGCATTATACGTCTATAAAGGCGGCTTAGGATGCTCTTAAGACCCTATATAACCCGGTAAACTTTACCTTAAACTTCCTCCTTATTAAGGAGCTCTTTAATACGAAGATAAAGGGTAAACTATCTATCGAAACTTACCTAAATAAGGTAAAAGAGCTCTATAATAAGCTAAATACTAAAGAGATCCGAATCCCGGAGATCGTAGTAATAATATAGATCCTTAAGAGTCTAAATAGCTCCTTCTCGAGTTATATCACAAATATAACCTAGACACTCTATACTAATGCTACGACATATACCCTTAAGTCCCTCTCCTCGTCCTTTATCGACGAGTTTAAGAAAACTAAGGCTTTAGAGAGTAATAAGCACCTCTTTATAGCAAATAATAATAAAATTCTTATTTACTCTTACTATAAGAAGCGTAGGCATATAGAGAAAAATTGTTTTTAGAAACTAAAGAATAAGGATAAGGCTAAGGCCGCTAGGTTTACTATTAAGACGTTGCCCTCCTCCTCCTCGACTAAAAGGGAGCCTAAGGAGTATACTAATAGGAGCTATAGGAGGCCTACGCTTATCCTAAACTCTCGAGAGAGTTCCCCCTCCCTTACTCCTCGCCCGGCTGCCTGTCCCCGGACTTCTCGACTCCGGAAGAGAAAAGCCCCTTTAGTATCTTCTCCTAAGTCTAGCAAGGTCCTTATTGTCTCTAAGTCGGCTTCTAGCATTATAAGTTCCCTCCTACCTTTCTTTATACTCTTTATATCCTTTATATCCTCGATACTCTCGTCTATACCCTCGATACTCTCGTCTATACCCTCGATACTCTTCTCTATACTCTAGTTACTATATAAAATACTAGTCCTTCTTTATACCTTCTCTTCCTATACCCTATTTCCCTCTAAAAATATCCTTCTCTATACTCCTATAAAAATAAAGTCCTCCTCTAATAGAAAATAAATAATAGGACCTCTAAAGCCGCTTCTCTCGGCAATTTTAAGGGTAACCTTAAAGGTCGATAGGGCTGCTTTACGGATTAGGAAATTTTATAACTTTATATTCGATACTAAGGCTACTAGGCATATAGTTTCGAATAGAACTCTCCTCTCTAATTATAAAGAAATATATACTACCGTAACCTAGGGAAAAGCTTCCTCTATTATTATACGAGGTGCTAGAGACCTCGTCTTTAAATTCCTAAATAGTAATTAATAATATACCTTAAGAAATTGCCTTTATATACCTTAAATCGGCATTAACATAATTAGCCAATTAGCTATAATAAACACATACGCCTTAATAAGCCCGGACTCTATATCCCTCCTCGATAAAAATCTAAATAAATTAATAACCGGTTTTATTAAGAACGGACTATACTATATCCCTCTAAATATAAAGAAAACACGATTTCTAATTAAAAACAAAATATAAAATATATAACATAGTCCGAAAGAGATAATAAACAACGCTATACTCTAAGACACTATACTAACTAATATAAGAAAAACACCTAAGACTAAGATAAAAACACCTAAGATAAAAAAGAAGATAGACCTCGTTCTTTAGTATAAACGGCTAGGCTATCTTAGCTATAAATCCCTATACCGATACCTCCGTAGACTATACCTAGACATATCCGTAGACTAAAAAGATATTATAGCTATAAAACAATGCGAAGCTTATATATAGGCTAAACATACCGATAAAAAGAAGAAAACTCCTTTAAAGCGACGATATCTCTTTCTTAATAAAATAAACGTTAATATCTAGGGCCTTATTAAAGTCCCTACCTACGATAAATTTAGATACTTTATATCTTTTCTTAATACCTATTCTAGGTACCTAAGAATATACCTAATAAAAGATAAAGCTAAAAGCCTGCCTAAGTTTCTAGAATGTAAAGCAGAACTTAAGAATAATATAGATAAAATAAAGATAAAAGAAGTCTTCTTAGACAATGCAAAAGAATGCATCTATAATATTAGACTATATGCCCTTAAAAACGGTATTAAATATAACTTAAGCCTATCGTTTACCCCCTACTCGAACGGCAGAATAAAGCGTATAAACAGAACAATACTTAATAAAAGTAGATCTATGCTCTATACGGCTAAACTGCCTAAATATCTTTAGGGTAAAGCTATTTTAGCAGCTATATATATATACAATCGATCTCCTTATACTACTATAGGGTATATATGCCCTTTAGAAAAGAAAGAAAACAAGGCCCTTACTAGAGAGGATATAGAAAAATTCCGGGTGTTTAAAAGCATTATATACTATAAGAATAAACCACCTAGTGATAAACTAAACGTACGAGCCTATAAAGGAATCGTAATTAGCTACGAAGACATAGCCTATAAAATATACGACTATAGCAGAAAAAAGGTCGTAATATTAAAAGATATTACTATATTAAAAAATAACTTCTTAAAAGATAATAAAAGCTTTAACTTTAATACTATACCGTCTATAAATAAAATTCCGGAGGATTATCTACGTACGAGATCCTCTATACTAGATATAAAACCTAACAATACCCTATATAATAAATCCTAGAATAATCCGAATGAAATACTAGATAATATATCCGAGGATAATAATTCTAACTATATAATATAGGATAATAATAATAAGGATTAAAGAATTTAGGTTAAAATACCTAAAAAGCCGGCTAAATTCTATAACGACTACTAAGAATACCTAATATATCTGCTAATAAATCACGATAATATAACCCTTCTGTCTGCGTTAGAAGGTTATAATCCTATAGAACTAAAAACCTATAAGCAAGCTATAAAAAGCGCCGAAGCTCTACACTAGGATAAAGGTATAGTAGCAGAAATACAGCAGCTTATAGACAATAATACTTAGGAAATAACCGAGCTACCCGAAGACCGGGAAGCCCTCGGAAGCCGATAGGTCTATAGAGTTAAGAAGGATAATAAAAACCAGATAAAGAAATTTAAGGCTCGACTTATAGCCTTAAGCTATAAGCAAATATACGGCCTAGACTATATTAAAACCTTCTCTACTATAGTAAGACCTAAGTCTATAAGGCTCCTACTAGTATAGGCTGTCGCTAATAACTAAAAAGTACTATAGTTTAATATAAACAATGCCTTCCTATATGCGGATATAGACATAGAAACGTATATATAGATACCCGGAGCTTTTCTAGATATAATACTATACGTATGGTTTTCCTAGCATAAAAATACGAAATATAAAGGCATGTGTTAGTAGGGATCATACGTGAGATATCTTATCGCAAAGGGCTATTGTTGTTGTCTTGAAATATCTGCTCTAGCTAGGAAGGGGGGGAAAGGTGCCCCCTTTATAGAGCCTATAAAGAACCTGACCCGGGCCTGCCGGGCTCCTAACAGAGCCCTGTTGGGAGCACGTGACCCAGCCGCTGACGCTGTCATCCGGGTCATGACAAGGCTGCTGCCGGGGTCATGACGTGGCTAATGACGCTGCCGTCGGGACCGTCGGGGTCATTAGGGGTTATAACTCATGACCCTTTTCCTCGTGGTGTTTATCCCACATTCCCACATTCCCACAGCATGACTTACTTTAATTACTTAAATAAAAACAAGACGAAGAAGCTCGTAGCAAAACTAAGAAAAGCACTATACGGCTTAAAACAAAGTCCTTTACTCTAGTATAACCTATTAAAAAGCGTCCTTAACGAGCTTGGTTTTTACTGCCTTCTAATAGACGAACGGGTGTTTATAAATAGCACGCTTAGAATAGCTATAGCCGTCTATATAGACGATCTCTTATTCTTTAGACCTACTGTACGTGCAATAAGCTAAGTTATAGACTAAATCAATAAAACCCTACCGATTGAATCTCTAGGGGAAGTAAAAGACTTCTTAGGATTATCTATATAGATATATAGAGAAATAAAGGAACTATATATATCCTAAGCAAACTATATAAAGAATAAAATAAAGGAGTTTAATAAACAAAATATAGGAACCTTTAATACACCTGCTACTAAAGGCGTTAAATTAAATAAGTTAGGAATAAAAAACGCCTCTAAAAAGGACATACTCTTATACTAAATGCAAATAGGCTCCCTGCTATTCTTAGCCCTATTTACAAGGCCTGATATTCTTTTCGCAGTAATATCCTACGTAAGATTCTCTTCTCAACCAGACTCCTCGCATTTTAAAGCCCTTAACGTTATATAGAAATACTTAAATAAATTCCCCGACCTATGCTTATATTATAACTGCAATATACCTATACTAGACTTCTGTTTTACAGCTTATATAGATTCTAACTAGGCTAGTGACCTTATAGACCGACGATCGGTCTTTAGATATTGCTTCTTTATACATAATAATTTAATAAGCTAGTTATATTAAAAGCAAAAATCGATATTGCTATCTACTTGCGAAGCAGAGTTTATAGGCCTTAGAGAGGCTAATAAAGAGGCCTTATATATATACAGCTATCTAAATAGCATCGCGAAAGAGTTGTCTATACCTATATCTAATAAAGTCCCTCTAATATTTTCCGACAGTCAATTAGCGCTAAAAATAGCAAATAACCCGGAAGCATATAAACTCCGGAAACACATCGGCCTTGCCTATAATTTCACCTGTAATAGTGTTTTACTAGGCGAAATAGAAGTATTCTATATAAAATCCGCTAATAATATCGCTAATATATTTATAAAAGAATTAAGGCGTATACTATTTAATAAATTTTAAGACCTCTTAGGTCTTAAAAAGGATCCTATATATAAAGATAAATAGAGGTTTTTAGCTGCTCTTTCTTATGCTTTCTTCTAGCTTTCCTCTATATACCCTTTAGTTTTTCCCTATATATAGGTTTACTAAACGGACTAAATAAATATAGTAGAGTTTTAATTTTTTTTTCTATAAAAAAAAATAGTAGAGTTACTTTTTCTCTATATAAAAGTATTTTATTTCCTAGAAATAGGTTTTTAGAGTTTTTTTTTTAAAAATCCTAGCTAGTTATAAACGGACATATATAAAGCGCACTTCTTTATAAAATAAGTACCCTTTAAGAGAGGCTATAAGGGAGCAGATATCTCCTGATTGGTTTATCCTACTAATGCATAAAGATATGCATTAGAACCGCCTTGCATTATCGTATATAACACAAGTCACCCGGTCGTATTAGCTCTCGAGATAGCTAACATACCGAAGCCCGAAGTATGTAGTGTGAGTGGAGATAGAAGGCATATAAGTTATAACTTATAACTCGGTCAACCGGCGTTATCTACATCACCCCGTATTACTCGCGCATTTAATTATACAACAACCAAGCTACTAAATAGGATTAGACCACTTGCATTATACAGAAAAATAATAGCGCTTTCCATAACCACAATTAGTTAAGTCACATATACCTTTGTTCGTGTGGAATTGGCTATATAAAGGGACCTTAGTCCGCCCTTAGATAGACCTTTACTAAGCAATTCAATAACACCTTTCTCTCTTATTTCTGCATTAATCTTAACACTCTTTGCACTGCCGTAATCCTCTGCCTCTAAGCTTTCCTTTAGGCTCTTATTATTGTCGTATTATTAAGCCGATTGTTATAGTTAGTAGTCCTATTATTGAATTTAACGTCCGTAAGGGCCCCTCTCTAGGGTCGTTCCTTAAGGTTGCGTTTAAACTCTTCCTAGCTAATCTTAATAGGCTCGTCGAGCTCTTCGGATCCTGCCGGGTCGATATATTCCTAGATGTAGTAGATCTTCGCCTAGCCCTTAATAGCCCGAATCTAAGGGGTCTAATTAAGGCTTTCCTTAAGCGTTACGATACTTACCTCTCCGGATGTAGATGTCGCTATAGTCGTTCTTTTTACCTCGTCGTTACGAGGGATAACTATATGTTATTTTATCGTCTTAATCCTTCTTTAAAGCTAGCTCTTCGTGACAATACTAAGGTTAGAGCCTAATGCCGTTATCGAAAGAATGCGATATCGATAGCTTTAATTTAGCGTTGTTTAAGCGAAAGAGACCTAGCTTATGCGGCCGGGCTTATAACTCTTAAATATAGGAAATCAGCTGCATGAATATAATAGTAGAAGAGTAAAGAAAGGAGGTCTAAACTCGTAGACATAAAGATGCATATAGCTACCTAACTATAGGACTAACGGAGGTATATATAGGTACCGGAGCCTCTTAAGCAGGGCCCTTAGCCCGCCCTAACCGCAGTTATAATACAACGGAATACCTACCTGCCGTCCTTAGCTAAGGGGGTTATATAATAGGCTCGTTAGGGACGTAATAGCCTATTGCATCCCTATAGTCTAGGCTCGGGTTAATGCCCCGTGTGGCCCCTAACGTCGTATAACGTTAACATATAGTTAGCGAAAAAAAGGGAAAGGCCGGTAGATTTTAAGACCTAATTATTAATAATAAACTTAGCGAAGGGAAAGAGGTCGACCTAATCGTCTTAAAGGTAGGTAGTATAATAACGAATGTAAACCTCTATCTAAGCGTTCGCGATCTTAGTCTAACCGTCGGTATAAGGGTAGTAGGCGGAGCTAAGGTAAAAGCGGTAACTAAGGCGATAACTAAGCTACTATTAGAACGCCGAGATAAACTAAGTGCTATAGTCGCTAATAATATAGGCCGGGGTGCTATAGAGGGACTAAACGTATGAAACAAATGCGTTAATAACGTCTTTAACGGTTATTAAAGGTATTAAGACGTAGTAGCGGATCTTCGTAAAGCGGTCGACGATAACGAGGATATTAGAAAACTTAACGCTATTACGGCGGTAGATAGGGAGGTCGGTAATAAAGTCAATAGATATATCGGTCTATAGGGCGAAGGGAATACTTAAGGGCTAGAGTAGGCCTTAAAGGGAGGAACGAAGGGATTTAGCGTATAGGTATATATAATAATTCCGCACGAAGCTAGAAATAGACTTATATATGCCGGGCTAGATATAGGACCTATGGTAGAGGCTAGCGGTCTTCGTATATCTAAGGTAGCTAGTAAAGGGGGAGGTATAAGCGCGAACGAGGATCTAAAGATTTAAGGCGTCGTTAAGGGGAATAAAAAGCCGGCCTTAGAAATAGAACCGGCCTTAGACTTTAGAGAGAGCGGTCTTAAGGATCGAGCGGAAGGGGGCTTAGAGGGGGTAAAGCTAGCGGGGCTAAGGGGACTAAAGAGCTATACGAATAGCGGAGATAAGCGGGGAAGAGGAATAAGCCTAATCAATAAGGTTATCGATCGGCTTAAAGTCGTCGAGGGCGTAAAGTATAACGCAGCTACCCGCGCAACTATAGAGCCGGGAGATAGGGATATATATATAATAGATAATGCATTTTAGCTTAGGGACTATTCGGCTATTAGTCGCTAACTAGTCCCCGACAACCCCTCTCGAGGCCTAAGGGTATATCCCTAAGGCCTTAATACATCTTAAAAGAGGGGCAAGCTTTAGTCTTACTATAAGAGGGCAACCGTACTATAATAAAGGATTATTCGTACTTTTAACTATCGTTCCTACCTTCCTAAACGTACCTCTAGTCTATCTTCTTATAAGTTCTAAAGCTTCTCTTTTTTAGTTACCTAGGAGCGATAGCGCCGCGCGGTAGGCGCGTTTCCAGACGTATAGGCCGCGTAGGCCGAATAGGTCGTAGTAGCTATCGAGTCGCTAGCCTATCGCCGTTACCTCGCGTAACGGAACTAACATTAGAAGATAAATACACTAACTTATATAAGGGCTATAACGAGCGTCTTAGGACGCTATCACTAATTTTTTCGCTACCCGAGGGGGCCCGATCTATCCCCTCGCGAAGTTAAACGTAAGCCGGCCCTTTACGACCTACCCCTCCGCGTATAGATGTCCTCGCAGCCCTTTAAGCAAGAGCCGTAGAGCTAAAGGAGGAGAAAAGATTAAGAGATAAGATTGCGGAACTTCGAGAGGAATTTTCGCAATAGGGTGACTTATTTAGCAGGGACTTATACAAACGTCGCCGATAGTTAACCGAATCGAGGGAGAGTTATAGTAGGGAAATTAAAATGAAAAACATTCCTTAGTTATTACAACCGACTAACCCTCGAAAACGTCTCGATTAGATTAGCGATCTCGAGGATGCCTTTATCGCTGCCCTACGTTGTTTTAAGCGCAATAAGAATAAAATCTTATATGCCCTTAACTATATACACGTAGACTATAAGGCGAGATAGAGGCGATACCTCGACGAAAAGCTCCTTATAGAGAGGGAATTGCTTTATACTAACTAGGATAATTTTCGTAACTAGACCTTAATTTTAATTAAAGATATTGCTAATCGCGAGACTTTTTTAGCTACGCAACTATAGGAAGCACGCTAACGAGAGGGTTAGTCCCCCCTCGATTTTAGTCTACTTAGATTCCCTCGAGTAATACCTAGAACGTCCGATAGAAAAAACTTATATACTTTCCTTTTTTACGAAGTTACGTCCCGATCTTCGGGACTAAATCTCCCTTTATTTAGCGTCTATTTAGGATAATACTCGTAAGGAGATAGTCTAACTCGCTTAACGCTTTAAGATGCTCTAGGAAATAAGAAGCGCCCCGTAAAGCTAACTAACGACTAGTCGACCTCGACTTAAAGGGCAAGAGGCTCCCGTTTGATAGGCTATCGCCGACGTAGAGGCCGAAATAGATCTACTAATAACTATTAAGATTCCGACGCCGCTAGATCGACCTTAAATAGCCGTAGAAACGGTTATAGTAACGGCTATAGGAACGGCCGAGGAAATAGTCGTAATAAGCGCAACGGTAGGAATAGATACGGTAGGAATAGCCGTAGTAACAACCGGGGAGGAAATTTGTATAGAAACGGCGAAAGCTAATCCGGCATAGTTATTTATTAGTATTATAAGAAACTAGGCTATATATAAGCCGATTGCTAGGCGATAGCGAAAGCTAACCGAGCCGTGGCCGATTCGGAGATAATAAAGAAGGAGGGAAACGCCTAAAAGTCGAAGTAAATGCCTCTCCTTCGACTAAGCTATAGGTAGAGGTAGTTAAGAGACTACGTGCTATTAGAAAGCTACTAGGGCGAATACCTTATAAAATTATCGTTAATCTCGATTGCGGTAGTAAAGTAGACCTAGTAGATATAAATTTTACTCGAAAATAAGGGCTACGATAGCTTCCTTTATTAACCCTTAGATTAAAGGTGGTCGGGAACA
Source organism: Ophiocordyceps sinensis (assembly GCA_012934285.1). NCBI lineage: Eukaryota > Fungi > Ascomycota > Sordariomycetes > Hypocreales > Ophiocordycipitaceae > Ophiocordyceps > Ophiocordyceps sinensis. Next base: position 3,182,132 of record JAAVMX010000006.1, on the reverse strand, counting down.
CGCTTATAAGACGATATAGAGTCTAGGAAGTTTCTATCTAACTCTAAGACAATCGCTATAGGGAAAAGACAGTTATTCGCCCTTATATTAGCATCGACAACGGATTAAAACCCGACGACGCACTAGTTTTGCTTATTATACCCGCACTTTCTTAGGAATATATTTATCTCGTTCCTTTTAAGCACGCTTAGTAGTTTAAATACTAACTTTCTAAGGTATTATTACGCTAACCGTAGAAACTTTTGCATAAGTGTCGGAATAAGGCATAGGTCTATATAGTCATACTAGACCTAAATTTTATGCTATTTCCTAATAAAGATAATAACTCGGCGAACCCTAAGCGAATAGGGGAGGAAATACCGGCGACTCTTTTAGACTTTAAAGACGTATTTTCTAAGCACGAGGCCGATTTATTGCTAAGGAAGAAGGGCACTAATTATACGATTAACCTATTGCCCGACTCTAAGCCGCCTTTTAGACCTATCTACCCTCTTTCTTAATCCGAACTTTAGGTTCTAAAGGAGTGGTTAGATTAGTCCCTTAAGCGTAGTATTATTCGGAAATCTAAGAGTTCGGCCGGGGCTCTTATCCTTTTTATGCCTAAGAAAGACAGCACCTTACGCCTTTATATAGACTACTAGGGGGTTAATAGCATTACCGATAAGAATCGCTACCTACTCCCCCTTATTTCGGAGATTATAGACCGTTGTTAAAGGGCTAAGTACTTTTCGAAGATTAACCTAAAAAACGTATACTAACGCATCCGGATTAAGGGAGGGGATAAGTAGAAGATAGCCTTTCGTACTCGCTACGGTTACTATAAGTATTTAGTATTACCGTTTAGATTAACTAACGCTTTTACTACATTTTAGTTATATATTAACTAAGCTCTTAAAGGCCTTATAGATACTATTTGCGTCGTCTACCTTAATAATATTCTAATCTTTCTAAGACCTACGAAGAGCATATAGAATACTTACGATAAGTCCTTAAACGACTAAGGAATACCGAGCTATTCGCTAATTTATCGAAGTATACCTTCTATAAGCAATTATTAGAGTTTTTAGGATTTAGCTTATCTATTAACGGAGTTGCAATAGACTTAGCCCGCGTTAAGGCTATTATAAATTAAGAAGAACCTCGTTCTTTCTATAATATTTAAGTTTTTCTTAGTTTTATAAATTATTACCGACGATTTATTTTAGGATACTCTAGTATTATTGCCCCTTTTACTACGTTATTAAAGGGGAGCGTTAAGGGAAGAAAGCCCGGACGAGTATAGCTAAACACTAGCAAATTAATAGCGTTTTACGCCGTAAAGAACGCCTTTATAATAGCCCTACTTCTCCGATACTTCGACCCTTAAAGACCGATTCGCATTGAGACTAATGCCTTAATTTTCGCAATAGCTAGCATTCTTTCGCAGCCCGATAACGAAGGCTACTATCATCCGATTGCTTTCTAATTACGGAAGTTTACTAGCCTTAAGCTTAACTATAGCACCCTTAAGTAGGAGATATTTACTATCGTTAAGTTATTTAAATACTAGCGATACTACGTTAAAAAGGCGGCGAATACTATTAAAGTTTTATTAGATTACTAAAACCTTTAAGGCTTTATAAAGCAAGTATCCCTTAATAAAGGATAAGCACGTTAGTGTATATACCTAGCTCTTTTCGATTTTACGATTAAATACCGAGCCGGTAAATTAAATCCTACCGATGCTTTATTAAGGAAGCTAGAATTTATAGGCGAAGCCCTACCGTCTATAGAGCTACTCCTGGAATTGCAATAGAAGTTAGCAGTTATTCGGTAGGTATATATAGCTATAGATTCTTTATAAAGCGACCTTAAGACGAGTTCTTAGGTCTCTACTATCTCTAAGCTTAACGAGATATCTTTACGTAACGAAAATGCATAAGATCTTTAAGATTCGATCGCTTAGCATTCGGGAATAAGTCCCGCTAAGTTAGCCACTTAGGTTAAAGATATCGTTAGTTATAAACAACGGTGTTAAAGATAATTAGCTAGGTTAGTAGCTCGTTGTAAAGGGGTCTATAAGAGCAATATATCCGAGCCCTTTTTAAAGCTCCTTAAGAGGACTTAAGCGGAGGATCTATAGACTATATAGCGAGTATAGGCCGAATATACCCTAGAAGAAGGGGTAAGTCTTTAGTTATTAAGCCTAGACGGACTTATTTTGCATTTAGGAAGAATCGTAATGCCCGTAGAGGTTGCCTTAAGGCAAGAGCTTATTTAGCTCTACTACGACGATCCCTTTATAGGATACTTCGGAATAGCCCGTACGAAAGACCTCCTATCCCGGAAATTCTTTTAGGAAGGAATAGCTTGTAATATAAATAGCTACGTGCGTTTATATTATATCTATTAAAGCGCCGTTTTAAAGCGGTATTACCTATACGGCGCCCTTAAGTCGCTGCCTATTCCTATAAGACCTTAGGAAGAAGTCTCTATAGACTTTACTACCGGTTTTCTAGAGTTATAGTTCGATAGTAGAGAAGTTAACGCAATACTAGTAATCGTTAACCGATATACTAAGTATAGCGTATTTCTCGCGGTCTCTAAGATAATAATAGCGCCTAAGTTAGCTAAGGCTTTTTATTATAAGATTAAGCTTATCTATAGAGTACCGAAAGGCATTATTTCCGATAGAGGATCTCTATTTACTAGTAAGTTTTAGTTAGACCTCTATTATATATTACGGATAAAACGTAGGTTATCGATAGCCTTTTACCTATAAACCGACGGTTAGACCGAACGGGTAAATTAAACACTATAATACTACCTTCGGTATTATACGAATGCCGAATAGAATAACTAGCCTAGACTACTACGAGAGGCTTAGTTCGCTTACAATAATGCGAAGAATGCAACTATAGGCTTTTCGCTTAATAAGGCATTATTCGGATACTAACTAGACTACTATATCTACCTTATAGACGATGCTATTAGTAAGGGAGTGCCTAAAGCGAGAGCTCGCATTAGCAAATTAGCAGACTTAAGGAAAAAGCTAAAGACTTATTAGCGATAAGCTGTTAAGTCGTAAAAGAAATTCTATAACCTCTATTATAAGCCACTTACCCTTAAGGTTAAGGACCTAGTAGGACTCTCTATAAAGAACTTACGCCTTAAGGACTAAAGAAGGAAGTTATCACTTAAATACATTAGACCTTTTAAGGTCCTTTAAGCTATTAGCAAGCAGGCGTACCGCTTAGCCCTACTAGAGAAATACGACCGGCTTTATAATATGTTTTATATTAGTCTTCTTAAGCCGTAGGCAGAACGGGCTACTAACTAACACCCTAGCGAATTACTGCCGATGCCTAACCTCGACGATGCCGAAGGAGAATAGTCGGTCTAGCAAATTAAGGACTATAAGAAGAAGAAAGGCGTTACCTACTACTTAGTGAAATAGGAAGGTTAGCTAGCCGAATACAACGAGTAGGTTACTTAAGACGATATAGCGAATGCCTAAGAACTTATTAACGAATACCTAAAGATATAGCTAAAGAAACAGCGGAAATTACGCATTACGAAATAACTTCTTTTTAGCTTACCCTAACTTTTCTCTTACTACTCTACCGCTACTTTATCGTTATTCCTTAATATCTATACGGTAGAAGTCTCTTACTTCTATTTCGCTAGTAAACTCCGCAATAATAGGGAGACGTTTTAACTACTCCTCCCTTCCTTAGCGACTACTCTCTTCGATTATTTCGTGTAAATCATCGTATATATATTCTCGTCCTACCCGCTATAGGGTAAAACCTACGTCCCTAATTACTAAGCGAAGCTTTTAATCCCTATTCTCGCGTATAGCTTTCCATCGCTCTATCGATACTTGCCGGTATTCGAAACAACGTTTTATATACAAACGTTTAGCACCTAGTACCCCTTATTCCTCTCGGTAGGCCGTTATTACGGCTACGAACGACGTATAAACTTAGTAGAAGATTAACTTTATCTTCTTCTTCTCCGTCTTATCCTAAGTAGTCTATAACTTAGCTATCTTCGTCTAAATAGCGCATAGATTAGCTATATCTCCGGACATTATTGCCGGCACCTATAATTTTATTAGCAACCGTATCCCGACTTAATAGGGAACGAGGAACTTACCGATTCGTAGAGGTTACCGCGCGAGTTATATTAAATGCATTTGCTTAATTATATATCCTCCTATACATAATATAGTTCGGCTATTTTAGTATTATCCTCGTTATCGCTAAACCCTTATATACTGCTATTAAAGCACTTAATATAGTATAGCTTAGTAATACGGCACCTTTTCGCCCTACGACTTTTTATATGCATAGCCTTCTTGCCCTTTTTCTTAGGCGATATCCCTTTCTAGATATTTCTCTTCTCGCCGGTGTCTCCTCTAGTATTCGCCTTAATGTCCTTGTCTCTATTATCTTTACTTAACGACGAAAATGTTTCCGATTTAATAACCGCTAGCGTTATACGCTTTACATTCGCGTAATCCTTTTAAGACTCTACTACAATAGGTTTTTTTATGCTTATAAAAGGTCCTTTAAACAATTAACGATATAGTTAATCTTCGGGTTCTTCCTTTAATAAGGATATCGACTTCTCTAAGGCATCTCGTATATCTTTCTCTACGAGGAGTCGTTCTAATAGGGTAGTTTTCTCTCCGCGCGTCTTCTTTAGCTTTATCTCTTCCTATGCTATCGCTATAGCGTCCTTAATCGAAACTCTATTTACGGATAGCTCTAGGACTTAAGCAATAACTAAAGGGCCTATCGGCTAAATATTATCCTGCTTTCCTTGCTTTTAAGGTGTCTACACCGTTCCGCTTGCCGTTCGCTTAGGAGGCATAACGTTAAACTAATTCGGAATATACTCGTCTAATTCGGAATATGCTCGTCTAATTCGGAATATGCTCGTTAGATTTAGAATATACTCGTCTAATTCCGAATATACTTCTCTATAAGATCTCGATATAGTTATATAATAAGAGAAGAAAAGAAAAAAATCTTTATATATAAAGAGTAGCACTTTATTATAGTTCGCTAACTATACGTAGGCGACTAGCCCCCTATTGCGTAGCAACTATTACAATACGTAACTAATACGATAATTATTATAATATATATAATAATAACTATCGTCGTTGATTTTTATACTACGTTTAATCCTATTTTAGTCCTATTTGCTATTACGACTTTATTTATACCTAAAGCTATCCTAGCGTCTAAGGCGTCCGCCCTAAAAGGGGGGGATAATTATAACGCAGCTACCCGCGCAACTATAGAGCCGGGAGATAGGGATACATACACGATAGATAATGTATTTTAGCTCGGGGACTATTCGGCTATTAGTCGCTAACTAGTCCCCGACAACCCCTCTCGAGGCCTAAGGGTATATCCCTAAGGCCCCGATATATCTTAGAAGAGGGGCAAGCTTTAGTCTTACTACGAGAGGGCAACCGCACTACAATAAAGGATTATTCGTACTTTTAACTATCGTTCCTACCTTCCTAAACGTACCTCTAGTCTATCTTCTTATATAAAGGTTAAGGCAGTCGGAATTATATTTATAAATTATATTTATAAATTATATTTATAAACGAATTAGACTCTTTAATAGTATCGGGGGCGGTAGTAGTATTAGGGTAAAAGAAGGTATTAACGTTAGACTTAAGGAGGATAACCTAATATCGGTAGTTAATCCTCTCGTCGGCTTAGTAATACGCAATAGGTAGGCACCTCTAATAGGTGCCTACGGGCTAGCATTAGTCCGGGCTCCGGCTAGCCTACTTCCCGTAGGGCAGGCTAGGCTACCTTAAAATTATTATCCTTCTTCTTTTATATACACCCTTTGCCTAGTGCATCCCTTTCTTACACCACTTAGTCGGTAAGGGAGAGTAAGCGGGAGCCGGGTAAGCGGCTAAATGCGTTAGGGAGAATAGCTTAAGAGCCGGGCTAAAAGACAATCTTAAAATTAAAACGACTAAGGAATTCGGCCTAGCGGGCCTATCGCTAGTTAAAGAGCTTTATAGTTATAAAATACTAAAGATTCTTATAATCTAAGGCTATCTTAAACTTAGGTAGGCCTTTAAGCTTAAGGCGCTACTCTTTAAAAGATTTTATAATCACGAGGAGTTCTTTATTATAGATCTCGTAATTATACTCTTAATTAGAGTATTTTAACGAGAAGAAAGCAACCGGATAATAATAACTATCGTCGAAGAGCTATATTAGTATATATTTAGCGGCTTAGTTAAAAGTATCTATTTAAACTATAGTCTTACGATAAAGGTCGATGTATATAAGGACTAAGGCGGTAGTAAAGGCGTGCTTAAAGGCTTTAAAAGCGTAAGCGTAGGCGGGGGACTAAATCTAAAGGGTAGAGTTCTTAGTAAGGGCGTTTAAAGGGTTTATAAGTAATGCACTTAGCACTAAGAATGTGTGTGTAAAGAAGGATGATTCTTATTAGGTAGGCGTAAGCCCCGGGAGCTAGGAATAGCTCTCTGCTATCTTATCTATAGCTAATTATATTAGCCCCGGCATATAGCATAGAGGATGCTTTATATACATTAGAATGCCGGCTTAAAAAAGAAAACACTACTGCCTATAGTAGTTATAAATATAATCCTAATTAGGCAATTAGGAGGAACACTCCTATTGCCTAAATCCTTCCTTTTATTCTTATAAGTTATGCTTATACCTGCTAGTAATTATTCCTCTAATCGTTCCTTCTGCTAAGCGGCCTTCTTACTTCGCGTAGCGCGTGCGGGAGGGCGACCCTAGAACTCCGTGATAGCTTTAGCGGAGACTTAGTCGGCTCGGACCTATTAGTCATATATAGCAGCCTATCCCTTCTATCGTATAAGGTATTCGGTTATAGGTGACTTCGACCGACCGATGCGATAAACACGGATGTCTATTAGGCGTTCGACTTCGTAGTAATAATCCCCTTCGTTAGGTGCTTCGACATCGCGAGCGGCTTCTATAGGCCTAGGCTCGAGCTCGACGTAATGCCCTTCGTGCGCGAGCTTAAGGTACTAAATCGAGACGACTAGGTGGATTCTAACTTAGCTAAGGAGGTCGAGTTCCGCCGCGAGGTTATTAACTATACGCTTAATAACGAAAGGGCCTTCTCGTTGCCGCGACTATTTCTTTAGCGGCTAGCTAGGCTTATAATAGCCCGTATATAGCTTTAGGTAGACCTTATCACTAGCTTTAAGAAGAACCGGCCGGTGTTTCGCGTTATACCGCTGCTTAGCCTTTATAGCTGCTAGGTCTATAGCTAGGCTAGCTTATCTACGGGTGACTTCTCGCAAGTAGGGCAGTTCGTCCGCAGTAGTGCCTAGGATATTATCGGCAGCTTCTAACGGTCTACGTATATTAAAGCCGAAGATAGATTTATAGGCGGAGATCTTCGTACTAGCGTTAAATACTATATTTAGATTCTACTAAAGGGCAGGGATTATTATCTTTTAATCTAGGCTAAGATCCTTAATATAAAACATTCGTAGAGCGGTCTCTACGGTCTAGTTGCGCCGTTCGGTAAGTCCGTTAGCCTATAGGTAGTAGGCGGTAGTTATTGCAATTTTAGTGCCGAATGCGCTTTAGAGGCCTTTCTAAAAGTCGGATATAAATTTACAATCCCGGTCGCTAATAATAGTTCTTAGTATGCCTTAATCGGAAAGAAGCAACTAATAGGCTAGGCTTTAAGCTTAGTCTTTTATACCGTATTTAGCGTTGCCTAGGATTAGCAAGCATCTCTTGCTAGTTAGATAAGTAACCGTAAGAAGTTAGTTAAAGATATTAAAGCCTAGGATCTACTATAGGGAGCTTGCTAAAGGTAAGGGCGGTATATCGGTTATAAAGTCTATCGCAATACTCTATATTAGAAGTAGCGGGGGGCGAATAGGCTTATAGCTGCCGGTAAGGGTCTAACGGTCTATTTAACTAAGGCAATAGGCTTTATAGGCCGCGATATACTTCTTTACCTAACGGGTGACTCTGCGAATTAAGTATATCTCTAGGTCCTTAATTATGCGGACGACGCCGAAGTGGTTTTTATCGTTATAAGCTACTAAGATTATAGATAGGATGAAGGCGTTAGGGATATATAGTCGGGTAAAGCCGTCGGGGCCTTTATAGTATAGGAGCTTATCGACTATAAAAAACGGTATGCCGCGGCGTTTAAGCTATGCCTTTATTCTTACTATAGAGTTAGTAACTATAGCTCCTTTTAAGGGCGAGGAAAGACTCTCGATAGCGTCCTCGCTATCCGCGATTATCTAAAATATTCGCTTATAATAAGGGTTATTATCGTAGGCGACGGCGAATTCCTCGCGTTTCTTAGGAGCTATAATAGCTTCGGAGGCTATAAGCATATCGTTAAGCATAGTAAAGTTAGGGCGGCGATAGTTAAGTAGCTAATCGGACTCCTCGGCTAGTAGGCGACTAAGGGCGTCGGGAATAAAGTTCTTCTTGCTTAGGAGGTAATAAACCTCGATGTCGTACTTAGAGAGATAAATTAAGGCTATAACTAAACGACGATTAGCTCGGTCTATGCTAGAAGTATCGAGGGTTCTCTTAGCGACGATCTGCTTAGTCGCGGAGTAGTCGGTTAAGACTACGAGCGGAAGGGTTAACGACTGCACCGTAGTATATATCTTCTTCGCAGCCTATATAAGATAGGCGACCTCTAGTTCTAATAGACTATAGGACTGCTCGGCTCTTATTAGAGTGCGGGAGAGGAAGTAGATAGGCATAATGGCTTTAACCGGAATAGGCTAGCCTAGCTGCTAAACGGTGCCGTCGCGGAGATAGAAAAAGACGGCTATAAAGCCTCGCTATAAGGAGGCGTTAATCTAATAGAATAGCCTCTTCTATAGGTCTATATAGTGAATTATACGGCTAGAAGTAATTTCCTTCTAAAGGGAGGCGAAGGAGGAAAGCTCGGCTAAGGTCGGCTAGAACGATATAACTCGCGTGTAAGACTTCCGCTTATTAGGGTTCCCGTTCTTAACCTTACCGATTAAGCGACCTTAGGCTAGAAGACTAGTCTTGCGATCCTATAGAGGGGCGATAGAAGCGCCGTAGTACGGGATAAGGTTGCGAATATACCCTATAGCGCTAATGTAGTGTTTAAGAGCGGCGAGATTGTCGGGAAATAGAAGCTTTGCGAAGGCGGTAAGCCTATGCTTTATAGTGCTTATCCCGAACGCGTCGATACGAAATCCGAGTAGCTCTACAGAAGGGTAGCCGATCTAGCTTTTAGTAGGGCTATTAGATAGGTTAAGCGATGCGAAGAGCTTAAAGATAGCCTTAAGATGTTAAAAGTATTCTTCTTCTATAGCGGAGTAAATAATATTATTATTAATAAACGCGCGGCTATAGCCTTAGTGCGGACGGAGAACTTAGTCTATATAGCGTTATACGTACGCTAGGCTATTGCGAAAGCCGATAGGTGTAACTATTAGGCGCTCTAGACCTCGATGACTTATAATAGTAAACCTACCTTAATGCTTAAGTTTAACTCGAAACTAATAGAAGAAGGCGGAAGCGTCGATAGTAGTTATAAAACGGGCGCTTAAGAGCTTAGTAATAATAGAGCTTTATAAAGGCAGAGGGTAGGAATCCGGAATAGTAATACTATTAACGGCATATAGGTTAATAACGACTCGGCCTTTAGTCTCGCCTCGGGCTATGCGCTAGACTATAAAGATAGGCGCTACGAACGGCGTAGGCTCGTCGGCCTACTCTAGGCGACCCTGCTTATAAAGTAGGTTAAATATATCGTCGATGACCTTCCTATCGCGAAGCCCTTATAGGTAAGGCCTTTAAGCGACTTGTTTTTCGTGCTAATTGTCGATTAAGAGGACTATTAATTCCTTTCCGGGTTTTACGACGGCGGTGCCTATATCTCGCTAAAGCTAGGAGTATTTCCTAAGAAGCTTCTTAATGCGGCGTACGAAAGAAGGGCTATAGTCGAAAATATAAATACCCTCTTTAGTGCATTTCTCTTATAGCTTAGGTAGGCGCTAAACCTGCGTTTAGTATAGAATACGGCTAGAGAGGGGATCCTTAATTCTATCCGCGGCGTCTGTCTCGACAGCTGCGGCAGCTGCCGTTATATTAGTAGCAGCTGCTGCGAGGTTTTAGCGAACCTTAGACTACTTAGCGGGTCTTGCCGAAGAAGCTATAACGTAGGCGTAGATAGAGTCGGATAGGGAAGGCGTCGGAGAGGTGCCTAAAATAGAAGCTTCTATAGGTTAAGACAGGGCGGGAGCTTATAGACACTCGAGGATCTCCTAAGTAAGCGGGAAGGTGCTCCCAACGTTAACCGATAAATTAATAGAAGAAGCAGTAGCGGCAATAGCGGTTCTTATAGAGGAGGATAGCATAGCAGCGGCTCTAAGAGCAGGCGAAACTGCCGTAGCTAGCGTTAGAGCCTTTATAGCTGATTTCTAGGATAGGGCGGCAAAATAGCTAGACTTCTAACACTCTTATATCTAGCTAAGCTTCTGCTTGCGCTTAATAATAAGGTTAACGTTCGTGCTATTAGTAATAAGGATAGTAGGAAGAGATTTAGCATCGACGATGCTATAAATAGTATTAGCGTAAGAGGCGAAGAAAGTATAAGCGCGGTCTTTAGGAAGTTCTTTCTAAGAGGTAGGGACTATAAGGGTAGTGCCGGGCGGCATAATAGTTTTTCAGACGGCTTAAATACGGCGAATAACTTCGCGGGGCTATTTATAGATATCGAATAGGATTTTAAACCCGTCGAGCACTCTAATACGAATAACCTCTTTATTATAATTAAGGGATCCTCGATATAGCTTAAGGAAGGCATTGCCTAAAAGTGCGCCGGCCTCTACTTTAGAGACCTAGGCGGAGTAAGTAAATTTAGCTATAGCTGCTTAAGCGGTCGGGCTAGCTATAGTGCCGCGCGCGTAGAAGGAGAACGTGGCTTAGTCCTCGCAAAAGGAGCGACCGTTAACTCCGTTAATAGTAACCGGAGGCTTCTTCTCGACGGTATAGTTAAGAGTCTAAAGGAGGTCGCGATTAATTATAGGCTTGCTATAGCTAAAGTTAGGGCAAACTTAGACTTCCTGCCTACCGGGTTAGGGAGAGACCTTAATCCTTATATAGGAATATAAATGCGGCGGGGAATCCTAATCCTGCTAGGGCTCCTCGGCTTTAGCTTCTAAGACCTAATCTAGTCGGGGTACTATAGTAGGCGTTGCGTGAAAAATAGGCTCCTTAATAACAGATATAGGAAGAATAGGCTCTAATACGACGGGGGAATTAGGCTTAGTAGGAATAGAGTCGATAATATTCCCGACGGGAATAGTAGGAGTAGAAGGGGTCTTCTTACACCCGAGACGGAGATAAGAGAAAAGTGCGTTACGAGAAAGAAAAAAGGCCTTATAAACCTTATAGGTTAAAGGCTTAAGCGCGCGCTCTTTACTACGGAGCTATTGCTTAGATACGTAGTAGTTAGCGTGTATATACTCCTTAAGCATAGAGGCGAGGGCGAAAGTGCGGTCGTAAGTGCTATATTTAAAATTGCCGGCCCGTTCGGTAGGGTAGCGAGAGTTTATATAGCCTACGAAGTTAGCTTCTAAAGAGGCGTAAGAGGACGCGTCGTCCTAAGAGCCGTTTAAGTATAGCTCGTTACTAGCTTCGTCGCCGCTAAGAGCAGTCTTCTTAATGCTCTAATATTTCGACTTAAAGCGCACTTTCTTCTTATTATTATTACCCTTATATTTACCTTAGCGGTATTCCGTTCGGTTATCTCGTTAGTTATCCCGGCGAGGGTAACGCTTATCGCGGCGTAGCGGGCGTAAGCTTAACTAGTTACGGTTATTACCTAAGCTTCGACCTTTGGGGCTACGGTTGCGATTATAACCTCGGTCTTAATCCTAGCGGTTAGTCTATCGGTAGTTATTGCCTTAGTTACTTTAACGATAGTTATCGCGATGATTATTACGACGGCTGCGATTACGGTTACCCTAACGGTAACTATTGTTACGGCGATAGTTATCTTAACGATAGTTATTATCCCGACGGGAAAAGCTGCCGCGGCGAGAACGGTCTTAGTCTCTAGAGATATATAGCTTAAGAGAGGCTATAATAAGGGGTTTTCGTTCCTTAATAATGCGAATCTATTTATCGATCGGGGTCTTTTTTATAGGAATAGGAAGAAGCGAGGAGATCTAAACGGCAATAAGAGGATAGATAGCCTTAATGATTTAGGCATCCTTGCCTATCTTAAGTTAGCGGGCGAGCGAAACCTTTCTCTAGATCTACTACGCGAGAGTAATAGAGCTAGAGGACTATATAGATATCGTATACCTTTCCTTATAAAGTTCCTTTAAGACGTCGGCGTTAAGACGCTTAAAACGCTTAGTTAAGAACTTATAGAAGGTTTTAAGAGGGGAGGAACTAAGGATATCGCGTTATTCCGCTATAAGCTTACTTATATACTATATAAGAGCTCCTCCTACTAAATAGGAGAGGTAATATAGGCAAAGGGCGAATAGATCCTCGTCCTAATAGATCCTTAGACGCTTTATAAAGAGATAGACGTTTATATAGATATTCTTTCTATCGCTAAGAGCGATAATGCCTAGGTTCTTCGGGTTATGCTTATCTAGGTTAAAAGTACTAATATTATCCTATTTAAGGCGTTTAATAACGTCCTCGTCGTTATAGGCCGAGGAGGAGGTATAACTCGCCTCGCGGTGCCTACGCGGGTTCGGATAGGACTTTAGGGGGCGGCGGATAAAACTATTATCGGACTTAGATAAATTATTATCGTTATTATCCGAATCCTTCTATCGACGAGAATAAAAGGCTTGCGAATACTTAGATAACTTAGACTAAAGAGAGTGATATAGAACCTAGGGTTGCTCCTTAGAATAATACTGCTATCTAATAGAGCGCTGCTTAGATAAGCGAAGTATTCCTTACGGACGAAGAGGAGGCTATTCCTCCGATTAACCGTTAGAAAGGTCTCCGTCGATTATTTACGGGTTAAGAGGCGTGGCTTAGACTAGCGGATATACTAAAGTTATCGTAGCGTAGAGAGGAGTCTTTTTATCGGGAAGCTCGCCTATAAAATAAAGATACGAGTGAATTCCCTTTCGCTAAGTGTCGGCGTGCTATAAATGCTTTTCCTTTACGGACGGAAGATCTAAGATATCGAAGATAATCTCCGACTTAAAGGCTAAAGAGCCTAAGAGAATATAGGCTTCCTTTATATATATTACGTCTATATTAATAAAGGTCTTAATAACCCCTTTTATAGGCAGTGTCTTAATTAACTTAGAGTAGCGGACGGCCTATTTTAATAGGTTCTTATAATCTCTATTCTCTATAGCTAGTATAGTAGACTGCTTGCGTAGTACCTCGGTTTCTAAGGATAAGCGAGGACGACGGCGGGCGGGAAGAGGAGGATCTTTATAATTACTCTTAGAGTCCCTAGAGGGAGCGGCGCTATAGATACTATCCGGCGGGGCATATTCTTATATCGGCAAGCGAGGGTAAAAGGCGTCGTCTAAGCGAGACGCGGACGCTATAGCTTAACGGGCTTCTTCGTCCCTAGCTATAGTAATAATAGCTTAAATAAAACGAGGGAAGAAGGCGAAGAGATCGATAGATAGAGAAGAGGAGGGATTACGAAGAAAGAAGAGTTATAGGAGAGGAGAAAAGTCTATAGTAGGAGGTATAGGGTGTTTTAATTTTAGCGTAAGAACGGGTACGCGTAGGAAATCGAAAACATAGAGAGAAAATTTTTCCTTACGGCTAATTGCGTAAGGACTTAAAATAGAGAATTAGACAATAGGCCCTAGTTCTAATAATGCCTAGAATAGCGAGCCTCGTCGGATCGTAAGGCTTATGTTAGAGGTTATATAGGCGTGCTAGCTAAGATTGCATAAGCTAGTTATACTATAGGTGTCGGGAGCCTTTAGGCGACTTCTAACGAATAGCGAGAGCTTTAAGAAGCTCTTAGCGAACGTATCGTAGTAGAGCGAAGCTCTAGAGATAGGAAGGGCGTTCCTAATAGTGGCTTTAAGGCAGAAGGTATAGAATTGCTACTAATTTAATGCATTTAGCACTAAGAATGTATGTGTAAAGAAGGATGATTCTTATTAGGTAGGCGTAAGCCCTAGGAGCTAGGAATAGCTCCCTGCTATCTTATCTATAGCTGATTACATTAGCCCCGGCATATAGTATAGAGGATGCTACACATACATTAATAAGCTTAGAAACACCGTAAATAAAACGCCGATAAAAATTAGCGAATCCTAAGAAGCGCTAAAGGTCTTTAATAAAAGAAAGGGCAAGCTAGTCTAAGACTATATAAACCTCTTTAAGGTCTATGCGAATGCCTTTATCCGAGATAATTAAGCCGAGGCACTTAGTCTTAGTAATATAGAAATTATACTTATCTACGTTAAGCTAAAGGCCGGCGGCGTTAAGGCGCTTAAAAACCGTATTAACGTAGGCCTAGTATTCCTCCCGCGTCTTTAAAAAGATTAAAACGTCGTTTAGATAGGTAAAGTAGAACTTATTAAAGATACTATAAAAGGCCGTATTAATAAAACTCTAGAAGTAAGATAAAGCGGCGGTAAGGCTAAAGGGGGTAAGATAATACTTAAAAAGCCTATACCGTATAGCGAACGCAGTCTTTTACTTATATCCTTTAGTAATATAAAGGCGGTTAAACGCTGCGATAACGTCGATCTTAGTAAAAACCTTCGCCTTTAGGATATAAGCGAAGGTATTATAGATAAAGGGTAAAGGAAAACGGTTTTTAATTATAGCCTTATTTAAGCCGCGATAGTTAACGCAAAAATAGACGCCCCCGCCGGGCTTACGGGCAAGTATAATAGAGGTAATAGCGGGGGAGGTAGAGCGGCGGATAAAGCCTTTCTTAAGCTGCTTATTAACGTACGCGCGGACGATCCGGTTCTTAGCTTCGCTAAAAGGATAAAGGCGGGTATAGAAAGGTTATATTCCTTCTTTAAGGTTAATTTAAGTATTAACGGTATAGTAAAAAGCGAGCTTATTAGCCTTACTTTTAAGCTATATATAGATTATATAATAGAGCTCTTTAAGGACTTTAGCCTAAAGCTCGTTAAGTATTTAAAAGACCTTCTCTTACTTCTTAAAGAACTTAGCGATATCGTTAAAGGAGATCTTATTAAGGTAGATCTTATTAAGGTAGTCGTCGATAAAGTCGTAAAGGCGGGGGTTAATATAGGCTTTTGCGTCCTTAGCGTCTATATATCTAATTAAAATAGCTTAATAAAAGTCTTTATAGATATCTTAGTTAATAGGTAGCGGAGGCTTAGTAAGCAATAGCTCGACGGTAAAGGCCTTAATTAAGGTTTAAAAGGTCTAGACTTTAAGCTACCGGTAGAATATTACTATTGCGTCGACGTTAAGTATCTAAACGTTAAACGCTAAGTCGTTAAAAGACGAAAAGCGGAAGGGCTAAGGTTTAATAGTCTTACGACTTAATCACAATATAAAGCGGCGGTAGCTAGCGGTCTTATAGATAGGATAGAGGTAGGGAAGTAAAATATAGCGGCGAAGGTAAAAGGTAGCTAAGGAGTTAGAGTTATAGCCGGAGTTAGAGTTAGCGTTATTAACCTAGCGGGAGGAGTCCGGATAGACGGGTTTACCTATATCGGGAGCATCCTTAAAAATCGTAGAGAAGGAGGGGCTAAGGGATAAGGGAATAAACTGAAGAACGTCGTTAAATCGGACAGAACGGATAAAGGCTAGAGGGCAGGCTAAGGCCGTACGGGCGGGAATATAGATCGTAGTAGTAGGGATAGGAATCGTAGCGGTAAGGGGTTCGCTTTTATCGTTAGAATCTTCGATAGAAGGACTAAGGGGAGACCCCTTTAAGGCAAAGGCAGGCAAGTGCGTAGTAAGGGGCTCGCCCCTATCGTCGGAATCTTCGACGGAGGGGGCGAGGGGAAAACGAATTATATTTATTAATTATACTCCTTTTAAAATAAAGGTAAGGAAAGCCGGGATAAGGCGGGCAAGGCGGGCATAGGTAGCCGAGAGGCCTAGGATAAGATAAGGCTAATAGTCCGGGAGGCAAAAAGCTAGACAAAAGGGGGATTAAAAGGAGAGAGAGTTACCGTTTTAGCTAATAATAAGGTCGTGCCGGCGTAGCTAAAGGAGGCTAAGAATAACCTTATAGCTAAGCTTTATAAAAAAAAGCAGATAGACTTAATATAAGCGCTAATCCGGGAGACCGAAAAGGCGCAATAGGTAATAGAGCCGGACTTATAGTCGCTACTATCGGCGAGAGAAAGCCGGCGTAGGAATTAGAGCTAGCGGATAGGAAAGGCAAGGCGGTGCGCAGTCTAAGCGTATATAAAAGCGTACCCGGAATAGCCGGAGTCGACTAAAGCACTTATAACGGCATCGGCGGACATAAGGGATAAAGGCATAAGTAAAGCACGCGGTTATATTCCTATAGGGAGGCAAAGATCCTCCCCGGTATTAAAATAAAGCTATAAACTTTAACACTAAGAGCTCTATTATATAATAAGGCGAGGGAGCTACGTATTTCCTAAAGACGGGGAAGAGGCAAGGAGGTCGTTTACTTCGCCCTCGATAAAGCCCTGCTTAATAGCGCGAACCTAGTAGCGGGGGGGAGGGGGCTTAAGGAGGCGCGGGGCAGACGTACCGCCGCTATAGCCACGGCCGCGGCTAGAGCCGGAACTAGCGCCGGGACTAGCGCTAGGGTTAGCGCCGATACCCTTATTAAAGCAGGTTAGGGCGTTATAGGTAGCGGTAGCCGGCTAGGCGTAGTAGAGGCAAAGACGGTTCTTAAACCGCCGTTGCTTCTTAGCGTTAGTAAGCCGGGCCCGGAATGCATTAAGCTATATTAGGTAACCGGTAGGAGACGTCGGTAAGGCGGGCGAGGTAGGGCTAAGGCGAGCGGGGTTACGAGGCGGCTAGAGTTAAGAATAAGGCCTTAATACGCTATTAGTTATCCTAAAGCGTAGAATATATCTTAGCCTAGGCCGTAAAGTCGTTATAGGCCGGGCATTCGACCTATAGAGCGGCGGCGTTGTAAGCTCGATAAAGACCTTTAAGTATAGGTAGGCGACGTAAGCGGTGCCGTTAAACGATAAACGATAAGTCGGCTTAAAGTTAGGTAAACTTCGAATAGAAGTCCGGCTAAAAGATATTCTTTATCGATAGGGTATTAAAGTCGGCCTCTAACTAAGTATAGGTAAAGTTAGCACTAAAGACTAGGCTAAGGTCGTCGGTAAGAGCTTTAATAATAGTATACTATTAATCGGCGAAAGACTTATTATTAAAGACGTCTTAAGGAACGCTAGTAATAATAAAAGCGGCCCGGCCGGTAAGCCGGCTAGCCGCGTAGAGAATATAATCCTACTCTATAAGGTATAAAGCGGCGTCTTAACGGAGCTTAATAGTAAAGCCGTTACGCTAGGTCCGGAAAGCCTCCTAACGTTGCTTTTAAGTGCTAGAGTCGCCGGCGAACCTCTTAAGGTCGGCTATACAAGAACGGGTAAAGGTAAGGGCGGGGGTAAGGGCAAGGGCTTAGTCTTAAGCCGCGTTACGTTCGGTTAAGATAAAGAGAGAAAACGTAGCGCGGTTAAGCTAGCGCTAGAGATCGGCAGCGTACTTTTAGGCAACGGCTATATACTCTTAAGCGATAAGCACTCTTACATCTAACTTAACGTAAGCATTATTAAGGTAAGTAAAGGCCTTAATCTAAAGGGCGCGAAAGTTATAAATAGCGTTAGCCTAAATATAGGCGAACGTGCCGAATATAGGCCGTTAGGCCTAAAGAAGGGCGGCGAGATAGGGATAGTAGGAAACGTAGTCGGTCTAAGGCTTTACGTTAGTAAGAGCCGGCGGGGTAACGGCCGGGGTAGCGGACGGGGGATCGGCCTTTATATAGTCGGTTATTATAGATTATAAGGCAACGGGATAAGGTAAGGGTAGGGGAAAGGTAAGGAGGGAAATCTATATAATTCGCGTTAAGACGGCGTATTTATACCGGGAAAATCTAATAATTAAGGAAGACTTAGTCGAAAGGGTCTAGCGATAAGGCGGACTCGCGTCGTAAAGAGGGGAGATTAAAAAAGAAAAAGGTAAGATAGCGAGATTATTAATTAAAGGCAATAGGATAAAATAGTAGATTAAACTATAAGGAAACGAGCTTAAAGGGGGGTATATAATTATTATTAATCTACGAAGAGATATAGCTATAGACTAGGTCTAAATGTCTATATATACGATATAAAGGTTATATAGGATAATATATAATATAACGGATATCTTTACCTTATTGCGTTTTTTCGTTAAAGTATACTGCCTTAAGGTATAACTACGAGATTTATAATAAAGATTTATTAGCAATTATTAAAGCGCTTAAGGAATAGCGCTTAAAACTCTAAGGAATTAATAAGGTATTCGACGTTATTATAGACTATAAGAATTTTTAGACGTTTATATCTATAAAGCAACTTAACTAACGATAAATACGCTAGGCCGAGGTTTCTTCTTAGTTTAACTTTATAATTATATACTGCTTAGGCAATAAGGCAATCCTCCTTAACGCTTTTAGCAAGCTCCCCGGCGATAGACTTACTACCGTTAACGACGACCGACTTTCCTATCGCAATTAGGTAATTATCCTTAAAGAGAAAGTCGACCTAACTATCCTAAAAGAACTTTTAGCCGATTCCTATATTTTAAAGGAAGACTTTAACGCAATCGCCGCTTTCGGACTAAACGTAGCTTGTAAATTACTTAATAAGCTTATCCGCGAGGTATATTAATAAGATAATCTCGCTTAAGATATAGTAGCTATACTTTAAGACCTATACGCTCGACGCTAGCTAAAGCATATTCGGAAGCTTTTACGTTACGATATATCCGAATATTGGTTAATTAACAGACGTATCTTTTTCTACGACCGGCTCTTTATTCCTAATACCTTAAATCTCCGCTTTAAAGTCGTTTATTAATCCTATAATAGTAGCCTAATAGGATACCTAAAGAGAGTAAAAACCCTTAATCTATTAAACCGAATATACTAATAGCCGAGAATTTCTTATTTCGCCGCTACGTTCGTTAAAGACTATACTCTTTATCTTTAGATTAAGACCCCCCGCTTATCTCCCCCCGGATTCCTAAAACCCCTCGCTCTACCGGTCTAGCTATAGGCCGATATATTAATTAATTATATTATAATACTCCTTAAATACACCCGAAAAAGAAAGAGTTACGAGAGTATACTTACGATAGTTAATAGGCTTACGAAGATAAGATATTTTATCCCTATTACCGGCCTTTCTATAGAAGAATTAGTTAACTCCTTTATCTATATAGTCTATCTATTGGTAGGTCTTTAGGTCGACCTTATAGGGTAAACGGTATAGTTGTATTAGGTTAGTTGCTAGCTAAGTGAGGGGAAGCTATCGCAGTAACGTAGCTCCCTCGTACGTGCACGTGATCCTAGGGATTACGTGCATTACGTGTGTGCGACTACATCGTCGCACGTAGCTAGCTATTCCCACACTCGTAGTTTTTCCTTTATAGAAATAAACCATAGAATAAAACAAAGAAAGAGCCTAGTTAAGCAGGCTATTGCAGCTGCGCGGGCGCGATTGCGCGGGCGTAGGTATAGCTGCGCAATATTAAATTAATAAGGTTAAAGCTATATTATAATAGCTATATAACCGTTAAATACGCAGCTAGTTTACAACGTGATAACGCAATGCGAGAAAACACCTCTTTAACGTAGTAGTTAGGCTAGTAACCTTTATTAATGATTAGGCGGTCTAGACCACCGCTTTGTGCTAGTAACCGTGCTTTAGGGTGGCCTTACTAACTATCTTACCGAACGTTATAGTAGGAAGGAAAGTAACTAGGGAAAAATAACAAAATAATCGTCGGGGCTATTCTTTCGGGGCTGTTTGTACTAAGGTTGTTCGACGGGGGCGGTTATAAGGATTAGACTTATTAGACTTAATGTCTAAGAACCCCTTTAGGGACGATTCCTAGTTAAGCATATTAATAATATTACTCTACCGAAAGATTATTCTTTTTATTAATTTCGCTATAGTGTTTATTATAATGTTTATAGCGAATTGCTAGAATGTGTTTAACTAAACAATAGCGTACGATAAGATAACCTTCCCGATTGGTTTAAACATAGGCATCCGGAGGTTTAGGGTTCGAACCGTGCCGACGAATTCTTTTTATTATAGTTAATTAAGCAATAGAATAGGGAAAGGAATAAGTACGCGAATAAGCGCGCAATTAAATAATAAAGTAAGCTAATAAAGTAAGCGCGCAATTGAATAAGGAAAGAGTACGCAATTGAATAAGGAAAGAGCGCGTAATTAAATAAGGAAAGAGCGCGTAATTAAATAAGGAAAGAGCGCGCAATTAAATAAGGAAAGAAAGAGCGTTAAAGATTAAGGCCGTACGACGAAAGCTTCTATCCTTACGGTTAGCGCGTTAGTCTTAACGAAGCGTTTAAGAGACTTATTTAGGAAGGACTTCGTTAATGCATTAGCTAGGTTGTTATTCCTATTAATCTATCGGACTTCTGTAATCTCCCTTCGCTCGTATAACTAACGAAGCGATATAATATCGATTATTAGTCGCTTCTCCTTCGTTATAGTAAGCTTTATAAGACATTCGTAGAGCGAATACGAGTCTATATAAAGGATTAAAGGCACCGGAGGCAGCTGCAGGCGTTCTATAATTATCTTAATCGTTATAGCGAGGCAAATGCCGATATTAACGCCTTTAACTATACCGTAGACCTTTAAGGCTAGAACGCTGCGTATGACTCTTTTGCACTGAGTAGAGCTCTAGTGCACGATATTGCCTTTAATCTCGAATTAGCTATTAGACCGGGTCTCTATAATAAGCGCAATAATAAAGCCTAGCTGTAAAGAGAGGTCTAAGTTGTTTGTAAAAGAGCTATCCGTAAATACTAGCAGCTTGGCATTAGCAAGATTAATTAGTTCGTACGTTAGGCCGCGTTTCTTATTGTCTATTTGCTATTGTAGGCGTTTGTTAATTATCACGTAGTCTTTCTCGTTAGGGTTTTAAACTTATGCTGCTATAGAAAGGTTAAAAGAAGCTTCCGGTTAGCAAATTAACGCGACGTATACTCCTCGGGCTCGCTATTCTATATACCTCTACGCATAGTTATAATCTCAAGCGATAATAGTCTTAAGCTTTTCTAATTAACCCTTTTGCTAAAGAAGAAGATCCTAATCTTATAGTATTAGCCTAGCCCTATTAAAATTAAGTACCGAGCCGGCAGACATCTTAGTCTTCGGCTTCGCTCTAAACTTAGCCTTTTAAAGTTGCTCTTCCTTAGCATTTAAGAAGGTGCGTATGCCTAACATTAACGTGTTATCCGTCTATAGGCCAACTATCCTAAATCTATTAGGGCTCTTATTCGCGATTAATAGGCACGAATCGTACGTCGAGGTTAATATATTAAGTCGGATGACGTAATACTTATAATACGTTCGGAACTAATATAGTCCTAACTCCGCGATCCCGTAAAGGGGTCGAATTATACGGATGATAGTCCCTTCCGGGTATCGTCCTTATATCTCGGCGGGCAGCTTAGTTAGGATAGTCTTAAACAGCTTGGTTTCGGCTTATAGGTAGGCCTAAGTGATGTCTCGTAACGAAAGAGTTATACTATAATAACGAAGGAGTCCTAGAGCAAGGGCTAGGATTAGCCGCTAGCTAACGCGTTAAATCGTCGGTGATTGCGTTAATAAGGTCGTCTTTTCTTCGTTATTATGTCCTTAAACAATAAGTCGGGACTTCTCGTAGGGTTTCTTATCCTTCCCTTTTACTTTACGTACTATCCTCGACTTAAAGATACGGTGACCTCCGTAGATAGCTTTATCGTAGCGTTTAAAGCTAAAAACACTACGGGCAACGAGGTCGTCGATCTCTTGCCTATCTAACTCTTTAAGTAGGGCTCCTAGCGTTATAATACCTCCTTTCTCTAGCGAATTAAGTGCTAATTCGTAGGCATCTTCCTCCTTCTTAATGATAAAGGCTTAAGGAGGGGGAAGGGGAATAGGGAGCTTTAGCTTATTCTTTACACCGGGGGGACGGCCACGTCTGCGTAGCATCGGGGGCGTAGGAGTCGGAGCGGGAAGTGTAGTCCCTAGTGTACTATTAGGGGTCGGGCTAGGAGGAGTCTCTTTATTCGGACTAAGAGTAGCCGGTTTAATCGCGTAAAGTAGGGGCTAAGGAGACGAGTTATCTCGAAGGTAGGGCTATACGACTATAGACCGAAAGACTTAAGGTCCGTTGACGGTGTTAATAGTAATGTTATAACCGTTAATTACAGCAATCTTAAATAGTCCCTACTATCCTTCCTTTTCCCGCTAAACTCGTACTTTACTCTGTAATAGGAGAGTAATAGTTTTAACTATCGACGGACCGTTCCTTACACAAAGAGCATCTTATCTATCGTTCTATAGAGAGTTATCGAAGCAATTTTATCGCCTTTTGTATAGCTATAGACCTTTTTAGGGTTATAGCTAACGGGGGCGAGTCAATGGTTATACGTAGGTATGTACTAAAGACGAGAAGTATAGGGATAAGGCCGTAGGGTCCGGCTGTGTCGTTAACGGCTTTTACGGCTATCTAAAGGACTGCTTTAGGAGACGTAATAGTCTTAATCTCTACGTAAAGGATTTTAAACGCACGGCGCAAAGGAGCGTAATACCTCTCGACCTTCCTTATCGACGTATATAACTCTATAGGGATCTGCTTATAGGTTATCCCTATAATCTTTGCCTTATTGCGGAACTCTATTAAGGCAAAATTAGTCCCTGCGTCGTGTTTAATTATATTAGGAGGTCTAAGGTAGCTATCGATGTAAAGGGCTCGAAGGACTTCCTAGGTATCTTTAGCTAATATAGAAGGAAGGAACCTAGCCCCTTAGAACGCTATTACAGAGTCAACGACGTATAGAACAGGTCGTTAAAGGCTCCTAAAGTATATTACGTCTACTATAATCTCGTAATTGAATTCTTAGTTATCTTTTAGCGTAAACTTAAAACGTCTAGGTGCCTATAAGTGCATTTAGCAGTAATAATAGAATTTAGAGATTAATTTAAGCTATATAGTCGTTATATTATAGCCGGCCTGCTTAAGCAGGTGATAGAGTCTCGAAACAGCTAGGTGCTTAAAACGGCGATATAAAGTTCGCATCTTACTCTCTATTAGAAAGGAGATCGTTTCTTTTGCTTTTAATAAGAAGAACTATAGGTGACTTTATTTGCGAATTACTAAGATCCGGTTGCCTAGATCGTTAGTCCCTAGTATATTCGTTGTATTGTCGAAGTAGATCCTAAGTCGGTCTATATTAGCAAGAGAGAGTAGAAAAGGGGTATAGGTCTTAAGAATGTAAAAAGTCACTTAACCAACGGGGGTTTCGAGGGCGATTAAACTAAGGGATTAAATAGGAGTGCTAGTTCTAAATCGGATGCTAGCTTGCCCGGCTATAGAGCTATTAAGCATAATAGAAGGTTCCGTTCGCTATAAAGCGAAGTACTGCTCCTATCCTACTGTTAATACTCTAGCCGCACTAGTGTCGATTATAATCCCCTAAAACTATTGACGGGAATAACGATCTTCGATTAGAAATTAGTCGGCAGGGATTAATTAATCTATGCCGTAGACGTCTTCGCCGGTCTAAAGGTATGTAAATACGGCCTAATAGAGCATTTAAGTTACTGCTTGCTTTAGATCGGCATTATTAGCATCTTCTACGTCTTAGTACTCGTTAGCTTCTATTTCGTCGGTCTTATAGCCTTTAAACTCGGTCACGTATGCCGTAAAGTTAGTTGTTAGGATGCTATCGTTAAAATACTGCGTAAGGTATTAGTCCTTAGACCGTTAGCGTTCCTTAGGCGTATGTTTAGTAGACTAATAGCCCTCCTTATAATAAACGAAACATTTCTTAGTCTGTGTTAAGCGGTTAGGACTATTGCTATAGCTGCCTCGTCCTTATAGGCTGTTATACAATAGACTAATGTGATTAGCATACTGCGGGGTTGTCGAAAGGATAGGATGCTGCTAGCCGCAATAAGGCCTAGGAAGGGAGTTAGGCCGGCTAATAGTTCTACTAGTAACGGACTATCTACCGGTTGCGAAGGCAAGTATAAGGTAAAGCAGGTTTTTAACTATTAAATAATATAGAAAATAATTACTTATCCCTTCTATTCTTAAGCCGGGGAAGATGCCCGTTATATACCTATATTGCCATCCGGGTTTTTACCGTAAAATCCTAGCGCATTACCGTAGCTTCCCTAAGGGATTTCCCTAATAATGCCTAATCGCGCATTACTATATATACGTAATCCTCTCCCTATATATGCCTTAATGCGGTGATTTCCCCTTATTATACGCTTTGCGTATTATAGTAAAATCCTTATAATATGCGTCGCGAAATAGCCGTAGAGTCGTAGCGTAATGCCGGGGTTTACCTATACTAGATTTTACTATAATATTACTATGCTATAACCGTAAAATGCCCGTAAAATGCCTATAAAATATAGTAGGGCAATATTAGCGTAGTCTAGGGTTAACCTACATCTATATAGGTACGTACTTATTAAAGTCCTATACTATAATAAATGCTTACCTTAAAGAGATGTACTACGCCCTTATAGTGCTTGTAGATCGATAGGAAGCGATCTAGGCGACGGGAGATAAGGCGTAGAGTATAGATATAAGAACGAAGGACGTAAAAACGGTCGAGTAGAGATAAAGCGCGTAAGGAAAAGGCGAAGGCTATATTAGACGACCGGCATAAAGTAGGTAGACCGTTGTATTAAGACGGCGGGCGACGAAGGCGAGAAACCGTATTAGACGGCTAACGTAAAGCAAGCGGGGTGCTATAGCGGAAGGCGAGTATCGGGCGGCGACCGCCGAGCGAATATAGAGCTTAAAGGGACTAGATAGATAAGGCGAGACGCGGTAATAAACGAGGCGAGACGCGGAAAGACGAATATAAAGCCGTATTATATAGTTAAAATAACGAAGTAAACGCTAAGATAGAAGAGCCGTATTAAACGGCTAAAAGAGAAAGGAAAAACGCTAAGAGGGCGAGACTAAGCGAATAAAGGACGAGCCCGGCTAGGCGGGGGCAGGGCCGGCGGCGCTAAGGGCCTCGTCGCGAGGGACCTCGTCGCCGGTAATAACGACGGAGGCTATAGCGAATGCTCTTAAGGACGCCGTGCGTTATATCCCGGTAGTTAATAGGCGCGCGCGGGGGCGTAGATTACCTAACGAGCAATATTCGGCTTAATCTTCTTAAGAAAGGGCGGCGAGTACTACCGCGTCGTAGATAGGGACGCCGCGTAGGTTAGCGGCGGATGGCTTACTAGCGCGCGCGATCTATAGGTTGCTATAGCGGCTAATAGGGAACGGGACCGGCGTAGCACGAATAGTAACGCGCGTATCGCCTACGAGCGGGGAGCTTACTAAGACCGATAGGTCTAAGGCGAATCCGTTGCCGACTAGCTGTATCTAGCACGCGGCGGCGAATTCTACCGCCGCTATCCTACTAGCTAGGATTGCCGAGGCGGCGGACGCTAAGACGTAGGCAGTAAGGGCGCTATCGTCGATTAGCATAGTCGGTATATTAAAGTAGACGAGTAAAGAGCTTAGTAGCCCGGCTATAGCGGCGAATGCCGGTAAGGTAAGGTTATCGCCGATTTAGCACTAAGTGCGGGCAAAAAGGCTCGCTAGAGTAATAGTAATAGCGGTATTCCCGTAAAGTAGTATAAAAGTACCTAAGTAGATAACAGCGGCGGATATAATAGTATCGTACGTCGGGATCTTATACTCGACGATCTATAAGCGTAGAGGCATTAGCGGGGCAAACGTAGTAATAAGAGTAAAGCAGGCCGTATTATCGTAGCGACGATAATAGAGCGTACTATAGGAAACCGCGAAGATATTATTAGGTAATACGTCCTATCGTTCGCGCGGCGAGTCGTTAGCGTCGGCCGGGGAGGAACGAAGGGCGCCGGCTAGTATGCCGGGCGTACGCTAAACGTGCCGTCTAAAAAGCGGGGCCGCGGGCGTCGCCGGAGTCCTAAAAGCGGCGAAGGCCGCCTCGGCCGCGGTTATATACGTGGTAATAGCCCTAGCGTGCTAAACGACGCGGAGGATAGCTTAGATTTCCGTAGCTTCGGCCGGGGAGAGGGCTTTAGATATAGCCGCGGTAAGGGCGTCGGCTAGCGTTAAGGCAAGCTAAGCTATACCGAGGGCGTTTCCGGTAGGGTCGTCCGTTACGTAAAAGATATTCTTTATAAATCCTTCGAGTATTATAGGCAGGGGGGGCTAGGCCGCGTTAGGAAGAAAGCGCCCCGCCGGGTCGCGATAGGGGCGAGTAAGCGTAAGGCGTGCTATTAGCGTAGACTAGCGGTCGGCCGAGGAAGATATAAGAGGGATAGCTAGGTAATAGGGACGCTTTAGGGTAAAGGTAAAGGCCTCGGGAAGGTCGGGGTTAAGGAAGTATCGCCCGTCGACTATCTCGCCGGATAGGCAATTATATCCTTCCTTTATAACGGCGTTAATAAAATCCCGGTAAAGAGTAAAGTTTACGTTTTTCTACGCTATAAAAGACGCGGCGGTATTCTTAAGCGATTAGAGAAGATAGGGCTCGCTGCCGTAGATTTATATAGCGCGCTTAAATCTAGGTAAGGTAAGGCGGGGAGGTTAGCGGGCGACCTAGTCGCTAAAGAGGGCACGAAATACCGGGTCGCGGGATAGAACGCAACCACTAAGGATAGGAGGAACCGCGAAGGACTATATAGGGCCGCGGGGAGAAGTAGCGAGCTAAGAGCGTCTAACGACGAGCGAAAAGAAGGAAGCTTAACGGGGCGCGGCGGTAGGGGAAAACAAAAAGAAAATTAAAATAAAAGCGCGGAATAGGCAAGATAGCTAACGGTTAACCGCCGAAGATCGGTAGTTAATGCGGTAACGCTTATAGCAAGCCGGTAAAGACGTCTGTAAGCGACGCCCTATAAGTCACAAGGATTTCTCCCTAGGCTAAGGGGGCTCGTACGCGGCGAGGGCTAGCGCGCGCTACTTCTTAGTCTAAGTAATCCTTATAGCGAGCAACTCTTATTACGTATAAAACTCGTCGATAATATCCTACTAAGCGAAGTCCCGGGCGGGAACCTAGGAATTATAACTACTAGGCTATCCCTTCTAAGTAACGAGGAACTCTTCGCGTACCGCGCTACGACCGTATTTACGCTTACGCGTATTAAGGATACGGTCGACTTCCTAATAATCGGTGTCTAGTTTAAGGCCGGGACGGGAGTTAGGTATATCCGCCGGCTTAAGCTAGGCTATAGATACTATAGGGTGAATATTTATAGAGTTATCTATATTAAGGCGGTACGCTAGGTGGCCGATCCGCTTTATAACTAGGAAAAGGCTTATACGCCGCTCCTTAAGCTTAGCGACGCGCCTATTAGCGATAGAGTAGCCTTTGCTAAGCTAAAGCTAGGCCTAGTCGCTAGGTTTAAACTTAAGCTTATAGTGCTTTGCGTTATATCGCCGCTTTATAGCGGCCTAAGCGTAGGCGAGAGATACGTAGGCCTACTCTTAGAGAACCTATCGGTCGCTAGCGCCGGCTTATTCGCCGAGGAAACGTAAGCTATCGTCTATACGTTAGCCGGTAACGAGCTCGCTTAAGGAAGTCTAGATAACGACGGAGAAGGAGTTATTAAGCAAGAACTATAGAGGCAGGAGGGCCTCGACCTAGCGCTTATTAAGGAAGTCGGCGGTAAAGAATCGTAAGGCGATTTCGACCGTTTAGTTCTAGCGCTCGGAGAGGCCGTCGGTCTAAGGGTGCTATACGGTAGAGACTAAGAGCTTAGATCTAAAGGCTTTCTATAATATACGTTAGAAGTCGGATATAAACTTAAGGTCGCGGTCTAAGATAATCTGCTTAAGAATCCCCTAATTATAGCGAATAAGCTCGTAGTATAAGGTCTATGCCTAGTCGTCTATAGTAAATTAGTCGTAGCCTAAAAGCAAAAGGTATATCTTAGAGAATTTATCGGTAACCGTAAGCAGAGTATTAAAGTATTCGCCTACGGGCGTCTTCTATAAAAGACCCTTAGAAGGGACGTTAGGCAAACCTATAACGAAATCTATAGCGATTATATAGAAAGGGACGCTCGGCGTGCGGATAAGGACTAGCTCGCCGGCGGGCTTAAGCCGGTTTAACTAATTCCTTTTGTAAGTATCGTATTTCGCGACGAAATCGTTAATTCGACGAAAGAGCCGACTAATTATAAAGCTAGAGGAGAGCTCCTCCTATATATAGCGCCTACCGGCGTAGAACTTCCGCTAGTGTTCGTCCTCGATTATCGGTTCGACGCACGCCTTAGGGATATAGAGGCGTCGCCGTCCGTCGGTCTCTTTAAGGTAGAAGAGGCCGTCGAGGATAAAAAACGCGAGTCCCTCCTTAAAGCCGTCGGGGCCGAGCTAATCGATAATCTAAGACTATCGGGGATCGTCCGCGTATCCCGCCTTAATTTCCTAGCGGAGCGCCGGAGTTATAACGGCCTTAGTGACTAAGTAAACCCTATTAATAAGGGCCTCGTCTTCCTATATCCGATCGAGCTCGCCGGGCCCGACGGGAGGGGTCTCCGTCGTTAGCAGCTAAGAAAGCGAGTCGGCTAAGACGTTCTTAGCGCCGGGAATATAATAAACCTCGAGCGGGAACTAGCTAAGGTATTAAGATATAAAGACGAGGCGGTTATTGCTCTTTACGCTAATCGTAAATAGTAATTGCTATTTAACGATCGCGTATATAGTAGCGTAGTCGGTAAGCACTATAATTTTCGGCTCCGTCGTAGAGATAAGGTAAGACCGAAGCTTACGATAGGCCTAGACGAGGCATCTTACTTTAAGCTCCGTAGGCTAATATTAAGGCTCGCCTCCCTAAAGCTAGCGGCTAAGGTAAAGAATAAGCCGAATGCTCGTACGAAGGGGGCCTTACGCCGGGTTCTACGTTATGCCGGGAGCGATATAAAAAAGCATAACTCTAAAACCGTCGTAACTAGCGTTAAGCTAGATAAATAGCTAGCTCTTCGGGTTAAAGTAATAGAGTTTAGCGTCGGCGGTAAGGGCGTCGGTAATATCGTAAAATACTTAAAGCTCCTCCGGCGTTAGATCGAACTTAGCATTCGCGGTAAAACGGACTTAGGCTTGCCTAGAGGGCAGCTTCCCTTCGTCTCGAGCGGACTTAAGCTCGTCTATCTTACGTCGCTATAGCGGTTTAATATACTATAAAAAGTAAGCGACTAAGTATCGCAATTAGTTAACTAGGCCGATCTATTTCTCGAGGGCTTATAGGGTGTTAAGGAACGCGATAGAGCGTAATACGCGGACCCTCTCGTCCGTATTTATAAAGCCGATGCCGTCGACTTAAAAGCTAAGCAGCTATACGGAAGGGTACCTAAGGAAGGACTTCGGCGCGGATAAGGCGAGGTTATAGTTAGCGAATAGCTAGAAGATCGCCGTAAGGTAGGCGAGGTACTCTTCGGCGGAATTAGAGAAGATAATAATATCGTCGATATACGCAGCCGCGTAATCTATATAGTCCCGGAGGATCTAGTCTATAAATCGCTAGACGTATGCGGGGGAGTTTTTATATCCTATTAGTGCTACCGTAGGGCGTTCTAGCCCTCGGTAGGAAACTATCGTAAAGCGTTCGCGATAGTAAAGGTAGATAAGGAACTAGTAGAAGAAGGATTAAGCGTTAACGGCGGAGATAAATCGTTTTCCCTAGAGCTTTTAGATTATATCGGCCTAAAGCGGTATAAGGTAACTGTCGGGTATAGCGACGTTATTAAGCGCGCGTAGGTCGACGACTATTTAGGGTTTTTCCTTACCGTTAATAGTCCGCTATACGACGAAGACCGGGGAGGCGAAGGGGGTCGCTTCCGTAGCCTATTCTATTCGGCCTTTTCGGTATAGCTTATCGTATGTCTCGTCGATATATTCCCTATCCTATTGGTTTAAGGGGTATATACGAGACGCGATCTTCTTCTAGTGCTAATTATCGGCGAGCGGGATCTTTATATAGTAATCCGGGTAGACTTTAATAGTGCCTTAGTCGGTTTAAATTAGGGGGAATTTATCGGCTAACTGCTTAATTTTCTCGGCAAACTTAGGGTCGGTAGCGTAGATTTTTACTCCGTCCTTCGACTCGATCTTTAGATATAAGGTCTCGCGCTCGATGCCGAGCTTAAGATACTAGTTAAAGCCGCTATCCTATAGGGGTAGTTTCCCGTCGGGGACATCTAGCGCTTTAGCTAACTTTAAGTCGTCCTAGTCTTCGGAGGATTCCGAAGCGGACTAGCCGTCCGGGGATAAATCGGGGATTATAGTATACGTGCCGATATTTATAAACTAGATTTAGTCGTAAAGGTTAACAACGGTTTTAATTCGTTGCCTTTTACGAATCCTTATCGTACGACTGCCGGTATTTACTATAACTAGGGATTAGCCTTTAGAAAATAGGCTATAGGCGAGCTCTATCTTTATCGGGAAAAATATTAGGTCCTTATTAGCGGGAAGGTCCTTAATATTAACCGCTATGCTATAGACGGTTCTACGGACTTAAGGTCCGTCCTATTCTAAACGAGCGTCGACGGATAAATTGCCGTAGGCTCCGATAATTACGTAGCTCGATAAGTTTATAACGTCTACCTAGTGCGGGATGCTCTAGGATCAGCCGAGCAATAACCTAGTCGGCTGCTTAAGGTTAATCTAAGCGCTAACTCGTATAGCGCTAACTACGAGGTCTTTATTAATCTTACTAAGGATATATATATCGAAGTCGGCCTATCCCTCTATAATAGCGCTGCCGATTCCGGTAAAAGGGCGTTTCTTAGTAAAGTCGACCGAGACGTTATCGAAGTTAGCGAGGAAGTCTAGATAAACGCAACTACGATTAGCGCTAGTATCGACGCATACTTTATGCTAGTCGGTAGGCCCGTCTTTGCCGTATGCTATAATATAGGCGTACGTAAAGCGGGATAGCCTATCCGGGGAGTCGGCGGGCCCTAACGGCGTGGCTTATACGATTAGTATATCGCCGATCGGGGTAGGGATAACGCGAGGCCCTATAAGCAAAGGATCGTCCGTAGTAAAGTTAATATAGTCGGGCTCGTCCTCTTCGTCTACGTCTATAAGGTCTAGCTCGCCGCTTAGCGTTAGGTCGTCTTTATAGGCATAAAGAATCTAATTAATAACGTGCTAGGGTAGGTAAGCTCCTCCGCCGTCGGTTGCTCCGGCTTCGATTTCCTAAGCGAGGTTAATAACGATAGGGTTATCTCTAGAACCGTTTATAGGTTTAGTCGTAGGCGGGTCCTTAGGCTTAGACTAAGGTCGAAGCGCGGGCGTTATTACTAAAGCGGGAGGGACTTATGCGGCTAGTATCGGCGTCTTCCCGGGGTTAGTAGCGTTAGGCTTATTTAAACGCTAACCGCTTGCTCTAGTGCTATACTCGGATCGCGGCGCGGAATTAGATCGTAGCGATCCCTACGTATTGCGTTAGCCGTAGTTCGGCCGCTAACCTCCGGCGGATTATTAGGGTTTCGCGGCTAGCTTATTAGCTAGCCTGCCCTAAGATCCGGCTATAAGCTTAGTCTAAAGCTAGGAAATCGTCCGTTCGTTTTCTATAACCTAACTATTAAGGTCGTTGGCTTTTATAGGCCGTCTAAAGGATTCTTAAAGTAAGGTGTTAAGCCGCTAATAGACTATTATAGTAAGGTGCTAATCGGTGTATAAGGCTGCTTTAGCCTTCCGCTTTAAGCGCGATATCTATCCGCGAAAGTTAGCACCGCTAATAATATCCTTAATAGAAAAGTATTCCTTCTAGAGCGCTTATACTACGACTTTAGGCCGGGTAGCGAAGCGAGTCCTAAGCTTCTAGCACTATGCCCTATAGCCTAGGCCTAGGGTATAAAGCAATGACCGGTCTAACTCCGAGAGGTCTCCGGAGTACTATTCGATCGCGGTTCCTTTAAGGAGGCTAAGGACTAAGGCGGCTAGTTCGTCGGCGTACTTAGTCCCGCGGATAGCAACCCTCTCGAGGGCGTCGATAAATCTCTCGACGCTTCGGTACGTAATAGTCTTCTTAGTCTCTTAGAGGGTATTAAACGAGGCGTCGAATAGACTAGCCGGATTAAAAAATCCGACGTCTTTAGCTCGGATCTAGGGCGTAGGCTTATTTAGTATACGATCGCCGGCGCCGTTCGGTTATCTTATAGGGTAAGATATCCCTATCTATAGACGGTCTAGCAGCCGGGCGAGCATATGTTCGGTTATTATAACCGGCGCGGGCATCGTTCCGGTCTATAGAGCTAGCGCTTAGGCCGGGCTTAACGCTAGGGCGGGGCTAGGTTAAGACTCCGCGGATCCGTAGGAGCTACCGGCCGGCGGGTCGAGGTCTAGTTCTATACTATACGAGCGTCTATCGGGGTAGTACCGTAGCTCGTTAACGCGATAGAAGAGCGCGTCTCGGTATTATCTTCTAAGGGAGGAGTTAAAACTAGCGATTTCCCGTTAGATTAGCCGGGTGTCTCTTCGCTAGCTATTTAAGAACTTAATAGGAAGTTCGCTATATAACCTTCGTAGATACAATCCGTCGAAAGGGTATTAGGAGTAGTTAGCGTAGAAGCTTTATACCGCTTAGGCTTCCTTAGTCCGGGCGTCTGCTTCCTCCTAAAGATCTTAGAGAAGTCGTTCGGTAAAGAACTAGTTAGCTTCCGGGAGTTAGCTATATATAAGTAGGAGTTTTCTTCCTTAGAAGATATCCTCTAGTATATAGTACTCGATCGGCATAAGTCTATGCTTCCTCTCTTCTTAGCACCGTAGGGCTTTAAACTCACGGCGCTCCTAAAGTTAGTTTAGAATTAAGGAAAGGGAATTACTACTATTTATTATATAATAGACTAATGTGATTAGCATACTACGGGGTTATTAAAAGGATAGGATGCTACTAGCCGCAATAAGGCCTAAGAAGGGAGTTAGGCCGGCTAATAGTTCTACTAGTAACGGACTATCTACCGGTTATAAAGGCAAGTATAAGGTAAAGCAGGTTTTTAACTATTAAATAATATAGAAAATAATTACTTATCCCTTCTATTCTTAGGCCGGGGAAGATGCCCGTTATATGCCTGTATTGCTATCCGGGTTTTTACTATAAAATCCCGGCGTATTATAGTAGCTTCCTAGGGAATCTCCCTAATAATGCCTAATCGCGTATTACCGTATATACGTGATCCTCTCCCTATATATGCCTTAACGCAGTGATTTCCCCCTATTATACGCTTTGCGTATTATAGTAAAATCCCTATAATACGCGTCGCGAAATAGCCGTAGAGTCGTAGCGTAATGCCGGGGTTTACCTATACTAGATTTCACCGTAATATTACTGTGCTATAACCGTAAAATGCCCGTAAAATGCCCGTAAAATATAGTAGGGCAATATTAGCGTAGTCCGGGGTTAACCCGCATCTATGTAGGTACGTACCTACTAAGGTCCTATACCAAAACATAGGCGAAAGGGTGTGCTACGGTTGTATCTAAAGCTTTATAGATATCCTCTACGTTTACCTCGTCCGTAGCTTCGTCTACGGAATCTACCTCGTCTACGATTGCTCGAGTATCTTCGGTCTAGGTACTATTAATCGTTATAATTAAATGCTTTATCCTATAGGAACTAGCTAGACGGGTTGCGTGCTAGGTGTATCTTAATAGATATACGTAAGTCTGTAAACACGGTTTCGACCTTCTAGGCAGGCTTAAAGAGAGCGTATTCTAGCTCCGGAACACTACGGCACGCGTTAATAAAGGATATATAAAGTGGTATATTACCTTCGTAGTCTTTTCCTAGGGCTCTCTAATATAGTTAAAGCTTATTAAAGAGAGTCTATAGTACCTTATAAAGCGGTATCGTAGGATTCTCTACGCGGACTTTATTAAATATAGTTATTGTCTAGTCCGTAAAGTAATAACTATAGTTAATATCCGTATTAAAATATTGCTTAATAGTATTATAGGTTATACGGAATGATATAGTTAATTTAACGTAGTAGATATAGAAGGTCTTAGCTCTATCTATTAGGATCTAGGAGAATAGGTTATAGAATTAACCTAGTTAGACCTTAAGCTTATAGTAGGTCCTTATAAATATATAGACCTTATCGTCGAAGAGGTTATAGGGCTGTCCCGTATAATACTTATCCTTCCTCTATAGCTTTGCGAACTTCTGCTAGAGGTCTATATCTACATCGACGTTCGGAACGTCGATTAGAGGGATCGTAGTGTAAGCATTAAGGGACGGCAAAGGGGCAATAGTTATAATAGTATTAGTAGGGGGAATAAGTGCTTAAGAAATAAGGGCAATAGTTATAGCAGGCACATCGGGGATAGGGGCAGGCATAAGGACAATCGGTTAGTTAAACTAATATATTATAGGGTGTATAGTCTATTGTTATTGCGTTGCACCGGGGACAGTTGTCTAATCGGTTAGAGCCGTGTCTAGGGCCGGGCTCGGGGTTATATTTAGTAGTATAAATGCAACGATCGTGCCCTAATTAAATGTCTAATTTATATACTCTTTTATAGGCTATTATAGTAGTTTTAAAATAGTCTATAGTTTAAGAAACTATATGTTAAAGCCTTAATTGTCTAGGCCGGTGTAGATCCTACGTCTCTTTAGGAGCTTGCGCAAAGAACGTTTATAGGTCTAGTGTACCCTATCCTATGTCTATAGAAGCTATCCTCGAAAGTGTTCTTAGAAGAAGGCAATGGCTTCGTAGCCTTAGTTGTCTTTATCGTACGCATACTTAAAGAGGAACCTTGCAACGTATATAGTAGCCTCTGCTTTACTTAGGTTCTCGAGATCGGGTTATTGTTATATATCCTAGATACCTATATAAGTGTACTAGTAGTCGTTTTCTAGGATAGGGGTGATCTTTAATAGCTTATCGCGCCTTGTGTTGTCTACGCGGGTAGGGCTTAATAAAGTCATAATGTTAATATTATACGTAATAGTCTTCACGTGTTTTATCGGCGTAAGGTATTTTCTTACGAAGTTGTCTTTTGCGTTAGGGACGTACTATAGGTTAACGTTACTCTTCTTCCTTTAGGAAGCGAGACGGGATTAATAGATAGCTTAGGAGATCTCGAAATAGCGTTAACGCGGTAACGTTATAGATAAGAGAGCTCGTTTAAAGCATAAAGATAACTACCTCTAGGTGTTCCCTCGTAGGGTGTTTTACACCGTCGATAGTTAAGGATCTTATCTCTTCTATCTAGCTGTCTGTAATTAACTAAGTCAACTACTAATTAGTGTTAGTAGGTCTCTAGGTCGACCTTATAGGGTAAACAGTGTGGTTGTATTAAGTTAGTTGCTAGCTAAGTAAGGGGAAGCTATCGCGGTAACGTAGCTCCCTCGTACGTGCACGTAATCCTAGGGATTACGTGCATTACGTGTGTGCGACTACATCGTCGCACGTAGCTAGCTATTCCTATACTATCGTTTATATAAAGCACCCGATACTATTATCTCCGACTAAAGCACTTAGTTAATCTTTAATTTTTAGCGATAGCTTCCTATTTAGTTATAAATAACGTTAAAACTAAGCTCCGTATATTACTTAAAGACTAACGGTTAAACCGAAATCGTTAACGCTCCGATAAATAAATCCCTTTAAGCCTTTATTAGCTTTACCTAAGATAATTAGGTCGACTAGCTCCCGCTAGCGGAATTCGCAACGAATAATTAAGTAAATAAAACAACCGGTATTTCTCCGGTTTTCGCTAACTACGGCTTAAATCCTCGTCTCGGTATTAAACCTATAAGTCCCCGACCTTTAACTCTCTCGTTATAGGCGAAGAAGGAATTCCTTCGCGCGGAAGCAATAGCTAATCGTTTCGACTATATCCTCGTTTAGCTTCGAGCTCTCGCATAAGCCTTATAATAGAAATATAAAGATTATTGTCGGACCAATCTAGTTATATAAGGAGAAAAGGGGTTATAAGTTATAAACCCTAATGACCCCGACGATAACGCCGTTATTAGCCTCGTTATAACCTAGGCAATAGCCTCGTTATAACCCGGATGATAGCGTTAGCGGCTAGGTCACGTGCTCCTAACAAGGCTCTATTAGGCGCCCGGCTAAGCCGGGCAGGCTCTTCGCAGCACCTATAAAGGGGCCCCTTTTTTCCCCTTTCTAGCTAGTAAGACAAGAGAAAAGAACCTAATGCACCTAACCTAATTAGTGCAATAGGTTTACCTTCCGGCCGCTCTACGTAGTAGAGCCTTACTAATACTAATTAGTGATTAAAACGCTTAATTATTAAGCAAAGCTTGCTTTGCGCTACGAAGAACATAGAATGTATATAAGTTACGGCAAGCCGCTTTGCTTACTTAATATATGTAGTGAGCTTTTTTATTATAAGGGTCTCTTGCTATAAAAACGAAGTACGGCTATTAGCTGCCGCGAAATAACACGCTATAATTAGATAGAGTCTAAAAATTCAGTGCGCTAATTAGCTAATAGTAGGGCCGGGGTTAAACCGGCTAAAAACACTAGGCGCCTATTAGCTACCTGTCTAACGGGGCTCCTGCTAAAATCCTATACTGCTATTAGATAGGTCTCCTCCCGGGGATTAACTGTATTTCCCGATAGGTCCCCTAGCTATAGCAAAGCTTTGCTTATAGTTGTGCCCCGCGGCATAAGCTATATTAGATAAGCTAGGTAGAAGAGATAGACTCCCTAACCCTCGAACGTGCGACGGATCCGATTAAATAGTCATTTTTGACCTACGATCCTAATCCGTACACTTAGAGAGGGCTATTTGTGCTAAGAACGAAGAACCTTCCCGAACTAGAGCGACATAGCTTTCGCAGGCCGCTAAAGAGACTTCTTAAGCTCCCCTTAACGGATTACCGCTTTAACGAAGTCTATAACTATTAAGAAGAGTACGTTTACAACGCTAATAAGAGTGTTAAACAGCTACCCTTAAAGGAACCGCTTTAACGAAGCCTATGCTATTAACGACTAGTGCGTTTTTACGACGCTAACCCTATCGCGAAGACCCCCTCGCGAACCCGTTAAAACACTCCCGATAGCCTACGGGACACACGATTAACATAAGCTATTTAATTACGACCCTCGCGTAAAGACCCTTACGCAATACATCCTTAAAGCCCGTTGCTTGCTTCCGATAAGACTATCGTAAAGACCCTCGCTACGATAAACACCCCGCCGTCTTCCGACCTAGCACTATAATACACTCCGCTTACTACCCTAAGTTTTCTTTAATAAGAATATAATGCTAACTTCGGCTTAGACACTATCCTTAGAGGAAGAGAACCCCTTTAGCTACCTCGTATATAAGCTATTCTATAAGTATGTCGATATAAGCCGTTAGGAGGCAGACGTTACGTCGGACGACGATAACGTTATCGCCGTTACGACCTATACGGCTCGATTCCTCGCTGTCTCGGATAATAGCGTATATATTAATATTAACGGCCCTTAGCTCTTCGACGACTTCTAAGAACACTTCGAGGGATAGAAAGAGGCAACGTAGAATAAAGTCTAGAAGGAATACATAAAGGCGCTAAAGACCTTCTTAAGAAGGCGTAGGATCTTTCTAAAACGTCGAAACGACCGTTAGACCGGCTCGAACGCGGCGTAATTAGCCGCCCTACTAGACTTCGACGAGCCGCTAATCTAGCCTACCGACGAGTTCTTAACGACCTAATTCGATATCGGAATAGTAGCTTATACTAAATAAATAGCTGCCGCCGCCGCCGTATCTTTAGTTCCGCCGTCGCCTTTCCCTACCGCTTTAACGGCTGCGCTCTCGTTAGCCCTAGCGTCCGTTATTTAAAGAGCCGTAAGAGTGTCGTTACCTATATTATCGCCCGTTATCCCGCCGCTAGTTATTCCCGGCCTACCTCCGCTAGTTATTCCCGCCCCGTTCGTTCCCTAGGCTCCGCAATATACGGTCTATCCGATAAGTCACTAGTTCCGGCACCCTAATTTTATCGTCCTAACTGCTTAACCGTTCTAGCCTACCGCCGTTCCTACCGCCGTTCCTACCGCCGTTCCTACCGCCGTTCCTTAAGGCCCCGTCCCTACTGCTGCTCCCGTCCCTATCTTCCCCCTTAAGGCATATACAATAATGCTACCTCCCGAGGTCCCGAACGTCCCTACCGATAGGAACCTCGTAATACAATCCGCTAAGGTATAAAGGAAGGACTATAACTATACGGGAGAGCTATATAATATCTTAGACGATAAGGTCCGGCTCTTTATACGGACCTACTATAGCCTCCGAATCGCACTAGGCTAATTTTATAGACTAATTATTTAAATTCTTACCGGCCGTGCTAAGGACTACTATATCCGGTAGATTAATTAGTCTACGGCTACGTTTTAAGCCGTATACGATGCCTTTAAACGCCGTTTCGATATTAACTAGCGATAGTACTTTACGGAGTAGACTGTAACGTTATTCTAGAGGCTTCGGATGTAGCACCCCGGCAAGCTACTCTAAGAGGTCCTCGAGCTGCTATTTAATAAACTATAGCTCTACTAACGTGCCCTTAGCCCTGCTTTTACAAGAGATATCCCCTTGCGATTAGCTATTAAGAACGCTTATTAAGGCGTCCCGGAACTTAAATAGGCCCTCTTTCGCCTAGCCGAACGAGTAGAAGAGCTGTTTTCCGACCTTCGCTCGTGCCTCGAAACGCACCTTATACGCCGCCCCGACTAGCAATATTTTAACTAACGCGGACGTAGAAGAGGTCGTATTATATAAGGCTCCGAACGAGGCTATAGACAATAGCAATACGGATTTATTCTAGGCGAAGAGGATAATAAGACTAACGAGTTCGGCTAGCTAACCCTTTTAGATACTCCTTAGTCCTTAAGATAACGTCTTTGTTTTATTCTTTATTTAAAGACTGCTAATATGTTTATTATTTCCCCTTATTCCCTATTTTTCTGCTTTAACCTAGCAACGCTACGTCCCGGCCCTACTTCGACCTTACGTCGCATCGGTTACGTTCTATTCCGGCCTAAATACGCTTATTTAATCGTTTTTGCGATTTATATTTATTATTTGTATTCATTAGGCATTTTGGCCTAATATGCATTTTTCTTCTTTCGTACGTTGTAAAGGTTATTGCAACGTTGTTTCGGCCGGATCTACGATAATAATAACGGCCCGTTTAACCGGGCTATAGATCCCTGTTTTTCCCCTTCTTTATTCGTTAGCCGGATCCGAGATAATAATACGGCCCGTTTAATCAGGCTATAGATCTTATTTCTATTCGTCGCGTTCGATTAGTCCGTAATACGCTTCGCAGCCTCTTAAAGAAGAACTACTAGTGTCGGACCAATCTAGTTATACAAGGAGAAAAGGGGTTATAAGTTATAACCCCTAATGACCCCGACGACAACGCCGTTATTAGCCTCGTTATAACCCGGGCAATAGCCTCGTTATAACCCGGATGATAGCGTTAGCAGCTAGGTCACGTGCTCCTAACAAGGCTCTATTAGGCGCCCGGCTAAGCCGGGCAGGCTCTTCGCAGCACCTATAAAAGGGCCCCCTTTTTCCCCTTTCTAGCTAGTAAGACAAGAGAAAAGAACCTAATGCACTTAACCCAATTAGTGCAATAGGTTTACCTTCCGGCCGCTCCACGCAGTAGAGCCCTGCCAACAATTATGCTAATATAAAGCGGGATAAAGGCTCTTTCTTCCGACCCGGTAATATAGTTATAGTTTTATTAGAGAATATAACTATTAATCGCATAAAGAAGAAATAAAACGATAAATAGGACGGTCTTTATCCTATTCTTAAGGTCTACCGCGGCGCTATAGTTATCGACATCCTTAAGTATATCCGGGTTAATAAGTCTTTCTATATATTTAAGGTACGGCTTTAGATAACGGAAATAATACCGGGCTAGGCATAGATTAATCGAAAGGAACGACGTAACGTTATAAGCCGTATCGTAAAACGCGATAACGACGGTAATATTAAAGAAATATAGGAATATAAAAAGATCCTTAACGTATACGATAACAAAGCCTTAACTCTAACTTATGTAATTAAATAGAAATATTACTAAGAACTAACCTAGTAGCCCGAAGATAACCTAAGAGGTTATCCTAAAGCTATCTAACGCTTCTATAGATATAACCTAGATAAGCCGGGCCCCCTAGATTAAGCCCGCTTATAAAAGATTCTTTTACCGTATACTAATTTCTAGTAAAATTGTAGGAATAAGGGATATCCGCATTGTTAAGGTAGTTACGCACACGTAATCCGTAGGATCATATATACGCAACACGGCTATATCTCTACAAGGCCTTCCCCTCTTCCTTAGCTATATTATAGATTTAACAATAGAGCCTTACTAACACTAATTAGTAAAGGCTTCTCCGCTGGTTTTACCTACTAAGAGATTCCTTTACAGACAGTTAGGAAGAAGAGGCGAGATCTATAACCCTCGACGGTGCAAAATGCCCTCGCGCACACTTAGAGAGGATTATCTCGTGCTAAGAGCAAGGCATCTCTACTAGTCTTACCTAGCGAGAGATTCCTTTAGCTTCTAATTGGGCCGGTTACTTCTATCTAATAGGTAAGCTAATACTAATTAGAAGTGCGTTAGCAACGTATTCCTACGACAACCTCGACTCCTTTAATGGCTAGCTCGAGCAACTAGTGCCGCCGCCGCGGCATATAACCCTATCAACCGCCGAAGAGCTCTTCCAAGCGTTCCCTTAAGAAAGCTCTTCTAACGGCACACTAGATAACCACGAGCCCGACTCTAGCGTCGGACCACTCGTCCCTAAAAGCCCGCCGCCTGCTTCGACAAGCATCGCGAAGACCCTCGTAATCCCACGAGAATATAGTCCGCTTACTGCCTTAAGCCATAAGAATACAGTCCGCTTGCTGCCTTAAGCCCGCCACGAGAATACAGTCCGCTTGCTGCCTTAAGCCACGAGAATATAGTCCGCTTGCTGCCATAAGCACGCCGCAAACACAAAGTCGCCAGTTGCTTTAACGACCAGATCAATCACTAATCCCGCCCGCTGCTTTAAAGCCCGCCTGCTGTTTTAAGCCCGCCTGCTACTTTAAAGCCCGCACGCGGCTTCACGCCTTCTATTCTAATTCATTAGAAAGAGCTCTAGAAGGCACAATACGGCATCGTTAGGGACTTCAACGCCGCAGCCCTTAGCCACTCGTTGCATCACTAGCCCTTTCCTTCCTAACGCTCGTTACCTCGAATTCGCCCTGCTTTTTACCTCGAATTCACCTACGCTCTTTACCTTGTTTTTCGCCCTGCTTTCTGCATCCTTAGCAACGCTCTTGGCAACGCCCCTTGCAACGCTCTTTGAAACGCCCTTTGCAACACCCTTTGCAACGCCCTTTTCAACGCTCTTGGCAACGTCCTTTGCAACGCCTTTTGCAGCCTTGGCAGCCCACATTCGTTGCGTTACTTTTCGCCCTTGGCTTGGCAGCTTCACCCTTAGCAGCCGCCCCGACGCTCCTTGCACCACACGGCCTAAACGGCCCTCTTTCCCTTTGTTTATTGCGTATTTCTGTTCGGTGGGAAAACCGGGTTCTTATTGCTCTTATTGTCATCTTAAAAGAACTGCCAGTGTGGGAATAGGGGATATCCGCATTGTTAAGGTGGTTGCGCACACGTGATCCGCAGGATCACGTGCACGCAACACGGCTACATCTCCACGAGGCCTTCCCCTCTTCCTTAGCTACATTATAGATTTAACAACAACAACTTAATAGATCCATCCGGCTAGTCACCGTTATTAGAGCCTTACCAACAAAAATGATATTTCTAGCGAACGATTTTAACGATTTTAGCAATTTCTTAGCGATTTAAGGACGAAATCGTCTCTAAAGGGGGAGTACTATTATAGTACTATATTATATAATATAGTATATAGTAATATACTATATAATATATAGTCCTATATATAAACGAGCCTTTAGCCTTTATAGTTCTTCTCCTTTTTATAGAATAATAAGGTTATCTAGCTATTACTTAGTCTTATAATAGTATAGGTATATTACTAAGCTTTCGGCAAGCTTAATATAGAGTATAGACGGGCTTTATATATGCTCCGCTAAAGAATTCGACGACTATATAGCGTCGAGCTAGGTAGAAATAGTTGCGTAATTATAAGATCCGACTAAAGACTAAAAATAGTAGATCTAGTTATCCGTAGCTTAACCTTATTATTTCTCTAGCTTTTCTAAAAGTCGGAACGGATAAAGGGTCGAAATAGGCTGTAAAACCGTAGAAGTAGGGATTAAACTAAACTTAGAAGCAATTTTATCTAGGTAAATATCATAGTATAACTATAGCTTTTGCTACCTATAGTCCCGGATAATCTTTACCCTAAGGAAAAAGGTAAGCTCTCCGCGGTCGGTAACTATATACCTTTATCTAAAGTAATAGATAAAATCGTTAGTAGCTCTACGGTACTCCCTACGGAAAAGGATAATAATATTATCTATAAATAAGAAAGTAATAATACTACTTATAGTAGATATAAAGATATAAGGGTCCTCCGTACTCTACTAAAGGCCTGGTTTAGTAAAAGACCAGGATAGTTACTATTGCTAATAAAGTAGCGAACGGCGAAGCCTATATAAAGCCTTTATTAACCGAATTATAAAGCTAAATATCTTAAATCCGTCTAGGAAGTAGATATATACTTCTTTATCTAGATCGGCATTCGTAAAGACGTTAACCGCGTTAAGTAAGCGGGTTTTTATGCTACACTTAGCGGCAATAGCAATTATAATGCGAAAGGTTTATATAGTAGGCGTAGCGGCATACGTTTCTTTTCTACTAAACGGTTAAAGGTCTCCTCTTATATAAAGGCGAGATTTAAACTTCCTAAGGTAGCCGTGCTTATTAAACTTATAATTAAATACCTAAGTTACTAAAAGAGGACGTATAAGCGTATTTGCTCTTAGAGTAGGCAAAAGAAAGAAGGTCTTCCGCTAGTAAAGGGAGTCTTATTTAACCTTTCTAGCGGCTT
The DNA here is from genome assembly GCA_012934285.1 of Ophiocordyceps sinensis. Taxonomy (NCBI): domain Eukaryota; kingdom Fungi; phylum Ascomycota; class Sordariomycetes; order Hypocreales; family Ophiocordycipitaceae; genus Ophiocordyceps; species Ophiocordyceps sinensis. Next base: position 3,138,910 of record JAAVMX010000006.1, on the reverse strand, counting down.
TAAACTTAGTTCTATAAGGATACATCTCGAGGTTAGACTAAAACCTTAAAAGCGCGGGTAAGTCCCGTTTATATATCTTCTTAGGTTTAAGAAAAGTAGCGAATATAGCCGTAAAGGCGTTACTATTAGCCGGTAAATGCCTAACGTAAGCGAATGCGGGATATCGACCTAAAAAACGGTTTAAATAAGTAAAGCGTAGTCCCTTATAAATCTCATCGTCTATAGACTATCTATAGGAAAAGTATTATCGTAATCTATAGATCGAGAAGTAGCTTAAGATAACTATACCTTAAGACGGTCTGTAGGTTCTATAGTTACAGTTAGGGAAAGGGCAGAGATATTAGGTTAGAAATCCTATGTATTCTTAAAAACGTCCTCCGGTAGTTTTAGGATTTAGTTAAGAGTAAGGAGCTAAGGATTTCCGTCGGTTAATACGTCTATTAGACTAATATGCTTATTAGGAAGTATTATTAACGTCGATTAGAATTCGGCCTTATCTTACTCTACTTCCTATAAAATATATAGTAGAGATGCCGGTAATAATACCTATATTAGCTATTCGGATGCCTTAAACGCGGTGAAAAACTAAGTCTTATTAAATATTATATTACGAACCCGATAAACCTCCCGTCTCTATATAATCTATATATAAAGAATATTAGTAGAATTATACCTAACTGAGTAACCAACCTCTATATAAGGTTCTTACTTAAGGATTAATATTACTATCTTCCCTATTTGCTTTCTAATAGGGAATCCCCGGTGCTTCCCTAGATTCTACTATAGAATTCCACGGGCTTCTACGGTTATTTACCCTATACTTCTATAGGCGTATTTACCTACTTTTCTACGGTTATATTTCACCGTGATTTTACGGTGATTTTACGGTTATTTATACGGTCTTCTACCGTAGGATTCTAATTCCTATCTACGGGAACCTCTTCTTGCTTCTACGGTCTTCTACTATAGAATTCTAATTCCCTTTTACGGTCTTCTACTATAGAATTCTAATTCTCTTCTAACGCTTCTACCGTAGAATTCCTTTATATATCTACGGCTTCTACCGTAGAATTCACTAGTCTTCTACTAGACTGCGTTTTATTTACTAACTGTATAACTTATTTATCGTACGGTATAATCTATTTGTTTTTCCTACCGATCCTTCCGTCCGATTATTTACGTTACCTATTTTTCCTTAGGTCTCCGCGGCTGATTTCGTCTAAGGATTCTTCCTATATATAGAGACTAGTTAGCCTCCCTACTAGATAAAAAAAAGGAGCTATTTTATTCTAAGTGATTTACATTATTTGCAGCTTTTAATCCTCCCTTACAGGCTGTTTTAGCCTTAGAACCTCTCTTCTACTTAATTGCTATTATACTAATGTCGAGGACCCGACTGCCTAGCGTTCGATATTAAGATTACGCTTTTACGTGCTAGTTAAGGCCTTAGTGGTTAGTAGGTAGGCTTTATAGCTAAATGCTCGGAGATAACCGAATTATAACGGTTAGGGAAGGAGAAATACCGGTATATTTCGGTTATAATCCCTTAACTAATCGTAAAGAATCTCTATCGGGGAAATCTACTTCGATAGGAAAGACGTAGAGGAAGCTGCCTAATAGGATAGATTCCGATTATATAAATATACTATAGTTTTCTATATTTCTAGCTATAAATGCTCGGGCAAATTTGCCCTAATCCTTATATATCGAGCTTTCGTAGATACTACCCCCCTAGCTCGTTTAGCAGCGCTATTTTAAGCGGGTGTATAAGGAGCAGTAGGCTTATTATAAATGCCCTATTAGTTAATAAAGGCCTAGAAGTCTCGTCGAAGGGCTCGGTCGTTATCCCGATAGATTATACCGATAGAAAGGGAGAATTATTAGGTAATATACCGACCTAGGGTCTTAAAGTATAAAATCAGCTCGTCTATAAAGGCGTCTAAAAGCGTATATAGGAAAATAAGCTAGTATAGTTATCCTTAATAAGAAATATAACGTTCTTATTGTTATAACTCTTCTATATAGAAAAAGTATTGTAAAACACCTTAGAGAAGGGAAACTTCGCCTTACTTAAAAAGCGGCGGTTCGCGGTTGATAATTCACTTAGCCTACGTAAGTGTATAGGGCTTATAGGAGATTATCTTATCGAACGTCACTGACTATAGTATTCTAAGTGCTCTCGAAAGCGCTTTATTATTCGGATATCTAAGTCGTTAGCGCTAAAGAGAAAGTTCCTCTATACTTATTAGTATAGAATCCGGTATAGTAGCTAAAAAAGGTGCTACTACTAGGGTTTCTACGGTAGAATCTATAGAAGGAACGGAAAAAATAGTTAGAAGCGTAGAAGGTATTAACGGGTTATACTTATAAAAGAACGAGCTTAGGGGGGGTATATAATTATTATTAATCTACGAAGGGACACAGCTATAGACTAAGTCTAAATGTCTATATATACGATATAGAGGTTACGTAGGATAATATATAATATAACCTAACACTATAATAGTACATCCCCCTTAAATCGGCGTTCGACTTAAACGCCTAAAAGGGGCGATAGGCTAATAATAATAAAGGAAATCTATATTAACCGGTCCTAAAAGCGGGCCTAACATAGAACGAGAGAAGAATAAGGAGAAACAAAGGGTAAAACAAAGAATCTAACGCGTGCCGTCGTAACGTAAATTATATTAATAAATTATACTTATTATTACTTAGGCGAAGGGGAAGATATAAGGAAGGCTGTATAAAAGGCCGGTTTAGGCTTAGTCGGGTTAAGGGCGTAAAAAGCCTTAAGGTCGTCCTAGCAGCCGTTAAGGCAGGAGGAGTCCTCTTACGTAAGGGGGCTATAACGCTATTAAACGCGATACTTAATCTTCCCGGAGGCGTACTAGCGTTACGCGAGGATAGAAGAAAACTCCTACTTAAGGTACGCGTTATCGCCGTCGTCGTCGCTAAGGGAAAGGAAAACGCCGTTATCGGCGGGCCGGACGTTAAGCTCCGACTAGCCGGGCAAAAGGGGCTCTAAGGTCTTAGTAAGGAGGGAGTAATAAAAAACAAGGTAAAAGCGGCTGCCCTTAGGGAGGCGAAGAAGGCACGCTGTCTTATATACTTTAAGGACCTTATATAGGCCCTCCCGCTTATAGTCGAGCTTCTTTATAAGGCGGAGGGTCTAGATCTAGCGGGTGCTAAGGAATACTATATCGCCGGGCTAATACGCTAGGGCGGGAGTCCGCTAGGCGTCCGCGTAGTAAGCCTAAGTAGCCTAGGTATCCTCAATTATATCGCGGAGGAAGTTAGAGATACGCTAGAGATAGGAAGCAAGCGCGTTACCGCGGAGGTATTCCTTCCGCTGCTAAGGGGTTATACCGGGTAAAGGGGGACTAAAGGGCTTAGTGCTAAGCTTCGGGTAGAAGCTATAGTTAGCGAAGAAAGGGGAGAGGCCGGTAGATTTAGAGACTTAATTATTAATAGTAAACTTAGCGAGGGGGAAGAGGTCGACTTAATCGTCCTAAAGGTAGGTAGTATAATAACGAAGGTAAACCTCTATCTAAGCGTTCGCGATCTTAGTCTAACCGTCGGTCTAAGGGTAGTAGGCGGAGCTAAGGTAAAGGCGGTAACTAAGGCGACGATTAAGCTACTACTAGAAAGCCGAAATAAACTAAGTGCTACGGTCGCTAATAATAGAGGCTGGGGTACTATAGAGGGACTAAACGCGGGAAATAAACGTATTAATAACGTCTTTAACGATTATTAAAGGTATTAGGACGTAGTAGCGTATCTTTATAAAGCGGTCGACGATAATAAGGATATTAGAAAACTTAACGCTATTACGACGGTAGATAGGGAGATCGGTAATAAAATCGACGGATATATCGGTCTATAGGGCGAAGGGAATACTTAAGGGCTAGAGCAAGCCCTAAGGGGAGGAACGAAGGGATTTAGCACGTAGGCATATATAATAGTTCCGCACGAAGCTAGAAATAGACTTATATATGCCGGGCTAGATATAGGACCGGCGGTAGAGGCTAGCAGTCTTCGTACGTCTAAGGTAGCCGGCAAAGGGGGAGGTATAAGCGCGGACGAGGATCTAAAGAATTAAGGCGTCGTTAGGGGGAACGAAGAGCTAGCCTTAGAAATAGAACCGGCCTTAGACCTTAGAGAGAGCGGTCTTAGGGATCGAGCGGAGGGGGACGCGAAAGGGGCAAGGCTAGTAGGGCTAAGGGGACTAAAGAGCTACGCGAATAGCGGAGATAAGCGGGGAGGAGGAATAAGCCCGGTCGATAAGGTTATCGATCGGCTTAAAGTCGTTAAGGACGTAGAGGTTAAGGCAGTCGGAATTATATTTATAAATTATATCTATAAACGAATTAGACTCTTTAATAGTATCGGGGGCGGTAGTAGTATTAGGGTAGAGGGAGGCATTAACCTTAGACTTAGGGAGGATAACCTAATATCGATGGTTAATCCTCTCGTCGGCTCGGTCGGTAAGGGAGAAAGGGCGGGAGCCGGGCAGGTAGCTAAAGGCGTCGGGGAGAATAGCTTAAGAGCCGGGCTAAAAGACAATCTTAAAAGTAAAACGACTAAGGAATTCGGCCTAGCGGGCCTATCGCTAGTTAAAGAGCTTCGTAGTTATAAAATACTAAAGATTCTTATAGTCTAAGGCTATCTTAAACTTAGGCAGGCCCTCGAGCTTAAGGCGCTACTCCTCGAGAGATTTTACAATCGCGAGGAGTTCTTTATCGTAGATCTCGTAATTATACTCTTAAGCGGAGTGCTTTAACGAGAAGAAGGCAACCGGATAGTAATAACTATCGTCGAGGAGCTATATTAGCATACCCCTAGCGGCTTAGTTAGAAGCATCTATCTAGACTACGGTCTTACGATAGGGGTCGAAGTATATAAGGACTAAGGCGGTAGTAAAGGCGTGCTTAAGGGCTTCGAAGGCGTAGGCGTAGGCGGGAGACTAGATCTAAAGGGCAGAGTTCTTAGTAAAGGCGTTTAAAAGGTTTATAAGCTTAAAAAAGCCGCGAATAAAACGCCGATAAAAATTAGCGAATCCTAAGAAGCGCTAGAGGTCTTTAATAAAGGAGGGGGTAGGCTAGTCTAAGACCGCACGAACCTTATTAAGGTCTATGCGAATGCCTTTATCTAAGAGAATTAGGCCGAGGTACTTAGTCTCGGTAACGTAGAAGTTATACTTATCTACGTTAAGCTAGAGGCCGGCGGTATTAAAGCGCTTAAGAACCGCGTTAACGTAGGCCTAATGCTCCTCCTACGTCTCTAAGAAGATTAAGACGTCGTTTAGATAGGTAGAGTAAAACTTATTAAAGATACTATAAAAGGCCGTATTAATAAAACTCTAGAAGTAAGATAAGGCGGCGGTAAGGCTAAAGGGGGTAATATAATACTCTAAAAGCCCGTACTATATAGCGAACGCGGTCTTTTACTTATATCCTTTAGTAATATAAAGGCGATTAAACGCCGTAATAACGTCGATCTTAGTAAAAAACTTCGCCTTCCGGATATAGGCGAGAGTATTATAGATAAAGGGTAAAGGGAAACGGTTTTTAATCGTAGCTTTATTTAGGCTACGATAGTTAACGTAAAAACAGACGCCCCCGCCCGGCTTACGGGCGAGTATAATAAAGGCAATAGTAGGGGAGGTAGAGCGGCGGATAAAGCCCTTCTTAAGCTACTCGTTAACGTACGCGCGGACGATCCGGTTCTCGGCTTCGCTAAAGGGGCGAGGGCGGGTATAAGGAGGTTATATCCCTTCTTTAAGGTTAATTTAAGTATTAACGGTATAGTAAAAGGCGAGCTTATCGGCCTTACTCTTAAGCTATATATAGATTATATAGTAAAGCTCTTTAAGGACCTTAGCCTAAAGCTCGTCGAGCGTATAAAGGACTTTCTCTTACTTCTTAAAGAACTTAGCGATATTATCGGGGGAGATCTTATTAAGGCAGATCTTATTAAGGTAGTCGTTAATAAAGTCGTAAAGGCGGGGGTTAAGGCAGGCTTTCGCGTCCTCGGCATTTATATACTTAATTAGAATAGCCTAATAAAGGTCTTTAAGGATATCTTAGTCGATAGGTAGCGGGGGCTCGGTAGGCAAAGGCTTAGCGGTAAAGGCCTTAATTAAGGTCTAAGAGGTCTAGACTTTAGGCTACCGGTAGAATATTACTATCGCGTCGACGTTAAGCATCCGGACGTTAAACGCTAAGTCGTCGGGGGATAAAAAGCGGAAAGGCTAAGGTCTAATAGTCTTACGACTTAGCCGTAATATAAGGCGGCGGTAGCTAGCGGTCTTATAGACGGGACGGGGGTAGGGAGGTCGAACGTAGCGGCGAGGGTAAAAGGTAGTTAGGGAGTTAGAGTCGTAGCTAGAGTTAGAGTCGACGTCGTTAACCTAGCGGGAGGAGTCCGGATAGGCGGGTTTACCTACGTCGGGAGCATCCTTAAAAAACGCAAAGAAAGATAGGCTAAAGGACGGGGGAATAAACTTAAGAACGTCGCTAAAGCGGACGGAACGGATAGGGGCCGGAGGATAGGCTAAAGCCGGACGGGCGGGAATAAGGATTATAGCGGCGGGGGGTTCGCCCCTATCGTTAGAGTCTTTAACGGAGGGGGTAGCAAAGGGTTCGCCCTCGTCGTTAGAGTCTTCGACGGAGGGGGCGGGGGGAAAACGAATTATATTTATTAATTATATTCCCTTAGAGATAGGGGCGGGGGGAGCTAGGATAGGGCGGGTAAGGCGGGCAAAGGTAGCCGAAAGGCCCGGGATAAGATAAGGCTAGTAGTCCGAAAGGCAAGACGCTAGATAAAAGGGGGACTAAAAGGAAAGGGAGTTACCACGTTAGCTAATAATAAGGTCGTGCCGGCGTAGCTTAAGGAGGCTAAAAATAACCTCGTAGCTAAGCTTTATAAGAAACAAGCAGATAGACTTAGTATAGGCGCTAATCCGGGAGACCGAAAAAGCGCAATAAGTAACGGAGCCGGACTTATAGTCGCTACTATTAGCGAGAGAAAGCCGGCGTAGGAATTAAAGCTAGCGGATAAGAAGGGTAAAGCGGTACGCGGTCTAAGCGTATATAAAGGCGTATCCGAAATAGCCGGAGTCGACTAAAGCACTTATAATAACATCGGCGGATATAAGGGATAAAGGCATAAGTAAAGCATACGGTTATATTCCCGCGGGGAGGTAAAGATCCTCCTTAGTATTAAACGAAGCTATAAACTTAGACACTAAGAGCTCTATCGCGCGATAAGGCGAAGGAGCTACGCATTTCCCGAGGACGGGGAAGAGGCGGGGAGGTCGTCTACTTCGCCCTCGATAAAGCCCTACTTAATAGCGTGAACCTAATAGCAGGGGGGAGGGGGTTTAAGCAAGCGCGGGGCAGACGTACCGCTACTACGGCTACGGCCGCGGCTAGAGCCGGAACCGGCGCTAGGACTAGCGCTAGGGTTAGCGCCGGGATTAGCACCGATACCCTTATTAAGGCAGGTCTAGGCGGTATAGATAGCGGTAGCCGGCTAAGCGTAGTAGAGGCAAAGACGGTTCTTAAACCGCCGTTGCTTCTTAGCGTTAGTAAGCCGGGCCCGGAATACGTCGAGCTATATCGGGTTACCGGCAGGGGACGCGGGTAGGGCGGGCGAGGTAGGGCCGGTGCGAGCGGGGTTATAAGGTAGCTAGAGTTAACAATAGGCCTTAATATACTGCTAGTTATCCTAAAGCGTAGAATATATCTTAGCCTAGGCCGTAAAGTTATTATAGACTAAGCACTCGACCTATAAAGCGGCGGCGTTAGTAAGTTCGATAGAGACCTTTAAATAAAGGTAGGCGACGTAAGCGGTGCTATCGAACGATAAGTCGGCTTAAAGCTAGCTAAACTTCGAATAGAAGTCCGGCTAAGAGATATTCTTTATCGATAAGGCGTTAAAGTCGGCCTCTAACTAAGCGCGGGTAAAATTAGCACTAAAAACTAGGCTAAGGTCGTCGGTAAGGGCTTAAATAATAGTATACTGCTAATTAGCGAAAGACTTATTATCGAGGACGTCCTAAGGAACGCTAGCGATAATAGAGGCGGCCCGGCCGGTAAGTCGGCTAGCCGCGTAGAGAATATAATCCTACTCTATAGGGTATAAAGCGGCGTCCTAACGGAGCTTAATAGTAAGGCCGTTGCGCTAGGTCCGGAAGGCCTCCTAACGTTGCTTCTAAGTGCTAGAGTCGCCGGCGAACCTCTTAAGGTCGGCTATACGGGAACGTATAAGGGTAAGGGCGGGGGCGGGGGCTTAGTCCCGAGCCGTATCGCGTTCGGTTAAGATAAGGAGAGAGGACGTAGCGTGGTTAAGCTAACGCTAGAGATCGGCAGCGTGCTCTTAGGTAACGGCTATATGCTTTTAAGCGGCGAGCACTCCTATATCTAACTTAACGTAAGCATTATTAAGGTAAGTAAGGGCCTCGATTTAAGGGGCGCGGAAGTCGTAAGTAGCGTTAGCCTAAATAGAGGCGAACGTGCTAAACATAGGCCGTTAGGCTTAAAGAAGGGCGGCGAGGCGAGGGTAGTAGGAAACGTACTTAGTCTAAGGCTCTAGGTCGGTAGGAGCCGGCGGGGTAACGGCCGGGGTAGCGGACGGAGGATCGGCCTTTATACAGTTAGTTATCGTAGATTATAGGGCAATAGGATAGGGTAAGGGTAAGGGAAGGGTAAGGAGGGAAATCTGTATAATTCGCGTCGAGACGGCGTATCTATACCGGGAAAATTCTAATAATCGAGGAAAACTTAGTCGAAGGGGTCCGGCGAAGGGGCGGACTTACGTCGCGAAGAAGGGAGATTAGAAAAGAAAGGGGTAAGATAGCGAGATTATTAATTAAGGGCAATAGGATAAAATAGTAGATTAAACTATAAGAGAACGAGCTTAAGGGGGGGTATATAATTATTATTAATCCACGAAGGGACACAGCTATAGACTAAGTCTAAATGTCTATATATACGATATAGAGGTCACGTAGGAGAATATATAATATAACCTAACACCGTAATAATACTCGATAATATACTAGTTATAAATTAGCTCTGTTATATAAATATTGCGAGTTAAGGAAGAGATTACGCTAGTCTACGGGTTTTAAGAAAGATTCGCCTTGTATAAAGACGAAGGGAATAAATAGACGTATAAAAGGACGGGATATATACTACTTAACTAAGCTAAAAAACGCTAGTCGAAATGCGTATAAATACCGTTCTTATCCTAAGAATTAGAGTGCTTCTACTGCCTGCGAGTATATACTTAGAAGAAGGCTAGAAGTTATAGAAACGCACCCTATTATTGCAAATATGCCTCTTTAACCCTAAATCTATAATAAAAGAATCCCTTAACGGGTATTCTATAGTAGATTATTATAAGGGAGCAGATATCTCCCGATTGGTCTATCCTACCGGCATATAAAGATATGCATTAGAACCGCCGTGCATAGTCGTATATAACATTAGTTACCCGGCTGCATTAGCTGCCCGGATGCTCGAGATACCGAATGCCGAAGTTTATAGTGTATGTAGGGACTAATATCTGTATAGTCTACAGTCGGGCCCCGGTTAACTAAGGTCACCCATACTACCTCCTATTACTCGCGTAATTAATCACGCAATAACTAGGATACTATATAAGGTTAGACTATATGCAACTAGCATAGGATTAATAGCGCTTTCTATCCCGATAATTAGTTAAGTCATACATACCTTTATTCCTATGCAATTGGCTATATAAAGGGATCTTAGTCCGCACTTAGACAGACTATTACTACGCAATTCTATATCCTCTTCTCTCTCTTATCTTTGCATCTTCCTCGATACTTTCTATATTACCGTAATCCTCTACCTCTAAGCTTCTCTTTAAGCTCTTATTAGTTATAATCCCTATCTCCGCTTAAGCTTTAAGTTGCTTCTTACCTAAAGCCTCCCTTAGATCCCTTAGATTACTCGCTATTGCACTAAAAACGACCGTCTCTCCGCTATAACCTCCTCTTTGCCTTTTTAAGCTACTTGCCTTCTTAGGTTACCCTTAGTTTATATATATCACTACTTTCTTAGTGTTTTGCTCCCCCCCTATTTCTCGTTAGCCTCGTTTTTGCTCCTACGACGCACCCTTTCTTAGCTATTATTCTATACCTAAAAAACCCTCGAAAAATCCGAAGAAATTCCTTTATTACCTTTACCTTAGCCTATAGACGCCGAGCTTCTTCCGAGTTTCCTCCGGTACCTTCCGATCTAATATACGGTAAAAATAAGTTATTTTAAGGACTACTTATTTATAAAGCTTAAAGGGAGCACTAACTTTTCGGCTTAGTCTCTACGTATAGAATCTATATTTATACGTAAAAAGCTTAGTCTAGCTATACTTAATACTACTTATACGAAGTCTTAGGACTATTTAGCCTTAATAAAGCTTATAGTTAATAACGGCCCTTTATCTTAGATAAAGCACTATACGTCTATAAAGGCGGTATAAAAGGCACTTAAAACCCTATATAACCTTTTAAACTTTACCTTTAACTTCCTCTTTATAAAGGAACTCTTTAATACGAAGATTAAGGGAGAGATATCTATCGAGACTTACCTAAATAAGGTAAAAGAGCTCTTCGACGAGCTAAATACTAAAGAGATCCGTATCCCGGAGATCGTAGTAATAACCTAGATCTTAAAGAGCCTTAATAGCTCTTTCTCGAGTTATATTATAAATATTACGTAGACCCTTCGTACTAATGCTACGGCATATACCCTTAAATCACTCTTATTATCTCCTATAGATAAGTTTAAGAGAACGAAAGCTTTTAAGAATAATAAGCAGCTATTTATAGCCGACGGTAGTAAGGTCCCTATTTGCTCTTACTATAAAAAGCGAGGGTATATCGAGAGGAATTATTTTCAAAAACCCGAAAATAAAGATAAGGCTTAGGCTATAGGATTTACCTTAAAAACGGTCTCTACCTCCTCCTCTTCTCGCCGGGACCCTAAGGAGAACACTAACCGCAACTACCGGAGGCCGATCTTAGTTCTCTACTCTTAGGAGAGCTCTCTATCTCCGGCCCTACGTCCGGCCGGCCGTCCCCGGACCTCCCGCCGCCGGAAGCGTAAGGCTACTCTAGAATCCTCCGAGACCTTTAATAAGGTCCTCGTCGTCTTAGACTCTGCTTCTAGTATCGTAAGTACCCTCCTATCCTTTATAACACTCTATATATCCTTTATATACTCTATGCTATATATAATACCCTTAGTAATACCCTATTTCTATACCCTATTTCCCTTAAATAACATCCTTCTATATACCCCTATGAAAATAAAGTCCTCCTCTAATAGAAAATAAATAATAGGACCTCTAAAGCCTCTTCTTTCGGCAATTTCGAGGGTAGTATTAAAAGTAGATAGGACTATAATACGGATTAGGAATTTCTATAACTTTATCTTCGATACTAAAGCTACTAGGCATATAGTTTCGAATAAATCTCTCCTCTCTAACTATAAAGAAATATATACTACTATAACCTAGGGAAAAGCTTCCTCTATTATCGTACGAGGGGCTAGGGATCTTATCTTTAAGTTCCCTAATAGCAAATAAGAGTATACCTTAAAAAACTGCCTTTATATACCTAAAATCGGCATTAATATAATTAGCCAATTAGCTATAATAAACACATACGCTCTCACAGGCCTAGACTCTATATCCCTCCTTAATAGAAATCTAAATAAACTAATAACCGGTTTTATTAAAAACGGACTTTACTATATCCCGTTAGATATAAAGAAAACACGTTTTCTAATTAAAAACAAAATATATAATATATAATATAGCCTAAAAGAAACAATAGATAACGCTATACTCTAAGATACTATACTAACTAATATAATAAAAACCCCTAAAATAAAAAAGAAAATAGACCTCGTTCTCTAGCATAAACGGCTAGGCTATCTTAGCTATAAATCCCTATACCGATATCTTCGTAGAGTATACCTAGATATATCCGTAGACTAAAAATATATTATAGCTATAAAGCAATGCGAAGCTTATATATAAGCTAAACATATAGATAAAAAGAAGAAAACCCCTTTAAAACGACGATATCTCTTTCTAGATAAAATAAACGTTAATATCTAGGGTCCTATAAAAGCCCCTATATACGATAAATTTCGATACTTTATATTATTTCTAGGTACCTACTCTAGGTACCTAAGAATATACCTTATAAAAGATAAAGTCGAAAGCCTACCTAAGTTCCTAGAATTTAAAATAGAGCTTAAGAATAATAAAGATAAGATAAAGATAAAAGAGGTCTTTTTAGACAATGCAAAAGAATTTATCTATAACATTAAACTATATGCTCTTAAAAACGGAATAAAATATAACTTAAGGCCACTATATACCCCCTACATAAACTATAGAATAGAACGTATAAACAGAACAATACTTAATAAAGTTAGATCTATGCTCTATATAGCTAAGCTACCTAAATACCTCTAGGGAGAAGCTATCCTAGCAGCTATATATATATACAACTAATCTCCTTATACTGCCCTAAGGTATATATGCCCTCTTAAAAAGAAAGAAGATAGAGCCCTTACTATAGAAGACATAGATAAGATCCGTGTCTTTAGAAGTATTATATACTATAAAAATAAAACACCTAGTGATAAGCTAGACGTACGAGCCTATAAAGGAATTATAATAGGGTATAAAGATATAGCATATAAAATATACGACTATAGCAGAAAGAAGGTTATTATCTTAAAAGATATAACTACACTAGAAAACAACTTCTTAAAAGACAATAAAACCTTTAATTTTAATACTATACCTTCTATAAATAAAATACCAGATAATTATCTACACATAAGAACTTCTACACTAAATATAAATCCTAAGAATACATAATCCTAGAATAATCCCTATAAGATACCCGATAATATATCCGAGGATAATATTCCTAACTATATAATATAGGACAATAATAATAAGGATTAAAGAATTTAGGTTAAAAAACCTTAGAAGCCGGCTGAATTCTATAACGACTACTAAGAGTACCTAATACATCTACTAATAAATAACGATAATATAACCCTTCTATCTGCCTTAGAAGGTTATAATCCTATAGAACTAAAAACCTATAAGCAAGCTATAAAAAGCGCCGAAGCTTTATACTAGGATAAAGGCATAGTAGCAGAAATACAGCAGCTTATAGATAATAATACTTAGGAAATAACCGAGCTACCCGAAGACCGGGAAGCCCTCGGAAGCCGATAGGTCTATAGAGTTAAAAAGGATAATAAAAACTAAATAAAGAAGTTAAAAGCTCGACTTATAGCTTTAGGCTATAAGCAAATATACGGCTTAGACTATATTAAAACCTTCTCTACTATAGCAAGACCTAAGTCTATAAGGCTCCTACTACTATAGGCTATCGCTAATAACTAAAAAGTACTATAGTTTAATATAAAAAATGCCTTTCTTTATGCGTAAATAGATATAGAAACGTATATATAGATACCCGAAGCTTTTCTAGATATAATACTATACGTATGGTTTTCCTAGCATAAAAATATAAAATATAAAGGCATAACTTACTTTAATTACTTAAATAAAAAGAGTATTGCTATTTGCACAGCACGATATTGCTATTTGCACAGCAAGAACATCCAAATCTCCACTTTTCTATACGTACCCCGCGCGCCTATGTCCTGCCACCAAAATCTAGTGCCGGTATTTGGCAATTAAGAGAGCCGCGCGAAGAACACACGCAGCCGGGAGCCGGGCACGAAGCATACATCGAGGAGCCGCACGCAGCAGAAGGCACGCAGCCGCACACACAGCAGAGGGCACGCAGCAGGGCACGCAGCAGGGCACGCAGCAGGGCACGCAGCAGGGCACGCAGCAGGGCACGCAGCAGGGCACGCAGCAGGGCATGCAGCCGGGCACGAAGCATACATTAAGGAGCCGCACACACAGCAGAAGGCACGCAGCAAAGGGCACGCAGCAGAGGGCACGCAGCAGGGCATGCAGAAGAGGGCATACAGCAAGGCACGAAGCATACATTAAGGAGCCGCACACACAGCAGAGGGCACGCAGCAAAGGGCACGCAGCAGAGGGCACGCAGCAGGGCATGCAGAAGAGGGCACACAGTAAGGCACGAAGCATACATTAAGGAGCCGCACACACAGCAGAGGGCACGCAGCAAAGGGCACGCAGGAAGGCACGCAGCAAGGCACGCAGCAAGGCACGCAGCAGGGCACGCAGCAAGGCACGCAGCAAGGCACGCAGCAAGGCACGCAGCAAGGCACGCAGCAGGGCACGCAGCCGGGCACGAAGCCGGGAGCCGGGCACGAAGCCGGGAGCCGGGCACGAAGCATACATCAAGGAGCCGCACACACAGCAGAGGGCACGCAGCAGAGGGCACGCAGCAGAGGGCACGCAGCAGAAGGCACGCAGCAGGGCACGCAGCAGAGAGCTAGGCATATACGTTATTTGAGCTCTTTGCGCGCGCGCGTTTATTGAATTGAATTGAGGCTAGGCACGATTTGCGCGGCCCTCTCAATTGCCATGTACCTCTACCTAATTTTGGTGGCGGGACCTGGGCGCGCGGGGTACGTGCAGAAAGAGTGGGGATTTAGGTATCTTGCTGTGCAAATAGCAATATCGTGCTGTGCAAATAGCAATACTCAATAAAAATAAGACGAAGAAGCTTATAGCGAAATTAAGAAAAGCACTATACGGCTTAAAACAAAGTCCTTTACTCTAGTATTACCTATTAAAAAGCGTACTCAACGAGCTTAGTTTTTACTGCCTTTTAATAGACGAAGGAGTGTTTATAAATAGCATACTACGAATAGCTATAGCCGTCTATATAGATATTCTCCTCTTCTATAGACCTATAGAGCGTGTAATAACCTAAGTAATAGATTAAATAAATAAGACCCTACCGATCGAATCGCTAAGGGAAGTTAAAGACTTCTTAAGATTATCTATATAAATAAATAGAGATATAAAGGAATTATATATATCCTAAGCAACCTATATAAAAAATAAAATAAAGGAATTAAAAAAGAAAATATAGGAACCTCTAATACACCTGCTACTAAAGGCGTTAAATTAAATAAATTAGGAATAAAGAACGCCTTTAAAAAAGACATACTCTTATACTAAATGCAAATAGGCTCCTTACTATTTTTAGCCCTATTTATAAGGCCTGATATCCACTTCGCAGTAATATCCTACGCAAGATTTTCTTCTTAACCCGACTCCTCGCATTTTAAAGCCCTCGATGTTATATATAAATACCTAAACAAATTCCCTAACCTATGTATATACTATAACTGCAATATACTAATACTAGATTTTTATTTTATAGCCTATACGGACTCTAATTAGGCTAGTAACCTTATAGACCGACGATCGGTCTCTAAATACTGTTTCTTTATACGCAATAATCTTATAAGCTAGTTATATTAAAAGCAAAAATCGATATTACTATCTACTTGCGAAGCAGAGTTTATAGGCCTTAGAGAGGCTAATAAGGAGGCCTTATATCCATACAGCTATCTAAATAGCATCGTAAAAGAGTTGTCTATACCTATATCTAATAAAGTCCCTCTAATATTTTCCGATAGTTAATTAGCGCTAAGAATAGCAAATGACCCGGAAATATATAAACTCCGGAAATACATCGGCCTTGCCTATAATTTCACCCGCAATAGTGTTTTACTAGGCGAAATAGACGTATTCTATATAAAATCTACTAATAATATCGCTAATATATTTATAAAAGAATTAGGGCGTATACTATTTATTAAATTTCGAGGCCTTCTAAGTCTTAAATAGGATCCTATATATAAAGATAAATAAAGGTTTTTAGCTGCTCTTTCTTATACTTTCTTCTAGCTTTCCTCTATAATAACCTTTAGTTTTTTCCCTATATATAGGTTTACTAAACGGACTAATAAAATATAGTAGAGGTTTTAATTTTTCTCTATATAATATAGTAGAGTTATTTTTCTTTATATTAAAAGGGTTTTCCTATAAATAGGTTTTTTTTAAGAGTTTTATAAATCTTAGTTAGCTATAAACGGATATATATATAGCGTACTTCTTATATAATAAGTACCCTTTAAGAGAGGCTATAAAGGAGTAGATATCTCCCGATTGGTTTATCCTACCGGTATATAAAGATAGAGTATTGCTATTTATATAGTAATAAATTGCTATTTATATAGTAAATCCACTTTTTTAGTATATACCCCGCGCGCTTATATCCCGCTACTAAAATCGAATGTAGGTATATAGTAACTAAGAGAGCCGCGTAAATCGTGCGAAGAATAACACTATGCCGTAATCTACCGTAATACGTAGTAGAGTACGTAGTAGAGCACGCAGTAAAGGGCACGTAGTAGGGAGCCGGGTATAAAGCATACATTAAGGAGCCGCATATATAGCAGAAGGCACGTAGTAGGGCACGAAGCAAACATTAAGGAGCCGTATATATAGTAGAGGGCACGTAGTAAAGGGCGCGCAGTAGGGCACGCAGTAAGGCACGTAGTAGAGGGCGCGCAGCCGGGAGCTAGGCACGAAGCATATATTAAGGAGCCGCACATATAGTAGAGGGCACGTAGTAGAGGGCACGTAGTAGAGGGCACGCGCAGTAGGTTACGTAGCCGGATTAAATTAAATTAAATTAAGGCTAGGCACGATTTACGTAGCCCTCTTAATTTCTATATACCTCTACGGAAATTTAGTAGCGGGATATAGACGCGCGGGGTGCGCGCCGAAATTATAGAGATAAGCCTAATTTACTATACAAATAGCAATTCTCTAAAGATATATATTAAAACCGCCGTGTATTATCGTATATAACATTAGTCACCCTACTATATTAGCTGCCCGGATGCTTAAGATACCGAATGCCGAAGTATATAGTATGTATAGGGACTAATATACGCATAGTCTATAGTCGGGCCCTAGTTAACTAAGGTTACTTATACTACCTCTTATTACTCGCGTAATTAATCACGCAATAACTAGGATACTCTACGAGGTTAGACTATATATACCTAGCATAAAATTAATAGCGCTTTCTATCCCGATAATTAGTTAAGTTATATATATATTTATTCCTATGAAATTAGCTATATAAAGGGATCTTAGTCCGCACTTAGACAGACTATCACTAAGCAATTCTATATCCTCTTCTCTCTCTTATCTTTATATCTTCCTCGACACTTTCTGCATTGCCGTAATCCTCTTTCTCTAAGCTTCCCTTTGGGCTCTTATTATTATTAGGTAATAGGCTGTAAGAAAGTCGTAATAACGTTAGCGGCAGCCGTAGCTTAAACCGTCTTAGTCTTACTCTTATCGTTCTTCCTCTACTGCTCGGCCTAAAGTAGTGCTACGTCGACTTTAGCCTTATTAGCCGGAACCTTAAGGAAATTATCTATAGTCTTTTAGATATCCTTATCGGGTTTCTAAGATAGAATTCGCATAGAAGGGTTATACTTAGCGTAGAAATATTTCTCCCTATAAGCATACTATAGCTAGAATTTCGGCTTAGTCTTATTTTTCTTAAAGGATAAAGCTGCGGAAGCCGTCGTAGATTTTGCCGTTAATTCTATAGCTATGTTCTAAGTTCCCTAGCCTTAGAACTTAGCGAATAAGTTATTCTTAAGCGCCTTCGTTATAGCCTTTAAGGCCTATAAGCGCTCGAAAAGTTTAAATATCTTAAATCCGTTAGGGAAAGACTTCTCCTAACCTAGCTTATTTAGTCGGGCATCGTCCTTTATCTTATTTATCTAGTATTCCGCAAAAGGACTAGAAATTAGCTAAATAGCCTTAAGAAAAAGCTATATAGCTTAAAGACCTTCCGATTCCGGCAACTTAATTCGCCGGGCGTTAGTAAAGACCTTCTGCTAGTTAGAAATCTATATCGTAATATCCGTCCGGTCTAGTGCCTTTAAAATAGTGTAAAACTACGCGAGAATAGTCTTTTATTACGTCTATAAAGTCGGCTTTATATACCGCTATAGTAAAGCTAATTCCTTAGAAACCTTACATTCATCGGCAATTATTAAGTAGTAGTTCTCGACATTCTAAATATTAAACTGCTATATTAATATAAGAGATTTCTATTAGTCCTTATAGGCCTAAAGCAACGTGCGATACCGGGAAAAGAGAAACTTAAACCTCTTAAGCTCTTCTATAGATAACCCGGCAATATCTATTACTGCTATATTAATTATTATAGGTATTAGTTCTATAGGAAAAGGCAGTAAGGGTTTTTAAAGTTTAAGCGTAATAGAAGGATCGATTTTCTCCTAAATCCTTTAAGCGAGTACGTATTTCTAAATCGTTAATACACTAGGCAGTAAGAATATATATATAAAGAAGGATAATTCTATTAGGTAGGCGTAAGCCCCGGGAGCTAGGAATAGCTCCCTACTATCTTATCTATAGCTAATTACATTAGCCCCGGCATATAGTATAGAGGATGCTTTATATATATTAGAATGCCGGCTTAAAAAAGGAAATACTACTGCCTATAGCAGTTATAATACAATCCTAATTAGGCAATTAGGAGGAATACTCCTATTGCCTAAATCCTTCCTTCTATTCTTATAAATCATGCTTATGTCTGCTAGTGATTATTCTTTTAATTATTCTTTCTACTAAGCGGCCTTAGTCTTGCTTCGTATAGCGCGTGCTAGAGGGCGACCTTAGAATTCTATAATAGCTTTAGCAGAGACTTAGTCGGCTTAGACCTATTAGTTATATATAGCGGCCTATGCCTTCTAACGCACGAGGTATTTAGTTATAGGTGACTTCGAACGGCCGATATAGCGGACGCGGATATCTATTAAATATTCGACTTCGTAGTATTAATCCCTTTCGTTAAGCGCGTGCTTAATATTACGGGCGGCTTCTACTAGCCTAAGCTTAGGTTCGACGTAATGCCCGTTATGCGTAGGCTTAAGGTGCTAGATAGAGATAACGGGGTAAATTCTAATTTAGCTAAGGAGGTCGAGCTCTACCGTAAGGTCGTTAACTATACGCTTAATTACGAAAGGGCCTTCTCGCTGCCGTAACTATTTCTTAGGCGGCTGGCTAGGTTCGTAATAGCTAGTATAGAGCTTTAAGTAGACCTTATCGCCGGCTTTAAGAAGAACCGGCCGGTGTTTCGCGTCGTACCGCTATTTAGCCTTTATAGCCGCTAGGTCTATAGCTAGGCTCGCTTATCTACGGATAACTTCTCGTAGGTAGGACAATTCGTCCGCAGCGGTGCTTAAAATATTATCGATAGCTTCTATCGGTCAACGTATATTAAAGCTAAACATAGACTTATAAGCGGAGATCTTTATATTAGCGTTAAACGCTATATTTAGGTTCTACTAAAGGGCGGGGATTATTATTTTCTAATTAAGGCTAGGATCCTTAATATATAACATCCGTAGAGCGTGTAAAGGTCTTCGACTATTAGTAGGATTAGGTCTACGACTTAATCCGTATTCTTATATACGAGCGGGGAAGAGGCACGTGCGGGCGGGGAAAGGGGCTTATGCGAATAAGGGTAAGGGGCTCGTGCGGATAGGGGTAAGGGGCACGTGCGGACAAAGGGGTACGTGCGTAGAGCTATATATCCGTATACATAGGTGCGCCTATACTTAGTTCTTTATAGATAATGTCTACACCTATATAGAGGGCACCTATATAATAACTCTGCCTACCCTATTATAGTATTATCTATCTCTCTCTTTTTTACGGACTTATTAATACGATAACGTCCCGCTTTTATAATAGCGGCATATATCGACTAAAACGATAGGCCGCTATAATAAAAGCGGCATACGTAGTAATACTAGCTGCTATTATAGACTTACTAGACAACGATGTAGAGGACGTCTTTAAGCAATAGGCTAAGGGGTCCTAGCAGCTATAGCTGCGATAAGAGTCGCTAAATAAGAGGGCCTTCGCAAAAGCCCGCCTTCGATAGGAAATAATAAAAGCCTATTTAAGTAAAGGCGACGGCGGATGCCGTACCTTCTATAGCGGAAGAGGAGCGCCTTTTAGTACTACTATAGAAAATAGCCGTTAATCCGGTTAAACAAAGGGGGTTGCTAGAAGTCCTTAGAGTTAAAATAAGATCTACGGCGCCTATCTCTACGGATACGCTACTCGCGCCTACGGCTATATCGACGAACTCTTATACGGCTAGGGACGCTAGCATAGCTAACCTAAGGACGGCCCTTTAAGCTGCCTTCGGCAAAAGGAAGCCTCTACCGTAGCCTATATAGGATAGTAAGCTAGAGTCTTTCTACTTCTTCCTATATCGCCTCCGTAGTAAATTTACCGTTAACGAGAAGTAAGGCCTTAACGGTTACTACGATACCGCTTAGTATTCGCTGGTTTATACGCTGCCCGAGCCTTAAATACGGCGGATTTCTAGGTTCTAAGAGAGTAGCGGGCCTAGTAGCGCTTACGACCCCTATGCCCTTTTTAACTACCTTATCTACGCGTTCGGCAACGTATAGGAGTAGGGGAAAGCGTAAGATAGGTTGTAGACCCTCTTTTAGAAAAACGGCTAGACGTTTAAGGACTCCCTTCCCGACTTTAAGGAGACTATTACTTACGCCGCCGGAAACAGCGTTTAAGAAGATAGCGCTAAGCTTATATAGCTATAGAACTCGATTACTTTATAACTACGGGAGATGCTTATCCTAATCGAGATGCCTACTAACTTTAAGGAGTACGTAGGTCGCCTTATAAAGGTAGCTTAGAACTATAAGCAAAGCCCTAGCTTTTAGAAGTTGCGAAAGCACGTAGGTACGAATAGCGTTAGCAATAGGAATAGAGGAGTTACTACTAAGTACGCTATAACGTTCTCGCCGCTTAGATCTACGCCCGATACTACGGTAGACTATAAGGGCGACGTTATAATATCTACTATACGGCCCGCTCGTAGAAAAGCGAGCATACTATCCGCCGCCTTAGGCAGCGCGCCCTCCTCTTTTATATAGCGAGCTAAGTAATTATCGAAGGCGGAGCTTTAGAAGCGGAGAGAGGAGGGGCTTTACATACGCTATAGCGCGGATAGGCACTTTGCTACGGACTGCCTATATCGTCCCGCTCGCGCTACGGCGAAGCGAGCTAAACGGCCTATAGCGATTTACGCTACCCGACCTTCTCTTAAATCTAATGTTAAGGAGGATAATATAGTCCCTACCGCTACTAATACGGAGGGAAACGCATAGCTTTAGAGTATAGACGGGCCCTAAAGCCTAATTCGCTAGCACTAGAGAAAAAAGAGTTAACTAACCGTATTAAGACTTCTCCTACCTTAATACCTATTGTTATTAACCGTATAAACCTCGTCTTTACTTTTATAGACGAGGGTTGCTAATACTACGCCGCTATCGATAAAGCATTTGCATAAAAACTACGTTTGCTAGTTAAAGATATAGGACCTTAGTATGTACGAGGAGCCTTAAGCGTAATAGAGGAAGCGAAGATTAAAGGAATTATATAGATAGCTACGGAAATTAATAAGCACGAGCAATTGCTTATAGCGTACGTTATTCTTTAGCTAGAATTTAACCTAATCGTTAGAAAGCCTTAGCTTCTTTATATAGAGTCTTACTCTATACCGCACTAAGGAAGGCTTTAGTATAGGAATTCATAGCGTTAGCTACGGTATATTAAATAGAATAAACTAAAGGATACTAAGTCTACTACCGAGCTTTAGGAGGCTTAGGAGGTTATAGCTTTAGTATTTATCGGCATAATTAACTAAATCCGTGAACGATACGGCTCGGAACCCGCTATAGCTACTATTTACGTAGTTAGCCTCGCGGATATCGAAAAGGCCTTATGAGTAAAGAAGCCGAAGATAGAAGCCGAATTACGTTAAAGAATCCTTACGTAGTTCTATAACCTACTACCGCTCTTTCGGAAAAGCGAGGCCGATAAATTAAACCTATATAAGCCTAGCATTAACTATGCGATACTACTTCGTAAAGATTCCCGCGGATAAGATATAGTTCCGCCCTTCGGGCCGCTATACGCGATGTCTTAAGACGAATTGCTTATATTAAAGAAAACATTACGCGGCCTTTTAGATAAAGGGTTTATTTAGGCTAGCTCTTTTAAGGCCGCCGCTCCGGTGCTATTCGCGCGGAAACCTAAAGGAGGACTACGATTTTACGTAGACTATTAAGCACTTAACGCAATAATACGACCGGACCGCTACCCGCTTCCGCTTATTAAGGAGATACTCCGTAATATTGCTAAAGCGAAGTAGTTTACTAAGTTAGATATCTATTAGGCGTTCTATAAGGTGCGAATTACGGAAGGCGACGAGAAAAAGACTGCGTTCTATACTCGCTATAGACTCTTTAAATAGATAGTAATACCGTTTAGGCTTATAAAGGCTCTTAGCACTTTCTAATAGTATATTAATAGCATTCTTCGCGAATTTCTTAATAGGTTCGCTTCCGCTTATATTAATAGTATTTCTATCTATACGAGCGGTAGCTTAAAGGATTATATAAATAAAGTGCGGAAGGTGCTAGACGAGCTCTCTAAGTATAGGCTATACCTCGACCCTAATAAATGCGAATTCGGCGTCCGCTAGGTTAAATACCTTAGATTTATTATTATCGTAGGCGTTAGTATATAGGTAGACTGTTATAGAACGAGCTTAGGGGGGGGTATATAACTATTGTTAATCCACGAAGGAGCGTAGCTATAGACTAAGTCTAAGGGTCTATATATACGATATAGAGGTCACGTAGGATAATATATGATATAACCTAACACTATGATAGTATATCCCCCTTAAATCGGCGTTCGACTTAAACGCCTAAAAAGGGGCAATAGTAAAAGAGCGAGAGCTAAGAGAATCCCGTATTAATCGACCTAAAAGGTAGGCCCTTATAATACAAAGGAAGGAAAGAAAACAAAGCTCGAGGTTAGAAAGCCTATGCGCGCTAAGATGAATTGTATTTATTAATTATATCTATTATTATCTAGGCAAGGGGGGACGAGGCGAGGAAGGTAGTATAAAAGGCGGGGCGAGGCTTAGCCGGGTTCGCGGCGTAGAAGGACTTAAGGTCGTCCTAACATCCGTTTAGGCATAAGGAATCCTCCTACGTAAGGGGGCTATAACGCTACTAGATGCGATATTTAATCTTCCTAGACGCGTACTAACGTTACGCGAGGATAGAGGAGAATTCCTACTTAAGGTGCGCGTTGTTATCGTTATCGCCGTCCGGGGAAAGTAGGATGCCCCCGTTAGTAGGCCGGATATTTAGGTCGGCTTAGCTAGGCAAGGGGGGCTCTTAGGTCTAGGTAAGGAGTAAGTAGTAGAAAATAGGGTAGAAACGGCTACCCTTAGGGAGGCGGAGGAGGCAAGCCGTCTTATACGCCTTAAGGACCTTATATAGGCCCTCCCGTTTATAGTTAAGCTTCTTTATTAAGCGGAGGGTATAGATCTAATAGGTGCTAAGAAAGACTATATCGCTAGGCTAGTACGTTAGGGCGGGCGCCCGGCGGGTATTAGCGTGCCGGGCTTAAGTAGCTTAAGCGTGCTTAATCGCGTTATAAAGGAAGTCGGATACGCGTTAGAGGCGTAAGGCGAACGCGTCGCTACGGAGGTACTCCTTACGCTACTAAAGGGTTATGCTAAGGGGGGGTAGTCTTAAGGGCTCGGTGCTAAGCTTCGGGTCGAAGCCGTAGTTAGCGAAGAAAGGGGAAAGGCCGGTAGACTTAGAAACCTAGTTATTAGCGGTAAACTTAGCGAAGGGAAGGAGATCTACCTAATCGTCCTAAAGGAAGGTAGTATAGCAGCGGAGGTAGACCTTTATCTAAGCGTTTGCGATCTTAGTCTAGCTATTAGTTTAAGGGTAGTAGGCGGAACTAAGGTATAGGCGGCAGCCGAGGCGGCGGCTAAGCTACTGCTAGAAGGCGGAGATAAACTAAGTGCCTTTATTACTAACGATCGAGGTAAAGGTACCGTAGAGAGACTAAACGTAAGAAACAAACGCGTTAACGACGTCCTCGACCGTTATTAAAGGCGTCGGGACGTAGTAGCGTATCTTCGTAAGATAGTTAACGATAACTAAAATGCTTAAGAACTTAACGCTATAACGGCGGTAGACGGGAAGGTCCGTAACGAAATTAAGAGAGATATTAGTCTAAAAGGCGAAAGGGATGCTTAAGGGTTAAAGAAGGCCCTAAAGGGCGGAACGGGGGGACTTAGCGCGGAGGTAGACGTAGCAGTTGCGAATAAAGCTAGAAATAGACTCGTATATACTAGGCTAAACGTAGGTTCGGCGGTAGAGGCTCGCGGTCTTAGTGCGTTTAAGGTAGCTAGCTAGCGGGGAAGTATACGTGCGGATTAAGATCTAAAGGATAAGGGCGTCGTTAGGGGGAATAAATAACCGGCCTTAAAAGTAGAACCGGCCTTAGGCCTCCGAGAGGGCGGACTTTAGGATTAAACGGAGAGGTATGCGAGAAGAACTAGGCTAACGGAGCTAAAGAGACCGGAGAGCCGCGCGAATATTAGCGATAAGCGGAGAGGAGAAATAAGCCCGGTCGATAAGGTCGTCGATCGGCTTAAAGTCGTTAAAGGCATAAAGGGTAAGGCAATCGGAGTCGTTAGAATTATATTTATTAATTATATTTATAGATAAATTAGACTCCTTAAACCCGTTAGGGAGTAAGGAGGCGTCGATCTTAGACTATAGAAAGATAACCTAATAACGATAGTCGATCCTTTCGTCGGCGTAGTCGGTTAAGGAGGTAAGATAGGAACCGGGGAGTCGGCTAAAGGCGTTAGGGAGGGTAGCTTAAGAGCTAGGCTAAAAGACGATCTTAAAGTTAAAGCGACTTAAGAACTTAGCCTAGCGGGCCTACCGTTAGTTAAAGAGCTTTATAGTTATAAAATACTAAAGGTTTTTATAATCCGAAGCGATCTTAAACTTAGGCAGGCCTTCGAGCTTAAGGCGTTATTCCTTAAGGGACTTTACGATCGCGAGGAGTTCTTTATCGTAGATCTTATAGTTATACTCTTAGGCCTAGTGTTTCGACGAGAAGAACGCGATAGGGTAGTAGCGGCCGTCGTTAGAGAGCTATATTAGCACGCCTTTAGCGGCTTAATTAAAAGCATCGGTCTAAACTATAGTCTTTCGAGAGGGGTTAAAGTATACGAGGACTAGGGCGGCGGTAAAGGCGTGCTTAAAGGCTCTAAAGGCGTAAGCGCAGGCGGGGGACTAGATCTAGGGGGCAGAGTTCTTAGTAAGGGCGTTTAAGGGATTTATAAGCTTAGAGAAGCCGTAGATAAAACGCCGATAAAAATTAGCGAACCTTAAAAAACGCCGGAGGTCTTTTATAAAGGAGGGGGCTAGCTAATCGAGGATAGCGCGGACTTTTTTAAGATTTATACGTATGCCTTTATCCGAGATGATTAGGCTAAGGTACTTAATCTTAGTAATATAGAAATCGCACTTATCGACGTCGAGCTAGAGGCTAGCGGCGTTAAGGCGCTTAAGAACCTCCCGGACGTAGACCTAGTGCTCCTCCTATATAATAGAGAAGATTAAAACATCGTTTAAGTAAGCGGAATAAAAATTATCGAGGATATCGTATAAGGCCGTATTAATAAAGCTCTAAAAGTAGGACGGCGCGTTAAAGAGACTAAAGGGTATAACGCAATACTTAAAAAGCCTATACTATATAGCGAAAGCCGTCTTTTACTTATAGCCCTCGGCGATGCGAAGGCGATTAAACGCTATAATAACGTTAATCTTAGTAAAGAACTTCGCCTTCTTAATTTAAGCGAGGGTATTATAGACTAAGGGTAAAGGGAAGCGGTTCTTAATTATAGCCTTATTTAGGCTACAGTAATCGACGTAGAAATAGACGCTACCGCCGGGCTTATAAGCGAGTATAACGGGGGCGGCGGTAGTAAAGGTCGAACGGCGAATAAAGCCTTTCTTAAGCTACTCGTTAACGTAAGTGCGGATAATATAGTTCTCGGCTTTACTAAAGGGACGGGGGCGGGTATAAGGGGGTTATATTCCCTCCTTAAGGTTAATCTAAGTATCGACGGTACGGTAAAGGGCGAGCTTATCGGCCTTACTCTAGAGCTATATATAGATTATATAGTAAAGCTCCTTTAGGACTTTAGCCTAAAGCTTATTAAGAGTATAAAGGACTTTATCGTATTTTAAAAAAACTTAGCGATATTATTAAGCGAAACATTATTAAAGAAGATCTTATTAAGGTAGTTATCGACGAAGTCGTAAAGGCGGGGGTTAAGTCGGGCTTTAGCGGCATTAGGATTAATAGACTTAGATAGAACGGCTTAATAGAGTTCCTTAGGGATCTCTTAGTCAATAGGAGGCAAAGGCTTAGTAGGTAAGGGTTTAGCGGCTAAAGCTTTAATCGTAGTCTAAAAAGTCGTAACGGAGGGCTAGCGGTAGAACGCCGTTATAGCGGCTACGTTAAGCATTTAGATAAAGAACGTAAAGTCGCCTAAAGGGATTATAAAAGGGCGGGGTCCTATCGCTTAATACTTAGGTCGAGGAGCTAGGTAGCGGGAGCCGGTAGCCTAACGTATAGGCCGAGGGCGGGGGGGGCAGACGTAACGGCGGGGGTAGAGGGTATCTAAAAGGTCGGAGTCGTAGCCTAAGTTAAGGTCGGTCTAATAGGATAAGTCTAAGTAAGTAGGTTTACTTACGTTAAGAGTATCTTTAAAGGACGTCGGGAGGCTAAGGGAAAAACAAGGCGATAAAGGAATAAACTTAAAGGTATTAGAAAAGCAGACGGTATAGGCAAAAGCCTAAAAGGCAAGAGGCGAGGATAAGGTAAAAGGCTCGCCTTTATTAGTAGAGTTAGCGATAGAGGGGGCGGGGGGGGGAATTATTTATATTTATAAATTATATTCCCCTAAGGGTAGGAACGGGAATAGCGGGAGCGGCCGAGAGGCTAGGGATAAGATAAGGCTAAGGGTCCGAAAGGCAAGAGGCGAGGTAGAATAAGGATTAAAAGGAGAAGAAGTTATCGCGCTAGCTAATAGTAAGGTCGTAGCGGCGTAGCTAAAGGAGGCCGAGAATAACCTTATAGCTAAGCTTTATAAGGAAAAAGCAGATAGACTTAGCGTAAGCGCTAACTTAAGCGACTAAGTAAGCGCAATAGGTAACGGCGCCGGACTTATAGTCGCCGCTATCGGCGAGAGAGAGACGGCGAGGGAACTAAAGCAAGCGGACGGAGAAGATAAAGCGGTACGTAGTCTAAGTATATATAAAGGCAAATCCGGAATAACTAAAGTCGACTAAAGCACTTACGGCGACGTTAGTAGGCATAAGGGAGAAAGGTAGTAGTAAAGCGTAAGGCTGTATTCCCGTCGGGAGATAAAGGTCCTCCCTTATATTAAATAAAGCTATAAAATTAAAAACCGAAAGCTCTATTACGCGATAAGGCGAAGGAGCTAAGCGTTTCCTAAGGGGGGGGAAGCGCCGGAGGTAGAGGTAAGAGAGTTAGTAACCTCGCCCTTAACGAAGCCTTACTTAATCGCCGGGACGTTAAGCCGGGGAGGGGGCGCGAGGAGGCATAAGGCGGGAGTACCGCTGCCTTAGTCGCGACCCCGGCTAGCACCCTTCTTAGGATAGGTCTAAGCCGTATAGGTCGGGGTTACTAAGGCGGCGTAGTAGAGATAGAGACGGTTCTTATACTATCGTTGCTTCTCGGCGTCCGTAAGACTAGCCTAAAACGCGTTAAGGTCTATTAAATCGCTAGCGGGCGTAGAGGCGGCGGGGCTAGCGGACCTAATAGGGGCGGGGGGGGAATAGTCTAAGGCTAGACGAGCCTCTTATAGGCTCGAATACGCTTATAATTCTCCTAAAGGGCGGCGTAGAGCTTAGCCTAGCTATAGAAGTCGTTAGTATTAGGGCTAAGGACTTAGAGAGCGGCGGCATCGGCGAGCTCGTTAGTAACCTTTTAATAAAGGTATCCGACGTAGGCGCTCTCGTTATAATTAAGGTCGGCCTATAGCTAGGTAAACCGCGAGAAGAAATCCGGCTAAAAGGTGCCTTTTATAGCTAAGGTATTAAATTCCGCCTTAGACTAAGCGCGGTAGTTCGCGGTACTAAAGATAGAGGCGAGCTTATAGGTAAGGGAGTCGAGGGACTAAAAGCGCTATTACTTAAAGGGGGTATCGTCGCGGATATAGCGGGGGATGCTAGCGGCGATAAAAGCGGCCCGGCCGGAAAGTCGGCCGGTCGCGTAGACGACCTAGTCCCTATCGGTAGGGAATATATAAGGGTCGGAGGCAATCTTAAGGGATATACCGTCGCGCTAAATGCGGAAGGCGTCTTAGCGCTGCTTCTAAGTGCCGATATCGCCGGAGAAGCGTTTAAGGTCGGCGAAGCGGGCATAAAGACTTACGGTAGGAAGGGTAAAGGTAGCTTAAAGGGCGGTAAGGTAGGCGAAGGCGGCGTTAGACTAATTAATCTAGTCCTAGAGTCCCTCTACGTACTGCCGGTAGCCGAAGGCCTCCTTATAGGCGGTAGTAGCGGAGGTAGCGGCCTTAAGGAAACTAGACTTAAGAAGGACGAGAGACTAAGTTTAATTAGTATGCCGGAGGAAATTCGTCTAAAGGTCGGCGAAGATAGACGAGGCGACGGAAGAACCCTAAAGAATAAAGGCTAAGTAAGGGAAGGCGGAAAGGGCGTTAGGCTAAAGGACGTCCTAAAGGGGAACGCCTGCCGGAGGGCCGGGCGAAGGGGAGAAGGAGGGGGTAGAAACGGGAGTAGCTATCGTAGCGGCGGGAAAAAGGGGTAGCGGCGGGAAAAAGGGCTAGAAAAATCTATAGGAGAGTAGAAAAAAGGCGGAAAGGGGCGTAATAAGATAAAGAACGAAGGCAGGCGTAAAGGCGAAGCTAAAGGGACTAAGGAATCGTAAAGGCTCGGCGGGAGGGCAGAAGAATAGTAGATTAAACTATTATAGAATAAGCTTAAGAAGGGGTATATAACTATTATTAATCTACGAAGGAGCGCAGCTATAGACTAAGTCTAAGGGTCTATATATACGATATAGAGGTTACGTAGGATAATATATAATATAACCTAATACCGTAATATAGACCTTATAAAGATTTTAGCTATTTAGGACTAGATAGCTCTAACTTCGCAAAAGGGTGTGCGGAGTTTCTTAGGATTTATAAACTACTATTAGATTTTTATTCGTTAATTTTCTTATATCGTCGGTCCGCTTATAGCCCTTACCGGCAAAAGGGTAGCCTTCTATTAGGGCATTATATAGGCAGAAGCGTTTTAAACGTTAAAGGACTTATTTTCGTAAGCTTTAGTACTACTATAGTAAGACTTTAATTATCCCGTAATACTTAAGGCGGACTATAGTAGATTTACGCTTAAAGGCACGCTTTCGTAAGAGGTAGACGGCTAACGCCGCCCTATAGCTTTTTACTCCTATAAGCTTACCTCCGCCGAACGGAACTACGCTATCTACGATAAAGAAATACTCGCTATAATTAGCTATTTAAAGCAATAGTAAGCGGAGCTCTATAGCTATAAGAACTTCGAGATCCTTATAGATTATCGTAACCTTAAGTATTTTATAACTCGACGTTATCTCTTTAAGCGATAGGCCCGCTAGGTAGAATATCTTTCGCGGTTCTATTTCCGGATTAAGTACCGACCCGTAAAAGAGGCTATAGTGCTAGACGCTTTATCCTAGAGACATTAAGACCGACCTTCTAACGAAGATTATAATGCCTAAGAGCTTTAAATACTCCCGGAGGACGTACTACGTATATATCTTAAAGTAACGCTTATCGGTACGGACGGCGTAGTCTTAGTTAATAGTAAGGGCAATAAAGACGAGGACGATAACGAGGAGGATAATAATTCGTCTATTAGTTCGGAAGTTAAAGGGCTAATCGAAGAAGACGTAGAGCCCGATACTTAAGAAGCGGACTTCGCAGCGGCTACGACTTAGGACGACCTCGACGTATAGGACGCGGAGCTAACTACTAATATAGGCCTTAACCGACGGACTTTTTAAGACGAGGAGCTTTAGCGTATATAGGACCGCTTAGCAGCTTAGGACGTTACCTATAGTAGCGTACGCTACGCCGTAGAGGCCGGAGTACGACGATTCGACCTTAAGCTTAACCTTAAGGTATAGGTAGCCGACTGCTATATAGACTTACGTAGGCACTTACGGTTCCGTAGACGACTTTAGGTTCTTAGTTCCTCTATAACTATAAAGGCCGTAGGAAGAGACGCTCCCTTAGAGCTAGAAGAAGGGAACGCGCTCTAAGGACGGCTTATTTAAATAGTATATAACGCTAGCATCGTTAGCTACCTTAGCCGCGAAGGAATATTTACCGCTGTATCCCGCGACTTCTATTAGCCGCTCCTTTAGCTATACGTTAAACGATTCCTCCGCAACTATAATATCTATAGACGTATAAAGATTTAGCTTACGCTTAAGAAAGGGCTGCTTAAATCGCTTCTTATGCCGGACCGGTTCTATACGTATATTTAGATAGACTTTATTATAGACCTCCCTTTTATAAAGAGCGGTAACCGTAATCTTTAGGTAATTAAAGACCGTCTAAATAAGGAAGTTATATTAAAACCTATGCCCTCTATAGAAGCGGAGATCTATACGGAGCGCTTTCTTATATACTACGTGCGATACTATTAATAGCTAACGTTAATTATAAGCGATAAGGGCTTAAATTAGATAAGCCGCTTTTAGTAGCACCTATATCGGCTGCTATAGATTATATAGCTACTAAGCATAGTATAAAATACGAGTATACCGTAGGGCATAACTATAAGCAAAGCTTTGCTATAGCCGGGGGACCTTTAATTTTTAGCTATAGCTAGGGCACCTTTTCTTTAGCTATAAGCGGGATTTAAACCCTAAGCCTTAACAAAAGCGGGGCTTATTATACGTATTTGTTTACTCCGCGCGCGGGCCCTTACGCGTGATTAAACATAAGGCTAAGACAAGGCCACCGTTATTATTACGAGTTATATACTCTACGTATTTTCGGCTACCGAAACAGAAAGTTATTTAACGCCGTAACGAAGGAAGGAATAATACTAAAAAGGTTAATAAGTAAAAGCTTAAGCTTAAACAGATACTAATTTCTACGGGCTAGATTAATTAACCTAGACACCCGGCTTACTATTATAGTAGACGCTTAAGCGAAAGAAACCCTCGAGCTTTTTCTCTCTAGCTAGCTATATAAATACAGACTTAGACTAAAGACCGAATAGGTGGCAAGCACTATGCTTTAACCTTTCGAAATATAGGACCTTAAGGCAGAGGCTATTACCTATCTACTTCCGGTTCTTAGAGGGTTAGCGCCCTACCGATATACTATTAGTACGATCCTATATTCTCGGGTTATTGCAATTGTAATTATAATACCCCTTTATAACCCTATTATAGGCAGTCGCGGCGCGTAACGAAGCAATATAATAGCAGGCGCGTAACGAAGTAGCATAATAGTAGGCGCGCAATAAAGCAGTATAATAGCAGGCGCGTAACGAAGCAGCATAATAGCAGGCGCGTAATAAAGCAACGTAGTATAATAATAGCAAGCGCGTAACGAAGTAACGCAGTATAACAATAGTAGGCATAGCAGGCACGGAATAGCAGGCATAGCACGGCACGGAAAGCAGGCATAGTAGGCATAGCACGGCACGGAAAGTAGGCATAGTAGGCACGGCACGGCACGGTAGGCACGGAACGAAGCTACGTAGTAGTAAGCGCGCAATAAAGCAATATAACTAATAATAGATATAGTGCGTATAGTTAATTCACTTACTATAGCTATTCTTTAATAAACCTTCTTCCTTATTACCTAATAACCTAACTAGCACGGCGAATAACCTTAGCCTCCCGCGCTAGAATAGATACGTTACTACCTTAAATAATATCATTAAGATTAAAGCAGGCATTAAATATAATGCTATATAGCGTCTTAGCCCGTAAGATAGCTACGTATGTTAGGCTAGACTAAAAATCGCGATAGGATATATCCGCTATAACCTACTTAAGCGTAGCACCTTATGCCTTATAAATAGTAATAGCATACGTAATTGTTAAGGGGAACTAAGTGCGATAGTAAGAAGCGCCGCCCTTAAAGAAGTCTCGCGTTATCTAAAAGATAGGTATAATAGTCGCTAGCTTTAGGTCGTCGAAGTAAGGCGGACCTATATAGCGATTAAAGCGGACTAAAATAATAAAGGGTAAGTGCGCTCGAGGGTCGTCTATATTAGCATTTTAGGCGAAGTCGTAGATAGTCCTTAGGGCATTATTAACGAGGCCTAGAGGGGTTTAGATATTCGCTATTAATCTTACCCTAGCACTAACATAGATAGGCAGATAGTTATATAGGTTGCCGGCAGTAATAGAGTCGGCTTATAACGCGTTAGGTCCGACATTAGTCGCTTAAACCTAGATATATAGCGAGCTAAGGCGTTCTATATAGTCTATATTAAAGTCGCGGACCTATGCATTAGTAGAGTAGATATAGACCGCCTTATTAAAGCAAGCTACCTCCCTAAGTGGTAGGTTTACCTACACGCGGGTATAAAGCAGTTTCTAATCGTTAATAAAGGGGGCATTAACATATAGGGCCTAAAGAGCTATCCGGAAAGGAGCCTAGTCGTTACCTTACTGCCGTAAGACCTACTATAATATAATAGTCTTATTAAAGGCGTAGTAAGCGTTACGTTTATAAATCTTAGGTAGCGCTATAAGAGCCGCCGTAGTAAAGAGCGGCTTTTCTATTATAGGCGGGAGCTAATGAAAGTCACTAAGCATAAGAACGCTACGGCTACCGAAGAACTCGTCTTAGTGCTCCGGGAAGATCTAGCGGAGGCGGGAATCGATATAAGAAAAGGTTCGTAGGCTAATTATTAACTTCTCGTCGATAATAAGGTAACGTAGGAGGCGTAGCTAGGACTTAAGGTTACTAAGCTCTATAGTGCGTAATAGAGGCACTTCTTCGAGAGTCTTAAAAATAGGTAGGTATAGTAGGGAGTATAAAGTCACGCCGTTAATTACGTTAGTAGTAATACCCGTAGGCGCCGCTTATATAAAGTAGCCCGGGGAGAGCTGCTTTAACCGGGCATAGAGGGCGTAAATCATAAAGGACTTGCCTATACCGTATTATCTATCTACTTATATAAGAAGAAGCGCCGGATCTTACTTATTAAGGTCGAGGGCTTATTCTAAGTGCTAAGTAAAAATGTCGAAAACTATGCGTTACTCTACGTTAAGATAAGCAAAGATAGTATTAGATATATTATTATCTTACTTATTAGTTAAGGCATACTATAACTTTACTAGCTTCTAATAGTCGTTCCATTCTGCCTTTAAGTCGGGATATTTGCTAATATAAGGCTACTAATTATGCTAAAGATAAAAGTCGCGATTTCTAAGTAACTTTATATCTTCCGTATTAAGGCTATAATATAGTAGTAGAGCAGTAAGTTCTTCCTACTCCCCGGCCGTAATATCTTTATCGTTCTAAGAGTTATCCTTAAATTTGTCTTAAATAAGGGAGGGAAGGTTACCGTAGTAATCATCGGGATAAGCGTTACTATAGATAGATAGGCAATAGTTATATACCTTAGAGAAGGTCTTAAACGTAATGCCCTTAACCCCCTTAACCTCTTAGGCATATCGATAAGGATAATAAAGAGTTAACTTAACCCGGCAA
Organism: Ophiocordyceps sinensis; assembly: GCA_012934285.1. NCBI lineage: Eukaryota > Fungi > Ascomycota > Sordariomycetes > Hypocreales > Ophiocordycipitaceae > Ophiocordyceps > Ophiocordyceps sinensis. The sequence continues at coordinate 3,105,114 of JAAVMX010000006.1, read as the reverse complement.
AAGTCCTAGTATTAGTCGTGCCCCCGTTAAGGCTTATAGCGAGGAAAGTAGTTTAAGATACGATCGGCCGCCTAAGGAAAGGGTCGCTAAGGAGTACGCGTAAAGTCGAACTTAGCTAATAGTTCGAAGAAGGTTAAATTAGCTTATTCGTTGTCTTAGGTAAGGTATTTCTAATAGACGTTGCGAGATATACGAACCTAATCTATACCTTCTATCGCATTAATAATATCCGCCTACTACTAAAGCTCGGGGGGGCGGTAATTAATAGACTAAAAAGCCCTTATGCCCTATTAAAGTAGTAAGTTTAGCAATAGGTGACTAACTTCTATTATAGACTAGTTACGCTCTATAGTAAGCTTATTTATAAACTTAGAAATAAAGCTTATAAGGCCCTATTGTATATTAGTCTTAGGTAAGATAGCCCGGCCAATATTACGGTAGCTTTCTAACTACGTCTCTCCCTTTAAGCAGTACTTCCTAATATAGTTAATAACGGCATATATAGAGGTATAAGGGGATATATCGTAATTCGCTAGCTAGCTAATAGCTAAGGTAGGATTATAGTTATTAAAAAAGAGGATCGTTTTAGACGCTATCGAACATAAAGTATTATAGATTAAGATCTTTAGCGATGTAGGCGTTTGCGTAGTACGCACGTAGGAAATAGAAATAGTAGCTCTTCGAATTAGATCGAGATCTATCTAAGAGACGGCGAAAGCGTAGGCAATACACCTCGTTATAGCGGTAACGTTATACTCGATTAATAACCTTAGAGAGGGATTAGAAGTTAAACCTAGGGCGAACTACTACTAGCGGGTTCGCCTCCCCTTACTATATTACTTATTATAGCTTTAGGTTAAAGGCAGAGACGTATTTGCCCTAAAAGTAGGTAAAATCCTCTTAAGTAGAATCGGTAGATATATTAAGCGGCGGGCTTCCGTTAACCTAGTAGAGACTATATATATAAGTGCTCTTATAGGCCTACTACTTATACCGAAACTAATAGTCTATAATATTAAATTTAGGCGTTAAGATAAGCTTAAGGAAAGAGGTAAATCGGCTATAGAAGTAGTAGGCGGTAATATATAGATTCTAGCATAAGTTCCTAAACGCGATTCTAGCCTTGCCTTAGGCGTCGGCCTTATACTACTCGCAATATAACGGCATATGCCTTTATAGGCTATCCTAATATAAATCGGCGGCCGAGAACGTTAAGAATACTCTTAAGCAGCTTAGGCTATAAACTATAGCCTTAAGTTAATATCTTTAGCTACTTTAATAAGCCCGCGTGCCTTTTAAGCTCTTAGAGAAGCGAACAATAGAATTAAGCAGAGCTTAAGAATCGGGGGTATCCTCGCTAAAAGCGGCGCGTAGCTCCTTAATTTCCATTAGGCGATAGGACCGTAACCTCTTAATGTAAAACGAGCTTTAATAATTAACTTACTAACGTATAAGCGTATTAAAGCTAATATAACGAAAGCGTAGGTGCTTAGCAAAAGGGCTGTCGTAGTACTTTAAGGCGTATTCGATATATTCGCTATACCGAATTATTCTTTAACGAAGGGCTATATAGTCTCCCTACCCGGTAGGGTAGAGGGTTAGAAAGGCGAGAGATAGGAGAGGCTATAAGCGATTAAACTCATTAAGAAGGGTAGACTATATATCTAGCATCTAGAGATACGGCTATTGCTTGCGTAAATAGACCTATTCCGGTATAACCTAACCCTTAAGCTAAGCCCGTAAACGCTTAAGGTCCGGCTAGGCTACGATAAAGTTTAGAATAGCCGCGGCATCGTAATCATTAATATCGGCAGCCTCGGCGATTTAAGCAGCATTAAGGTTAAGATACATAGCGTCGAAGCTAGTATTTAAACTAGCGTCGCCTACCTCGCTAAGTAGCTAGTTACTAACGTTACCGTTAATAGGTAGTTAGCTAATACGGTCCTCGTCGATAATAATATTACGATAGCTAGGGTGATTAAGCTAAAGATATATAAGCTAGGCATAGATATTAGCTTATTAAACCCGGAATTAACGTCGGAACTATCGAATAAGATAAGGCTAGTCTATTAATTCCCGTAGTCGTAGGATAATAATATCTAAGTCGCGTAGTAGAAGCGGAAGCTATATATATATATAGCCGATATCTCGTAGGAAGTTAATAATATAGCCGCGATATTTATATTATTAACTATAATACTAAAAGACCTCGATATATATATAGACCCGGGCAATAAGCATCTCTTCGACTTATAAGAGCTTTAGAAGATGCTTTAAAACACTGCTAAAGTCTAGGTTATTCTCTTCTAAGAAGAAGTAAGGCTAACTATCCTGCTTCTTACTATCTAAACGACGATAGCGTTAGCAGATAGAAGCTATAAGCTATATACTAAACTAGGATTCCTTATAGCGGTTATAGTACTTTAGGATATCGGCTTTAAGATAGTTATTCTACTAACTAATAAGATCTTAGTTAGAAGGAGATATAGTAGGTATATCGAGATCGCCTATAAAGTCTAGCTAATAAAGAGGCGACGGGGGAGGTTATTATATCGAGGCCGAAGGAGGCGAGGACGGGGGAGGTTATTGTATTAAGGCCGTAAGCGAGGAAGGCGGAGCTTATAGCTAAGAGGAAGGCTTAGCTAAAGAGAGTAGCTGCGATATACTTAGTGTTAGAGAAGGCTCTTTACCTACGCGGCGTAGGACTCTATATTAAAGGCGAATATTGACCTAACGGGCGTATGCTTAAGCCTAGCCCGGGCTATCCTACGAGCGAACACTACGTCGGAAGAGGCTGCGAATGCCGAAGCGTTAAGCCTATTTAGAATTAGTAGAAATAGATAGAAAAGGGAAGTTAGAGAGTATATAGAAGTAGATTAACCTAAGCGATATATAAGGCACTTTATAGTCCGCTTCGTTTAGTCTTTAAAGTTAATAAATTAATTATTAGGCTTTAATATATTATACGTATTGCAATAGCGCGGGCTCTAGATTCCGCGGCTTTATGTTCCGCCTATTAGGAGAACGGGTGACTAGACGGGTGACTAGACTAGTGACTAAGTGCGAGGGTGTAGGGAAGGCAGGCGAGGCAAGCTAGGAGAGCGCCGGTTCTAAATCTTAAGGGACTATCCGTTGCTAGACGTTCGCTTATAGGAAGCCGAGATACTACGAGTCGCTATGCCGAGCCGTTAAGCCTATTTATAATTAGTAGTAGAAAAGGGGGAAAAGGGGTGTTAAGGAGTATATAGAAATATATTGTCCTTAGCGATATATAAGGCACTTTATAGTCTATTTCGTCTAGTCTTTAAGGCTAATAAATTAATTAGAAGGCTTCGATAAGTTATAACGGTTGTAACGACGAGTAGGTAAAGTATATAGGTCGTTGTCGCGACTAGGACCTAGTTGTAAAGGCGAAGGCGGAGGCGGAGGCGGGGGAGCAGCTGCTATAAAAGCTATTAGCAGGTGATAAGATAGGGAGGCGACGATGCAAGCCGTAATAAGGGATAAAGAGGCGACGATATAAGCCGTAATAAGGGATAAGGAGGCGAGCCGTAACAAGGGCGCGTTTTTTTTATTATAATACGAGCTGCTTATTAGGAAATATAGGTAATCCCCGGGAGGAGACTATCTAATAGCCGTATAGGATATTATTAGTCAATAAGTAACGTTTTAACTCTATTAGATAGATAGCTAATAGCCGCACTAGATTTTTTAGCCGGTTTAACCCCGGCCCTACTATAGCTAATAAGCGCACTAGATTTTTAGACTCTATCTAATTATAGCGTGTTATTTCGCGATAGCTAATAGCCGTACTTCGTTTTCTAATAGGGGACCCTTATAATAAAAAAGCTTACTATATATATTAAGTAAGCAAAGCGGCTTACCGCAACTTACACACATTCTATGTTCTTCGTAGCGTAAAGCAAGCTTTGCTTAATTATCCGTAAACCGATAGGGGGCTAGAACGGCTTAACTAGGAAGTTAAAGCTTACCTCTAGGGCGTTATCGACTATAACTAAAGGGACTAGGATAAGTTGCTCCTTATAGCGTAAATAGCGCTTTACGGGAGAAATCACTCTTTAATTAGTATATCCCCTTTCTTCGCACTATATAGGTACGAACTAATATCCTTATTTCCTATCGCCGTAGATATAGTAGCGGAAAGGCCGTCTAGTAATAGCCTAAAAGGGCGCGTAGCCTCCTTTATATAGCGACTTAAGTAGGTCTTAGACTTTTATTAGTCGTTAATAGCCTTAGTAGCGTAAGACTAAGAGCGGTATGCTAATAAACGACGGGAACCTATAGAGCGATTTATAGTAGGCGATAAAGTATAGGTAGACCTATAGAACTATATATCCTTAAGGCCGAAGAAGAAGCTTAACTAATTATATATAAAATTTACGGTTAAGAGAGTGCTAAGCCCGTAAGCCGTTAAGCTAAAGGGATTGCCTAATAGGATTTACCTTAATTTTAATATAGACTTTCTTCGTTGCGTAGTAGTAGATCTAATAGCCGGCTAAGTAATAGCGAACCTATAGCCTCCTATAATCTTAGTAAAAGGAGAAAAAGAGTTCTTAGTAAAGGAAATTCTTACTATACGATAGAAGAAGGTCGGCTATAGTAGTAGGCGTAAGGCCTTCGTAAGGTAGCAAAGGTACTAAGACCCGACGTAGCACTTAGCAGCGGACTTCGTAGATATAGAAGCGCTCGATCGCTTCGAAGAGCGCTTTAGGGCTATCGGAGAAAACAATAGACCGCTTAACGCTATATTGCCGGCAAAGATACGACGGAAGAAGGTATAGTTTACGCTTCCTAAAGCGAGCTACGTAGCTTAAAGCGCGGCTAGGCCTTACGTAATACGTCGTTAATTTTTGCTTAGGTAAGGTAAAGGTCTTATATAAAGGTCTTCGACTATTAGTAAGATTAAGTCTATGACTTTATCTATATTCTTATATATAAGCGGGGAAGAGGCACGTACGGGCGGGGAAAAGGGCTTGTGCGAATAAGGGTAAGGGGCTCGTGCGGATAAGGGTAAGGGGCACGTACGGACAAAGGGGTATATACGTAAAGCTATATATCCGTATGCATAGGTGCGCTTACACTTAGTTCTTTATAGATAATATCTATACCTATATAGAAGGCACCTATGTGATTACTCTACCTACCCTATTATAGAGCGGTCTTTATAGTCTAGTTACGCCGCTCGGTAAGCCCGTTAGCCTATAGGTAATAGGCGGTAGTTATTATAATTTTAGTGCCGAATGCGCTTTAAAGGCCTTTCTAAAAGTCGGATATAAATTTACGATCCCGGTCGCTAATAATAGTTCTTAGCATGCCTTAATCGGAAAAAAGCAACTAACAGGCTCGGCTTTAAGCCTAGTCCTTTATGCCGTATTTAGCGTTGCCTAGGATTCTAATAGAAGAAGGCGGAAGCGTCGATAGTAGTAATAAAACGGGCGCTTAAAAGCTTAGCTATAATAGAGCTTTATAAAGGCAGAGGGTAAGAGTCCGGAATAGTAATACTATTAACGGCACGTAGGTTAATAACGACTCGGCCTTTAGTCTCGCCTCGGGCTATACGCTAGACTATAAAGGTAAGCGCTACGAAAGGCATAGGCTCGTCGGCCTATTCTAAACGACCTTGCTTATAAAGTAGGTTAAATATATCGTTGATAACCTTCCTATCCTAAAGCCTTTATAGGTAAGGCTTTTAAGCGACCCGTTTTTCGTGCTAATTGTCGATTAAAGGAATTATTAATTCCTTTCTAAGTTCTACGACGGCGGTGCTTATATCTCTCTAAAGCTAGGAGTATTTCCTAAGAAGCTTTTCGACTCGCTATATAAAAGAAGGACTATAGTCGAAGATATAGATACCTTCTTTAGTATATTTTTCCTTAAGCTCTAGCGGGCGTTAAATATACGTCTAGTACGGAATACGGCTAGAAAAGTAATTCTCGATTCTATCCGCGGTGTCTATCTCGATAGCTATAGCAGCTACGGCAGCTGCCGTTATATTAGAGGCAGCTGCTATAAGGTTCTAGCAAACCTTAGACTACTTACTAGGTTCTATAGAACAGTGTTAATATTACCGTCTTCCCTATTTGCTTTCCACCGGGAAATCCCCGGTTCTTCCCTAGATTCTACTATAGAATTCCACGGGCTTCTACGGTTATTTACCCCGTACTTCTATAGGCGTATTTACCTACCTTTCTACGGTCATATTTCACCGTAATTTTACGGTGATTTTACGGTTATTTACATAGTCTTTACCCGTAAAATCTCTTCCCTTTTACAGTCTTCTACTATAGAATTCTAATTCCCTTCTATAGGAATCTCTTCTTACTTCTATAGTCTTCTACCGTAGAGTTCTATTTCCCTTCTATAGTCTTCTACTATAGAATTCTAATTCCATTCTACGGTCTTCTACCGTAGAATTCTAACTCTCTTCTACGGCTTCTACCGTAGAATTTACTAGTCTTCTACTAGGCTGTATTTTTATTTGCTAACTATATAACTTATTTATCGTACAGCACGATCTATATGTTTTTCCTACCGATCCTTCCGTCCGATTATTTACGTTACCTATTTTTCCTTAGGTCTATACGGCTGATTTCGTCCGAGGACTTTTCCTATATATAGAGACTAGTTAGCCTCCCTACTAGACAAGATAAGAGCTATTATTCTTAGTGATTTATATTATTTACAGCTTCTAATCCTTCCTTACAGGCTGTTTTAGCCTTAGAACCTCTCTTCTACTTAATTACTATTACACTAATGTCGAGGACCCGACTGCCTAGCGTTCGATAAAGAGGCTATAACGTAAGCGTAGATAGAGTTAGATAGCGAGGGCGTTAGAGAAGTGCCTAGAGCTAGAGCTTCTACGGGCTAAGGCAAGGCGGGAGGCTATAGGCACTTAAGGACTTCCTAAGTTAGCGGAAAGGTGCTCGCAACGTTAACCGATAGATTAGTAGAAGTAATAGTAGCGACGGCGGTTCTTACGGAGGGGGATAGCATAGCAGCGGCTCTAAGAGTAGGCGAGATAATCGTAGCTAGTATTAGAGCCTTTATATAATAGGGTAGGCAGAGTAATTACATAGGTGCCCTCTATATAGGTGTAGAAATCATCTATAAATAACTAAGTATAAGCGCACCTATATATACGGATATATAGCTCTACGCACATACTCTTTTATCCGCACGTGCCCTTTACCCCTATCCGTATAAGCCTTTTACCCTTATTCGCATAAGCCCTTTTCCCCGCCCGTACGTGCCTCTTCCCCGCTTATATATAAGAATACGGATTAGGTCGTAGACCTAATCTTACTAATAGTTAAAGACCCTTATATAAGACCCTTACCCTATCTAAGCGAAAAATAACGACGTATTACGTAAGGCCCGGCCGCGCCTTAGGCTATGTAGCTCGCTTCGGGGAGCGTAAAACGCACCTTCTTCCGTCGTATCTTTACCGGCAATGTAGCGTCGGGCGGTCCGTCGTTTTCTCTAATAGCCCTAAAGCGCTCTTCGAAGCGATTAAGCGCTTCCGTATCTACGAAGTCCGCTACTAAGTGCTACGTTAGGTCTTAATACCCTTACTACCTTACGAGGACCTCGCACCTACTACCGCGGCCGATTTTCTTCTACTATACGGTAAGAATTTCCTTTATTAAGAACTCTTTTTCTCCCTTTATTAACATTACGGGAGGCTATAGGTCCGCTATTACTTAGCCGGGCATTAGATCTACTATTACGCGACGAAGAAGGTCTACGTTAAAATTAAGGTAAATCCCGTTAGGCAGTCCTTTTAGCTTAACGGCTTACGGGCTTAGCACTCTCTTAACCGTATACTTTACGTATAATTAGTCGAGCTTCTTTTTCGGCCTTAAGGATACGTAGTTCCGTAGGTCTACTTAGACTTTATTACCTACCGTAAATCGCTCTACGGGTTCTCGCCGTTTATTAGTATACCGCTCTTAGTCCTACGCTACTAAGGCTATTAAAGACTAGTAGAAGTCCGAGACCTACTTAAGTCGCTATATAAAGGAGGCTACGCGCCCCTCCGGGCTATTGCTAGACGGCTTTTCCGCTGCTATATCTATAGCGATAGGAAATAAGGATACCGGTTTATACCCGTATAGTATAAAGAAAGGTAATATACTAATTAAAGAGTAATTTCTTCCGTTAAGCGCTATTTACGCTATAGGGAGCTACTTATCCTAGTCCCTTTAGTTATAGTCGATAACGCCCCGGAGGTAAGCCTAAGCTTCCTAGTTAAGCCGTTCTAGCCCTTTATCGGTTTACGGACAATATACTATGCTTAGTAGCTATATAATCTATAGCAGCCGATATAGGTGCTACTTAAAGCGGCTTATCTAATTTAAGCCCCTATCGCTTATAATTAACGTTAGCTATTAATACTATCGCACGTAGTATATAAGAAAGCGCTCCGCGTAGATCTCCGCTTCTATAGAGGGCATAGGTTCTAATATAACTTCCTTACTTAGACGGTCCTTAATTACCTAAAGATTGCGGTTGCCGCTCTCTATAAAGGGGAGGTCTATAATAAAGTCTATCTAAACATATATATAGAACCGGTCCGGCATAGGGAGCGATTTAAGCAGCCCTTTCTTAAGCGCACGCTAAATCTTCGTACGCCTATAGATATTATAGTTACGGAGGAATCGTCTAACGTATAGCTAGAGGAGCGGCTAATAGAAGTCACGGGATATAGCGGCAACTATTCCTTCGCGGCTAAGGTAGCCGACGACGCTAGCGTCGTATACTATTTAAATAAGCCGTCCTTAGAGCGCGTTCCCTTCCTCTAGCTCTAGGGGAGCGTCTCTTACTATAGCCTCTATAGTTATAGAGGAACTAAGAACCTAAAGCCGTCCGCGGAACTATAGGTGCCTACGTAAGTCTATATAGCAGTCGGCTACCTATACCTTAAGGTTAAGCTTAGGGTTAAATCGTCGTGCTCCTACCTCTACGGCACGGCGTACGCTCTTATAGGTAACGTCTTAAGCTGCTAAGCGGTCCTACGTGCGCTAAAGCTCTTCGTCTTAAAAAGTCCGTCGGTTAAGGCCTATATTAGTAGTTAGCTCCGCGTCCTACGCGTCGAGGTCGTCCTAAGTCGTAGCCGCTACGAAGTCCGCTTCTTAAGCGTCGGGCTCTACGTCTTCTTCGATTATCCCCTTACTTTCCGAACTAATTAACGAATTATTATCCTTTACGCTATTATCCTCGTCTTAATCGCCCTTACTATTAACTAAGACTATACCGTCCGCACCGATAAGCATTGCTTTAAGATATATACGTAGCGCTTTCTCCGGGAGTATTTAAAGCTCTTAGGCATTATAATCTTCGTTAGAAGGCCGATCTTAATCTCTCTAAGATAAAGCGTCCGGCACTATAGCCTCTTTTCTAGGTCGGTACTTAATCCGGAAATAGAACCGCGAAAAGTATTCCGCCTAGCGGGCCTATCGCTTAGAGAGATAACGTTAAGTTATAAAATACTTAAGGTTACGATAGTCTATAAGGATCTCGAAGTTCTTATAGCTATAGAGCTCCGCTTACTATTGCTTTAAATAGCTAATTATAGCGAGTATTTCTTTATCGTAGATAGCGTAGTTCCGTTCGGTAGGGGTAAGCTTACGGGAGTAAAAAGCTATAGGGCGGCGTTAGCCGTCTACCTCTTGCGAAAGCGTGCCTTTAAGCGCGAATCTACTATAGTCCGCCTTACGTATTACGGGATAATAAAAGTCCTACTATAGCAGCACTAGGGCTTACGAAAATAAGTCCTTTAACGTCTAAAACGCCTCTACCTATACGGCGTCTTAATAGAAGGCTACCCTTTTGCTAGTAAGGGCTATAAGCGGACCGACAATATAAGAAAATTAATAAATAAAAATCCGGTAGTAGTTCGTAAATCCTAAGAAACTCCGTATACCCTTTTGCGAAGTTAGGGCTATTTAGTCTCGAATAGCCTAAATCTTTACGGGGTCCGCCTATATACTAACGCCCGCGATAATAATAAATCTAAGGTATTTAACCTAGCGGACGCCGAATTTATATTTATTAAGGTCGAGGTATAGCCTATGCTTAAAGAGCCGGTCTAGCACCTTCCACACTTTGTCTATATAATTCTCTAGGCTACCGCTTATATAGATAAAAATATTATTAATATAGGCGGAAGTAAACTTATCTAGAAATTCGCGAAGAATGCTATTAATATACCGTTAGAAGGTCCTAAGAGCCTTTATAAGCCTAAATAGTATAACTATCTATTCGAAAAGACTATAGCGAGTGCGGAATACGGTCTTCTATTCGTTACCTTCCGTAATTCGCACCTTATAGAACGCTTAATAGATATCTAACTTAGTAAACTACTTCGCTTTAGCGATATTGCGGAGTATCTCCTTAATAAGCGGAAGCGGGTAGCGGTCCGGTCGTATTATTGCGTTAAGTGCTCGGTAGTCTACGTAGAAACGTAGTCCTCCTTTAGGTTTCCGCGCGAATAGCACTAGAGCGGCGGCCTTAGAAGAGCTAGCCTAAATAAACCCTTTATCTAAAAGGCCGTATAGTGTTTTCTTTAATATAAGCAACTCGTCTTAAGACATCGCGTATAGTAGCCCGAAGGGCGGAACTATGTCTTATCCGCGGGAATCCTTACGAAGCGGTATTATATAGTTAATGCTAAGCTTATATAGGTTTAATTTATCGGCCTCGCTTTTCTAAAAGAGCGGCAGTAGGTTATAAAACTACAAAGGGATTATTTAACGCAATTCGGCTTCTATCTTAGGCTTCTTTAGTCGTAAGGCTTTTTCGATATCCGCGAGGCTAACTGCGTAAATAGCAGCCGTAGCGGCTTCCGAGCCGTATCGTCTACGGATTCGGTTAATTATACCGATAAGCACTAAAGCTATAACTTCTTTAGCCTCTCGAAGCTTTATAGCACACTCGGTATCCTTAGGCTCGTTCTTATTAATATGCCGTAGCTAACGCTGCGAATTCCTATACTAAAGCCTCCTTAGTGCGGTATAAAGTAGGACTTTATATAAAGAAGCTAAGGCTTTCTAAGGATTAGGTTAAATTCTAGCTAAGGGATAACGTATGCTATAAGCAATTGCTTATATCTATTAATCTCTATAGCTATCTATACGATATCTTTAATCTTCGCCTCTTCTATTACGCTTAAGGCTCCTCGTATACACCGAGGTCTTATATCTTTAACTAGCAAACGTAGTTCTTATGCGAATGCCTTATCGATAGCGGCGTAGCATTAGCAATACTCGTCTATAAGAGTAAAGATAAGGTTTATACGGTTAATAACAATAGGTATTAAGGTAAGAGAAGTCTTAATATAGTTAGTTAACTCTTTTTTCTTTAGTGCTAGCGAATTAGGCTTTAGGGCCCGTCTATGCTTTAGAGCTATACGTTTCCCTCCGTACCGGTAGCAGCGGGGATATTATTATCCTCCTTAACATTAGACTTAAGAGAAGGTTAGGTAGCGCGAATCGCTATAAGCCGTTCGGCTCGCTTCGTAAGGCGAGCGGGACGATATAGGCAGTCTATAGCAAAATGTCTATCCGCGCTATAGCGTACGTAAAGCTCTTCCTCTCTCCGCTTTTAAAGCTCCGCCTTTAATACCTACTTAGCTCGCTATATAGAAGAGGAGGGCGCGCTACCTAAGGCGGCGGATAGTATCCTCGCTCTTCTATAAGCGGGCTATATAGTAGATATTAGAACGTCGCCCTCGTAGTCTACTATAGTATTAGGCGCGGATCTAGGCGGCTAGAGCGTTATAGCGTTCTTAGTAATAACTCCTCCGTTCCTATTGCTAACGCCGTTTATACTAGCGTGCTTTCGCAACTTTTAGAAGCTAGGGCTTTGCTTATAGTTTAAGGCTACCTTCGTAAGGCGACCTACGTACTCCCGGAAGTTAGTAGGCATCTCGATTAGGATAAGCATCTCCTATAGTTATAGAGTAATTAAATTTCGCAGCTATATAAGCTTAGCGCTATCTCCCTAAACGCTATTTCCGGCGGCATAAGTAATAGTCTCTTTAAAGTCGGGAAGGAAGTCCTTAAACGTTTGGCCGTCTTTTTAAAAGAGGATCCGTAACCTATCTTACGCTTTCTCCTACTCCTATACGTTGCCGAACGCGTAGATAAGGTAGTTAAAGAAGGCACGGGGGTCGTAAGCGCTACTAGGCCCGCTACTCTCCTAAAACTTAGAAATCCGCCGTATTTAAGGCTCGGGTAGCGTATAAAGCAGCGAAGACTAAGCGGTATCGTAGCAACCGTTAAGGCCTTACTTCTCGTTAATAGTAAACTTACTGCGGAGGCGATATAGGAAGAAGTAAAAAGACTCTAGCTTACTATCCTATATAGGCTATAGTAGAGGCTTCCTTTTGCCGAAGGCGGCCTTAAAGGCCGTCCTTAGGTTAGCTATACTAGCCTCCTTAGCCGCGGGAGAGTTCGTCGACGTAGCCGTAAGCGTAAGTAGCGTATTCGTAGAGGTAAGCGCTATAGATCCTATTATAACACTAAGGACTTTTAGTAACCCCCTTCGTTTAACCGGATTAACGGCTATTTTCTATAGTAGCACTAGAAGGCGCTCCTCTTCCGCTATAGAAGGTACGGCATCCGCCGTCGCCTTGCTTAAACGGGCTTTTATTATTTCCTATCGAAGGCGGGCTTTTACGAAGGCCCGCTTATTTAGCGCCTTTTATCGCAGCTATAGCTGCTAGGACCCCTCGGCCTATTGCTCGAAGACGTCCTTTATATCGTTGTCTAGTAAGTCTATAATAGCAGCTAGTATTACTACGCGTGCCGCTTTTATCGTAGCAGCCTATCGTTCTAATTAATATATGCCGCTATTATAAAAGCAGGACGTTATCGTATTAGTAAGTCTATAAAAAAGAGAGATAGATAATACTATAATAGGGTAGGCAAAGTAATTACATAGGTGCCCTCTATATAGGTGTAGAAATCATCTATAAAGAACTAAGTATAAGCGCACCTATATATACGGATATATAGCTCTACGCACGTACCCCTTTGTCCGCACGTGCCCCTTACCCCTATCCGTATAAGCCCCTTACCCCTATTCGCACGAGCCCCTTTCCCCGCCCGTATATGCCTCTTCCCTACTCGTATATAAGAATACGGATTAAGTCGTAGACTTAATCTTACTAATAGTCGAAGACCCTTACACTTTATAGCTAATTTCTAAGATAGGGCGGTAAAATAGCTAGACTTCTAATACTCTTATATCTAGCTAAGCTTCTACTTACGCTTAATAACAAGGTTAGCGTTCGTGCTATTAGTAATAAGAATAGTAGGAAGGGATTTAGCATCGACGATGCTAAAAATAGCGTTAGCGTAAGAGGCGAAGAAAGTATAGGCGCGGTTTTTAGGAAGTTCTTTCTAAGATATAAGGACTATAAGGGTAGTGTTAGGCGGTATAATAGTCTTTAAGACGGCCTTAATACAGCGAATAACTTCGTAGGACTATTTATAGATATCGAATAGGATTTTAAACCCGTCGAGCACTCTAATATAAATAACCTCTTTATTATAATTAAGGGATCCTTAGTATAGCTTAAGGAAGGCATTGCCGAGGAGTGCGCTAGCTTTTACTTTAGAGACTTAAGGGGAATAAGTTAACTTAGCTATAGCTGCTTAAGCGGCCGGACTAGCTATAGTACTACGCGCGTAGAAAGAAAACGTAGCTTAGTCTTTATAGAAAGAACGACCGTTAACTCCGTTAATAGTAATAAGAGGCTTTTTCTTAACGGTATAATTAAGAGTCTAAAGGAGGTCGCGATTAATTATAGGCTTCCTATAGCTAGAGTTAGGGCAAACTTAGACTTCCTGCCTACTAGGTTAGGCAGAGACCTTAATTCTTATAGAGTATTGCTATTTATATAGTAGAGAATTGCTATTTATATAGTAAATTAGGCTTATCTCTATAATTTCGGCGCGTACCCCGCGCGCTTATATCCCGCTACTAAATTTCCGTAGAGGTATATAGCAATTAAGAGGGCTACGTAAATCGTGCCTAGCCTTAATTTAATTTAATTTAATCCGGCTGCGTAACCTACTGCGCGTGCCCTCTACTACGTGCCCTCTACTACGTGCCCTCTACTATATATACGGCTCCTTAATGTATGCTTTATGCCCGGCTCCCGGCTGCGCGCCCTCTACTACGTGCCTTACTGCGTGCCCTACTACGTGCCCTCTACTACGTGCCCTCTACTATATGTACGGCTCCTTAATGTTTGCTTTATGCCTAGCTCCCGGCTGCGTGCCCTACTACGTGCCCTCTACTATATATACGGCTCCGTAATGTTTGCTTTATGCCCGGCTCCCGGCGGCGCGCCTTACTACGTGCCCTCTACTATATATACGGCTCCTTAATATATGCTTTATGCCCGGCTCCTTATTACATGCCCTTTACTACGTGCTTTACTACGTGCTCTACTACGTGCCCTACTATATACCTTCTACTATATATACGGCTCCTTAATATATACTTCGCGCCCTACTACGTGCCCTCTACTATATGTGCGGCTCCTTAATGTATGCTTTATGCCCGGCTCCCTACTGCGTGCCCTTTACTACGTGCTCTACTACGTGCTTTACTACGTATTGCGGTAGATTATAGTATAGTGTTATTCTTCGTACGATTTACGCGGCTCTCTTAGTTACTATATACCTACACTCGATTTTAGTAGCGGGATATAAGCGCGCGGGGTGCGTGCCGAAAAAGTAGATTTACTATATAAATAGCAATTTATTACTATATAAATAGCAATTTATTACTATATAAATAGCAATTTATTACTATATAAATAGCAATTTATTACTATATAAATAGCAATTTATTACTATATAAATAGCAATACTCTTCTTATATAAGAGTATAAATACGGCGGGGAATCTTAATCCTATTAGGGCTACTCGGCTTTAGCTTTTAGGATTAAATTTAGTTAAGGTACTATAGTAAACGCTATATAAAAAATAGGCTCCTTTATAATAAGTATAAGAAGAATAGGCTTTAAGGCGGCGGGGGCATTAGGCTTAATAATAATATAATCGGTAACGTTCCTTACGGTAATAGTAGGAGGGGACTTCTTATATATAAGACAGAGGTAAGAGAAAAAAAGGTTATAAGAAAGAAAAGAGGCCTTATAAACCTTATAGGTTAAAGGCTTAAGCACGCGTTCTTTACTATAGAGCTATTGCTTAGATATATAGTAGTTAGCGTATATATACTCCTTAAGCATAGAGGCAAAGGCGAAGGTACGGTCGTAGGTGTTATACTTAAACTTACCGGCCTTCTTAATAAGGTAGCGAGAGTTTATAAAGCCTATAAAGTTAGCTTCTAAGGAGGCGTAAGAGGATATATTGTCTTAAGAGTCGTCGTTTAAGTATAGCTCGTTATTAGCTTCGTCGCCGCTAGGAGTAGTCTTTTTATCGGTTTAATACTTCGACTTAAAGCGTACTTTCTTCTTATTATCGTTACCGTTATATTTACCTCGGCGGTATTCCGATCGTCGGTCGTCTTATTAGTTATCCCGGCGAGGGTAACGCTTATCGCAGCGTAGCGGGCGTAAGCTTAACTAGTTACGGTTATTACTAGAGCTTCGACCTTTAAGGCTACGATTGCGATTATAGCCTCGGTCCTAATCCTAGCGGTTAGTCTAACGGTAGTTATTGCCTTAGTTACCTTAATAATAGTTATCGCGACGATTATCGCGACGGCTATAATTATAGTTACCCTAACGGTAACTATTATTATAGCGACGGTTATCCTAGCGATAGTTATTATCCCGACGAGAAAAGCTGCCGTAGTAAGAACGGTCTCGGTCTCCGGAGATATATAGCTTAAGGGAGGCTATAATAAGAGGCTTCTATTCCTTAATAATGCGAATCTATTTATTAATCGGATAGATAGCCTTAATAATCTAGGCATCCTTGCCTATCTTAAGCTAGCGGGCGAGCGAAACCTTTCTTTAGATCTACTACGCGAGAGTAATAGAGCTAGAGGACTATATAGATATCGTATACCTTTCCCTATAAAGTTCCTTTAAGATATCGGCGTTAGGACGCTTAAAACGCCTAGTTAAGAACTTATAGAAGGTTTTAAGATAGGAGGAACTAAGGATATCGCGTTATTCCGCTATAAGCTTACTTATATACTATATAAGAGCTCCTCCTACTAAAAAGGAGAGATAATATAGGCAAAGGGCGAACGGATCCTCGCCCTAATAGATCCTTAGACGCTCCGCGAAGAGGTAGACGTCCGTATAGATATTCTTTCTATCGCTAAGAGCGATAATGCCTAGGTTCTTCGGATTATACTTATCTAGGTTAAAAGTACTAATATTATCCCGTTTAAGGCGTTTAGTAACGCCTTATTATTCTAGGCCGAGGAGGAGGTATAGGATGCCTTATAATGCCTACATAGATTCGGATAGTTAGACTTTAGTAGACGGCGGATAAAACTATTATCGGATTTAAAAGAATTATTATTATTATCGTCTAAATCCTTCTATCGATAAGAATAAAAGGCATATAAATACTTAGATAACTTAGACTAAAGTAAATAATATAGAGCCTAGGGTTACTCCTTAAGACGATACTACTGCCTAATAGAGTGCTGCTTAGATAAGCGAAGGATTCCTTACGGACGAGGAGGAGACTATTCCTCCGATTATTAACCGTTAAAAGGGTCTCCGTCGATAATTTACGGGTTAAAAGGCACTGCTTAAATTAGCCGATATACTAGAGTTATCGTAGCGTAGAGAGGAGTCTCTTTATCCGGAGGATCGCCTATAAAACGAAGATACGCGCGAATTCCCTTTCGCTAAGTATCGGCGTGCTATAGATGCTTCTCCTTTATAAGCGGAAGGTCTATAATCTTAAAGATAGTCTCCGACTTAGAGACTAAAGAGCCTAAGAGAATATAGGCTTACTTTATATATATTAGGTCTATATTAGTAAAGGTCTTAATAACCCCTTCCGTAGGTAGTATCTTAATTAACTTAAAGTAGCAAACGGCTTATTTTAATAGATTATTATAGTCCCTATCCTCTATAACTAGTAAGGCAGACTGCTTGCGTAATACCTCGGTTTCTATTATAGTATTAGGTTATATTATATATTATCCTATATGACCTTTATATCGTATATATAGACCCTTAGACTTAGTCTATAGCTATGCTCTTTCGTAGATTAATAATAGTTATATACCCCCCCTTAAGCTCGTTTTATAATAGTTTAATCTACTATTCTTTTGCCCTTCCGCCGAGCCTTTACGATTCCTTAGTCCCTTTAGCTTCGCTTATACGCTTGCCTTCGTTCTTTATCTTATTACGCCCCTTTCCGCCTCTTTTCTACTCTCCTATAGATTTTCTAGCCCTTTTTTTCCGCCGCTACCCCTTTTTCCCGCCGCTACGATAGCTACCCCCGTTTCTACTCCCTCCCTCTCCCCTTCGCCCGGCCTTCCGGCAGGCGTTCCCCTTTAGGACGTCCCTTAGCCTAACGCCCTCTCCGCCTTCCCTTACTTAGCCTTTATTCTCTAGAGTTCTTCTATCGCCTCGTCTATCTTCGCCGACCTTTAGACGAATTTCCTCCGGCATACCGATTAGACTTAGTCTCTCGTCCTTCTTAAGTCTAGTTTCCTTAAGGCCGCTACCTCCGCTACTACTACCCGTAAGGAGGCTCTTAGCTACCGGCAGCACGCGGAGGGGCTTTAAGACTAGCTTAATTAGTCTAACGTCGCCTTCGCCTACCTTACCGCCCTTTAAGCTGCCTTTACCCCTCCTACCGTAAGTCCTTATGCCCGCTTCGCTAACCTTAAACGCTTCTCCGGCGATATCGGCACTTAAAAGTAGCGCTAAGACGCCTTTTACGTCTAGCGCGACGGTATATCCCTTAAAATCGCCTCCGACCTTTATATATTCCCTACCGATAGGGACTAAGTTATCTACGCGACCGGCCGACTTTCCGGCCGGGCCGCTTTTATCGCCGCTAGCGTCCCCCGCTATATCCGCGACGATACCCCCTTCGAGTAGTAGCGCTTTTAATCCCTCGACTTCTTTACCTACGAGCTCGCCTCTATCTTTAGTACCGCGAACTACCGCGCTTAGTCTAAGGCGGAATTTAATACCTTAGCTATAAAAGGCATATTTTAGCCGGATTTCTTCTCGCGGTTTACCTAGCTATAAGCCGACCTCGATTATAACGAAAGCACCTACGTTAAGCACCTCTATTAAAAGGTTACTAACGAGCTCGCCGATACCGCCGCTCTTTAAGTCCTTAGCCCTAATACCGACGACTTCTACGGCTAGGCTAAGCTTTACGCCGCCCTTTAGGAGAACTATAAGCGTGTTTAAGCTTATAAAAGGCTCGTCTAGCCTTAGACTATTCCCCCCCCCGCCCCTACTAGGTCCGCTAGCCCCGCCGCCTTTACGCCCGTCGGCGACCCGATAGACCTCAACGCGTTCCGGGCTAGTCTTATAGACGCCGAAAAGCAGCGACGGTATAAGAACCGTCTCTATCTCTACTACGCCGCCTTAGTAACCCCGACCTATACGGCTTAGACCTATCTTAAGAAGGGTGCTAGCCGGGGTCGCGGCTAAGGCGGCGGTACTCCCGCTTTATGCCTCCTCGCGCCCCCTCCTCGGCTTAACGTCTAGGCGATTAAGTAAGGCTTCGTCGAGGGCGAGGTTACTAACTCTCTTGCCCCTACCTCTAGCGCTTCCCCCTCCTTAGGAAACGCCTAGCTCTTTCGCCTTATCGCGCGATAAAGCTTTCGGTTTTTAATTTTATAGCTTTATTTAATATAAAGGAGGACCTTTATCTCCCGGCGGGAATATAGCCTCGCGCTTTACTATTATCTTTCTCCCTTATGCCTCCTTACGTCGCCGTAAGTGCTTTAATCGACTTTAGTTATTCCGGATTCGCCTTTATATATACTTAGACCGCGTACCGCCTTACCCTCCCCGTCCGCTAGCTTTAGTTCCCTCGCCGGCTTTCTCTCGCCGATAGCGGCGACTATAAGTCCGGCGCTATTACCTATTACGCTTACTTAATCGCTTAAGTCGGCGCTTATACTAAGTCTATTTACTTTTTCCTTACGAAGCTTAGCTATAAGGTTATTTTTAGCCTCTTTTAGCTACGCCGCTACGACCTTATTATTAGCTAACGCGATAACTCCCTCTCCTTCTAGTCCTTATTCTACCTTGCCTCTTGCCTTTTAGACCTTTAGCTTTATCTTATCCTTAGCCTCTCGGCCGCTCCCGCTATTCCCGTTCCCGCCTTTAAGGGAATATAATTTATAAATATAATTCGTTCCTTCCCTACCCCTTCTATCGCTAACTCTAACGACGAGGGCGAGCCTTTTGCCTTATCTATACCTCTTGCCCTTTAGGTTCCCGCCTATACCGTCTGCTTTTCTAATACCCTTAAGTTTATTCCCCTATCGCCTTGTTTTTCCCTTAGCCTCCCGACGTCCCTTAAAGATACTCCTAACGTAAGTAAACCTATTTACTTAGACTCCTCCTATTAGACCGACCTTAACTTAAGCTACGACTCCGACCCCTTAGATACCCTTTACCCCCGCCGTTACGTCCGCTCCCCCCGCCTTTAGCCTATATATTAGGCTATTAGCTCCCGCTACCCGGCTCCCCGACCTAAGCATTAAGCGTTAAGACCCCGCCTTTATATAATCCCTTTAGGCGACCTTACGTTCTCTATCTAAATGCTTAACGTAGCCGCTATAGTAGTATTCTACCGCTAGCCCTTTATTACGACTTTCTAGACTATAATTAAAGCCTTAGCCGCTAAACCCTTACCTATTAAGCCTTTACCTCCTATCGACTAAGAGATCCTTAAGGAACTCTATTAGGCCGTTCTATTTAGGTCTATTAATCCTAATGCCGCTAAAGCTTAACTTAACCTTTGCTTTTACGACTTCGTCGATAATTACTTTAATAAAATCTTCCTTAATAAGGTTTCACCCGATAATATCGCTAAGTTCTTTTTAAAATACGATAAAGTCCTTTATACTCTCGATAAGCTTTAGGCTAAGGTCCTAAAAGAGCTTTACTATATAATCTATATATAGCTTTAAAGTAAAGCCGATAAGCTCGCCCCCTACCGCACTATTAATACCTAGATTAACCTTAAGGAGGGGATATAACCCCCTTATACCTACCCCCGCCTTTTTAGTAAAGCCGAGAACTATATTATCCGCGCTTACGTTAATAAGTAGCTTAGGAAAAGCTTTATTCGCCGTTCGACCTCCGCTACCGCCGCTTTTATTATACTTACTTATAAGCCTAGCGGCGGCGTCTATTTCTACGTCGATTACTATAGCTTAAATAAGGCTATAATTAAGAACCGCTTCCCCTTACCCTTAGTTTATAATACCCTCGCCCGAATTAGGAAAGCGAAGTTCTTTACTAAGATTAACATTATTACGGCGTTTAATCGCCTTCGCATCGCTAAAGGCTATAAGTAAAAGACGGCTTTCGCTATATAGTATAGGCTTTTCGAGTATTGCGTTATACCCTTTAGTCTCTCTAACGCGCTATCTTACTTTTAGAGCTTTATTAATATAGCCTTATATAATATCCTCGATGATTTTTATTCCGCTTATTTAAACGATGTTTTAATCTTCTCTACTATACGGGAGGAGCACTAAGCCTACGTTTAGGAGGTTCTTAAGCGCTTTAACGCCGCTAGCTTTTAGCTTAACGTCGATAAATGCGATTTCTATATCACCGAGACTAAGTACCTTAGCCTAATTATCTCGGATAAAGGCATACGCATAGATCTTAAAAAGGTCCGCGCCGTCCTCGACTAGCTAGCCCCCTCCTCTATAAAAGACCTCCGGCGTTTCTTAAGGTCAGCTAATTTTTATCGGCGTTTTATCCGCGGCTTCTCTAAGCTTGCGAACCCTTTAAACGCCTTTACTAAGAACTCTACCCCTTAGATCTAGTCCCCCGCCTACGCCTACGCTTTTAGAGCCCTTAAGCACGCCTTTACCGCCGCCCTAGTCCTCGTATACTTTAACCCCTCTCGAAAGACTATAGTATAGACCGATGCTTCCGACTAAGCCGCTAAGGGCGTGCTAATATAGCTCTTTAACGACGGCCGCTACTACCCTATCGCGATCTTTTCGTCGAAATACTCCGCTTAGGAATATAACTATAAGATCTACGATAAGGAACTCCTAGCGATCGTAAAGTCCCTTAAGGAATAGCGCCTTAAGCTTAAAGGCCTACCTAAGTTTAAGATCGCTTTATATTATAAAAACCTTTAGTATTTTATAACTATAAAGCTCTTTAACTAACGGTAGGCCCGCTAGGCCGAGTTCCTAAGTCGCTTTAACTTTAAGATCGTGTTCTAGCCGGGCTCTTAAGCTACCCTCCTTAACCCCTTTAGCCGACTCCCCGGTTCCCGCCTTACCTCTTTAACCGACTACGCTAACGAAAGGATCGACTATCGTTACTAGGTTATCCTTCTACGGTCTAAGGTCGACGCCTCCTTACTCCCTAACGGGTTTTAGGAGTCTAACTCGTCTATAAATATAATTAATAAATATAATTCTAACGACTCCGACTGCCTTACCCTTTATGCCTTTAACGACTTTAAGCCGATCGACGACTTTATCGACCGGGCTTATTTCTCCTCTCTACTTATCGCCGATATTCGCGTAGCTCTCCGGTCACTTTAGCTCCGTTAGCCTAGTTCCCTTCGCGTACCTTTCCGCTTAATCCTAAAGTCCGCCCTCTTAAAGGCCTAAGGCTAGTTCTACTTTTAGGGCTAGTTATTCGTTCCCCCTAACGGCGCCCTTATCCTTTAGATCTTAATCCGCACTTATACTTCCCTACTAGCTAGCTACCTTAAGCGCACTAAGACCGCGAGCCTCTACCGCCGAATATATATTTAGCCCGGTATATATAAGTCTATTTCTAGCTTCGTTCGCAACTACTACGTCTGCCTATACGCTAAGTCCCCCCGTTCCGCCCCTTAGGGCCTTCTTTAACCCTTAAGTATCCCTTTCGCCCTTTAGACTAATATCTATATTAATTTCGTTATAGACCTTCCCGTCTACCGCTATTATAGCGTTAAGTTTTCGAGTATCTTAGTTATTATTAACTATCTTACGAAGATGCGCTACTACGTCCCGACGCCCTCGATAATAGTTAAGGACGTCGTTAATGCGTTTATTTCTCGCGTTTAGTCCCTCTATAGTACCTTTACCTCGATTATTAGTAATAAAGGCACTTAGTTTATCTCCGCCTTTTAGTAGTAGCTTAGCCGCCGCCTTAGCTACCGCCTATACCTTAGTTCCGCCTACTACCTTTAGACCGATAGCTAGACTAAGATCGTAAACGCTTAGATAAAGGTCTACCTCCGCTACTATACTACCTTCCTTTAAGACGATTAGGTAGATCTCCTTCCCTTCGCTAAGTTTACCGCTAATAACTAGGTTTCTAAGTCTACCGGCCTTTCCCCTTTCTTCGCTAACTACGGCTTCGACCTAAAGCTTAGCACTAAGCCCTCGGGACTACCCCCCCTTAGCATAACCCCTTAGTAGCGTAAGGAGTACCTCCGTAGCGACGCGTTTGCCTTACGCCTCTAACGTATATCCGACTTCCTTCGTAATGTGATTAAAGACGCTTAAGCTACTTAGGCCCGGTACGCCGATGCCCGCCGGACGCTTGCCCTAACGTATTAGCCTAGCGATATAGTCTTTCTTAGCACCCGTTAGATCTATACCCTCCGCCTAATAAAGAAGCTTAACTATAAACGGGAGGGCTTATATAAGGTCTTTAAGGCGTGTAAGACGGCTTACCTCCTCCGCCTCCTTAAGGGTAGCCGTCTTTACCCTATTTTCTACTACTCGCTCCTTACCTAGACCTAAGACCCCCCTTTGCCCGGCTCGGCCGACCTAAATAGCCGGCCTACTAACGGGGGCATCCTGCTTTCCCTAGACGGCGATAACGATAACGACGCGTACCTTAAGTAGGAATTCTCCTCTATCCTCGCGTAACGTTAGTACGCGTTTAAGAAGATTAAATATCGCATTTAGTAGCGTTATAGCCCCCTTACGTAGGAGGATTCCTTATGCCTCGACGGATATTAGGACGACCTTAAGTCCTTCTACGCCGTAAACCCGGCTAAGCCTCGCCCTATGTTCTATACTACCTTCCTCGCCTTATCCCCTCTGCCTAAATAATAATAGATATAATTACTAAATACAATTTATCTTCGCGCGTATAGGCTTTTTAACCTCGAGCTTTGTTTTCTTTCCTTCCTTTGTGTTATAGGGGCCTACCTTTAGGTCAATTAATATAGGATTCTCTTAGCTCTCGCTCTTCTGCTATTGCCCCTTTTTAAGCGTTTAAGTCGAACGCCGATTTAAGGGGGATATACTATTACGGTGTTAGGTTATATTATATATTATCCTACGTAACCTCTATATCGTATATATAGACCCTTAGACTTAGTCTATAGCTGCGCTCCTTCGTAGATTAACAACAGTCATATACCCCCCTCTAAGCTCGTTCTATAACAGTTTCTATAGATAAGCGAGGGCGATAATAGGCAGGAGGAGGAGGATCTTTATAATCACTCTTAAATTCCCTAGAGGGGGCGGCGCTATAGACACTTTCCGGCGGAGTATACGGCTAAGTATAAGTCGGTAAGCGAGGATAGAGGTCGTCGTTAAAACGAGATATAGACGCCGTAGCTTAATAGGCTTCTTCGTCCCTAGCTATAGTAATAATAGCTTAAACTAAGCGAGGGAAGAAGGTAAAGAGGTCGATAGATAGAGAAGAGAAGGGATAACGAAGGAAGAAGAGTTATATAAGAAGAGAAAAGTCTATAGTAGGAGGTATAGGGTGTTTTAATTTTAGCGTAGGAACGGGTACGCGTAGGAAATCGAAAACATAGAGAGAAACTTTTTCCTAACGGCTAATTGCGTAAGGACTTTAATAGAGAATTAGGTAGTAGACCCTAGTTCTAATAATGCCTAGAAAGGCGAGCCTCGTCGGATCGTAAGGCTTAGGTTAGTAGTTATATAGGTGTGCTAGCTAGGGTTATATAAGCTAGTTATACTATAGGTGTCGGAGCCTTTAAGCGGCTTCTAACGAACGGCGAGAGCTTTAAGAAGCTCTTAGCGAACGTATCGTAGTAGAGCGAAGCTCTAAAGATAGGAAGGGCGTTCCTAATAGTAGCTTAAAGGCAGAAGGTGCGAATTGCTACTAATTTAATACACTAGGCACTAAGAATGTGTATATAAAGAAGGATAATTCTCTTATATAAGCGTAATCCCCGGGAGCTAGGAATAGCTCCCTGCTTATCTTATCTATAGCTAATTATATTAGCTCCGGCATATAGCATGGACGATGCTTTACATATATTACTATCGGTCTTTAAGTACTATACTAAACTTAGTTTTAGCATTATTTATAACCGAGTGCTAAGCTATCGCTAAAAACTAGAGATAAACTACATGATTTTGTTAGAGATAATAGTATTAGGTGCTTTATATAAACGATAGACTATATAGATAAAAGAGTGAATACTTCTTTTATAAAAAGCCCGGTAATAAATATAAAATATCTTATCTTCATAAGCCTATTAACTACCGTAAGAATATTCTTATAAGTCTTCCCGTTTTAGGTATACTTAAGAAGTGTTATAATATAATTAATTAATACATCGACCTATAGACGGACCGGTAGAGCGAGGGGTTTTAGGAATCCGGGGGGAGATAAGCGCGGGGTCTTAGTCTAAAGATAAAAGGCATAATCTTTTACGAACGTAGCGGCGAAATAAGACATTCTCGGCTATTAGTATATTCGGTTTAATAGATTAAGGGTTTTTACCCTCCTTAGGTATCCTATTAGGCTACTGCCGTAGGATTAATAAACGACTTTAAGGCGGAGATCTAAGGTATTAAGGACGAAGAGCCGGTCGTAGAAAAAGATACGTCTATTAATTAACTAATATTCGGAAATATCGTAATGCAAAAGCTTCTAAATATGCTTTAGCTAGCGTCGAGCGTATAGGTCCTAGAGTATCGTTACTATATCCTAAGCGAGATTATCTTATTAGTATGCCTTACGGATAACCTTATTAAGTGATTTATTAGCTGCGTTTAGTCTAAAGGCGGCGACTATATTAAGGTCCTCCTTTAAGGCATAAGTATCGGCTAAGAGTTCTTTTAGGATAGTCGGGTTAACTTTCTCTTTAGGGATAATTATCTAATTACGATAGAGGAGTTAGTCGTCGTCTACGGTAGCTATTCTATCGCCGGGGAGCTTGCTAAAAGCGTCGGGGAGGATTATCTTATTGCTTAAGCGGTATATAATTATAAAGTTAAACTAAGAAAGGAACTTAGCCTAGCGTATTTATCGTTAGTTAAGTTGCTTTATAGATATAAACGTCTAAAGATTCTTATAGTCTATAATAACGTCGAATGCCTTAATAGTTCTTTAGAGTTTTAAGCGTTATTCCTTAAGCGCTTTAACAATCGCTAATAACTCTTTATTATAAATCTCGTAGTTATACTTAAAGAAAGGCAGTATGCTTTAACGAAAAAAACGCAATAGGGTAAAGATATCCGTCGTCTATAAAAGAACTCCTCCTAAGGCCTAATTCGAAGCGTTAGTTTTAATAACTATTTTCTTCGAGTAGTTTAAATAGGCTAGGACTAAGGCAGTAGTAAAAGTAAGTTTAAGGGTCTTAAACGCGGTAGCTTACTTAGGTCCTTAAGACTAACGGGAATCTTTTCGAAGTAGCGTAGTTATCGGGGAGATAATACTAAAGTATACTTTAATAAAACGGCGGTAGAAGTTTTTAAACCTAAGAAACTACTAGAGTTTTTTCACTAAGGTCGGGGTATTCTAAGCCGTGATTATATATACCTTCTCGGAGTCTATGCTTATGCTAGATATCGAAATAATTAGTCTAAGGTACTTAATCTTTATTATATAAAACTCTAACTTCCTAATATCGATCTAAAGCCCCGCGTTGCCTAAGCGTTAGATAACTATTCGCACGTAGTTTTTATATTTTGCCTTAGTCTTTAAAAAGACTAAGATATCGTTGAGATATACTATATAGAAATTTTCAAAGGTATTATAAAGCACGTAATTAATATAGTTCTAAAAGGTCGACGGTGCGTTATAAAGGCCGAAAGGGGTAACTAGCATCTCGAAAAGTCTAAAACGTATAATAAACGCCGTAAGCTATTTATAACCCTCGGCGATTCGGATATAGTTAAACGCAGTAATTACGTTTAGCTTTATATAAAACTTAGCGTCGTAGAGAGAATCTAGCGTTTTATAGATTAAGTTAAGGGATATCGATTCTTAACTATAACCTAATTTAAACCTCGGTAGTTATAATAGATACGAATACTACCGCCCGGCTTATAAGCGAGGATTAGTAATACCGCGGCTAGAGAAGAAGACTCTCGAATAAAGCCTTTATTAAGCATATTATTAATCTACTTCTTAATCTAGCGGAGTTCCGTAGGTAATATAGGCCGATTCCTATAGAACGGAGCTTATTTACTAAATACGAGTTCGATCTTATAATCTTAAGGGCGGTATAAGGGGAGCTTGTTTATATTCTTCGGAAGGAAATAAGAAAGCTTATCTTAGAACTCTTTCGGGAGTTTCTTTAGGATATCTGCCTTTATAACTTTAGGTTTTACTTAGAGGAACTTTTCTATATCGGCATTATTAACCCTCCGGAATAAATATTCGGAATTAGCTATATCCTAGAGGTTCGCTTAAAGGAAGTTATAAAAGCGTTTTAAGAAAGCGGTCTAAGCTACCTCTATTATATAGTCCCCGGCAATAACGCGTTAGAAAGAAGTTTTAGATAGTTCTAAGACCTTAATTAGGCCTACTAAGAGTTCGTTAAAGAGTCGTAGATTTTCGCCCTCCTCGACTAGCTTAGCTAGTTTAGATATACTAATTCGCATCGCTTAGATACAATATTATTTATAGAATTAAACGAAGTTAACTATGCGTATATAGCAGATATCGTTTATATCTAAGGGCATTTAATCTTCCTATCGTATACGCCGGCGGGGGCGTCTCGTCCGGCCCTTTCGGGCGGGAATATAGCGGCGGCCGGCGGCAGGACGGATAAAGAGTAAGCGAGCTATTAAAGTAGTCTATAGCGGAGTAGCCTAAAAGGCTTAAGTCTTAGTGGAGTTTAGGGAATTAATCAGGGATATTAAGCAGGCGGTATTTTAGGCGAATAGTAATATTCTATATAAGGGGTGCTAAATCGGTTAGCCGGGGTTTAAGGAGTGCGGTGCTAGCTTAAGTAGATACTCTTTAATAGACGAGTCGGTAGGTTTTAAGTAGGGTATATAATATCCCGGTAGGACGGTCTAGTCCTTTAGAATATCGATCTCTCTTCCTGCCGAAAAAGAGGTTCCGGCACGTCCTTTACTATTATAGGGACCCTTTATTTTAGGGTAATCGTCGGAGTAGTCTAAATATTTATAACGTTAGAAAAATGCACTTTTCGGCGTAACTAATGCCCTTTAGACGCGGAAGTAATAGGAGTCCTAAGGGCTACTATTACGGGATCTGCCTAAACATCTATTCTAGGCAGAACACCTTTATAAGCACGCTATATATAACTAGCGATACTACTTATTTATTCCACCGTAGAAGACATTTGGAATTCTCCTATAGAAGACATTTAGAATTCTACTATAGAAGATATTAGAATTCTACCGTAGAAGATATTAGAATTCTACGTTAGAAGATATTAGAATCCTACCGTAGAAGATATTAGAATTCTACTATAGAAGATATTAGAATTCTACTATAGAAGATATTAGAATTCTACCGTAGAAGACATTAGAATTCTACTATAGAAGATATTAGAAATCTACCGTAGAAGATATTAAAATTCTACCGTAGAAGAGATTAGAATTCTACTATAAAAGGACTATAGTATTTAGACGATAGGTTCCTTAGACTAAGAAAAGGGGATAAGCTTTTTATAATTGAGTATTTACCTATATTATTTAGTATTACCTTATGCTTATTCTTATAAACGACCGGTATTTAGTCTATATCTACCCTTATAGGGATCTTATTTCTATTGCATAAGGATATATATATTAAATAGTAGCAATTTTAGCATAGCTAGACTCCTCTTATTTTTACCTTTAACCGTATTATTAAAGGCTATGCTTTATAGACCCCTTCTAAAGTCGTATTAAACTACGATAAGTAGAAGATCTTCCTAGCGATCTATCCTCGGCAACCTCGCTTCTATAGTTGCCTACGATTAATCGTAGTAAGTCTTTACCTTAGCTTCCCGTCTGTTAGTAAGCGGGTCGCTACGGTAGTACGATCGATTTCTTCCGCGGATGTCTTTAGATACCTTCTTTAGAAGAAAGCTCTTAATAGTAATATAGATATAACGGGCATTTTCCCCGGCCTAGGAATAGAATAGATAAGTAATTATTCTCTATATTATTTAATAGTTAAAACCCTACTTTATACTATACTTGCCCTTACAACCGGTAGTTAGTCCGTCTTTAGTAGAACTATTAACCGGCTTAACTCCCTTCCTAGGCCTTATTGCGGCTAGTAGCATCCTATCCTTTCGACAACCCTATAGTGCACTAATTATATTAGTCTATTATATAACAATGCCCTACGAGATGTAAGGGCCTATCGGAGCCCGGACTATCTACTAATCCGTAGGCACCTTCGTTACTATAGGATCTTTTCCTAACTAAATAATTAGATCGATGTCCCTTAATTAATCGCAGCTAAAGTAGCGCCGGCGGAACGCGTAATGCGCTTCGAGGCGAATTCTGCGATTGCTTCCCGGGAAATAGCGCTAGTAGGGACCTATTAGTCGTAGGCGGCCCCCTAGCCCTTCTAGCGGACTTAATACTTAGTGACGGGGGTCTTTAATCGGCCAATTTAGCGCTTACGAGATTTAAGTATACGCTTAAGCTCGTAGTGCTCGTCGCCCTCGCCTAGGGCGTTATCGAGATCTTACGCTACTTTAACTACGCCGGGCTTTTCTTCTTTAAAGCATCTATCGTACGCGGGCTTTAAATACTCTACTAAAATAACTAAATAGATTCGAATATAGGCAGGTAAGTCTAGCTCGGCTATAAGGTTGTTAACTATTCTTTTAATAAGGAAGGGCCTTTCCCTCTAACGGGACTATTTCTTCGCGGGCTAAGATAGCTCGTAATAACCCCGATGCAATTTAAGGTATACCTTATCGCTAGCTTAAAAGAGGATCTAGCGATACCTACCGTCGTAACGGCGTTTAGCTTTTATTGCTGCGAGGTCTATTGTAAAACCGGCCTATCGTCTTACCGCTTCCTATAAATAGGGGAGGTTATCCGTAACGGAGATATCGTCGGCCTTAAGAGGGGAGCGGAGATCGTGACCGAAGATATAGTTATACACGGATATATAGGTGCTAGCGTTAAAAGCCGAATTTAGGTTCTATTATAAGGCAGGCAAAAGCAATTTCTAATTAAGGTCTAGGTCCTCGATATAGGCTATCCTTAATGCGGTTTCGACTATTTAATTGCGACGCTCTACTAGGCTATCGGCCTAAGGGTAGTATACTATAGTTATAGCGATTTTAGTCCTAAAGGACTTCTATAGTAAACGCTAAACCTTAGCATTAAAGCGCCTATCGCGATTACTAATAATAGTAGATAGTATTCCTTAGTCCGTAAGCAAAAGAAGCCGAGAGAGGGATACGCCTTAGTTCGTTATAGAGTACTTAGCGTTTCCGGGGATTAAAAGACAACGTTTGCTAGCTAGGCAGGTTACCGTAAGCAGCTAGTTAAAGGTATCGAAGCTCGAGATAGCTTAAGGCGAAGAGGCGGAGGATATAATAGGCATATCCGTAATAAAGTCTATTCTAATTAAACGTATAGGTTAAACTAAGGCTTAGATAGGCTTATAGGAGCCTACGAGTAGCTAGCGGTCTATCTATCTTAGATAGTAAGCCTTATAAGCCGCAATATGTTTCTTAACTTTAGAAGTTAGGTTTTAGATAAAGTAGCGTTTAAGGTCTTATAGTATGCGAGTAGTCTTAAAGTGATTTTTCGCATCGTAAGCGGCCGCTAGCATAGGTAATACTATAGAGGCGGGGATATAAAGGCGGAGGTAGCTATTACGACCCTCGTGATAGAGCAGCTAGTCCTAAAGAAGGAAAGGAATACTACGTCTTTTAAAGCGTAGAAAGGCGGCCTTACGCTCTTCCTAGCTAAAAGCGGCAGTTAGAACGGGTATAGGAGGAAGAGGAGTACCGTTAGGGTTAAGCGTAGAAGCTATAGTAGCCGGCGCAGTTAGGTCGTCGGAAAGTATACCGATAATCTTAGAGAAGTGCGGGTTAAAGGCATAACTAGTAACGAATTAAGTCTTTATCCTAAGATCTATAACGGCTTTAGATATAAGCAGTAACGTCGTTAAGCGCGGTATAGTCGGGGCGGCAACGGTCGGGGATAAGATCCGTTTCTAAGGCGGCTAGTCTACTAAAGGCGTTAGGGATAAGGTTATCCTTACCGGGCATATAATAAATCTTAAGATTAAATTACGAGAGGTAGATAGAATTAACTAAGTCGGCGGTTGCTATAGTCGGCGCTAGACGTATTAAGTATATACTTTTTATAAATCTACTTCGTAGCGGAGTAATCCGTAAGTACTATAAGCGGTAGAGTTAACGACTAAATTATAGTTCGCATTTTCTTAATTGCCTAGACGAGATAGGCAACTTCTAGCTTAAATAGACTATAGTTCCGTTTAACGGGGGTAAGCACCTAAGAGAGGAAGTATATAGGCATTATCTATTTTATAGGGATTAGCTAGGCTATAACCTAAGTAGAGTCGTCTAAGAGATAATAGAATACCACTTTAAAGCCGCGCTAAAGGGAGGCGTCGATTTAGGCGAATAGCTTCTTAGCCGGGTTAAGGTAGTATAGCATCCGACCTAACGCAATTTCGGCTTAAAGGGCCTAAAATGATAGCTTCTCCGTAGCTATAGGTAGGAAGGCAGTATTCCGTGCAAAAGCTTTACGGCGATTTAGGTTCCCGTTAGTTACTTTACTAAACGCGCGGCCTAAAGCGAGGAGAGCCGTCTTCCGGGCTTAGAGAGGTTCGAAGAGGGGGCTTAAGGAGGGGATCTTAGATCGAATAAAACCGGCAGCGCTAATATAGTGTTCGAGCTTTTACAGTATGTCCGGGAACTTAAGCTTAGCGAAGGCGGCTATATAATCCTCCGAAGTGCTTATGCTAAATACGTTAACGCGGTAGCCGAGGAGATATACGGATAGGTAGCCGATCTAACTTTTCGCTAGAGATATTATAAGATTAAGCTTATTAAAGAGGGCTATAATAGCCGATAGGTAACGAAGGTAATCTTCCTAAGTCTAAGAGTAGATTACGATATCGTCGATAAAGGCATAAGAAAAAGCTCGATGCAGTCGGAGAACGCGGTCTATATATCGCTAGGCGTAAGTAGGGCTATTTCGAAACCTAATTAGCGCGACGGTAAGGTTCTCGAGCCTACGATAGCTTATAATAGTAAACCGGTTGCGATAATTACGCCGTACGCTAAATTAGTAGAAGAACGAAGCTATATCGATAATAGCAATATACTCGGCTCTTAGCAGCTTAGCGATAATACTCTCTTAAAGAGGAAGTAGATAGGCGTTAGGGACTATAACGCCGTTTATTCTACGTATATTTATAACGGCGCGGCCTTTCGTAATACCTCGAGAGGTACGCTAGATAATAAAAACAGACGCCGCGAAGGGCGTGAGTTATATAGTCCATTCTATGCCATTCTATTAATATAGTTTATCGAAGGTCTTATTAATAATCGCACAGTCGCGGAGTCCTTACGGGTAAGGACGCTAGGCAACCTTCTAATACTACTATCCGTCGACGAAAGGTACGGTAAGCTCTTTACTAGGTTAGATAACGGCTATACCTATATCTTTCTAAAGAGAAGGGAAACGCTAAAGGAGCTTAATAACTTTATTTATAAAGCGAGGGTCTCCGGCGTAAATATAAATGCCCTCCTCGGTAATATACTCTAGAAGGGAGCTTAGCTTTTAGGCTTAGCGCTAAAAAGGGACTACGTTAAGCTTTAGGAAGGGCGCTACGGAAGGGAAATCGACTTAATTAACGAGGAAAGGCGCTAAAGCTACCGGCTGCGAAGCGGCCGAGATAACGTTAGAGGAGAATATAACGGATGCCGAGATATTAAAGCTACTACCGATTATAAGGACTTACTAAGGGTCGGCAGCCGAAGGAGAGGCTATAGAAAGGTTAAGGGCTACTATAGCTAAAGAGGCAGTAGTTAGGGCCTAGATAGCGGAAGTCTATAACGGGACTATAAGGAATCCTAAATTATAGTACTCTAAAATCTAGCTAAATCGCTACTTACGTAAGATAACTACGTCCTTAGCGGAGTTATTAATTATAGCGACGCTAAGGAAAGAGGAATTATCTATAATAGCGTATACGGCTAGGTCGTAAGAGGAATAAAAGGCGTATAGCCGGCCTTTAAGGATTTCTTTCTAAAAGGCGGGTATAATAATAGTTTAACCGGTAGGAACTAAGGTCTTTTAGACGGCCTAGACGCGACGTACTATATCCCGGCTAAAGCGATAGATATTAAAAAGGATCTTAAAGTCCTAAAGAGTGCCGATATAAATTATATCCGATCCGTAGTCGACGTTGCTAAGGTATAGTTTAAGGAAAGCATTCTTAAGCAAGGCGCTTATAGCGACTTTAGTAACCTAGGCGGAGTAAGAAAACTCCACAAGCCTTACGTTAGAACCGTTAGCGTAACGGCCTTAGACTAGAAAGGAAAAGATAGCTTAGTCTTTAACAAAGGCGTAACTAGTAATACCTTTAACGGCTATAGAAGGTAGCTTCTTAATAGTATACGGCAAATGCTATAATAGGTCCTAATTAATTATAGGCTTCCTACATCCGGTGTTTAGATAGATCTTAAACGCCTTTTTAAACGGCTTGCCTATAATCTTAATCTTTATATAGGAAAAAGGAACGGATGTACCCTCGTTATCTCGATAAAGGGGTCGGGGCATAGGCTTAAGAATATATAGGGAGTCGAGAAGAGACGTAGGGCCTACGGCCTCGGCTAGATAAACTAGCTCGGCTATTAAAGGCGTAGGGCTAAGAGGAGTAGTTACTTTATAAAAAGCCGAGGGAGGTATAACGACTAAAGGGGTAAAGCATTAGCTTAAGATAATGCCCTTACGTACTTAAGTGTAGCCGTCGGTAGTTAGGTGTTAAAAGAGGAGGTTTCGTAACGGAAAACCAGTCTTATAACGGCGATATTTAGCCGGCTTTAAGGCTATCGTCTCCTTAGTAAGCTACTGCTTCGAAACGCAGCACTTAGCGTAGATATACTCGTCTAAAATAAAGGCGAGGGGGAAACATCGATCGTAGGTAGCGCACTTAAAAAGGCCTTTATCGGATAAGGCATACGTCGTTATATAGCCGACGAAGTAGGCCTTAGAGAGGTCTAAGTTAGAACGAATAGAACTTTAATCGTCCTTAAAGGCTTCGTCGCTTGCCTTACTGCTACTTAGGGTAAGGGCCTCGCTAGCTTAGTACTTTAATTTAAAGCGCACCTGCTTCTTTACTTTTTCCTCTATATATATATCGCCTTACCTAGCGGGGCGGCGACCGTCTTAGTCTCGGCGGCGGGGAGCTTAGTCGTTACGACGATCGTTATTACGACGGTCGTTAGGGCGGCGATCGTACTCGCGGCGGTTATAGTTGCGGGTAGACGGATGTAACGCAGCTACCCGCGCAACTATAGAGCTAGGAGATAGGGATATATGCACGATAGATAATGCATTTTAGCTTAAGGACTATTCGGCTATTAGTCGCTAACTAGTCCCTAATAACCCCTCTTAAGGCCTAAGGGTATATCCCTAAGGCCCCGATATATCTTAGAAGAGGGGCAAGCTTTAGTCTTACTACGAGAGGGCAACCGCATTATAATAAAGGATTATTTATACTTTTAACTATCGTTCCTACCTTCCTAAACGTACCTTTAGTCTATCTTCTTATAATTTCTAAAGCTTCTCTTTTTTAGTTACCTAAAAGCGATAGCGCCGTATAGTAAGCGCGTTTCTAAACGTATAGGCCGCGTAGGCCGAATAAGTCGTAGTAGCTATTAAGTCGCTAGCCTATCGCCGTTACCTTACGTAATAGAACTAATATTAAAAGATAAATACACTAACTTATATAAGGGCTATAACGAGCGTCTTAAGACGCTATTACTAATTTTTCGCTGCCTAAAAGGGCCCGATCTATCCCTTTGCGAAATTAAACGTAAGCCGGCCCTTAACGACTTACCCCTCCGCGTATAGATGTCCTCGCAGCCCTTTAAGCAAGAGCCGTAGAGCTAAAGGAGGAGAAAAGATTAAGAGATAGGATTACGGAACTTCGAGAGGAATTTTCGCAGTAGGGTAACTTATTCGGCAAGGACTTATATAAACGTCGCCGATAGTTAACCGAATTAAGGGAGAGTTATAGTAGGGAAATTAAAATAAAAAACATTCCTTAGTTATTATAACCGACTAACCCTTAAAAATATCTCGATTAGATTAGCGATCTTAAGGATGCTTTTATCGCTGCTTTACGTCGTTTTAAGCATAATAAAATAAAATCTTATATACATTTAACTATATATACATAGACTATAAGGCGAGATAGAGGCGATACCTCGACGAAAAGCTCCTTATAGAGAGGGAATTGCTTTATACTAATTAACATAATATTCGTGACTAGACCTTAATTTTAATTAAAGATACTACTAATCGCGAGACTCTTTTAGCTATATAACTATAGGAAGCACGTTAATAAGAGGGTTAGTCCCCCCTCGATTTTAGTCTTTACTTAGATTCCCTCGAGCAATACCTAGAACATCCGCTAGAAAAAACTCGTATACTTTCCTTTTTTACGAAGTTACGTCCCGATCTTTAGGACTAAATCTCCCTTTATTTAGCTTCTATTTAAGATAATACTCGTAAGGAGATAGTCTAACTCGCTTAACGCTTCTAAGATGCTTTAAGAAATAAAAAGCGCCCCGTAAAGCTAACTAACGACTAGTCGACCTTTACTTAAGGGGCAAGAGGCTCCCGTTCGATAGGCTATCGCCGACGTAAAGGCCGAAATAGATCTACTAATAACTATTAAGATTCTAACGCCGCTAGATCGACCTCAAATAGCCGTAGAAACGGTCGTAGCAACGGCGGTAGGAATAGCCGAGGAAATAGTTATAATAGTCGTAACGGTAGGAATAGATACGGTAGGAATAGCCGTAGTAATAACTAAAGAGGGAATTCGTATAGAAACGGCGAAAGCTAATCCGGTATAGTTATTTATTAGTATTATAAGAAACTAGGCTATATGTAAGCCGATTGCTAAGCGATAGCGAAAGCTAACCGAGCCGTAGCCGATTTAGAGACGACGAAGAAGGAGGGAAACGCCTAAAAGTCGAAGTAAATGCCTCTCCTTCGACTAAGCTATAGGTAAAGGTAGTTAAAAGACTACCTACTATTAGAAAGCTACTTAAGCGAATACCTTATCAAATTATCGTTAATCTCGATTACGGTAGTAAAGTAGACTTAGTAGATATAAATTTTACTTAAAAATAAAGGCTACGATAGCTTCTTTAATTAACCCTTAGATTAAAGGTAGTCGGGAATACGCTTATAAGACGATATAAAGTCTAGGAAGTTTCTATCTAACTCTAAGATAGTCGCTATAGGGAAAAGATATTTATTCGCCCTTATATCGGCGTCGATAACGGATTAAAACCCGACGATGCACTAGTTTTGCTTAGTATACCCGTACTTTCTTAAGAATCTATTTATCTCGTTCCTTTTAAGGCATAGGTCTATATAGTTATACCGGACCTAAATTTTATGCTATTTCCTAATAAAGATAATAACTTAGCGAACCTTAAGCGAACGGGGGAGGAAATACCAGCGACTCTTTTAGACTTTAAAGACGTGTTTTCTAAGCATAAGGCCGATTTATTGCTAAGGAAGAAGGGCACCGATTATACGATTAACCTATTGCCTAACTCTAAGCCGCCTTTTAGACCTATCTACCTTCTTTCTTAATCCGAACTTTAGGTTCTAAAGGAGTAGTTAGATTAGTCCCTTAAGCGTAGTATTATTCTAAAATCTAAGAGTTCGGCCGGGGCTCCTATCCTTTTTATGCCTAAGAAAGACAGCACTTTACGCCTTTATATAGACTACCGGGGGGTTAATAGTATTACCGATAAGAATCGCTACTTACTCCCCCTTATTTCGGAGATTTTAGACCGTTGTTAAAGGGCTAAGTACTTTTCGAAAATTAACCTAAAAAACGTAT
Source organism: Ophiocordyceps sinensis (assembly GCA_012934285.1). Taxonomy (NCBI): domain Eukaryota; kingdom Fungi; phylum Ascomycota; class Sordariomycetes; order Hypocreales; family Ophiocordycipitaceae; genus Ophiocordyceps; species Ophiocordyceps sinensis. The sequence continues at coordinate 3,068,642 of JAAVMX010000006.1, read as the reverse complement.
ACTAACGCATCCGGATTAAGGGAAGGGATAAATAAAAGACAGCCTTTCGTACTCGCTATAGTCACTAAGAGTATTTAGTATTACCGTTTAGATTAACTAACGCTTTTACTACATTTTAGTTATATATTAACTAAGCTCTTAAAGGCCTTATAGATACTATTTGCGTTGTCTACCTTAATAATATTCTAATCTTTCTAAGACCTACGAAGAGCATATAGAATACTTACGATAAGTCCTTAAACGACTAAGGAATACCGAGCTATTCGCTAATTTATCGAAGTATACCTTCTATAAGCAATTATTAGAGTTTTTAGGATTTAGCTTATCTATTAACGGAGTTGCAATAGACTTAGCCCGCGTTAAGGCTATTATAAATTAAGAAGAACCTCGTTCTTTCTATAATATTTAAGTTTTTCTTAGTTTTATAAATTATTACCGACGATTTATTTTAGGATACTCTAGTATTATTGCCCCTTTTACTACGTTATTAAAGGGGAGCGTTAAGGGAAGAAAGCCCGGACGAGTATAGCTAAACACTAGCAAATTAATAGCGTTTTACGCCGTAAAGAACGCCTTTATAATAGCCCTACTTCTCCGATACTTCGACCCTTAAAGACCGATTCGCATTGAGACTAATGCCTTAATTTTCGCAATAGCTAGCATTCTTTCGCAGCCCGATAACGAAGGCTACTATCATCCGATTGCTTTCTAATTACGGAAGTTTACTAGCCTTAAGCTTAACTATAGCACCCTTAAGTAGGAGATATTTACTATCGTTAAGTTATTTAAATACTAGCGATACTACGTTAAAAAGGCGGCGAATACTATTAAAGTTTTATTAGATTACTAAAACCTTTAAGGCTTTATAAAGCAAGTATCCCTTAATAAAGGATAAGCACGTTAGTGTATATACCTAGCTCTTTTCGATTTTACGATTAAATACCGAGCCGGTAAATTAAATCCTACCGATGCTTTATTAAGGAAGCTAGAATTTATAGGCGAAGCCCTACCGTCTATAGAGCTACTCCTGGAATTGCAATAGAAGTTAGCAGTTATTCGGTAGGTATATATAGCTATAGATTCTTTATAAAGCGACCTTAAGACGAGTTCTTAGGTCTCTACTATCTCTAAGCTTAACGAGATATCTTTACGTAACGAAAATGCATAAGATCTTTAAGATTCGATCGCTTAGCATTCGGGAATAAGTCCCGCTAAGTTAGCCACTTAGGTTAAAGATATCGTTAGTTATAAACAACGGTGTTAAAGATAATTAGCTAGGTTAGTAGCTCGTTGTAAAGGGGTCTATAAGAGCAATATATCCGAGCCCTTTTTAAAGCTCCTTAAGAGGACTTAAGCGGAGGATCTATAGACTATATAGCGAGTATAGGCCGAATATACCCTAGAAGAAGGGGTAAGTCTTTAGTTATTAAGCCTAGACGGACTTATTTTGCATTTAGGAAGAATCGTAATGCCCGTAGAGGTTGCCTTAAGGCAAGAGCTTATTTAGCTCTACTACGACGATCCCTTTATAGGATACTTCGGAATAGCCCGTACGAAAGACCTCCTATCCCGGAAATTCTTTTAGGAAGGAATAGCTTGTAATATAAATAGCTACGTGCGTTTATATTATATCTATTAAAGCGCCGTTTTAAAGCGGTATTACCTATACGGCGCCCTTAAGTCGCTGCCTATTCCTATAAGACCTTAGGAAGAAGTCTCTATAGACTTTACTACCGGTTTTCTAGAGTTATAGTTCGATAGTAGAGAAGTTAACGCAATACTAGTAATCGTTAACCGATATACTAAGTATAGCGTATTTCTCGCGGTCTCTAAGATAATAATAGCGCCTAAGTTAGCTAAGGCTTTTTATTATAAGATTAAGCTTATCTATAGAGTACCGAAAGGCATTATTTCCGATAGAGGATCTCTATTTACTAGTAAGTTTTAGTTAGACCTTTATTATATATTACGGATAAAACGTAGGTTATCGATAGCCTTTTACCTATAAACCGACGGTTAGACCGAACGGGTAAATTAAATACTATAATACTACCTTCGGTATTATATAAATGCCGAATAGAATAACTAGCCTAGACTACTACGAGAGGCTTAGTTCGCTTATAATAATGCGAAGAATGTAACTATAGGCTTTTCGCTTAATAAGGCATTATTCGGATACTAACTAGACTACTATATCTACCTTACGGACGATGCTATTAGTAGGGGAGTGCCCGAAGCGAGAGCTCGTATTAGCAAATTAGCAGACTTAAGGAAAAAGCTAGAGACTTATTAGCGATAAGCTATCGAGTCGCAAAAGAAATTCTATAACCTTTATTATAAGCCACTTACCCTTAAGGTTAAGGACCTAGTAGGACTCTCTACGAAGAACTTACGCCTTAAGGACTAAAAAAAGAAGTTATTACCTAAATATATTAGACCTTTTAACGTCCTTTAAGCTATTAGCAAGCAGGCGTACCGCCTAGCCCTACTAGAGAAATACGACCGGCTTTATAATATATTTTATATTAGTCTTCTTAAGCCGTAGGTAGAAAGGGCTACTAACTAATACCCCGGCGAATTACTACCGATGCTTAACCTCGACGATGCCGAAGGAGAATAGTCGGTCTAGCAAATTAAGGACTATAAGAAGAAGAAAGGCGTTACCTACTACTTAGTGAAATAGGAAGGTTAGCTAGCCGAATACAACGAGTAGGTTGCTTAAGACGATATAGCGAATGCCTAAGAGCTTATTAACGAATACCTAAAGATATAGCTAAAGAAACGGCGGAAATTACGCATTACGAAATAACTTCTTTTTAGCTTACCCTAACTTTTCTATTGCTACTCCGCCGCTACTTCGCCTTTATTCCTTAATATCTATACGGCAGAAGTCTCTTACTTCTATCTCGCTCGTAAACTCCGTAATAACTAAGAGACGCTTCGCTTACTTGCCTCTTCCTTAGCGACTACTCTCCTCGATTATTTCGTATAAATCATCGTATATATATTCTCGTCCTACCCGCTATAGGGTAAAACCTACGTCCTTAATTACTAAACGAAGCTTCTAGTCCCTATTCTCGCGGATAGCTTTCCGTCGCTTTATTAATACCTACCGGTATTTAAAACGACGTTTCGTATATAAACGTTTAGTACCTAATACCCCCTATTCCTCTCGGTAGGCTATTATTACGGCTATAAACGACGCATAAACTTAGTAGAAGATTGACTTTATCTTCTTCTTCTCCGGTTCGTCCTAAGTAATCTAAAGCTCGGCTATCTTTGTTTAAATACCGTATAGATCCGCTATATCCCCGGATATTATTACGGGTATTTATAATTTTATTAGCGATCAATCTAGACTTAAAGGGGAACGAAGAGCTTATAGGTTCGTTAAGGTTACTACGTAAGTTATATTAAATATATCTGCTTAATCGCGTATCCTCCTATATATAATATAGTTCGACTATTTTAGTATCGTCCTCGTTATCGCTAAACCTTTATATACTGCTATTAAGGCACTTAATATAGTATAGCTCGGTGACTTAGCACCCTTTCGCCCGGCGACTTTTTATATATACGGCCTTCTTGCCTTTTTTCTTAGGCGATATCCCTTTCTAGACATTCCTCTTATCGACGGTGTCTCCTTTAGTATTCGCCTCTATGTCTTCGTCTCTATCGTCTTTACTAAACGACGAAAGTATTTCGGATTTAATAACCGCTAGCGTTATACGCTTTATATTCGCGTAATCCTCTTAGGACTCTACTATAATAGGTTTCTTTATGCTTATAAAGGGTCCCTTAAATAATTAACGAAATAGTTAATCTTCGGTTTCTTCCTTTAATAAGGATATCGATTTCTCTAAGGCATCTCGTATATTCTTCTCGGTAAGGAGTCGTTCTAATAGGGTTATTTTCTCTCCGCGCGTCTTCTTTAGCTTTATCTCTTCCTATGCTATCGCTACGGCGTCCTTAATCGATACTCTATTCGCCGATAACTCTAGGACTTAAGCTATAACTAAAGGACCTATCGGCTAAATATCGTCTATCTATTTTCCTCGCTTTTAGGGCGTCTTTACCGTTACGCTTACCGTTCGCTTAAGACCTATAGCGTTAAACTAATTTAGAATATACTCGTCTAATTCGGAATATGCTTATTAGATTTAGAATATACTTGTCTAATTCCGAATATACTTCTCTATAAGATCTTAATATAGTTATATAATAAGAGAAGAGAAGAAAACTATACATAAGCGACTAGCCCCTTATTACGTAGTAACTATTATAACGTATAACTAACATAATAATTATTATAATATATATAATAATAACTATCGTCGTTGATTTTTATACTACGTTTAATCCTATTTTAGTCCTATTTGCTATTACGACTTTATTTATACCTAAAGCTATCCTAGCGTCTAAGGCGTCCGCCCTAGAAGGGGGGGATAATTATAACGCAGCTACCAGCGTAACTATAGAGCCGGGAGATAGGGATATATGCACGATAGATAATGCATTTTAGCTCGGGGACTATTCGGCTATTAGTCGCTAACTAGTCCCCGATAACCCCTTTCGAGGCCTAAGGGTATATCCCTAAGACACCGATATATCTTAGAAGAGGGGCAAGCTTTAGTCTTGCTACGAGAGGGCAACCGTATTGCAATAAAGGATTATTCGTACTTTTAACCATCGTTCCTACCTTCCTAAACGTACCTCTAGTCTGTCTTCTTACAACGGACCTCTATAATAGTTGCCTTAGCCGCGACTGCTATTAAAACGGCGATTATCTCGCTTACGGTCTTTATTATAATCGTTATTATAGCGGCGGGCGTCGCGACGATTATAGTTACGGTCGCGGCGATTAAAACCGCGGGAATTATTACGGCGAGAGTCTCGAGAGATATACCGGTTAAGTAACGTAGTAATAAAGGGCTTCCTCTCTTCGATTTCCCGGATCTACTTTTTAATAAAAGTCTTTTTATTAAGCAATAGAAGGAGGGAAGCGATTTACGCGGCAATAAGTCTATAAAAGGTCTAAATAATCTAATAGTCTTTCTTAAGGCGAAGCTACTATATAAGTAAAACCTTACGTTAGATCTACTACGGGAGGGATAACTCTCTTACGTTCTATATAGAGATAGTATATTCTCCGTTATATAGTTCGTAGGAGATTTCCGTATTAGGGCGGCTAAACCTCTTAGTAAGCTTCTTTATAAAGGTTATAAAGGACGTAGATCGCAGACGGTATTGCTAAGCGACGGAAAGTTTACTTATATACTAACTAAGCGCACTTCCGCTAAAGAACGATAGGTAGAAAGGATAAAGTACATAAAGGTCCTTATCGTAGTAGAGTTAAAGACGCTTATAAAATAGATTAACGTTAGTATAGGTATTCTTCCCGTCGGCTTAAGCGATTAGCCTAAGGTAGCGCGGGTCCCTTTTATCTAGGTTAAATACTCTTATATTATTTCTGTTAAGACGTTTTGCTATAGCTTCGTTAGGGGCTAACGCCTTGAAAGGATAAGAGAAAGCGGAGTTCTTACGGCGGAGATAAGCGTTTAGAGGCTAGCCTATGCATACCTACTTAAATTACAAGAGTTACCGTCGTAGTAGCCGGAATCCGGCATATAATAGGGAGGCTAGCGTCCGGGTAGCTAACGAGACGAGGCGGGGGCTTAATTCTAAGAGCGGGAGGTTCTACGTATAAGGGGATTAAGGCCGGAGAGGTTATCGTCTAGAAGCATAAGAGCAGGCTATAGACGAGACCGGGCGGGAATTAGGTAGCGGGTTATAATAAGAGGAGTCTCGGTTAAAGGCATACTTACGGGTTTATCTAGAATATCCCGAAGATTTCGCCTCTATAGGATATATATATCGAGGTAGGGTTCCCTAGCCGTTATCTTATTAAGATAAACTTAGAATTTAAGGTAGTCTTTCGTAAGGCGATAGATAAGATTAACTACTTCCTAAATATAGAGAATATCTCTATCGGTAAAGGTTTATAAGATAAGCTCGGTAGGATTATTAAGAATTAAGCGGTTAAAACGCATGCTTTATCCTACGACCCGCTTATAGAGGTTATTATTAAGAATCGCGGCCGCTAAGTTACTAAGCTCGTCGGGCTAATTCTAAGAGTATTAGTTAAAGCGACGACGTTAGGGCGGCGGGATATAAGTATCTTAGGACCGATTCTTATTAGAGAACTAATTATCGTCGGGAGGAAGAGAGTTTTCGCGATCGCGAGAATATGCCTTATCGGCTTAAGCGCGGTCCTCTACGTCCCGAGCTATACTTACTAAAGAACGAAGAGCTTATAGCGAGGGTAAAGAACGCGAGGTATAAGGATGCGAGGAAGTAAAAAGAATCGTACGTATAGAAAGTAAGGCGAAAGGCATACGAAAGAGTATAGACGAGAAAAAAATTTTACCTTACGAGAAAATAAGAAGAACTTCTCGCAGCGATAGAAGAAAGATATAAATTAGCTACGATATCTCCTAAATAGCGTATAAGGCTATCGTAAAGCCGTTAGGGCGCTAAGACTAAAAGCGACGGCGATTAGCTAACGGTAGGCTCCGCTATCGAAGATCGGACGTAGAACGTATAGAAAATTATAGGGAGTTCGTCCTAAGTAAGATAGGCGTATACTATAAGTTTAGGCTTACGTAACGTCTTTATATAACGCTCCGAAGGCGATGCTAATAAGAACCTTACGGATCTCTAGTCTTACCGGAAAGAGGGCAAGGTGTTGCTACTATATAGTATAGGGAAAGATAGGCATAAGGCAAAGGGAGCGTGTGTAAGAAGAAGGATAATAATTGCAGGTAGCCCGGCATGCCCTACGAGGTATAGGGGCCTGCCGGAGCCCGGACTATCTACTAATCCGTAGGCACCTAGCAGGTGCCCTACCTTTACGCATTACGGTCTAAGTACTAATACCTTACGTAGTATTTTAACGATAGCATCCTAATAACTAACTTTACGGCATATATAACCGAATTTAAAGGTTATAAGACCGACGAGATAGAAGCTAACGAGTACTAGGACGTAGAAGACGCTAATAATACCGCCGAACTAAAGTAAGTAGTAACTTAAATGCTCTACGACGCCGTATTTATATACCTTTAGACCGGCGAAGATATCTATAGCATAGACTAGTTAATCCCTACCGACTAATTTCTAATCGAAGATTATTATTCCCGTTAGCAATTCTAAGGGATTATAATCAACACTAGTGCTGCTAGAGTATTAACCGTAGGATTAGAATAGTACTTCGCTTTAAAGCAAATAGAACCTTCTATAACGCTTAATAACTCTATAGCCGGCTAAGCCTCTATCCGATTTAGAATTAGCATACCTATATTATATTCCTTTAGTTCGATCGCCCTTAAAACCCTTATTAGTCGAGTAACTTTTTATATTCTTAAGACCTATACCCCTTTCTTACTTTCTCTTACTAATATAAACCGACTTAGGATCTACTTTAATAATATAATAAATACGCTAGTAACCCGAGATCTAAGCAACCGTATTCTAGTAATCTATAAATAAGGTCACCTATAGTTCTTCTTACCTTAGGAAGAAGAGACGATATTATTCCTAATAGAAATAAAGATTAGGATACTATATCGCCGCTTTAAGCACTTAGCTATTTCGAGGCTCTATTACCTACTTAAATAAGCGGGCTATAATATAATAGATATATAGCTTAAATTAATCTCTAAATTGTCTTATTACTGCTAGATACACTTATAGGCACTTAGGCGTTTTAAATTCACGCTAAAATATAACTAGGAATTTAATTATAAGATTATAGTAGAGGTAATATACCTTAGAAGCCCTTAATGACTTATTCTATACGTTGGTAACTCTATAATAGCGTTTTAAGGAGCTAGGTTCTTTTCTTCGATGTTAGCTAAGGATACTTAGGAAGTCCTTTAAGCCCTTTAAATCGATAGCTACCTTAGACCTCCTAATACGATTAAATATAACGTAGGAACTATTACGGTATTAGGTTATATTATATATTATTACGTGACCTCTACGTTATATATATAGACCTTTAGACTTAGTCTATAGCCATATTCCTTCGTGATTTAATAATAATTATATACCCCCTTTAAGCTCGTTTCCTTATAGTTTAATCTACTATTTTATCCTATTGCCTTTAATTAATAATCTCGCTATCTTACCTTTTTCCTTTTTAATCTCCCTTCTTCGCGACGTAAGCCCGCCTTTTTACTAGACCCTTTCGACTAAGGTTTCCTCGATTATTAGAATTTTCCTAGTGTAAATACGCCGTCTCAACGCGAATTATATAGATTTCGCTCCTTTTCCTTACCTTTTACTTATTCTCCTCCCTCTCCTATTGCTTTATTCGATCTACGATAACCGACTATGTTATAGAGGCCGATCCTTCGTCCGCTACCCCGGCCGTTACCCCGCCGACTCTCGCCGACCTAAAAAAGCCTTAAACCGATTACGTTTCCTACTATCCCCGTCTCGCCGCTCTTCTTTAGGCCTAACGGCCTATATTCGGCACGTTCGCCTATATTTAAGCTAACGCTACTTACGACTTCCGCGCCCCTTAGGTTAAGTCTCTTACTTACCTAAATAATGCTTACGTTAAGTTAGATATAAGAGTGCTTATTGCTTAAGAGCACGTAGCCGATCTTTAGCGCTAGCTTAACCGCGCTACGTCCTCTCTCCTCGCCTTAATTAAACGTAACGCGGCTCGATACTAAGCCTTTACCCCCGCCTTTACCCTTGCCTTTACCTATTCCCGTATAGCCGACCTTAAGAGGTTCGCCGGCGACTCTAGCACCTAAAAGCAGCATTAATAAGCTTTCTAGACTTAGCGCAATAGCCTTACTATTTAGCTCCGTTAGGACGCCGCTTTATACCTTATAGAGTAAGACCGTATTCTTTATATAGCTAGCCGGCTTACCGGCCGGGCCGCCTCTATTATCGCTAGCATTCCTAATAACGTCTTCAATAATACGTCTTTCCCCGATTAATAATATACTACTATTAAAGCCTTTACCGACGACTTTAGCCTAATCTTTAGTATTAATTTTTCCCATGCTTAGTTAAAGGCCGACTTTAACGCCCTATCGATAAAGAATATCTTTTAGCCGGACTTCTATTCGAAGTTTACCTAACTTTAAGCCGACTTATTGTTTAACGGCACCGCTTATATCGCCTACCTTTACTTAAAGGTCTTTATTAAACTTACTAACGCCGCCGCTCTATAGGTCGAATGCCTAGCCTATAACGACTTTACGGCCTAGGCTAAGATATACTCTATACTTTAGGACAACTAGCAGCGTATTAAGGACCGTTCTTAACTCTAGCCGCCTTATAACCCCGCTCGCCTTAGCCCTCCCTCGCCCGCCTTACCTACGTCTTCTATTAATAACCCTATATAACTTAATGCGTTCTAAGCCCGGCTTACTAACGCTAAAAAGCAATAGCGGTTTAAGAACCGTCTTTGCCTCTACTACGCTTAGCCGGCTACCGCTACCTATACCGCCTAGACCTGCCTTAATAAAGGCATTAGCGCTAATCCTAGTGCTAGTCCCGGCGCCGGTTTTAGCTTTAGCCGCGGCCGTAGCCGTAGTAGCGGTATATTTGCCCCGCGCCTCTTTAAACCCTTTCCCCCCCGCTATTAGGTTTACGCTATTAAGCAAGGCTTTATTAAAGGCGAAGTAGACGACCTCCCCGCCTCTTCTCCGCCTTTAGGAAATATATAGCTCCCTCGCCTTATCGCGCGATAAAGCTCTCTATATCTAAGTTTATAGCGTTATTTAATACCGGGGAGGATCTTTACCTCCCCGCGGGAATATAACCGCGTGCCTTACTTATGCCTTTATCCCTTATATCCACCGATATTATTGTAAGTGCTTTTATTAACTCCGGCTATTTTAGGTTTACCTTTATATATACTTAGACTATATACCGCTTTGCCTTTCCTATCCGCTAGCTTTAATTCCCTCGCCGGCTTTCCCTCGCCGATAGTAGCGACTATAAGTCCGGCTCTATTATATATTACACTTTTTCCGTCTCTTAGATTAGCGCTTATACTAAGTCTATCTACTTCTTTCTTACGAAGCTTAGCTATAAGGTTATTTTCGGCCTTCTTTAGCTATATCGCTTCGACCTTATTGTTAGCTAGCGTAATAACTTACTCTCGTTTTAGTCCTTATTCTACCTCCCCTTTTGCCTTTCGGACTATTGGCCTTATCTTATCTTAAGCCTTTTAGCCGCCTTTGCCCGCTATGCCCGGCCTATAATTTCTATCTTAAGGGGAATATAATTAATAAATATAATTCGTTTCCCCTTTGCCCCCTCTTTTAAAGACTTTAACGATAAAGGCGAACCTCCCGCCGCGTCTTTACCTATAGTTCTTACTTCCGGGGGAATATAATTAATAAATATAATTCGTTTTCCTTTTACCCCTTCTATTAAGGACTTTAATAACGAGGGTAAGCCCTTTACCGCCGCCTTTACCCGTTCTCCGGCCTTTATCCGCCTAGCCTTTATTTATTCCGTTTGTTTTAGCGACGTTATTAAGTTTATTCCCTCCCCTCTTAGTCCTTCCTTCTCTACGTTTTTTAAGAACGTTCTTAACGTAGGTAAACCCGCTTATCTAGACTCCTCCCGCTAGGTTAACAATACTAGCTTTAATTCCGGTTATAACTTTAATAGCCGAGCTATTTTATACCTTTACCGCTACGTTAGACTTCCTCGCCTTTATGCTATCTATAAGACCGCTAGCTACTGCTATCCGGCACTTTAGCTAAGTCGTAAGACTATCGGACTTAAGCCCTTTTGTTTTTCCTCCCTTAACGACTTAGCGTTAGATATCTAAATACTTTACGTCGACGCTATAGTAATATTCTACCGGTAGCCTAAAGTCTAGACTTCTTAAACCTTAATTAAAGACCTTACTATTAAACCTTTACCTACCGAACCTCTACTACCTATCGACTAAAATATCCTTAAGGACTTTTACTAAGCCGTTTTAACTAAGTATATAAACGCCGATAACGCTAAAGCCTACCTTTACCTTTAACTTTACGACTTCGTTAACGATTACCTCGATAAGATCTACTTTAATAAGATCTCCTTTAACGATATCGCTAAGTTCTTTAAAAAGTAAGAGAAAGTCCTTTATACGCTCGATAAGCTTTAGGCTAAAGTCCTTAAGGAGCTTTACTATATAATCTATATATAGCATTAAAGCGAGGCCGATAAGCTCGCCTTTTACTATACCGTTAATACTTAGATTAACCTTAAGGAAGGGATATGCCCTTATTATACCCGCCTTCGCCTTTTTAGCGAAGCTAAGAACCGGATCGTCTACGCGTATATTAACGAGTAGCTTAAGAAAAGCTTTATCTACCGCTCTACCTCCCTTACTACCGCTTTTATTATGCTTGCCTATAAGCCTAGCGGGGATATCCGTTTTTACGTTAACTATCGCGGCTTAAATAAAGCTATAATTTAAAACCGTTTCCCTTTGCCCTTTATCTATAATACCTTTACCTATATCCGGAAGGCGAAGTTTTTTACTAAGATCGACGTTATTATAGCGTTTAACCGCCTTTATATTACCGAAGGATATAAGTAGAAGACCGCTTTTACTATATAGTATAAGCTTTTCGAGTATTATATTACCCCCTTTAGCCTTACCGCCGGCCTATCCTACTTCTAGAGTTTTATTAATACGGCCCTTTACGGTATCTTTAATAAATTCTGCTTTGCCTATCTAAACGACGTTTTAATCCTCTTAAAGACGTAGGAGGAGCACTAGACCTATATTAACTTAGTCCTTAAGCGCCTCGATACTACCGGCCTTAAGCTCGACGTAGATAAGTATAATTTCTACTTTACTAAGACTAAGTATCTCGGCTTAATTATCTTAGATAAGGGCATTTACATAGACCTTAAAAAGGTCCGTGCGGTCTTAGACTAGTCTACCTTTTCCTTTATTAAGGACTATAAGCGTTTCTTAAGATTCGCTAATTTTTATCGGCGTTTTATTCGCGGCTTTGTTAAGCTTATAAACCCTTTAAACGCCCTTACTAAGAACTCTACCTATTAGATCTAGTCCCCCGCTTACGCTTACGCTTTTAAAGCCCTTAAGCACGCCTTTACTACCGCCTTAGTCCTTATATATTTCGGCCCTTATCGTAAGACTATAGTTTAGATAGATGCTTCCGATTAAGCTATTAAAGGTATACTAATATAGCTCCTCGACGATAGTCGTTATTATCCGATTGCCTTCTTCTCGTTTAAATACTCCGCTTAAGAGTATAACTACGAAATCTACGATAAAGAACTCCTTACGATTTTAAAATCTCTTAAAGAGTAGCGCCTTAAGCTTAAAGGCCTGCCTAAGTTTAAGATAGCCTTAGATTATAAAAACCTTTAGTATTTTATAACTACGAAGCTCCTTAACTAATAGTAGGCCCGCTAAGCCGAAATCCGTAGTCGTTCTAATTTTAAGATTGTCTTTTAGCCTAGCTCTTAAGCTATTCTCCCCGACGCCTTTAGCCGCCTGCCTAGCTCCCGCCCCCTCTCCCTTACCGACTAAGCAGACAAGAGGATTAACTACCGGTATTAGGTTATCCTCCCTAAGTCTAAGGTCGCTACCTCCCTCCGTCCCGATACTACTACCGGCCTTAATACTATTAAGGAGTTTAACCTATTTATAAATATACCTTATAAATAGAATTCCGACTGCCTTAACCTCTACGCCTTTAATGACTTTAAGCCGATCGACGACCTTATCGACCGGGCTTACTCCTCCTCCCCGCTTATTTCCGCGATTCGGGTAGCTCTTTAGTCCCCTTAGCCCCGCTAGCCTTACCTCCTTTAAGCCCCCCTCCGTTCGATCCCTAAGACCGCTCTCTCTAAGGTCTAAGGCCGGTTCTATTTTTAAGGCCGGCTTTTCGTTCCCTTTAATAACGCCTTAATCCTTTAGATCTTTGTCCGCACTTATACCTCCCCCCTCGCCGGCTACCTAAGGCGTATAAAGACCGCTAGCCTCTACCGCCGGTCCTATATCTAGCCCGGTATATATAAGTCTATTTCTAGCTTTATATAGAATTATTATATATGCTTACGCGCTAAATCCCTTTATTCCTCCCCTTAAGGCTTGCTTTAGCTATTAAGTATTCCCTTCGCTTTATAGACCGATATCTCTATCGACTTTATTACCGACCTCCTTATCTCCCGCTATAACGGCGTTAAGTTCTTTAATATCCTCGTTTTTATTAACCGCTTTACGAAGATACGCTACTATTAATATTACCGTCTTCCCTTATTGCTTTCTAGCGGGAAATCCCCGGTTCTTCCTTAGATTCTACTATAGAATTCCACGGGCTTCTACGGTTATTTACCCCGCACTTCCACGGGCGTATTTACCTACTTTTCTTCGGTTATATTTCACCGTGATTTTACAGTGATTTTACGGTTATTTATATAGTCTTTACCCGTAAAATCTCTTCCCTTCTACGGTCTTCTACTATAGAATTCTAATTCCCTTCTATAGCTTCTACCGTAGAATTCCTTTATATAGTTACGGCTTTTACCGTAGAATTTACTAGTCTTCTACTAGACTGCCTATTTATTTGCTAACTGTATGGCTTATTTATCGTACGGCACGATCTATTGCTTTTCCTACCGGTCCTTCCGTCCGATTATTTACGTCACCTATTTTTCCTTAGGTCTACGCGGCTGATTTCGTCCGAGGATTTTTCCTATATATAGAGACTAGTTAGCCTCCCTATTAGATAAGACAAAAGCTATTATTCTTAGTGTTTTACATCCTTTTATAGCTTCTAATCCCTTTATGTAGGCTGTTTAGCCTTAGAGCCTCTCTTCTACTTAATTGCTATTATACTAATATTAAGGACCCGACTGCCTAGCGTTCGATAGTTATAAGCCCGGACGAACTTCTCTACGCATAGAGAGTTCTAACGGCTTATATTTTTAGCCTACTAACGCTATAACTTACGGTAGTAAAGCCTTTGCCTTTACATCTAGCGAATCGACTCGCGGAGGACTAATATGATTTTTTTAAGGAGCGTTATTTAATCTAGCGAATCGACTTACGGAGGACTAGTTAGTACGTTTACCCTATTCTATTAGTGTTTTCCTACACTTAGTTTAGTTTTTACGGTTTATTTATATATATTATATATCTAACTATCTTTTTCCGGTGATTTTACTATACTTTTACCTACGTTACTATATCTATTATAGCCGATATTACTTCGAAGACTATTTTAAATAGACTAGCGGACTAGGACCGATAGATCTTAACGATCTAGAAATACGCACTCGCTTAAGAAATTTAAGAGAAAATCGATCCTTTTATTACGCCTAAACTTTAGAAACCCTTATTGCCTCTTCCCGTAGAACTAATAGCTAGAATAGTTAACGCAACCGTTGCTAATATTGCTAGTTTATCTATAGAAGAACTTAAGAGGTTTAAGTTTCTCTTTTCCCGGAATCGCACGTTGCTTTAAGCCTATAAGGACTAATAGAAATCTCTTACGTTAATCTAGTAGTTTATCGTTTAGAATATTAGGAACTACTACTTAACGATTGCCGATAAACATAAGGTTTCTAAGGAATTAGCTTTACTATAGCGGCGTATAAAGCCGACTTTGTAGACGTAATAGAAGACTATTCTTACGTAGTTCTATACTATTTTAAAGGCACTAGACCGGACGGATATTACGATATAGATTTCTAACTAGCAGAAGGTCCTTACCGACGCCTAGCGAATTAAATTGCCGGAATTAGAAGGTCTCTAAGGTATATAGCTTTTTCTTAAGGCTATTTAGCCTATTTCTAGCCCTTTTACGGAATACTAGATAAATAAGATAGAGGACGATGCCCGTCTAAATAAGCTAGGCTAGGAATAATCTTTCCCCGACGGATTTAAGATATCCGAACTTTTCGAGCGCTCGTAGGCCTTAAAGGCTACGACTAAAGCGCTAAAGACTAACGCTTTTACGAAATTCTAAAGCTAAGAAATAAAGTCCTTAGCCGCGGAATCCACTAATAAATCGGCAACTACTTTAGCATCTACGTCCTTAGATAAAGATAAAGGCAAGAAAAAGGATAGTCCGCCGTACGTTTACGGAGAACGATACTATTTCCGATAGTATTATTACTTTAACCCTTCCGTTCGACTTTTATTATAGAAACCTAATAAAGACGTCTAAAAGACTATAGACGACTACCTTAAGGTTCCGACTAATAAGGCTAAAGTTAACGCGGTACTTTTTCGCAACGAGGAGTAGCGGAAGAATAATCCGACCGAGATAAAGAGGGTTTAAGCTACGGCTACCGCTAATATTCTTACGACCTTTTTACTATTAGTTATTCTATAGACTACTATAGAATACCCGTTAAGGGATTCTTTTATTATAGATTTAAGGTCTAATAGATATATTTACAATAATAGGGAGCGTTTCTATAACTTCTACCCTTCTTCCGAGTACGCACTCGCAGGCAGTAGAAGCACCCTTATTCTTAGGGTAGGCACGGTATTTATACGTATTTCGACGGGCACTTTTTAGCTTAGTTAGGTAGTATATATCCCGTCTTTTTATACGTCCTTTTATTTACTTTATCTTCTTTATAAGGCGAATCTTTCCTAAAACCCGTAGATTAGATAAATCTCTTCTTTAATACGCACTATTTGCATAACGGAGCTAATTTACAACTAGTATATTATCGAATACAACCCGTTAATACCTTTTACTACGCTTCTAATAATTCTAACTATTGCTTCCGTTCTTTCTATAGATTCTACTATAGAAACCCCGGTTATAGCACCTTTTTCGGCTATTATACCGGAATCTACACTAATAAGTATAGAGGAACTTTCTCTTTAGCACTAACGGCTTAGATATCCGAATAATAAGGCGCTTTCGAAAGCCCTCGGAATACTATAGTCGGTAACCTTCGATAAGATAATCTCCTATAAGTCCTATAAACTTACGTAGGCTAAACGGATTATCAACCGCGAACCGCCGCTTTCTAAAGCGACGTTTCCCTTTTCTAAGGTATTTTACGATATCTTTTCTCTATATAAGAGTTATAACAATAAGAACGTTGCATTTCTTATTAAGGATAACTATATTAAGCTTATTTTTCTATATGCTCTTCTAAACGCCTTTATAGACGAGCTAATTTTATGCTTTAAGAGCTTAGGTCGGTATATTTCCCGATAGTTCTTACTTTCTATCGGTACAATCTATCGAGATAACGACCGAGCCCTTTAACGGGATTTTTAAGACTTTATTAACTAGTAGGGCATTTATAAGAAACCTACTGCTCCTTATACACCCGCTTAAAACGGCGCTGCCGAACGAGCTAAGAGGGTAGTATCTACGAAAGCTCGATCTATAAGGATTAAAGCAAATTTGCCTAAGCATTTATAGATAGAAACGTAGACTACGGTGTATTTACACAATCGGATTCTAGCCTAATAGGCAGCTTCCTCTACGTTATTTCTATCGAAGTAGATTTCCCTAATAGAAATCCTTTACGATTAGTTAAGGGATTACGACCGGAATATACCGGCATTTCTCTTTCCTTAACTATTACGATTCGATTATCTTCGAGCTTTTAGCTATAAAGCCTACCTACTAACCACTAAGGCCCTAACTAATACGTAAAAACGCGATCTTAAGTAAGAACCTTATATAGAGGTTAGTTACTTAGTCGGGTATAATTCTACTAATATTTTTCGTGTATAGATCTTATAGAGACGGGAGGTTCGTTAAGTTCGTAATATAACGTTTAATAAGACCTAGTTTTTTACCGTATCTAAGGCATCCGAACCGCTAATATAGGTGTTATTACCGGCATTTCTACTATATATTATATAGGAAGAAAAGCAAGATAAAGCAGAATTCTAGTTAACGCTAATAGTGCTTCCTAATAAGCATTTTACTTTAGTGGACGTTCTAGCCGATAGCAATCCTTAACTCCCGACTCTTAACTAAACCTTAGAACCGCCGGAGGATATTTTTAAGAATATACGGGATTTCTAACCCGATATTTCTACTTTTTTACTAACTACAACCGTAGAACTAGTAGACCGACTTAAGGTATAGTTGCCTTAAGCTACTTCTCGGTCTATAGATTACGATAATACTATTCCTATAGATAGCCTACGGACGACGAGATTTATAAGGGATTTACGCCTTACTTATTTAAACCGTTTTTCGGGTCGATATCCTATTTTCGCCTACGTTAGGCATTTACCGGCTAATAGCACCGCTTTTACGGCTGCATTCGCTACTTCTCTTAAACCTAAGAAAATACATAAATGGGATTTACCCGCGCTTCTAAGGTTTTAGTCTAATCTTAAGACGTATCCGTATAGACCTTAGTTTAAAGCCGCTAGAAAGGTTAAATAGGACTCCTTAAAATAGCGGAAGACCTTCTTTTCTTCGCCTACCCTAAGAGCGAACGCGCTAGTGCGTCTTCTTTTATTAATATAGGCATTCGATTATAAGTTTAATAAGCACGGCTACCTTAGGAAGTTTAAGTCTCGCCTTTATATACGAGGAGATCTTTAGCCGTTTAGCGGAAAGGAAACTTACGCCGCAACGCTTATAACGCGAAATTTTTATATTATAATTACTATTACCGCTAAATTTAGCATAGAAACCCGCTTACTTAACGCGGTTAACGCCTTTACGAATGCCGATTTAGATAAAGAAGTATATATCTACTTCTTAGACGGATTTAAGGTATTAAGTTTTATAATTTAGTTAATAAAGGCTTTATATAGGCTTCGCTATTCGCTGCTTCTTTAGCAATAGGAACTATCCGGGTCTCTTACCGAGCTAGGCCTTTAGCAAAGTGCGGAAGATCGTTATATTTTTATATTTACTATAAGTAATATTATTACTTTCTTCTTTATAGATAATATTATTATCCTTTTCCGTAAAGAGTACTATAGGGCTACTAAAGATTTTATCTATCGCTTTAAGAAGAAGTATATAGTTACTAACCGTAGAGAGCTTACCTATTTCCTTAGAATAAGAATTATTTAGGACCGTAAGTAGCGAAAGCTTTAGTTATGCTAAGACGTTTACTTAGATAAGATTGCTTCTAAGTTTAGTTTAATCCTTACTTCTACGGTTCTACGGCCTATTTTAACCCTTTACTTATTTCTACTTCCCGAGAAGCTAGAGAAACACTAAGGATAGGCTATATATAACTAAATCTACTACTTTTAGTCTTTAGTCGGTTCTTATAATTACGCGACTATTTCTACCCGGCTTAACGCCGCGAAATTATCGAATTCTTTAGCGGAGTATATATAGAACCCGTCTACGCTCTATATTAAGCTCGCAGAAAGCTTAGTGACTTACTTATACGAATCGCGTTTCCTTACGATTGAGTTTTCGGATATAGACGAGTAAGAACTCGTTATAGCTTCCGATACCGCTTACGCCGACGACCCGGATACTCGTTATTCTTCTAAAGGCTATTTTATAAGCCTATTTAACGGTCTAATCGCGTAGAGTGCCCGGAAACAATCTACGGTTACTACTTCCTTTACCGAGGCCGAACTTCTTATAGTCTCTTCTACTACGAAAGAGCTAATTTCTATTCTTCGTTTATTTAACGATATTTCTTTATAGCTAGATATTCCTATTCCTACTATTTAGTATAATAACACTTAGACAATCCGCTTAGTTTCCGCCGAGATTCTAAAGATTTAGACCGCCTTAAAGCACGTTAAAATTTACAACTGCTAGGCCCGATAGGAATTCTTACGTAAGACTTTTAATATTAAATATATCCCTTCTAACTAGATAGTTACGGATAGATTAACTAAGTTACTTCTACGATAACGTTTTTAAACGTTCCTTCGCTAGCTTCGACTTACGGATATTTCCTCTAGGATTTAAGAAGAAGTCGATGATTCTAACTAGCCGGAAGTTATTCCCTTCTAGCTAGGGGGGTATATTAACATTACCGTCTTCCCTTATTGCTTTCTAGCGGGAAATCCCCGGTTCTTCCCTAGATTCTACTATAGAATTCTATAGGCTTCTACGGTTATTTACCCCGCACTTCTACAGGCGTATTTACCTACTTTTCTTCGGTTATATTTCACCGTGATTTTACAGTGATTTTACGGTTATTTATATAGTCTTTACCCGTAAAATCTCTTCCCTTCTACAGTCTTCTACCGTAGAATTCTAATTCCCTTCTACGGCTTCTACCGTAGAATTCCTTTATATAGTCACGGCTTCTACCGTAGAATTCACTAGTCTTCTACTAGACTGCCTATTTATTTGCTAACTGTATGGCTTATTTATCGTACGGCACGATCTATTGCTTTTCCTACCGATCCTTCCGTCCGATTATTTACGTCACCTGTTTTTCCTTAGGTCTACGCGGCTGATTTCGTCCGAGGATTTTTCCTATATATAGAGACTAGTTAGCCTCCCTACTAGATAAGACAAGAGCTATTATTCTTAGTGTTTTACATCCTTTTGCAGCTTCTAATCCCTCTATGCAGGCTGTTTAGCCTTAGAGCCTCTCTTCTACTTAATTGCTATTACACTAATGTCGAGGACCCGACTGCCTAGCGTTCGATAGCTACTATATTCTAATACCTTTAATAACCGTTAAAGACGTTATTAACGTATTTATTTACTACGTTTAATGCCTTTATAGGACCTTAGCCTCTATTATTAGCGATTATAGTACTTAGTTTATCTCGGCTTTTTAGTAGTAGCTTAATCGCCGCTTTAATTGCCGCCTTTACCTTAGCTCCGCTTACTATCCTTAGACCGACGGTTAGACTAAGATCGCAAACGCTTAGATAGAGGTTTACCTTCGTTATTATACTACCTACCTTTAGGACGATTAGGTCGACTTTTTTCCCTTCGCTAAGCTTACTATTAACAATTAGGTCTTTAAATCTACCGGCCTTTCCCTTTTCTTCGCTAATTATAGCTTCTATATAAAGCTTAGCATTAAGCCTTTTAGTCCCTCCCCGCCTAGTATAACCCCCTAATAGCGGAAGGAATACCTCTATAGTAACGCGCTTACTTCCCGCCTTTAGCGTATCTCTAACTTCCTCCGCGATATAATCGAGGATACCTAAGCTACTTAAGCTCCCTACGCGGACGCCCGGCGGACCCCCGCCCTAGCGTATTAGCTAAGCGATATAGTATTCCTTAGCACTCGCTAGATTTAGACCTTCCGCTTTATAAAGAAGCTCGACTATAAGTAGGAGGGCCTATATAAGGTCCTTAAGGTATATAAGACGGCGTATCTTCTTCGCCTTCCTAAGGGTAGCCGCCTTTACCTTATATTTTATTACTTCTTCCTTACTAAGACCTAAAAGCCTGTTTTACCCGGCTAATCGGAGCTTAACGTCCGGCCCGCTAATAACGGCGTTCTCCTTTCCCTTAGCGATAACGACGACGGCGATAACGTATATCTCGAGTAGGACTTTTCTTTTATTCTCGCGTAACGCTAATACGTCTTTAAGAAGATTAAATATCGCGTTTAATAGCGTTATAGCCCCCTTATATAAGAGGACTCCTCTTGCCTTAACGGCTGCTAAGACGACCTTAAGGCCTTTTACGCCCTAAACCCTACTAAATCTAAGCTAGCCTTTTAAACGGCATTCCTTATGTCTTAACCTTCGCCTAAATAATAATAAATATAATTTATTAATATAATTTATGTTACGACGGCACGCGTTAGTTTCTTAGTGTTTTCTTCCTATTTCTCTCTCGTTCTATGTTAAGCCTACTTTTAGGACCGTAGACATATATTTCCTTAGTTTTTATTAGCCTATTGCCCCTTTTAAGCGTTTAAGTCGAACGCCGATTTAAGGGGGATATACTATTTTAGTGTTAGGTTATATTATATATTATCCTACGTAACCTCTACATCGTATACATAGACCTTTAGACTTAGTCTATAGCTGTATTCCTTCGTAGATTAATAATAATTATATACCCCCCTTAAGCTCGTTTCCTTATAGGAACTAACTTTACCTTAACTAAGTTCCGCAATAAGGTAAAAATTATAGGAATAACCTATAAGCAGGTCCCTATAGAAGCATATACGTCTATTAGGAAGGTCGAGAGGTATTATACTCCTCTCCGTCGCCCGTTTAAAATCCTATACGTAGAGATAGGCACTATTATAAGTGCTAAAGCAGTCCTTTAAATAGCCGTAAAAGCCGTTAATAATACGGCCGGACCCTACGGCTTTATCCCTATACTTTTCGTCTTTAGTACGTATCTACGTATAACTATTAACTCGCCCCTATTAGCTATAACCTTAAAAAGGTCTATAGCTATATAAAAGGCGATAAAAATGCTTCGATAACTCTCTATAGAACGATATGTATAAGATGCCTTTTGTATAAGGAACGGTCCGTTAATAGTTAAGACTATTACTCTCTCTTAATAGAGTAAAGTCCGAGTCTAAAGGGAAAAGGGAGGATAGTAAGGACTATTTAAGATTACTGCGATTAACGGTTATAATATGACTATTAATACCGTTAACGGACCTTAGCTTTTTCGGCCTACCTTAGTGTAACCCTACCTTTAGAACGATTCGTCTCCTTAGCCCCTACTTCCCGCGATTAAAGCGGCTCCTTTTAATCCGACTAAAACGACTCCTCTTAATCCGACCTTTAACTATATACTAAGGACTATACTTCCCGCTATAATTCCTACGCCCCCGATGCTACGTAAGCGTAGCCGCCCTCCCGGCGTAAAGAATAAGCTAAAGCTTCTTATTCCCCTTACCCCTTCTTAAGCCTTTATCGTTAAGAAAGAAGAAGATGCCTACGAATTAGCACTTAATCTATAGAAAAAATGAGTTATTACGACCCCTAGAGCCCTATTTTAGGAATTAGACGTATAAGAGATCGATAACCTTATTGCCTATAGTATTTTTAGCTTTAAACGCTACGATAAAGCTATCTACGGAGGTGACTATATCTTTAAGTCGAGGATAGTACGTAAAATAAAAGGGAAGGATAAAAAGCCCTACGAGAAGTCCCGACTTATTATTTAAGGATAAAATAACGAAGAGAAGACGACCTTATTAACGCAATTACCGACGATTTAACGCGTTAGCTAGCGGCTAATCCTAGCTAGCCCTTGCTTTAAAACTCCTTCGTTATTACGGCATAACTCTTTCTTTGCGAGACATTACTTAGGCCTACCTATAGGCCTAAACTAAGCTATTTAGGACTATCCTAACTAAACTACCCGTCGAGATATAAGGACGATACCCGGAAGGGACTATTATCTATATAATTCGACCCTTTATAGGATCGCGGAGTTAGGACTATATTAGTTCCGAACGTATTATAAACACTACGTTATCCGTCTTAATATATTAACTTCGACTATAACTCGTGCCCTTTAATCGCGAACGGGACCTTTAATAGATTTACTATAGTTAGCCTATAGACGGATAATATATTAATGTTAGGCATGCGCAACTTTTTAACGGCTAAGGAAAAGCAGCTTTAAAAGACTAAGTTTAAAGCAAAGCCAAAGACTTAGATATCTGCCGGCTCGGTGCTTGATTTTAATAAGGCTAGGCTAATACTCTAAGATTAAGATCTTCTTCTTTAGCAAAAGGGTCAATTAGAAAAGGTTAAGACTATTATCGCTCGGGGTTATAACTATACGCAACGGTATATAGAATAGCGAGCCTAAGAAGCATACGTCGCGTTAATCTACTAACTAGAAGCTTCCTTTAACCTTTCTATTATAGCATAAGTTTAAAACCCTAACGAAAAAGACTATATAACTATTAACAAACGTCTGTAATAGCAAATAGACTATAAGAAACGCGGCTTAATATACGAACTAGTTAATCTTACGAATGCGAAGCTGCTAGTATTTACGGATAGGTTCTTTGCAAATAATATAGACCTCTCTTTGCAATTAGGCTTGATTATTACACTTATAATAGAGACCCGGTCTAATAGCCACTTCGAGATTAAAGGCAATATCGTGCACTAGAGCTCGACTAAGTGCAAAAGGGTTATACGCAGCGTTCTAGCCTTAGAGGTATTATCGCATCCACCCGCGAGGGCACGCGGTACTAGGCATAGGAAAAGGGCTTAAATTAAGGGGTGAAAAGTCTATTAATCTATATATGTGTTCTATAGGGGCTTAGTGTCCCTCGAGCCTGCTTAAATAGGCGTAGCAGCGGACACTATATCGACTACGTATACTAGGCCCTATTTACCGCGTTATCCTAGCTCCGTTCCGATGCAATATACCCCTTAGCGTTAATTAATTCGTTGATTTACGCTGCACGAAGCTATCGCGAATGCTAGATGTAAGCGGGTAGGGGGTCCTGCCTGGTTGTAGTGATAAGAAGAAGAGGAAAGAGGTAGCGAAGCCGTCGTAGCGACGCGACGAAAAGCAAGGGAAAGGGGCGACGAAGCCATCGTAGCGACGAAGCCGGCGTGACTAAAAGCAAGGGAAAGGGGCGACGAAGCCGGCGTGACTAAAAGAAGTAAGGGAAGAAAAATGGCTAATAAGGCCGGACAGGAAAGGGCAAAGACAATGCCAAGTCGCGAGACTCGCCTCGCAGCGTATTGCGATCCGTAGTAGCCTTTCTCTCGTAGGCGTGCGGTATCGTATATTATTTGCGGATCCGGTAGGCCCGCCCGAGGGCTAGCTAGACCCGTCCTTAGGGCTCGCGGCATCTCGTATCTTTCTATAAGAGCTATACTATCGTAACCGGGATCCTCTCGGTCGACGTATAGTTATAGGCTCTATAGGCCTATCTCCTCCGTGTGTTTAAGCGACTGCTAGGTCGTAAGCTAGGTCTCTTAATGAGAGGGGGTATAGCAGTTCTAAGGTAGTAAGGAGAGATCGCCCGAGCTAGGGCTACGGCTATGCCCCTAGCTCCTAGGGCTCCGGGACGAGGGATATATATCCTCGTCCGATATCTAACGATAACCTCGTTGCGGCTACGAACTCTAGGACCCCGTCGGGTCTAGTGTTCGCACTAAGCTCGGTACGGTCTACAGACCCTAGAGCCCCGTCGGGATAGGCGTCTATTCCCGGGTAAGGCAATAGGTCTCGCGGTTAAGGAGTTAGACGGGTAGTAGTGCCCTCGTTTGCTCCGATGTGAGAAGTCCCTAAGGGCAAGGGCAAGGCGGTCTAGTCTCTTTGCCCTGCCCTCTACCCCTAAGTTCGAACAGCGGCTAATTTAATTCCCGGAATATACGTACTAATTAGCTGCTCCGTGAGAAAAGAAAATTCATGCTGATTAAGGGAAGGTGGCGATAGTGCCGCGCGGCGAGAGTGGCCGAGGCGGCTTGCAAAGTCGAGACAGAAGGAAGGTGCAAGCGGCGATGGTGCCGTGCGGCGGGATTGGCCGAGACGGTCAGCAAAGCCGATGCAAAGAGAAGGCGCGAGGAAGGGCGCGGGGCGACGAAGCCCGGGGAAGAGGTATATAGCGGCGATGGTGCCGTGCGGCGGGCGTGGCCGAGGCGGTTAGCAAAGCCGAGACGAAGAGGGCGACGAAGCCGACGTAGCAACGAAGCCGGGCGGCGATAGTGCCGTGCGGCGGGCGGCCGAGGGCGGCAGCAAGGCTAAGAGGGAAAGAGGGTATAAGCGGCGATAGTGCCGTGCGGCGGGCGTGGCCGAGGGCGGTGGCATTAAGGCCGGGACGAAGAAGGCGACGAAGCCGGCGTGGCGACGAAGCCGGGAGAGGCAAGGAGGCGTGAGGCGACGAAGCCATTATAGCGACGAAGCCGGGCGGCGATGGTGCCGTACGGCGGGCGTGGCCGTGTCGGTTAGCAAAGCCGAAGCGGAGGCAATAAAGCCGGAAGAGCAAAGAGGGGGGCGACGAAGCCGTCGTAGCAATAAAGCCCGAATGTGGCGATAATGCCGTACGGCGTGTAGCCGAGGGCAGCAGCATTAAAGCCAGAAGAGAGGGAGGATGCAAGCGGCGATAGTGCCGTGCGACGGGATTAGCCGAGACGGTCAGCAAAGCCGATGCAAAGAGGAGGGGGGGCGACGAAGCCGTCGTAGCGACGAAGCCCGAATGTAGCGATAATGCCGTACGGCGTAAGCAGCCGAGTCGGCAGTAACGCCGAGAAAGAGGGGGGCGGAGGCGTAAGGCGACGAAGCCAACGTAGCGACGAAGCCCGGGGAAAAGGTATATAGCGATAATGCCGTACGGCGTGTAGCCGAGTCGGTCAGCAAAGCCGAGACAGAATGAGGGCGACGAAGCCGTTATAGCAACGAAGCCCGAATGTGGCGATGATGCCGTACGGCGTATAGCCGAGGCGGCGGCAGTAAAGCCGAGACGAAGAGGGCGACGAAGCCGACGTGACAACGAAGCCGGGCGGCGATAGTGCCGTTCGGCGGGAGCAGCCGATGCGGCAGTAAAGCCGGAAAAGAGGGAGGTGCAGGCGGCGATAGTGCCGTGCGGCGTGTATAGCCGAGTCGGTCAGCAAAGCCGATGCAAAGAGAGGGGGGCGACGAAGCCGTCGTAGCAACGAAGCCCGAATGTAGCGATAGTGCCGTACGGCGGGAGCAGCCGAGGCGGTAGTAAAGCTAGTAGAATAAAGGTAGCGACGAAGCCGTCGTAGCGACGAAGCCGGGCGAGATAAGGAGGCGGAAGCGTAAGGCGACGAAGCTATTATAGCGACGAAGCCGGGCGGCGATAGTGCCGTTCGGCGGGAGCAGCCGATGCGGTAGCAAAGCCGGAAGAGAGAAGGCGAGGCGACGAAGCCGGCGTGGCGACGAAGCCTAGCGGCGATAGTGCCGTACGGCGGGCGTGGCCGTGTCGGTCAGCAAAGCCGAAGCAAAGGGAGGGCGCGAGGGTGCGAGGCGACGAAGCTAACGTGGCGACGAAGCCCGGGGAAAAGGTATATAGCGATAATGCCGTACGGCGTGTAGCCGAGGGCAGCAGCATTAAAGCCAGAAGAAGGAGGCGCAAGCAGCGATAGTGCCGTGCGGCGGGCGTAGCCGAGGCGGTTAGCAAAGCCGATGCGAAGGAAGGGGGGCGACGAAGCCGTCGTTGCAACGAAGCCCGGGAATAGTAGCGATAGTGCCGTACGGCGGGAGTAGCCGAGTCGGCAGCAATGCTAAGAAAGAAGGGAGAGGGGCGACGAAGCCGTCGTAGCGACGAAGCCCGAATATAGCGATAATACCGTACGGCACGAAGCCGAGGGCAGTAGTATTAAAGCTAGAAGAGCAAAGGAGGCGACGAAGCCGTCGTAGTAACGAAGCCTAGGAAGAAAGCGGCATTAAGGCCGCGGGCTAAAGGGGCGTTTAGCACCCCTAAGGGAGCGTGTGCGTAGCGCCTCGGGCGCTAAGGAAAAAGGGGGTTTGGCCTAGCACCGCGGTCGCCTCCTCGCGGGACGTAATGCTTCTTACGTTAGTCGTATTAGGTAGCAATTTGCGCGGGACGTATACCGGGCTTATAACTATCGCATCCGCCCGCGAGGGCACGCGGCACTAGGCACGGGAAAAGGGCTTAAATTAAGGGGTGAAATGTCTGTTAATCTATATGTGTGTTCTATAAGGGCTTAGTGTCCCTCGAGCCTGCTTAAATAGACGTGGCAGCGGACACTGTATCGACTACGTACACTAGGCCCTATCCACCGCGTTATCCTAGCTCCGTTCCGATACGATAGGTATATAGTATAGTTAAAGGCGTTAATATCGGCATTTGCCTTGCCACGACGATTAAGATAATTATAGAACGCCTATAGCTCCCTCCGGTGCCTTTAATCCTTTATATAGACTTATATTCGCTCTACGAATGTCTTATAAAACTTACTATAACGAAGGAAAAGCGATTAATAATCGATGTTATATTGCTTTGTTAGTTATACGAGCGAAGGGAGGTTATAGAAGTGCGATAGATTAATCGGAATAATAACCTAGCCAATGCATTAACAAAGTCCTCTTTAAAAAAGCCTCTTAAACGCTTCGTTAAGACTAACGCGCTAACCGTTAGGATAGAGGCTTTTATCGTACGACCGTTATCTTTATCTTCCTCGCTTTAATATACATATATAAGGCTAATTATAATATATATAGACTGTTTTCTTTACTATTGCTAGCGCGCGCGCTTTATTTCCTTATTTAATCGCGCGCTCTACTTCTATATTCTTATTTAATCGCGCGCTCTACTTCTATATTCTTATTTAATCGCGCGCTCTACTTCCATATTTAATTACGCGCTTATTCGCGCACTTATTCCTTTACCTATTCCGTTGCTTAATTAACTATAATATAATTGACTATAATAAAAGAATTCGTCGGCACGGTTCGAACCTTAAACCTCTAGCTGTTAATATTTTAACTAATCGGGAAGGTTATCTTCTTATATAATATTGTTTAGTTAATCTTATTAAATACTATTGTTTAGTTAATCTTATTATATGCTATTGTTTAGTTAAATATATTATTATAATTCGCTATAAACACTAATAGCAATATTAATAAAAAGAATAATCTTTCGGTAGAGTAATATTATTAATATGCCTAACTAGCAATCGTCCTAAAAGGGGTCCTTAGATATTAGGTCTAATAAGTCTAATCCTTACAACCGCCCTTAGATAAATAGCCTTAGACGAATAGCCCCTAACGAATAATTATTTTTAGTATAGTCACGTATATATTTACTTTCTATTACTATCTATTATAGTCTATATTACTTTTTACCTTATTTTTGCCCTAATTGCCTATAATTGCCTATAGTTGCATCCCCTAGTTGCCTATAGTTCCCTGATTTCCTACTATAACGTTCGGTAAGGTAGTTAGTAAGGTTACCCTAAAGCACGGTTACTAGTATAAAGCGGTAGTCTAGACCGCCTAATTAAATAAAGGTTATTAGCCTAACTACTATATTAAAGAGGTATTTTCGCGCGTTATATTATTACATTATAAAAGGGCCACGTATTTAACGGTTATATAGCTATTATAATATAGCTTTAACCTCGTTAATTTAATATTGCGCAACTATACCTACGCCCGCGTAATCGCGCCCGCGTAGCTATAATAGCCTGCTTAACTAAGCTCTTTCCTTTATATGCTAGTTAATAGGTACGGATTTACTTTAATAAAGAAAGAACTACGAGTATAGGAATAGCTAGCTACGTAGCTACGTGCGACGTTATTATCGCATATATACGTAACCCTAGGGATTACGTATCGTCCGGGAAGGCTACGTTACGGCGATAGCTTCCCCTTACCTAGCTAGCAATTAACCTAATATAACCATACCGTTTACCCTATAAGGTCGACCTAAAGACCTACTAATAGATTTATATATATCTATATCTAATTAAGTCCCTTTTATATTCTCTAATAGTTAATTAGCACTAAAAATAGCAAATAACCTAAAATCTTATAAACTCCGGAAAGATATCGGCCTTGCTTATAACTTTACCCGTAATTATATTCTATTAAGTAAAATAGAAGTATTTTATATAAAGTCCGCCGATAATATCTATAGGAATGCAGTGTTATAAGATGTAGTTGCGTATACGTAATCCATACGATCACGTGCGCACGTGACTTAAGGGAGGCTATATTATAATACGGTCGCCTCCTCTCTAGCTAGCCGTATTATATAGAATATAGACCCTATTAGTTAACCCTAATAGACCCCTATCTAATACTAATTAATAGTTGACTTAGTTAATTATAGAATAGTAAGATAGAAGAGATAAGATTTATAACCTTCGAACGTCTATATATCTTTAGCCCCCGCGCTCCTATTACGTTAACATAGAGAAGGTCTTATGCTAAGATCGAGTCTTTAATTAATCCTATCTCCGCTTTCGGAAAGAAGAGTAATATTAATTAATTATCTCTTAAGCTTCCGTTAATAGTCTCCGCTATTGAATAGAAGAGGGACACTAACTTAAGTACGTCTATAACGCCGATTCGATAACTACGTGATAAATCCCTTATGCCGATAACCCTCGTAAAGAACATCACGAACCCCGATAACACGTAATCCCGCTATTACGATAACTTCTTCCACCCTAAACCCTACTGCTATAGCAGACGAGGAACTGCTCGAATACCTAATAAAGAACGTATAGATCTAAGGCACCGCGTAGAAACAATTAATTAACGTTTACCTCTAAGACGACGAAGTCCTATATAACGAGGATAACGGCAAGGCAGCTATAACGTACGTTGCTAGGTTTATATTAGACGTGGAATACGATCTATATCTCTAAGGATATAACCTTCTTAGGTTCTTCTAAGACTACTTTAAGGGATAGGTGGAAAACATATAGAACTGCGTAGACTCTAGCTTTAGGAGAGCATTAAGGAACCTTCTTCGCCGACGTAGGATCTATACCGGACCGATAAATAGCTCCTTTGCGAAGCAGTTTATTATAACGCAAACGATCGAAGATCCGCTAATTTAGCCTAATAAGGATTTAGCGAGGATTCGATTCGACGAGGGAATAGTAGTACCTAAAGCTACTACTATTAACTATAATACCCCCGTCCCGATACCTCAACCTTAGGCACCTACTAGAACGACCCCGGTAAGGCCCTTAACTCCTACCGGCAGAGCCTTAAACACCCTAGGCATAGCCCCGGAACTACCCCGGCCTAAGGTAGAATAAACCCCTACGCCGGCCCCTATACCCGTTCTTCCGCTGCAATAACAAATAACGGTCTATCCTACAAGCTATCGCTATTAATACGTTAATTACGCTATTCTCGACCCTAGGGCAGCAGCCGCGATCCCGGATCCTGCTCTTACGGCATATACTTAGGTTCCCCCTACGTACGTCCCTAACGAACCTATTAACGT
The DNA here is from genome assembly GCA_012934285.1 of Ophiocordyceps sinensis. NCBI lineage: Eukaryota > Fungi > Ascomycota > Sordariomycetes > Hypocreales > Ophiocordycipitaceae > Ophiocordyceps > Ophiocordyceps sinensis. The sequence continues at coordinate 3,038,786 of JAAVMX010000006.1, read as the reverse complement.
AGACCTCTAATAGAAATTTGCGAAGCTTTAAAACAATATAGAGGATTATATAGGCAAGCCCTACGACCTATTCGATAATAAGATCCGTTAGTTTATAGGCATCTATTATAGCATTAATACTACCCCTGGTTAATTCTATAGACTGCTTCCTAAGATCCTTATAAGCCGCGCTTAGATATATTACCTTTAGTATATTATATAGACTACTACCTTTAAGGCAGCCTACGATAGTATTAAGATATACTTCGATATAGAAGTAAATAAGGCCTATTACTTTATAGATTAGACCTCTACCTCGTTTACGAAGCTGCGCAGCTAGAACCTAACCTTACCCTTATAAGACGTCCTAAAGCTTTTCTTCGATAAGCTTTAGCTATACTAACGAGCTTTCGGCGGCATATTCGTAGGTAAAGAATAATTACGAGCGATAGTTATTAAGGCGTGCCGTAATATGCTAGAGCTTATATAAGCTTTATTCCGACCCGCTAAGAATATCGAGACCTTATTCTTTAAGCTTTAATCCTCCCTCGAGACGAACCTAACCTTTAGCAATTTAGGCTAATTTCTAACTAAGGATATAGACTAATTTAACGCGAACGCGATGTACTTAGACCGTAGGTATACTAACAACCGAAGCAAAGGAGGATACCGTGGCTTTACGCGAGGCTACGGACGAGGCTACGATCGGGGCAGTTACTATAGCAACTCCGGCCGCGGGTATAGCTTAGGCAGTAGAGGGCGAGGCGGCTACTAGATAGGCAACCGCCTCTAGAGCAAGAAGTGCTTTATATGCAATAAGGAAGGTTGCTAGTTAATTAAGCATACCTTAGAGGAGCGATAGAAGGCTAAAGAATAATACTTAGCCTAATATTACTTTTAGGGAACGCCCGCTATTAACCTAACAATATACGTAATAGAGTAGGAAGGTTATAAGATTAGTAGCCTAACGGACGACTAGGAAGAAGAATAGTACTAGGATAATAGTGCTAACGACGATAATATAGAATAGTAGCAGGCGATATAAATGCTCTACTAATAAGTATTTATATATCTATTTATAGGGGAAGATATATTTAAGATAGAATAAGCTATACCGGCTTCTTAGTTCCTTATCGACGATAGGTATTTAAGGAAAGAGTTCTAAGGCATCCTAATCGACACTAGTACCGCGAAAGTCTTTATAGCTAGTTAGGAGCAATATCTCGCGTTCTAGCGAGAGCACCCTAACGTAAAGCTTAACGACTCTATAGCTAGCTAGGCATCGATTAAGTTCGGTAACGGTAACGCGATTTATTTCCTTAGCTCGATAGCCGTTAATACGCCCGTCGGAAGAATCACTTTCTATATCCTTAAGTCTTTAACTCCGTTTTTGTTTTCCCTTGCTAATATAGACCGTTTAAAGGTATACTTTAATAATACTACGAACGTTATTATTAGCAAACCTAAGGGCATTACCGTTCCTATAGTCCGTAAATAGGGTTATCCTTAGTTCTTCCTAGCTAAGGCGGAATAAGCTATCTCGTTCTTAGTAGAAAGCGAGCTCCGTATACTATATCGTCGCTTTAGGCACCCTATAGTTATAAGACTTTACTACTTACTGCGATAAGCAGGTTACGTAGTGTTAGTTAATACGCTCGAAGGCATTGCTAAGTATTGCTATTACTGCTAGTTATACTCTTAGGCCCCCCGTCGATTTAAATTTACGTTAAAGGACGACTAGGACTTTAACTATAAGATTATCGTCGACGTAATGCACTTATATAACCGCCTAGTCCTCTACGTAGTAGACTTAGCTACGGCATTCTAAGGAGCCCGCTTCTTGCCCTCGATGTCCGCTAAAGATACGTAGGAGACGCTTTAAACCTTATAGATTAATACCTATCTCGGCCCGCCGGATACTATTAAACATAACGCTAGAACGAACTTTACGTTAGTAGAGTTCCGAAATAAGGCTAAGTTTATAGGCATTATATATAAGCAAATCCTTATAAAAGCATATTAGTCTATCGGTAAGGTTAAAAGATACCACGCACCGTTGCGCCGTGCCTTCGATATTATATATGCCGAACTTAGCGACGTAACCTCTACCGAGGCAATTCTTTAAATAGCGGTAAAAGCTATTAATAATACTGCCGGACCTTAAGGCCTCGTGCTAACGCTGCTTATATTCGGCGTATATCTACGCATAACGTTAGACTCTCCGCCCTCGGCCACGACCCTTAAGAAAGCCGCTATAGTTTATAAAGCGATAAAGATATTACGCTAGCTATCTATAGAGCGGTAAGTTTAGGAGGCCTTATAAGCCCGAAATAGACCGAATACGTCCGATATTCTCTCTCTCCCTTTATAAAGTAAAGTTCGTGTATAGAGAGAGAAAACCGGCTAGTAAGGACTATTTAAGATTGCTTTAATTAACGGCTATAACGGAACGATCGATATAGTTAATAGACCTTAAGTCTTTCGTTTTACGCTTATACAACCGTATAATCGTAATAAGAAGACCGAAGAGCTTCCTACTCTACGTCTCGAAGAAGATTCCCCGCTTTAGTAGGCGGAGCCCCCTCGACCGAGCCCTCTAGCGCCTCGAAAGCGCGGACGCCCCCCCGGCTCTAAGAATAAGCCGAAGCAATTAATTATAGCTAACACAGCTCTTAGGTTCCTGCTTAAACGCAACCCTATGTATAGCTTCCTTATTAGGAAAGAGGAAGACGCGTACGCATTAGCTCTTAAGCTACGTAACGACGGCGTTATTACGACTCCCGGCGCCCTATTTAAGGAAGCTAATAACTAGGAAATCGACGACCTCCTTATACGCGGAGTTTTTAGCTTCGAGAGGTATAATAAGGCAATACATAGAGGACACCGTATCTTTCGATTACGTATAGTTCGCGAAGTAAAAGGACGAGAGATAAAGCTATATAAGAAATCGAGGCTCGTCGTTTAAGGTTATAACGATCGAGAGAAATAGTGTTTATTAACCGTATCGCTAACGATCTAACGCGTTAGCTAACGGCTAATACTTACGATCGCGCCTACTATAATACGGGACTGTAGCATAACGTTATCCCTTTGTAATATAACGTAGGCCTACCTATAGGCTTAAACGAAGTTATCGAGGACTATTATAACGTACCTTCCGAAGGAGTTAGAAGGTAGATACCCGAAAGGGACTATTATTTACGTTATTCGACCGCTCTACGGTATCGCGGAGTCTAGGGTATATTAGTTCTACACTTACTAAGGCCACTACGTTAAATAGCTTAATATGTCTACCTTAACCTATGACTTATGCCTTTTGATTACGAATAAGGGCATAGAGAATTTAGGTATAGTAGGTATCTAGACCGACGACACCCTTATCCTCGGCACCCCCGCTTTCTCGACCGCCGAAGAGGACAAATTGCAGGAGGCTAAGTTCCGGGCTAAGCTAAAGACCTTAATAATAGCTGGTTCTATTATAGACTTTAACGGCGCGAAGGTAATACTGTAATAAAGCGGTGATATACTATTGCAGCAAAAAGGATAGGCTGCACGCATTAACACAATTAACACAATAGCACCTAACAGCCCTTAGCGCTACCTAGAACAACGGGCCTAAGGAAGCTACGTTACGTATGTCTATTAGCTAGAAGCTTCCTTTAATATCTCTATTGCAGCCTAGGTTTACGAACCTAAAAAGAAAGACTGTAAGAGGCTAAATAAGCGTCTTTAGTAGCAAAAGGATAACTAAGATCGAGGACTAAAATACGTCCCGATAGACCTAGTAATAGTAAAGCTAATAGTTTTTACCGACGGCTCCTTCGCAAACAATAAAGACCTCTTATCGCAACTAGGTTTTATTATTGTAATTATTAATAAGGAAAAGACCGATACTAAATTCGACGTTACCGGCAATATTATTTATTAGAGTTCGACTAAGTGTAAGCGCGTGATATAAAGCGTGCTTACATCGGAGATCTACGGGATAGTAAATAGTATCGACCTCGGCATCGTTTTAGCAATAACTATAAAGATAATTACTAAACACTTGCAAATTCCGCCTCTCTATCTAGTGATTTATATAGAAATACACTCGCTTTACGAGAACCTCGTTAAGCTAGGGATAACTAAAGAGAAAAGGCTTATAATTAATATTATAGCCCTTCGATAGTTATACAAGAGGCGCGAGATCTCGGAGATTAGGTAGATTAATAGTAATAATAACCTAGCTAACGCGATGATAAAGGACTTCCCTAACCGATCTCTATAGCGCTTTATTAATTTAAACCGATTGACGATTCGAATAAATGCCTTTATCATAAGGCCGTGATCGATGCGCTCTAGCTATCACCTGCGTTGCACTAGCACTATTTTAGGCCGACCTTAATACGGCCTTACTACGCCCCGGCCACGTTTTAACCCGGGCTTAATTTAACATTAGCTATTGCTTCGTACCGGCCTATTTAATAAGGCCGCGTACTATTTTATTATTTCATTTATACGGACATTAGGTTGTTTTACGCGTTTGTAAGCACGTGGTTTAAGGTTATAAAGAAAGACTGCTAGTATAGGAATATAGTGTTATAAGATATAGTTGCGTATACGTGATCTATACAATCACGTGCGCACGTAACTTAAGGGAGGCTATATTACAACACGGTCGCCTCCTCTCTAGCTAGCCGCATTATATAGAATATAGACCCTATTAGTTAACCCTAACAGACCCCTATCTAATAATATCGCTAATATATTTACAAAAGAACTAAGGCGTATACTATTTAATAAATTTCGAGGCCTCTTAAGTCTTAAATAGGATCCTTTATTTAAAGATAAATAAAGGGTTTTAGCTAATCTTTCTTATGCTTTCTTCTAGCTTTCCTCTATATACCCTTTAGTCTTTTCCTTAGATATTATAAGGGTCTTCGACTATTAGTAAGATTTAGTCTACGACTTAATCCGCATTCTTATATACGCGCGGGGAAGAGGCACGTGCGGGTAGGGAAAGGAGCTCGTATAAATAAAGGGAAGGGGCTTATACGGATAAGGGTAAAGGGCACGTGCGGATAAAGGGGTATATACGTAGAGCTATATATCCGTATATATAGGTGCGCTTATACTTAGTTCTTTATAGATAATTTCTATACCTATATAAAGGGCACCTATATAATTACTATGCCTACCCTATTATAGTATTATCTATCTCTCTTCTTACGGACTTATTAAATAGAATAATAACGTCCTGCGTTTATAATAGCGGCACGTATCGACTAAAACGATAGGCCGCTACGATAAAAGCGGCACGCGTAGTAATATTAGCTACTATTATAGACTTACTAAATAACGATATAAAGGACGTCTTTAAGCAATAGGCTAAAGGGTTCTAGCAGCTATAGCTGCGATAAGAGTCGCTAAATAAGCGGGCCTTCGTAAGAGCCTGCCTTCGATAGAAAATAATAAAAGCCCGTTTAGGTAAGGCGACGGCGGATGCTATACCTTCTATAGCGGAAGAAGAGCGCCTTCTAGTGCTACTATATAAAATAGCCGTTAATCCGGCTAAACGAAAGGGGTTGCTAAAAGTCCTTAGAGTTAAAATAGGATCTACGGCGTCTACCTCTACGGACACGCTACTCGCGCCTTCCCGGGACCTTCTAACGGTATATTAATAGCATTCTTTATAAATTTCTAAACGAGTTCGCTTCCGCCTATATTAATCATATTCTTATCTACTCGAGCGGCAGCCTTAAGGATTATATAGATAAAGTACGGAAGGTGCTAGACCGGCTCTCCGAGCATAGCCTATACCTTAACCCTAATAAATGCGAATTCGGCATCCGCTAGGTTAAATACCTTAGATTTATTATTATCGTAAGCGTTAGTATATAAGCGGACCTTAAAAAGATTTAGGCTATCTAAGACTAAATAGCCTTAACTTCGCAAAAGGGTATATATAGTCTTTTAGGGTTTACGAATTACTACCGGATTTTTATTCGTTACTTTTCTCGCATTATTTATCCGCTAGTAGCCCTTACCGGCAAAGGGGTAGCCTTTTATCAAGGCGCTATATAAGTAAAAGCGTTCTAAACGTTAAAGGACCTATTTTCGTAAGCCCTAGTGCTGCTTTAGTAGGATTTTAATTATCCTATAACGCTTAAAGCGGACTATAGTAGATTCGCGCTTAAAGGCACGCTTTCGCAAAAGGTAGACGGCTAACGCCGCCCTATAGCTTTTTACTCCTATAAGCTTACCTCCGCCTAGCGGAATTACGCTATCTACAATAAAGAAATACTAGCTATAATTAGCTATTTAAAGCAATAGTAAGCGGAGCTCTATAGCTATAATAACTTTAAGATCCCTATAGACTATCGCAACCTTAAAAGTATTTTATAACTTAATAATATCTCTTTAATCGGTAGACCCGTTAGGCGGAATACCTTTCGCGCTTTCGCTTCCGAATTAAGTACCGACCTAGAAAAAAGGCCATAGTACCGGACGCTTTATCCCGGAGAGACTAAGACCGACCTTTTAATAAAGATTATAATGCCTAAGAGCTTTTAATACTCCCGGAGGACGCGCTACGTATATATCTTAGAGCAATACTTATCGGTGCGGACGGTATAGTCTTAATTAATAATTAGGACGAGAACGATAGCGAGGAGGATAATAATTCGTCTATTAGTTTAGAAATTAAAGAGCTAATCGAAGAGGAAGCTAAGCCCGATACTTAAGAAGCGGACTTTATAATAGCCTTAACTCGGGATAATCTTAGCGCGTAAGACGCGGAGCTAACCTACGAAATAGGCCTTAACCGACGGAATTTTTAGGACGAGGAGCTTTAGCGTATATAAGACCGCTTAGCAGCTTAGGATATTACTTACGGTAGTATACGCCGCGCCGTAGAGGCAGGAGAACGACGATTCGACCTTAAACTTAACCTTAAGGTATAAGTGGCCGACCGCTACGTAGACTTACGTAAGCACCTATAGTTTCGCGGACGGCTTTAGGTTTTTAGTTCCTTTATAACTATAGAGGCCGTAGTAAGAGACGCTCCCTTAGAGCTAGAAGAAAGGAACGCGCTTTAAGGACGGCTTATTTAAATAGTATATAACGCTAGCGTTATCGGCTACCTTAGCCGCGAAGGAATAATTACCGCTATATCCCGCGACTTCTATTAGCCGCTCCTTTAGCTATAATTTAGACGATTCCTTTATAACTATAATATCTATAGGTATACGAAGATTTAGCATACGCTTAAGAAAGGGCTACTTAAATCGCTTCCTATACTAGACCGGTTCTATACGTATATTTAGATAGACTTTATTATAGACCTCTCCTTTATAGAAAGCGGCAACCGTAATCTTTAGGTAATTAAGGACCGTCTAAGTAAGGAAGTTATATTAAAACCTATGCTATTTATAGAAGCGGAGATCTACGTAAAGCGCTTTCTAGTATACTATATATAATACTGTTAATAGCTAACGTCGATTATAATCGATAAAGGGTTAAATTAGATAAGCCGTTTTTAATAGCACTTATATCGGCTGCTATAGATTATATAACTGCTAAGTATAGTATATTATCCGTAAACCGACGGCGGATTAAAATAGCTTAATTAAAAAGTTTAAGCTTATATTAAAGGCGTAATAGACCGTAATTAAGGCGATTAAGATAAATAGCTCCCTATAGCGTAAATAGCGATTAATAAGAGAAATTACTCTTTAATTAGTATATCCCCTTTCTTCGCACTATATAGGTATAAACTAATATCCCTATTTCCTATCGCTATAGATATAGTAGCGGAGAAGCCGTTTAGCAATAGTCTAAAAGGGCGCGTAGCCTCCTTTATATAGCGACTTAAATAGGTCTTAGACTTCTATTAGTCGTTAATAGCCTTAGTAGCGTAAGACTAAGAGTAGTATATTAATAAGCGATAAGAACCTATAGAACGATTTACGGTAAGTAATAAAGTCTAAGTAGACTTACGGAACTATATATTCTTAAGGTCGAAGAAGAAGCTCGATTAATTATACGTAAAACTTACGTTTAAGAGAGTGCTAAGCCCGTAAGCCGTCGAGCTAAAGGGATTACTTAATAAGGTTTACCTTAATTTTAACGTAGATCTTTTTCGACGCGCTATAGTAGATCTAATAGCCGGCTAAGTAATAGTAGACCTATAGCCTCCTATAATTTTAATAAAAAGAAAGAAAAAGTTCTTAGTAAAGGAAATTCTTACGGTATAAAGGAAGAAAGTTAGCTATAGTAGTAGGCGTAAGGTCTTCGTAAGGTAGTAAAGGTATTAAGACCTAATATAGCACTTAGCAATAGACTTCGTAGATATAAAGGCGCTCGATTGCTTTAAAGCGCGCTTTAGGGCTATCGGGGAAAACGACGGGCCGCTTAACGCTATATTACCGGCAAGAATACGATGGAATAAAGGACGGTTTACGCTCCCTAAAGCGAGTCGCGTAGCTTAAAACGCGGCCGGGCCTTACGTAATATATCGTTAAATTTTCGCTTAGGTAAGGTTAAGGTCTTATATAAAGGTCTTCGACTATTGATAAGATTAAGTCTACGACCTAATCCGTATTCTTATATACGAGTAGGGAAAAGGCATATATAGGCGGGGAAAGGAGCTTATATAAATAAAGGTAAAGGGCTTATATAGATAAAGATAAAGGGCACGTGCGGATAAAAGAGTACGTGCGTAGAGCTATATATCTGTATATATATCGAACGCTAGGAAGTCGGGTCCTCGATATTAGTATAATAGTAATTAAGTAGAAGAGAGGCTCTAAGGCTAAAACAGCCTGCATAAAGGGATTAGAAGCTATAAAAGGATGTAAATCACTAAGAATAATAGCTCTTATCTTTTCTAATAAGGAGGGCTAACTAGTCTTTATATATAGGGAAATCCCTCGGACGAAAACAGCCGCGTAGACCTAAGGAAAAGAGGTAAAAGAAAGAGTCGGACGGAGTCGCCGGTCGAAAGCGCCGGTCGTAAACAATAAATTGCATCCGTACGACAAATAGTCATACAGTTAGTAAATAACTAAACTAATAACGCAATAGTCTATTAGAAGGACTAGTGAATTCTACGGTAGAAGCCGTAACTATATAAAGGAATTCTACGGTAGAAGCCGTAGAAGAGAATTAGAATTCTACGGTAGAAGACCGTAGAAGAGAAGGGAATTTACGGGTAAAGACCGTATAAATAACCGTAAAATCACCGTAAAATCACGGTGAAATATAACCGAAGACAAGTAGGTAAATACGCCTATAATAGTGCGGGGTAAATGCCTGTAGAAGCCCGTAGAATTCTATAGTAGAATCTAAGGAAGAACCGGGGATTTCCCGGTGGAAAGCAAATAGGGAAGACGGTAATATTAATATACCCCTTAGCTAGAAGGGAACGACTTCCGGCTAGTTAAAATCATTATCGACTTCTTTTTAAATCCTAGAAGAAATATCCGTAAGTCGAAGCTAGCGAAGGAACGTTTAGAAACGTTATTATAGAAGCAATTTAGTTAATCTATCCGTAATTATCTAGTTAGAAGGGATATATTTAATATTAAAAGTATTACGTAAGAATTCCTATCGGGCCTAGCAGTTGTAAATTTTAACGTGCTTTAAAGTGGTCTAAATCTTTAGAATCTCGGCGGAAACTAAGCGGATTATCTAAGTATTATTATACTAAATAGTAGGAATAGGAATATCTAGCTATAGGGAAATATCGTTAAATAAACGAAGAATAGAAATTAGCTCTTTCGCGGTAGAAGAGACTATAAGAAGTTCGGCTTTAGTAAAAGAAGTAATAACCGTAGATTCTTTCTAAGCACTCTACGCAATTAGACCGTTAAATAGGCTAATAGAATAGCCCTTAGAAGCATAGCGAGTATCTAAGTCGTCGGCGTAAGCGGTATCGGAAGCTATAATAAGTTCTTACTCGTTTATATCCGAAAACTTAATCGTAAGGAAACGCGATTCGTGAAAGTAAATTACTAAGCTTTTAGCAAGCTTAATATAGAGCGTAGACGGGTTTTATATATACTCCGCTAAAGAATTCGACGATGTTATAGCGTTAAGCTAAGTAGAAATAGTCGCGTAATTATAAAAACCGACTAAAGACTAAAAGTAGTAGATTTAGTTATCTATAGCCTATCCCTAGTGTTTCTCTAGCTTCTTAGGAAGTAGGAATAGGCAAAGGGTCGAAATAGGCCGTAGAACCGTAAAAGTAGGGATTAAACTAAACTTAAAAGCAATCTTATCTAAGTAAACGTCTTAATATAACTATAGCTTTCGCTACTTACGGTCCTAAATAATCCTTATTCTAAGGAAGTAGGTAAGCTCTCTACGGTTAGTAACTATATACTTCTGCCTAAAGCGACGAATAAACTTATTAATAGCCTTATAGTACTCTTTGCGGAAAAGGATAATAATATTATCTATAAAGAAGAAAGTAATAATACTACTTATAGTAGATATAAAAATATAAAGATCCTCCGTACTTTGCTAAAGGCCTAGTTCGGTAAGAGACCTAGATAATTCCTATTGCTAAAAAAGCAGCGAACGGCGAAGTCTATATAAAGCCTTTATTAATAGAATTATAAAACTAAATACCTTAAATCCGTCTAAGAAGTAGATATATACTTCTTTATCTAGATCGGCATTCGTAAAGGCGTTAACTACGTTAAGTAAGCGGGTTTTAGTGCTAAATTTAGCGGTAATAGCAATTATAATACGAAAATTTCGTACTATAAGCGTCGCGGCGTAAGTTTCCTTTCCGCTAAACGGCTGAAGGTCTCCTCGTATATAAAGGCGAGACTTAAACTTCCTAAGGTAGCCGTGCTTATTAAACTTATAATCGAATGCCTGCCTATATTAATAGAAGAGGACGTATAAGGGCGTTCGCTCTTAGGGTAGGCGAAGAAAAGAAGGTCTTCCGCTATTTTAAAGAGTCCTATTTAACCTTTCTAGCGGCTTTAAACTTAGGTCTATAAGGATAAATCTCGAGATTAGACTAAAACCTTAAAAGCGCGGGTAAATACCGTTTATATATCTTCCTAGGTTTAAGAGAAGTAGCAAATGCAGCCGTAAAAGCGGCGCTATTAGCCGGTAGATGCCTAACGTAGGCGAAAGTAGGATATCGACCTAAAAACCGGTTTAAATAAGTAAGGCGTAAATCCCTTATAAACCTCGTCGTCCGTAGACTATCTATAGGAATAGTATTATCGTAATCTATAGACCGAGAAGTAGCTTAAGGCAACTATACCTTAAGTCGGTCTACTAATTCTACGGTTATAGTTAGTAAAAGAGTAGAAATATCGGGTTAAAAATCCTATATATTCTTAAAAACGTCTTCCGGCGGTTCTAGGGGTTAGTTAAGAGTAAGGAGCTAAGGATTGCCTTCGGCTAAAATATCTACTAGAGTAAAATACTTATTAAGAAGCACTATTAGCGTTAACTAAAATTCTGCCTTATCTTACTTTTCTTCCTATATAATATATAATAGAAATGCCGGTAATAATACCTATATTAGTAGTTTAGATGCCTTAGACGCGGTGAAAAACTAAGTCTTATTAAACGTTATATTACGAACTTAACGAACCTCCCGTAGCTATAGGATCTATATACGAAAAATATTAGTAGAATTATACCTAACTAAGTAATTAACCTCTATATAAGGTTCTTACTTAAGATTACGTTTCTACGTATTAGTTAAGGCCTTAGTGGTTAGTAGGTAGGCTTTATAGCTAAAAGCTCGAAGATAATCGAGTCGTAATAGTTAAGGAAGGAGAAAAGCCGGTATATTTCGGTCGTAATCCCTTAACTAATCGTAAAGAATCTCTATTAGGGAAATCTACTTTAATAGAAATAACGTAAAGGAAGCTGCCTATCGGGCTAAAATCCGATTGTGTAAATATACTATAGTTTTCTACGTTTTTGTCTATAAATGCTTAGGTAAATTTGCTTTAATCCTTATAGATCGAGCTTTCGTAGATACTACCCCCTTAGTTCGTTCGGCAGCGCCGTTTTAAGCGGGTGTATAAAGAGCAGTAGGCTTATTATAAATGCCCTATTAGTTAATAAAATCCTAAAAATCCTATCGAAGGGCTTAGTCGTTATCCTAATAGATCGTACCGATAGAAAGTAAGAACTATCGGGAAATATACCGACCTAGGCTCTTAAAGCATAAAATCAGCCTATCTATAGAGGCGTCTAAAAGCGTATATAGAAAAATAAGCTTTATATAGTTATCCTTAATAAGAAATATAACGTTCTTATTATTATAACTCTTATATATAGAAAAAATATCGCAAAACACCTTAGAAAAGGGAAACGTCGCTTTAGAAAGCGGCGGTTTACGGTTGATAATTCGTTTCGCCTACGTAAGTTTATAGGACTTATAGGAGATTATCTTATCGAAGGTCACCGACTATAGTATTCCGAGAGCTTTTAAAAGCGCTTTATTATTCGGATGTCTAAGTCGTTAGTGCTAAAGAGAAAGTTCCTCTATACTTATTAATGTAAAATCCGGTATAGTAGCCGAAAAAGGTGCTATAAATAGGGTTTCTATAGTAGAATCTATAGAAGGAACGGAAGCAATAGTTAGATTTATTAGAAGCGTAGTAGAAGGTATTAACGGGTTATATTCGATAATATATTAGTTATAAACTAGCTCCGTTATATAAATAGTACGAGTTAAAGAAGAGATCTATTTAATCTACGGGTTTTACGAAAGATTCGCCTTATAAAGAAGACGAAGTAAATAAAAGGATATATAAAAGGACTAGATATATGCTACTTAACTAAGCTAAAAAGTGCCCGTCGAAATGCGTATAAACACCGTGCCTATCCTAAGAATAAGAGTGCTTTTACTACGTATAAGTGCGTACTTAGAAGAAGGCTAGAAGTTATAGAAGCGCTCCTTATTATTGCAAATATATCTATTAGACCCTAAATCTATAATAAAAGAATCCCTTAACGGGTATTCTATAGTAGTCTATAGAATAACTAATAGTAAAAAGGTTATAAGAACGTTAGCGGTAGCCGTAGCTTAAACCGTCTTTATCTTAGTCTAATTATTCTTCCGCTACTCCTCGTCGCAAAGAAGTGCCGCGTTAACTTTAGCCTTATTAGCCGGAACCTTAAGGTAGTCGTCTATAGTCTTTTAGACGTCTTTATCGGGTTTCTATAATAAAAGTCAAACGAAAGGGTTAAAGTAATAACACTATCGGAAATAGTATTATTCTCCGTAAATATATAGTAGACTATTCTTTTTCTTGCCTTTATCCTTATCTTAAGACGTAGCTGCTAAAGTAGTTGCCGATTTATTAGTAGATTCCGCGGCTAGGGACTTTATTCCTTAGCCTTAGAATTTCGTAAAAGCGTTAGTCTTTAGCGCTTTAGTCGTAGCCTTTAAGGCCTACGAGCGTGCGAAAAGTTCGGATATCTTAAATCCGTCGGGGAAAGACTATTCTTAGCCTAGCTTATTTAGGCGGGCATTGTCCTCTATTATATTTATCTAGTATTCCGCAAAAGGGCTAGAAATTAGCTAAATAGCCTTAAGATAAAGCTATATAGCCTAAAGACCTTCCGATTCCGGCAACTTAATTCGCCGGGCATCGGTAAAGACCTTCTGCTAGTTAGAAATCTATATCGTAATATCCGTCAGGTCTAGTGCCTTTAAAATAGTATAGAACTACGTAAGAATAGTCTTTTATTGCGTTTATAAAGTCGGCTTTATAAGCCGCTATAGTAAAGCTAATTTCTTAGAAACCTTATATTCGTTGGTAATTATTAAATAGTAGTTTCCGATATTTTAAATAATAAACTACTAGATTAACGTAAGAGATTTCTATTAATCCTTATAGGCTTAAAGCAACGTGCGATACTAGGAAAAAAGAAACTTAAACCTCTTAAGTTCTTCTATAGATAAATTAGCAATATTAGCAATAGTCGCGTTAATTATTCTAGCTATTAGTTCTATAGGAAGAGGTAATAAGGGTTTCTAAAGTTTAAGCGTAATAGAAGGATCGATTTTCTCCTAAATCCCTTAGGCGAGTATGTATTTCTAGATCGTTAAGATCTATCGGTCTTAATCCGTTAGTCTATTTAAAATAGTCTTTAAAGTAATATCGGCTATAATAGATATAGTAACGTAGGTAAAAGTATAGTAAAATTACTAGAAAAAGGTAGTTAAATATATAATATATATCAATAAACCATAAAAAACTAAACTAAGTGCGGGAAAACACTAATAGAATAAGGTAAACGTCCTAACTAGTCCTCCGTAAGTCGATTCGCTAGATTAAATAACGCTCCTTAAAAAAAATCATACTAGTCCTCCGTAAGTCGATTCGCTAAATGTAAAGGCAAAGGCTTTACTACCGTAAGTTATAGCGTTAGCAGGCTGAAAATATAAGCCGTTAGAACTCTCTATACGTAGAGAAGTTCGTCCGGGCTTATAACTATCGAACGCTAGGTAGTTAGGTCCTCGATATTAGTATAATAGCAATTAAGTAAAAGAGAGGCTCTAAGGCTAAAATAGCCTATATAGAGGGATTAGAAGCTATAAAAGGATGTAAATCACTAAGAATAACAGCTTTTGTCTTTTCTAATAAGGAGGGCTAACTAGTCTCTATATATAGGGAAATCCCTCGGACAAAAATAGCCGCGTAGACCTAAGGAAAAGAGGTAAAAGAAAGAGTCGGACGGAGTCGCCGGTCGCAAACAATAAATTGCATCTATACGATAAATAGTTATACAGTTAGTAAATAACTAAACTAATAACACAATAGTCTATTAGAAGGACTAGTGAATTCTACGGTAGAAGCCGTAACTATATAAAGGAATTCTACGGTAGAAGCTATAGAAGAGAATTAGAATTATATAGTAGAAGACCGTAGAAGGGAAGAGATTTTACGGGTAAAGACCGTATAAATAACCGTAAAATCACCGTAAACTTACGGTAAAATGTAACCGAAGAAAAGTAGGTAAATGCGCCTATGGAAGTGCGGGGTAAATGCCTATAGAAGCCCGTGGAATTCTATAGTAGAATCTAGGGATTTCCTAGTAGAAAGCAATTAGGGAAGACGGTGATATTAATAATATATAGGTGCGCTTATACTTAGTTCTTTAAAGATAATTTCTATACCTATATAAAAGGCACCTATATAATTACTCTGCCTATCCTATTATAGTAGCTCCTCGACCTCGCCGAATTAGTCTATAGACTACTCGTTAATGCTAAACTACTCGGAAAGGGTCTTTCTTAAATATTACGCGCGGACTAAGTGCTTTTAAGACGATACGTTAAATTAATAGATTTAATCGAGCGTTATCTCGCAATTACTAAAGCCTATCTCTAACCGTATAAAGCGTATATAGCTAAGAGCTTTAACTTAGGCATAAGACTTATAGGGGAATATATAGAAGACTAGCTAAGGTGGAATTATATCGCTAATAGCATTAGTATAGGCAATAAGCGTATAAGACTCGCAATTCCTTAGTTCGGAGATCTTAAGGCGTTAATAATAGGTCGTTTATATAATTAAAACGCGGATTTATTCCTAAAGGCTGCTAATTTAGATAAGTGTTACTATTTGCACTAAGTGATTTCTCTATTTACACTAAGTAGAACTAAAATATTTTTGCGCCTACCCTCCGCGCCTACCCCGCCTAACCCAATTTATGTGCAATAATATGTCGCAATTGTGGTATAGGCCACCCTTGGTGTATTAGTCAGCCTCGCCAGGCAGAGATTTAGCCCTCTGCGCGCCGTATAGTTTTCTAGCTCTTTCTAAATTCATTAGAGCTTTTTCCATAGGTTATAGCCCTCGCGCACGCTTTTTCCAGCGCACGCTTTTGTTAATCATCGTGAGATTGATTCCACGATAGCTCTAATCTTCTATATTTTCCGGGTATCCGAAACGACATATTTTGCCGATCGGGACCTTATATAGCTTTCTATCACCTATCACAACAACAGGGCGTTTTCTACGTAACCTACCTCGCAGTACGCTAAGAACGCTAAGATAGCATTAGCAGCCCTACGGAGAGCCCGAGACGCTAGTCTTAATAAGCTTCGAGGCTAAGAAAATTATAGCTTATAGTTTATTAAGCTATCAATCGCCCTAGGTGTTAAGCACTTAGAAGGGCATATTAATGGCAAGATTAAGCCCGTAGTAGAGGGCTCTCCCGGCTTTAAGTAATAGGTATAAATGACAGGGTGACTAAGCATTGCATTATTGCGAGTCTTACTCCTAAATTGCAGGATTAATTCTAAAAAAGAAGGTTGTCTACACGTACGATGTGCCTTAACGTTAGCCTCCTAGACTTCCTTTAGCCGCTCTATATCGAGATAGCCACCTATATTAATAACCTCCTTCCGACATAAGGCAACGCCTTAAGGGAGGCTCTTATAAAACTACTAATGCAGGAAATTATAATCCCGTATAAGTACACCCTTAAATATATAAGGACCTAAGGTTACACGGCATACGTAATAAAGCTATAAGAGGCTATTATAAAGTCTTAGAAGATAGACCCGAAGGCCTAGAAGGGGAAGCTCGTAGGACTTAAGGGTCTTTATAGGCACCTCTATAAGGTGTAGTTGCCCGAAATAAAGACTATTATCGTGGCTAAAGACGTTCGTTTCTATAAGGCCACTAGGACTACTCCTCCGCTAGGCATAGACGCCTATAATATCGCGATCTTTAACGAAGACGATAACGGCGACGGGGTTATAAGCGTGCGAGATGTAATGCCTTAACCGAGCCGTTATAAGGATTATCGCGATCCCGATCTAGACCGCTATTAGGAAAGTTATAACGACGTTCCTCGTACGCCTAAGCAAGAGCGGCATATACATTTTAATAGCGAACATCGGGATAAGGCTAAAAGGCAGATATTGCCGACGCCTTAGTCTAGCCTAGGCCTATAGCATCCTTAAGTTACTAAGCTTAAGGATAATAACGCCGATATTCTAATGTTAGAGGCTCTTGCTCTAGGACTAGAGATCTTTCCTAAAGCGTTCCCCGAAACAGTGAGATAAGAGCAACAATTAGTCCCCTATACGCTAGTTTAAAGTAGGAAGAGAATAACGGACCCTCCGAAGGCGCTCAAGGCTTTTAAAATAGTCCGGCTTAATAATAGGCCTACCCGTCGCTAAACGAAATAGGCGGCCGCCGTAAGGGGCGAGATACTATATCGCGGGTTAACTAAGCTAAGCACCGAACTTATTATTAATCGCGAAGACCGCGTAGACCTTTTTCGGCCGAATGTAGGTGTATTGCTTGCCCTTTTAGCTATTTATCGTAAGCAGGATTAATTTAACGATCCCGGCCCTTAAATAGTATTATCCGTTTTTAGTATAGTGATTCTCATAGCTTTAGGCGCACCGACTACTTAGAGATAGGCTGCTAAGCGGGACGACTACGAAACTAGGTGGCTTCCGGCAATAAAGAGGGAGATCGCCACGCTTTGCGCAAAGAACGCATAGAGCCTCGTACGACGACTATTAGGCTTATAGGTCTTTAATAGCAAATAGGTCTTTCTAGAGAAGCCACGCGCGGACTAAGATCCTTTAGCTAAGGCTAGATAGGTCGTGCGCGGGGATTAGGACACCGAAGATAGGCCGATAGAAGAGCTCTACGCAGCGGTCGCATACTAGGCCTTATTAAAGCTTTTCGTAACGATCGTAGCTACTTAAAATCTTAAGTAGGAATAGTTTAACGTCGTATACGCCTACGGCCACGCCGAAGCATAGGAAGAAGTGTTCGTAATACAGCCGTCGGGACTTAATAACGGCTCTAGGCGTGTTTATCGTCTAAATAAAGCCCTTTACGGGCATCCTAGCTCTGCCAAATAGTAGTATAATTAGGTTAGAATAGACCTTAAGGCCTATAGTTACGAGAGGCTAGAGACAGACCGATGTCTGCTTCGATATTCGAACGGCACTCTTATTATTGTTTATATCGATGACTTTATTATAGCCGCGCCGACACAACGGCTTATTTAAGCCGCTAGGGATATGCTCGACTAACTCTACGAGATTAAGAGATTAAGGGAACCTAAGGAGTTCCTCGGGATCTAGCTCGAGAGGAATAGAGATACCCGAACGATCCGTATAACCTAAACGAGGTACGCGACTAAGATTATTAATAAGTTCGGTAAGGGCATCGTCGGCAGTATTTCTACGCTATAGCCGCCGAAATACGAGATCCTATACGACTAGAAGGCTTAGGAGCTAGTTATAACTTTAAAAGCATGGCTTTAACGCACCGGCAGCATTAATTACCTTTCGATAGGCATAAGACCCGATATTATATTTATTGCGAATAAGCTGTCGGAGGCAAGTAGTAATCTAACGGAGACGCACGGGGCGATTTTAAAGCATTTGCTTCGATACATTCGGGGTTTTTTAGAGCAAGGCGTTATCCTTAGGGGTAAATACCCTATAACTAACCTTAAGCTGCGAGTATATTTAGATGCATCCTTCGCCGACGATAAGAGCATACAATGCTCTACGGCCGGATATATAGTATTCCTTAGAGATAAACCTATCTTTTAGAAGTTAAAGCGTTAAACCATCGTAGCTATATCGTTAATAAAGGCAGAGTTTATAAACCTCACACCGGCTAGGATAGCTTCGATATAGATCTATTAACTTCTCGATGAGATAGGGTATACGCAACCGATTCCTTCCGCAATATACACGGATAGCTAGAATACGAGGCTCGCGGTTCTAAATAAGAATAACCCGACGCGTACGCGTTACATCGATATCCGATACAAATAGATCGTCTATCGCACTAACGAGGGCTTTTTCTAGCTTATGCAGCTTCGGACCGACGAGATAACGGCCGACGGGATAACAAAGGAGCTTCTAAAGGAAAAACACACGCAGTTTATACGTTAATTAGGAATGCGAAAGTCCCTCTAAAAGAGGCTAACATAAGTCATAAGGCAAATAAGCCTTATTAAGCGAAGAATAGGGCGGAATAAGGCGAGATAATTAGAGGGCGAAAGGAGCTATATTAAAAGCTCGGGAGCTCGGCTAAGGGGAGGTGTCGCAATTGTGGCACGGGCCACCCTTACTGTATAAGTCAGCCTCGCCACGCAGAGATTTAGCCCTCTACGCGCCGCATAGTTTTCTAGCTCTTTCTAAATTTATTAGAGCTTTTTCCATATAATATAGCAACGGCGGGGCCCGCGTAAAGTAAATACCTAGTCTAGGCGGGCGTCTACGCTTAATTTATGCGAATAACACTATATAAATAACACGCTTAATTCGCCCTTATAACGCATCTTAATAGGCTCCCTTAAGGGCTCCCTCGAGGGCTCCCTCGAGGGCAGCTTCGTAGGCAGGCTCCTTCGTAGGCAGCTTCGTAGGCAGGGCTTTGTAGGCAGGCTGCTTTGTGGGCAGCTTCGTAGGCAGGCTCCTTCGTAGGCAGCTTCGTAGGCAGGGCTTTGTGGGCAGGCTCTTTCGTAGGCAGCTTTATAGGCAGGGCTTCGTGGGCAGGCTGCTTCGTAGGCAGCTTCGTGGGCAGGCTTCTTCGAGGGCAGCTTCGTAGGCAGGCTGCTTCGTGGGCAGGCTTCTCTATGGGCTCCTTCGTAGGCAGGCTGCTTCGTGGGCAGGCTCCTTCGTGGGCTGCTTCGTAGGCAGCTTCGTAGGCAGGCTGCTTCGTAGGCTGCTTCGTAGGCAGCTTCGTGGGCAGGCTCCTTCGTGGGCAGCTTCGAATAAGAGCCCAAAGGGAAGCTCAGAGGCAGAGGATCACGGCAGTGCAAAGAGTGTTAAGATTGATGCAGAAATGAGAGAGAAAGGTATTGTTGAATTGCTTGGTCGAGGTCTGTCTAAGGGCGGACTAAGGTCCCTTTATATAGCTAATTCCACACGAACAAAGGTACATATAACTTAACTGATTATGGTTGTAGAAAGCGCTATTATTTGTCTGTATAATGCAAGTAGTCTAATCACATTTAGTAGCTTAGTTGTTGCATAATTAAATGCGCGAGTAATACGAGGTGATATAGATAACGCCGGTTGACCGAGTCATAAGTTATAACTTGCATGCCTTTGTCTCTACTCACACTATATACTTCGGGCTTCGGTATCTCAGCTATCTTAGGAGCTAATGCGACCGGGTGACTTGTGTTATATACAATAATATAAGGCGGTTCTAATGCATATCTTTATGCATTGGTGGGATAAACCAATCAGGAGATATCTGCTCCCTTATACTTCGTAGGCAGGCTGCTTCGTAGGCAGGCTGCTTCGTAGGCAGGCTTCTTCGTAGGCTCCTTCGTGGGCAGGCTACTTCGTAGGCAGGCTCCTTCGTAGGCAGCTTCGTAGGCAGGCTCTTTCGTAGGCTGCTTCGTAGGCAGGCTCGTAGGTTAAGCAGAAGGCAGCCTCGTAAGACTCTTTACTTTACGCAGGCCCCGCCGTTGCTATATCATTGCACATAAATTAGATTAGGCGGGGTAGGCGCGTAGGGTAAGCTAAGAAGAATTAGGTCTACTTAATATTAACTTAGTACAAATAGAGAAAACACTTAGTGCAAATAGTAATACTTATTTAGATACTATATTTATCTTTATTCTAAATTTCTAACGGACTGATATAGTATAGTATAATAATATTATCGAACGCTAGGCAGTCGGGTTCTCGATATTTAAGTAATAGCAATTAAAAAGGGAAGAGAGGTTCTAAGGCAAAACAGCCTGCAAGGAAGGATTAAAAGCTGCAAGGTGTAAATTACTAAGAATAATAGCTCTTATCTTATCTAGTAGGGAGGCTAACTAGTCTCTATATATAGGAAAAATCCTCGGACGAAATCAGCCGCGTAGACCTAAGGAAAAATAGGTAACGTAAATAATCTAACGGAAGGATCGGTAAGAAAAGCAATAGATCGTGCTGTACGATAAATAAGTCATGCAGTTAGTAAATAAATAAGCAGCCTAGTGGAAGACTAGTGAATTCTACGGTGAATTCTACGGTAGAAGCCGTAGAAGAGAATTAGAATTCTACGGTAGAAGACCGTAGAAGGGAATTAGAATTCTACGGTAGAAGACCGTAGAAGGGAAGAGATTTCATAGGTAAAGACCGTATAAATAACCGTAAAATCACTATAAAATCACGGTGAAATATAACCGAAGAAAAGTAGGTAAATACGCCCGTAGAAGTGCGGGGTAATGCCCGTAGAAGCCCGTGGAATTCTATAGTAGAATCTAGGGAAGAACCGGGGATTTCCCGGGGGAAAGCAAATAGGGAAGACAGTAATATCAACAAATATTAATAAGCTTTTTAAAGAACTTTATAACGTAAGAGACGTTAGTAGATTTAAACGTCTTCCTAGACTTTATAATAGCCTTAATATACGTAACGCAAAGCTTTAAGTAGTCTTAAAGCTTATTAAGATACTACCCCTTTAAGGGCGGCTAACTATTAAGGTTATAGCGCTTAAGGAGCATTATAGCGGCGGCCTTAACGTATGCCTTGCTCGTAGGGAAGCTACCTCGCTATAGCTAAGTTATAAAGGCAGCGATAGTATTATCCTCGTCGTTAAGGAGTAGCCTTAGCCAGCTACCTTACTAAGGAAAATAACCGGTAAAGCACTATTAAACGCTATATTAGACCGTAGACTTCGGCACGCTAAACCTCGCTACTGCTTTATAGACTAATATAGGCTTAGGCTTAAGGGCCGACGATTGCGTCTTACGGCCTTTCCTATAAAGGAGGCAATTGCGAGAAGTAATAACTAGCTTAATTGCCTTCGTAGTAGCGATTTAGGAATCTATAATACGGTTATAACGTAGAAATACATTATAAAGATCGGGTAGTCGTGTATTTTCGAGGGATATCTTACTAAAAATAAAGTAGCTACGATAGTAAGGCGGTGAAAAAGCATCTAAGGGGTTTTCTGCCTATCTAAAGTTAGGTTTTCTACCTAACTTAATGCGGAGCTAATTAAGTTAGCATCTAATAGTCAACGGGTACCTATAATCGTGCCTACTAGGGGGGACTAAAAATTCGTCCCTACCCCCCCTCCTTCTAAGAGGGGGGGGACACCGACCGGCTAAAGAGTTTAGCGATAGGCTAAAAAAAAAGATACCTCCTATTAGTATAAGCACCCGACGTAAATATAAGTATCCTCGTTTAAATGCCTATATCGCATACTATGGCATTAAGCCCGCTTATAGTAATAGTAATAATGCAATACTAATGCGTCGCGACGATAACTTCGCGATATTGCAAAATCTAATATCTCGAGCCATACACGCTAATTCTATTCTAATCGAACCTAAACCGAAGCTATGTCTACTCCTAAGCCTTAGCTATCCGCCGTTGAAAAATAGATTAATCTAAGGACTAAATTACCGAACTTTAAACGCAATACGTACTATAACTATAAGAGTCAGACTATCGCCGGCGTCGCGCTTTATTAAGAAGGATTCTACCGGTCGATCGCGGCTACGGCATAGGCACTTAATATGCCGTATACGCGACTATTAAGTCGCTCTTAAGGGCACTAGCTAGTAACGCGGAATAGCGGCATAAATAAGCTATTCTTACTAATAGAAGAGAAGGAGATTATCTGCTAGGCCTACCGCCGAATTATATAAGGGCATTATATTACTAACCGCACTATACGATAATATGCTAACGCTATCCTTAGGATTAAAGGGAAAAGGACTAAAGGGAAAAGGTTAAGAGTCTTGAAAACCTAGGTTAAGCGCCTTATAAAGAGGCACCGATATATATTCTATATTAAAAAGGCAGTATTACGAGACGCTAAGCGCAAGGCAATGCAAGATCGGGCCCGCGTTAAAGCATTCTACTAAGGCTAGCGAGACTATATCCGAAGACGTAAGATCCGGCCTAAGAATATCTAGAATTTCGACGAGACTGGCTTTATAGTTGGATATCTTAATAAGGGGACGTTTATATAGACCTTTAATGAGATTAATAACCCTATTCTTACGGATTCTCACGATATAGTCTCTATTACAGCCGTTAAGGCTATATCTATATTAAGGGACTTTATCCCTTCGTTCTTAATCCTTCCTAGCGTTAACATCCCTTTCTTATAGACTAATAACGTACTTAACGACGAGACGGTAATTACAATAAACGCAAAGGGGTATATTAACGATATTATCGCTATTAAATAGATTACTTATTTTAAGCGGAACACACGGCCCTAGAACCTTAGGTAGATTAGGGCTCTACTTATAGACGGCTATAAGAGCTATTTTACTACCGAGATCGTCTACTTTTGTAAAAAACATAGGATTAAGCTTTTCCCCTTACCGCCGCACCTTATATATCTGCTTTAGCCTCTTAATATAGGTGTATTCCGCTTATATAAGCACTACTATTAAGAGGTATTATATCGGGAAGTTATAGACGGCTCTACTAACCTTTATAAGACCGACTTTCTATTTTATCTCTAAGAGGTCCGGAACCGTACCTTTAAGAGGGCTATAATTATCTCTGCTTAGGAGAAATATAGTCTCTTTCTATATAACCCTACCCTTATCCTAGATCAGCTGTAAGATGCGTTATCCTCGCTTATATACGCTATTGCGGAAAGAGACCTTCCCGGCTATATTTCTAACGGGCTATATACGTCGTTAAGTAACGAGGATAACGACGACGAAGATAGCGACGACGACGACGACGATAACGACAATAACGATAACGACGATAAGGACGAAGAGTCTGCCTTTAAAACGCCCCCTTTACTGCTAAGACCCTCTTTACCGCTAAGACTATAGACACTAGTTATAAGACCTCGGGTTAATTACACGACTATACGGACGCTAAAGCTTAACCTAGGCACGATCTAGGACTATAATAAGTACGTTAACCTACGACTTATAGTCTCTCTATAGTCTTAAATACCCTTTATACCCTCGGTATAATATATATTTTAAAAGGCCCGGAATGCCTTAGACATACTCGCTCTTAATGGCATTATAGCTACTACTAAAATAAGGGCACTTAAGGAAAAGTAAGTATCCCGGTTAAAGCGAATAAAGGAGACCTTAGTCGCCGGAAAACATAGCCTATTAACCCTTAAGGATGCTAGGTGCCGAGTGGCAAAGGATAAGACATAAAGGCGGGATATATAAGAGGATAAAGCCCGACGAATTAGGAAGAAAGAGGTCCGTAATAAGGCTACCTATATTCGCTAGTAGCTTCGGGATGTTAAGGCTACCGTTAGGCATAGCATTACTAAGGCAAGCCGTACTAAGCACTAGGCCTAGGGTAGGTGGCTTAAGGCAGATAAATAAGCGTATCTATAGGAATAAGGGATAAGGGATACGTATAAGGTGCTATTACAGACACGTGATCTACGTTATCACGTGCACGCAACGAGGCTATATCTCCGCGATGCCTTCCCCTCTCTAGCTAGTAAGAAAGACATAATATACACACCCCTTTAGTTAACCCTATATAGTAGAGCCTAACTAACACTGATTAGTGGTTGACTTAGTTAATTATAGACAGCTAGGTATAGAAGAGGCAGATACGCATCCTTAAACGTGCTACGGATCTTTTTCGAATAATCCTATTCCGTGTATTTAGAGAGGGTTATCTCGTGCTAAGAACAAGGATCTCCGCTGGTTTTACCTGCTAAGAGATTCCTTCCTAGCTTCTAGTTGACAGTCGCCGCTATCCTCGATAGAAGCACGATATTAACTACAAGCGCGTTAGCAACGCATCCGATAGAAGAAGACATCTCCGCTAGTCTTACCTACTAAGAGATCCCTCCGACCGTTACGATAATATCGCGAAGACCCTCGCGACCCTAATACACCTAGTTATTACGATGACATCTACTAGCCCGACTCCTATCGCTATAGCTAACGCGGCACCGACTCCTACAACCGACGCCGCCGCCCTAGCGGCAAACGCCCTAGCGGCAAACGTTATACCACTCGACTACCTCGTGATAGAGAAGATAATAGCCCTCCCGAAGACCTTATATAAGCAAATTAATATAAGCCTTTAGGACGGCAATATTAAACGAGATTAGGATACAGTTGCAATTATAACATACGTTACTATGTATATGTCCTATTGCGAATATAACACCTATCTACGAGGCATTAAGATGCTAAGCTTCTTCGAGATATTATTCGAGTGCTAGACCGAATATACGTAGGATAAGCTTCATCGGGACTTTAAGAGAGCTCTACGGCAATTGCTAAGAAGGCGTGGCATCTATATAGGCAAAACGAATACCCCTTTAGCGTAGTAGTTTAACTTCTTTACGACATACGGCGGCGATCCTAAGGCGCTTTCTAACCCCCTACCACGCTAGCCTTAAGACGAACCCTAGGTGTTTAACCCGGTAGTTATAACGCCCTCGCTACTAGAAGGAGACGATAAGGTACTATACATTAAGATGTTGAAAAATGCCGCCGCCGCAGCCGAGGAACTATACATAGAAATGCTCGCCGCAGCCGAAACCCTCGCCATAACATCGCCAAAGCCAGCCTCGCCCCCGCCCTCCCCAGCAGCAACAACAGCAGCTCCCGCCCTCACAAGCATGCCTGCTCCGCCGACTCTTTAAAGTCCGCCAGTTGCTGCAAGTCTAAAGCCACAGCCGCACGCTTCGCCAAGCCGGCCAAGCCGACTTCCTCTTCCAAGCCGGCTCCCCGCTTCGCCCGCTTCACCCGCTCTAAGCTCTCGCAGCAGCTCTTCGGACTGCTCTTTCGGCCCTTAAAGCAGCTCGTCAAGCTGCTCTTCCATCAGCTCTCGCAGCAGCTCTCCAAGCTGCTCGCAACCCATAAAGCCGCTCCTACAGCAGCTCCCTCAATAGCGCAGACGGCACGCCCTAAAGCCTAGCAAATGCCGTTATTGCAAAGCGCCCTTCTAGTCTCGAAGCGCACTCTTTCGCCACCTCGGCGAAGGATGTCACCACACAAAACGCGTATAGACTTCCTCCTAGACCGTCATGCCTTAAGCCCGGCATACACCACTAAAGCAGGCCAATTGCTGGCACTGCGACACTTACTTCGACTCCCGAGGCGCACTCTTCCGTCACCTCGCCAAAGGATGTCGCCACCGGAAGCCTATACAAGCTTCCTCTCAGCCCGTCAAGCAATAGGGCAACAACCGACAGTCTCCCCGGCCCTAGCTTGCCACCCGGCCACTCTCTCGTCACCGCAGAGCAAGAGACCATCACCAAAAGCCCACACAGGCTTCCTCCTCGCCAGTAACCCAAAAGCTGCCTTCGTCCCGGCAGACGCCTCCACACGTTGTTCTTCCGAGCTTTAGCAGCGCACCCTTCGTTCAGCGTGGCCAGCTCGAGGCAACGGCATAGCAGCAAGCCTCACGAGCCCTAAAGAAGAAGAACTCTCGAGGGATAACCTCACGAGCTTCCCTGCCCGCTTCTTTCGGCTCCGTTGCTCTGCCCGACCCTTCCTTCGTGTGTTCTCGCTGCTCGTTGCTTTGCCCGACTTCCTAACGCTCCCTTCCTTCGCTTATTGCGTCACGCTCTTTGCTCGTTGTTTTCTCGTTGCTTCGTTGCTCACTCGTTGCTTCGTTGCTCGTATTGCTCGCAACGCCGCTCTTTTAGCTTAATCCTCGATGGCATCGCAAGATCCCTCTTTCCCTCTTTTCGTACGTTCGATGCGTTCGTTGCGATTGGGTTACGTTCCTTTAGTTCGACCTTGCTGGGTTGTTGTTGTTTGCAGCCTTCTAAAGAAGAACTGCCAGTGTAGGAACAGGGGATAAGGGATACGTACAAGGTGCTGTTGCGGACACGTGATCCACGTGATCACGTGCACGCAACGAGGCCACATCTCCGCGATGCCTTCCCCTCTCTAGCTAGCAAGAAAGACACAACACACACACCCCTTTGGTTAACCCCATACAGTAGAGCCTAACCAACAGTATCTTAACTATATCGCGTAGGTCTATTACCGCTATTGCTTTTATCGTGCTCTTATTTATTAGCGAGGCTTTTAAAGTAGTTAATTATAGCCCGAGGACTATAATAAGGAGCTTATCCGCGATATAGCTAAATTAGTAATCCTTAAAGTTATAGAGCGTGCTAAGAGCCGTTAACTCCTTGCTTTAGAGGTTAATAGGCTTAAAATCATAATAGAATAGGAAGCCGATGCAAAGGAACTATTCCCTATTCTTAAGCTAGAACGTTAGATTTATATTAGATTTACTACCTAGTTATTAACGTGCGATATATTATGCGATATAGTATTATGCGATGTATAAGTAGTAGTATCGCGGTTATTTATTAAGGCAGCTACGAAAATGTGCATCTACCCGAAAAAATCGGGGTACTTTGCTTTACTAGGAAAATAGGTGGTACGACTAAGTACCCTTTTTTTAGCCTATCGCTAAACTCTTTGGCTAGTCGGTGTCCCCCCCCTCCTAGAAGGAGGGGGGGTAGGGACGAATTTTTAGTCCCCCCTAGTATTTGGTCCGAGCCGCAGACCTACGATCTAACAGGTGGGTGCCGCTGTCATTCTCCTCTGGCTACCTTCCGCCCTACCGAAACCCCGTCGAAACCCCGTCAACGCGCGCAATAAGTAAATGCCCCTCATGTCCAAGCCGAGCCATCTCTTCCTGCTCGCCGACCACATCAAGTTGTCGCTGCTGGAACGACAGCGGGCGAAGAGCCTCGACCTCGACAGCGACACCCAAGATGGCCACTTATCGCGGTCGCTCGACCAGTTCCGCACCGGCCTCGCGGCTCTGCAGCAGGAAATGGCGCGTAAGGAGCAGGCGGACGATCACAGGTGAGGAGGCTTGTTCTCCAAACGAGTGCCGGGGGTCCCTCGCTGTTCCGCCTGGCGTCTCTTCTCCGGGGGCGTCTATGCTCACGCCACGTACTGTTCAGCGCGGCCACGTCCATCGAGAACGAACTAGCCATCCTGCAAAAACAATATGATGGCCTCACAGCCCAATACCACGGCTTCTCAAACCCTACCTCGGAAGCAACCCTGAACTATGCAAACTCGGACGCGCTAACCGATGACTTTGCCCACGCCGCTTCGACGTCCCCGGTCACCCACAAGCCCAAGACCGTCCGCTTTACCGACACGCCATCGTCGCCGTCCGACCAACTTTTCAAGCCCTACAGTGACAACCCGAACCATGACTCGGCCGCCTACTGTGACCAGTCGGCAGAACTGACCAACCAGCAGCTGCACGAGTATCACTCGCAGATCCTCAACAACCAGGACGAGCAACTCGACCGTCTGGGCGAGTCAATTGGCCGTCAGCGGGAGCTCAGCATGCAGATTGGCGACGAGTTGGATAGCCACGTTGCCATGCTCGACGAGGTTGAAACCGTTACAGATCGTCATCAGGGCCGCCTGGATCGTGCCAAGAATACCCTGCGCAGGGTGGCCAGAGATGCTGGCGAAAACAAACAAATGACTGCCATTGTTGTCCTCATCATCATTCTCGTTCTCTTGATCGCCATCTTGAAATGACCTGGTGGCCCTCGTGTCCACGACGGCCGCCTGCGGGATAGCACGTCGCGAGACTTCCAAGAAGAGAAATATGGCACTTGGCGAACCGGCGAAATGCATGCAATGCGACTTGGCGTTGGGGTTTGCGCTTTTTATGCATAAACGATTTTCCCTCAGTTTGACTTGAAACAAGCTGGTCGGCGTCTATTGCGGCGGGTTGGATCACTCGTAGCAGATGGCAACCCCCCACGGTCAGAGGGCGGGCTCTTGCGTACCGAAGAAAGCACGACTGCCGCCGTGTTGCAGCGCTCCGGGCCGTGTTGTTCGAGTACTCTTCTGCTCTATAAATCGAGGCTCTTTGTTTAGCAATCTGGGTGTACACACACGGGCGGTCATCGCCAATTCTTTGACCACCCTCCCCGAATGCTCAACGGATCACGTCACCTTCCTTCATGATGCCATCCAAGTCCTCGAGAATGTCGCTGCCGTCAAGGAACCCCGACCTGGCCACTGCTGTCCTTGCTTTCGTCGACCATACCTCATGGAATTTGACCGTTTGATCACTCGACGCAACCACTATGCATCCCTCCGACACGGCTCCCCCCCCTGACCTGGCCGACTTCTTTGCGCTCCACGGGTAGGGGATGGCGTACAGGGCTCGCAGTTCTCCCTCCCAAGGAATTGCTGCAACTTGCCTGCACTCGGGCCAGCTGAAGACAGCGACGCGGTACGGGTGCTCTGGCTGAGCGTAGCCAAAGGTTGCGGCAATCTCGCGTCGCGTCGTCGACTAAATGAGGGACGTGACTTGCGCTGCAACCGCAATGGTGGCCAGTACGGACCCGGATGACGTGTGAAAGAAGTGAATGCACCTGTCATTGGAACCGCCTCCCGTGGCAACAAGCCCGTGGCGCCAGGGGCAGAAGGCGATGGCCTTGACTGCAGCCCTGTGAACCCAAAGCTGCGTCTCGCATCCGGGGCCCAGTGTTCGGATGCCGCTAGGAGTCGTCTGAGCCGCCCGGACTCCGACTCTACTCTCTACCGTTCTCGTCTCGTTCGCAGCACTCTCGTCGTGTTGCAGGCTCTCCGTCACGAAGCCCCGTATCTCGCCCAGTCTTCCATGGTGACTCGTCATGTTCGCGCCCTGGTTGTGCCCGAGAATTCGGTTGACGTTCAAGAGGTAACAAAGGTTGTCGTTCCCCCCCGACGAGAGGAAGTGCCCGTCCGGCGACCATGCCAGGCCGCATATTTGCTGACTGTGAAGTGAAATCTTGGCGACCAGGGACATGGAACCGGGCCAGGTATTTCGCGAGACTTCCCAACCCAGTGGCCACTCGACAGCGTACCAGTACAACGTGCCTGTCCCATCTCCTACCACAAGATCCTCCGTTTGGACCGTCACGCCTGGGCTGAATGGACTGCGCGAAGGCCGCTGCATGCAGCAGGGCCGCCAAGTCAGGCAAGTTATCGGATATGGCTGCTGCGCCTGGAATCGCGGTAGTCCATCTCGGATGGATGTCAGCATGAGCGTGCCGTCAGATCGACCGGCAGCAAGAATGTTCATGTTTCCCAACGACGATGAGAAGGCAATCGAAGTCAACCAGACATTCTCTAGCTGCAAACCGTTCACCATGCGAGCCCCGAGTCCTTCGGACCAGGTGTAAAGGACGTTTCCTAGGCCTACCGCGAGAGTATGACAGTTGGTCGAATATGCCAACACGGAGCAGTAATAGTCGTCACGCAGGCTTGGTGCGTCCAACACTCTTGGTATCGGTCAGTAAACGCTTGTGGACGCGACGGGGCGTGAACGCCGGTACCTGAAAGGCGACCTTGGAAGGGCTCGATTTGAAGACACTTGTGAGAACTCTGGGAAGCGGTCAGCGGTCAATGTGGCTTTCGACTTGCTTTAGACAGAAGGCGTACGGCAATGCGTGACCTCGGGCCACTCATTGGTACCCCAGGTGGTTCTTGTGAGATGAGCGACACAATGTCCAAACTTTGACTGCATACGAGGAGCTGGCAGGCGTGGGCTGAAGTCAAGGATCTTGCGGATGCGATCTATGTCGAGGGCGTAAGCCACGCGGCCTTGGTAACTTTCGAGGTCCTCTTGGGCGTTAGGCCCGGCTACAAGTGCGAACAGACGGGCATTGGTTCCCCGCCGGAGGAGATGGCCGCGGCCGTCGTCGACTGCGGTATCACCGAGGGTCGAAATACCAAAAGTCTCCACAGTGGCATTGCGATTCAGCTGTTCACCTTGCTGGGGCGGCGTTACGGAGAGACTTACGGTATCCCCTGGTGGTTCAACATTAGCATCTCAGGCGCTAACGTCGGACATTGAGCACGGCAAACCTCCGCTGACCCGAAGCCGATGAGATGCGGCCGCCATCGAAACTGCAGCCATGGATTGGAGGGCTGTTCCTGCTCCTTGCCGTCGCGCAAGTCTCTCGGATGGGGACAATGCTCGCGGCTGTTTGGCCGTGTGATAACGCTCCGTAGTGGAGGCAGAGTGGTCTCGGATAGGAATAAATCTGTCCAACAAGCGCGAGGTCCCACCGTCCCCCTGTCCTGGCGAGGTCTGAGGAGTGCTACAATCAGTACCAGGGCAGTCAGAAAGACACAGTGTCTCCTATTCCACGGGTGGCTGGCTGGGACTTGACGAGACGCGCGGGCGTCCTCGGGGAGGGACTATGGCTGGCGGATGCGGTGTGGCCTCTGTTTTCCGCTCCGGCTCGTCCCAAGATCCGGGGCCGTCCAGGGTAGGGAGCAATCTACGCTGCGGCGTGGGGGAAGCTAGATGCTCTTCATCATCGACAGATCCATAGCCGGAGTCGGTCGGACTCGCCAAGAGCGTGAGGTGGGCATTTCCAGTGTCGCTATTGTTCCCGTGCTCGACGTTTTTGCAGATTCGCGAGTAAAAGTGACCATCGCGAATGCGACGGCAGCCTGGACGCCTAGCCAGCCCCGACCTCTTCCAGTCTCCGTAAAGGGTGGTCATTGAAAAGCGTGCAGGAGGGGGCGAGTGCGGAGGCGAGAGGGTGGGCAAAGCACGGGTCCAGACGGAGCGAACCGACTTGGCAGACTCCGAGTTAAGGACAGGAGACTGCAGCGCAAGACGGCGGGCTGGACGCGGATGTTGGAGAGCCGAAAGCTCGCTTGGGCGTGATGAGCGTTGCTGCCGGGCGGCAGATCATGTAGAAGATATTGGCCAACAGTGGAACTTCAGCAGTCCGTGATATATAAGTAGTAGTAGGTAGGGGGGGAGCAGGTAAAGTAGGAGGAGGAAAAGTAGGGGGGCGGTCTTGAGGCTCACGTCAGGGCATGCAAGGCGTTGCTGCGTGAGATCGTGCGATGATGATAATCTAGCTAAAAGAAGACCTATGGGCTTGTGCGAGGGTGCAGAAGACACCCTAGCACGAGAGGCTGACTAACTAAAAATGGGGCGAACCACAACACCTCCCTTCAGCCGAATAGCCTACATAAGGCTCTTAATAACACAGCAAACGTGCAATTGCAACGCGCTCTTAAAACTGCTTTCTATAGCTCCTTTCTTCCGTAAGTTATCGTTCCTCTATTCGCATGGCTTTTTTCCCTTCCAATTGCCTAATTAGGCCCTTAATCCTTTCCTAATCGGGAGAAATCCTCGTTGTTAAATCTCGGGTTAAAGTCTAAGCTAGTGCCTAAACTTCTCGTGGTTTATACGCAAGAGCGGCTTCGTTAAGCCGTTAGCGATTATTTCCTCGGTCCGTACTTAATAAAGCTAAAAATAGCCTATCGCCGTACGTTAGATAATCTATTTAAAGTAGCGATTAATATGCCTTATACGGCCCGCATTCGCTTTATTAAGAATAGCTAGTCTTACATTCTAACTATCCGTGTATATAATTATCGGCGTAGGCTATAGATAGCCTATATTATGTAAAAGCTTTGCTTACTATATAGCTGCTATACTAGCCGGCGTAAGGTTAATAAATTCTGCCTTAGTAGACGAGGTTATTACTAACGTCTATCGCTTCGACCGCTAAAAGATCGGTCCGTCGGCTAAAAAGACTATATACCCGGCTATAGAGCATTAGGTTTAAAGATCGTTAGCAAAAGAGGCGTCGGCATAGACGCGCAGCTTTAAATCGTTAGGCGAATAACGACCGCTAAAAACAATGCCTAAGGTTAAAGATCCCTTAAGATAACGCAATAAGTGCTTTAAGATAGCTAGGTGCATTACCGTAGGGTTATAATTTGCCTCCGATAACTTATTCACTATATAAGATAAGTCTAGCCTAGTCCCTATTGCTAGCTAATTTAGGCTGCCGGTCCTTTAGAGCTACTATTTAAAGGGCATTACCGATTATTATTATTTCTAGTCCGCTAGAATAACGGTCTTTAGCGGCTACGGCGTTATTGCCGTATTCGCGATATTACTGCTAAACTCCTTAAGGATCTTTATCGCGAATCTTATCTAATATAGGCGAATCGTTTAGTTAACGCAATCCCGGTTTATTTCTAGTCCTAGGAACTCGGTCGGCTCCCTAAGACTCTTTATCTTATATAGGCCGCTTAATAAGCGAGCCTTATCCGCAATAAGGTCTAATATAGCTACTGCGATTAATATATCGTCGACGTAGAGGATTAAAAGCGTGCTATCTTCGTAACGAAATAGGCATAATTCTATCTTTAGCTAAACGAAGCCTAAAGCAACGAGGTTAATAATAACTTTATTAAACCACTAACGAGGGGCGGCCTCGTGCCTATATAGAGCTTGTTATAGCTTATAGACGCGGCTAGTGCCGTTAGTTAGACCGTAGGGCTGCTTAATATAAATTTCCACCCTTACTTCGGCGTACGGGAAGGCGTTAACTACGTCGAACTTCTTATATTCGAGGTCATCCGTAGCTACGATAGTAGTAAATATACGAACAGAAGCCTAGTATGCTATAGCGGCGTAAACGCCTTTAATAGGCATATTTATATAGTCCCGGTCTCCGCGAACACACTAACGGGCCTTTGCGATGCTATTAGCTCCCGCAATATGCTTCTTAAGAAAGACCTAACGGCCCGGAAGGACTTAATAGCCTCGTAGGCGGGAAATAAAAATCTAAGTCCCTTTATTGTTAAGTTTACGGTATTCCTTCCTTATAGCAGGCAACTAGCGACTCTTATAGTTAGGGTAGTCTATAGCCTGCTTCTAGGTCTTTAGAGTCGTATTAGGCTATACAAAAGCTAGAGCCGCTCCTATACTAAGAATTTAGGGAGGATTAGCCTTATAATAGGTGTTATTTTTACGAAATACTATAAGTTATAAACTAGATAACTCCCTAGCTATGCTACGGCTGCTGCTACGGCTGCCGCAAGCACGGCTACTACGGCTATAGCCTCGCCTTAAGTGCTCGTTATAGTCACGGGCCTAATATAGTCGCGAGGTTTAGCGAGGATAAAATAGCGATGCTTTATCCTTAGAAGCCGGATTTAAGTCCTTTATATCGTCGTGCTCTATAGTATTTTTATTAAAATAAATATAACGCTACTATTGCCCTATAGCAAGCGTCGGATCGGGAGTTAGGATATAACTTAGGTCCTTAAGCACCCCCTATAGGGTAGATAGGTCGAGTTCTTCTTTACGCAGCGAAGCGGCTTCGTCGTGCCTCGCATTGCGTTTTCTATCTACGGCTTTAATCTTCCCTATATCGAATAGGTAGGTAACTTTATCGTTATCCTCCTATAGGGTAGCCTTAAATTCAACGTTATTAACAGTAAGGCGCTAGTGCTCCTTGCTATCTTAGAAGCGGATATTTTAAGCGCGTATAACGATCTTCTTCTCGGGAAGCTAGACCTTATATATATGCCCGTTAAGTCCTTCTATACTAACTAAGCGACCTTTCTAAGCTCGTAGGGCTATCTTTGCACTTTTAACCCTCTACTAGTACGGGATAGTAACGAACGTAGTATAGCCCTAAGCCCTTATATACTTAATGCTATATAAGTATAGCGTACGGATCTCGTCGAATAAAACCTTAATTAAATAGTTAAAGGACTACTAACATAGGATTTGCAAGGCTTACTACTTAGTTAGTTCTTCGTCGTTACTAGCCTTATCGTTACGCTATTCGATAGCGGCTTAAAGAGTCTCGTTACCTTTATATTCGGTAAGATAGGCCGGCTTTACCGTCCTTATAGGCGCTCGTCGGAAGCATATTATTAACGTAAGCGCTTATCTCTATAAAGTACGGCTATAAAAAGGCCGGAAGGTTTATATCGGCGCAAATATAGCGTGCGAGGTCTATTAGAGTGCGGCTAGCACATTTAGTAAGTCTATTCTGCTCCGGAGTATAGGGGGCACTAAAGCGAAGGATAAACCCGTCCTTATCGGCCTATTTAAACATTATATCCGATTAAAACTCGAATGCGTTATTAAAGCATATAGACTAAACCTTCTTATTTGTAGAGCAGGCTTATACCTGCCTTTTCTAACTATAAAGTAAGTTATATGCCTTTCCTCGGTTTGCCGCGAAAAGAACCTAATAGAACCTTATATATATATCGATCCCGTATAGTGAGTATTGCTTTCCGCCGAAACCGGTAGGTAAATACTAAATAAAGTCCTAGAAGACGTATGCTAAGAACTGCAATAGCTTGACTAAAGATGTCCGGCTAACTATAAGGTCGGCCTTTGCAAAATAATAGGCCTTATAAAAGAAGTCGTTAAGGCTTTCTATATTAACGTTAATGCCCGATGGCACGCATTAAGTACTCTAGCCTTACCTATATGTCTAAGTCTATAGTACATAAGCCTAAAATCGACCTTCTTATTAACCTTTATTAAGGTCTTCGGCAACGCCGTAAAGGCAAGGTCGAGGTGCTTATCTCGAATCGTAAGGTCACCCGTAGCCTAAGCATTACAAATAGTGCTAACGCTAAGTTCTTAGGTAATCTTATAAACTGCCTCCCTTATAGCTTAAAAAGCTAGTCGGCTATGAAATCCGTCTAGCACAATACCTTTATCCTAAAGGACTTTAGAGCTTATTAAATTCGCGGGTGCATTAGGGCAATAGCGAACGTTAGTTAGGTTAAAAGTTAAGTCTCTAATTGTCATACGTGTTATGCCTACGCCTAGGACTCAAAGGTTACTACCGTTTAATACTTATATTAGACGATAGGCCGGAGTAAGAGTAAAAGTCGTAAACTACTTTAAGTTGTTAAAGCAGGTGTCTAAGGCTTTAGTATCGTATATAACTATATTCCGCAAGGCCTTACAACCCGTAGCGAGGATAGCGTCTTTAAACAACGTAAGACTTATAGCGAAAAGGGTTATATCGCGTTTGCCTACCGCTACGATATCTATATTGCCCTTCTTAAAAGGATTAATGCCTTATTAACGCTATTCTTCCCGTTCCTATTCTTAGGCTTTATCGGGGTAAAGAGTCTAGTAGTTGCTTAGCTTATAGCCTCTACTAGTAGCGACGATATAACTATATTCGAGTTTTACTTACTTAGATAAATTATTATTAGTTCGGGATCTAGTATTATCGGAGCTACCTCTACCTCTACGGCCTCTACCGCGGCCTTTGCCTCGTCCTCCTCTACGGCTATTGTCTATTATAGATAGGGTTAAGGATATTAACGACTTATCTTAGATAGTTAACGCTTAGGAGCTAGGGACCTTTTAAGATCCCTTCTCTACCTAGCATTAATATTGCAAAAACTTATCGATAGCGGCTTTAGTAGGAAAATTATCATTCTTATAGTCGTATTGCTAAGCGTAAAACTAGTAAGAGTAACCCGTCCGAAGGCTATAGATAGCCGTATAAACGTATATATTCTCGTCTAGTGTCTTATAAACTGCCCTTAGTTAACGCTAGCACTAGTCTAGTCGTCGAGAGTATATATCTAAAGTAGTAAAGTTATAAGCTTTAAGTCTAAAAAACTTAAGCATTGTCTCTACGATAGAAGACTTAGGCAGCTATAAGGCTGCTCGTTGTATAAGGAGGTATATCTATTAACTCGTAGAATTAATAGTCTAACCGCCCCGTATGACTATCTCCTTTAGATTATTTAATAAAGTAATTATAAGGATTCTTATAGCCTTTAAGTCATTCTTTTGCTAATCCTTTTATTCTTTAGTAATGCTAATTATACCCACCGGTCGTTTAGGCCTAAGGACGAGCCTTTAGATATATTCGTAAACATCTAATATCTTTAACGCAAGATTTACGTTAATTAGCTAGGCAGCATAGTTTTCTAGTCCCTTTAGACGTTTAATCGTGCCTGTTAGGGCACTATCATCGTTCGCTATCTTAAACGTCCTGTTAGGCAGCTGTCCCGCGGGCAAAAGAGGCGTTATCGTAGGATTTTATACGTGGAAAAACTCTTTAAATAGGCGTTCAGGCGAAAAACGGCTATAAAGGCGAGAAAAGTCTTAAAAAAAGATCGTAATAATTAAAAAGACTAACTTAAAGCGTAGGGATACGTTTTAGCGGCGCTTATAACCTCTTAAGGCTTACGTTAGGGCATATAAGGCGTGCTACGTAAGATCGTGCAATAATAATAATCTAGCTAAAAGAAGCCCTATAGGCTTATGCGAGGGTGTAGAAGACACCCTAGCACGAGAGGCTGACTAACTAAAAGTAGGGCGAACTATAATAGGCGGTGCCGCTTTAAAAGAGAACTTAAGAAGTTTAAGGAAGTAAAAGCTATTAAGATCTGCCTAGTACAGCCCTCTTAGTCAGCAGCCTACGCTTATTTAAGGGCACACCTAGCTTTATCCCCTACTAACACACACATATGCCTTTTTGCCTCTCTTTGCTCTCGCCCTAGCCTTTTCAACAGGTTATAAGCGCCGTGCGCAGCATGCATAAGAAAAGAAAGAAGCTGCCTTTTAGCGCTTCTTAATCATACGCAAATCAATCCGCCATTTCGGCGTGTTAGCCCGCCATTCGGCGCGAAACCTCCCGTCAATTCGACCGATAAAACCCTCCTTAAGAGAAAATTTCCAGCCACCCACCAATTTTACGCAGCGGATGCAAATCAACGACATCGCCTTGTCACATCCACCTGAAAGGGGCCGCAGCCGCAGGCGCGGTTGGGTGGTCAATTGGGCACGCACATAATTGAGGTCGGAAAAAGTCTATTGTTCTAGTCTAGTATAGGCACGGGGCTAGCTGTCTTGCGCGCTTGCTTAAATAGGCGGCAAAGTAGACACGGTAGCCTACTTAGGTACCGAGCTATATCTAACCGGCCTTTATAGGCGCCGCTCCGATGCGATATACCCCCTAGCGTTAAGTAATCAATTTAACGCTATAAGAAGAAGCTATCGCGAGCGCCCTATAAGGTATAGAAGCGTCCGTCCTTAGTGTTAATGCCCTTAGTCCTCCGTCCCTGCCTATATTCGCCCCCGTATATCCCTTAGGTTTAGCAGCGCTTTAAACTTCTTAAATTTAGCCCGCGGTAGCGCCTTCGTTAGACCGTCGGCCGGTATTTTAGCCGTAGAGATATATTTAACTATAAAGCGACCACGTCTATATTCCTACTTAAGCTATATATTCTAGATATTAACGTAACGCAGCTTTATAGAGATACGGCCTTCCTCGACTATAAGGCGGATAGATTAAAGGTTATTATAGTATATCTTTTAGGGCTTAACGTCGTACGAGATATCGCGAAGTAGCCTAGCGAGCGTATATCCCTCCTTAGCGGTGCGCTTTAGCCCGAGGAGCTTTACCTTAGTAGTAGAGGTTATAACTATATCCTATAAGCTTGCCTTCTATACGACTAAGCCGCCGTAGAGTATTATAATATAGCCTTACGACGATCGGCGCGTCTTAGGGTCGTCGGCGAATAAGGCGTTAGTCGCGATAATAAGAGCTTTGCTTTAAGCGAGTCCGTCGAATATAATCGCGAGGAACCTTATCGCGTAGAGGTAGTAGATATACTAATCAGCCGCCTTAAGGTATTCGGCTAAAAGGTTCGTTAGGAACCGTAAGAGCTAAGAAGCTATAAGGGCTACGTCTAGCCTCGCCGTAACCGCGGTATATATAATAGAGCCTATGCGTTCTTAAAAGTCATTAATCTCGCGTAAAGAGGCTTATCCTATATTCTTAATAAGCTGCTAGGTCGGCATAGGGATTGCCGGCGCCTTCCCTATATTATTAAGGCCGAATTTACATACGATCTTCTCGATATAGGCGTTTTAGCATAGGTAGATTAAGCGGAGCTATCGGTCCCTAATAACGTAGATCCTAAGATACTATCTAAAGGCTTCCTCGCGGACCTCGTATTTGCCGTAAAGGAAGGCGATAAGTGTAAGGGTCTAGACCCTAGTGTTATTATCTAGTGCACGTGACTAGATTGCGTGTATTTAGGTAGGCTCCGCGCCTATGAGGGCTACGCCCGCGCCTCTTCCCTTTCCCCCTCTATAGTATTATTCTACCTCTTTTAGGGACCTCCTCTATGCCTACTCGGAATAACCCCGTTATATAATAATACTATTACTTTATTAATCCGCAGCTACGCCTACTATACGCCGCCTCCGTACCGTCGGAACGCGCCGCCTAAAGTCTTTCTCTACGATGCTTAATATAAGGATAAATTAAGCTGCCCTTCGTAGCCTTAATCGCTAGTGCGATTTTTCGACCCCGCACTAATGAGAATACGCTAACGCGCTTATATTAGCTTATGCGAATTTTTCGACCCCGCACTTACGAATGCGTTTTTAATCGGCTTTTCCTGCCCTACTCGCAGCCGTTAATTACCTACCTATGGCAAGACCTTTCTGCCTTCCTTTTCCTTTATTAACTTCTCCCTCGGGAGGGAGGACTTTACCGTCTCCGCTTTAAGGGCTACGGGAAGAGCCTATATATAGGAGCCTTAGGTGCGTTAAGCTAACGATACACGTTATTAACGCTAATAGCTCCCGCTTTAGCTTTAGTATAAGTAATGCCTGCGAAATTAGGCACGACCTTTAAGACGGTAGTAAGGCGTAGTTATAACTATAGAACATATAGAACACGTACGAAGAAATAGGCTTACGGACGAAACGGCAGTACGCCTATAAGCGGGATACGACCGGACGACTTAAGTAATAAATATTAGGAATACTACCGTGCTCGGCACGGCGAAGGCAGGCGATAAGAAAGGGTATATTGCCTATACCCGGGAGACCGTAGCGAAAAGAACGGCGCCCGCATAGCCCTATACGGGAAGAGTAGATAGTAATAGCGACGCGCTTAGAGATAAAGAGCTAGTCGCTGCGAGGCGAGCCCTTAGGAGTACCTAGGCATACTAAGCACACGAGCCGGAGAGGAAAAACCGGCCCTACTTAAAGTAGTCTTTCTGCTTATTAGGAAAAGGAGCTTCCCCGCGTTTTAAAAAGCTAAGAATACGGTTCCGCTAGTGTTTATTACGATAAGGGAGTCGGGAAGGTTATATCCGCGTTTATAGCTGCGTGCCGCTTTGCTTTATATAGTGTTTTCGGCTATATGTTTCGGTATAGTGTTCGCTTTAACTACGTAGTCCGTACGTAACGTCCGTCGCGCGTTAAGGTACGGCTTTAGGTGTCTTAGAAGATAGCTTATCTAGTGTATATAACTAGATTGCGTGTATTTAGGTAGGCTCCGCGCCTGCGAGGGCTACGCCCGCGCTTCTTCCCTTTCCCCTTTTATAGTATTATTCTACCTCTTTTAGGGACCTCCTCTATGCCTACTTAGAATAACCCCGTTATAATAAGGTCGTCTATAGAGTAGTCCTTTAGGCTTAAGATAAGGATATTATTAACGTATACTAGCATAAGGACCTTCCCGTCTATAAAGATATAAGGCTCCTCGCCGGTGTAGATTAGGCCTTATTCTTTAAGCGCTTAGTAGATCTCGTTATACTAAAGGAGAAGGGATTCGCGAGCTCCGTAGAGGGCTTTATTAATGTTATAGTACTATATTATATAACATAGTATATAGTGATATTATTAGTTAGTGAAACAAACAAAGGGGTTGTA
Organism: Ophiocordyceps sinensis; assembly: GCA_012934285.1. Taxonomy (NCBI): domain Eukaryota; kingdom Fungi; phylum Ascomycota; class Sordariomycetes; order Hypocreales; family Ophiocordycipitaceae; genus Ophiocordyceps; species Ophiocordyceps sinensis. The sequence continues at coordinate 2,998,384 of JAAVMX010000006.1, read as the reverse complement.
AACTGGCTGGATTCTAGTCTATAATGTCTATTAACTAAGGGGCGACGAACAGCCCCTTTATAGAGCCTACAAACGCGTACATTAATAGGGCCCGAAGCCGGACCTTTGCGAGCCCTTGCTTGCGACGTCGGGGCTATGCCTATAAGGGCGATTAAGTTAATGACTTAATTATCGCAAGGGCGGCCGAGTTAGTAACGCTATCACCGGGGTCCTTAATGCATACGATCGATGCATCGTATAGTTAACAACGCATCCGTATAGGCGTTGCCCGCACGTGATCTATTTAATCACGTAGATTGCAATCGTGCCTAAAGAACGGATATCCCTTATTCCTATACTAGCAACTTTTTCTTTATAGTTGCCCTATAGTAAGCCTACAATCTAAACAAGGGGAAAAAACAGAAAGAACGACACATTAGGCGGAAGGCCTAATAAATACATTTAATAAGTATAAATAAAACGGGGGTAGAACAAAAGGAATACCGTTAGTCGTTATAGGCGAAGGACGAAGGCTTCTATCCTAATCGAGAGGCTGTTTATATTAATAAGGCGTTTAAGTGCTTTGTTTAGCGATGCCTTCGTTATAGCGTCGGCGGGGTTGTCTTCCCTGTAGATCTACCTAATCTCCTTAATCTCCCGTCGCTCGTACGACTAACGCAACGCTATAATATCGATTATTAGGCGTTTCTCCTTCGTAGTACCGAGCTTAATAAGGCATTCGTAGAGGGAGTACGAGTTAGTGCATATAATAAGAAGGATTAGTAAGAGCTTAAGCCGTTCTATAACCATACGGAGGGTCGTAATAAGGGAGATGCTAAGGTCTACGCCGTTAACTATACCGTAGATCTCACTCGTAAGAACGCTATAGGTCACTCGCTTACACTTCGTCGAGCTCTAATAGACGATATTGCTATTAATCCGAAAGTGCGTATCTATACGCTCGGTCTTATTAACGAGTGTAATAACAAAGCCTAACTAAGACAAAAGGTCTCGGTTGTTTGCGAATAAGCCATCCGTAAATACTACGAGCTTAGCAGTCTTAAGATCAATTAGTCGGTATATAAGTCTACGTTATTAATAGTCGATCTACTACTAGAGGCGCTTATTAAGGATATTATAATCCTTCTCTTCGGGGGCTTAGACCTAGGCTGCTACGGAGATATCGAATAAGGCCTCGGGCTAATAGATAGAGGCGACGTACGCAGCACGAGCGCGTTGCTTAAGGTACTACTAGGCTTTATTATAAGCCCGTAAGTCGACTACCTCGATCCTTAAGGCCTATCCCTTCTGCTATAGGAGTAGAACGTCGTCGTAAAGCGTTAGTTTTACTCTATTAAAGTCTATAGCATTCCCTAAGGTCATTTAGGCCTTCGGCTTAGCGCGAAATTAAGCTATCTCGAGCTCTTTTTCTTTCTAGGCCGAAAAGGTGTCTAAACCGAGCATTAAGGTATTATCCGTCTGCATTCCGACGAGGCTAAAGTCGTCGGGTCCCTAATTTATAATTAAAAGGCATAAGTCATAGGTAGAGGGAGCTATATTAAGGCTCTTAACGTAGTGTTTATAGTAGGTCTTTTACTAATATACACCGGCTTCTATAAGACCGTATAATAGTCTAATAACTCTTATAATTATGCCCTCTAAGTACTTGCCCTAGAGCTCTATCGGAAGAGCCGCTAATACAATACGATTAAGCTCTATTTAAGCTTAGGGATAGGCCTATATAATGTCGCGGAGAGATAAGCTTATGCCTCGGCGAAGCAAGGCGGGGGCAAGGGCTAGGATTAAGCGCTAGCTAACACATTAAATAGTAGGGGAATAGGTTAGGAGCGAGCTTTTCTCTATATCGCTATAGCCTTAAATCACTAGACGTAACTTTTCGTATAGTTTAACGTTATAGCCCTTTACTTCCCGGACTATTCGGGATTAAAACAAGCGATAAGACCTATAAATTAACTTATCGTATTGTTCGAAGCTAAACACCCCGCGCGCTACGAGATCGTTAATCTCCCGCTAGTCTAATTCTTTAAAAGGGGCGCTGGGTATAGTAATAACGCCGTTATTGCGTAGCTTAGTCGATAGCCGTAGTATATCTTCTTCCTTCTTAACGAGGAATTAATTATAGAAGGTTACGGTCTTTGGCTTATTCCTTAAGCCTAGGGGACGTCCGCGTTTGCGGTGCTATAGCGGAGCCGGCAGTGCCCGTGCCGGAGAGGGGGAAGGATCTAGCTCGGGAATTTCGTCCGGAGCAGAGGAATCGACCTTAGAGAGGGTGTCTATATCATCGAGGGCAAGGGGATCTAGGGTATCGTCCTTGCTATAGTAGTACGGCTGCATAAGGGTAGACCGGAAGACTATAGGGCCGTTAACGGTCTCGATAGTAACGTTGTAGCCGTTAATAAAGGCAATCTTATATAGACCTTACTATCCTCGCTTCTCTCTCTAGACGCGGACTTTACTCTATAGCGGTAGTAATAGAGTATTAAGGGTTAAGTGGCCGTTTCGAGCTTATAGGCTATCCCTAACTTATCGCGCGGCGGAGAGCTGCCGTAAGGCTTTTATAGCCTTTTAGATAGTCGCGGCTCTTTATACCATAGTTGCTAAAGGAGGGGAGTCCTAAGTCATCCGTAGGTACGCTCTAAAGACGAGGAGCGTAGGGACGAGGCCGTTTAGTCCTACTATATTATTCACGGCTTTAACAGCTATTTATAGGACGGATTTAAGGGCCGTTATACTACCGATTTCGGCGTATATTATTTTAAACGCACGACGGAGCGGGCTATAGTACCTTTCAACCTTACCTATAGACTAATATGCCTTAACGGGGATCTAAGTACACGTAATGCCTATAATACAAGCCTCGTTGCGAAACTTAGTTAAGGCGAAGTTAGTGCCCGCGTTATGCTAGATAAAGTCGGGGGGGCCGAGGTATATATCGATCTATAGCGCCCTAAGTGTTTCCTACGTGTCTTTAGCCGATATAGACGGGAGGAATCGCGCTCCTTAGAAAGAGGTCGCTATATCGACCGCGTATAGCACCGGGCGGGTGCTACTACCGACCTTTAGGTATATTATATCGACGACGACCTCGAAATTAAATTCTTAGTTATCCTTTAATATAAACCTAAAACTCCGGGGCGCCGGCGCGTAGAGCTAGTAGTAATAGCAGAATTTTAAGATATCCTTAAGTGTTTCTACTAAGATATTGTTATGCCTTGCCTATTTCAATAAGTAGTAAAGTCTATTAACGGCCGGGTGGCTAAATCGGCGGTAGAGCGTTCGTATCTCGGCTTTAGTTAAAAAGGCGACTACGTTCTCTTCCTTACTAAAGAAGAACTATAGATATCCCTATTTGCGAATAACGGGGACGCTAACACCGGGACCGATAATTATATCGGTAGTATTATTAAAGTATACGCCTAAGCGATCTATATTAGCTAGGCAGAGGAAGAAGGGGGTCGTTATTCCTAGCACGTAGAACGTAATGCGGCTAATAGGGGTCTCGAAGGCAACGGAGCCGAGGGAACGTACGTCCCCGCCGCTGCCGAATTTAATATAGGCCTAGCCGGCGGTAGACTCGTCGAGCACAATAGACGGGTCTTCTCGTTGTAGGGCGAGATACTAGTCTTAACCTACCGTAGAGACTATAGCTACTCCGGTGTCTACGAGGATGCCGTAAAAGCGGTCCTTTAAGTAACGGTCGAAGACGAATTAGGTAGCCGGAACGCCTAACTAGTCTATCCCTTATACGTCTTCGCCCGTAATTAAATAGTTAAAGGACTACTAATATAGGATTTACGAGGCTTACTACTTAGTTAGTTCTTCGTCGTTACTAGCCTTATCGTTACGCTACTCGATAGCGGCCTATAGAGTCTTATTACCTTTATATTCGGTGAGATAGGCCTCGAATCCTATGCTAGGGTTGCCGGTCAGCAGGCATTAAGCGTAGTATTAAGCCTTAGACCTAGCTCGTTTCTATAGGGTATACTTTATCGACTAGCATCCTTCCTTCTAATAAATAAAGCACTTCCTCGACTATTAGCGGTTGCTAAAGCTACTACCGCTACTACGAGGGCTACGGTAGCTTTATCCGCTGCTTCCGCTAAACCTACGGCCGTTGCCGCGGTTATTAGTGTATCTTTAGTCGGTGTAGAATACGCCTAATAAATTATATTTATTATTTATATTTATTACCTCGTTACGATATTATACGAACGTGCCGGACGTGCCGTTCTCGGCCTATATCGATAGATAGGTCTCTAAGGAGGAACGCAGCGTAGAGAACAGCTTTTCTATAGTCTTAGGGGGGTTATATAGCGTATAGCTAAATTCCGGGACGTTTCGGCACGCGTTAAGCAATATAGTGCGAAGGGGGAGGTCTTTAGCGAACTTAAATCCTAAGGCGCGTTAATATCGTTATAGCTTATTAAAAAGGGTCTATAGGACTTCCTATTAAGTCTTATTTAGATGCTTAACTCGTAGCTTTTTAAAAGTTATAGTGCTTTAATCTACCTAATAGTGCTAATAGTTTACTTCGGTATCGAAGTAAGCTTTTAGTAGGTCGTAGGCTTGCCTAAATGTGCTATCTTACTCTATGTGCTAGATATAGTAGTCTTAGGCTCGGCCGGTAAGGATCTAGGGAAAGAGGGCATAGAAATAGCCGGGCCGGGCTTTAATAGTATAATAGACGTCTGTAAAGATACGGACTTTATCGTTAAGAATGTTATAAGGCTTACCTATATAATTCTTACTCTTATCCTATAACTCAATAAACTTTTATAGAAGGTCTACGTCTATCTCCTCGTTCGGAACGTCGTAAGGGGGGACTATCGTATAGACTGCCTTTGCCGTTATATTAATCGGAGGGGTCTTAGAGAACTAGTACGAGGTTAGGTAAAGTATTATTAGCGTTTCTAATATCTCTCGGAACGGAGGGGCCTAAGGGTTTAAGAACGTGCCGGGCATTTAATCTCGCGGGTACGACCCGGGATCGACGGAGGTAGTATATATCGAGGTTATTAGAGCAAAAGAGGGTTTTAGCGCGAATGTAACTACCAGGGCGGTCGGAGGTATAAGGGGGATAGCCGCGGGCGTAGATAGCGCCGTCGCAAAGGTTGCTGTAAGAGCCGGGGTTAAGGCAATAAGAGGTGCTATTAGGGCCGTGCCTAGGGCGATTAGAGAAGGAGGGTTAGTTACGGCAGCCGGGGCTATAATAGATGTATTCCTTTTAAACTCTTAGGTTCGCTTATCGTAGAACTTTAACCATTCTAAGGGTAGTTCGTCCTTAGGCTAAATTATAGGAACCTGCTAGCGCTAAAGCATTAAAAATAATGCCGTAAAGCTAAGGTTTAAGGCGCCGGTCTAGATCCTACGGGACCGTAAGGAGGATTTAAGGGCCTTCTTAAAATACCTATCTCCCCGGTTCTATATAGCCTCTATCTACCCGTTAAAGTAGTCCTAGAAGTCTAGGAATAACTCGTATCTATAGATAGTTATACTAGCATTAATAATAATAAATCGGGCTACGTAAGTTATAATAGCCTTCTTATTAGTATTGTTATAGGTAACCTTTATCTCTTAGAAAGCAATGTCGGTTTTATTCTAAAACGACCCGAAGATGCCGATGCTACCTAGCTAACCGGGAAGGGGGTTGTCGGCAGTCTTAGTTGCTTCCGGTGCGGGACCGGGAGCGTTAGGGGTATCGGTAGGGTCCGACATAGTGTGATTAAATAAAGCACACTACTATTGTTAAAAGGGATCGCGAGGGTCGTTACGAAGGTTATCTTACGTTATAAACGCACTATTATTCGACGTAACTCTTCTTCTTCTTAAAGCGAGACGGGATTAAACAAAAGCTAGGAAAGAACTTATCGGCGGTCACCGAGAGCTAGCTGTAATAGCTTCGTCGGCTCTAACTCGCGTAGGTTCCTTATTCTTAGCACAAAGGACCGTCTTTAGGTATAGGCAATAGAATCCGCAAGGGATAAAGATCCGTGCACTTTTCGACGATTAGGCTCTGCCTCTTCTACCTTGCCAATCTATAATTAATCGTTTCATCACTAATGAGTGTTAGTTAGTTAAATAAACAAAGGGGTTGCAAACTGGCTGGATTTTAGTCTATAATGTCTATTAACTAAGGGGCGACGAACAGCCCCTTTATATAGCCTATAAACGCGTATATTAATAGGGCTCGAAGCCGGACCTTTGCGAGCCCTTGCTTACGACGTCGGGGCTATGCCTATAAGGGCGATTAAGTTAATGACTTAATTATCGCAAGGGCGGCCGAGTTAGTAACGCTATTACCGGGGTCCCTAATGCATACGATCGATGCATCGTATAGTTAATAACGCATCCGTATAGGCGTTGCCCGCACGTAATCTATTTAATCACGTGGATTACAATCGTGCCTAAAGAACGGATATCCCTTATTCCTATAGATATACTACGTAATATATAGTCCTATATATAAACGAGCCCTTAGCCTCTATAGTTCTTCTCCTCTTTATAGAATAATAAGGTTATCTAGCTATTACTTAGTGACGTAATAGTTTATTCTATCTCTTATTACGCCCCGTCGCGATCCTTAGCTTTATAAACATAGTCCTAGTAGCTCTATTACCTTATTACCTTAGTTATCGAGACCTAAGCGTAACCCTTAAGAAATTATTCCCCTAAGCCCTTAAGCCCTTAAGAATTTATCCTTAGCCTATAGAAACTTTTATAGCCTATAGAAATATTTTTATAGTCCCCGATAATACCTTAGACTAGATACTCGTCCTTCCTCCTTATAGCGGATATACCTATAGCCTTTAACGCTACGGGCGACGGTCTAAAGGCCTTTACTAAAGAGTTTATTAGTGAATTTCCTTAAATCGCCTAAGCGATTAAAAGGTTTAATAACGTAGTCTTAATCGCTAATGCGTAAGAGACTTAGGAAAACCTTTAGAGCCTAAATACCTAACACATTCTTATATATATCGAGGAGAGTCTTCGATCCCTTCGCGTAGCGGAGGCCTCTTAGGTTAACCGAAATGCTAGGTTAAAGGAACGTCTAACTATACGAGATTAGCTCCTAGCCACGAAGGATTAGCTCTTAGCTATAAAGGAGTAACTTCTCGAGGCTAAGGATCTAACGATCTTAACTATAAAGATATTATAGTCTTAGACGATAACCCTAATATAGTCGTTAGGAAAACGAAAGACGGTAAACCCTCCGATCTTTACTAAAAAGAGGTCTACCTCCGACTATTAACGTAAGTACGAGGCCTAAGAACTTAAGATATAGGGTATCTTCCTCCGCGATAGTATATAGTTCGACTTAAATAGCGCTTGCCTCTTTTATATTAGCGATAGGCTTAGTAAATAGGCCTACGACTTTATTAAAGATAGGATAGCTATTATTATAGCTAATCTATCCGAGAGGGAGAAGTAGGAATAGCCTACTATAACGACGCTCCTTATAGCTTTAGGCAGGCAGTATAAGGTTTTAGACTTAACGTAAGCCGCTAAGAATATTCTCGATAATTTCCCTTAAGGCGATATAAACTATAAGATCTAAAAGGCAGACCTTAACGCTTACATACGTAAGGTAAGAAAGATAAAAAAGAATAGTAAGTCGACCTCCTCCGGAAGTTTATCTTAAAGGATATAAGCGATTTCGTTAAGAATATATAGACTAAGATCCCTAACACTAACTATAAGAAGTACTTAGCGTAGATAGATATCTTTATAAAGAATCTCGCTAACTATATTTATCGTTAGAAGCTTAAGAAGAAGGCCGCCCTTTATTTACAATTCCCGCCGACGCCTATACTTACCCTTACCCCGACCGCCTTAGCTTAACCCTTATATAATAACCTTATAGACCTCGACCGGCTTTCCGATACTAAACGATAATTTAGGATCGATAATAAACTCTATATAGCTTATAGAGAGCCTAAACACTAGAAGGAGGCTTACGACCTAGCTAAGATAGCTAATCCGCTTTTAATACCCTTACGTTAGGGTGGTCCTTAGTTTTAAGGCCGGGGCGCCCCTTCCCCCGGCTTCGGCCGAGGATCTTAGGGCGCCTATAGCGGCGGGTATAGCCGGGGCTAGCTCGTTCGTACGGCCGACTACGAATAAGGCTATATCCTTAGGGAAGAGGATATAAATTTATAAGGCGAGCGGCTAGCGCTAAGGCTACTGCTATAAGATATACGCCTAGAGTAAGTCGCTCTTAGAAGTTATATATAAGGGAAGATAGAAGGATTAAGTTATTGCTTTTAGATAGAACGAATCTTTAGATTAGTTCGTCGAATAGTAATAAAAGTTTAATCCTTCTTTTATTTATCTTTCCTCTATACGTAACCCTTAGTCCCTCTACTACGTTAATACGTTATCCCTCGTAGATTCTAGCTATACTACTATAGTGTTTGCCGACCTTTACGCTATCGTACGGAAATATTACGTTATTATAAAAAAGCTCTTTAAACCTCGACTACTTCGACTAGCCGACGGCGTGCCTTTAATATAGATAACGGACTATTTTATAGCCCGAATAACTATTAGTAAGCATATAGAACTTATGCTCTTCTTCGTTACGAATCTATTACCCTTTACCCCGATTATCCTAGGCATCCCCTAGCTTTAGGAATATAAACTAACTATACTTTAGAAATCCCTTTAAGTCCGCTTCGATTCCTATTACTATATAAGATACTGCCTGCCTTTAAGTATAATAGCCGAGGATAGGATATGTGATAGAACGGTTAGAAGACAGAAGACAGTCTAACCGGACTAAGTCTCTAATAGTTAAAGACTAATAGAGGGCGTTATTTATCCTTAAAAGCTGTAGGGGCGGAATAGTAAGCAGAGGAGCACTCGGGGTCACTTGTACTAGACCGGCTGGCTAAGTCTAAGCAAGTAGGGGTAGTCGAGGCTAGAGCACTAAGGGCACTACTAAAAGAGGTGTAGGTTACTTAGTAGGCAGTTGAACTAAAACTATGATAAAAGCTAAAGAAGAAAGGAAGGAAGGAGAGCCTAAGGAAGGGCGGACTAAAGTTCGTTTATATAGCTCTTCCCGTCCGTCTAGACGGTCCTAGTACGTCCCTTTCCTTCTAGCACCTTCTGCCACGTATCCCTTGCACTGCCCTAAGCTAATGCGGGTCCCCGGGGCTGCGTAGGGGCTATATAGGTCGGCTAACCTCGAAAAGGCTGCCTCCCGCGTCGTTCTAAAGCCCTTATAGACTAAACTAGGTTATATAGGTCCATTTATGCACTACCGTAGTAATTTAACAAATCGAGCCGGAATTTTCGTCTAGGGAAGTAGGGCCCTTACACGTTTCAGCGCCACCAAATTTGTACACGGAAAGTCCTAGGTTCTACCTACCGCCTCGCGATTTCGAAATTATCGTAGCAGGGGCGGGTGAGCTTAGTACCTTCCGCATACAAACTTAGTGGTGCTAAAATATGCGGGGGCCCTACTTCCCCAGACGAAAATTCCGGCTCGATTTATTGAATTACTACGGTACGTGCATAACGCTATATGGGTAGGTCACACGACATAAGTCGTGTGACCTCCTTATGCGGAGGATCGGACGAATAATCGGTCCCGAAAGCCGGGAGGGCTATATTAGGCCTATAGCTCCCGGTAGTCTAGGTGTCGGTCCATTATGCGGGGCATCGAGCCAATCATCGGGTCTTATTAGGCAGGGGTGCTTAATAAGATCGTCGGCGTAACCGTAGCTGTGTGGTACGTCCTATACCTAAGGAAGCTAAGTCCTAAGGGACTTAGGTTCGAAAAAGGGGTGTGTCCTAGGCCGAAAAGGGGTATAACCGGATAATAGGTAAGTCCGGGGCGAACATCTTTATGCTAAGTCATAAAGTACTAAGTACTAAAGTACTAAGTACCCCGGTACCCTCGTACTAAGTATTTCCGTACTTAAGTCCCTTAGTACTTAAGTCGTCCCGTACTTTAGAAAAAAGAAAGTAAACTAGGAACCTAGATTAGTGGTTCTATAATAGGATAGCTCTTAAGACTCTTATTACTCCTGTGCCTAAAGGGCATTAGTTACGTCGAAAGGTATATTTTTCTAACGTTATAGAGATTAAGACTACCTTAACGTTTACCCTAAAATAAAGGGTCTTTATAACGATAGAAGACGTGCCGGAAACTCTTTTTCGGTAGGAAGAGATTAATATCCTAAAGGACTAGACTATCCTACCGGGAAGTTATATACCTATAGACTCGTCTATTAAAGAATATCTACCTAAGTAGGCATTATACCCTTTAAACCTTAGCTAACCGATCCGATATCCTTTATATAGGATATAGCTATTGTTAGATCGTAGATCTACGGCTCGGACTAAATAGGCGTTATAATAGGTCTAGATAGGTTGTATAGCAAAGAGGTTATATTAATATAATATATAATAATGCGTGTTATACGTGCTTCCCCTCTTTTTATAAGGGGGCCGTATTTAAGGGATATTTCCCTTACGTTACGTAGCGGTTATACTAACCTAATCGTTATAACCTCTATTATATAATCTAACACACCCCCCTAGCTTCGATCCCGAATTTAAGGGAGGGAAGCTAGCATTAAGAGGTCGCTAAATAGCTTAAATCCGATGAGTTTTCAATCCTCGTTCTATCGTTAAGCCATCGGGGCGGGATATCTTTAATCCCTGCCCTTTTAATCCTACGCTTAAACGCTCTAACGAGTGCGGCTTTACAAGCTCTCACACTTCCTTAATTCCTTCCGCCGCTATATACAGCAGATGCCCTTACTACGTAGAAGCATCGTTCCTCTTTAGTCTACCGTCGTTAAGGGTATTTGTAGTCGTTTGTAAGTCGTTTAGCAGCTAATACTTATAGCGATATTACGAGGCTAGTCGTTTAGCAGCCTATGCTCGATTCCCTTAGTGCGTCGTGCCGAAATCGACGGAATAGTCGATATTGCGAGATACGCTAATATTCTTCCTTCCGCCGCTACCTATAGTAGGTGCCCTCGCTGCGGGAGAGCTTCCTTCTTATTTAATACTTAATCGAGTGTTTAGACGCCTTTAGCTTAGTTAATGCTCGTAGATATTTAACGAGGCCCTTTATCCGTCGTCCCCTTAACGTTTTTACATAGGGCCTAGTAATACGCATAAGGAACTATATTCCCTACGGTTATTTCTTATCACCGGCGCCTATGCGTAGTATTTCCTCTAACGCGTGTGTATTATGCCTAATATCGATACTATTACCCCTAAGAATACGGCTTTATCGGCCTATTTATATCTCCTAACCTTCCTATACTATATATATATCGGTTTATATTATTTCGTCGGTCGTTTTAGGGAGTTCTCGATCGGCGAAGCGTTAAGTAATATCGTAAAGGCCTATTTATTTAATAAAGGCCTTAAAGGAGGGCCCTTAAAGTGCCTTAGTAAGGCCGTCGGCTACTATCTTCGCGGTAGGTGTATATTTAACATTGAGGGCCTTATTAAGGACTTCTTAACGAAGCTAGTAGTTATAAATATCTATATAGCGAAGCTTTATCTATAGAGTAGCGACTTTAGTAGTAATTAGTCGGATAGTCTATATATTATTATATTAAATGCAAATGCGGGAGTTATTAAGGGAGACGTCGAGCTCTTTAATAAGCCTACTTACGTAGATTAACTCCTTTACTACCTATAATAACGCTAAGAGCTTAGCCTCGGTTGTTAAGGTTATAACTATATCTTATTTATTAGCTCTTTAGCCGATTAAGCCTCCGAATAGCTTTATAGCAAATGCCTAAGAGCTTTTCCGGTCGGTATTATCGGCGAAAGAGGCGTTACTTACTACTTTAAAGTCGTCCCTACCCCCTAGACGAAGCGTAAGTCCCCGGGTGTAGTATAGATAATAGAGAACTTAATCGACGGCGTCTTTATAGTCCGGTCTAGGGTTGGCGTTAAATTTGCATAGTCTTAACGTAGCAAACGCGATATTAGGGCGGGTGATAACCGCCGCGTATAGTACGGAACCTATATTTACCTAATAGGCTTATATCTTATAGTGTTTAGCGATCCCTTCGTAAGGGAGAAGCTCTTTTACCCCTATTAGTGTATTAAAGGGGCGGCGTTTCTTTGTAAGTCGGTAGATCTTATTAATATAGGCGGCTTATAATAGCTAAATGTACTATTAAATACGGTCTCGTAGAATCTTAATGCCGAGGAACTTTTATAGGTTATCGCCGCCTATAAGCTTGTATTTTTCCCGAAGTTAATTTTAAAGAGATTTAGCCCTATCTTAATCCTTCTTATAATATATAAAGATAATGTTATCTATATAGAAGAAGACGATAATGCCGTTAAACGTTAAGCAGTATAGTTCGTATAGCACCGTCTAAAACCCTATCTCCCGAAGTATTAACGTAAGTTCGCGATGCTATAGAAGAAGGGATTTTCGCAGTCCGTAGAGGGCTTTATTAAGTCGGAGGATAATAGAGTGTTTTCTATACCCTAGCGGCATCTTTATGTATATAATCTCGTCGAGCCTTACGTTAACGAACGCGTTAACCGTATCGTACTATATTAGTTTAAGGTCGAACCTTATAGCTATCGTTATAAGTATTCGAAAGCTTCGTCCTACGAGGGTTGCCGCGTAGGTCTCCTGTCCGTTTCGAAGCTATTAATCCCCTTAGACTACTAGTCTTGCCTTATACTTCGAGAGCCTTCCGTGCTTATCTATTTTATATACGTATACCTACATATAGTCGAGGACTTAGCCTTTCTTCGTAAGTGTTTTAGAGTTAACCTCGGTCTAGGACTTTATTTCTTTATAACTCTAAAGATGCGTTCTCTCCGCCTCCTCGATTAAGGGCCGAGTAGGTGTTGTTTAAGCTATCTATAATATGTTAGGATAGCTAGAAGGTCTCGTCGATATACTTGCCTTTTTAGGATTAGGCGGTCGAGGTAAGCCTTATCTTTAAACCGTAATATATTAGTGTCTTTTAAGATCGGTACGGCTCGAGTGCCTACTATAAATACAGAGTGCTAATAGGCGAGTTTTTCTTTCCACAGAGGGGTTAACTCCTTATTTATAGGCTATAGAGGGGTTAACTCTTAATTATATAGACTTTTTACTACGGAGAGGTTTGCTCTTTATTTAAGTAGACTTTTATTTGCCTATAGAGGGGTTAACTCCTAATTATATAGACTTACCGCGGAGGGGTTTACTCCTTATTTATACGGACTTAATGCTACGGAGGGGTTTACTCCTTATTTATATAGACTTAATGCCGCGGAGGGGTTTACTCCTTATTTATGCGGACTTAGTGCTACGGAGGGGTTTACTTCTTATTTATGTAGACTTAATGCCGCGGAGGGGTTTACTCCTTATTTATACGGACTTAGTGCTACGGAGGGGTTTACTCCTTATTTATATAGACTTATATTTGCCTAAAAGGATACTTAAGAGGGATTGAGATGCTCGCTCTATGGCTTTATAGTCTAGTCAGCGAGATATAATTATATTACAGCTATAAATAGGGCCGCCGGGGGAGTGCTTAAAGGAGTAAGGAGAGGCTTAAATCGAGCTTTAGTATACTACTTTATAATTCCCCGGTCGTTTTTAAGCGCTATTGCGTAGTCTATATCGTAGTTTGCCTTAAGTTCGGGGTTTATATCTTAGTAGACGAGGATATCGTCGAATACTTAATTATCGAGAACTTATAGTCCATTAATTTAATTATTATCGGGGAGAGTGATATTCCTTAGGGCTAGGGCTAGCTCCTTAAGGTCGCACTCCTTAACGCTTTCGGCAAGGTTCTCGAATATTCTATCGAAAATCTCTTACTTATCGAAAATAATATCTCGAGTAGTAATAACCTTCCCTTCTATAGGAACCTAGACTTAGTAGATATTAGAAGATATATATCCTACTAGGAAGCCTATCTAAGCTCGTAGGTCGAGCTTCTTAAGGCGTTGTTTCTTCTCTTAGGCCGTAGTTATTATTGCAAACGCTTTGCACCCGTAGGCATAAAGATGCTATTGCGCTAGCTTTCTCTTAGTTAGCTTCTCGTAGGGGGATTCCTACTTATAGCTGTATTTTAGCGTGCGATTATAGAGATATATAGCGGACTTATAAATCTCTCGCTAAAGCTAGGTTAAGAGCTTTCCTCGCATCGCTTTAGACTTATCCTTAATTACACCCCCTAAGCGCTCGGCGCCGCTATTTTAGTCTTATATATATAGGGCCGAGGGCTCGATTTTAAAGAGCCTTGCCTTAAGGAATGCTTCTACTACCGGCTTCTAAGTAGTAATCTCGTTATTATACTTAATGATCTTAGTATAAAACTAGTACTAGTGCTTTAAGTAGTCGAGGCCGGACTTAAGGGCCGTAATAATAGTTTCTACGAGACGGTCTTAGAGGTAGTAATCCTATATAAAGCCGCTCGCTCTATCGGTTAAAAGCATTAGCGAGTTATAGCCCTTATTGTCTAGCACGAAGTTATAGAAGTCTATCGCAATTCTCTCGCCTACGATGCCGTTATCTTAAGCGGCTCGTCGTATTATCCGTTTTGCTTTCGCGGTGCCGTAGTTATCGCACTATACGGTTAAGATGCCTTTAATCTTAACACCTTCGGAGCAATTAACGAGGTGTTCTAAGGCTCGTAGTCCCGGATGCCTTATTCGGAGATGCTAGAGTTTAGCAGTAGCCTTTTACAGCGTCCGTTTAGTATAGCTATTAAACTTATTTCGGCAGTTATAAAATGCCCGCCTTATTATATAGTAGGGGATATACTCGAGAACGAATTAGCCGTAGTGCTATTTAATAAGACAGACGATAGCATTATCGGCCGAACGAAGCGCTAATAGCCTATGGGGTCGTTTGTCTTACTAGAGTCCCTACTGCTTTAATAGCCTATAGGAGATTAGATTATATGCAAAGTTCTTATAGAAAGCAACGTTAAGTAAGCGTAGTACTTACGGTTTAAACGATAGGGTTTACAGGCGGATATTAACTTTACCGTAGCCGAGGATAGGCACTTTTTCGGCGCCTGCCTAGAGGAAATCTCCCTTATCTACTATTCTAAAGTTTTTAAACCGGGAAATCTCGTTAAAGATATAGAGGGTTATACTATAATCTAGGATTAAAGAGTAATAAAGAGGGTAGATATCGACGTTAAAAGACGCATCGACTAGAGGGGCGAGGAATAAAGCCGAAGGGCATCTTCCTCTCTCCCGCACGAGTTAATCCGTCTTATTATCATTCTTAGTTCCCCTCTTGCCTCTATGTCTTTAGGCTTCTTTCGCGACCTTAGGGTTCTTTATATTCTTAGAGATAATATCATTTTTGCTTTTAGGCCATTAGTCGGGCGCCTTATTAGGGTTAACCTCCTAGCAATTCTCTATTAAGTGTCCTTTTATAGAATAGAGCTTATAGTAAGGGATACCTCTCTTATCTATATTAGTAGGTCGCGACCTCTTTTTATTGTTTTTGCCTTTCTAGTTGTTCTACTAGCTGCTCTACTCCTCGTCTTATCCCGTATAGGAAGGGCCGAAGGAGCCTTTCTTAGTTTAAGATAGTTAAGCAGGCAGCTAGTCTATAAGCATAGTGAATTCGTTAGTTATAGTATAGATATCGAAATCCTCCTGCCTCTCTAAGTATAAGAGGTAGAAGGAATAGACCTAAGTAAGATAATAAGGTTAGATAAAGGCGAGAAAGTCAGCAATCTAAATACTCTTATAAATAGCTTTAGGAAGTTCTTCCTAAATCCCTTTATATATAATCTTCTTCTAGCCCTTAAGCTAAAGGTGCTAGTTCTTTAGCTAACTTAGGGAGGGCTTAACCACCGCTTTATAGCGAACCTAAAGGGCTTAATAGATATCTTCCGGCTTGCCCTTTGCCTCTTTCTTAAGCGTAGCGTACTAGTCCTTAAGGTCTTTGCCTAGCTTACAATAGGTTTAGAAAAGGTAGTTAGAGATAGTTAAGGCGATCTAAGTTCAGAGCTCCTTAATGTCTTTCTTCTAACTCTCCTATTTCTTCTCCTTATGCAGAAATATCTGCTATTGTTAAATGCATTAAGGAGGTTAGCGTCCCTATTAGACTATTTCTTCGTCCGCTGTGCGAGAGCGAGATCCCCTTAGAGAGTCGTCTTCGATAGGCATATCCGGGATAGGAAGGAGCCTTTTAGTACCGAAGACCTATTCCTATAGGTTGCTATCGAGAACCTACGCCTTAAACTTATTGTCCTAAACGGAATAGTTAGCATTTTCGATAAGGATGACTTCGGTGTTCTTCTTAGTAGACATAGTGATTGTTTTTGCCTAAAGGGAGCCTGTTTTTAGTGTTTTATATCGTATTTTCGATGGATTAAAGGCTAAGACTCTTAATTATTAGATCGTAGATCTACGGCTTAGACTAAATAGGCGTTATAATAGGTCTAGATAGGTTGTATAGCAAAGAGGTTATATTAATGTGATATATAATAATGCGTGTTATACGTGCTTCCCCTCTTTTTATAAGGGGGTCGTATTTAAGGGATATTTCCCTTACGTTACGTAGCGGTTATACTAACCTAATCGTTGTGACCTCTATTATATAATCTAACAGCTATTTGCCTAAGAAACCGCTCGCTTAATATCCCCGATTAGCCTTCCGAACTCCCTTAAGACCTAAGCCTTTAAGGCTACTCCGCTATATACTACTTTAGTAGCTCGCCTACTCCTTATTCGTCTTACCGCTAGCCGTCGCTGGGTTCCCGCCCGATAGGGCTAAACGAGACGCCCTTACCTACGTATACGATAGGAAGATTAAATACCCTTAGATATAAACGATATCCGCTATATACGCGTAGTTAACTTCGTTTAATTCTATAAATAAGATAGTATTTAAGCGATACGAATTAGTATATCTAAATTAGCTAAGCTAGTCGAAGAGGGAGAAAATCTACGATTCCTTAACGAACTCTTAGTAAGCCTAATTAAGGTCTTAGAACTATCTAAAGCCTTTTTTTAATACGTCGTTACTAAGGACTATATAATAGAGGTAGCTTAAGCCGCTTTCCCCGAACGTTTTTATAACTTCCTTTAGATAAACCTTTAAGATATAGCTAATTCCGAATCTCTATTTTAAAGGGTCGACGAGGCCGATATAGAAAAATTTCTCTAAGTAAAGCCGGAAGTTATAGAGGCAGATATCCTAAAGAAACTCCTAAAAGAGTTCTAAGATAAGCTTCCTTATTTCTTTCTAAAGAATGCGAACGAGCTTCCCTTATACCGCCCTTAGGATTATAAGATCGAACTTATACTTAGTAAATGAGCTTTATACTATAGAAATCGGCTTATATTACCTATAGAACTCCGCTATATTAAGAAGTAGATTAACGATATACTTAATAAAGGCTTTATTTAGGAGTTCTTTTCTCTAGCCGCGGTATTACTAATACTCGCTTATAAGCCGGGCGGTAGTATCTATATCTATTATAACTACCGAGGTTTAAATTAGGTTATAGTTAAGAATCGATATCCCTTGCCTTTAATCCGCGAAACGCTAGATTCTCTCTATAATGCTAAGTTTTATATAAAGCTAGACGTAATTACTACGTTTAACTATATTTAAATCGCTTAAGGTTATAAATAGCTTATAGCGTTTATTATACGCTTTAGACTATTTAAGATGCTAATTACCCCTTTCGGCCTTTATAACGTACCGTCGACCTTTTAGAACTATATTAATTATATACTTTATAATGCCCTCGATAACTTCTATATAGTATATCTTAATAACGTACTAGTCTTTTTAAAGACTAGGCTGAAATATAAGAACTACGTGCGAATAGTTATCTAATGCTTAAGCAACGTAGGGCTTTAAATCGATATCGGAAAGTTAGAGTTTTATACGATAAAGATTAAGTACCTTAGACTAATTATTTCGATATCTAGCATAAGTATAGACCCTAAGAAGGTATATATAATTACGGCTTAAAATACCCTAACTTTAGTAAAAGAACTTTAGTAGTTTCTTAGGTTTATAAACTTCTACCGCTGTTTTATTAAGGGATACTTTAGTATTATCTCCCCGATAACTACGCTACTTTAAAAAGATTCTAGTTAGTCTTAAGGACCTAAATAAGCTACTGCGTTTAAGGCCCTTAAACTTGCTTTTACTACTGCCTTAGTCTTAGCCTATTTTAACTACTTAAAGAAAATAGTTATTAAAAGTAACGCCTTAAATTAGGCCTTAAGAGGAGTCTTTTTATAGATAGGAGATATTAGATATCTTTACCCTATTGCGTTTTTTTATTAAAGTATACTGCCCTTAAGTATAACTATAAGATCTATAATAAAAAGCTATTAGTAATTATTAAAGCGCTTAAGGAATAGCGCTTAGAACTCTAAGGAACTACTAAAGCGTTTAACGTTATTATAGACTATAACAATCTTTAGACGTTTATATCTATAAAGCAACTTAACTAACGATAAGTACGCTAGGCCGAGTTCCTTTCTTAGTTTAACTTCGTAATTATATACCGCTTAGGCAATAAAGCAATCCTCCTTAACGCTTTTAGTAAGCTCCTTAGCGATAGACTAGCTACTGTAGACGATAATAGACTCCTCTATCGAAATTAAGTAATTATCCCTAAAGAGAAAGTCGACCTAACTATCCTAAAGGAACTCTTAACCGATTCTTATACCTTAAAAAAGGACCTTAACGTAGTCGCCGCCCTTAGACTAAACGTAGCTAGTAAATTACTTAATAAGCCTATCTATAAGGTATACTAATAAGATAATCTTGCCTAGGATATAGTAGCAATACTCTAGGACCTATACGCTCGACGCTAGCTAAAGTATATCCGGAAGCTCTTACGTTACGATATATCCGAATATTAGTTAATTAATAGACGTATTTATTTCCGCGGCCGGCTCTTTATCCTTAATACCTTCGATCTCCGCCTTAAAGTCGTTTATAATCCTATAGCAGTAGCCTTATAGGGTACCTAAGGAGGGTAAAAACCCTTAATCTATTAAACTAAATATACTAATAGCTAAGAATTTCTTACTTCGCTACTACGTTTGTTTAAGACTATGCTCTTTATCTTTAGACTAAGACCCCCCGCTTATCTCCCCCCGGATTTTTAAAACCCCTCGCTCTACCGGTCTAGCTATAGGCCGATATATTAATTAATTATATTACGATACTCTTTAAGTATACCTAAAACGGGAAGACTTACGAGAATATAGTTATAATAGTTAATAGGCTTACGAAGATAAGATATTTTATCCTTATTACCGGCCTTTTTATAAAAGAATTAATAAACTCCTTTATCTACGTAGTCTATCGTTTATATAAAGCACTTAATACTATTACCTTTAACTAAGGCACTTAGTTTATCTCTAATTTTTAATAATAGCTTAGCACTCGGTTATAAATAACGTTAAAACTAAGCTCGTTATAGCACTTAAAGACTAATAGTTAAACCGAAATCGTTAACGCTACGATAAATAAATATATTCGAGCCTATATTAGCTTTACCTAAGACGACTAAGTCGACTAGCTCCCGCTCGCGGAATTCGCAACGAATAATTAAGTAAATAAAATAACCGGTATTTCTTAGTTTTTTACTAACTACGGCTTTAATCCTCGTCTCGGCATTAAACCTATAGGTCCCCGACCCTTAACTCTCTCGTTATAGGTAAAGAAGGAATTCCTTCGCGTAGACGCAATAGCTAGTCGTTTCGACCGTATCCTCGTTTAGCTTTAAGCTCTTATATAAGCCTTATAATAGAAATATAAAGATAATGCTAATATAAAGCGGGATAAAGGCTTCTTCTTCCGACCTAGTAATATAGTTATAGTTTTATTAAAGAATATAATTACTAATTACCTAAAGAAGAAATAAGACGATAAATAGGACGGTCTTTATCTTATTCTCGAGGTCTACTATAGCGCTATAGTTATCGACCTCCTAAAGTATATCCGGGTTAATAAGTCTTTCTATACGTCTAAGGTACGGCTTTAGATAACGGAAATAATACCGGGCTAGGCATAGATTAATCGAGAGGAACGACGTAATATCGTAGGCTATATCGCGGAACGCGATAATAACGGCAATATCGAAGAAATATAGGAATTTAAGAAGATCCTTAACGTATACGATAACGAAGCCCTAACTCTAACTTATCTAATTAAATAGAAATAGCACTAAGAACTAACCTAGCAGCCTAAAGATAACCTAAAGGGTTGCCTTAAAGCTATCTAACGCTTCTATAGATACAACCTAGATAAGCCGGGCCCTTTAGATTAAGCCCGCCTATAAAAGATTCCTTTACTATATACTAATTTCTAGCGAAAATAACATTTCTTAGCGATTTAAGGACTAAATCGTCTTGAGAGGGGGAGTACTATTATAGTACTATATTATATAATATAGTATATAGTAATATACCACGTAATATATAGTCCTATATATAAACGAGCCCTTAGCCTCTATAGTTCTTCTCCTTTTTATAGAATAATAAGGTTATCTAGCTATTACCTAGTGCTATAATAATTAAGCTCGGCGACTATCGCGGGATTCTTATCCGGCTTATAGAATCCGAGCTCTACGTAGCCATTCGGGAGCTCTACGTACACCGGCCTCTTCTTATTAATATTAGTATTAAGGAACGCGTTAGCGATATTAAGTTATCGGACGTTAAGGTTACGCTTCGCTACTATAGAGATTATAGCCCTAAAGGTCTTTATAGCGAGGGTTACGGCGTAGGTCTTTTCGTCGCCTTAGTCGCCCTAAAGGTCTCCGCGTATATAAATGCGAGCTTTATAATATATAAAGTACCTATCCTTATTAAACTTATAGAGGAATACCTATTTAAGCGGAATTAAGGTTCTTTTAACACATTCTCGCGAAAGGAGGCGCTATATGCCTTTATAAAGGAGGTCTTTAAGCTCTTTACGATATCCCTCTTTAAACTCCTTACTATACGGGTAGTAGTTAAGGTCTTAGTAGCGCTTACGCAAGCGGAATAAGTCGTTATAATAATGCTTATAAGCTTCCTACGAGACTACGGCGGTAAATACTAAATAAAAAGTTATAAAGTCCCCTTATAGATAAAGGGCCTTTAGAAATAAGGTAGTAAAGATATTATCTCTCTTTATCCCTTTATTCGCTCGGGAGCTCTATCTTATAGATTCTATACCGTAGAGCTCTTTCTATATCCGGCGAGGTCGTTATAAGCTTGTATTTAATTATATGCCCGATAGGCCCGCTTTAAGGCCTTCGGAGTTACTCGTCTATATGCCTAATAGGACCGCTTTAAGGCCCTTAGTGTTGCTCGTCTATATTAATACTAATAGAGCTATAATATCGCAACCGGGATCCGTTCGGTCGACGGGTTGCTATATACTCTATAGGCCTATCTCTTACGTAGGTATAGGCGGCTGCTAGGTCGTAAGCTAGGTCTCTTAATAAGCGGGGGTAGTAGCTTTAGGTATCGAGGAGGTTCGCTTAAGCTAGGGCTTCGGCTATACGCCTAGCTCTTAAGGCGCCGGGACGAGGGGTATATCTATGCCTTTGTCTTAAGGGGGTGATCTTAGGGCGGGCAACGGGCCTAGCCCCGTCGGGTTAGGCGTTTATTCCGGCGTAAGAAGTCCTTTAAGGGTAGGTAAGGCATCCTTTAGAGTTAAAGCCGCTCCTAGAGCGGCTAGCGACGGCGATAGCGATGCCCTACCTTTTACCCCTAAGTTCGAATCGTCGGGCTTAATTCCTAAGATATAATGGTTAAATTCCTATAAAAATTCCTTAAGTATAGTATTTTAATCGTATTAGATCGGCAATTCGATCGACTTAGCGAGAGGGGCGTATTCTCGGACGGGCATTTATAGATCCTTAGTCTAAGGATTAAAGTAGTAAAGCTTATTAAAAATCACATCCTAGGTAATAATAACCTAGGCAAGTTAAGGAACCTAGACCCGGAATAGGTTACTAGCTTAGTAGCCGATAAGGTAACCTATATACGCTTAGGAAAAGACCTTAAAGGCTCTCTAATAGAGGTAAGCCTTTATATCCTTATATAGAGGGTAAGCGCGGCAGCTATAGACATAGATACCGTTCTACTTAAGGCGGAGGTCTACGTCCTTATGCGCTATAGCGCCGATCCTGCCGTACTAGCGGAGGTATTAGTTAAACTACCTATTGATAGTCTCTTTAGGAGTTCTCTACTAATTGCGGTATCTTAGTAGGATATTATATATGCGAACGAGCGTTTAGTATATCTCCGGCTAGAGGTTATATAGCAGCTTCCCTATAACGGAGCGGAGGCGTTATTAGATTACGCCTCCCGGTCTCTCCGCGCCGCCTATAGGCTGTTTTATATATACCGGCGGGAGCTCGAGCTTAATGCCCTCCCGCTTAGCCTAATCTTAAAAAGGCGAATTTCTCTACTCTAGGAGGTTAACTAAAGCTCTCTTATTATCTATCTTAATCTTATAAATCACCGCGACTATTTAGCGGCGGACTAAGGCCCTAAAGTTGCGGATTAGGTCGTCTAATTCCGTTTTCCGCGTTATACTCTATAAGAACATTATCCTACTATATTCGTTAGAGAGTAGCAGGATATATCGGTGGCCGTTATAGCTAAGTTTAAAGTTAAAGATATTAAGGAAGATGCGGAAAAAGGGCTACCGCAAGCGGTTAGCGGGCTCTCTATAAGAAATCTGCTCGTGCGCTTTTCCTTAAGCGTAGCCTAGGCACTTAACTATTATAGGCCCCCTAATTTGTATACCGCGTGCCTAAAAGACTAATTGCTTAAGCACTTAAGGGCTAGGGTGCCCGGCCCTTAGATGCTAAAGCTCTACGGTATCTACCTTTAGTAGGCGTAGGTTCTTAGATACGGCGATACGGCGCCTAGGGTATTATAGGACGGCGTCTTATACTACTAAGAATAGGCATATAAGGGCGTAGGGCAAGGCAAAGCAAGAGTAAAAGGACTTTAATTTAGCTATTAAAAGCCTATACTTACTCTCGATGTATATAACTACGTTATTATTCTCTATAGGGCTAACTTAGATCGTATTATCGTAGCTATAGATCTAAAAGCCGCCTACCTTAAGCTTCTCCCTGCTTATAATGTTAGTATAAAAGCCGGGGACGTAGGCGGTATCCTTAAGGACGAGATCTCACGTATTAGGGCCATCCGGTCCGTAGAGTAGGTTCTTTATCGTACGGGTCCTACGATATAGCACCGTAAGGGCGGTATCGCCTATAAGCATAATATCGGTCTCTATAGCGGCGATAATATTACCCTTAAGAAGCTCGAGCTTATTAACACTATAGGTGCTTATATAGTAGTCGAATAGACTCGATTTAATTAGCCGGTGCTTATAGCGCTAGTTGCTAAAGACGGAAGAGATAAAGCTATTAGGCGAGCCGAAGGTGCTAAAGCTAGCCTAGGTCGGAGCGGAGCTCGCCTTACTACCTACGAACCTTAAGTCTATCACTATATATGCCTAAGCACCCTATATAGTAAGCGTCGTCTCGGTCGAGGCAGTAGGGGTCTTCCCCTTTATGCCTTTAATAGCCTTTACTATCTGTTTCTAGCGAGGTAAGAATTTTACTTCCTCGTACTTTTTAATACGGTTAGCACTAACGAGAAGCTAGGGCTTATAAGAGACCCCGTTAACGGCAATATAGAACGCTGCGTAGTCCGCGGGCTTTTAGCTATAGCACGCCTTAACGATGCCGTAGGGGCAGTGGTAGGATTAGTGGGCTCCTAAGGTCGCCGGCGGAGCTTATATCGTAGCGAACGCCCCGGACGGTGCGGACTTACTAAAGGTACGGGCTCGATCCTAACTAATATAATATAATAGCTCGCTAAGGATCTAAAGGGTTATAGTAACATTCTTCCTTAGCTATTCTACGCGAAGCGCATTAAGCTATTACTAGGCCTACTTAGAGTCTAGTATTATAATAGCGTTAAGGAAGTCGGTTATGCCTTAAGACCCCTTAATGTCTAGGATATCTAATTCGATGGCTTTAAGATATACGAGCTTTTATTAAAGGTATTAATCGCTTAGGTTAGTCCGCTTCGTTATATATAAGGCCTTACGATAGTCCGAGCGAGTATAGTCTACTCGGTATTTATCTATAACCTTAAGCATCTTATACAGCTTTACGATAGTCTTACGGATGTCCTAAGTCTTTAGAAAGAACCTTACTATAGCCGGGTCTAAGGTTATATACACCTAGGCCGTAAGCTCTATATACGCTTTAAGCTTTATTAATATTACCGTCTTCCCTATTTGCTTTCCACCGGGAAATCCCCGGTTCTTCCCTAGATTCTACTATAGAATTCCACGGGCTTCTACGGACATTTACCCCGCACTTCCACGGGCGCATTTACCTACCTTTCTTCGGTTATATTTCACCGTGACTTTACGGTGATTTTACGGTTATTTACACGGTCTTTGCCCGTAAAATCTCTTCCTTTCTACGGTTTTCTACCGTAGAATTCACCGTAGAATTTACTAGTCTTCTACTAGACTGCTTATTTTTTTACTAACTATATAACTTATTTATCGTACGGCACGATCTATTGCTTTTCCTACCGATCCTTCCGTCCGATCATTTACGTTACCTATTTTCCCTTAGGTCTACGCGGCTAATTTTGTCTAATGATTTTTCCTACATATAGAGACTAGTTAGCCGCTCTACTAGATAAGACAAGAGCTATTATTCTTAGTAATTTACACCTTATAGCTTTTAATCTCTTTATGTAGGCTGTTTTAGCCTTAGTGCCTCTCTTCTACTTAATTGCTATTATACTAATGTTAAGGACCCGACTGCTTAGCGTTCGATAGTTATAAGCCTAGACGAACTTCTCTACGTATAGAGAGTTCTAACGGCTTATATTTTTAGCCTACTAACGCTACGACTTACGGTAGTAAAGCCTTTGCCTTTACATCTAGCGAATTAACTTATAGAGGACTAGTATATCTTTAAGGAGCGTTATTAATCTAGCGAATTAACTCGCGGAGTATTAGTTAGTACGTTTAACCTATTCTATTAGTGTTTTCCCGCACTTAGTTTAGTTATTACGGTTTGTTTGCATATATTATGCATCTAACTACCCTTTTCCCGGTGATTTTACTACTCTTTTACCTACGTTACTATATCTATTATAGCCGATATTACTTTAAAGACCGTTTTAAATAGACTAGCGGACTAGGACCGATAGATCTTAACGATCTAGAAATACGCACTCGCCTAAGGGATTTAGGAGAAAATCGACCCTTCTATTACGCCTACGCTTTAGAAACCCTTATTGCCTCTTCCTATAGAACTAATAGCTAGAATAGTTAACGCGACTATTGCTAATATTGCTAGTTTATCTATAGAAGAACTTAAGAGGTTTAAGTTTCTCTTTTCCTAATACCGTATATTGCTTTAAGCCTATAAGGACTAATAGAAATCTCTTACGTTAATCTAGCAGTTTATCGTTTAAAACATCGGGAACTAGTACTTAACGATTGCCGACGAATATAAGGTTTTTAAGGAATTGGCTTTACTATAGCGGCGTATAAAGCCGACTTCGTAAACGCAATAGAAGACTATTCTCGCGTAGTTCTATACTATTTTAAAGGCACTAGACCGGACGGATATCACAATATAGATTTCTAACTAGTAGGATATCCTTACCGACGCCCGGCGAATTAAGTTGCCGGAATCGGAAGGTCTTTAGGCTATATAGCTTTTTCTTAAGGCTATTTAGCCAATTTCTAGCCCTTTTGCGGAATATTAGATAAATAAGATAGAAGACGATACCCGCCTAAATAAGCTAGGTTAAGAGCAGTCTTTCCCCGACGGATTTAAGATATCCGAACTTTTCGAGCGCTTATAGGCCTTAAAGGCTACGAATAAAGCGCTAAAGACTAATGTATTTGCAAAGTTCTAAGGCTAAGGAACACAATCCCTATCCGCGGAATCTACTAAAAAACCTATGAAAACACCGGTTACGACGTCCTTAGAAAAGGATAAGACTAAGCTAAAATTTAAACCGTAGTATGCTTATAGAGAACGTTACTTCTTCTCTAAATGCAACTACTTTAACCCTTCCGTTCGACTTCTATTATAGAAACCTAATAAAGACGTCTAAAAGACTATAGACGATTACCTTAAGGTTCCGGCTAATAAGGCTAAAGTTAACGCAGTACTTCTTCGCGATAAGGATTAGCGGAAGAATAATAAGACCGAGATAAAGATAGTATAAGCTACGGCTGCCGTTAATATTCTTACGACCTTTTTACTACTAGTTATTCTATAGACTACTATAGAATACCCGTTAAGGGATTCTTTTATTATAGATTAAGGGTCTAATAGATATATTTACAATAATAGGGAGCGTTTCTATAACTTTTAGCCTTCTTCGGAGTATGCACTTATAGGTAGTAGAAGCACTCTAATTCTTAGGATAGGCACGGTATTTATACGCATTTCGACGGGCACTTTTTAGCTTAGTTAAGTAGCATATATCCCGTCTTTTCACACGTCTCTTAATTTACTTTGTCTTTTGCATAAGGCGAATCTTTTATAAAACCTATAGACTAAATAGATCTCTTCTTTAACCCGTACTATTTGCATAACGGAGCTAATTTATAACTAATATATTATCGAATATAACCCGTTAATACCTTCTACTACGCTTTTAACTATTGCTTCCGTTCTTTCTATAGATTCTACTATAGAAACCCCGGTTATAGCACCTTTTTCGGCTATTACACCGGATTCTATACTAATAAGTGTAAAGGAACTTTCTCTTTAGCACTAACGACTTAGATATCCGAATAATAAAGCGCTTTCGAAAGCTCTCGGAATACTATAGTCGGTGACCTTCGATAAGATAATCTCCTATAAGTCTTATAAACTTACGTAGGCTAAACGAATTATTAACCGCGAACCGCCGCTTTCTAAAGCGACTTTTCCCTTTTCTAAGGTATTTTACGATATCTTTTCTATATATAAGAGTTACAATAATAAGAACGTTACATTTCTTATTAAGGATAACTATATAAAGCTTATTTTTCTATATGCTCTTTTAGACGCCTCTATAGACGAGCTAATCTTATGCTCTAAGAGCCTAGGTCGGTATATTTCCCGATAGTTCTTACTTTCTATCGGTATAATCCATCGAGATAACGACTAAGCCCTTCGATAGGATTTTTAAGATTTTATTAACTAATAGGGCATTTATAATAAGCCTACTGCTCCCTATACACCCGCTTAGAACGGCGCTGCCGAACGAGCTAAGGGGGTAGTATCTACGAAAGCTCGTTCTATAAGGATTAAAGCAAATTTGCCCGAGCATTTATAGATAGAAATATAGAAAACTATAGTATATTTATACAATCGGATTCTAGCCCGTTAGGTAGCTTC
Organism: Ophiocordyceps sinensis; assembly: GCA_012934285.1. Classification (NCBI taxonomy): domain Eukaryota; kingdom Fungi; phylum Ascomycota; class Sordariomycetes; order Hypocreales; family Ophiocordycipitaceae; genus Ophiocordyceps; species Ophiocordyceps sinensis. Next base: position 2,971,001 of record JAAVMX010000006.1, on the reverse strand, counting down.
CTTTAAGTTATTTCTATCGAAGTAGATTTCCCCGATAGAGATCCTTTACGACTAATTAAGGGATTACGACCGGAATATACCGGCATTTCTCCTTCCCTAACCGTTACGATTCGATTATCTTCGAGCTTTTAGCTATAAAGCCTACCTACTAATAACTAAGGCCTTAACTAATACGCAGAAAGGTAATCTTAAGCAAGAACCTTATATAGAGGTTAGTTATTTAGTTAGGTATAATTCTACTAATATTTTTCCTATATAGATCCTATAGAGACGGGAGGTTTATTAAGTTCGTAATATAACGTTTTATAAGACTTAGTTTTTCACCGCGTCTAAGGCATCCGAACTATTAGTATAGGTATTATTACCGGCATTTCTACTATATATTGCATAGGAAGAAGAGTAGGATAAAGCAGAATTCTAGTTAACGCTAATATTGCTCCTTAATAAGAGTCTAGTAGACGTTTTAGCCGATGGCAATCCTTAGCTCCTAACTCCTAACTAAACCCTAGAACCGCCGGAGGATGTTTTTAAGAATATATAGGATTTCTAACCCGATATTTCTACTCTTTTACTAACTATAACCGTAGAACTAGTAGACCGACTTAAGATATAGTTGCCTTAAGCTACTTCTCGGTCTATAGATTATAATAATACTATTCCTATAGATAGGCTATAGACGACGAGATTTATAAGGGATTTACGCCTTACTCGCTTAAACCGTTTTTCGGGTCGATATCCCGCTTTCGCCTACGTTAGGCATTTACCGGCTAATATTACCGCTTTTACGGCTATATTTACTACTTCTCTTAAACCTAGGAAGATATATAAACGGGATTTACCCGCGCTTAGAAGGTTTTAGTCTAATCTCGAGACTTATCCTTATAGACCTAAGTTTAAAGCCGCTAGAAACTTTCATATTATAATTGCTATTGCCGCTAAATTTAGCACTAAAACCCGCTTACTTAACGCGGTTAACGCCTTTACGAATGCCGATTTAGATAAAGAAGTATATATCTACTTCCTAGACGGATTTAAGGTATTTAGTTTTATAATTCGGTTAATAAAGGCTTTATATAGGCTTTACCGTTTGCCGCTTCTTTAGCAATAGGAATTATCCGGGTCTTTTACCGAACTAGGCCTTTAGCAAAGTGCGGAAGATCTTTATATTTTTATATCTACTATAAGTAGTATTATTACTTTCTTCTTTATAGATAATATTATTATCCTTTTCTATAGGGAGCACTATAGGGCTACTAACGATTTTATCTATCGCTTTAGGCAGAAGTATATAGTTACTAACCGCGGAGAGCTTACCTATTTCCTTAGGATAAAGATTATCCGGGACCGTAAGTAGCGAAAGCTATAGTTATGCTAAGACGTTTACCTAAATAAGATTTCTTCTAAGTTTAGTTTAATCCCTACTTCTATAGTTCTACGGCCTATTTCGACCTTTTGCCCGTTCCTACTTCCGGGAAAGCTAGAGAAATATTAAGGTTAGGCTACGGATGATTAAATCTACTACTTCTAGTCTTTAGTTAGTTCCTATAATTACGCGACTATTTTTACCTAGCTCGACGCTGTAAAATCGTCGAACTCTTTAACGGAGCATATATAGAACCCGTCTACGCTCTATATTAAGCTTACTAAAAGCTTAATAACTTACTTATACGAATCGCGTTTCCTTACGATAAAGGTTTCGGATACAGACGAGTAAGAACTTATTATAGCTTCCGATGCCGCTTACGCCGACGACCTAGATACTCGTTATTCTTCTAAGGGCTATTTTATTAACCTATTTAACGGTCTAATCGCATAGAGTGCCCGAAAATAATCTATAGTTACTACTTTATCTACCGAATTATCTACCGAAGCCGAACTTCTTATAGTCTCTTCTACTACGAAAGAGCTAATTTCTATTCTTCGTTTATTTAACGATATTTCTTTATAGCTAGATATTCCTATTCCTACTATTTAGTGTAATAACACCTAGACAATCCGCTTAATTTCCGCCGAGATTATAAAGATTTAGACTGCCTTAAAGCACGTTAAAATTTATAACTACTAAGCCCGTTAAGAATTCTTACGCAATACCTTTAACATTAAGTATATCCCTTTTAACTAGATAGTTGCGGATAGATTAACTAAATTGCTTTTATAATAACGTTTCTAAACGTTCCTTTGCTAGCTTCGACTTACGGATATTTCTTCTAGGATCTAAGAAGAAGTCGATAATAATTCTAACTAGCCGGAAGTTATTCCCTTCTAGCTAAAGGGGTATATTAATATTACCGTCTTCTCTATTTGCTTTCCACCGGGAAATCCCCGGGTTTTCCCTAGATTCTACTATAGAATTCTACGGGCTTCTACGGTTATTTACCCTATACTTCTATAGGCGTATTTACCTACTTTTCTTCGGTTATATTTCACCGTAATTTTATAGTAACTTTACGGTTATTTATATAGTCTTTACCCGTAAAATCTCTTCCCTTCTATAGTCTTCTACCGTAGAATTCTAATTCCCTTCTATAGTCTTCTACCGTAGAATTCTAATTCTCTTCTACGGCTTCTACCGTAGAATTTACCGTAGAATTCACTAGTCTTCTACTAGACTGCTTATTTATTTACTAACTGTATAACTTATTTATCGTACGGCACGATCTATTGCTTTTCCTACCGATCCTTCCGTCCGATTAATTACGTTACCTATTTTTCCTTAGGTCTACGCGGCTGATTTCGTCTAAGGATATTTCCTATATATAGAGACTAGTTAGCCTCCTTACTAGATAAGATAAAAGCTATTATTCTTAGTGATTTACACCTTATAGCTTCTAATCCCTCTATGCAGGCTGTTTTAGCCTTAGAGCCTCTCTTCTACTTAATTGCCATTACACTAATGTCGAGGACCCGACTGCCTAGCGTTCGATAAGCTTTGTAACGTACTTAATATACCTCTATTTATAGTCCTTTCGTTAGGCCGTAAGGCCCTTAAGCTAGGCTTCGTCGAGCGTGCGGATTGGCTTATACGGTAGGAGCGGTAGCCGACTAAGCCGGACTTCTTCTACGTAGTTAGCGGCTCCGAGCTTATTTAGCCTCGCGAGCTCTCCTTCGAACGATGCCTCTATAGGCTCTTTAAGGGAGACCGTAGTATCCTTAAAGTTAATAAACTCCTAGATGCGTGCGGTCCTAGCATTAATCTCGTACGTAGAGTACGAAGTGGCCTAATAGACTAACTTAGTAAGGATAATCTTAGTGTTATCCGTGGCTTTAGTTACGCTAAAGGAAGATATATTAATAATAGTTAACGTTAAGAGTGTTTAAAAGCAAAGGGGCTAAAAAGGGGCAATAATGCTAAGGTGCTTAAGGATAAAGAGCTCTTTTAAGACCGTATATTACGGCGTTTTTATAGGTGCGAGAGAAGCACGCTAAGAGCGGCGGTATAAGAGGAGCGGTGTAATTCGCATCCTCGCGTATGCCTTAACGTATTCTAAGATATAACGATAGCTGTATTTCTATAGTATATCGTAGGCTTATTAGGTCGCTTACAGGGCGTTAGGCCGCGTTATAGGTAGACGCGCGTGTTATTGCAATAGTAGGCATTAGTAGCAATTTACGCGGGTCGTATACCGGGCTTATAACTATCGCATTTACCTAAAAGGGGCCGTAGCCGTCGGCGCGGTTAGGTGGTTAATTAAGCACGCATATAATTAAGGTCGGAAACAGTCTATTATTCTAGTCTAGTATAGGCACGGGGCTAGCTGTCTTACGCGCCTGCTTAAATAGGCGGCAAAGTAGACACGGTGGCCTGCTTAGGTACCGAGCTATATCTAACCGGCCTTTGTAGGCGCCGCTCCGATGCGATAAGCCTCCCTCCCCCAACCGGAAAAGAGTCTCACCGGGTCTAAGATTAAGGAGCGGGTAAGGCAGGCGCGACGACTACCTACCTGCCTTATATAGGTGCCTCGAGGACTAAAATAGCTCTAGGCAAGATTATAGGTAGACGGCAGAGGCACTAAACGCAAGCACGTCTAGAATAAACTAAAAGCGACTCTAGATCCATTAAGGTAGATACCTTCGCACGCCGGGCACACTTAAGAATAGTACCTTCTCGCGCCGGGCATACTTAAGTACGTAATATAGCTTATGCCGCGGGGCACAACTATAAGCAAAGCTTTGCTATAGCTAGGGGACCTTTCTTCTTGTCGGGAAATGCGGTTAATCCCCGGGAGGAGACCTATCTAATAGCAGTATAGGATTTCAGTAGGAGCCCCGTTAGACAGGTAGCTAATAGGCGCTCAGTATTTTTTAGCCGGTTTAACCCCGGCCCTTACTATAGCTTATTAGCGCACTGAATTTTTAGACTCTAGCTAATTATAGCGTGTTATTTCGCGGCAGCCAATGGCCGTACTTTGTTTTTATAGCAGGGGACCCTTATAATAAAAAAGCTTACTATATATATTAAGTAAGCAAAGCGGCTTGCCGTAACTTATATATATTCTGTGTTCTTCGTAGCGTAAAGAAAGCTTTGCTTAATAACGGTTATATATAGGTCTAATATCGTGTTATAATTAGTGTAACGGTGTTATATTACGTATTACGGCGATAAACGCATATAGCTATTATAGCTATATTATTAAGTAAAGCTTGCTTACGCTATAAAGAACACAGAATGTATGTAAGTTACGGCAAGCCGCTTTACTTACTTAATATATATAGTAAGCTTTTTTATTATAAGGGTCCTTTACTAGAAAACGAAGTACGGCGGTTGGCTGTCGCGAAATAACACGCTATAATTAGATAGAGTCTAAAAATCCAGTGCGCTTATTAGCTATAGTAGGGCTAGGGTTAAACCGGCTAAAAAAGCTCGTGCGGCTATTAGCTATCTATCTAATAGAGTTAAAACGGCACTTATTAACTAATAACATCCTATACGGCTATTAGATAGTCTCCTCCCGGGGATTACCCGTATTTCCTAATAAGCAGCTCGTATTATAATAAAAAAAACGCGCCCTCGTTACGGCTCGCCTCCTTATCCTTTATTACGGCTTATATCGTCGCCTCCCTATCTTATCACCTACTAATAGCTTCTATAGTAGCTGCTCCCCCGCCTCCGCCTCTGCCTTCGCCTCTACAATTAGGTCTTAGTGTAAGGGGCCGGCATAGGGTTTAACTTAACACTGCGTGGCTAGACAATTAACTATCTAAAGCTAAGGAGGAGAGGAAGAAGAGCCCGCCGTAGCTCGCCCTTCCCGTAGGTTTTATATATACGCCTTGCCCTTACATAGGCCCTACGTCGGCCCGATCGTGCCCTCGTCTAAGGCATTGCTAGGCTATACGTGCTAATAGCCGGCTTAATGCCGGGCCTACGCAGCGGCTAACCTAAACGCTTACTATAGCATAGCCGTAGTACGTACTACGGCGTAGCCCGTAATATTAGTCCCCTCCCCCTTTAAAAGAAGTAACGTTACGCTCCGCCCTTACCGCCTAATAGGGTAATCTTTTTCTGCCCCTCCTACCGCTATAAAAACTCGTCGCGCCTCCCTTAGGTTTTCTTCTTCTCTTCTTTCCTTTTCTTAACTAATAAAAACAAATATAGCGACTCCCGCGTATACTCCCTCGCCGCCGGCCCCGCTTACGCCGACACCGGCGAAGACCTTATCTAAAAGGAAGCCGCCGATATATAGCGATAAAAAAAGGCCGGTGCTATACGCGCCCTATATAGGCAGGATAGCCCGTAGGGAGGCGGAGGCTTACTAAGAGCAAGCCTCCCCTCTCGCGTAGGCCTATTACGCGTATATAAGGACGGCAATATAATGCCGCGCCGTAAGTCGTCGTTATTATTACTAGACGTATCGGGGGTATTAACTATTCCTAGGTTATCGCTACCGGGGAGCTAGCCGCCTATGCGCTCGCTAAGTACCTAGCCGTGCACGGCTTTAACCCCTCCGCTAAAGGAGCGCGCGACCTATACGTAAGTAAGCCTCTAAAGAATATAAAGACCGTCCGCTAATTTATCGATTTATAGTTCGCCCGCTTAGCACACGCGGCCGTATCGACCTAAAAGTAAACCGATATAAGGTAGAAAACGGGGGTTAGGGGGCTAGGTAAGGGCGGTTTTTCTATAGCTAATATATATAGCTTACTTAATCCTCTTCGTAAACCTTATCGTCGTCGTCCGTCGCTATACTATCGTTTTCTAGTCGCGGGTAATTCTAACGGCCCTTAGTTTAAGGCCGACTAAAAGCCGGGCTCTTAGTAGTTTTACTAGGCGTATATAAGGCCCGCCCTCCGTTTATACTTACTCTACTTACTAGCGCTCCGCTACGTAAGCTAATTACCTCTTATAGCGCGACGGGCTCGTCGACTAAAGTATACTTAGTCGCCGTTATACTTAAGCACGTCGCTATATAACCCTTTAAAGTCATCGAGCGCTTCTATATTACGGAATTCTTCTTAAGGCTTTTAAGTCGGCTCCGTATATCTACGCTATCGAATAAGCACTTAGCGCTTTCGGCGGGGGCCTCGCCCTTTCTATTACGCTGCGAGGATCTCCTCTACGCCTTATTCCCGGCCGCCCTTATATACGACTACTAGCGGCGGCTAAGCGTCGTAAAGGACCTAGCCGGGGAGAGGATCTACGGCGGCGCGCTATAATAGGTCGACGTAAAAGCGTAGGTAAATACCTCGCGGCACCTTAAGCTCGATAGTATATAAACCGAAGACTGCCTTTGCTAGGTATTTATAGTAGATTTAATTAATCTTTAGGTAAGATCTATCCGAGAGGTAGTTGCCTATATAAAGCTACGCTTTATCGCTAACTTAGAACCTTTCCGCTAGCTAGCGATAGCGATTAGCGAAGTCCTCCTATCGTGCTTAAGCCGCTATTATTGTAGCTTATATAAAGTTAGTTACCTCCCGTATTCTAGCAATAAGGTCTTATGCACTACGTTAGTTAAGCGTCGCGTATGCCGGCTCGTCGTATAGCTAGATAGCATTAACGTTATATCTATATTCTATAAAAAACGGACGTAGCCCTATAGTCGACGATACTCTATTGTTTATTGCTAGCTGCGCGGCGGGCAGTAGGTCCGCTTAATCGTTCTATATATAGCATACGTACGCGCGAAGGTAGGCTTAGATCTCTTAGTTTGCTCTTTCCGGGCTACCGTTAATCTATAGGTAGTATATAGTGCTAAGTTTCTGCTTAATATCGTAGAGTCGATAGAACTCAACCTAAAACTCGCTTAGCTAGTTGCTTGCTTAGTCTATTACCATAGACTTTAGCATACCGTAGAAGCGGTAGTACGCTTAGAGGAACCTTATAGCGCACGCCTTTGCGTTTATAGTTTCTATCGCTTCTAACGTTACCGCCTTTATTAAACGGTCGACGATTACCTATAGATACCGGGCGCCGCTTTTAGTAAAAGTTAGGAAGTCTATTATAAAGTCTATCGAAAGGTATGCCTATAGCTAATCGGGGATAAGCAGCGGCTTTAGTATTCCCTTTTTTATCTAGCGCTAGATATAACTCTAACTATATATATCGTAGTTCCGGATAAACCTATAAACGTCTTATAATTAGCCTAGCTAAAAGAACTGCCGGGAAACTACTATAATCGTCCTACCTCTCTTTAAGTAGCCGTTTGCTCGCGAGTTATATATCTATTAGATAATATTAGTGCGAAAGATACTATCCTCGCCGGGTACTTAAATACGGTTACGAAAGTAAAGATAGTTGCTAAGGTTAATTAAGCACTTAGCGATTTACGTCTTAAGCTTAAGCTATAGCGGGAAGCGTCGCTCTCCCTTCTATACCGCCTTAAAGGCAGCCTAGTATTTATAGTTCTAAGCTACTATTGTCTTTTACTAGCGTTATAAAGCGTCGTCTAGGAATACTAGCGCTTATTCTAGCGCCTATAGTACTCCGATTCGTCCTACTATAGGCCTTATATAGGGCCGTTAATTGCTATTATTAAGGGAATATAAGGCATTGCCTAAACGTAGCGAGTCGTCCCGTCGAAGGCGGTACGATAGATCCCCCTTTAGAACTCGTGCTATATTAAAGACGTACCTATCGGGTAAGAGCTAGACTACTCGTCCTTATTCGCGGGCGTCTTTAAACCTAAAGGGCTTATCCTATTCTCAGCGAGATAATACGTCTAAGACGACCGCCTAACTGCTTAGACGATACGTTAGTGCGAAATTATAGATTAATAGTTCTAAGGCTTAGCGACTTTAGCGTTTATTTAACGTCCGCTTTATTATAAAATACTTTAGGTTATTATAGTCTATAAGGATCGTAAACCGCCGATTATTCTTACGTTTAGCCCCTTAAAAGGCTAGGCAACGGATAATTACTAGTATCTCTTTATCGTAAATCGGGTAGTTAAACTTAGTAAGGTTTATCTATTTAGAAAAGTACCCGACCGCGTATTATATCCTATTATAGCTAACCTATATTAGTACGCTACCTATAGCGAAGCTAGAACTATCGATCTTAAGGAATATCTCTAGCGAGGGATCCTACTGCGTAAGGACCGGCGCTTTATAGAATAATTACTTTAAACGGAGGAACGCTTACTCTTCGACCGCCCCCTACCGGAACTATACCCCCTTCTTATATAACGCATTTAGGGCTTAAGCTATATACGCATAGAGCGGAATAAAGATACGGTAGTAGTTAGCGAATCTAAGGAAGCTTTATACCCCCTATACGTTAGTTAATGCCTTTTACTTACGGATAGTACGAAGCTTACTTAGGTCGTAACTAATTCCCTATCCGGCTGTTATAATAAAGCTAAGGTATTTTACCTACTTTACGTAGAACTCGCACTTTTTTAGGTCTAGGTATAACCCTATATCGCTAAGCGTTTTAAGCACGAGGTAGACCTTTTGCTAATAGTCCTTTTTCGACTTAAAGGAGTAAACGAGGATATTATCTATAAACGCCGTAATAAAGTCGTCGAGGAACCGTTAAAGCGTAGAATTAAGGTACCGTTAGAAGGTCGCTAAGGTCTCGGTAAGCCTAAACGGGCATATCCTCTACTTAAAAAGACCTAGCCGTATGCGAAAGGCAGTCTTATACTTATAGCCTTAGGCGATACGGATTTTATAAAACGCCGCGATAACGTCGAGCTTAATAAACTACTTTACCTTCGCTAAGTTGTTAAGCGTCTTAGCGATTAATAGCGGTACGTACCGATCTCGCTTTATAATCTTATTAAAGGCCCGGTAGTCGTAGTAGAACCGAATGCCCTAATTTAGCTTCTTTATGAATAATACTAGCGCCGCCGCCGCCGAGCTACTAGCTTAGATAAATCTATAGTCGAGGAGGTCTATTAACGTCTCCTTTAGGATTAGCAACTCCTCTCTCGATATATTATATAATAGGCCCTAAGGCAGCCGTAGCTCGCCGCCCTCTAGGGTAGGCTCTAAATAGATCTTATAGTCTACCCCCGGCTAGAATAGCGGTAGTATTATAAACTTATCTAGCGTAAAGAGGTTAAGGAAGTCCCGAAGTAAGTCCGCCGGGATATAGTCCGCCGGGTTAACCGGCTTCTTCGGTTCTAACGCTTATTTAATCTCCTTTAACGAGATCGCCTTTACTACGCTTATGTCTCCTTATTGCCGCTTAAGCCGTCTTATTTCGGCGGCAAATACCGACGCTAAGACTAGCTTCGCGTATTTTAAGCGCCGGATTTAGGCCGGCTTAGCCTAGCCTAACAATCGTATCTAAACATCGGCCTTCCTATGCTAGATCGTATTATTCTTCGCGATATAGGTAACGTAGTTCTTTCTTATCTAAGGGCGGCCTAAGAATACGCCTTAGCTAAGGCCTTAAACGATATAAACGAAGATATGCTCCTTAATGCCGTTAATATCTATATTAAAGTAGAGTATTGCTATTTACACGACACGAAATTGCTATTTACACGATATATACCTAAGTTCTCTACTTTTTCTACGCGACCCCGCGCGCCTAGGTCCCGCCACTAAAATTTAGGTAGAGGTATATAGCAATTAAGAGGGCCGCGCAAATCGTCCCTAGCCTTAATTTAATTCAATAGTTATAGCAGCGCGCGTGCAATTTAGCAACGCTCGCGCAAGAAGCTTAAATAACGTAAATAACGTATATTTAAAGGGATCGCGAGATATTTGCACAATCGGCCCGTTAATTAGTCCGGCCCGGACTGCGTAGCTTACGTAGCTAGAATAACCTCCTTAATAGACGGCGACGGCGACGGCGACGGCGCAGCTCTTCCGCCCCTAGCCCGTCTCCCTCGAGATCCCCTTGCCTATATATTTACGCGTGCTCGCGATCTTCCCTATAACGCTTGCGACGATTGCATCTCGTCTACCCTATTTTATATACGTATGCGGCGTACGCTTGCGTTAAGTCGGCGGGAACTAGCCTAACTTAATCGCGGCAGCCGCCTCTATATCCCTCGTCCTCGTCCTCGTCCTTTTACACGCTATAAGGCTACTTGTAAAGCTGCCGGTGCTCCTCGTCCTCTTCTACGCTATAAGGCTGCTTATAAAGCTGCTAGTGCCTATTAGTCGTCTTTCTCTTAGTGTTATAAGGTTAAAGGCATAGTTAGACTAGTATTCTTCGTAGCGTAAGGCCGGCCCTTAAGCGTTTGCACTACGTTAGGGTCTTAGATATAGAGGAGTAGCTCCTCGAGGTCCTAGAGGTCGTTATTAGCATCGTTTATAGTCGTAAAGGGGGGGGGGTCGAACTAAAGGCTTCTTACGCTACTACTAGAGAAGAATGTTCAGCCTAATAAGCGGAAGCGGAGGGTTAGCTTTAAGGCGCTCGAGAATAACGTAGGCATAAGGAAGCCCTTGCTATTGTATAAATCGCCCGGTATAACGCGGTAGCGGGATTAGCTCCCGCGGCTCTTTCCCTAGCTCTAAGGGCATCGCGGCTATAGTAAGCCGGTGCTATACGGCAAGCATATTAATAGCCTAATATATAATTTAGAAAGTCAGCTTGCTAAGCTAATCCTAACCGCTATAAATAAGCCGTTGCTATGCTTGCTATCGGGCGGCCTCCTACTAGTAGTAGCGCTCTTTATTCTCGATTATCTAGAGTAAGGCGGTATAAAGGTAAAAGAGGTCTCCTATACCTATAAGAAGGTACGATTTAACGTCTTTATAGGCGGTCTCTACGGGGCTATTAACCCTTTAGCCGAAGTTACGATACCTACTAATAAAGCAGGCAGCCTATTGCTCCCGCTAAGGCATATATTCCTTCGAGATATACCTAATAATACGGGCCTAGAGCTCTCTATAGGTCTTGTCAAAAGTCTTCCATTTGGCCTTAGATTCTTCTTCTAAAGAAGCGTAGATTATAAGGTTCTAAGCTACGAATATACTCTTATAGGTGTATTTATTAGCCGGAGGGGGGGGGGTGCGTTCTCTACCGCTTCTGCCTCTTCTGCCTCTTATTATATACGAGCTCGTCCGTTAGGATTGCCTTCGTTAGCCTCGTTAGCCTCGTCGTCGTTATCGTCGTCGTTATCGTCGTCGTCGTCGTCGTCGTCGCCGTAGCTAGGCTCCTTCCACCGCGTCTTTATTCTCGCGTAGATATTAGCGTTAATGTGCTATACACAAAGCTATTGCTGCTTTAACGGAGGAAAGGGCATACACCCTAAAGCAAGCGCAGTAGTCGCTATACTAAGGGTTAGGAAGAATAGCAGAAATTCGTAGGGTAGTTGTGTCATAGCCTCGGCTAGTCAATTTCCGTGTAAGTTAGGATATCCTACTTATGGAGTAATTCCTTAAATTATGTTTTTCGGGCTCCTATTTCGATTAGTTTCTTCGTATTTTTAGGATTATTTAATCATGCTAATACCGACTAGATGCGAGTGTCGTAGAAGCTATACGGCAATAATCGTTTTTCTTTAATAATTTATAGGTAGAAGTCCTTAAGGAGAAATCGTTAAATCTTTAAGAGGGCAAATTAAGTCAATTTAGTTGTGTTATATTAATCTTATGTATATAATTAAATGCTTCCTCTTTTCCCTTCCCTTTATACGCCTGGGTTATGCTAGTACGTTATATAACCCTCTTTTTCCCCTTTATTAAATAGGGGGGTGAGAAATGCCCTGCTAAAATCCTCCCTAGCGTCCTTCTATTTCTAATAAGGGCGCGACTAATGTCGGGGCTTTTTAACCTTACCTCCTCCTCTACGCTCTCGCGTTTCGGGCATCTTTCCTATCCTAAGTGCTCGGTCTAGCTAAGTCTCGCTCGACCTCGTTATATATTTTAGTCTATGCTTCGACTCCTATAATCCCTAGGGGCATTAAGGAAACGAATTAGTTTACTCCCTCCTTTATCGCCTAGACTCTTTCGTACGGTCTAATTGCTTTGCCTAGTAACTCCCGGAGACCGAGGGTTATCGCTAGACTAGCCGTTCCTAGTCGGCCTAAGCTATTATATCCCTGCTTATCTTCGATATAGTTCTTATATATGCTTAACCTATCGACACCTATAATAGGGACCTTAGCGATTCCTTTCTTAAAAGAGGTTATTCGGTTAGAGTCGCTCCGTATTCCCTATCTGCGTTTCTAAGGCGTGCTTAGCTTCGCTAGTCCTTACTTAAGAGGGATAGGTGTCTTTGCTCGTAGGCTAAGTATAATAGTCGGTCGCGAGGTCGGGGCGATAACCTATATCCGTAGGGGTAAATCGATGATTAGCGTAGGTAGAGAAGCACGAGGTAGGCTAGCGAATTAGGCTCGAAAGGCGCTTCCTATACCGCTTAGTGTCCCGCTTAACTCGGATAATAGGGATAAGTCCCTTAATATCGAAGCTTAAAGGGAGATAACGCTTATAGCGAGTTCCTTAAGTCGTTCCCTCTGCATCTAGCGTCTATTATAGAGGCTTTAGATCTCCCGAGGAATCTATAGGCGCTAGTCTACTGCTCGTCCTTAATGTTAAAACTTAGTCACGAACTAGACATTAATTAGGTCGGGTACGCTATAGATAAGCCTAGAATAGTTAAAGATCCTTACTATAGGGATTCCCTCGATAGGGCATAGTCCTCCTAGTAATGTTAGGATTTAATCTTAATGTGCGTATTTAAATCCTCTTATCTAGGTCTTTAGTCGGTAGAGGGGTCTTAATCCAAGCAGGCTTAGGTCTTTAATCCCTAATTTATTTCCTACTATAGCGCATAGGGTTATTATTGTCCGTGCTAAGCTTGCTTCGTATATATCGGGTTCGTCTTTTAGGAAGAATCCCTAGTCCTTACAAAGGAATTTAGGGACCTAGTAAGGTTGCTCCTTTAAGAAGTGGTTGTCCTATGTGATTTTAACGCCCGGGTATACCTTTAGTAGGAACTTAAACGGGATCCCGATAAAGCCTCTTACCTAGTGTTAAATCATCGTAAGGGTAAGATATCCGCATTCTTAACCGAGTTTTTGCTCTATCGTCGGGATGCTAGTAAAGGCGAATAAATACGGGTATCCCGTCCTATATAGCAGCTGCCGCTATAATCGTAAGAACCTATATAGTCGAGGTCGTTGTCTACTTCGCAAAGCGTTAAAGATAATAAGTTAGCTCTCTCGCCTATCCTATAAAAACCCGATCTAATATATACTATCGTAGCCTTCGGCGTTAGTAAAGCATACCGTGCCGACGATATAACGTCTTTTAAATACAATATTCGTAGCGTTAAAGGATAGCTAGCTAAATATTAGCATTTCCTCTCCTTCGTAAAGTCTATAGTAAAGGCCTAGGTTACGGTCTAGCGCGGCCTTTCTTAGGACCTAGTTCTCGTCCACATAGATTATTATAGGTTAGTCTATTATAGCTACCGCACCTTCTACCCCTCTGGTAATAACTTATAGCATCGTAGTTAAACCACCGTCTTCGGCCTATTCTTTTCGGCTTACTTATACAAGGAAATTATATACCTTATTCGTATATCGATACTAACGGCTTTTGCTCCTATAAAACCTATTTATCGGGGATATAAACTAGTAGGTCTTCTCTACTTCCTATCGAGTTATTTCGTAGTCGCTCCTAGCTTACCGTAGTCGTGCCGGCTAATTTTATCTATATAAGAACTATATTAGTTAACTCCTGTTATAGGCTTTAACTCTTATCTAGTCGACTATTATTTCTTCGTCGGGGCTATAATGCTTCCCTACGCCTCCCTTAATATAGAATTTCCCGTAAACTCCCTTAAGAGGCATTCCGATGTCTCCGGTTAGCCTTCTATAGAAGGTAGTCGCTATATTCGAAAGCTTATTAGCTTTACCTAGTACTGCCACATGCTAGTCTATTGCTATTCGTCGATTAAATAGTCTATATTGCAAAAGGAAGAAAGCGGGTATACGTAGGTAGAATAGGGGTTTTCTTATAAGGAGTGCCTTATAAGGCGTGTGTTATCTTCTAAGGTGTTAGGCTAAAAGCTTTACTACGTAGGCTTAGTAGCTAATCGTTCTATCGTCTATAATCCTTTAAATCTCTTTCTCTTCCTTAGTTTATCCGCAATTAGTCTTTATCCGATCTTTATTTTCCCTGCCCTTAGGCTTATCCGATCGCAATTTTCCCTCTTTTATTTCTTCTTCCTTTCTTCTTTAAAGCATCCTTATTTTCGCGACTATGCCTATCGATATATCTTCTTTAAAGGCCGAAGGCCTTTTAGATATCCTTAAGCTTTCCCTTACCTCTCTTAAACCCGAAGATTTCTTAATAAGCGTTCTTTTATCGTAGAACTATCGTACAATAGTCTTTCCGCGACGCCTTAAGTATTTTATCGTAACGAACTATTTAATCCTTTAAGTCTTAGTCGTCTGCTAATTCGTAGTTGCAATAGATTTATAATTGCCTAAGAACGTTTATCCGCGGTAGTTATAACCTTAGACACTAAGGCTTCTTAATCTATATCGAGGTCGTTATTCGCCTTAAGATCCTAAGTCGAGCGCTAGACTTCGTTAAATCGGATGCGAAGGGTAGGAAGCCTTTAGAGTACCTCTTTAACACCTTCCTTAGACCTTAGGATCGGGCCTTATACGAGAATCTTATTAAGCGTCGTCGCATCGTCTATATTCCGGCTAAGGTAGCCTATCTACGCGGATTTTTCTTTTCGTAGCTTTTAGGAAAGAGGCCTAAGTATATACGGGCTTTCCTTATATCGTTGTTTAGGACTAAGAACCCTCGTATATATAATAGGTATTTATTAACGTATTAATCGACGATTACCTTTGCGAACGAATACGTAATATTTCCCTTTTACGAATATATCTCTTTAGAGGGCGTATTAAGTAGTTCTTACTTAAACTATATGTAGAGTGCGTCGAAGGCTCTTACTTATAGCTAGCGGCTTTTGCCTAGATACTAAGGTAGAAATAGGGATAGTAACTCTTCCCGTCTTACGGGAAGAAAAGAGTATAACCTTCCTAAAGGCAGCGGGCTAATATACTACCCGGAGTACCTAAGCGACTATAACGCTCCTCGTCTTCTATTTAACGATCCGGACCTATTCGGGCCGGCTATAAACTTAGAGGAGGCTAACGGTTAAGGTAAAGGGACGCCTACGACTCCCTCTAAACGTCTAAGGGGAATAGGCTCCCTAAACCTTAGCTAAGGTCTCGTCGATGCTCTCGGTTAGTTCGTTGTTTTTCGTTTTTCGGGTTTTTCGCCTTCTATATTACTTCCGCAGGAACCTCCTCTATTACGAAGAAAGGACGTCCTCGTCCGATCTTAGTTACTATAGTCTCTCTGCTCCTTTATAATTAAATGCTTTAGAGCTCCTACGTATAGATCCCTCTTATCTTTCGTAAGCTAAGGAAGTCGTACTTCGATCCTTTAGTTAAGTCCCTTTTTCTACGTTCTTATATAATTATCTTTATATCCTTAGTCTTAATCTTATATTTCTTTATTTCGGGGTCTTAATATTATCTAATCTAATGCTTCTCTACTAGTTAAAAGAAATAGGTCGTCTATATCGTCTATCTATTTATCTTATCTTTTCCTCCCTAAGTCTAATTTATCCTATAGCAGCTATCCGTCCGTAGACGAAGACTATTATCCTATCTCGTCCTTTACGAATTTCTTTAAGTGCTCGCTAGGTATCGTCTTATTAAGTATTATACCGTCGAGTGTTTTAATCCTATAGCTCCCGGCTACCTTCGCATAGGAGACTAGTCGGAATAGGCCTAACTACATTATCTAGTGTTTAGCTTGCCTCCTTAGGTTATTTAATCTTCTAACATCGAATAAAAGGACTAAATCGCTAGGTCGTAATTCGTCCTTACGCATTATATATTTATTCGCCTCGTTAGTCCGGATAGTAAGTCGTTTCCTATATTTTTCGACTTTTTCTTATACTTTAGCTACGTCTTTCCCCTTCCTTTTAAGCACTCGCAAGCGTGCTTCGAATAAGGACTCCTCCGTAGTGATTTTATCCTAGTCGATAAGTCGCTAGGTCGGGTGTTCTACTTTAAGAGGTAAAATAGGATCCTAACCGTAGATTAAATAGAAAGCCGATATACTATATAAATTTCGGATAGCGGTGCGGTCTATAAGAACAGCTTAGTATAGGTATTTTAGCTATTTTCCTCTTTCGTTAGCTATCTTCGTAAAGGCTAATATTAATCTCTAGTAGCCGTATTCGACGACTGCGTTAGCTTTCGGGTTATAGGCAAAGGTCTATATGACTTTTAAGCTAAGGTCTTCGAGAATAAACTTAAAATCCTTTTTTATCTCCGGTCCTCTATTAATTATAGCGTAAAGCATTACGCTATACCTATAAATTAAGGATAGAGCAAACTTCGTTATAGCTCTAGCCGTGATTTCCTTAACTAGCATTACTTCGACCTATTTAGTAAGGTTATCTTAGGCTTTTATTAAATAAGCGTATCTATAGTCTAAGGGCATATACTAGCTGTTAAAGTGAATCTTGCTTATTAAGTAGCTAGGAGCTATAGGCATAGACAATTCCCTTAGTCTCGTAGGTGTAAAGCTCTAGCAATCCTTATATATCGATATAGCCGCACAAACGTCGTTCTAGAGAGAACTCTACTAATATCTACTGCGAATATAGTCGTAGGTGACTTATCGTCCTTTATAACCTATCTATACGTGATATTTCGTTATAATTCGTCGTTGCTTAGCTTAGTCGGAGACTACTAATATAGGTCCTTAGTCTATCCGTCTTAGTAGTCGCTAGAGTTTTCCGTCTTCGATGTAGTAGTTTAGGCTTCTTATGCGTAGTCTCTTATAAGCTTATTTATTATAATTAATTAGTCTCTTTATCGTTTAAAGGAACTCTATAACTGCTTATAGTTTAAGGGGATATCGAGGTCCCTCTAGATAAACTATATTAAGATATAGATCGACGAAGTCTTTAACGTCGCCTTTAAATATCCTATTAATAATATTAGAGGGTCCTTCCGGCTTTCGTAAGAGCCTATTAGCAACGCTATTCTTTTTCCCGACTATATGCCGGACCGTAAAGTCGAAGAGGAAAATATAACTAATCTAGCGGGTGACTAACGCTCCGGGCATATCTTTAATAGCGCCTTTTAATTAATCAACTAGGACCTTTGCATTAGTCTTAAGGATGAAATATACGCTGTAAATATGTATTCTAAGCCATTATAGAGCGCAAAGGATAGCTCTATACTCTCGTTTCGTAGCATTGTATTTTGCTTCGGCGTTATTCTATATACCGCTCTCGTACCGGACTAGTCTTTGTTTTCTATCGACAATTTGCATTAAAATAGCTCCTTAACTAGTAAGGCTAGCGTTATATATAAGGATAATTTCTCCTCTATCTAGTCCGATGTCTAAGGACACTAAGAACATAAGGTCTATAATAGCATCCTTTAGCGCCTCTATCGCCTAGTTCTATAGTTTGCCCTAATCCTATAGTGCTTCTTTTCTTAAGAGGTCGGTTAAGGGCTTTACTATAATAGCGAACTATTCAATCTATATTCGGTAGTATCCTACGATGCTAAAGAAGGCTCGTATATACGTTATATTATAGCATTTAGTCTATTTTTTAATCTTAATGACCTTTGCCTCCCTAGGACTTCTTCCGTTCGTCCTATAGATATAACCTACGATCTTAGTCGCTTTTTAATAGTACTTAGATTTTCCTCTAGCTATTGTATAGCCTAATAGTTGGATATTAACGAGGACTTAGTCTAGGTTAATAAGGTGCTTAAAAACATACTTCCTAACTCTAAGGGCAACTTCCTCGTCGTTATAGGTAGTCTTTAGTCCCTTAACCCCTATGTCGTCCACGAAGTTCTTGCTAATATTAGGGAATAAGTCTCTAAGGATTCTCTACATAATTCGGGTAAATTATCCTACTAAATTAGTAGCTCCCTATAGTAGCGTGCATATGCGTAGAGTGCATAAAGGAGTAGCAAAGGTAGTAATATCTCGGCTTCTAATATTAAAAGGCACTTAATTATAACTAGAGAATAGGTCTAGCAGCGATAGGATCTTATATATCGAGAAGTAGTCGCTAAATTCATCCGTACTTAGAGGAGGATTAGCGTCCCTAATTATAACCGTATTTGCTTAGGTAATCAAATTAATTAGTCGTAGGCCTCCGTCCTTCTTTACAATAAGGAAGAAGGGGTTCCTATATGCTCTATAGCTCTCTTTAAGGACACCGCTTTCTAGTCTAACCCGTAGGATATCGATAACCTTCTTTTCTATTGCCCTTAGGATCGGGATTATCGATGCTTACTATACGTTATATTCTATTGTCTTAATAATCTAAGGAGGAGCGACTAGCGGGTCTACCTTACCTCTCTCCGTAAAGTTCTATAATAGTACGGCTTCCCTATTAAATATAATCTAATCTATTAGTTAGGCTCTACTATATAGGGTTAACTAAAAGGGGTGTATATTATGTCTATCTTACTAGCTAAAAGAGGGGAAGGCATCGCGGAGATATAGTCTTATTGCGTATATATAATTACGTAGATTACGTATCTATAATAGCACCTTACGTATCCCTACGTATCCCTTATCCTTTATTCCTATACTAGTAGTTCTTCTTTAGAAGGCTATAATATATTAATAACTTAGTAAGGTCGAACTAAAGGAACGTAACCTAATCGAACGCAATAAATATATCGAACGACCGAAAAAAGGGAAAGAGGGATCTTGCGATACTATTAAGGGTTAAACTAAAAGAGCGGTATTATAAGCAATAAAATAATAAGCGAGTAATAAAGCGAGTAACGCAATAAGCGAAGGAAGGGAGTGTTAGAAAGTCGGGTAAAGCAACGCGCAGCGAGAATGCACGAAGGGAGGGCCGGAAGAGCCGGGTAGAGCAATAGGGCTAGACGAATCGGGCAAAGAAGCTCGTGAGGAAGCTTATAAGGCTATCCCTCGAGAGTCTTTCTTCGTGGGTTGCGAGGCTGCGGAAGCTCGTGAGGTTATCCCTCGAGAGTTCTTCTTCTTCGGGGCTTGCGAGGCTTGCTGCTATGCCGTTGCCTCGAGCTAGCCACGCGGTACGAAGGGTGCGTTGCCAAAGCTCGGAAAAACAACGTGTGGAGGCGTCTGCCGGGTGACTGCCTGGGAGGAAGCTTGTATGGGCTTCTGGTGGTAGTCTCCTGCTCTGCGGTGGCGAGAGAGAGGCTAGGGGGCAAGCTGGTGCCGGGGAGACTGTCGGTTATTGCCCTATTGCTTAACGGGCTAAGGGGAAGCTCGTGTACGCTTCTGGTGGTGACATCCTTTAGCGAGGTGACGAAAGAGGGCGCCTCGGGAGTCGAAGTGGGTGTTGCAGTGCCAGCAATTAGCCAGCTTTAGTAGGTGCCGTGCTTGCCGGGCTTAGGGCATAACGGTCTAGAAGGAAGTCTGTGTGCGCTTTGTATAGTGACATTCTTCGCCGAGGTAACGAAAGAGTGCGCTGCGAGACTTAAAGGGCGCTTTGCAATAACGGCATTTGCTTGGCTTTAGGGCGTGTCGTCTGCGCTATTGAGGAAGCTGCTGTGGGAGCGGCTTCGTGGGTTGCGAGCAGCTTAGAGAGCTGCTGCGAGAGCTAATGGAAGAGCAGCTTAAAGAGCTGCTTTAAGGGCCGAGGGAGCAGTCCGAAGAGCTGCTGCTTAGAGCGGGCGAAGCTAACGAAATGGGAAGCCGGCTTAGAACGAGGATTCGGCTTAGAAGAGGAAGCCGGCTTAGCGAAGCGTGCGGCTATGGCTGTAGACTTATAGCAACTAGCGGACTTTAAAGAGTCGGCGTAGCAGGCATGCTTGTAAGGGCGGGAGCTGCTGTTATTGCCGCTAGGGAGGGCGAGGAAGATAACGTTAGCGAGGCTGCTATTACTGCTAGCGCGGACGAAGAAGACGACGTTAGCGAGGTTGCTAAGACTAACGAGGGCGAGGGCGAGGGCGAGGGCAAGGCTGGCTTTAGCGTTAGTGCCGGCTTTAGCGTTAGTCTCTAGCCGAGTCTAATTCGCATCTCGTTTTGCCTCCTATAGTCAGTTATTCCTATATCGAAGTCTATCTCGAGATATTCTTCTTAAGGCTAGGTTAGAGGGTCGTCGTAGGTCTCGAATGGCTATATCGAGAGGAATTGCCGTACGGTCGAGTTATTCTTCTTAAGGTAGATGCCGCGGCGCTTAAGGAGGTTCCTTAATGCCTTTTTATAGTCCTTATACACGGTTTTCCACGTCTCTTCCGACTAGCCCTCGAAATACATTTAGAAGAAGCTAAGAATGCCTAAGCTATATTCTTAGTTGCTAAATTCGTAGGCTAATATAAAATTTGCCGTATACGTCGTAGCGGCAAGCGGGTTCCGACTTAGCTTCTTATCGTCCTAGAGGCGAACGTCGATATGCTTCTACGCTGCCTTTGCGATAGGGGTATGCCCTAGCATTTAATAAAGCTAGACGGCGATTTCGTCTGCCGGAAGCGCGGCTGCTACGGCGTTAGGAGTTAGGCTTTAGGAAGTCATCGTAATGACTAGGTTGTAGGGATCGCGATGGTCTTCCCGATGTTTGTCGTGACGGTCGGAGGAATCTCTCGGCAGGTAAGACTAGCGGAGATGCTTCTTCTATCGGATTCGTGCTTCTATCGAGGATAGCGACGATAGGGTTAATTAGAAGCTAGGAAGGAATCTTCGCAGGCGAGGCAAGCGGAGATGTCCTTATTCTTAGCACGAGATAACCCTCTCTAAATATAAGAATAGTATCGCTAGGATGCCGATCTTTTATACGTTCGAAGGTTGCGTATCTGTCTCTTTTATACCTAGCTGTCTATAATTAAGCGTTTTAATTACTAATTAGTGTTAGTTAGGCTCTACTATATAGGGTTAACTAAAAGGGGTGTATGTTATGTCTGTCTTACTAGCTAGAAGAGGGGAAGGCATCGCGGAGATATAGTCTTATTGCGTGTATGTAATTACGTAGATCACGTATCCGTAATAGCACCTTACGTATCCCTACGTATCCCTTATCCCTTATTCCTATACTAATAGTTCTTCTTTAGAAGGCTATAATACATTAATAACTTAGTAAGGTCGAACTAAAGGAATATAACTTAATCGAACGCAATAAATATATCGAACGTACGAAAAGAGGGAAAAAAGGATCTTACGATACTATCGAGGGTTAAACTAAAAGAGCGGTATTGCGAGTAATAAAACAATAAGCGAATAATAAAGCGAGTAACGCAATAAGCGAAGGAAGGGAGCGTTAGAAAGTTAGGTAAAGCAACGCGTAGCGAGAACACACAAAGGGAGGGCCGGAAGAGCCGGGCAGAGTAATAGGGCTAGACGAATCGGGCAAAGAAGCTCGTAAGGAAGCTTATAAGGCTATCCCTCGAGAGTCTTTTTTTGTAGGTTGTAAGGCTGCAGAAGCTCGTAAGGTTATCTACGACTCGACCGTACGGCAATTCCTCTCGATATAGCTATACTATTTACCCTATAAGGTCGACCTAAAGACCTACTAACACTAATTAGTGTTAGTTAGGCTCTACTATATAGGGTTAACTAAAAGGGGTGTATGTTATATCTATCTTACTAGCTAAAAGAGGGGAAGGCATCGCGGAGATATAGTCTTATTGCGTGCACGTGATCACGTGGATCACGTGTCCGTAATAGCACCTTACGTATCCCTACGTATCCCTTATCCCTTATTCTTATATAATCGAAGATAGTAATTTCTTATTTCGTTAGGAGGTCGTTAAATTACTTATAAATGTCTTTAAGTCGTTCTAGCGTAAGCCTCGTCCCTTTTTCTATATTAGAAAACTTTCCCGTTATTTAATTAGAGTATTACTATTTGCCTAAGTATAAATCTCTATTTGCCTAAGTGACATTTTTTTTATAGCCTACGTATACCCCGGAAAACGCCTAACCCCCCGCGCCCAGCCGCGCTTATATAAATACAGTGCGCATTTATAGCAGGCCGCAGACTAATAATTCTTTACGTGCGAAATATCCGTCTACGGCTCGCTCCCGGCTGCGTGCCCTTTGCTGCGTGCCCTCTGCTGTGTGTGCGGCTCCTTAATGTATGCTTCGTGCCCGGCTGCGTGCCCTGCTGCGTGTGCGGCTCTTTGATGTATGCTTCGTGCCCGGCTGCGTGCCCTTTGCTACGTGCCCTCTGCTGTGTGTGCGGCTCCTTAATGTATGCTGCGTGCCCTGCTGCGTGCCCTCTGCTGTGTGCTCTGCTGCGTGCCCTCTGCTGCGTGCTCTGCTGCGTGCCCTCTGCTGCGTGTGTGCGGCTCCTTGATGTATGCTTCGTGCCCTGCTGCGTGCCCTGCTGCGTGTGCGGCTCTTTGATGTATGCTTCGTGCCCGGCTGCGTGCCCTTTGCTACGTGCCCCCTGCTGTGTGTGCGGCTCCTTAATGTATGCTGCGTGCCCTGCTGCGTGCCCTCTGCTATGTGTGCGGCTCCTTAATGTATGCTTCGTGCCCTGCTGCGTGCCCTTTGCTGCGTGCCTTCTGCTGTGTGTGCGGCTCCTTAACGTATGCTTCGTGCCCTGCTGCGTGCCCTCTGCTGTGTGTGCGGCTTAGCGGCTTCTCGATATATGCTTCGTGCCCGGCTCCCTACTGCGTGCCTTGCTGCGTGCCTTCTGCTATGTGTACGGCTCCTTAATGTATGCTGCGTGCCCTACTGCGTGCCCTACTGCGTGCCTTAGAGCCCCGTTGGCTAGAGCGATGCGATGCGGCGAGATGCGTGACGATGCGATTTAACGATGCGATTTGACGATGCGATTTAACGATGCGATGCGAAGAATTAACCTATAGCCTGCTAGGCATACGCACTGTAATTAAGTAGGCGCGGCTGGGCGGGGGGGGGGGTTGGGCATTTTAGGGGGGTACCTGAAGTGTCACTTAGGCAAATAGAGATTTGTACTTAGGCAAATAGTAATACTCTTTAATTATAGTATCTAGCGTTCTTAATTTTGTTTTTAGCTTCTTCCTACTTAATTTTTCTCTAATTAGTATTACCCGTCGGAACTATCCTATTAGACGGAATATTGTCTAAAGGGTTAATTTTATCGCTTTTTCTTTTAAACATTGTGTTAACCTATATATCGTATGTCTTTATAGGCTTCTTTCTTCTAGTCTATACCTAAATCTTCTACATGTTCCGGAATTTCCTTTATGTCTTTTTTGAAGTCTTTCTTAGCTCTATAGTCGTCTCGTTTATTATTACTTTTAGGATTTCCTTAGCGGTTTCCGATCTAATCGAGAGAATAGCTTAATCTTCCTTATTAGTGATAAGTTACTGCCTAATTAGAGCTTATAACGTAGGTATAGGTATCTATCGCTATATCCCTCCTCTATAACTAAGAATCTCGCCTCCTAGCGAGGTAAAGATAGTCGGCGAAGATTAAATTAGATAGGAAACCGTTAACCGTTAATAGGTCTACGTAGATATATAATTCAAAACATAAGAAATAGGAGAAATGTTTTTCGCATCCTTATATTCGGGAACACCTTCTACATTAGAATCCTTATTGTTATTAATATCTTTATCTTCGGGAGCACCTTCTACGTCGGAATTCTTATCGTTATTAATATCTTTATCTTCGGGAGCACCTTCTGCGTCGGAATCCTTATCGTTATTAATAAAAGCGGCCGGTTAGAATTTATTATATCGTCCGTTAGTTATAATAATATTTATCTAGATAACCTTCTTATTAGCTACGGAAGAAACCTCCTATCTAATAGCGCCGGCCGTAAGAGCGATAATCCTAACTATTCCTATCTAACACCTAATATATATATCTCCGTTCTTCGGAGTATAATTAAATATCGCTATCGCTTAAGCCGTCCGGATAAACGGTATGCCTAAAATAAGAGGAACGAGAATATAGTTTAGTGCAATAAAGAACGTGATTAGCATCTACGCTAAGTGTGGGAATAAGGGATAAGGGATACGTACGAGTTAATTGCAGCCACGTGATCCCACGTGATTACGTGTGTGCAACGAGGCTATATCACCTATAAAGGCCCCCTTTCCCCTTCTTCCTAGCTAGACAAGATATATAGAACACATACAATAGAACGAGTTTTTACGAATGCAAATGCAGGAGATACCTACTAACACTAATTAGTGTTCGTAAGGCTCGAACACTAACAGCAAGGCAGAAGAGGTAGATCTCGATCTTCGAACGTGTTATAAATCTTTATTAAACCGGCTCCGGCCTAATAATCCTATTTTATATACTTAGAGAGGGTTATCTGCGCTAAGAACAAGAAGACTTTACCTTCCGAGTCTAGCTCGCCTCTAGGGGTTGCGTATAGATCT
Organism: Ophiocordyceps sinensis; assembly: GCA_012934285.1. Taxonomy (NCBI): domain Eukaryota; kingdom Fungi; phylum Ascomycota; class Sordariomycetes; order Hypocreales; family Ophiocordycipitaceae; genus Ophiocordyceps; species Ophiocordyceps sinensis. The sequence goes on along the minus strand of JAAVMX010000006.1, from coordinate 2,946,272 downwards.
TCTTCGAGCTTCCCGCTAACCGATCACCGCTTTAGAAGAAGAAGAGTAGCACTAGCAGGAAGTGCGTCTATTAACGCCGACCGATTCGCGAAGAACCTCGCGACGATAACCTCGATTCCTTTATTAGCTAGTTCGAGACCTATCAACCGCCGAAAAGCTCTTCCGCTTCCTCGAGAAAAGCTCTTCTAACGGCACTAAAAGACAACCACGAGCCCGACCCTTAAGACCCTCGCGACTAAGGCTGCCGCCGCGTCGGACCACTCGTTACGACTAAGCCCGCCGCCTGCTTCCGACAAACATCGCAAAAGACCCTCGCGAACCCGATAAACACTCCCGAATCTACGGGACATTCGATTAACACACGAGCCATTTAATCATCCGACCAGACGCGTGAAAACCCTCACGCAACAACAAAAGCCCCCCCGAGAAAACACAGTCCGCTTGCTGCTTTAAAGCCCCCCCGAAAACACAGTCCGCTTGCTGCTTTAAAGCCCCCCCGAAAACACAGTCCGCTTGCTGCTTTAAAGCCCCCCCCCGAAAACACAGTCCGCTTGCTGCTTCAAGCCACAACGACGGCTCCATCGGCACCCGGCACTATAAAGCCAGCTCTTTCGGCAACGCTTAAGACAACGCTTCCGGCCTAACGCTTAAGACAACGCTTTCGGCAACGCTTAAATAAGAGCCTAAAGGGAAGCTTAGAGGCAGAGGATTACGGCAAATGCAGAAAGTGTCGAGGAAGGTGCAAAGATAAGAGAGAGAAGAGGATATAGAATTGCTTAGTGATGGTCTATCTAGGTGCGGACTAAGATCCCTTTATATAGCCAATTGCATAGGAATAAAGGTACATATGACTTAACTGATTGTTGGGATGGAAAGCGCCATTAATTCTAAGCCAGGTGTATATAGTCTGACCTCGTATAGTATCCTAGTTGTTGCGTGATTAAATGCGCGAGTAATAGGAGGTGGTGTAGGTGACCCTGGTTGACCGGGGCCCGACTGTAGACTATACGCACATTAGTCCCCACACACACCACATACTTCGGCATTCGGTATCTCGAGCATCCGGGCAGCTAATACAGCCGGGTGACTTATATTGTATGCAAGAATGCACGGCGGTTCCAATGCATATCTTTATATGCCGGTAGGATAAACTAATCGGGAGATATCTGCTCCCTTATAGCCCCTCTTAAAGGGTACTTATTATATAAGAAGTGCGCTTTATATATATCCGTTTATAACTAACTAAGATTTATAAAACTCTCTAAAAAACCCTATTTATAGGAAAAAACTTTTTATATAGAGAAAAATAACTCTACTATATTATATAGAGAAAAATTAAAAACTCTACTATATTTTATTAGTCCGTTTAGTAAACCTATATCTAGGGAAAAACTAAAGGGTATATATAGAGGAAAGCTAGAAGAAAGCATAAGAAAGAGCAGCTAAAAACCTCTATTTATCTTTATATATAGGATCCTTTTTAAGACTTAAGAGGTCTCGAAATTTATTAAATAGTATACGCCCTAATTCTTTTGTAAATATATCAGCGATATTATCAGCAGATTTTATATAGAATACTTTTATTTCGCCTAGTAAAACACTATTGCAGGTGAAATTATAGGCAAGGCCGATGTATTTCCGGAGTTTATATACTTCCGGGTTATTTGCTATTTTTAGCGCTAATTAACTATCGGAAAATATTAGAGGGACTTTATTAGATATAGGTATAGACAACTCTTTTGCGATGCTATTTAGATAGCTATATAAATATAAGGCCTCTTTATTAGCCTCTCTAAGGCCTATAAAATCTGCTTCGCAAGTAGATAGTAATATTAATTTTTGCTTTTAATATAACTAGCTTATAAGATTATTGCGTATAAAGAAACAGTATCTAAAGACCGATCGTCGGTCTATAAGGTCACTAGCCCAATCGGAGTCCGTATAGGCTATGAAATAAAAATCTAGTGTTAGTATATTGCAGTTATAGTATAAGCATAGGTTAGGAAATTTGTTTAGGTATTTCTATATAACATCGAGGGCTTTAAAATGCGAGGAGTCGGGTTAAGAAGAAAATCTTACGTAGGATATTACTGCGAAGAGGATATTAGGCCTTATAAATAGGGCTAAAAATAGTAAGAAGCCTATTTGCATTTAGTATAAGAGTATGTCTTTTTTAGAGGCGTTCTTTGTTCCTAATTTATTTAATTTAACGCCCTTAGTAGCAGGTGTATTTAAGGTTCCTATATTTTCTTTTTTAAATTCCTTTATTTTATTTTTTGTATAGGTTGCTTAGGATATATATAATTCCTTTATGTCTCTGTTTATTTATATAGATAATCCTAAGAAGTCTTTAACTTCTCCTAGCGATTCGATCGGTAGGGTCTTATTTATTTAATCTATTACTTAGGTTATTGCACGTATAGTAGGTCTAAAGAATAAAAGGTCGTCTATATAGACGGCTATAGCTATTCTAAGCGTGCTGTTTATAAACACCCCTTCGTCTATTAGAAGGCAGTAAAAACCAAGCTCGTTAAGTACGCTTTTTAATAGGTTATACTAGAGTAAAGGACTTTATTTTAGGCCGTATAGTGCTTTTCTTAATTTCGCTACAAGCTTCTTCGTCTTATGTTTATTTAAGTAATCAAAGTAAGTTATGCCTTTATATTTTGTATTTTTATGCTAGACAAACTATACGTGTAGTATTATATCTAGAAAAGCTTCGGGTATCTATATATACGTTTCTATATCTATATCCGCATAAAGAAAGGCATTTTTTATATTAAACTATAGTACTTTTTAGTTATTAGCGATAGCCTATACTAGTAGGAGCCTTATAGACTTAGGTCTTACTATAGTAGAGAAGGTTTTAATATAGTCTAAGCCGTATATTTGCTTATAGCCTAAAGCTATAAGTCGAGCTTTAAACTTCTTTATTTGGTTTTTATTATCCTTTTTAACTCTATAGACCTATCGGCTTCCGAGGGCTTCCCGGTCTTCGGGTAGCTCGGTTATTTCCCAAGTATTATTATCTATAAGCTGCTGTATTTCTAGTACTATGCCTTTATCCTAGTGTAGAGCTTCGGCGCTTTTTATAGCTTGCTTATAGGTTTTTAGTTCTATAAGATCACAACCTTCTAAAGCAGATAGAAGGGTTATATTATCGTTATTTATTAATAGATGTATTAGGTATTTTTAGTAGTCGTTATAGAATTCAGCCGGCTTCTTAGGTATTTTAACCTAAATTCTTTAATCCTTATTATTATTGTCCTATATTATACAGTTAGGAATATCATCCTCGGATATATTATCGGGTATTTCATAGGGATGATTCTAGGATTATGTATTTTCAGGATTTATATCTAGTATAGAAGTTCTTATATATAGATAATTATCTAGTATTTTATTTATAGAAGGTATAGTATTAAAATTAAAAGTTTCATTGTCTTTTAAGAAGTTGTTTTCTAGTATAGTTATATCTTTTAAGATAATAACCTTCTTTCTGCTATAGTCGTATATTTTATATGCTGTATTTTTATAGCCTATTATAATTCCTTTATAGGCTCGTACGTCTAGCTTATTACTAGGTGTTTTGTTTTTATAGTATATAATACTTCTAAAGACACGGATTCTATCTATGTCTTCCGTAGTAAGGGCTCTATCTTCTTTCTTTTTAAGAGGGCATATATACCCTACGGCAGTATAGGGAGATCGGTTGTATATATATGTAGCTGCTAAGACAGATTCTCCCTAGAGGTATTTAGGTAGCTTAGCTATATAGAGCATAGATCTAACTTTATTAAGTATTGTTCTGTTTATACGTTCTATTCTATAGTTTATGTAGGGGGTATATAGTGGCCTTAAGTTATATTTTATTCCGTTTTTAAGAGCATATAGTTTAATGTTATAGATAAATTCTTTTGCATTGTCTAAAAAGACCTCTTTTATCTTTATCTTATCTTTATTATTCTTAAGCTCTATTTTAAATTCTAAGAACTTAGGTAGGCTTTCGGCTTTATCTTTTATAAGGTATGTTCTTAGGTACCTAGAGTAGGTATCTAGAAATAATATAAAGTATCTAAATTTATCGTATATAGGGACTTTTATAGGACCCTAGATATCAACGTTTATTTTATCTAGAAAGAGATATCGTCGTTTTAAAGGGGTTTTCTTCTTTTTATCTATATGTTTAGCTTATATATAAGCTTCGTATTGCTTTATAGCTATAATATCTTTCTAGTCTACGGATATATCTAGGTATAGTCTACGAAGATATCGGTATAGGGATTTATAGCTAAGATAGCCTAGCCGTTTATGCTAGAGAACGAGGTCTATTTTCTTTTTTATTTTAGGGGTTTTTATTATATTAGTTAGTATAGTATCTTAGAGTATAGCGTTATCTATTGTTTCTTTCGGGCTATATTATATGTTATATATCTTGTTTTTAATTAGAAAACGTGTTTTCTTTATATCTAACGGGATATAGTAAAGTCCGTTTTTAATAAAACCGGTTATTTATTTATTAATATTTCTATCGAGGAGGGATATAGAGTCTAGGCCTATAAGAGCGTATATGTTTGTTATAGCTGATTGGCTAATTATATTAATGCCGATTTTAGGTATATAAAGGCAGTTTTTCAAGTTATACTATTGTTTGCTATTAGGGAACTTAAAGATAAGATCCCCAGCCCCTCATACGGCAATAGAGGAGGCTTTTCCCTAGGTCATAGTAGTATATATTTCTTTGTAGTTAGAGAGGAGAGATTTATTCGAAACTATATGCCTAGTAGCTTTAGTATCGAAGACAAAGTTATAGAAATTCCCAATCCGCATTATAGTCCTATCTACTTTTAACACTACCCTCGAAATTGCCGAAAGAAGAGGCTTTAGAGGTCCTATTATTTGTTTTCTATTAGAGGAGGACTTTATTTTCATAGGGGTATATAGAAGGATGTTATTCGGGGGAAATAGGGTATAGAAATAGGGTACTACTAGGGGTATTATATATAGCATAGAGGATATAAAGGATATATAGAGTGTTATAAAGGATAGGAGGGTACTTACGATACTAGAAGCAGAGTCTAAGACGACGAGGACCTTATTAGAGGTCTCGGAGGATTCCGGAGTGGCCTTGCGCTTCCGGAGGCGGGAGGTCCGGGGACGGCCGGCCGGACGCTGGGCCGGAGACGGAGAGCTCTCCCGAGAGTGGAGAACCGGGGTCGGCCTCCGGTGGTTGCGGTTAGTGTTCTCCTTAGGGTCCCGGCGAGAAGAGGAGGAGGTAGAGACCGTTTTCGGGGTGAATCCCGTAGCCCGAGCCTTATCTTTATTCTTAGGTTTTTAAAAACAATTCCTCTCGATATGCCCTCGCTTTTTATAGCAAGAGCAAATAGGGACCTTACTGCCGCCGGCTATAAATAGCTGCTTATTATTCTCGAGAGCTTTCGTCCTCTTAAACTTATCTATAAGAGACGAGGAGAGTGATTTAAGGGTATACGCCGTAGCATTAGTACGAAGGGTCTGCGTAATATTTGTGATATAACTCGAGAAAGAGCTATTAAAGCTCTCTAAGATCTAGGTTATTACTACGATCTCCGGGATACGGATCTCTCTAGTGTTTAGCTCGTCGAAAAGCTCTTTCACCTTATTTAGGTAAGTCTCGATAGATATCTCTCCCTTAATCTTCGTGTTAAAGAGTTCCTTTATAAGGAGGAAGTTAAAGGTAAAGTTTATAAGGTTATATAGGGTTTTAAGTGCCTCCTATACCGCCTTTACAAACGTATAGTGCTTTATCTAAGACAAAAGGCCGTTATAAACTATAAGCCTTATTAAGGCTAAATAGTCCTAGGACTTCGCATAAGCAGTATTAAGTATAGCTAGACCGAGCTTTTCGCGTATAAATATAGACTCTATACGTAAAGACTAAGCCGAAAAGTTAGTGCTCCCCTTAAGCTTTATAAATAAGTAGTCCTTAAAAGAACTTATTTTTACCGTATGTTAGATCGGAAGGTACCGGAGGAAATTCGGAAGAAGCTCGGCGTCTACGGGCTAAGGTAGGGGTAATAAAGGATTTTCTTCTAATTTTTTCGAGGGGTTTTTAGGTATAGAACAGTGGCTAAGAAAAGGTGCGTCGTAGGAGCGAAAACGGGGCCAACGAGAAACAAAGGGGGCAAAAACACTAAGAAAGTAGTGATATATGCAAACTAAAGGTAGCTTAAGAAGGCAAGTGGCCTAAAAAGGCAAAGAGAAGGTTATAGCGGAGAGACGGTCGTTTTTAGTGCAATAGCGAGGAATCTAGGGGATCTAAGAGAGGCTCTAGGTGAGAAGCAACTTAAAGCTTAAGCAGAGATAGGGATTATAACCAATAAGAGCCTAAAGGGAAGTTTAGAGGCAGAGGATCACGGCAAATGCAGAAAGTATCGAGGAAGATGCAAAGATAAGGGAGAGAAGAGGATATAGAATTACTTAGTAATAGTCTATCTAGGTGCGGACTAAGATCCCTTTATATAGCCAATTGCATAGGAATAAAGGTAAATATAACTTAACTAATTGTTAGGATGGAAAGCGCTATTAATTCTAAGCTAGGTGTATGTGGTCTAACCTCGTATAGTATCCTAGTTGTTGCGTAATTAAATGCTTGAGTAATAGGAGGTGGTGTGGGTGACCCTAGTTGACCGGGGCCCGACTGTGGACTATGCGCACATTAGTCCCCACACACACCACATACTTCGGCATTCGGTATCTTAAGCATCCGGGCAGCTAATGCAGCCGGGTGACTTGTGTTATATGCAACAATGCACGGCGGTTCTAATGTATATCTTTATGTGCCGGTAGGATAAACCAATCGGGAGATATCTGCTCCCTTATAGCTTAAGACGACGATTTCAGCAACGCTTAGGATAACGCTTTCGGCAACGCTAAATCCGGCCCTAACGCTAAAGAGGACGTTTCCGGCAGTCGTTTCCGGCAGTCTTAGCAACAATAATAACAGCGGCTCCGCAACCGTTAAAACAAGCTCCCGTAGTTATTGTTCCGCCGTCCGCAAACGACCCACATACTCCGCCAGCCGAATGCTCCGCCAGCCGAAGTCCGCAGCTATAGTTAAACGCTCCGTTAATCCAACAGCCGAAGTCCGTAGCTATAGTTAAACGCTCCGCTAAGCCGGCCGAGACGACTTCCCGTTCGAACGTTCCGAGACAACCTAAGCTCCTACGGCTATAGCTAGTCATAGTCACCCAGCAAGACCGCCTTTGCCCCGATAGACGCCTTCGTCCTTTACTCTTTGTTTTTCCGAGATATTCGCCTTTATTCGCGTTTGTTTTTCCTGCTTCGTTTTTCCTGCTTTATTTTCCCCGCTTTATTTTTCCCCTTTTTCGACGCCTTATTCTTCCCTTTTTCGGCGCCTCGTTCCCTCTTTTGCTTCCCCTTTTGGTGCCCTGAAATAAGCACCGAAATAAGCCCTGTTTCGCCCCGGCAACGTTATGTGCCGACCCTACTACGCTCTGGCTCCGGCAACGTTCTTTCCCGGTCCGAACACACGCTCTGTTTTACGCTCTTTTCCCGGCCTAAAGATGACTCTATCTCTTGCTCTGCTTCGCCCCAAAGCTTAATGCTTCCTAACACTCTTTTCCCGTACGTTATACGGCTGTTTGCAAGGCTATTGTAAGGTTAGAAAAAGCCGGATCTACGATAATAACACGGCCCCGTTTGACCGGGCTATAGATCCCTATTTAGACCCTTATTTCGACCTTTATTGCTACGTTCGTTTAGGCTGTTTCTACGATCTTATAAAGACTGCTAGTATAGGAATAAGGGATGAGGGATACGTATGAGTCAATTGCAGCTACGTGATCCCACGTAATTACGTGTATGCAACGAGGCTATATCACTTATAAAGGCCCCCTTTCCCCTTCTTCCTAGCTAGACAAGATATATAGAACACACACAATAGAACGAGTTTTTGCGAATGCAAATGCAGGAGATACCTACTAACACTAAGCCTATATACAACTCTATCTCGACCTCCCTAACTATTTCGATAGCCGCGCTAGAGTATAACTTAGTCGTGCTAATCTTTAAGCCGTAGGATTATGCGTAGTGCTTGCTAATGAGATTACCTTTAGACCTAGTGTCTAAAAGTGCACTAAGGAGCCTTGATTTTCTTCCTCCTAGCCTAATTTAAATATATAGTAAGTCTTATATCTGCCTTAGCAGACGGTAGGGAGTTATTATACTAATCGCGTTAGTTATAAAGGTCTACTGCGCTAACGTAGTCTCGTTAGGCTCCGGCAAGTCGTCTATTAGTAAATAGACGTTATTTATTATATAGTTATTGTCGTAAGCGTAATCTAGGTCGTTGTCTTCCGGACTAAACGTCTCCTCGTAGCTAAGGAGAAGGTCCGATACGTTAGACGTCTCCGATAGCGGTGCTATAGAAGTCGCCGAGGATAGCGCGGGGAAGGAAGGCGATAAGGGCGGCCGAGGATAGTCCTATAAACTCGTATTAGTCTATATTGTAAGCGCGTCTGTATTAGGCCGAGGGCCTGCCGTAAGCTCGAGCCTAGCCTCTTTAATAGTCTCGAAGATTAAGTCGTCTAGGTCGACGCGGTCTTATAGGCTCTAAGAGACCTAGTCTATTAAGTCGCATAAATATCTTCTCTACGTATATACTATAACTATATTAATAGTGTCTAAAGTATGCACGCTTATCGCGTCGGATATAAGGGTAGTAGTCTCTAAATTTTCTTCTTAAACTAAAGTCGTTGTATATAGTATCTAAAGACGTTATACGCATTAGCTATAGAGTCTATTATCGTCTTACGGGGATGCGTAAGCGCTATCTTACGGGGATACGTAGGCGCTAGTCCTTTCTTCTTTATTCGCTCTTATCGTAGTTCCTATTAAGTTAAGGTTAACACTTCTATTTAGCAAGCGCTAGGCGAACAATAAGTCTATTTAATCGAGAAAAGAGGCTTTTAATACTATAAGAGGTTCTTAGTATATAAGATAAAATAGTTGCGGTTAGTAATAAGATAAAGATAGTAGTCTAAATATAGTTATTCTATCGTAGTCGTCTTAAGGTTTAACTATAGGAATTAGGTGCGTAATAGAAGGCGTGTTTGTTAATATAGTCGGGTCGATAGTCCTTATATAGAAATACGTAAGCCGACTATTAAATTCGTCTATTATAGCTTTCTACTGCGTTATATACTCGTCCTATCTGCTTTAAGGTAGTTCCTTCCCTTTTCCTTTAGTCTTAGAGTCGTCTTCGATAGGGAATTCACCGATAAGTCTCCGTTATAGCTAGCTATTGCCTTATTCGACTATACGTACGTTAACTTTTATCGACCTTTTATAGTTAGCATACTAATATATCTTCCGGTCCGGTATCTCTTTATCGTAGAGTAGGCATATAATAGCTTCCGGCTCGACCTAGTATTCTCCGATAGGCTCTTTAAGGTGCACTGCCGTTATAGATAGCTTTTCTTATAGGTAATATAGAAGGTCTAATCCTTCCTCCTCCTCGTCGTCGGTTAGGATTTCTATAGCGATTGCCCTTAAAATAGGGGGAGAAGTAGCTAGCTCTTTAAGGTATTAGAATTACGAAGTCTTAATGCCTTAGGCTTTATCGATGCATTTTACGCCTAATTTAGAACTAACTAAGGGCAGAAACTTAACTTAGGTCTATAGGGAGATTAGTATCTTCTTTAATATAATATTATAGACGATCTTGTCCGTTATAATATCGAACTTCTTTCCGGGCTCCGTCCTATGTTTATAATAGACCGGAGTTTTAATAGGAATAGTCTTTATAGTCGCATCCTCCTAAGAGTCTACGTTATCTCTATCGACTTATCGTCTTTTTGCCTCTTAGGCATTAAATTATATAGCCGAATAAAGCATTTAATTATCTATTCCTCCTTCCTTCTAAGGCATTTAGAATCGAATTATAGAGGTCTTAGTCGCGACGTCGGTCCTATTAAGGTCGCGAGGTTTCTACTCCTAAGGATAAGAGTATTTCTAAAAGGCATCTATCGCAGCGATTTCTTTCTTATTTACTATCTAATCTTAGTAAGAAGGCGTAGATAACGCTTTAACTTAGGCAATTAGCGGAGTTATAAAGCATCTAGGCTATATGTTAGCCTAATAAACGATAAGCCTCCGAATGTAAGATCTAGGCCTTATGTACTTACTAGCTAGCATAGGAGGAATCGGGCTTATGTCTTTCGGTCTTCTAAGGGCGAGAACTCCTAAGGAAGAATTATAGGTAATAACGCCGGCTATATAATTAGCTTAAAGCGTAAGGCACTAGTCTAGGTAGTGTTTAGGTTCTCCGCAGTAGAAGTACCTCTAGGTCCTAACGAAGTTTACGTAGAACTTATCGTTCGTTAGCTAGTGTAATTTAAGGGTATTCGTCGTGCTAGAGTGGTAACTACCTCTTCCTCTACCACTAGAACCGACACGGCGTAATTCCTTCTCTACGGGGTTTATAAGAGCTTTATTCTAGCGGTTTAAGTTAATAGTTATATCCTAAAAGGCCTTAGTTAAGTCTTATATCGGTTAGTAAATGTCTTCCTTCTTAGTAATATCTTCCGTAGAGGTAGTAGCTTTTTCCTTAGGCGGTTTAGCATTAGGCTTATCGGTAGGAAGCTCTATTATGCCTACCTCCTTATCCTTAAGGGAAGTCGCCTGCTCTTCCTTAGTCTGCTTAAGCTTTTAATTATATACCTTTAAAGCTATATCTCGTCTTTTAACGTCCTATCGTAGGGCTAAGTAGCTATTAATAAGGTTAATAATGTCTTCGTAGGGCAACCTTAAGAGAGCATCCGAAGTTATCTTATTACGTTCGAGGATACTAATAATTAAATCCCTAGGCATAGCGCGGTAGATAAAATACGACTGCGTAGTAGCTTAGGTCTATCTATTAGGTTAGGCCTTACGCTAAAGGTACGAGTAGAGGCTAAGCTATTCCGTAACCTTAGAGATAGACGAGGGTCTCTTTATATTATAATAGTTAAGTCGATCGTTAGCGGTCTTAAATTGCTTAATATCGTATGCGTAGTAGTGTTTAAGAAGTCGTTTCTTTACCTCGTCCTATAAAAGACCGTCGGTAAGGATCTTTACGGTCGGAGCTTATTTAGTAGAGACGTAGCCCTTAAGCTAATCGATCTTCTCGTCTTCGTAAACCCTATTAAAACGTATCTCCCTCTTAAATTTCTTAATAAACTTTATTACGTTCTTACCGTTAAACTTACTAATAAAGGGAAGCTTCCCCTACCGTAATATTCTAAAGAGACCGTTATTCTACTAGGCAATTGTTTTACCTATAACTATAGATAGCTCGTTAATCCCGAGCATAGGCTGCTATATAGTAGCCTTACCCCTTAAGGTAGGGCGGTCTCTTAAGGTCGACGATGTCTCTCCTATAGTTAAGCCCCTACTAGGCAAAAGTCGTGTTAGATATCTTAGATATATTAATATTATTGTTATTCTTGTTTTTATCGTTTATCGTATCTTATATATGTTTTTCTAATTTTTCTTATAAAGTAATGCTTTTTAAATCCGGTCGTCGTTTTCTTTCTTCTTTCTTATTCGTGTGTGTGTATGCGTGTGTATGTGTGTGTGTGTTCTTCTTTATTTAATCTAGGCATTCTAGTCTTCTTATAATAGTTAGAAGCTCTCCTTTACATAGTATAATTATATAAAGTATAGCTATCGAAAGAGTTATAGTAGAGTCTTCGGTTATCTTCTAGGTTACTATTACTAATATATAAAGAATTAGAAAGTTATAGTAAGGTATAAGGTTTCTGTTTATACGTAGGGCAATTCTAATAGGGCAAATCTAAGAGGATTAAGTAGAGTCGTAGTCCGGATTTATCGAAGGAGTTATCCTACTTCGCTTTCTAAGTCGGACCCGACGGGCTCTAAGTCGACGACCTTTAGCAGGAATACGCTCCTAGAAATAGGTAGTCTAGGCTCCCCTACTATTACCGTTTATTCTAGCTATCTCCCTCTTTTCCTAATGTAAGGGATACTCCCTTAGCTGCTTCCGGAAGCTTTATTAGGTGTATTCTCGTCGTTCTTCTTCCTATTGCTTTAGTCTTTTTATTTAGATCCTTTACTACTGCTTCTATAAGGTGCCGTTACTAAGCCGTGCTATTCGGGGACTCCTTCTACGATTTCTCGCGGAAAACAGATAGAGGCCCCCGTATTAGGCTTTAAGTTTTAACGGAGGAAAGGGCATACACCCTAAAGCAAGCGCAGCAGTCGCTATACTAAGGGTTAGGAAGAATAGCAGAAATTCGTAGGGTAGTTGTATTATAGCCTCGGCTAGTCGATTTCCGTGTAAGTTAGGATATCCTACTCGGGGAGTAATTCCTTAAATTATATTTTTTAGGCTCCTATTTCGATTAGTTTCTTCGTATTTTCAGGATTATTTAATTATGCTAATACTAACTAAATGCGAGTGTCGTAGAAGCTATACGGTAATAATCGTTTTTCTTTTATAATTTATAGGTAGAAGTCCTCGAGGAGAAATCGTTAAATCTTTAAGAGGGCAAATTAAGTTAATTTAGTTATGTTATATCAATCTTATGTATGTGATTAAATACTTCCTCCTTTCCCTTCCCTTTTATACGCCTAGGTTGTGCTAGTACGTTATATAACCCTCTTTTCCCCCCTTATTAAATAGGGGGGTAAGAAATGCCCCGCTAAACTACGAGGAGGGGAAAACGTTCGAAAGGGCGTTTTTAAGGGCCTTTTCTTTATCTTTAATAATAATAGTCGGCTCTATAGCCCCGACCTCTAGTCGTAGCTCGTTAAGCCGCTATACTAGCTATTAGAAGCCCTCCTCCTTTTCCGTATTAATAAGGCTAGAGGCGAAGTTAGCAATAGAATGCTAATCGGTGATTCTAATAGCCTAGAAGAGAAATATCTTTAAGCGGTTAGTGTTATATATATTGTTAAGGCCGAGAACCTTAAGGAACCGCTTCTATATCTTCTCGCACTAAGGTTAGGTCTAGAAGATAGCCTTAACCTTCCGACCGTTATTGCCGTCGCTATCGCCGTCGCCGTCGCCGTCGCCGTCGCCGTCGCCGTTACTATCGTCGCTATCGCTATCGGCGTTAGCGAGCTTAACTAGGCGATAAAGGCTTAGGTAGCAGTCCTCCTACTAAGGGCTACGGCGCGGATCTTCTAACGATCGTTATAGATGTCCTTTTGCCGAAAGAAGGACTTTTCGGTAGTTAACTCCCTAAGGATCGATGCGATCTCGCGAGCAAGGACGGCTTAAAGCTTAGAAAGCCGGCTCTTAAGCTCTTACTAAGCAACGGTTCGTCGGCGATATATATTATACGCCGAAGGATTAATTAACTGCCTATATTTATGCTAACTATTAGTAATACGGTAGGTCTACTTATAGTTCGAACGCTAAATTGCTAAGGCTGTAATCGTAACGGGATAGTTAAGCTTTATAGAGGAGGTTTTACGGAGCCTAGCGCTTTTCGAGGCTATTCGAGGCCTACGATCGTATATAAAGGTAACGTAAGTAAGAACTAGCTATACGTCGACCTTACGCTTATTAGCGCTATTTATCTTTACGATAGCGGCGCTATTCTCTTAGTAGAATGTCTATAGGAAGTTGTAAAGCTTATCGTATGTATTAAAGGTCGGCGATAGTAGTAGGGGTGGAATTAGCGGTGCGTCGTAGGCGTTAGGCTAGTAGGCATTCGGATTAAGGGCCTCTTCGTCTTAAGGAGGCTCTTTAATAGGCTATTAAACGGGAATTTAGTCTATCGTAAAGGCTTTACTTTACGTACGAATACGCGATGTAGAGTTAAGGATAGAAAATTAGGCTAAGGGACGATTTGCGCGGCCCTCTTAATTGCTATATACCTCTACCTAATTTTAGTGGCGGGACCTAAGCGCGCGGGGTCGCGTAGAAAAAACGGGGCCTAGATGTATATGTCCTGTAAATAGCAATTTCGTGTCGTGTAAATAGCAATACTCTTAAAGTAAACTATACCTTTAGAGCGTATAGGCTCTATATTGTCTAAGAAAGGCAGCAATGCCCTCTCCTTCCTCTCTATATACTTTAACCTAAGCCGTCTTACGACGTTAAGGTCGATTATAGCGTAGCAATTATAGCTAGAGTCGATAAAAGCGCGAAAGTCGTTTACCTTATCTATCTTAATAGGTATCGATATAAGCTTTATCGTTATATAGCCTTTCGCCCTCTACTACTCCCGCTAGACCGCTTCGTCTACCCTCTTAGCCTAACTTCGCTAAAGGGTTACTCGTTTCCTAAGTCGTTACTATTATCTACCTCTCCGATAATTTTGCCCTACGTCTATATGTCTTAGATCTTTAAAGGCGTCTATCGAGGGCCTCTACCTTTCTTATCCGGATACTTAAACGCCTAGTAGCCGGTCTTAGCGTATACTTAGTAGGCTTCCGATCCTAACGAGGATCTTCCCCTACCTTAGCCTCTACCGCCCCGGACGGCACCGCTACTATAAAAGGCACTAACTCCTTTAACTCCCGTTATTATAGTATCGCTTTTAGTATCTCGGCCGTTTCCTTTTAGAGCTAGATAACTACGGCCGCGGCCGCTCCTTTAGGTAAAGGCGATATATAAGCGCTCGATCTTAGCCGCGATCTAAGCTACCTTTATATAGAATTTATAGAAGCTATCCTTCGGTACCTCTACGGTCACTAAGGCTATACGGAGGCGTAAGTTTAGAGTGCCCTTAAGGAAGATAATATTTACCTTAAGCTCCTATAAGCTACCGCCGGCTTCTACTAGCTTCTCTTTAAACTTAGGCATAAAGGTAGTAAAGGTCTAGTAGTCGCCTTACTTTATAGTACGTAGGGCTATAGCAGCTCGTAGCTAAAGGTCTACGTTAAGGTATACGCTATTAAGGTATTTTAGGAATTTCGCCGGGTCGTACTAATATACATCGCCCTAGCTATAAAAGGTCGCTATAGTCTACTAAGGTAATATATCTAAATACGCGTAGAATAAATAAAAGATCTCTTAGTTAGTTAAGAAGAAGCCTTAGTCTAACTCGTATTTCTCCTTTATCTAGTATAATTACGCGGCGTAGTAGCGCCGCTAGCCGTCGAACTTACTTAGTAATAGGATTGGTTTCCGGTTTAGCAGGGTCTTTAGCAAAAGCTAGACATTCTCCGTCCCTACGTTAGGTAGTATTATCGACGGACCTAAGGTTATATCGGGGGCGGAGGCGGTCGGCGGTATCTAATTTAGCCGCTCTATAAGAGACGAGATAACGTTAGTTAACCTTATAATTGCTTCCTACTATATCGCGTCTATTGCTCGAACGCGCTCTATAGCGGCTGCCTATACCTCCCGAATTCGATCTAACTCGGCCTTAAGCGAGATCTCGTCTAAGGCCTACGCTATATTGGTATTAGCGCAGTTATTTACTATTACGGGCGTCTATTATAAGAGCTGTAGATATATAAGGGGCCGGTATAGGGTTTAACTTAACGCTACGTGGCTAGATAATTAACTATCTAAAGCTAAGGAAGAGAGGAAGAAGAGCCCGCCGTAGCTCGCCCTTCCCGTAGGTTTTATATATACGCCTTGCCCTTATATAAGCCCTACGTCGGCCCGACCGTGCCTTTGTCTAGGGCATTGCTAGGCTATACGTGCTAGTAGCGGGCTTAATACCGGGCCTACGCAGCGGCTGACCTAAGCGCCTACTGCGGCATAGCCGTAGTACGTACTATAGCGCAGCCCGTAACACTTAGTCGCGATAACGACCTATATGCTTTACCTACTCGTCGTTACAACCGTTATAACTTATCGAAGCCTTTTAATTAATTTATTAGCCTTAAAGACTAGACGAAATAGACTATAAAGTGCCTTATATCTCGCTAAGGACAATATATTTCTATATACTCCTTAATACCCCTTTTCCCCTTTTTCTACTACTAATTATAAATAGGCTTAACGGCTCGGCATAGCGACTCGTAGTATCTCGGCTTCCTATAAGCGAACGTCTAGTAACGTATAGTCCCTCGAGATTTAAAACCGGCGCTCTCCTAGCTTACCTCGCCTGCCTTCCCTATACCCTCGCACTTAATCACTAGTCTAGTCACCCGTCTAATCACGCGTCTAGTCACCCGTTCTCCTAATAGGCGGAATATAAAGCCGCGGAATATAGAGCCCGCGCTATTATAATACGTGTAATATATTAAAGCCTAATAATCAATTTATTAACTTTAAAGACTAAACGAAGCGGACTATAAAGTGCCTTATATATCGCTAGGGTTAATCTACTTCTATATACTCTCTAACTTCCCTTTTCTATCTATTCCTGCTAATTCTAAATAGGCTTAACGCTTCGGCATTCGTAGCCTCTTCCGACGTAGTGTTCGCTCGTAGGATAGCCTAGGCTAGGCTCGAGCATACGCTCGTTAGGTTAATATTCGCCGTTAATATAGAGTCCTACGCCGCGTAGGTAAAGAGCCTTCTCTAACACCGAGTATATCGCAGCTACTCTCTTTAGCTAAGCCTTCCTTTTAGCTATAAGCTCTGCCTTCCTCGCTTACGGCCTCGATACAATAACCTCCCTTGTCCTTGCCTCCTTCGGCCTCGATATAATAACCTCCCCCGTCCTCGCCTCCTTCGGCCTTAATATAATAACCTCCCCCGTCGCCTCTTTACTAGCTAGACTTTATAGGCGATCTTAATATGCCTACTATATCTCCTTCTAACTAAGATCTTATTAGTTAGTGGAATAACTATCTTAAAGCCGATATCCTAAATTACTACAACCGCTATAAGGAATCCTAGTTTAGCATACAGCTTATAGCTTCTATCTGCTAACGCTATCGTTGTTTAGATAGTAAGAAGCAGGATAGTTAGCCTTACTTCTTCTTAAAAGAGCATGACCTAGACTTTAGCAGTGTTTTAAAGCATCTTCTAAAGCTCTTATAAGTCGAAGAGATACTTATTGCCTAGGTCTATATATATATCTAGGTCTTTTAGTATCGTAGTTAGCAATATAAATATCGCGGCTATATTATTAACTTCCTATAAGATATCGGCTATATATATATATAGCTTTTGCTTCTACCGTGCGACTTAGATATTATTATCCTACGACTACGGGAATAATTAGACTAGCCCTATCTTATTCGATAGTTCCGACGTTAATTCTAGGTTCGATAAACTAATATCCGTGCCTAGCTTATATATCTTTAGCTTAATTACCCTAGCTATCGTAATATTATTATCGACGAGGACCGCATTAGCTAACTACCTATTAACGGTAATATTAGTAACTAGCTACTTAGCGAGGAAGGCGACGCTAGTTTAGATACTAGCTTCGACGCTGCGTATCCTAACCTTAATGCTGCTTAAATCGCCGAGGCTGCCGATATTAATAATTACGATGCCGCGGCTGTCTTAAACTTTATCGTAGCTTAGCCGGACCTTAAGCGTTTACGGGCTTAGCTTAAGGGTTAGGTTATACCGGAATAGGTCCCTTTACGCGAGCAATAGCCGTATATCTAAATGCTAGATATACGATCTACCCCTCTTAACGAAGTTTAATCGCTTATAGCCTCTCCTATCTCTTACTTTTCTAACACTTTACCCTATCGGGTAGGGAGACTATATAGCCCTTCGTTAAAGAATAATTCGGTATAGCGAGTATATCGAATACGCCTTAAAGTACTACGACGGCCGTTTTACTAAGCACCTACGCTTTCGTTATATTAGCTTTAATACGCTTATGCGTTAGTAAGTTTATTCTTAAAGCTCCTTTTATATTAAGAGGCTACGGTCCTATTGCCTAGTAGAAATTAAGGAGCTACGCGCCGCTTTTAACGAGGATACCCCCGATTCTTAAGCTCTGCTTAATTCTATTATTCGCTCCTTAAGCAGCTTAAGAGGCACGCGGGCTTACTTAAGTAGCTAAAGATATTAACTCGAGGCTATAGTTTATAGCCTAAGCTGCCTAAGAGTATTCCTAACGGTCTCGGCCGCCGATTTACATTAGGATAGCCTATAAAGGCATTTGCCGTTATGTCACGAGTAGTATAAGGCCGACGCCCGGGGTAAGGCTATAATCGCATTTAGGAACTTACGAAAGAATCTATATATTGCCGCTTACTACTTCTATAGCCGATTTACCTCCTTCCTTAAGCTCGTCTTAACGCCTAAATTTAATATTATAGACTATTAGTTTCGGTATAAGTAGTAGGCCTATAGGAGCACCTATATATATAGTCTCTACTAGGTTAACGGAAGCCCGCCGCCTAATATATCTACTAATTCTACTTAAGAGGATTTTACCTACTTTTAGGGCAAATACGTCTCTACCTTTAACCTAGAGCTATAATTAGTAATATAGTAAAGGGAGGTAAACCCGCTAGTAGTAGTTCGCCTTAGGTTTAACTTCTAATTCCTCTCTAAGATTATTAACTAAGTATAACGCTACTACTATAATAAGGCGTATTGCCTACGCTTTCGCCGTCTCTTAGATAGATCTCGATCTAATTCGAAGAGTTGCCGTTTTTATTTCTTACGTGCGTACTACGTAGACGCCTATATCGCTAAAGATCTTAATCTATAATACTTTATATTCGATAGCGTCCGGAATAATCCTCTTCTTAATAACTATAATCCTACCTTAGCTATTAGCTAGCTAGCGAATTACGATATATCCCCTTATACCTCTATATATGCCGTTATTAACTATATTAGGAAGTACTACTCGAAAGGAGAGACGGAGTTAAAAAGCTACCGTAATATTGCCTAGGCTATCTTACCTAAGACTAATATACAATAGGGCCTTATAAGCTTTATTATTAAGTTTATAAATAAGCTTACTATAGAGCGTGACTAGTCTATAATAGAAGTTAGTTACCTATTGCTAAACTTACCGCTTTAAAAGAGCATAAGGGCTTTTTAGTCTATTAATTACCGCTTACCCGAGCTTTAGTAGTAGGCGGATATTATTAATGCGATAGAGGGTATAGACAGGGTTCGTATATCTCGCAACGTCTATAAGAAATACCTTACCTAGGACGACGAATAGGCTAATTTAACCTTCTTCGAACTATTAGCTAAGTTCGACTTTACGCGTACTCCTTAGCGACCTTTTCCTTAGGCGGCCGATCGTATCTTAAACTAATTTCCTCGCTATAAGCCTTAACGGGGGCACGATTAATACTAGGACTTTTGCTAGGTTAAGTTAACTCTTTATCATCCTTATCGATATGCCTAAGAGGTTAAGGAGGTTAAGGGCATTACGTTTAAGACCTTCTCTAAGGCATATAACTATTGCCTATCTATCTATAGTAACGCTTATCCCGACGATTACTACGGTAACCTTCCCTCCTTTATTTAAGACGAATTTAAGGATAACCTTTAGAACGATAAAGATTATACGGCCGGGGAGTAGTATCGACATTTTATTTAAGCTATTATATTACGTCTACGGTCGGGATGCATCTTACTTTTGCCTAGTTAGTATAATAGTAATATAAACAGTTATAAGCCCGGGAGCGAAGTCTATTTTTTTAACCTAGCTGTAACTTATACTGCTATTAACATTCTTTTTTTAAACCCCGCGTTAATTCGGATTTTTTCACTATAAGACGCTACATTCGCTACTTCGGGCCTAGTCGCACTTTTAGCGGCTGCGCGCTACCTTACGCCTTTCGGATCGGCATATTATACATTATAACATTAGCCGGCGGCGCTTACTTACGCTAAGGCACCTTACGGCATTCGGCACGGCACTTTTTCCGGCATAAGGCAGCAATTAACAACTACGTTACTTAGCACGGTCGGGCAGGCTACCGTATACATAGGGGGGTATATGGATATTTTATTTAAGCTATTGTATTACGTCTACGGTCGGGATGCATCTTACTTTTGCCTAGTTGGTATAATAGTAATATAAACAATAACTATCGAACGCTAGGCAGTCGGGTTCTCGACATTAGTATGATAGCAATTAATTAGAAGAGAGGCTCTAAGGCTTAAAACAGCCTATAAGGAAGGATTAAAAGCTGTAAATAATGTAAATCACTAAGAATAATAGCTCTTGTCTTATCTAGTATGGAGGCTAACTAGTCTCTATATATAGGAAATATCCTCGGACGAAATCAGCCGCGTAGACCTAAGGAAAAATAGGTAACGTAAATAATCAGACGGAACGATCGGTAGGAAAAACAATAGATCGTGCCGTACGATAAATAAGTTATATAGTTAGCAAATAAAAACGCAGTCTAGTAGAAGACTAATAAATTCTACGGTAGAAGCCGTAAATATATAGAGGAATTCTATAGTAGAAGCCGTAGAAGAGAATTAGAATTCTACGGTAGAAGACCGTAGAAGGGAATAAGAATTCTATAGTAGAAGGCTGTAAAAGGGAAGAGATTTCATAGTTAAAGATCGTATAAATAACCGTAAAATCACCGTAAAATCACGGTGAAATACAACCGTAGAAAAGTAGGTAAATGCGCCTGTAGAAGCGCGGGGTAAATAACCGTAGAAGCCCGTGGAATTTTATAGTAGAATATAGGGAAGAACCGGGGATTTCCCGGTAGAAAGCAAATAGGGAAGACGGCAATATCAATAAGTAGGAAGAACTTACTGCTCTACTACTATATCGTAGCCTTAATACAAAAGACATTAAGTTACTTAGAAATCGCGACCTCGATCTTTAGCACGATTAGCAGCCTTATATTAGTAAATATCCCGACTTAAAGGCATAAGGGAACGACTATTAAAGCTAGTTAAGTTATAGTATGCCTTTACTAATAAGCAAGATAATAATATATTTAATAATATCTTTGCTCGTCTTAACGTAGAGTAATGTATAGTTTTCGACCTTTTTACTTAGCACTTAGAATAAGCCCTTAACCTTAATAAGTAAGACCTAGCGCCTCTTCTTATATACGTACATAGTTTAGCGGGGCATTCCCCCCCCCCTATTTAATAAGGGGGAAAAAGAGGGTTATATAACGTACTAGTATAACCTAGGCGTATAAAAGGGAAGGGAAAGGAGGAAGTATTTAATCACATATATAAGATATATAACACAACTGAATTAACTTAATTTGCCCTCTTAAAGATTTAACGATTTCTCTTCGAGGACTTCTACCTATAAATTATTAAAGAAAAACGATTATTGCCGTATAGCTTTTACGACACTCGCATCTAGTCGGTATTAGCATAATTTATACGGAAATCGACTAGCCGAGGCTATAATACAACTACCCTACGAATCTCTACTATTCTTCCTAACCCTTAGTATAGCGACTGCTGCGCTTACTTTAGGGTGTATGCCCTATCCTCCGTTAAAACTTAGAGCCTAATGCGGGGGACTCTATCTGTTTTCCGCGAGAAATCGTAGAAAGAGTCCCCGAATAGCACGGCTTAGTAACGGCACCTTATAGAAGCAGTAGCAAAGGATCTAAATAAAAAAACTAAAGCAATAGGAAGAAGAACGACGAGAATAGACCCGATAAAGCCTCTAAAAGCAGCTAAGGGAGCATCCCTTACATTAGGAAAAGAGGGAGATAGCTGGAAAAGACGGTAACGGCAGGGGAGCCTAGGCTACCTATTCCTAGGAGCGCATTCCTACTAAAGGTCGTCGACTTAGAGCCCGTCGGGTCCGACTTAGAAAGCGAAGTAGGATAACTCCTTCGATAAATCCAGATTACGGCTCTACTTAATCCTCCTAGATTCGCCCTATTAGAATTACCCTACGTAAAAACAAAAACCTTATACCTTACTATAACTTTCTAATTCTTTATGCATTAGTAATAGCAACCTAGAAGATAACCGAAGACTCTACTATAACTCTTTCGATAGCTATACTTTATATAATTATACTATGTAAAGGAGAGCTTCTAACTATTATAAGAAGACTAGAATGCCTAGATTAAATTAAGAAGAACACACACGTATATATATACACGGATAAAAAAGAAGAAAGAAAACGACGACCGGATTTAAAAAGCATGACTTTATAAGAGAAATTAGAAAAATATATATTATATACGACAAACGATAAAAATAATAATAACATTAATATGTCTAAGATATCTAACACGATATTTGCCTAATAGGGGCTTCCCGCTATAAGAGAGACATCGTCGACCTTTAGAGACTACCCTACCTTAAGGGGTTAGGCTACTATATAGCAGCCTATGCTTAAGATTAACGAACTATCTATAGTTATAGGTAAGACAATTGCCTAATAGAATAACGGTCTCTTTAGAATATTACGGTAAAGGAAGCTTCCCTTTATTAGTAAGTTTAACGGTAAAAACGTAATAAAATTCATTAAGAAATTTAAGAAGGAGATACGTTTTAATAAGGTTTACGAAGACGAGAAGATCGATTGGCTTAAGGGCTATGTCTTTACTAAATAAGTTCCGACCGTAAAGATCCTTACCGACGGTCTTTTATAGGACGAGGCAAAGAAACGACTTATTAAATACTATTACGTATACGATATTAAGCAACTTAAGACCGCTAACGATCGACTTAACTATTATAATATAAAGAGACCTTCGTCTGTCTCTAAAGTTATAGAATAGCTTATCCTCTACTTATACCTTTAGCGTAAGGCCTAACCTAATAGATAGACCTAGGCTATTACGCAGTCGTTATAAGAGAACGAGCTTAGGGGGGGGTATATAATTGTTATTAATCTACGAAGGGATATAGCTATAGACTAGGTCTAAATGTCTATATATACAATATAGAGGTCACGTAGGATAATATATAATATAACCTAATACCGTAATAGTATATCTCCCTTAAATCGGCGTTCGACTTAAACGCTTAAAAGGGGCAATAGGCTAATAAAAACGAAGGAAATCTATATCAACCGGTCTTAAAAGCGGGCCTAATATAGAACGAGAGAAGAATAAGGAGAAATAAAAGGTAAAGCAAAGAATCTAACGCGTGCCGTCGTAATATAAATTATATTAATGAATTATACTTATTATCACTTAGGCGAAGGTAAAGACGTAAAGAAGGCTATATAAAAGGCCGGTTTAGGCTTAGTTAGGTTAAGGGCGTAAAAAGCCTTAAGGTCGTCCTAGCAGCCGTTAAGGCAAGAGGAGTCCTCTTACGTAAGGGGGCTATAACGCTATTAAACGCGATATTTAATCTTCCCGGAGGCGTACTAGCGTTGCGCGAGGATAGAAGAAAACTCCTACTTAAGATACGCGTTATCGCCGTCGTCGTCGCCGGGGGAAAGGAGAACGCCGTCATCGGCGGGCCGGACGTTAAGCTCCGACTAACCGGGCAAAGGGGGCTCTTAGGTCTTAGTAAGGAGGGAGTAATAAAAAACGGGGTAAATGCGGCTGCCCTTAGGGAGGCGAAGAAGGCACGCCGTCTTATATACCTTAAGGACCTTATATAGGCCCTCCCGCTTATAGTTAAGCTTTTTTATAGGACAGAGAGTTTAGATCTAGCGGGTGATAAGGAATACTATATCGCCGGGCTAATACGCTAGGGCGGGAGTCCGCCGGGCGTCCGCGTAGTAAGCTTAAGTAGCCTAGGCATCCTTAATCGCATCGCGGAGGAAGTTAGAGATACGCTAAAGGCGGGAAGCAAGCGCGTTACTACGGAGGTATTCCTTCCGCTACTAAGGGGTTATACCGGGCGGGGGGGGACTAAAGGGCTTAGTGCTAAGCTTCGGGTAGAAGCTATAGTTAGCGAAGAAAGGGGAAAGGCCGGTAGATTTAAAGACCTAATTATTAGTAGTAAACTTAGCAAGGGGAAGGAGGTCGACCTAATTGTCCTAAAGGTAGGTAGTATAATAACGAAGGTAAACCTTTATCTAAGCGTTCGCGATCTCGGTCTAACCGTCGGTCTAAGGGTAGTAGGCGGAGTTAAGGTAAAGGCGGTAACTAAGGCGATAATTAAGCTACTATTAGAAAGCCGAAATAAACTAAGTGCTATAGTCGCTAATAATAAAGGCCGGGGTACCGTAGAGGGACTAAACGTAGGAAATAAACGCGTTAATAACGTCTTTAACGGTTATTAAAGGTATCGGGACGTAGTAACGTATCTTCGTAAGGCGGTCGACGATAATAAGGATATTAGAAAACTTAACGCCGTTGCGGCGGCAGATAGGGAGGTCGGTAATAAAGTAGACGGATATATCGGTCTTTAGGGCGAAGGGAATACTTAAGGGCTAGAGTAGGCCTTAGGGGGAGGAACGAGGGGACTTAGCGCGTAGGCACGTATAATAATTCCGCATAAAGCTAGAAATAGACTTATGTATACCGGGCTAGATATAGGACCGGCGGTAGAGGCTAGCGGTCTTCGTCCGTCTAAGGTAGCCGGCAAAGGGGGAGGTATAAGCGCGGACGAGGATCTAAAGAATTAGGGCGTCGTTAAGGGGAACGAAGAGCCGGCCTTAGAAATAGAACCGGCCTTAGACCTTAGAGAGGGCGGTCTTAAGGATCGAGCAGAGGGGGGCTTAAAGGAGGCAAGGCTAGCGGGGCTAAGGGGACTAAAGAGCTACGCGAATAGCGGAGATAAGCGGGGAGGAGGAATAAGCCCGGTCGATAAGGTTATCGATCGGCTCGGAGTCGTCGAGGGCGTAAAGGTCGAGGCAGTCGGAATTATATTTATAAGTTATATCTATAAACGAATCGGACTCCTCGACGGTGTTAAGGGCGGTAGTAGCGTTAGGGTAGAGGGAGGCATTAACCTTAGACTTAGGGAGGATAACCTAATATCGGTGGTTAATCCTCTCGTCGGCTCGGTCGGTAAGGGAGAGAGGGCGGGAGCTAGTATAAGAAGACAGACTAGAGGTACGTTTAGGAAGGTAGGAACGATAGTTAAAAGTACGAATAATCCTTTATTATAATGCGGTTGCCCTCTCGTAGTAAGACTAAAGCTTGCCTTTCTTCTAAGATATATTAGGGCCTTAGGGATATACCCTTAGACCTCGAGAGGGGTTGTCGGGGACTAGTTAGCGACTAATAGCCGAATAGTCCTTAAGCTAAAATGCATTATCTATCGTGTATATATCCCTATCTCCCGGCTCTATAGTTGCGCGGGTAGCTGCGTTATAGCTAGGCAGGCGGCTAAAGGCGTCTAGGAGAATAGCTTAAGAGCCGGGCTAAAAGACGATCTTAAAATTAAAACGACTAAGGAATTCGGCCTAGCGGGCCTATCGCTAGTTAAGGAGCTTCGTAGTTATAAAATACTAAAGATTCTTATAGTCCGAGGCTATCTTAAACTTAGGTAGGCCCTTAAGCTCGGGGCGCTACTCCTCGAGAGATTTTACAATCGCGAGGAGTTCTTTATCGTAGATCTCGTAATTACACTCTTAAGCGGAGTATTTTAACGAGAAGAAGGCAACCGGATAGTAACGACTATCGTCGAGGAGCTATATTAGCATACCCCTAGCGGCTTAGTTAGAAGCATCTATCTAAACTATAGTCTTACGATTAGAGTTAAAGTATATAAAGACTAAGGCGGTAGTAAAGGCGTGCTTAAGGGCTTCGAAGGCGTAAGCGCAGGCGGGAGACTAAATCTAAGGGGCAGAGTTCTTAGTAAGGGCGTTTAGAGGGTTCGTAAGCTTAGAAAAGCCGCGAATAAAACGCCGATAAAAATTAGCGAATCCTAAGAAGCGCTAGAGGTCTTTAATAGAGGAGGGGCTAGGCTAGTCTAAGACCGCACGAACCTTATTAAGGTCTATACGAATGCCTTTATCCGAGATAATTAGGCCGAGGTACTTAGTCTTAGTAATATAGAAGTTATACTTATCTACGTTAAGCTAAAGGCCGGCGGCATCGAGGCGCTTAAGAACCGCGTTAACGTAGGCTTAGTGCTCTTCCTATGTCTTTAAGAAGATTAAGACGTCGTTTAGATAGGTAAAGCAAAACTTATTAAAGATGCCGTAAAGGGCTATATTAATAAAACTCTAAAAGTAAGATAAAGCGGCGGTAAGGCTAAAGGGGGTAATATAATACTCGAAAAGCCTATACTATATAGCGAACGCGGTCTTTTACTTATATCCCTCGGCAATATAAAGGCGATTAAACGCTGCGATAACGTCGATTTTAGTAAAAAACTTCGCCTTCCGGATATAGGCGAGAGTATCGTAGATAAAGGGTAAAGGGAAACGGTTCTTAGTTATAGCCTTATTTAGGCCGCGATAGTTAACGCAAAAACGGACGCCCCCGCCCGGCTTACGAGCGAGTATAATAAAAGCAATAGTAAGGGAGGTAGAGCGGCGGATAAAGCCCTTCCTAAGCTACTCGTTAACGCACGCGCGGACGATCTAGTTCTCGGCTTCGCTAAAGGGGCGAGGGCGGGCATAAGGAGGTTATATCCCCTCTTTAAGGTTAATTTAAGTATTAATAGTATAGTAAAAGGCGAGCTTATCGGCCTTACTCTTAAGCTATATATAGAATATATAGTAGAGCTCCTTAAGGACCTTAGCCTAAAGCTCGTCGAGCGTATAAAGGACCTTCTCTTACTTTTTAAAGAACTTAGCGATATCGTCGGGGGAGATCTTATTAAGGTAGATCTTATTAAGGTAGATCTTATTAAGGTAGTCGTCGATAAAGTCGTAAAAACGGGGGTTAAGGCAGGCTTTTGCATCCTCGGTATCTATATATCTAATTAAAACGGCCTAATAAAGGTCCTTAAGGATATCTTAGTTAATAGGTAGCGGGGGCTCGGTAGGCAAAGGCTCGGCGGTAAGGGCCTTAATTAAGGTCTAAAAGGTCTATACTTTAGGCTACTAGTAGAATATTACTATCGCGTCGACGTTAAGCATCCGAACGTTAAACGCTAAGTCGTTAGGGGATAAGAAGCAGAAAGGCTAAGGTCTAACCGTTTTACGACTCGGTCGTAATATAGGGCGGCGGTAGCTAGCGGTCTTATAGACGGGACGGGGGCGGGGAGGTCGAACGTAGCGGCGAGGGTAAAGGGTAGCTAAGGAGTTAGAGTCGTAGCCGGAGTTAGAGTCGGCGTCGTTAACCTAACGGGAGGAGTTTAAATAAGCGGGTTTACCCGCGTTAAGAGTATCCTTAAAAGACGCTAAGAGAGAGGGGCTAAGGGACGGGGGAATAAACTCGAGAACGTCGCTAAAGCGGACGGAATAGATAAAGGCCGGAGGACGGGCTAAGGCCGTACGGACGGGAATAAGGATTATAGCGGTAGGAATAGGGATCGTAGCAGTAGGGGGTTCGCCCTCGTCGTTAAAGTCTTCGACAGAGGGGGCGGTAGGGGGTTCGCCCTCGTCGTTAAAGTCTTTAACGGAAGGAGCGGGGGGAAAACGAATTATATTTATTAATTACATTCCCTCTAAAACAAAGGCGGGGGGAGCTAGGATAAGGCGGGTAGGGCGGGTAAAGGTAGCCGAGAGGCCTAGGATAAGATAAGGCTAATAGTCCGAGAGGCAGGAGGCTAGATAAAAGGGGGACTAAAAGGAAAAGGAGCTACCGCGCTAGCTAATAACGGGGTTATGCCGGCGTAGCTAAAGGAGGCTAAAAATAACCTTATAGCTAAGCTTCGTAAGAAAGAAGTAGATAGACTCGGTATAAGCGCTAATCTAAGAGACCGAAAAGGCGCAATAAGTAATAGAGCTAGACTTATAGTCGCTACTATCGGCGAGAGAAAGCCGGCGTGGGAATTAGAGCTAGCGGATAGGAAGGGCAAGGCGTTACGCGGTCTAAGCGTATATAAAGGCGTATCTAAAGCAGCCGGAGTCGACTAAAGCACTTATAATAATATCGGCGGATATAAGGGATAAAGGCATGAGTAGGGCACGCGGTTGTATTCCCGTAGGGAAGTAAAGATCCTCCTTAGTATCGAATAAAGCTATAAACTTAGACACTAAGAGCTCTATCGCGCGATAAGGCGAAGGAGCTACGCATTTCCTATAGATAGGGAAGAGGTAAGGAGGTCGTCTACTTCGCCCTCGATAAAGCCTTGCTTAATAGCGCGAACCTAGTAGCGGGGGGGAGGGGGTTTAAGCAAGCGCGGGGCAGACGTACTACTACTACGGCTACGGCCGCGGCTAAAGCCGGAACCGGCGCTAGGACTAGTGCTAGGGTTAGCGCCGGGATTAGCACCGATACCCTTATTAGGGCAGGTCTAGGCGGTATAGGTAGCGGTAGCCGGCTAAGCGTAGTAGAGGCAAAGACGGTTCTTAAACCGCCGTTACTTCTTAGCGTTAGTAAGCCGGGCCTAGAATACGTCGAGCTATATCGGGTCACCGGCAAGAGACGCGGGTAAGGCTGGCGAGGTAAGGCCGGTACGAGCGGGGTTACGAGGCGGCTAGAGTTAAGAACTGGCCTTAACACGCTGCTAGTTGTCCTAAAGCGTAGAATATATCTTAGCCTAGGCCGTAAAGTCGTTATAGGCCGGGCACTCGACCTATAGAGCGGCGGCGTTAGTAAGCTTAATAGAGACCTTTAAATAAAGGTAGGCGACGTAAGCGGTGCTATTAAACGATAAGTCGGCTTAAAGCTAGGTAAACTTCGAATAAAAGTCCGGCTAAAAGATATTTTTTATCGATAAGGCGTTAAAGTCGGCCTCCGACTAAGCGTAGGTAAAATTAGTACTAAAAACTAAGCTAAGGTCGTCGGTAAGGGCTTTAATAGTAGTATATTACTAATCGGCGAAAGACTTATTATTAAGGACGTCCTAAGGAACGCTAGCAATAATAGAGGCGGCCCGGCCGGTAAGCCGGCTAGCCGCGTAGAGAATACGATTCTACTCTATAGGGTATAAGGCGGCGTCCTAACGGAGCTTAATAGTAAGGCCGTTGCGCTAGGTCTAGAAAGCCTTCTAACGTTGCTTCTAAGTGCCGGAGTCGCTAGCGAACCTTTCGGGGTCGGCTATACTAGAACGGGTAGGGGTAAGGGCGGGGGTAAGGGCAAGGGCTTAGTCTTAAGCCGCGTCGCGTTCGTCTAAGACGAAGAGAGAAGACGTAGCGCGGTTAAGCTAACGCTAAAGATTAGCAGCGTGCTTTTAGGCAACGGCTGCGTGCTCTTAAGCGACGAGCACTCTTATATCTAACTTAACGTAAGCATTATTAAGGCAAGTAAGGGCCTTAATCTAAGGGGCGCGGAAGTCGTAAGTAGCGTTAGCCTAAATATAGGCGAACGTGCCGAACATAGGCCGTTAGGCTTAAAGGAGGGCGGCGAGGCGGGGGTAGTAGGAAACGTACTCGGTCTAGGGCTCTAGGTCGGTAAGAGCCGGCGGGGTAACGGCCGGGGTAGCGGACGGAGGATCGGCCTTTATATAGTCGGTTATCGTAGATTATAAGGCAATAGGGTAGGATAAAGGTAAGGGAAGGGTAAGGAGGGAAATCTATATAATTCGCGTTAAGACGGCGTATTTATACCGGGAAAATTCTAACGATTAAGGAAAACTTAGTCGAAGGGGTCCGGCGAGGAGGTAGACTCGCGTTACGAAGAGGGGAGACTAGAGAAGAAAGGGGTAAGATAGCAAGATTATTAATTAAGGGCAATAGGATAAAATAGTAGATTAAACTATAAGAGAACGGGCTTAAGGGGGGGTATATAATTATTATTAATCTACGAAGGGATATAGCTATAGACTAGGTCTAAATGTCTATATATACGATATAGAGGTTACGTAGGATAATATATAATATAACCTAATACCGTAATAGTCGTATTTTATCTACCTCGCTATGCCTAAGGATTTAATTATTAGCATCCTTAAACGTAATAAGATAACTTCGGATGCTCTCTTAAGGTTGCCTTACGAAGATATTATTAACCTAATTAATAGCTACTTAGCCCTACGATAGGACGTTAAAAGACGAGACATAGCTTTAAAGGTATATAATTAAAAGCTTAGGCAGACCGAGGAAGAGTAGGCGACTTCCCTTAAGGATAAGGAGGTAGGTATAATAGAGCTTCCTATAGATAAGCCTAATGCTCAACCGCCTAACAAAAAGGCTACTACCTTTACGGAAGATATTACTAAAAAGGAAGACATTTACTAGCCGATATAAGACTTAACTAAGGCCTTTTAGGATATAACTATTAACTTAAACCGCTAAAATAAAGCTTTTATAAACCCTATAGAGAGGGAATTACGCCGCGTTAGTTTTAATAGTTAAAGAAGAGGTAATTACCACTCTAGCACGACGAATACCCTTAGATTACACTAGCCGACGAACGATAAGTTCTACGTAAACTTCGTTAGGACCTAAAGGTGCTTCTACTACGGAGAACCTAGACACTACCCGGACTAATGTCCTATACTCTAAGCTAATTATATAGCCGGCGTTATTACCTATAATTCTTCCTTAGGAGTTCTCGCCCTTAGAAGACCGAAAGACATAAGCCCGATTCCTCTTATATTAGCTAGTAAGTATATAAGGCCTAGATCTTACATTTAGAGGCTTATTGTTTATTAGGCTAACGTATAGCCTAAATGCTTTATAACTCCGCTAATTGCCTAAATTAAAGCGTTATCTACGCCTTCTTACTAAGATTAGATAGTAAATAAGAAAGAAATCGCTACGATAGATGCCTTTTAGAAATACTCTTATCCTTAGGAGTAGAAACCTCGCGACCTTATCGGGACCGACGTTGCGACTAAGACCTCTATAATTCGATTCTAAATGCCTTAGAAGGAAGGAGGAACGGATAATTAAATACTCCCTAAGAGGCAAAAAGATAACGAGTCGATAGAGATAACGTAGACTCTTAGGAGGATGCGACTACGAAGACTATTCCCGTTAAAACTTTAGTCTATTATAAATATAGGACGGAACCCGGAAAGAAGTTCGATATAATAACGGACGAGATCGTCTATAATATTATATTTAAGAAGATACTAATCTCCCTATAGACCTTAGTTAAGTTTCTGCCCTTAGTTAGTTCTAAATTAGGCGCAAAATGCATCGATAAAGCCTAAGGCATTAAGACTACGTAATTCTAATACCCTAAAGAGCTAGCTACTTTTCCCCTTATTTTAGGGGCAGTCGCCGTAGAGATCCTAACCGACGACGAGGAGGGGGAAGGATTAGACTTTCTAGGTTACCTATAAGAGAAGCTATCTATAACGGTAGTATACCTTAAAGAGCCTATCGGAGAATACTAGATCGAGCCGGAAGCTATTATATGCCTACTCTACGATAAAGAGATGCCGGACCGGAAGATATATTAGTATGCTAACTATAAAAGGTCGATAAAAGTTAACGTACGTATAGTCGAATAAGGCAATAGCTAGCTATAACGGAGACTTATCGGTGAATTCCCTATCGAAGACGACTCTAAGACTAAAGGAAAAGGAAAGGAACTACCTTAAAGTAGATAGGACGAGTATATAACGCGGTAGAAAGCTATAATAGACGAGTTTAATAGTCGGCTTACGTATTTCTATATAGGGACTATTAACCCGACTATATTAATAAATACGCCTTCTATTATACACCTAATTCCTATAGTTAAACCTTAAGACGACTACGATAGAATAACTATATTAAGACTGCTATCTTTATCTTATTACTAACCGTAACTATTTAATCTTATATACTAAGATCCTCTTATAGTATTAAAAGCCTCTTTTCTCGATTAAATAGACTTATTATTCGCCTAGCGCCTGCTAAATAGAAGTGTTAACCTAAACTTAATAGGAACTACGATAGAAGCGGATAAAGAAGAAGGGACTAGCGCTTACGCATCCCCGTAAGACAGCGCTTACGCATCCCTATAAGACGATAATAGACTCTATAGCTAATGCATATAACGTCTTTAGACGCTATATACGACGACTCTAGTTTAGGAGGAAGATTTAGAGACTACTACCTTTATATCCGACGCAATAAGCGTATATACTTTAGACACCGTTAATATAGTTATAGTATATGCGTAGAGAAGATATCTTTACGATATAATAGACTAGGTCTATTAGAGCCTATAAGACCGCGTCGCCCTAGACGACCTAGTCTTTAAGACTATTAAAGAGGTTAGGCTCGAGCTTACGGTAGGTCCTCGGCCTAATATAGACGCGCTTATAATATAGACGGATACGAGTTTATAGGACTATCCTCGGCCGCCCTTATCGCCTTCCTTCCCTACGCTATCCTTAGCGACTTCTATAGGACTACTATTAAAGACGTCTAATGTATTAGACCTTCTCCTTAGCTATAACGAGACGTTTAGTCCGGAAGACAACGATCTAAACTATACCTATAACGATAATTATATAATAAATAACGTCTATTTGCTAATAGACGATTTACTAAAGCCTAACGAGACTATATTAGCGCTATAGACCTTCGCAATTAACGCGACTAGTATAATAACTCCCTACCGTCTGCTAAGGCAGATGCAAGACTTACTATATGTTTAAATTAGGCTAGGAGGAAGGAAATCAAGGCCCCTTAGTGTACTTTTAGACATTAGGTCTAAAGGTAATCTTATTAGCAAGCACTACGTATAATCCTACGGCTTAAAGATTAGCACGACGAAGGCGACGACTAAGTTATACTCTAGCGCGGCTACCGAAATAGTTAGGGAGGTCGAGATAGAGTTGCATATAGGCTTAGCGTAGATGCTAATTACGTTCTTTATCGCGCTAAACTATATTCTCGTTCCTCTTATTCTAGGCATGCCGTTTATCTAGACGGCCTAGGCGATATTTAATTATACTCCGAAGAACGGAGATATATATATTAGGTATTAGATAGGAATAGTTATAATTATCGCTCCTACGGCCGGGGCTATTAGATAGGAGGTTTCTTCCGCAGCTAATAAGAAAGTTGTCTAGATAAATGTTATTATAACTAACGGACGATATAATAAGTTCCGACCGGCCGCTTTTACTAATAACGATAAGGATTCTAACGCAGAAGGTGCTCCCGAAGATAAAGATATTAATAACAATAAGGATTCTAACGTAGAAGGTATTCCCGAATATAAGGATGCGAAAAATCTTTCTCCTATTTCTTATATTTCGAATTATATATCTACGTAGACCTATTAACGGTTAACGGTTTCCTATCTAATTTCATCTTCGCCGAATATCCTTACCTCCCTAAGAGGCGAGATTCTTAGTTATAGAGGAGGGATACGGCGATAGACACCTATACCTACGTTATAAGCTTTAATTAGGCAGCAATTTATCACGAATAAGGGAGATTAAGCTATTCTCTCGATTAGATCGGAAACCGCTAAGGAAATCCTAAAAGTAATAATAAACAAAACGACTATAGAGCTAAGAAAGACTATAAAAAGGACATAAAGGAAATTCCGGAAAATGCAGAAGATTTAGGTATAGACTATAAGAAAGAAGCCTATAAAGACATACGATATACGGGTTAATACGATGTTTAAAAGAAAAAGCGATAAAATTAACCCCTTAGATAACATTCCGTCTAACGGGATAGTTCTAACGGGTGATACTAATTAGAGAAAAGTTAAGTAGGAAGAAGCTAAAAACGAAATTAAAAACGCTAGATACTATAATTAAATAACGGGAAAGTTTTCTAATATAGAAAAAGGGATAAGGCTTACGCTAGAACGACTTAAAGACATTTATAAGCAATTTAACGACCTCCTAACGAAATAAGAAATTGCTATCTTCGATTATATTATATTTAATAGGAAAGCCGTACTATTATAGAAATTTACGGAAAGAGGTAAGGTAGACCCGCTAGTCGCTCCTCCTTGGATTATTAAGATAATAAAACATAACGTATAGTAAGCATCGATAATCCCGATGCTAAGGGCAATAGAAAAGAAGGTTATCGATATCCTACGGGTTAGACTAAAAAGCGGTATCCTTAAAGAGAGCTATAGAGCATATAGGAACCCCTTCTTCCTTATTGCAAAGAAAGACAAAGGCCTACGATTAATTAATTCGATTACCTAAGCAAATGCGGTTATAATTAAGGACGCTAATCCTCTTCTAAGTATAGATGAATTTAGCGACTACTTCTTAATGTATAAGATCCTATCGCTGCTAGACCTATTCTCTAGTTATAATTAAGTACCCCTTAATATTAGAAGCCGAGATATAACTACCTTTACTACCCCTTAAGGCACTCTACGCATATACACGCTGCTATAAGGAGCTACTAATTTAGTAGGATAATTTACCTAAATTATATAGAGAATCCTTAGAGACTTATTCCCTAATATTAGTAAGAACTTCGTAGACGATATAGGGGTAAAGGGACTAAAGACTACCTATAACGACGAGGAAGTTGCCCCTAGAGTTAGGAGGTATGTTTTAAGCACTTTATTAACCTAGACCGAGTCCTCGTTAATATCGAACTATTAGGCTATATAATAGCCGGAGGCAAATCTAAGTACTATTAAAAAGCGACTAAGATCGTAGGTTATATCTATAGGACGAATAGAAGAATTTATTAGGAGGCAAAGGTTATTAAGATTAAAGAATAGACTAAATGCTATAACACGACGTATATACGAGCCTTCCTTAGTATTATCGGATACTACCGAATATAGATTAAATAGTTCGCTATTATAGTAAAGCCCTTAACCGACCTCTTAAGAAAAGAAGCACTATAGGATTAAGGCAAACTATAGAACTAGGCGATAGAGGCGCTAAAGGATGCTGTTATAGACCCTATATTCTTAGTGTCTTTAGACATCGGACTAAATAGAGGCGAAATTATCCTTATATACGACGCTAGCCTTATTAGTTAAGGAGCTATTTTAATGTAAATTATCGATAGAAAACGAAGACTAGTTTAGTACGAGAGCGGCATATAGAATAACGCTAAAGCAAAATACGATACTACGAAAAGAAAGTGTAAGGCTATTCTTTACGCTCTACGACGGCTTAGAATACACATTTACGGCGTGCATTTTATCCTTAAGACTAATATAAAGGTCTTAGTTAATTAATTAAAAGGCGCTATTAAAGATATACCCGGAGCGTTAGTCACCTGCTAGATTAGTTATATTTTCCTCTTCGACTTTACGGTCCTATATATAGTCGAGAAAAGGAATAGCGTTGCTAATAGGCTCTTACAAAAGCTAGAAGGACCCTCTAATATCGTTAATAAGATATTTAAAGGTAACGTTAAAGACTTCGTCGATCTATATCTTAATATAGTTTATCTAAAGGGACCTCGACATCCCCCTAAACTATAAGCAGTTATAGAGTTCTTTTAAACGATAAAGAGACTAATTGATTATAATAAATAAGCTTATAAAAGACTACGCATAAGAAGCCTAAACTACTACATTAAAGACGGAAAACTCTAGCGACTACTAAGACGGATAGACTAAGGACCTATATTAGTAGTCTCCGACTAAGCTAAGCAACGACGAATTATAACGAAATATTACGTATAGATAGGTTATAAAGGATAATAAGTCACCTACGACTATATTCGCAGTAGATATTAGTAGACTTCTCTCTAGAACGACGTTTATACGGCTATATCGATATATAAGGATTGCTAGAGCTTTACACCTACGAGACTAAGGGAATTATCTATGCCTATAGCTCTTAGCCACCTAATAAGCAAGATTCACTTTAATAGCTAGTATATGCCCTTAGACTATAGATACGCTTACTTAATAAAAGCCTAAGATAACCTTACTAAATAGGTCGAAGTAACGCTAGTTAAGGAAATTACGGCTAGAGCTATAACGAAGTTTGCTCTATCTTTAATTTATAGGTATAGCGTAATGCTCTACGCTATAATTAATAAAGGACCGGAGATAAAAAAAGATTTTAAGTTTATTCTTAAAGACCTTAGCTTAAAAGTTATATAGACCTCTGCCTATAACCTAAAAGCTAACGCAATCGTCGAACATAGCTACTAGAGATTAATATTAGCCCTTACGAAGATAGCTAACGAAAGAGGAAAATAGCTAAAATACCTATACTAAGCTATTCTTATAGACCGCACCGCTATCCGAAATTTATATAGTATATCGGCTTTCTATTAAATCTACGGTTAGGATCCTATTTTACCTCTTTAAGTAGAATACCTAACCTAGCGATTTATCGACTAGGATAAAATCACTACGGAAGAGTCCCTATTCGAAGCACGCTTGCGAGTGCTTAAAAGAAAGGGGAAAGACGTAGCTAAAGCATAAGAAAGAGTCGAAAAATATAGGAAACGACTTACTATCCGGACTAACGAAGCGAATTAATATATAATACGTAAGGACGAATTACGACCTAGCGACTTAGTCCTCTTATTCGATGTTAGAAGATTAAATAACCTAGGGAGGTAAGCTAAACACTAGATAAAGTAGTTAGGCCTATTCCGACTAATCTCCTATACGAAGGTAGCCGGGAGCTATAGGATTAAAACACTCGACGGTATAATACTTAATAAGACGATACCTAGCGAGCATTTAAAGAAATTCGTAAAGGACGAAATAGGATAGTAGTCTTCGTCTACGGACGGATAGCTGCTATAGGATAAATTAGACTTAGGGAGGAAAAGATAAGACGAATAGACGGACGATATAGACGACCTACTTCTTTTACCTAATAGAGAAGCATTAGATTAAATAATATTAAGACCCTAAAATAAAGAAATATAAGATTAAGACTAAGGACATAAAGATAATTATATAAGAACGTAGAAAAAGGGAGTAGACTAAAGGATCGAAGTACGACTTCCCTAGCTTACGAAAGATAAGAGGGATCTATATATAAGAGCTTTAAAGCATTTAATTATAAAGGAGTAAAGAGATAATAGTAACTAAGATCGGATAAGGACGTCTTTTCTTAGTTCTAGAGGAGGTTCCCGCGGAAGCATTATATAAAGCGAAAAACCTAAAAAACGAAAAATAACGAACCGACCGAAATATAATAAGAGGGAGCATCGACGAGACCTTAGCTAAGGTTTAAGGAGCCTACTCCCCTTAGACGTTTAGAGGGAGGCACGGGCGTCTTTTTACCCTAACCGTTAGCCTCCTCTAAGTTTATAGCCGGCCTAAATAAGTCCGGATCGTTAAATAGAAGACGAGGAGCGTTATAGTCGCTTAGGTACTTTAGGTAGTATATTAGCCCGCTGCCTTTAGGAAGGTTATACTCTTCTCTTCCCGTAAGACGGGAAGAGTTACTATCCCTATTTCTACCTTAGTATCCGGGCAAAAGCCGCTAGCTATAAGTAGGAGCCTTCGACGCACTCTATATATAGTTTAAGCAAGAACTACTTAATGCGCCCTCTAAAGAGACATATTCGTAAAAGGGAAACATTACGTATTCGTTTATAGAGGTAATCGTCGATCGATACGTTAATAGACACTTATTATATATACGAGGGTTTTTAATCCCGAACAACGATATAAGGAAAGCCTATATATACTTAGGCCTCTTTCCCGAAAGCTAGGAAAAGAAAAATCTACGTAGATATACTACCTCGGCCGGAATATAAACGATACGACGACGCTTAATAAGATTCTCGTATAAGGCCTAATCCTAAGGTCTAAGGAAGGTGTTAAGGAGGTACTCTAAAGGCTTCCTACCCTTCGCATCCGATTTAATAAAGTCTAGCGCTCGACTTAGGATCTTAAGGCGAATAAAGACCTCGATATAAATCGGGAAGCCTTAGTATATAAGGTTATAACCGCCGTAGATAAACGTTCTTAAGCAACTATAAATCTATTGCAACTACGAATTAGCAGACGACTAAGACTTAAAGGATTAAATAGTTCGTTACGATAAAATACTTAAGGCGTCGCGGAAAGATTATTATACGATAGTTCTACGATAAAAGAACGCTTATTAAGAAATCTTTAGGTTTAAGAGAGGTAAAGAAAAGCTTAAGGATATCTAAAAGGCCTTCGGCCTTTAAAGAAGATACGTCGATAGGCATAATCGCGAAA
This sequence comes from Ophiocordyceps sinensis, assembly GCA_012934285.1. Taxonomy (NCBI): domain Eukaryota; kingdom Fungi; phylum Ascomycota; class Sordariomycetes; order Hypocreales; family Ophiocordycipitaceae; genus Ophiocordyceps; species Ophiocordyceps sinensis. Next base: position 2,908,433 of record JAAVMX010000006.1, on the reverse strand, counting down.
ATAAGGATACTTTAATAAAGAAAGGAAGAAGAAATAAAAGAGGGAAAATTACGATTAGATAAGCCTAAGGGCAAGGAAAATAAAGATCGGATAAAGACTAATTGCGGATAAACTAAGGAAGAAAAAGGGATTTAAAGGATTATAGACGATAGAACGATTAGCTACTAAGCCTACGTAGTAAAGCTTTTAGCCTAATACCTTAAAAGACAACGCGCGCTTTAGAAGGCACTCCTTATAAGAAAACCCCTATTCTGCCTACGTACACCCGCTTTCTTCCTTTTGCAATATAGACTATTTAATCGACGAATAGCGATAGACTAGCACGTAGTAGCACTAGGTAAAGCTAATAAGCTTTCGAATATAGCAACTACCTTCTATAGAAAGCTAACTAGAGATATCGGAATGCCTCTTAAAGGCGTCTATAGGAAAGTCTATATTAAGGGAGGCGTAGGGAAGTATTACGGCACTAGGTAATAGCTAGATAACCTTATTGTTCTATAAAGAGGAGAAGAACTATAGAGGCTAAGGGCTCGTTTATATATAGGACTATATGTTATATAGTATATCACTATGTACTATGTTATGTAATATAGTACTATAATAGTACTCCCCCTCTAAAGACGATTTAGTCCTTAAATCGCTAAGAAATATCATTTTCGCTAGAAATCCGTGTATAATAAAGGAATCTTTTATAGGCGGGCCTAATCTAAGGGGCCCGGCTTATCTAGGTTGTATCTATAGAAGCGTTAAATAGCTTTAGGGCAACCTCTTAGGTTATCTTCGGGCTATAAGGTCGGTCCTTAGTAATGTTTCTATTTGATTAGATAAGTTAGGATTAGGGCTTCGTTATCGTATACGTTAAGGATCTTCTTAAATTCCTATGTTTCTTCGATATTGCCGTCGTTATCGCGTTCCGCGATACGGCCTACGACGTTGCGTTATTCCTCTTAATTAATCTATACTTAGCCCGGTATTATTTCCGTTGTCTAAAGCCGTACCTTTAACGTATAGAAAGACTTATTAACTCGGATATGCTTTAAGAGGTCGATAACTATAGCGCCGCGGTAGACCTCGAGAATAGGATAAGGACTATCTTATTTATCGTTTATTTTTTCTTTAGGCGATTAATAGTTATATTTTCTAATAAAACTATAACTATATTACTAGGTCGGAAGAGAAAGCCTTCGTCCCGCTTTATATTAGTATTATCCTTATATTTCTATTATAAGGCTTATGCGAGAGCTCGAAGCTAAATAAGGATACGGTCGAAACGACTAGCTATTGCGTCCGCGCGGAGGAATTCCTTCTTTACTTATAATAAGAGCGTCGGGGGTCGGGGGCCTATAGGTTTAATGCCGAGACGAGGATTAAAGCCGTAGTTAGCGAAGAACGGAGAAATACCGGTTGTTTCGTTTACTTAATTATTCGTTGCGAATTCCGCGAGCGGGAGCTAGTCGACCTAATTATCTTAGGTAAAGCTAATATAGGCTCGAATATATTTATTTATCGTAGCGTTAACGATTTTAGTTTAACCGTTAGTCTTTAAGTGCTATGCTAAGCTTAGTTTTAACGTTATTCTTAAATAAGTGCTAAGCTATTGCTAAAAATTAGAGATAAACTAAGTGCCTTAGTCGGAGATAATAGTATCGGGTGCTTTATATAAGCGATAGATTACGTAAATAAAGGAGTTAATTAGTTTTTCTATAGAAAGGCCGGTGATAAAGACGAAATATCTTATCTTTATAAGCCTATTAACTATCGTAAGTATATTCTTATAAGTCTTTCCGTTTTAGGTATACTTAGGGAGTATTGTAATATAATTAATTAATATATCGGCCTATAGTTAGACCGGTAGAGCGAGGGGTTTTAAGAATCTAAGGGGAGATAAGCGTAGGGTCTTAGCCCGAAGATAGAGAGTATAGTCTTAAACAAACGTAGCGGCGAAGTAAGAAATCCTTAGCTATTAGTATATTCGGTTTAATAGATTAAGGGTTTTTACCCTCCTTAGGTATCCTATTAGGCTACTACTATAGGATTAATAAACGACTTTAAGGCGGAGATCCGGAGTATTAGAAACGAAGAGCCGGTCGCGGAAAAAGATACGTCCGTTAATTAACTAATATTTAGATATATCGCAACGTAAGAGCTTTCGGATATGCTTTAGCTAGCGTCGGGCGTATAGATCCTAGAGTATCGCTACTATATCCTAGGTAAGATTATCTTATTAGTATGCTTCGCGGATAAGCTTATCGAGTGATTTACTAGCTGCGTTTAGTCTAAGGGCGGCGACTATATTAAGGTCCTCCTTTAAGGTATAAGAATCGGTTAAGAGTTCTTTTAGGATAGTTAGGTCGACTTTCTCTTTAGGGATAACTACCTAATTTCGATAGAAGAGTCTATCGTCGTCTACGGTAGCTAGTCTATCGCCGGGGAGCCTACTAAAAGCGTAAAGGAGAATTGCCTTATTACCTAAGCGGTATATAATTACGAAGTTAAACTAGGAAAGGAACTTAGCCTAGCGCACTTATCGTTAGTTAAGTTGCTTTATAGATATAAACGTCTAAAGATTCTTATAGTCTGTAATAACGTCGAACGCTTCGGTAGTCTTTTAGAGTTCTAAGCGCTATTCCTTAAGCGCGTTAATAATTGCTAATAGCTCTTTATTATAGATCTCGTAGTTATACTTAAGGGTAGTATGCTTTAACGAAAAAAACGCAATAGGGTAAAGATATCCGTCGTCTCCGGTCTATAAAAGGACTCCTCCTAAGGCCTAATTCGAGGCGTTAGTTTTAATATTTATTTTCTTCGAGTAGTTAAAATAGGCTAGGACTAGGGTAGTAGTAAAAGCAAATTTAAGGGCCTTAAACGCGGCAGCTTATTTAGGTCCTTAAGACTAACGGGAATCCTTTTAAAGTAGCGTAGTCATCGGGGAGATAATACTAGAGTATCCTTTAATAAAACGTCGGTAGAAGTTTATAAACCTAAGAAACTACTAGAGTTCTTTTACTAAAGTCGGGGTATTCTAAGCCGTGATTATACGTACCTTCTTAAGGTCTATGCTTATGCTAGATATCGAAATAATTAATCTAAGGTACTTAGTCTTCGTCGTATAAAACTCTAACTTCCTAATGTCGATTTAAAGCCCTACGTTGCCTAAGCGTTAGATAACTATTCGCACGTAGTTCTCGTATTCCGCCTTAGTCTTTAAAAAGACTAGTACGTTATTAAGATATGCTATATAGAAGTTATTAAAGGCATTATAAAGTATGTAATTAATATAGTTCTAAAAGGTCGACGGTGCGTTATAAAGGCCGAAGGGGGTAACTAGTATCTCGAATAGTCTAAAGCGTATAATAAATGCTATAAGCTACTTATAACCCTCGGCGATTCGAATATAGGTAAATATAGTAATTACGTCTAGCTTTATATAAAACTTAGCGTCGTAGAGAGAATCTAGTGTTTCGCGGATTAAAGGTAGGGGGTATCGATTCTTAACTATAACCTAATTTAAACCTCGGTAGTTATAATAGATACGGATACTACCGCCTAGTTTATAAGCGAGGATTAGTAGTGCCGCGGCTAGAGAAAAAGACTCTTAAATAAAGCCTTTATTAAGTATATCGTTAATCTACTTTTTAATACAGCGGAGTTCTATAGGTAATATAGGCCGATTTCTATAGTATAGAGCTTATTTACTAAGTATAAGTTCGATCTTATAATCTTAAGGGCGGTATAAGGGGAGCTCGTTCGCATTCTTTAAAAGGAAATAAGGAAGCTTATCCTAAAACTCTTTTAGGAGTTTCTTTAGGATATCTGCCTCTATAACTTCCGGTTTTACATAAAGGAATTTTTCGATATCGGCCTCGTCGACCCTCTAAAATAGGGATTCGGAATTAGCTATATCCTAGAGGTTCGTCTAAAGGAAATTATAAAAACGTTCGGGGAAAGCGGCCTAAGCTACCTCTATTATATAGTCCCCGGTAATAATGCGTTAGAAAGAGGTTTCGGATAGTTCTAAGACCTTAATTAGGCCTACTAAGAGTTTGTTAAAGAATCGTAGATTTTCTCCCTCCTCGACTAGCTTAGCTAATTTAGATATACTAATTCGCATCGCTTAGATACTATCCTATTTATAGAATTAAATAAAGTTAACTACTCGTACGTAGCGGATATCGTTTATATCTAAGGGCATTTAATCTTCTTATCGTATACGTCGGCGGGGGCGTCTCGTTTAGCCCTATCGGGCGGGAACGTAGCGACGGCCGGCGGTAAGACGAATAAGGAGTAGGCGAGCTACTAAAGTAGTCTACGGCGGAGTGGCCTTAAAGGCTCGAGTCTTAGGGGAGTCTAGAGGGCTAATCGGGGATATTAAGTAGGCGGTTTCCTAAGCGAATAGCTATATCCTATATAAGGGATATCGAATCGGTTAGCTAAGGTTTAAGGGGTACGATATCTACTTAGGTAGATATTCCTTAATAGACGAGTCTATAGATATATAACTTCCCGGTAGGATAGTCTAGTCTTTTAGGATATTAGTCTCTTCCTACCGAAAGGGAATTTCCGGTACGTCTTCTATCGTTATAAGGACCCCTTATTTTAGAGTAAACGTTAGGGTTATCTAAATCTCTACGACGTTAGAAAAATATACTTTCCGACGTAATTAATGCCCTCCGGGCGTAGGAGTAATAAGAGTCCTAAGAGCTATCCTATCCTTAGCTATTATGCTTAGAGGTAGGCAGTATCTTATGCAATAATCGGAATTAAAGCGGATTTAAAGAGATTTCTAAAGTATAGTTAGTTTATATTCCTAAAGCTAGGGGATGCCTAGGATAATCGGGGTAAAAGGTAATATATTTATAACGAAGAAGAGCATAAGTTCTATATGCTTACTAATAGTTATTCGGGCTATAAAGTAGTCCGTTATCTATATTAAGGGTATACCGTCGGCTAGTTAAAGCGGTCGAGGTTTACAGAGCTTCTTTATAGTAACGTTATATTTCTATACGATAGCGTAAAGATCGGCGAACGCTACGGTAGTATAGCTAAAATCTACGAGGGATAACGTATTAACGTAGTAAAAGGACTAAGGGTTACGCGTAGAGGAGAGATAAGTATAGAGAAGGATTAACTTTTTATTACTATTCGACGAACTAATCCGAAGATCCGTTCTATCTAAAAGCAACGACCTAATCCTCTTATCCTCCCCTATATATAACCTTTAAGAGCGACTTATTCTAAGGGTATATCTTTTAGCAATAGCCTTAACGCCGGCCGCTCGCCTTATAAATCCGTATCCTTTTCCCTAAGGATACGGCCTTATTTATAGTCGGCCGTACGGACGAGCTAGCCTTAGCTATACCCGCCGCCGCGGGCGCCCTAAGATCCTCGGCCGAAGCCGGGGGAAGGGGCGCCCCGGCCCTAAAACTAGGGACTACCCCGACGTAAGGGCATTAGAAGCGGATTCGCTATCTTTACCGGGTCGTAAGCCTCCTTCTAGTGTCTAGGCTCTCCGTAGGCTATATAGAGTTTATTATCGATCCTAAATTATCGTTTAATATCGGAAAGCCGGTCGAGGTCTATAGGGTTACTATATAGGGGTTAGGCCGGGGCGGTTAGGGTAAGGGCAGGTGTAAGCGTCGGCGGGAACTACGAATAAAGGGCGGCCTTCTTCTTAAGCTTCTAACGATAAGCATAGTTAGCGAGATTCTTCGCAAAGATATCTATCTACGCTAACTACTTCTTATAGTCGGTGTTAGGGATCTTAGTCTATATATTCTTAACGAGATCGCTTATATCCTTCGATATAAACTTCCGGAGGAGGTCGACTTACTATACTTTTGTCTTCCTTGCCTTACGTATATAAGCGTTAAGGTCTGCCTTTTAGATCTAATAGTTCTTATCGCCTTAGGGAAAATTATCGAGGATATTCTTAGCGGCTTACGTTTAGTCTAGAACCTTATACTGCCTACCTAAAGCTATAAGCAGCGTCGTTATAGTAGGCTATTCCTACTTCTCTCTCTCGGACGGGTTAGCTATAATAGTAGCTATCCTATCTTTAACGAAGTCGTAGGCCCGTTTACTAAGCCTATCGCTAATATAAAAGAGGCGGGCGCTGTCTAAGTCGAACTATATACTATCGTAGAGGAAGATACCCTATATCTTAAGTTCCTAGGCCTTATACTTACGTTAACGGTCGGAGGTAGACCCTTTTCTAGTAAAGATTAAAAGGTCTACCGTCTTTCGTTTTCTAGACGACTATACCGGGGTTATCGTCTAAGACTATAATATCTTTATAGTTAAGATTGTAAGGTCTTTAGCCTTAAGAAGTTACTCCCTCGTAGCTAGGAGCTAATCCTTCGTAGCTAGGAGCTAATCTCGTGTAGTTATAGGTTCCTTTAACCTAGCATTTCGGTTAACCTAAGAGGCCTCCGCTACGCGAAGGGAGCGAAGACTCTCCTCGATATATATAAGAATATATCGGGTATCCGGGCTCTAAAGGTTTTCCTAGGTCTCTTACGCATTAGCGACCGAGACTACGTTATCGAACCTCTTAATCGCCTAAGCGATCTAAGGAAATTCACTAATAAACTCCTTAGCAAAGGCCTTTAGACCGTCGCCTATAGCGTTAAAGGCTATAGGTGTGTCTGCTATAAGGAGGAAGGAGGAGTGTCTAATCTAAGGTGTTTATCGGGGACTATAAAAAAATTTCAATAGGCTATATAGGTTTCTATAGGCTAGGGAAAAATTCTTAAGGGCTTAAGGGGTTAGGGGAATGATTTCTTAAGGGTTACGCTCGGGTCGCGACGACTAAGGGGATAAGGTAATAGAGCTGCTAAGACTATATTTATAAAGCTAGGGATCGCGACGGGGCGTAATAGGAGATAGAATATACTATTACGGCATTAGGTAATAGCTAGATAACCTTATTGTTCTATAAAGAGGAGAAGAACTATAGAGGCTAAGGGCTCGTTTATATATAGGACTATATATTACGTGGCATATTACTATGTACTATGTTATGTAATATAGTACTATAATAGGAAGCATTATAGCCCCGACGAAGAAACGATAGTCGACTAGATAAAAGTTAAAGCCTATAACGGGAGTTAACTAATATAGTTCTTATATAGATAAAATTAGCCGGTATAACTACGATAAGCTAAGAGCGACTACGAAATAACCTAAGAGGAAGTAGAGAAGACCTACTAGTTTATATCCCCGATAAATAGGTTTTATAGGAGCAAAAGCCGTTAGTATCGATATACGAATAAGGTATATAATTTCCTTATATAAGTAAGCCGAAAAGAATAGGCCGAAGACGGTAGTTTAACTACGATGCTATAAGTTATTACTAAAGGGGTAGAAGGTGCGGTAGCTATAATAGACTAACCTATAATAATCTGTGTGGACGAGAACTAGGTCTTAAGAAAGGCCGCGTTAGACCGTAACCTAGGCCTTTACTATAGACTTTACGAAGGAGAGGAAATACTAATATTTAGCTAGCTATCCTTTAACGCTACGAATATTGCATTTAAAAGACGTTATATCGTCGGCATAGTATGCTTTACTAACGCCGAAGGCTACGATAGTATACATTAGATTGGGTTTTTATAGGATAGGCGAGAGAGCTAACTTATTATCTTTAACGCCTTGCGAAGTAAACGACGACCTCGACTATATAGGTTCTTACGAGTATAGCGGCAGCTGCTATATAGAACGGGATACACGTATTTATTCGCCTTTACTAGCATCCCGACGATAGAGTAAAAACTCGGTTAAGAATACGGATATCTTACCCTTACGATGATTTAACACTAGGTAAAAGGCCTTATTAGGATCCTATTTAAGTTCCTACTAAAGGTATACCTAGGCGTTAAGATTATATAGGATAACTAATTTATAAAGGAGCAATATTACTAGGTCCCCGAATTCCCTTATAGGGACTAGGGATTCTTCCTAAAAGACGAACCCGACACTTACGAAGCAAGCTTAGCATAGACAATAATAACCCTATACGCTATAGTAGGAAATAAATTAGGGATTAAAGACCTAAGCCTGCTTAGATTTAGACCCGTCTACCGACTAAAGACCTAGATAAGGGGATTTAAATACGCATATTAAGATTAAATCTTAATATTACTAGGAGGGCTATGCCCTATCGAGGGAATCCCTATAGCAAAGATCTTTAACTATTCTAGGCTTATCTATAGCGGACCCGACCTAATTTATATCTAGTTCGTGACTAAGTTTAAACATTAAGGACGAGCAGTAGACTAGCGCCTATAGATTCCTCGGGAGATCTAAAGCCTCTATAATAGACGCTAGATATAGAGAGAACGACTTAAGGAACTCGCTATAAGCGTTATCTCCCTTTAAGCTTTAACATTAAGGGACTTATCCTTATTGTCTAAACTAAGCGGGACACTAAGCGGTATAGGAAGCGCCTTTCGAGCCTAATTCGCTAGCCTACCTTATGCTTCTCTACCTACGCTAGTCATCGATTTACCCCTACGGATATAGGTTATCGCCCCGACCTCGCGACCGACTATTACACCTAGCCTACGAGCAAAGACACCTATCCCTTCTAAGCAGGGACTAGCGAAGCTAAGCACGCCTTAGAAACGCAGATAGGGAATATAGAGCGACCCTAGCCGAACGACCTCTTTTAAGAAAGGTATCGCTAAGGTCCCTATTATAGGTATCGACGGGTTAGGCATATATAAGAACTATATCGAAGATAAGTAGGAATGTAATAGCTTAGACCGACTAAGAACGGCTGGTCTAGCGATAACCCTCGGTCTCCGTAAGTCACTAAGCAAAGTAGTTAAACCGTACGAAAGAGTCTAGGCGATAAGGGAGGGAGCGAACTAATTTATTTCCTTAATGCCCTTAGGGATTATAGGAGTCGAAGCATAGACTAAGATATATAACGAGGTCGAGCGAGACTTAGCTAGACCGAGCACTTAAGATAGGAAAGATGCCCGAAACGCGAGAGCGTAGAGGAGGAGGTAAGGCTAAAAAGCCCCGACATTAGTCGCGTCTTTATCGGAGATAGAAGGGCGCTAGGGAGGATTTTAGCGGGGCATTTCCCCCCCCCCTATTTAATAAAGGGGAAAAAGGGGGTTATATAACGTACTAGCATAACCTAGGCGTATAAAAGGGAAGGGAAAGGAGGAAGCATTTAATCACATATATAAGATTAATATAATATAACGAAATTAACTTAATTTGCCTTCTTAAAGATTTAACGATTTCTCTTCGAGGACTTCTACCTATAAATTATTAAAGAAAACCGATTATTGCCGTATAGCTTCTGCGACACTCGCATCTAGTCGGTATTAGCATGATTAAATAATCCTGAAAATACGAAGAGACTAATCGAAATAGGAGCCCGAAAAACATAATTTAAGAGATTACTCCCCGAGTAGGATATCCTAACTTACACGGAAATCGACTAGCCGAGGCTATAATATAACTACCCTACGAATTTCTACTATTCTTCCTAACCCTTAGTATAGCGACTACTACGCTTGCTTTAGGGTGTGTGCCCTTTCCTCCGTTAAAATAGATAAAGCGGTATAGGCAAGTCCTCTATAATTTACGCCCTCTATGCCTAGTTAAAGCAGCTCTCCCTAGGTTGCTTCGCACGAGCGGCGCCTACGGGTATTACTACTAACGTAATTAACGGCGTGACTTTATACTCCCTACTATACCTGCCTATCTTTAAGACTCTCGAAGAGGTGCCTCTATTACGCACTATAGAGCTTAGTAACCTCTAGTCCTAGCTACGCCTTTTACATTACCTTATTATCGACGAGAAGTTAATAATTAGCCTACGAACCTTTTCTTATATCGATTCCCGCCTCCGCTAGATCTTCCCGAAGCACTAAGACGAGTTCTTTAGTAGCCGTAGCGTTTTTATGCTTAGTAACTTCTATTAGCTCCCGCCTATAATAGAAAAGCCGCTCTTTACTATAGCGGCTCTTATAGCGCTACCTAGGATTCGTAGACGCAACGCCTATTACGCCTTTAATAAGACTATTGTATTATAGTAGGTCTTACGGCAGTAAGGTAACGACTAGGCTCCTTTCCGGATAGCTCTTTAGGCCCTACGTATTAATGCCCCTTCTATTAACGACTAAAAACTGCTCTATACCCGCGTGTAGGTAAACCTACTACTTAGGAAGGTGGCTTACTTCGACGGGACGGTCTATATCTACTCTACTAATGTATAAGTCCGCGACTTTAATATAGACTATATAAAACGCCTTAGCTCGCTATATATCTAGGTTTAAGCGACTAATATCGGACCTAACGCGTTATAAGCCGACTCTATTACTGCCGGCAACTTATATAACTATCTGCCTATCTATATTAGTGCTAGGTTAATATTAATAGCGAATATCTAAACCCCTCCTAGCCTCGTTAATAGTGCCTTAAGGACTATCTATAACTTCGCTTAGAATGCTAATATAGACGACCCTTAAGCGCACCTACCCTTTATTATTTTAGTCTGCTTTAATCGCTATATAGGTCCGCCTTACTTCGACGACCTAAAGCTAGCGACTATTATACCTATCTTTCGGATAACGCGAGACTTCTTTAAGGGCGGCGCCTCTTACTATCGCACTTAGTTCCCCCTAACGATTGCGTATACTATTACTGTTTATAAGGCATAAGGTGCTACGCTTAAGTAGGTTATAGCGGATATATCCTATCGCGATTTCTAATCTAGCCTTACTTACGTAGCTATCTTACGGGCTAAGACGCTATATAGCATTATATTTAATGCCTGCTTTAATCTTAATGATATTATTTAAGGTAGTAACGTCTCTATACTAGCGCGGAAGGCTAACGTTATTCGCCGTACTAGTTAGGTTATTAGGTAATAAGGAAGAAGGGTTATTAAAGAATAGCTATAGTAAGTAAATTAACTATACGCACTATATCTATTATTAGTTATATTGCTTCGTTGCGCGCTTACTACTACGTGGCTTCGTTCTATGCCTACTATGCCGTGCCGTGCCGTGCCTACTATGCCTGCTTTCCGTACCGTGCTATGCCTACTATTCCGTGCCTACTATGCCTACTATTCTATGCCTACTGTTATTATACTGCGTTACTTTGTTACGCGCCTGCTATCGTTATACTACGTTGCTTCGTTGCGCGCCTGCTATTATTGTGCTATATGGCTTTATTACGCGCCTCCTATAATACTACTTCGTTACGCGTTTGCTATTATACTGCTTCGTTACGCGCCTGCTATTATACTACTTCGTTACCCGTTGCGACTGCCTGCAATAGGGTTATAAAGGGTATTATAATTGCAATTACAATAACCCGAGAATATAGGATCGTACTAATAGTATATCGGTAGGGCGCTAACCCTTTAAGAACCGGAAGTAGATAGGTAATAGCCTTTGCCTTAAGGTCTTATATTTCGAAAGGTTAGAGTATAGTGCTTACTACCTATTCGGTCTTTAGTCTAAGTCTGCATTCGTATAGTTAGCTAGAGAGAAAAAACTCGAGGGTTTTGTTCGCTTAGGCGTCTACTATAATAGTAAGCCGGGTGTCTAGGTTAATTAATCTAGCCCGTAGAAATTAGTATCCGTTTAAGCTCACGTTTTTACTTATTAACCTTTTTAGAATTATTCTTTCCTTCGTTACGGCGTTAAATAACTTTCCGTTTCGGTAGCCGAAAATGCGTAGAGTATGCAACTCGTAATAATAACGGTAGCCTCGTCTTAGCCTTATATTTAATCACGCGTAGGGGCCCGCGCGCGGGTTAAACAAATACGTGTGATAAGCCCCGCTTTTGTTAAGGCTTAGGGTTCGAATCCCGCTTATACCTAAAAAAGAAAGGTGCCCTAGCTATAGCTAAAAATTAAAGGTCCCCTAGCTATAGCAAAGCTTTACTTATAGTTGTGCCCTATAGCATACTCGTATTTTAGTAACTAGAGCGTAATAGTTATAAGGATCCCGCTGTATGCGTATTAGTTAGCGCACTGCATAGGGTTTTCCCTAAAAACCCTACGCGCTTACAACCTCTAGAGAATAAATCAACACATAGAATATAACCTTAACGTAGCTTTCTTACAACTACGCAACGCGAAGCCATAAGGTCTTTATGCAGCTATTCCGAGGACTAAAAGCCTTAAAAATACGTATTTTTAAAGAGTTACCCTTAGCTCTTTAGAAATCGGAGAATCGGATTCCTACTAACCTATAACGAACGCAACGCAGCGCAATACAACGCAACGCAACGACTCTACCGTAAATACCACCTAACGAGCTAAGATGTCTTAACCGTTCCTAAGCTCGGACGACGAGGCTTCCTTAGCGGGCCCTAGCACGGCTGGGCCCGATAAGGGCAAATCAGTTGCTAGCCTTAGCAACTAGGCTAAATACCACTTCTAGAGGCAAGACGCAAAGTAGGATAAGCTCCGCTACGATCTTCTTTAGCTGTCTAGCTAGATAGTAAACACGGCGAAGCAAATAACCGATATATTAAAGTAGATAACGCAAATAATAACTATTATAGTTAGCATAGGCTCCCTAGCCGGCTAGATTGCTTCTTCTTCCCTAGCCGGCTAGTCTTCTTCTGCCTTTGCCCTAGCCGGCAATTCTGCCCTTATGCCTATTGCTGCTACGTCTGTCCCCTTGCCCTCGTCGCCGCCGACTTCGTCGCCGCCGACTTTAGGCCTAGCTGCCCTAACTAGCGAGGAGCGTTTTAAACGCTCTAACTAGCAGGCCTAGCAGCAGCAGCGAGCCTAGCAGTAGTAGCGAGCTTAGCAGCCGGCATAGCAGCCGTAATAGCAACCTCCTTAGCAGCCGTAGCAGCTGCCTACGACTATAATCCGCTTCCCGTACGTTAAGGAAAGCACTAGCGACCCGTACGCCTTCTACGAACGAGGCTATTGCTAGCGCCTTAATTTCGACTGCCCGGCTTATATCCCTTACGACGCCTCGTACGATTAGGCTATACGGGCTCTCGTTAAGTCCGTATAGCCGCGGGCGAAAGCATACGACGAGGTCGACTATACGGTCACGAATAACCGGAATAAGGTCGTTTTATAGGCGGAGTAGAAGCTATACTAAGCAGACTGTACCGTGCTATAGAAGTTGTAGTAAATCTAGTCTACCTTCGTGATCTCGTAGATCCTATATAGTCTTTAGCCGGCACGCTTAGCCAACGAGCTTTCCCCGTCTAAAGACTTCGGGACTATCGCCTACTAGGTTAATATTTATCGCCCGGATTAGTTGCTCCTTCTCGAAGGCATCTTAATCGTGCTTCGGGACTACGGTGCCCTCGATGCTCCTTTAGCCATCTATGCATAGTTGGCCCTAGTTAAGGACGAAGCCCTTCTTAACTTCGCCTAGCGTATTAGGGATGCGTTCCTTAACCTCCTTAACATCGAGAAAAGGAGCGCGGGCGTGCGGAGCATTATAATTTAGTATATCCGTAATAACCTAACGCGTATCTAGTCCCGGCTAGATATTAAAACGCTATACAGCACCGCGCTAATCGAGCGCGTGGTATTACTAGCCGGTAAACAATCTCGTTAGCCGGTTAAAGAGATCTACGGCATACCTTCTGCTTTAATTCGTACCTAAGCAATAGCCACGCCGTACTAGACTTAGCAAATTAACAAGGCTATAGACGGTAAGCCGGCTTAGCTCGAGATAATTAGGCCTAGCCTCGCGCAGTTATCCGCCTCTATAATAGGGTAGGCAGAGTAATTACATAGGTGCCCTCTATATAAGTGTAGAAATCATCTATAAAGAACTAAGTATAAGCGCACCTATATATACGGATATATAGCTCTACGCACGTACCCTTTTATCCGCACGTGCCCTTTACCCTTATCCGCACGAGCCTTTTTCCCCTATTTGCATAAGCCCCTTTCTACGCCTATACGTGCCTCTTCCCTACTCGTATATAAGAATGCGGATTAAGTCGTAGACCTAATCTTACTAATAGTTAAAGACCCTTATATAAGACCTTTACCCTACCCGAGTGAAAATTAACGACGTATTACGTAAGGCCCGGCCGCGCCTTAGGCTATACGGCTCGCTTTAGGGAGCGTAAACCGCACCTTCTTCCGTCGTATCTTTGCCGGTAACGTAGCGTTAAGCGGTCTATCGTTTTCTCTAATAGCCTTAAAGCGCTCTTCGAAGCGATCGAGCGCTTCTATATCTACGAAGTCTACTGCTAGGTGCTACGTCGGGTCTTAGTACCTTTGCCACCTTACGAGGACCTTACGCCTACTACCGCGGCCGACTTTCTTCTATTATACGGTAAGAATTTCCTTTATTAAGAACTCTTCTTCTCCTTTTACTAAGATTATAAGAGGCTATAGGTCCGCTATTACTTAGCCGGGCATTAGATCTACTACTACACGATAAAGAAGGTATACGTTAAAATTAAGGTAAATCCTATTAGGCAATCCTTCTAGCTCGATAGCTTACGGGCTTAGCACTCTCTTAACTATAAATTTTACGTATAATTAATCGAGCTTCTTCTTTAGCCTTAAAGATACGTAGTTCCGTAAGTCTACCTAGACTTTATTACTAACCGTAAATCGCTCTATAGGTTCCCGCCGTTTATTAGTATACCGCTCTTAGTCCTACGCTATCGAGGGTATTAACGACTAATAGAAGTCCGAGACCTACTTAAGTCGCTATATAAAGGAGGCTACGCGCCCCTCTAAGCTATTGCTAGACGGCCTTTCCGCTACTATATCTACGGCGATAGGAAATAGGGATACTAGTTCGTACCCATATAGTATAAAGAAAGGGGATATACTAATTAAAGAGTGATTTCTCCTGTTAAGCGCTATTTACGCTATAGGGAGCTACTTATCTTAGTCGCCTTAGTTATAGTCGATAACGCCCTAAAGGTAAGCTTAAACTTCTTAGTTAAGCCGTTCTAGCCCCCTATCGGTTTACGGATAATATGCTATACTTAGCAGCTATATAATCTATAGCAGCCGATATAGGTGCTACTAGAAGCGGCTTATCTAATTTAAGCCCCTATCGCTTATAATTAACGTTAGCTATTAATAGTATCGTATATAGTATATAAGAAAGCGCTCCGCGTAGATCTCCGCTTCTATAAAGGGCATAGGTTCTAATATAACTTCCTTACTTAGATAGTCCTTAATTACCTAAAGATTGCGGTTGCCGCTCTCTATAAAAGGGAGGTCCGTAATAAAGTCTATTTAAATATACGTATAGAACCGGTCCGGTATAGGAAGCGATTTAAGCAGCCCTTTCTTAAGCGCACGCTAAATCTTTATACGCCCGTAGATATTATAGTTGCGGAGGAATCGTCTAACGTTAAAGGAGCGGCTAATAAAAGACGTAGGATATAGCGGCAACTATTCCTTCGCGGCTAAGGTAGCCGATAACGCTAGCGTCGTATACTATTTAAATAAGCCGTCCTTAGAGCGCGTTCCCTTCTTCTAGCTCCGGGGGAGCGTCTCTTACTACGGCCTTTATAGTTATAGAGGAACTAGGAACCTAAAGCCGTCCGCGGAACCGTAGGTGCCTACGTAGGTCTACGTAGCAGTCGGCCACCTATACCTTAAGATTAATCTTAAGGTCGAATCGTCGTGCTCCTGCCTCTACGACGCGGCGCACGCTCCTATAGGTAACGTCTTAAGCTATTAAGCGGTCTTATATACGCTAAAGCTCCCCGTCCTAAAAAATCCGTCGGTTAAGGCCTATATTAGTAGTTAACTCCGCGTTCTATGCGTTAAGGTCGTCTTAGGTCGTAGCCGCTGCGACTTCCGCTTCCTAAGTATCGGGCTCCGCGTCTTCTTTATTATCGAACGCTAGGCAGTCGGGTCCTCGACATTAGTGTGATAGCAATTAAGTAGAAGAGAGGCTCTAAGGCTAAAACAGCCTATAAGGAAGGATTAGAAGCTATAAGGTGTAAATCACTAAGAATAATAGCTCTTGTCTTTTCTAATAAGGAGGGCTAACTAGTCTCTATATATAGGGAAATCCCTCGGACGAAAACAGCCGCGTAGACCTAAGGAAAAGAGGTAAAGGAAAGAGTCGGACGGAGTCGCCGGTCGAAAGCGCCGGTCGCAAACAATAAATCGCATCCGTACGACAAATAGTCATATAATTAGCAAATAACTAAACCAATAACGCAATAGTCTATTAGAAGGACTAGTGAATTCTACGGTAGAAGCCGTGACTATATAAAGGAATTCTACGGTAGAAGCCGTAGAAGAGAATTAGAATTCTACGGTAGAAGACTATAGAAGGGAAGAGATTTTACAGGTAAAGACCGTATAAATAACCGTAAAATCAGTATAAAATTACGGTGAAATATAAACGAAGAAAAGTAGGTAAATGCGCCCGTAGAAGTGCGGGGTAAATAACCGTAGAAGCCCGTAGAATTCTATAGTAGAATCTAAGGAAAACCCGGGGATTTCCTAGTGGAAAGCAAATAGGGAAGACGGTAATGTTAATATACCCCCCTAGCTAGAAGGGAACAACTTCCGGCTAGTTAGAATTATTATCGACTTCCTCTTAGATCCTAGAAGAAATATCCGTAAGTCGAAGCTAGCGAAAGAACGTTTAGAAACGTTGTCGTAGAAGTAACTTAGTTAATCTATCGGCAACTATCTAGTTAAAAGGGATATATTTAATATTAAAAGTATTGCGTAAGAATTCCTATCGAATATTTAGAATCTCGGCGGAAATGTCGTGGAAATCCGCTCTTAGCGGTAAAGAGAATATAAGAAGTTCGGCTTTAGTAAAGGACGTAGTAACTGTAAATTGTTTCCGGGCACTCTACGCGATTAGACCGTTAAACAGGCTGATAAAATAGCCCTTAGAAGAATGACGAGTGTCCGGGTCGTCGGCGTAGGCGTAATGCTATCTTAGTCCGCTAGTCTATTTAAGATAGTCTTCGAAGTGATATCGGCTATAATAGATGCGGTAACGTAGGTAAAAGTATAGTGAAATCACCCGAAAAGGGTGGTTAAAAGCAGAAAAATATGCAATAACTAGTCCTCCGTAAGTCGATTCGCTAGAAAGCACCGTCCTTAAAAAAAACACACTAGTCCTCTAAAATTAATTCGCTAGATGTAAAGGCAAAAGGTGACTCGTCCTCTGTAAGTCGATTCGCTAGATTACTATTCTTAAAAAAAAAACACTAGTCCTCTAAAATCGATTCGCTAGATGTAAAGGCAAAAGGTGACTAGTCCTCCGTAAGTCGATTCGCTAGAAAGCACCGTTCTTAAAAGAAAGACATACTAGTCCTCTATAAGTTGATTCGCTAGATGTATTGTGATTTTATAGTAAAATCACCGGAAAAAAGGGGTAGTTAGATGCATAATATAGGCAAATAAGCCGCAAAAACTAAACTAGGTGCGGGAAAACACTAATAGAATAAGGTAAACGTCCTAACTAGTCCTCCGAAAGTCGATTCGCTAGATTAAATAACGCTCCTTAAAAAGATTATACTAGTCCTCCGCAAGTCGATTCGCTAGATGTAAAGGCAAAGGCTTTACCACCGTAAGTCGTAGCGTTAGCAGGCTAAAAATACAAGCCGTTAGAACTCTCTATGCGTAGAGAAGTTCGTCCGGGCTTATAACTATCGAACGCTAGGCAGTCGGGTCCTCGACATTAGTATAATAGCAATTAAGTAAAAGAGAGGCTCTAAGGCTAAAACAGCCTATAAGGAAGGATTAAAAGCTATAAGGTGTAAATCACTAAGAATAATAGCTCTTGTCTTTTCTAATAAGGAGGGCTAACTAGTCTCTATATATAGGGAAATCCCTCGGACGAAAACAGCCGCGTAGACCTAAGGAAAAAAGGTAAAAGAAAGAGTCGGACGGAGTCGCCGGTCGAAAGCGCCGGTCGTAAACAATAAGTCGCATCCGTACGATAAATAGTCATAAAGTTAGCAAATAACTAAACTAATAACGCAATATTCTATTAGAAGGACTAGTGAATTCTACGGTAGAAGCCGTGACTATATAAAGGAATTCTACGAGAGAAGCCGTAGAAGAGAATTGGAATTCTACGGTAGAAGACCGTAGAAGGGAAGAGATTTCATAGGTAAAGACTATGTAAATAACCGTAAAATCACCGTAAATTCACGGTGAAATATAACCGAAGAAAAGTAGGTAAATACGCCTGTAGAAGTGCGGGGTAAATAACCGTAGAAGCCCGTGGAATTCTATAGTAGAATCTAAGGAAAAACCGGGGATTTCCCGGTAGAAAGCAAATAAGGAAGACAGTAATATCAACATTTATTATCCTCCTCGCTATCGTCCTCGTCTTTATCGCCCTTACTATTAAGTAAGACTACGCCGTCCGCACCGATAAGTATTACTCTAAGATATATATATAGCGCCTCCTTTAAGAGCATTTAAAGCTCTTAGGCATTATAATCTTCGTTAGAAGGCCGATCTTAATCTCTCCGGGATAGAGCGTCCGGCACTATAACCTCTTTTCCGGGTCGGTACTTAATCCGGAAATAGAACCGCGAAAGGTATTCCGCCTAACGGGCCTATCGCTTAGAGAGATAACGTTAAGTTATAAAATACTTAAGGTTACGATAGTCTATAAGGATCTTAAAGTTCTTATAGCTGCGGAGCTCCGCTTACTATTGCTTTAAATAGCTTATTATAGCGAGCATTTCCTTATCGTAGATAGCGTAGTTCCGTTCGGCGGAGGTAAGCTTACGGGAGTAAAAAGCCATAGGGCGGCGTTAGCCGTCTACCTCTTACGAAAGCGTCCCTCTAAGTGCGAATCTACTATAATCTACCTTAAGTATTGCGGGATAATTAAAGTCCTACTATAATAGTACTAGGGCTTACGAAAATAAGTCCTTTAACGTCTAGAACGCCTTTGCCTATATAGCGCCCTAATAGAAGGCCACCCTTTTGCCGGTAAAGGCTATAAGCGGACCGACGATATAAGAAAATTAACGAATAAAAATCCGGTAGTAGTTCGTAAATCCTAAGAAACTCAGCACACCTTTCTATAAAGTTAGGGCTATTTAGTCTTAAATAGCCTAAATCTTTACGAGGTCCGCCTATATACTAACGCCTACGATAATAATAAATCTAAGGTATTTAACCCGGCGGACGCCGAATTCGTATTTATTAAGGTCGAGGTATAGCCTATGCTTAGAGAGCCGGTCTAGCACCTTCCGCAATTTATCTATATAATCCTCTAGGCTACCGTTTATATAGATAAGAATATTATTAATATAAGCGGAAGCGAACTCGTTTAGAAATTCGCGAAGAATACTATTAATATACCGTTAGAAGGTGCTAGGAGGCCTTATAAGCCTAAATAGTATTACTATCTATTCGAAAAGCCTATAGCGAGTACGGAACGCGGTCTTCTACCTATTACCTTCTATAATTCGCACCTTATAGAACGCCTAATAGATATCTAACTTAGTAAACTACTTCGCTTTAGCGATATTATAGAGTATCTCCTTAATAAGCGGAAGCGGGTAGCGGTCCGGTTGTATTATTGCGTTAAATGCTCGGTAGTCTACGTAGAAACGTAGTCCTCCTTTAGGTTTCCGCGCGAATAGCACTAGAGCGGCGGCCTTAGAAGAGCTAGCTTAAATAAACCCTTTATCTAAAAGGCCGCGTAGTGTTATCTTTAATATAAGCAACTCGTCTCGAGAGATCGCATATAGTAGCCCGAAGGGCGGAACTATATCTTATCCGTAGGAATCCTTACGAAGTAGTATCTTATAGTTAATGCTAGGCTTATATAGGTTTAATTTATCGGCCTCGCTTTTCCGAAAGAGCGGCAGTAGGTTATAGAACTACGTAAGGATTATTTAACGCAATTCGGCTTCCGTCTTCGGCTTTTTTAGTCGTAAGGCTTTTTTAATATCCGTAAGGCTAACTACGTAAATAATAGCTATAGCGGCTTCCGAGCTATATCGTCTATAGATTCGGTTAATTATACCGATAAATACTAAAGCTATAACCTCTTTAGCCTCTTGAAGCTCTATAGTATACTCGGTATCTTTAAGCTCGTTCTTATTAATATACTATAGCTAATGCTATGAATTCCTATACTAACGCCTTCCTTAGTGCGGCATAAAGTAGGACTTTATATAAAGAAGCTAAGGCTTTCTAAGGATTAGGTTAAATTCTAGCTAAGGGATAACACATATTACGAGCAATTGCTTATGCCTGTTAATCTCCGTAGCTATCTATACGATACCTTTAATCTTCGCCTCTTCTATTGCGCTTAAGGCTCTTCGTACGTACCGAGGTCCTATATCTTAAATTAATAAACGTAGTTCTTATACAAATGCCTTATTAATAGTAGCGTAGCATTAGCAACCCTCGTCTACGAGAGTAGAGATAAGGTTTATACGGTTAATAATAATAGGTATTAAGATAAAAGAAGTCTTAATACGGTTAGTTAACTCTTTTTTCTCTAGTGTTAGCGAATTAGGCTCCGGGGCCTATCTATGCTCTAGAGCTATGCGTTTCCCTCCGTACTAATAGCGGCGGGGATATTATTATCCTCCTTAATATTAGACTTAAGAGAAGGTCGGGTAGCGCGAATCGCTATAGGCCGTTCGGCTCGCTTCGCCGTAAGGCGAGCGGGACGATATAGGCAGTCCGTAGCGAAATATCTATCCGCGCTATAGCGTACGTAAAGCCCCTCCTCTCTCCGCTTTTAAAGCTCCGCCTTCGATACCTACTTAGCTCGCTATATAGAAGAGGAGGACGCGCTACCTAAGGCGGCGGATAGTATTCTCGCTTTTCTATAAGCGGGCCGTATAGTAGATATTATAACATCGCCTTCGTAGTCTACTATAGTATCGGGCGTAAATCTAAGCGGCGGGAGCGTTATAGCGTTCTTAGTAGTAACTCCTTCGTTCCTATTGCTAACGCCGTTTATGCTAGCGCGCTTTCGTAACTTCTAGAAGCTAAGGCTTTGCTTATAGTTCTAAGCTACTTTCGTAAGGCGACCTACGTACTCCCGGAAGTTAGTAGGCATCTCGATTAAGATAAGTATCTCCTATAGTTATAGAGTAATCGAATTCCGCAGCTATATAAGCTTAGCGCTATCTTCTTAAACGCTACTTCCGGCGGCATAAGTAATAGTCTCCTTAAAGTCGGGAAGGAAGTCCTTAAACGTCTAGCCGTCTTTCTAAAAGAGGATCCGCAACCTATCTTACGCTTTCTCCTACTCCTACACATTGCCGAACGCGTAGATAAAGTAGTTAAAGAAGGTATAGGGGTTATAGGCGTTACTAAGCCCGCTACTCTCCTAAAACCCGGAAATCCGCTGTATCTAAGGCTTAGGCAGCGTATAGAGTAGCGAATACTAAGCGGTATCGCGGCAACCGTTAAGGCCTTACTTCTCGTTAACGGTAAACTTACTATAGAGGCGATATAGGAAGAAGTAAAAAAGCTCTAGCTTGCTATCCTATATAGGCTACGGTAGAGGCTTCCTTTTGCCGAAGGCGGCTTTAAAGGCCGTCCTTAGGTTAGATATACTAGCGTCTTTAGCCGTAGGAGAGTTCGTTAACGTAGCCGTAGGCGCGAGTAGCGTATCCGTAGAGGTAAGCGCCGTAGATCCTATTTTAACTCTAAGGACTTTTAGTAACCCCCTTCGTTTAACCGGATTAACGGCTATTTTCTATAGTAGCACTAAAAGGCGCCCCTCTTCCGCTATAGAAGGTGCGGCATCCGCCGTCGCCTTGCCTAAACGGGCCTTTATTATTTCCTATTAAAGGCGGGCTTCTATAAAGGCCTGCTTATTTAGCGACTCTTATCGCAGCTATAGCTGCTAGGACCCTTTAGCCTATTGCTTAAAGACGTCCTCTATATCGTTATCTAGTAAGTCTATAATAGTAGCTAGTATTACTACACGTGCCGCTTTTATCGTAGCGGCCTATCGTTCTAGTTAATATATACCGCTATTATAAAAGCGGGACGTTATCGTATTAATAAGTCCGTAAAAAAGAGAGATAGATAATACTATAATAGGGTAGGCAGAGTAATCACATAGGTGCCTTCTATATAAGTGTAGAAATCATCTATAAAGAACTAAGTATAGGCGCACCTATGCATATGGATATATAGCTCTACGCACGTACCCCTTTGTCCGTACGTGCCCCTTACCCCTATCCGTACGAGCCCCTTACCCCTATTCGCACGAGCCCCTTTCCCCGACCGCACGTGCCT
Organism: Ophiocordyceps sinensis; assembly: GCA_012934285.1. Taxonomy (NCBI): domain Eukaryota; kingdom Fungi; phylum Ascomycota; class Sordariomycetes; order Hypocreales; family Ophiocordycipitaceae; genus Ophiocordyceps; species Ophiocordyceps sinensis. Next base: position 2,886,228 of record JAAVMX010000006.1, on the reverse strand, counting down.
CTTCCCCACTCGTATATAAGAATGCGGATTAGGTCGTAGACCTAATCTCACTAATAGTCGAAGACCCTTATAGCCTTATCACTTTCGGCGCCGCTCTTCTCGTCGCTCTCGCCCGGCAGTATAGTCTACCCGACCGAACATAACGCCGCTATCCCGTGCAAGACCCCGTCCGAGACCTCCGCAACCGAAGCCTAGCGTAACGCTTACTTTAAGTACGGTAAAGCAGGCTATTAGGCTAGGAACTATAAGCTCGCCTCGTCCCCGCCGCTACCCGACGATACGGGCAGGCTATATAAGATAGCTAAAACCCTCGGCAACCGCTAGCGGGATCGGGCTAATACGAGGAAAGGGGAGGGCTGCTTTATAGTAGGAGACCGTAGAGGCTATCGTAGCATAGCATATCGTAGCAACGCTAGCTAGCCACGCGTATACGTCGAGGGCTCCGTTGCGGATACGGAGGATAACTCTTAAACGCAGGCCTTTATCGCTATTATATACGAGGAAATCGATAGCGGCCGTTATAGCTAGGCCGCCGTTAGGAATATAAGGTGTTTTTATTGCTTGTTCTATTGCTTGTTCTATTGCTTGTTTTATTGCTTGTTTTATATCTCTTCTTTTAATGCGTTATTTCCTATTTAGGCTGCGTTAATTGCCTTACTTATAAGCAGCGGACTGCTTATTTAAGCAAAGGGCATATAAGGATCCTACTATAAGCGCATTAGTCAGCGCACCGCACAGGGTTTTCCCTTAAAACCCTACGCGCTTACAACCTCTAGAGAATAAATTAACACATAGAATATAACCTTAACGTAGCTTCCTTATAACTACGCAACGCGAAGCTATAAGGTCTTTATACAGCTATTCCGAGGACTAAAAGCCTTAGTTATACCGCGTATAATAGTTAAGTATTGCTATTTGCATAGTAATAAATTGCTATTTAGATAGTAAACTACGATAATCTCTACTTTTTCGGCGCGTACTACGCGCGCCTGTATCCCGCTACTAAAATTGAGTGTACGACTCGTAGGTATATAGCAATTAAGAGAGCCGCGCAAATCGTGCGAAGAACAACACCATGCCGCAATCCACCCTAACACGCAGTAGGGCACGCAGCAGAGGGCACGCAGCAAGGGCACGCAGTAGGGCACGCAGCCGGGCACGAAGCATATATCAAGGAGCCGCACACACAGCAGAGGGCACGCAGCAGGGCACGCAGTAGGGCACGAAGCCGGGCACGAAGCATACATTAAGGAGCCGCACACACAGCAGAAGGCACGCAGCAGGGCACGCAGCAGGGCACGCAGCAGGGCACGCAGCCGGGCACGAAGCATACATCAAGGAGCCGCACACACAGTAGAGGGCACGCAGCCGGGCACGCAGCAGGGCACGTAGCCGGGCACGAAGCATACATCAAGGAGCCGCACACACAGCAGAGGGCACGCAGCAGGGCACGTAGTAGGGCACGCAGTAGAGGGCACGCAGTAGGGCACGCAGTAGAGCACGCAGCAGGGCACGCAGCAGAGGGCACGCAGCCGGGAGCCGGGCACGAAGCATACATTAAGGAGCCGCACACACAGCAGAGGGCACGTAGCAGAGCCGGGCATAAAGCATACAGCAGGGAACGCAGCCAAGCACGCGGCCAAGCACGCGGCAGAGCACGCAGTAGAGGGCACGCAGCAGAGGGCATGCAGTAGGGCACGCAGTAGGGCACGCAGTAGGGCACGCAGCAGGGCACGCAGTAGGGCACGCAGCAGGGCACGCAGGAGGGCACGCAGTAGGGCACGCAGTAGGGCGCGCGCGCTGCTATAGCTATTGAATTAACTAACTAAATTAAGGCTATACACGATTTACGCAGCCCTCTTAATTGCTATATACCTATACGGAAAATTTAGTGGCGGGACATAGGCGCGCGGGGTGCGCGTAGAAAAAGTAGGTTTACTATCTAAATTATTAGATAGGGTCTATTAGGGTTAACTAGTATGTGTGTATTCTATATATATAAGTCCCTAGCTAGGAAGGAGGGAGGTATTCGTGTGTTATATAGCCTCCTATTAGTAGGGATCACACGTGAGATATCTCATTAGGTCTTCTAGTTGGTATTTTAGTGTGTTGTGTTCTGCCTAGCTAGAAAGGGGGGGGAAAGGGGCCCCCTTTATAGGTCCTTTAAAGAGCCTGACCCGGGCCTGCCGGGCTCCCAACAGAGCCCTGTTGGGAGCACGTGACCCAGCCGCTGACGCTGTCATCCGGGTCATGACAAGGCTGCTGCCGGGGTTATGACGGGGCTAATGACGCTGCCGTCGGGATCGTCGGGGTCATTAGGGGTCATGACTTATAACCCTTTTCCTCGTGGTGTTTATCCCACATTCCCACATTCCCACACTAGCAGTTTTTCTTTAAAGCTTCTTTCTTTAAAGCTTTGCAACCGTAACTTATTAATCTAAAGAACGCGCATTAGGCCGAATTCCCTAATAAATACCAAAGATAAATATAAATAAGATAGTGAGATTAGCGGAGGTCTAGGCTCGCGAGGCTGCTGTTGTTATCACGCGGAGCTATAGGCGTTCTGCTAAATCTCGGAAGAACAAAGAATGTAGTCGTCAGCCGGGGCGTCTGCCGGGTGACTAATTAGGGGGAAGCCTGTATAGGGCTTCTATAGTGGCATCTTGCGTTAAAGTGACGATAGAGGGTATGCCTTAGTAGCGTGTCTAATAAATATAATATATAAGTATAAATAAAAGAGAGTCCTAAAGGAGAACTTAAGGGCGTAGAACGTATGCCTTTATCCGAATAGTTAAGCTATTGTTATCTACGAAGCGTTTAAGGGCTCGGTTAAGTAATGCCTTCGTTATAGCATCGGCCGGGTTATCTTCGCCGTTAATCTAACGGATCTCTACGATCTCTCGCTACTCGTATAACTATCGAAGAGATATAATATTAATTATTAATCTCTTTTCTTTAGTTATCCCGAGCTTTACAAGACATTCGTAGACCGAGTACGAATCTATGCAAATAATTAATTAGATATTCGGTAGCTTAAGTCGGTCGGTAATAATTTTTAGCGTAGTTGCTAAAGCGATCCTAAGGTTAACGCCGTTAACTATACCGTATATCTTAGAGGCTAGCACGCTTTGGGTAACTCTCTTGCATTTCGTCGAACTCTAATAAATAATATTTCTAATAACCTTAAACTAGCTATTATACCTTTCGGTCTCGTTAACTAATATAATAACAAAGCCTAGTTATAACGATAGGTCTTTATTATTAGCAAACGACCTATCTATAAACACTATTAGCTTCGCCTTTATAAGATTAATTAGTTTATATATTAAACCTCTGCTCTAGTAGTCTATTTGCTACTTAAGTCGCTTATTTAAGATTATATAATCCTTATTATCTAGGTTTTACACCTATACTACAACCGAGATATCGAATGCTGCTTCCGGTTAGCATACTAAGGCTATATAGGCTCTACGAGCACGTTGTTTTAGGTACTATTGTTTATAATCCGGAGCCTTAATATCAATTCGGTTAATCCGGGCGGCTTATCCCTTTTATTAAAGTAGGAGTATTTTATCCTATTGTAAGCTTACCTTCGCGCCGTTGAAATCCGTAATAGAGCCCTAAGTTATCGTGGTTTTCGGCTTCGCCCTAAATTATGCCTCTTAGAGCTTTTCTTCTTTAACGGCCGAAAAACTCGTCGTTCTAAGCATAAGGGTATCGTCTGTTTGCACCCTAACGATGCTAAAGTATTCTAATCCCGTGTTAGATATTAGAAGGCAAGAGTTAAAGGTCGATATCGCTATATCGAGGCCTTTAATATAGTGCTTCTAATACGTATTAAACTAGTAGACTCCCGATTCTATAATCCTATATAAGGGCCTAATGACTCGGATGATTGTATTAGGCGGATACTTCCCTTATAATTCGGCGGGGAGACGTATTAAGACCGTTCGAAAGAGCTCTATAGTCGCCTAAGGATATGCCTAGGTAATGTCTCGAAGGGATAACGTTATCCTATAACGTATAAGGCTAAGGGCAAGGGCTAAGATTAGTCGTTAGCTAACGCGTTAGATTATCGGGGACTACGTTAGTAGGGAAGCCTTTTCCCTATCGTTATAACTTAAGACTATAAGCCTTAATTTCTTATAGAGCTTAGTGTCTCTATACTTAACCTCTCGAACTATACGGGAACTAAAGATGCGGTAGCCGCCGTAGATAGCTTCGTTATAACGTTTAAAACTAAATACTCTTCGTGCTATAAGATCGTCGATCTCCGTACTATCTAACGCTTCGAATAGCGCTCCCGGGGTCGTAATAGCGCCTTTAGATCGGAGCTTAACGGCTAGCTCGTATGCCTCTTCTTCCTTTTTTATCGTAAAGGCCTTATTCGCTTCTTTATCGTTTAAATCGTCGAGGTCTATATCGTCTTCGTTATCGTCTAGGTTATCCTCTATATCTATTCCGTCGGTAATTAAATACCTAGCCTTATTCTTCGATCCGGGCGGACGTCCTTACTTACGGGGTGCTAGAGGGTCCGGTCGGGCGGGTTCGTCCGGCTGCTCGGATTCTAAAGCCGGGAGGTCGTTAAGCATTTAATTACGATAATACGGTTGCACTAACGTAGATCTAAAGACCTAAGGTCTATTAACCGTATCGATCGTAATATTATATCTATTAATAGCTATAATTTTAAACGGTCTTTACTATCCTAACTTTTCCCTCTATACGCGGACTTTGCTTTAGAGAGGAAGAGCAAATATATTCGCTATATCTAGGCCGTTTCGGCTATATAACGCGGCCTAAACCTATCGTTTAGCCGTAAGTTGCTTAAGTGCTTTTATCGCTTTCTATACTATAGCGGCTTATTTAAAGGTCGTTTGCGATAGCGGCAAATTAAGGGTTATCTTAGGATATACTCCGAATACGAGTAACGTAGGTATTAGTCCGTTTGGTCTAGTAGTATCGTTGATAGCTTTAATAGCCGTCTAAAGGACTGCCTTAGGGGAGGTAAAGCTGCTTATCTCTATAAAGAGGATATTAAAAGCTCGACGTAGGGGGGTATAATACCTTTTAACTTTGCCGATAGACTAATATGCCTTAATAAGAACCTATATATATATGATTCCTATAATACGGGCTTCGTTTCGGAATTCTATAGCCGCGAAGTTCGTGCCGGCATTATATTTAATAATATTAAGGGGACTAAGGTATGTATTAATCTAAAGGGCTCGAAGAGTCTCCTATATGTCTTTAGCTAATATAGAAGGGAGGAATCGAGCGCTTTAAAAGGCCGTCGATGCGTTAATAATATACAATACCGGGCGTTATGCCGAATTCGGAACGTCTAAGTATATTATATTAACGATAACCTTATAATTAAAGTCTTAGTTATCTTTAAGGTTGAGTTTAAATCGTTTTAAGGCAGGCGAATATATCTAGCAATAGTAATATAGTTCTAAGATATTCTTAAGGGTACTAAGAGACATATCGCTATAGCCGGCTTGCTTTAATAGGTTATATAGCCTAGCTATAGCTAGATGTCCGAATCGACGGTATAAGGTCTTAATTTCCGTTTCTATAAGGAATACGGTCGATTGTTTACTCTTCCTAAGGAAGAACTAAGGGTATCCCTATTTCCTAATCACCGGGATGTTTGCCTTAGGGCCGGTTAGGGTATTCGTTGTGTTATTAAAGAATACGCCTAGCCTATCTATATCCGCGAGATATAGTAGGAAAGGGGTCGGAGTTTCTAGCATATAGAATATAATCCTTTTAATCAGAGTAATAACATTAATTAATCCTAAGGACCTTATAACGGTGCCGGCGCTAAATCTAATTGCCTCTTAACTTACGGTCGATGTGTCTAAATTAACGGAAGGGTCTTCTTATTAAAGGGCTATATACTATTCTTATCCGGCCGTTAAGACCTTCGCCGCTCTTATATCGATTAGGATGCCTTAGAAATAGAGCTTTAAGTAACGGTCATCGATAAGGAACTAGTCGGCTAAGACTATAGGTTTTATGCCGTAAACGTCGTCTCCTATAATAAGGTGGTTAAAAGCTATTTAATAAAGCATTTAATTAGCTTACTATTATTCCGGCTCTTTATCCTCGCTATACTTTTCCTCCTTATCGTTCTTATAGCCTTTATAGCCTGCTAAATACGCTATAATGTCCGGGGAGACGCCGGTATAAAGGCAATACGAGATATATTAGTCCTTAGCTTTCCGCCGTTCCTCTATAGAATGTTTCGTAGACTAATATCCCTCCTTTCTATACATAAAGCACTTCTTAGTCTAGGTCTTATTGCCGTATCCTTAGCCGTATCCTCCTCTACCGCGGGGCCGATAGCCTTATCTAAAGCCTTACGAGCGAAATCCTCCGTTGCCTCTACTACGATTGTTAGTATACCTACGGTCTATATAAAACTAACTATTAGGGGTCCTTAAATTATATTTATAATTTATATCTATTCTATCGTTATTACGATATCGGTCTTAGATAAATTAGCGCGAGGCATTCCTCGCCTATCGTATAAGGTACGTCGTAAGGGAAGCTCGGAGGTCGGCATAGAGTTCCTTAGCCTCGTTAGCTTATTTAAAGAAGGCACCTTCGAGTTCCGGGACTCCTTAGCACGCTTTAGTAAGGGTTAGTATAAGCGAGGTTTCGCTTATAAACTTAGGTCCTAGAGCTCGTTAATAAAGCAATAGCTTATCGATTAGCAACTAGAGCACTTTTAGTAGGCCTTTCTTAAGGTTGCTAGCTGTTAGAACGGAGGTTCTATAGCCTACCTAATGAGCTAGAATGCGCACACCGCTAAAGAGGCTATTCTATAGGATGTATGTGTGTGTGTATTTAGGGTCTATGCCTATAGCTCTAGCCTTAATATAGACGAGAGGTAGGCACGTGACTAGTGTCTACGTAGGTACACGTAATGTATGTACGTGACTATCTAATACTAGCCCGAACTTAGTTAAACGTCGTGTTAGTCTAATCGGTATAGTACTAAGCCTAAGTCGCCTTAGTATTAAAGTATTGTTTTATCTTATCGTATACGCCTCGGAAGGTAGTCGTTTAGGTAATATTCTCCGTATAGAAACGGTCGGCTTATCCCTTTAAGATCTAAGGGAGAAATATATAAAAGAGCCTTAGCTTAATCTTAAGGTTATAATATACGCTTATAAACTTACGGATCGTCTCTTTAAATAAGGCATATAGCTCGCTAGTATAGCTCTTCTCTTTATCCTATATCTTAACGAACTTAGTCTATACGTCGGGATCGGACGAGAGGTTTAGAATATCGGTGGGTAGGAGTGCTATATACTCCTTAATATTACAATTAAATGCTTCGACCGTAGCCTTTAGGGCGATTGTTAAAGCAGATAGATTAAGCCTCGGTTTCGCTCTTAAGATATATAATATTAGTTCCGGAATAAACGGTAGTCGAGGCGCATAAATCCGACGTATAGGATTAAATGCCGGTGTATCTATCGTAGCCGTATTCGGTTCTTAGTCTAGTTCCGGAGTCGGATCTATAGTCGCCGCTTAGGCCGGTTCGTTATATTAGAATTAGTGCGAAGTCGGAGAGACCGTTAACTAATTTATTATAGTAGAGAAAGGGTCTTAGGCTGCTTATTCCTTAACGTTTTTCTTCTTCTCTTATTAACGGAAGGCCTTTATATCTATATTAAATTCTTCTATTATAAACTCCTTCTCGTTCTAAGGGAGTAGATTCTTAGATCGAAGCATCGCTATATAGGATCTAGTAAATAATATATTCTTTATCCCTATAAAAAGACTACGCTTACGTAAGAGAGCCTTAAGGACTTTCTTATATTCGTGGCTAACTATATTCTATATAGGCTTATTCTATCCTTAGAAACGCTTTTAAAACGAGTTAAAGAGTTGTTAACTTTAGCAATAGATAGATGCTTTATAGGTTATAATAAATCGGGCTATAAACGTCGTGACTTTAGCCGGGCTAAGGTCTTCTAACGTGATTTCTTCCGTATCCTAGTATCGTATATCTACCTCTTTATAAGATAAGGTAAGGATGCCGATTCTTTTATCTATCGTTCGATTAGTTTAACTAGTTTATCGGTAGGGTTAAGGGGAGCCGGTGTATTTGTAACTAATAACGGTCCTACTATTATGCTTATTTCGAATTCGTTAATAATATTATCGTAAGGGTCTTATAAGGATCTTTACGAGGGATATCGAAACGATTAGTCTTTATTCTAAATAACGTTACTCTTCCTCCTTAATAAAAGCGAGACGGGATTAAATAGTTATAGGGATTCGCGTTATTATTCTACGTTATAGACGCACTACTTATTAACGTTACTCTTCCTCCTTAAGGGAAGCAAGACGGGATTAAAAGGGAGCTTAAAAGGGTCTATTTGCTAATCGAGCTCGGTTTAAATAGTCTTATTCTTAGCATAGACGAACTTCTCTAGGTATACGCAATAGAACCCGAAGGTAAAGATACGCGGAAATAGTGTCCGTAAGGAATAAAGATTCTGCTATACTTTCGAAGATTAAGATCTATCTCTTCTGCCTTACTGTTCTATAATTAAATCTATTTAATCACTAATTAGGGTGATTTACTTAGATTAATCTAAATAAAGGGGGTTGTATTAGTTATAGGTGTATCTAATCTAACTAAGAAGGGGGAATAAGGGGGCCCCTTTATACCCGTCTGCCGGGGTCCCTCTATAGAGCCTGCTATGCCTTAACAATGCATTGTTAAGGCCTACGCTAGGGCTTACTGCTCTAGTTATAACGATGCCCTTAGTTAATAACGAGGTCATTAACTATATAGGGCACGTAGCGTTATACGCCGCGTGGTTATAACCCCTATTGCCCCTTTCCTATGCATAGTCGGCAATGTGGTTACGACCCTATCCCTTAGTTATATAACCACATTCCTACAAAAGTAGTAGAATATATAAACTAAGGGTGGCTTAAAAAGGCAAGTAGCTTAAAAAGGCAAAGAGGAGGTTATAGCGGAGAGACGGTTGTTTTTAGTATAATAGCGAGTAATCTAAAGAATCTAAGGGAGGCCTTAGGTAAAAAGCAACTTAAAGCTTAGGTAGAGATAGGGATTATAATAAATAAAAGCCTAAAGGGAAGCTTAAAGGCAAAGGATTACGGTAGTATAGAAAGTATTAAGGAAGATATAAAGATAAAAGAAAGAAGAGGATATAGAATTACTTAGTAATAGTCTATCTAAGTGTAGACTAAGATCCCTTTATATAGCTAATTGCATAGGAATAAAGGTATATATAACTTAACTAATTATTAGGATAGAAAGCGCTATTAATTCTATATAAGGTATATATAGTCTAACGTTATATAGTATCTTAGTTATTACGTGATTAATTACGTGAGTAATAGGAGGTAGTATAGGTAACCTTAGTTAACTAGGGCCTAACTATAGACTATACGTATATTAGTCCCTATATATACTATATACTTCGGCATTCGGTATCTTAAGCATCCGGGCAGCTAATACAGCCGGGTGACTTATATTATATATAATAATACACGGCGGTTCTAATATATATCTTTAGAGTATTGCTATTTATACAGTAATAAATTGCTATTTGTATAGTAAAACTACTTTTCCGGCACGCACCCCGCGCGCCTATGTCCCGCCACTAAAATCTAGTGTAGGTATATAGCAACTAAGAGAGCCGCGCAAATCGTGCGAAGAATAACAACACGCAGCCGGGCACGCAGAAGAACCTGGCATAAAGCATATATTAAGGAGCCGCGCACGCAGTAGAGCGCACGCAGTAGGGCACGAAGCAGGGCACGAAGCATACATCAAGGAGCCGCACACACAGCAGAGGGGACGCAGTAGGGCACGTAGCAGAGGGCACGCAGCAGAGGGCACGCAGCAGAGGGCACGTAGCAGAGGCCACGCAGTAGAGGGCTAGGCACGTAGCTGGGCACGCAGTAAGGCACGCAGTAGGGCACGCAGCAGGGCACGAAGCATACATTAAGGAGCCGCACATATAGCAGAGGGCACGCAGCCGGATTGAATTAAATTGAATGAGTCTTACTATTTGTCCCGTAGTAAATCTCTATTCGTCCCGGAGGTACCGAAGTACTATATATCCCCGCGCCTTCCCGCGCCTTCCCGCACCTATACCCGCTAACCTAAATTACGTGCGTATATATACCTAGCAGGCTATAGGCCTTACTAGTCCTGCCTAGTACTTCGTAGGAGCAATTACGCACGCCGTAATTTAAGGCTATCGCGAGATAAACGCACGTATATTTATTCGGCTTATTAATATAACGCCTATCCGGCTGCGTTCCTACTACGGTAGATTAAAGCTAGCGTAGCCATCCTAGCCGATTTAGCTTTTAGCGAGGCTTATAGATAAGTTAAGCGACGATAAGAGCTTAAAGATAGCCTTAAGATGCTAAAAGTATTCCTCTTCCCTAGCGGAGTAAATAACGATGTTATTAATAAACACGCGGCTATAGCCTTAGTACGGACGGAGAACTCGGTCTATATAGCGTTATACGTACGCTAGGCTATTGCAAAAGCCGATAGGTGCAATTATTAAGCGCTTTAGACCTCGATAACTTATAGTAGTAAACCTGCCTTAATGCTTAAGTTTAACTTAAAACTAGTAGAAGAAGGCGGAAGCGTCGATAGCAGTAATAAAACGGGCGCTTAAAAGCTTAGCGATAATAGAGCTTTATAAAGGCAGAGAGTAGGAGTCCGGAATAGTAATACTATTAACGGCACGTAGGTTAATAACGACTCGGCCTTTAGTCTCGCCTTAGGCTATACGCTAGACTACGAAGATAGGTGCTACAAACGGCGTAGGCTCGTCGGCCTACTCTAAGCGACCCTGCTTATAAAGTAGGTTAAATATATCGTCGATAACCTTCCTATCGCGGAGCCCTTATAGGTAAGGCCTTTAAGCGATTCGTTTTTAATGCTAATTGTCGATTAAGGGAACTATTAATTCCTTTCCGGATTTTACGACGGTAGTGCTTATATCTCGCTAGAGCTATAAGGGTCTTTAACTATTAGTGAGATTAGGTCTACGACCTACACCGCATTCTTATATACGAGCGGGGAAGAAGCACGTGCGGGCGGGAAAAGGGGCTCGTACGAATAGGGGTAAGGTGCTCGTGCGGATAGGGGTAAGGGGCACGTACGGATAAAGGGGTACGTGCGTAGAGCTATATATCCGCATGCATAAGTGCGCCTACACTTAGTTCTTTATAGATAATTTCTACACCTATATAGAGGGCACCTATATAATTACTCTGCCTACCCTATTATAGTATTATCTATCTCTCCTTTTTACGGACTTATTAATACGATAACGTCCCGCTTTTATAATAGCGGCATATATTCACTAGAACGATAGGCCGCTACGATAAAAGCGGTACGCGTAGTAATACTAGCTACTATTATAGACTTACTAGATAACGATATAAAGGACGTCTTTAAGCAATAGGCCGAGGGGTCCTAGTAGCTATAGCTGCGATAAGAGTCGCTAAATAAGCGGGCCTTCGTAAAAGCCCGCCTTCGATAGGAAATAATAGAAGCCTATTTAAGTAAGGTAACGGCGGATGCCGTACCTTCTATAGCGGAAGAGGAGCGCCTTCTAGTGCTACTATAGAAAATAGCCGTTAATCCGGTTAAACGAAGGGGGTTACTAAAAGTCCTTAGAGATAAAATAGGATCTACGGCGCCTATCTCTACGGATACGCTACTCGCGCCTACGGCTACGTCGACGAACTCTCCTACGGCTAAGGACGCTAGTATAGCTAACCCGAGGACGGCCCTTAAAGCGGCCTTCGGCAAAAGGAAGCCTCTACTATAGCCTATATAGGATAGTAAGCTAGAGTCTTTTTACTTCTTCCTATATCGCCTTTATAGTAAGTTTACCGTTAACGAGAAGTAAGGCCTTTACGGTTGCCGCGATACCGCTTAGTATTCGCTGCTCTATACGCTGCCCGAGCTTTAGATACGGCGGATTTTTAGGTTCTAAGAGAGTAGCGGGTCTAGTAGCGCCTACGACCCCCGTGCCTTCTTTAACCACCTTATCCACGCGTTCGGCAATATATAGGAGTAGGAGAAAGCGTAAGTTAGGTTGCGGATCCTCTTTTAGAAGGACGGCTAGACGTTTAAGGACTTCCTTCCCGACTTTAAGGAGACTATCACTTATGCCGCCGGAAATAGCGTTTAAGGAGATAGCGCTAAGCTTATATAGCTATAGAATTCGATTACTCCGTAACTATAGGAGATACTTATCCTAATCGAGATGCTTACTAACTTCCGGGAGTACGTAGGTCGCCTTACGAAGGTAGCCTAGAACTATAAGCAAAGCCCTAGCTTCTAGAAGTTGCGAAAGCGCGCTAGTACGAACGGCGTTAGCAATAAGAACGGAGGAGTTACTACTAAGAACGCTATAACGCTCCCGCCGCTTAGATCTACGCCCGATACTACGGTAGACTATAAGGGCGACGTTATAATGTCTACTACGCGGCCCGATTATAGAAAAGCGAGGATACTATCCGCCGCCTTAGGCAGCGCGCCCTCCTCTTCTATATAGTAGGCTAAGTAGGTATCGAAGGCAAAGCTTTAAAAGCGGAGAGAGGAGGGGCTTTACGTACGCTATAGCGTAGATAGATATTTCGCTACGGACTGCTTATATCGTCCCGCTCGCCCTACGGCGAAGCGAGCCGAACGGCCTATAGCGATTCACGCTACCTAACCTTCTCTTAAGTCTAATATTAAGGAGGATAATAATATCCCCGCCGCTATTAGTGCGGAGGGAAACGCATAGCTCTAAAGCATAGATAGGCCCTAGAGCCTAATTCGCTAGCATTAGAGAGAAAAGAGTTAACTAACTGTATTAAGACTTCTCCTACCTTAATACCTATTATTATTAACCGTATAAACCTCGTCTCTACTCTCGTAGACGAGGGTTGCTAATACTACGCCGCTATTAATAAGGCATTCGCACGAGAACTACGTTTGCTAGTTAAAGATATAAGACCTCGGTACGTATAAGGAGCTTTAAGCCTAATAGAAGAGGCGAAGATTAAAGGTATTATATAGATAGCTACGGAGATTAACGGGCATAAGTAATTGCTTATAGCATACGTTATTCTTTAGCTAGAATTTAACCTAATCCTTAGAAAGCGTTAGCTTTTTTATATAGAGTCTTACTTTATACCGCACTAAGGAAGGCTTTAGTATAGGAATTCGTAGCATTAGCTACGGTATATTAATAAGAACGAGCCTAAAGATACCGAGTATGCTATAGAGCTTCGAGAGGCTAAAGAGGTTATAGCTTTAGTATTAATCGGCATAATTAACCGAATCCGTAGACGATATAGCTCGGAAGCCGCTACGGCTGCTATTTGCGTAATTAGCCTTACGGATATTAAAAAAGTCTTACGACTAAAAGGCCGAAGACGGAAGCCGAATTGCGTTAAATAATCCCTACGTAGTTCTATAACCTACTGCCGCTTTTTCGGAAAAGCGAGGCCGATAAATTAAACCTATATAAGCCTAGCATTAACTACGCGATACTACTTTATAAAGATTCCCGCGGATAAGATATAGTTCCGCCCTTTAGGCCGCTATACGCGATATCTCGAGACGAGTTGCTTATATTAAAGAAAACACTACGCGGCCTTTTAGATAAAGGGTTTATTTAAGCTAGCTCTTCTAAGGCCGCCGCTTTAGTATTATTCGCGTAGAAACCTAAAGGAGGACTATGTTTCTATATAGACTACTAAGCACTTAACGCAATAATACGACCGGACCGGTACCCGCTTCCGCTTATTAAAGAGATACTCTATAATATCGCTAAAGCGAAGTAGTTTACTAAGTTAGATATCTATTAGGCGTTTTATAAAGTGCGAATTACGGAAGGTAATAAGTAGAAGACCGCGTTCCGCACTTACTATAGGCTTTTCGAATAGATAGTAATACCGTTTAGGCTTATAAGGGGTCCCGGCACCTTTTAACGGTATATTAATAGCATTCTTCGCGAATTTCTAAATAAGTTCGCTTCCGCCTATATTAATAATATTGTTATCTATATAAGCAGTAGCCTAAAGGATTATATAGATAAAGTGCGGAAAGTGCTAGACCGGCTCTCTAAGCATAGGCTATACCTCGACCCTAATAAATGCGAATATAGCGTCCGCTAGGTTAAATACCTTAGATTTATTATTATCGCGGGCGTTAGTATATAGGCGGACCCCGTAAAGATTCAGGCTATTCGAGACTAAATAGCCTTAACTTTGCAAAAGGGTATACGGAGTTTCTTAGGATTTATAAACTACTACCGGATTTTTATTTATTAATTTTCTCGCATCGTCGGTCTGCTCGTAAGCCTTACCGGCAAAGAGGTAGCCTTCTATTAGGGCGCTATATAGGCAAAAGCGTTTTAGACGTTAAAGGACCTATTTTCGTAAGCCTTAGTACTACTATAGTAAGACTTTAATTATCCCGTAATACTTAAAGTAGACTATAGTAGATTCGTACTTAAAGGCACGCTTTCGCAAAAGGTAGACGGCTAACGCCGCCTTATAGCTTTTTACTCCCGTAAGCTTACCTCTGCCGAATAGAACTACGCTATCTACGATAAGGAAATACTCGCTATAATTAGCTATTTAAAGCAATAGTAAGCGGAGCTCTATAGCTATAAGAACTTTAAGATCCTTATAGACTATCGCAACCTTAAGTATTTTATAACTCGACGTTATCTTTCTAAGCGATAGGCCCGTTAGGCGGAATACCTTTCGCGGTTCCGTTTCCGGATTAAGTACCGACTTAGAAAAGAGGCTATAGTGCCAGACGCTCTATCCTAGAGAGATTAAGATCGGCCTTCTAACGAAGATTATAATGCCCGAGAGCTTTAAATACTCCCGGAGGAAGCGCTACGTATATATCTTAAAGCAACGCTTATCGGTGCGGACGGCGTAGTCTAAGTTAATAGTAAGGGCGATAAGGACGAGGACGATAGCGAGGAGGATAATAATTCGTCTTTTAGTTCGGATAAAGGGATAATCGAAGAAGACGTAGAGCCCGACACTTAGAAAGCGGACTTCGTAGCGGCTATAACCCGGGATAACCTTAACGCGTAGGACGCGGAGCTAACTACTAATATAGGCCTTAACCGACGGATTTTTTAAGATAAGGAGCTTTAGCGTATATAGGACCGTTTAGCAGCTTAGGACGTTACCTACGGGAGCGTGCGCCGCGCCGTAAAGGTAAAAGCACGACGATTCGACCTTAAGCTTAACCTTAAGGTATAAGTGGCCGACTGTTATATAGACCTACGTAGGCACCTATAGTTCCGCGGACGGCTTTAGGTTCTTAGTTCCTCTATAACTATAGAGGCCGTAGTAAGAGACGCTCCCTTAGAGCTAGAAGAAAGGAATGCGCTCTAAGGACGGCTTATTTAAATAGTATATAACGCTAGTATCGTTAGCTACCTTAGCCGCGAAGGAATAGTTGCCGCTATATCCCGCGACTTCTATTAGCCGCTCCTCTAGCTATACGTTAGATAATTCCTCTATAACTATAATATCTACAGGCGTGTAAAGATTTAGCGTACGCTTAAGAAAGGGCTACTTAAATCGCTTTTTATACCGGACCGGTTTTATATATATATTTAGATAGACTTTATTATAGACCTCCCCTTTATAAAAAGCGGTAACCGTAATCTTTAGGTAATTAAGGACCGTCTAAGTAAGGAAGTTATAGTAGAACCTATGCCCTCTATAGAAGCGGAGATCTACGCGGAGCGCTTTCTTATATACTACGTGTGATACTATTAGTAGCTAACGTTAATTATAAGCGATAAAGGCTTAAATTAGATAAGCCGCTTTTAGTAGCACTTATATCGGCTGCTATAGATTATATAGCTATTAAGTATAGTATATTATCCGTAAACCGATAGGGGGCTAGAACGGCTTAATTAGGAAGTTTAAGCTTACCTCCGGGGCGTTATCGACCGTAACTAAAGGGACTAGGATAAGTAGCTCCCTATAGCGTAAATAGCGCTTAATAGGAGAAATTACTCTTTAATTAGTATATCCTCTTTCTTCGCACTATAAAGGTATAAACTAGTATCCTTATTTCCTATCGCTATAGATATAGTAGCGGAAAAGCCGTTTAGCAATAGCCCGGAGGGGCGTATAGCCTCTTTTATATAGCGACTTAAGTAGGTCTCGGACTTTTATTAATCGTTAATAGCCTTAGTAGCGTAAGACTAAAAGCGGTATGCTAATAAACGGCGGGAACCCGTAGAGTGATTTACGGTAGGTAATAAAGTTTAGGTAGACTTACGGAACTATGTATCCTTAAGGCTAAAGAAGAAGCTCGATTAGTTATACGTAAAATTTACGGTTAAGAGAGTGCTAAGCCCGTAAGCCGTTAAGCTAAAGTGACTACCTAACGAGATTTACCTTAATTTTAATATAGACCTTTTTCGTCGTATAGTAGTAGATCCGATACCTAGCTAAGTAATAGTAGACCTATAGCCTCCCGTAATCTTAGTAAAGGGAGAAAAAGAGTTCTTAGTAAAGGAAATTCTTACCGTACGATAGAAGAAGGTCGGCCGCGGTAATAGGCGCGAGGTCTTTGTAAGGTAGTAAAGGTATTAAGACCTAACGTAGCACTTAGTAGCGGACTTCGTAGATATAGAAGCGCTCGATCGCTTCGAAGAGCGCTTTAGGGCTATTAGAGAAAACGACGGACCGCCCGACGCTACGTTACCGGTAAAGATACGACGAAAGAAGGTACGGTTTACGCTCCTTAAAGCGAGCTATATAGCCTAAGGCGCGGCCGGGCCTTACGTAATACGTCGTCGATTTTCGCTTAGGTAAGGTAAAGGTCTTATATATATAAGGGTCTTTAACTATTAGTAAGATTAAGTCTATAACCTAATCCGTATTCTTATATATAAGCGGGGAAGAAGCACGTATAGGTAGGGAAAGGGGCTTATGCGAATAAGGGTAAAGGGCTCGTACGGATAGGGGTAAAGGGCACGTGCGGATAAAGGGGTACGTGCGTAAAGCTATATATCCGTATATATAGGTACGCTTACACTTAGTTCTTTATAGATGATTTCTACACCTATATAAAGGGCACCTATGTAATTACTCTGCCTACCCTATTATAAGAGCTAGGAGTACTTTCTAAGAAGCCTTTTAATCCGCTATATAAAAGAGGGACTATAGTCGAAAATATAAATACATTCTTTAGTATATTTCTCTTAAAGCTCTAGTAGGCGCTTAACGTGCGTTTAGTACGGAATACGGCTAGAGAGGGGATCCTTAATTCTATCCGTAGCGTCTGTCTCGATAGCTACGGCAGCTGCCCTTACGTTAGAGGCAGCTGCTCTAAGGTTCTAGAGAACCTTAGACTACTTGCCGGGTCCTATAGAAGAGGCTATAACATAGGCGTAAATAGAGTCGGATAGCGAAGGCGCCGGAGAAGTGCTTAAAGCTTCTACGGGCTAAGGCAAGGCGGGAGGTTAAAGGCACTTAAGGACTTCTTAGGTAAGTAGGAAGGTACTCGCAACGTTAACCGATAAACTAATAGAAGAAGCAGTAGTAGCAATAGCGGTTCCCGTAGAAGGCGAGGGCGTTATAGCTACGGCTCCTAGCGCGGGCGAAATTATAGTAGCTAGCGTTAGAGCCTTTATAGCTAATTTCTAAGACGGGGCGGTAAAATAGCCAGACTCCTAACACTCCTATATCTAGCTAAGCTTCTACTCATGCTTAATAACGAGGTTAACGTTCGTGCTATTAGTAATAAGGATAGTAGGAAGAGATTTAGCATCGACGATGCTATAAATAGTATTAGCGTAAGAGGCGAAGAAAGTATAGGCGCGGTCCTTAGGAAGTTCCTTCTAAGATGCTAGGACTATAAGGGTAGTGCTAGGCGGTATAATTGTCTTTCGGACGGCCTTAATACGGCGAATAACTTCGTAGGACTATTTATAGATATCGAATAGGATTTTACACCTATCGAGCACTCTAATACGAATAACCTCTTTATTATAATTAAGGGATCCTCGGTATAGCTTAAGGAAGGCATTTCTAAGGAGTGCGCCGGCTTTTACCTTAGAGACCTAGGCGGAGTAAGTAAACTTAGCTATAGCTGCTTAAGCGGCCGGACTAGCTATAGTGCCGCGCGTGTAGAAGGAGAACGTGGCCTAGTCCTCGCAAAAAGAACGACCGTTAACTCCGTTAATAATAACGGGAGGCTTCTTATCGACGGTATAGTTAAGAGTCTAAAGAAGGTCGCGATTAATTATAGGCTCCCTATAGCTAGAATCGGGGCAAACTTAGACTTCCTGCCTACCGGGTTAAGCAGAGACCTTAATTCTTATATAGGAGTATAAATACGGCGGGGAATTCTAATCCTACTAGGGCTCCTCGGCTTTAGCTTCTAGAATCTAATTTAGTCGGGGTACCGTAGTAAGCGCTACGTGAAAAACAGGCTCCTTAATAATAGGCGCGGGAAGAATAGGCTCTAAAGCGGCGGGGGAATTAGGCTCGGCAGGAATAGAGTCGACGATATTCCCTACGGGAATAGTAGGAATAGAAAGGGTCTTCTTACACCCGAGGCGGAGATAAGAGAAAAGAGCGTTGCGAGAAAGAAAAGAGGCCTTATAAACCTTATAGGTTAAAGGCTTAAGCGCGCGTTCTTTACTATAGAGCTACTGCTTAGACACGCAGTAGTTAGCGTATATACATTCCTTAAGCATAGAGGCGAGGGCGAAGGTACGGTCGTAGGTGCTATATTTAAACTTACCGGCCCGTCCGGTAGGGTAGCGAGAGTTTATATAGCCTACGAAGTTAGCTTCCGAGGAGGCGTTAAAGGATACGTCGTCCTAAGAGTCGTTATTTAAGTATAGCTCGTTACTAGCTTCGTCGCCGCTAAGAGCAGTCTTCTTATCGCTCTAATACTTCGACTTAAAACGCACTTTTTTCTTATTATCGTTACCCTTATATTTACCTCGGCGGTATTCCGATCGGTTATCTTATCGGTCGTCCCGGCGAGGGTAACGCTTATCGCGGCGTAGCGAGCGTAAGCTTAACTAGTTATAGTTATTACTTAAGCTTCGACCTTTAGGGCTACGGTTACGATTATAGCCTCGGTCTTAATCCCGACGGTTATTCTAACGATAGTTATTGCCTTAGTTATCTTAACGATAATTATTACGACGATTATCGCGATAGCTGCGATTACGAGTACCCTAATAGTAACTATTATTAAAGCGACGGTTATCTTAACGATAGTTATTATCCTAACGAGAAAAGCTACCGCGACGAGAACGGTCTTAGTCTCCGGAGATATATAGCTTAAGGGAGGCTATAATAAAAGGCTTCCGTTCCTTAATAATGCGAATCTATTTATCGATTAAGGTCTTCTTCGTAGGAATAGGAAGAAGCAAGGAGATCTAGACGGCAATAAGAGGATAGATAGCCTTAATGATTTAAGCATCTTTACCTATCTTAAGTTAGCGGGCGAGCGAAACCTTTCTCTGGATCTACTACGCGAGAGTAATAGAGCTAGAGGACTATATAGATATCGTATACCTTTCCCTATAAAGTTCCTTTAAGACATCGGCGTTAGGACCCTTAAAACGCCTAGTTAAGAACTTATAGAAGGTCCTAAGAGGGGAGGAACTAAGGATATCGCGTTGCTCCGCTATAAGCTTACTTATATACTATATAAGAGCTCCTCCTACTAAGAAGGAGAGGTAGTATAGGCAAAGGGCGAAAGGATCCTCGTCCTAATAGATCCTTAGACGCTCCGCGAAGAAGTAGACGTCCGTATAGATATTCTTTCTATCGCTAAGAGCGATAATGCCTAAGTTCTTCGGATTATGCTTATCTAGGTTAAAAGTACTAATATTATCCTATTTAAGGCGTTTAGTAACGGCCTCGTCGTTATAGGCCGAGGAGGAGGTATAACTCGCCTCGCGTTGCCTACGCGGATTCGGATAGGACTTTAGGGGACGGCGGACAAAGCTATTATCGGATCTAGATAAATTATTATTATTATCGTCTAAATCCTTCTATCAACGAGAGTAAAAGGCCTGCGAATACTTAGACGACTTAGACTAAAGAGAATAATATAGAACCTAGGGTTACTCCTTAGGGCAATGCTATTATCTAATAGAGTATTGCTTAGATAAGCGAAGTATTCTTTACGGACGAGGAGCAGGCTATTCCTCTGATTATTAACCGTTAGAAGGGTCTCCGTCGATTATTTATAGGTTAAGAGGCACGGCTTAAATTAGCCGATACACTAGAGTTATTGTAGCGTAAAGAGGAGTCTCCTTATCTAGAAGATCGCCTATAAAACGAAGATATACGTAAATTCCCTTTCGCTAAGTATCGGCGTGCTATAGATGCTTCTCCTTTACGGGCGGAAGGTCTATAATCTTAAGGATAGTCCCCGACTTAAAGGCTAAAGAGCCTAAGAGAATACGGGCTTGCTTTATATATATTAGGTCTATATTAGTAAAGGTCTTAGTAACCCCTTCTATAGGTAGTGTCTTAATTAACCTATAGTAGCGAACGGCCTATTTTAATAGATTATTATAGTCCCTATCCTTTATAGCTAGTAAGGCAGACTGTTTGCGTAGCACCTCGGTTTCTATAGATAAGCGGGGGCAACGACGAATAGGAGGAAGATCTTTATAATTACTCTTAGATTCCCTAGAGGGGGCGGCGCTATAGATACTTTCCGGCGGAGTATATTACTAAGTCGGCAAGCGAGGGTAGAGGTCATCGTCTAAACGAGATATAGACGCTATAGCTTAACGGGCCTCTTCGTCCTTAGCTATAGTAATAATGGCTTAAACAAAACGAGGGAAGAAGGCAAAGAGGTCGATAGATAAAGAAGAGAAGAAAAGGGATTGCGAAGGAAAGAAGAGTTATAGGAGAAGAGAACAGTCTATAGTAGGAGGTATAGGGTGTTTTAATTTTAGCGTAGGAACGGGTATGCGTAGGAAATCGAAAACATAGAGAGAAAAGTTTTCCTTACGGCTAATTACGTAGGGACTTAAAATAGAGAATTAGGCAGTAGACCCTAGTTCTAATAATGCTTAGAAAGGCGAGCCTCGTCGGATCGTAAGGCTTAGGTTAGTAGTTATATAGGCGTGCTAGCTAGGGTTATACAAGCTAGTTATACTATAGGTGTCGGGAGCCTTTAAGCGGCTTCTAACGAATAGCGAGAGCTTTAAGAAGCTCTTAGCGAACGTATCGTAATAGATCAAAGCTCTAGAGATAGGAAGGGCGTTCCTAATAGTAGCTTAAAGGCAGAAGGTGCGAATTGCTACTAATTTAATACACTAGGCACTAAGAATGTATAAAGAAGGATAATTCTATTACGTAGGCGTAAGCCCCGGGAGCTAGGAATAGCTCCCTGCTTATCTTATCTATGGCTGATTATATTAGCCCCGGCATATAGTATAGAGGATGCTTTATATGCATTAAAGAGCCTTTTTAAGTGCGCTACCTACGATCGGTGCTTCCCCCTCGCTTCCGTCCTAAACGAGCACGTTCGCGCTAAGTGCTGCGTTTCGAAGTAGTAGCTTATAAAGGAGATAATAGCCCTAAAGCTAGCTAAATATCGCTGTTATAAGACTAGTTTCCCGTTACGAAACCTCCTCTTTTAGCACCTAGCTACCGACGGCTATACCTAGGTGCGTAAGGGTATTATCCTAAGCTAATGCCTTACCCCTTTAGTCGTTACGCCTCCCTCGTCCTCCTATAAGGTAACTACTCCTCCTAGCTCTACGCCTCTAGTAGTTAAGCTCGTTTATC
Source organism: Ophiocordyceps sinensis (assembly GCA_012934285.1). Lineage (NCBI taxonomy): Eukaryota > Fungi > Ascomycota > Sordariomycetes > Hypocreales > Ophiocordycipitaceae > Ophiocordyceps > Ophiocordyceps sinensis. The sequence continues at coordinate 2,864,379 of JAAVMX010000006.1, read as the reverse complement.
TAGCCGAATCCGTAGCCCTTACGTCTCTTCTCGACTCCCTATCTATTCTTAAGCCTATGCCCTAACCCTTACATAGAGATAATAAGGGCATGCCTATTCCCTTTTCCTATATAAGGATTAAAATTATAGGTAAGCCGTTTAGGAAAGCGTTTAGGATCTATCCGGATACCGGATGCGGAAAGCCTATAATCGATCTAGACCTATTATAGCATTTGCCGTATACTATTAAAAAGCTGCCTCCTATAGCCGTTAAAGGCATTACCGGTTACGCCTACGTTAAAGACTAAGCTACCTTTACCTTTTTAGTCTAAGGCCGTTACGCTAATAGTTCTAACGTAAGGCTCGTAGAGTTTTCTTACTCCGCCTAAGTCACTAAGGTCGCTATAGGCGCCTTACTTAAGAATGCTTTCCTTAAACTATACCTTAGCAACGTCGACTATAGATCGGATATAATTTATATCGGCACTCTCTAAGACTTTAAGATCCCCTTTAATATCTATCCCCTTAGCTAGGATATAGTGCGTCGCGTTTAAGCCGTCCGAAAGACCTTAGTTCCTACCGGTTAAACTATTATTATGCCTGCCTTTTAGAAAGAAATCCCTAAAGGCCGCCCGTACGCCTTTTATTCCTCTTACGACCTAGCCGCGTACGTTATTATAGATAATTCCTCTTTTACCGGCGTCGCTATAATTAATAACTCCGCTAAAGACGTAGTTATCTTACGCAAGCAGCGACTTAGCTAAATCCTAAAGTGCTATAATTTAGGAATCCTCGTAGTCCCGTCGTAGACTTCCGCTCTCTAAGCCTTAACTACTGCCTTTTTAGCTACGGTAGCCCTTAACCCTTCTATAGCCTCTCCTTCGGCTGCCGACCTTTAGTAAGTCCCTATAGTCGGTAGTAGCTTTAATATCTTAGCATCCGTTATATTTTCCTCTAACGTTATCTCGGCCGCTTCGCAGCCGGTAGCTCTTACGCCTCCCTTCGTTAATTAGGTCGACTTCCCTTCCGTAGCGCCTTTCCTAAAGCCTAACGTAGTCTATTGTTAACGCCGAGCCTAAAAGCTAAGCTCCCTCCCGGAATATATTATAGAAGAGGGCATTTATATTTACGCTAAAGACCTTTACTTTATCGATAAAGTTATTAAGCTCCTCTAGCGTTTCCCCTCTCTTTAGAAAGATATAGGTATAGCCGTTGTCTAACCTAATAAAGAGCTTACCGTGCCTCTCGTCGACGGATAATAGTATTAGAAGATTGCCTAGCGTCTTTACCCGTAAGGACTCTACGACCGTGCGATTATTAATAAAACCTTCGATAAACTATACTAATAGAATCGTATAGAATAGACTACGTAACTAACGCCCTTCGCGGCGCCTATCTTTATTATCTAGCGTACATCTAGAGGTATTACGAAAGGCGGCGCCGTTATAGATATACGTAGAATAAACGGCGTTACGGTCCTTAACGCCTATCTACTTCCTCTCTAAGAGAGTATTATCGCCGAGCTACTAAAAGCCGAGTATATTACTATTATCGATATAGCCTTATTCTTCTACTAATTTAGCGTATAGCGTAATTATCGTAACCGGTTTACCGTTATAAGCTATCGTAGGCTTAAGAACCTTACCGTCGCTCCGATCGGGTTTTAAAATAGCCTTGCTTACGCTTAGCGATATATAGACCGCGTTTTCCGACTATATCGAGCTTTTTCCTATGCTTTTATCTACGATATCGTAATCTACTCTTAGACTTAGGAAGATTACCTTCGTTACCTATAGGCTATTATAGCCCTCTTTAATAAGCTTAATCTTATAATATCTCCGGCGAAAAGTTAGATCGGCTACCTATCTATATATCTCCTTAGCTCCCGCGTTAACGCATTTAATATAAGCACTTCGGAGGATCGTATAGCCGCCTTCGTTAAGCTCGAGTTCTTAGATATACTACAAAAGCTCGAATACTATATTAGCGCCGCCGGCTTTATTCGATCTAAGATCCCTTACTTTAGCCCTCTCGTCGAACCTCTTTAAGCCTAGAAGATAGCTCTCCTTACGTTAGGCCGCGTAATCGGTAAAATAACTGATAGGAATCCGAATCACCGTAAAGCCTTCGCGTAGAATACGGCTTTCTCCCTTAATACTATAGAGAAGCTCTCCTTCTAAGCCCTTTAGGACGAAATCGCGTCGGGAAGAATGCTTTATTACCTTAATCCCGCTAAGAAGCTTTTTGCCTAAATCGACGCCTTTATTTAGCGCGGCTTTAGCGTAGTGTTTTATTACCTCTTAAACGACTTTGCTTAGGTTTTAGGCTAGCCGATCCCTATAAAATAGATAATGCCTATATACTTCCTCTCTTAAGTGCTTACCCCCGCTAAACGGAACTATAGTCTATTTAAGCTAAAAGTTGCCTATCTTATTTAGGCAATTAAGAAAATACGAACTATATTCTAATCGTTAACTCTACCGCTTATAGTCCTTACGGATTACTCCGCTATAAAGCAAATTTATAAAAAGCATATACTTAATATATCTAGCGCCGACTATAGTAACCGCCGACTTATAGTTGCTTTTATCTACCTCTCGCAATTTAATCTTAAGATTTATTATATACTTAGTAAGGATAACCTTATCCTTAACGCCTTTAGTAGACTAGCCGCCTTAGAAACGGATCTTATTCCCGACCGCTACCGCCCCGACTATATAGCGCTTAACGACGTACTGCTTATATCTAAAGCCGTCATAGATCTTAGGATAAAGACTTAATTCGTTACTAGTTATGCCTTTAACCTATACTTCTCTAAGATTATCGGTATGCTTTCCGACGACCCGCCCGCGCCGGCTATTACGGCTTCTACTCTTAAACCCGACGGCGCTCCTCTTCCTCCTCTACCCGTTCTAGGTGCCGCCTTTAGCTAGGAAGAGCGTAAAGCCGCCCTTCTACGTCTTAAAAGACGTAGTATTCCTTTCCTTCTTTAGGACTAGCTGCTTTATCACGAGGGTTATAATAATTACCTCCGCCTCTATATCCCCGCCTCTATAGTATTTCCTATGCTAGCGGCCGCTTGCGATACAAAAAATCACTTTAGAACTATTCGTATATTATTAGACCTTAAGCGCTACTCTATTTAGAACCTAACTTCTAAAGTTAAGAAATATATTACTCTCGAGAAGAGAGATATATGCTGTGCATATAGAAGTCAATGACTGAAAAGGGGGTCGAAGACGTAGACAGTCTGTGTGGAGCTGTTTGAATCTTATGCAGGCAGGAAATGTAGTGCAGAAGTGATTGATCGATCTCTGACCTCTCCCTTCCTTACTAGGGGGGACTGCCCCCTTTTATAGGCAGTCCTGTCCCTCCCAAATCAGTAGTCCCCTTTAGCGTTCCACTTGAGTGTCTGAGTTTAAGACACAGCCCCCTGTTTCCTTTTTCCTGCCCAGCCTTTTTCCCAGCCTTTTTCCCACGCCTTTTTCTAAAGCCCTGTTTTCTTAAGCCTCTTTTCTACGCCCCTTTTCCAAGCCTCCTTTTCTAAACCCTTTTTCTAAACCCTTTTTCCAAGCCCCTTTTTCCAAGCCTCTTTTCTAAGCCCCTTTTCTAAGCCCCTTTTCCAAGCCCCTTTTCCAACTAGCTTCGGGTGCCCTATAGGCCGCACAGCGATGCACGGGCCGCTGGTAGTCCCCCGGGTAGTCCTCTAGGTCGAGAGCCCGCCTAGGCTACCTAAGTCTTACAAATCCTAGCCTAGCTTCGCAATACACCCCCTTAGCTATAGCCTGCCCCCTTTAAAAGGGGTATAGCTATCTATAGGTCTAGGACTTTAGTTGTATAGTTAGCTAGGGAGGACACTTATAGCCCTACTTACCGCCTAGGACCGTAGAATAGGTAGTCACCCCCTAAGAGCTCTATAGATAATAGACTAACTCCTTAAGTTCTAGAAACTAGATTAAACTCCTTGCCCGCTAAGTTAGGGGTCCTATCCTAAGGTTATTCCCCTAGGCGGTTTTTAGGACCTACTAGATAGAGGGAGAGTCGTCCTACTGCTGTTCGGCTGCCTCGCCCCTAGCTAGCCTACTGGCTAGTATTTCTTCTCGAAGGTCCTCTTAGCGGGCCTTTAGTCGGATCCTTTCTCTAAGATCTTCTAACCTAACCTACCGCAAAAACACAGCTAGTCTTTGCTTAGGAAGGGCTTTTATAAGTCCATTAGCCTTTATCTCTACTATTAGAATCCACCGGAGCGAGATAAGTCCTTACTAGACCTCCTATCGTAGCTAGTGCTAATAAATATCAACGTGCCTAAGCCTAGTTGATAGCTTATTGTTTTCTTCTATGAATAACCTAATAGTCTAAGTATTATCACACTCTAGGACTAAAGGAGTCGGAATTTAAAGCTATAAAGACGTAAGCAACCGGCTAAGGAAAATAGCCTCCTTTACTGCCTCTAAAAGAGCGAGCATTTCTGCTTCTATGCTCGACGTTATAACTATTGCCTGTTTAGACGCTTTCTGGGCTATACAGCCTCCAAATAGAGACATAATATATCCCTAAGAGCTTTTCCGGTCGACTGAGTTATCGGCAAAGGAGGCATCGCTAGAATAGAGGAAGATCTTAGCCCCTTTCTGCTTATGCCCTCTTAGGCGTAGTCCGTGGCTTTTAGTCGAGTAAAGGTAGAGAATAGCTCGGTCTACTGCCTCCTAGTGCTTTACAGAGGGATTCTGGTTATACCGGGCTAGCCGGGAGACTATAAAGGCTATATCGATCCTAGTAGAAATTGCTGTAAATAGTAGTGACCCGACCTTCTAGAGGTAAGCGTGTTTTTCTTATTCCATTGCGTAGAAGGTCGATAGAGATAGTAGAAGCTCTTCTTCTAGCATCGGAGTAGCCGGAGCCCTTTGTTTTAGCTAGTCTAGTAGAAACTTATGAGCTACCTTATCGATATAGGCATCCTATGTCAACTAGATCGTCCGTTGGCTCCTATTTCGTAGAATTCGAATGCCTAGAAACCATTTTGGCTCTCCTAGAAGGGTTATCTTATGTCTTTCTTATAGACCTTGCTTTGCCTCCTCGGCGATCTGTTAGTCTTCCTTTCGGTAAGCCTAGATAATATCGTCTATATAGAAGAAGACGATTACCGCCCCTTTCATTATAACACAGGGTTCTTAAGGGACCTTTTAGAAGCCTAGGGTCTCGAGAGACGCTGTAAGGTGCTGCTGCTAGAGAAGGGGAGACCTGCGTAGACCGTATAGAGCTTTTCGAAGCCGTATAACTTTACCTTCTTTCTGAAATCCCGGGGGCATCCGCATATAGACAACTTCGTCCTCGTCTAAGGGGCAGTTTATAAAGGCGTTTACCGTATCTATTTAATCTAATTCGAGGTCGTACTCGGCTGCTATAGCTATAAGCGCCCTAAAAGACATCCCGGCTAAGGTTGTAGCTCTTGTTAGAAGGTTCCCTTTCTCCTATTGATTTCTATAAACTACTAGGCGAGCTTTATACTTCTAAAGTTACCCGTATTTGTCTGTTTTATAAATAAAGACCTATTTACAGCCTAGGACCTAGTGGCCCCTTGCTATAGCCTATAAGACTTCCTAAAAGGAACCTATCTCTGCGTATAAGGCTAGGTGGTCTTTCTAGGCCTAAATAAACTGCTCGCCGCTTTGCTTACTTAATATATGTAGTAAGCTTTTTTATTGCAAGGGTGCCCTGCTAAAACGAAGTGCGGCGACTGGCTGGCCCTAAATGACACGCTCTAATTGGCTAGAGTCTAAAAATTCGGTGCGCTGATTGGCTATATTTCCCCCGGGGTTAAACCGGCCAAAAAATCCTATGCGGCCATTGGCTATCTGTCTAGTGGAGTCCAAGCGGCAGTATTGACTAATGAAATCCTTCACGGCTATTAGCTATAGGAAAAAAAATAGCTTAGTGCCGCGGGCACAGCAAAAAGCTTTGCTTATAGTTGTGCCCGCGGCACCAAGCTATTTTATAGATGGTTTTGCAGCTATGACTAAGTCTAAGGCGGTTCCGGGAGAGCTCTTTTATAGACCTTCTTCTTTTCTTAGGGTTTAAACAGTCTCCCGGCTGTAAAAGCTCTATAGACTCTATCTTAGATAGGGGTAAGTCTAATGTCCGAGAACCGGTCCTCTAGGCAAAGGCTAGCCCTTAATAAGGGTACTATATTCGGTCCTTCTAGTTCTACCCCTATTAAAGCTGCTGTTTCTTTAACTTATTAAAGTAGGGATAGAAAAGCTGCCGGAAATTCTTTCGAGGTTGTATTTCCCCCTACCCCCTTAGGGGTAGAAACTAGAAGATGTACTAGAAAGGCTTCTTTTAAGTCCTCTAACGGGTAGGACGGGGAAGGGTAGGCTTCCTCGAGCTCGATTGCTTTTTTAAGGTCTTTATCGTCTGTTTAGGCTTCCTCTAGGTCTCCTTCCGGGTCTTCTTCCTGTATTTCGTCCTCGTTGCCTTCTACCTCCTCTATATCTGTTTCTTCGTCTGTTTCTTCGTCGAGGGCCTCTTCGTTAGCTCGAGTCTCTAAGGGTATATCGATCTTCTAAATAAGCTGTCGAGTGCTTTCTAGGAGGGGAACTTATTCTTTTTCCCCGTCGAAGTAGCTATATTCGTTAAACACTATATCCCGGGTCGAGATAACCTTCTTTAGGCTAGGTATCTAGATCCGGAAGATATTAGTAGACCTATAACCGACTAGAAACCCTATAAACGCTTAAGGGTCTAGCTTCTTCTTCTTCTTTCTTTTTAACTAAGCGTTAGGCGTTATAGCGTAGGCCTTACACCTATAGGCTCGAAGGTAGGCTAGAGAAGCCTTTTTCCCTATGAATTTGTCTAGGAGGGATTCCCAATCGTCTAAGCCGTCCTTAGGGTCCCTTAGAGTCCGATTCCGAAGGTAGCAAGCTGATTCGACTATTTCTCTCTAAAGGTCGTAGGGTAGCCTTACTGCTAGTCTTATTGTTCGAGCCTTTTCTATCGTAATACCCCCTAATCTCTCGGCCCCTCCGTTCTAGGCCTAAGTATTTAACGCCGATATAAGGGGTAAAATACCCCTTTTTCGAAGCTAGGTTAAGATATTCTTTATAAATAACTCTCTATCGGACCTAATTTTCTTAACCTTAAGGCCGTGATAGTTCTTTATCTAGTTTATAAAATCCCGTAAAGCAGACTAGTTATACTTACTGTAATAGGTCCGTAAAAAATAAGGAAAAACTATTCCTAAGAAAGCGTTAGTAATAAACACAACTCTTATAAAGTTTTCTTAATCCCGGGCTATATCTGTCTAGTCTATCTAGATCTCTTTATATAGCTTTAAGGGCCGAGAAGGGGTTCTTTTAGAGACTTATCTTCTAGCTTTCCCCTACCCGCAAAATTCGCATTCGACTGTTTTTAGTCCCTAAATTTAAACTCCCTGTTGGATTCCGAGCTTATAAAGGGCTAAAGGTCTTAGGTGGCCGAGTCTTATATGCTAGAGCTTCCCGTCTCCCTTAGCCGCCGGTAGAGGGTCTTTAGAACTAGCCCTTTTTGCCACCGGGAAGGCAGCCTGGCCTAAGGTCGAAGCCGAGCTATTAGGTCGGTATTCTATAATAAACTAACCGTATTTCTATTTAATTAGTCCGATAACCTCGTTGTTTTTAATTAGCTTCGTAGGGTCTCGGACTGTATCCTAGTGTATCCCTTCTTCCCGGAGTAGCTAGAAGGAGACTAGACTAGTAGAAAAGCCTGGATAGTAGGCAACCTTCTTTAGCCGAAGCACCCGGTGACCGGAAGGTATCTTTATAAGATAATTCACCCTCCCGTAACCCTCTATTCGTACTAAAGAGTCCCCGGCTACTAAGAACTCTTTTCGGGCCTTCTTAAAGGAGCGGAATCGAGAGAGGTCGTTACATACGTATAGAAAGGCTCCTAAGTCTAGAATAGACGATTTCCGAAGTAGATATTCCGAAGGTTCGAGAGGGGCTTCTAAAGTTTTAAACACAAAAGCTAGATTTCCCGTTCCTACTATCTTTCCTCGGGTTTTTCTCTAGACTCGGTCTACCCTTAACAACTACTATATAACCGGCTCTCGCCCCTGTGATTGCTATTGTAGAGATGCTTAAACCTTAGCCTTAATTTTATCGATCCTTTTTAATAGGCCTAGGTTTTCTTAGAGGGAATTCCGGACTATTTCTAGGTTTTCGGGGAGGGGATCTCGTCTATTAAGCTATAAATGTTTAAACACTGTCTAACACCTTGCTAAGGGGTGCTTAATCTTCTTATAAGCCGGGCAAGAGACCCTTAGTCGTTTTGCTTTAAGGGTATCTATATCCTTTTCGCTATTTCCTCGTTTTTTAGTCTAGTAGATACTCTCTCGTCTAACCCCTAACTATTGTTTTTAGGTTTAGGCCTATAGCATTTCTTCGACTATTTCTCGGATCTTCTAGGATACTAACTAAACGGTCTATTTAGCCGTAAACGGGGCCCTTATAGCTCCTCTCGGGTTAACCCCCTAGACTAAGAGGGCTGCTTGCTGCTATACCTAAGCTACTGCTTCGTCGATTTCCCTACTAGCTTCCCGAAACATAGACGAGTATCCGTCACTTAGGGGTTAGACTCGTGTAGAAATATCCCTTGGCCACTACCTAGAGATAGCTTTAGAAAGGAAGTACTAGTTAGCTTCCTCTACGGTCTCCTCCTACTTATCTAGCTAGGCTAACATCTCTATCATCGAGGTCCCGGTTAGAAACGCTTATAAGTAGGCCGTACATCTCTTCTAGATCCGATTAGTTATATAACCTAGGGACGGGGCTATTAAGGTCTTAAGCTTCTTTATCTACTATCGAAAGGTCTTATCATCTCGTAGAGCTAGAAGCTTAGCAGCCGAGATAGACTCTAAAATCGTTGTCCGGGCAGCTATAATAAGCTTAGTTTTATAAAGGTATTCCTTCCGGAGACTCTTATAGTTATAGATTAATGCCGTATAGGCTTTTTGTTTCGGGGCACTTAACTAAGCGAAGCTTATAGCTTCCTCTATAAAGTTAGTATACCTCGGTCGGATAGGGGGCTCTAAAGGTTGCTATTCATCCGAGAAGATAAGGGTATAGATAGTCTAATCCACCCGAGCCTTCGTTTCCTTTATCTATTTATCCTAGTCCTCCGGGCCCGTAAGCATCGTACGCTGGGTCTTCCCCGTAGGTGCATCGTATAGTAATATATCGAGTGTCCGTAGGTCTAAAGAACGTCTGCCGAAGAGTAAGGGAACTATATCGTCTACGACACACTTAAGAAAGTGTATCGGTTGTTTGTCTTAGAGCAATTTATAGGGTGCTATATAACCGTAGTAATAACTAGTATGCGGTGTAGTATTGCGTAGTATCCGGAAGTTATAGGAACTCTGTTCCTCCCGGGCTTATAACTCTCAAGAGGAGAGATATATGCTGTGTATATAGAAGTCAATGACTAAAAAGGGGGTCGAAGACTTAGACAGTCTGTGTAGAGCTATTTAAATCTTATGTAGGCAGGAAATGTAGTGTAGAAGTGATTGATTAATCTCTAACCTCTCCCTTCCTTACTAGGGGGGACTGCCCCCTTTTATAGGCAGTCCTATCCCTCCCAAATCAGTAGTCCCCTTTGGCGTTCCACCTAAGTGTCTGAGTTTGAGACACAGCCCCCTATTTCCTTTTTCCTGCCCAGCCTTTTTCCCAGCCTTTTTCCCACGCCTTTTTCCAAAGCCCTGTTTTCTTAAGCCTCTTTTCTACGCCCCTTTTCTAAGCCTCCTTTTCCAAACCCTTTTTCCAAAAAAAATCCAAGCCCCCTTTTCCAAGCCTCTTTTCCAAGCCCCTTTTCTAAGCCCCTTTTCCAAGCCCCTTTTCCAACTAGCTTCGGGTGCCCTACAGGCCGCACAGCGATGCACGGGCCGCTGGTAGTCCCCCGGGTGGTCCTCTAGGTCGAGAGCCCGCCTAGGCTACCTAAGTCTTACAAATCCCAGCCTAGCTTCGCAACAATTACAGCCTATAAGGCTTACTTACTATCTAGGATAGATAGACAGATAGCTACTCGTAAGCTCCTATAAGCCTATCTAAGCCCCGGTTTAACCTATATGTTTAATTAGAATAGACTCTATTACGGATATACCTATTATATCCTCCGCCTTTTCGCCTTAGGCTATCTCTAGCTTCGATACTTTTAACTAGCTACTTATAGTAACCTGCCTAGCTACTAAACGTTGTCTTTTAATCCCCGGAAACGCTAAGTACTCTACGACGAACTAAAGCGTATCCCTCTCTCGGCTTCTTCTACTTACGGATTAAGGAATACTATCTACTATTATTAGTAACCGTAATAGGCGCTTTAATGCTAAGGTTTAGCGTTTACTATAAAAGTCCTTTAGGACTAAAATCGCTATAACTATAGTATACTACCCTTAGGCCGATAGCCTAATAGAATATCGTAATTAAATAATCGAAACCGTATTAAGAATAGCCTATATCGAGGACCTAGACCTCGACTAAAAATTGCTTTTACCTGCCCTATAATAGAACCTAAATTCGGCTTTTAACGCTAGCACTTATATATCCGCGTATAACTATATCTTCGGTTACGATCTCCGCTCTTCTCTTAAGGCCGACGATATTTCGGTCGCGGATAATCTCCCCTATTTGCGAGAAGCCGTAAGACGATAGGCCGGCTTCGTAATAGACCTAGCGGCTATAAGCGCTAAACGCTGTAATAATAGCAAGCACTATTAGATCCTCCTTTAGGCAGGCGATAAGGTCTACCGTAAACTACACTAAGGTTACTATAAACCTTCTCGACCTATAAAAAAATAGTCTTAGTAAAGGGAAAGACCTTTCCTTATTGGACGTATATTTAATAACCTCGCCGCCGAACTTAAGTTGCCTCCTACTATCCGAATCTATCCCGTTATCTTAGTAAAATACTTAAAGCCCGCGTATAAGGGCTATTTTAAAGAAGATAAGCCCGGCGCGGTTAAAGTAGCGTAAGATCTCGATAACGCCCTAAGCGAGGGCGACGAGCACTACGAGCTTAAGCGTATTCTTAAATCTCGTAAGCGCTATATTAGCCGATTAAAGACCCCTATTACTAAATATTAAGTCCGCTAGAAGGGCTAGGGGGCCGCCTACGACTAGTAGGTTCCCGCTAGCGCGATTTCCTAGGAAGTAATCGCAGAATTCGCCTTAAAGCGTATTACGCGTTCCGCTAGCGCTGCCCTAGCTACGATTGATTAAAGGATATCGATCTAATTGTTTAATTAGGAAAAGATCCTATAGTAACGTATAGAGCAAAGAAGCATAGATTAAAAGGATCGCGTTACGTTATTCTTAATTGTTTTTCCGTCTTAATTAGTTCTTATTTTATTCTACTAAGGATAGTAAAGGCTCGTTTTTCGGGCTGGCATTATAATGCGTCTGCTAGGTGCCTACGGATTAGTAGATAGTCCGGGCTCCGGCAGCCCTATAGCTCGTAGGGCATGCCGGGCCACCTGCAATTATTATCCTTCTTCTTACACACGCACCCTTTGCCTTATGCCTATCTTTCCCTACACTAAGGACTAAGCCCTAGCCCTTGCCCTTACCCTTGCTCCTACCCGTTCTTATATCCCCGACCTTAAGAGGTTCGCCGGCGACTCCGGCACTTAAAAGCAATGTTAGGAAGCTTTCCGGACCTAGCGCAACGGCCTTACTATTAAGCGCCGTTAGAACGCCGCCTTATACCCTACGGAGTAAGACTATATTCTTTTTGCGGCTAGCCGGCTTACCGGCCGGGCCGCTTCTATTATCGCTAGCGTTCCTTAGGACGTCCTCGATAATAAGTCTTTCGCCGATTAATAGTATACTACTATTAAAGCCCTTACCGACGACCTTAGCTTAGTCTTTAGTGCTACTTTTACCTACGCTTAGTCGGAGGCTAACTTTAACGCCCTATCGATAAAGAATATCTCTTAGCCGGACTTTTATTCGAAGTTTACTTAGCTTTAAGCCGACTTATTGTTTAATAGCACTACTTATATCGCCTACCTTTACTTAAAGGTCTTTATTAAACTTACTAACGCTGCCGCTTTATAAGTCGAATGCCCGGCCTATAACGACTTTACGGCCTAGGCTAAGATATATTCTACGCTTTAGGATAACTAGCAGCGTATTAAGGCCTATTCTTAACTCTAGCCGCCTCGTAACCCCGCTCGCCTTAGCCCTACCTCGCCCGCCTTACCCGCGTCTCCTACCGATAACCTTATATAGCTTAATATATTCCGGGCCCGGCTTACTAATGCTAAAAAGCAATAGCGGTTTAAGAACCGTCTTTGCCTTTACTACGCTTAGCCGGCTACCGCTACTTATACCGCCTAGACCTGCCTTAATAAGGGCATCGGCGCTAACCCTAGCGCTAGTCCCGGCGCCGGTTCTAGCTCTAGCCGCGGCTGTGGCCGTAGTGGCGGTACGTCTGCCCTACGCTTCCTCGAACCCCCTTCCCCCCCGCTATTAGGTTCGCGCTATCGAGTAAGGCTTAATCGAGGGTGAAGTAAACGACCTTCCCGCCTTTTCCTCGCCTTTAGGAAATACGTAGCTCCCTCGCTTTATCGCGTAATAGAGCTCTTTATATATAAGTTTATAGCTTTATTTAATACCGGGGAGGATCTTTACCTCCCTACGGGAATATAACCGTATGCCTTACTTATGCCTTTATCCCTTATATCCGCCGATATCGTTATAAGTGCTTTAGTTAACTCCGGTTATTCCGGGTTCGGCTTTATATATACTTAGACCGCGCACCGCCTTACCCTTCCTATCCGCTAGCTCTAATTCCCTTACCGGCTCTCTTTCGCCGACGGTAGCGACTATAAGTCCGGCTCTATTACCTATTACGCTTTTTCCGTCTCCCGGATTAGCGCCTATACTAAGTCTATCTACTTCTTTCTTACAAAGCTTAGCTATAAGGTTATCCTCGGCTTTCTTTAGCTACGTTACTATAACCCTATCGTGAGCTAGCGTAGTAACTTACTCTCTTTTTAGTCCTTATTCTGCCTTGCCTCCTGCCTTTTAGACTATTAGCCTTATCTTATCTTAAGCCTTTCGGCCGCCTTTGCCTACTATACCCTCCCTGCGATTCCTATCTTAGGGGGAATATATTTAATAAATATAATTTATTTTCCCCCCGCCCCTTCTATCGAAGACTCTAACGATAAGGGCGAACCTCCCGCCGCGACTTTACCTATAGTTCCTACTTCTAGGGAAATATAATTAATAAATATAATTTGTTTTCCCCCCGCCCCCTCTATCGAGGACTCTAATAACGAAGGTAAGCCCCCTACCGCCGCCTTTGCCTATTCTCCGGCCTTTATCCGCCCGGCCTTTATCTATTCCGTTCGTTTTAGTCACGTTATTAAGTTTATCCCCCCCCCTCTTAGCCCTTCCCTCTCTGCGTTCTTTAAGGACGTTTCTAACGTAGATAAACCCGCTTATCTAAACTCCTCCCGCTAGGTCGACGACGCTAGCTCTAATTCCGGTTATAACTCCGATAATAGCCCGGCTACTCTCTACCCTCGCCGCTACGTTAGACCTCCCGCCCTTATCCCGTTTATAAGACCGCTAGCTACCGCCGTCCGGCACTATAGCTAAGTCGTAAGACTATTAGACCCTAGCCCCTCCGCTTTTCCTCCCTTAACGACTTAGCGTCCGATATCCGGATGCTTAACGTTAACGCTATAGTTGTATTCTTATCACGGCACTAGGTGATGGCTAAATAACCTTGTTGTTCTATAAAGAGGAGAAGAACTATAGAGGCTAAAGGCTCGTTTATATACAGGACCACATGTCACGTGGCATGTCACTATGTACTATATCATGTGATGTAGTACTATGATAATTCTACCGGTAGCCTAAAGTCGAGACTTCTTAGACCTTAATTAAAGACCTTACTACTAAACCTTTACCTACCGAGCCTCCGCCTCCTATCGACTAAGATATCCCTAAGGACCTTTACTAAGCCGTTCTAACTAGGTATATAGACGCCGACGACGCTAAAGCTTACCTTAACCCCCGACTTTATAACTTCGTCGACGACTACCTTAATAAGATCTGCCTTAATAAGATCTCCCCTAACGATATTGCTAAGTTCTTTAAGAAGCAAGAGAAAGTCCTTTATATGCTCGATAAGCTTTAGGCTAAGGTCCTTAAAGAGCTCTACTATATAATCTATATATAGCTTTAAAGCGAGACTAATAAGCTCGCCTTTTACTATATTATTAATACTTAGATTAACCTTAAGGAAGGGATATACCGTCCTTATACCCGCCTATGCCCTTATAGCGAAGTTAAGAACCGGATCGTCCGCGTATACGTTAATAAGCAGCTTAAGAAGGGCTTTATTCGCCGCTCTACCTCCTTTACTACCGCCTTTATTATACTTGCCCGTAAGCCTAGCGGGGGCGTCCGTTTTTACGTTAACTATCGCGGCTTAAATAAGGCTATAATTAAGAACCATTTCCCTTTACCCTTTATCTACGATACCATCGCCTATATCCGGAAGGCGAAGTTTTTTACTAAGATCGACGTTATCGTAGCGTTTAACCGCCTTTATATTACCGAGGGATATAAGTAAAAGACTGCTTTCGCTATATAGTATAGGCCTTTCGAGTATTATATTACCCCCTTTAGCCTTACCGCCGCATTATCTTACTTCTAGAGTTTTATTCATACGGCCTTTTACGGTATCCTTAATAAATTCTGCTCCGCCTATTTAAATAACGTCTTAATCTTCTCGGAGACGCGGGAGGAGCATTAGACCTACGTTAACGCGGTTCTTAAGCGTCTCGACGCTGCCGGCCTTAAGCTTAACGTAGATAAATGCGATTTCTACGTTACTAAGACTAAGTATCTCGGCCTAATTATCTTAGATAAGGGCATTCGTATAGACCTTAAAAAGGTTCGTACGGTCTTAGACTAACTAGCCTGCCCCCTCCTTTATTAAAGACCTCCGGCGCTTCTTAGGATTCGCTAATTCTTATCGGCGTTTTATTCGCGGCTTTTCTAAGCTCGTAAACCCTTTAAACGCCTTTACTAAGAACTCTGCCCCTTAGATTTAGTCCCCCGCCTACGCTTACGCCTTCGAGGCCTTTAAGCACGCTTTTACTACTACCTTAGTCCTTATATATTTCGACCCCTATCGTAATACTATAGTTTAGATAGATACTTCCGATTAAGCTACTAAAGGTATACTAATATAGCTCCTCGACGATAGTCGTTACTATCCGATTGCCTTCTTCTCGTCTAAATACTCCGCTTAAGAGTATAACTATAAGATCTACGATAAAGAACTCCTCGCGATTATAAAATCTCTTAAAGAGTAGCGCTTTAAGCTTAAAGGCCTACCTAAGTTTAAGATAACGTTAGATTATAAGAATCTTTAGTATTTTATAACTACGAAGCTTTTTAACTAACGGTAGGCCCGCTAAGCCGAATTCCTTAGTCGTTTTAATTTTAAGATTGTCTTTTAGCCTAGCTCTTAAGCTATTCTCCCGGACGCCTTTAGCCGCCTGCCTAGCTCCCGCCCCCTCTCCCTTACCGACCGCGCCGACGAGAGGATCGAATACCGGTATTAGGTTATCCTCCTTAAGTCTAAGGTCGCTGCCCCCCTCTATCCTAACGCTACTACCGCCCCCGATACCGTTAAGGAGTCCGACCCGTTTATAAATATAATTTATAAATATAATTCTAACTGCCTCGACCTCTACGCCCTTAACGACTCTAAGCCTTAGGTTATCCTCCCTAAGTCTAAGGTCGCTGCCCCCCTCCGTCCCGACGCTACTACCGCCCTTAATACCGTTAAAGAGTCTAACCCGTTTATAAATATAATTTATAAATATAATTCCGACTGCCTTAACCTCTACGCCTTTAATAACTCTAAGCCGATCGACGACTTTATCGACTAAGCTTACTCCTCCTCCCCGCTTATTTCCGCTATTCGCGTGGCTCTTTAGTCCCCTTAGCCCGGCTAGCCTTACCCCCTTCGAGCCCCCCTCCGTTCGATCCCTAAGGCCGCTCTCTTTAAGGTCTAGGGCTAGTTTTATTTCTAGGGCCGGCTCTTCGTTCCCTTTAATAACGTCTTAATCCTTTAAATCCTCGTCCGCACTTATACCTCTCCTCTCGCCGGCCATCCGGGGCGTACTAAGACCGCTAGCCTCTACCGCCGGTCCTATATTCAGCCCGGTATATACGAGTCTATTTCTAGCTTTATACGGAATTATTATACGTACTTACGCGTTAAATCCCCTCGTTCCTCCCCTTAAGACCTACTTTAGCCTTTAAGTATTCCCTTCGCCCTATAGACTAATATCTCTATCGACTTTATTACCGACCTCCCTATATACCGCTATAACGGCGTTAAGTTCTTTAATATTCTCGTTATCGTCGACCGCCTTACGAAGATACGCTACTATATCCTAATACCTTTAATAACTATTAAAGATATTATTAACGTATTTATTTCCCGCGTTTAGTCCTTCTATAGTACCTTAGCCTCTATCGTTAGCGACTATAGCACTTAGTTTATCTCGGCTTTTTAGCAATAGCTTAGTTATCGCCTTAGTTACTACCTTTACTTTAGCTCCGCCTACTACCTTTAGACCGATAGTTAGACTAAAGTCGCAAACGCTTAAATAGAGGTTTACCTTTGTTATTATATTACCTACCTTTAGGACGATTAGGTCGACCTCCTTCCCTTCGCTAAGTCTATTATTAATAATTAGGTCTTTAAATCTACCGGCCTTTCCCCTTTCTTCGCTAATTATAGCTTCTACCTAAAGCTTAGCACTAAGCCCTTTAGTCCCCCCCCGCCTAGTATAACCCCTTAGTAGCGGAAGGAATACCTCTATAGTAACGCGCTCGCTTCCCGCTTTTAGCGTATCTCTAACTTCCTCTATAATACGATTAAAGATACTTAAGCTATTTAAGCTCGCTACGCAGACGCTTAGTAGACCCCTGCCCTAGCGTATTAGCCGGGCGATATAGTATTCCTTAGCACTCGCTAGATCTAGACCCTCCGCCCTATAAAGAAGCTCGACTATAAACGGGAGGGCCTATATAATGTCCTTAAGGTATATTAGACGGCGTATATCCTTCGCCTTCCTAAGGGCAGCCGCCTTTACCTTATATTCTATTACTCCTTTTTTACTAAGACCTAAGAGCCTCCTTTACCTAGCTAATCGGAGCTTAACGTCCGGCCCGCCGATAATAGCGATCTTTTTTCCCCTAGCGATAACAACGACGGCGATAACGTATATCTTAAGTAAGAGTTTTCTTTTATTCTCGCGTAACGCTAATACGCCTCCGGGAAGATTAAGTATCGCGTTTAATAGCGTTATAGCCCCCTTACGTAAGAGGACTCCTCCTACCTTAACGGCTGCTAGGACGACCTTAAGGCCTTTTACGCCTTTAACCTAACTAAACCTAAGCCGGCCTTTTATACGGCCTTCCTTACGTCTTTACCTTCGCCTAAATCATAATAAATATAATTTATTAATATAACTTATATTACGACGGCGCGCGTTAGTTTCTTAGTGTTCTCTTCCTATTTCTCTCTCGTTTTATATTCGGCCTGCTTTTAGGACTGTAGACATATATTTCCTTCGTTTTTATTAGCCTATTGCCCCTTTTAGGCGTTTAAGTCAAACGCCGAGTTAAGGGGGATATACTATTACGGTATTAGGTTAGGTTATATATTATCCTACGTAACCTCTATATCGTATATATAGACCTTTAGACCTAGTTTATAGTTATATCTCTTCGTAGATTAATAACAATTATATACCCCCCCTTAAGCTCGTTTCCTTATACTATCCTAAGGGCAAAGAGGCATTATCGTAGGATTTTATACATAGAAAACTCTTTAAATAGGCGTTTAGGCGAAAAAACGGCTATTAAGGCGAGAAAAGTCTTAAAAAGATCGTAATAATCAAAAAGACTAACTTAAAGCATAGGAATGCGTTTTAGCAGTGCTTATAACCTCTAGAGGCTTACGTTAGGGTATATAAGGCGTAATGCGTAAGATCGTACGATAATAATAGTCTAGCTAGGAAGAAGCCCTATAAGCTTATACGAGGGGTATAAAAGGCACCCTCGCATAAGAGGCTAACTAACTAAAAGTAGGGCGAACTATAATATCTTTAGCCGTATATATATTCTAGCTTATTAGGTAGGCTATAGAACCTCCGTTCTAACACTATGCCTGTCCCTCGTAGCCTATAACCTCGTAGCCTATAGCTTGTGCCTATGCCTATGCCTATACGTACGCTATAGCTTGTCCCCTTATACCTAGCGCCCTACCCGGCGCCCTACCTAGCCCCGCAGCCGGTATTAAGTACCTAGCACTAGGTACTCTTTGTTTACTGCTTAAACGACTTTTATTTTATAACCGTTTTTCCTATATAAAACGATATTCTACTAAAATTATTTTTTCGGCTATTCTTATAGTAACTAGAACACCGTATTAAACCTACTACGTTAGTAATATTACGGACGAGTTTAATATAGTTTTGCCGCTTAATATAGTGACTTAGCTACTGACTAGAACCCCGCCCGGCGCGCGAAGGTATCTAGTATGAGAGGTACTAAAACTTGTCCGGTAATTAATAATAAGTATTGCTATTTGTACGGTAAGAAATCTCTATTTATACGGTAAATTAAGGAAATCTCTACTTTTTCGGCGCGCACCCCGCGCGCCTATGTCTCGCTACTAAAATTAAGTGTAGGTCTTAAATATAGGAAATCAGCTGTATAAATATCACAGCAGAAGAGTAAAGAAAGGAGGTCTTAACTTATAGACATAAAGATACATGCAGCTACCTAACTATAGGACTAACGGAGGTATATATAGGTACCGGAGCCTCTTAAACAGGGCCCCTAGCCCGCACTAACCGCAGTTATAATACAACGGAATACCTACCTGCCGTCCTTAGCTAAGGGGGTCAGACGTAATAGCCTATTGCATCCCTATGGTCTAGGCTCGGGTCAATGCCCCGTGTGGCCCCTGACGTCGCATGACGTCAACAGTAGGTATATGGCAATTAAGAGAGCCGCGTAAATCGTGCGAAGAACACCATACTATACCGCAATCTAACACGCAGTAGGGCACGCAGCCGGGAGCCGGGCACGAAGCATACATTAAGGAGCCGCACACACAGCAGAGGGCACGCAGCAGAGGGCACGCAGCAGGGCACGCAGCAGGGCACGAAGCATACATTAAGGAGCCGCACATATAGCAGAGGGCACGCAGTAGGGCACGAAGCATACGTTAAGGAGCTGCACACGCAGAAGAGGCTGCCGGCAGGGCACGCAGCAGGGCACGCAGTAGGGCACGCAGCAGGGCACGCAGCAGGGCACGCAGCAGAGCACGCAGCAGAAGGCACGCAGTAGAGGGCACGCAGCAGGGCACGCAGCAGGGCACGAAGCATACATCAAGGAGCCGCACACACAGCAGAGGGCACGCAGCCTATAGGGCAAGAAGCATACGTTAAGGAGCCGCACACGCAGCAGAGGCTGCCGGCAGGGCACGCAGCAGGGCACGCAGCAGGGCACGCAGCAGGGCACGCAGCAGGGCACGCAGCAGGGCACGCAGCAGGGCACGCAGCAGGGCACGCAGCAGGGCACGCAGCAGGGCACGCAGCAGGGCACGCAGCAGAGCACGCAGCAGAGGGCACGCAGCAGAGAGCTAGGCATATACGTTATTTAAGCTCTTTGCGCGCGCGCGTTTATTGAATTGAATTAAGGCTAGGCACGATTTGCGCGGCCCTCTCAATTGCCATATACCTCTACCCAATTTTGGTGGCGGGACATAGGCGCTAGGGGTGCGCGCCGAAAAAGTGAGTTTACCGTACAAATAGAGATTTCCTACCGTACAAATAGCAATACTCTTAATAATTAAGGGCATGTCCGGCTAATTTGGACCCAACTAAGGGACCCTTAGGTCCCAACGGGTAATAAATACTCTTCCCACACCCTGTCTTTTAATTTTCTCTGTTCAATATCTATGTGCTATATCGTCCCGGCGTCTTGACTTCAGGGCTCATGGCCACGCGTTGGCCTCCAAACCTCTCGGCCGGCCAACCTTGCATGGTCCACCTTTCCTCTACAACGTCCCCTCCCATGATCAGGGTGTGTTCTAGCAGACAGCTGTCGTCCTTCATCGTAGCTCCGCTGAGCAACCTGCTCCCTGTACGCAGTACGCAGCGACTACCGATTTCGAGCCTATTCAGGTCGAATTTCCCGCGCGTGTTGATATGGGCGACAACACTCGCATCGTCAACCGCCACACGATCGCCCAGAGTGATCAAGTCCGGCTCCGTGAACATGAGACTGGGGCAGCCGTTGGCGAAGATGGCGCAATCCCTGCCTATCTTTGCACCAAGGGCGCGGAAGTAGAGCACTATCCAGCTAGTCCCGGTGAGAAGACCGAGAACCCCCTGGCCGCGATAACATTGTCGCCGGAGCCTCTCAACGCACAGGAAGAGCTGCCACCGCTGACAATACGATGATTTGTCCCAATCGTAATTGCCCGGCTGTCGTTGGCCAAGGAGGACCCATTTGGCTGCTATGACGATTGCCAAAGCGAGCACAGCCTGTATGGTCGTGAGGATGGCCATGGCCACGAACGACAGGCAAAAAAGAAAGAAGACTTGTGCCCCGAGGTTGCTTCCCCGGTCGACAAAGTGATTCATTATGGCATCCACGACCTGGATGGATGAAACACTCGAAACATTCCAATAGAAGGCGGTGAAAACAGCCATGAATGTCGAATAGCAGAAGATGGAGAAAGGGCCCAGGACGCGATACGGGGCGAGCTTCATATAGAAGGCGCGTCCAAACGGTGAGCCGGTTTCAGATACGGGTAGATCCTCATTATCGTCAGAATCGCTGTCGGACGAGGTGTATGGGTCAGAGTCCATCTCATATCGTCGGTTTTGCGAGTATTTTCGCGTCTCGGCCAGGGTGTCGTCGCTGCTCATGTGTTGAATCCGAGTTCGTATCGGCTGCTCCTGGGGCATCAAGCCATCCTCAGTGAGAGTCACATCGCTGCCCATGGGGTTAAAGCAAGTGCGATGTTGCTTCTCATTCAGATGATCGCGACTCGTGGTCAGACACACAGCATCACCAGCTTTTGAGCCGACGAAAGTGCCCCCCGCGTCATAGCTCTTCCCTCTTCGGGACAAAGAGCCAGAACCCATCGTCGCTTCCTCGCCGATGAAGACGCCAGGGAGGAGGCAGACACGGTCCGCAATCATGGCGCGGTCGCCAATGGTGATTCTCTCGGAGCCCGTTTCGTCCGACGTCACCAGGTGGGCTCGGGAGCCGAAGACAACGTCATCGCCGATATCGAGCAAGTGGTAGTCGCCAACGCTTGGGCCAGTGCCGGGCCAATACACACGCTTCCCGATCCTGCTTCCTAACATACGAAAGGCGACAGATGTCGCTTCATAATGTTGTCCAAAAAGGGCAGTCAGGTCATGGAGTTTGCGGACGGGCATCAACTTCCTCATGAGGTCCGCTCGCCACGCTGCGATCGCGCCTTGTCCATTGGTGGAAGAGCTGGGGCCAAGCTTGCCAAACAAGACATCGAGGATGAACTTGACGAGGACCGTAAAAGCGAAAACAATGAAGGGGGCGAAGAAAGTCCTCAATATGAGTGCGAGGTAGTGGTAAGCGACCCGCTCGGCGGCGGTGAACCAGTCTAGGACATCCCTCAGGGGTGTGTCGTGGTCGTGGGGCTCATTAAGAACCATTCCCATGAGTCCCCCAACCCACGGCAAGAGTGCCAGGACCCACGACATCAGGTTTAGAGGCATGGTGAGCAGTAGCGTCAAGAGCCAGTGTGGCTTCGCGTGCCCACCAAGAGAAAGACCGCGATTGGCCTCCTCGGCGTCCTCCATCTCCCAGCTGGACGAGTTCGGGCCAATGCAGGTGTTTGGTGGTATGCGCGACCCGGCCGCGACAATCGACGAGGTTCCGACAGAGCTGTTCTCGCCCACGACAATTTTCCCCAAATACATGGTTGTGTTGCCCTCAGCGGCAAACGGTCGACATATACAGCCTGTCAGCGCAGCTCCATCTCGTATGTCCAAAAGATCCCATTCACCCAGCGCTGCCCCGTCAAGCTTGACGTTTCTGCCAACACGGGCGCCCATCAGGCGGCAGTAGATACGCTTGGAACGTTCGCTTACGCCCAACAGTCCCATGCCACAAATGCTTTCGATCTTTTGCACCATCCACCAGCGTGAGTGATACCAACCCCACATGGGATATAAACCTTCGCGGTAGCGGCCGATGATGATCCACTTGGCCGCAATGCTTGCAAAGGGGGCGATGCATTGGACGACGAGCCGCGCCGACGTTATGCTCAGCAACAAGTTGACAAAGCGGCCGGGCACGGACGCATTGGTAGGCCAACTCTGAGTGTAACTGAGGGCCAGGATGAACAGTGTCCATTGGGAAGCTCGCCGCAATGGATACAGGATCATCAGTGGTACCAGCTGCAGAGCCATCAACAAGGGGCTTGTGGAACTGTTCGTCGCCGTGCAGTCGATAGTGCGGCCGGCGTAGTAATCGTTCGGCCCCGTCTTGGCGACCTTGTCAATGTACGTCGAGATGGCTCGCACCGTGCCTTGGTTGAACACAAGACTTATTGGAAGCTGCACGTTGAAGGTGGAGCGGAGGGCCGACAGCAAACGGCCGGCTCGCAGAGAATCACCCCCAAGGCTGAAAAAATCGATGTCGGCCGGGATATCTGTCGGATGCCGGGACAGGACATCTGCGAAGACCTTGACGACCCTGCCATCTGTGGTCTCATCAAGCTTATTCAGCGTGGCGCCCAACAGCAAATCCATAGTTCGTTGAAGCTCTGTTTCATTGACGTCCCCGTGCTCGTCCGCCGGCATCGGATCGGGCAAAACAAGAAACTTTCGTGGCGTCATGTAGTTGTGTAGGGAAGCGAGCAATTGCTTCTGGAGCTCAGTGCCAGCATCGTCCTGCGGTTTAGGAGAGGTCGACTTGGCCGGAGCCAAGATCAGGTCGAACGCGTCGGCATGTGTGTATTTTTGGCAGTGAAACCTGAGATTCGAAGGCACTATACTGCTCAACGCTTGTGACACCATGCCGTAGTCAACCGAGCACTGTGATGACTGGATTGGGACTGAGAGTTCCGAGTCTGCTGGCGGACAGGACGCCTGCCAATGCCGTTGCAAGTAGGGCGTGTCATCTTCCATTTCTGGAAGACCCAGCCGTTGGGCCATTTGGATGCGTAAGACCTTGTTGTTTCGCTTCGGCAGATCGTCCATGTAGGCAACGAGCACAGGCCACTTCACTTGCTGGAGTGACGACCGAAGCGCACTTTGCAGCGTTTTCAAGTCAACTCGAGGCCTATTGGCAGGTGTTACCAGGGCCACCGCCACGACTTCTTGCAAGACGCCGTGAGGAGCCGAGAAGGCGAGGGCCTGGCTGACGCGACCGCGAATAGGTGTCTCAGTCATGGCGGCTGTCATGATGGCATTTTCCACCTCAAACGGCGAGATCAACTCACCCCCGCGATTGATGACCTCTTTACTCCTTCCGGTAATGTAGAGATAGTCGTTACTGTCCAGAAAGCCTAGATCACCTGTATCAAACCATCCGTCGGCGTTGAAAGGTCGCCTGTCGAATGAGCCGTCAGGGAGTAGATAGCCTGGGAAGACAGGCTCTCCCCGCACGCAAATCCGGCCTACAGTTCCGGGTAGCACTTCGGCTTCTGCTTGGTCGAGTATGGTCAGCTCTGGGCCAGTACTGACTCCCGAGGTCCCTTCACGATCAAGGCCATAATCGAGTGGCGGTGTTGAGATTGGCATGCATCTGGTTATGTGAGCGTGGTCCATGGGAGCGGGATCGTGCCCGGGAGGGGGGGTTCTCACTCTGTCATCCCATAGCTAGGAAGTACCACGCAATTGAATGTGTCACGTAGCTGACGCGCCAAAGACGGCAAGAGACCGCCAGCCGCGTTGCAAACCAATCTGATACGGCTTCGCTTCAACGACGACAGGCGTTCAGTGGCTTGTGCTAGGATGACGGTGTGCATTGACGGTGAAGCATAATACCACGTCGGTTGAACCTCCTCAATGACGTCCCAGAACAGGCTCGCCTCGAAGGCGTTACAACAAACGGTAGAGCCCCCCGAGAAAATCGGAGCGAATATGTTTCGCACCAAGCCACCGCTGGTGAATAGTGTCGAGTCAGATTGGAAACAATTTCAGCCCGCCGGGTCAGCTTGAACTTACACATGGTACAACGGCATCATGTTCAGGCAGACGTCTTTCGAGTCCAGACCCCAGGAGTCCATGACAAAGACTACGCCAGCAATGATGGAATGCAGTGTTAGGGGCACTACCTTTTTCGTACCCGATGTCCCGCTTGTGAAGAGGATAAGTCCCACATCATCTGCCGCGTTAGGACTTGGGCCTTCGTTTCGCGGCGGCAGAGCTTCTCCGCTCGGCGTAGTGAGCTCGATGCCGTCACCACCATCCCACTCCACACACAGGACCTGGATGTCGGCGCACTTGACCCACGCATCGTTGAGTTGGAGTCGTGCATAATCCGCAGGCGTAGTGAGGACGAACTGCGCGCCGGCTTGGGTCACATCGGCTCGAAATTGCTCAGGGCCCGCTGCCGGGTTGATGGGGGCCGAGGTGTAGTAAGTCGTCACCGCAACGCATGTCGCTGCCAGCAGCGGCCCGTTGGGCAGGGCGATGGCGACCACGGGCTTCCGAGTCGTTCCACAATTGGGCAGTCGAAACTTCTTGGCGAAGTCGTGTAAGCCCCGATGGGTGATGAAATGGCTTGAATGAGGGCTCCGGAGTGCCGGATTGGTGGTCCGGGCGACGAAGTCCGAAAAGGAGTTGTATGACCGCTTGACCAATCTTGACGTGCTGCTGAGCAGTGATGAAAGCTCTCCGTCAGGGCTAGCCTTGATCTTCTCCGGTAGTGATTTCCACAGACGCGAGTAGCACCTGATCAGGGGCACGGCGGGCCATGGACCCGGAACATCGGTCAACAGAGTGTGCAACAGATGGAGTGGCCGGTGCGAGCGGCGAGATAGGAGCGGGATAGAAGATAGGAGTTCAGCCTTGTCGTGGCAATCTGACCGAATCGCTCGGAAATGGATGCTCTGCCGTACCTGGGACGACGGCAACTCGTACAATTGCGTGCAGAGAGCCGACAATCTCTCCAGTGGGGTTTGCTCGTCCATCCCAACTGGCTCGTTTCCTGGGCGCCCCCGGTGTCTGAATCCGCTCTGCCTGGCCCGACGCGCTGATGCTGGATTCTGTGAGCCAGGTTGATGCTCATGCGTAGTTTTGTTACAGGATACCTGCCCTGCATACCTGAAGCAAGAGCGGACTCAGGTGTGATATAAGGCAATGGCCTGACTGACAGGAAAGGCATGGTTGCGCGTTGGGGGGGGCCTCTGGTCGATCGAAGATCGACACACAGCGAAACCTGTGACAACACAACGCATGCCAGCTACAAGATGGGTCGTTGCCCATGGCGGCGGCCCTTGAGAGCCATGCATTGCCATGTATAAGAATGGGGGTCCGAAGCTCCAACCAGTCGTCCGACGGGGCGTGCTGCGAGTGCCGATCACGTTGTCGAGGACACTCCAAGCACACATGGACGGACATCCTTCGCAGCAAGACGGCGCGCAATGTGGTCTTCACCCATGACAGGTGAGACATGTCTATCGATCAAGCTAACTTCCGTCCCTGCAGTAGGGTCAGGAGTTCGCGGGACGCGTCGATGTTCTACTGCGTAAAATTGTTAGTCTCATCCCGGCTTGCTGATCCATCTCCCTGTGCGCCAACCAGCCAATTAACCCTGACGGAGCTCCTATGGCCACGACGGATTCCTGCCGAAAGAGGTCTGAGCCGGCGACATTACGGCAATCAGGCACATCGGGACTGTACCCGGCCGCGCCCCCCCCCCCACCAGCTGCACAAGGAAAACTCAGGGATTGGGATAAGTGGACGGCCTAAGGACGTCGTACTCATGGCCGATGGTTCGACAGCTTTCGAGAGGTGCCTGGCGTTGCTATGATCTCGAACCGAGCCCAGGAGTGAGTTAAGCGCGGGCGGAAGGTCGGAACGTGGGTCCACCTTACTGCCTGACTAAGGTACCTAGGTAGGTAGGTTATTGAGTACAGGTACCTATTGAGTAGGTAAGTACTTCGTACTTCGTACGAATATATACATACGTAAGCCTCCCGCGCAGATCGCAAACTCGACCGGAATGGAGGGAGGCACGGTCCCTCGCCCGCCCGACTGGCGGAGGTGCTGGCCGCAAAACAGGACAGGCAGCTGTCCGTCATGCTGGGGGAGATCCATGCCAATTGCCCCTGATGTTGTCAGGACCTCGTCCATTGGATTCTTGCATGAGCGAAGGGCGGTCACTGGTGACTTGGTGCAGCTGAGTCTCTCTCCGCACGGCTGTGCCTGGCCCGTTGATTGACGAAGCGCCGACGACACCGACACCATCTCGGTGCTCTTGCTCCCAAGTTTGCGCGTTGAGCGCCCTACCTGTCCTCGCCCCCTTCGAACGTCGCTCGAATCGTCGCCGGGAACTAGGTAGTAATGGGAGGCCCTTGCGTTGTCAACGTCCCGTTGGCAAGCTTGCGCATCCTCTTTTGCCAGCCTGCCTGCCTGGGTGACTGGAATGCAGCCCATAATTTCTTCTGGCCTGCCAGCCACTCGTACGGAAGGCCATAGCTACATATGTTTCAAAACCTCGACATGGCCGAAAACCCTGTCTACGCCTACACCAATGTATAGATAAAATAGGCTTCGAAATGTCGACAAGCAGCCCGAAAAGGGCCTTCCCCCCTTATATAATAAAAAAAGGAATTCTAATATAATCCTATTAAAATAAAGGGTATTAGTATTTGCCTAAGTATAAATCTCTATTTGCCTAAGTGATATTTTTATAGCCTACGTATACCTTAGAAAACGCTTAACCCCCCCGCGCCTAGCCGCGCCTATATAAATATAGTGCGTATTTATAGCAGGCCGTAGACTAATAATTCTTTACGTACGAAATATCCGTCTACGGCTCGCTCCCGGCTGTATGGCCTACTGTATGCCCTTTGCTATATGCCCTCTACTATATGCCCTCTACTACGTGCCCTACTGCGTGGCCTACTGCGTGGCCTACTGCGTGCTCTACTACGTGCCCTCTACTATATATACGGCTCCTAAATATATACTTCGTGCCCGGCTCCCGGCTATATGCCCTACTGCGTGCCCTCTATAGCGTGCCCTCTACTACGTGCCCCCTGCTACGTGCCCTCTACTGCGTGCCCTACTACGTGGCCTGCTGCGTACTCTACTGCGTGGCCTAGGCTATATATACAGCTCCTTAATATATGCTTCGTGCCTAGCTCCCGGCTGCGTGCCCTACTATATGCCCTACTGCGTGCTCTCTACTACGTGCCCTCTATTATATATGCGGCTCCTTAATGTATGCTTTATGCCCGGCTCCCGGCTGCGTGCCCTACTGTGTGCCCTCTACTACGTAGGCGGCTCCTTAATGTATGCGATTTAACGATGCGATTTAACAATGCGATTTAACGATATATACGAAGAATTAGCCTATAGGCTACTAAGCATACGTACTATATCTATATAGGCGCGGCTAAGCGGGGGGGGGGAGTTAGGCATTTTAGAGGGGTACCTAAAGTATTACTTAGGTAATAAGAGATTTATACTTAGGCAAATAGTAATTATAGGAATATAACTAAGGGATAGAGTCGCAACTATATTACCGACTATATATAGGAAAGTAGCAATAGGGGTTATAACTACGCGGCGTATTAAAGGCATCGTTATAACTAGAGTAGTAAGCCCTAGCGTAGGCCTTAACAATGCATTATTAAGGCATAGTAGGCTCTATAGAGGGACCCCGGCAGACGGGTATAAAGGGGCCCCTTTATTCCCCCTTTCTAGCTAGATTAAAGACAACTATAACTTATATAACCCCCTTTGTTTAGACTAATCTAAGTAAATCCCTACTAATACTAATTAGTAATTAAATAGATTTAATTATAGAATAGTAAGGTTAGAAGAGGTAGGTCTTAATCTCCGAAAGTATAGTAGAATCTTTATTCCTTACGGACGCTATTTCTACGTATCTTTACCCTTAAGGTTCTATTGCGTATACCGTAAGGAGGTTATCTATGCTAAGAATAAAGACTATTTATATCGAGCTCTACTAGCGAATAGACCTTCTAAGCTCTTTATTAATCCCGTTCTCGCCTCTAGGGAAAGAGTAAACGTTAATAGGCAGTGCGTGTCATAGTACCACATCACATAACATAGTACATAGTGATATACCACGTGACATATAGTCCTATATATAAACGAGCCCTTAGCCTCTATAGTTCTTCTCCTCTTTATAGAATAATAAGGTTATCTAGCTATTACCTAGTGCTATAATAGTTTATTCTATCTCCTATTACGCCCTATCGCGATCCCTAGCTTTGCAAATATAGTCCTAGTAGCTCTATTACCTTATCCCCTTAGTCGTCGCGACCCGAGCGTAACCCCTAAGAAATTATTCCCTTAAGCCCTTAAGCCCTTAAGAATTTTTCCTTAGCCTATAGAAACCTATATAGCCTACGGAAACTTTTTTATAGTCCCTAATAAACACCTTAGATTAGACACTCCTCCTTCCTCCTTATAGTAGATATACCTATAGCCTCTAACGCTATAGGCGACGGTCTAAAGGCCTTTGCTAAAAAGTTTATTAGTAAATTCCCTTAGATCGCTTAAGCGATTAAAAGGTTCGATAACGTAGTCCCGGTCGCTAATGCGTAGGAGACCTAGGAAACCCTTTAGAGCCCGGATACCCGATATATTCTTATATATATCGAGGAGAATCTTCGCTCCCTTCGCGTAGCGGAGGCCTCTTAGGTTAACCGAAATGCTAGGTTAAAGGAACGTATAACTATACGAGATTAGCTCTTAGCTACGAAGGATTAGCTCTTAGCTATAAAGGAGCAACTTCTTAAGGCTAAAGACCTTATAATCTTAACTATAAAGATATTATAGTCTTAGACGATAACCTTAGCATAGTCGTCTAGAAAACGAAAGACGGTAGACCCTTTAATCTTTACTAAAAAAGGGTCTACCTCTAACCGTTAACGTAAGTACGAGGCTTAAGAACTTAAGATATAGGGTATCTTCCTCCGCGATAGTATATAGTTCTACTTAAATAGCGCCTACCTCCTTTATATTAGCGATAGGCTTAGTAAACGGGCCTACGACTTCGTTAAAGATAGGATAGCTATTATTATAGCTAACCTATCCGAGAGAGAGAAGTAGGAATAGCCTACTACAACGACGCTTCTTATAGCTTTAGGCAGGCAGTATAAGGTTTTAGACTTAACGTAAGCCGCTAAGAATATCCTCGATAATTTTCCCTAAGGCGATAAGAACTATTAGATCTAGAAGGTAGACCTCAACGCTTATATACGTAAGATAAGGAAGATAAAGGAATAGTAAGTCGACCTCCTCCGGAAGTTTATATCGAAGGATATAAGCGATCTCGTTAAGAATATATAGACTAAGATCCCTAATACCGACTACGAGAAGTAGTTAGCGTAGATAGATATCTTTACGAATCTCGCTAACTATACTTATCGTTAGAAGCTCGAGAAGAAGGCCGCCCCTTATTTATAGTTCCCGCCGACGCTTATACCTACCTTTACCCCGACTGCCTTAGCCTAACCTTTATATAGTAACCTTATAGACCTCGACCGGCTTTCCGATACTAAACGGCAATTTAGGATCGATAATAAACTCTATATAGCCTACGGAGAGCCTAGACACTAGAAGGAGGCTTACGACTTAGCTAAGATAGCGAATCCGCTTTTAATGCCTTTACGTTAGGGTAGTCTTTAGTTTTAAGGCCGGGGCGCCCTTTCCCCCGGCTTTGGCCGAGGATCTTAAGGCGCCCGCGGCGGCGGGTATAGCTAAGGCTAGCTCGTCCGTACGGCCGACTACGAATAAGGCCGTATCCTTAGGGAAGAGGATACGGATTTATAAGGCGAGCGGCCGGCGTTAAGGCTACTACTAAAAGATATACCCCTAGAGTAAGTCGCTCTTAGGGGTTATATATAGTAGAGGATAAAAGGATTAGGTCGTTGCTTTTAGATAGAACGGATCTTCGGATTAGTTCGTCGAATAGTAATAAAAAGTTAATCCTTTTCTATACTTATCTCTCCTCTACGCGTAACCCTTAGTCCCCCTACTACGTTAATACGTTATCCCTCGTAGATTCTAGCTATACTACCGTAGCGTTCGCCGATCTTTACGCTATCGTACGGAAATATAACGTTACTATAAAAAAGCTTCTTAAACCTCGACCGCTTTAATTAGCTAATAGTATACCCTTAATATAGATAATAGACTACTTTATAACCTAAATAACTATTAGCAAGCATATAGAACTTATGCTCTTTTTCGTTACGAATATATTACCCTTTACCCCGATTATCCTAGGCATCCCCTAGCTTTAGGAATACGAACTAACTATACTTTTAAAAATCTCTCTAAGTCCGCTTCGATTCCGATTACTATATAAGACACTGCCTGCCTTTAAGCATAATAGCCGAGGATAGGATAGCTCTTAGGACTCCTATTACTCCCGCGCTTAAAAGGCATTAGTTACGTCGGAAAGTATATTTTTCTAACGTTATAGAGATTTAGATAACCCTAACGTTTACTCTAAAATAAGAGGTCCTTATAACGATAGAAGACGTGCCGGAAATTCCCTTTCGGCAAAAAGAGACTAATATCCTAAAAGACTAGACTATCCTACCGGGAAGTTATATATCTATAGACTTATCTACTAAGGAATGTCTACCTAAGTAGGCATCGCACCCTTTAAACCCCGGCTAACCGATTCGATATCCCTTATATAGGATATAGCTATTCGCTTAGGAAACCGCCCGCTTAATATCCCCGATTAGCCCTCCGGACTCCTTTAAGACCCGAGCCTTTAAGGCTACTCCGCCGTAGACTACTTTAGTAGCTCGCCTACTCCCTATTCGTCTTACCGCCGGCCGTCGCTACGTTCCCGCCCGATAGGGCTAGACGAGACGCCCCCGCTAGCGTATACGATAAGAAGATTAAATGCCCTTAAATATAAACGATATCCGCTACGTACGAGTAGTTAATTTCGTTGAATTCTATAAATAGGATAGTGTCTAAGCGATACGAATTAGTATATCTAAATTAGCTAAGCTAGTCGAGGAGGGAGAAAATCTACGACTCCTTAACGAACTCTTAGTAGGCCTAATTAAGGTCCTGGAACTATCTAAAACCTCTTTCTAACGCGTTATTACCGGGGACTATATAATAGAGGTAGCTTAAGCCGCTTTCCCCGAACGTTTTTATAATTTCCTTTAGACGAACCTCCGGGATATAGCTAATTCCGAATCTCTATTTCAGAGGGTCGATAAGTAATATATATAAAGCATCCTCTATGCTATATGCCGGGGCTAATATAATCAGCCATAGATAAGATAGTAGGGAGCTATTCCTAGCTCCTAGGGCTTACGCCTACCTAATAGAATCATCCTTCTTTACACACACATTCTTAGTGCCTAGTGTATTAAATTAGTAGCAATGCTGCACCTCCTGCCTTAAAGCTACTATTAGGAACGCCCTTCCTGTCTCTAGAGCTTCGCTCTACTACGACACGTTCGCTAAGAGCTTCTTAAAGCTCTCGCTATTCGTTAGAAGCCACCTAAAGGCTCCCGACACCTATAGTATAACTAGCTTATATAACCTTAGCTAGCACGCCTATATAACCTCTAATATAAGCCTTACGATCCGACGAGGCTCGCCTTTCTAGGCATTATTAGAACTAGGGCCTACTACCTAGTTCTCCGTTTTAAGTCCCTACGCAATTAGCCGTAAGGAAAAAATTTCTCTCTATGTTTTCGATTTCCTACGCGTACCCGTTCCTACGCTAAAATCAAAACACCCTACACCTCCTACTATAGACTTTTCTCCTCTCCTATAACTCTTCCCTTTTTCTTCCCCTACGACTCCTCTTTCTTCGCAATCCTTCCTCTTCTCCTTTATCCCTCGTTTTATTTAAGCTATTATCACTATAGCTAGGGACGAAGAAGCCCGTTAAGCTATAGCGTCCGCATCTCGCTTAGACGACGCCTCCTACCCTCGCTTACCGATATAAGAATATACCCCGCCGGATAGTGTCTATAGCGCCGCTCCCTCTAAGGACTTTAAGAGTAATTATAAAGATCATCCTCCTCCCGCCCGCCGTCGTCCTCGCTTATCCTTAGAAACCGAGGTGCTACGCAAGCAATCTACTATACTAGCTATAGAGGATAGAGATTGCAATAACCTATTAAAATAGGCCGTCCGCTACTTTAAGTTAATTAAGATACTACCTACGGAAGGGGTTATTAAGACCTTTACTAATATAGACGTAATTTATATAAAGTAAGCCTATATTCTTTTAGGCTCTTTAGCATTTAAGTCGGAGATTATCTTTAATATCTTAAATCTTCCGTCCGTAAAGGAAAAGTATTTATAGCACGCCGATACTTAGCGAAAGGGAATTCGCTTATATCTTCGTTTTATAGGCGAGCTTCCCGATAAAAAGACTCCTCTCTACGCTACGATAACTTTAGTATATCCGCTAGTTTAAGCCGTGCCTCTTAACCCGTAAATAATCGACGGAGACCCTTCTAACGGTTAATTAGAGGAATAGCCTCCTCTTCGTCCGTAAGGAATACTTCGCTTATCTAAGCAACGCTCTATTAGATAGCAGTATTACCCTAAGGAGTAACCCTAGGTTCTATATTATTCTCTTTAGTCTAAGTTATTTAAGTACTCTTAGGCCTTTTACTCTCGTTAATAAAAGGATTCGGATAATAATAATAATAATTTATCTAGGTCTAATAATAGTTTTATCCGCCGCCCCTTAAAGTCCTATCCGAACCCGCGTAGGCACCGTAAGGCGAGTTATACCTCCTCCTCGGCCTATAACGACGAGGCTATTACTAAACGCCTTAAATAGGACAATATTAGTACTTTTAACCTAGATAAATATAACCTAAAGAACCTAGGCATTATCGCTCTTAGCGATAGAAAGAATATCTATATAGACGTCTATCTCTTTATAAAGCGTCTAAGGATCTATTAAGACGAGGATCTATTCGCCCTTTGCCTATATTACCTCTCCTTCTTAGTAGGAGGAGCTCTTATATAGTATATAAGTAAGCGTATAGCGGAATAACGCGATATCCTTAGTTCCTCCCCTCTTAGAACCTTCTATAAGTTCTTAACTAAGCGTTTTAAGCGTCCTAACGCCGACGTCTTAAAGGAACTTTATAGGGAAAGGTATACGATATCTATATAGTCCTCTAGCTCTATTACTCTCGCGTAGTAGATCTAAAGAAAGGTTTCGCTCGCCCGCTAACTTAAGATAGGCAAGGATACCTAAATTATTAAGGCTATCTATCCTCTTATTGCCGTCTAGATCTCCTCGCTTTTTCCTATTCCTACGAAGAAGACCTTAATCGATAAATAGATTCGTATTATTAAGGAACGAAAACCCCTTATTATAGCCTCTCTTAAGCTATATATCTCCGGAGACTAAGACTATTCTCGCCGCGGTAGCTTTTCCCGTCGGGATAATAACTACCGTTAGGATAACCGTCGCTGTAATAATAATTACCGTTAGGGTAACTATAATCGCAGCCGTTGTAATAATCGTCGCGATAACTATCGTTAAGGTAACCGAGGTAATAACTACCGATAGACTAACCGCTAGGATTAGGACTAAGGTTATAATCGCAACCGTAGCCCTAAAGGTTAAAGCTTAGGTAATAACCGTAACTAATTAAGCTTACGCCCGCTATACCGCGATAAGCGTTACCTTCGCCGGGACGACCGACGAGATAACTAAACGGAATACCGCCGAGGTAAATATAAGGGTAATAATAATAAGAAGAAAGTACGCTTTAAGTCGAAATATTAGAGCGATAAGAAGACTGCTATAAGCGGCGATAAAGCTAGTAACGAGCTATACTTAAACGACTCTTAGGACGACGTATCCTCTTACGCCTCCTCGGAAGCTAACTTCGTAGGCTATATAAACTCTCGCTACCCTACCGAATAGGCCGGTAAGTTTAAATATAGCACCTACGACCGTACTTTCGCCCTCGCCTTTATGCTTAAGGAGTATATATACGCTAACTGCTATATATCTAAGCAGTAGCTCTATAGTAAAGAGCGCGCGCTTAAGCCTTTAACCTATAAGGTTTATAAGGCCTTTTTTCTTTCTTATAACGCACTTTTCTCTTATCTCCGTCTCGGGTATAAGAAGACCCCTTCTACTCTTACTATTCCCGTCGGGAATATCGTCGACTCTATTCCTACTAAGCCTAATTCCCCTATTATATTAAAGCCTATTCTTCCTATATCTATTATTAAGGAGCCTGTTTTTTACGTAGCGCCTACTACGGTACCCCGACTAAATTAGGTCTTAGAAGCTAAAGCCGAGGAGCCTTAATAGGATTAGGATTCCCCGCTGTATTTATACTCCTATATAAGGATTAAGGTCTCTGCCTAACCTAGTAGGCAGGAAGTCTAAGTTTGCCCCGACTCTAGCTATAGTAAGCCTATGATTAATCGCGACCTCCTTTAGACTCTTAACTATACCGTCGAGAAGAAGCCTCCCGTTACTATTAACGGAGTTAACGGTCGCTCTTTTTGCGAGGACTAGGCTACGTTCTCCTTCTACACGCGCGGTACTATAGCTAGCCCGACCGCTTAAGCAGCTATAGCTAAATTCACTTACTCCGCCTAGGTCTCTAAAGTAGAGGCCGGCGCACTTCTAGGCAATGCCTTCCTTAAGCTTTACTAAGGATCCCTTAATTATAATAAAGAGGTTATTCGCATTAGAGTGCTCGACGGGTTTAAAATCCTATTCGATATCTATAAATAGCCCCGCGAAGTTATTCACCGCGTTTAGGCCGTCCGAAAGACTATTATGCCACCCGGCACTACCCTTATAGTCCCTACCTCTTAGAAAGAACTTCCTAAAGACCGCGCCTATACTTTCTTCGCCTCTTACGCTAATGCTATTTATCGTATCGTTAATGCTAAATCTCTTCCTACTATCCTTATCACTAATAGCACAAACGTTAACCTCGTTATTAAACGCAAGCAGAAGCTTAGCTAGATATAGGAGTGTTAGGAGTCTAGCTACTTTGCCGCCCTATCTTAGAAATTAGCTATAAAAGCTCTAACGCTAGCTACGGCAGTTTCGCCTGCTCTTAAAGCCGCTGCTATGCCATCCTCCTCTATAGGAACCGCTATTGCTACTACTGCTTCTTCTATTAATTTATTAGTTAACGTTGCGAGCACCTTCCCGCTTATATAGGAGATCCTCGAGTGTCTATAGCCTCCCGCCCCGTCTTAACCCGTAGAAGCTCCTATTCTAGGCTCTTCTCTAACGCCTTCGCTATCCGACTCTATCTACGCCTATATTACAGCCTCTTCGGCAGGACCCGCTAAGTGGTCTAAGGTTCGCTAGAACCTCGCAGCAGCCGCTACTAACGTAATAGCAGCTGCTATAGCTATCGAGACAGACGCCGCGGGTGGAATCGAGGATCCCCTCTTTAGCCGTATTCTATACTAAACGCACGTTTAGCGTCTACCTAAGCTATAAGAGAAATACACTAAAGAGGGTATTTATATTTTCGACTATAGCCCCTCTTTCGTACGCTACGTTAAGAAGCTTCTTAGGAAATACTCCTAGCTTTAGCGAGACATACTCCTAGCTTTAGCGAGACATAGGCACCGCCGTCGTAGAACTTAGAAAGGAATTAACAGTCCCCTTAATCGACAATTAGCACGAAAAACGAGTCGCTTAAAGGCTTTACCTATAAGGGCTTCGCGATAGGAAGGTTATCGACGATATATTTAACCTGCTTTATAAGTAGGGCCGCTTAGAGTAAGCCGACGAGCCTACGCCGTTCGTAGCACCGGTCTTCGTGGTTTAGCGTATAGCCCGAGGCGAGACTAAAGGCCGAGTCGTTATTAACCTACGTGCCGTTAATAGTATTACTATCCCGGATTCCTATACTCTGCTACTATAAAGCTCTATTATTGCTAAACTCTTAGGCGCCCGTTTTATTACTGCTATTAACGCTTCCGCCTTCTTCTATTAGTTTTAAGTTAAACTTAAGCATCGAGGTAGGTTTACTATTATAAGTCATCGAGGTCTAGAGCGCCTTATAGTTATACCTATCGGCTTTCGCAATAGCCTAGCGTACGTATAACACTATATAGACCGAGTCCTCCGCCCGCACTAGGACTATAGCCGCGCGTTTATTAACGATATTATTATCTATTCCGCTATAGAAGAGGAATACTTTTAATATCTCGAGGCTATCTTTAAGCTCTTTGCATTGCTTAATTTGTCTATAAGCCCTGCTAAAAGCTAGATCGGTTACCCTTCCGTAGAGTTGCTCGGATTTCGTATCGACGCGTTTAGGATAAGCACTACGAAGCATAGGCTTACCGCCTTTATAAAGCTTCTATTTCCCGATAATCTCGCCGCTCTTAAATACTACATCGGCGCTATAGGATATATTCGCAACCTTATCCCGTACTACGGCGCCTCTATTGCCCCTCTATAGGATCGTAAGACTAGTCTTCTAGCCTAAGGTCGCTTAGTCGGTAAGGTTAAGAACGGGAACCCTAATAAGCGGAAGTTCTACGCGCGAGTTATATCGTTCTAGCCGACCTTAGCCGAGCTTTCCTCCTTCGCCTCCCTTTAGAAGGAAATTACTTCTAGCCGTATAATTCACTATATAGACCCGTAGAAGAGGCTATCCTATTAGATTAACGCCTCTTTATAGCGAGGCTTTATAGCCGTCTTTTTCTATCTCCGCGACGGCACTATTTAGCAGCTAGGCTAGCCTATTCCGGTTAAAGCTATTATGCCTATCTACTTCCTCTCCCGTACTCTAACGAGAGCCGAGCAGTCTTATAGTCCCTCCGAACTAAAGGTCGCTTATCTCGTGTAGGCTATAAAGAAGATACGCACTATAGTGCAGTCGTTAACCCTTCCGCTCGTAGTCTTAACCGATTACTCCGCGACTAAGTAGATCGTCGCTAAAAAGACCTTTAATACTTCTAGCATAGACCGAGCTAACCGTCGCTTAGTTATAGCCTTAATTTACCTCTTTAAGTACGATATCGAGGTTTATTACCTCTTTAGTAAGAAGAACTTTATCCCCGACGCCTTTAGTCGCCTACTAGCCGAGGAATCCGACTAGCTGCTTAATTATCGTCGTCCTAACTTTACTATGCTTAACGATATGCTTATAGCCTCCGAGGCTATTATAGCTCTTAAAAAACGCGAGGAATTCGCCGTCGCTTACGATAATAACCCTTACTATAAGCGAATACTTTAAATAATCGTAGATAGCGAAGACGCTATTAAGAGTCTTTCCTCGCCCCTAGAAGGAGCTATAGTCGCTAACTCTATAGCACGAACGAAAGTATAGCTTAAGCGCCGCGGTATACTATTCTTTATAGTCGATAAGCTTCTATACTATAAAGGCCCCGACGGCTTTACCTAGCTATATATCCTTAACGCCTTCGTCTTATCTATAATCTCGGCAGCTTATAACGATAAGAACCACTTCGGCGTCGTCTGTATAATTAAGGACCTAGAGATATACTTAATCCGCGGAGTTATACGTTAGGTAAAGAAGCATATCGCGGCCTATAAAGCCTATTGTCTTAGCTAAATAGACCGTTAGACCCTTACCGGCAGCTATAAGCCTATTTACCCCCCGCTACTTCTAATATAGAGTATTGCGATAGACTTTATAACCGATATACCGCCCTTACCTTTAGCAAGCTCTTTATAGTAGATCCTAGGCTTTAATATCTTTAACTAACTTCTTACGGTCACTTACCTAACTAGTAAGAGATGCTTGCTAATCCTAGGCAACGCGAAGTACGGCATAAAGGACTAGGCTTAAAGCCTAGCCCGTTAGTTGCTTCTTTCCGATTAAGGCATACTAAGAACTATTGTTAGCGACCGGGATCGCAAATTTACATCCGACTTTTAGAAAGGCCTTTAGAGCGCATTCGGCACTAAAATTATAATAACTACCGCCTACTACCTATAGGCTAACGGACTTACTAAACGGCGCAATTAGACCGTAGAGACAGCTCTACGAATGTCCTACATTAAGGATCCTAGCCTAGATTAGAAGATAATAATCCCCGCCCTTTAGTAGAATCTAAACATAGCATTTAACGCTAGTACGAAGATCTCCGCCTATAAATCTATCTTCGGCTTTAATATACGTAGACTATTAGAAGCTGCCGACAATATTCTAAGTACTACTACGGACGAATTGCCTTACTTACGAGAAGTTATCCGTAGATAAGCGAGCCTAGCTATAGACCTAGCCGCTATAAAGGCTAAGCAGCGGTATAACGCGAAACACCGGCCGGTTCTTCTTAAAGCTAGTAATAAGGTCTGTCTAAAGTTGCATACGGGCTATTATAAGCCTAGCTAGCCGCTAAAGAAATAATCGCGGCAATAAGAAGGCCCTTTCGTTATTAAGCGTATAGTTAATAACCTTGCGGCGGAACTCGACCTCCCTAGCTAAGTTCGAATCCACCTAGTCGTCTCTATTTAGCATCTTAAGCTCGCGCACGAAGGACATTACGTCGAGCTTAAGCCTAGGCCTATAGAAGCCGCTCGCGATGTTAAAGCACCTAGCGAAGGTAATTAGCACTACGAAGTCGAACGCCTAATAGACATCCGTATTCGTCGCATCGGTCGGTCGAAGTCACCTATAACCGAATACCTCGTACGATAGAAGGGATAGGCTGCCATATATAACCAATAGGTCCGAGCCGACTAGGTCTCCGCTAAAGCTATTATAGAGTTCTAGGGTCGCCCTCCCGCACGCGCTATACAAAGCAAGAAGGCCGCTTAGCAGAAGGAACGATTAGAGGAATAATTACTAGCAGGTATAAGCATAACTTATAAGAATAAAAGGAAGGATTTAGGCAATAGGAGTATTCCTCCTAATTGCCTAATTAGGATTATATTTATAACTACTATAGGCAGTAGTATTTTCTTTTTCGAGCCGGCATTCTAATGTATATAAAGCATCCTCTATGCTATATGCCGGGGCTAATATAATCAGCCATAGATAAGATAGCAGGGAGCTATTCCTAGCTCCCGGGGCTTACGCCTATCTAATAGAATTATCCTTCTTTATACACACATTCTTAGTGCCTAGTGCATTAATAAGGCTAACGTAGAAAAATTTCTCTAAGTAAAACCGGAAGCTATAGAAGCAGATATCCTAAAGAAACTCCTAAAAGAGTTCTAGGATAAGCTTTTTTATTTCCTTCTAAAGAATACGAACGAGCTCCTTTTATACCGCCCTTAGGATTATAAGATCGAACTTACACTTAGTAAATAAGCTCTATACTATAGAAATCGGCCTATATTACCTATAGAACTCTACTATATTAAGAAGTAGATTAACGATATACTTAATAAAGGCTTTATTTAGGAGTCTTCTTCTCTAGCCGTCGTACTACTAATCCTCGCTTATAAACCGGGCGGTAGCGTTTATATCTATTATAACTACTAAGGTTTAAATTAGGTTATAGTTAAGAATTAATACCCTTTGCCTTTAATCCGCGAAACACTAGATTCTCTCTACGACGCTAAGTTTTATATAAAGCTAGACGTAATTACTATATTTAACCGTATTCGAATCGCCGAGGGTTATAAGTAGCTTATAGCATTTATTATACGCTTCGGACTATTCGAGATGCTAGTTACCCCCTTCGGCCTTTATAATATACCGTCGACCTTTTAGAACTATATTAATCACGTGCTTTATAATGCCCTCGATAACTTCTATATAGTATATCTTAATAACGTATTAGTCTTTTTAAAGACTAGGGCGGAATACGAGAACTATATGCGAATAGTTATCTAACGCTTAAGCAATATAGGGCTTTAAATCAATATCGGGAAGTTCGAGTTTTATACGACGAAGACTAAGTACCTTAGATTAATTATTTCGATATCTAGCATAAGCATAGACCCCGAGAAGGTGCGTATAATCACGGCTTAGAATACCCCGACTTTAGTAAAAGAACTCTAGTAGTTTCTTAGGTTTATAAACTTCTACCGTTATTTTATTAAGGGATACTCTAGTATTTTCTCCCCGATAACTACGCTACTTCGAAAGGATTCCCGTTAGTCTTAGGAACCCGAATAAGCTACTGCGTTTAAGGCCCTTAAACTTGCTTTTACTACTACCTTAGTCTTAGCCTATTTTAACTACTTAAAGAAAATAGTTATTAAAACTAACGCCTCGAATTAGGCCTTAGGAGGAGTCCTTTTATAGACCGGAGACGATAGATATCTTTACCCTATTGCGTTTTTTTCGTTAAAGCATACTACCCTTAAGTGCAACTACGAGATCTATAATAAAGAGGTATTAGCAATTGTTAAAGCGCTTAAGGAATAGCGCTTAGAACTCTAAGGGACTACTAAGGCGTTCGACGTTATTATAGACTATAAGAATCTTTAGACGTTTATATTTATAAAGCAACTTAACTAACGATAAGTACGCTAGGCCGAGTTCCTTTCTTAGTTTAACTTCGTGATTATATACCGCTTAGGCAATAAGGTAATTCTCCCTAACGCTTTTAGTAGGCTCCCCGGCGATAGACTAGCTACTATAGACGACGATAGACTCCTCTATTGAAATTAGGTAGTTATCCCTAAAGAGAAAGTCGACCCGACTATCTTAGAAGAACTCTTAACCGATTCCCGTGCCTTAAAGGAAGACCTTAAAGCAGTCGCCGCCCTCGGACTAAACGCAGCTAGTAAATCACTTAATAAGCTTATCCGTAAAGCATACTAATAAGATAATCTTACCTAGGATATAGTAGCGATACTCCGGGATCTATACGCCTGACGTTAGCTAAAGCATATCCGAAAGCTCTTACGTTATAATATATCCGAATATTAGTTAATTAATAGACGTATTTTTTTCCGCGACTAGCTCTTCGTCCTTAATACTCCGGATCTCCGCCTTAAAGTCGTTTATCGATCCTATAGCAGTAGCTTAATAGGATACCTAAGGAGGGTAAAAACCCTTAATCTATTAAACCGAATATACTAATAGCCGAGGATTTCTTACTTCGCCGCTATATTTATTAAAGACTATACTCTCTATCTTTAGACTAAGACCCCCCGCTTATCTCCCTTTAGATTCTTAAAACCCCTCGCTCTACCGGTCCGACTATAGGCCGATATATTAATTAATTATATTACGATACTCCTTAAGTATACCTAAAATAGGAAGACTTATAATAATATACTTACGATAGTTAATAGGCTTACGAAGATAAGATATTTTATCCCTATTACCGGCCTTTCTATAGAAGAACTAATTAACTCTTTTATCTACGTAGTCTATCGCTTATATAAAGCACCCGATACTATTATCTCCGACTAAGGCACTTAATTTATCTCTAAATTTTAGCGATAGCTTAGCACTTATTTAAGAATAACGTTAAAACTAAGCTTAGTATAGCACCCGGAGACTAACGGTTAAACCGAAATCGTTAACGCTATAATAAATAAATATATTCGAGCCTATATTAGCTTTACCTAAGATAACTAGGTCGACTAGCTCCTACTTACGGAATTCGCAACGAATAATTAAGTAAACGAAATAACCGGTATTTCTCCGTTCTTCGCTAACTATAGCTTTAATCCTTATCTCGGCATCGAACCTATAGGCCCCCGACCCCTAACGCTCTTATTATAGGCAAAGAAGGAATTCCTTCGCGCGGACGCAATAGCTAGTCGTTTCGACTATACCTTTATTTAGCTTTAAGCTCTCGCATAAGCCTTATAATAGAAATATAAGGATAATGCTAATATAAAGCGGGACGAAGGCTTTCTCTTCCGACCCGGTAATATAGTTATAGTTTTATTAAAGAATATAACTACTAATCGCTTAAAGAAAAAATAAGACGATAAATAGGACGGTCTTTATCCTATTCTCGAGGTCTACTATAGCGCTATAGTTATCGACCTCCTAAAGCACATCTAAGTTAATAAGTCTTTCTAAACGTCTAAGGTACGGCTTTAGATAATAGAGATAATACCGGGCTAAGCATAAATTAATCGAGAGGAACGACGTAACGTCGTAGGCCGTATCGCGAAACGCGATAACGACGGCAATATCAAAGAAATAAAGGAATTTAAGAAGATCCTTAACGTATACGATAACGAAGCCCCGATCCTAACTTATCTCATTAAATAGAAATATTACTAAGAACTAACCTAGTAGCCCGAAGATAACCTAAGAGGTTGCCTGCCCTAAAGCTATTTAACGCTTCTATAGATGCAACCTAGATAAGCCGGGCCCCCTAGATTAAGCCCGCCTATAAAAGATTCCTTTATTACACTCGGATTTCTAGCGAAAATAACATTTCTTAGCGATTTAGGGACTAAATCGTCTTTAGAGGGGGAGTACTATTATAGTACTATATTATATAACATAGTATATAGTGACATAATACGTGATATATAGTCCTATATATAAACGAGCCCTTAGCCTCTATAGTTCTTCTCCTCTTTATAGAACAATAAGGTTATCTAGCTATCACTTAGTGCCGTAATAGTGCGTTTATAACGTAAAATAATATCGCGAATCCCTATAACTATTTAATCCCGTGCTCGCTTCTATTAAGGAGGAAGAATTACGTCCTTTAGAATAAAGACTAATCGCTTTAATATTTCTCGTAAAGACCTTTACGATACTAACTAACCCTTAAATAAATTCGAACTAAGCATAATAGCGGGATTATTATTAACTATAAATGCACTAGCTCCCTTTAATAACCCGGTTTAACTAATCGAATAATAGATAAAGGAAATTAGTATCCCTACTTCCGCTTAAGGTAGATATATAATATTAGGATATAGAAGAAATTACGTTAGAAGATCTTAGCAAAGCGGAAGTTCTAACATTTATAGCCTGGTTTATTATAATAGGCGTAGTATCTATCTACTACTAAGTTTAACGGCTTTTTAACCTATTCTAGGAGTATTTCTAAGGATGGAATAAGTCTATATAGAATATAGTAGATTAAGACTATAAGAAGGTCCTTAAGATGCTTTTACGTAAACGCGGCGTTTCGATAAGGCTTAAAAACACGCCGTTTGCTAAATCCTATATAACTATACTTCGATCGGAAGATCTACTCCCTTAGAATAAGAGAGAGTTTATAAAAGAATAATTTAAGATAGGCATAAGGGCTTTCCGTAAATAAGAAAAGAAGAGGAATACCTAGGACTAAGCAGCCTAGGATTAGGCGGCTTAAGATCCCTTCTCGGCTATAATAAATTAGTTAACGGTCTATCCGACTTCGCACTAATTCTAATATAACGACTTAGCCTAAGCGACGACTATAGATCTAACCTTAAAATTAGAATAAGAATTAAATACGGCCGCGATAAATATATTAGCATTTAATCCTATATGTCGGATTTCTACGCCACGATTACTATTTATTCTAAAACTAACGTTATATATTCTAAAAGCGAAACCGAGACTCGATCTATCTGCTTTAATAATCGCCCTAAAGGCTACGGTCGAGGCATTTAATTACGATATTAAGGAGTATATAGCACTACTACCCGCCGATATTCCGAACCTCTCGTCTAATCCTAACGTTTAGACTAAATT
Organism: Ophiocordyceps sinensis; assembly: GCA_012934285.1. NCBI lineage: Eukaryota > Fungi > Ascomycota > Sordariomycetes > Hypocreales > Ophiocordycipitaceae > Ophiocordyceps > Ophiocordyceps sinensis. The sequence continues at coordinate 2,820,516 of JAAVMX010000006.1, read as the reverse complement.
TATTAAGATATAGGATAAGGATAAAAGCTATACTAGCGAACTATATACTCTCTTTAACGAGACTATCCGAAGTTTATAAGAGTATACTATAACCTTAAAATTAAGCTAAGACTCTTTTATACCCTCCGCCCTTAGATCTTAAAGGGATAAGCGGACCGCTTTTATATAGAGAATATTACTTAGACGACTACCTTCCGAAGCATATACGATAAGATTAAACGATATTTCGATACTAAGGCAACTTAAGCTTAATACTATACCGATTAGACTAATATAACGTTTAACTAAGTTCGGGCTAGCAACCATAAGAAAGGCCTTTTAGAAGTGCTTTAATTACTAATCGATAAGCTATTGCTATATTAACGAGCTTTAGGACCTAAGTTTATAAGCGAAACCCCGCTTATAGTAACCCTTACTAAAGCGTATTAAGGTATCCCGGAACTTAAAGGTGTCTTCTTTAAATAGGCTAACGAGGCTAAAGAACTTTATGCCGACCTTTAAACTTCTCTTATAACGTACCTTATATAATAGGCGAGAAATACCTCGCACTAATTTATCTAAGACCGATATTATAATAACGATAGGATAGATATAAATTATAAATTCAATTCGAGGAACCCTAATAGTTAGTTTTATATAAACCGTAGGTATACTAATAATTATAGTAGAGGCAATAGAGGATTCCGCCTACGAGGCTCCGGATAAGGCTATCGACTATACGGTAGAGGAGGCTACGGCTAAGGATACGGCTATAAGACCTAGACTAAGAATTGCTTTATATATAGAAAGGAGGGATATTAGTCTACGAAATATTTAATAGAAGAACGGTAGAAAGCTAAAGACTAATATCTCTCGCATTGTCTTTATACCGGCGTCTCCCCGGATATTATAGCCTATTTAGTAGGCTATAAAGGCTATAAGAATAATAATAAGGGAGAGTATAGCGAGGATAAAGAGCCGGAATAATAGTAAGCTAGCTAAATGCTTTATTAAATACCTTTTAACCACTTTATTATAAGAGACGACGTCTACGGTATAAAACCGATAGTCTCGGCCGATTAGTTCCTTATCGACGACCGTTACTTAAAGCTCTATTTCTAAGGCATTTTAATTAATATAGGAGCGGCGAAAGTCTCTACGGCCGGGTAAGAATAGTATATAGCCCTTTAATAAAAAGATCCTTTAGTTACTTTAAATACATTAACTATAGGATAAAAGACAATTAGATTCGGCGGTAGCACTATTATAAGGTCCTTAGGATTAATTAATCTTATTACTATAATTAGAAGGATTATATTCTATATATTAAAAACCCTGATATTTTTCCTACTATATCTCGCGGATATAGATAGGCTAGGCATATTCTTTAATAATACGACGAATATCCTTACTAGCCCTAAGGCAAACATCCCGGTAATTAGGAAATAAGAATACCTTTATTTCTTCCTTAGGAAGAGTAAACAATCGACTGTGTTCCTTATAGAAACGGAAATTAGGACCTTATACCGTTGATTTAGACATTTAGCTATAGCTAGGCTATATAACCTATTAAAGTAAGCCGGCTATAGCGATATATCTATTAGCACTCTAAAGAATATCTATTATAGTGTTAGGTTATATTATATATTATCCTACGTGACCTTTACATCGTATATATAGACCTTTAGACCTAGTCTATAGCTATATCCCTTCGTGGATTAATAATAATTATATACCCCCCTTTAAGCTCGTTTCCTTATAGTTTAATCTACTATTTTATCCTATTGCCTTTAATTAATAATCTCGCTATCTTACCCCTTTCTTTTCTAATATCCCCTCTTCGCGACGCGAGCCTGTCTCCTCGCCGGACCCTTTCGACTAAGTTTTCCTTAATTATTAGAATTTTCCCGGTATAAATACGCCGTCTCGACGCGAATTACATAGATTTCCCTCCTTACCTTTCCCTTACCTTATCCTATTGCCCTATAATATACGATAACCGACTATATAGAGACCGATCCCCTATCCGCTACCCCGGCCGTTACCCCGCCGGCTCCTACCGACTTTAAGCCTTAGACCGACTATGTTTCCTACTACCCCTATCTCGCCGCCCTTTTCTAGGCCTAACGGCCTATATTCGGCACGTTCGCCTATATTTAGGCTAACGCTACTTACGACTTTTACGCCCTTTAGATCGAGGCCTTTGCTTGCCTTAATAATGCTTACGTTAAGTTAGATATAGGAGTGCTCGTTGCTTAAGAGCACGCAGCCGTTGCTTAAAAGCACGCTACCGATCTTTAGCACTAGCTTAACTACGCTACGTCTTCTCTCCTCGTCTTAACCGAACGTAACGCGGCTTAAGACTAAGCCCTTACCCCCGCCCCCGCCTTTACCCCTACCCGTTCCTATATAGCCGACCTTAAGAGGTTCGCTAGCGACTCCGGCACTTAGAAGCAACGTTAGGAAGCTTTCCGGACCTAGCGTAACGGCCTTATTATTAAGCTCCGTTAAGACGCCGCCTTATACCTTATAGAGTAAGACTATATTCTCTATACGGCTAGCCGGCTTACTAGGCGGGCCGTCTTTATTATCGCTAGCGTTCTTTAGGACGTCCTTAATAATAAGCCTTTCGCTAATTAATAATATACTATTGATACAGCTTTTACTAACGACCTTAGCTTAGTCTTTAGTACTAATTTTACCTATGCTTAGTCGGAGGCCGACTTTAATACCTTATTAATAAAGAATATCTCTTAGCCGGACTTCTATTTAAAGTTTACCTAACTTTAAGCCGACTTATCGTTTAATAGCACCGCTTACGTCGCCTACTTATACTTAAAGGTCTTTATCTATCGAACGCTAGGCAGTCGGGTTCTCGACATTTAGGTAATAGCAATCAAAAAGGGAAGAGAGGCTCTAAGGCTTAAACAGCCTACATAGAGGGATTAGAAGCTGCAAAAGAATACAAAACACTAAGAATAATAGCTTTTGTCTTTCCTAATAAGGAGGGCTAACTAGTCTCTATATATAGGGAAATCCCTTAGACGAAAATAGCCGCGTAGACCTAAGGAAAAGAGGTAAAAGAAAAAGTCGGACGGAGTCGCCGGTCGAAAGCGCCGGTCGCAAACAATAAATCGCATCCGTACGACAAATAGTCATATAGTCAGCAAATAAATAAGCAGCCTAGTGGAAGACTAGTGAATTCCACGGTGAATTTTACGGTAGAAGCCGTGGCTATATAAAGGAATTCTACGGTAGAAGCCGTAGAAGAGAATTAGAATTCTACGGTAGAAGACCGTAGAAGGGAAGCGATTTTACGGGTAAAGTCCGTATAAATAACTGTAAAATCACCGTAAAACTACGGTAAAATATAACCGAAGAAAAGTAGGTAAATACGCCTATAGAAGTGCGGGGTAATGCCTATAGAAGGCCGTGGAATTCTATAGTAGAATCTAGGGAAGAACTAGGGGTTTCCCGGTAGAAAGCACATAGGGAAGACGGTAATATTAACATACCCCCCTAGCTAGAAGGGAATAACTTCCGGCTAATTAGAATTATTATCGACTTCTTCTTAGATTTTAAAAGAAATATCCGTAAGTCGAAGCTAGTAAAGGAATGTCTAGAAACGTTGCCGTAGAAGCAATTTAGTCAATCTATCCGCAACTATCTAATTAGAAGGGATATATTTAATGTTAAAAGTATTGCGTAAGAATTCCTATCGGGCCTAGTAGTTGTAAATTTCAACGTGCTTTAAGGCGGTCTAAATCTTTAGAATCTCGGCGGAAACTAAGCGGATTATCTAAGTGTTATTATATTAAATAGTAGGAACTAGAATATCTAGCTATAAGGAAATATCGTTAAATAAACGAAGAATAGAAATTAGCTCTTTCGCGGTAGAAGAGACTATAAGAAGTTCGGCTTTAGTAGAAGAAGTAGTAACCGTAGATTATTTCCGGGCACTCTACGCGATTAGACCGTTAAATAGGCTAATAAAATAGCCCTTAGAAGAATAACGAGTATTTAAGTCGTCGGCGTAAGCGGCATCGGAAGCTATAACGAGTTCTTATTCGTCTGTATCCGAAAACTCAATCGTAAGAAAACGCGATTCGTATAAGTAAGTCACTAAGTTTTCTACGAGCTTAATATAGAGCGTAGACGGGTTTTATATATGCTTTGCTAAAGAATTCGACGATTTTACGGCGTCGAGACGGGTAGAAATAGTCGCGTAATTGTAGGAACCGACTAAAGACTAAAAGTAATGGATTTAGTTATCCGTAGCCTATCCTTAGTATTTCTCTAGCTTCTCGGGAAGTAGGAACGGGCATAGGGTCGAAATAGGCCGTAGAACCGTAGAAGTAGGGATTAAACTAAACTTAAAAGCAATCTTATCTAGGTAAACGTCCTAGTATAACTATAGCTTTCGCTGCTTACGGTCTTAGATAATCCTTATCTTAAGGAAATAGGTAAGCTCTCCGCGGTTAATAACTATATACTTCTGCTTAAAGCGACGGATAAAATCGTTAGTAGCCCTACGGTGCTCCTTATAGAAAAGGATAATAATATTATCTATAAAGAAGAAAGTAATAATACTACTCGTAGTAGATATAAAAATGCAAAGATCCTCCGCACTTTACTAAAGGCCTAGTTTAGTAAGAGACCCGGATAATTCCCGTTGCTAAAGAAGCGGCGAACGGCGAAGCCTATATAAAGCCTTTATTAACTAAATTATAAAACCAAACATTTTAAATCCGTCTAAGAAGTAGATATATACTTCTTTATCTAAATCGGCATTCGTAAAGGCGTTAACCGCGTTAAGTAAGCGGGTTTCTATGCTAAACTTAGCGGCAATAGCAATTATAATACGAAAATTTCGTACTATAAGCGTCGCGGCGTATGTTTCTTTTCCGCTAAACGGCTAAAGATCTCCTTGTATATAAAGGCGAGATTTAAACTTCCTAAGGTAGCCGTGCTTATTAAACTTATAATCGAATGCCTATATTAATAGAAGAGGACGCACTAGCGCGTTCGCTCTTAGGGTAGGCGAAGGAAAGAAGGTCTTCCGCTGTTTTAAGGAGTCCTATTCAACTGCCCTAGCGGCTTTAAACTTAGGTCTAAAAGGATACGTCTCGAGATTAGACTAAAACCTTAGAAGCGCGGGGAAATCCCCTTTGTATATCTTCCTAGGTTTAAGAGAAGTAGCGAATACAGCCGTAAAAGCGGTGCTATTAGCCGGTAGATGCCTAATATAGGCGAAAGCGGGATATCGACCTAAAAAACGGTTTAAATAAGTAGGGCGTAAATCCCCTATAAACCTTATCGTCCGTAGACTATCTATAGGAATAGTATTATCGTAATCTATAGACCGAGAAGTGGCTTAAGGCAACTATACCTCGAGTCGGTCTGCTAGTTCTACGGTTATAGTAGGTAAAAGAGTAGAAATATCGGGTTAGAAGTCCTATGTATTCTTAAAAATATCCTCCGGCGGTTTTATAGTTAAGTTAGGAGTCGGGAGCGAAGGATTGCTATCGGCTAAAAGGTCTACTAGATTAGAATGCTTATTAAGAAGCATTATTAGCGTTAACTAGAATTCTGCCTTATCCTACTCTTCTTCCTATGCAATATATAGTAGAAATGCCGGTAATAACACCTATATTAGCGGTTCGGATGCCTTAAACGTGGTAAAAAACTAAGTCTTATTAAACGTTATATTACGAACTTAATAAACCTCCCGTTTTTATAAGATCTATATATGAAAAATATTAGTAGAATTATACCTAACTAAGTAACTAACCTACGCATAAGGTTCCTACTTAAGATTACGTTTTTGCGTATTAGTTAAGGCCTTAGTGGTTAGTAGGTAGGCTTTATAGCTAAAAGCTCGAAGATAATCGAATCGTAATAGTTAAGGAAGGAGAAAAGCCGGTATATTCCGGTCGTAATCCTTTAACTAGTCGTAAAGGATCTCTATTAGGGAAATCTACTTTAATAGAAATAATATAGAGGAAGCTGCCTATCGGGCTAGAATCCGATTGTGTAAATATACCGTAGTTTTCTACGTTTCTATCTATAAATGCTCGGGCAAATTTGCTCTAATCCTTATAGATCGAGCTTTCGTAGATACTACCCCCCTAGCCCGTTCGGCAGCGCCGTTTTAAGCGGGTGTATAGGGAGCAGTAGGCTTATTATAAATGCCCTATTAGTTAATAAAGTCCTAAAAATCGTATCGAAGGGCTCGGTCGTTGTCTCGATGGATTATACCGATAGAAAGTAAGAACTATCGGGAAATATACCGACCTAGGCTCTTAAAGCATAAAATTAGCTCGTCTATAAAGGCGTCTAGAAGCGTATATAGGAAAATAAGCTTCGTATAGTCATCCTTAATAAGAAATGCAACGTTCTTATTGTTATAACTCTTATGCATAGAAAAGATATCGTAAAACACCTTAGAAAAGGGAAACTTCGCCTTAGAAAGCGACGGTTCGCGGTTAATAATTCGTTTAGCCTACGTAAGTTTGCAGGACTTATAGGAGATTATCTTATCGAAGGTCACCGACTATAGTATTCCGAGTGCTTTCGAAAGCGCCTTATTATTCGGATGTCTAAGCCGTTAGTGCTAAAGAGAAAGTTCCTCTATACTTATTAGTATAGACTCCGGCGTAGTAACTAAAAAAGGTACTACAACCGGGGTTTCTACGGTAAAATCTATAGAACGAACGGAAGCAATAGTTAGAATAATTAGAAGCGTAGTAGAAGGCGTTAACGGGTTATACTCGATAATATACTAGTTGTAAATTAGCTCCGTTATGCAAATGTTACGTATTAAAGAAGAGATCTATCTAGTCTATAGGTTTTATAAAAGATTCGCTTTATAAAGAAGACGAAGTAAACAAAAGGACGTATAAAAGGACGGGATATATACTATTTAACTAAGCTAAAAAGTGCCCGTCGAAATGCGTATAAACACCGTGCCTATCCCGAGAATAGGAGTGCTTCTACTGCCTACGAGTGCGTACTCGGAAGAAGGCTAGAAGTTATAGAAACACTCCCTATTATTGCAAATATGTCTATTAGACCCTAAATCTATAATAAAAGAATCCCTTAACGGGTATTCTATAATAGTCTATAAAACAACCGGTGGTAAAAAGGTCGTAAGAATATTAGCGGCAGCCGTAGCTTATACCGTCTTTATCTCGGTTAGATTATTCTTCCGCTACTCCTCGTCGCGAAGAAGTGCCGCGTTAACTTTAGCCTTATTAGCCGGAACCTTAAGGTAGTCGTCTATAGTCTTTTAGACGTCCTTATCGGGTTTCTATAATAGAAGTCGAATGGAAGGGTTAAAGTAACAACACTCTTAGAAATAGTATCGTTCTCCGCAAATACACAGTAGACTACCCTTTTTCTTGCCTTTATCCTTATCTAAGGACGCAGCTGCTAAAGTAGTTGCCGATTTATTAGTAGATTCCGCGGCTAGGGACTTTATTCCCTAGCCTTAGAACTTCGCAAAAGCGTTGGTTTTTAGCGCTTTAGTCGCAGCCTTTAAGGCCTACGAGCGCTCGAAAAGTTCGGATATCTTAAATCCGTCGGGGAAAGACTATTCCTATCCTAGCTTATTTAGGCGGGCGTCGTCCTCTATCTTATTTATCTAGTATTCCGCAAAAGGGCTATAAATAGGCTAAATAGCCTTAAGAAAAAGCTATATAGACTAGAGACCTTCCGATTCCGGCAACTTAATTCGTCGGGCATCGGTAAGGACCTTCTGCTAGTTAGAAATCTATATCGTAATATCCGTCCGGTCTAGTGCCTTTAAAATAGTATAGAACTACGCGAGAATAGTCTTCTATTGCGTCTACGAAGTCGGCTTTACACGCCGCTATAGTAAAGCTAATTCCTTAGAAACCTTATGTTTATCGGCAATCGTTAAGTAGTAATTCCCGATGTTCTAAACGATAAACTGCTAGATTAACGTAAGAGATTTCTATTAGTCTTTATAGGCTTAAAGCAACGTGCGATACCGGGAAAAGAGAAACTTAAACCTCTTAAGTTCTTCTATAGATAAACTAGCAATATTAGCAACGGTCGCGTTAACTATTCTAGCTATTAGTTCTATAGGAAGAGGTAATAAGGGGTTCTAAAGATTAGGCGTAATAGAAGGATCGATTTTCTCCTAAATCCCTTAGGCAAGTGCGTATTTCTAGATCGTTAAAATCCATCGGTCCTAGTCCGCTAGTCTATTTAAGACGGTCTTCGAAGTAATATCGGCTATAATAGATACGGTAACGTAGGTAAAAGCGTGGTAAAATCACCGGAAAAGGGTAGTTAGATGCATAATGTATGTAAATAAACCGCAAAAACTAAACTAAGTGTAGGAAAACACTAATAGAATAGAGTAAACGTTCTAACTAATCCTCCGTAAGTCGATTCGCTAGATTAATAACGCTCCTTAAAAAGATAATTACACTAGTCCTCTAGGAGTCGATTCGCTAGATATAAAATTAAAGGCTTTACTACCGTAAGTCGTAGGGTTAGCAGGCTAAAAATATAAGCCGTTAGAACTCTCTATACGTAGAGAAGTTCGGCCGGGCTTATAACTATCGAACGCTAGGCAGTCGGGTTCTCGATATTTAGGTAATAGCAATTAAAAAGGGAAGAGAGGCTCTAAGGCTTAAACAGCCTATATAAAGTGATTAGAAGCTGCAAAAGGATGTAAAACACTAAGAATAATAGCTCTTATCTTTCCTAATAAGGAGGGCTAACTAGTCTCTATATATAGGGAAATCCCTCGGACGAAAACAGCCGCGTAGACCTAAGGAAAAGAGGTAAAAGAAAGAGTCGGACGGAGTCGCCGGTCGAAAGCGCCGGTCGTAAACAATAAATCGCATCCGTACGACAAATAGTCATATAGTCAGCAAATAAATAAGCAGCCTAGTAGAAGACTAGTGAATTCTACGATAAATTCTACGGTAGAAGCCGTGGCTATATAAAGGAATTCTACGGTAGAAGCCGTAGAAGAGAATTAGAATTCCATAGTAGAAGACCGTAGAAGGGAAGAGATTTTACGGGTAAAGTCTATATAAATAACCGTAAAATCACCGTAAAACCACGGTGAAATATAACCGAAGAAAAGTAGGTAAATACGCCCGTAGAAGTGCGGGGTAATGCCTATAGAAGGCCGTGGAATTCTATAGTAGAATCTAGGGAAGAACCGGGAGTTTCCCGGTGGAAAGCATATAGGGAAGATAGTAATGTTAATATTATCGAACTTACTAACGCCGCCGCTCTATAGGTCGAATGCCCGGCCTATAACGACTTTACGGCTTAGGCTAAGATATATTCTACGCTTTAAGACAACTAGCAGCGTATTAAGGCCTATTTTTAACTCTAGCCGCCTTATAACCCCGCTCGCCTTAGCCCTACCTCGCCCGCCTTACCTACGTCTCTTGCCGGTAACTTAATATATCTTAATACATTCCGGGCCCGGCTTACTAACGCTAAGAAGCAACGGCGGTTTAAGAACCGTCTTTGCCTTTACTACGCCTAGCCGGCTACCGCTACCTATACCGCTTAGACCTGCCTTAATAAGGGTATCGGCGCTAGCCCTAGCGCTAACCCTAGCGCTAGTCCTAGCGCCGGTTCCGGCTTTAGCCGCGGCCGTAGCCGTAGCGGCGGTACGTCTGCCCTATGCCTCCTTAAGCCCCCTCCCCCCCGCTACTAGGTTCGCACTGTTAAGTAGGGCTTTATCGAGGGCGAAGTAGACGACCTCCCCGCCTTTTCCCTATCTTTAGGAAATGCATAGCTCTCTTGCCTTATCGCGCGATAGAGCTCTTAGTATCTAAGTTTATAGCTTCGTTTAATACTAGGGAGGATCTTTACCTCCCCGTAGGAATACAACCGCGTGCTTTACTTATGCCTTTATCCCTTATATCCGCCGATATCGTTATAAGTGCTTTAGTCGACTCTAGCTATTCCGGGTACGCTTTTATATACGCTTAGACCGCGTACCGCCTTACCCTTCCTATCCGCTAACTTTAATTCCCGCGCCGGCTTTCTCTCGCCGATAGTAGCGACTACGAGTCTAGTTCTATTACCTATTGCGCCTTTTAGTCTCCCGGATTAGCGCTTATACTAAGTCTATCTACTTCCTTTTTATAAAGCTTAGCTATAAGGTTATTCTTAGCCTCCTTTAGCTACGCCGGTACGACTTTATTATTAGCTAGCGTAGTAACTCCCTTTTCTTCTAGTCCCCCTTTTATCTAGCCTCTTGCCTTTCGGACTATTAGCTTTATCTTATCCTAGGCCTTTCGGCTACCTTTGCCCGCTTTACCCGCCTTATCCCGGCTTCCCTTACCTTTATTTCGGAGGGAATATAGTTAATAAATACAATTCGGTTTCCCTTTACCCCCTCCGTCGAAAATTCCGACGATAAGGGCGAGCCCTTTACCGCGCCTTTGCCTACCTTTGCCTTAAGGGGGTTTCCCTTTAGTCCCTCTATCGAAGATTCTAACGACGAGGGCGAACTCTTTACCGCTGCGATCCTTATTCCCGCCGCTATAATCCCTATTCCCGCCCGTACGGCCTTAGCCCGCCCTCTAGCCTTTGTCCGTTCCGTCCGGTTTAGCGATATTCTTAAGTTTATTCCTATAAGGGAGCAGATATCTCCCGATTGGTTTATCCTACCGGCATATAAAGATCTATATTAAAACCACCGTGTATTCTTGCATATAATATAAGTCACCTAGCTATAATACCTGCCCGGATGCTTAAGATACCGAATGCCGAAGTGTGTAGTGTATATAGGGACTAATGTACGCATAGTCTATAGTCGGGCCCTAGTTAACTAAGGTTACCTATACTACCTCCTATTACTCGCGTAATAGATCACGCAATAACTAGGATACTATACGAGGTTAGACTATATATACCTAATATAAAATTAATAGCGCTTTCTATCCCGACAATTAGTTAAGTTATATATACCTTTATCCTTATGCAAATAGCTATATAAAGGGATCTTAGTCCGCACTTAGACAGACTATTACTAAGCAATTCTATATCCTTTTTTTTCTCTTATCTTTATATCTTTCTCGATACTTTCTATACTACCGTAATCCTCTGCCTTTAAGCTTCCCTTTAGGCTCTTATTAGTTATAATCTCTATCTCTACTTAAGCTTAAAGTTACTTCTTACCTAAAGCCTCCTTTAGATCCCTTAGATTACTCGCTATTATATTAAAAACGACCGTCTCTCTGCTATAACCTCCTCTTTGCCTTTTTAGGCTACTTATCTTCTTAGGCCACCCTTAGTTTATATATACCACTACTTTCTTAGTGTTTTGCCCCTTTTATTTCTCGTTAGCCTCGTTTTCGCTCCTATAACGTACCTTTTCCTAGCTACTATTCTATACGTAAAAAACCTTTGTAAAAATTAAAAACAATTCCTTCCTTACCCTTACCTTAGCCCGTAGACGCCGAGCTTCTTCCGAGCTTCCTCCGATGCCTTCCGATCTAATATAGGGCAAAAACAAGTTCTTTTAAGGACTACTTATTTATAAAGCTTAAGGGGAGCACTAACTTTTCGGCTAAGTCTTTACGTATAGAATCTATCTTTATATATAAAAGCTTAGTCTAGCTATACTTAATACTACTTATACGAAGTCTTAAGACTATTTAGCCTTAATAAGGCTTATAGTTAATAATAGCCCTCTATCTTAGATAAAATACTATACTTTTACGAAGGCGGTATAAGAGGCACTTAAAACCCTATATAACCCTATAAACTTTACCTTTAACTTCCTCTTTATAAAGTACGAGGAGCGAACCGAGGAGTTAGGCATAGCGGACCGGATCCGACGCGCCTACGAGAAGCCGGCGAGAGTGCTGCCCTAACCCCGTTGGCCGACCCGGCCGCCCGGCCGGCCGCACGACGCGTGGCTCTAGGACTAGTGCCCCCGGGGCACTATAACGGAGGAGGCGGTCCTCCGCGATTAAGAGGCGCGCTAGAAGGAGGATCTCCGAGCGACGGAGGCGAGGCGACTATAAAGAGCCCGGCAGCCGGCAGATATTAACCCTTACCTTAACCGGCCGAAGAAGGCACTAAAGGTGTATAACGGGTTATATAAGCACGAGAGCTCCGCGTTTATCTAGGTTTAGACCGGGAAGATCGGTCTACGGGGGTTCCTATTCGACTAAAACGTCCCTAACGTCGACTTACCGCTCTATTAGTGCGGGACCGCGCGTAAAACCGCGTTTTACCTCTTCCTCTAGTGCTTTGCCTTTACTAACGCGAGGGCGGCCTTACTAAGAGGCATCCGACGGGAGAGCGACTTTAGGGCGGCGCTTAACCGCCCCGCCGCCGCGAAGCCGCTTATCCGGTAGTTCTTTAAGTACCGCCTACTATAGTAGTTCCGGGCCGCGACGGCCCTTATAGAGAAGATAGACCGCCGTAATACCGGCGGGGGGGAGCTCTAAGAGCAGGACGACGAGGCTCCTAGCGCTAGCCCCCTTTAACGCTTATATATATTTATATGTATTTATATATTCGATTATACGCTTACTAAGATTTATTTTTCTACGTTCTAACCCGCTAGGCGGGGCCTCGGCCCGTACCCTATCGCCCGCGTGCCGTCTACGCGCCGGCTTTACTAAGTTAGACTATCCGCCCGACCCTAACGCCCCTAGGCCTACCCGGGCGGGGTAACCTTTATTAAGCACTAGACCGGCGGTAGTAACTAAACTTAATTAACCGTAGCGAATATAGGCCGCGTCCGGCCCGACGTTAAGATAGATAGACGTTATATAGGTTTTCCTTTAAGCCGCTTAGTTTCTCCTATGCTAGCTAAATGCAGGGGCACTAAGCCCGTTAGGGCAGCTAGAGTACTTAAATAATAATAATCCTCTTTATAGAGGAACTCTTTAATATAAAGATTAAAGGGGAAATATCTATCGAGACTTAGCTAAATAAGGTAAAAGAGCTCTTCGATAAGCTAAATACTAAAGAAATCCGTATCTTAGAGATCGTAGTAATAACCTAGATCTTAGAGAGCCTTAATAGCTCTTTCTCGAGTTATATTACGAATATTATATAGACTCTTTATATTAATACTACGGTATATACCCTTAAATCACTCTCTTTATCTCTTATAGATACGTTTAAGAGGATAAAAGCTCTTAAGAATAACGAGTAGCTTTTTATAGCCGGTAATAGTAAGGTCTTTATTTACTCTTACTGTAAAAAGCTAAGGTATATCGAGAAGAATTGTTTTTAAAAACCCGAAAATAAAGATAAAGCTTAGGCTATAGGATTTACCTTAAAAACGGTCTCCTCTTCCTCTTCTCGCCGGGACCCTAAGGAGAATACTAACCGCAACTACCGGAGGCCGACCCTAGTTCTTTACTCTCGGGAGAGCTCTCTGTCTCTAGCCCTACGTCCGGCCGGCCGTCCTTAGACCTCCCGCCTCCGGAAGCGCAAGGCTACTCCGGAATCCTCCGAGACCTCTAATAAGGTCCTCGTCGTCTTAGACTCTACTTTTAGTATCGTAAGTACCCTCCTATCTTTTATAATACTCTATATATCCTTTATATCCCTTATACTATATAAAGTACCTTTAGTAGTACCTTATTTTTTTACCTTATTTCCCTTGAATAATATCCTTCTATATACCCCTATAAAAATAAAGTCCTCCTCTAATAGAAAATAAATAATAGGACCTTTAAAACCTCTTCTTTCGGCAATTTCTAGGGTAGTATTAAAAGTAGATAGGACTATAATATAGATCGGGAATTTCTATAACTTTATCTTCGATACTAGAGCTATTAGGCATATAGTTTCGAGTAAATCTCTCCTCTCTAACTATAAAGAAATATATACTACTATAACCTAGGGAAAAGCTTCCTCTATTACCGTATAAGGAGCTAGAGATCTTATCTTTAGTTCTTAAATAGCAAACAATAATATACCCTAAAAAACTGCCTTTATATACCTAAATTCGGCATTAATATAATTCGACAATCTGCTATAATAAATATATACGCGTTTATAGGCCTAGACTCTATATCCCCCCTAAATAGAAATCTTAATAAACTAATAACCGGTTTTATTAAAAACGGACTATACTATATCCCTTTAGATATAAAGAAAATACGATCTCTAATTAAAAATAAACTATATAATATATAATATAGCCCGATAGAAACAATAGATAACGCTATACTCTAAGATACTATACTAACTAATATAATTAGAAAACCTAAGATAAAAAAGAAAATAGACCTTATTCTCTAGCATAAACGGCTTAGCTATCTTAGCTATAAATCCCTATACCGATATCTTCGTAGACTATACCTAGATATATCCGTAGACTAAAAAGATATTATAGCTATAAAGCAATGCGAAGCTTATATATAAGCTAAACATATAGATAAAAAGAAGAAAACCCCTTTAAAACGACGATATCTCTTTCTAGATAAAATAAACGTTAATATCTAAGGTCTTATAAAAGTCCCTTTACACGATAAATGTAGATACTTTATATTATTTCTAAATACCTACTCTAGGTCCCTAAGAATATACCTTATAAAAGATAAAGCAGAAAGCCTACCTAAGTTCCTAGAATTTAAAATAGAGCTTAAGAATAATAAAGATAAGATAAAGATAAAAGAGGTCTTCTTAGATAATGCAAAAGAATTCATCTATAATATTAAACTATATGCTCTTAAAAACGGAATAAAATATAACTTAAGTCTACTATATACCCCCTACTTAAACGGTAGAATTAAACGTATAAATAGAACAATACTTAATAAAGTTAGGTCTATACTTTATATAGCTAAGCTACCTAAATACCTCTAGGAAGAAGCTATCCTAGCAGCTATATATATATACAACCGATCTCCCTATACTGCCCTAGGGTATATATGCCCTCTTAAAAAGAAAGAAGATAGAGCCCTTACTATAGAAGACATAGATAAGATCCGTGTCTTTAGAAGTATTATATACTATAAAAACAAAACACCTAGTAATAAGCTAGACGTACGAGCCTGTAAAGGAATTATAATAGGCTATAAAGATATAGTATATAAAATATAAGACTATAGTAGAAAGAAGGTTATTATCTTAAAAGATATAACTATACTAGAAAACAACTTCTTAAAAGACAATAAAACCTTTAATTTTAATACTATACCTTCTATAAATAAAATAGTAGATAACTATCTATATATAAGAACTTCTCTACTAGATATAAATCCTAAAAATACACAATCCTAGAATAATCCCTATAAAATACCCGATAATTATTATTATTAAAGTACTCTAGCTGCCCTAACGGGCCTAGTGCCCCTGCATTTAGCTAGTATAGGAAAAACTAAGCGGCCTAAGGGAAAACCTATATAACGTCTATCTATCTTATCCGGCCTATATTCGCGGCGGTTAATTAAGTTTAGTTACTACCGCCGGTCTAGTGCTTAATAAAAGTTACCCCGCCCGGGCAGGCCTAGGGGCGTCGGGGTCGGGCGGACAGTCTAACTTAGTAAAGCTAGCGCGTATATAGCACGCGGGCGATAGGGTGCGGGCCGGGGCCCCGCTTAGCGGGTTAAAACGTAGAAAATAAATCTTAGTAAGCATATATTCGAATATATAAACATATAAAAGCTAGAGGGGGTCTACGTTTAAAGCCTCGTCGTTTTAATCCCGGAGCTCCCCCCTACTAGCGTTATAGCGGTCTATCTTCTCTATAAGGGCCGTCGCGGCCTAAAACTACTATAGTAGGCGGTATTTAAGGAACTACCGAATAAGCGGCCTAGCGGCGGCGGCGCGGTTTAGCGCCGCCTTAAGGTCGCTCTCCCGTCGGATGCCTCTTAGTAAGGCCGCCCTCGCGTTAGCGAGGGTAAGGCACTAGAGGAAGAGGTAGAACGCGGTCTTATACGTAGTCCCGCACCGGTAAAGCGGCGAGTCGACGTTAAGAACGTTCCGGTCGAATAAGAACCCTTATAGACTAATCTTCCCGGTCCGGATATAAATAAGCGCGGAGCTCTTATGCTTATATAAACCGTTATATACCTTAAGCGCCTTCTTCGGCCGGTTAAAGTAGGGGTTAATATCTACCGGTTGCCGGGCTTGTTATAGCCGCTTCGCCTCCGCTACTTAAAGATCCTCTTTCTAACGCGCCTCCTAATCGCGGAGGACCGTCTCCTTAGGTATAGTGCCTTAAGGGCATTAGTCTTAAAGCCACGCGTCGTACGGCCGGCCGGGCGGCTAGGTCGGCCGTCGGGGTTAAGGCAGCACTCTCGCCGGCTTCTCGTAAGCGCGTCGGATCCGGTCTACTATGCTTAACTCCTTAGTGCGCTCTTCGTACCGCATAAGGCGGTCGTTAAGGTAAAGGTCGAGCGGCGGGACCGCTGTCTCTATCTCTAGGTTCTAGATCGGGGTCGCTTTAAACGCCTTAGCTATTACCTAAAGGTAGCTTAATTAATATACTATAAGCGCTTTTATTAAGCCGGTAGGTTTCCCCCCTTTAAGCGTAGGCTTATAGAACGTCGACGCCCTATAAGCAAGCGTGCTTTAAACTATACTAGCGTAAACCGTCCTCGCGCTTCGCAATCGTATGCCCTATATAGACGCCTTAAGCCCGGTAAAGGCTAGCGCTTATATGCTTATTTTCGCCTTAAGCCTCCTAACTTAGGCTTTCTATCGTAGCTTTCGGTTAAACTAAACCCTAAGGAAACGTCCGTCTTCGACCGGCCGGACTATATTCGTCTTAAGCTAAAGCTTTATCGGTATCGGCTTATAGGTCCTCGTAAAGTATATAAGCTTGCTCTTTTCCGGCTTAAACTTAGCGCTAACCCCCCTTACCTATTTATCGCACTTTTTTTTAAGCGTTCTTAAGAAGCTGTATAGTTATAGCTACGGTCTTAGCGGCTACGGTCTTACCGTAGGCTAAGAGGTTTATATCGTCGGTAAAACCGACGGTAGTAACTCCTATCTCCGGCTTAAGGTCGTCGTATAGTAGTGCGATATAAAGGAGGAAGAGGATTAAAGAGAGGGGCTAATAGTAGGCACCTCCTAGGTCTCCGCCGGCGCGCCGTCGAAGTAAAGCCGGGCCGTTATCCCCTTAAGGACGCTCCCGACCTACGCGATAACCTAACCTAAAAAGCCCTTTAGATAGAAGGTCTCGACGAGATACGTATAGTCTACCCTATCGAAAGCTCCTTTAAGATCGAGTTAGAGAAACGACGCTACCCCTCCCTAAGCCTACGCCGTCTTTACGAGCTCTATTATAAGTCGTATCGCCGTCTCGGTAGATCTCTCGGTCCTATTCCCTATCTACCCTTTAGGCAAGAGGTTATACGCCTCCGCCGCGTCTGCGATCCTCCTCGCGACTACGGCCTCGAGGATTTTCCCTACTATATTATAACGCAGCTACCCGCGCAACTATAGAGTCGGGAGATAGGGATATATATACGATAGATAATGCATTTTAGCTCTGGAATTATTAGGGCATTAGTCGCTAACTAGTCCCCGACAACCCCTCTCGAGGCCTAAGGGTATATCCCTAAGGCCCCGATATATCTTAAAAAAGGGGCAAGCTTTAGTCTTACTATAAGAGGGCAACCGCTTTATAGTAAAGGATTATTTATACTTTTAACTATCGTTCTTACCTTCCTAAACGTACCTTTAGTCTATCTTCTTATAATTTCTAAAGCTTTTCTTTTTTAGTTACTATTAACGTTATACGACGTTAGGGGCTACATAGGGCATTGACCTAAGCCTAGACTATAGGGATGCAATAGGCTATTACGTCCCTAACGAGCCTGTTATATAACCCCCTTAGCTAAGGACGGCAGGTAGGTATTCCGTTGTATTATAACTGCGGTTAGTGCGGGCTAGGGGCCCTGTTTAAGAGGCTCCGGTACCTATATATACCTCCGTTAGTCCTATAGTCAGGTAGCTGCATGCATCTTTGTGTCTACGAGTTTAGACCTCCTTTCTTCACTCTTCTGCTGTGATATTTATGCAGCTGATTTCCTATATTTAAGAGTTATAAGCCCGGCTGCATAAGCTAGGTCTCTTTCGCTTAAACAACGCTAAATCGAAGCTATCGACATCGCATTCTTTTAACAACGGCATTAGGCTCTAACCTAAGTATTATCACGAAGAGCTAGCTTTAAAGAAGGATTAAAACGACAAAACAACACACAGTCATCCCTTATAACGACGAGGTAAAAAGAACGATTATAGCGATATCTATATCCGGAGAGGTAAGTATCGTAACGCTTAAGGAAAGCCTTAATTAGACCCCTTAGATTTAGGCCATTAAGGGTTAGGCGAAGATCTACTACATCTAGGAATATATCGACCCGGTAGGATCTAAAGAGCTCGACGAGCCTATTAAGATTAGCTAGGAAGAGTCTAAACGCAACCTTAGGGAACGACCCTAAAGAGGGGCCCTTACGGACGTTAAATTTAACAATAGGACTACTAACTATAATAATCGGCTTAATAATACGACGATAGAGTTCCGTTTTAAGCAAGATAGCTATAACTTAGCCGTTAGCCTATTTAAGACCCGGGAAAAGGCTATAATTCGCATCGAAGAGCTAATTAGTAAGTTAATTAGTAAGGCTCTTAAGGGAGAGACCCTCGTATAGACCTCGCCTCGAAGTAGGATCTAGGAACTTAAATAGAAGGTCCTGCCCTTAGTAGAGGAGGAAAAGACCCTCGTAGATAACCGGTACTATTAAATTATCGGCAAAAGGGGGAATCGGGACTAAAAGGCCTAGGCCGATTAACTTAATTAAGTAATTGTCGACTTTAGGGACCTAAAAGTCACGACTTTAAATAACATTAAGATCCGATAGGATTTTCTTTAGGCTATAGAAGAATTCGACCTTAGTTAAGCCTTAAACAAGAGATTAAATAATGCCTTCTATAAACGACTTAAGGGCATCGTTAGATTAACTCTAAACCCCTTAAGGAACCTTATCGCGGAATTCAAACGTAAGGTAACCCTTCGAAAGAAATCTAAACCTTAGGTTAACTAGAACTCTCTAGCACCGAAAAAAGAGTTAAGGTAGTCGTAGTGCCTATATAACACTCACCGGACTAATAAGGAGAATTAGTAGGAAGCCTGCTTCTTATTCCGTGCGATATTTAAAAAGGATCCCCCTAAGGGATAGGAACCGAAAGACGGACTAAGGGCTAGGATTAATAAGTGGCTTTAGGATAACCCGGAAGGTAAGAAGAAGGCTATAGCATAGAAACCCTCGGGAGTAGGTAAGGCAGATAATACGATTATAGTCCTAAATAGCGGTAACGGCAATAAGTAGGCGAATATAGTTTCTCGCATTAATATAATATTATAAGTTAACCTTACCTATATTAAAGACGAACCTCTTAAAAATAAGGTTATCTACGATTTAAGGGCGAGTATATATATATTTAATAATATTAGGTGGTTTAATAAGAAGACGTTTACCTAAGGGTCGTAAGAAGAGGTCCGCGCTAGTAAAACCGCACTTATAGTCTTAGGGGTAGGATCCGCAGTTATCCTACTCTTAGGGGGTAAGAAGCTCCTACTCGAAAACAGCTACTATATCCCTAAGATACCGATAAGCGTTTTTTCCGTTCGATAAAGGATTAAGGCTTAGGTTTATTAAAACTAGCACGATAATACGCTATTCTATAAGCCGACGGGCGAGCAGCTTACTTAGCTTAAGGAATTCGAGGACTAATACGTTATTACGAGCTTGCCGGATGCCCCGGGAACTATTTTTGCGACGAGTCGACGACTTAAGCCACCTTCGAATAAGGATCTCGCGGACCTTTAGCATAAGCGCCTAGGGCACCTAGGGCCGGAGGCTATAGGGCTGCTAGTTAATAAGTCCGTAGGCACGAAGCTTTATAGACCGGCAACCTGCAAATGCGAGGTGTATACTACGGGAAAAGCGAAACGATAAGTCTCCTAGGACCTACTAACGTTAAGGCCGTAAGGGGCAGGGGTTTCATTTAGCTTTAACCTCTATGCGGGCCCGGAAGTAAGTGCCGCGGGATTTTAATACTACGCCTTATTTACCTATATAACAACTAGCATAAGGTTCTTCTAAGCTATTAAGCAGAAGACCGAGGTCCGGGACGTCTTTAAAAAGCTAATTGCGAAGCTCGTTACGCGCTACGGGATTTAAATAATTATCTTAGTTACTAACGGAGAGAAGGCCTTAATCAATAAGGAGATTAAGTAGTACACGGATGGACTTAGCCTATAGCTCTTTGTGTTAGCCCCTTTAACGCCGACTTAGAATAGTTATACGGAGCGATTAAGGGCTATTGTTAAGGAAAGGGCTAGACTAATAAGTCTTAACTCGCAGATCCCTAACACCCTCTAGACCGAGACCTACCGAACGGCCGTCTACCTACTAAACCTAACGCCCTTTATAAGCGTCGATAAGATAGGAAGGAGTCCCTATAAGCGATAGTAGCAGTATATAAGGGACTATAACCCCTTATATAGCTATATTAAGGAGATCCGACCGATAATCACGCATTTATACGTGCATAGATATATAGTATACCTAATAACGACGGATGCCCTCGAATATATTAAATCTTATAAGTCCCTCTCGTAGACCGCGTAGAGGGCATATATTTGATATCTAGTTAGGTATAAGTCTACTAACTAGTTCGTTATTTAGGTCCCTTCCCTAGGATAGACGAAGCTTTTAACCTCTTCGAATGTTGAATTTAATAAGGATGTTATATACGATCTAAGGAGGGAAGAAGGTGCGTAGGCTTTATATACTTACACCTATAATATCCTTAGATAGATAAACGCAATTAATATGCCCGAAGATAATAAAGGCGATAAAGAGGGGGCCTATAAGTACCCTCGGACCGATAAGACTACTAGACTACGATATACGGCGGCTGAATTTATGCTAGCATTTAATTAAGGAAGGTAGAATAAAGGGGTAATACCCCCGACGATAGAGGGTCTATACGTCTCGCCTCCTTAGACCGGTAAGGTAGTCTCCTTCGATGCCGTAATACTACCTAATCTTAGGGGTAGGAATCCCGCGACACCGGAACTAGTAACACTAAGGCCTATAAGGGAAGCAATTAGCCTTAGGACGCCTCTTTTAGAGGTCTTAGGGGTGCCTCCTCCTCTAGGGGGTGAATTAACAGCCGAAACGGCTAATAGACCCGACCTTAATAGCCGACCTTATATAGAGGAGCTTTTAGATATAGAGGAAGACGTGCCGGCTTCGTCGAAGCCGTTACGCAAGGAGCGGGATACATCTTAAGGTATAAACCCTAGCAATATCGTTAAAGGGAAGAGGAAGAGGTCTTTAAAGATATTTATTAACAATATCATTGCGAAGGCTTTAACCTATAGACTATACATCGAGGATATGCCTCTTATGCCTACCTCCTATAAGATAGCGATAGCCTCCCCCTATAAGACCTAATAGCTTAAGGGAATAACCTACGAGATTAAGGATTAGGAGAAACTTCTAACCTAGGTTAAGACCTTAAAATCTAAGGCTAAGAAGAAGGGAGAACCCCTAATTCCGATAAGATAGGTCTACGCTTATAAATGCGATCTATAGGGATATATAGTTTAATTTAAGGCCCGTCTAGTTGTTTAAGGAGATCGCTAACCGGAAGATAACGAGGATACGTATAGGGCGACCTTTCGAGCGAGGACCTTTAGGCTGCTAATAGCCCTACTATGTCTCGAGGATATAGAGTCCGCGTAGTATAACGTTAAGACGGCTTTTCTAAACACGATACTGCGATTTATAGTCTACTATTAGCTTCCACCCGGATACGTAGAACTAGGCTTATGCATACGGCTTCTACGAGGGCTATACGGCCTAAGAATCGCCCCGAAGCTCTAGTATAAGGACCTTACCGGCTTCTTTAAGTCCTTAGGCGCGGAAACCCTAATTAAGGACGCCTATATAATAGTCTATAAGGGAGTAATTATCTTCTTCTTCGTAGACGATATCGCGATAATATATCCGAAGGAGCGGAAGAATAATTAGCTAGAACTCTATAAGGCCCTTATAGCGAAATACACCGTTAACTTTATAGGGGAACTACGTTAGTTTTTAGGGATTAAGATCATCCGGGATAGACCTAATAGGAAGTTATAGCTTTCTTAGGCATCTTATATCTCTAAGATAGCGAAGAAGTTTTATATAAACGATGATTCGGGCTTTAGCGCGCCTAAGATCCCCCTAACAACGGATAAGCTAATTTCCTACGAGGAAAAGGCAAGCAACGAAGAGGTCTATTACTTTCTTTCTTTAGTAGGTACGATCCTACATCCGGCGATTTACACTAAGGCGGACGCGGCGTTTACCTAGTTTAGCTATAACCCGGGTCTACGATACCTTTAAGAGGCAAAGAGGTGCCTAGCGTACTTATACACTACGCGGGACTATTGCATCTGTTTTAAAGCGACTAAAGAGATAAGGAGGTTTCTCTATGCGTTAGACTCTTCGTTCGCGGACGACCCTACGTCGAGGAAGTTATTATAGGGGTATATATTCTTATTTCTCGGCGGGCCTATAGATTAGAAAGCTATTAAGCAGGCTACTATTACGACCTCGTCTACCGAAGCGGAGCTCCTAGCTTTATTAAAGACCGCGAAAGAGTAGATGCAATTTGCTCGACTTATTAAGGAGCTTAGGATCTAGGTTAAAGGCACCGCGGAGCTATAGTATAATAACCTCTAAACGATTAGGCTATTAACCGAGCTAAGTGCCCGGCTTAAGACGAATTTAAAGTATATCGACATCTATCGACATTAGCTTTATTAAGAGGTATAAGAGGAACGGCTCTAGGTCAAATAGATTAAGTCTACTAAGAACCCGGCGGACGGTATAACTAAGGCCCTCCCTTTATAAAAGCACGAAGACTTCGTAAGGCAGCTCGGCATAAAGGACCGCCCCGAAGACTTAGATAGGAAGGACTAGGACGGCGCGGATAAAGCCCTCTAGGGTATGTTTTTATAGTTTATGCGAATTCAGCCCCTTATCTAACATTAAGGGTAGTATAATAGATATAGGCCGTTCCGACTAATTTAAACGAGCTATTTTATTTAATTATTATATTGTCTTTGCGTTACTATAGTCTTTATAAGGACTATAGCAAGGGGGTATATTAACGTTATACGACGTTAGGGGCCATACGGGGCATTGACCTAAGCTTAGACTATAGGGATGCAATAGGCTATTACGTCCCTAACGAGCCTATTATATAACCCCCTTAGCTAAGGACGGTAGGTAGGTATTCCGTTGTATTATAACTACGGTTAGTGCGGGCTAGGGGCCCTGTTTAAGAGGCTCCGGTACCTATATATACCTCCGTTAGTCCTATAGTTAGGTAGCTATATGCATCTTTATGTCTATAAGTTTAGACCTCTTTTCTTTACTCTTCTACTATGATATTTATGCAGCTGATTTCCTGTATTTAAGAAAAGGTTACCCCGCCCGGGTAGGCCTAGGGGCGTTAGGGTCGGGCGGATAGTCTAACTTAGTAAAGCCGGCGCGCAGACGGCATGCGAGCGATAGGGTGCGGGCCGGGGCCCCGCCTAGCGGGTTAAAACGTAGAAAAATAAATCTTAGTA
Source organism: Ophiocordyceps sinensis (assembly GCA_012934285.1). Taxonomy (NCBI): domain Eukaryota; kingdom Fungi; phylum Ascomycota; class Sordariomycetes; order Hypocreales; family Ophiocordycipitaceae; genus Ophiocordyceps; species Ophiocordyceps sinensis. The sequence goes on along the minus strand of JAAVMX010000006.1, from coordinate 2,796,914 downwards.
AGCGTATAATCGAATATATAAATATATATAAATATATATAAACGTTAAAGGGGGCTAGCGTTAAGATCCTTATCGTCTTACTCCCGGAGCTCCCCCCCGCCGGCGTTACGGCGGTCTATCTTCTCTATAAGAGCTATCGTAGCCTAAAACTATTATAGTAGGCGGTGCTTAAAGAACTACTAAATAAGCGGCTTAGCGGCGGCGGGGCGGTTAAGCGCCGCCTTAAGGTCGCTCTCCTATCGGATGCCTTTTAGTAAGGCCGCCCTTACGTTAGCGAGGGCAAGGCACTAAAGGAAGAGGTAGAACGCGGTTTTACGCGTAGTCCCGTATTAATAAAGCGGTAAATCGACGTTAGGAACGTTCTAATCGAATAAGAACCTTTATAGACTAATCTTCTTAGTCTAGATCTAAATAAGCATAGAGCTCTTATGCTTATATAATTAGTTATATACCTTTAGCGCTTTCTTCGGCTAGTTAAAGTAAGGGTTAATATCTACTAGCTGCCGGGCTTTTTATAGTCGCTTTGCCTCCGCTACTTAAAGATCCTCCTTCTACCGCGCTTCTTAATTACGGAGGACTGCCTCCTCCGTTATAGTGCCTTAAGGGCATTAGTCCTAAAGCTATACGCCGTATAGCCGGCCGGGCGGTTAGGTCGGCCGACGGGGTTAAGGCAGTACTCTCGCCGGCTTCTCGTAAGTGCGTTAGATCTAGTCCGCTATACCCGACTCTTTAGTGCGCTCTTTATACTACGCGAGGCGGTCGTTAAGGTAAAGGTCGAGTAGCGAGACCGCCGTCTATATCTCTAGGTTTTAGATCGGGGTCGCCTTAAACGCCTTAGCTATTACCTATAGGTAGCTCGACTAATATACTATAAGCGCTTTTACTAAGCCGGTAGGTTTCCCCCTTTTAAATATAGGCTTATAGAACGTCGACGCTTTATAAGCGAGCGTGCTTTAAACTACGCTAGCGTAAACCGTCTTTACGTTTTATAGTCGTATACTTTATATAGACGCCGCGAGCTTAGTAAAGGCTAGCGCTTATATGCCTATTTTCGTCTTAAGCTTTTTAACTTAGGCTTTTTATCGTAGCTTTTAGTTAAACTAAACCTTAAAGAACCGCCTATCTTCGACCGGCCGGACTATATTCGTCTTAAGCCGAAGCTTTATCGGTATTAGCTTATAGGTCTTCGTAAAGTAGATAAGCTTGCTTTTCTTTAGCTTAAACTTAGTACCGACCTCTTTTACCTATTTATCGTACTTTTTCTAAGCGCTCCTTAAACGCTATATAGTCGCGGCTATAGTCTTACCGTAGGCTAAGAGGTTTATATCGTCGGTAAAGCCGATAGTAGTAACCCCTATCTCCGGCTTAAGGTCGTCGTATAGTAGCGCGATATAAAGGAGGAAGAGGATCGGGGAGAAGGGCAAGCCTTAAGGCACGCCCGTAGGTATTTCTAAGTCTCTGCCGACGTATCGTTAAAGTAAAGCTAGGCCGTCTTCCCTTTAAGGAAGCTCCCGACCTACGCGATAACCTAACTTAAGAAACCCTTTAGATAAAGGGTCTTAATGAGATATATATAGTCTACCTTATCGAAAGCTCCCTTAAGGTCGAGCTAGAGAAACGACGCTACCCTTCCTTAGGCCTACGTCGTCTTTACGAGCTCTATTATAAGTCGTATCGCCGTCTTAGTAGACCTCTCGGTCTTATTCCTTATCTACCCCTTAGGTAAGAGGTTATACGCCTCCGCTACGTTTACGATCCTCCTCGCGATTATAGCCTTAAGGATCTTCCCTACTATACTAAGGAGAGAGATTAGTCTCTACCTTTAGGCTTATTAAAGCTAGGCTACTATCTTCCTAGGCTTCGGTAGGACGATAATAGCCGCGTATTAGAACTATCTTAGAAAATGCCCGATGTTATAACTAGCGTTAAGCAATACTATAAGCACCTTAAGCAATAGTTCTTTATAGGCCTTAATAAGCTCTATCGGAAGGCCGTCTTCCCCCGCGGCCTTTTATAACGCTATCTTTCTAACCGCCGACCTAACGTCGCCGATTATAAAACGCTACGGTATTATATAGGCCTCCCGGGCGGCTTAAGGGCTCCCCTCGCCTCTCGCTACTAAAGGTAGGAAAAACCGGGCCGCGAAGGTCTCTGCCTTTTCTATATAAGTGCTAGCCGGCCCCGCTAGGTCGCTTAGTCTCTTTAAGTCGGGGATATATATCGCCTATAGTAGGCTACCGCTTTAGAGCTACGCCTACCTCTCGATCTTTTAGAGGAGGGCTTAGTTAGCGGCTAAATCGTAGGTAAGCTCCCGCTAAGAGTCTTATTATACGGTAACGACGGCACGCTAGAGGGCTATCTTCGCCTTATCTAACGTCTCTTAAGTCGTTTAGTTGCCGGACGCTAAGAACGCTTAGAAGGCGCGTTTAGCCTCCCTATTATACCGGTCTACCTTTATAGTCTATTAGTTAAGGCGGCCGCCGTCGGCACGGCCCTAGGCCTCGGGTATATAGTCCTTCGCAATCTCGGTTAACTAGGTAACTACCTAGTCTACGTACGCCTCGACCTCCCTAAGGGTCGTAGGCGTAGTTAGCGCGGCCTTTAGCTAGAACTTTACGATAGCTGCTGCTTAAGCCTTATCCGGGTCGAGTTTTCTTTAAAGGCGGTTAAATCCTATCGTCCGGGCCGCTAGCCGGTAGGTTAGCGGCCCTATATCTACCTCTAGCTATTACGATATATAATCCGATCCGACGAGGCCTACGTTTCTATAGTACGTTACGCTTAGACCTTAAGACGCTTAGGCGAGGTCTATCGTGCTATTCCTCCGGCCCTTAGAGGCGATATATATAACCTAGCCCTTAAGGGTTACGAGCCTAAGGCGCTATCGCGCCGTTAGCTTTAAGAGGTCTTTACTATTCCTCAAGGTACGCCTATAGGCGTCTTAAAGCGGGTAATAGCTATTAAAGTCCTTAACGAAGACGCATTAGGTATATAACGATTTTACCGCGAGGTTAAAGAGTAAAGTAGTTAAAAAGGGGGAGTTAACCGGCGGGGAGTAAACTAAAAAAACTATAGTATTAAAATTAGTAAACGTAACGCTATATTAGTCTACCCTTTAGTCGCTCGTCTATATATCGATGCTATACCTCTTATAGACGTATAGCGCGCTTTAGGTTGCCCTAAAGCCAAGCCTATAGTCGTACTACCTTAGGCACGCTAGGGCTTTTATCTTACTATTAATCGGTGTCTCTTAAAGTGCTATAATATCGTACGCCTTAAGGGCGGCGAGCGCGAGGTATATATTCGCGCTTATCCTTACGGTATTTTAGTAAAGGATATCTAATATTAAGGGGGGTCGGAAAAAGGGTCGTCGTTAGGTATAAGCGCGGCCTCGGCCGTAGCGGTATAAGCCCTAGCCGACGCTAAGGCTAGCCGCGACCGTAGATACCCGCGAATAGTCGACTAGCCTCGCGCCCGACTAGCCCTTATAATATCCCGAGGCCGGCCGGGGGGAAGGGCGGGTAGCGGGGGGGGGGGGGGGGGGGGGTGTCTTATTATTGCTATTTCGACGGCGACGTCTATAGCGCGGTAGGAAGAGGAAAGGGCTATATATAGGGCGGCACCGGCTTAAGGCGTAACGTCGGCGTCGCCGCGGCGGCGAAACGCCTTAGCCTTTAGAAGTATACCTCCTAAGCCCTATCCTAAAGCTTCTCCGCCTTAGGGTAGTGCCTATCCTACGCCGCGTATCTCCCCTTATAGAGGGTATACCGGTACGGGATCTACCCTATAGTAGCCGTATATATAGCTTCGTCGTATAGTCCTAACGTATACCGCCTATACGTCGCCTTTACCGTATAGTACTTTGCGATATATCTAAACTAAAAGCACTAGTAGTATTGCTTTAGCCGGATTATATCGTTAAAGGGCTCTATATCGAAAATCTCCGCCTATATTACTATACTAAAGTCGTAGAGCTTATTCGCCGCCTTTACGCCGTCTACTATAATAATTAAGGTCGCCTTTATGCCCGCCTTTATATAGGCCCTCTTAAGGTAAAGGTAGATAACCTTAACGTCGTTCGCTTTAGCTAATTCGGCTGCTAAGGCGGCGTTATCCCCTCTCTAAAGGACTATTATCGGGACGCCCTATACTATTACTATAAAGCCGCCTTAGGATAGCATCGTCTCTTTCCTAAAAGCCTTCTCTAGCTATTCCCTATCCGCCTTATACTTTTTTACATTTTGCTTAAATATAAGCGTGATATCGCCGCTATAGAGGACTTACGCTGCTTTTACGGCGGGCTCCTTAAGGGCGTAATTAACGTCGTTAACGATCGCTTAAGGGGTTTTACGTTAGAGATCTAAGGCGATCCCTTTATATTAGACCGTAAGCTAGTTTTTATAGCGGGCGAGGGTCGGCTTCTCGCTATTAGCCCTAATGTTATAGCTACCGCTAGCGCCTTTAGGCGTAGGCTAGCGTCGCGTTAGGGGCGCGACGGTAGTAGCCGCGACTACGGCTATAGCTACGTCGGCTTAAGACTTCGACGCTTACTTCGATAGGAGCGCCGCCTTAATAGCCTCCTTTACCGATTCCTTAACCGATTTCTTAAGCTAGCCTACGGTCGTATAGACCGCGGTATCCGCTCTTAAGTCTAAATTAATTTTATAATCCGGTGTCGACCTTAGCGGCTATGCGAGGAGATCGTAGAGCGTTTTATTTGCGAGAGAATCCTAATATAAAGCTTAACAACTTAACAGCTAGCTAGGCCTCGATTTAATTCGGAAATAGCGATGCTATTAAATCTCTCGGCTTATTAGCAGTAGAAATACCGTTAGGAAGGATTACCTTCTACGTGCTTGCGTCTTTAACCCTTTTCCTCTTTTATCTTACGGATATAGATCGTTTAAATATATATTACGATAATACAACGGACGCTATTATTAGCAAGAATAAAAAGATCTCGCTCTTAGTAGTCTGTTAATAGGGCTACCCTTAGTTCTTTTTTAGTAGGCAAAAATAAGTGATTTCGTTCCTAGCAGAAAGCGAACTCCGTACCCTTTATCGTCGTTTCGGCCACCCGGCAGTTATAATTACTACGGTAAGCAGGCTATAAGGTATTAGTTAATAAGCTAAAGAGTATTGCGAAGTATTATTATTATTGTTAACTATACTCTTAAGCTCTACGTCGATTTAAATTTATATTAAAGGACGATTAGGACTTTAACTACGATATTATCGTTAACGTAATACACTTATATAAATGCCCTATCCTTTACGTAGTTAACTCGGCAGCGGCCTTTTAAAGAGCGCGTTTCTTACCCTCGATATCCGCAAAGGATATATAAGAAACACTTTAAGCTTTATAGATTAATACCTATCTTAGCCCGCTAGATACTATTAAATATAACGCTAGAACGAACTTTACGTCGTTAGAATTCCGTAATAAAGCTAAGTTTATAGGCATTATATATAAGCAAGTTCCCGTAAAGGCATATTAGTCTATCGGGAAAGTCGAAAGATATTACGCTCCGCTCCGCTATGCCTTCGATATTATATATGCCAAACGTAGCAATATAACTTTAGCCGAAGCAATACTTTAGATAGCTATAAAAGCAATTAATAATACGGCTAGCCCTTAAGGATTAGTGCTAATATTGCTTATATTTAGCGCCTATCCGCGTATAACGTTAGACTCTCCGCTATTATTAATAACGACGAAAAGAGCCGCTATAGTCTATAAGGCAATAAGGATATTGCGTTAACTTACTATAGAGCGGTAAGTTAAAGAAGCCTTATAGGCTCGAAATAGCTTAAAGATAACGGATATTCTCTCCTTTCCTTTATAAAGTAAAGTTTAGGTATAGAGAGAGAAAAGCGGCTAGCAAGGCCTATTTAAGATTGCTTTTATTAACGGCCACGACGTGATAATTAATACGATTAACGGACCTTAAATTCTTTGTTTAACGTTAGTATAGCCGTATAACCGCGATAAAAGGACCGAAGACCTTCCGTCTTTACGTCTTAAAGAGGATTTACTAAAGCCGATTTAATAATCTAATCCCCTTAGACTAGACCCTCCGGCACTACGCAGGCGTAGACGACCTTTAGGTTTTAAGATTAGGCTAAGGCAATTAATTATAGAGAATACGGCTCTTAGATTCCTAGTTCGAAGCAATCCTACATACGCCTTCCTTATTAAGAAAGAGGAGGACGCGTACGCGTTGGCCTTTAAACTACGTGACGATAGCATTATTACTACTCCCGGCGCCCTATTTAAGGAGGCAGACAATTAGGAAATCGACGACCTCCTTGTCCGTAGAGTCTTTAGTTTCGAGAAATACAATGAGGCAACACACAGAGGACATCGGTAGCAAAGGAACCGTCCGTAAAGACTATTAGCTTCGCTATCGATAGGTCTATTAGGACGTATTTTAGTCTACGATCTTAGTTATCCTTTTGCTATTAGAGACGCTTGTTTAGCCTCTCGCAGTCTTTCTTTTTAGGTTCGTGAATCTAGGCTGTAATAGAGATATTAAAGGATGCTTCTAGCTGACAGACACATGCAATGTAGCTGCCTCGGGCCCGTTGTTCTAGGTACCTCTGAGGGCTGTCGGATGCTATCGTGTTAATTATGTCAATGCGTGCAGCCTATCCTTTTTGCTGCAGTAGTATGTCTCCGTTGGGTTGCAGTATGACTTTCGCGCCGTTAAGGTCTGTGACTTACATCTATAGAATACACATACTTTAGTTAACCCTATATAATAGACCCTATCCAACAGGCTCCTTTATAAATAATAAGGATTTATTCTCGCAACTAGGCTTTATTATTACAATTATTAATAAGCGAAGGACCGATACTTAACTCGATATTACCGGGAGCCTTATCTACTAAAGCTTAATAAAGTATAAGCGTATAATACGTAGCGTACTTACTTCGGAAATCTACGGCTTAGTTAACGGTGTTAACCTCGGCTTCGTCCTAGCGATAATAATAAGAATAATTACTAAATACCTATAGATTCTACCTCTCCCTTTAGTAATCTATATAGACTTATTCTCGCTATACGAGAACCTTGTAAAGCTAAGGATAACGAAGGAGAAGAGGCTTATAATAGATATTATAGCCCTTCGCTAGTCGTACGAGAGGCGTAAAATCTCGGAGATCCGGTGGATTAATAGTAATAATAACCTAGCTAACGCGATAATAAAGGACTCGCCTAACCGATCTCTATAACGCTTTATTAACTCGAACCGATTAACGATTTAGATAGAGGCCTTTGTTATAAAGCCCTGATTATTGCACTACTTTACCCCTACGTTGGCCCGGCGGTAGTATATAGCGACCCTGCTTCGCCCCGGCTACGTTTTAGCCCGGGTCTAATTTAATATTAGCCTTTATTCCGTACCGACCTCTTTTATAAGGCCGTGTACCTTTTTATTTATACGGCAATAGGTTGCTTTTCGCGTTTATAATCACTTAGTTTAAGGTTATAAAGAAAGACTACTAGTATAGAAATATAGTATTATAAGATATAGTCGCGTATATATAATCCGAAGGACTACGTGCGTATTTAACTTAAGGGAGGCTATATTATAACACGGTTGCCTCCTCTCTAGCTAGTCGCAATATATAGAATATATATATATTAGTTACCCTAGTAGACCCTATCTAATAATTAATATAATTTACGTTACAACGGTATACGTTATTTTCTTAGCCTCGCCCTTTATTGTCCTTCTTATTCCTCTCTTATTCCGTGTTAGACCTACTTTTAAGACCGACTAATATAGATTTCCTTTGCTTTTATTGGCTTATTACCCCTTTTTAAGCGTTTAAGTCGAACGCCGATTTAAGGGGGATATACTATTACTATTAGTAGGGCTCTACTACGTAGAACGGCCGGAAGGTAAACCTATTGCACGTGTGTTTAAGTGCATTAGGTTCTATTCTCTTGTCTTACTAGCTAGGAAAGGGGGAAAAGGGGGCCCCTTTATAAGTGCTGCGAAGAGCCTGCCCGGCTTAGCCGGGCGCCTAACAGAGCCCTATAAGGAGTACGTGACCTAGCCGCTAACGCTATCATCCGGGTTATAACAAGGCTATTACCCGGGTTATAACGAGGCTAATAACGACGTTATCGTCGGCGTTATTAAGGGTTATAACTTACAACCCCTTTTAAGAGGCTGTAAAGTGTTGTATTAACGGACTAATCGAACGTAATAAAAATAGAGGGATCCGCGGCCCGGTCAAACGGGCCGTATTATTATCTCGGATCCGGCTAACGAATAAAAAAGGGGAAAAACAGGGATCTATAGCCCGTTTAAACGGGCCGTAATTATTATCGTAGATCCGGCTAAAAACAACGTTGCAATAGCCTTTGCGATGTACGGGAAAAAGAGAAAAAAATGCATATTAGGCTAAATTGCCTAATAAATACAAATTGTAAATACAAATCGCAAAGGGAAAAAGGAGCGTATTCGGACCGGAATAGAACGTAGCTGGGGCGACGTAGGGTCGAAGCAAGGGAATAAAGCAGGGAATACACTAGCAGTCTTTAAAACAAAGAATAAGAATAAGGGTTAAGACGTTATCTCGGAGACTAGGGAGTATCTAAAAGGGTTAGCTAGCCGAACTCGTTAGTCCTATTATCCTCTTCGCCTAGAACGTAGCCTTACTATTGTCCGTAGCTTCGTCCTTATACGCGACCTCTCGTACGGCCGCGTTGGTTAAAGTATTGCTATTCGGGTCGGCGTGCGAGGTGCGTTTTAAGGCACGAGCGAACGTTAGAAAATAGCTCTTCTACCTATTTAGCCGGGCGGAATAAGGCCTATTTAAGTTCTAAAACGCCTTAACAAGCGTTCGTAATAGCTATTCGCAAGGGGACGTCTCTTATAAAAGCAGGGCTAAGGGCACGTTAGTAAAGCTATAACTTATTAAATAGCAGCTCGAGGACTTCTTAAAGGGGCTTACCGGGATTCTATATCCGAAGCTTTTAAAATAACGTTATAGTCTACTCCGTAAAGTACTATTGCTAGTTAATATTAAAACGGCGTTTAAAGGCATTATATACGGCCCGGAAGGTAGCCGTAGACTAATTAATCTGCCGGATGTAATAGTCCTCGGCACGACTAGTAAGGATTTAAACAATTAGTCCGTGAAATTAGCTTAAGGCGATTCGAAGACTATAGTAGGTCCGTATAAAAAGCTGGATTTTATCGTCTAAGATGTTATATAGCTCTCCCGTATAATTATAGTCCTTCCTCTATACCTTAGCGAATTGCATTACGAGGTTCCTATTGGTAGGAACGTTCGGGACCTCGGGCGGGGGTATAGTTGTATATGCCTTAAGGGGGAAGACGGGGACGGTAGGGACGGGATTATAGGGAACGGCGGGAGGAACGACGGCAGGCTGGAACGGTTAAACAGCCGGGACGAATTCGGGGTGCCGGAATTAGTGACTTATTGGATAGACCGTGTGTTGCGGAGCCTAGGGAACCTATAGGACGAACGGGCCGGGAGACGGGTCGGGAATAACTAGCGGAGGCGGGTTAGGAACAACGGGAACAACGGTTAAAGACGCAGGCAATGACATTCTCTAAGCAAAGGAAGCCGGGACTAACGAGGGCGCAGCCGTTAAAGCGGTAGAGAAGGGCGACGGCGGACCTAATAATACGGCAGCGGTAGTAGTAGTCTGTTTTGCATAAGCTGCTATTCCGATGTCGAATTGTGTTTCTAAGAATTCGTCGGTAGGCTAGGTTGGCGGTTCGTCGAGGGTTTATAAGGCGACGAACTATCTCGCTAACGAGCTTCCTTTTCGGCCTATGTAGATACCTCGCCTTTTTAGCAGGTTCTTGAAGACTTTCCGGTATTCCTTATTAACCTTATTCTACGTAGCCTCGGTCTACCCTTTAAAATGTTCTTAGAAATCCAAGAATATCTCGTACCCGTTAGTATAGATGTTAGCGTCGGAAATAGCTAAGAACCTAGCTACGGAGGTCCTTACGATAACTTCTATTTCTTTGCCTAGGGCGATATCGGACTCCTAATAGTCGATATCGATATACTTTAAGAAGGAGCCGTAGATCGATACATCCTTTATCTATTTTTAAAGTATGGTTTATGCCGTTAGGGCGGTAAAAGAGGCGGCGGGTAACGGATTTAATATCGTTCTTATTATAAGGGTATTAGAGCAGCAAGCGGATTATATAGGTGCCGGGTTAGAAGGCGGCGGAATGTTTGTCGTACGTAAGGGTCTTTACGCGATAGTCGTGATAAAATAGCTTATATTAATCGTATATCCCGTAGGCTATCGGGAGTATTTAGCGAGTTTGTAAGGGTGTCTTTACAATAGGGTTAACGTCGTAGACGCACTATTCCTTAATAGCATAAGCTTCGTTAAAGCGGTAATACTTAATAGTAGCTAGTAATATCCTTATTAGTGTTATAGACGCACTATTAACCTGGCTATTTAATGTCTATAAAAATAGCAGCGTTAGTTAGTAGCTTAGAAGGAATATATTAGCATCCTCTAAGGGTAATAATAATATATCGGTCCGGGTGATAAAGATCCTTATAGGTTAAATCTGTCTCTTCTACCTAGCTAATCTATAAGGAAACGAGCTACGAAGGTTCCGCTTATTAAAATGTGGACTAGACGAGGTCACTAGGTAACCCCTATCACCGTGTAAGTCGGGAGGTCGAGCCACCGTGTAAGCGGATTACCTAAGCAGCCGGCCGGCACGTGACGCTAGCAGCCGAGCCGGCACGTGACGTTTGCAGCCGAGCCGGCACGGGCAACCGAGCCGGCACGGGCAGCGTTAGCAGCTATAAATAGGAGCCCGGGCAGCTTAGAGCCCGGGCACCTTTGTGTGTATTTGCCTATGCATTTTAGTAGATTTGCTGCAAACTCTAAAGAAGAGGAATGCGCACACGATTTACTAAGGCCGATGCTCTTTTAGCGGGGTAAAGGAGAATAGTACGAAAATAAAAGAACTCCGGCTTACATAGTGACAAGGGTACCTAGTAACCTCGAGCAGTCTACATTTTAATAGGCGGAGCCTTCGTATAGGATTATTATTAATCCACGAAGGAATACAGCTATAGACTAAGTCTAAAGGTCTATATATACGATATAAAGGTTACGTAGTATAGGAATTATAGATGGAATTCCACGGTGGAAGGACTTCCCTTCTAAGGTGAATTCTATAGATGGAATTCTAATGGAATTCCACGGTAGAAGGACTTCCCTTCTAAGGTAAATTCTATAGATGGAATTCCACTTCCTTCTATAGACTTCCACGGTCGTCCCGATAGACGCATCCGTCCGCGGAAGGTCTTCCCCGACTAACGCATCCGTCTTTGCATTCTATTTACGGATCCCTTTCTATTCTTAGCTACCGAGGCTTCCTAGAGGGTAGCTCCGACCCTTCTCTCGTCTTATCTATAAAGAAGGTAGTATAGCCCTTAGCTAGATAGGTATTAATAATTCCAATAAGACTACTAGACCTACATTTGCATTTGCATTCGAGACACCTACTAACACGTAGGATAATATATAATATAACCTAATACTATAATAGTATATCCTCCTGTAATCGGCGTTCGACTTAAACGCTTAAAAAGGGCAATAGGCTAATAAAAACGAAAGAAATCTATGTTAATCGGTCCTAAAAGTAGGCCTAATACAGAATAAGAGAGAAACAGGCAGAAAATAAAGGGTAAAGCTAAGAAACTAACGCGTGCCGTTATAACGTAAATTATATTAATAATTTATATTTGTTATTACTTAGGCGAAGGTAAAGACGTAAGAAAGGCCGTATAAAAGGCCGGCTTAGGTTTAGTCGGGTTAAAGGCGTAAAAGGCCTTATCATAGTACTACATCACATAATATAGTACATAGTAACATACCACGTGATATATAGTCCTATATATAAACGAGCCCTTAGCCTCTATAGTTCTTCTCCTCTTTATAGAACAATAAGGTTATCTAGCTATTACCTAGTGCTATAATAGTTTATTCTATCTCCTATTACGCTCCGTCGCGATCCCTAGCTTTATAAATATAGTCCTAGTAGCTCTATTACCTTATCCCTTTAGTCGTCGCGACCTAAGCGTAACCCTTAAGAAATCATTCCCTTAAGCCCCTAAGCCCTTAAGAATTTTTCCCTAGCCTATAGAAACCTTTATAGCCTATAGAAATTTTTTATAGTCCCTGATAATATACCCTAGACTAAATACTCCTCCTTCCTCCTTATAGCGGATATACCTATAGCCTCTAATGCTATAGGCGACGGTCTAAAGGCCTTTGCTAAAGAGTTTATTAGTGAATTTCCTTAGATCGCCTAAGTGATTAAGAGGTTCGATAACGTAGTCCTAGTCGCTAACGCGTAGGAGACCTAGGAAAACCTTTAGAGCCTAGATACCCGATACATTCTTATATATATCGAGGAGAGTCTTCGGTTCCTTTACGTAGCGGAGGCCTCTTAGGTTAACCGAAATACTAGGTTAAAGGAACGTCTAACTATACGAAATTAGCTTAGCTATAAAGGATTAGCTTTTAGCTATAAGGGAGCAACTTCTTAAGGCTAAAGACCTAACGATCTTAACTATAAAGATATTATAGTCTTAGACGATAACCCTAATATAGTCGTTAGGAAAACGAAAGACGGTAGACCTTCTAATCTTTACTAAAAAGGGGTCTACCTCCGACCGTTAACGTAAGTACGAGGCTTAAGAACTTAAGATATAGGGTATCTTCCTCTATGATAGTATATAGTTCGACTTAAATAGCGCCCGCCCCCTTTATATTAGCGATAGGCTTAGTAAACGGGCCTACGACTTCGTTTAAGATAAGATAGCTACTATTATAGCTAACCTATCTAAGAGGGAGAAGTAAGAATAGCCTATAACGACGACGCTCCTCGTAGCTTTAGGCAGGTAGTATAAGGTTTTAGACTTAACGTAAGCCGCTAAGAATATCCTCGATAATTTCCCTTAAGGCGATAAGAACTATTAGATCTAGAAGGTAGACCTCGACGCCTATATACGTAAGGTAAGGAAGATAAAGAAATAGTAAGTCGACCTCCTCCGGAAGTTTATCCTAAAGGATATAAGCGGTCTCGTTAAGAATATATAGACTAAGATCCCTAATACCGACTATAAGAAGTAGTTAGCGTAGATAGATATCTTTATAAAGAATCTCGCTGATTATACTTATCGTTAGAAGCTCGAGAAGAAGGCCGCCCTAGGTTTATAGTTCCTGCCGACGCTTATACCTGCCTTTACCCCGACCGCCTTAGCCTACCGACCGCCTTAGCCTAACCCCTATACGGTAACCCTATAGATTTCGACCGGCTTTCTAATACTAAACGATAATTTAAGATCGATAATAAACTCTATATAGCTTACGGAGAGCCTAGACACTAGAAGGAGGCTTACGACCCGGCTAAAATAGCTAATCCGCTTTTAATACCTTTACGTTAGGGTAGTCTTTAGTTTTAGGGCTAAGGCGCTCCCTTCCCCGGCTTCGGCTAAGGATCTTAGGGCGCCTACGGCGGCGGGTATAGCCGGGGCTAGCTCGTTCGTACGGCCGACTACGAATAAAGCCGTATCCTTAGGGAAGAGGATACGGATTTATAAGGCGAGCGGCCGGCGTTAAGGCTACTGCTAAAAGATATACCCTTAGAGTAAGTCGCTCTTAGGGGTTATATATAGGGGAGGATAAGAGGATTAGGTCGTTATTCTTAGATATAATAGATCTTTAGATTAGTTTATTAAATAGTAATAAAAAGTTAATCCTTCTCTATACTCGTTTCTCCTTTACGCGTAACCCTTAGTCCCTTTACTATATTAATACGTTATCCCTCGTAGATTCTAGCTATACTACCGTAGCGTTCGCCAATCTATACGCTATCGTACGGAAATATAACGTTACTAAAAAAAAGCTCCTTAAACCTTAACCGCTTCGACTAGCCGACGGTTTACCCTTAATATAGATAACGGACTATTTTATAGCCTAAATAACTATTAGCGAGTATATAGAACTTATGCTCTTCTTTATTATAAATCCATTACCCTTTACCCTAATTATCTTAAGCATCCCCTAGCTTTAAGAATACGAACTAACTATACTTTAGAAATCTCTCTAAGTCCGCTTTAATTCCGATTACTACATAAGATACTGCCTACCTTTAAGCATATTAGCCGAAGATAGGATAGCTCTTAGGACTCCTATTACTCCTACGTCTAAAGGGCACTAATTACGTCGAAAGGTATATTTTTCTAACGTCGTAGAGATTTAAACTACCCTAACGTTTACCTTAAAAAAGGGGTCCTTATAACGATAGAAGACGTATTAGAAATTCCCTTTCGGTAGGAAGAGATTAATATCCTAAAGGATTAGACTATCCTACCGGGAAGTTATATACCTATAGACTCGTCTACTACGGAATATCTATCTAAGTAGGTATCGTACCCTTTAAACCCCGGCTAACCGATTCGATATCCGCTATATAGGATATAGCTATTTGCCTAAGAAACCGCTCGCTTAATATCCCCGATTAGCCCTCCGAACTCCCTTAAGACTTAAGCCTTTAAGGCTACTCCGCCGTAGACTACTTTAGTAGCTCGCTTACTCCTTATTCGTCTTACCGCCGGCCGTCGCTATATTCCCGCCCGATAGGGCTAAACGAGACGCCCCCGCCGGCGTATATAATAGGAAGATTAAATGCCTTTAGATATAAACGATATCTACTATATACGCGTAGTTAACTTCGTTTAATTCTATAAATAAGATAGTATCTAAGCGATACGAATTAGCATATCCGAATTAGCTAAGCTAGTTAAGGAAGGAGAAAATCTACGACTCTTTAACGAACTCTTAGTAAGCCTAATTAAGGTCTTAAAACTATCTAAAACCTCTTTCTAATGCGTTATTGCCGGGGACTGTATAATAGAGGTAGCTTAAGCCGCTTTTCTTAAACGTTTTTATAATTTACTTTAGATAAACCTCTAGGATATAGCTAATTCCGAATCTCTATTTCGGAGGGTCGATAGGGCCGATATAGAAAAATTTCTCTAAGTAAAGCCGGAAGTTATAAAGGCAGATATCCTAAAGAAACTCTTAAAAGAGTTCTAAGATAAGCTTCCTTATTTCCTTTTAAAGAATACGAACGAGCTTCCCTTATACCGCCCTTAGGATTATAAGATCGAACTTATACTTAGTAAATAAGCTCTATACTATAGAAATCGGCCTATATTACCTATAAAACTCCGCTATATTAAGAAGTAGATTAACGATATGCTTAATAAAGGCTTTATTTAAGAGTCTTCTTCTTTAGCCGCGGTATTACTAATCCTCGCTTATAAACCGGGCGGTAGTATCCGTATCTATTATAACTACCGAGGTTTAAATTAGGTTATAGTTAAGAATTAATATCCCTTGCCTTTAATCCGCGAAATACTAGATTCTCTTTATAACGCTAAGTTTTATATAAAGCTAGACGTAATTACTACGTTTAACCGTATTCGAATCGCCGAGGGTTATAAATAGCTTATAGCGTTTATTATACGCTTCGGACTATTCGAGATGCTAGTTACCCCTTTCGGCCTTTATAACGCACCGTCGACCTTCTAGAACTATATTAATCACGTGCTTTATAATGCCCTTAATAACTTCTATATAGTATATCTCGATAGCGTATTAGTCTTTTTAAAGACTAAGGCGGAATATAAAAACTACGTGCGAATAGTTATCTAACGCTTAGGCAACGTAGGGCTTTAAATCAATATTAGGAAGTTAGAGTTTTATATAATAAAGACTAAGTACCTTAGACTAATTATTTCGATATCTAGCATAAGCATAGACCTTAAGAAGGTATATATAATTACGGCTTAAAATACCCTAACTTTAGTAAAAGAACTCTAGTAGTTTCTTAGGTTTATAAACTTCTACCGCTGTTTTATTAAGGGATACTCTAATATTATCTCCCCGATAACTACGCTACTTCGAAAAGATTCCTATTAGTCTTAAGGACCTAAATAAGCTGCCGCGTTTAAGGCCCTTATACTTGCTTGTACTATTGCCCCGGTCTTAGCCTATTTTAACTACTCGAAGAAAATAGTTATTAAAACTAACGCCTTAAATTAAGCCTTAGGAGGAGTCCTTTTATAGACCGGAGACGATAGATATCTTTACCTTATTGTGTTTTTTTCGTTAAAGCATACTACCCTTAAGTATAACTATGAGATATATAATAAAGAGCTATTAGCAATTATTAAAGCGCTTAAGGAATAGCGTTTAGAACTCTAAGGAACTACCGAAGCGTTTAACGTTATTATAGACTATAAGAATCTTTAGACGTTTATATCTATAAAGCAACTTAACTAACGATAAGTACGCTAGGCCGAGTTCTTTTCTTAGTTTAACTTTATAATTATATACCGCTTAGGCAATAAGGCAATCCTCCTTAACGCTTTTAGTAGGCTCCCCGGCGATAGACTAGCTACCGTAGACGACGATAAACTCTTTTATTAAAATTAGGTAATTATCCTTAAAGAGAAAGTCGACCTAACTATCCTAAAGGAACTTTTAACCGATTCTTATACCTTAAAGGAGGACCTTAACGCAATCGCCGCCCTTAGACTAAACGCAGCTAGTAAATCACTCGATAAGCTTATCTATAAGGTATACTAATAAGATAATCTTACCTAAGATATAGTAGCGATACTCTAGGACCTATACGCCCGACGTTAGCTAAAGTATATCCGGAAGCTTTTATATTACGATATATCCGAATATTAGTTAATTAACGGACGTATCTTTTTCTACGACCGGCTTTTCGTCCTAAATACCCCGGATCTCCGCCTTAAAGTCGTTTATCGATCCTATAGCAGTAGCTTAGTAAGATACCTAAGGAGGGTAAAAACCCTTAATCTATTAAACCGAATATACTAATAGCTAAGAATTTCTTACTTTACCGCTACGTTTATTAAAGACTATACTCTCTATCTTTAGACTAAGACCCCCCGCTCGTCTCCCCTTAGATTACTAAAACCCCTCGCTCTACTAGTTCGGCTATAGGCCCATATATTAATTAATTATATTACGATACTCCCTAAGTATACCCGAAATAGGAAGACTTATAAGAATATACTTACGATAGTTAATAAGCTTACGAAGATAAGATATTTTATCCCTATTACCGGCCTTTCTATAGAAGAACTAGTTAACTCCTTTATCTATATAGTCTATCGCTTATATAAAGCACTTAATACTATTATCTTTAACTAAGGCACTTAGTTTATCTCTAATTTTTAGCGATAGTTTAGCACTCGTTTACGAATAACGTTAAAACTAAGCTCGGTATAATACCTACAGACTAATAGTTAAACCGAAATCGTTAACGCTACGATAAATAAATATATTCGAGCCTATATTAGCTTTACCTAAGATAACTAAGTCGACTAGCTCCCGCTCGTAGAATTCGCAATAAATAGTTAAGTAAATAAAATAACCGGTATTTCTCCGTTCTTTACTAACTACGGCTTTAATCCTTATCTCGGTATTAAACCTATAGGTCCTTAACCCCCGACTCTCTTATTATAGGCAAAGAAGGAATTTCTTTATGCAGACGTAATAGCTAGTCGTTTTAACCGTATCTTTGTTTAGCTTTAAGCTCTTACACAAGCCTTATAATAGAAATATAAGGATAATGCTAATATAAAGCGGGATAAAGGCTTTCTCTTCCGACCTAGTAATATAGTTATAGTTTTATTAGAGAATATAACTACTAATCGCCTAAAGAAGAAATAGGATAATAAATAGGACGGTCTTTATCTTATTCTCGAAGTCTACTATAGCGCTATAGTTATCGACCTCTTAAAGTATATCTAGGTCAATAAGTCTTTTTATACGTCTAAGGTACGGCTTTAGACAACGGAAATAATACCGGGCTAGGCATAGATTAAACGAGAGGAACGACGCAACGTCGTAGGCCGTATCGTAGGCCGCGATAACGACGGCAATATCGAAGAAATATAGGAATTTAAGAAGATCCTTAACGTATGTAATAACGAAGCCCTAACTCTAACTTATCTAATTAAATAGAAATATCACTAAGAACTAACCTAGCAGCCCGAAGATAACCTAAGAGGTTGCCTTAAAGCTATCTAACGCTTCTATAGATGCAACCTAGATAAGCCGGGCCCCTTAGATTAGGCCCGCCTATAAAAGATTCCTTTACTATATACTAATTTCTAGCGAAAATAACATTTCTTAGCGATTTAAGGACTAAATCGTCTTTAGAGGGGGAGTACTATTATAGTACTATATTATATAATATAGTATATAGTGATATGCTATATAATATATAGTCCTATATATAAACGAGCCCTTAGCCTCTATAGTTCTTCTCCTCTTTATAGAATAATAAGGTTATCTAGCTATCACCTAGTGCCGTAATAGGCCTTAAGGTCGTCTTAGCAGCGGTTAAGGCAAAAGGAGTCCTCTTACGTAAGGGGGCTATAAGGCTATTAAACGCGATATTTAATCTTCCCGGAGGCGTACTAGCGTTACGCGAGGATAAAAGAAAACTCCTACTCGAGATATATATTATCGCCGTCGTTATCGGCGGGGGAAAGGAAAACGCCGTTATTAGCGGGCTAGACGTTAATCTTAGATTAGCTAAGCAAAGGAGGCTCTTAGGTCTTAGTAAGGAAGGAGTAATAGAATATAAGGTAAAAGCGGCTGCCTTTAGGAAGGCGAAGAAGATACGCCGTCTTATATACCTTAAGGACCTTATATAGGCCTTCTTATTTATAGTCGAGCTTCTTTATAAGGCGGAGGGTTTAGATTTAGTAAATGCTAAGGGATACTATATCGCCTGGCTAATATACTAAGGCGGGAGTCCGCTAGGCGTTTAGGTAGCGAGCCTAAGTGGCTTAGGCATCTTTAATCGCATCGCGGAGGAAGTTAAAGATACGCTTAAAGGCGGGAAGTAAGCCCGTTACTATAAAGGTATTCCTTCCGCTATTAAGGGTTTATACTAGGTAGGGGGGGATTAAAGGGCTTAATGCTAAACTTTTGGTAAGAGCTATAGTTAATATAAAAAGAGGAAAGGCCGGTAGATTTTAAGACCTAATTATTAATAGTAAACTTAGCGAAAGAAAGGAGGTCGACCTAATCGTCCTTAAGGTAGGTAGTATAATAACGAAGGTAAACCTCTATTTAAGCGTTTGCGACCTTAGACTAATTTAGCGGGGCATTTCTCCCCCTTATTCAATAAGGGGAAAAGGGAGGGTTATATAACGTACTAGCACAACCCGGGCGTATAAAAGGGAAGGGAAAGGAGGAAGCATTTAATCACACACATAAGATTAATATAACATAACTAAATTAACTTAATTTGCCCCTCTTAAAGATTTAACGATTTCTCCTCGAGGATTTCTACCTATAAATTATTAAAGAAAGACGATTATTGCCGTATAGCTTTTACGACACTCGCATCTAGTCGGTATTAGCATAATTAAATAATCCTAAAAATACAAAGGGACTAATCGAAATAGGAGCCCGAAAAACATAATTTAAGGGATTACTCCCTAAGCAGGACATCCTAACTTACACGGAAATCGACTAGCCGAGGCTATAATATAACTACCCTACGAATTCCTGCTATTCTTCCTAACCCTTAGTATAGCGACTGCTGCGCTTGCTTTAGGGTGTATGCCCTTTCCTCCGTTAAAACTTAGAGCCTAATGCGGGGGTCTTTATCTATTTTCCGCGAGGAATCGTAGAAGGAGTCCCCGAATAGCACGGCTTAGTAACGGCACCTTATAGAAATAGTAGCAAAGGATCTAAATAAAAAAACTAAAGCAATAAAAAGAAGAACGACGAGAATAGACCTAATAAAGCCTCCGGAAGTAGTTAAAGGAGCATCCCTTATATTAGGAAAAGAGGGAGATAGCTAGAATAAACGGTAATAGCGGGGGAGCCTAAGCTACCTATTCCTAGGAGCGCATTCCTGCTAAAGGTCGTCGACTTAAAGCCCGTCGGGTCCGACCTAGAAAGCGAAGTAGGATAACTCCTTTAATAAATCCGGACTACGACTCTACTTAATCCTCCTAGATTCGCCCTATTAGAATTGCCCTACGTATAAATAGAAACCTTATACCTTACTATAACTTTCTAATTCTTTATGTATTAGCAATAGCAACCTAAAAGATAACCGAAGACTCTACTATAACTCTTTCGATATCTATACTTTATATAATTATACTATGCAAAGGAGAGCTTCTAACTATTATAAGAAGACTAGAATGCCTAGATTAAATAAAGAAGAACATATATACATACGTATATATATATACGGATAAGAAAGAAGAAAGAAAACGATGATCGGATTTAAAAAGCATTACTTTATAAGAAATAAAAGGGCAGTATTATCTTAAAAAACGCTCTACGATCTCCTCGCACAGCCGCTAAGGTCGACACTAGACTATAAAATCAATTTAGACTTAAGAATCGGATTCCTTAGACCCGGTTGCCCTTAAGCGCGATAGCGCATCGGGGGATAGACGCGGGCTATAAGCCGATAGACGTTAATATCGCGAAAAGGGGTTAAATGCTAGCGTATATACCCTACCGACTACTAACGAAGCGCCCCTTAAGCCCGACGCGGGCAAGGAGAAACTAATAGGAAGGGATAGTACCGCTTACCTAAAATTCGTAGGTCTAGTGCCTAAGGAGGCCCTTTAAGGCGTCTAAAGGGCCTTTAAGTCCGTTCTCTAAGGCTACCTAAAGGAATAGGAGGAGAAGATCCGAGCGGATACCGCGGTCTATACGACCGTAGGCTAGCTTAAGAAATCGGTTAAAGAATCGGTAAAGGAGGCTATCGAGGCGGCGCTCTTATTAAAGCAAGCGTCGAAATCCTAGGCCGACGTAGCTATAGCCGCGGTCGCGGCTACTACCGTCGCGCCCTCGACGCGACGCTAGCCCGCGCCTAGAGGAGCTAGTAGCAGCTATAACATTAGGGCTAATAGCGAGAAGCCGACTCTCGCCCGCTATAAAAACTAGCTTACGGTCTAATACGAGGGGATTGCCTTAAATCTTTAACGTAAAACCCTTTAAGCGATCGTTAACGACGTTAATCGCGCCCTTAAGGAGCCCGCTGTAAAAGCGACGCGGGTCCTCTATAGCGGCGATATCGCGCTTATATTTAAGCAGAATATAAAGAAGTATAAGGCGGATAGGGAGTAGCTAAATAAGGCTTTTAGGAAGGAGACGATACTATCCTATAGCGGCTTTACGGTAATAGTAAAGGGCGTCCCGATAATAGTCCTTTAGAGAGGGGATAACACCGCCCTAGTAGCCGAACTAGCTAAAGCAAACGACGTTAAGGTTATCTACCTTTACCCTAAGAGGGCCTATATAAGGGCAGGCATAAAGGCGACCTTAATTATTACGGTAGATAGCGTAAAGGCGGCGAATAGGCTTTACGACTTTAGTATAGTAATATAGGCGGAGATTTTCGATATAAAGCCCTTCGACGATACGATCCGGCCGAGGTAGTACTACCGGTGCTTTTAGTATAGATATATCGCGAAGTACTATACGGTAAAAGCGACGTGCGGGCGGTGCGTGTTAGGACTATACGACGAAGCTATATATACGGCTACTATAGGGCAGATCCCGTACCGGTGCACCCTCTATAAGGGGAGATATATAGCGTAGGATAGGCACTGCCCTAAGGCGGAGAAGCTTTAGGATAGGGCTTAGGAGGCATACTCTTAAAGGCCGAGGCGTTTCGCCGCCGTAGCGGCACTAACGGTGCGCCTTAAGCCGGTGCTGCCCTACGTATAGCCCTTTCCTCTTCCTACCGCGCCGTAGACGTCGCCGTCGAAACGGCGACGATAGGACACCCTCCCCCCCGCTACCCGCCCTCCCCCCCGGCCGGCCGCGGGATATTACGAGGGCTAGTCGGGCGTAAGGCTAGTCGACTATTCGCGGGTATCTATAGTCGCGGCCGGCCTTAGCGTCGGCTAGGGCTTATACCGCTACGGCCGAGGCTACGCTTATACCTAACGACGACCGTTTTTCCGACCCCCCCTAATGTTAGATATCCTTTACTAAAACACCGTAAGGATAAGCGCGAATATATACCTTACGTTCGCCGCCCTTAAGGCGTACGATATAATAGCACTTTAAGAGACACTAATTAATAGTAAGATAAGAGCCCCGGCGTGCCTAAAGCGGTACGACTATAGGCTTATCTTTAGGGCGACCTAAAGCGCGCTATACGTTTATAAAAGGCACGGCATTAATATATAGACGAGCGACTAAAGGGCAGACTAATATAGCGTTACGTTTACTAATTTTAATATTATAGTTTTTTTAGTTTACTCCCCGCTAGTTAACTCCCCCTTCCCGACTACTCTGCTCTTTAACCTCGCGGCGAAATTGTTACGCACTTAGTACGTCTTTATCGGGGACTTTAATAGCTATTACCCGCTTTAGGACGCCTATAGGCGTACCTCTAAGAATAGTAAGGACCTCCTAGAGCTAGCGGCGCGATAGCGCCTTAGGCTTATAACCTTTAAGAGCTAGGTTATACGTATTGCCTCTAAGGGCCGGAGGAACGGCACGATAGACCTCGCTTAAGCGTCTTATAGTCTAAGCGTAATATACTATAAAAACGTAGGCCTCGTCGGATTAGATTATATATCGCAATAGCTAAAGGTAGATATAGGGCCGTTAACCTACCGGCCGGCGGCCCGGACGATAGGACTTAACCGCCTCTAGAGAAAACTTAACCCGGATAGGGCCTAAGCGGCGGCTATCGTAAAGTTCCGGCTAAAGGCCGCGCTAACTATGCCTACGACCCTTAGGGAGGTCGAGGCGTACGCGGACTAAGTAGTTACCTAATTAACTAAGATTGCGAAAGACTATATACCTAAGGCCCGGGGCTGCGCTAACGGCGGCCGCCCTAACTAATAGACTATAAAGGTAGACCGGTGTAATAGGGAGGCTAAACGTGCCCTCCGGGCGTTCTTAGCGTCCGGTAACTAAACGACCTAAGAGACGTTAGATAAGGCAAAGATAGCCCTCCGGCGTGCCGTTATTACCGCTTAACGAGACTCTTAGCGGGAGCTCGCCTACGATTTAGCCTCTAACTAGGCCCTCCTTTAGAAGATCGAGAGGTAAGCGCGGCTCTAAAGCGGCAGCCTACTATAGGCGATATATATCCCCGACCTAGAGAGACCGGGTGACCTAGCGGGGCCGGCCTACACTTACGCGGAAAAGGCAGAGACCTTTACGGCCTAGTTCTTCCTACCCCCGGTAGTAAGGGGCGAGGGGAGCCCTTAAGCCGCCCGGGAGGCCTATATAATACCGTAGCGTTTTATAGTCGGCGACGTTAGGTCGGCGGTTAAGAAGATAGCGTTATAGAAGGCCGTAGGGGAAGACGGCCTCCCGATAAGGCTTATTAAGGCCTATAAGGAGCTATTGCTTAAGGTGCTTACGGTATTACTTAACGCTAGCTACGACGTTAGGCATTTTCTAAGACGGTTCCGATATACGGCTATTATCGTCCTACCGAAGCCCGGGAAGATAGCGACCTAGCTTTAATAAGCCTAAGGGTAAAGACTAATCTCTCTCTTTAGTACGGTAGGGAAGATCCTTAAGGCCGGAGTCGCGAGGAGGATCGTAGACGCGGCGGAGGCGTATAATCTCCTACCTAAAGGGTAGATAAGGAATAAGACTAAAAGGTCTACCGAGACGGCGATACGACTTATAATAGAGCTTATAAAAACGACGTAGGCCTAAGGAGGAGTAGCGTTATTTCTTTAGCTCGACCTTAAGGGAGCTTTCGATAAGGTAGACTATATATATCTCGTCGAGACCCTCTATCTAAGGGGTTTCCTAGGTTAGGTTATCGCGTAGGTCGGGAGCTTTCTTAAGGGGAGGACGGCCTAGCTCTACTTTAACGGCGCGCTAGCGGAGACCCGGGAAGTGCCTATAGACGTGCCTTAAGGCTCGCCCTTCTCCTTAATCCTTTTCCTCCTTTATATCGCGCTACTATACGACGACCTTAAGCCGGAGATAGGGGTTACTACCGTCGGCTTTACCGACGATATAAACCTCTTAGCCTACGGTAAGACCGTAGCTACGACTATATAGCGTTTAAGGAGCGTATAGAAGAAATACAATAAGTAGGTAAAGGAGGTTAGCGCTAAGTTTAAGCCGGAAAAAAGCGAGCTTATCTACTTTATAAAGACCTATAAGCCGATACTAACGAAGCTTTAGCTTAAGACGAATATAGTCCGGCCGGTCGAGGATAGGCGGTTCCTAAAGGTTTAATTTAACTAAAAGCTACGATAGAAAGCCTAAGTTAGGAAGCTTAAGACGAAAATAGGCATATAAGCGCTAGCCTTTACTAGGCTTACGGCGTCTATATAAGGCATACGACTAAAAAGCGCGAGGACAGTCTACGCTAGCGTAGTTTAAAGCGCGCTCGCTTATAAAGCGTTAATGTTCTATAAGCCTACGCTTAGAAGGGGGAAACTAACCGGCTTAGTAAAAGCGTTTATAGTATATTAGTCGAGCTGCCTATAGGTAGTAGCTAAGGCGTTTAAGGCGACCTTAATCCGGAACCTAAAGATATAGACGGCGGTCTTACTATTTAACCTTTACCTTAACGACCGCCTTATACGGTACGAGGAGCGCACCGAGGAGTTAGGCATAGCGGACCGGATCTAACGCGCTTACGAGAAGCCGGCGAGAGTACTGCCCTAACCCCGTCGGCCGACCCGACCGCCCGGCCGGCTATACGACGCGTGGCTTTAGGAATAATGCCCTTAAGGCACTATAACGGAGGAGGCGGTCCTCCGCGATTAGAAAACGCGGTAGAAGGAGGATCTTTAAGTAGTAGAGGCAAAGCGACTACGAAAAGCCTAGCAGCCGGTAGATATTAACCTTTACTTTAACCGGCCGAAGAAAGCGCTAAAGGTATATAACGGGTTATATAAGCATAAGAGCTCTATGCTTGTTTAGATCTAGACCGGGAAGATCGGTCTATAAGGGTTCTTATTTAACTAAAACGTTCCCGACGTTAACTTACCGCTCTATCGGTGCGGGACTATATATAAAACCGCGTTCTACCTCTTCCTCTAGTGCCCTACCCTCGCTAACGGGAGGGCGACCTTACTAAAAGGCATCCGACGGGAGAGCGACCTTAGGGCGGCGCTTAACCGCCCCGCCGCCGCTAAGCCGCTTATCCGGTAGTTCCTTAAGCACCGCCTACTATAGCAGTTCTAAGCCGCGACGGCCCTAATAGAGAAGATAGACCGCCGTAACGCCGGCGGGGGGGAGCTCCGGGAGTAAGACGACGAGGCTCCTAACGCTAGCCCCCTTTAACGTTTATATAAATATATATATGTTTATATATTCGATTATACGCTTACTAAGATTTACTTTTCTGCGTTTTAACCTGCTAGGCAAGGCCCTAGCCCGTACCCTATTACCCGCGTGCCGTCTACGCGCCGGCTTTACTAAGTTAGACTATCCGCCCGACCCCGACGCCCTTAGACCTACCCGGGCGGGGTAACCTTTATTAAGCACTAGACCGACGGTAGTAATTAAACTTAATTAACTATAGCGAATATAGGCCGCATCCGGCCCGACGCTAAGATAGATAGACGTTATATAGGTTTTCCCTTAGGCCGCTTAGTTTTTCCTATGCTAGCTAAATGCAAGGGCACTAGGCCCGTTAGGGCAGCTAGAGTACTTTAATAATAATAATAATACTTTATAAGAAAAATTATAAAAACATACATAAGATATAACAAACGATAAGAACAATAACAATAATAACATTAATATATCCGAGATATCTAACACGACTTTTGCCTAGTAGGGGCTTCCCGCTATAGGAGAGACATCGTCGACCTTTAGAGACTACCCTGCCTTAAGGGGTAAGGCTACTATATAGTAGCCTATGCTCGGGATTAACGAGCTATCTATAGTTATAGGTAAGACAATTGCCTAGCAGAATAACGGTCTTCTTAGAATATTATAGTAAGGGAAGCTTCCCCCTATTAGTAAGTTTAACGGTAAGAACGTAATAAAATTCATTAAGAAATTTAAGAAAGAGATACGTTTTAATAAGGTTTATAAAGACAAGAAGATCGATTAGCTTAAGGGCTACGTCTTTGCTAAATAAGCTCCGACCGTAAAGATCCTTACCGACGGTCTTCTATAGGACGAGGTAAAGAAACGACTTTTTAAATACTACTACGCACACGATATTAAGCAACTCGAGACCGCTAACGATCGACTTAACTATTATAATACAAAAAGACCTCCGTCTGTCTCTAAGGTTACGGAATAGCTTAGCCTCTACTTATACCTTTAGCGTAAGGCCTAACCTAATAGATAGACTTAGGCTATTACGCAATCGCATTTTATCTACCGCGCTATGCCTAGGGATTTAATTATTAGCATCCTCGAACGTAATAAGATAACTTCGGATGCTCTCTTAAGGTTGCCCTACGAAGATAATGCACTAGGCAGCGTGGAAAGGTAGGTAAAGAAGGATGGTTTCTTAGGGTAGGTAGCGAGCCCCGGGAGCTAGGAATAGCTCCCTACTATCTAATCTATAGCTAATGTAAGCAGCCCCGGGATGCCCTATAAAGGGTGCTTTGCATATATTATAATGCCGGCATAAAAGAAAAGCCTGCTGACTATAGTAGTAATAATAATAATTTCAATCGGGCTTTTATTGCCCGGATCCTTCGTTCCTTTCTCGTAAGTCATACTTACGCTTGCTAGTGATCATTCGTCTAGATCGAATTCCTTAATCGCCGAAAGGGGCATATAACGGCGATCTCTTTAGGCAGCGGAGCAGCACGAGGCTGCTCTCTAATCTTACTGCAAGCGCTTAAGGCGGCGCTAGTCGGTACGCTAAGGAGCGTAAGGCCGGCGGGTTAATAAAGCGGAGGTATCGTTAAACGGCTTACCGGCAGGTTGAAAGCATCGTTGCGGCGGTAACTTGCCTATAGAAAGAAGATATCGATGCGGCGAGAAGTTGCCGGCAGCTTAAAGACGTTGCTGCGAGGCGGTAGCTTAAAGATACTGCCGCGGCGAGAACTTGCCGGGAGGTTAAAGGCATCGCTAAGGCGATAAGTTGCCGGTAGGATAAAGAAGCTGCTGCGATAGCTTGCCGGTAGGAAGAAGATGTCGAACGAGGCGAACAATAGTCGTGCAGCCGGCGTTAATAGCAGGCGAAGCGGCCGCGGGAGCAGCCGTGCTAATAGCGTTAATAGTAGGCGAGGCGGCGGCAGGAAGAAGATGCTGCTAAGAAGACGAGTTATTGCCGGCAGGAAGAAGTTACTGCTGCGAAGAGGACTTACTAAAGGCGTTATCAGCAGTAGTAGGCGAGGCGGCCTCGGGAAGAGAAGCCGCGGCAGGAGCGGCTGTAAGGCGGCGAACAATAGCCGCGAGAATAGTCGCACAGACGGCTTTAATAACGGCAGAGAGTTCTTAAGTAACGGTCTCGAGAGAAGAGATAGGGTTGCCGGCAGGTTAGGAAACAGTCGGGCAACCGAAGTCATCGTCAATAGCAGGCGAGGGAATAGTCGCAATAAAGGCGGCAGGCGCCTTCTGCTAGCCGGGGCAGGCTTAGCGAAGATGCTCGAAAAGAGCGTTCCGGGAAGCAAAGGGCGCCTTGCACTTTCGGCACGTAGAGGGCTTAGGAGCCGGAGGAGCCTTAGCCACGGAACACGCAGCAGGCGGCGAGGCTGCCGTCACACGGCTAGCGGGCGGCGCAATAAGGCGTGCAGTAGGCGGCGAGGCTATCGTCGCAGTAAGGCGTGCAGTAGGCGACGAGGCTATCGTCGTAATAATACGTGCTGCAGACGGCAAAACAAGGTACGGTAGAGGCGAAGCTGCCGTTATATAACCAGCGGGCGGTAAGGACATCGTCGCAGTAGGACGTGCAGTAGACGGTAGAATAAGGTACGGCAGAGGCGAAGCTGCCGTCATACGGCCAACGGGCGGCGAGGCTATCGTCGATTAGGCTCCTTTCGCCTCTTCCTTACTATATTCCTCGCCCTAACGGGCAGGGCGGCGATCGTCCCTTTCGCAGCGTCGGTCGCGGGCTTAACGATAGTCATAGCGGTCGTTAAGGCGGCGGTCGTTATCCCGTTCGCAGCGTCGGTCGTTATAGGTTCTACCGCGACGAAAAGAAAGCTCTCGGTCGTTATAGTAGGTTCTACCGCGACGAGAAGAAGAATCTCGGTCCCTTAAGACTTAGGTCTCCCGACGTTGCCGACGGTCTTCTTAACGGCGGCGTTCCTAATAATAAAGGTATCGTTAGACCGCGGCCTCGATTAAAGGGGCGTTTTTCTCGAGAATTCGAATCTACTTCGAGATAGTAGTCCTTTTCTTCGGGAGAGGCAAAATAGAGGTAATCGCGGGAGGGATAAGGAAGAAGAGCTCGGCATAGACACGCTACTCCTTCCGGATGAATTTCCCGTCGAGATCTTAGGCAAGGTAAGCTCTTTCTTCGTACTAATCGGGAAGGGAAATCCCCTCTTACTACATCTCGAAGGCATATGGCTCCTAAAGGGCACGAACGAGCTAAGGGTCGTGCTTACGAGGATTAAAAGAGACATCGGTGTAGGCAAATCTCGGTTGCTCGGGACGAGGCATCGTAGGGAGCGGGGGGGGTCGGTGTAAGCCGAAGTGGCAGTAAAAATCGGGCGGCATAAGAAAGGTCGGGCGGCACACAGAAAATCGGGTGGCACACAGAAAATCGGGTGGCACACAGAAAATCGGTTGGTGTATGTAAAAATTTGCAACCACCTAAAATAGGTGTAAAGAGGTTCGGGCACACATAGAAAAGGAGGAAAAAGGCATATAGAAAAGGAGAAAACTTAGTTAATGGTTTCTAGGCTTGCTAGAAGAGGTTATCGTAAAGGCGAAGGAAGGGGCGCGTTGATAAGGCGCTAAGACGGGAGAGAGAGTAATTGGCTCTACTGTCGGGGGCTTAACGCGGGCTAAGCCGAAAACAGCGGGGTGGTCGTCCGAGAGTGGACTAAAGGTTCTTAGCGAGCGAAACTAGCGCTCTAGTGCAACGCAAATAAAGGCGTCGCTAGTGCGGCTTTAAGAGGCGCTTAGTGCGGCTTTAAGAGGCGCTTGGTGGAGGGCTTATAAGGGCCTCTAATGCTTGCCGAAGAGAAGAAGGCAAGGTGTTGCTACTATTTTAATGCACTAGGCAGCGTGGAAAGGTAGGTAAAGAAGGATGGTTTCTTAGGGTAGGTAGCGAGCCCCGGGAGCTAGGAATAGCTCCCTGCTATCTAATCTATAGCTAATATAAGCAGCCCCGGGATGCCCTGCAAAGGGTGCTTTGTATATATTAGAAGATATTATTAACCTAATTAATAGCTACTTAGCCCTACGATAGGACGTTAAAAGATAGGATATAGCTTTAAAGGTATATAATTAAAAGCTTAGGCAGACTAAGGAAGAGTAAGCGACTTCCCTTAAGGATAAGGAGGTAGGTATAATAGAGCTTCCTACCGATAAGCCTAATGCTAAACCGCCTAAGGAAAAAGCTACTACCTCTACGGAAGACATTACTAAGAAAGAAGACATTTACTAGCCGATATAAGACTTAACTAAGGCCTTTTAGGATATAACTATTAAATTAAACCGCTAGAATAAAGCTTTTATAAACCCTATAGAGAGGGAATTACGCTGCGTCGGTTCTAATAGTCGAGGAAGAGGTAGTTACTACTCTAGCACGACGAATACCCTTAGATTATACTAGCCGACGAACGATAAGTTCTACGTAAACTTCGTTAAGACCTAGAGGTACTTCTACTATAGAGAACCTAGACACTACCTAGACTAATATCCTACGCTTTAAGCTAATTATATAGCCGGCGTTATTACCTATAATTCTTCCTTAGGAGTTCTCGCCTTTAGAAGACCGAAAGACATAAGCCCGATTACTCCTATATTAGCTAGTAAGTATATAAGGCCTAGATCTTACATTCGGAGGCTTATCGTTTATTAAGCTAACGTATAGCCTAGATGCTTTATAACTCTACTAATTGCTTAAGTTAAAGCGTTATCTACGCCTTCTTACTAAGATTAGATAGTAAATAAAAAAGAAATCGCTACGATAGATGCCTTTTAGAAATACTCTTACCCTTAGGAGTAGAAACCTCGCGACCTTATCGGGACTAACGTCGCGACTAAGACCTTTATAATTCGATTCTAAGTGCCTTAGAAGGAAGGAAGAACGGATAATTAAATACTCTATTCGGCTATATAAGTTAATGCCTAAAAGGCAAAAAGACGATAAGTCGATAGAGATAACGTAGACTCCTAGGAGGATACGACTACGAAGACTATTCCCGTTAAGACTCTAGTCTATTATAAACATAGGACGGAACCCGGAAAGAAGTTCAATATTATAATAGACGAGATCGTCTATAATATTATATTAAAGAAGATACCAATCTCCCTATAGACCTTAGTTAAGTTTCTACCCTTAGTTAGTTCTAAATTAGGCGTAAAATGCATCGATAAAGTCTAAGGCATTAAGACTACGCAATTCTAATACCTTAAAGAGCTAGCTACTTCTCCCCCTATTTTAAGGGCAATCGCCGTTAAAATCCTAACCGACGACGAGGAGGAGGAAGGATTAGACCTTCTAGGTTACCTATAAGAAAAGCTATCTATAACGGCAGTATACCTTAAAGAGCCTATCGGAGAATACTAGATCGAGCCCGAAGCTATTATATGCCTACTCTACGATAAAGAGATACCGGACCGGAAGATATATTAGTATACTAACTACGAGGGGTCGATAAAAGTTAACGTACGTATAGTCGACTAAGGCGATAGCTAGCTATAACGGAGACTTATCGGTGAATTCCCTATCGAAGACGACTCTAAGGCTAAAGGAAAAGGGAAGGAACTACCTTAAAGCAGATAGGACGAGCATATAACGCGGTAGAAAGCTATAATAGACGAGTTTAACAATCGGCTTACGTATTTCTATATAAGGACTATTAACCCGACTATATTAATAAACACGCCTTCTATTATATACCTAATTCCTATAGTTAAACCTTAAGACGACTACGATAGAAGACTACTATCTTTATCTTATTACTAACCTTAACTATTTAATCCTATATACTAAGAACCTCTTATAGTATTAAAAGCCTCTTTTCTCGATTAAATAGACTTATTGTTCGCCTTACGCTTGCTAAATAGAAGTATTAACCTTAACTTAATAGGAACTACGATAAAGGCGGACGAAGAAGAAGGGACTAGCGCCTACGCATCCCCGAAGACGACGCCTACGTATCCCTGTAAGACAACGCCCGACTCTATAGCTAATGCGTATAACGTCTTTAGACGCTATATACGACGACTCTAGTTTAGGAGGAAGATTTAGAGACTACTACCCTTATATCCGACGCGGTAAGCGTATATACTTTAGATACCGTTAATATAGTTATAGTATATATATAGAGAAGATATCTGTGCGATATAATAGACTAGGTCTCTTAGAGCCTATAAGACCGCGTCGACCTAGACGACTTAGTCTTCGAGACTATTAAAGAGGTTAGGCTCGAGCTTACGGTAGGCCCTCGGCTTAATATAGACGCGCTTACGATATAGACTAATACGAGTTTATAAGACTATCCTCGGCCGCATTTATCGCCTTCCTTCCCCGCGCTATCCTCGGCGACTTCTATAGGACTACTATCGGAGACGTCTAACGTATTAGACCTTCTCCTTAGCTACGAGGAGACGTTTAGTCCGGAAGACAACGATCTAGATTACGCCTATAACGATAATTATATAATAAATAACGTCTATTTGCTAATAAACGACTTACCGGAGCCTAACGAGACTACGTTAGCGTAGTAGACCTTCGCAACTAACGCGATTAGTATAATAACTCCCTACCGTCTGCTAAGGCAGATATAAGACTTACTATATATTTAAATTAGGCTAGGAGGAAGAAAATTAAGGCCCTTTAGTGCACTTTTAGACACTAAGTCTAAAGGTAATCTTATTAGTAAGCACTACGTATAATCCTACGGCTTAAAGATTAACACAACGAAGGCGACGACTAAGTTATACTCTAACGCGGCTATCGAAATAGTTAGGGAGGTCGAGATAGAGTTATATATAGGCTTAGCGTAGATGCTAATTACGTTCTTTATTATACTAAACTATATTCTCGTTCCTCTTATTCTAGGCTCACCGTTTATCCGGACGGCTTAAGCGATATTTAATTATACTCTAAAGAACGGAGATATATATATTAAGTATTAGATAGGAATAGTTAGAATTATCGCTCCTACGGCCGGCGCTATTAGATAGGAGGTTTCTTCCGTAGCTAATAAGAAGGTTATCTAGACAAATGTTATTATAACCGACGGACGATATAATAAGTTCCGACCGGCCGCTTTTACTAATAACGATAAGGATTCCGACGAAGAAAGTGCTCTAAAGATAAAGATATTAATAACGATAAGGATTCCGACGTAGAAGGTGCTCCCGAAGATAAAGATATTAATAACGATAAGAATTCTAACGCAGAAGGTATTCCCGAATATAAGGATACGAAAAATTTTTCTCCTATTTCTTATGTTTCGAATTATATATCTACATAGACCTATTAACGGTTAACGGTTTCCTATCTAATTTAATCTTCGCCGTATTAGATCTTCGATCTACGGCCTACTAAATAAGGATGCGAGAGATATATATTATAGCGGCCGTTAGGGCGCTACAGCGGCTATAATACCGCTAAAAGCAGTATATTAATAATAATAATAATAATGCTTATTATGCCTAAAAAAGGGCTGCCTTAAGACCTTATTTAAGGGGTCTCTTAGCCTAATTTCCCGTCCGTAATCCCGCACGTGATCTATCCCTTTACCCGCGGATTTAACACACCCCTTTAGCTTTAATCGCAATGCGAGGGAAGTTAGACTAAAGAGCTTAAATAGCTTAAATCTAAGGTCTTTTGCCAATGTTTAATCAATCTATTAATTAGGGCGGATTATCGTGTTCTTCCGGGTCCTCCTTACGACCGACTATTATAGCAATAAGTATTGCTATTTATACGGTAAGAAATCTCTATTTGTACGGTAAATTAAGGAAATCTCTACTTTTTCGGCGCGCACCCCGCGCGCCTATGTCCCGCCACTAAAATTGAGTGTAGGTATATAGCAATTAAGAGAGCCGCGTAAATCGTGCGAAGAACACCATACTATACCGCAATCCAACACGCAGTAGGGCACGCAGCCGGGAGCCGGGCACAAAGCATACATTAAAGAGCCGCATATATAGTAGAGCACGCAGTAGAGGGCACGCAGTAGAGGGCACGCAGCAGAGGGCACGCAGCAGGGCAAGCAGAAAACATTAAGGAGCCGCACACACAGCAGAGGACACGCAGTAGAGCACGCAGCAGGCCACGCAGTAGGCCACGCAGTAGGCCACGCAGTAGGCCACGCAGCAAGGCACGCAGCAGACCACGCAGCAGAAGGCACGCAGTAGGGCACGCAGTAGAGGGCACGCAGTAGAGAGCTAGGCATATACGTTATTTAAGCTCTTTGCGCGCGTGCGCTTATTGAATTGAATTAAGGCTAGGCACGATTTGCGCGGCCCTCTTAATTGCCATGTACCTCTACCCAATTTTGGTGGCGGGACATAGGCGCGCGGGGTGCGCGCCGAAAAAGTGAGTTTACCGTACAAATAGAGATTTCCTACCGTACAAATAGCAACACTTATAGCAATTGCAACTCGGCATTTTATGCCTTTACGCTGCCGTGTGCGCCTTTAGCGGCAACAACACGCCTTATTCCTCCTATATTGGTCGATCGCTTCGGAAGGTTCGTGTGTGGTTTATTAGAGTGTGCGGGCGGACGAGGGCTTCGTATAGCCGAGGCTAGTTTTCCCGAGGGCTCGTGTGTGTAGCCGAGGGTTGTGTTCCCGAGGGCTCGTGTGTGTGGCCGAGGGTCGTATTCCCGAGGGCTCGTGTGTGTGGCCGAGGGTTGTGTGTGGCCGAGGGCTTATGTGTGTGTAGCCGAGGCTCGTGTATGAATTCGAGGCTCGTGGATGAAGTCGAGGCTCGTGGATGAATTCGAGGCTCGTGTGGCCGAGGGCTCGTGTTGCCGTAGGCTCGTGTGGCCGAGGGCTTGGATAAAGTCGAGGCTCGTGTGGCCTGCTTGATGCGGACGAATGCCGTAATGGGTGCGGACGAGGGAGTCTTCCGTCGCCGCGAGAGTGCTGCTTTATTGTGCCGCGACGAGGGAGTCTTCCGTCGCCGCGAGAGCTACTTGCTCGAGTTGTTAATTAAGTGATGCGGACGAAGCCGCGAGAGCTGCTTGCTCGAGAGCTGTTTGCTCGAGAGCTGCTTGCTCGAATAAGTATGCGGACGAAGGAGTCTTCCGACGCCGCGAGAGCTATTTGCTCGAGTGAGTAAGTGTATACGAAGGAGAGGGACTCTACCGCTCGCTGCGACGAGGGACTCTACCGCTCGCCGTAATGTGCGTATTGCTTAAATAAGTATTTATGACGAGGGTAGTCTTTCGTCTTGCTGCGACGAGAGACTTTGCCGCTCGCTGCGACGAAGGACTCTACCGCTCGCTGCGACGAGGGACTCTGCCTCTCGCCGTAAGAGCTGCTTACTCGAGAGCCGTTTGCTCGAGAGCTGCTTGCTCGAATAAGTATGCGGACGAGGGAGTCTTCCGACGCCGCGAGAGCTGCTTGCTCGAATGAGTGTTCGTGACGAGGGTGGTCTTTCGTCTTGCTGCGACGAGGGACTCTGCCGCTCGCCGCGAGAGCTGCTTGCTCGAGAGCCGTTTGCTCGAGAGCTGCTTGTTCGAATAAGTAAGTGTATGCGAGGGAGAAGGACTCTACCGCTCGCTACGACGAGGGACTTTGCCACTCGCTGCGACGAGGGACTCTACCGCTCGCTGCGACGAGGGACTCTACCGCTCGGCGTAAGAGCTGCTTACTCGAGAGCCGTTTGCTCGAATAAGTGCGACGAGGGACTCTACCGCTCGCCGTAAGAGCTGCTTGCTCGAGAGCCATTTGCTCGAATAAGTGTTCGTAACGAGGGTAGTCTTTCGTCTTACTACGACGAGGGACTCTGCCGCTCGTTGCGACGAAGGACTCTACCGCTCGCCGTAAGAGCTGCTTGCTCGAGAGCCGCTTGTTCGAATAAGTAAGTGTATGCGAGGGAGAAGGACTCTACCGCTCGCTACGACGAGGGACTTTGCCACTCGCTGCGACGAGGGACTCTACCGCTCGCTGCGACGAGGGACTCTACCGCTCGGCGTAAGAGCTGCTTACTCGAGAGCCGTTTGCTCGAATAAGTGCGACGAGGGACTCTACCGCTCGCCGTAAGAGCTGCTTGCTCGAGAGCCATTTGCTCGAATAAGTGTTCGTAACGAGGGTAGTCTTTCGTCTTACTACGACGAGGGACTCTGCCGCTCGTTGCGACGAAGGACTCTACCGCTCGCCGTAAGAGCTGCTTGCTCGAGAGCCGTTTGCTCGAGAGCTGCTTGCTCGGCTCGAATAAGTGCGACGAGGGACTCTACCACTCGCTGTAAAAGCTGCTTGCTCGAGAGCCGTTTGCTCGAGAGCTGCTTGCTCGCATAAGTAAGTATGTACGAGGGAAAGGGACTTTTCCTTCTTTCCGCCGCCGCGAGCTATTAGCTCGTCGAGAGCTATTAGCTCGTATATTAGATAAATATACGGACGAGAGAGTCTTCCTCCCGCCGCGTTATATATATGCTAGCGACGACGAAAGAGTCTTTTTCTCTTCCCGCCGCTGCGAAATATGTGTTGCGACGAGAGAGTCTTCCTCCCGCCGTAATATATTATTGTTATAATAGTGTTTGCCGCGACGACGAAAGAGTCTTCTTCCTCCCGCCGCCGCGTTGTGTGTGTTTACTGCGACGACGAAAGAGTCTTTTTCTCTCTTCCGCCGCCGCGAGCTATTAGCTCGTCGAGAGCTATTAGCTCGTGTGAGTGTACGCGACGAGGGAGTCTTCCTCCCGCCGCGTTGTGTTTGTGCTGCGACGAGAGAGTCTTCTTCTCTTCCCGCCGCGAGCTATTAGCTCGTCGAGAGCTATTAGCTTGTGTAAGTGTACGCGACGAGGGAGTCTTCCTCCCGCCGCTGCGATGTATGTGCTTACTGCGACAACGAAAGAGTCTTCTTCTCTCTCTTCCGCCGCCGCGAGCTATTAGCTTATAAGCTAATAGCTTATGTCTTATCTAAGTATACGGACGAGGGGTCTCTGCCGCTCGCCGCGAATGGCTTATATAGTCTTATTTGTTTAATGCCGCGGAGGGGTTGACTCCTTAATGTAGGCTTATTTAATGCCACGGAGGGGTTTGCTCCTTAATGTAGGCTTATTGTTTAATGCCACGGAGGGGTTTGCTCTTTAATCGTGTGGACTTGTTGACGTCATGCGACGTTAGGGGCCACACGGGGCATTGACCCGGGCCTAGACTATAGGGATGCAATAGGCTATTACGTCCCTAACGAGCCTATTATATAACCCCCTTAGCTAAGGACGGCAGGTAGGTATTCCGTTGTATTATAACTGCGGTTAGTGCGGGCTAGGGGCCCTGTTTAAGAGGCTCCGGTACCTATATATACCTCCGTTAGTCCTATAGTTAGGTAGCTACATACATCTTTATGTCTACGAGTTTAGACCTCCTTTCTTCACTCTTCTGCTATAATATTCATGCAGCTGATTTCCTGCATTTAAGAGGACTTAATGCCGCGGAGGGGTTTGCTCTTAATCGTACGGACTAATGCCACGGAGGGGTTAACTCCTTAATTATAAGCCACGTTTGTATAGACTTAATGCGTGTTTGGCTAGCTAATAAGGGAATTACCCTCTCGCCTCTGCTAGTAGCAGTAGGATGTGTCTTAGCTAGCTAACGAGGGAATCACCCTCTCGCCTCTGCTTAGTAGTAGGATGTGTGTTTGGCTGGCTAACGAGGGAATCACCCTCTCGCCTCTGCTAAAAGCAGTATATATGTTTAGCTAGCTAACGAGGGAATTACCCTCTCGCCTCTACTAGTAGTAGGATATTATTCTTTCTAATGCCGTAAGGTAGTCTCTTACGGGCTTTCTTTCGATATATGAGTGCCGCTAGGTGCGGGCTTTCTTTCGATGTATTAGTGCCGTGAGTCTTACGGGCTTTTTCGATGTATTAGTGCCGCGAGTCTTACGGGCTTTCTTTCGATATAGTACCGCGAGGATAGTTCTCGCGGGCCTATTTTAATATATTGCCGCGTGTTGCGGGCTTTATTCGATAAAGTGCCGCGAGGTAGTTCTCGCGGGCTTATTTCGATGCATTGCCGCGTGTTGCGGGCTTTATTCGATCAAGTGCCGCGAGGTGGTTCTCGCGGGCTTATTTCGATGCATTGCCGCGTGTTGCGGGCTTTATTTGATAAGGTGCCGCGAGGTAGTTCTCGCGGGCTTGTTTCGATGCGAGAGGAATATGTCTAGTCCTCTTGCCGAGCATAATTAGCCAGGCTGTCTCGCGGTTTAAAGGGGGCCTAATGGATAAATAGTGGCTTCTCTTAGTAGCTTGGCTAGAAGACTAAGACTCTTAATTATTAGATCTTCGATCTACGGCCTACTAAATAAGGATGCGAGAGATATGTGTTATAGCGGCCGTTAGGGCGCTGCAGCGGCTGTAATACCGCTGAAAGCAGTATATTAATGATGATAATAATAATGCTTATTATGCCCGAAAAGGGGCTGCCTTAAGACCTTATTTAAGCGGTCTCTTAGCCTAATTTCCCGTCCGTGATCCCGTACGTAATCTATCCCTTTACCCGCGGATCTAACACGCCGACTGTCCTTACCTCGCTAGGAGGCGAGATTCTTAGTTATAGAGGAGGGATACGGCGATAGACACCTATACCTACGTTATAAGCTCTAATTAGGCAGCAACTTATCACTAATAAGGAAGATTAAGCTATTCTCTCGATTAGATCGGAAACCGCTAAGGAAATCCTAAAAGTAATAATAAACGAGACGATTATAGAGCTAAGAAAGACTATAAGAAAGACATAAAGGAAATTCCGGAAAATGCAGAAGATTTAGGTACAGACTGGAAGAAAGAAGCCTGTAAAGACATATAATATACGGGTTAACACGATGTTTAAAAGAAAAATAAAGTTATCGATCGGCTTAAAGTTATTAAAGGCGTAAAGGTTAAAGCAATCGGAATTATATTTATAAATTATATTTATAAATAAGTCGGACTCTAACGGTATTAAACGCGGTAGTAGTATCGGGATAAAGCGAGGCAGCGACCTTAGACTTAAGGAGGATAACCTAATACCGGTAGTTAATCCTTTTATTAGCTCGGTCGGTAAGAGAGAAGGGGCGGGAGCTAGATAAGCGGCTAAAGGCGTTAGGGAGAATAGCTTTAAAGCCGGGCTAAAAGATAATCTTAAAATTAAAACGACTAAGGAATTCGGCCTAATAGGCCTACCGTTAGTTAAAGAGCTTTATAGTTATAAAATACTAAAGATTCTTATAATCTAAGGCTATCTTAAACTTAAGCAGGCCCTTAAGTTTAAGGCGCTACTCCTTAAGAGATTTTATAATCGCGAGGAGTTTTCTATCGTAGATCTTATAGTTATACTCTTAAGCAGAGTATTTAGACGAGAAGAATACAACCGGATAGTAACGACTATCGTCGAGGAGCTATATTAGCATACCTTTAGCAGTTTAATTAAAAGCATCTATCTAAACTATAGTCTTACGATAGGGGTCGAAGTATATTAGGACTAGGGCGGTAGTAAAGGCGTGCTTAAGGGCTTCGAAGGCGTAAGCACAAGCGGGAGACTAGATCTAAGGGGCAGAATTCTTAGTAAGGGCGTTTAGAGGGTTTATAAGCTTAGAAAAGCCGCGAATAAAACGCCGATAAAAATTAGCGATTCCTAAGAAGCGCTAAAGGTCTTTAATAAAGGAAAGGGTAGGCTAGTCTAAGACCGTATAAACCTTATTAAGGTCTATACGAATGCCTTTATCTAAGATAATTAGGCCGAGGTACTTAGTCTTAGTAACGTAGAAGTTATACTTATCTACGTTAAGCTAGAAGCCGGCGGCGTCGAGGCGCTTAAAAACTATATTAACGTAGGCCTAGTGCTCCTCCCGCGTCTTTAAGAAGATTAAGACGTCCTTTAGATAGGTAGAGTAGAACTTATTAAGGATGCCGTAAAGGGCTATATTAATAAAACTCTAGAAGTAAGATAGGGCGGCGGTAAGGCTAAAGGGGGTAATATAATACTTAAAAAGCCCGTACCGTATAGCGAACGTAGTCTTTTACTTATGCCCTTCGGTAATACGAAGGCGATTAAATACTACGATAACGTCGATCTTAGTAAAAAACTTCGCCTTCCGGATATAGGCGAGAGTATCGTAGATAAAGGGCAAGGGGAAACGGTTCTTAATCGTAGCCTTATTTAGGCCGCGATAGTTAACGTAAAACCGGACTCCCCCGCCCGGCTTATAGGCGAGTATAATAAAGGCAGTAGCGGGGAAGGTAGAGCGGCGGATAAAGCCTTTCCTAAGCTGCTCGTTAACGTACGCGCGGACGATCTAGTTCTCGGCTTCGCTAAAGGGGCGAGGGCGGGTGTAAGGAGGTTATATCCCCTCTTTAAGGTTAATTTAAGTATTAACGGTATAGTAAAGGGCGAGCTTATCGGCCTTGCTTTTAAGCTATATATAAATTATATAGTAAAGCTCTTTAAAGACCTTAGCCTAAAGCTCGTCGAGCGTATAAGGGACTTTCTCTTACTTCTTAAAGAACTTAGCGATATCGTTAAAGGAGATCTTATTAAGGTAGATCTTATCGAGGTAGTTATCGATAAAGTCGTAAAGACAGGGGTTAAGGTAGGCTTTCGCGTCCTTAGTATCTATATATCTAATTAAAACGGCTTAGTAAAGGTCCTTAGGGATATCCTAGTCGATAGGTAGCGGGGGCTTAGTAGGCAAAGGCTCGGCGGTAAAGGCCTTAATTAAGGTCTAAGAGGTCTAGACTTTAAGCTACCGGTAGAATATTACTATCGCATTAACGTTAATTATCCGGACGTTAAACGCCGAATCGTTAAGGGACGAAAAGCAGAAGGGCTAAGGTCTAATAGTCTTACGACTCGGCCGTAATATAAGGCGGCGGTAGCTAGCGGTCTTATAAACGGGATAAGGGCGGGGAGGTCGAACGTAGCGGCGAGGGTAAAGGGTAGCTAAAGAGTCGGAGTTATAGCCGGAGTTAGAGTCGGCGTCGTTAACCTAGCGGGAGGAGTCCGGATAGGCGGGTTTACCTACGTCGGGAGTATCCTCGAAAAACGTAGAAAGGGATAGGCTAAAGGACGGGGGAATAAACTTAAGAACGTCGCTAAAGCGGACGGAATAGACAAAGGCCGGAGGATAGGCTAAGGCTGGACGGACGGGAATAAGGATTATAGCGGTAGGAATAAGGATCGTAGCGGCGGGGGATTCGCCCTCGTCGTTAGAGTCTTTAATAGAGGGGGCGGTAAGGGGTTTGCCCTTATCATTAGAGGCTTTAATAAAGGGAGCGGGGGGAAAACGAATTATATTTATTAATTATATTCCCTTAGAGATAAGGGCGGGGGGAGCTAGGACGGGGCGGGTAAAGCGGGTAAGGGTAGCCGAAAGACCCGGAATAAGATAAGGCTAGTAGTCCGAAAGGCAGGAGGCTAGACAAAAGGGGGACTAAAAGGAAAGGGAGTTACCGCGTTAGCTAATAATAAGGTCGTGCTAGCGTAGCTAAGGGAGGCTAAGAATAACCTTATAGCTAAGCTTCGTAAGAAAGAAGCAAATAGACTTAGTATAAGCGTTAATCCTAAAGACCGAAAAAGCGCAATAAGTAATAGAGCCGGACTTATAGTCGCTACTATCGGCGAGAGAAAGCTAGCGTAGGAATTAGAGCTAGCGGATAGGAAGGGCTAGGCGGTACGCGGTCGAAGCGTGTATAAAGGCGTATCCGGAATAGCCGGAGTCGACTAAAGCACTTATAATAACATCGGCGGACATAAGGGATAAAGTTATAAGTAAAGCACGCGGTTATATTCCCGTAGGGAGGCAAAGATCCTCCCCGGTGTTAAATAAAGCTATAAACTCGGACACTAAGAGCTCTATCGCGCGATAAGGCGAGGGAGCTACGCATTTCCTAAGGACGGGGAAGAGGTAGGGAGGTCGTTTACTTCGCCCTTAATAAAGCCTTGCTTAATAGCGCGAACCTAATAGCGGGGGGGAGGGGGTTTAAGCAAGCGCGGGGCAGACGTACCGCTACTACGGCTACGGCCGCGGCTAGAGCCGGAACCGGC
The DNA here is from genome assembly GCA_012934285.1 of Ophiocordyceps sinensis. Taxonomy (NCBI): domain Eukaryota; kingdom Fungi; phylum Ascomycota; class Sordariomycetes; order Hypocreales; family Ophiocordycipitaceae; genus Ophiocordyceps; species Ophiocordyceps sinensis. The sequence goes on along the minus strand of JAAVMX010000006.1, from coordinate 2,755,497 downwards.
GCCGGGACTAGCGCTAGGGTTAGCGCCGGGATTAGCACTAATACCTTTATTAAGGTAGGTCCGGGCGGTATAGGTAGCGGTAGCCGGCTAAGCGTAGTAGAGGTAAAGACGGTTCTCGAACCGCCGTTGCTTCTTAGCGTTAGTAAGCTAGGCCCGGAATGCGTTAAGCTATATCGGGTCACCGGTAGGGGACGCGGGTAAGGCGGGCGAGGTAAGGCTAGTGTAAGCGGGGTTATAAGGCGGCTAAAGTTAAGAACGGGCCTTAACACGCTGCTAGTTGTCTTAGAGCGTAGAATATATCTTAGCCTAGGCCGTAAAGTCGTTATAGGCCGGGCACTCGACCTATAGAGCGGCGGCGTTAGTAAGTTCGATAGAGACCTTTAAATAAAGGTAGGCGACGTAAGCGGTACCGTCGAACGATAAGTCGGCTTAAAGCTAGGTAAAATTTAAATAGAAGTCCGGCTAAGAGATATTCTTTATTAATAAAGCGTTAAAGTCGGCCTCTAACTAAGCGCGGGTAAAATTAGCACTAAAAACTAAGCTAAGGTCGTCGGTAAGGGCTTTAATAGTAGTATACTACTAATTAGCGAAAGACTTATTATCGAAGACGTCCTAAGGAACGCTAGCGATAATAGAGGCGGCCTAGCTAGTAAGTCGGCTAGCCGCGTAGAGAATGCGATCCTACTCTATAAGGTATAAGGCGGCGTCCTAACGGAGCTTAATAGTAAGGCCGTTGCGCTAGGTCTAAAAAGCCTTTTAACGTTGCTTTTAAGTGCCGGAGTCGCTAGCGAACCTCTTAGAGTCGGCTATATAAGAACGGGTAAAGGCAAGGGCGGGGGCGGGGGTAAGGGCCTAGTCTTAAGCCGTATCGCGTTCGGTTAAGATAAGGAGAGAGGACGTAGCGCGGTTAAGCTAACGCTAGAGATCGGCAGCGTGCTTTTAGGCAACGGCTATATGCTTTTAAGCGGCGAGCACTCCTATGTCTAACTTAACGTAAGCATTATTAAGGTAAGTAAGGGCCTCGATCTAAGGGGCGCGGAAGTCGTAAGTAGCGTTAGCTTAAATATAGGCGAACGTGCCGAATATAGGCCGTTAGGCTTAAAGAAGGGCGGCGAGGCGAGGGTAGTAGGAAATATACTCGGTCTAAGGCTCCGGGTCGGTAGGAGCCGGCGGGGTAACGGCCGGGGTAGCGGACGGAGGATCGGCCTCTATACGGTCGGTTATCGTAGATTATAGGGCAATAGGATAGGGTAAAGGTAAGGGAAAGGTAAGGAGGGAAATCTATATAATTCGCGTCGAGACGGCGTATCTATACTAGGAAAATTCTAATAATTAAGGAAAACTTAGTCGAAGGGGTCCGATAAGGAGGCGGACTTACGTCGTAAAGAGAGGAGATTAGAAAAGAAAGGGGTAAGATAGCGAGATTATTAATTAATAGCAATAGGATAAAATAGTAGATTAAACTATAAGAGAACGAGCTTAAGGGGGGGGTATATAATTATTATTAATCTACGAAAGGACATAGCTATAGACTAAGTCTAAATGTCTATATATACGATATAAAGGTTATATAGGATAATATGTAATATAACCTAACACTATGATAGAAATAGACGGTATTGCCTATAAATAGATTTATTATACTATTCGAAGCTAAAGACTCCGTAGGCTACGAGATCGTTAATCTCTTATTAGTCGGATTCTTTAAAAGGGGCGCTAGGTGTAGTAATAACGCCGTTATTGCGTAGCTTAATCGAAAGCCGTAGTGTATCTTCTTCCTTCTTAACTAGGAATTAATTATAGAAGGTTACGGTCTTTAGCTTATTCCTTAAGCCCGGGGGACGTTTGAGTTTATAGGGCTACGGAGGAGCCGGTAGTACCTGTATTAGAGAGGGGGAAGGGTCTAGCTTAGGAATTTCGTCTAGAGCAGAGGAATCGACCTTAGAGAGGGTGTCTATATTATTAAGGATAAGGGGATCCGGGGTATCGTTATTGCTATAGTAGTACGGTTGCACTAAGGTAGAACGGAAGACTATAGGGCCGTTAGGTCTCGATAGTAATGTCGTAGCCGTTAATAAAGGCAATCTTATATAGACCCTACTATCCTCGCTTCTCTCTCTAGACGCGGACTTTACTCTATAGCGGTAGTGATAGAGTGTTAAGGGTTAAAGAGCCGTTTCGAGCTTATAGGCTATCCCTAACTTATCGCGCGGCGGAGAGCTACCGTAAGGCTTTTATAGCCTTCTATATAGTCGCGGCTCTCTATACCGTAGTTGCTAAAGGAGGGGAGTCCTAAGTTATCCGTAGGTACGCTCTAAAGACGAGGAGCGTAGGGACGAGACCGTTTAGTCCTACTATATTATTTACGGCTTTAATAGCTATTTATAGGACGGATTTAAAGGCCGTTGTCCTACCGATCTCGGCGTATATTATTTTAAACGCACGACGGAGCAGGCTATAATACCTTTTAACCTTACCTATAGACTAATATGCCTTAATAGGGATCTAGGTATACGTAATACCTATAATACGAGCTTCGTTACGAAACTCGGTTAAGGCGAAGTTAGTGCCCGCGTTATGCCGGATAAAGTTTAAGGGTCTAAGGTATATATCGATCTATAGTGCCTTAAGTATTTCCTATATATCCTTAGCCGATATAGACGGGAGGAATCGCGCTCCTTAGAAAGATATCGCTATATCGAGCGTATAGCACCGGGCGGGTGCTACTACCGACCTCTAGGTATATTATATCGACGACGACCTCGAAATTAAATTCTTAGTTATCCTTTAATATAAACCTAAACCTTTAGGACGCTAGTGCGTAGAGCTAGCAGTAATAGTAGAATTTTAAGATATCCTAGAGTGTTTCTACTAAGATATCGTTATGCCTTACTTATTTTAATAGGTAATAAAGTCTATTAACAGCCGGGTAGCTAAATCGGCGGTAGAGCGTTTGCATCTCGGCTTTAGTTAAAAAGGCGACTGCGTTTTCTTCTTTACTAAAGAAGGACTATAGATAACCCTATTTACGAACAATAGGGACGCTAACACCTAGACCGATAATCGTATCGGTAGTATTATTAAAGTATACGCCTAAGCGATCTATATCAGCTAGGTAGAGGAGGAAGGGGGTCGTCGTTCCTAGCACGTAGAACGTAATACGGCTAATTAGGGTCTTAAAGGCAACGGAGCCGAAGGAGCGTACGTCCTCGCCGCTGCCGAATTTAATATATGCCTAGCCGGCGGTAGACTCGTCGAGCACGATAGATAGGTCTTCTCGTTGTAGGGCGAGATATTAGTCTTAACCTACTATAGAGACTATAGCTGCTTTAGTATCTACGAGGATGCCGTAAAAGCGGTCCTTTAAGTAAGGGTCGAAGACGAATTATATAGCCGGGACGCTTAATTAGTCTATCCTTTATGCGTTTTTACCCGTAATTAAATAGTTAAAGGACTACTAATATAGGATTTACAAGGCTTACTACTTAGTTAGTTCTTCGTCGTTATTAGCCTTATTGTTACGCTATTTAATAGCGGCTTAGGGAGTCTCGTTACCTTTATATTCGGTGAAATAGGCCTCGAATCCTATGCTAGGGTTGCCGGTTAAAAGGCATTACGCGTAGTATTAAGCCTTAGACCTAGCTTATTCCTCTAGGGTATGCTTTATCGACTAGTAGCCTTCCTTCTAATAAACGAAGTATTTCCTCGACTATTAGCGGTTGCTAAAGCTACTGCCGCCGCTATAAGGGCTATAGTAGCCTCGTCCGCTGCTCCCGCTAAACCTACGGCCGTTGCCGCGGTTATTAGTATATCTTCGGTCGGTGTAAAATACGCCTAATAAATTATATTTATTATTTATATTTATCACCTTATTACGATATTATATAAACGTGCCGGATGTGCCGTTCTCGGCCTACATCGATAGATAGGTCTCTAAGGAGAAACGTAGCGCGGAGAATAGCTTTTCTACGGTCTTAGGGGGGTTTTATAGCGTATAGCTAAATTCCGGGACGTTTCGGCACGCGTTAAGCAATATAGTGCGAAGAGGGAGATATTTAGCGAACTTAAATCTTAAGGCGCGTTAACATCGTTATAGCTTATTAAAAAAGGTCTATAGGACTTCCTATTAGGTCTTATTTAAATGCTTAACTCGTAGCTTTTTAAAGGTTATAGTACTTTAATCTACCTAATAGTGCTAATAGTTTACTTTAGTATTAAAGTAAGCCTTTAGTAGGTCGTAGGCCTACCTAAACGTGCTATCCTACTCTATATGCTACATATAGTAGTCTTAAGCTCGTCCGGTAAGGATCTAGGGAAAGCGGGCATAGAAATAGCCGGGCTAGGCCTTAACTATATAATAAACGTCCGTAAAGATACGGACTTTATTATAAAGAATATTATAGGGCTCGCCTATATAATTCTTACTTTTATCCTATAGCTTAATAAACTTTTATAGGAGGTCTACGTCTATCTCCTCGTTCGGAACGTCGTAAGGGGGGACTATCGTATAGGCTGCCTTTGCCGTTATATTAATCGGAGGGGTCCTAACGAACTAGTATAAAGTTAGGTAAAGTATTATAAGCGTGTCTAATATATCTCGGAACGGAGGGGCCTAAGGGTTCGGGAATATACCGGGCATTTAATCTCGTAAGTACGAGCCGGGATCGACGGAGGTAGCACGTATTGAGTTTATTATAGCAAAGGAGGGTTCTAGCGCGAATGTGACTGCTAGGGCGGTTAAAGGCGTAGGTAGGATGGCCGCGGGCGTAGACGGTGCTATCGCAAAGGTTGCTATAAGAGCTAGGGCATTAAGAGGTTCTATTAGGACCGTGCTTAGGACAATTAGGGAAGGAGGGTTAGTTATAGCAGCTAGGGCTATAACGGACGTATTCCTTACGAATTCTTAGGTTTATTCGTTATAGAATTTCGACTATTCTAGTAGTAGTTCGTCTCTTAGCTAAATCGGGGGAATCTATTAGCGCTAAAGCATTAAAAACGATGCTATATAGCTAAGGTTTTTAGCGCCGGTCTAGATCTTATAGGCTCGTAAGAGGGATTTAAGGGTCTTCCTAAAATGTTTATCTGCCCGGTTCTATATAGCCTCTATCTATCCGTTAAAGTATTCTTAAAAGTCTAAGAATAGCTCGTATCTATAAATAGTTAAGCTAGCAGTAATAATAATAAACCGGGCTACGTAAGTCGTGACTGCTTTCTTATTTATGTTATTATAGGTAACGTCTATCTCCTAGAATGCAATATTAGCTTTATTTTAGTATAAACCGAAGATATCGATGCCTTCTAGCCAACCGGGAAGGGGGTTATCGTTAGGCTTAGTTGCTTCCGGTGCGGGACCGACAGCATTAGGGTTATCGATAGGGTCCGATATAGTATAATTAAATAAAACACACTATTGTTATTAAAGGGGATCGCGAGGGTCGTTATAAAGGTTATCTTACGTTGCGGACGCACTATTGCTTAACGTAACTCTTCTTCTTCTCGAAGCGAGACGGGATTAAATAAGAGCTAAGAAGGGACTTATAAGCGGCTACCGAGAGCTAGCTATATCGTAATAGCTTCGTCGGCTCTAACTCGCGTAGGTTCCTTATTCTTAGCACAAAGGACCGTCTTTAAGTACAAGCAATAGAATCCGCGAGGGATAAAGATCCGGTATACTTTCGACGATCGGGCTCTATCTCTTCTACCTTACTTATCTATGATTAATCGTTTAATTACTAATTAGTGTTAGTTAGTTAAATAAACAAAGGGGTTGCAAACTGGCTGGATTAGTCTATAATGTCTATTAACTAAGGGGCGACGAATAGCCCCTTTATATAGGCTATAAACGCGTATATTAATAGGGTCCGAAGCCGGCCCTTTGCGAGCCCTTATTGCGACGTTAGGGCTATGCCTATAAGGGCGATTGAGTTAATAACTTAATTATCGCAAGGGCAGCCGAGTTAGTAACGCTATCACCGGGGTCCCTAATGCATACGATACATCGTATAGTTAACAACGCATCCGTATAAGCGTTGCCCGCACGTAATCCATTTAATCACGTGGATTGCAATCGTGCCTAAAGAACGGATATCCCTTATTCCTATAATAGCGTCGATATCGAGTATTTAGATATCGAACGCTGAATCGTTAAAGGAGGTAAAGCAAAAGGGCTAGGGTCTAATAGTCTTACGACTTGGCTATAGTATTAGACGGCGGTAGCTAATAGTCTTATAGACGGGATAAAGGCGGGGAGGTCTAATATAGCGGCGAGGGTAAAGAGTAGCCGGGCTATCGGAGTTATAGCTAGAATTAGAGTCGGCGTTATTAACCTAGCGGGAGGAGTCTAAATAAGCGGGTTTACCCGCGTTAGGAACGTCCTTAAAAAACGCAGAGAGGGAAGCACTAAGAAAAAGGGAAATAAACTTAATAACGTCGCTAAAACGAACGGAATAGATAAAGGCCGGGTAGATAAAGGCCGGAGAATAGGTAAGGGCGGCGGTAAAAGGCTTACCCTCGTTGTTAGAATTATCGATAAAAAGGGTAAAGGGGAAACGAATTATATTTATTAATTATATTCCCTTAGAAGTAGGGACTACGGATAAGGATATAGCGGGAGGTTCGCCTTTATCGTTAAAGTCTTTAATAAAAGGGGCGGGGGGAAACGAATTATACTTATTAACTATACTCCCCTTAAATAAGAACTATAGGGCGGGTATAGCAGGCAGGGGCGGCCGAAAGGCCTAAGATAAGATAAGGCTAATAGTCTAAAAGGCAAAAGGCAAGGCAAAACGGGGACTAAAATAAGAGTAAGCTACTACGCTAGCTAATAATAAGGTCGTAGTAGCGTAGCTAAAGGAGGCTAAGAATAACCTTATAGCTAAGCTTCGTAAGAAAGAAGCAGATAGACTTAATATAGGCGTTAATCCGGGAGACGGAAAAGACCTAATAGGTAATAGAGGCCCTTATTATCGCGACTAACGCCTTATTAGCCGACGACCCTAAGACGCGCCGATCGTCGTAAGGCTATATTATAATGCTCTACGGCGGCCTAGTCGTATAGAAGGCAAGCTTATAAGGTATAGTTATAACCTCTACTACCGAGGTAGAGCTCCTCGGGCTAAAGCGTACCGCTAAAGAGAGATACGCGCTTGCTAGGCTGCTTCGCGATATCTCGCACCACCTTAGGCCCTTAAAGATATACTATAATAACCTCTTATCTATCCGCCTTATAGTCGAGGAAGGCCGTATCTCTATAAAGCTAAGTTACTTTAATATCTATAATATATAGCTTAAGCAGGAATATAGAAGGGGTCGCTTTATAGTTAAATATATCTCTACGGGCGAGATGCCGGCCGACGGTCTAACGAAGGCGCTGCCGTAGGCTAAATTTAAGAAGTTTAAAGCGCTGCTAAACCTAAGAAATATACGGGGGCGAATATAGGCAGGGACGGAGGACTAATAGCATTAACACTAGGGATAGATGCCTTTATACCTTATAGGGCGCTCGCGATAGCTTCTTCTTATAGCGTTGAATTAATCACTTAACGCTAGGGGGTGTATCGCATTAGAGCGGCGCTTATAAAGGCCGGTTAGATATAGTCCGGTACTTAAGCAGGCTACTATATCTACTTTGCCGCCTATTTAAGCAGGCGCGTAAGACAGCTAGCCCTATGCTTATACTAGACTAGAACAACAGACTTTTTCCGACCTTAATTATATGCGTGCCTAATTAACCGCCTAACCGCGCATACGGCTACGGCCCCTTTTAGGTAGATGCGATATAATCTTTATTAGGTAGGCGTAAGCCCTAGGAGCTAGGAATAGCTCCCTGCTATCTTATCTATAGCTAATTATATTAGCCCCGGTATATAGCGTAGAGGATGCTTTATATACATTACTCCTTTAGAGGATCGAGAGGTAGGCGCGGCTCTAAAGCGGCAGCCCGCTATAGGCGATATATATCCCTAACTTAGAGAGGCTAAACGACCCGGCGGGGCTAGCCCGCACCTACGTAGAAAAGGTAGGGACCTTAGTAAGTGTTATAGTACTATATTACATAATATAGTATATAGTAATATGCCACGTAACACATAGTCTTATATATAAACGAGCCCTTAGCCTCTATAGTTCTTATCCCCTTAGTCGTCGCGACCTAAGCACAACCCTTAAGAAATCATTTCCTTAAGCCCTTAAGCCCCTAAGAATTTTTCCTTAGCCTATAGAAACCTATATAGCCTATAGAAATTTTTTTATAGTCCTTAATAAACACCTTAGATTAAATACTCCTCCTTCCTCCTTATAGTAGACATACCTATAGCCTCTAACGCTATAGGCGACGGTCTAAAGGCCCTTGCTAAGGAGGGCGATTAAGAGGTTCGATAACGTAGTCCCGGTCGCTAATACGTAGGAGACCTAGGAAACCCTTTAGAGCTTAGATACCCGATATATTCTTATATATATTAAGGAGAGTCTTCGCTCCCTTCGCGTAGTAGAGGCCTCTTAGGTTAACCGAAATACCAGGTTAAAGGAACGCGTAATTATACGAGATTAGCTCTTAGCTATAAAGGATTAGCTCTTAGCCACGAGGGAGCAACTTCTCGAGGCTAAAGACTTTATAATCTTAACTATAAAGATATTATAGTCTTAGACTATAACCTAGGCATAGTCGTCCGGAAAACGAAAGACGGTAGACCCCCCGATCTTTACTAGAAAGGGGTCTGCCTCCGACCGTTAACGTAAGTACGAGGCCTAGGAATTTAAGATATAGGGTATCTTCCTCCGCGATAGCATATAGTTCGACTTAGATAGCGCTTGCCTCCTTTATATTAGCGATAGGCTTAGTAAATAGGCCTACGACTTCGTTAAAGATAGGATAGCTATTATTATAGCTAACCTATCCGAAAGGGAGAAGTAGGAATAGCCTACTATAACGACGCTCCTCGTAGCTTTAGGTAGGTAGTACAAGGTTCTAGACTTAACGTAAGCCGCTAAGAATATCCTTAATAATCTCCCTTAAGGCGATAAGAACTATTAGATCTAAAAGGCAGACCTTAACGCTTATATACGTAAGGTAAGGAAGATAAAGGAATAGTAAGTCGACCTCCTCTAGAAGTTTATATCGAAGGATATAAGCGATTTCGTTAAGAATATATAGACTAAGATCCCTAACACCGACTACGAGAAGTAGTTAGCGTAGATAGATATCTTTATAAAGAATCTCGCTAACTATGCTTATCGTTAAAAGCTTAAGAAGAAGGCCGCCCCCTGTTTATAGTTCCCGCCGACGCTTATACCTGCCTTTGCCTTAACCGCCCCGGCCTAACCCTTATATAGTAACCCTATAGACCTCGACCGGCTTTCCGATACTAAACGATAATTTAGGATCGATAATAAACTCTATATAGCTTATAGAGAGCTTAGACACTAGAAGGAGGCTTACGACCTAGCTAAGATAGCGAATCCGCTTTTAATGCCCTTACGTCGGGGTAGTCCCTAGTTTTAGGGCCGGGGCGCCCCCTCTACCGGCTTCGGCCGAGGATCTTAGGGCGCCCGTAGCGGCGGGTATAGCTAGGGCTAGCTCGTCCGTACGGCCGACTACGAATAAAGCCGTATCCTTAGGGAAGAAGATACGGATTTATAAGGCGAGCGGCCGGTATTAAGGCTACTGCTAAAAGACATACCCCTAGAGTAAGTCGCTCCTAAGGGTTATATATAGGGGAGGATAAGAGGATTAAATCGTTGCTTTTAGATAGAATAAATCTTTAGATTAATTCGTCGAATAGTAATAAAAAGTTAATCTTTCTTTATATTCGTCTCTCCTCTATACGTAACCCTTAGTCCCTTTACTACGTTAATTCGTTATCCCTCGTGGATTTTAGCTATACTACTATAGCGTTCGCTAATATTTACGCTATCGTATAGAAATATAACGTTACTATAAAGAAGCTCCTTAAACCTCGACCGCTTCGACTAGCCGACGGTATACCCTTAATATAGATAATAGACTACTTTATAGCCTAAATAACTATTAGTAAGCATATAGAACTTATGCTCTTCTTCGTTACGAATCTATTACCCTTTACCTTAATTATCCTAAGCATCCCTTAGCTTTAGGAATACGAACTAACTATACTTTAGAAATCTCTTTAAGTCCGCTTTAATTCCGATTACTATATAAGATACTACCTACCTTTAAGTATAATAGCCGAGGATAGGATAGCTCCTAAAACTCTTATTACTCCCGCGCCTAAAAGGCATTAGTTACGTCGAAAAGTATATTTTTCTAACGTTATAGAGATTTAGACTACCTTAACGTTTACCTTAAAATAAGGGGTCTTTATAACGATAGAAGACGTGCCGGAAATTCCCTTTCGGTAGGAAGAGACTTATATCCTAAAAGACTAGACTATCCTATTAGGAAGTTATATACCTATAGACTCGTTTACTAAGGAATATCTACCTAAGTAAGCATCGTATCCCTTAAACCCTAGCTAACCGATTCGATATCTCTTATATAGGATATAGCTATTCGCTTAGGAAACCGCTCGCTTAATATCCCCGATTAGCCCTCCGGACTCCCTTAAGACTTAAGCCTTTAAGGCTACTCCGCCGTAGACTACTTTAGTAGCTCGCCTATTCTTTATTCGTCTTACCGCCGGCCGTCGCTACGTTCCCGCCCAATAGGGCCGGACGAGACGCCCCCGCTAGCGCATACGATAGGAAGATTAAATGCCTTTATATATAAACGATATCCGCTATATACGAGTAGTTAACTTCGTTTAATTCTATAAATAGGATAGTGTTTAAGCGATGCGAATTAGTATATCTAAATTAGCTAAGCTAATCGAGGAGGGAGAAAATCTACGACTCTTTAAAGAACTCTTAGTAGGCCTAATTAAGGTCTTAGAACTATCTAAAACCTCTTTCTAACGCGTTATTACCGGAGACTATATAATAGAGGTAGCTTAGGCCGCCTTCCTTAAACGTTTTTGTAATTTCCTTTAGATAAACCTTTAAGATATAGCTAATTCCGAATCTCTATTTCGGAGGGTCGACGAAGCCGACGTAAAAAAATTCCTCTAAGTAAAACCGGAAGTTATAGAGGTAGATATCCTAAAGAAACACCTAAAAGAGTTCTAGGATAAGCTTCCTTATTTCCTTTTAAAGAATGCGAATAAGCTCCCCTTATACCGCCCTTAAGATTATAAGATCGAACTTACACTTAGTAAATAAGCTCTATACTATAGAAATCGGCCTATATTACCTATAGAACTCCGCTATATTAAGAAGTAGATTAACGATATACTTAATAAAGGCTTTATTTAAGAGTCTTTTTCTTTAGCCGCAGTACTACTAATCCTCGCTTATAAACTAGGCGGTAGTATCCGCATCTATTATAACTACCGAGGTTTAAATTAAGTTATAGTTAAGAATCGATATCCCTTACCTTTAATCCGTAAAACACTAGATTCTCTCTACGACGCTAAGTTTTATATAAAGCTAGACGTAATTGCTATATTTAACCGTATTTAAATCGCCGAGGGTTATAAGTAGCTTATAGCATTTATTATACGCTTTAGACTATTCGAGATGCTAGTTACCCCCTTCGGCCTTTATAACGCACCGTCGACCTTCTAAAACTATATTAATTACGTGCTTTATAATACCCTCGATGACTTTTATTATATAGTATATTATAATAACGTACTAGTCTTTTTAAAGACTAAGGCGGAATATAAAAACTACACGCGAATAGTTATCTAACGCTTAGGCAATATAGGGCTTTAAATTAATATCGGGAAGTTAGAGTTTTATACGACGAAGACTAAGTACCTTAGACTAATTATTTCGATATCTAGCATAAGCATAGACCCCGAGAAGGTGCGTATAATTACGGCTTAGAATACCCTAACTTTAGTAAAAGAACTCTAGTAGTTTCTTAGGTTTATAAACTTCTACTACCGTTTTATTAAGGGATACTTTAGTATTATCTCCCCGATAACTACGCTACTTCGAAAGGACTCCCGTTAGTCTTAGGTACCTAAATAAGCTACCGCGTTTAAGGCCTTTAAACTTGCTTTTACTACTGCCCTAGTCCTAGCCTATTTTAACTACTCGAAGAAAATAGTTATTAAAACTAACGCCTCGAATTAGGCCTTAGGAGGAGTCCTTTTATAGACCGGAGACAACGGATATCTTTACCCTATTGCGTTTTTTTTATTAAAGCATACTGCCCTTAAGTATAACTACGAGATCTATAATAAAGAGCTATTAGCAATTATTAAGGCGCTTAAGGAATAGCGCTTAAAACTCTAAGGGACTACTAAAGCGTTTAACGTTATTACGGACTATAAGAATCTTTAGACGTTTATATCTATAAAGCAACTTAACTAACGATAAGTACGCTAAGCCGAGATCCTTTTCTAATTTAACTTCGTGATTATATACCGCTTAGGTTGTAAGAAGACAGACTAGAGGTACGTTTAGGAAGGTAGGAACGATGGTTAAAAGTACGAATAATCCTTTATTGCAATACGGTTACCCTCTTATAGTAAGACTAAAGCTTGCCCCTCTTCTAAGATATATCGGGGCCTTAGGGATATACCCTTAGGCCTTAAGAGGGGTTATCGGGGACTAGTTAGCGACTAATGGCCGAATAGTCCCTAAGCTAAAATGCATTATCTATCGTGTATATATCCCTATCTCCCGGCTTTATAGTTACGCGGGTAGCTACGTTATAATTATCCCCCCTTTCTAAGGCGGACGCCTTAGACGCTAGGATAGCTTTAGGTACGAATAAAGTCGTAATAGCAAATAGGACTAAAATAGAATTAAACATAGTATAAAAATTAACGACGATAGTTATTATTATATATATTATAATAATTATCGTATTAGTTACGCGTTATAATAGTTGCTGCGTAATAAGGGGCTAGTCGCCTACGTATAGTTAGCGAACTATAATAAAGTACTACTCTTTATATATAAAGATTTTTTTCTTCTCTTCTCTTATTATATAACTATATCGAGATCTTATAGAGAAGCATATTCGGAATTAGACGAGTATATTCTAAATCTAACGAGCATATTCAGAATTAGATAAGCATATTCTAAATTAGTTTAACGCTATAAGTCCTAAGCGAACTATAAGCGTAACGGTATAAACGCCCCGAAAGCGAGGAAAATAGATAGACGATATTTAGCCGATAGGCCCTTTAGTTATTACTTAAGTCCTAGAGTTATTAGCGAATAGAGTATTAATTAAAGACGCCGTAGTAATAGCATAGGAAGAGATAAAGCTAAAGAAGACGCGCGGGGAGAAAACAACCTTATTAAAACGACTCTTTATAGAGAAAAACATACGAGATGCCTTAGAGAAGTCGATATCCTTATTAGAGGAAGAAACCGAAGATTAACTATTTCGTTAATTATTTAAGGGGCCCTTTATAAGCATAAAAAAACCTATTATAGTAAAGTCTTAAGAAGATTACGCAAATGTAAAGCGTATAACGCTAGCGGTTATTAAATCCGAAACAGTTTCGTCGTTTAGTAAAGACGATAGAGAAGAGGATATAGAGGCGAATACTAAAGGAGATACCGTCGATAAGAGGAATATCTAGAAAGGGATATTGCTTAAGAAAAAAGGCAAGAAGGCTATATATATAAAAAGTCGCTAGGCGAAAGGGTGCTAAGTCACTAAGCTATGCTATATTAAGTGCCTTAATAGTAGTATAAAAATGTTTAGCGATAATAAGGACGATACTAGAATAGTCGAACTATATTATATATAGGAGGATACGCGATTAAGCAGATATATTTAATATAATTCGTGCGGTAACCTTAACGAATCTATAAGCTCTTCGTTCCCCCTTAAGTCGAGATATAATCGCTAATAAAATTATAAGTGCCGGCAATAATGTCTAGGGATATAGCGGATCTATGCGCTATTTAGACGAAGATAGCCGAGCTATAGATTACTTAGGGCGAGACGGAGAAAAAGAAGATAAAGTTAATCTTCTACTAAGTTTATATATCGTTCGTAGCCGTAATAACGGCCTATAGAGAGGAATAAGGGGTATTAGGTGCTAAACGTTTATATACGAAACGTCGTTTTAAATACCGGCAAGCATTAATAGAGCGACGAAAAGCTATACGCGAGAATAAGGACTAAAAGCTTCGTCTAGTGATTAAGGATATAGGTTTTACCCTATAGCGGGTAGGACGAGAATATATATATACGATAATTTATATAAAATAATTAAGGAGAGCGGTCGCTAAGGAAGGGGGGAGTAGTTAAAACGTCTCCTTATTATTATAGAGTTTACTAGCGAAATAGAAGTAAGAGACTTCTACCGTATAAATGTTAAGGAATAATAATAAAGTAGCGGCGGAGTAAAAGTAGAAAAATTAAGGTAAGCTAAAAAGAAGTTATTTCGTAATACGTAATTTCCGCTATTTCTTTAGTCGTATCTTTAGGTATTCGTTAATAAGTTCTTAGGCATTCGCTATATCGTCTTAAGCAACCTACTCGTTGTATTCGGCTAGCTAACCTTCTTATTTCACTAAGTAGTAGGTAACGCCTTTCTTCTTCTTATAGTCCTTAATTTACTAGACCGACTATTCTCCTTCGGCATCGTCGAGGTTAAGCATCGGCAGTAAGTCGCTAGGGTATTAGTTAATAGCCCTTTCTACCTACGGCTTAAGAAGACTAATATAAAACATATTATAAAGCCGATCGTATTTCTTTAGTAAGGCTAGGCGGTACGCCTGCTTGCCGATAGCTTAAAGGACCCTAAAAGGTCTAATGTATTTAGGTAATAACTTCCTTCTTTAGTTCTTAAGGCGTAAGTTCTTCGTAGAGAGTCCTACTAGGTCCTTAACCTTAAGGGTAAGTGGCTTATAATAGAGGTTATAGAATTTCTTTTACGACTCGACAGCTTATCGCTAATAAGTCTCTAGCTTTTTCCTTAAGTCTGCTAATTTACTAATACAAGCTCTCGCTTTAAGCACTCCCTTACTAATAGCATCGTCCGTAAGGTAGATATAGTAGTCTAGTTAGTATCCGAATAATGCCTTATTAGGCGAAAAGCCTATAGTTATATTCTTCGCATTATTATAAGCGAACTAAGCCTCTTATAGTAGTCTAGGCTAGTTGTTCTATTCGGCATTTATATAATACCGAATGTAGTATTATAGTGTCTAATTTACCTATTCGGTCTAACCGTCGGTTTATAGGTAAAAGGCTATCGATAACCTACGTTTTATCCGTAATATATAATAGAGGTTTAACTAAAACTTACTAGTAAATAGAGATCCTCTATCGGAAATAATGCCTTTCGGTACTCTATAGATAAGCTTAATCTTATAATAAAAAGCCTTAGCTAACTTAAGCGCTATTATTGTCTTAAAGACCGCGAGAAATACGCTATACTTAGTGTATCGGTTAACGATTACTAGTATTGCGTTAACTTCTCTACTATTAAACTATAACTCTAGAAAACCGGTAGTAAAGTCTATAGAGACTTCTTCCTAAGGTTTTATAGGAATAGGCAGCGACTTAAGGGCGCTATATAGGCGATGCCGCTTTAGAACGGCGCTTTAATAGATATAATATAAACGCACGTAGCTGTTTATATTACGAGCTATTCCTTCCTAAAAGAATTTCCGGGATAGGAGGTCTTTTATATAGGCTATTCCGAAGTATCCTATAATAAGGGGATCGTCGTAGTAGAGCTAAATAAGCTCTTGCCTTAAGGCAACCTCTATAGGCACTACGATTCTTCCCGAATATAAAATAAGTCTGTCTAGGCTTAATAACTAAGGATTTACCCCTTCTTCTAAGGTGCTTTCGGCCTATACTCGCTATATAGTCTACGGATCTTCCGTTTAAGTCCTCTTAAGGAGCTTAAAAAGGGGCTCGGAGGCATTGCTCTTATAGACCCTTTTATAACGAGCTATTAACCTAGCTAATTATCTTTAATACCGTTGTTTATAACTAACGGTATCTTTAACCTAAGTAGCTAACTTAGCGGGACTCGTTCCTAAATGCTAAGCGATCGAATCTTAGAGAGCTTATGCATTTTCGTTACGTAAAGATATCTCGTTAAGCTTAGAGATAGTAGAGACCTAAGAACTCGTCTTTAGGTCGCTCTATAAAAATTCTATAGCTATATATACCTACCGAATAACTGCTAACTTCTATTATAGTTCTAGGAGTAGCTCTATAGACGGTAGGGCTTCGCCTATAAATTCTAGCTTCCTTAATAGAGTATTAGTAGGATTTAATTTACCGGCTTAGTGTTTAATCGTAAAATCGAAAAGAGCTAGGTATATATACTAACGTGCTTATCTTTTATTAAGGGATACTTGCTTTATAAAGCCTTAAAGGTTTTAGTAATCTAATAAAACTTTAACGGTATTCGCCGCCCTTTTAACGTAGTATCGCTAGTATTTAAATAACTTAACGATAGTAAATATCTCTTAATTAAGGGTGCCGTAGTTAAGCTTAAGGCTAGTAAACTTCTATAATTAGAAAGCAATCGGATAATAGTAGCCTTCGTTATTAGGCTACGAAAGAATGCTAGCTATTACGAAAATTAAGGCATTAGTCTTAATGCGAATCGGTCTTTAAGGGTCGAAGTGTAAGAGAAGTAGGGCTATTGTAAAGGCGTTCTTTATAGCGTAAAACGCTATTAATTCGCTAGTGTTTAGCTATACTCGTCTAGGTTTTCTTCCTTTAACGCTCCCCTTTAATAACGTAGTAAGAGGGGCAATAATGCTAGAGTATCCTAAAATAAATCGTCGGTAATAATTTATAAAACCGAGAAAAACTTAAATATTATAGAAAGAATAGAAAGTATACTTCGATAAATTAGCGAATAGCTCGGTGTTCCTTAGTCGTTCGAGGACTTATCGTAAGTGTTCTATATACCCCTCGTAGGTCTTAGAAAATATTAAAATATTATTAAGGTAGACGACGTAAATAGTATTTACGAGGCCTTTAAGATCTTAGTTAATATATAACTAAAATATAGTAAGGGCGTTAGTTAATTTAAACGGTAATACTAAATACTTATAGTAACCGTAGTAAGTACGAAAGGCTATCTTCTATTTATCCCCTCCCTTAATCCGGATGCGTTAGTATGCGTTTTTTAGGTTAATCTTTGAAAAGTACTTAGCCCTTTAATAACGGTCTATAATCTCCGAAATAAGGGGGAGTAGGTAGCGATTCTTATCGGTAATGCTATTAACCCCTTCGTAGTCTATATAAAGGCGCAAAGTGCTATCTTTCTTAGGCATAAAAAGGAAAGGAGCCCCGGCCGAACTCTTGGATTTCCGAATAATACTACGCTTAAGGGACTAATCTAACTACTCCTTTAAAACCTAAAGTTCGGATTAAGAAAGGAGGTAAATAGGTCTAAAAGGCGGCTTAAAGTCGGGCAATAGGTTAATCGCATAATTAAAATTTAGGTCCGGTGTAACTATATAGACCTATGCCTTATTCCGACACTTATGCGAAAATTTCTACGGTTAGCGTAATAATACCTTAGAAAGTTAGTGTTTAAACTATTAAGCGCGTTTAAAAGGAATAAGATAAATATATTCTTAAGAAAGTGCGGGTATACTAAGCAAAACTAATGCGTCGTTAGGTTTTAATCCGTTATCGACGCCGATATAAAGGCGAGTGACTGTCTTTTCCCTATAGCGATTGTCTCGGAGTTAGATAAAAACTTCCTAGACTCTATATCGTCTTATAAGCGTATTCCCGACTACCTTTAATCTAAGGGTTAATAAAGGAAGCTATCGTAGCCTTTATTCTTAAGTAAAATTTATATCTATTAGGTCTACTTTACTACCGTAATCGAGATTAACGATAATTTTATAAGGTATTCGCCCTAATAGCTTTCTAATAGTACGTAGTCTTTTAACTACCTCTACCTATAGCTTAGTTAAAGGATAGGCATTTACTTCGACTTTTAGGCGTTTCCTTCCTTCTTCGTCGTCTCTAAATCGGCTACGGCTCGGTTAGCTTTCGCTATCGCCTAGCAATCGGCTTATATATAGCCTAGTTTTTTGCAATACTAATAAATAACTATGCCGGATTAGCTTTCGCCGTTTCTATACGAATTTCCTCCCCGGTTATTACTACGGCTATTCCTACCGTATCTATTCCTACCGTTACGATTATTGCGACTATTTCCTCGGCCGTTCTTACGGCCGTTGCTACGACTATTTCTACGGCTATTCGAGGTCGATCTAATAGCGTTAGAATCTTAATGGTTGTTAGTAGATCTATTTCGGCTTTTACGTCGGCGATAGCCTATCGAACGGGAGCCTTTTGCCCCTTAAGTTAAGGTCGACTAGTCGTTAGTTAGCTTTATAGGGCGCTTTTTATTTCCTAAAGCATCTTAGAAGCGTTAAGCGAGTTAAACTATCTCTTTATAAGTGTTATCCTAAATAGACGCTAAATAAAGGGAGATTTAGTCCTAAAGATCGGGACGTAACTTCGTAAAAAAGGAAAGTATATAAGTTTTTTCTAGCGGACGTTCTAAGTATTATTCGAGGGAATCTAAGTAAAGACTAAAATCGAGGGGGGACTAACCCTCTCGTTAGCGTGCTTCCTATAGTTGTATAGCTAAAAGAGTCTCGCGATTAGCAATATCTTTATTAAAATTAAGATCTAGTTACGAAAATTATCTTAGTTAGTGCGAAGTAATTCCCTCTCTATAAGGAGCTTTTCGTTAAGGTATCGCCTTTATCTCGCCTTATAGTCTACGTGTATATAGTTAAGGGCATATAAGATTTTATTCTTATTGCGCTTAGAACGACGTAGAGTAGCGATAAAGGCATCCTTAAGATCGCTAATCTAATCGAGACGTTTTTAAGGGTTAGTCGGTTATAATAACTAAGGAATGTTTTTTATTTTAATTTCCCTACTATAACTCTCCCTCGATTTAGTTAACTATCGGCGACGTTTATATAAAGAGTATTGCTATTTGCACGGATATAAATCTCTATTTGCACGGAAGTCTAGGAAATCCCTACTCTTTCTGCGCAAACCCCGCGCGCCTATATCCCGCTACTAAAATCCAGTGTAGGTATATAGCAATTAAGAGAGCCGCGCAAATCGTACACGCAGCCGGGAGCCGGGCATAAAGCATACATTAAGGAGCCGTATATATAGTAGAGGGCACGCAGTAAAAGGCACGCAGCATATATTAAAGAGCCGTATCTATAGTAAAGGGCACGCAGCCGGGAGCTAGGCACGAAGTATATATCGAGAAGCCGCCGAGCCGTACACATAGTAGAGGGCACGCAGCAGAGCGCGCAGCAGGGCACGCAGTAGGGAGCCGCGCTCGAAGCATACATTAAGGAGCCGCACACATAGCAGAGGGCACGCAGCCGGGAGCCGGGCATAAAGCATACATCGAGAAGCCGCCGAGCCGCACACACAGCAGAGGGCAGGCAGTAGAGCACGCAGTAGGGCACGCAGTAAGGAGCCGGGCATAAAGCATATATTAAGGAGCCGCACATATAGTAGAGGGCACGCAGTAGGGCACGCAGTAGAGCACGCAGCCGGGCACGCAGTAGAGCACGCAGTAGGGCACGCAGTAGGGCATATAGTAGAGGGCACGTAGTAGGGCGCGCGCGCTACTATGGCTATTAAATTAACTAACTAAATTAAGGCTATATACGATTTGCGCGGCCCTCTTAATTGCTATATGTCACGGCACTAGGTAATAGCTAGATAACCTTATTGTTCTATAAAGAGGAGAAGAACTATAGAGGCTAAGGGCTCGTTTATATTTAGGACTATATATTACGTGGTATATTACTATATACTATATTATGTGATATAGTACTATAATAGTACTCCCCTTCTAAAGACGATTTAGTCCCTAAATCGCTAAGAAATGCCATTTTCGCTAGAAATCCGTATATAATAAAGGAATCTTTTATAGGCGGGCCTAATCTAAAGGGCCCGGCTTATCTAGGTTGCATCTATAAAAGCGTTAAATAGCTTTAGGGCAACCTCTTAGGTTATCTTTAGGCTACTAGGTCGGTTCTTAGTAATATTTCTATTTAATTAGATAAGTTAGGATCGGGGCTTCGTTATCGTATACGTTAAGGATCTTCTTAAATTCCTATATTTCTTCGATATTACTATCGTTATCGCGTTTTGCAATACGGCCTACGACGTTGCGTCGTTCCTCTCGATTAATCTATGCTTAGCCCGGTATTATTTCCGTTGTCTAAAGCCGTACCTTTAACGTATAGAAAGACTTATTAACTCGGATATGCTTTAGGAGGTCGATAACTATAGCGCTACGGTAGACCTTAAGAATAAGATAAGGACCGTCTTATTTATCGTCCTATTTTTCCTTTAGGCGATTAGTAGTTATATTCTTTAATAAAACTATAACTATATTACTAAGTCGGAAGAAAAAGCCTTTATCCCGCTTTATATTAGCATTATCCTTATATTTCTATTATAAGGCTCGTACGAGAGCTCGAAGCTAAATAAGGATATAGTCGAAACGATTAGCTATTGCGTCCGCGCGAAGGAATTCCTTCTTTGCCTATAATAAGAGCGTTAGGGGTCGGGGGCCTATAGGTTCGATGCTAAGACAAGGATTAAAGCCGTAGTTAGCGAAGAACGGAGAAATACCGGTTATTTCGTTTACTTAATTATTTATTACGAATTCCGCGAGCGGGAGCTAGTCGACCTAGTTATCTTAGGTAAAGCTAATATAGGCTCGAATGTATTTATTTATCGTAGCGTTAACGATTTCGGTTTAACCGTTAGTCTCCGGGTGCTATGCTAAGCTTAGTTTTAACGTTATTTTTAAACGAGTGCTAAGCTATCGCTAAAAATTAGAGATAAACTAAGTGCTTTAGTTAAAGATAATAGTATCGGGTGCTTTATATAAGCGATAGACTATATAGATAAACGAGTTAATTAGTTCTTCTATAGAAAGGCCGGTAATAGGGACGAAATATCTTATCTTCGTAAGCCTATTAACTATCGTAAATATATTCTTATAAGTCTTCCTGTTTCGGGTATACTTAGGTAGTATCGTGATATAGTTAATTAATATATCGGCCTATAGTCGGACCGGTAGAGCGAGGGGTTTTAGGAATCTAAGGGGAGACAAGCGGGGGGTCTTAGTCTAAAGATAGAGAGTATAGTCTTTAATAAACGTAGCGGCGAAGTTAGAAATCCTCGGCTATTAGTATATTCGGTTTAATAAATTAAGGGTTTTTACCCTCCTTAAGTATCCTACTAGGCTACTACTATAGGATCGATAAACGACTTTAAGGCGAAGATCTAGAGTATTAAGGACGAAGAGCCGGTCGCGGAAAAAGATACGTCCGTTAATTAACTAATATTCGGATATATCGTAACGTAAGAGCTTTCGGATATGCTTTAGCTAGCGTTAGGCGTATAGATCCTAGAGTATCCCTACTATATCCTAAGTAAGATTATCTTATTAGTATGCTTCGCGGATAAGCTTATTAAGTAATTTACTAGCTGCTTTTAGTCTAAGGGCGGCGACTATATTAAGGTCCTCCTCTAAAGCACGGGAATTAGTAAAGAATTCTTTTAGGATAGTTAGGTCGACTTTCTCTTTAAGGATAACTACCTAATTTCGATAAAGGAGTCTATTGTCGTCTATAGTAGCTAGTCTATCGCCGGGGAGCCTACTAAAAGCGTTAAGGAGAATTGCCTTATTACCTAAGCGGTATATAATTATAAAGTTAAACTAGGAAAGGAACTCGGCCTAGCGCACTTATCGTTAGTTAAGTTGCTTTATAAATATAAACGTCTAAAGATTCTTATAGTCTATAATAACGTCGAACGCCTCGGTAGTCCCTTAGAGTTCTAGGCGCTATTCCTTAAGCGCCTTAATAATTGCTTATAGCTCTTTATTATAGATCTCGTAGTTATACTTAAGGGCAGTGTGCTTTAACGAAAAAAACGCAATAGGGTAAAGATATCCGTCGTCTCCGGTCTATAAAAGGACTCCTCCCGAGGCCTAATTCGAGGCGTTAGTTTTAATAACTATTTTCTTTAAGTAGTTAAAATAGGCTAAGACCGGGGCAATAGTAAAAGCAAGTTTAAGGGCCTTAAACGCGGCAGCTTATTTAAGTCCTTAAGACTAACGGGAATCCTTTCGAAGTAGCGTAGTTATTAAGGAGATAACACTAGAGTATCCTTTAATAAAACGACGGTAGAGATTTATAAACCTAAGAAACTACTAGAGTTCTTTTACTAAAGTTAGGGTATTCTAAGCCGTAATTATACGCACCTTCTTAAGGTCTATGCTTATGCTAGATATCGAAATAATTAATCTAAGGTACTTAGTCTTCGTTATATAAAACTCTAACTTCCCGATGTCGATTTAAAGCCCTACGTTGCTTAAGCGTTAGATAACTATTCGCACGTAGTTCTCGTATTCCGCCCTAGTCTTTAAAAAGACTAGTACGTTATTAAGATATACTATATAGAAGTTATCGAGGGCATTATAAGGCACGTAATTAATATAGTTCTAGAAGGTCGACGGTGCGTTATAAAGGCCGAAGGGGGTAACTAGCATCTCGAATAGTCTAAAGCGTATAATAAATGCTATAAGCTACTTATAACCCTCGGCGATTCGAATACGGTTAAATATAGCAATTACGTCTAGCTTTATATAAAACTTAGCGTCGTAGAGAGAATCTAGTGTTTCGCGGATTAAAGGTAGGGGGTATTAATTCTTAACTATAACCTAATTTAAACCTCGGTAGTTATAATAGATATAGACGCTACCGCCCGGTTTATAAGCGAGGATTAATAATACCGCGGCTAGAGAAAAAGACTCCTAAATAAAGCCTTTATTAAGCATATCGTTAATCTACTTCTTAATATAGCGGAGTTCTACGGGTAATATAGGCCGATTTCTATAGTACGGAGCTTATTTAATAAGTATAAGTTCGATCTTATAATCCTAAGGGCGGTATAAGGGGAGCTCGTTCGTATTCTTTAGAAGGAAATAAGGAAGCTTATCCTAGAACTCTTTTAGGAGTTTCTTTAGGATATCTGCCTCTATAATTTCCGGTTTTACTTAGAGGAATTTTTCTATATCGGCCTCGTCGACCTTCCGAAATAGAGATTCGGAATTAGCTATATCCTAGAGGTTTATCTAAAGGAAATTATAAAAACGTTTAAGGAAGGCGGCTTAAGCTACCTCTATTATATAGTCCTTAGTAATAACGCGTTAGAAAGAGGTTTTAGATAGTTCCGGGACCTTAACTAAGCCTACTAAGAGTTCGTTAAGGAGTCGTATATTTTCTCCCTCTTCGACTAGCTTAGCTAATTTAGATATACTAATTCGTATCGCTTAAATACTATCCTATTTATAGAATTAAACGAAGTTAACTACTCGTATATAGTAGATATCGTTTATATCTAAGGGTATTTAATCTTCTTATCGTATACGCCGGCGGGGGCGTCTCGTCTAGCCCTATCGGGCGGGAACGTAGCGACGGCCGGCGGTAAGGCGAATAAGGAGTAGGCGAGCTACTAAAGTAGTCTACGGCGGAGTAGCCTTAAAGGCTCGAGTCTTAAGGGAGTCCGGAGGGCTAATCGGGGATATTAAGCAGGCGGTTTCTTAGGCGAATAGCTATATCCTATATAAGGGATATCGGATCGGCTAGCCGGGGTTTAAAAAGTGCGATACTTACTTAGGTAGATATTCCTTAGTAGACGAGTCTATAGATATATAACTTCCCGGTAGGATAGTTTAGTCTTCTAGGATATTAGTCTCTTCTTACTAAAAGGGAATTTCCGGCACGTCTTCTATCGTTATAAAAACCCTTTATTTTAGAGTAAACGTTAGGATTATCTAAATCTCTACGACGTTAGAAAAATATACTTTCCGGCGTAACTAATGCCCTCCGGGCGCGGGAGTAATAGGAGTCCTAAGAGCTATCCTATCTTCGGCTATTATACTTAAAGGCAGGCAGTATCTTATATAGTAATCGGAATCGAAGCGGACCTAAAGAGATTTCTAAAGCATAGTTAGTTTATATTCCTAAAGCTAAGGGATGCCTAGGATAATCGGGGTAAAGGGTAATAGATTCGTAACGAAGAAGAGCATAAGTTCTATATACTTACTAATAGTTATCTAGGCTATAAAGTAGTCCGTTATCTATATTAAGGGTATACCGTCGGCTAGTTAAAGCGGTTAAGGTTTAAGGAGTTTCTTTATAGTAACGTTATATTTCCGTATAATAGCGTAAAGATCGGCGAACGCTATAGTAATATAGCTAAAATCCACGAGGGATAACGTATTAACGTAGTAAGGGGACTAAGGATTGCGCGTAAAGGAGAGATAGGTATAAAGAAGAATTAACTTTTTATTACTATTTAATAAACTAATCCGAAGATCCGTTCTATCTAAAAGCAATAACCTAATCCTCTTATCCTCCCCTATATATAACCCCTAGGAGCGACTTACTCTAGGGGTATATCTTTTAGCAGTAGCCTTAACGCCGGCCGCTCGCCTTATAAATCTATATCCTCTTCCCTAAGGATACGGCCTTATTCGTAGTCGGCCGTATAGACGAGCTAGCCTTAGCTATACCTACCGCCGTAGGCGCCTTAAGATCCTCGGCCGAAGCTGGGGGAGGGGGCGCCTTAGCCCTAAAACTAAGGACTACCCTAACGTAAGGGCATTAAAAGCGGATTTACTATCTTAGCCGGGTCGTAAGCCTCCTTCTAGTATTTAAGCTCTCCGTAGGCTATATAGAGTTTATTATCGATCCTAAATTATCGTTTAGTATCGGAAAGCCGGTTAAGGTCTATAGGGTTATTGTATAAGGGTTAGGCCGGGGCGGTCGGGGTAAGGGCAGGTATAAGCGTCGGCGGGGACTACGAGCGGGGGGCGGCCTTCTTCTCGAACTTCTAACGATAAGTATAGTTAGCGAGATTCTTCGTAAAGATATCTATCTACGCTAACTACTTCTCGTAGTTAGTATTAGGGATCTTAGTCTATATATTCTTAACGAGATCGCTTATATCCTTCGATATAAACTTCCGGAGGAGGTCGACTTACTATTCCTTTATCTTCCTTGCCTTACGTATATAGGCGTCGAGGTCTGCCTTTTAGATCTAATAGTTCTTATCGCCTTAAGGAAAATTATCGAGGATATTCTTAGCGGCTTGCGTTAAGTCTAGAACCTTATACTGCCTGCCTAAAGCTATAAGAAGCGTCGTTGTAGTAGGCTATTCCTACTTCTCTCTCTCGGATAGGTTAGCTATAATAGTAGCTATCCTATCTCTAACGAAGTCGTAGGCCCGTTTATTAAGCCTATCGCTAATATAAAGGAGGCGGGCGCCGTCTAAGTCGAACTATATGCTATCGCGGAGGAAGATACCCTATATCTTAAGTTCTTAGGCCTCGTACTTACGTTAACGGTCGGAGGTAGACCCTTTTTTAGTAAAGATCGGAGGGTCTACCGTCTTTCGTTTTCCGGACGACTATACCGGGGTTATCGTCTAAGACTATAATATCTTTATAGTTAAGATTATAAGGTCCTTAGCCTCGAGAAGTTGCTCCCTTATAGCTAAGAGCTAATCCTTTATAGCTAAGAGCTAATCGCGTATAGTTACGCGTTTCTTTAACCTAGCATTTCGGTTAACCTAAGAGGCCTCCGCTACGCAAAGGGAGCGAAGACTCTCCTCGATATATATAAGAATATATTAGGTATCCGGGCTTTAAAGGTTTTCCTAGGTCTCCTACGCATTAGCGACTAGGACTACGTTATCGAACCTCTTAATCGCTTAGGCGATCTAAGGAAATTTATTAATAAACTCCTTAGCAAGGGCCTTTAGACCGTCGGCTATAGCGTTAGAGGCTATAGGTGTGTCTACTATAAGGAGGAAGGAGGAGTGTCTAATCTAAGGTGTTTATCGGGGGCTATAAAACAATTTCTATAGGCTATAAAGGTTTCTATAGGCTAGGGAAAAATTCTTAGGGGCTTAGGGGCTTAGGGGAATGATTTCTTAGGGGTTACGCTTAGGTCGCGACGACTAAGGGGATAAGGTGATAGAGCTACTAGGACTGTGTTTATAAAGCTAGGGATCGCGACGGGGCGCAATAGGAGATAGAACAAACTATTACGGCACTAGGTAATAGCTAGATAACCTTATTATTCTATAAAGAGGAGAAGAACTATAGAGGCTAAGGGCTTGTTTATATATAGGACTATATATCACGTAGTATATTACTATGTACTATATTATATAATGTAGTACTATAATACTATATACCTATACGGAAAATTTAGTGGCGGGATATAGGCGCGCGGGGTCGCGTAGAAAAAGTAGGGATTTAAGCGAACTTCTATGTAAATAGAGATTTATATCCGTGCAAATAGCAATACTCTATATAAATCGCTGCCGAATAAGTCGCCCTACTACGAAAATTCCTCTCGAAGTTCCGTAATCCTATTTCTTAATCTCTTCTCCTCCTCTAGCTCTACGGCTCTTGCTTAAAGGGCTGCGAGGACATCTATACGCGGAGGGGTAGGTCGTAAAGGCCCGGCTTACGTTTAACTTCGCGAGGGGATAGATCGGGCCCCCTTAGGTATTGAAAAAATTAGTAATAGCGTCTTAAGACGCTCGTTATAGCCCTTATATAAGTTAGTGTATTTATCTTCTAATATTAGTTCCGTTACGTAAGGTAACGGCGATAGGCTAGCGACTTAATAGCTACTACGACCTATTCGGCCTACGCGGCCTATACGTCCGGAAACGCGCCTACCGCGCGGCGCTATCGCTCTTAGGTAACTAAAAAAGAGAAGCTTTAGAAATTATAAGAAGATAGACTAAAGGTACGTTTAGGAAGGTAGGAACGATAGTTAAAAGTATAAATAATCCTATATTATAATACGGTTACCCTCTTATAGTAAGACTAAAGCTTGCCCTTCTTTTAAGATATATCGGGGCCTTAGGGATATACCCTTAGGCCTTAAGAGGGGTGATCGGGGACTAGTTAGCGACTAATAGCCGAATAGTCCCTAAGCTAAAATGCATTATCTATTGTATATATATCCCTATCTCCTAGCTCTATAGTTACGCGGGTAGCTGCGTTATATAGGCAATAAGGCAATTCTCCCTAACGCTTTAAGTAAGCTCTTTAGCGATAGACTAGCTACCGTAGACGACGATAGACTCCTCTATCGAAATTAGGTAGTTATCCTTAAAGAGAAAGTCGACCTAACTATCTTAGAAAAACTCCTAACCGATTTATATGCCTTAAAGGAGGACTTTAACGTAATCGCCGCCCTTAGACTAAACGTAGTTAGTAAATTACTTAATAAGCTTATCTATAAGGTATACTAATAAGATAATCTTACTTAGGATATAGTAGCGATACTCTAGGATTTATACGCCTAACGTTAGCTAAAGTATATCTAAAAGCTCTTATATTACGATATATCTAAATATTAGTTAATTAATAGACGTATCTTTTTCCGCGACTAGCTCTTCGTTCTTAATACCTTAGATCTTTGCCTTAAAGTCGTTTATCGATCTTATAGCAATAGCCTAGTAGGATACCTAAGGAGGGTAAAAACCCTTAATTTATTAAACCGAATATACTAATAGCCGAGGATTTCTTACTTCGCCGCTACGTTCGTTAAAGACTATGCTCTTTATCTTCGGACTAAGACCCTTTACTTATCTCCCTTTAAATTCCTAAAACCCTTTGCTCTACCGGTCCGACTATAGGCCGATATATTAATTAATTATATTACGATACTCCCTAAGTACACCCGAAACGGAAAGACTTATAAGAATATACTTACGATAGTTAATAGGCTTACGAAGATAGGATATTTTATCCTTATTACCGGCCTTTCTATAGAAGAACTAATTAACTCCTTTATTTACGTAGTCTATCGCTTATATAAAGCACCCGATACTATTATCTCCGACTAAAGCACTTAGTTTATCTCTAATTTTTAGCGATAGCTTAGTACTTATTTAAAAATAATATTAAAAGAGTATTGCTATTTGTATAGTAATAAATTGCTATTTGTATAGTAAATCTACTTTTTCGGCGCGCACCCTACGCGCCTATGTCCCGCCACCAAATTTCCGTAGAGGTATATAGCAATTAAGAGGGCCGCGCAAATCGTGCCTCGCCTCAATTTAATTAATTCAATTGCGTGCCCTGCTACGTGCCCTCTGCTGCGTGCCCTCTACTGCGTGCGCGGCTCCTTAATGTATGCTTCGTGCCCGGCTCCCGGCTGCGTGCTCTACTGCGTGCCCTCTACTACGTGCTCTGCTGCTGCTGCGTGCCCTCTACTGCGTGCTCTACTGCGTGCCCTACTGCGTGCCCTACTGCGTGCCCTCTGCTGCGTGCCCTCTACTGCTTGCCCGGCTGCGTGCCTTCTGCTGCGTGCTCTGCTGCTGCCCTAATGCGTGCCCTCTACTGCTTGCCCGGCTGCGTGCCCTGCTGTTAAGTTTGCGGCATGGTGTTTTTCGCACGATTTGCGCGGCTCTCTTAATTGCCATATACCTACACTAGATTTAAGTAGCGGGACATAGGCGCGCGGGGTGCGGGCCGAAATTGTAGAGACAATCCTAATTTACTATACAAATAGCAATTCTCTACTATACAAATAGCAATACTCTATTAAAACTAAGCTCGGTATAGCACTTAAAGACTAATAGTTAAACCGAAATCGTTAACGCTGCGATAAATAAATATATTCGAGCCTATATTAGCTTTACCTAAGATAACTAGGTCGATTAGCTCCCGCTCGCGGAATTCGTAATAAATAATTAAGTAAACGAAATAACCGGTATTTCTCTATTCTTCGCTAACTACGGCTTTAATCCTCGTCTCGGCATTAAACCTATAAGCCCCCGACCCTTAACGCTCTTATTATAGGCAAAGAAGGAATTCCTTCCCGCGGACGCAATAGCTAGTCGTTTTAACTATATCTTTATTTAGCTTTAAGCTTTCGCACAAGCCTTATAATAGAAATATAAAGATATTGCTAACATAAAGCGGGACGAAGGCTTTTTCTTCCGACCCGGTAATATAGTTATAGTTTTATTAGAGAATATAACTACTAATCGCTTAAAGAAAAAATAAGACGATAAATAGGACGGTCCTTATCTTATTCTCGAGGTCTACTACGGCGCTATAGTTATCGACCTCTTAAAGTATATCTAAGTTGATAAGTCTTTCTATACGTCTAAGGTACGGCTTTAGATAACGGAAATAATACCGGGCTAGGCATAGATTAATCGAGAGAAACGACGTAACGTCGTAGGCCGTATCGCGGAACGCGATAACGACGGCAATATCGAAGAAATATAGGAATTAAAGAAGATCCTTAACGTATACGATAACGAAGCCCCGATCCTAACTTATCTAATTAAATAGAAAGATTACTAAGAACCGACCTAGTAGCCCGAAGATAACCTAAGAGGTTGCCCTAAAGCTATCTAACGCTTCTATAGATACAACCTAGATAAGCCTAGCCCCTTAGATTAGGCCCGCCTATAAAAGATTCCTCTATTACATACTAATTTCTAGCGAAAATGACATTTCTTAGCGATTTAAGGACTAAATCGTCTTTAGAGGGGGAGTACTATTATAGTACTATATTATATAATATAGTATATAGTGATATACCACGTAATATATAGTCCTATATATAAACGAGCCCTTAGCCTCTATAGTTCTTCTCTCCTCTTTATAAAACAATAAGGTTATCTAGCTATTACCTAGTGCCGTAATAGTAAGCCGGGTTTTTCCGGCCCTTATAACGAGAGATAAAGGGAACCTATAGGCCGCCCGTAAGGTATATACGATACCGTAGCGTTTTTAATACGTAGAGGCAAGGCACTAACTAAGTGCCTATAGATTAGTAAATAGTCCGGGCTCCGGTAGCCCTATAGCTCGTAGGGCATACTAGGCTACTTATAATTATTATTCTTCTTCTTATATACGTACCCTTTGCCTTATGCCTATCTTTCCCTATACTATATAGTAGTAATGCCTTGCCCTTTTTCTAATAAGACTAGAGATCTATAAGGTTATTATTAGCATCGCCTTTAGAGCATTATATAAGGACGTTACGTAAGCCTAGACTTATAGTATACGCCTATCTTATTTAGGACGAACCCCCTGTAATTTTCTATATGTTCTACGTCCGATCTTCGATAGCGGAGTCTACTATTAGCTAATCGCCGTCGCCTTTAGTCTTAGCGTCCTAACGGCTTTACGATAGCCTTATACGCTATTAGGGAAGTATCGTAGCTAATCTATATCTTTCCTCCTATCGCTGCGAGAAGCTCTTCCTATTTTCTCGTAAAGCGAATTTTTTTTCTTATCTATACTCTTTCGTATGCCTTTCGCCTTACTTACGCCGCCCTCTCGCATATATAATTCTTTTTACTTCCTTATATTATCGCTCTTTGCGCTTTTTACCTTCGCTAAAAGCTCTTTATTCTTTAGCATAGCTTAGGATATAAAGGAACGCGCTTAAGCTAATAAGGCAAATTCTTACGATAACTCTCTTCCTCCCGACGATAAGCAGTTCTCCGATAAGAATCGGTTTTAGGATACTTATATCCTATCGTACCGACGACGTTACTTTAACCGATACTCTTAGAATTAAACTAACGAGCTTAATAACTTAGCGGCCGCGATCCTTAAGAAGTACCTCTATAAACGGGTCGTAGGATAAAGCATGCGTTTAAATCGCTTAATTCTTAATAATCCTACCGAGCTTATCCTATAAACCTTTACCGATAGAGATATTCTTTATATTAAGGAGGTAGTTAATCTTATCTATCGCCTCGCGAAAGACTACCCTAAATTTTAAGTCTATCTTAATAAGATAATAGCTAAGGAATCCTATCTTAATATATATAGAGTATTGCTATTTGCATAGCACGAAATTGCTATTTATATAGTAAGAATATCTAAATCCTTACTTTTCTATACGTACCTATTAGCTCTCTTATGCTAACTTAATTAGCTCTGCATTAAGTTACGAAGAATACGCTTAGACACTTAGTAAACGTTTAGACGCTTTTTAGGTAGCAAGGCCAGCCAAAAAATAACAACATATTCTACAAACGTCGTATCGGATTTTTTTATTATTCTTAATAGGAATTAATTTGTCTCTTATTTTTAAAGCTATTAAATAGGCGATTTAAAGTGCGTAATGCGATATACATAGCGTTAAAGCTATACACTAATGTATTAAATTGTATGTATATACCTAAGTACTTAATGTCCCTACCCTAATCCTTACTAGATCGAAACATAGCTATTTTATATGTCTTCTTAAACCGAATTCGATTGCTAAGTAGATTAATAAATAGCTTAAGTAGCCTAGCATTTATTAACAATTTCTTCTAAGGCGTAATTCGCAATTCGTAGTATACGGCCGCGACAATTATAGCGGCGACTAGCGCTGCGAGACCGCTATAAGACTAGCGCCTTTAGCGCTTAGGTCGCCTATTAAAAGGTAGCGACGAGCCGTTTAGCGGATTGACTGATAATGCGATTCCCCTTAATAATGCTCTTATAGAGTTAATAAGTAGCTTTATTACTGTATTTATTGCTATATTTATAGTAGCGATTTAGGAATCTCTAACGCGTTGCGATATAAAGGACGGTTTTTACGACGTAGAAACACAGCATAAATATCAGGCTTACATAATATAGTTATTTAAGCGCAATGTATAAAGTCTTATATGTCTTAGAGTGTGTGTATTCCTCTGTCTAATCTAATCTAGGGACCGATAAGGGAGTAGGTATTTATAGGTACCTTAGCCTCCCCGGCCTAATAGCTTTACATACATTTTTAGTAGGTAGTCGTTTAAGGTCACCGTAAAAGAGACTTCTACTAGCCTCTTGCCCTATCTAGACTACGTTTTCCTTCGTTATACTAACGCCGCCTTATACGCACTAAAGCCGTTATACATTCCTACGTATAACACACCCCTTTAGGTCTCGAGATCACACGAGGCCTATTAATAAGCGGGATAACGGGTAAATGCGAGGGTTATTAGTATTCTAATAGAGTATTGCTATTTGCACGGATATAAATCTCTATTTGCACGGAAGTCTAGGAAATCCCTACTCTTTCTACGCGAACCCCGCGCGTCTATGTCCCGCTACTAAAATCCAGTGTAGGTATATGGCAATTAAGAGAGCCGCGTAAATCGAAAAACACTATAGGCACGAAGTATACATTAAGGAGCCGCACATATAGTAGAGGGCACGTAGCAAAGGGCACGCAGTAGAGGGCACGCAGTAAGGCACGAAGCATACATCTAGGAGCCGCACGCAGCAGAAGGCACGCAGCCGTATATATAGCAGAGGGCACGCAGCAGGGCACGCAGCCGGGAGCCGGGCACGAAGCATACATTAAGGAGCCGCACACACAGTAGAGGGCACGCAGCCGGGAGCCGGGCACGAAGCATACATTAAGGAGCCGCGCACGCAGTAGAGGGCACGCAGTAGAAGGCACGCAGTAGGGCACGCAGTAGGGCACGCAGTAGGGCACGCAGTAGGGCACGAAGCAAGGCACGCAGTAGGGCACGAAGCATACATTAAGGAGCCGCACATACAGCAGAGGGCACGCAGCAGAGGGCACGCAGCAGAGGGCGCGCAGTAGGGCACGAAGCAAGGCATAAAGCAAGGCACGCAGTAGGGCACGAAGCATACATTAAGGAGCCGCACACACAGCAGAGGGCACGCAGTAGAAGGCACGTAGCAGAGGGCACGTAGCAGAGGGCACGCAGTAGGGCACGCAGTAGAGGGCACCTACTATAGCTATTAAATTAACTAAATAAATTAAGGCTATACACGATTTGCGCGGCCCTTTTAATTGCTATATACCTATACAAAAAATTTAGTGGCGGGATATAAGCGCGCGGGGCCGCGTAGAAAAAGTAGGGATTTTAGCGAACTTCCGTGCAAATAGAGATTTATATCCGTGCAAATAGCAATACTTTTCTAATAAGAAGGGAAAACGAAAGGAAAAAGGGGTGCCTAATCTAGCCTAACTAAGACGAAGAAAACGAATTAAAACAACGAGTAAGGCTATTGTTAGAACAGCCTCGTAATAAGTAGTATTAAGACTATATAATAAAGCAAAACAAAGGAACGATCGTAAAGGGGATCGTTAGGAAGGGGGCAACTTAACGAGTCCGATTTAACGCTAGAACTCGGCGAATTTCTGTCCCTAAAGGGGCTTCGTAAGGCTATTAGCGGCTATTTAAGCTGTCGGTATCTAGGTTACGTCGAGGTTCCCGGTCTAAACCTATTCCCGAAGCCAATGGTAATAGATATCAACGTGCCGGAGCTTCGTGACAAAGGTAACGATTTCCTTCGTTAGAAGGCGAATAGTCTACTAGTTATCGCACTAAATTATTTAATCCGTCCCTTCTAGCTGCAGCGATATCCCTTCGTAAAGCCTATAAAAGGCTATTAGTTCCTTTAAAGCCTGCGATAGAGCTAGCAACTTAGCCTCTATAAACGAGGTTGTTATAGTCTTCTGTTTCCCGGACTTCTACACAATAGGGCCACCGAATAGCTTAATAGCGTATCCTTAGGTGCTCTTACGGTTAACCTAATCGTTAGTAAAGGAGCTATCGGATATAGCCTCGCAAAGGGCGGAGCTATTCCCGTTAAACTTAATGATACGGTTAATATCCCTATGTAGGAATTCGATAGCCTCTTTCGCCCGCTTAATGTGCTCCGGGCTTAGGTTCGTTAGGAATTAGGAGAATTTCATAGCCGCGTACGCTCTATTAACCCTTATAATAACTATAGCATAAAGAAGCGAGGTTATTAGAGCTTAGAATAAGGAGACGTCGTTGTTAAAGCAGTCCCTTTAAATAGCTTAAAGGGCTTTAGACCGAGGGGCTGCTTTCGCTTGGTTGATAAAGATAGATAATTAAACCGTTGTGCGATCTTCTTAATGTACGATTCTTACGATAGCTAAAGCTTCCTGTTTAAGCGGTCCCGAATAACCTCGATACCGATAAACTACTTTAAGTCGCTAAGGACCTTAACGTTATACCCCCTAACGAGGGCATCGTAGAACGTCTAATAACTAGCTTCCTATCTGTTCCTAAAGAGGGCGATAAAGTCGTTAATATAAAAGAAGACGATGATATTGCCGTTATGCATTACGTAAGGGTCCTCTATCACGACGATAAAGCCCTAGGCCCTAAGGAAGGTAGCGAGCTCCTTATACTATAATAAGGGGGAACGCCGAAGACCGTATAAAGCCCTTAGGAGTAGCTAAAGCTTCCCCTTCTGCTTAAAGCCTTCTAGTAGCCTGCAATATACCACCTCGTCTAGGATTGCGTTATAAAAGGCACGAATAAAATCGTATTGCTTTACATTAAGATCGTAGTAGTATATAACGGCTATTAATAGTCGAAAGGTCCGGGCCGCTAGCGTACAAGCCGTGACTATAAGCTCGTTCTTCGGTTGTTAATTGCCTTAGACGACGAGGCGAGCCTTATATTCGATTATAAAGCCTTAGGCATTAAGTTTATATACGTATACCTATATTAACGGAATCGTGCTATATTTCCTAAGGTTAACGGTGTTTTCGTCTACGATCCTATAGACCCCTTCCTCTTTAAGGCCTATAATCTCGTTTCCTATCCCTATAATCCATCGAGGACTATTAGGTCTAAACATAGCCTCTTTAAAGCTCGTAGGAACCGGCAGAATGTAGTCTTAATATAGGCGCGCTTATAAATCCGATATAGCGAAGACTATACTATCTTCCGGGCTAGGGTCTTCCGGGTTAAGGATATTAGCGAGGTCTATTTAATTAGGCGGTTTAAGGGTCTATTCCGGGGTCAATAGTTAACTTACCCCTTAATCTTCCTATAAGTCCTTCTTAAGCGCTGATTTAGGGGCGGCAGACTCCTTAGGGTCTAGAATAGCCTCTTCTTTGTCCTTAGGTTCGCGAATTAGCTTATCCATAAAGTTAGGGAGGTCTTTTAATAGGTCGATCTAGGTGATCTGCTCTTACTATTGCCTTTCTACCCCTTTACGCTAGTCCCGGCCGAAGAAGACCTTCTCGTTGAAAATAACGTGCGAAGTGTTAAAAAAGGCGTTTCTCTATAGACTAGGCACCTAAATAAGGTACTAAGTGCTAGAAATATAGCCCGTAAGGTAGCCGATATGCCCTCTTAAATTAAGCTTAGTAAAGGTCTTATTAAGTCTCTAACGGTTTATAGGGAACGCCTTATAGCCGAAACACCGGATGTGCTGTTTTCGGGGTTTAACCCTAATATATGCCTATTCATCGCGGTTATCTTAGAGCTACTCGTTAAAGCGCTATAGCGGCGGCTTCTACCCCTTAGATTCAACGGGTGTTTAATTAAGCAGGTAGACAGCTGCCTCTATCGCTAATAGCTACATCTTGTGCGGGAAGCCGGACTAGGCTAGTAGGGTTATTATTAATTAAACTACCATGCCCTTAGACCTCTCGGTATAACTATTCTAATACGGGTGTAATAGCGATAATTCCCGGACCTCTATTCCTGCTTTATGTATATCCTTAACGTATTCCTCGGTTAGGAAGGCCGTCTCGCCGTCTAACATTAGGATCGCAATCTTAATCCCGAATTTAGCGTTAATAGTCTCCTTAAGGCCTCGGAAGATGCCCTAAAGCTCGGTCTTTTCACCTACCTTAAAACAATGCCTTATTCCTATGTTAAAATAGGTAAATATAGCTATATTATTAATGCTATAATACGCTATTCCTAGGTAAAATAGGTCGAAAGAGACCGCGCCGTACGGCCTCTTCGGGTATAAGGAGTCCTAATGTGCCTACGAAATCTACCTCCTATTCTTCGTCGTGCAGTAGACCTTATAGTCTAGAAGGTCGATGCCGTTAAGCTTAATAATATTATCGTCCTAACCGCTAAAAAGATGCTTTATCGCACCCTTTCCCGGGTGGCCTATTCGTGCGTGCTATAGGGCGTCTACGGTCCCGGTTAGGGTCTTTAGGAAGCGCGGGAGAGCCTTTAGGAGCCCTTTAGAATAATGTGTCGGGAAAGCCCCGTCTAGGGCTGCTTAAAGCGGGATCCACGACTATTCGTACAACTAGAACGTCGTAAACACGCATTTTCTAGCCGGGTTAAAGAGCTCGCCCGTAAGGTTATTCTAAAGGTAGCCCTTAGCGGTGAATTTGTCTATAGAGACTATATTCGTATAAAAACCGGGAATATAGCGGGCGTTCTTAAAAGTCAGGACAAAGCCTATGTCTACGATAACCCGGGCTATTCTAATAGCTTCGGCACCGACGGTCTAAGTGCCTAAGAGGAGCCTCGAGCTCTTCGAATAGTTAAGATCGATAAACTAAGCTAGGTCGTTGAAAATATGCTTTAAAGCCCCTATGTCCTAGAGAGCTCGATCCTTAATGTCGCTTTTAGGGCTATTATTGCTTCCGAAGTCCCCTGCTGGAAAAGCAGCTTCCTTATCGGTCGTTGCGAACACTCCTCCCTTAGGGGCTAACTCTACGGACTTCTCGGGGTTCTTAGCCTTCTAAGCGTCGATCTTAGCTCTAAGGCCTATCTCCCTATCGATCTTAGCCTTAACCTTCTTTAAAAGCTCTATATCTAAGGGTCGATTCTAAAATTGCGGCTTCCGATTAAGGGCATAAAAATAGCTCTACTAATAAGATTAATCCGTATGTTTAACGGGATTTACGTAAGACCTTTTACACTATTTGCATTTAGTGTATTCGGACCGTAGAACCCGCTGTCCTTAACCCCCCGATAGCTTATTAGTGCCGCTGCCGCTGCCGCTATTGCTATTGCCTTAATAGGTCGCTAGGAACACCGAATCTTATTAGGTTAAATTAGCGGTAACCTAAATGCGGAAGTTAGAGGTAATCTCCTTAAATATAGGGATTTCTTTCCTTTCTTTCTTAGCCCGTTAATAGGTTATAGTCTATAGGTTCGACTAAGCCTAATATTAAATAGCGATAGCGTCGAGGAATAATTCGATAATTTCCGACTCTTCGCTTAATATAGACCCTATATCCCTATAGAGGTTAAAGCTATCCACGATATAACTAGTCTAAGCCGTTAAATTAACCTTTCGAAGGTCTATTGCGAGGAGCTTCCGTAGGAATCTCTCGGCATACTTCTTCTTATCCTTAGCCCTTAAATAGACTTAGATAAAGAGTTCCTAGAGCTTTCCTTAAGCCGCGGTAATATAGGTGATAAAATAATAATAGTCTTAAGAGATACTAGCCGAGATATATAGACTAATATCTTAAAGCGTAGTTATCTTCTTCTTATAGACCTTAACTACCCGTTCGTATTATAGGACGATAACTCTCTCGAAGTTATATATAGCTTAACCTAAAGCACTAGATTTAGTCGCCTTAAGGGCTATAGCCGAGAGAAAATTTAATGCCTAAAGGCCTAATTCCCCTTAGTCTTCCTAAGGGACCGGGAGTCCTAGTTCTTAAGGTCTTAGTTAGGTTAACTTCTCCCGAGGTTGTAATGCTGCTCTTATAGTACCTCCCTCGGCAGTAGGGCTTTCTAACTCTGCCTCGATCTCTTTCTTATTAAAGGAGGGCACCTTAGGCATTTTGGGGACGATATTCGAATAGGGGTTAACGTACTGCTAAACCCGACGTAGCTCGGCCATAGTCTTAACCTAGCTATACCACCTAGTCTAGTCCTTAGGCTTCTTAAGGGTATACTTAAGGGTTATAAAGGTAGACGTTAATAATAAGTCTATAATAATTAAATAGTTATTGTTATTATTATTGTTAGAAAAGGGGTTAGAGTTAAAGTAGTAATAGCTTTAAAACCGGGGAGCGTAATAAAAATAAAGGGATAAGACTTTAAATTAAAGTAGTCGGCGGCTTTTAAAGAAAAGAGGATTTAATCTTTAAAAAAGCGTCTATTGCGAAGCTACGGACCTTATTATAGGCTTATAACTAATATAGTTATTTAGGCGTAATATATAAAGTCTTATATATCTTAAAGTGTATATATTCCTCTATCTAATCTAATCTAAGGACTAATAGGGGAGTAGGTATTTTTAGGTACCTTAGCCTCCCCGGCCTAATAGCTTTGCATATATTTTTAGTATGTAGTCGTTTAGGGTCACCGTAAAAGAGACTTCCCCTAGCCTCTTGCCCTATCTAGACTACGTTTTCCTTCGTTGTACTAACGCCGCCCCGTACGCCGTTATGCATTCCTGCGTGCAACATTACACTAAAAAACATAGTGGCCACGATGGCGGGGCAGTGTCCAAACGTTTTCCGCCTGTCCAAAGGTTTTCTGCCCAACTTAATGCGGAGCTAATTAAGTTGGCATAAAGAGAGCCAATGGGTACCCCGCGTGCCTATGTCCCGCCACTAAAATCTAGTGCCGGTATATGGCAATTAAGAGAGCCGCGCAAATCGTCAATCTAGTCAGGCCACCCCGACACGGCACGCAGCAGGGCACGCAGCAGGACGCAGCAGGGCACGAAGCACACATCAAGGAGCCGCACACACAGCAAAGGGCACGCAGCAAAGGGCACGCAGCAGAGGGCACGCAGCAGAGCCGGGCTCGAAGCATACAGCAGGGCACTCAGCAGAGGGCACGCAGCCGAGCACGCGGCAGAGCACGCAGTAGAGGGCACGCAGCAGAGGGCACGCAGCAGAGGGCACGCAGCAGAAGGCACGCAGCAGAGCACGCAGCCGGGCACGAAGCATACATCAAGGAGCCGCACACACAGCAAAGGGCACGCAGCAAAGGGCACGCAGCAGAGGGCACGCAGCAGAGCCGGGCACGAAGCATACAGCAGGGCACGCAGCAGAGGGCACGCAGCCGAACACGCAGCAGAGGGCACGCAGCAGAGCCGGCCACGAAGCATACAGCAGGGCACGCAGCAGAGGGCACGCAGCCGAGCACGCAGCAGAGGGCACGCAGCCGAGCACGCGGCAGAGCACGCAGCAGAGGGCACGCAGCAGAAGGCACGCAGCCGGGAGCCGGGCACGAAGCATACATTAAGGAGCCGCACACACAGCAGAAGGCACGCAGTAGGGCACGAAGCATACATCAAGGAGCCGGGCACACAGCACAGGGCACGCAGCAGGGCACGCAGCAGGGCACGCAGCAGGGCACGCAGCAGGGCACGCAGCAGGGCACGCAGCAGGGCACGCAGCAGGGCACGCAGCAGGGCACGCAGCAGGGCACGCAGCAGGGCACGAAGCATACATCAAGGAGCCGGGCACACAGCAAAGGGCACGCAGCACAGGGCACGCAGCAGGGCACGCAGCAGGGCACGCAGCAGGGCACGCAGCAGGGCACGCAGCAGGGCACGCAGCAGGGCACGCAGCAGGGCACGCAGCAGGGCACGCAGCAGGGCACGCAGCAGGGCACGCAGCAGGGCACGCAGCAGGGCACGCAGCAGGGCGCGCAGCAGGGCACGCAGCAGGGCGCGCGCGCTGCTATAGCTATTAAAACTAAATTAAGGCTAAATACGATTTGCGCGGCCCTCTTAATTGCTATAGTAGGTCTCTAAAAGTTACGATTAAACTCGCGTCCTCTACCTCGCATATAATATCGGCTAAATCCGATATTATAACTTAAATCGGCTATAACTTCCCTAATTAATGCTGCAATAGGCTAGCGAATGCATTATTCGCCTTATAAACGAACGAGGATCTTTATAATATATAGCTAAGGTACTCCCGCCCGCGTTATTGCCCTTAAAGAGGGTATCTCCCCTAGAACCGTGTCTAAGATCGCGTTACGCTACGCGACGCAAATTAGTGCCCGGGATAACGACCGCTCTAGGCGCCTAAAGAAGCTTACGAACCGCGATAAAAGAGCTATCCTTTGATATATCTCGAGCGACGCTTTTATATTAGCCCGTTAGATTATTCTAGACACTTAAATTAACTACCCGTTAGGAACTAAGGGACGCTTCGTCCCTTAGTTAGGTCCGAATTAGCCGGACACGTTCTTAATCGCCGGACAAAATTTAGTATCTCTCCTACTAGATAGTATATAAAAGTACTTACCACGTGACTAAAGACTCGAAAAAAGCATTTTTAAAATATTCTTTTAAGATATATTTATTTTTCTTTAATACTTTCTCGTTTTAACGCTATTATTCTTAGGCTATTACGTAAGCTCTATATCGATATATAAATTAGTTAATTTTTACTTTTAAATAAGAATTTATTACTACTAAAAACTAGAGGTACTTACTTAAAATAGGCTATAACTACTCTTATAGCGTATATAAGAAAAGAAGCTTTATATATAATAGAAGCGAGAAGAAAAAGGAAAACTACTTATTAGTTTTTTTATATAATAAATCGTTATTTAAGGTACTTTTTAAATAAAAAAGAACCCTTAGGCGCCTAAAGGTACATCTACCCCCGCCGCTCCCCGCGAAATTTTTGTCCGGCGATTAGGGGCGTGTCCGGCTAATTTGTACCCAACTAAGGGACGAAGGCCCTTAGGTCCCAACGGGTACTCGGTCGCTACTCTTACGCGATACCTTAAGGAAGAGGGTATAATGCACTTTAAAGCGCTCCGACGGCCGAAATTAAGCCTAAAGGTCGCTTAAAAAAAGCGTCTCTTCGCGAGGCGCTATATCAATTTACCCTTAGATACGTAGAAGAGCTAGGTCTTTTCGGACGAGACTTTAATTGCCTAAGGCGAGGGAGAGCGCTAGCAATAGGTATTTTGCAAATACGTACGTATTGCGCTAACCTTCTTTACGTACTAGCTAATTATCCCTAGGGCGAGAGATTTTAATAGGAGCACGTATAGCCTCGAGGCAAGCCGAAGAAAAATACATAAATGTTCTAGGGCGCTTTTTGCTTTTATAAGCGCACTTCTCTTATCGCCCTCCCGGTCGACCTAGCCGCGCCCTATAGCGGCGTTACCGGCCGCGTTATCTACGAATGCCTATAAGAGGCCCTTCTAATAATCCTTAAGCGCGGTTATACCTTTATCTAAGATAATACACCTATATATATAAGTCGTATAGTCTAAAACTAGCTGCGTGACTTTCTTTAGGAGAATAGGGTCGCGCCGGTAGACTAGCCGCTATACTCGCCCGATCTTAATCCGATCGAAAATCTATAGAAACTGCTTAAAGAACGGATTTACAAGCGATATCCGGAACTTAGATTAATGCCCTGCAATTTGCGCTCTTTATAATTGCTTTATAAGGCCGCGATAGAGGTTTAGGAAGAGCTTAAAGTTAACACGATAAAAAGCCTAGTCTAGTCGATGCCCTAAAGGCTTTAGGCCGTAATCCGCGCTAATAGCTAGTATGCTCAATACTAAGAAAATACCTTTATATACCTCTTCTCTTCCTCTATCGACTTATATTTTCTTTACTATTAATTTAGGCTATTATCTATTTTAAATAAGTAAACATAGTTTAGGTGGTAGGAATTAGTCCCGTACTCTTATATAGAGCTAATCGTAACTTTTGTTACTATACTATATATACCTATACGGAAAATTTAGTAGCGGAATATAAGCGCGCGGGGTACGTATAGAAAGAGTAGGGATTTAGGTATCTTACTATATAAATAGCAATTTCATACTATGCAAATAGCAATACTTATATATATACCCTATAGAGGCGAAATCTTTAGGATATTCTAAATAAACCCGCGGGTATACCTTTAACTAAGACTCCTCTTATTATAACCTACTACCTAATTCCCGCCCGGTCTTATCTTTAATATACTCTTATACTTCCGGACGATAACCTTTCCGGCCTTAATCCGCTTATACATAGAGTCTCCCGCTCTTAGGACTAAGTCCCCGCCTCGTCTCGTTAACTATCTAAACGCTAGCCTTCCTATTGTATGCCGGACGGCTACTTTAACGGTAATTCTTCCGATTTAAGTAGGTATAGCGCTAGCATAGGCTAGCCTCTTAACGCTCGCCTCCGCTATAAGAACTCTACTTTCTCTTATCCCTTAAAGGCGTTAGCCCTTAATAAAGCTATAGTAAAACGGTTTAGAAGAGGTAATATAGGAGTATTTAACCTAGATAAAAAAGACCTATATTACCTTAGGTTAATCGCTTAAGCCGACGGGAAGAATACCTATACTAACGTCTATCTATTTTACGAGCGTCTCTAACTTTATTACGATAAAAACCCTTATATACTCTATCCTTTCTACCTTTCCTTCTTAGGTAGAAGTACGCTTAGTTAATATATAAGCGAACTTTCCGTCGCTTAGCGATACTATCTGCGATCTATATCCCTTATAACCTTTATAAAGAAGCTTATTAATAGGTTTAGCCGCTTTAATACGGAAATCTCTTACGAACTATATAGTAGAGAATATACTATCTCTATATAGAACGTAAGAGAGTTATCCTTCTTATAGTAGATCTAATGTAAGGTTTTACTTACGCGTTAGCTTCGCCTTAAGAAAGATTACTAGATTATTTAGACCTTTTATAGACTTATCGCCGCGTAAATCGCTTCCCTCCTTCCGTTGCCTAATAAAAAGACCTTTATTACAAAGCAGATTTAGGAAATCGAAGAGAGGAAGCCCTTTATTACCGTACTATTTAATGAATATATTTCTTAACACTCTCGCTATAACGACTATTATAGTTTTAACCGCTACGACTACGAAGACAACCGTCGTAACGCCCGCCGCTATAATAACGATCGCGATAAAGACTATAAACGAGATAATCGCTGTTTTAATAGCAATCGCGGCTTAAGCAACCGTCGCTACGCTAGACCTTCTACCTACGACTACGACCGCCGCGAGTACGATCGCCGCTTTAACGACCGCCTTAATAACGATTATCGCAATAACTAAGCTCCCTACCGCCGGGATTAAGACGGTCGCCGCCCTGCCGGATAAAGCGATATGTATAAAGAGGAAAAAGTCAAGAAGTAGGTACGCTTTAAATTAAAGTACTAAGCTAGCCAGGCCCCCGCCTTAAGTAATAATAAGGTAGGTAATAAAGCTTCTAAAGATAATTAAAGTTCTATTCGTTTTAACTTAGACCTCTTTAAGGCCTACTTCGTCGGTTATATAATAACATATGCCTTACCTAATAAAGGTCTTTTTAAGTGCGCTACCTACGATCGATGCTTCCCCCTCGCTTCCGTCTTAGACGAGCATATTCGCGTTAAGTACTACGTTTCGAAGCAGTAGCTTATAAAGGAAATAATAGCCCTAAAGCCCGCTAAATATCGCCGTTATAAAACAGGCTTCCTATTTTAAAACCTTCTCTTTTAGCACTTAGCTACCGACGGCTATACTTAGGTGCGTAAGGGTACTATCCTAAGCTAATGCTTTACCCCTTTAGTTATTACTCCCCCCTTAGCCTCCTATAAGGTATCTACTCCTCTTAGTCCTATACCTTTAATAGCTAAGTAAGTTTACCTAGCGGAGGCTATAGCCCCTACGTCTCTTCTCGACTCCCTATCTATTCTTAAGCCTATACCCCGACCTTTTTATTAAGACGACGAGGGTATGCTTATTCCCTTTTCCTATATAAGGATTAAAATTATAGGCAAGCCGTCCGGGAAGGAATTTAAGATCTGCCTAGACACCGGATGTAGAAAGCCTATAATCGATCGAGACCTATTATAGTATTTACCGTATACTATTAAAAAGCTACCTCCTATAGCCGTTAAAGGCATTACCGGTTACGCTTATATCGAAGACTAAGCTACTTTCTCCTTTTTAGTTTAAGGCCGTTATACTAATAGTTCTAACGTAAGGCTCGCGGAGTTTTCTTACTCCGCCTAAGTCACTAAGATCGCTATAAGCGCCTTGCTTAGGAATGCTTTCCTTAAACCGTACCTTAGCAACGTCGACTTTAGATCGGATATAATCCGTATTAATACTCTCTAGGGCTTTTAAAATCCTTTTTAATATCTATCGCCTTAGCTAAGATATAGTGCGATACGTTTAAGCCGTCCGTAAGACGTTAGTTCCTACCGGTTAAACTATTATTATACCCGCCTTTTAAAAGGAAATCTCTAAAGGCCGGCCGTACGCCTTTTATTCCTCCTACGACTTAGCTACGCACGCTATCGTAGATAACTCCTCTTTCCTTAGCGTCGCTATAATTAATAACTCTACTAAAGATATTATTATCTTACGTAAGCAGCGATTTAGCTAAATCCTAGAGTATTATAACTTATAATTCTTCGTAGTTTTATTATAGACTTTTGCCCTTTAGGCCTTAACTACTGCTTTTATAGCTACTATAGCCCTAACCCTTCTATAGCCTCTCCTTCGGCTGCCGACCCTTAGTAAGCCCCTATAGTCGGCAATAGCTTTAATATCTTAGCATCTATTATATTTTCCTTTCCTCTAACGTTATTTCGGCAGCTTTATAGCCGCTAGCTCTTACGCCTCCCTTTATTAATTAGGTCGATTTCCCTTCCGTAGCGCCCCTTCTAAAGCCTAACGTAGTCCCCTTTTAGCGCTAAGCCTAAAAGCTAAGCTCCCTCTTAGAATATATTATAGAGGAGGGCATTTATATCTACGCTAAAGACCCCCGCTTCGTCGATAAAGTTATTACGCTCCTTTAGTATTTCCCCTCTCTTTAAAAAGATATAAGTATAGCTATTATTTAACCTAGTAAAGAGCTTCCTATACCTCTCGTCGACGGATAGTAGTATTAGAAGATTGCCTAGCCCCTTTAACCGTAAGGACTCTACGACCGTACGGTTATTAATAAAACTTTCGATAAGCTTTACTAATAGAATCGTATAGAATAGACTATATAGTCGACGCCTTTCGCGGCGTTTATCTTTATTATCTAGCGTATTTCTTAAGGTATTATAAAAGGCCGCGCTATTATAGATATAAATAGAATAAACGGCGTTATAGTCCTTAACGCCTATCTACTTCCTTTTTAAAAGAGCATTATCGTAGGACTATTAGAAGCCGAGGATATTACTAT
The DNA here is from genome assembly GCA_012934285.1 of Ophiocordyceps sinensis. NCBI lineage: Eukaryota > Fungi > Ascomycota > Sordariomycetes > Hypocreales > Ophiocordycipitaceae > Ophiocordyceps > Ophiocordyceps sinensis. The sequence continues at coordinate 2,710,511 of JAAVMX010000006.1, read as the reverse complement.
AATTAATATAGCCTCGTTTTTCTACTAATTTAGCATACGGCGTAATTATCGCAACCGGTTTACCGTTATAAGCTATCGTAAGCTTAAGAACCTTACCGTCGCGCCGATCGGGTTCTAGAATAGTCCTACTTACGCCTAACGATATATAGACCGCGTTCTTTAAAGATATTAAGCTTTTTCCCGTACTTTTATTAATAATATCGTAACCTACTATTATAGTATTAGGTTATATTATATATTATCCTACGTAACCTCTATATCGTATATATAGACATCTAGACCTAGTCTATAGCTATGTCCCTTCGTGGATTAATAATAATTATATACCTCCCTTTAAGCTCGTTACCTTATAGTTTAATCTACTATTTTATCCTATTGCCCTTAATTAATAATCTCGCTATATTACGCCTTTTTTTCTTATCTCCCCTCTTTGCGACGCGAGTCTACCTCCTCGCCGGACCCCTTTAACTAAGCTTTCCTCGATTATTAGAATTTTCCCGGTATAGATACGCTATCTCAACGCGAATTGCATAGATTTCCCTCCTTACCTTTCCCCTACCTTTACCTTATCCCGTTGCCCTATAATCTACGATAACCGACTATATAGAGGCCGATCCCCCGTCTACTACCCTAGCCGTTACCCCGCCGGCTCTTACCGACCCGGAGCTTTAGACTAACTACGTTTCCTACTATCCCCGTCTCGCCGCCCTTCTTTAGGCCTAACGGCTTATATTCGGCACTTTCGCCTATATTTAGGCTAATACTATTTATAACTTCCGCGCCCCTTAGATTAAGGCCCTTACTTACTTTAATAATACTTACGTTAAGTTAGATATAAGAGTACTCGTCGCTTAAAAGCATATAGCTATTGCCTAAAAGCACGCTGCCGATCTTTAGCGCTAGCTAAACTATGCTACGTCCTCTCTCCTCGTCTTAACCGAACGTAACGCGGCTTAAGACTAGGCCCTTACCCCCGCCCCCGCCCTTGCCTTTACCTATTCCTATATAGCCGACCCTAAGAGGTTCGCCGGCGATTCCGGCACTTAGAAGCAACGTTAGGAAGCTTTCCGGACCTAGCGCAACAGCCTTATTATTAAGCTCCGTTAGGACGCCGCCTTATACCCTATAGAGTAGGATCGTATTCTTTACGCAGCTAGCCGGCTTACCGGCCGGGCCGCCTTTATTATCGCTAGCGTTCCTTAAGACGTCCTCGATAATAAGTCTTTCGCCGATTAGTAGTATACTATTATTAAAGCTCTTACCGACGACCTTAGCCTAGTCTTTAGTGCTAATTTCACCTATGCTTAGTTAAAGGCTAACTTTAATGCCTTATCGATAAAGAATATTTATTAGCCGGACTTTTATTTAAAGTTTACCTAACTTTAAGCCGACTTATCGTTTAACGGCACTACTTATATCGCCTACCTTTACTTAAAGGTCTCTATCGAACTTACTAACGCCGCCGCTTTATAGGTCGAATGCCCGGCCTATAACGACTTTACGGCTTAGGCTAAGATATCCTCTACGCTTTAGGATAACTAGCAGCGTATTAAGGCCCGTTCTTAACTCTAGCCGCCTCGTAACCCTACCCGCATTAGCCCTACCTCGCCCGCCTTACCTACGTCTCCTACCGGTAACCCGATATAGCTATATATATTCCGGGCCTAGCTTACTAACGCTAAGAAGCAATAGCGGTTTAAGAACCGTCTTTGCCTCTACTACGCCTAGCCGGCTACCGCTACCTATACCGCCTATACCTACCTTAATAAAGGTATTAGTGCTAATCCTAGCGCTAACCTTAGCGCTAGTCCCGGCGCCGGTTCCGGCTTGAGCCGCGGCCGTAGCCGTAGTAGCGGTACGTCTGCCTTACGCCTCCTCGAACCCCTCCCCCCCCGCTACTAGGTTCGCGCTATTAAGTAAGGCTTTATCGAGGGCGAAGTAGACGACCTCCCCGCCTCTTTCCCGTCTTTAGGAAATGCGTAGCTCCCTCGCCTTATCACGCGATAGAGCTCTCTATATTTAAGTTTATAGCTTCGTTTAATACCGGGGAGGATTTTTACCTCCCCGCGGGAATATAACCGCGTGCTTTACTTATGCCTTTATCCTTTATATCCGCCGATATCGTTATAAGTGCTTTAGTCGACTCCGGCTATTCCGGATACGCCTTTATATACGCTTAGACCGCGTACCGCCTTGCCTTTTCTATCCGCTAACTCTAATTCCCGCGCCGATATTCTCTCGCCGATAGTAGCGACTATAAGTCCGGCTCCGTTACTTATTACGCTTTTTCGGTCTCTTAGATTAACGCCTATACTAAGTCTATCTACTTCTTTCTTATAAAGCTTAGCTATAAGGTTATTCTTAGCCTCCCTTAGCTACGCCGGCACGACCCTATTATTAGCTAGCGTAGTAACTCCTTTTTCTTTTAGTCCCCCTTTTATCTAGCCTCCTACCTCTTAGACTACTAGCCTTATCTTATCCTAGGCCTCTCGGCTACCTATACCCGCCCTACCCGCCTTATCCCGGCTTCCTTTATCCCGATTTTAAAGGGAATATAATTAATAAATATAATTCGTTTTCCCCCCGCCCCTTTTATCGAAGATTTCGACGATAAAGGCGAGCCTTTTTACCGCGCCTTTGCCTACCTTTACCCTAAGGGGGTTTCCCTTTAGTCCCTCTATTAAGGATTCTAACGATAAAGGCGAACCCTTTACCGCTATAATCTTTATTCCCGCCGCTATAATCCCTATTCCTATCTATACGGCCTTAGCCTATCCTCCGGCCTTTGTCCGTTCCGTCCGCTTTAGCGACGTTCTTAAGTTTATTCCCCCGTCCTTTAGCCCCTCCCTCTCTACGTTTTTAAGGATGCTTTTAACGTAGGTAAACCCGCCTATCCGGACTCCTCCCGCTAGGTTAACGACGCCGACTCTAATTCCGGTTACGACTCTAACTACCTTACTACCCTTTACCTTCGCCGCTACGTTCGACCTCCTTACCTTTATCCTATCTAAAAGACCGCTAGCTACCGCCGCCTTATATCGCGACTAAGTTATAAGACTATTAGACCTTAGCCTTTTTATTTCCTATCTCTTAACGACTTAGCGTTTAACGTTTAGATACTTAACGTCGATACGATAGTAATATTCTACCGATAGCCTAAAGTCTAAACCTTTTAGACCTCGATTAAGGCCTTTACCGCCGAGCTATAACCTACTAAGCCTCCGCCGCTTATTAACTAAGATAACCTTAACTACTTCTATTAGGCCGTTTTAATTAAATGTATAAACGCTAAGGATATAAAAGCCTACTTTAACCCCTGCCTTTACGACTTTATTAACGACTACCTTAATAAGATCTACTTTAATAAGATCTCCCTTAACAATATCGCTAAGTTCTTTAAGAAGTAAGAGAGGTCTTTTATACGCTCGACGAGCTTTAGGCTAAAGTCTTTAAAGAGCTTTACTATATAGTTTATATATAGCTTAAGAGCGAGGCTAATAAGCTCGCCCTTTACTATACCGTTAATACTTAGATTAACCTTAAGGAAGGAATATAACCTCTATATACCCGCCTTTACCCTTTTAGTAAAGCCGAGAACCGGATCGTCCGCGCGTACGTTAATAAGCAGTTCGGGATAGGCTTTATCCGCCGCTTTACCTCCCCCGCTATTACACTTATTATACTTGCCTATAAGCCTAGCGGGGGCGTCCGTTTTTATATTAACTATCGCGGCCTAAATAAAGCTACGATTAAAAACCGTTTTACCTTACCCTTTATCTATAATACCTTCGCCTATATCCGGAAGGCGAAGTTTTTTACTAAGATCGACGTTATTGCGGCGTTTAAACGCCTTCGTATTGCTAAAAGGCATAAGTAAAAGACCGCGTTCGCTATACGGTATAGGATTTTTAAGTATTATATTACCCCCTTTAGCCTTACCGCCGCCTTATCTTACTTCTAGAGTTTTATTAATACGGCCCTTTACGGCATCTTTAACGAGTTTTACTTTACCTATTTAAACGACGTCTTAATCTTTTTAAAGACGTAGGAGGAATACTAGGCCTACGTTAATATAGTTCTTAAGCGCCTTAACGCCGCCGGCCTTTAGCTTAACGTAGATAAGTATAATTTCTACGTTACCGAGACTAAGTACCTCGGCTTAATTATCTTAGATAAAGGCATTCGTATAGACCTTAAAAAGGTTCGTACGGTCTTAGACTAGCCTACCCTTTCTTTTATTAAAGACCTTTAGCGCTTTTTAAGATTCGCTAATTTTTATCGGCGTTTTATTCGATGCTTTTTTAAGCTTATAAACCTTTTAAACGCCTTTATTAAGAACTATACCCTTTAAATCTAGTCCCCCGCCTACGCCTACGCCTTTAAAGCCTTTAAGCACGCCTTTACTACCGCCTTAGCCCTTATATACTTCGACCCCTATCGTAAGACTATAGTTTAAATAGATACTTCTAATTAAGCCGCTAAATGTATACTAATATAGCTCCTCGACGATAGTCGTTACTATCCGGTTGCCTTTTTCTTATTAAAATACTCGGCTTAAGGGTATAATTACGAGATCTACGATAAAGAACTCCTCGCGATTATAAAATCTCTTAAGGAGTAGCGCGTTAAGCTCGAGGGCCTACTTATGTTTAAGATAGCCTCGGATTATAAGAATCTTTAGTATTTCATAACTATAAAGCTCTTTAACTAGCGATAGGCCCGCTAGGCCGAATTTCTTAGTCGTTTTAATTTTAAGATTATCTTTTAGCCTAGCTCTTAAGCGATTCTCCCTAACGCCTTTAGCCGCTTGCCCGGCTCCCGCTTACTCTCCTTTACTAACTAAGCCGACGAGAGGATTAACTACCGATATTAGGTTATCCTCCTTAAGTCTAAGGTTAATGCCTCCTTCTACCTTAATACTACTACCGCCCCCGATACCGTTAAGGAGTCCGATTCGTTTATAGATATAATTTATAAATATAACTCCGACTGCCTTAGCCTCTACGCCCTTAACGACTCTAAGCCGATCGATAACCTTATCGACTAGGCTTATTCCTCCTCCACGCTTATCGCCGCTATTCGCGTAGCTTTTTAGTCCCCTTAGCCCCGCTAGCCTTACCCCCTCCGAGCCCCCCTCCGCTCGATCCTTAAGACCGCTCTCTCAGAAGTCTAGGGCCGGTTCTATTTCTAAGGCCGGCTCTTTATTCCCTTTAACGACGCTTTAATTCTTTAGATCCTCGTCCGCGCTTATACCTCCCCCTTTGCCGGCTACCTTGGACGTACGAAGACCGCTAGCCTCTACCGCCGGTCTTATATTTATCCCGGTATATATAAGTCTATTTCTAGCTTCGTGCGGAATTATTATATATGCCTACGTGCTAAATCCCCTCGTTCCTCCCCTTAAGGCCTACTCTAGCCCTTAAGTATTCCCTTCGCCCTATAGACCGATATATCTATCGACTTTATTATTAACCTCCTTATTCGCCGCTATAGCGGCGTTAAGTTTTCTAATATCCTTATTATCGTCGACCGTTTTACGAAAATACGCTACTACGTCCTAATACCTTAGATAACCGTTAAAGACGTTATTAACGCGTTTATTTCCCGCGTTTAGTCCTTTTATAGCACCCTAGCCTTTATTATTAGCGACTATAGCACTTAGTTTATCTTAGCTTTCTAATAGTAGCTTAGTCGTCGCCTTAGTTACCGCCTTTACCTTAGCTCCGCTTACTACCCTTAGACCGAGATCGCGAACGCTTAGATAGAGGTTTACCTTCGTTATTATACTACCTACCTTTAAGACGATTAAGTCGACCTCCTTCCTTTCGCTAAGTTTACTATTAATAATTAGGTCTCTAAATCTACCGGCCTTTCCCTTTTCTTCGCTAACTATAGCTTTTACCTAAAGCTTAGCACTAAGCCCTTTAGTCCCCCCCGCCTAGTATAACCCCTTAGTAACGGAAGGAATACCTCCGCGGTAATACGCTTGCTTCCCGCCTTTAGTATATCTTTAACTTCCTCTACGATGCGATTAACGATGCTTAAGCTACTTAGGCTCGCTACGCGGACGCCTAGCGGATTCCCGCCTTAGCGTATTAGCCTAGCGATATAGTATTCCTTAGCACTCGCTAGTTCTAGACCCTCCGCCTTATAAAAAAGCTCGATTTTAAATAGAAAGGCCTATATAAGGTCCTTAAGGTATATAAGACGGCGTATCTTCTTTGCCTCCTTAAGGGCAGCTGCCTTTACCTTATTTTCTATTACTCCCTCCTTACTAAGACCTAAGAGCCTCCTTTGCCCGGTTAGTCGGAGCTTAACGTCCGGCCTACCGATAATAGCGTTCTCCTTTCCCTTAGCGACGACGACGGCGATAATATATACCTTAAGTAGGAGTTTTCTTCTATCCTCGCGTAACGCTAGTACGCCTTTAGGAAGATTAAGTATTACGTTTAATAACGTTATAGCCCCTTTACGTAGGAGGACTCTTCCTGCCTTAATAGCTGCTAGGACGACCTTAAGGCCTTTTACGCCCTTAACCCGACTAAACCTAAGCCGGCCTTTTATACGGCCTTTCTTACGTCTTTACCTTCGCCTAAGTAATAATAAATATAATTTATTAATATAATTTACGTTACGACGGCATACGTTAGTTTTTTAGCCTTACCCTTTATATAACGCAGCTACCCGCGCAATTATAGAGCCGGGAGATAGGGATATATGCACGATAGATAATGCATTTTAGCTCGGGGACTATTCGGCTATTAGTCGCCAACTAGTCCCCGACAACCCCTCTCGAGGCCTAAGGGTATATCCCTAAGGCCCCGATATATCTTAGAAGAAGGGCAAGCTTTAGTCTTACTATAAGAGGGCAACCGCACTATAATAAAGGATTATTCGTACTTTTAACTATCGTTCCTACCTTCCTAAACGTACCTTTAGTCTATCTTCTTATAATTTCTAAAGCTTTCTCTTTTTTAGTTACCTAAGAGCGATAGCGCCGCGCGGTAGGCGCGTTTCCGGACGTATAGGCCGCGTAGGCCGAATAGTTTATACTAGCTATTAAGTCGCTAGCCTATCGCCGTTACCTTACGTAACGGAATTAATATTAGAAGATAAACGCATTAACTTATATAAGGGCTATAACGAGTGTCTTAAGACGCTATCACTAATTTTTTCGCTGCCTAAGGGGGCTTAATGTATCCCCTCGCGAAGTTAAACGTAAGCCGGCCCTTTACGACCTACCCTTCCGCGTATAGATGTCCTCGTAGCTCTTTAAGCAAGAGCTATAGAGCTAGAGGAGGAGAAAAGATTAAGAGATAGGATTGCGGAACTTCGAGAGGAATTTTCGCAGTAGGGTAACTTATTTAGCAAAGACTTATATAAACGTCGCCGATAGTTAACCGAATCGAGGGAGAGTCGTAGTAAGGAAATCAAAATAAAAAACATTCCTTAGTTATTACAACCGACTAACCTTTAAAAACGTCTCGATTAGATTAGCGATCTTAAGGATGCCTTTATCGCTGCCTTACGTCGTTTTAAGCGTAATAAGAATAAAATCTTATATGCCTTTAACTATATATACGTAGACTATAAGGTAAGATAGAGGCGATACTTCGACGAAAAGCTCCTTATAGAGAGGGAATTACTTCGTATTAACTAAGACAATTTTCGTAACTAGACCTTAATTTTAATTAAAGATACTATTAATCGCGAGACTCTCTTAGCTACGTAACTATAGGAAGCACGCTAACGAGAGGGTTAGTCCCCCCTCGATTTTAGTCTTTATTTAGATTCCCTTAAGCAATACCTAAAACGTCCGCTAGAAAAAACTTATATACTTTCCTTTTTTGCGAAGTTACGTCTTAATCTTCGGGACTAAATCTCCCTTTATTTAGCGTCTATTTAAGATAATACTCGTAAGGAGATAGTCTAACTCGCTTAACGCTTCTAAAATGCTTTAGGAAATAAAAAGCGCTCCGTTAAGCTAACTAACGACTAGTCGACCTCTACTTAAGGGGTAAGAGGCTCCTATTCGATAGGCTATCGCCGACGTAAAGGCCGAAATAGATCTACTAATAACTATTAAGATTCTAACGCCGCTAGATCGACCTTAAATAGCCGTAGAAATAGTTATAGCAACGGCAGTAGGAACGGCCGAGGAAATAGTCGCAATAGTTATAACGGTAGGAATAGATATAGTAGGAATAGCCGTAGTAATAACCGGGGAGGAAATTCGTATAGAAACGGCGAAAGCTAATCCGGCATAGTTATTTATTAGTATTATAAGAAACTAGGCTATATATAAGCCGATTGCTAGGCGATAGCGAAAGCTAACCGAGCTATAGCCGATTTAGAGACGACGAAGAAGGAGGGAAACGCCTAGAAGTCGAAGTAAATGCCTCTCCTTCGACTAAGCTATAGGTAGAGGTAGTTAAAAGACTACGTGCTAATAGAAAGCTACTAAGGCGAATACTTTATAAAATTATCGTTAATCTCGATTGCGGTAGTAAAGTAGACCTAGTAGATATAAATTTTGCTCGAAAATATAGACTACGATAGCTTCCTTTATTAACCCTTAGATTAAAGGTAGTCGGGAATACGCTTATAAGACGATATAGAGTATAGGAAGTTTCTATCTAACTCTAAGATAGTCGCTATAGGAAAAAGACAGTTATTCGCCCTTATATCGGCGTCGATAATAGATTAAAACCTAACGACGCACTAGTTTTGCTTAGTATACCCGCACTTTCTTAGGAATATATTTATCTCGCTTTTTTTAAGCGCGTTTAGTAGTTTAAATACTAACTTTCTAAGGTATTATTACGCTAACCGCAGAAATTTTTATATAAGTGTCGGAATAAGGCATAGGTCTATATAGTTATACTAGACCTAAATTTTATGCTATTTCCCGATAAAGATAATAACTCGGCGAACTCCGAGCGAATAAGGGAGGGAATACCGGCGACTCTTTTAAACTTTAAAGACGTATTTTCTAAGCATAAGGCCGATTTATTGCTAAGGAAGAAAGGCACTAATTATACGATTAACCTATTGCCTAACTCTAAGCCGCCTTTTAGGCCTATCTACCCTCTTTCTTAATCCGAACTTTAGGTTCTAAAGGAGTGGTTAGATTAGTCCCTTAAGCGTAGTATTATTTAGAAATCTAAGAGTTCGGCCGGGGCTTTTATCCTTTTTATGCCTAAGAAAGACGGCACTTTGCGCCTTTATATAGACTACCGGGGGGTTAATAGCATTACCGATAAAAATCGCTACCTACTCCCCCTTATTTCGGAGATTATAGACCGTTGTTAAAGGGCTAAGTACTTTTCGAAGATTGACTTAAAAAACGCATACTAACGCATCCGGATTAAGTAAAGGGATAAATAGAAGATAGCCTTTCGTACTTACTATAGTTACTATAAGTATTTAGTATTACCGTTTAGATTAACTCACGCCCTTACTATATTTTAATTATATATTAACTAAGCTCTTAAAGGCCTTATAGACACTATTTGCGTCGTCTACCTTAATAATATTTTAATCTTTTCTAAGACCTACGAAGAGTATATAGAACACTTACGATAAGTCCTTAAACGACTAAGGAATACCGAGCTATTCGCTAATTTATCGAAGTGCACTTTCTACAAGCAGTCTTTAGAGTTTTTAGGATTTATCTTATCTATTAACAGAGTTATAATAGACTTAGCCTGCGTTAAGGCTATTATAAATTAGGAAGAACCTTATTCTTTCTATAATGTTTAAGTTTTTCTCGGTTTTACAAATTATTACCGACGATTTATTTTAAGATACTCTAGTATTATTGCCCCTCTTACTACGTTATTAAAGGGCAGCGTTAAGGGAAGAAAGCCCGGACGAGTATAGCTAAATACTAGCGAATTCATAGCGTTTTACGCCGTAAAGAACGCCTTTATAATAGCCTTACTTCTCTAACACTTCGACCCTTAAAGACCGATTCGTATTAAGACTAATGCCTTAATTTTCGCAATAGCTAGCATTCTTTCGTAGCCTAATAACGAAGGCTACTATTATCCGATTGCTTTCTAATTACGGAAGTTTATTAGTCTTAAGCTTAACTACGGTACCCTTAATTAAGAGATATTTGCTATCGTTAAGTTATTTAAATACTAGCGATACTACGTCGAAAGGGCGGCGAATACCGTTAAAGTTTTATTAAATTACTAAAACCTTTAAGGCTTTATAAAGTAAGTATCCCTTAATAAAAGATAAGTGCGTTAGTGTATATACCTAGCTCCTTTCGATTTTACGATTAAACACCGAGCTGGTAAATTAAATCCTACCGATGCTTTATTAAAGAAGCTAGAATTTATAGGCGAAGCCCTACCGTCTATAGAGCTACTCTTAGAACTATAATAAAAGTTAGCAATCATTCGGTAGGTGTATATAGCTATAGATTCTGTAAAAAGCAACCTTAAGACGAGTTCTTAGGTCTCTACTATCTCTAAGCTTAATAAGATATCTTTACGTAACGAAAATATATAAGCTCTCTAAGATTCGATCGCTTAGCATTCGGGAACGAGTCCCGCTAAGTTAGCTACCTAGGTTAAAGATATCGTTAGTTATAAATAACGGTATTAAAGACAATTAGCTAGGTTAGCAGCTCGTTATAAAGGGGTCTATAAAAGCAATATCTCTAAGCCCTTATTTAAGCTCTTTAAGAGGACTTAAGCGGAAGATCTATAGACTATATAGCGAGTATAGGCCGAAAGTACCTTAGAAGAAGGGGTAAGTCCTTAGTTATTAAGCCTAGACGGACTTATTTTATATTCGGGAAAATTCGTAGTGCCCGTAGAGGTTGCCTTAAGGCAAGAGCTTATTTAGTTCTACTACGACGATCCCTTTACGGGATACTTCGGAATAGCTTATACGAAAGACCTTCTATCCCGGAAATTCTTTTAGGAAGGAATAGCTCGTAATATAAATAGCTACGTGCGTTTATATTATATCTATTAAAGCGCTATCTTAAAGCGGTATCGCCTATACAGCGCCCTTAAGTCGCTACCTATTCCTATAAGACCTTAGGAAGAAGTCTTTATAGACTTTACTACTGGTTTTCTAGAGTTATAGTTCGATAGTAGAGAAGTTAACGCAATATTAGTAATCGTTAACCGATATACTAAGTATAGCGTATTTCTCGCGGTCTCTAAGATAATAAAAGCGCTTAAGTTAGCTAAGGCTTTTTATTATAAGATTAAGCTTATCTATAGAGTACCGAAAGGCATTATTTCCGATAGAGGATCTCTATTTATTAGTAAGTTTTAGTTAAACCTCTATTATATATTACGGATAAAACGTAGGTTATCTATAGCCTTTTACCTATAAACCGACGGTTAGACCGAATAAGTAAATTAAATACTATAATACTACCTTCGGTATTATACGAATGCCGAATAGAACAACTAGCTTAGACTACTATAAGAGGCTTAGTTCGCTTATAATAATACGAAGAATATAACTATAGGCTTTTCGCTTAATAAGGCATTATTCGGATACTAACTAGACTACTATATCTACCTTACGGACGATGCTATTAGAAGGGGAGTACCTAAAGCGAGAGCTCGCATTAGCAAATTAGTAGACTTAAGGAAAAAGCTAGAGACTTATTAGCGATAAGCTATCGAGTCGTAAAAGAAATTCTATAACCTCTATTATAAGCCACTTACCCTTAAGGTTAAGGACTTAATAAGACTCTCTACGAAGAACTTACGCCTTAAGGACTAAAGAAGGAAGTTATTACCTAAATATATTAGACCTTTTAAGGTCCTTTAAGCTATTAGCAAGCAGGCGTACCGCTTAGCCCTACTAGAGAAATACGACCGGCTTTATAATATGTTTTATATTAGTCTTCTTAAGCTATAGGCAGAACGAGCTACTAACTAACACCCTAGCGAATTACTACCGATGCCTAACCTTAACAATGCCGAAGGAGAATAGTCGGTCTAGCAAATTAAGGACTATAAGAAAAAGAAAGGCGTTACCTACTACTTAGTGAAATAGGAAGGTTAGCTAGCCGAATACAACGAGTAGGTTGCTTAAGATAATATAGCGAATGCTTAAAAGCTTATTAACGAATACCTAGAGATACGGCTAAAGAAACGGCGGAAATTATATATTACGAAATAACTTCTTTTTAGCTTACCTTAACTTTTCTCTTACTACTCCGCCGCTACTTTATTATTATTCTTTAATATCTATACGGTAGAAGTCTTTTACTTCTATTTCGCTAGTAAACTCCGTAATAATAGGGAGACGTTTTAATTACTCCCCCCTTCCTTAGCGACCGCTCTCCTCGATTATTTCGTATAAATTATCGTATATATATTCTCGTCCTACCTACTATAGGGTAAAACCTACGTTACTAATTACTAGACGAAGCTTCTAGTCCTTATTCTCGCGTATAGCTTTCCGTCGCTTTATCGATGCCTACCGGTATTTAAGACGACGTTTCGTATATAAACGTTTAGCACCTAATACTCTTTATTCCTCTCGGTAGGCCGTTATTATAGCTACGAACGACGTATAAACTTAGTAAAAGATTAACTTTATCTTCTTCTTCTCCGTCTTATCCTAAGTAGTCTATAACTTAGCTATCTTCGTCTAAATAGCGTATAGATTAGCTATATCTCCGGATATTATTGCCGGCATTTATAATTTTATTAGCAACTATATCCCGACTTAATAAAGAACGAGGAGCTTACCGATTCGTAGAGGTTATTACGCGAGTTATATTAAATACATCTGCTTAATTATGCATCTTCCTATATATAACATAGTTCGACTATTTTAGTATCGTCCTTATTATCGCTAAACCCTTATATACTGCTATTAAGGCACTTAATATAGTATAGCTCGGTAATACGGCACCCTTTCGCCCTACGACCTTTTATATATATAGCCTTTTTGCCCTTTTTCTTAGGCGATATCCCTTTTTAAATATTCCTCTTATCGCCGGTATCTCCTTTAGTATTCGCCTCTATATCTTCGTCTCTATCGTCTTTACTAAACGACGAAAATATTTCGGATTTAATAACCGCTAGCGTTATACGCTTTATATTCGCGTAATCTTCTTAAGACTCTACTATAATAGGTTTTTTTATGCTTATAAAAGGTCCTTTAAATAATTAACGATATAGTTAATCTTCGGTTTCTTTCTTTAATAAGGATCTCGACTTCTTTAAGGCATCTCGTATGTTTTTCTCTATAAGGCGTCGTTTTAATAAAGTGGTTTTCTCTCCGCGCGTCTTCTTTAGCTTTATCTCTTCCTATGCTATCGCTACGGCGTCCTTAATCGATACTCTATTAGCCGATAACTCTAAGACTTAAGCAAAAACTAAAGGGCCTATCGGCTAAATGTTATCCGTCTGCTTTCCTCGCTTTCGGGGCGTTTATACCGTTGCGCTTACCGTTTGCTTAAGACCTATAGCGTTAAACTAATTCGGAATATACTCGTCTAATTTAGAATATGCTCGTTAGATTTAGAATATACTCGTCTAATTCCGAATATACTTCTCTATAAGATCTCGATATAGTTATATAATAAGAGAAGAGAAGAAAAAAATCTTTATATATAAAGAGTAGCACTCTATTTTAGTTCGCTAACTATATATAGGCGACTAGCCCCCTATTGCGTAGTAACTATTATAACGCGCAACTAATATAATAATTATTATAATATATATAATAATAACTATCGTCGTTAATTTTTATACTACGTTTAATCCTATTTTAGTCCTATTTGCTATTACGACTTTATTTATACCTAAAGCTATCCTAGCGTCTAAGGCGTCCGCCTTAGAAGGGGGGGATAATTATAACGCAGCTACCCGCGTAACTATAAAGCCGGGAGATAGGGATATATACACGATAGATAATGTATTTTAGCTTAAGGACTATTCGGCCATTAGTCGCCAACTAGTCCCCGATAACCCCTCTCGAGGCCTAAGGGTATATCCTTAAGGCCCTGATATATCTTAGAAGAGGGGCAAGCTTTAGTCTTACTACGAGAGGGCAACCGCACTGCAATAAAGGATTATTTGTACTTTTAACTATCGTTCCTACCTTCCTAAACGTACCTCTAGTCTGTCTTCTCACACTTGATTTCTCCTTATTCCTCTCTCGTTCTATATTAAGCCCGCTTTTAGGACCGATTAATATAGATTTCCTTCGTTTTCGTTAGCCTATTGCCCCTTTTAGGCGTTTAAGTCGAACGCCGATTTAAAGGGGATATACTATTACGGTATTAGGTTATATTATATATTATCCTACGTAACCTCTATATCGTATATATAGACATTTAGACCTCGTCTATAGCTATGTCCCTTCGTAGATTAATAACAATTATATACCCCCCCCCTTAGCTCGTTATCTTATACCTACTCCCGGACTTAGGAAAATTACCTTCGTTACCTATAGGCTATTATAGCCCTCTTTAATAAGCTTAATCTTACGATATCTCCGACGAAAAGTTAGATTAGCTACCTATCTATATATCTTCTCGGCTACTATATTAATGCCTTTAGTATAAGCACCTTAGAAGATCGTATAGCCGCCTTCGCTAAGCTAAAGTTCCCGGATATATTTTAAAAGCTTAAATACTATATTAAAGCCGCCGGTTTTATTCGATTTAAGATCCCCTACTTTTACCCTTTCGTTAAACCTCTCTAAGCCCGGAAGACGACCCTCTTTACATTAGGCTACGCACTCGGAAAGGTAACCGATAGAAATCCGAATCGCCGTAAAGCTTTTGCACGGAATATAGCCTTCTCCCTTACTACCGCGGAGAAGCTTTCCTTCTAAGCCCTTTAAGCCGAGATCGCGTCGGGAAAAATGCTTTACTACCTTAATCCCGCTAAGAGGCTTTTTGCTTAAATCGATGGCTCTATTTAGCGCGGTTTTAACGCAGTATTTTATTACCTTTTAGACGACTTTACTTAGGTTTTAGGCAAGCTAATCCCTACAAAATAGATAATGCCTATATGCTTCCTTTCTTAGGTTCTTACCCCCGCTAAATAAAACTATAGTCTATCTAAGCTAGAAGTTGCCTATCTCGTCTAGGCAACTAAGAAAATAAGAACTATAATTAAGTCGTTAACTCTTCCGCTTACGGTCTTTACGGATTACTCTGCTATAAAGCAGATTTATAAGAAACGTATACTTAATACGTCTAGCGCCGACCGTAGTAACCGCCGACTCGTAGTTGCTTCTATCTACCTCTCTTAGTTTAATCTTAAGATCTATTATATGCTTAGTAAGGATAACCTTATTCTTAACGCCTTTAGTAGGCTAGCCGCCTTAGAAATAGATCTTATCCCCGACCGCTACCGCCCCGATTATATAGCGCTTAACGACGTGCTACTTATATCTAAAGCCGTTATAGATCTTAAGATAAAGACTTAATTTATCACCGGTTATGCCTTTAACCCGCACTTCTCTAAGATTATTAGCATACTTTCCGATAATGCGCCGGCCGCTATAGCTTTTATTCCCGACCCTAATAGTACTCCTCCTCCTCCTACACCCGTTCTAAGTGCCGCCTTTAGCTAAGAGGAGCGTAAGGCCGCCCTCCTACGTCTTAAAAGACGTAGTATTCCTTTCCTTCTTTAGGCCTAGCTGCTCTATTATAAGAGTCGTAATAGCTACCTCCGCCTCTATATCCCTGCCTCTATAGTATCGCCTATACTAGCGGCCGCTTATAATACGAAAAGCTACTTTTGACTTATACGTATATTATAGGACCTTAAGCGCTACTATATCTAAAACCTAACTTTTAAAGTCAAGAAATATATCACGGCCTATAAGGCTTACTATCTAAGATAGATAGATCGCTAGCCACTCGTAGGCTCCTATAAGCCTATCTAGGCCCCGGTTTAACCTATACGTTTAATTAGAATAGACTTTATTATAGATATACCCGTTATATCCTCCGCCTCTTTGCCTTAGGCTATCTCTAGCTTCGATACTTTTAATTAGCTGCTTATAGTAACCTACTTAGCTAGCAAACGTTGTCTTTTAATCCTAGGAAACGCTAAGTACTCTACGACGAACTAGGGCGTATCCCTCTCTCGGCTCCTTCTTCTTACGGATTAAGGCATACCGTCTACTATTATTAGTAACCGCGATAGGCGTTTTAATACTAAGGTTTAGCAATAGCTTTAAAAGTCCTTTAGGACTAAAATCGCGATAACTATAGTATATTACCCTTAGGCAGATAGCCTAGTAGAACGCCGCAATTAGACGGTCGAGACCGTATTGCGTATAGCCTATATTAAGGACCTAGACCTCGATTAGAAATTGCTTTTACCTACTTTATAATAGAATTTAAATTGGGCTTTTAACGCTAGCACTTGTATATCCGCGTATAACTATATCTTCGGTTACGATCCCCGCTCCCCTCTTAAGGCCGACGATATCTCTATCGCGGATAATCTCCTTTATCTATAGAAAGCCGTAAGACGATACGCTAGCTTTGCAATAGACCTAGCGGCTATAAGAGCTAAACGCCGTTACGATAGCAAGCACCGTTAGATCTTCCTTTAGGTAGGTAATAAAGTCTACCTTAAACTATACTTAGGTTACTATAAACCTTCTCGACCCGTAAAAAAGTAGTCTTAATAAAGGGAGGGACCTTTCTTTATTAAGCGTATAGTTAATAACCTTACCGTAGAACTAGATTTGCCTCCCTATATCTGAATCTATCCTATTATCTTAGTAGAATACTTAAAGCCCGCGTATAACGGTTGTTTCGAAGAAGATAAGCCCGGCACGGTCGAAGCAGCGTAAGATCTCGATAACGCCCGATAATAATATTATCTATAAAGAGGAAAGTAATAATACTACTCGTAGTAGATATAAAAATGCAAGGGTCTTCTATACTCTGCTAGAGGACTAGTTTAGTAAGAGACCTATATAATTCCCGTTGCTAAAGAAGCGGCGAACGGCGAAGTCTATATAAAGTCTTTATTAACCGAATTGTAAAGCTAAACATTTGAAATCCGTTTAGGATATACTTCTCTATCTAGATCGATATTCGTAAAGGCGTTAACCGCGTTAAGTAAACGGGTTTTTATGCTAAACTTAGCGGCAATAGCAATTATAATGCGAAACTTTCGTATAGTAAGCGTAGCGGCGTATGTTTCCTTTCCGCTAAACGGTTCGAGGTCTCCTCGTATATAAAGGCGAGATTTAAACTTCCTAAGGTAGCTATGCTTATTAAACTTATAATTAAATGCCTAAGTTAATAGAAGAAGACGTATAAGGGCGTTTGCTTTTAAGGTAAGCGAAGGAAAAAGGTCTTCCGCTAGTAAAAGGAGTCTTATTTAACCTTTCTAGCGGCTTTAAACTTAGGTCTATACGGATGCATCTCGAGATTAGACTAAAACCTTAGAAGTGCGGGTAAGTCCCGTTTATATATCTTCCTAAGCTTAAGAGAAGTAGCGAATATAGCCGTAAAGGCGGTGTTATTAGCCGGTAAATGCTTAATATAGGCGAATGCGGGATATCGACCCGAAAAACGGTTTAAGCGAGCAGGGCGTAAATCCCCTATAAATCTCGTCGTCTATAGACTATCTATAGGAATAGTATTATCGTAATCTATAGATTGAGAAGTAGCTTAAGGCAACTATACCTTAAGATAGTCTATAGGTTTTACAGTTATAGTTAAGGAAAGAGTAGAGATATTTAGTTAGAAATCCTATATATTCTTAAAAACGTCCTCCGGTAGTTCTAAGGTTTAGTTAGGAGTAAGCAGCTAAGAATTTCCGTCGGTTAGAACGTCTGCTAGACTAATATACTTATTAAGAAGCACTATTAACGTTAACTAGAATTCGGCCTTATCTTACTCTTCTTCTTAGGAAATATATAGTAGAAATGCCGGTAATAATACCTATATTAGCTATCCGGATGCCTTAGACGCGGTGAAAAACTAAGTCTTATTAAACGTTATATTACGAACTTAACGAACCTCCAGTCTCTATAAGATCTATATACGAATTTTTTTAGTAGAATTATACCTAACTAAATAACCGACCTTTATATAAGGTTCCTACTTAAGATTACGTTTCTACATTAAAGGCCTTAATAGTTAGTAAGTAGGCTTTATAGCTAAAGGCTTAAAGATAACCGAATTATAACGGTTAGGAAAGGAGAAATGCCGGTATATTCCGGTTATAATCCTTTAACTAATCGTAAAGAATCTCTATCGGGGAAATCTACTTATATAGGAAAGACATAGAGAAAGCTGCCTAACGGGCTAGAATCCGATTGTATAAATTTACTATAGTTCTCTACGTTTTTAGCTATAAATGCTTAGGCAAATTTGCCTTAATCCTTATAGATCGAGCTTTTATAGATACTACCCCCTTAGCTCGTTTAGTAGCACCGTTTTAAGCGGGTGTATAAGGAGTAGTAGGCTTATTATAAATGCCCTATTAGTTAATAAAGTCTTAAAAATCCCGTCGAAGGGCTCGGTCGTTATCCCGATAGATTGTACCGATAGAAAGTAAGAACTATCGGGTAATATACCGACCTAAGCTCTTAAAGTAAAGATTTAGCTCGTTTATAAAGGCGTCTTAAAGCTTATATAGGAAAATAAGCTTTATATAGTTATCCTTAATGAGAAATATAACGTTCTTATTATTATAACTCTTATATATAGAAAGGATATCGTAAAACACTTTAGAAAAGGGAAACGTCGCTTTAGAAAGCGGCGGTTCGCGGTTAATAATTCTTTTAGCTTACGTAAGTTTATAGGGCTTATAGGAGATTATCTTATCGAAGGTCACCGACTATAGTATTCCGAGTGCTTTCGAAAGCGCCTTATTGTTTAAATATCTAAGTCGTTAGTACTATAGAGAAAGTTCCTCTATACTTATTAATATAGAATCCGGTATAATAGCTAAAAAAGGTGCTACTACCAGGGTTTCTATAGTAGAATCTATAGAAGGAACGGAAGAAATAGTTAGAAACGTAGAAGAAGGCATTAACGGGTTATACTCGATAATATACTAGTTGTAAATTAGCTCCGTTATATAAATATTACGAGTTAAGGAAGAGATTACGCTAGTCTATAGGTTCTATAAAAGATTCGCCTTATATAAAAGACGAAGGGAATAAAGGGACGTATAAAAGGACGGGATATATGCTATATAACTAAGCTAAAAAGTGCTAGTCGAAATGCGTATAAACATAGTGCTTATCCCGAGAATTAGAGTGCTTCTACTGCCTATAAGTATATACTGAAAAGAAGGCTAGAAGTTATAGAAACGCTCCCTATTATTGCAAATATGCCTATCTAACCCTAAATCTATAATAAAAGAATCCCTTAACGGGTATTCTATAGTAGTTTATTAGGTAATAGGCGGTGAAAAAGTCGTGATAATGTTAGCGGCAGCCGTAGCTTAAACCGTCTTAGTCTTACTCTTATCGTTCTTCTTCTATTGCTTAGCCTTAAGTAGTGCTACGTCGATTTTAGCCTTATTAGCCGGAACCTTAGGGAAATTATCTATAGTTTTTTAGATATCCCTATTAGGTTTCTAAGATAGAAGTCGTAAAGAAGGGTTATAGTAGTTATACTTAGCGTAGAAATATTTCTTCTCGTAAATATACTATAGCTAGAATTTCGGCTTAGTCTTATCCTTCTTAAAGGATAAAGCTACGGACGCCGTCGTAGATTTTGCCGTTAATTCTATAGCTAGGTTCTAAGTTCCCTAGCCTTAGAATTTAACGAATGCGTTAGTCTTAAGCGCTTTTATCGCAGCCTTTAAGGCCTATAAGCGCTCGAAAAGTTCGGATATCTTAAATCCGTTAGGAAAAGACTTCTCCTAACCTAGTGTATTTAGTTAGGCATCGTCCTCTATCTTATTTATCTAATACTCCGTAAAGGGGCTAGAAATTAGTTAAATAGCCTTAAGAAAAAGCTATATAGCTTAAAGACCTTCCGATTCCGGCAACTTAATTCGCCGGGCGTCGGTAAAGACCTTCTACTAGTTAGAAATCTATATTATAATATCCGTCCGGTCTAATGCCTTTAAAATAGTATAAAACTATGCGAGAATAGTCTTTTATTACGTTTATAAAGTCGGCTTTATACGCCGCTATAATAAAGCTAATTCCTTAGAAACCTTATATTCGTCGGCAATTATCGAATAGTAGTTCCCGATATTTTAAATAATAAATTGCTAGATTAACGTAAGAGATTTCTATTAGTCCTTATAGGCTTAAAGCAACGTGCGATACCGGGAAAAGAGAAACTTAAACCTCTTAAGTTCTTTTATAAATAAACTAATAATATTAGTAACGGCTACGTTAACTATTCTAAGTATTAGTTCTATAGGAAGAGGTAATAAGGGTTTTCTTAAGTTTAAGCGTAATAGAAGGATTGATTTTCTCTTAAATCCCTTAAGCGAGTGCGTATTTTTAGATTATTAAGATCTATCGGTCCTAGTCCGCTAGTCCGTTTAAGACGGTCTTAAAAGTAATATCGGTTATAATAGATATAGTAACGTAGGTAAAACTATAGTAAAATCCATAGAAAGGGTAGTTAAATACACAATATATATAAAGAGTATTACTATTTATATAGTAGAGAATTGCTATTTGTATAGTAAAGTAGGATTGTCTCTACAATTTCGGCGCGCACCCCGCGCGCCTATATCCCGCCACTAAATTTCCGTAGAGGTATATGGCAATTAAGAGGGCCGCGCAAATCGTGCCTAGCCTCAATTCAATCAATTCAATTGCCCTCTGCTGCGTGCGCGGCTCCTTGATGTATGCTTCGTGCTCTGCTTGCCCTGCTGCGTGCCCTCTGCTGCGTGCCCTGCTGCGTGCCCTGCTGCGTGCCCTCTGCTGTGTGTGCGGCTCCTTAATGTATGCTGCGTGCCCGGCTCCCGGCTGCGTGCCCTGCTGCGTGCCCTGCTGCGTGCCCTCTGCTGCGTGCGCGGCTCCTTGATGTATGCTTCGTGCTCTGCTTGCCCTGCTGCGTGCCCTCTGCTGCGTGCCCTGCTGCGTGCCCTCTGCTGCGTGCCCTCTGCTGTGTGTGCGGCTCCTTGATGTATGCTTCGTGCCCAGCTCCCGGCTGCGTGCCTTGCTGCGTGCCCTGCTGCGTGCCCTCTGCTGCGTGCGCGGCTCCTTGATGTATGCTTCGTGCCCGGCTCCCGGCTGCGTGCCCTGCTGGGTGCCCTGCTGGGTGTCGGGGTGGATTGCGGTACCGTAGTAATTCAACAAATTGAGCCGGAATTTTCGTCTAGAGGGAAGTGGGGGCCCCACGGGTTCTTTCGTCACCTGATTTGTATACGAGAAGTACCGGGCCACACCCGGCCTTGCCAAATCTCATTTTAAAGCCGTTACCTCACACAAGCCCGGTACTTCTCGTATACAAATCAGGTGACGAAAGAACCCGTGGGGCCCCTACTTCCCTAGACGAAAATTCCGGCTCAATTTGTTGAATTACTACGGTATTCTTCGCACGATTTACGCGGCTCTCTTAGTTGCTATATACCTACACTAGATTTTAGTAGCGGGATATAGGCGCGCGGGGTACGTGCCGAAAAAGTGGTTTTACTATATAAATAGCAATTTATTACTATATAAATAGCAATACTCTATATAAAAAAGCCCTAAGAATTAAACTAAATATAAGCAAGCACTAATAGAATAAGTTAAACATACTAACTAGTCCTCCGTAAGTCGATTCGCTAGATTAAAGCACTATTCTTAAAAGATATACTAGTCCTCTATAAGTTAATTCGCTAGATTTGCAAAAGGCTTTACTATAGTAAGTCGTAGTAATACAGGCTGAAAATATAAGCCGTTAGAACTCTCTATGCGTAGAGAAGTTCAGCCGGGCTTATAACTATCGAACGCTAAGCAGTTAGGTCCTCGATATTAGTATAATAGCAAAAAAGAAGAGAGGCTCTAAGGCTTAAACAGCCTATAAGGAAGGATTAGAAGCTATAAAGTGTAAATTACTAAGAATAATAGCTCTTGTCTTTTCTAATAAGGGGGCTAACTAATCTCTATATATAGGGAAATCCCTCGGACGAAAACAGCCGCGTAGACCTAAGGAAAAGGGGTAACGGAAAGAGTCGGACGGAAACACCGGTCGGAAATTAATAGATTATATCCATGCGATAAATAGTTATATTGTTAGCAATAAAGGAATTAATAACGCAATAGTCTATTAGAAGGACTAGTGAATTCTACGGTAGAAGCTATAGAAGGGAATTATAATTCCACGGTAGAAGACCGTAGAATAGAAGGGATTTCACGGGTAAAGACTGTGTAAATCACTGTAAAATCACTGTAAAATCACCGTAAAATCACCGTAAAATATAACCGTAGAAGAAAAGTAAGGCGGACGCCCGTAGAAGTATAGGGTAAATGCCTATAGAAGCCCGTGGAATTCTATAGTAGAACCACGTGACACTTCTATGTGAATTCTATAGACACTTCTATATAAATTCTATAGTAGAACCGGGGATTTTCCTAGTGGAAAGTAATAGGGAAGACGGTGATATTAATAAGGCGGAGTAGCGTTATTTCTTTAACTTAACCTTAAAGGAGCTTTCGATAAGGTAGACTATATATATCTCGTCGAGACCCTTTGCCTTAAGGGTTTCTTAAGGTAGGTTATCGTATAGGTCGGGAGCTTCCTTAAGGGAAGGATAGCCTAGCTTTACTTCGACGGTATACCGGCGGAGACTTAAGCGGTGCCGGCGGGCATGCCCTAAGGCTCACCTTTCTCCTTAACCCCTTTCCTCCTCTATATCGTATTACTCTACGACGACCTTAAGCTAGAGATAGAAGTTACTACTATTAGTTTCGCCGATAATATTAACCTTTTATCCTATGGTAAGACTATATATCGCATCGGAGCGGCGCTTATAAAGGCCGGTTAAATATAGTCTAGTACCTAAGCAGGCTACTATATCTACTTTACCGCCTATTTAAGCAGGCACGTAAGACAGCTAGCCCTATGCTTATACTAGACTAGAATAATAGACTTTTTCCGACCTTAATTTTATACGTGCCTAATTAACCGCCTAACCGCGCCTACGGCTACGGCCCCTTTTAGGTAGATGCGATAGTTATAAGCCCGGTATACGACCCGCTTAAATTGCTATTAATGCCTACTATTGCAATAACACGCGCGTCTACCTACGAGGCGGCCTAACGCCCTATAGGAATAAGAGCCTAAAGGGAAGCTTAGAGGCAGAGGATGATAGTAGTGCAGAAAGTATCGAGGAAGATATAAAGATAAAAGAGAGAAGAGGATATTAAATTACTTAGTAATAGTCTGTCTAAGTGCGGACTAAGATCCCTTTATATAGCTAATTGCATATAAATAAAGGTATATATAACTTAACTAATTATCGTGATAGAAAGCGCTATTAATTCTATGCTAGCTGCATATAGTCTAACCTCGTGTAGTATCTTAGTTATTGCGTGATTAATTGCGCGAGTAATAGGAGGTAGTGTAGGTAACCTTAGTTAACCGGGGCCCGACTATAGACTATGCGTATATTAGTCCCTACACACACTACACACTTCGGCATTTGGTATCTTAAGCATCCGGGTAGTTAATGCAGCCGAGTGACTTATATTATATGCAATAATGCACGGCGGTTCTTATATATATCTTTGTATGCCGGTAGGATAAACCAAGTAGGAGGTACCTGCTCCTTTATAGCCCCTTTTAAAGGGTACTTATTGTATAAGAAGTGCGCTTTATATATATCCGTTTATAACTAACTAAGATTTATAAAACTCTCTAAAAACTCTATTTCTAGGGAAAATCTTTTTTATATAGAGAAATATAGAGAAAAATTAAGAAAACTCTACTATATATTTATTAGTCCGTTTAACCCTATATATAGGAAAAACCTCAAGGTTATATAGAGGAAAGCTAAAAGAAAGCATAAGAAAAAGCAGCTAAAAACCTCTATTTATCTTTATATATAGGATCCTGTTTAAGACCTAAGAGGCCTAGAAATTTATTAAATAGTATACGTCCTAATTCTTTTTTAAATATATCAGCAATATTATCGGCGGATTGTATATAAAATACTTCTATTTCGCCTAATAGAATACTATAGCAGGTAAAGTTATAAGCGAGGCCGATATATTTCCGGAGTTTATAAGATTCTAGGTTATTTACTATTCTTAGTGCTAATTGACTATCGGAGAATATTAACGGGACTTTATTAGATATAAATATAGATAACTCTGTTGCTATGCTATTTAGGTAGCTATATAGGTATAAAGCCTCCTTATTAGCCTCTCTAAGGCCTATAAACTCCGCTTCGTAAGTAGATAGCGATATAGATTTTTGTTTTTAATATAACTAGCTTATAAGATAATTGCGTATAAAGAAACAGTATCTAAAGACCGATCGTCGGTCTATAAGGTTACTAGCCTTATCGGAATCCGTATAGGCTATAAAATGAAAGTCTAGTATTAATATATTGCGGTTATAGTATAAGCATAGGTTAAGGAATTTATTTAGGTATTTCTATATTACGTCGAGGGCTTTAAAATGCGAGGAGTCGGGCTAAGAAGAAAATCTTACGTAGGATATTACTGCGAAGAGGATATTAGGCCTTATAAATAGTGCTTAAAATAGTAACGAGCCTATTTGCATTTAGTATAAGAGTATGTCTTTTTTAGTAGCGTTCTTTATTCCTGATTTATTTAATTTAACGCCTTTAGTAGTAGGTATATTAGAGGTTCCTATATTTTATTTATTAAATTCCTTTTTTTTTATTTTTATAAAGGTTGCTTAGGATATATATAATTCCTTTATATCTCTATTTATTTATATAGATAATCCTAAGAAGTCTTAAACTTCCCCTAGCGATTCGATCGGTAGGGTTTTATTTATTTAATCTATTACTTAGGTTATTATACGCTCTATATGTCTAAAGAATAGGAGATTATCTATATAGACGGCTATAGCTATTCGCAGTATGCTATTTATAAACACTCCTTTGTCTATTAGAAGGCAGTAAAAACCAAGCTCGTTAAGGACGCTTTTTAATAGGTTATACTAGAGTAAAGGACTTTGTTTTAAGCCGTATAGTGCTTTTCTTAATTTCGCTACGAGCTTCTTTATCTTGTTTTTATTTAAGTAATTAAAGTAAGTTATGCCTTTATATTTTGTATTTTTATGCTTGGAAAACCATACGTATAGTATTATATCTAGAAAAGCTTTAGGTATCTATATATACGTTTCTATATCTATATCCGCATATAGAAAGGCTGTTAGATAGGGTCTATTGTATAGGGTTAACTAAAGGTGTGTGTATTCTATAGATGTATGTTCCTAGCTAGGAAGGAGGTGTGCGTGTGTTATATAGCCTCCTGTAGGTCACGTGATCTTATAGATTACGTGTATATAATACCTCTACTCCTATACTAGGAGTTTTTCTTTTGTAATCGCAAACCCCTATAAAATGAAAACGCATAAAGGAAATAGCACTAGCTATATTAAATAGGCCGGTGCGGAATAAAGTCTAATATTAAATTAGGCCCGGGACATAACATAGCCGGGGCGAAGCAGGTCTAAAGAAGGGCCGGCATACAGTAAAGCCGGTGTAGTATAAGTGCAAAAACAATATAACTATTAAGGTCTTATAATAAAAGCTTCTATCCGAATTGTTAATTTGTTCGAGTTAATAAACCTCTATAGAGACCGGTTAGGGGCGTCTTTCGTTATCGCGTTAGTAGGATTATCATCGCTATTAATCCACCTAATTTCCGAGATTTTACGTCTTTCGTATAACTAGCGAAGAGCTATAATATCAATCATAAGCCTCTTCTCCTTAGTTATCCTTAGTTTTACAAGGTTCTCGTATAGTAAGTATAAGTCTATATAAATCACTAAAGGGAGAGGTAGAATCTAGAGGTGTTTCGTAATTATTCTTATAGTGGTAGTTATAACGTAGCCGAGATCGACACTATTTACCATTCCGTAGATCTCTAATGCAAGCACGCTATAGGTCACGCGCTTGCATTTCGTCGAACTCTAATAAATAATATTGCCGGTAATATCGAATTTAGTATCGGTCCTTTTCTTATTGACTATTGCAATAATAAAACCGAGTTACGATAATAGATCTCTATTATTAGCAAAGGAACCGTCCGTAAAGACTATTAGCTTCGCTATTAATAGGTCTATCGGGACGTATTTTAGTCTACGATCTTAGTTATCCTTTTGCTATTAGAGACGCTTATTAAGTATCTTATAGTCTTTCTTTTTAGGTTCGTAAACCTATGCTGTAATAGAGATATTAAAAGATACTTCTAGCTGATAGATATATGCAATATAGCTGCCTTAGGCCCGTTGTTCTAGGTACCTCTAAGGGCTATCGGATGCTATCGTGTTAATTGTATTAATGCGTATAGCCTGCCCTTTTTGCTATAGCAGTATGTCTCCGTTGGGTTATAGAGTGACTTTCGCGCTGTTAAAGTCTGTGATAGAGCTAGCTGTCATTAATGTTCGTGGCTTAGCGCGGAACTTAGCCTCTTGCAATTTAGCTTCCTCCGCGGCCGAGAAAGCGGGTTTACCGAGGATAAGTATATCGTCTATCTATATGCCTACGATGCCTAATGTCTTAAGGCCCGTGTTAGTTATTAGTAGGCACGAGTTATAGGTCGAAGTCGATATATTAATTTATTTAATATAATAACCTTAGTATATATAGAATTAGTAAACACTAGATTCCGCGATTCCGTATAGCGGTCGGATAACGCGAATAATAGTCCCTTTCGGGTATCTACCTTCTAACTCCTTAGGCAGATGCGTTAGGATAGTTCGTGCGAGCTTTATCGTAGCCTACGGGTAGGCCTAAGTTATATCACGAAGGGATAAAGTTATACCGTAGTCTCGCATTATTGCGGGCGCGATTGTAAGTATTAGCCTTTAGCTAACGCGCTAGATCGTTAGTAAGGCTATTAATAAGCACTGCTTCTTACGGTCGTTGTAACCTTAAACGATTAGCCTTAATTTCTCGTATAGCTTTATATCTTATCCTTTTACTTCTCGAACTATGCGTAAGTTAAAGATTCGATATCCTCTATATATTGCCTTATTATATTTCTCGAAACTAAAGACTCTATGAATAAGTAGGTCATCGATTTCCTAATTGTCTACCTCCTTGAATAGGGCGCCGGGAGTTGTGATAATGCTATCGTTACGGAGTTTAAGGGCTAACGCGTACGCGTCCTCCTCTTTTTTAATAAGGAAGGCGTATGCAGGATTATTTCGAATTAGGAATCTAAGAGCCGTATTCTCTATAATCAATTGCTTTAGCCTATTCTTAAAACCTAGAGGTCGTCTACGCCTGCGTAGTGCCGGAGGGTCTAGTCGAGGGGGATTAGACTACGGAATCGGTCTTTATAAATCCTCTTTAAGACGTAGAGACGGAAGGTCTTCGGTCTTTTTATCGCGGTTGTACGGCTATACTAACGTTAAACGAAGGACTTAAGGTCCGTTAATCGTATTAATTATTACGTCGTGGCCGTTAATCGAAGCAATCTTAAAGGGGCCTTGCTAGCCGTTTTTCTCTCTCTATACCCGAACTTTACTTTGCAAAGGAAGGGAGAGAATATCCGTTGTTTTTAGGATATTTCGGGCCTATAAGGCTTCTTTAACTTACCGTTCTATAGTAAGTTAACGCAATATCTTTATTGCCTTATAGACTATAGCGGCTCTTTTCGTCGTTATTAATAATAGCGGAGAGTCTAACGTTATGCGTGGATAGGCGCTAAACATAAGCAATATTAGAATTAATCCTTAAGGGCTAGCCGTATTATTAACTGCTTTTATAGCTATCTTAAGTATCGCTTCGGCTAAAGTTACGTTGCTAAGTTCGGCATATATAATATCGAAGGCATAGCGGAGTAGAGCGTAATATCTTTCGACTTTCCCGATAGACTAGTATGCCTTTACGGGAACTTATTTGCATATAATGCCTATAAACTTAGCTTTATTACGGAATTCTAATAACGTAAAGTTCGTTCTAGCGTTATATTTAATAGTATCTAGCGGGCTAAGATAGGTATTAATCTATAAAGCTCGAAGTGTTTCCTAGATATCCTTTATAGACATTAAGGGTAAGAAACGCGCTCCTTAAAAGGCCGTTGCTAAGTTAACTACGTAGAGGATAGGGCGTTTATATAAGCGCATTACGTCGACGATAATCTCGTAGTTAAAGTCCTAATCGTCCTTTAATATAAATTTAAATCGACGTAAAGCTTAAGAGTATAGTTAATAATAATAATAATACTTCGCGATGCTTTTAAGCTTATTAACTAACACCTTATGGCCTGCTTGCCGTAGTAAGTAATATAGTCTTATAACTACCGGGTGGCCGAAACGACGATAAAGTGTTTAGAGTTCGCTTTCTGCTAGGAAGGAAATCGCTTATTCTTGCCTGCTAAGAAAGAACTAAGGGTAGCCCTATTTACGGACTACTAGGAGCGAGATCCCTTTATTCTTGCTAATAATAAGCGAGATATTATTCTTAACCAGCTATTAAGACCTTAGCAGCGCCGGTGTTAATTAGAATACCTTAGAATTGCTTCCTAGAGTACCTATCGTTAATAAGAAACTATAAAGCCGGCGTTACTTATTCTATGCTAAATACATCTTCGCCTGTAAAGAGATAGGTAAATGCTTATTAATAGAGCATTTAGGTTGCCTACTACTATTCGCTATTAGCGGCGTTATTATAGTACTCTTTAACCTCCTAGTCGTCTATCGAATCGTTAATCTCGTGACCTTTATATTCTATCACGTATGCCGTTAGGTTTATAGAAGGCGTTCCTTAGAAATAACATTAGGTTAGATATTAGTCCTTCGCCTTCTGTCTCTCTTCGGCGCTATGCTTAGTAGACTAGCAACCTTCCTTATTGCAGACGAAGCACTTCTTGCTCTAGGGGCGATTGTTAGTCTAGTAGCCTCCTTGTCCTCTATAACCTCGGTTAGAATAACTACGGTAGCCGCTATAATTAATTCCTCGTCCGGAGCCTTATGTATAGCCACGGTATCCTCCTCTGCCTCGGTGATTAGTATACCTACGGTCTAGGTATATCGCTTCCGAACAGAATAGTCTATATCCTTAGTTAGGAATTAACCGGGATTAGCAAGTGTTAGGCTTATTTTAAGGGATAAACGGAGCTCTAAGAATAGGGTCTTAATATGCTTAGAGGGTCGAAATAAGGCTTATATAAGCTCGGGAACATTACGGCATGTCTTAATAATCGTCGCTCGCAGCTGGTCTTTACCGACGAAAGTGCCGCCGAGAGCTCGTTAATACAACTAGAGTTTATTAAAGAGTAGCTTTAGGACATCTTGCATTAATAGGGTAGGATTCTAGGTACGTAGCTTATTAAACGAGATAGAGGTCTAGTCGGTGAAATACTAGGCCTTATTTACCTCTATATTAAAATGCTTCTTAATGCTATCGTATGCGGCCTTAAACGTAGTAGTCTATATAATGTGTTAAAGGTAGTACGCCTAAGCGCGACCTATAAGAATCCGTAGGAGCAGCCTATAGAACTAACCGGGTGTAGCATAAATGCTATAATAGATACTTATAAACTAGCGGATTTTATTATCGAATAGGTTATAGGGCTTGCCGGTGTAATTCTCTATACTATCCTAAAGCTTCGCAAACTTCTATTAAAGATCTATATTAACTAGCTCGTTTAAGACGTATGCTAGAGGAACCTAAAGGTATGCCTCGAGGTTAGGGTTAGGGATTGCAGTAGCTATACGTAGGTTAACTAAACCACTATATTTATCGTTAAACCGATAACTCGTAGGGTTAATAGTTATTTGCCTCTATAACGGTAGAAACATTAGGGGAGCCGGCCTTAAGACGACTCCTACCGGTCGTAGGGGTCGATTAAGGGTATGTCCGGCGACACTAAGTGCTTTATTAGGCGGAGTTAGGGGCTATACCGGCGTGTTTCCGGTGTGTGTTTAACTAGGCGGGGGTAGTAAGTTAGCTCTGCTATAGTTAGCCTCTATAGCCTTAAGGACCGCGGTGTATCTATCGAATTAGATTCTTCCGAGTTCTCTATCGGGCTATATTAGGGGATCCGTAATAGATTGCGTATTAACGAGTTATCGGTTGAAACTACCTCTAAGGGGTCTAGTGTAGATGCTACGTCGGCGAAGAAGATTACGGACTAATCGCTTATAGGCCGGATTAACCGCCTGCTATATCGCTTCTTTCTATCCGTAAAAGTATTCTTAAAAATAGCTAAGGATATTATATCCTTATATATTTAAATTAGGTTTATAGTCGGATAAGAACCTAGCAACGTATATTATCGCCGCTTCCTCGCTTAGGTCCTTATCGGGGTCGATGTTATTATTTAAAAATTTAATATTAACGGCGTTAAGAACGTATTCTAGGACCTATACGTTCCTTATTAACCTCCCGAATAGTCTATTGTCTATATAGTCTAAGGCAGCTATTGTAATATCGTGACTATAGGGTATATCGTCTTCTATTTTTTATTTATTTCTGTCTATATACGCGTCTGCGTTTATAGTTTATTTAATGTAGCTCCTTCGTCTCTTTCTCTAGTTCTTAGGCCGAGACTAATAAGAGAGCTAGAGTTTACGACGTTACGTTCTCCTATTTAAGGCGGTGACTTTAATAAACTAACTTAGCATAAGATCCTCGCAGAGGTCGTAGAACGGGTTCTCCGTGCGAGCTGTCCCGAGGATTATAGATCTTATCTCTTCTATCCTTACTATTCTATAATTGACTATAAGTCAACTACTAATTAGTGTTAGATAGGGTCTATTATATAGGGTTAACCAAAGGTGTGTGTATTCTATAGATATATGTTCCTAGCTAGGAAGGAGGTGTGCGTGTGTTATATAGCCTCCTATAGGTCACGTAATCTTATGGATTACGTGTATATAATACCTCTACTCCTATAAAGGCATTTTTTATATTAAACTATAGTACTCTTTAGTTATAAGCGATAGCCTATAGTAGTAGGAGCCTTATAGACTTAGGTCTTGCTATAGTAGAGAAGGTTTTAATATAGTCTAGGCCGTATATTTACTTATAGCCTAAAGCTATAAGTCGAGCCTTGAATTTCTTTGTTTAGGTTTTATTATCCTTTTTAACTCTATAGACCTATCGGCTTCCGAGGGCTTCCCGGTCTTCGGGTAGCTCGGTTATTTCCTAAGTATTATTATCTATAAGCTGCTGTATTTCTCCTACTATGCCTTTATCCTAGTGTAGAGCCTCAGTGCTTTTTATAACTTGCTTATAGGTTTTTAGTTATATAGGATTACAACCTTCTAAAGCAGATAGAAGGGTTATATTATCGTTATTTATTAATAGATATATTACATATTCTTAGTGGTCGTTATAGAATTTAGCCGGCTTCTTAGGTATTTTAACCTAAATTCTTTTATTATTATTATTATTATCCTATATTATATAGTTAGGATTATTATCGTCGGATATATCATCGGGTATTTCATAAGGATTATTCTAAGATTGTGTATTTTTAGGATTTATATCTAGTATAAAAGATCTTATATATAGATAATTATCTAGTATTTTGTTTATAGAAGGTATAGTATTAAAATTAAAGGTTTTATTATTCTTTAAGAAGTTGTTTTCTAGTATAGTTATATCTTTTAAGATAACAACCTTTGTTCTACTATAGTCGTATATTTTATATGTTATATCTTTATAGCCTATTATAATTCCTTTATAGGCTCGTACGTCTAGCTTATTACTAGGTGTTTTGTTTTTATAGGATATAATACTTCTAAAGACATAAATCGTATCTATATCTTCTATAGTAAGGGCTCTATCTTCTTTCTTTTTAAGAGGGCATATATACCTTAGGATAGTATAGGGAGATCGGTTGTATATATATATAGCTGCTAGGATAGCTTCTTACTAAAGGTATTTAGGTATCTTAGCTATATAAAGCATAGACCTAACCTTATTAAGTATTATTCTATTTATACGTTTTATTCTACCGTTTAAGTAGGGGGTATATAATAGACTTAAATTGTATTTTTTCCGTTTTTAAGAGCATATGTGTGGGAATATGGTTATATGACTAAGGGATGGAGTCGCAACCATATTGCCGACCATGCATAGGAAAGGGGCAATAGGGGTTATAACCACGCGGCGCATAACGCTATGTGACCTATATAGTTAATAACCTCGTTATTGACTAAGGGCATCGTTATGACTAGAGCAGTAAGCCCTAGCGTAGGCCTTAACAATGCATTGTTAAGGCATAGCAGGCTCTATAGAGGGACCCCGGCAGACGGGTATAAAGGGGCCCCCTTATTCCCCCTTCTCTAGCTAGATTAGATATAACTACAACTAATGCAACCCCCTTTATTTAGATTAATCTAAGTGAATCACCTACTAACACTAATTAGTGATTGAATAGATTTAATTATCGAATAGTAAGGCAGAAGAGATAGATCTTAATCTTCGAAAGTATAAAAGGGGCAGTTATTATAAGAACGCGGCTCTTACGCATCTTTACCCTCGGGTTCTATTGCGTACACCTAGAGAAGATTATCTATGCTAAGAATAAGACTGTTTAAACCGAGCTCGACTAGCAAATAGACCCTTCTAAGCTTCCTTTTAATCCCGTCTCGCTTCCCTTAAGGAGGAAGAGTAACGTTAATAGGCAGTGCGTCTATAACGTAGAACAACAACGTAAATCCCTATAACTATTAAATCCCGTCTCGCTTCTATTTAAGGAGGAAGAGTAACGTTATTTAGAATAGAGACTAATCGCTTCGACATCCCTCGTAAAGATCCTCACGAGACCCCTACGATAACCTTATCGACGAATTCGAAATAAGCATAATAGTAGGACCGTTATTAGCCACGAATACGCCGGCTCCTCTTAACCCTACCGATAAACTAGTTAAACTAATCGAACGATAGATAAAAGAAATCGGCATCCTTACCTCGTCTTATAAAGAGGTAGATATACGATACTAGGATACGGAAGAGATTATATTAGACGACCTTAGCCCGGCTAAAGTCACGACGTTTATAGCCCGATTTATTATAACCTATAAAGCATCTATCTATTGCTAAGGTTAACGACTCTTTAACTCGTTTTAAGAGCGTTTCTACGGATAGAATAAACCTATATAGAATATAGTTGGCTAAGAATATAAGAAAGTCCTTAAGGCTCTCTTACGTAGGCGTAGACTTTTCATAGGGATAAATAATATATCGTACACTAGATCCTATATAACGATGCTTCGATCTAAATATCTACTCCCTTAGAACGAGAAGGAGTTTATTTATAATAGAAGAATTTAATATAGGCATAAAGGCCTTCCGTAAATAAGAAAAGAAGAAAAACAATAAGGAGTAAGCAGCCCGAGACCTTTTCTCTACTATAATAAGTTAGTTAACGGTCTACCCGACTTCGCACTAATTCTAATATAACGACCCGGCCTAAGCGGCGACTATATATCCGACCCCGGAACTAGACTAAGATCTAAACACAGCTACGACGGATGCACTAATATTTCTACTATTTAATCGTACGAATCGGATTTATGCGCTACGACTACCGTTTCTCCCGGAACTAACGTTATATATCCGAAGGGCGAAACCGAGGCTCGATCTATCTGCTTTAACAATCGCCCCGAAAGCTACGGTCGACGTATTTAATTATAATATTAAAGAGTATATAGCACTCCTAACGACCGATGTTCCGAACCTCTCGTCTAATCCCGACGTTTAGACTAAGTTTATTAAGATATAGGATAAAGAGAAGAGCTATACCGGCGAGCTATATGCCCTATTTAACGAGACTATCCGTAAGTTTATAAGCGTATATTATAACCTTAAGATTAAGCTAGGGCTCTTTTACACCCTTCTCCCCTAGATCTTAAAGGGACGAGCCGATCGCTTTTATACGGAGAATATTACCTAAACGACTACCTTCCGAAGCGCATACGATAAGATTAAACGACATTTCGATACTAAGGCGACTTAGGCTTAGTACTATACCGATTAGACTAATATAACGTTTAACTAAGTTCGGGCTAGCAACCCTAAGAAAGGCCTTCTAGAAGTGCTTTAGTTATTAATCGATAAGCTATTGCTTTATTAACGGGCTCTAGGACCTAAGTTTATAGGCGAAACCCCGCTTATAGTAAATCTTACTAAGGCATGCTAAGGTATCCCGGAACTCGAAGGTGCCTTCTTTAAATAGGCTAAGGAGGCTAAGGAGCTCTATGCCGACCTCCGAGCTTCCCTTACGACGTACCTCGCACGATAAGCAAGAAATGCCTCGCGCTAATTTATCTAAGACCGACATCGTAATAACGATAGGATAGATATAAATTATAAATACAATTCGAAGAACCCTAATAGTTAGTTTTATATAGACCGAAGGTATACTAATAATCGTAGTAGAGGCAACGGAGGCTTTCGCCCGCGAGGCTTTAGATAAGGCTATCGATCTCGCGGTAGAGGAGGCTACGGCTAAGGATACGGCAATAAGACCTAGACTAAGAAGTGCTTCGTGTATGGAAAGGAGGGATATTAGTCTACGAAACATTCTATAGAAGAACGGCGAAAAGCTAAAGACTAATATTTCTCGCATTATCTTTACACCGGCGTCTCCCTAGACATTATAGCATATTTAGCAGGCTATAAAGGTTATAAGGACGATAAGGAGGAAGAGTATAGCGAGGATAATAAGCCGGAGCAGTGGTAAGTTAGTTAAATGCTTTGCTAAATGGCTTTTAACTACCTTATTATAAGAGACGACGTCTACGGCATAGAACCGACAGTCTCGGCCGACTAGTTCCTTATTAATGACCGTTACTTAAAGCTCTATTTTTAAGGCATCCTAATTAATACAGGAGTAGCGAAGGTCTTAACGGCCGGATAAGAATAATACATAGCCCTATAGTAAGAAGACCCTTCCGTCTATTTAGACATATTAACCGTAGGCTAAGAATTAATTAGATTTAGCGCCGGCACCGTTATTAGGTCTTTAGGATTAATTAATCTTATTACTCCGATTAGAAGGATTATATTCTATATGCTAGAAACTTCGACCCCTTTCCTATTATATCTCGCGGATATAGATAGGCTAGGCGTATTCTTTAATAATACGACGAACACCCTTACCGGTCCTAAGGCAAATATCCCGGTGGTTAGGAAATAGGGACACCTTTAGTTCTTCCTTAGGAAGAGTAAATAATCGACCGTATTCCTTATAGAAACGGAAATTAAGACCTTATACCGTCGATTTAGACATCCTACTATAGCTAAGCTATATAACCTATTAAAGCAAGCGGGCTACGGCGATATATCTCTTAGCACTCTAAAGAATATCTTAGAACTATATTACTATTGCTAGATGCATTCGCCTGCCCCGAAACGGTTTAAGTTTAACCTTAAAGATAACTAAGACTTTAATTATAAGGTTATCGTTAATGTAATATACTTAGACGTCCCGAATTTAGTATAACGCCCGGTATTACATATTATTAACGCACCGACCGGCCTTTTAAGGCGCTCGATTCCTTCCTTCTATATTCGCTAAAGATATATAGGAGACTCTTCGAGCCTTTTAGATTAATATATACCTTAGTCCCCTTAAAATTATTAAATATAATGCCGGCACGAACTTCGCGGCGGTAGAATTCCGAAACAAAGCCCGTATTATAGGGATTATATATATATAAGTTCCTATTAAAGTATACTAGTCTAAGGTTAAGAGGTATTATGCCCCTTTACGCCGAGCTTTTAATATCCTTTTCGTAGAAATAGGCAGCTTTACCTCCCCTAAGGCAGTTCTTTAGACGGCTGTTAAAGCTATTAATAATACTGCTAGACCGAACGGACTAATACCTACGTTGCTTATATTCGGAGTATATCCTAAGATAACTCTTAATTCGCCGCTATCGCTAATAACCTTTAAACAAGCCGCTATAGTATAGAAAGCGATAAAGGCACTTAGGCAGCTTACGGCTAAACGATAGGTCTAAGCAGCGTTATATAGCCGCAACGGTCTAGACACGGCGAACACACTTGCCCTCCCCTCTCTAAAGCGAAGTCCGCGTATAGAGGGAAAAGTTAGGATAGTAAGGACCGTTTAAAATCGCAGCTATTAACGGGCACGATGTTACGATCGATATAGTTAATAGACCTTAGGTTTTTAGATCTATATTAGTACAACCGTATTATCGTAATTAAATGCTTAATAATATCCCGGCATTAGAATCCGAGCAGCCGGACGAACCCGCCCGACCGGACCCTCTAGCACCCCGTAAGCAAGGACGCCCGCCTAGATCGAAGAATAAGGCTAGGCATTTAATTATAGAAGGACTAAACGTAGAGGATAACCTAGACGATAACGAGGACGATATAGATCTCGACGATTTAAGCGACGAAGAAGCGGACGAGGCCTTTACGATAAAAAAGAAGGAAGAGGCCTACGAGCTAGCCGTTAAGCTCCGATCTAAAGGCGCTATTATAACCCCGGGAGCACTATTCGAAGCGTTAGACAGTACGGAGATCGATGACCTTATGGCACGAGGAGTATTTAGTTTCGAACGGTATAACGAAGCTATTTACGGCGGCTACCGCATCTTTAGCTCCCGTATAGTTCGAGAGGTTAAAGGTAGAGATACTAAGCTATATAAGAAATTAAGGCTTATAGTCTAAGGTTATAATAATAGGGAGAAGGCTTCCCTACTAACGTAGTCCCCGATAATCTAACGTATTAGCTAACGATTGATCTTAGCCCTTGCTCCTAGCCTTATGCGCTATATAATAACATTGTCCCTTCGAGACATTACCTAGGCACATCCCTAGGCGACTATAGAGCTCTTTCGAACGGTCTTAATACGTCTCCCCGCCGAATTATAAGGGAAGTATCCGCCCGATACAATTATCTAAGTCATTAGGCCCTTATATAGCATTGCAGAATCGGGAGTCTATTAGTTTAATACGTATTAGAAGCACTATATCGAGGGCCTTAATATAGCGATATTAACCTTCGATTCTTGCCTCCTAATATCTAATATAGGACTAGAACATTTTAGCATCGTAGGGATGCAAACGGATAATACCCTTATGCTTAAAACGACGAGTTTTTCGGCCGCTAAAGAAGAAAAGCTCTAGGAGGCATAATTTAGGGCGAAGCCGAAAACCACGATGACTTAGGGCTCTATCACGGATTTTAACAGCGCGAAGGTAAGCTTACAATAGGATAAGATACTCCTGCTCTAACAGAAAGGATAAGCTGCCCGGATCGACCGAATTGATATTAAGGCTCCGGATTATATATAATAGTACCTAAAACAACGTGCTCGTAGAGCCTATATAGCCTCGGTATGCTAACCGGAAGCCGTATTTAATATCTCTATTACGGCATAGGTGTAGAACCCGGATAATAAGGATTGTATAATCTTAAACAAGCGACTTAAGTAGCAAATAGACTACTAAAGCAGAGGTTTAATATATAAACTAATTAATCTTATAAAGGCGAAGCTAATAGTGTTTACGGATAGGTCGTTTGCTAATAATAAAGACCTATTATCGCAACTAGGCTTTATTATTACACTAGTTAATAAGACCGAAAGGTCTAACAACTAGTTTAAGGTTATTAGAAACATTATCTACTAGAGCTCGACGAAGTGTAAGAGAGTTACCTAAAGCGTGCTAGCTTCCGAGATATATAGCATAGTTAACGGCGTTAACCTTAGGATCGCCTTAGCAACTACGTTAAAGATTATTACCGACCGGCTTAAGCTACCGAATATTTAATTAATTATCTAAATAGATTCGTATTTGCTCTACGAATGTCTCGTAAAGCTCGGGATAACTAAGGAGAAGAGATTAATAATTAATATTATATCTCTTCGATAGTTATATAAGCAACGAGAGATTATAGAGATCCGTTAGATTAACGGCGATAATAACCCGGCCGATGCTATAACGAAGGCATTACTAAACCGAGCCCTTAAACGCTTCGTAGATAACAATAGCTTAACCATTCGGATAGAGGCATACGTTCTACGCCCTTAAGTTCCCCTTTTAGGACTCTTTTTCATTTATACTTATATATTGTATTTATTAGACCCCTTTAGTCTAATACGCGTTATCCTTGCGATTAAGAAGGTTGCTTAGCAGTTAGAAAGAAAGACTGCTAGTATAGGAATATAGTTATATAACTAAGGGATAGAGTCGCAACTACATTGCCGACTATACATAGGAAAGGGGCAATAAGGGTTATAACCACGCGGCGTATAACGCTACGTAACCCACACAGTTAATAACCTCGTTATTAAGTAAGGGCATCGTTATGACTAGAGCAGTAAGCCCTAGCGTGGGCCTTAATAATGCATTGTTAAGGCACAGCAGGCTCTATAAGGGACCCCGGCAGACGGGTATAAAGGGGCCCCCTTATTCCCCCTTCTCTAGCTAGATTAGATACAACTACAACTAATGCAACCCCCTTTGTTTAGATTAATCCAAGTGAATCACCTACTAACAATATAGTTTAATATTATAGATGAATTCTTTTGCATTGTCTAAGAAGACCTCTTTTATCTTTGTTTTATCTCTATTATTCTTAAGCTCTGTTTTAAAATTTAGAACTTTAGGTAGGCTTTCGGCTTTATCTTTTATAAGGTATATTCTTAGGTACCTAAAGTAGGTATCTAGAAATGATATAAAGTATCTAAATTTGTCGTATATAGGGACTTTTATAGGACCTTAGATATTAACGTTTATTTTATCTAGAAAGAGATATCGTCGTTTAAAAGGGGTTTTCTTTTTCTTATCTATATGTTTGGCTTATATATAAGCTTCGCATTGCTTTATAGCTATAATATCTTTTTAGTCTATAGATATATCTAGGTATAGTCTACGAAGATATCGGTATAGGGATTTATAGCTAAGGTAGGCTAAGGTAGCCTAGCCGTTTATGCTAAATAACTAGGTCTATTTTCTTTTTTATTTCTATTGTTTTAGTTAGTATAGCATATTAGAGTATAGCATTATCTATTGTC
The DNA here is from genome assembly GCA_012934285.1 of Ophiocordyceps sinensis. NCBI lineage: Eukaryota > Fungi > Ascomycota > Sordariomycetes > Hypocreales > Ophiocordycipitaceae > Ophiocordyceps > Ophiocordyceps sinensis. The sequence goes on along the minus strand of JAAVMX010000006.1, from coordinate 2,671,408 downwards.
TCTTTTAGACTATATTATATATTATATATCTTGTTTTTAATAAGGAATTATGTTTTGCTTATATCTAAAGGGATATAGTATAGTCCGTTTTTAACGAAACCGGTTATTAGTTTATTAAGACTTCTATTAAGGAGGGATATAGAGTCTAGGCCTATAAGGACGTATGTGTTTATTATAGCTAATTGGCTAATTATATTAATGCCGAGTTTAGGTATATTAAGGCAGTTTTTTAGGGTATATTATCATTTACTATTTAAGAACTTAAAGATAAGATTACTAGCCCCTCGTACGATAATAGAGGAAGCTTTTACCTAGGTTATAGTAGTATATATTTCTTTATAATTAGAAAGGAGAGATTTATTCGAAACTATATGCCTAATAGCTTTAGTATCGAAGATAAAGTTATAGAAATTCCCGATCTATATTGTAGTTTTATCTACTTTTAAAACCACCCTAAAATCGCCGAAAGAAGAGGATTTAGAGGTCCTATTATTTATTTTGTATTAGAGGAAGACTTTATTTTCATAAGGGTATATAGAAGGATATTATTCGAGGGAAATAAGGTATAGAAATAAGGTACTATTAGGGGTATTATATATAGTATAGAGGATATAAAGAATATATAGGGTATTATAAAGGATAGGAGGGTACTTACGATACTAAAAGTAGAGTCTAAGACGACGAGGACTTTATTAAAGGTCTTAGAGGAATCCGGAGTAGCCTTACGCTTCCGGAGGCGGGAGGTCTAGGGACGGGCGGCTAGACGTAAGGCTAGAGACGGAAAGCTCTCCCGAAAGTAGAGAACTAAGGTCGGCCTCTAGTAGTTGCGGTTAGTATTCTCCTTTAGGTCCTAGCGAGAAGAGGAAGGAGAGGAGACCGTTTTTAAGGTAGATCCTATAGCCTAAGCTTTATCTTTATTTTCGGGGTTTTAAAAATAATTCCTCTCGATATACCCTCGCTTTTTATAATAAAAGCAAATAAAGACCTTAGTGCCGCCGGCTATAAATAGCTGCTTGTTATTCTCGAAACCTTTTATCCTTTTAAACTTATCTATAAGAGATAAAAAGAGTAATTTAAAGATATATACCGTAGCATCGGTACGAAGAGTCTACGTAATATTCGTAATATAACTTAAGAAAGAGCTATTAAGGCTCTTTAATATCTAGGTTATTACTAGGATCTCTAGGATCCGGATTTATTAAGTATTTAGCTCGTCGAAGAGCTCTTTTACCTTATTTAGGTAAATCTCGATAGATATTTCTCCCCAAATCTTTATATTAAAGAGTTCTCTTATAAGGAGGAAGTTAGAGGTAAAGTTTATAAGGTTATATAAGGTTTTAAGCGCCTTTTAGGGCGCCTTTATAGACGTATAGTATTTTATTTTAAAAAACGGGCTATTATTAACTATAAGCCGCATTAAGGCTAGATAGTCCTATAACTTTATATAAGCAGCATTAAGTATAGCTAGACTAAGTTTTTTATAAATAAAGATAGATTCTATCCGTAAGGACTAAGCCGAAAAGTTAGTACTCCCTTTAAGCTTAGTAAACGAGTAGTCCTTAAAAGAACTTATTTTTGCCGTATATTAGATCGGGAGGTACTAGAGGAAACTCGGAAGAAGCTCGGCGTCTATAAGCTAAGGTAAGGGTAAGGAGGGAATTCTTTCTAAATCTTTCGAGTGTTTTTTAGGTATAGAACAATAGTTAGGAAAGGGTATATCCTAAAGCGAAAATAGGGCTAATAAGAAATAAAGAGGGCAAAACACTAAGAAAGTAATAATATATATAAACTAAGGGTGGCTTAAGAAGGCAAATAGCTTAAAAAGGCAAAGAGGGAGTTATAGCGGAGAGATAGTTGTTTTTAGTGTAAAAGAGAGTAATCTAAGGGATCTAAGGGAGGCTTTAGGTAAGAAGCAACTTAAAGCTTAGGCAGAGATAGGGATTATAACTAATAAGACCTTAAAGGGAAGCTTAAAAGCAAAGGATTATAGTAGTGCAGAAAGTATTAAGGAAGATATAAAGATAAAAGAGAGAAGAGGATATTAAATTACTTAGTAATAGTCTATCTAAGTGCGGACTAAGATCTCTTTATATAGCTAATTATATAGGAATAAAGGTATATATAACTTTACTAATTGATAGGATAGAAAGCGCTATTAATTATATACTAGGTGTATATAGTCTAACCTCGTGTAGTATCTTAATTATTGCGTGATAAATTGCGCGAGTAATAGGAGGTAGTATAGATAACCTTAGTTAACCGGGGCCCGACTATAGACTATACGCACATTAGTCCCTATATATACTATACACTTCGGCATTCGGTATCTTAAGCATCCGGGTAGCTAATACAACCGGGTGACTTATATTATATGCAATAATGCACGGCGGTTCGAATATATATCTTTATATGCCGGTAGGATAAATTAACCGGGAGATATCTACTCCCTTATAGTAAGCGACCTAATAAGCCTACGATATACTATAGAAATACAGCTATCGTTATATCTTAGAATACGTTAAGGCATACGCGAGGATGCGGATTATACCGCTCCTCTAATACCGCCGCTCTTAGCGTAGTTCTCTCACACTTATAAGAACGCCGTAATATACGGTCTTAAAAGAGCTCTTTATCCTTAAGCAACTTAGCACTATTGCCCTTTCTTAGCCTTTTTTCTCTTAAATACTCTTAACGTGAACTATTATTAATATATCTGCCTTTAGCGCAACTAAAGCTATAGATAATACTAAGATTATCCTTACTATGTTAGTCTATTAGGCTACTTAATACTCTACGTATAAGATTAATGCTAGGACCGTACGTATCTAAGAGTTTATTAACTTTAAGGATACTACGGCCTCCTTTAAAAAGCCTATAGAGGCATCGTTTAAAAGAGAGCTCGCGAGGCTAAATAAGCTCGGAGCCGCTAACTATATAGAAGAAATCCGGCTCGGTCGGGCACTACTCCTACCGTATAGGCCGATCCGCACGCTCGACGAAGCCTAGCTTAAGGGCCTTATAGCCTAACGCAAAGACTATAAAGAAAGGTATATTAAGTACGTTATAAAGCTTAAAGCGTATATAGAGCTTACGACCTAGGTATATATAACGGTAGACCTAGCTATAGTAAGGTTCTTTCCGAAGACTTAAGACATCCGTAAGACTATCGTAAAGCTGCGTTAGATGCTTAAGGTTATAGATAAATACCGAGTAGACTATACTCGCTCGGACTATTATAAGGCCTTATAGATAATAAAGCGGATTAACCCTAGCGACTAATACCTTTAATAAGAGCTCGTATATCTTAAAGCCCTCGAATTAGATATCCTAGACATTAAGGGGTCTTAGGGCATAATAGACTTCCTCGACGCCGTTATAATGCTAGACTCTAAGTAGGCCTAGAACTCACTTAGTCCGCTTCGCGCGGAATAGATAAGGAAGAACGTTACTATAACCCTTAAGATCCTTAGCGAGCTATTCTATTACGTTAGTTAGGATCGAGCCCGTACCTTAAGTAAGTCCGCGCCGTCTAGGGCGTTCGCTACGATATAAGCTCCGCCGGCGACCTAAGGAGCCCGCTAATCCTACGACTGCCCCTACGGCATCGTTAAGGCGCGCTATAGCTAGAAGCCCGCGGACTGCGTAGCGTTTTATATTACCGTTAACGGGGTCTGTTATAGGCCTTAGCTTCTCGTTAGTGCTAACTATATTAAGAAGTATAAGGAAGCGAAGCCCCTACCTCGCTAGAAATAAATAGTAGAGGCTATTAAAGGCATAAAGGGGAAGACCCCTCCCCCCCCTGCCTCGACTAGGACAACGCCTGCTATATAGGGTGCTTAAGCATATATAGTAATAGACTTAAGGTTTGTAGGTAGTAAGGCGAGCTCCGCTCCGACTTAGGCTAGCTTTACTACCTTCGGCTCGCCCGATAGCTTTATCTCTTCTGTCTTAAGCAACTAGCGCTACGAGCACCCGCTAATTAAATTAACTCTCTTTAATTACTACGCAAGCACCTATATCGTTAATAAGCTCGAGCTTCTTAAGGGTAACTTTATCCCCGCTATAAAGACCGGTATTATGCTTATAGGTGATACCGCCCTTACGGTGCTATATTATAGGACCCGTACGATAAAGAACCTACTTTACGGGCCGGACGGCCTTAATACGCGAGATCTCGTCCTTAAGGATACCGCCTACGTCCCTAGCTTTTATACTAATATTATTAGCGGGGAGAAGCTTAAGGTAAGCGGCTTTTAGATCTATAGCTACGATAATACGATCTAAGTTAGCCCTATAGAGAATAATAACGTAGTTATATATATCGAGAGTAAGTACGGGCTTTTTATAGCTAAATTAAAGTCTACTTACTCTTGCTTTGCCTTACCCTACGCCCTTATATGCTTATTCTCGGTAGTATAAGACGCCGTTATACGATACCCTAAGCGCCGCATCGCCGTATTTAAGAACCTACGCTTACTAAGGGTAGATACCGTAGAGCTTTAGCATTTAAGAGCCGGGCACCCTAGCCCTTAAGTGCTTAAGCAATTAGTCTTTCGGGCACGCAGTATGTAAATTAAAGGGCCTATTATAACGGTTAAGTGCCTACGCTACGCTTAAGGAAAGGCGTACGAGCAGATTTCTTATAGAGAGCCCGCTAACCGCTTGCGGTAGCCCCTTTTCCGCATCTTTCTTAATATCTTTAACTTCGAACTCGGCTATAACGGCTACCGATATATCCTACTACTCTTTAACAAATATAGCGGGATAATATTCTTATAGAGCATAATGCGGAAGACGGAATTAGACGACTTAATCCGTAACTTTAAGGCTTTAGTCCGCCGCTATATAAGCGCGGTAATTTATAAGATTAAGATAGATATAAGGGGCCGGCATAGGGTTTAACTTAATACTGAATAGCTAGACAATTAACTATGTAAAGCTAAGGAGGAGAAGAAGAAGAGCCCGCCGTAGCTCGCCCTTCCCGTAGGTTTTATATATACGCCTTGCCCCTATATAGGCCCTACGTCGGCCCGACCGTGCCCTCGTATAGGGCATTACTAAGCCATACGTGCTAGTAGCCGGCTTAATGCCGGGTCTACGCAGCGGCTGACCTAAGCGCCTACTTCGGTATAGCCGTAGTACGTACTACGGCGTAGCCTATAATATTAGTCCCCTCCCCTTTTAAAAGAAGTAACGTTACGCTCCGCCCTTACCGCCTAGCAGGGTAATCTTTTTCTACCCCTCCTACCGCTATAAAAACTTATCGCGCCTCCTTTAGGTTCTTTTCTTCTTTTCTTTCCTTTCTTAACTAATAAAAACAAATATAGCGACTCCCGCGTGCACTTATTCGCCGCCGGCCCTACCTACGCTAACACCGGCAAAGACCCTATCTAAAAGGAAGCAGCCGATATATAGTAATAAAAAAAGGCCGGTACTATACGCGCCTTATATAGGCAGGATAGCCCGCGGGGAGGCGGAGGCTTGCTAAGAGTAAGCCTCCCCTCTCGCGCGGGCCTTAATGCACTAAGCAGCGTGGAAAGGTAGGTAAAGAAGGATGGATTATTAGGGTGGGTGGCGAGCCCGGGAGCTAGGTATAGCTCCTACTATCTTATCTAGATGCTAATGTTAGCACCTTAAGCGACCGGCTAAGGGGTGCATTGCATGTATTATAATGCCGGCACGAAAAGAAAAACCTGCTGACTATAGTAGTTAAAATAACAATCTTAATCGGGCTTCTATTGCCCGGATCCTTCGTTCCTTTCTCGTGAGTTATACTCACGCTTGCTAGTGATTATTTGTCGTCTAGATCGAATTCCTCAATCGCCGAAAGGGGCATATGACGGCGATCTCTTTAGGCAGTGGAGCAGTCGGCTGCTCTCTAATCGTGCTAAAAGCGCGTAGCGAAGCGCGCAGCGGAATAGTCTTATTGCGAGAGCCTAAGGCGGCGCTAGTCGGTGCGCTATAGAGCATAAGGCCGGCAGGTCGTACTATACGAGACGACTAGTAGCGCGAGTTAGAGGCATCGCTATAACGGCGATGGCTTGCCGGCAGGATAAGGTTGCTACGGCGGAGGGTTGCCGGCTAGGTAAAGATACTACTACGGCGAGAACTTGCCGGGAGGTTAAAGGCATCGCTATAACGAGAGCTTGCCGGTAGAAAAGAGTCGCTAAAGCTACTACGGCGACGAGTTATTGCCGGCAGGAAGAAGTTACTACTACGAAAAGGACTTGCTAAAGGCGTCGTTAGCAGTAGGTAAGGCGGCCGCACGAATAGTCTTACGAGCGGCTGCAATAAGGCGAAACTATCCCGCCCCGGTTTAAAGATAGCGGCCGGAGGCGGCGGGTTAGCGGTAGGATAAAGATATCGAACGAGGCGAATAATACCTTTATCGGCAGCATAAAGTTGCTATAGCGATAAGTTGCCGGGAGGTTAAAGGCATCGCTAAGGCGATAAGTTGCCGGTAGGAAGAAGAGGCTACTACGGTAAGTTAGTCGGAGCAGCTGTAAGAATAGTCGTGCAGCTAGCATCAAGAGTAGGGAGTTCTTAAGAGGCTTCCTTAAGTATAGAGGCCTCGGCGGGAGAGGCTGCGAGGCGGCGAATAATAGCCGGCGAATCGGCCGCGGGAATAGCCGTGCTAACGGCGTTAATAGTAGGCGAGGCGGCGGCAGGAAGAAGATACTACTACGAAGACGAGTTATTGCCGGCAGGAAGAAGTTGCTACTGCGAAGAGGACTTGCCGAAGGCGTTAACAGCAGCAGTAGGCAAGGCGGCGCTAGGAATAGTCGTGCAGCCGGCATTAATAGTAGGCGAAGCGGCCGCGGGGATAGTCGTGCGGCCGGCGTTAATAGCAGTAGTAGGCAAGGCGGCCTCGGGAAGAGAAGCCGCGGCAGGAGCGGCGGTAAGGCGGCGAATAATAGCCGCGAGAATAGTCGCATAGACGGCTTTAATAACGGCAGAGAGTCTTTAAGTAATATTCTCGAGAGAAGAGGCAGGGTTGCCGGCAGGTTAGGGAACAATCGTACAGCCGGCGTTAATAGCAGGCGAGGGAATAGTCGTAATAAAGGCGGCAGGCGCCTTCTACTAGCCGGGGCAGGTTTAGCGAAGATGCTCGAAAAGAGCGTTCCGGGAAGCGAAGGGCGCCTTACACTTTCGGCACGAAGAGGGCTTCGGTACCGGAGGAGCCTTAGCAGCCGGCGGAGGCATCGTTAGAATAAGGCGCTCTATAGACATCGCAATAGGGCGTGCAGTAGGCGGCGGAATAACGCGCGCTATAGATATCGCAATAGAGCGTATAGTAGGCGGCGAAGTAGAGCGCGCTATAGACATCGCGATAGGGCGTGTAGTAGGCGGCGAAGTAGGGCGCGCTATAGATATTACAATAGGGCGTGTAGTAGGCGGCAAGGTTATTATCGTAGTAGGGCGTATAGTAGGCGGTAAAACAAGGTACGGCAGAGGCCGCGGCGCTATCGTTAGCGGAGCTATCGTTAGTAGAGGCGAAGCCACTGTTATACGGCTAGCGGGCGGCATAGATATCGTCGATTAGGCTCCTTTCGCCTCTTCCTCTCTATATTCCTCGCCCTATTAAGTAGGGCGGCGATCGTTCCGGTCGTAGCGTTCGCGGCGGGTATCTTAAGTTCTGCCGTAGCGAAAAGAAGGATCTTAGTCCCTCGAGACTTAGGCGGTCTCTTAATAGCGGCGGTCTTAGGTCTCTTATCGGCGACGTTCTTAGTAAGGGTCGTTATCCCGATCGTAGCGTCGGTCGTTATAGTGTCTACCGCGACGAGAAGAAGGGTCTTAGTCCCTCGAGGCTTAGGTCTTTTAACGCTTTTATTAGCGATAATCTTAATAAACGTGCCGTTAGACCGTAGCCTCGATTAACGGCGTGTTTTTCTCGAGAATTTAAATCTACTTTGAGATAGTAGTCTTCTTTTTCGGGAGAGGCAAAATAGAGATAATCGCGGGAGGGATAAGGAAGAAAAGCTCGGTATAGATACGCTACTCCTTCCGGATGAATTTCCCGTCGAGATTTTAAGTAAGGCAAGCTCTTTCTTTATACTAATCGGGAAGGGAAATCCCCTTTTGCTATATCTCGAGGGTATATAGCTCTTAAAGGGCACGAACGAGCTAAGGGTCGTGCTTATAAGGATTAAATAAGACATCGGTGTAGGCAAATCTCGGTTGCTTAGGACGAGGCATCGTAAGGAAGATTAGCAAGGGCTAAAAGATTAACTCGAGAGGGAAGGGGATCGTAGGTGCGCGCCGAAGTAATAGTAGGGCAGGCGGCATACAGAAAGTCGGGCGGCCTATAGAAAGGTCGGGCGGCATAAGAAAAAAGAGAAAAAGGCACATAGAAAAAAGGAGAAAAAGGGAGAAAACTTAGTTAATGGTTTCTAGGCTTGCTAGAAGAGGTTATCGTAAAGGCGAAGAGGCGCGTTAATAAGGCGCTAAGACGGAAGAAGGAGTGATTAGCTCTACTATCGGGGGCTTAACGCGGCCTAAGCCGAAAACAGCGGGGTAGTCGTCCGAAAGTAGACTAAAGGTTAGTTTGTTCTTAGCGAGCGCAGGCGCTTTAGAGCAACGCAAATAAAGGCGTCGCTAGTGCGGCTTCGAGAGGCGCTTAGTAGAGGGCTTATAGGGGCCTCTAATGCTTGCCGAAGAGAAGAAGGCAAGGTATTGCTACTATTTTAATGCACTAAGCAGCGTGGAAAGGTAGGTAAAGAAGGATGGATTATTAGGGTAGGTAGCGAGCCCGGGAGCTAGGTATAGCTCCTACTATCTTATCTAGATGCTAATATTAGCACCCTAGGCGACCGGCTAAGGGGTACATTACATGCATTAGGCCTATTACGCGTATATAAGAATAGGAATATAATACCGCGCCGTAAGTCGTCGTTATTATTACTAAACGTATTAAGGGTATTAACTATTCCTAGGTTATCGCTACCGGGGAGCTAGCCGCCTATACGCTCGCTAAGTACCTAGCCGTGCACGGCTTTAACCCTTCCGCCGAAGGAGCGCGCGACCCGTATATAAGTAAGCCCGTTAAGAATATAAAGACCGTCCGCTAATTTATCGATTTGCAGTTCGTCCGCTTAGCACACGCGGCTGTATCGACCTAAAAGTAAACCGATATAAGGTAGAAAACGGGGGTTTAAGGGCTAGGTAGTGTTTTTTTTATCTCCGTAGCTAATATATATAGCTTCCTAGCTTCCTAAATTCTCGTGGTAAACCTTATCGTCGTCGTCCGTTGCTATACTATTGTTTTCTAATCGTAGGTAGTTCTAACGGCCTTTAGTTTAAGGTCGACTAAGCGCTAGGCTCTTAGTGGTTTTACTAAGCGTATATAAGGCCCGCCCTCCGTCTATAATTACTCTACTTACCGGCGCTCTACTACTACGCGAGCTAATTACCTCCTATAGCGCGACGGGCTTATCGACTAAAGTATGCTTAGTCGCCGTTATACTTAAGCACGTCGCTATATAACCCTTTAAAGTTATCGAGCGCTTTTATATTACGGAATTCTTTTAAAGGCTTTTAGGTCGGCTCCGTATATCTACGCTATCGAATAAGCACCTAGCGCTTTCGGCGGGGGCCTCGCCTTTTCTATTACGCCGCGAGGATCTCCTCTACGCCTTATTCCCGGCCGCCTTTATATACGACTACTAGCGGTGGCTAGGCGTCGTAGAGGACTTAGCCGGGGAGAGGATCCGCGGCGGCACGCTATAATAGGTCGACGTAAAAGCATAGGTAAATGCCTCGCGGTACCTTAAGCTTAATAGTATATAAACCGAGGACTACTTTTACCGGGCATTTATAGTAGATCTAATTAATCTTTAGGTAAGGTCTATCCGAGAGGTAGTTGCCTATATAGAGCTACGCTTTATCGCCGACTTAGAACCTGTCCGCTAGCTAGCGATAGCGATTAGCAAAGTCCTCCTATTGTGCTTAAGCCGCTATTATCGTAGCCTATATAAAGTTAGTTACCTCCTATATTCTAGCAATAAGGTCTTATGCACTACGTTAGTTAAGCATTGCGTGTGCCGGCTCGTCGTGCAGCTAGATAGCATTAACGTTATATCTATATTTTGCGAAGAACGGACTTAGCCCTATAGTCGACGATACTCTATTGTTTATTGCTAGCTACGCGGCGGGCAATAAGTCCTCCTAATCGTTCTATATATAGTATACGTACGCGCGAAGGTAGGCTTAGATCTTTTAGTTTGCTTTTTCCGGGCTACCGTTAGTCTATAGGTAGTATACGATGCTTAGTTTCTACTTAATATCGTAGAGTTAATAGAACTTAACCTAAAACTCGCCGAGCTAGTTGCTTCCTTAGTCTATTACGGTAGACTTTAGCATACCGTAAAAGCGGTAGTGCGCTAAGAGGAACCTTACGGCGCACGCCTTTGCGTTTATAGTTTCTATCGCTTCTAACGTTACCGCCTTTATTAAATAGTCGACGATTACCTATAGATACCGGGCGCCGCGTTTAGTAGAATTTAGGAAGTCTATTATAAAGTCTATCGAGAGGTATGCCTATAGCTAATCGGGGATAGGCAGCGGCTTTAGCATTCTATTTTTTATCTAGCGCTAGATATAACTCTAACTATATACGTCGTAGTTCTAGATAAACCTACGAACGTCCTATAATTAGCTTAGCTAAAAGAACTACCGGGAAACTACTATAATCGTCCTATCTCTCCTTAAGTAGCCGTTTGCTCGCGAGTTATATATCTATTAGATAATATTAGTATAAAGGATACTATCCTCGCCGGGCACTTAAATACGGTTACGAAAGTAAAGACGGTTGCTAAGGTCGATTTAGCATTTAGCGATTTACGTCTTAAGCTTAAGCTACGGCGGGAAGCGTCGTTCTCCTTCTATATTGCCTTAAAGGCAGCTTAGTATTTATAGTCTTAAGCTACTATCGTCTCTTACTAACGTTATAAAGCGTCGTCTAAAAATACTAGCGCTTATTCTAGCGCTTATAGTACTTCGATTCGTCCTACTATAGGCCCTATATAAGGCCGTTGATTACTACTATTAAGGGAATAGAGGGCCTCGCCTAAACGTAGTAAGTCGTCCCGTCGAAGGCGGTACGATAGATCCCCCTCCGGAACTTATGCTATATTAAAGAGGCACCTATCGGGTAGGAGCTAGACTACTCGTCCTTATTCGCGGGCGTCTTTAAACCTAAAGAGCTTATCCTATCCTCGGCGAGATAATGCGTCTAAAACAACCGCCTAACTACCCGGACGATACGTTAGTGCGAAATTATAGATTAATAGTTCTAAGGCCTAGCGACTTTAGCGCTTATTTAACGTCCGCTTTATTATAAAATACTTTAGGTTATCGTAGTCTATAAGGATCGTAAACCGCCGATTATTCTTAAGTTTAGCCCTTTAAAAGACTAGACAATAGATAATTGCTAGTATCTCTTTATCGTAAATTAGGTAGTTAAACTTAGTAGGGTTTATCCGTTTAGAGAAATACCTAACCGCGTATCGCATCCTATTATAGCTAACCTATATTAGCACGCTACCTATAGCGAAGCTAGAGCTATCGGTCTTAAGGAACGTCTTTAGCGAGGGATCTTACTACGTAAAGACCGGCGCTTTATAGAATAATTGCTTTAAATAGAGGAACGCTTGCTCTTCGACCGCCTTTTACCGGAACTATACCCCCTTCTTATATAACGTATCTAAGGCTTAAGCTATATATATATAGAGCGGAATAAAGATATAGTAGTAGTTAGCGAATCTAAGGAAGCTTCGTACCCCCTATAGGTTAGTTAATGCCTTCTACTCGCGGATAGTATAAAGCTTATCTAGGTCGTAATTAATTCCCCGTCCGGCCGTTATAATAAAGCTAAGGTATTTTACCTACTTTACGTAGAACCCGCACTTCTTTAGGTCTAGGTGTAACCCTATATCGCTAAGCGTTTTAAGCACAAGGCGGACCTTTTGCTAATAGTCCTTTTTCTACTTAGAGAAGTAAACGAGGATATTATCTATAAACGCTATAGTAAAGTCGTCGAGGAACCGTTAGAGCGTATAATTAAAGTACCGTTGGAAGGTCGCCGGGGTCCCGGTAAGCTCGAACGGGCATACCCTCTACTTAAAAAGACCTAGCCGTATGCGAAAGGCGGTCTTATACTTATAGCCTTAGGCGATACGGATTTTATAAAAGGCCGCGACGACGTCGAGCTTAATAAACTACTTTGCCTTCGCTAAGTTATTAAGCGTCTCGGCGATTAATAGCGGTATATACCGATCCCGCTTTATAATCTTATTAAAGGCCTAATAGTCGTAGTAGAACCGAAAGCCCCCGTTAGGCTTCTTTACGAATAATACTAGCGCCGCCGCCGCCGAGCTATTAGCTTAGATAAATCTATAGTCGAGGAGGTCTATTAACGTCTTCTTTAGGATTAGTAACTCCTCCCTTAATATATTATATAATAGGCCCTAAGGCAACCGTAGCTCGCCGCCCTCTAAGGTTAGCTCTAAATAGATCTTATAGTCTACCCCCGGCCGGAATAGCGGTAGTATTATAGACTTATCTAGCGCAAAGAGGTTAGGGAAGTCCCGAAGTAAGTCCGCCGGGATATAGTCCGCTAGGTTAACCGGCTTCTTTGGCTCTAACGCTTATTTAATCTCCTTTAACGAGATCGCCTTAACTACGCCTATATCTCCTTATCGCCGCTTAAGCCGTCTTATCTTAGCGGTAAATACCGACGCCGAGACTAGCTTTACGTATTTTAGGCGCTAGATCTAGGCCGGCTTAGCCTAGCCTAACAACCGTATTTAAACATCGGCCTTCCTATGCTAGATCGTGTTATTCTTCGCGATATAGGTAACGTAATTCCTTCTTATCTAAGGGCGGCCTAAGAATATATCCTAGCTAAGGCCCCGAATGATATAAGCGAAGATACGCTCCTTAATGCCGTTAATATCTATATCGAAGTAAACTATACCTTTAGAGCGTATAGGCTTTATATCGTCCGAGAAGGGCAGTAATGCCCTCTCCTTCCTCTCTATATACTTTAACCTAAGCCGTCTTACGACGTTAAAGTCGACTATAGCATAGCAATTATAGCTAAAGTCGACGAAAGCGCGAAAGTCGTTTACCTTATCTATCTTAATAGGTATCGATATAGGCTTTATCGTTATATAGCCCTTCGCCTTCTACTACTCCCGCTAGACCGCTTCGTCTACCCTCCTAGCCTAACTTCGCTAAAGGGTTACTTATTTCCTAAGTCGTTACTATTATCTACCTCTCCGATAACTTCGCCCTACGGCTATATGCCTTAAACCCTTAGAGGCGTCTATCGAAGGCCTTTACCTTTCTTATCCGGATACTTAAACGCCCGGTAGCCGGTCTTAGCGTATACTTAGTAGGCTCCCGATCCTAACGAGGATTTTCCCCTACCTCGGCCTCTACCGCCCCGGACGGCACCGCTATTATAAAAGGCACTAACTCCTCTAACTCTCGTTATTATAGTATCGCCCTTAGCATCTCGGCCGTTTCCTTCTAAAGCTAGATCACTACGGCCGCGGCCGCTCCTTTAAGTAAGGGCGCTATATAAGCGCTCGATCTTAGCCGCGATCTAAGCTACCTTTATATAGAATTTATAGAAGCTATCCTTCGGCAGCTCTACAGTTACTAAGGCTATACGGAGGCGTAAGTTTAAAGTGCCCTTAAGGAAGATGATCTTTACCTTAGGCTCTTACAAGCTACCGCCGGCTTCTACTAGCTCCTATTCGAACTTAGGCATAAAGGTAGCAAAGGTCTAATAGTCGCCTTGCTATATAGTGCGTAAAGCCGTAGCAGCTTATAGCTAAAGGTCTACGTTAAGGTATACGCTATTAAGGTATTTTAGGAATTTCGCCGGGTCGTACTAATATACGTCGTCCTAGCTATAGAAGGTCGCTATAGTCTGCTAAGGTAATATATTTAAGCACGCGTAGATTTAATAAAAGATCTCCCGGTTAGTTAGGAAGAAGCCTTAGTCTAACTCGTATTTCTCCTTTATTTAGTATAACTACGCGACGTAGTAGCGCCGCTAGCCGTCGAACTTGCTTAGTAATAGGAGTAGCTTCCGGTTTAGCGGGGTCTTCGGCAAGAGCTAGACATTCTCCGTCCCTGCGTTAAGTAGTATTATCGACGGACCTAGGTTATATTAAAGGCGGAGGCGGTCGGCGGTATCTAATTTAGCCGCTTTATAAAAGACGAGATAACGTTAGTTAAACTTATAATTGCTTCCTACTATATCGCGTCTATTGCTTAGACGCGCTCTATAGCGGCTGCCTATACCTCCCGAATTCGATCTAAATCGGCCCTAAGCGAGATCTCGTCTAAGGCCTACGCTATATCGGTATCGGCGCGATTGTCTACTATTATAGGCGTCTATTATAAGAGCTTTAGATATATAAGGGGCCGGCATAGGGTTTAACTCAATACTGCGTGGCTAGACAATTAACTATCTAAAGCTAAGGAGGAGAGGAAGAAGAGCCCGCCGTAGTTCGCCCTTCCCGTAGGTTTTATATATACGCTTTACCCCTATATAGGCCTTACGTCGGCCCGACCGTGCCCTCGTCTAAGGCATTGCTAGGCCATACGTGCTAGTAGCCGGCTTAATGCCGGGTCTACGCAGCGGCTAACCTAAGCGCCTACTACGGCATAGCCGTAGTACGTACTATAGCGCAGCCTGTAATAATAGATAATAAGAGAGCTTTAGTTAACCTCCTAAAGTAGAGAAATTTACCCTTTTAAGATTAGGCTAAGCGGGAGGGCATCGATAATACGCAATAGGCGGGCACTTATTAGAGGTGCCTATAGGCTAGTATTAGTCCGGGCTCCGGCAGCCCTACTTCCCGTAGGGCAGGCCGGGCCACCTTAAATTCATTATCCTTCTTCTTTAATATACACCCTTTGCCTAGTGCATCCCTTTCTTACACTAGATTTAGTAGAAATACCTTGCCTTCGTAAGTTTTTAAGGCCTTTAATAAGCCCTTAATTAAGCGCCTTACGAGTCGTACTAGTAGCGCATTCCGCGTTACTCTAAAGCGTTTTAGCTCCCTATAAAACCTTTATTTAGTTACGGACAGTCACCCCGCTATTTTTAGTAAGACCTACGTCTATCCGTAGATAGTAGGCCGAATCACTATTAACCTTATCTTAGCGGTTTACGATACTCTCGTCTTTTTCCTCTTAGCACCGCTAGGAGACCGATAAGCTATATCTTCCTTTTCTCTCTTCTATATTTAGTAGAATTTTCCCGTAGTAAACTTAGGTAGTAGAGAATTTTTCTACGTATACTAACCGTGCCCTACCCTTACCCTTGCTTCTCGCTATTCTCCTCCTCTACCCTCTTTACCTTTCCGTTTTCTCTTTCGCTAATCCTTTTGTTATAGCTCGAGATTTAGATAATCGCGACCGCAAGCGTGCGGACCGCGAGAGGATAAAACCCTCTTTAGAAAATCTATATCTTAAGCTTTTATCTTATCTTCCCGGTAGAGAGGTAGACTCCTTTCCTCCTCGCCTATAGACTAAGCGATGCCGACTAAATCGGCACTCTTTTAACTAAGAAGACCTTATAAACGCAATAGTCGACGCTATCTCGGAAATAACCTATACTTTAAGGTCGTAGGCTAGAGCTTGCGATTCTATAAGTTAGTTATAGATAACCCGACTAAAGCAGTCCTCCGTACCTTTACCGACGGCGACCTCTTATATCTCGAGGACGCTTCCCGCCTAGCCTATCGTCTAGCGATTGCTAATACCGCTTTTCGTCTGCCTTATAATTCTAAGGCTGCCCGAGAGGCCTATCTAAAGATATAAGATAAATAACGAATAATCCTTCGCGATGTCTTAAATAAGCCGAATAACTTTCCTAAGGAAGAGACTCTCTTAATCGAGACTTAACGCCCTATATCTCTTCGTCGGTCTCCTTCCCTAGTGTCTGTAGACTACGATATACTAGCCGTATATTCCGGTAGCGAAACTATAGTTATGCCTTAGGCTCGCTCCTTTCGCCCGGCGATTATATACTCTACGGAGAGCCCTCTTGCCTAATAAGCTACTGCTAGTCCCGTATAGAAGACCTAAAAGTATATTCCTTAGCGTCTAGACCTAAACGACTTAGATAATAGCTATCCTTCCGACTCTAGCGTCGATAGTAGTATTAACGGCGCTAATTTTTATTAGAACCGTCGGATTCGTCGCGAGGGTATTTATAACTCTTAGACTATATAAGCCTTAGTTATAATATCGGATATATCGGCTGCTAATAAAGCTATAGGAAAACGTCTTAAGAGAGATAACGTTAAGGCTTTTAACCCTAATAAAAAGGACCTTAAGAATCTTAGTCTAATTACTTAGGCGGACGGGAAGAATATCTATATAGACGTTTATCTTTTTTATAAGCGCCTTAAGCTTTATTAGGATAAAGATCCCTACGCTCTCTACTCCTTCTATATATCGTTTTTAGCCGGGAGTTCGCTTAACTAGTATATAAGCAAGCTAACGGACGAGCAACGTTACCGGCTTAGTCACTCCTTACTTAGTACGTTTAAAAAAAGATTACGCGTAGATTTAGCCGATTAAACGTAGAGATTTTAAAAAAGCTTTATAGCATAGAGTATACTATCTCGATATAGAACGTAGGGGAAATTTCCTTAGCTTAGTAGATCTAAAGAACAGTATCCTTAGCCCGGCAGCTAGGAATCACTAAGGACTCTTAGGTTATATAGGCTTTCTACCTACTTATTATAGTTAGGATCTTAACTCTTTTCTTACTCTTTACTAAACGCATTACTATTAATAAATAGATCTGCGAAATTAAGTAGCGTCGTCCTTTAATTATAGCTGCCTTCCTTTAATTTATCGTAGACGACCGTAGCACTAGTAGGTATCGAGGCTTAGACCGCCGCAATAGGCGCTTTATCGACTATTATAACCGTAACTAAGAGCGGGACTAAGGCAACCGTCGCCGTAACGACGATCGAGATCGTAATCGACGTAACGATACCTAAAATAATCGCGATCGCTAAGACCGGCTAAATAACCGCCGTCGCGATTAAAGTAATCGTCGCCCCGCTCTCTAAGGCGATAGATACAGAGAGGATAAAGAGAAAGGCAAGAAAAAGTTACGCTTTAAAGAGAAATACTAAATAAGCGAGACACCCGCCTTAAGTAATAGTAAAGCTAGTAACGAAGCTTCCGACTCTAAATAAAGCATAGTGTCTAAAACCTTATGCCCTTCTAAGGTTAACTTTATTAATTATATAACTACGTCTAATCTCCTATCTAAAGGGGTTTTTAAATACGGTATCTATAATAGATATTTTCCGCTAGCCTTTATATTAGAAGAGTATATCCGCGCTAAGTCCTACGTTGCTTAGTAGTAGCTCGTCCGCGAAGCTATTACCCTAAAGCCTATAAAGTGCCGTAGATATAAGACGGCTTTTCCTTCGCGTAACCTCCTCTTCCGGCATCTAGCGGGTGATAGCTATACCTAGGTAAGAAAATAGGCAGCTAAATAAGTAACCGTTGCTCTTATAGCCGTACCTATTGCACCTATTAGCGCAATCGCTACTCCGCTCCCTCTAATTAAGAATATCTCTACCGATATAGTGCACTTTATAACCTTAGCGCCTCTTACTCCGTAACTTTCGGCAAATACTTTACTTCTCGACTCCCCGTCTATCCTTAAGCTAGTCCTTCTTTAAGTCACCCGAGACTAAGACAGCGTACTTATTCCTTTCTCCTTTATAAGGATTAAAATTATAGGCTCCTTAGACGGGCAAAAAGTTAAGATCTGCCCTAATATTAGATATAGCCGACCTTTAATCGACCTAGACCTACTATAGAAGCGCCTTTACTCCTTTAAGAAGCAACCTCTTATTATTATTAAGGGTATCGTAGGCAATATCGTTATAGATAAGTAGGTAACCTTTTCCTTCTTTATTTAAGGTTCCTACGCGGAAAGAATAGAAGCTAGTCTTCTAGAGTTCTTCTACTCTACTTAAGTCACTAAAATAGAAGCCGGTGCCCTTCTTAGGAATGCTTTCCTTAAGCCTTACTAAGGAAACGTAGACTTTAGAAAAGACGTTATTCGCTTTAGAACCCTTACGGACTTTAAGGTCCCTTTTAACCTATACCGCTTAGGTCGCGACGTAGTATAAAGAGTCTAAGCCGTTCGAAAGACTATAGTTCCTACTAGCTAAATAATAATCGTCCCCGCTTTTTAGAAGGAAGTCCCTAAAGGGAGAGCTTTTGCCTTCTACTCGGCCCCCGACTTCGCCGCCTATACTATCGTAGACGATAAGACCTTCCCTAGCGTCACCGTTATTAATAGCTCGGACTAGGACCTTATTATCTCTCGTAGATAGCGCCTCGGCTAGATTTTAGAATATTATAATTCCGGTTTCTTTATCGCTCCTTCTTAGCAGTCGGCCTTTAAAACTCTAATAGTAGCCTCCGCGGCTATAGCGACTATGCTCCCTTTAGGGCTACCTATTAATCCGTCGATCGCTCCCGCCGTCGGCAGTATCTTTAACGTTTCGCCTATAGCTATATTCTCCTCTAAAGCTAACGGCTAGGCCTTAGTTATTACCCCTACGCCCGCTAAAGCTGCCTCCGCCCTATAGTCTGCTTTCCCTACTTCTGCTCCTTTCCTTAAACTAAATGCAGTTCCCTTTTAACCGTAAGTGCAAAAGCCTAGGTTATTGCCGGAACGCGTTACTAAGGAAGGCATTTATATTTACGCTAAAGACCTTACTTTCATCTATAAGGTAATAAAGCTATTAGCACGCTACCTATCTCTTTAGAAGGATATAGACATAGCTATAGTAGAACCTAGCTAAGAATTATTAGTCCCGCTTATTTAAGGTTAGTAGAATTAGAAGATCTTATAGCGACCGTATCTATAAGGCCTTTAGGATCGAGCGGTTATTAATAAGACCTTCGATAAGCTTTACTAACAAAAACACATAGAGTAGACTACTTAACCGACGCCTTTTGCCGCCTTAGTCTTTATAGTTTAGCGTACCTCCCGTAGAGTTACTAAAGGACGCGTAGTAATCAATAAAGTAAATCTATAAAAAGAGAACTCTCGATACCTCGAGTATAGATCGTGTAAATAAGCGCTTAGTCGTCGCGTCTATCTACCTATCCTAGTTTCGCCTCGAGATCTACTACCTACCCGGAAAAGATAATCTAATTCCGGATGCCTTTAGCTAGCTCATCGCCCTTAAGACTAATATAATTGCCGAACGCTAGCGCCCCGACTATACTACGTTAGACGATATCCTGCTCGTTTCTAAAGCAGTTATAGACCCTAAGATAAAGGCCTAATTTATTACCGGCTACGCCGCGGATTCGCATTTCGCATTTCGCGAAGATTATCGGCATACTCGTAGACGACCCTTCTATAGTTATAGCCCCTTCTATAGCTATAGCCCTTAACCTCGACACGGCTAGCGCCTCTCTTATTGCTCTTATACCTATTGCTAATGCTACCCCGACCTCGGAGGAACGTAAGGCAGCCCTTCTGCACTTTAAAAGACGTAGTATTCCTTTTCTTCTATAAGACTAATTGCTCTATTATAAGGGACGCGATAGCTACCTTCGACTCTACGTCCCCCCCGCTATAGTCCCGCCTATATTAGCAGCGACCTATAATACAAAGAATTATTTTAGGACTATACGAATGTTATAGGATTTAGAGCGATACTTAATTTAAAACCTAACCGCTAAAGTTAAAAAGCATATCGTAGGATATAAGGCTTATTGCCTAAGCTAGACTAATCGATAGCAGCTAGTAGGAGCTTATAAGCCTATCTAAGCTCCGGTTTAACCTATGCGTTTAGTTAGGATAGACTTTATTACGGATATGCCCGTTACGCCCTCCGCTTTCTCGCCTTAGGCTATCGCTGGTTTTAATAGTTTTAATTAATTGCTTACTATAACGTATTTGTCTAGCAAACGTTGCCTTTTAATCCCCGGAAACGCTAAGTACGCCGCTACGGATTAAGACGTATCCCTTTCGAGGCTCCTCCTCCTAGCGGACTAAGGTATACCGTCTACTATTATTAGTAATTATAATCGTCGTTTTAACGGCGAAACTTAGCGTTCCCTCTAAAAGACATTTAGAATAAAACTTATAATAACGACCGCCTATTACCCTTAGGCGGACGGCCTCGCTAAACGACGTAACTAAACGGTCGAGATTGCTATCCGTATAGTATATATTAAGGACCTAAATCTCGATTAGAAGCTATTGCTTCCTAGCCTCTAATAGAACCTAAACTCGGTATTTAATACGGGAACCCGGATATTAGCCTATAACTATCTCTTTAGCTACGGCCTCCGATCTCCGCTTAAGGCTAATGACCTTACCGCTGCCGATAATATCCCGTACCTCCGTAAGACGGTGCGACGATAGGCTAATCTAGCGATAGACCTCGCAGCAATACGGGCTAAACGCCGATACGATAGCAAATATCGCTAAGTCGTCTTTTTAGCCGGTGATAAGGTATACTTAAAGCTATACTATAGATATTACGAGCTAACTAAGCCCTCGAAAAAGTAGTCTTAGTAGCGTAAAAGACCCTTTCGGGTTATCTAAATAGTAAACGACCTCGCCACGGAACTAAAGCTCCTACCGTAAATTAAAGTCTACCCGGTAATCTTAGTTAAGCATCTACGACTAGCCTACGACGGCTGTTTTAAAGAAGATAAGCTAGGCGTAGTCGAAGCAGCCTAGGATCTTGCCGATGCCCTACGGGAGGGCGATTAGCACTACGAGGTCGAACGAATTATAAAGATACGGTAGCGTTTCTTAGGCCGCTTAAAGACTTTAGTAACCGACTATTAGGTGCGTTAGAAAGGCTAGGGTATAGCCTACGACTAGTAGGTGCCCGCCGGTTCGGTCTCGTAGGAAGCTATCGATACTTTCTCTACTAAGCGCGTTATACGCTCTACTACGAATGCCCCTTAACGCGGCCTTCCGAAGGAATCTATTTAAGAAGCATAGTTAAGATTAGAACGTATAACTTATAGGCATAGATGCGAATTAACGCGAATTAAAGGATTAATTACGCTATTATTATACGTTAGTTTTTTCTTACTACTAAGGATAGTAGGGCTTTCCTTTTCAGGCCCCTATTATAATGCGCAATAGGCGGGCACCTATTAGAGGTGCCTACGGGCTAGTATTAGTCCGGGCTCCGGCAGCCCTACTTCTCGTAGGGCAGGCCGGGCCACCTTAAATTTATTATCCTTCTTCTTTAATATACACCCTTTGCCTAGTGCATCCCTTTCTTATACTAATCGAGCTCGAGCTCCCGCCGTTATATATAAAAGAGCCTATAAGCGGCGCGGAGAGACCGGGAGGCGTAATCTAATAACGCCTCCGCTCCGTTATAGGGAAGCTGCTACGCAACCTCTAGCCGGAGATATACTAAGCGCTCGTTCGTATATATAATATCCTGCTAAAATACCGCAATTAGTAGAGAACCCTTAAGGAGACTATCGATAGGTAGTTTAACTAGCACCTCCGCTAGTACGGTAAGATCGGCGCTATAGCGCATAGAGACGTAGACCTACGCTTTAAGTAGAACGGTATATATGCCTACAGCTGCCGCGCTTACCCCTTATATAAGGATATAAAGGCTTACCTCTATAAGAGAACCTTTAAGGTCTTTCCCTAGGCGTATATAAATTACCTTATCGGCTATTAAGCTAATAACCTATTCTACGTCTAGGTTCCTTAACTTGCCTAGGTTATTATTACCCGGGATATGATTTTTAATAAGCTTTATTACTTTAATCCTTAGACTAAGGATCTATAAATGCCTATCTAAGAATACGCCCCTCTCGCTAAGTCGATCGAATTGCCGATCTAATACGATTGGAATGCTATACTTAAGGGTTTTTATAGGAATTTAACGATTATATCTTAGGAATTAAGCCCGACGATTCGAACTTAAGGGTAGGAGGTAGGGCATCGCCGTCGCTATCGCTAGCCGCTCCGGAAGCGGCTCTAACTCTAAACAGTGCCTCGCCTGCCCCTAAAAGACTTCTTACGCCGGAACGAACGCCTAACCCGATAGGGCTAGGCCCGTTGCCCGCACCGAGATAACCCCCCTAAGACGGGGATATAGATATACCCTTCGTCCCGGCGCCCTAAGAGCTAGGCGTATAGCCGAAGCCCTAGCTCGGGCGAACCTCCTCGACACCTAGAGCTACTACCCCCGCTTATTAGGAGACCTAGCTTACGACCTAGCAGCCGCCTATACGCACGTAGGAGATAGGCCTATAGAGCACGTAAAACCCCGTCGATCGAACGGATCTTAGTTACAATATTATAACTCTATAAGTATCGGTATAGACGAGTAACGCCGAGGGCCTTATAGCGGGCCTATTAGGTATATAACTAGACGCGAGGTTATAATAACCTCGCCGAATATAGAAAGAGCTCTACGGTATAAAAGCTATAGGATAGAGCTCTTAGGTAAATAAGGGGATAAGGAGAGATAATATCTTTACTACCTTACTTCCGGAGGCGCTCTATCTATAGGGGGACCTTATAACTTTTTATTTAGTATTCGCCGCCGTAGTCTCGTAGGAAGCTTATAAGCATTATCGTAACGACCTATTCCGCTTGCCTAAGCGCTATTAAGACCTTAACTACCACCCGTACGGTAAGGAGTTTAAAGAGGGATATCGTAAAGAGCTTTAAGACCTTCCCCGTAGAGGCATATAGTGCCTCCTTTCGCGAGAACGTGCTAAAGGAACCCTAATTCCGCTTAAATAGGTATTCCTCTATAAGTTTAATAAGGATAGGTACCTTATACGTTATAAAGCTCGCATTTATATACGCGGAGACCTCTAAGGCGACTAAGGCGACGAAAAGACCTACGCTATAACCCTCGCTATTAAGATCTTTAGGACTATAATCTCTATAGCAGCGAAGCGTAACCTTAACGTCCGATAACTTAATATCGCTAACGCGTTCTTTAACACTAATATTAATAAGAAGAGGCCGGTGTACGTAAAGCTCTCGAAGGGCTACGTAAAGCTCGGATTACTTAAGCCGGATGAGAATCCCGCGAAAGTCGCCGAGCTCGATAAAGCCTTCTACGGACTTCGCGAATCCCCTCTCCTTTAGTATAACGAGATCCGCTAAGCGCTTAAAGAATAAGGCCTAATCCGCACCGGCGAGGAGCCTTATATCTTTATATATAGGAAGGTCCTCGTGCTAATATACGTTAATAATATCCTTATCTTATGCCTAAAAGACTACTCTATAGACGACCTTATCGCCTTCCTTTACGGCAAATACGAGGTCCGCGAGGAAGCCTTTACATAGTATCTTAGGATCCGCGTTATCTAGGACCGATAGCTTCGCCGAATCTACCTATGCTAAGACGCCTACATTAAGAAGATCGCACGCAAATTCGGCCCTAATAATATAGGGAAGGCACCGGTAATCCCTATGCCGACCTAGCAGCTTATTAAGAATATAGGATAAGCCTCCTTACGCGAGATTAAGGACTTTTAAGAACGCATAGGCTCTATTATATATACCGCGGTTATAGTAAGGCTAGACGTAGCCCTTATAGCTTCGTAGCTCTTACGGTTCCTAACGAACCCTTCCGCCGTATACCTTAAGGCGGCTAATTAGTATATCCGATATATTTATGCGACGAGGTTCCTTGCGATTATATTCGACGGACTCGCTTAAGGCAAGGCCCTTATTATCGCGACTAACGCCTTATTCGCCGACGACCTTAAGAGGCGCCGATCGTCGTAAGGTTATATTATAATGCTTTACGGCGGCCTAGTCGTATAGAAGGCAAGCTTATAGGATATAGTTATAACCTCTACCACCGAGGCAAAGCTCCTCGGGCTAGAGCGTATAGCTAAGGAGGGATGCGCGATCGCTAAGCTACTTTACGATATCTCGCACGACCTTAAGCCCTTTAAAATATATTATAATAACGTTTAATCTATCCGCCTTATAGTCGAGGAAGGCCGTATCTCTATAAAGCTACGTTACGTTAATATCTAGAATATATAGCTTAGGTAGGAATATAAAAGGGGTCGCTTTACAGTTAAATATATCTCTATAAGCGAGATGCCGGCCGACGGTCTAGCGAAGGCGCTACCGCGGGCTAAATTTAAGAAGTTTAAAGCGCTACTTAACCTACGGGACATACGGGGGCGAATATAGGCAAGGACGGAGGACTAAGGGCATAAACACTAAGGACGGATGCCTCTATACCTTATAGGGCGCTCGCGATAGCTTCTTCTTATAGCGTTAAATTGATTACTTAACGCTAGGGGGTGTATCGCATCGGAGCGGCGCCTATAAAGGCCGGTTAGATATAGTCCGGTACTTAAGCAGGCTACCGTATCTACTTTGCCGCCTATTTAAGCAGGCGCGTAAGACAGCTAGCCCTATGCCTATACTAGACTAGAACAATAGACTTTTTCCGACCTTAATTATATACGTGCCTAATTAACCGCCGAACCGCGCCTACGGCTACGGCCCCTTTTAAGTAGATGCGATACTAAAGCTATAACTATATAGCGCTTTAAGAACGCTTAAAACAATACGATAAATAGGTAGGGGAGGTATAACGCAGCTACCCGCGCAACTATAGAGTCGGGAGACAGGGATATATATACGATAGATAATGCATTTTAGCTCGGGGACTATTCGGGCATTAGTCGCTAACTAGTCCCCGACAACCCCTCTTAAGGCCTAAGGGTATATCCTTAAGGCCCCGATATATCTTAGAAGAGGGGCAAGCTTTAGTCTTACTAACGAGAGGGCAACCGTATTATAATAAAGGATTATTCGTACTTTTAACTATCGTTCCTACCTCTTAAAACGTACCTCTAGTCTATCTTCTTATAATTTCTAAAGCTTCTCTTTTTTAGTTACCTAAGAGCAATAGCGCCGTATAGTAGGCGTATTTCTAAACGTATAAGCCGCGTAGGCCGAATAGGTTATAGTAGCTATTAAGTCGCTAGCCTATCGCCGTTACCTTACGTAACGGAACTAATATTAGAAGGTAAATATACTAACTTATATAAAGGCTATAACGAGCGTCTTAAGACGCTATTACTAATTTTTTCGCTACCTAAGGGGGCCCGATCTATCCCCTCGCGAATTTAAACGTAAGCCGGCTCTTAACGACCTACCCCTCCGTATATAGATGTCCTCGTAGCCCTTTAAGCAAGAGCCGTAGAGCTAAAGGAGGAAAAAAGAGTAAAAGATAGGATTATAGAACTTCGAGAGGAATTTTCATAATAGGGTAACTTATTCGGTAGGCACTTATATAAACGTTGCCGATAGTTAACCGAATCGAAGGAGAGTCGTAGTAAGGAAATTAAAATAAAAAACATTCCTTAGTTATTATAACCGACTAACCCTTAAAAACGTCTCGATTAGATTAGCGATCTTAAAGATACCTTTATCGCTACTTTACGTTATTTTAAGCGTAATAAAAATAAAATCTTATATACCTTTAACTATATATACGTAGACTATAAGGCGAGATAAAGGCGATACCTCGACGAAAAGCTCCTTATAGAGAGGGAATTACTTCGCACTAACTAAGATAATTTTCGTAATAAGACTTTAATTTTAATTAAAGATACTACTAATCGCGAGACTCTCTTAGCTACGCAACTATAGGAAGCACGCTAACGAGAGGGTTAATCCCCCCTCGATTTTAGTATTTACTTAGATTTCCTTAAGCAATACCTAAAACGTCCGCTAGAAAAAACTTATATATTTACCTTTTTTACGAAGTTACGTCTTAATCTTTAGGACTAAATCTCTCTTTATTTAGCGTCTATTTAGGATAATACTCGTAAAGAGATAGTCTAACTTGCTTAACGCTTTTAAGATGCTTTAGAAAATAAGAAGCGCCCTGTAAAGCTAACTAACAATTAGTCGACCTCTACTTAAGGGGCAAAAGGCTCCCGTTCGATAGGCTATCGCCGACGTAAAGGCCGAAATAGATCTATTAATAACTATTAAGATTCTAACGTCGCTAGATCGACCTTAAATAGCCGTAGAAATAGTCGTAGCAACGGCCGTAAGAACGGCCGAGGAAATAGTCGCAATAGTCGCAACGGTAGGAATAGCCGTAGTAATAACCGGGGAGGAAATTCTTATAGAAACGGCGAAAGCTAATCCGGTATAGTTATTTATTAATATTATAAGAAACTAGGCTATATATAAGCCGATTGCTAAGCACTAGCGAAAGCTAACTAAACCGTAGCCGATTTAGATTTAATAAAGAAGGAGGGAAACGCCTAAAAGTTAAAGTAAATGCCTCTCCTTCGACTAAGCTATAGGTAGAGGTAGTTAAGAGACTACGTACTATTAGAAAGCTATTAAAGCGAATACCTTATAAAATTATCGTTAATTACGATTACGGTAGTAAAGTAGATTTAATAGATATAAACTTTACTCGAAAATAAAGGCTACGATAGCTTCCTTTATCGACCCTTAGATTAAAGGTAGTCGAGAATACGCTTATAAGACGATATAGAGTTTAGAAAGGTTCTATCTAACTCTAAGACAATCGCTATAGGGAAAAGATAGTCACTCGCCTTTATATCGGTATCGATAACGAATTAAAACCCGACGACGCATTAGTTTTACTTAGTATACCTATACTTTCTTAGGAATATATTTATCTCGTTTTTTTAAGCACGTTTAGTAGTTTAAATACTAACTTTCTAAGGTATTATTACGCTAGCCGTAGAAATTTTAATATAAGTGCCGGAATAAGGCATAGGTCTATATAGTTATACCCGACCTAAATTTTATACTATTTCCTAATAAAGATAATAACTTAGCGAACCCTAAGCGAATAAGGGAGGAAATACCGGCGACTCTTTTAGACTTAAAAGATATATTTTCTAAGCATAAGGCCGATTTACTACTAAGGAAGAAAGGCACCGATTATGCGATTAACCTATTGCCCGACTTTAAGCCGCCTTTTAGACCTATCTACCTTCTTTCTTAATCCGAACTTTAGGTTCTTAAGGAGTGGTTAGATTAGTCCCTTAAGCGTAGTATTATTCGGAAATCTAAGAGTTTAGCTAAGGCTTTTATTCTTTTTATACCTAAGAAAGACGGCACTTTACGCCTTTATATAGACTACCGGGGGGTTAATAGCATTACCGATAAGAATCGCTACCTACTGCCTCTTATTTCAGAGATTATAGACTATTATTAAAGGGCTAAGTACTTTTCGAAGATTAACCTAAAAAACCTATACTAATATATCCGGATTAAGGGAGGGGATAAATAGAAGATAGCCTTTCGTACTCGCTACGGTTACTATAAGTATTTAATATTACCGTTAAGATTAACTAACGCCCTTACTATATTTTAGTTATATATTAACTAAGCTCTTAAAGGCCTTATAGATACTATTTGCGTTATCTACTTTAATAATATTTTAATCTTTTCTAAGACGTACGAGGAGTATATAAAATACTTACGATAAGTCCTTAAACGACTAAAGAACACCGAGCTATTCGCTAATTTATCGAAGTATACTTTCTATAAGTAGTCTTTAGAGTTTTTAGGGTTTATCTTATTTATTAACGGAGTCGTAATAGACCTAGCCTATATTAAGGCTATTATAAATTAGGAAGAACCTCGATCTTTCTATAATATTTAAGTTTTTCTCTGTTTTATAAATTATTACCGACGGTTTATTTTAGGATACTCTAGTATTATTGCCCCTCTTACTACGTTATTAAAGGGGAGCGTTAAAGGAAGAAAACCCGGATAAGTATAGCTAAACATTAGCGAATTAATAGCGTTTTACGCTGTAAAGAACGCTTTTACAATAGCCCTATTTCTCCGATACTTCGACCCTTAAAGACCGATTCGCATCGAGACTAATGCCTTAATTTTCGCAATAGCTAGCATTCTTTTATAGCCCGATAACGAAGGCTATTATTATCCGATTGCTTTTTAATTACGGAAGTTCACTAGCCTTAAGCTTAACTACGGCACCTTTAATTAAGAGATATTTACTATCGTTAAGTTATTTAAACACTAGCGATACTACGTCGAAAGGGTAGCGAATACCGTTAAAGTTTTATTAGATTACTAAAACCTTTAAGGCTTTATAAAGTAAGTATCCCTTAATAGAAGATAAGCACGTTAGTATATATACCTAGCTCCTTTTGATTTTACGATTAAATACTAAGCCGGTAAATTAAATACTACTAATGCTTTATTAAGGAAGCTAGAATTTATAGGCGAAGCCCTACCGTCTATAAAGCTACTCTTAGAACTATAATAGAAGTTAGTAGTTATTTAGTAGGTATATATAGCTATAGATTCTTTATAGAGCGACCTTAAGACGAGTTTTTAGGTTTCTATTATCTTTAAGCTTAACGAGATATCTTTACGTAACGAAAATACATAAGCTCTCTAAGATTCGATCGCTTAGCATTTAGGAACGAGTCCCGCTAAGTAAGCTACTAAGGTTAAAGATATCGTTAGTTATAAACAACGATATTAAAGACAATTAGCTAGGTTAGCAGCTTATTATAAAAAGGTCTATAAAAGCAATATCCTTAAGCCCCTTTTTAAGCTCTTAAAGAGGACTTAGGCGGAAGATCCGTAGACTATATAGCGAGTATAGGCCGATAGTACCTTAAAAAAAGGGGTAAGTCTTTAGTCATTAAGCCTAGATAGACTTATTCTATATTCGGGAAGAATCGTAATGCCCGTAGAGGTTGCCTTAAGGTAAGAGCTTATTTAACTCTACTATAACGATCTCTTTATAAAATACTTTAGAATAGCCTATATAAAAGACCTCCTGTCTTAGAAATTCTTTTAGGAAGGAATAGCTTATAATATAAATAGCTATATACGTTTATATTATATCCATTAAAGCGCCGTTCTAAAGCGGTATCGCCTATACAGCGCCTTTAAGTCGCTGCTTATTCCTATAAGACCTTAGGAAAAAGTCTCTATAGACTTTACTACCGGTTTTCCGGAGTCATAGTTCGATAGTAGAGAAGTTAACGTAATACTAGTAATCGTTAACTAATACACTAAGTATAGCGTATTTCTCGCGGTCTTTAAGACAATAATAGCGTTTAAGTTAGCTAAGGCTTTTTATTATAAGATTAAGCTTATCTATAGAGTACCGAAAGGCATTATTTCCGATAGAGGATCTTTATTTATTAATAAGTTTTAGTTAGACTTTTATTATATATTACGGATAAAACGTAGGTTATCGATAGCCTTTTACTTATATACCGACGGTTAGACCGAACGGGTAAATTAAATACTATAATACTACCTTCGGTATTATACGAATGTCGAATAGAATAACTAGCTTAGACTACTACAAAAGGCTTAATTCGCTTATAATAATACGAAGAATATAACTATAGGCTTTTCGCTTAATAAGGCATTATTTAAATACTAACTAAACTACTATATCTACCTTACGGACGATGCTATTAGTAAGGGAGTGCCTAAAGCAAGAGCTCGCATTAGTAAATTAGTAGACTTAAGGAAAAAGCTAGAGACTTATTAGCGATAAGCTATTAAGTCGTAAAAGAAGTTCTATAACCTCTATTATAAGCTACTTACCCTTAAGGTTAAAGACCTAGTAGGACTCTTTACGAAGAACTTACGCCTTAAGGACTAAAGAAGGAGGCTATTACCTAAATATATTAGACCTTTTAGGGTCCTTTAAGCTATTAGCAAGTAGGCGTACCGCCTAGCCTTACTAGAGAAATTCGACCGGCTTTATAATATATTTTATATTAGTCTTTTTAAGCCGTAGGTAGAAAAGGCTATTAACTAATACCTTAGCGAATTACTGCCGATGCCTAACCTTAACGATGCCGAAGGAGAATAGTCGGTTTAGTAAATTAAGGACTATAAGAAGAAAAAGAATATTACCTACTACTTAATAAAATATAAAGGTTAGCTAGCCGAATATAACGAGTAGGTTGCTTAAGACGATATAGCAAATACCTAAAAACTTATTAATAAATACCTAAAGATATAATTAAAGAAACGGCGGAAATTATATATTACGAAATAACTTTTTTTTAGCTTACCTTAACTTTTCTATTTCTTCCCTACCGCTACTTTACCTTTATTCCTTAATATCTATACGCTAAAAGTCTATTACTTTTATCTCGCTAATAAACTCTATAATAATTAAGATACATTTTTCCTACTCGCCCTTCCTTTAGCGATTACTCTCTATAATTATTTCGTATAAATTATCGTATATATATTCTCGGCCTACCTACTATAGGGTAAAACCCGCGTCTTTAATTACTAAATAAAGTTTTTAGTCCTTATTCTCGCGTATAGCTTTCCGTCGCTCTATCGATGCTTACCGATATTTAAGACGACGTTTTATATATAAACGTTTAGCACTTAATACCTTTTATTTCTCTCTATAAGCCGTTATTACGGCTATAAACGATATATAAACTTAATAGATAATTAAGCTTATCTTTTTCTTTTCCGTTTCGTCTTAAGTAATCTATAGTTCGGCTATCTTTATCTAAATGCTATATAAATCCGCTATATCCTTAGATATTATTATAGGCATTTATAATTTTATTAGCGATTATATCTCGACTTAAGGGGGAATAAGGAACTTACGGATTTATAAAGGTTACTACGCGAGTTATACTAAATGTACTTACTTAATCGTATATCTTTCTAAACATAAAAGAGTTTAACTATTTTAGTATTATCCTCGTTATCGCTAAACCTTTATATACTGCTATTTAAGCACTTAATATAGTATAACTTAGTTATTTAGCACCCTTTCGCATAGTGACTTTTTATAGTTATAGCCTTCTTAGCCCTTTTCTTTAGCGATATCCCTTTCTAGAGATTTTTTATATCGACGGTATCTCTTTTAGCATTCGCTTTTATATCCTTATCTCTATCGTTTTTGCTAGACGACGAAAATGTTTTAGATTCGATAACCGTTAGCGTTATACGCTTTATAGTCGCTTAATCTTCCTAAGACTCTACTATAATAGGTTTCTTTATGCTTATAAATAGTCTTTTAAATAACTAACGAAATAGTAGATTATCTACTTCTCCCTTTAACGAGGATATCGATTTCTTTAATATATTCGGGATATTCTTCTTTACGAGGAGTTATTCTAATAGTATTATTTCTTCTTTAGTAAAAGTCTTCTCTTTACGCTTTTTCTTTAGCTTTATCTCTTCCTATACTATCGCTATAGCGTCTTTAATTAATACTCTATTCGCCGATAACTCTAAGACTTAAGCTATAACTAAAGGACCTATAGGCTAAATTTAATCTATTTATTTTCCTCGCTTTTAAAGCGTCTTTACCGTTACGCTTACTATTCGCTTAAGACCTATAGCGTTAAACTAATTCGGAATATACTCGTCTAATTTAGAATATGCTTATCTAATTTAGAATATACTCGTCTAATTCCGAATATACTTTTCTATAAGATCTTAATATAGTTATATAATAAGAGAAGAAAAGAAAAAAATCTTTATATATAAAGAGTAATATTCTATTATAGTTCGCTAACTATACGTAAGCGACTAGCTACCTATTGCGTAGTAACTATTATAACGCGTGATTAATATAATAATTATTATAATATATATAATAATAACTATCGTCGTTAATTTTTATACTACGTTTAATCTTATTTTAGTCTTATTTGCTATTACGACTTTATTTATACCTAAAGCTATCCTAGCGTTTAAGGCGTCCGCCTTAGAAAGAGGGGATAATTATAATATAGCTACCCGCGGGATATATATACGATAGATAATATATTATAGCTCGGGGACTATTCGGGCATTAGTCGAAGTATAAGGTGCGATATAAGTACGGCTTATAGTCGGCTTTATAAGGTATACGTAAGGGGCAGTAATATAATTAATATTACTAGTGGCTTTTGCTATTAGCGCGATAGCACCCCTCGTCGTTGTTATAATTGTGATATTAATTAATAGCCTCCCTATTCGAGACCCTTTAAAGAAAGGGGCTCGGGGTAGCTAGCTATAAGGCAGGTGCATCGGCGTAGGCGTAGCTTACGTACCGCCCGTAGGGGCGGCGCACGTAGTGCGAGGATAGCATCTACGCCTTAGGTCAACGTATATTAGGTTGTCCCTGCCTACGGGACTCCGAGGCCTATGGTTTGCGCTAGGTCACGTGGTCGAGGTCGGGCGACACGTGTAGCCTAGGATATACTGCTATTAAAGAGGGGATAAGTATAAGGTGCGATATAGGTGCGGCTCGTGGTCGGCTTTATAAGGTATACGTAAGGGGCAGTAACATAATTAATGTTATTAGTGGCTTTTGCTATTAGCGCGACGGCACCCCTCGTCGTTATTATAGGAGGTAAGAGCTAAGTTTAAGCCGGAAAAGAGTAAGCTTACGTACTTAACGAAGGCCTATAAGCCGATATTAATAAAGCTTTAGCTTAAAACGAATATAGTCTAGCCGGTCGAAAGCGGGCGCTTCCTTAAGGTATAGTTCGACCGAAAGCTACGATAGAAAGCCTAGGTTAAAAAGCTTAAAGCAAAGATAGGCATATAGGCTCTAGCCCTTACCGGGCTCGCGGCGTCTATATAAGGCATACGCTTACGGAGCGCTAGGCCGGTCTACGCTAGCGTAGTTTAAAGCGCGCTTGCCTATAAAGCGTTAACATTATATAAGCCTACGCTTAAAGGAGTAAAGCCTACCGGCTTAATAAAAGCGCTTATAGTATATTAATCGAGCTGCCTTAATATAATAGCCGGCGCGTTTAAGGCGACTTTAATTTAAAACCTAAAGATATAAATAGCGGTCTAACCGCTTAACCTTTACCTTAACGACCGCCTTACGCGGTATAAAGAGCGCACTAAGGAATTAGGTATAGCGGACCGGATCTAATGCGCTTACGAAAAGCCGGCGAGAATACTACCTTAACCCTATCGGCCGACTTAACCGCCCGGCTGTAAGGGTCTTCGACTATTAGTGAGATTAGGTCTACGACCTAATCCGCATTCTTATATACGAGCGGGGAAGAGGCACGTGCGGGCGGGGAAAGGGGCTCGTGCGAATAGGGGTAAAGGGCTCGTGCGGATAGGGGTAAGGGGCACGTGCGGATAAAGGGGGTACGTGCGCAAAGCTATATATCCGTATATATAAGTGCGCCTTCACTTAGTTCTTTATAGATGATTTCTACACCTATATAGAGGGCACTTATGTAATTACTCTGCCTACCCTATTATAGTATTATCTATCTCTCTTTTCCACGGACTTATTTATACGATAACGTCCTGCTTTTATAATAGCGGCACGTATTAATTAGAACGATAGGCCGCTACGATAAAAACGGCACGCGTAGTAATACTAGCTGCTATTATAGACTTACTAGACAACGATATAGAGGACGTCTTTAAGCAACGGGCCGAGGGGTCCTAGCAGCTATAGCTGCGATAAGAAGCGCTAAATAAGCGGGCGTTTATAGAAGCCCGCCTTCGATAGGAAATAATAGAAGCCCGTTTAGGCAAGGCGACGGCGGATGCCGTACCTTCTATAGCGGAAGAGGAGCGCCTTCTAGTGCTACTATAGAAAATAGCCGTTAATCCGGTTAAATAAAGGGGGTTGCTAGAAGTCCTTAGTATTAAAATAGGATCTACGGCGCCTACCTCTACGGATACGCTACTCGCGCCTACGGCTACGTCGACGAACTCTCCCGCGGCTAGGGACGCTAGTATAGCTAACCTAAGGACGGCCCTTAAAGCCGCCTTCGGCAAAAGGAAGCCTCTACCGTAGCCTATATAAGATAGTAAGCTAGAGTCTTTTTACTTCTTCTTATATCGCCTCTATAGTAAGTTTATAGTCGACGAGAAGTAAGGCCTTAACGGTTGCCGCGATACCGCTTAGTATTCGCTGCTCTATACGCTGCCCGAGCCTTAGATACAGCGGATTTCTAGGTTTTAGGAGAGTAGCGGGCCTAGTAGCGCTTACGACCCCCGTGCCTTTTTTAACTACCTTATCCACGCGTTCGGCAACGTATAGGAGCAGGAGAAAGCGTAAGACAGGTTACGGATCCTCTTTTAGAAAGACGGCCAGTCGTTTAAGGACTTCCTTCCCGACTTTAAGGAGACTATTACTTATGCCGCCGGAAACAGCGTTTAGGGAGATAGCGCTAAGCTTATATAGCTGCGAAATTCGATTACTCCGCAACTATAGGAAATGCTTATCCTAATCGAGATGCCTACTAACTTCCGGGAGTATATAGGTCGCTTTATAAAGGTGGCCTAGAACTATAAGTAAAGCCCTAGCTTTTAGAAGCTACGGAAGCGTGCTAGCATAAACGGCGTTAGCAATAGGAACGGAGGAACTATAAGGAACGCTATAACGCTCCCGCCGCCTAAATCCGCGCCCGATACTACGGTAGACTATAAGGGTAACGTTATAATATCTACTACGCGGCCCGCTCGTAGAAAAGCGAGGACACTATCCGCCGCCTTAGGCAGCGCGCCCTCCTCTTTTATATAGCGAGCTAAGTAGGTATCGAAGGCGGAGCTTTAAAAGCGGAGAGGGGAGGGGCTTTACGTACGCTATAGCGCGGATAGATATTTTATTATAGACTACCTGTATCGTCCCGCTCGCCTTATAAAGCGAGCCGAACGGCCTATAGCGATTCGCGCTACCCGACCTTCTCTTAAGTCTAATGTTAAGGAGGATAATAATATCCCCGCCGCTATTAGTGCGGAGGGAAACGCATAGCTCTAAAGTATAGACGGGCCCTAGAGTCTAATTCGCTAGCACTAGAGAAAAAAGAGTTAACTAACTGTATTAAGACTTCTCCTACCTTAATACCTATTGTTATTAACCGTATAAACCTCGTCTTTACTCTTATAGACGAGGGTTGCTAATACTACGCTACTATCGATAAGGCATTCGTATAAAAACTACGTTTACTAGTTAAAGATATAGGAACTCGGTATATATAAAGAGCCTTAAGCGTAATAGAGGAGGCGAAGATTAAAGGTATCGTATAGATAGCTACGGAGATTAACGGGCACGAGCAATTGCTTATAGTATACGTTATCCCTTAGCTAGAATTTAACCTAATCTTTAGAAAGCCTTAGCTTCTTTATATAGAGTCTTACTCTATACCGCACTAAAGGAGGCTTTAGTATAGGAATTCGTAGCGTTAGCTACGGCATATTAATAAGAACGAGCCTA
Organism: Ophiocordyceps sinensis; assembly: GCA_012934285.1. NCBI lineage: Eukaryota > Fungi > Ascomycota > Sordariomycetes > Hypocreales > Ophiocordycipitaceae > Ophiocordyceps > Ophiocordyceps sinensis. The sequence continues at coordinate 2,636,129 of JAAVMX010000006.1, read as the reverse complement.
AGGACACTAAGTGTGCTATAGAGCTTCGAGAGGCTAAAGAAGTTATAGCTTTAGTATTTATCGGTATAATTAACCGAATCCGTAGACGATACGGCTCGGAAGCCGCTACGGCTGCTATTTACGTAGTTAGCCTCGCGGACATCGAAAAAGCCTTACGACCGAAGAAGCTAAAGACAGAAGCCGAATTGCGTTAAATAATCCCTACGTAGTTCTATAACCTACTGCCGCTCTTTCGGAAGAGCGAGGCCGATAAATTAAACCTATATAAGTCCGGCATTAACCATGCAATACTACTTCGCAAAGATTCCTACGGATAGGATATAGTTCCGCCCTTTAGGCCGCTATACGCAATATCTTAAGACGAGTTGCTTATATTAAAGAAAACACTACGCGGCCTTTTAGATAAAGGGTTTATTTAAGCTAGCTCTTTTAAGGCCGCCGCTTTAGTGCTATTCGCGCGGAAACCCGGAGGAGGACTACGTTTCTACGTCGACTACCGAGCGCTTAACGCAATAATACGACCGGACCGCTACCCGCTTCCGCTTATTAGGGAGATACTCCGTAATATCGCTAAAGCGAAGTAGTTTACTAAGTTAGATATTTATTAAGCATTCTATAAGGTGCGAATTACGGAAGGTAATAAGTAGAAGACCGCGTTCTATACTCGCTATAGGCTTACCGAATAGATAGTAATACCGTTTAGGCTTATAAGGGCTCCTAGCACCTTCTAACGGTATATTAATAGCATTCTTCGCGAATTTCTAAATAAGTTCGCTTCCGCCTATATTAATAATATTCTTCTCTATATAAGCGGCAGCCTAGAGGATTATATAGATAAAGTGCGGAAGGTGCTAGACCGGCTCTCCGAGCATAGGCTATATCCCGACCCTAATAAATGCGAATTTAGCGTCCGCCGGGTTAAATACCTTAGATTTATTATTATCGCGGGCGTTAGTATATAGGCGGACCTTGTAAAGATCTAGGCTATTCGAGACTAGATAGCCCTAACTTCGTAAAAGGGTATACGGAGTTTCTTAGGATTTACGAACTACTACCGGATTTTTATTTATTAATTTTCTCGTATCGTCGGTCCGCTTATAGCCTTTACCGGCAAAGGGGTACCCTTCTATTAGGGCGCTATATAGGTAGAAGCGTTTTAAACGTTAAAGGACTTATTTTCGTAAGCCTTAGTATTACTATAGTAGGACTTTAATTATCCCGTAATACTTAAGGCGGACTATAGTAGATTCGCGCTTAAAGGCACGCTTTTATAAGAGGTAGACGGCTAACGCCGCCCTATAGCTTTTTACTCCCGTAAGCTTACCCCCGCTAAACGGAACTACGCTATCTATAATAAGGAAATGCTCGCTATAATTAGCTATTTAAAGCAATAGTAAGCGGAGCTCTATAGCTATAAGAACTTTAAAATCCTTATAGACTATCGCAACCTTAAGTATTTTATAACTCGATATTATCTCTTTAAGCGATAGGCCCGCTAGGCGGAATGCCTTTCGCGGTTCCGTTTCTAGATTAAGTACCGACTCGGAAAAGAGGCTATAGTGCCGGACGCTCTATCCCGGAGAGATTAAGATCGGCCTTCTAGCGAAGATTATAATGCCTAAGAGCTTTAAATACTCTTAGAGGAGGCGCTACGTATATATCTTAGAGTAACGCTTATCGGTGCGGACGGCGTAGTCTTAGTTAATAGTAAGGACGATAAGGACGAGGACGATAGTAAGGAGGATAATAATTCGTTAATTGCTTTAGAAGGTAAGGGGGTAATTAAAGAAGACGCGGAGCCTAACGCTTAGGAAGCGGACTTTATAGCAGCTACGACCTAGGACGACCTCGACGCGTAAGGCGCGGAGCTAACTACTAATATAGGTCTTAACCGACGAATTTTTTAGGACGAAGAGCCTTAGCACACGTAGGACCGCTTAGCAGCCTAGGACGTTACTTACGGGAGCGTACGCCGCGCCGTAGAGGTAAGAGCACGGCGATTCGACCTTAAGCTTAACCTTAAGGTATAGGTGGCCGACTGCTATATAGACCTACGTAAGCACCTACGGTTCCGCAGACGGCTTTAGGTTCTTAGTTTATCTATAACTATAGAGGCTATAGTAAGAAACGCTCCTTTAGAACTAAAAGAAGGAACCGCGCTCTAAGGACGGCTTATTTAAATAGTATATAACGCTAGCGTCGTCGGCTACCTTAGCCGCGAAGGAATAGTTGCCGCTATATCCTAGGACTTCTATTAGCTACTCCTCTAGCTATATATTAGATAATTCCTCTATAACTATAATATCTACGGGCGTATAAAGATTTAGCGTAAGCTTAAGAAAAGGCTGCTTAAATCGCTTCTTATGCCGGACCGGTTCTATACGTATATTTAAATAGAATTTATTACGGACCTCCCTTTTATAGAGAGCGGCAATCGCAATCTTTAGGTAATTAAGGACCGTCTAAGTAAGGAAGTTATATTAGAACCTATGCCTTCTATAGAAGCGGAGATCTACGCGGAGTGCTTCCTTATATACTATATACGATACTATTAGTAGCTAACGTTAATTATAAGCGATAGGGGCTTAAATTAGATAAGCCGCTTCTAATAGCACTTATATCGGCTGCTATAGATTATATAGCTGCTAAGCATAGTATATTATCTATAAACCGATAGAGGGCTAAAACGGCTTAACTAGGAAGTTTAAGCTTACCTCCGAGGCGTTATTAATTATAACTAAGGGGATTAGGATAAGTAGCTCCCTATAGCGTAAATAGCGCTTAACGGGAGAAATTACTCTTTAATTAATATATCCCCTTTCTTCGCACTATATAGGTACGAACTAGTATCCCTATTTCCTATCGCTATAAATATAGCGGCGGAAAAGCCGTCCGGCAATAGCCCGGAGGGGCGTATAGCCTCCTTTATATAGCGACTTAAGTAGGTTTTAGACTTCTATTAGTCGTTAATAGCCTCGGTAGCGTAAGACTAAAAGCGGTATGCTAATAAACGGCGGGAACCTATAGAGCGATTTACGGTAGGTAATAAAGTCTAGGTAGACTTACGGAATTACGTATCCTTAAGGCCGAAGAAGAAGCTCGACTAGCTATACGCAAAGTTTATAGTTAAGAGAGTGCTAAGCCTATAAGCCGTCGAGCTAGAGGGACTGCCTAACGGGATTTACCCGAATTTTAACGTAGACCTTCTTCGTTAAGTAGTAGTAGATCTAATGCCCGGCTAAGTAATAGCGGACCTATAGCCTCCCGTAATCTTAGTAAAGGGGGAAGAAGAGTTCTTAGTAGAGGAAATTCTTACCGTACGGTAGAAGAAAGTCGGCTGCGGTAGTAGGCGTAAGGTCTTCGTAAGATAGCAAAGGTACTAAGACCCGACGTAGTACCTAGCAGCGGACTTCGCAGATATAGAAGCGCTCGATCGCTTCGAAGAGCGCTTTAAAGCTATTAGAGAAAACGACGGACCGCCTAACGCTACGTTGCCGGCAAAGATACGTTAGAAGAAGGTACGTTTTACGCTCCCTAAAGCAAGCCGCGTAGCTTAAGGCGCGGCCGGGCCTTACGTAATACGTGGTTATTTTTCGCTCGGGTAGGGTAAGGGTCTTATATAAGGGTCTTCGACTATTAGTAAGATTAGGTCTACGACCTAATCCGTATTCTTATATACGAGCGGGGAAGAGGTACGTACGGGTGGGGAAAGGGGCTTATGCGAATAGGGGTAAAGGGCTTATACAGATAGGGGTAAAAGGCACGTATAGACAAAGGGGGTACGTGCGTAGAGCTATATATCCGTATACATAGGTGCGCCTTTACTTAGTTCTTTATATATAATTTCTACACTTATATAGAGGGCACTTGTGTAATTACTCTGCCTACCCTATTACACCGGCCGGCCGTATAATACGTAGCTTTAAGACTAATGCCCTAAAGGCACTATACTTAAAGAGGCGGTCCTTTACGATTAAAAGGCTTAATAAAAGGAAGATCTCTATATAGCGGAGGCGAAGCGGCTATAATAAGCCTAGCAGCCGGTAGATATTAACCCTTATTTAAATCGGCCGAAGAAAGCGCGAAAGGTATATAACGGCTTATATAAGCATAAGAGCTCCGCGCTTATTTAGATCTAGACCGGAAAGATTAATCTATAGGGATTCCTATTTAATTTAAACGTTCTTAACGTAAACTCGCCGCTTTACTAATATAGCACTATACGAAAGACTACGTTCTACCTCTTTCTTTAGTGCTTAGCCTTCGCTAACGTAAGGGCGGCTTTACTAAAAGGTATCTAACGGGAGAGCGACCTTAAGGCGGCGTTAAACCGCCCCGCCGCCGCTAAACTACTAATTAGGTAGTTCCTTAAATACCGCCTACTATAGTAGTTTTAAGCCGCGGCGGCCCTTATAGAAAAGATAGACCGCCGTAATACCGGCGGAAGGGAACTCTAAGAGTAAGACGACGAGGCTCTTAAGGCGGGCCCCCTTTAGCGTTTATATATTCGCATATTTAATTATATACTTACTTAGATTTATTTTCTACATTTTAACCCGCTAGGCGGGGCCCTAGCTCGTACCCTATCGCCCGCGCGCTATATATACGCCGGCTTTACTATATTAGACTATCTGCCTAACCTTAACGCCCTTAGGCCTACCCGGGCGGGGTAACCTTTAATAGGCATTAGACCGGCGGTAGTAACTAAACTTAATTAACCGCCGCGAATATAGGGCGCATCCGGCCTAACGCTAAGATAGATAGACATCGTATAGGTTTTTCCCTAGGCCTCCTAGTTTTTCCTATGCTAGCTAAATGTCGGGGCACTAGGCCCGTTAGGGCAGCTAGAGTACTTTAATAATAATAATAATATAAAGAAAGGGGGAAAATTAGTATTGTTTCGTTTATTTATTTATATGCCGGTAGTATGCTAGTTAACGGGGAATATATTAGGCTAAGAGCCCCCTAGAGGCCTCTTAGGGCAAGGGTGCATAGGCGGTCAAGTGGGGCAGAAAAAAAGCCCACTAGATATACATTTTCCGTAGCGCTCTGTAGAGCTATTAGGGAGGAATCATTACATCCTCTCCTCGGCCCTCTTTAGAGCCTTTCTTCTATGCAACCTTGCACTGCATCGTGTGTGCTTATTTTGGCGTGTGAATACATACGAAGCTCCGGCCGGCTCGCAAATTGATTAGCCACTTCCAGCCACGATCGGCTCGACATGGCCCGATGACAATACTCCTTCTTCCACTTTCTCGAGCCGACCGTACTCGCAATAATCCCACCCGCGAGCCAGATGCTTGCCTAGATGCAGTCGCAGTCGCACGCTCGCGACTCTAGTCATTTGCCCGATGACGGCCACGCTCCCACCACCACCCTGACTAAATCCGAGCATGATTCCTACTACTCCAACCACGGTTTGGCTCCTGTACCTGCCACGTCCCAGTGTGTCCGCCGTTCTGACGAACTTTCACCAGAAATTGCCGTATTGCATTCTATCGTTGCGGCCGCCCAGCACGAGCTCGACCATGCGCCAGATACCAAGCCACTGCCCGCTGCAGTCCTGTTCAAGGCATACGATGAAATCCTTCCGAACTTTGGGATCGATCCCGACTCTGATGACCACCTGTCCGCTTTTGTCTTCCGCATTGGAGGCGAGCAGAGCCATGGCACTCTGTTTGATAAGTTTCAGGCGATCCTCGACCGCATGGGAATCGTACTCGAGTTTGGGGACGATACGCCCATCTTAGCTCAGTCGTCACCTTCTTCTCCCTCGCCTGCTCAGTTACGCTCTAGTCGGCTAGGTGTCGGTTATGGGCAACGTATCACGACTTGCAACCCCCCTTGCAGCAACATCCCATACGACTCCAACGCCTCGGTAGCTACGGACGAAGTGGCTTGGTCCCACGCGGGGGACTCTTCTCTCCACAGAGGGTCGCAAGTTCAATCTCACGATGTGGACGCAACCCATATAGATCCTGCGGTCCCTTTCGTAAGTCTCTACGATGATCCAACGACTGTTCAACACAGAGGAGATCAACCAAACCCGCGTAAGGTCAGTGGACATTTAACCCGCTTCGGGGCTCCTCTGTCGGATTTTTAACTATTGTCGGGGCTAATATCCAGTACTACAGGACGTGGAAGCCCCACCGCTCGCGAGTCGACAAACTGCTTTGGTTCATGCACTCGATATATGGCGCAATCTTGCCGCGATTGAATCACGACGTGTGCGCTCTGAACGTGGGCAGGAACAAAAGGCGGAGGCTGGGTCACGCGATGGGGAACACCAGGACCTAAGGGTTATGGTTACTAACCCTAAGAATCAGGCAAACCCAGAGCCGACAGCAATGGTGAAGCGCCTCCATCCCGCCTTGCACGAACAACACGCGCTCGGTAGCAGCTCGTCAAAGCCGAACATGTCTCGACCTCAGGCGCGGCAATTACCCCACACCTCGGCAGGAGCTAAAGTCCGCGGTACTGCAAATGCCTCTTCACAGTCCGGAAGATGCTTTTCTTCGGATATACCTGGAACCAGCGACGTTGTCTGGTGTTCAGCACAACAAGAACGCATGTTGCACCGCGCGGCTAGAGCTCGACAGATATACCTGGCCAGTAAATACTTCAATCGTTGGGCCGACCGGACTGCGTTGAGGCTTGAGCGGGAAGCCGTGGCAAGAAGACACATGATTCGCTTTCGCTGCTTTCGGGGATGGAGTGAGGTTCCGAGCTCGAAACTGCCTGCTGCGGAGAATTTAAGAGCCGCCACGGCTGTGCAGAAGCTGCGACGCGCTGTGATTCATCAAGAAGAGCAACTCAGTCTCGCCGCGTCCGCTATCGCCAGGACCCACCTCGTCGACCTGACTCGGCGTGTGTTTGGGCAATGGGCATGCCGAGTTGTCGAGCATGCTTTCCATCACGGGCTCACCAGGCGGAACAGCCTGAAAATCGTCCGAAAGTGGAAGCGGCTTGCCTGGGATAACACCGAATCCAAGAGTGCGGCACTGGCGCACACTGCGTGCTGCGGCATAACCGAAGTGGTCGATAGATGGACCTGGAAAGCTCGTCAGGGCAAGAGACAACTTGCGGCAGCGCAACAGGTCGAGACGGTTCGCCTTTTTTTTGCCCACTTAGGGGAGTGGCTGGACCAGACCGAACTCAAGCGACGAAGCCTAGCATGTGAGCGAGATTTGCACCTGGAGCAAACCCGCCTGGCATTCGATGCTTGGAATCTACTCGCAAGGGCACAGGCGTTCCGTTGGAAATGTGAATATTCAACTGTTACGAGCGCACTTGGCGCGTGGCTCGAGATAACCGCCCATCATCACCATTCGGGCAGCGCAGCGCAACGCCAGTACCAACTCATGTCCATGTCCAAGGTGGGCAGACAAGTGAAACAACTCGGTCGAAGGCGCGCCAATCTAGCGAGTCTGCAGGAGCGAGCTCGCCTCTATATTGGCGGCACCCTATTACTAGAAATGTTTTCCGCGGCGGTCCAAGAGCGCAGGACCAGGATGAAGGGCAGCATCCGGCGCTATCTCATGTTGAGATACACCCAGGTCTCATCGAAGAGAAGAAGACGGACTTTTATGGCTGCCTTGGATCACTGGAATGTTGCAGCAGCCGAGTCACTCAATGCAGCGCACGCAGCTAAAGAACTCAGATCATCAAGCGCGGCAGAGCGGCGGCATTTGACGCTCGCGAACTGGGGTCTTCAGGCGGCGGTCCAAGAGCAGGCTCACATTGTTGCTCATAATCACTGCAAAGAGGCGTGGTTGAGATTGTGGGATGAACGCTCAGGTCGTCAGAACCACCGACATGCGCAGGCATGGCGGATCTGGACACTAGAACAAGAGCGTCTGTGTTTCAAAGCATGGTCTATAGCGACTCTACAGAAAAGTGGACAAGCACACACAGCCACCGTGGCTCGCCAACGACACAGTCGTGAGAGTCGGGGCCGGGTCCTCCAACGATGGAGGGCGTCCTCTCGGGCCAGCAGACGAGGCACGCTTGGTCAGAATCTGACATTTACAGAGGGTCACAAGTCGCACGTTGGCTCCCGTAACCGCAGTGCAGGCAGGGGGCTCACCGGCAAGCTTTGGTCGAGCAAGCAGCCTGGCCATGTGGCCCTTCCCATGGAGACTCCAACCCGCTGGACTGGAATGCCAGTGCCCATGACCAATGCCTTGCCGTCCAGACTCATGGCCATTGCGGGGGAGGCGGGCGGCGATCCGGATGCTGCCACAAGCTCTTTGGGGGGCGCCCAGATCAAGGAGCCGCGCCACGGAAGGCTCGCCAATTCGACCTCCACTGCACCAACATGGCCTTCGACCACACCGCTGGCTTTGCTGCCGGCACAATTCGAGCGCAAGTTGCCGGTTCCCCGTTCAAGGGCAGGAAATCCCGGCAGCAGTGAGCTTGGACGATCTTTGCATGCCAGGCCCGACTTGCAGCCGGGCAGCCCATGGCATACGCTGGTAAAGTCGACAGGAGCTGTAAATAGCAGTCTTGGTGGCGTCTATTTGAACTTTGGTCCCCGGCCTTCGGTCTCGGCGACTGAGCCGCAAGGCACCGGACGACGCCTGCATTCGCAATCTATGTCGGTCACTTCCGGTGCTGGGAGGCCAACAGCTGGACTGCGGGGCCCAGTGCCTCGAAGTACTGTCTCGCGGCCGCCTGCCTCTAGTCAAGTACGCGTCACGAGTCCGTAGTATTGAGGATCCCATTGGTGTGGGCGCATTAGTCAGCGCACCGCATAGGGTTTTCCTTAAAAACCCTGCGCGCCTATAACCTCTAGATAATGAATAAACACATAGAATATGACCTTAACGTAGCTTCCTTACAACTACGCAACGCGAAGCCACGAGGTCTTTATGCAGCTATTCCGAGGACTAAAAGCCTTAAAAATACGTATTTTTAAAGAGTTACCCTTAGCTCTTTAGAAATCGGATTCTTATTAACCTATAGCGAACGCAACGCAATAACTCTATAACGAATACTACCCTCGACTAAATCTAGCAATATATCGAATATCGTAGGAGTATTCCCCCTAGGCTCTCCCTATTCTAACGACGAGGCAAAAAGCTAATTGCTTTACGAGACTTATTCTCGCGAGGCTATCGTAGCGGGCCCTAGCTCCCGAGAGCAGGAGTAAGACCCGGAGCTAGATAAAGGCAAAACTATCGCGAACTTAGGCAAATAGACTAACTAATATCTATAGAAGTAGAGCGATTTTAACTAAAGCATACGCGCTAAGATTCTTACTTAACGTAATAATCTTCTTACTTAGCGCGAAGACCTTCGTGATTAGCGTAAGGATATTAAGCGTATTTTAGATATCCTCGCTGCTTAGCAGCCGCCTCGTTTATCCCCTACTTAACCTAGTAGTCTAACGGCTTTAGTTCCCGTTCTCTTAGTTACTAAGTCTACCCTATTGCCCTCTTCGCCGTAGACTGTAACTCCGCCGACTGCTACTACTACCCCTCCGGCAGATACTATTGCTCGACCGCCTACTGCTATAACTAGCGTAAAGCATTTCTTACGCTCTAACTAGCAGGATTAGCTAAGGTAGCAACCGGGATAGTAGCCGTAATAGCGGTAGAGTAAACACCTATAGCTAGGATAAGTTATTATATTCCTATACGTTAAGGAAGGCAATAGTAATTAGTTTACTCTTTAGGAATAAGGCTACCGCCTCCGGATTAATTTTAATTACCTTTAGTATATTCTATATAATGCTTTTTTTAACGCTTTTATAAAGGCTTTCGTTAAGAATATCTAGCCGCGAGCTAAAGCAGCCCGGGAGATCGACGAGGAGGTTTATAATAATAGGAATAAGGTTATCTTAAAGTAGGAGTAGAAGCTATATCGGGCGGACTATACTATGCTATAGAAATTGCAGTAGATTTAGTCTGCCTTAGTCGTTAGCTAGATCCCGTATAACCTATAGCTAGCTCGTATAGTTAATAAGTTATCTAGGGATTTCGGCTATATTGCTTCTTAAGTTAACGTTCGTTACTTAAGCTAGTTGCTTTTTATCGAAGGCATATTTACCGTTCTTTAGGACTATAGTGCCTTTAATGCTCTTTTAGCTATCTTCGCGTAGTTAGCCCCTATTAAAGATAAAGCACTCTTTAACTTCGCCTAGCGTATTAGGGAGGCGTTTCTTAACCTCCCGATGTCGAGAAAAGGAGCGCGGGTATACGAAATATTACCGTATAGTATTATTAACGTCATACAACGTTAAGGGCCACACGGGGCATTGACTCAAGCCTAGACTATAGGGATGCAATAGGCTATTACGTCCCTAACGAGCCTATTATATAACCCCCTTAGCTAAGGACGGCAGGTAGGTATTCCGTTATATTATAACTGCGGTTAGTGCGGGCTAGGGGCCCTGTTTAAGAGGCTCCGGTACCTATATATACCTCCGTTAGTCCTATAGTTAGGTAGCTGTATGCATCTTTGTGTCTACGAGTTTAGACCTTATTTCTTTACTCTTTTACTATAATATTTATATAGCTGATTTCCTGCATTTAAGAGTTATAAGCCCGGCCGTATAAGCTAGGTCTCTTTCGCTTAAACAACGCTAAATTAAAGCTATCGATATCGTATTTTTTTACAACCGCATTAGGCTCTAACCTTAGTGTTATCACGAAGAGCTAGCTTTAAAGAAGGAATAAAACAATATATAGTTATCCCTCGTAACGACGAGGTAAAAAGAACGATTATAGCGATATCTATATCCGGAGAGGTAAGTATCGTAACGCTTAAGGAAAGCCTTAATTAAACCCCTTAGATTCGGGCTATTAAGGGCTAGGCGAAGATCTACTATATTTAGGAATATATCGACCTAGTAGGATCCGAATTGCTCGAAGAGCCTATTAAGATTAGCTAGGAAGAGTTTAAACGCAACCTTAGGGAACGACCTTAAAGAGGGGACCTTACGGACGTTGAATTTAATAATAGGACTACTAACTATAACAATCGGCTTAATAATGCGACGATAGAGTTCCGTTTTAAGTAGGATAGCTATAACTTAGCCGTTAGCCTATTTAAGACCTAGGAAAAGGCTATAATTCGCATCGAAGAGCTAATTAGTAAGTTAATTAGTAAGGCTCTTAAGGGAGAGACCCTCGTATAAACCTTACCTTAAAGCAGGATCTAGGAACTTGAACAGAAGGTCCTGCCTTTAGAGGAGGAGGAAAAGACCCTTATAGATAACCGGTATTATTAGATTATCGGCAAAAAGGGGAATTAAGACTAGAAGGCGTAGGCCGATTAACTTAATTAAGTAATTATCGACTCTAGGGACCTAAAAGTCACGACTTTAAATAATATTAAGATCTAATAGGATTTTCTTCGGGCTATAGAGGAATTCGATCTTAGTTAAGCCTCGAACGAGAGATTAAATAATGCCTTCTGTAAACGACTTAAGGGCGTCGTTAGGTTAACTCCGAACCCCTTAAGGAACCTTATCGCGGAATTTAAACGTAAGGTATCTCTTCGGAAGAAATCTAAACCTTAGGTTAATTAGACTGCTCCGGCGTCGAAGGGGCGAACGAGGTGCCTATACGATATACACTAGAACACGAGGGCTAATTAGTAGGAAAGCTGCTTCTCGTTCCGAGCAATGTTGAAGAAGGATGCCCCTAAAGGATAGGACGTTCGAGACATATTAAGGGCTAATATCAATAAGTGGCTTTAGGATAACCTAGAAGGTAAAAAGAAGGCTATAGTATAAAAACCCTCGGGAGTAGGTAAGGCAGATAATACGATTACAGTCCCGAATAGCGGCAACGGCAATAAGCAGGCGAATATAGTTTCTCGCATTAATACGATATTATAAGTTAATCTTACTTATATTAAGGATAAACCTCTTAGAGATAAGGTTATCTATAATTTAAGGGCGAGTGTATATATGTTTAATAATATTAGGTGGTTTAATAAGAAGACGTTTACCTAAGGGTCGTAGGAAGAGGTCCGCGCTAGTAAAACCACGCTTATAGTCTAGGGGGTAGGATCCGCAGTTATTATACTCTTAGGGGGCAAGAAGCTCCTACTTAAAAACAGCTACTATATCCCTAAGATGCCGACAAGCGTTTTTTCCGTTCGACAAAGGATTAAGGCTTAGGTTTATTAGAACTAGCACGATAATACGCTATTCTATAAGCCGACGGGCGAGCAGCTCACTTAGCTTAAGGGATTCGAGGACTAATACGTTATTGCGAGCTTACCGGATGCCTTAGGAACTGTTTTTACGACGAGTCGACGACCTAAGCCACCTTCGAAGAAGGATCTCGCGGACCTTTAGCACAAGCGCTTAAGGCACCTAGGGCCGGAGGCTATAGGGCTGCTGGTTAATAAGTCCGTAGGCACGAAGCTTTATAGACCGGCAACCTATAAGTACGAGGTGTATGCTACGGGAAAGGCGAAACGATAAGTCTCCCAGGACCTACTAACGTTAAGGCCGCAAAAGGCAAGGGTTTAATTCAGCTTTAACCTCTATGCTAGCCCGGAAGTAAGTGCCGCGGGATTTAAATACTACGCCTTATTCACCTATATAACAACTAGAATAAGGTTCTTCTACGCTATTAAGCAGAAAACCAAGGTCCGGGACGTCTTTAAGAAGCTAATTGCGAAGCTCGCCACGCGCTACGGGATTTAAATAATTATCTTAGTCACTAACGGAGAGAGAAGGCCCTAATCACTAAGGAGATTAAGCAGTATACGGATAGACTTAGCCTATAGCTCTTTATGTTAGCCCCTTTAACGCCGACTTAGAATAGATATACGGAGCGATTAGAGGCTATTGTTAAGGAAAGAGCTAGACTAATAAGTCTCGACTCGTAGATCCCTAATACGCTCTAGACCGAGACCTATCGAACGGCTGTCTACTTACTAAACCTAACGCCCTTTATAGGGGTCAATAAGACGGGAAGGAGTCCCTATAAGCGATAGTAGCAGTATATAAGGGACTATAACCCCTTATATAACTATATTAAGGAGATCCGACCGATAATTACGCATTTACGCGTATATAGATGTATAGCATACCTAACAACAACGGATGCCCTCGAATATATTAAATCTTATAAGTCCCTCTCGTAGACCGCGTAGATAGCATACATTGGATATCTAGTTAGGTATAAATCTACTAACTAGTTCGTTATTTAGGTCCTTTCCCTAGGATAGACGAAGCTTTTAACCTCTTCGAATGTTTAATTCAATAAGGATATTATATACGATCTAAGGAGGGAAGAAGGTGCATAGGCTCTATACACCTATACTTATAATATCCTCCGATAGATAAACGCAATTAATATGCCCGAAGATAATAAGGGCGATAAAGAGGGGGCCTACGAGTACCCTCGGACCGATAAGACCACCCGGCTGCGATTTACGGCGGCTGAATTTATACTAGCATTTAATTATAGGAGGCAGAATAAGGGGGTAATACCCCCGACGATAGAGGGTCTATACGTCTCGCCTTTATAGACTAGTAAGGTAGTCTCCTTTAATGCCGCGATACCACCCGATCTTAGGGGTAGGGATCTAGCGACACTAAGAACCGTAATACTAGAACCTATAGAGGAGCTAATTAGCCTTAGGACGCCTTTATCGGAAGTCTTGGGGATGCCTCCTCCTCTAGGGGGTAAAACGACCGATTCGATAGCCGGGATAACGGCTATACTAAATAGACCCGACCTTAATAGCCGACCTCGCATAGAGGAGCTTTTAGACATAGAGGAAGACGTGCCGGCTTCGTTAAAGCCGTTACGCAAAGAGCGGGATATATCTTAAGGTATAAACCCTAGCAATATCGTTAAAGGGAAGAGAAAGAGAACTTAAAGGACCCTATTTATTAACAATATTATTACGAGGGCTTTAACCTATAGACTATATATCGAGGATATACCTCCTATGCCTACCTCCTATAAGATAGCGATAGCCTCCCCCTATAAGACCTAGTGGCTTAGAGGAATAGCCTACGAGATTAAAGACTAGGAGAAACTTCTAACCTAGGTTAAGACCCTAAAATCGGAGGCTATAAAGAAGGGAGAGCCCCTAATTCCGATAAGGTAGGTCTACGCCTATAAGTGCGATCTATAGGGATATATAGTTCGATTTAAGGCCCGTCTAGTTGTTTAAGGAGATCGCCAACCGGAAGATAACGAGGATACGTATACGGCGACCCTTCGAGCGAGGACCTTTAGGCTGCTAATAGCCCTACTATATCTCGAGGATATAGAGTCCGCGTAGTACGACGTTAAGACGGCTTTTCTAAACACAATACTGCGATTTACAGTCTATTATTAGCTTCCACCCGGATACGTAGAACTAGGCTTATGCATACGGCTTCTACGAGGGCTATACGGCCTAAGAATCGCCCCGAAGCTCTAGTATAAGGTCCTTACCGGCTTCTTTAAGTCTTTAGGCGCGGAAACCCTAATTAAGGACGCCTATATAATAGTCTATAAGGGAGTAATTATCTTCTTCTTCGTAGACGACATCGCGATAATTTATCCGAAGGAGCGGAAGGAAGACTAGCTAGAACTCTATAAGGCCCTTATAGCGAAATACACCGTTAACTTTATAGGGGAACTACGTTAGTTCTTAGGGATTAAGATAATCCGGGATAGACCTAATAGGAAGTTATAGCTTTCTTAGGCATCTTATATCTTTAAGATAGCGAAGAAGTTTTATATAGACGACGATTCGGGCTTTAGCGCGCTTAAGATCCCCCTAACGACGGAGAAGCTAATTCCCTACGAAGGAAAGGCGAGCAACGAAGAGGTCTATTACTTTCTTTCTTTAGTAGGCACGATCCTACATCCGGCGATTTATACTAAGGCGGACGCGGCGTTCCCGGCGGCACGGCTAGCCTAGTTTAGCTATAACCCGGGTCTACGATACCTTCGAGAGGCAAAGAGGTGCCTAGCGTACTTATACACTATGCGGGACTATTGCATCTGTTTTAAAGTAACTAACGAGATAAGGAGGTTTCTCTATGCGTTAGACTCCTCGTTCGCGGACGACCCTACGTTAAGGAAGTCATTATAGGGGTATATATTCTTATTTCTCGGCGGACCTATGGATTAGAAAGCCATTAAGCAAGCTACTATTACGACCTCGTCTACTAAAGCGGAGCTCTTAGCTTTATCGGGGACCGCGAAAGAGTAGATATAATTTGCTCGGCTTATTAAAGAGCTTAGAATCTAGGTTAAAAGCACCGCGGAGCTATAGTGTAATAACCTCTAAACGATTAGGCTATTAACTAAGCTAAGTGCCCGGCTTAAGACGAATTTAAAGTATGTCGACATCTATCGACATTGGCTTCGTTAGGAGGTATAGGAGGAACGGCTTTAGGTTAAATAGATTAAGTCTACCGAGAACCCGGCGGACGGCATAACTAAGGCCCTCCCTTTGCAGAAGCACGGAGACTTCGTAAGGCAGCTCGGCATAAGGGACCGCCCCGAGGAGCTAGATAGGAAGGACTAAGACGGCGCGGATAAGACTCTCTAAGGTATGTTTTCATAGTTGATGCGAATTTAGCCCCTTATCTAACATTAGGGGTAGTATAACGGATATAGGCCGTTCCGACTAATTCGAACGAGCTATTTTATTTAATTATTATATTGTCTTTACGTTGCTATAGTCTCTATAAGGACTATAGCAAAGGGGTATGTTAACGTTATACGACGTTAAGGGCTATACGGGGCATTAATCCGAGCCTAGACTATAGGGATGTAATAGGCTATTACGTCCCTAACGAGCCTGTTATATAACCCCCTTAGCTAAGGACGGCAGGTAGGTATTCCGTTGTATTATAACTGCGGTTAGTGCGGGCTAAGGGCCTTATTTAAGAGGCTCCGGTACCTATATATACCTCCGTTAGTCCTATAGTTAGGTAGCTGTATGCATCTTTATGTCTACGAGTTTAGACCTCCTTTCTTTACTCTTCTGCTATGATATTTATATAGCTGATTTCCTGCATTTAAGAAGTATATATAGAACAATCTCTTACGCATTTAGACCTAGATAAAGCTTAATATCGCAACCCTCTATAGCACGGCGTTAATTAAACGTATAGTATTATTAGCTAGCGAATAGACCCGCTATCCTATAGAGGATATATATAGAAAGCCTTCTACGTCTATCCGTACGTAAGAGACCTCGCCCTACTAGACTTAGCGAGTTAATAAGGCTATAGGGAATAAGCTAGCTACTATAGAAATAGTTAAGCCGAGCCTATCCTAACTATCTGCCTCTATACTCTCTATACCGCCCGGTATCGTTATTGCCGACCTACGAACTACGGGTATTACCGTTTACCCCGCTAACGATGCCGCCTTATCGTCTTTTACTGCTACGTCTTAAGGTAATACCTATTTTAATTACGGCAAGCCTAGCTATTAGGCTAAGGATTATAGGCTTCTTTCGACGCCCGCCCCTGCCTATAGAGGCTCGGGCAATATATCCTCCTCTTCGTCTTCTACCCTAGGCCGCGATATTAAGATTACGGGCAAGATATACGAAATAGCTAAAACCTTTAGCAGCCGCTAGCGCAACCGCGGTAATACTAGCACTAGCCGCGGCCGTGCCTAACGCGGCGGCGATAGAGGCAAAGGTAGTAGAGGAAGCTATCGCGGTAATTCGGGGGTTAACCGCCCGTATGTTTACTTCGACACTAAGGTCCTCGACACTAATAGCGAGGATCGGGACCCTATCTCTTAGTTTAAAGAGGATAACGCCGAAATAGAGGCTATCCTCGCCGCGATATATAAAGGAATAGATTCCGGTTATTACGACTAAGATAGCGATGCCGCTTACTATATAGTAGTAAGCGGTAGTATTAACACTAAATAGAAGCCTTTACGTAAAGGCTTTAGTAAGCTATATAGTATTTTTCTTACTCGTTTAATAGTATCCTTAGCTATTTCTTTATCTACGTTCTTCGACTATAGGTCGACCTCTTATTACGTCGCCTCTTCTCTTACCGATAAGCTCGCCCTATACCCTTCTTAGGTCTCCTCTACGATAAAGGGAATCGGAGGAATCCTAGGGCCTAGCGTCTGCGATAATACCTTTATTTTAGTATAGTAGCTATACGACGACGGCTAGACCGTCTTAGTTACTATCTCTTATAGTGTTATCCCTAACGGCACGTTCCCTAGCTCTTTAACCCTTAGCCGCTCTCTTTTTTATACCTTAGGTCTCTTATACGAGGATAACGGCGCGATTCGCCTACGCCGCCTCCTAGACTAGCCTATGCTACGACCTTAGAAGTCGTAGGTCTATTCCGCAACAGAAGATAACGAGGATAATTTCGCCCTTACCGCTAGCGACGCTTCCTAAGCGGTAAAGAATAACTAGCAAGCATCCTTCGCGTCGTTAATAAATAAAGCCGATCTTTACTACGCGTTTCTACGAGACTACCCCGGACTAGGCTAAGATCTATATAGACTAGTATCTCGCCTAGTTCCCCGAATGCTTTAATCCTACTCTTTGTCGTAGTAATAAATTAGCTCGAATAGTCTACCGGATTAATATAAGCGACGCTACGCCTATTTGGTAAAGCCTACGATAGTATAGTCCCTTATAGGCGTAAGCTATTAGGGACTTTATCGAGAAATATAAGGGCTCTATTATCCGGAAGTCTGTTAGCCCTTAGGCTTCGCCCCTATTATTAATACTAAAAAAAGCACATACGGGCCTTTAGCATAACGCTTATAGCTAAGTTATTTAGCGTATTTATGCCGACTATCGCGTCCTTAATAACTATACGAAGAAGCACGTATATCCTCTGCCGAATACGATAGACGAGATCTAGCGTATTGCTAGGCATAGCTATTATGCCTTTATTAACCTAAAAGATAGCTTCTAGCATATACGCATCGCTTAAGAGGACTACGAGAAGACCGCCTTCGTAACCCCCTTTAGGCTCTACGAATAGGATGCTATGCCGATAGGCCTAACTAATGCCCCGGCTACTTTCTAAGCCTTTATAAAGGAAGTGCTAGAGCCGCTCCGGGCCTTTATAGCCGGTCTTTTAGACGATATAGCCCTTTAGGCCGATACGCGTAAATAACTACACAAACGCTTACTGCAGTTTTTTACCCGCGCTGCTATATACGGGCTCCTTATTAACGCCTTAAAGTCTTACCTCTTCGTAGATAAAGGTATATTCTTAGGCTTTTTAGTCTCTACGGCCGGCATCCGCGCCGACCCTTTAAAGGTTGCCGCTATTCGCGACCGCCTTATGCCGATAACTACTACGGAGATTAGGGCTTTCGTATATACGGTAGGCTATTTAAGAATATTAATCGCTAACTTCTCCGACCTCTCCGCCCCGCTAATCGAGCTCTCTCTCGGCGGTAAGAACGTCGCCGTAATATTAATAAAGGAAGTAAAGTCGGCTTAGAAATAGATCCGTAAGGTTATTACGACTACGCCGGTCTTAAAGAAGTATAGTTAGTAGCTTCCCGCGATAATTAAGAGTAATACTTCGGGTAAGTGCGTTAGTATAGCACTTTTATAACCGTACTTATACCTTATAACGAGTGGTAAAGAGCGTTCTTTCCTTTACCCTATCGCTTACTTCTCGAAGAAGCTTACGGATATATAATAGCGCTATTCTACCTAAGAACGTAAGCTCCTCGGCATTATAATAGCCGTATAGCACTAGCGACATTAGGTTAAAGGTGCCGATATTACCGTTATTACTAACTATAAGTCTTTCCGTACTTTACGTACGAAGATAGAATAACCTACTCGTATAGTCCGCTTCCTTAATGCGATTAAATACTATAATATTAATATAGTATATCGTAGCGGTAAGGCTAATATGCTAGCCGACTACCTTTCCCGCCCGCCCGACCCTAAGTCTACGACTCTCGCGATAGGCGAGGGAAGGATAGTTAAGCTCGATAACGATAGCGATAAACCTACCGCTACGGCACTAGAAGAAGAAGAAGAAGCCGCTATTAAGGAAGACGAAGCCGCAAACGGCTTGCCGGCGACGCTAAAAACTAGGCTTATAGAACGACCCGATTAATTAACTTGCATTAACCTATAAGCCGTCTTCGAGTTCCTAACCGCCGGCGAAGCTCTTCCCGTAAATATCACGCCGTATTAGGCTCGCGAGTACTTCTATAAGCTTAAGGGCAGGCTATACCGTATTAGGCAGAACGAGCGCCTCCCTCCTCGCGATCTACCTACTAAGGCAAGAGCAATTGCCTTATTAATAGTGCCGGAATATAAGGCCCTCGTAGTAGTAGCTAAGAACGTACATAAGACTTCGGGCTATAGCACTATAGGCTATACGATGCGATTCCTAGCTATACGCTATTAGCATCCCGAATTGCCCTTTGCAGCGCATAAAGCCGTACGCTATTATTAGGCCTATTAGTTAATAAAGCCGCTTGACCTAACACTGCTTAACCTAATGCCGTTAATGCCGGTCCCCCCGTTAACGCGTTAGGCGATTAACTATATAGGCTATAAGGGCAAGCAGCTCCTTAACGCCGTAGAATACGCTACTAGCTAGCTCGTGTCGGCTATTACGCCTTTAACCGACTTCGAAGGCATACTCCTACTCTTATAGTCTATCGTCGCCCGCTTTAGCCCCCTAAAGGAGATTATTAGCGATAACGCTAGCTGCTTCGTAGGCTAATAAGCGTAAGATTACTATCGCTAGTATAGCACCGAGATTAGGCCTATAACGCCTATAAGGCCGCGAGGCAACGGTAAAGTAGAGTAAGCTAACGGCGCGCTTTAGGCAATCCTCTATCGACTACGCCTCGACGATCCTTAGGCGTCTTTACACTAGCGACTCGTCCGTGCTATATACCTCTATAATCGGCAGGAAGGTGCCTACGTATTACGGCACTAGGTGATAGCTAGATAACCTTATTGTTCTATAAAGGGGAGAAGAACTATAGAGGCTAAGGGCTCGTTTATATATAGGACTATATATTACGTAGTATATTACTATATACTATATTATGTAATGTGGTACTATAATAGTACTCCCCCTCTAGAGACGATTTAGTCCTTAAATCGCTAAAAAATATCATTTTCGCTAGAAATTAGTTTGTAATAAAGGAATCTTTTATAGGCGGGCTTAATCTAAGGGGCCCGGCTTATCTATATTATATCTATAGAAGCGTTAGATAGCTTTAAGGCAACCTCTTAGGTTATTTTCGGGCTACTAGGTCGGTTCTTAGTAATGTTTCTATTTAATTAGATAAGTTAGGGTTAGGGCTTCGTTATCGTATACGTTAAGGATCTTCTTAAATTCCTATATTTCTTCGATATTGCCGTCGTTATCGCGTTCCGCGATACGGCTTACGACGTTACGTCGTTCTTCTTAATTAATCTATGCCTAGCCCGGTATTATTTCCTTTATCTAAAGCCGTACTTTAGACGTATAGAAAGACTTATTAACTCGGATATGCTTTAAGAGGTCGATAACTATAGCGCCGCGGTAGACCTTAAGAATAAGATAAGGGCCGTCCTATTTATCGTCCTATTTCTTCTTTAGGCGATTAGTAGTTATATTCTCTAATAAAACTATAACTATATTACTAGGTCGGAAGAGAAAGCCTTCGTCCCGCTTTATATTAGCATTATCTTTATATTTCTATTAAAAGGCTTATGCGAGAGTTTAAAGCTAAATGAGGATACGGTCGAAACGACTAGCTATTACGTCTACGCGAAGGAATTCTTTCTTTGCCTATAATAAGAGCGTTAGGGGTTAAGGGCTTATAGGTTTAATGCTAAGATAAGGATTAAAGCCGTAGTTAGCGAAGAACGGAGAAATATCGGTTGTTTCGTTTACTTAATTATTTATTGCGAATTCCGCGAGCGGGAGCTAGTCGACCTAATTATCTTAGGTAAAGCTAATATAGGCTTAAATATATTTATTTATCGTAGCGTTAATAATTTCGGTTTAACCGTTAGTCTTTAAGTACTATGCCGAGCTTAGTTTTAACGTTATTTATAAACGAGTGCTAAATTATCGCTAAAAACTAAAGATAAACTAAATGCCTTAGTTAGAGATAATAGTATTAAGTGCTCTATATAAGCGATAGACTACATAAATAAAGGAGTTAACTAATTCTTCTATAAAAAGGCCGGTAATAAAGATAAAATATTTTATCTTCGTAAGCCTATTAACTATCGTAAGTATATTCTTATAAGTCTTCCCGTTTTAAGTGCACTTAGGGAGTATTGTGATATAATTAATTAATATATCGGCCTATAGTCGGACCGGTAAAGCGAGGGGTTTTAAGAATCTAAAGGGAGATAAGCGGGAGGTCTTAGTCCGAAGATAGAGAGTATAGTCTTTAATAAACGTAATAGTAAAGTAAGAAATCCTCGGCTATTAATATATTTAGCTTAATAGATTAAGGGTTTTTACCCTCCTTAGGTATCCTACTAAGCTACTGCTATAGGATCGATAAACGACTTTAAGGCGGAGATCTAAGGTATTAGGGATAAAGAGCTAACCGCGGAAAAAGATACGTCTATTAATTAACTAACATTCGGATATATCGGAACGTAAGAGCTTCTAGATATACTTTAGCTAGCGTCGGGCGTATAGGTCCCCGAGTATCGCTACTATATCCTAGGTAAGATTATCTTATTAGTATACCTCGCGGATAAGCTTATTAAGTAATTTACTAGCTGCGTTTAGTCTTAGGGCGGCGACTACGTTAAGGTCTTCCTTTAAGGCACGAGAATCGGTTAAGAGTTCCTTTAGGATAGTCGGGTCGACTTTCTCTTTAAGGATAATTACCTAATTTCGATAAAAGAGTCTATCGTCGTCTACGGTAGTTAGTCTATCGCCGGGGAGCCTACTAAAAGCGTTAAGGAGGATTGCCTTATTGCTTAAGCGGTATATAATTACGAAGTTAAACTAAGAAAAAGACTCGGCTTAGCGTACTTATCGTTAGTTAAGTTGCTTTATAGATATAAACGTCTAAAGATTCTTATAGTCTATAATAACGTTAAACGCCTCGGTAGTTCCTTAGAGTTCTAAGCGCTATTCCTTAAGCGCTTTAATAATTGCTAATAGCTTTATATCGTAGATCTCGTAGTTATACTTAAGGGCAGTATGCTTTAACGAAAAAAACGCAATAGGATAAAGATATCCGTCGTCTCCGGTCTATAAAAGTACTCCTCCTAAGGCCTAATTTAAGGCGTTAAGTTTAATAACTATTTTCCTTAAGTAATTAAAATAGGCTAAGACCGGGGCAATAGTAAAAGCAAGTTTAAGGGCCTTAAACGCGGTAGCTTATTTAGGTCTTTAAGACTAACGGGAATCTTTTCTAAGTAGCGTAGTTATTAGGGAGATAATACTAAAGTATCCTTAAATAAAACGGCGGTAGAAGTTTATAAACCTTAGAAACTATCGAACGCTAGACAGTCGGGTTCTCGACATTTAGGTAATAGCAATTAAAAAGGGAAGAGAGGCTCTAAGGCTAAAACAGCCTATATAGAAGGATTAGAGGGTGCAAAATAATTTAAATTACTAAGAATAATAGCTCTTATCTTCTCTAGTAGGGAGGCTAACTAGTCTCTATATATAGGAAAAGTCCTCGGACGAAATCAGCAGCGTAGACCTAAGGAAAAATAGGTAACGTAAATAATCGGACGGAAGGATCGGTAAGAAAAGCAATAGATCGTGCCGTACGATAAATAAGTTATATAGTTAGCAAATAAATAAGCAGCTTAGTAGAAGACTAGTGAATTCTACGGTGAATTCTACGGTAGAAGCCGTAGAAGAGAATTAGAATTCTACGGTAGAAGACCGTAGAAGGGAATTAGAATTCCACGGTAGAAGACCGTAGAAGAGAAGAGATTTTACGGGTAAAGACTATATAAATAACCGTAAAATCACTAAAAAATCATAGTGAAATATGACTAAAGAAAAGTAGGTAAATGCGCCTGTGGAAGTGCGGGGTAATGCCTGTAAAAGCCCGTGGAATTCTATAGTAGAATCTAGGGAAGAACCGGGGATTTCCCGGTGGAAAGTAAATAGGGAAAACGGTAAGATTAATATACCCCCCTAGCTAGAAGGGAATAACTTCCGGCTAGTTAGAATTATTATCGACTTCTTCTTAGATCCTAGAAGAAATATCTATAAGTCGAAGCTAGCGAAGGAACGTTTGGAAACGTTATCGTAGAAGTAACTTAGTTAATCTATCCGTAACTATCTAGTTAGAAGGGATATATTTAATATTAAAAGTATTGCATAAGAATTCCTAACGGGCCTAGTAGTTGTAAATTTTAACGTGCTTTAAAGCGGTCTAAATCTTTAGAATCTCAGCGGAAATTAGCGGATTATCTAAGTGTTATTACACTAAATAGTAGGAATAGGCATATCTAGCTATAAAGAAATATCGTTTAATAAACGAAGAATAGAAATTAGCTCTTTTGCGGTAGAAGAGACTATAAGAAGTTCGGCCTCGGTAGAGGAAGTAGTAACCGTAGATTGTTTCCGGGCACTCTACGCGATTAGACCGTTAAATAGGCTAATAAAATAGCCTTTAGAAGAATAACGCGTGTCTAGGTCGTCGGCGTAGGCGGTATCGGAAGCTATAATAAGTTCTTACTCGTCTATATCCGAAAAATTAATCGTAAGGAAACGCAATTTATATAAGTAAGTTACTAAGCTTTCTGCGAGCTTAATATAAAGCGTAAACGGGTTCTATATATACTCCGCTAAAGAATTCGACGATTTTACGGCGTTAAGCCGGGTAGAAATAGTCGCGTAATTGTAGGAACCGACTAAAGACAAAAAAAAGTAGATTTAGTTATCTATAGCCTATCCCTAGTGTTTCTCTAGCTTCTTAGGAAGTAGGAACGGGCAAAGGGTCGAAATAGGCCGTAGAACCGTAGAAGTAAGGATTAAACTAAACTTAGAAGCAATCTTATCTAGGTAAACGTCCTAGCATAACTATAGCTTTCGCTACTTACGGTCCTAAATGATTCTTATCCTAAGGAAATAGGTAAGCTCTCCGCGGTCGGTGATTATATACTTCTTCTTAAAGCGACGGATAAAATCGTTAATAGCCTTACGGTGCTCCTTACGGAAAAGGATAATAATATTATCTATAAAGAAGAAAGTAATAATACTACTTATAGTAGATATAAAAATATAAGGATCTTCCGCACTTTGCTAAAGGCCTAGCTTAGTAAGAGACCTAGATAATTCCCGTTACTAAAGAAGCGGCGAGCGGCGAAGCCTATATAAAGCCTTTATTAACCGAATTATAAAACTAAATACCTTAAATCCGTCTAGGAAGTAGATATATACTTCTTTATCTAGATCGGCATTTATAAAGGCGTTAACCGCGTTAAGTAAGCGGGTTTCTATGCTAAATTTAGCAGTAATAGCAATTATAATGCGAAAATTTCGCGCTATAAGCGTCGCGGCGTAAGTTTCCTTTCCGCTAAACGGCTAAAGATCTCCTCGTATATAAAGGCGAGACTTAAACTTCCTAAGGTAGCCGTGCTTATTAAATTTATAATTAAATGCCTATATTAATAGAAGAGGACGTACTAGCGCGTTCGCTCTTAGGGTAGGCGAAGAAAAGAAGGTCTACCGCTGTTTTAAGGAGTTATATTTAACCTTTCTAATAGCTTTAAACTTAGGTCTATAAGGATAAGTCTCGAGATTAGACTAAAACCTTAGAAGCGCGGGCAAATCCCGTTTATATACCTTCCTAAGTTTAAGAGAAGTAGCGAATATAGCCGTAAAAGCGGTGCTATTAGCCGGTAAATGCCTAACGTAGGCGAAAGCGGGATATTAACTTAAAAAACGGTTCGAACGAGTAAGGCGTAAATCCCCTATAAATCTCGTCGTCCGTAAGCTATCTATAGGAATAGTATTATCGTAATCTATAGACCGAGAAGTAGCTTAAGGCAACTGCACCTTAAGTCGGTCTATTAGTTCTACGGTTATAGTTAGTAAAAGAGTAGAAATATCGGATTAGAAATCCCGTATATTCTTAAAAATATCCTTTAGTAGTTCCGGGGTTTAGTTAAGAGTCGGGAGCTAAGGATTGCTATCGGCTAAAGCGTCTACTAAAGTAAAATACTTATTAAGAAGCACTATTAGCGTTAATTAGAATTCTGCCTTATCTTGCTCTTCTTCCTATGCAATATATAGTAGAAATGCCGGTAATAATACCTATATTAGCGGTCTAGATGCCTTAGATACGGTGAAAACCTAGGTCTTATTAAACGTTATATTACGAACTCGACGAACCTCCTATCTCTATAGGATCTACGCACGAAAAATATTAGTAGAATTATACCCGACTTAGTAACTAACCTCTATATAAGGTTCTTGCTTAAGATCGCGTTTCTGCGTGTTAGTTAGGGCCTTAGTGGTTAGTAGGTAGGCTTTATAGCTAAAAGCTCGAAGATAATCGAATCGTAATAGTTAGGGAAAGAGAAATGCCGGTATATTCCGGTCGTAATCCTTTAATTAGTTATAAAGGATCTCTATTAGGGAAATCTACTTCGATAGAAATAACGTAGAGGAAGCTGCCTATCGGGCTAGAATCCGATTGTATAAATATACCGTAGTTTTCTACGTTTCTATCTATAAATGCTCGGGCAAATTTGCTTTAATCCTTATAGATCGAGCTTTCGTAGATACTACCCCTTTAGCTCGTTCGGCAGCGCCGTTTTAAGCAGGTGTATAGGGTATAGTAGGCTTATTATAAATGCCCTATTAGTTAATAAAGTCCTAAAAGTCCCGTCGAAGGGCTCGGTCGTTATCTCGATAGATTATACCGATAGAAAGCGAGAACTATCGGGAAATATACCGACTTAGGCTTTTAAAGTATCAAATCAGCTCGTCTATAGAGGCGTCTAGAAGAGCATATAGAAAAATAAGCTTTATATAGTTATCCTTAATAAGAAACGCAACGTTTTTATTATTGTAACTCTTATATATAGAAAAGATATCGCAAAAAACCTTAGAAAAGGGAAACGTCGCTTTAGAAAGTAGCGGTTCGCGGTTAATAATCCGTTTAGCCTACGTAAGTTTATAGGACTTATAGGAGATTATCTTATCGAAGGTTACCGACTATAGTATTCCGAGTGCTTTCGAAAGCGCTTTATTATTCGGATGTCTAAGTCGTTAGTGCTAAAGTGAAAGTTCCTCTATACTTATTAGTATAGACTCTAGTATAGTGGCCGAAAACGGTGCTATAACCGGGGTTTCTATAGTAAAATCTATAGAAGGAACGGAAGCAATAGTTAGAATTATTAGAAGCGTAGTAGAAGGTATTAACGGGTTATATTCGATAATATACTAGTTGTAAATTAGCTCTATTATACAAATAGTATAAGTTAAAGAAGAGATTTATCTAGTTTACGGGTTCTACGAAAGATTCGCCTTATAAAGAAGATAAAGTAAACAAAGGGACGTATAAAAAGACAGGATATATGCCACCTAACTAAGCTAAAAAGTGCCCGTCGAAATGCGTATAAACACCGTGCCTATCCTAAGAATAGGAGTGCTTCTACTGCCTGCGAGTGCGTACTTAGAAGAAGGCTAGAAGTTATAGAAACGCTCCTTATTATTATAAATATGTCTATTAGACCCTAAATCTATAATAAAAGAATCCCTTAACGGGTATTCTATAGTAGTCTATAGAATAACTAGTAGTAAAAAGGTCGTAAGAATATTCGCGGTAGCCGTAGCTTATACCGTCTTTATCTTAGTCGTATTATTCTTCCGCTACTCTTCGTCGCGAAGAAGTGCCGCGTTAACTTTAGCCTTATTAGCCGGAACCTTAAGGTAATCGTCTATAGTCTTTTAGACGTCTTTATCGGGTTTCTATAATAGAACTCGAACGGAAGGGTTAAAGTAGTTATACTTAGAGAAGAAGTAACGTTCTCTATAAGCATACTACGGACCGTCCTTTTTCTTGCCTTTATCCTTATCTAAGGACGTCGCAGCCGGTGTTTTCGTAGGTTTTTTAGTAGATTCTACGGCTAGGGATTATATTCTTTAGCCTTAGAACTTTGCAAATGCATTAGTCTTTAGCGCTTTAGTCGCAGCCTTTAAGGCCTGCGAGCGCTCGAAAAGTTCGGATATCTTAAATCCGTCGGGGAAAGACTGCTCTTAACCTAGCTTATTTAGGCGGGCATCGTCCTCTATCTTATTTATCTAGTATTCCGCAAATAGGCTAGAAATTGGCTAAATAGCCTTAAGAAAAAGCTATATAGCCCGGAGACCTTCCGATTCTAGCAACTTAATTCGCCGGGCGTCGGTAAGGACCTTCTGCTAGTTAGAAATCTATATCGTGATATCCGTCCGGTCTAAAGCCTTTAAAATAGTGTAGAACTACGCGAGAATAGTCTTCTATTGCGTCTACGAAGTCGGCTTTATACGCCGCTATAGTAAAGCTAATTCTTTAGAAACCTTATATTCGTCGGCAATCGTTAAGTAGTAGTTCCCGATATTCTAAACGATAAACTACTAGATTAACGTAAGAGATTTCTATTAGTCCTTATAGGCTTAGAGTAACGTGCGATACCGGGAAAAGAGAAACTTAAACCTCTTAAGTTCTTCTATAGATAAACTAGCAATATTAGTAACGGTCGCGTTAACTATTCTAGCTATTAGTTCTACGGGAAGAGGCAATAAGGGTTTCTAAAGTTTAAGCGTAATAGAAGGATCGATTTTCTCCTAAATCCCTTAGGCGAGTGCGTATTTCTAGATCGTCGAGATCTATTAGTCCTAGTCCGCTAGTCTATTTAAAATAGTCTTCGAAGTAATATCGGCTATAATAGATATAGTAACGTAGGTAAAAGTATAGTAAAATCACCGGAAGGGTAGTTAGATGCATAATATATGTAAATAAACCGTAAAAAACTAAACTAAGTGCGGGAAAACACTAATAGAATAGGGTAAACGTACTAACTAATCCTCCGTGACTTAATTCGCTCGATTAATAACGCTCCTTAAAGACATACTAGTCCTCTATAAGTTAATTCACTAGATGTAAAGGTAAAGGCTTTACTACCGTAAGTCGTAGCGTTAGCAGGCTGAAAATATAAGCCGTTAGAACTCTCTATACGTAGAGAAGTTCGTCCGGGCTTATAACTATCGAACGCCAGATAGTCGGGTTCTCGACATTTAGGTAATAGCAATCAAAAAGGGAAGAGAGGCTCTAAGGCTAAAACAGCCTATATAGAAGGATTAGAGGGTGCAAAATAATTTAAATTACTAAGAATAATAGCTCTTATCTTCTCTAGTAGGGAGGCTAACTAGTCTCTATATATAGGAAAAGTCCTCGGACGAAATCAGCAGCGTAGACCTAAGGAAAAACAGGTGACGTAAATAATCGGACGGAAGGATCGGTAAGAAAAGCAATAGATCGTGCCGTACGATAAATAAATTATATAGTTAGCAAATAAATAAGCAGCCTAGTAGAAGACTAGTGAATTCCACGGTGAATTCTACGGTAGAAGACCGTAGAAGGGAATTAGAATTCTACGGTAGAAGACCGTAGAAGAGAAGAGATTTCACGGGTAAAGACTGTGTAAATAACCGTAAAATCACCGTAAAATGACGGTAAAATATAACCGAAGAAAAGTAGGTAAATACGCCTGTGGAAGTACGGGGTAATGCCTATAGAAGCCCGTGGAATTCTATAGTAGAATCTAGGGAAGAACCGGGGATTTCCCGGTGGAAAGCAAATAGGGAAGACGGTAATATTAATAGAAACTACTAGAGTTCTTTTACTAAAGTTAGGGTATTTTAAGCCGTGATTATATACACCTTCTTAGGGTCTATGCGTATGCTAGATATCGAAATAATTAGTCTAAGGTACTTAGTCTTCGTCGTATAAAACTCTAACTTCCCGATATCGATTTAAAGCCTTACGTTGCTTAAGCGTTAGATAACTATTCGTACGTAGTTCTTATATTCTGCCTTAGTCTTTAAAAAGACTAGTACGTTATCGAGATATACTATATAAAAGTCGTTAAGGGCATTATAAAGCACGTGATTAATATAATTCTAGAAGGTTAACGGTGCGTTATAAAGGCCGAAGGGGGTAACTAGCATTTCGAATAGTCCGAAGCGTGTAATAAACGCTATAAGCCATTTATAACCTTCGGCGATTCGAATATAGTTAAACGCAGCAATTACGTCTAGCTTTATATAAAACTTAGCGTCGTAAAGAGAGTCTAATGTTTTATAGATTAAAGGCAAAGGATATCGATTCTTAACTATAACGTAATTTAAACCTCGGTAGTTATAATAGATACGGATACTACCGCCCGGTTTATAAGCGAGGATTAGTAATACCGCGGCTAGAGAAAAAGATTCCTAAATAAAGCCTTTATTAAGCATATCGTTAATCTACTTCTTAATATAGCGGAGTTCTATAAGTAATATAGGCCGGTTTCTATAGTACGGGGCTTATTTACTAAGTGTAAGTTCGATCTTATAATCCTAAGGGCGGTATAAGGGAAGCTCGTTCGCATTCTTTAGAAGGGAAATAAGGAAGCTTATCCTAGAACTCTTTTAGGAGTTTCTTTAGGATATCTGCCTCTATAACTTCTGGCTTTACTTAGAGGAATTTTTCTATATCGGCCTCGTCGACCCTCCGAAATAAAGATTTAGAATTAGCTATATCCTAGAGGTTCGTCTAAAGGAAATTATAAAAACGTTTAAGGAAAGCGGCTTAAGCTACCTCTATTATATAGTCCCTAGCAATAACGCGTTAGAAAGAGGTTTTAGATAGGTTTAAGACCTTAACTAAGCCTACTAAGAGTTCGTTAAAGAGTCGTAGATTTTCTCCCTCCTCGACTAGCTTAGCTTATTTAGATATACTAATTCGCATCGCTTAGATACTATCCTATTTATAGAATTAAATAAAGTTAACTACTTATACGCAGCGGATATCGTTTATATCTAAAGGCATTTAATCTTCCTATCGTATACGCCGGCGGGGGCGTCTCGTCTAGCCCTTTTAGGTAAAAACGTAGCGACGGCCGGCGGTAAGACGAATAAAGAGTAAGCGAGCTACTAAAGTAGTCTACGGCGGACTGGCCTTAAAGGCTTAAGTCTTAAGGGAGTTCGGAGGGCTAACCGGGGATATTAAGCAGGCGGTTTCCTAAGTAAATAGCTATATCCTATATAAGGGATATAAAATCAATTAGCTAAGGTTTAAAGGGTATAGTGCCTACTTAGGTAGATATTCCTTAGTAGACGAGTCTATAGGTATATAACTTCCCAGTAGGATAGTCTAGTCCTTTAGGATATTAGTCTCTTCCTACCGAAAGGGAATTTCCAGCATATCTTCTATCGTTATAAGGACTCCCTATTTTAAGGTAAACGTTAGGGTAGTCTAAATCTCTACGACGTTAGAAAAATATACCTTTCGACGTAACTAATGCCCTCTAGGCGCGGGAGTAATAGGAGTCCTTAGAGCTATCCTATCCTTAGCTATTATGCTTAAAGGTAGGCAGTATCTTATATAGTAATCGGAATTAAAGCGGACTTAGAGAGATTTCTAAAGTATAGTTAGTTTATATTCCTAAAGCTAAGGGATGCTTAGGATAATTAAGGTAAAGGGTAAGAGATTTATAATAAAAAAGAGCATAAGTTCTATATGCTCGCTAATAGTTATTTAGGCTATAAAATAGTCCGTTATCTATATTAAGGGTATACCGTCGGCTAGTTAAAGCGGTCGAGGTTTAAGGAGCTTCTTTATAGTAACGTTATATTTCCGTACGATAGCGTAAAGATCGGCGAACACTACGGCAATATAGCTAAAGTCTACGAGGGATAATGTATTAACGTAGTAGGGGGACTAAAGGTTACGCATAGAGGAGAGATAAGTATAAAGAAGGATTAACTTTTTATTACTATTCGACGAACTAATCCGAAGATCTATTCTATCTAAAAGCAACGACTTAATCCTCTTATCCCCCCCTATATATAACCCTTAAAAGCGACTTACTCTAGGGGTATATCTTTTAGCAATAGCCTTAACGCCGGTCGCTCGCTTTATAAATCCGTATCCTCTTCCCTAAGGATATAGCCTTATTCGTAGTCGACTATATAAACGAGCTAGCCCCGGCTATACCCGCCGTAGTAAGCGCCTTAAGATCCTCGGCCGAAGCCGGGGGAGGGGGCGCCTTAGCCCTAAAACTAAGGACTACCTTAACGTAAGGGCATTAGAAGCGGATTAGCTATCTTAGCCGGGTCGTAAGCCTCCTTCTAATATCTAGGCTCTCCGTAAGCTATATAGAGTTTATTATTAATCCTAAATTATCGTTTAGTATTAAAAAGCCGGTCGAGGTCTATAGGGTTACCGTATAGGGGTTAGGCTAAGGCAGTCGGGGCAAAGGCAGGTATAAGCGTCGGCGGGAACTATAAATAAGGGGCGGCCTTCTTCTCGAGCTTCTAACGATAAGTATAGTTAGCGAGATTCGTAAAGATATCTATCTACGCTAACTACTTCTCGTAGTCGGTATTAGGGATCTTAGTCTATATATTCTTAACGAGATCGCTTATATCCTTCGATATAAACTTCCGGAGGAGGTCGACTTACTATTTCTTTATCTTCCTTACCTTACGTATATAGGCGTCGAGGTCCGCCTTTTAGATCTAATAGTTCTTATCGCCTTAAGGGAAATTATCGAGGATATTCTTAGCGGCTTACGTTAAGTCTAAAACCTTATACTGCCTACCTAAAGCTACGAGGAGTATCGTCGTAGTAGGCTATTCCTACTTCTCCCTCTCGGATAGGTTAGCTATAATAATAGCTATCCTATCTTTAATAAAGTCGTAGGCCCGTTTACTAAGCCTATCGCTAATGTAAAGGAGGCGGGCGCCGTCTAAGTCGAACTATATACTATCGCGGAGGAAGATACCTTATATCTTAAGTTCCTAAGCCTTATACTTACGTTAACGGTCGGAGGTAGACCCCTTTCTAATAAAGATCGGAGGGTCTACCGTCTTTCGTTTTCCTAACGACTATGCTAGGGTTATTGTCTAAGACTATAATATCTTTATAGTTAAGATTATAAGGTCCTTAGCCTTAAGAAGTTGCTCCCTTATAGCTAAGAGCTAATCTTTTATAGCTAAGAGCTAATCTTATATAGTTAGACGTTCCTTTAACCTAGTATTTCGGTTAACCTAAGAGGCCTCCGCTACGCGAAGGGAATAAAGACTCTCCTCGATATATATAAGAATATATCGGGTATCTAAGCTCTAAAGGTTTTCCTAGGTCTCCTACGCATTAGCGACCGGGACTACGTTATCGAACCTCTTAATCGCTTAAGCGATCTAAGGAAATTCGCTAATAAACTTCTTAGCAAAGGCCTCTAGACCGTCGCCCGTAGCGTTAGAGGCTATAGGTATATCCGCTATTAGGAGGAAGGAGGAGTATCTAGTCTAAGGTATTTATTAAGGACTATAAAAAATTTCTATAGGCTATATAGGTTTCTATAGGCTAGGGAAAAATCCTTAAGGGCTTAGGGGCTTAGGGGCTTAGGGGAATGATTTCTTAGGGGTTACGCTCGGGTCGCGACGACTAAAGGGATAAGGTAATAGAGCTACTAAGACTATATTTGCAAAGCTAGGGATCGCGACGGGGCGCAATAGGAGATAGAATAAACTATTATAGCACTAAGTAATAGCTAGATAACCTTATTATTCTATAAAAGGGAGAAGAACTATAGAGGCTAAGAGCTCGTTTATATATAGGACTATATATCACGTAGCATATTACTATATACTATGTTATATAATATAGTACTATAATACTACGGGTATAGCCCCTTCTTCCTACTATACGGCACGCAGCTACCCGAATAATACTATGAGGCTGTGTACGCCGCTTATACACGCGACCCTACGGTCGAGGAGGATATTACTTAGGCATAGGAGCTTATATAGTAGCACGAGGCCCCTATTGCGAGACGATACGTCGCAAGCCTTAAGGCAGCTTATGCCTACACCCGCTCCTACCTATATTATTATTATTATTATTAAAGTACTCTAGCTGCCCTAACGGGCCTAGTGCCCCTATATTTAGCTAGCATAGGAAAAACTAGGCGGCTTAGGGGAAAACCTATATAACGTCTATCTATCTTAGCGTCGGGCCGGATGCGGCCTATATTCGCTACGGTTAATTAAGTTTAGTTACTATCGCCGGTCTAGTGCCTAATAAAGGTTACCCCGCCCGGGTAGGCCCGGGGGCGTCGGGGTCGGGCGGATAGTCTAACTTAGTAAAGCCGGCGCGTAGACGGCACGCGGGCGATAAAGTGCGGGCCGGGGCCCTGCCTAGCGGGTTAGAACGTAGAAAAATAAATCTTAGTAAGCGTATAATTAAACACATAAATATATATATATATACAAACGTTAAAGGGGGCTAGCGTCCGGAGCCTCGTCGTCCTACTCTTAGAGCTCCCCCCCGCTAGCGTTATAGCGGTCTTTCTTCTCCGTAAGGGCCGTCGCGGCCTAAAACTACTATAGTAGGCGGTGCTTAAGGAACTACTAGATAAGCGGCTTAGCGGCGGCGGGGCGGTTAAGCGCCGCCCTAAGGTCGCTCTCCCGTCGGATGCCTTTTAGTAAGGTCGCCCTTATATTAGCGAGGGTAAGGAACTAGAGGAAGAGGTAGAACGCGGTTTTACGCGCGGTCCCGTACTAATAGAGCGGTAAGTCGACGTTAGGAACGTTCCGGTCGAATAAGAACCCCTATAGACCGATCTTCTTAGTCCGGATTTAAATAAGCGTAGAGCTCTCGTGCTTATATAACCTATTGTATACCTTTAGCGCTTTCTTCGGCCGGTTAAAGCAAGGGTTAATGTCTGCCGGCTGCTAGGCTCTTCGTAGTCGCTTCGCCTCCGCTACTCGGAGATCCTCCTTCTACCGCGCTTCCTAGTCGCGGAGGACCGCCTCCTCCGTTATAGTGCCTTAAGGGCACTAGTCCTAGAGCCACGCGTCGTACGGCCGGCCGGGTGGTCGGGTCGGCCGACGGGGTTAGGGCAGCACTCTCGCCGGCTTCTCGTAGGTGCGTTAGATCCGGTCTACTATGCCCGACTCCTTAGTGCGCTCCTTATACCGCGCGAGGCGGTCGTTAAGGTAAAGGTCGAGTGGCGGGACCGCCGTCTATATCTCTAGGTTCTAGATCGGGGTCGCCTTAAACGCCTTAGCTACTACCTATAGGCAGCTCGACTAGTATACTATAAGCGCCTTTACTAAGCCGGTGGGTTTCCCCCCTCTAAGCGTTGGCTTATAAAACGTCGACGCCCTATAAGCGAGCGCGCTTTAAACTACGCTAGCGTAGACCGTCCTTACGTTTCTTAGTCGTATGCTCTATATAGACGCCGCGAGCCCGGTAAGGGCTAGCGCTTATATGCCTATTTTCGTCTTAAGCTTCCTAACTTAGGCTTTCTATCGTAGCTTCTAGTTAAACTAAACCCTTAGGAACCGCCCGTCTTCGACCGGCCGGACTATATTCGTCTTAAGCCGAAGCTTTATTAGTATCGGCTTATAGGTCCTCGTAAAGTAGATAAGCTCGCTTTTTTCCGGCTTAAACTTAGCGCCGACCTCCTTTACCTACTTATCGCACTTCTTCTATACGCTCTTTAGACGCTATATAGTCGCGGCTACGGTCTTACCGTAGGCTAAGAGGTGCCGCTTAAGCCCTATCTAGGTCGAGTTTTCTCTAAAGGCGGTTAAGTCCTATCGTCCGGGCCGCCGGCCGGTAGGTTAACGGCCCTATATCTACCTCTAGCCGTTGCGATATATAATCCGATCCGACGAGGCCTACGTTTCTACGGTATATTACGCTTAGACTACGAGACGCTTAGGCGAGGTCTATCGTGCCGTTCCTCTAGCCCTCGGAGGCAATATGTATAACCTAGCCCTTAGGGGTTATAAGCTTAAGGCGCTATCGCGCCGCTAGCTCTAGGAGGTCCTTACTATTCCTAGAGGTACGCCCGTAGGCGTCCTAAAGCGGGTGATAGCTATTAAAGTCCCCGACGAGGACGTACTAAGTGTATAACGATTTCGCCGCGAGGTTAAAGAGTAGAGTAGTTAGGAGGGGGGAGTTAACTAGCAGGGAGTAAACTAAAATAACTATAGTATTAAAATTAATAAATATAACGCTATACTAGTCTGCCCTTTAGTCGCTCGTCTATATATCGATACTATGCCTCTTATAGACGTATAGCGCGCTTTAGGTCGCCCTAAAGATAAGCCTATAGTCGTACCGCCTTAGGCACGCCGGGGCTTTTATCCTACTATTAATCGGTGTCTCCTAAAGTACTATTATATCGTACGCCTTAAGGGCGGCGAGCGCGAGGTATATATTCGCGCCTATCCTTACGGTATTTTAGTAAAAGATATCTAATATTAAGGGGGGTCGCAAAAAGGGTCGTCGTTAGGTATAGGCGTAGCCTCGGCCGTAGCGGTATAAGCCCTAGCCGACGCTAAGGCCGGCCGCGACCGTAGATGCCCGCGAATAGTCGACTAGCCTCGCGCCCGACTAGCCCTCGTAATATCCTATAGCCGGCCGGGGAGAAGGGCGGGTGGCGGGGGGGGGGGGGGGGGGGGGTGTCCTATCGTTGCCGTTTCGACGGCGACGTTTATAGCGCGGTAGGAAGAGGAAAGGGCTATACGTAAGGCGGTACCGGCTTAAGGCGCACTATCGGCGCCGCCGTAGCGGCGAAACGCTTCGGCCTTTAGGAGTATGCCTCCTAAGCCCTATCTTAAAGCTTCTCCGCTTTAAGGCAGTGCTTATCCTACGCTATATATCTCCCCCTATAGAGGGTGCACTAGTATAGGATCTGCCCTATAGTAGCCGTATATATAGCTTTGTCGTATAGTCTTAACGCGTACCGCCCGTACGTCGCTTTTACTATATAGTACTTCGCGATATATCTATACTAAAAGCACCGGTAGTATTACCTCGGCCGGATCGTATCGTCGAAGGGCTTTATATCGAAAATCTCCGCCTATATTACCGTAATAAAGTCGTAAAGCCTATTCGCCGCCTCTACGCCGTCTACCGTAATAATTAAGGTCGCTTTCGTCCCCGCCCTTATATAGGCCCTTTTAGGGTAGAGGTAGATAACCTTAACGTCGTTCGCTTTAGCTAGTTCGGCTATTAGAGCGGCGTTATCCCCTCTCTAAAGGACTATTATCGGGACGCCCTTTACTATTACCGTAAAGCCGCTATAGAATAGCATCGTCTCCTTCCCGAAAGCCTTCTCTAGCTACTCCCTATCCGCCTTATATTTCTTTATATTCTGCTTAAATATAAGCGCGATATCGCCGCTATAAGGGACCTACGCTGCTTTTACAGCGGGCTCCCTAAGGGCGCAATTAACGTCGTTTACGATTGCTTAAGGGGTTCTACGTTAGAGATCTAAGGCGATCCCCTTATATCGGACCGTAAGCTGGTTTTCGTAGTAGGCGAGAGTCGGCTTCTCGCTATTAGCCTTAATATTATAGCTGCCGCTAGCGCCTCCGGGCGCGGCTAGCGTTACGTTAAGGGCGCGACGGTAGCAGCCGCGACCGCGGCCGTAGCTACGTCGGCCGAGGATTTCGACGCTTGCTTCGATAGGAGCGCCGCCTCGATAGCCTCCTTTACCGATTCCTTAACCGATTTCTTAAGCTAGCCTACGGTCGTATAGACCGCGGTGTCCGCTTGGATCTTCTCCTCCTATTCCTTTAGGTAGCCTTAGAGCACGGACTTAAAGGCCCCTTAGACGCCTTAAAGGGCCTCCTTAGGCACTAGACCCGCGAATTTTAGGTAAGCGGTACTATCCCTTCCTATTAGTTTCTCCTTGCCCGCGTCGGGCTTAAAGGGCGCTTCGTTAGTAGTCGGAGGGCTATACACGCTAGCCTTTAACCCCCTTCTCGCGATATTAACGTCTATCGGCTCGCAGCCTGCGTCCGTCCCCCGATGCGCTATCGCGCCTAAGGGCAACCGGGTCTAAGGAATCCGATTCTCGAGTCTAAATTAATTTTATAATCCGGTGTCGACCTCGGCGGCTGTGCGAGGAGATCGTAAAGCGTATATTCTTTTGATCCGCTCCTACCTATAAGAGCGGAAGGGGCTAATTCGCGTATACGCACCTAGAGATTAGGTATTACGCGTGCGGTAGCGTACGAAGAAGCAAGAGCCGTATTATCACGGCCTATAGGCAATTATAGCGGCCTACCTTAGCAACGCCTACTCTTTAGCGTCCTTAGGTAGCTACGCGTTGCCTAGCCGTTATAATAGTACGAATCTCTTCCCTGCCTATAGTCGTAATAGGCACCTTATGCGTAGCTTATAGCATAGCAGCCGTATAATGCTATAGCGCGACCGCGAGCGCCTTCGAACGGCTATAGCTTTATAAGTCCGCGGCCGGCAAGTCGAGCCTTATATATAGGCTAGCTAACCTCGAGCTCCTATTCGCTTATCTCGCAATAGCGAGTAGACCGGCCGTATATAGCTAAGGAAGGAGTATAGGAGGAAGATAATTTATTAGAAAGGCATACCGCTCGCGCGGTATAGGAATTTTTATTGTTTTTATTGCTTGTTCTATATTCCTTATAATAATGCGTTATTTCCTATTTAGGTTATATTAATTGCCTTATAAGCAGCGGACTACGTATTTAAGGAAGGGGATATTAAGAATCCTATTAGTATAGGCGTATTAGTTAGCGCACCGCATAGGGTTTTCCTTAAAAACCCTGCGCGCTTACAACCTCTAGATAATAAATAAACACATAGAATATAACCTTAACGTAGCTTCCTTACAACCACGCAACGCGAAGCCACGAGGTCTCTATATAGCTATTCCGAGGACTAAAAGCCTTATTATAGCATGCCTAAGGATCCTATTGGTAGAGCGCATTCGTTAGCGCCCCGCGCAGGGTTTTCCTAAAGCTCTACGCCCTTATAACTCTAAATAATTCAATTAATATTTAGAATATAATGTTAAAGCAGTTTCCTTATATATATGTATAAAGCGAAGCTATAAGGTTATTTATAAAGTATCTAAGGATTAAAAGCCTTAAAAATACGTATTGTTAAAGAGATAACTATTAGATTATATAATAGAGGTTATATATAAGAAGATAGACTAGAGGTACGTTTAGGAAGGTAGGAACGATAGTTAAAAGTACGAATAATCCTTTATTATAATACGGTTGCCCTCTTATAGTAAGACTAAAGCTTGCCCTTCTTTTAAGATATATTAAGGCCTTAGGGATATACCCTTAGGCCTTAAGAGGGGTTATCGGGCACTAGTTAGCGACTAATAGCCGAATAGTCTTTAAGCTAAAATGTATTATCTATCGTATATATATCCTTATCTCCCGACTTTATAGTTACGCGGGTAGCTACGTTATAATTATCCCCCCTTTTTAAGGCGGACGCTTTAGACACTAGGATAGCTTTTATTAGATCTTCGATCTACGGCCTACTAAATAAGGATGCGAGAGATATATATTATAGCGGCCGTAAGGGCGCTATAGCGGCTATAATGCCGCTAAAAGCAGTATAATAATAATAATAATAATAATGCTTATTATACCTCAAAAAGGGCTGCCTTAAGACCTTATTTAAGGGGTCTCTTAGCCTAATTTCCCGTCTATAATCCCGTATATAATCTATCCTTTTACCTATAGAGCTAATATACCCTTTTAGCTTCGATCGCAATGCGAGGGAAGCTAGACTAAAGAGCTTAAATAGCTTAAATCCGGGGTCTTTTGCTAATGTTTAATTAATCTATTAATTAGGGCGGATTATCGTATTCTTCTAAGTCCTCCTTACGACCGACTATTATAGCAATTGCAACTCGGCATTTTATGCCTTTACGCTACCGTATGCGTCTTTAGCGGTAATAATACGTCTTATTCCTCTTATATTAGTCGATTAGTCAATCGCTTTAGAAGGTTTATATATAGTTTATTAAAGTATATAAGCAGACGAAGGCTTTATATAGCCGAGGCTTATATATAGCCGAGGGTTATATTCGGCCGAGGCTTATAGATAAAGTTAAGGCTTATATAGCTAAAGGCTTTATATTACTAAAGGCTCTATATAGCTAAGGCTTATATATAAAGTTAAGGCTTATATAGCTAAGGATAAAGTTAAGGCTTATATAGCCTACTTAATGCAGACGAATGCCGTAAAGGGTATAGACGAGGGAGTCTTTTATCGCCGTGATAGCTACTTACTTAAGTTATTTATTAAGTAATATAGATTAAGCCGTAAGAGCTACTTACTTAAGTAATTAATTAAGTAATATAGATAAAGCCGTAAGAGCTACTTACTTAAGTTATTAATTAAGTAATATAGATAAAGCCGTAAAAGCGCTCGCTACGATATATATATTACTTAAATAATTATTTATAATAAAGGTAGTCTTTTATCTTACTATAACGAAAGACTCTACCGCTCGCTATAAAAGCTGCTTACCGCTCGCTATAATAAAGGACTCTACCTTTCGCTATAAGAGCTACTTACTTAAATAAATACGATAAAAGACTCTACTACTCGCTATAAAAGCTACTTACTTAAGTACCGTTTGCTTAAGAGCTATTTACTTAAATAAGTATAATAAAAGACTCTACCGCTTACTATAAAAGCTACTCGCGTAAGTAAGTATATACGAGGGAAAAAGACTTTTCCTTCTTTCCGCCGCTATAAGCTTTCGCCGTAAGAGCTATTTACTTAAAAGCTATTTGCTTAAAAGCTATTTACTTAAATAAGTATATAGACGAAAGAGTTTTCTAACGCTATAAGTATATTTACTATAATAAAAAAGTCTTTTATCGCTATAAAAGCTATTTACTTAAGTAAGTAAGTATATATAAAAGAGAGGGACTTTATTACTTACAATAATAAAAGACTCTATCGCTTACTATAAAAGCTATTTACTTAAAAGCCGTTTGCTTAAAAGCTGCTTACTTAAACTTAAATAAGTATATATAATAAAAGATTTTTTTAACGCCGTAAGTATATTTACTACGATAAGGAAGTCTTTTATCGCTATAAGAGGTATTTACTTAAGTAAGTAGGTATATATAAGTGAGAAAGACTTTACTACTCGCTATAATAAGGGATTCTACCGCTCGCTATAAGAGCTATTTACTTAAGAGCCGTTTACTTAAAAGCTATTTACTTAAATTTAAATAAATATATATAACGAAGGAGTTTTCTAACGCCGTAAGTATATTTACTACGATAGGGAAGTCTTTTACCGCTATAAGAGCTATTTACTTAAAAGCTATTTACTTAAAAGCTATTTACTTAAAAGCTACTTACTTAAGAGCTATTTACTACGATAAAAGACTTTTTCCTTTTTTCCGCCGCTATAAGCTATTAGCTTATATATTAGATAAATACGTAGATAAAAGAGTCTTCTTTTTATTACCGCGATTATATTTTTACTATAGTAACGAAAGAGTCTTTCTTTTCTTTTCCCGCCGCTATAAGCGTTTATTATAACGATAAAAGATTCTTTTTCTCTTCCTATTACTATAACTATTATATACTATAATAAGAGAGTCTTTCTCTTTTCCTCTCGTCGCCGCGAATATATATTTACTAGCGACGACGAAAGAGTCTTCTTCTTCTCTTCCCGCCGCTATAAACGCTTACCGCAACGACGAAAGACTCTTCTTCTCTTCCCGCCGCTACGACTACTATGTGCTACGACGAAAGAGTAACTCTTTCGTCGTCATAGCTATTTGCTCGTCGAGAGCTATTAGCTTATATAAGTATATGCGACGAGGGAGTCTTCTTCCTCCCGCCGCCGCGTTGTTTATACTACGACGAGAGAGTTTTTCTTCTTTCCGCCGCCGCGAGCTATTAGCTCGTCGAGAGCTATTAGCTTGTGTATTAGATAAGTGCGTAGACGAGGGAGTCTTCCTCCCGTCGCCGCGATCGTGTTTTTGCTACGACGACGAAAGAGTCTTCTTCTTCTCTTCTATTAGATCCGCGGGTAAAGGGATAGATTACGTGCGGGATTACGGACGGGAAATTAGGCTAAGAGACCCCTTAAATAAGGTCTTAAGGCAGCCTCTTTTCGGGCATAATAAGCATTTTTATTATTATTATTAATATACTGCTTTTAGCGGTATTACAGCCGCTGCAGCGCCCTTACAGCCGCTATAACATATATCTCTCGCATCCTTATTTAGTAGGCCGTAGATCGAAGATCTTATAATTAAGAGTCTTAGTCTTCTAGCTAAAGCTACTAAGAGAAGCCACTATTTAACTATTAGGCCCCCTTTAAACCGCGAGAAAAGCCTAGCTAATCATGCTCGGCAAGAGGACTAGATTCCTCTCGCATCGAACCAAAGTCCGCGAGAACTACCTTACGGCATTCTATTAAACAAAGCCCGCAACACGCGGCACTACATTAAATAAAGCCCGCGAGAACCATCCTCGCGGCACTTATATATCGAAAGAAAGCCCGTAAAACACGCGGCACTAATACATCGAACTAAGCCCGCGAGAACTATCCTCGCGGCACTAATACATCGAAAGAAAGCCTGTAAGAGACTACCTCGCGGCACTAGAAAGAATAATACACACTGCTTTTAGCAGAGGCGAAAAGGGGTAATTCCCTAGCTAAAGACACATCCTGCTGCTACTAGCAGAGGCGAGAGGGTGATTCCCTCGTTAGCTAGCTAAACACACATCCTACTACTACTAGCAGAGGCGAGAGGGTAATTCCCTCGTTAGCTAGCTAAGCCAAAAACAATAAGTCTATATATTAAAGAGTTAACCCCTCCGTAGTATTAAACAAGCCTACATTAAGGAGCAAACCCCTCCGTAGACAAACACAAGCCTATATAAACGTGACATTAAGTCTATACGATTAGGAGTTAACCCCTCTATAGCCTATAAATAAGGAGTCAACCCCTCCGTGGCATTTTATCTTATACAGTCGGGAAATATATCTGCTTACTATTTATAGTAGTTATCTTATATAGTCGGGAAATATATCTGCCTGCTATTTATTTAGCAGAATAAACTCGCGGCGGCGGGAGGAAGAAAAACTCTCTCGTCGTAGTATAAACAACGCGGCGGCGGGAGGAAGAAGACTCCCTCGTCGCGTATACTCACACGAGCTAATAGCTCTCGACGACCAAATAGCTCGCGGCGGCGGAAGAGAGAAAAAAGACTCTTTCGTCGTCGTAGTAAACACCGTTACTATAAATACTCGCGGCGGCGAGAAGAAAACTCTCTCGTCGTAGCATAAATATATTTCGTGGCGGCGGGAGGAAGACTCCCTCGTCGTAGCATCTACTATGTACGCAAGCAACGGTGGATCTGCTCGACGGTTACTAATAAATTCCCGCGGTCGCGTTAGCTATGCAGCCTAATGTCACACTCTGCCCTTAACGCCCCGGTCCCCGTTTTTAGGCATTTTTGCGTGTTTTCATTTCACGGCGAAGGTGATTAGCGGAGTACTTAGGTTCGCATAGTAAGAAAGCAGGAAGGGTTATATACGTTAACAGTTAGTTTAGTCTTACGGCCTAATTCTATACGCGTGCTAACACGACCGGGATTATTTCTGTTAGTGCTAGCTCGCGATTTTAATTAGCCACCCGGAAAGGTACCTAAAAGCTAGGCTCTATGTGCATACGACGCAAGCCGCTTTTAGCCGCCCTGTATTATAGGCCTAGGAGCGCCCTACTACTTCCGGCTGCGTGCCCGGCTTCTAGCTCCCGGCTACGTGCCCGGCTCCCGGGGATTAAATAGGGGGATTAAATAGGGGGATTTAAAGGGGGATTTAAACAAGGACTTTAAAGGGGATTTTTAAATAGGGGATTTAAAGGACTTTAAGGGGGATTTTTAAACAGGGACTTAAACGGGGGACTTAAATAAGGGATTTAAACGAGGGATTTAAGGCCTTTATACGAGGGATTTAAACAGGGGATTTAAATAAGGGACTTTAAAAGGGATTTTTAAAGGGTGACTTAAA
This sequence comes from Ophiocordyceps sinensis, assembly GCA_012934285.1. NCBI lineage: Eukaryota > Fungi > Ascomycota > Sordariomycetes > Hypocreales > Ophiocordycipitaceae > Ophiocordyceps > Ophiocordyceps sinensis. Next base: position 2,593,139 of record JAAVMX010000006.1, on the reverse strand, counting down.
CGGGGGATTAAAATAGGGTACTTAAATAGGAGATTTAAACGGGGGGCTTAGACGAGGGATTTAAACGAGGGATTTAAACGAGGGATTTAAACAAGGGATTTAAAAGGGGGACTTAAACACAGGGCTTAAACAAGGGATTTAAACGAGGGATTTAAACGGGGGATTTAAACAGGGGGCTTAAACGGGGGGCTTAAACAATGTATTTAAACAAGGGATTTATACGAGGGATTTAAACGGGGGATTTAAATAATGGACTTTAAAAGGGATTTTTAAAGGGTGACTTAAACGGGGGATTAAAATAGGGGATTAGAATAGGGGATTTAAACGGGGGATTAAAAGAGAGGATTTAAACGGGGGATTTAAATAGGGGACTTAGATAAGGGATTTAAACGAGGGCTTTAAACGAGGGATTTAAAAGTGGGACTTAAATAGGGGGCTTAAACGAGGGATTTGAATAATGGATTTAAACGGGGGATTTTTAAAGGGTGACTTAAACGGGGGACTTAAACGGGGGATTTAAATAAGGGACTTTTAAAGGGATTTTTAAAGGGTGACTTAAACGGGGGATTAAAATAGGGTACTTAAATAGGAGATCTAAACGGGGGGCTTAGACGAGGGATTTAAACGAGGGATTTAAACAAGGGCTTTAAACGAGGGCTTTAAACAAGGGATTTAAACAAGGGATTTAAAAGGGGGACTTAAACAGAGGTCTTAAACAAGGGATTTAAACGAGGGATTTAGACAATGGATTTAAACGAGGGACTTTAAATAAGGGGCTTAGACGAGGGATTTAAACGAGGGATTTAAACGGGGGATTTAAACGGGGGGCTTAAACGGGGGGCTTAAACGAGGTATTTAAACAAGAGATTTATACGAGGGATTTAAACGGGGGATTTAAATAAGGGACTTTAAAGGGGATTTTTAAAGGGTGATTTAAATAAGGGACTTTAAAGGGGATTTTTAAAGGGTGACTTAAACGGGGGATTAAAATAGGGGATTTAAACGGGGGATTTAAATAGGGGACTTAGACGATGGACTTAAACGGGGGATTGAAATAAGGGATTTAAACGAGGGATTTAAACGGGGGATTTTTAAAGGGTGACTTAAACGGGGGACTTAAACAGGGGACTTAAACAAGGGACTTAAACAGGGGATTTAAATAAGATATTTAAACGAGGGATTTAAATAAGGGATTTTTAAAGGGTGACTTAAATAGGGGATTTAAACAGGGGCTTTAAACGGGGGGTTTAAATAGGGGACTTAAACAGGGGACTTAAATAGGGGGCTTAAACAAGGGATTTAAAAATAGACTTAAACGAGGGACTTTAAATAAGGGATTTTGTTAGTAGGGCTCTCTACGGTAAGCAGCCGGAAGCGAACCTATCGCACGTGTGATAGTATACGGTTGGGTTCTTATTGTCTTGTCTAGCTAGGAAGGAAGAGGGGAAAGGGGGCCCCTTAATAGGTGCTGACGTAGCTTCGGGTCACGTAGGTCACGTGCCCTTAACAACGTCGTACGTATCCTTTATCCCTTGTTCCTATACTAGCAGTCTTTATAAGATCGTAGAAACAGCCTAAAACAAACGTAGCAATAAGGGTCGCAATAAGGGGCTAAATAGGGATCTATAGCCCGGTTAAACGGGCCGTATTATTATCGTAGATCCGGTTTTTTAACCTCGCAATAGTTTTACAAACAGCCGTATAACGTACGGGAAAAAGAGCGTGAAAACTGCATATTAGGTCACGATGCCTAATGAATACAATTCGTGAATACAAATCGCAAAAAAGAGGAAAAGATCGTCGGCAGGAAGCGTTAAGCTTCGGGGCGAAGCAGAGGGGCGAAGCAGAGGGGCGAAGCAGAGGGGCGAAGCAGAGGGGCGAAGCAGAGGGGCGAAGCAGAGGGGCGAAGCAGAGTAAGAGATAGAGTTATCTTCGGGTCGGGAAAAGAGCGTGAAACGAAGCGTGAAATAGAGCGTGTTCGGGCCGGGAAAGAACGTTGCCGGAGTGCTGTAGGGTCGGCATATGACGTTGCCGGGGCGAAACAGGGTTTATTTCGGGGCGCGAAGCAAAAGAGGGAATAAGGCGCTGAAAAGGGGAAGAATAGGGCGCCGAAAGGGGGAAAAACAAAGCAGGGAATACACTCGCAGTGTTTAAACAAGGAAAATCATTAAACAAAGAACAAAGGCCGTAAAGAACGTTATCTCGGCCACTAGGGAGTGTCGGAAAGGGTCAGCTGGCCGAGCTCATTAGTCCCATCGTTCTCGTCATCCTCTTCGGCGAGAATATAGCCTTATTGTCGTCCGTAGCCTCGTCCGTATCCTTAGCTAGGGCCGGGTCTTAAACCTCGTATAGATCCCTTAGAACGACCTCTTGCACGGCCGTATTAGTTAAAAGATTAAACGGGCCGGCGTGTAAGATGCGTCTCGAGGGACGATCGTAGGTCCGAAAATAGTTCCTTAATACGTACGGCCGGGCGGAAAAAGGCGGGCTCGAGTTCTAGAACGCTACGGCAGGCCCGGACGAGAGTTATTCGCAAAGGGACGTTAGTCTCCGGGTCCTAGTCTGCGAAAGAACTACTAAAGGCGCGTTAAATAAGCTACAGCCTATTAAATAGTAGCTCGAGGACTTTAGGCAAAGGCTTTTCGGGATGCTAGGCTTAAAGCCTTAGGAACGTCGTCGTAGTCTACGCCGTAAAGTACTATTCGTAATTAACGCCTATATCGAAATAGCGTTTAAGGGTATCGTATATAGACCGGAACGTAGCCGTAGTCTAATTAACGTGCCGGATGTAGTAGTCCTCGGCACGGCTAGCGAGGATTTAACTAACTAGCCCGTAGAATTAGCCGGGGGCGACTCGCAGGCTGTAATAGGTCCGTATAAAGAGCCGGACTTTATTATCGAGGATATCGTATAGGTCTCCTATATAGCTATAGTCCTTTTTCCACGCCTTAGCGAATTACAGCACGAGGTTAGCGTCCGTAGGAGCGTTCGGGACCTCGGGCGGCGGCATTGTCATATATGCCTTAAGGGGGAATTTAGGGACGGGGACACGGGCAACGGCGGTAGGAACAGCGGCAGGAATAGCGGCAGGCTAGTACTAGGCGGCAGGCTAGAACGGTGCAGCCGGCTAGTATTAGGCAGCAGGCGGGGTAACGAACTCAGGGTGCTAGAACCGTACAGCTAGGGCAGGGTGCCGGAACTAGTGGCTTGTCGGATAGACCGTCTATTGCGGAGCCTAGGGAGCCTAGGGAACAACGTTGGGGACTTAGCCGGGAATGACTGGTGGCGGCGGCGGGCCGGAAACAACATACTGCGGCGGGGGACTTAGAGCAACGGGGGCAACGGGAGCCGGAACAACGGGCGGAATAGCGGGCGAAGACACAACAGGCGGAACAACGGGCGAGGACGGCGGCGGAGCTATCGTTGCGGCAGCTATTAATGCTACAGCGGCGGGCGGCGACGATAACAACAATCTGGCAGCTTCTTAAATGCTATTAGCGGACGAGGGTGGTACCGTTAATGCGGCGGCGGGAATAGTAGCGGTAGGGAAGGGCGAGGGCGAGGGCGGAATTAACGTTGCGGTAGCAGCTGCTTGTTTAGCATAAGCTGCTATTCCGATGTCGAATTAAGTCTCCGTAAATTCGTCGGCAGGCTAGGTTAGCGGGACGTCTTGCCCTTATAGGTTGATAAATTGTCTCGCTAAGGAGCTTCCTTTTCGGCCTATATAGATGCCTCGTCTTCGCAGTAGGTTCTTTAGGACTTTCCGGTATTTCTTATTAACCTTATTCTACGTAGTCTCGGTCTACCCTTCGAAGTGCTTTTAAAAGTCGTCGAATATCTTATACCCGTTAGTATAGATATTGGCTTCGGAAATAGCTAAGAACCTAGCCACGGAGGTTATTACGATGACTTTGCTTTCTTCTTTGTCTAAGACGACGTCGGTCTCCTATTAATCGATGTCGATATACTTTAAGAAGGAGCCGTAGATCGGCACGTCCTTTATCTACTCTTCGAGCAGCGTGCGTGCCGCCGGGGCGGTAGAGGCGGTGGCGGGAGACGGGTCTAACATCTTGTGATCCGCCGGGGTGTTCTTATTAAAGGAAGCTTAAAGAAGCAAGCGGACTTATTCGTGCCGGAGTAAAGCAGGTCTTTTGCCGGGCCGAAAAAGGGCGTGGCCGGGTTCTTATAGGTCCTGCTTCGAGGCGGTAAAGGGCAAAGCAGCGAGAAAGAATAAAGTAGCATACTAGCAGTTCTTTAAATAGCAAAGAACAACTAGTAGGCCGGGCTTAAAGCAGCAAGCGGACTATATATATGCCGGGTCGGAAGACGGCGGGGTGTTTATCGTATACGAGGGTCTTCGTGATGGTTTTATCGGGAGCAAGCGGCGGGCTTTTAATAGTTGTTTTACGTAAGGGTCTTTACGCGATAGTCGTGATTAAATAGCTTGTGTTAATCGGATGTATCCCGTAGTGTCGGGAGTGTTTGTCGGGTCGCGAGGGTCTTCGCGATAGGGTTAGCGTTATAGACGTACTACTAACCGGGCTACTTAAAATCTGTGAAAATAGCGGCGTTAGTTAGCAGCTTAGAAAGAATCTATTAGCGTCCTCCGAGGGCGATAAAGTCGGTCCGGGTGGCGAAGATCCTTACTCTTAGCACGAATAACCTTCTTAATGCGTGCGACGTTAGTTATTATTCGATAAAGATCCGTACGCGTTCGAAGGTTAAATCTATCTCTTCTACCTAGCTAATCTGTGATTAAGCAAGCGGTTAATCTATGATTAAGCCTATCAATCACTAATTAGTGTTAGTAGGGCTCTACTACGGTAAGCAGCCGGAAGTAAACCTATCGTACGTGTGATAGTATACGGTTAGGTTCTTATTGTCTTGTCTAGCTAGGAAGGAAGAGGGGAAAGGGGGCCCCTTTATAGGTGCTAACGTGGCTTCGGGTCACGTAGGTCACGTGCCCTTAACAACGTCGTACGTATCCTTTATCCCTTGTTCCTACAGATTTAAACGACGGATTTAAACAGGGGATTTAAACGAGGGACTTTAAAAAGGAATTTTAAAAAGGAGCTTAACTAGGGGATTTAAATAACCCTAACCCTAAGGATTGATTTATAATCACGTGCCTTAGGGCTACTAACTAAGCTAACACCCCGCGGAGCGGGTAGGGCTACTAATTAGACAGTGCACGCCGCGGAGCGGGGTCACTCTCTAAGGCAGTTACGTGCAAACCCCTAGCTACCAACTAGGGAGTGCACCCCGCGAAGCGGGGTCACTCCCTAGTAAAGAATATCACGGCGGCGGAAGAAAAGAGAAGAAGACTCTTTCGTCGCAGCACGCAGTAGTCGCGGCGGCGGGAAGAGAAGACTCTTTCGTCGTTACGGTAAACAAAACGCGGCGGCGGGAGGAACACTCTCTTATCGCAGCACACACATTTCGCAGCGGCGGCAAGAGAAGAAGACTCTTTCGTCGTCGCTAGTAAACACACATTCGCGGCGGCGAGAGGAGAAGAGAAAGACTCTCTCGTCGCAGCATGCAGTTGTCGCGGCGGCGGGAAGAGAAGAAGACTCTTTCGTCGTTACGGCAAGCGCTTACGGCGGCGGAAAGAGAAGAAAAAGACTCTTTTATCGTCGCTAGTAAATATATATTCGTAGCGACGAGAAAAAAAAAGAAAGACTCTCTTATCGTAATATATAGTAATCGCGGCGGTAGGAAGAAAAAAAGACTCTTTTATTATTATTATAAATACTTATAGTAGTAAGAAGAAAAGAAAAAGACTCTTTCTATTAGTAGGTGTCTCGAATGCAAATGTAAATATAGGTCTAGTAGTCTTATTAGAATTGTTAATACCTATCTAGCTAAGGGCTATACTACCTTCTTTATAGATAAGACGAGAGAAGGGTCGGAGCTACCCTCCGGGAAGCCTCGGTAGCTAAGAATAAAAAGGGATCTGTAAACAGAATGTAAAGACGAATGCGTTACTTAGGGAAGACCTTCCGCGGACGGATGCGTCTATCGGGACGACCGTAGAAGTCTATAGAAGGAAGTAAAATTCCATCTATAGAATTTACCTTAGAAAGGAAGTCCTTCTACTATAGAATTCTATCCTTAGAAGGGAAGTCCTTCTACTATAGAATTCTATCCTTAGAAGGGAAGTCCTTCTACCGTAGAATTCTATCTATAATTCCTATACTAGCAACTTTTTCTTTATGCCGTTTATAAGAACCTCTCTTGTTTTTCCTTAAATATTACCCTTCTTTAAAAAGGAAATAAAAATGCATAATAAAATCGACTATTCGTTATATTAGAACAATTCGTTATAATATTATATAGTGTTATAACTATATAACCGTTAAAAGAAAGAATATATTAGAATAGTTATAGGCGAATAATAAACCCTTCTATTCTAATAGTTAATTTATTTATATCGACGAAACGTTTAAAGGCCTAGTTTAGTAATGCTTTTATTATTGCATTAGCTAGGTTATCGGCTCTGTTAATCTATCGGACCTTTATAATCTTACGGCGTTTATATAACTATCGTCAAGCTATAATATCGATTATTAATCTTTTCTCCTTTATAGTACCTAGTTTAATAAGGCATTTATATAAAGAGTACGAATCGGTGTAGATAATTAATAGAATCGGAGGTAGACTAAGACGATCCGTGATTATCTTAAGAGTTATAGTAAGAGATATCCTAATATCGAATCCGTTTACTATACCGTAGATTTCCGATATAAAGACGCTTTAGGTAACTCGTTTGTATTTTATAGAGTTTTAATAGACAATATTGCCTTTAATCGAAAATTGCTTATCTATTCTATCGGTCTCATAAACTAGAGTAATAACGAATCTAAGCTATAAAGATAAGTCTTTATTATTTATAAACGATCTATCGGTAAAGACTAATAGCTTAGCCGATGCGAGGTTAATTAGAAGATATATTAGTCTACGTTATTAATTATCTAGTTGCTACTATAGTCTCTTATTTAGGATTATATAGTCTTTTTGTTCTAGGTTCTAGACTTAAGCAGTAATAGAGATATTAAACGATGCTTTTAGTTAATAAATAGATATAACGTGTATACTATAAGCTCGTTGCTTTATATACCTTTACGCATGGTTAATAGCTTTTAGCTTTACGGTTTTAATCTTAGCTACTTAACCCTTCTATTATAATAGCAAACTTCTATTATATTATAGGGTTAATTTCGCGCTATTAAAGTCTATAGATTGTCTAGCAGTTATTAGAGTTTTCGGTTTAGCTCTAAATTGTGCTTTCTAAAGCTCTTTTTCTTCGTAGTCTAAAAAACTCTAAGTCCTAAGCATTAACGTATCGTCTATCTATATGCCGATAATTCTAAAAGGTATAAGAGGGCTATAGTTAGAAATAAGCAAGCATACGTCGTATGTTAAATAAGCTATATTAAGCTTTTAGATATAGTGACTATAGTATATATTAAACTAGTATAGTCCGGATTCCGCGATGCTATATAAAGGTCTAATCACACGGATAATTATGCCTTCCGGATACTTCTTTACTAATTTAGTAAGTAGAGCTATTAGGATTATTCGGGATAACTCTATAGTAGCCTAAGGATATACTTAGGTAATATCTTGTAAAGACAATATTATTCCGTATTCTTTAAGTATTCCGGCTGCAATTGCTATAATTAAACGTTAATTAACTTACTAGATTATTAGCGATTGTATAAGTATAGATATCTTCTTAATATTACTATATCCTTAGATTACTAGTCTTAACTTTTCGTATAGTTTAGTATTACGTCTTTTAACCTTTCTAACTATCCGAGAATAGAAGATTCGATATCCTCTATGTTTTTCTTCGTTATATTATTCGAAACTAAACACACTATAAATAACTAAGTCGTTAATTTCTTTAATATTAGATTCTTCGAATAGGTTACCGGGTATTATAATTACGCTATCGGCACGAAGTTTAAGTATAAGATCGTATGCGTTAACCTCTTTCTTAGCTAGGAACTACTAATTCTTTAGTTTATTTTTCGCACCGGGTAGGCGACTACGTTTTCGGGGCATACGAGGAGGTTTTTATATAGTTTTATATTCTTCTATTAGTTTATTGTCTTAAGAATTATATTCCGGTATATCTACTAGGAGTTCTTCTAATAGTAGTACCGATTTTTCGTCTCGGAAGTATAGTTGCATATATGTTAATCTAAATACTTATAGTCTATTAATAGTGTTAATTGTTATATTATAGCCTTTAATTACTGCAATTTTAAATAGACCTTACTAACCGTTATTTTCTCTCTAGACATAGACCTTACTTTATAGTAGAAGATTAAGAATCTCTTTTATTAATAGTCTATTTTAGCTATAAATAGTATCCTTAACTCGTCTTTTAGTAGAGATTTAGCGAAGCAATTTTATAGCCCTTTGCATAGCTATAGCTCTTTGCATCGTTGTTATAGAAGGGGGTGATTCCTATGTAATCTAAGGGTAAGCACTAAAAACTAATAATATAGGAACTAAACTATTAAGACTAGCTGTATTATTAATTGCCTTAACTGCTATTTAAAGGATGGCTTTAGCTAATATTATATTCCTAATTTCCTCTTAAAGAATACTAAATGTTCGTTTAAGTAGTCTATAATATCTTTTAATCTTTCCGATAGACTAGTAGGCTTTAACTAGAACTTACTTATACGTAATCCCTATTACTTTCGCTTTGTTTCGGAATTTATTAGAAGCAAAATTCGTTCCTACGTCGTGTTTAATAACATCTAAGAGACCGAGATATATATTAATCTATAACGCACGCAGTGTTTCCTATGCATCTTTAGCGGATATTAATAGAAGGAATCTTACTGCTTAGAATAAAGTTGCTAAATCTACTGCGTATAGCACTAGTCGTTATAGGTTTCCGAGGTATATAACGTTAATAATAATCTTATAGTTGAATTCTCGATTATCTTATAGTATGAATTTAAATCGTCTCGGAGCCTAGGAGTATATCTAGCATTAGTGACAAAATTTGGAAATAGTTTTAAGTCTTCCGATTAATACATTATTATATCCTGCTTAGCGTAGTAGATAATATAGTCTTATAACTATAGGATGTCTAAAACGACGATAGAGTGTTTAGATCTTAACCTCTATAAGGAAGTTAATTAATTCCTTATCTTTAGAAAGAAAGAACTATAGATATCCTTATTTTTGTATTATTAGAACTACGCCTTAACTAATAATTATGTCTATTGTATTATTAAAGTATACACTTAGTCGGTCTATATCGGCTAAAGAGAGTAAGAAAGGTATAGGTATCTCTAGAACGTAAAAAGTAATCCTTCTAATCGGTGTTTTAAAGGCAATAGAACTAAGTAAGTTAATAGTATTTCTACTACTAAACTTAATAGAAGCTTATCCTGCCGTTAGCTTATCGATAGTAATAGAAGGGTCTTCTTTCTATAGGGCAATATACTAGTTAAATCCGGCTATTAACACTTTTGCTATACCTATATTAACTATAATGCCTTAGAAGCGTGTCTTAGAGTATCTTTTATTAATAATAAACTAATAAGATATAGTAATAGCTTCTTATTTACTATATAGGTCTTCGCTAGTAAGTCGATATATAAATGCTTATTAGCAAATTATCTAACTAGCTTGCGATTATCCTATAAAATTATCGCCGTCTCTTAAGTAAGATTTATTATTAAATTCTTCTGCTATATCGTCTATCTTATAACCTTTATATTGCGTTATATAGGCTATAAAACCTATCGTTAGGATGTTTGTAAAGTAGCATTATGCGATATATTAGTCCTTCGATTTCTATCGTTCCTTAGGTATATGTTTAGTTAACTAGCATCCTTATTTTCCGTATATAAAATACTTCTTAGTCTATAGACGATTGCCGTAGTTGCCTCTATAGCTACTATAGGCTTAGGACCTTACTTATAATCTAGCAGCTAATAGGGAGTATCCTCTACGGAATCCTCCGCGGAATCCTCTACGATTAAATAATCGGCTATAGTTTCGTCCTCCTCGTCCTTAGTATCTATATCTACCGCGGTTATTATTATTATATCTCCGATCCGTATAGAATATTTAGTTATATAGGTCGTAGTTATCCTCTTTAGTGTCTTAGTTATTAGACTAATATTCTTAGATAAATTAGTTAGATAAACCGCGAGATAGGTATATTTACAACGAGGATCTTAGGTCGGCGAAAAGTGCTTTAGCATTAGTTAAAGGTTTAAATAGAGCGTACTTTAGTTTAGGAACTCCTTTATATATATTAATAAGTATAGTTCTTAAGGGAAGATCTCTTATAAAGTCTTTGCTAAATGCCCGTTAGTAAAGTTATAATTTATTAAATAAAGCTTAAAGGATTTTATGCAATAGCTTAGCCGGGTGTTCTCCTCGCAACTTATAGAAGGTCGTTATTATTTAGTCTATATAATAATATACGTAATTAACTTCTATATTAAAGTATCTCTTAATTATATTATATACCTTTCTAAATATTGCTATCTAATTAATATATTAAATATAATGGGGTTATATACGTCCTACGAGGATTCTAAGGAATAAAGTATAAAACTAACTTAGTTTAATTTATAGGTTATAGCATAAGTTTATAAAAGCCTATAGTTTATCGTTAAGTAAGTTATATAGTTCTCCGGTATAGTTCTTATCTTTTATCTAAAGCTTAATAAAGCGTTATTAGATATCTATATTAGCGATAGCGTTCGGAATATTATCTAAAGGAAGTTCTATATATGCCTCTAATAGAATAGGATTAGAATTGCTTAGCTATTTAGTTATTGCCGTAGAACCTTAGTCTATAGGATTTATAAAGAGATCTAGACGATTAAATTAGTGTAATGTTAGGTAAATAATTATACCTAGAACATTAGTGTTAAATAGCTATTGTTTATATAGAACTATCGGATATTGCCTAAATAGAATAGTCCTTCTTAAATCGAACTACGGAACCGTTAGAAGTGTATTAAACGTCTATAGTATCTCTAGAACGTTTATTATAGTCTATAGTATCTCCGGAACGTTTGCTATAGATACTGCTTTTTCTATTAAAACTACTTCTAATAGTTAAAAGGGGGCTATTCTAGCGGTAATAGGCGTAGAAGGATATATTGTGTTTTTTATCTTTATTTTCTTAGTGTATTCTTCCGTACTATCGTTAAATTTCTATATTGTTATATCTTCTATAGGCTATTCTAATAGTTTCTTAAGTGTTTATAATATTAAAAAGATTATTATATAAGATATATTACTACGACCGGTGTATATTCCTTTCTTCCTTATTAGTACTTTTAGCGCTCGTTTATAGTCTACGTGTATTAGACCTTATATATTCGCTATCTATCCTTAGAAGTAGTCTTAGAAGTATAATAGGATCTCGTTTCCTTAAAAATCGATCGATGCTTCGTAGAGTATAATAAACTTAGCGACGGATATTATAATCGCGATACCGTTATTTTCGTTAGGTTTAATATTACTATCCTAATATTTTACGTTAATATATAGAAAAAGGGATCGGTAGATAGTTATACCTTCTATCTATTCCCTAAGAGTCTCCTCTATAGTATTAGATAAAGGACTAATAGGTAGGTATATCGAAGTTATATTACGTGCTTGTTTTTTACGTAGTTTATCGGTATATTCGTAGGGTTCTTTACGAAAAAGTTTATCGTTTTAGCGTTATTAACGCACTTTCTACTAGTGCTATTCTTCTTTTTCTAAAGCGGTAATCGGTTAGCAAAAAGTTTAAAGAAGAGCTATACGTAACCCCTAAGGGCGAGCTAGACTTAGAAGGTAAAGTCTTCTTATTCTTAGTATAGTTATCCTCCTCTAAGTATATAGAATAAGATCGTCGGGCGGAAGCCGTTCGATAAAGATCTATAATACGTTCGAAGGATATAGAACTATCTTATCTACCTTACTATCTATAATTAAGCCTTATAATCACTAATTAGTATTAGTAGGTATCTTAAATACAAATGTAAATATAGGTCTAGTAGTCTTATTAGAATTGTTAATACCTATTTAGCTAAAGGCTATACTACCTTCTTTATAGATAAGACGAGAGAAGGGTCGGAGCTACCCTTCGGGAAGCCTTAGTAGCTAAGAATAGAAAGGGATCCGTAAATAGAATGTAAAGACGGATGCGTTAGTTAGGGAAGACCTTCCGCGGACGGATGCGTCTATTAGGACGACCGTAGAAGTCTATAGAAGGAAGTAGAATTCTATCTATAGAATTTACCTTAGAAGGGAAGTCCTTCTACCGTAGAATTCTATCCTTAGAAGGGAAGTCCTTCTACCGTAGAATTCTATCCTTAGAAGGGAAGTCCTTCTACCGTAGAATTCTATCGTTAGAAGGGAAGTCCTTCTACCGTAGAATTCTATCTATAATTCCCATACTTTCTTTATTATAGTAAAAATATAATTATAGCAAAGGAAGAAAGACTCTTTTATTTACGTATTTATCTAATATATAAGCTAATAGCTTTCGATAAGCTAATAGCTTATAGCGGCGGAAAGAAGGAAAAAGTCTTTTATTATAGTAAATAGCTCTTAAGTAAATAGCTTTTAAGTAAATAGCTTTTAAGTAAATAGCTTTTAAGTAAATAGCTTTTATAGCAATAAAAGACTTCCTTATCGTAGTAAATATACTTATAGCGTTAGAAAACTCTTTCGTTATATATACTTATTTAAGTTTAAGTAAATAGCTTTTAAGCAAACGGCTCTTAAATAAATAGCTTTTATAGCGAGCGGTAAAGTCCTTTATTATAGCGAATAGTAGAGTCTTTCTCCTTTATATATACTTACTTACTTAAGTAAATAGCTTTTATGGTAATAAAAGACTTCCTTATTATAGTAAATATACTAAGGGCGTTAGAAAACTCTTTCGTTATATATACTTATTTAAGTTTAAGTAAGTAGCTTTTAAATAGACGGCTTTTAAGTAAATAGCTCTTATAGTAAGTAATAAAGTCCTTTATTATAGCGAGTAATAGAGTCCCTCTTATTTATATATACTTACTTACTTAAGTAAATAGCTCTCGCGGTAATAAAAGACTTTTTTATCGCGGTAAATATACTCGCGGCGTTAGAAAACTCCTTCGACTATATACTTATTTAAGTAAGTAGCTTTTAAGTAAACGGCTCTTAAGTAAATAGCTCTTACGGCGAGAGCTCGCGGCGGCGGAAAGAAAGAAAAGTCCCTTTCCCTTATATATACTTACTTACGTAAGTAGCTCTTATAGTAAGCGGTAGAGTCCTTTATTAAACTTATTTAAGTAAATAGCTCTTAAGCAAACGGTACTTAAGTAAATAGCTTTTATAGCGAGCAGTAAAGTCTTTTATTATACTTATTTAAGTAAGTAGCTCTTACGGCGAAAGGTAGAGTCTTTTGTCGTAATAAGCGGTAAGTAGCTTTCGCGGCGAGCGGTAGAGTCTTTTATCGTAGTAAGATAAAAGACTACCTTTATAGGAATTATAGATGGAATTCCACGGTAGAAGGACTTCCCTTCTAAGGTGAATTCTACAGATAGAATTCTACGGTAGAAGGACTTCCCTTCTAAGGTGAATTCTATAGATAGAATTCTACTTCCTTATATAGACTTCTACGGTCGTCCCGATAGACGCATCCGTCCGCGGAAGGTCTTCCCCGACTAACGTATCCGTCTTTGCATTCTGTTTATATATCCTTTTCTATTCTTAGCTACCGAGGGTTCCCGGAAGGTAGCTCTAACCCTTCTCTCGTCTTATCTATAAAGAAGGTAGTATAGCTCTTAGTTAGATAGGCATTAATAATCCTAATAAGACTATTAGACCTATATTTATATTTATACTAAAGACACTTACTAATACTAATTAGTAATTATAAGGCTTAATTATAGATAGTAAGGTAGATAAGATAGTTTTATATCCTTTAAACGTATTATAGATCTTTATCGAACGGTATCCGCCTAACGATCCTATTCTATACACTTAGAGAAGGATAACTATGCTAAGAATATAAAGACTTTACCTTCTAAGTCTAGCTCGCCCTTAAGGGTTATATATAGCTCTTCTTTAAACTTTTTGCTAACCGATTACCGCTTTAAAAGAAAAAGAGTAGCACTAGCAGAAAGTAGGTTAATAACGCCGAACGATAAATCTTTTATAGAGAACCCTATAAACACACCGATAAACCGCGTGAAAAATAAGCACGTAATATAACTTCGATATACCTACCTATTAGTCCTTTATCCGATACTATAGAGGAGACTCTTAGGGAATAGATAGAAGGCATAAATATCTACCGATCCCTTTTTTTATATATTAACGTAAAACATTAAGATAGCAATATTAAACCTAACGAAAATAATAGTATCGCGATTATAATATCCGTCGCTAAGTTTATTACCCTTTACGAAGCGTCGATCGATTTTTAAGGAAACGAGATCTTATTATACTTCTAAAACTACTTCTAAAGATAGATAGCGAATATATAAGGTCTAATACACATAGACTATAAACGAGCGCTAAAAGTTCTAGTAAGGAAACGAGGAATATATACTAATCGTAGTAATATATCTTATATAACGATCTTTCTAATATTATAAGCACTCGAGAAACTATTAGAATAGCCTATAGAAGATATAATAATATAGAAATTTAACGATAGTACGGAAGAATACACTAAGAAAATAAAGATATAAAACACAATATATCCTTCTACGCCTATTACCGCTAGAATAGCCCCCTTTTAACTATTAGAAGTAGTTTTAATAGAAAAAGCAGTATCTATAGCAAACGTTCCGGAGATACTATAGACTAGAATAAACGTTCTAGAGATACTATAGACGTTTAATACACTTCTAACTGTTCCGTAGTTCGATTTAAGAAGGACTATTCTATTTAGGCAATATCCGATAGTTCTATATAAACAATAGCTATTTAACACTAATGTTCTAGGTATAATTATTTACCTAATATTACACTGATTTAATCGTCTAGATCTCTTTATAAATCCTATAGACTAAGGTTCTACGGCAATAACTAAATAGCTAAGCAATTCTAATCCTATTCTATTAGAGGCATATATAAAACTTCCTTAAGATAATATTCCGAACGCTATCGCTAATATAGATATCTAATAACGCTTTATTAAGCTTTAGATAAAAGATAAGAACTATACCGGAGAACTATATAACTTACTTAACGATAAACTTTAGGTTTTTATAAACTTATGCTATAACCTGCAAATTAAACTAAGTTAGTTCTATGCTTTATTCCCTAAGATCCTCGCAGGACGTATGTAAACCTATTATATTTAATATATTAACTAGATAGCGATATTCCGAAAGGCATATAATATAATTAAGAGATATTTTAATACGGAAGTTAATTACGTATACTATTATATAGACTAGATAATAACGACCTTCTATAAGTTGCGAGGAGAACACCTAGCTAAGCTATTATATAAAATTCTTTAAGCTTTATTCGATAAATTATAACTTTACTAACGGGCACTTAGTAAAGACTTTATAGGCGATCTTCCCTTACGAACTATACTTATTAATGCATATAGAGGAGTTCTTAAACTAGAGTACACTCTATTTAAACCTTTAACTAATGTAGAAGCACTTTTTGCCGACCTAAGATCCTCGTTGTAAATACACCTATCTCGCGGTTTATCTAACTAATTTATCTAAAAATATTAGTCTAATAATTAAGATAATAAAGAGGATAACTACGACCCGTATAACTAGATATTCTATACGGATTAGAGATATAATAATAATAACCGCGGAAGATATAGATACTAAGGACGAGGAGGACGAAACTATAGCCGATTATTTAATCGTAGAGGATTCCGTAGAGGATTCCATAGCGGATACTCCCTATTAGCTACTAGATTATAAGCAGGGTCCTAAGCCCGAAGTAGCTATAGAGGCAACTACGGCAATCGTCTATAGACTAAGAAGTGTTTTATATACGGAAAATAAGGATACTAGTTAACTAAATATACACCTAAGGAACGATAGAAATCGAATGACTAATATATCGTATAATGCTACTTTACGAATATCCTAACAATAGGTTTTATAGCCTACGTAACATAATATAAAGGTTATAAGATAGACGATATAGCAGAAGACTTAAATAATAAATCTTACCTAAGAGACGACGATAACTTTATAGGATAATAGCAAGCTAATTAAATAATTTGCTAATAAGCCTTTATATATCGGCTTACTAGCGAAGACCTATATAGTAAATAAGAAGCTATTACTATATCTAATTAGTTTATTATTAATAAAAGATACTCTAAGATACGCTTCTAAGGCATTATAGTTAATATAGGTATAGAAAAAGTATTAATAGCCGGATTTAACTAATATATTGCCTTATAGAAAGAAGACCCTTCTATTACTATCGATAAGTTAACGGCAGGATAAGCTTCTATTAAGTTTAGTAGTAGAGATGCTATTAACTCACTTAGTTCTATTGCCCTTAAAACACCTATTAGAAGGATAACTTTTTACGTTCTAAAGATACCTATACCTTTCCTGCTCTCTTTAGCTAATATAGACCGACTAGGTGTATACTTTAACAATATAATAGACATAATCATTAGTCGAGGCGTGGTTCCTATAATACGAAAATAGGGATATCTATAGTTTCTTTCTTTCTAAAGATAAGGAATTAATTAACTTTCTTATAGAGGTTAAGATCCGAACACTCTATCGTCGTTTTAGACATCCCGTAGTTATAAGACTATATTATCTACTACGCTAAGCAGGATATAATAATGTATTAATCGGAAGACTCGAAACTATTTCTAAATTTTATCACTAATGCTAGATGCACTCTTAGGCTCCGAGACGATTTAAATTCATACTATAAGATAATCGAGAATTTAACTATAAGATTATTATTAACGTTATATACCTCGGAAACCTACAACGACTAGTGCTATACGTAGTGGATTCTCGATACTATTAATAGACTATAAGTATTCAGATTAACATATATGCAACCATACTTCCGAGACGAAAAATCGGTATAACTATTAGAAGAACTCCTAGTAGATATACCGGAATATAATTCTTAAGATAATAAACTAATAGAAGAATATAAAACTATGTAAGAACCTCCTCGTATGCCCCGAAAACGTAGTCGCCTACCTAGTGCGAAAAATAAACTAAAGAATTAGTAGTTCTTAGCTAAGAAAGAGGTTAACGTATATAATCTTATACTTAAACTTCGTGCCGATAGCGTAATTATAATACTTAGTAACCTCTTCGAAGAATCTAATATAAAAGAGATTAACGATTTAGTTATTCGTAGTATATTTAGTTTTAAATAATATAACGAAGAAAAATATAGAGGGTATTAAATCTTCCGTTCTTAGATAGTTAAAGAGGTTAAAGGACGTAATACTAAACTATACGAAAAATCGAGACTAGTAATCTAAGGATATAGTAATATTAAGAAGATATCTATACTTATATAGTCGCTAATAATCTAGCGAGTTAGTTAACGTTTAATTATAGCAATTACAGCCGGAATGCTTAAAGAATACGGAATAATATTGTCTTTACGAGACATTACCTAAGCATATCCTTAGACTACTATAGAGTTATCCCGAACAATCCTAATAGCTCTGCCCGCTAAATTAGTAAAGAAGTATCCGAAAGGCATAATTATCCGTATAATTAGACCTTTATATAGTATCGCGGAATCCGGACTATATTAATTTAATATATACTATAGTTACTATAATAAAGAACTAGATATAGCTTATTTAATATATAACGTATGCTTGCTTATTTCTAACTATAGCCCGCCTATACCTTTTAGAATTATAGGGATATAGATAGACGATACGTTAATGCTTAGGATTTAGAGTTTTTCGGACTATAAAGAAAAAGAGCTTTAGAAAGCATAATTTAGAGCTAAACCGAAAACTCTAATAACTGCTAGACAATCTATAGACTTTAACGGCGCGAAATTAACCCTATAATATAACGGAAGTTTGCTACTATAATAGAAGGGTTAAGCAGCTAAGATTAAACCCGTAAAACTATAGGCTATTAACTATGCGTAAAGGTATATAGAGCAACGAGCTCGTAGTGTATATATTATATCTATCTATTAACCGGAAGTATCGTTTAATATCTCTATTACTGCTTAAATCTAAAACCTAAAACAAAAAGACTATATAATCCTAAATAAAAGACTATAGTAGCAATTAGATAATTAATAACGTAGACTAATATATCTTCTAATTAACCTTATATCGGCTAAACTCTTAGTCTTTACCGATAGATCGTTTATAAATAATAAAGACTTATCTTTATAGCTTAGATTCGTTATTGCTCTAGTTTATAAGACCGACCGAATAGATAAGCAATTTTCGATTTAAGGCAATATTATCTACTAGAACTCTACGAAATGCAAACGAGTTACCTAAAGCGTCTTTATATCGGAAATCTACGGTATAGTAAACGGATTCGACATTAGGATATCTCTTACTATAACTCTTAAGATAATTACGGATCGCCTTAGTCTTCCTCCGGTTCTATTAATTATCTATACCAATTCGTACTCCTTATATAAATGCCTTATTAAACTAAGTACTATAAAGGAGAAAAGATTAATAATCGATATTATAGCTTTACGATAGTTATATAAACGCCGTAAGATTATAAAGGTCCGATAGATTAATAAAGCCGATAACCTAGCTAATGCAATAACGAAAGCATTACTAAACTAAGCCTTTAAACGTTTCGTTAATATAAATAAATTAACTATTAGAATAAAAGGGTTTATTATTTGCCTATAACCCTTCTAATATATTCTTTCTTTTAAGGTTATATAGTTATAACACTATATAATATTATAACGAACTATTCTAATATAACGAATAGTCGATTTTATTATGTATTTTTATTTCCTTTTTAAAGAAGGGTAATATTTAAGGAAAAACAAGAGAGGTTCTTATAAACGGCATAAAGAAAAAGTTGCTAGTATAGGAATTATAGATAGAATTCTACGGTAGAAGGACTTCCCTTCTAAGGTGAATTCTATAGATGGAATTCTACTTCCTTCTATAGACTTCTACGGTCGTCCCGATAGACGCATCCGTCCGCGGAAGGTCTTCCCCGACTAACGCATCCGTCTTTGCATTCTATTTACGGATCCCTTTCTATTCTTAGCTACCGAGGGTTCCCGAAAGGTAGCTCCGACCCTTCTCTCGTCTTATCTATAAAGAAGGTAGTATAGCCCTTAGTTAGATAGGCATTAACAATTCCAATAAGACTACTAGACCTACATTTGCATTTATACTAAAGACACCTACTAACAACCTTCGTGATAAATAATTATTTAAGCAATATATATATTATAGTAAGCGCTTTTACGGCTTCGTCTATATTACTTAATTAATAACTTAAGTAAATAGCGTTTATAGCTTTATCTATATTACTTAATTAATAACTTAAGTAAGTAGCTCTCGCGGCGACGGAAGACTCCTTCGTCTATACTATTTACGGCATTTATCTATATTAAGTAGGCTATATAAGCCTTAACTTTATCCTCGGCTATATAAGCCTCGACTTTATATATAAGCCTCGGCTATATAAAGCCTTCGGTAATATTAAGCCTTCGGCTATATAACCTTCGGCTATATATAAGCCTCGGCTATATAAAGCCCTCGTCTGCCTATATACTTTAATAAACTATATATAAACCTTTTAAAGCGATTAACTAATCGACGAATATAGGAGGAATAAGACGTATTATTGCCGCTAAAGGCGTATACGGTAGCGTAAAGGCATAAAATGCCGAGTTATAATTACTATAATAGTCGATCGTAAGGAGGACTTAAAATAATACGATAATCCGCCTTAATTAATAGATTAATTAAATATTAGCAAAAGACCCCGGATTTAAGCTATTTAAGCTCTTTAGTCTAGCTTCCCTCGCATTGCGATTAATGCTAAAGGGGTATATTAGATCCGCGGGCAAAGGGATAGATTACGTACGGGATTACGGACGGGAAATTAAGCTAGGAGACCCCTTAAATAAGGTCTTAAGGCAGCCCCTTTTCGGGCATAATAAGCATTATTATTATTATTATTAATATATTGGTTTTAGCGGTATTATAGCTACTATAGCGCCCTCACAGCCGCTATAATATATATCTCTCGCATCCTTATTTAGTAGACCGTAGATCGAAGATCTAATAGCTTTAGGTATAAATAAAGTCGTAATAGCAAATAGGACTAAAATAGGATTAAACATAGTATAAAAATTAACGACGATAGTTATTATTATATATATTATTATAATTATCGTATTAATAATACGTTATAATAGTTATTGCGTAATAGGTAGCTAATCGCCTATATATAGTTAGCGAACTATAATAGAGTGCTACTCTTTATATATAAAGATTTTTTCTTTTTTTCTTTTATTATATAACTGTTGGATAGGCTCTATTAGGGTTAACCAAAGGGGTGTATATTGTCTTAATGATTGATGTATTCTAGCTAGGAGGGAGGCATCGCGAAGAGATGTGGCCTCGTTGCGTGCACGTGATCACGTGGGGTCACGTGTGTCGCGTGCCCGCAACTGCACCTTGCGTATCCCTTATCCCTTGTTCCCACACTGGCAGTCTTTATAAGATGATAAGAATAAGAACAACACAACCTGGTCGTTAACCTAAAGATAAGATCTATCGAACGCAACGAACGAATCAAACGAAAGGAGGGATAGAGGGATCCTTGGCCCGGTTGAACGGGCGGCGCGATGCTATCGAGGATCAGGCTGAAGTTGTGGTGTTGTGACCACGGGAAGGAAAAAGAACAACGAGCAACGAAGCAAAACGAAAATAACGAGCAACGAAGCAAATCGAAAATAACGAGCAACGAAGTAAAACGAATAAGCAACGAACGTGACGTAATAAGGATTGTTAGGAAGAGGCGTAAAGCAACGAACAACGAGAACACATAAAGGAACGGTCGAGCGGAGCAACGGAGCCGAAGGAAGCAGGCAGGGAAGCTCTCCCTCGAGAGTCTTTCTTCTTGAGGGCTCCGGGAGCTCGCGAGGCTGCCTGCTGTGACGTTGCGAGCTGGCCACGCGGAAAAACAAAGAGTGAGCGTAAAGGCGTCTGCCGGGACGAAGGCGACAGCCGGGATGGGGATAACTGCCGGGTGACCGGCGGGGAGGAAGCCTGTATAGGCTTTTAGTGGTGGTCTCCTGCTCTGCGGTGGCGAGAGAGCTAGGCGGTAAGCTAGTGCCGGGGAGACTGTCGGTTGCTTTGCTGTTTGTCCTTTTAAGCAACGGGCTAAGGGGAAGCTTGCGTGCGCTTCTAGTAGCGATATCCTTTAGCGAGGTGACGAAAGAGTACGCCTCGGGAGTCGAAGTAGGTATTATAGTGCTAGCAATTAGCCTGCTTTAGTAGATGCCTTGCTTGCTAGGGCATAACGGTCTAGGAGGATATCTGCGTGCGCTTTGCGTAGTGATATCCTTCGCCGAGGTAGCGAAAGAGTGCGCTGCGAGACGAAAAAGGGGATTAGCAGCGGCGGCATTTGCTTAGCTTAGGAGCGCGCTGCTGTGGTTAAGGGGTTGAAGGAAGCTTCTGTGGGAGCGGCTTCGTGGGTTCTAAAGAGCTGCTTCGAGAGCTAATAGGGGACTCGTTAGGTGAGTCGTGGGAGCAGTCCGAAGAGCTGCTGCTTAGAGAAGCGGGCGAAGGGGAACGCCGGCTTAGAATGGGGAGTCGGCTTGGCCGGTTTGGCGAAGCTTGTGGCTTTAGAGCAACTGGCGGACTTTTAATAGTCGGCGGCGGAGGCGTTGTTGCTATTAAAGCCGGGTTCGTGCCGGTAGGAGCAACGATGGCAGGAGCAACGATAGGAGCGATAGCGGGAGCGACTGCGGGAGCTTAAGTTAACGACGGCGAAGCCTCTATTACTGCCGTTGACGAGGGCGATGATAGCGACGTTAGAGCTGCTGTTGCTGCTGCTGGCGACGAAGAAGGTAACGTCGGCGAGGCTGCCGGGACTGACGAAGGCGAGGCTAACGCCTTTAGCGATGGGGTCGGCTTTAGCGGGAAGCTCCTTAGCAACGGTTTAGGGAATAGCGGCAAGCCGAGTTCGGCTCGCATTTAGTTCCGCTCGTAGTAGTATAACGCTATACCGTCGAAATCTATCTCGAGGAATTCTTTTTAAGGCTAGATTAGCAGCTCCTCGTATATCGGCTATATCGTAAGGAATTATCGCACGGCCGAGTCTTCTTTCTTTAGATAAATGCCGCGGCGCCGGAGGAGGTTCCGTAATGCCTTAGAAGCAATCTTAAATAGGCCTTGCTAGCCGTTTTTCTCTCTCTATACCCGAACTTTACTTTATAAAGGAAGGGAGAGAACATCCGTTGTTTTTAGGCTATTTCGGGCCTATAAGGCTTCTTTAACTTACCGCTCTACAGTAAGTTAACGCAATATCTTTATTGCCTTATAGACTGCAGTAGCTCTTTTCGTCGTTGTTAACGATAGCGGAGAGTCTAACGTTATACGCGGATAGGCGCTAAACATAAGCAATGTTAGCACTAATCCTTAAGGGCTAGCCGTATTATTAACTGCTTTTATAGCTATCTAAAGTATCGCTTTAGCTAAAGTCACGTTGCCGAGTTCGGCATATATAATATCGAAGGCACGGCGGAGTAAAGCGTAATATCTTTTAACTTTCCCGATAGACTAATATGCCTCTACGGGAACTTATTTATATATAATGCCTATAAACTTATCTTTATTGCGGAATTCTAACGACGTAAAGTTCGTTCTAGCGTTATATTTAATAGTATCTAGCGGGCTAAGATAGGTATTAATCTATAAAGCTCGTAGTGTTTCCTATATATCTTTTATTAATATTAAGGGTAAGAAACGCGCTCTTTAAAAGGCCGTTGCCGAGTTAACTACGTAAAGGACGGGGCGTTCGTATAAGTGCAATACGTCGACGATAATCTCGTAGTTAAAGTCCTAGTCGTCCTTTAATATAAATTTAAACCGACGTAGAGCTTAAGAGTATAATTAATAATAATAACAATACTTCGCGATACTCTCGAGCTTATTAACTAATACCTTATAGCCTGCTTGCCGTAGTAAGTAATATAGTCTTATAACTATAGGGTAGCCGAAACGACGATAAAGGGTATAGAGTTCGCTTTCTGCTAGGAACGAAATTGCTTATTCTTACCTACTAAGAAAGAACTAAAGGTAGCCCTATTTGCGGACTACTAGGAGTAAGATCCCTTTATTCTTACTAATAATAACGTCCGTTGTATTATCGTAATATATATTTAAACGATCTATATCGGCGAGATAAAAGAGGAAAGGGGTCGGAGACGTAAGCACGTAGAAGGTGATTTTTCCTAACGGTATTTCTACTGCGAAGGAGCTAAGAGACTTAATAGTATCGCTATTTCCGAATTTAATCGAGGCCTAGCTAGCTATTAAGTCATTAAGCTTTATATTAGGATTCTCTCGCTAGAAGGCGAGATATTATTCCTAACTAGCTGTTAAGACCTTAGTAGCGCCGGTGTTAATTAGAATACCTTAGAATTGCTTCCTAAAGTAACTATCGTTAATAAGAAACTATAAAGCCGGCGTTACTTATTCTATGCTAAATATATCTTCGCCTATAAAGAGATAGGTAAATGCTTATTAATAAAGCATTTAAGTTGCCTGCTACTATTCGCTATTAGCGGCGTTATCGTAGTACTCTTTAACCTCTTAGTCGTCTATCGAATCGTTAATCTCGTGACCTTTATATTCTATTACGTATGCCGTTAGGTTTATAAAAGGCGTTCTTTAGAAATAACATTAGGTTAAATACTAGTCCTTCGCCTTCTATCTCTCTTCGGCGCTATGCTTAGTAGACTAGCAACCTTTCTTATTGCAGACGAAGCACTTCTTGCTCTAAGGGCGGTTGTTAGTCTAATAGCCTCCTTATCCTCTATAACCTCGGTTTAAATAACTTCGGTAGCCGCTACGATTAATTCCCCGTCCGGAGCCTTATATATAGCTATAGTATCCTCCTCTGCCTTAGTGATTAGTATACCTACGGTCTAGGTATATCGCTTCCGAATTAGAATAGTCTATCTCCTTAGTTAGGAATTTACCGGGATTAGTAAGTATTAGGCTAGTTTTAAAGGATAAATAAAGCTCTAAGAATAAGGTCTTAATATGCTTAGAGGGTCGAAATAGGGCTTATGTAAGCTCGGGAATATTACGGCATACCTTAATAATCGTCGCTCGCAGCTAGTCTTTACTAACGAAAGTGCCGCTAAGAGCTCGTTAATATAACTAAAGTTTATTAAAGAGTAGCTTTAGGATATCTTATATTAATAATATGGGATTTTAGGTGCGTAGCTTATTAAACGAGATAGAGGTCTAGTCGGTAAAATACTAAGCCTTATTTACCTTTATATTAAAATGCTTCTTAATGCTATCGTATACGGCCTTAAACGTAGTAGTCTATATAATATATTAAAGATAGTACGCTTAAGCACAACCTATAAGAATCCGTAGGAGTAGCCTATAGAATTAACCGGGTATAGTATTAATGCTATAATAGATACTTATAAACTAGCGGATTTTATTATCGAATAGGTTATAAGGCTTGCCGGTGTAATTCTCTATGCTATCCTAAAGCTTCGCAAATTTCTATTAAAGATCTATATTAACTAGCTCGTTTAAGACGTATGCTAGAGGAACCTTAAGGTATGTCTTAAGGTCGGGGTTAGGGATTATAGCAGCTATACGTAGGTTAACTAAACTACTATAGTTATCGTTAAACCGATAACTCGTAAGGTTAATAGTCATTTGCCTCTATAACGGTAGAAACATTAAGGGAGCCGGCCTTAGGACGACTCCTGCCGGTCGTAGGGGTCGATTAAAGGTATATCCGGCGATACTTAGTGCCTTATAAAGCGGAGTTAAGGGCTATATCGGCGTGTTTCCGGTATATGTTTTACTATACGGGGGTAGTAAGTTAGCTCTACTATAGTTAGCCTCTATAGCCTTAAGGACCGCGGTGTATCTATCGAATTAGATTCTTCTAAGTTCTCTATCGGGCTATATTAAGGGATCCGTAATAGATTGCGTATTAATAAGTTATTAGTTAAAACTACCTTTAAGGGGTCTAGTATAAATACTACGTCGGCGAAGAAGATTACGGACTAATCGCTTATAGGCCGGATTAACCGCCTGCTATATCGCTTCTTTCTATCCGTAAAAGTATTCCTAAAAATAGCTAAGAATATTATATCCTTATATATTTAAATTAGGTTTATAGTCGGATAAGAACCTAGCAATATATATTATCGCCGCTTCCTCGCTTAGGTCTTTATCGGGGTCGATATTATTATTCTAAAGTTCGATATAGACGGCGTTAAGAACGTATTCTAAGACTTATATATTCTTTATTAACCTCCCGAATAGTCTACTATCTATATAGTCTAAGGTAGTTATTATAATATTATAACTACGGGGTATATCGTGTTCTATTTTTATTTATTTTTGTCTATATATACGTCTGCGTTTATAGTTTATTTAATATAGCTCTTTTATCTCTTTCTCTAGTTCTTAGGCCGAGACTAATAAGAGAGCTAGAGTTTACGACGTTACGTTCTCCTATTTAAGGCGGTGACTTTAGTAAACTAACTTAGCATAAGATCCTCGTAGAGGTCGTAGAACGGGTTCTCCGTGCGAGCTATCTCGAGGATTATAGATCTTATCTCTTCTATCCTTACTGTTCTATAATTGACTATAAGTCAACCACTACGCACACCTCCTTCCTAGCTAGGAACATATCAACCACTAATCAGTGAGGTAGAAGAGACAGATTTAATCCTCGAACGTGCTTCGCATTAGAGAGGATTATCCGTGCTAAGAATAAGGATCGTTGCCGTGCTTCGATTTCTTTAACTTACGATTAAACCCGTCGCGGCTATCCTCGATAGAAGCGATTATTGCAAGCGCGTCGTTAACGCACTAGACAACATCGCGAAGACTATCGCGACCCCGAACCCCAGTCATTACAGACCATCGCGACCCTAAACCCTAATCGCCACGATGACTTCTTAGAGCCCGAATCCCGCCGCCACCCGCACCACACGATACGTCCTTACCCTCGAACAAACGCTAGGAAGGACCCTTATTGCAAAGGCAACGTAGAAACACGCCGACATAAGCCACTGGCTCGACGAGGCCCTAAATAAGCAGAACCCGATCGCTACGACCACTTACGTCGCGGCCTTTATTGCAAGCTGCGAAGGCTCGAGGGACGAACAGGACTTTGCGCTCCTTGCCTATTTCTAGGTGAATTTTGAAGGTTGGTCGGAAGAGACGTGGCAAACAGTCTATAAAGACTATAGGAAGGCATTATAGAACCTCCTCCGGCGCCGCGGCATTTATCTAAAGAAAGAAGACTCGGCCGTGCGACACTAGGGACAACTAAGGAGAAGAGGCTTATGATTGACATTATGGCTCTTCGTCAGTTATACGAAAGACGTAAAACCCTAAAATCCGGTGGATTAATAGCGATAATAACCCTACTAACGCGATAACGAAAGACGCCCCTAACCGCTCTCTATAGAGGTTTATTAACTCGAATAAATTGATAATTCGGATAGAAGCTTTTATTATAAGACCTTAATAGTTATATTGTTTTTGCACTTATACTACACCGGCTTTGCTATATGCCGACCCTTCTTTAGACCTGCTTCGCCCCGGCCACGTTATATCCCAACCCTAATTCAATATTAGACTTTGTTCCGCACCGGCCTATTTAATATAGCTAGTGCTATTTCCTTTATACGTTTTTATTATATATAAGGGTTTGCGATCACAAAAGAAAAACTCCTAGTATAAGAGTAGAGGTATTATATATACGTAATCTATAGGATCACGTGACTTATAGGAGGCTATATAACACACGCATACCTCCTTCCTAGCTAGGAATATATATCTATAGAATACACACACACTTTAGTTAACCCTATATAATAGACCCTATCTAACACTAATTAGTGTTAGATAGGCTCTATTAGGGTTAACTAAAGGGGTGTATATTGTCTTTTTAATTAATGTATTCTAGCTCGGAGGGAGGCATCGCGAAGCGATGTAGCCTCGTTGTGTGCACGTGATCACGTAGGGTCACGTGTGTCGCGTGCCCGCAACTGCACCTTACGTATCCCTTATCTCTTGTTCCTACAATAACTATATTAAGATCTTATAGAGAAATACATTCGGAATTAGACAAGTATATTCTAAATTAGATAAGTATATTCTAAATGAGATAAGTATATTCTAAATTAATTTAACGTTATAGGTCTTAAGCGAACGGTAAGCGTAACGGTAGAGACGCCCTAAAAGTAAGAAAAATATATAGATTAAATTTAGCCGATAGGTCTTTTAGTTATAGCTTAAGTCCTAAAGTTATCGGCGAATAGAGTATTAATTAAAGACGCTATAGCGATAGCAAAGGAAGAGATAAAGATTAAGAAGAAGCGTAAAAAGAGGACTCTTACTAAAGAGAAGATAACTATAGGAATAGCTAGCTACGTGCGACGATGTAGTCGCACACACGTGATACACGTAATCCCTAGGATTACGTGTACGTACGAGGGAGCTACGTTACCGCGATAGCTTCCCTTTACTTAGCTAGTAACTAACCTAATACAACCACACTATTTACCCTATAATGTCGACCTAGAGACCTACTAACACTACTTAGTAGTTGACTTAGTTAATTACAGACAGCTAGGTAGAAGAGATAAGATACGTAACTATCGACGGTGTAAAACACCCTACGAGGGAATACCTAGAGGTAGTTATCTTTATGCTTAGAACGAGCTCTCTTATCTATAACGTTACCGCGTTAACGCTATTTCGAGATCTCCTAAGCTATCTATTAATCCTGTCTCGCTTCCTAAAGAAAGAAGAGTAATGTTAACCTATATTACGTCCCTAACGCAAAAGACAACTTCGTGAGAAAATCCCTCACGTAGATAAAACACGTGAAAACTATTAAAACTATTACGTATAATATTATGACTTTATTAAGCCCTACCCGCGTAGACAACACAAGGCGCGAGAAGCTATTAAAGATCACCCCTATCCTAGAAAACGACTACTAGTACACCTACTATCGAACGCTAATTAGTCGGGTCCTCGACATTTAGGTAATAGCAATTAAGTGGAAGAGAGGCTCTAAGGCTAAAACAGCCTGCACAAAAGGATTAGAAGCTGCAGGGTGTAAATCACTAAGAATATTAGCTCTTATCTTATCTAGTAGGGAGGCTAATTAGTCTCTATATATAGGAAAATTCCTCGGACGAAATCAGCCGCGTAGACCTAAGGAAAAACAGGTAACGTAAATAATCGGACGGAAGGATCGGTAGGAAAACAATAGATCGTGCCGTACAATATATAAGTCATACAGTTAGTAAATAAAAACGCAGTCTAATAGAAGACTAATAAATTCTACGGTAGAAGCCGTAACTATATAAAGAAATTCTACGGTAGAAGCCGTAGAAGAGAATTAGAATTCTACGGTAGAAGACCGTAGAAGGGAATTAGAATTCTATAGTAGAAGACTATAGAAGGGAAATAGAATTCTACGGTAGAAGACCGTAGAAGCAAGAAGAGATTCCTGTAGAAGGGAATTAGAATCCTACGGTAGAAGACCGTAGAGGGGAAGAGATTTTACGGGTAAAGACTATATAAATAACTGTAAAATCACCGTAAAATTACGGTAAAATATAACCGTAGAATAGTAGGTAATACGCCTGTAGAAGTATAGGGTAAATAACTATAGAAGCGCGTAGAATTCTATAATGAAATCTAAGGAAGAACCGGGGGTTTCCCGGTAGAAAGCAAATAGGGAAGACGGTAATATTAACATACCCCCCTAGCTAGAAGGGAATAACTTCCGGCTAGTTAGAATTATCGTCGACTTCTTCTTAAATCCTAGAAGAAACATCCGTAAGTCGAAGCTAGCGAAGGAACGTTTAGAAACGTTATTAAGGAAGCAATTTAGTTAATCTATCCGCAACTATCTAATTAGAAGGGATATATTTAATATTAAAGGTATTACGTAAGAATTCCTATCGGGCCTAGCAGTTGTGAATTTTAACGTGCTTTAAGGCGGTTTAAATCTTTAGAATCTCGGCGGAAACTAGGTGGATTATCTAGATATTTCTACACTAAATAGTAGGAATAGGAATATCTAGCTATAGGGAAATATCGTTAAATAAACGAAGAATAGAAATTAACTCTTTCGCGGTAGAAGAGACTATAAGAAGTTCGGCTTCGGTAGAGGAAGTAGTAACCGTAGATTGTTTTCGGGCACTCTACGCGATTAGACCGTTAAATAGGCTAATAAAATAGCCCTTAGAAGAATAACGAGTGTCCGGGTCGTTAGCGTAAGTCGCATCGGAAGCTATAACGAGTTCTTACTCGTCTATATCCGAAAACTTAATCGTAAGGAAACGCGATTTATATAAATAGGTTACTAAGCTTTTAGCAAGCTTAATATAGAGCGTAGATAGGTTCTATATATGCTCCGCTAATAAATTCGACGATTTTATAGCGTTAAGATACGTAGAAATAGTCGCGTAATTGTAGGAACCGACTAAAGACTAAAAGTAGTAGATTTGGTTATCTATAGCTTAACCCTAATGTTTCTCTAGCTTTCCCGGAAGCGGGAACGGGCAAAAGGTCGAAATAGGTCTTAGAACCGTAAAAGCAGGGATTAAACTAAACTTAAAAGCAATCTTATCTAAGTAAACGTCCTATTAAACGCTAGGCAGTCGGGTTCTCGACATTTAGGTAATAGCAATCAAAAAGGGAAGAGAGGCTCTAAGGCTTAAACAGCCTGCATAGAGGGATTAAAAGCTGCAAAAGGATGTAAAACACTAAGAATAATAGCTCTTGTCTTTTCTAATAAGGAGGGCTAACTAGTCTCTATATATAGGGAAATCCCTCGGACGAAAACAGCCGCGTAGACCTAAGGAAAAGAGGTAAAAGAAAGAGTCGGACGGAGTCGCCGGTCGAAAGCGCCGGTCGCAAACAATAAATTGCATCCGTACGACAAATAGTCATACAGTTAGCAAATAAATAAGCAGCCTAGTAGAAGACTAGTAAATTCTACGGTGAATTCTACGGTAGAAGCCGTAGAAGAGAATTAGAATTCTATAGTAGAATACCGTAGAAGGGAATTAGAATTCTATAGTAAAAGAGCCGTAGAAGGGAAGGGGAATTCCACGGTAGAAGACTATAGAAGGGAAGACATTTTATAGGTAAAGTCTATGTAAATAACCGTAAAATCACCGTAAAACTATAGTAAAATATAACCGAAGAAAAGTAGGTAAATACGCCTATAGAAGTGCGGGGTAATGCCTATAGAAGCCCGTGGAATTCTATAGCGGAATCTAAGGAAGAACTAGGGATTTCCCGGTAGAAAGCAAATAAGGAAGACGGTGATATTAACATACCCCCTTAGCTAGAAGGGAATAACTTCCGGCTAGTTAGAATTATTATCGACTTCTTCTTAGATCTTAGAAGAAATATCTATAAGTCGAAGCTAGTAAAGGAACGTCTAGAAACGTTATTATAGAAGTAATTTAGTTAATCTATCCGTAACTATCTAGTTAAAAGGGATATATTTAATATTAAAAGTATTGCGTAAGAATTCCTATCGGGCCTAGTAGTTGTAAATTTTAACGTGCTTTAAGGCAGTCTAAATCTTTAGAATCTCGGCGGAAACTAGGCGGATTGTCTAGGTGTTATTACACTAAATAGTAGGAACTATAATATCTAGCTCTAAGGAAATATCGTTAAATAAACAAAGAATAGAAATTAGCTCTTTCGTAGTAGAAGAGACTATAAGAAGTTCGGCCTCGGTAGAAGAAGTAGTAACTATAGATTGTTTCCGGGCACTCTACGCGATTAGACCGTTAAATAGGCTAATAAAATAGCCCTTAGAAGAATAACGAGTGTCTAAGTCGTCGGCGTAAGCGGCATCGGAAGCTATAATAAGTTTTTGCTCGTCTATATCTAAAACCTTAATCGTAAGGAAACGCAATTCGTATAAGTAAGTTACTAAGCTTTCTGCGAGCTTAATATAAAGCGTAGACGGGTTCTATATATGCTCCGCTAATAAATTCGACGATTTTACGGCGTTAAGACGGGTGGAAATAGTCGCGTAATTGTAGGAACCGACTAAAGACTAAAAGTAGTAGATTTAGTTATCCATAGCCTATCCTTAGTGTTTCTCTAGCTTCTCGGGAAGTAGGAATAGGCAAAGGGTCGAAATAGGCTATAGAACTATAGAAGTAGGGATTAAACTAAACTTAGAAGCAATCTTATATAAGTAAACGTCCTAGCATAACTATAGCTTTCGCTGCTTACGGTCTTAGATAATTCTTATCCTAAGGAAATAGGTAAGCTCTCTACGGTCGGTAATTATATACTTTTTCTTTAAGCGATAGATAAAATCGTTAATAGCCCTATAGTACTCTTTACGAAAAAGGATAATAATATTATCTATAAAGAAGAAAGTAATAATACTACTTATCGTAGATATAAAAATATAAAGGTCTTCCGTACTCTACTAAAGGCCTAGCTCGGTAAAAGACCCGGATAATTCCTATTGCTAAAGAAGCGGCGAACGGCGAAGCCTATATAAAGCCTTTATTAACCGAATTATAAAACTAAATACCTTAAATCCGTCTAGGAAGTAGATATATACTTCTTTATCTAGATCGGCATTCGTAAAGGCGTTAACCGCGTTAAGTAAGCGGGTTTCTATGCTAAACTTAGCGGTAATAGCAATTATAATACGAAAATTCCGCGCTATAAGCGTCGCGGCGTATGTTTCTTTTCCGCTAAACGGCTAAAGATCTCCTCGTATATAAAGGCGAGACTTAAACTTCTTAAGGTAGCCGTGCTTATTAAACTTATAATCGAATGCCTATATTAATAGAAGAGGACGCACTAGCGCGTTCGCTCTTAAGGTAGGCGAAGGAAAGAAGGTCTTCCGCTATTTTAAGGAGTCCTATTTAACTGCTTTAGCGGCTTTAAACTTAGGTCTAAACGGATGCGTCTTAAGATTAGACTAAAACCTTAGAAGCGCGGGCAAATCCCGTTTATATATCTTCCTAGGTTTAAGAGAAGTAGCGAATGCAGCCGTAAAAGCGGTGCTATTAGCCGGTAGATGCCTAAGGTAGGCGAAAGCGGGATATCGACCTAAAAAACGGTTTAAACAAGCAAGGCGTAAATCCCTTATAAATCTTATTATCCGTAGACTATCTATAGGAATAGTATTATCGTAATCTATAGACCGAGATATAGCTTAAGGCAACTATACCTTAAGACGGTCTACTAGTTCTATAGTTGCAGTAGGTAAAAGTATAGAAATATCGGGTTAGAAATCCTATGCATTTTTAAAAATGTCCTCCGGCGGTTCTAGGGTTTAGTTAGGAGTCGGGAGCTAAGGATTGCCATCGGCTAAAAGGTCTACTAGATTAGAATGCTTCTTAAGAAGCACTATTAGCGTTAACTAAAATTCCGCTTTATCCTACTCTTCTTCCTATAAAATATATAATAGAAATACCGGTGATAATACCTATATTAGCGGTTCGGATGCCTTAGACGCGGTAAAAAACTAAGTCTTATTAAACGTTATATTACGAACTCGGCGAACCTCCCGTCTCTATAGGATCTATATACGAAAAATATTAATAGAATTATACCCGACTAAGTAACTAACCTCTACGTAAGGTTCCTGCTTAAGGTCGCGTTTATACGTGTTAGTTAAGGCCTTAGTGGTTAGTAGGTAGGCTTTATAGCTAAAAGCTCGAAGATAATCGAATCGTAATAGTTAAGGAAAGAGAAATACCGGTATATTCCGGTCGTAATCTCTTAACTAATCGTAAAGGATCTCTATCGGGGAAATCTACTTCGATAGAAATAACGTAGAGGAAGCTGCCTATCGGGCTAAAATTCAATTGTGTAAATATACTATAGTTTTCTACGTTTCTATCTATAAATGCTTAGGCAAATTTGCTTTAATCCTTATAGATCGAGCTTTCGTAGATACTACCCCCCTAGCTCGTTTAGCAGCGCCGTTTTAAGCGGGTGTATAGGGTGCAGTAGGCTTATTATAAATGCCCTACTAGTTAATAAAGTCCTAAAAATCGTATCGAAGGGCTTAGTCGTTATCTCGATAGATTATACCGATAGAAAGTAAGAACTATCGGGAAATATACCGACCTAGGCTCTTAAAGCATAAAATTAGCTCGTCTATAGAAGCGTCTAGAAGCGCATATAGAAAAATAAGCTTCGTATAGTTATCCTTAATAAGAAATACAACGTTCTTATTATTATAACTCTTATATATAGAAAAGATATCGTAAAACACCTTAGAAAAGGGAAACGTCGCCTTAGAAAGCGGCGGTTCGCGGTTGATAATTCGTTTAGCCTACGTAAGTTTGCAGGACTTATAAGAGATTATCTTATCGAAGGTTACCGACTATTATATTCCGAGGGCTTTCGAAAGCGCCTTATTGTTCGGATGTCTAAGTCGTTAGTGCTAAAGAGAAAGTTCCTCTATACTTATTAGTATAGAATCCGGTATAGTAGCCGAAAAAGGTACTATAACCGGGGTTTCTACGGTAGAATCTATAGAAGGAACGGAAGCAATAGTTAGAATAGTTAGAAGCGTAGTAGAAGGTATTAACGGGTTATATTCGATAATATACTAGTTATAAATTAGCTCTGTTATATAAATTGTATAGGTTAAAGAGGAGATCTATCTAGTCTACGGGTTCTACGAAAGATTTACCTTATAAAGAAGATAAAGCGAATAAAGGGACGTATAAAAGGACGGGATGCATGCTACTTAACTAAGCTAAAAAGTGCCCGTCGAAATACGTATAAGCACCGTGCCTATCCTAAGAATTAGAGTGCTTTTACTACCTACGAGTGTATACTTAGAAGAAGGCTAGAAGTTACAGAAACGCTCCCTATTATTGCAAATATATCTATTAGACCCTAAATCTATAATAAAAGAATCCCTTAACGGGTATTTTATAGTAGTCTATAGAATAACTAATAGTAAAAAAGTCGTAAGAACATTAGCGGCAGCCGTAGCTTATACTATCTTTATCTCGGTCTTATTATTCTTCCGCTACTCCTCGTCGCGAAGAAGTACCGCGTTAACTTTAGCCTTATTAGCCGGAACCTTAAGGTAATCGTCTATAGTCTTTTAGACGTCTTTATTAGGTTTCTATAATAGAAGTCGAATAGACGGGTTAAAGTAATAATACTATCGGAAATAGTATCGTTCTCTGTAAATACATAGCGGACTATCCTTTTTCTTGCCTTTATCCTTATCTAAGGACGCAGCTACTAAAGTAGTTGCCGATTTATTAGTAGATTCCGCGGCTAGGGATTATATTCCTTAGCCTTAGAACTTCGTAAATATATTAGTCTTTAGCGCTTTAGTCGTAGCCTTTAAGGCCTACGAGCGCTCGAAAAGTTCGGATATCTTAAATCCGTCGGGGAAAGACTGCTTTTAACCTAGCTTATTTAGGCGGGCATCGTCCTCTATCTTATTTATCTAGTATTCCGCAAAAGGGCTAGAAATTAGCTAAATAGCCTTAAGAAAAAGCTATATAGCCTAAGGACCTTCCGATTCCGGCAACTTAATTCGCCGGGAATCGGTAAAGACCTTCTATTAGTTAGAAATCTATATCGTAATATCCGTCCGGTCTAGAGCCTTTAAAATAGGATAGAACTACGTAAGAATAGTCTTCTATTACGTCTACGAGGTCGGCTTTATACGTCGCTATAGTAAAGCTAATTCCTTAGAAACCTTATATTCGTCGGCAATCGTTAAGTAATAATTCCCGATATTTTAAACGATAAACTATTAGATTAACGTAAGAGATTTCTATTAGTCCTTATAGGCTTAAAGCAACGTGCGATATTAGGAAAAGAGAAACTTAAACCTCTTAAGTTCTTCTATAGATAAACTAGCAATATTAGCAACGGTCGTATTAACTATTCTAGCTATTAGTTCTACGGGAAGAGGCAATAAGGGTTTCTAAAGTTTAGGCGTAATAGAAGGATCGATTTTCTCCTAAATCCCTTAGGCGAGTGCGTATTTCTAAATCGTTAAGATCTATCGGTCTTAATCCGCTAGTCTATTTTAAACGGTCTTTAAAGTAATATCGGCTATAATAGATGCGGTAACATAGGTAAAAGTATAGTAAAATCACCGGAAGGGGTAGTTCGATGCATAATATATATAAATAAACCGTAAAAACTAAACTAAGTGCGGGAAAACACTAATAGAATAGGGTAAACGTACTAACTAATCCTCCGCGAGTCGATTCGCTAGATTAATAACGCTCCTTAAAAGACATACTAGTCTTCTATAAGTTAATTCGCTAAATATAAAGGCAAAGGCTTTACTACCGTAAGTCGTAGCGTTAGCAGGCTAAAAATATAAGCCGTTAGAACTCTCTATGCGTAGAGAAGTTCGTCCGGGCTTATAACTATCGAACGCTAATTAGTCGGGTCCTCGATATTTAGGTAATAGCAATTAAGTAGAAGAGAGGCTCTAAGGCTAAAACAGCTTATATAGAAGGATTAAAAGCTATAGGGTGTAAATCACTAAGAATAATAGCTCTTATCTTATCTAGTAGGGAGGCTAACTAGTCTCTATATATAGGAAAATTCCTCGGACGAAATCAGCCGCGTAGACCTAAGGAAAAACAGGTAACGTAAATAATCGGATAGAAGGATCGGTAGGAAAACAATAGATCGTGCCGTACGACACATAAGTTATACAGTTAGTAAATAAAAACGCAGTCTAGTAAAAGACTAGTGAATTCTACAGTAGAAGCCGTAACTATATAAAGGAATTCTACGGTAGAAGCCGTAGAAGAGAATTAGAATTCTACGGTAGAAGACCGTAGAAGGGAATTAGAATTCTATAGTAGAAGACTATAGAAGGGAAAGAGAGTTCTATAGTAGATAACTATAGAAGTAAGAAGAGATTCCCGTAGAAGGGAATTAGAATTCTACGGTAGAAGACCGTAGAAGGGAAGAGATTTCATAGGTAAAGACTGTATAAATAACCGTAAAATCACCTTAAAATCATAGTAAAATATAACCGTAGAAAAGTAGGTAATGCGCTTGTAGAAGTGCGGGGTAAATGACCGTAGAAGCCCGTAGAATTCTATAGTAGAATCTAGGGAAGAACCGGGGGTTTCCTGGTAGAAAGCAAATAGGGAAGACGGTAATATTAATACCTACATAGGTATCTAGGATGTATAATAATAACCCGATCTCGAAAACCTAAGTGAAGGAGAGGCTACTACCTACGTTATAAGGTTCCTCTATAAGTGTGTATACGATAAAGATAACTAAGGCTACGAAGCTATTGCCTTCTTCTAAGAATACTATTAAGGATAGCTTCTATAGACATAGAATAGGGTATACTAGAGCTATAAACGTTCCTTACGTAAGCTTATAAAGGAACGTAGGATCTACACCGGCCTAGATAATTAAGGCTTTAACATATAGTTCCTTAAACTATAGACTATCTCCGAACTACTATAATGGCTTGCTAAAGAGTATATAAATCAGACATTTAATTAAGGCACTATCGTTGTATTTACACTACCGACTATAGCCCCGAGCCCGGCCCTAGACCCGGCTCTAACCGATTAGACACCTATCCCTAGTGCAACGCAACAACAATAGACTATACACCTAATAATATACTAGTTTAACCAGCCGACTGTCCCTATGCCTACCCCTATCCCCGATGTGCTTACTGCAAATAATGCCCCTATTTCTTAAGCTCTTATTCCCCCTACTAATGCTATTATAACTATTGCCCCTTTGCCGTCCCTTAATGCTTACACTACGATCCCTCTAATCGATATTCCGAACGTCGATATAGATATAGACCTCTAGTAGAAGTTCGTAAAGCTATAGAGGAAGGATAAGTATTATACGGGATAGCCCTATAACCTCTTCGACGATAAGGTCTATATATTTATAAGAACCTACTATAAGCTTAAGGTCTAACTAAGTTAATTCTATAACCTATTCTCCTAGATCCTAACGGATAGAGCCGAGACGTTATATATCTACTACGTTGAATTAACTATATCGTTCTATATAACCTATAATGCTATTAAGCAACATTTTAATATAGATATTAACTATAGTTATTACTTTACGGACTAGACAATAACTATATTTAATAAAGTCCGCGTAGAGAATCCTACGATGCCGCTTTATAAGGTACTATAGACTCTTTTTAACAAGCTTTAGCTATATTAGAGAGCCCTAGGAAAAGACTACGAAGGTAATATACTACTTCGTACGTCATTTATTAACGCGTGCCGTAGTATTCCGGAGCTAGAATACGCTCTCTTTAAGCCTGCCTAAAAGGTCGAAACCGTGTTTATAGACTTACGTGCGTTAATTAAGATACACCTAGCTCGCAACCCGTCTAGCTAGTTCCTATAAGATAAAGCATTTAATTATAACGATTAATAGTACCTAGACCGAAGATACTTAAACAATCGTAGACGAGGTAGATTCTATAGACGAAGCTACGGACGAGGTAGTAGACGTAGAGGCTATCTATAAGGCTTTAGATACAACACAATCGTAGCATACCCTTCCGTCTATAAGGACGCGGTGGCAGCTACGGGAATAGCTCTAATAACCGCTTAACCTAGACTAAGAAGTGTTTCGTCTATTATAGGGAAGGCTATTAGTTAACTAAACATACGCCTAAGGAACGTTAACGGTCTAAGGACTAATACCTTACGTAATATTTTAACGACGGTATCTCTACTATTAACTTTATAGCATACGTGACTGAATTTAAAGGTTACGAACCTAATGCTAAAGGCGACGCTAACGAGTATTAGGACGTAGAAGACGCCGATAACGCTGCCGAACCTAACTAAGCAATAACTTAAATACTCTATAAGGCCGCCTATACATACCTTTAGACCGGCGAAGACGTCTACGGCATAGACCTATTAACCCCTACCGACTAATTCCTAATCGAGGATAGTTACTTACGTTAATAGTTCTAGGGAATTATAATCGACACTAATGCGGCTAGAGTATTAACCGTAAGATAGGAATAGTACTTCGCTTTAAAGCGAACGGACTATTCTATTACGCTTAATAACTCTATAGCCGGCTAAGCCTCTATCCGATTTAGCACTAGCACACCTATATAGTCACTTAGTTCGACCGCCCTTAAAACTCCCGTTAGTCGAGTAACTTTTTATATTCTTAAGACCTATACCCCTTTTCTACTTTCACTTACTAATATAGACCGACTTAGAATCTACTTCGATAACACAACGAATATGCTAGTAACCCGGGATTTAAGCAACCGTATCCTAGTAATCCGCAAATAGGGTCACCTATAGTTCTTTTTGCTAAAAGCAAAAGAAACAATCTCCTTTCTAATAGAAAGTAAGATGCGAACTCTATATCGCCGCTTTAAGCACCTAGCTGTTTTAAGACTATATTACCTACTTAAGCAGGCGGGCTATAATATAACGACTATATAGCTTAAGTTAATCTCTAAATTCTATTATTACTGCTAGATGCACTTATAGTCACCTAAGCGTTTTAAATTCACGCTAAAAGATAATTAGGAATTTAATTATAAGATTATAGTAAACGTAATATATCTTAGGAACCCTTAACGACCTATTCTATACGTCGTTAACTCCGTAATAGCGTTCTAAGGAGCTAGGTTCCTTCCTTCGATGTTAGCTAAAGATACCTAGGAAATCCTTCGCGCCCTTTAGATCGATAGCTACCTTAGAGCTCCTAATACGATTAAATATAATATAGGAACTAACTTCGCCTTAACTAAGTTCCGCAATAAGGCAAGAGTTATAGGAATTACCTATAAGTAGGTCCCTATAGAATTATATACGTCGATTAGGAAGGTTGAGAGGTATTACGCTCCTTTGCGCTATACGTTTAAGATCCTTTACGTAGAGATCGGGACAATTACGTCTCTTAAGACAGTCCTTTAGATAGCCGTAAAAGCCGTTAACGATACAGCCGGACCCTATAGCCTTATCCCTATACTTCTCGTCTTTAGTGCGTACCCGCGTATAACTATTAACTCGCCCCCGTTATCTATAACCCTAAAAAGGTCTATAGCTATACAAAAGGCGATAAAAATGCTTCGATAACTCTCTATAGAACGATAGGTGTAAGATACTCTTTGTGTAAGGAACGGTCCGTTAATAGTTAAAACTATTACTCTCCTATTATAGAGCGAAGTCTAAGTCTAGCGGGAAAAGGGAGGATAGTAGGGACTATTTAAGATTACTGCAATTAACGGTTATAATATAACTATTAACACCGTTAATAGACCTTAAGTCTTTCGGTCTACTATGGTATAGCCCTATCTTTAAGACGACTCGTCTCCTTAGCCCCTGCTTTACGCGATTAAACCGGCTCCTCCTGCTCTAAATAAAGAGACTCCTCCTAACCCGACCCTTAACTACACACTAAGGACTATACTTCCCGCTCTAACTCCTACGCCCCCGATGCTATGCAGACGTAGCCGTCCCCCCGGTGTAAAGAATAAGCTAAAGCTCCCTATTCCCCTTCCCCCTCCTTAAGCCTTTATTATTAAGAAGGAAGAAGATGCCTACGAATTAGCACTTAATTTATAGGAGAAAGGAGTTATTATAACCCTAAGAGCCCTATTTAAAGAATTAGATAGGCTATAGGAACAAAGGATATACGCATTGTTAAGATAGTTGCGACACGTGACCCCACGTGATTACGTGCACGCAACGAGGCTATATCTCTACGAGACCTTCCCCTCCTTCTTAGCTAGATTATATAGAATACAATAACTACCCCGTTTACCTAAAAGGTCGACCCTAGAGCCTCTCTAATACTGATTAGTGATTTACTCGGCTTAATCATAGATTGGCAAGGATAGAAGAGATGAGATATGCAATCCTCGAGAGTGCTCGTACGAAAATTCGTTCTACGACCTCTACGAGGATCTTATGCTAAGCGAGTCCGCTAATATTACTGCCCTTTCGAGGAGAACGTAATAGCGCGGATTCTAGCTTTATCTATAGTCTCGGCCTATTGAATAGAGAAAGAGACAAAGAAGCTGTATTAAATAAATAATATACTAAAAGCCCGCCGCCTGCTTCTAACTGCATCGTAAAGAACCTTACGACCGACAACCTCGACTCCTTTACTAGCTAGTTCGAGCAACTAATGCCGCCGCTAACGCGGCATATACCCTATCAACCGCTAAAGAGCTCTTCTAAAAACGCTCCCTTAAGAAAGCTCTTCTAGAAAGCTCTTCTAACGGCGCACTAGACAAGCACGAGCCCGACTCTCGTCGGACCACTCGCCCCTAAAAGCCAGCCGCCTGCTTCCGACAAGCATCACGAAGACCCTCGCGTACGACAAACACCCCGCCGCCTTCCGACCCGGCATATATACAGTCCGCTTGCTGCTTTAAGCCTAGCCTGCTAGTTGTTCTTTACTATTTAAAGAACTGCTAGTATATGCCTGCCTGCCTGCCTGCCTGCTTTGCTCTTTATAGCACCGATGCAGACCCTACATCGACCCGGCCGCGTGCTACTTCAACCCGGCAAAAGACCTACTTCGCCTAGGCACGAGAATACAGTCCGCTTACTACCTTAAGCACCGAGAATATAGTCCGCTTACTACCTTAAGCACCGAGAATACAGTCCGCTTGCTGCCTTAAGCCACGAAAAACACAAAAGTCGCTAGTTGCTTACTTTAACGACTGAGTCAACCATAAGCCCGCACGCTGCCTATAAGCCCGTACGATGATTTAAGCCCGCCCCTTCTAAAAGAGCTCTAGAAGCCGTAAATACTATAAGGGTCTTCGACTATTAGTGAGATTAGGTCTACGACCTAATCCGCATTCTCACATACGAGCGGGGAAGAGGCACGTGCGGGCGGGGAAAGGGGCTTGTGCGAATAGGGGTAAGGGGCTCGTGCGGATAGGGGTAAGGGGCACGTGCGGACAAAGGGGTACGTGCGTAGAGCTATATATCCGTATGCATAGGGGGGCCTATACTTAGTTCTTTATAGATGATTTCTACACCTATATAAAGGGCACCTATATAATCACTCTGCCTACCCTATTATAGTATTATCTATCTCTCTTTTTTATAGACCTATTTAATACAATAACGTCCTGCTTTTATAATAGCGGTATATATTAATTAGAACGATAGGCCGCTACGATAAAAGCGGCACGCCTGCTATTATAGACTTACTAGACAACGATATAGAGGACGTCTTTAAGCAACGGGCCGAGGGGTCCTAGCAGCTATAGCTGCGATAAGAGGCGCTAAATAAGCGGGCCTTCGCGGAAGCCCGCCTTCGATAGGAAATAACAAAAGCCCGTTTAAGCAAGGCGACGGCGGATGCCGTACCTTCTATAGCGGAAGAGGAGCGCCTTCTAGTGCTACTATAGAAAATGGCCGTTAATCCGGTTAAATAAAGGGGGTTGCTAGAAGTCCTTAGTGTTAAAATAGGATCTACGGCGCCTACCTCTATAGATACGCGATTCGCGCCTACGGCTGCGTCGACGAACTCTCCCGCAGCTAAGGACGCTAGTATAGATAACCTAAGGACGGCCCTTAAAGCCGCCTTCGGCAAAAGAAAGCCTTTGCCGTAGCCTATATAAGATAGTAAGCTAGAGTCTTTTTACTTCTTCCTATATCGCCTCCGTAGTAAGTTTACCGTTAACGAGAAGTAAGGCCTTAACGGTTGCCGCGATACCGCTTAGTATTCGCTGCTTTATACGCTGCCTAAGCCTTAGATATAGCGGATTTCTAGGTTTTAGGAGAGTAGCGGGCCTAGTAGCGCCTACGACCCCCGTGCCTTCTTTAACTACCTTATCTACGCGTTTAGCAACGTATACGAGTAAGAGAAAGCGTAAGATAGGTTATAGATCCTTTTTTAGAAAGACGGCTAGACGTTTAAGGACTTCCTTCCCGACTTTAAGGAGACTATTACTTATGCCGCCGGAAATAGCGTTTAAAGGGATAGCGCTAAGCTTATATAGCTGCGAAATTCGATTACTCTACAACTACGGGAAATGCTTATCCTAATCGAGATGCCTACTAACTTCCGGGAGTACGTAGGTCGCTTTACGAATGTAGCCTAGAACTATGTAGAGCCCTAGCTTCTAAAAGTTGCGAAAGCGCGCTAGCATAAACGGCGTTAGCAATAGGAACGGAGGAGCTACTACTAAGAACGCTATAACGCTCCCGCCGCCTAGGTCTACGCCCGATACTATAGTAGACTACGAGGGCGACGTTATAATATCTACTACGCGGCCCGCTTATGGAAGAGTGAGGACACTATCCGCCGCCTTAGGTAGCGCGCCCTCCTCTTCTATATAGCGAGCTAAGTAGGTATCGAAGGCGGAGCTTTAGAAGCGGAGAGAGGAGGGGCTTTACGTACGCTATAGCGCGGATAGACATTTTACTATAGACTGCCCGTATCGTCCCGCTCGCCCTATAAAGCAAGCCGAACGGCCTATAGTAATTCGCGCTACCCGACCTTCTCTTAAGTCTAATATTAAGGAGGATAATAATATCCCCGCCGCTATTAGTGCGGAGGGAAACGTATAGCTCCGGAGCATAGACGGGCCCTAGAGCTTAATTCGCTAGTACTAGAGAAAAAAAAGTTAACTAACCGTATTAAGACTTCTCCTACCTTAATACCTATTATTATTAACTATATAAACCTCGTCTTTACTCTTATAGACGAAGGTTGCTAGTACTACGCCGCTATCGATAAGGCATTCGCATAAGAACTACGTTTACTAGTTAAAGATATAGAAACTCGGTATATACGAGGAGCCTTAAGCGTAATAGAGGAGGCGAAGATTAAAGGTATCGTATAGATAGCTATAGAGATTAATAGGCACGAGCAATTGCTTATAGCATACGTTATCTTTTAGCTAGAATTTAACCTAATCCTTAGAAAGCCTTAGCTTCTTTATATAGAGTCTTACTCTATACCGCACTAAGGGAGGCTTTAGTATAGGAATTCGCAGCGTTAGCTACGGTATATTAATAAAAAGGAGCCTAAGGACACTAAGTATACTACGGAGCTTCGAGAGGCTAAAGAAGTTATAGCTTTAGTGTTTATCGGCATAATTAACCGAATCCGTAGACGATATAGCTCGGAAGCCGCTACGGCTGCTATTTACGCAATTAGCCTTACGGACATCGAAAAAGCCTTACGACTAAAGAAGCCGAAGACGGAAGCCGAATTGCGTTAAATAATCAAGCGCTTCCGTGTCTGCGAAATCCGCCGCTAGGTGCTACGTCGGGTCTTAGTACCCTTGCTACCTTACGAGGACTTCGCGCCTACTGCCGCGGCCGACCTTAATTCGCGCTACCCGACCTTCTCTTAAGTCTTATATTAAGGAGGATAACAATGTCCCCGCCGCTACTAATGCGGAGGGAAACGCATAGCTCCGGAGCATAGACGGGCCCCGGAGCCTAATTCGCTAGCACTAAAGAAAAAAAAGTTAACTAACCGTATTAAGACTTCTCTTACCTTAATACCTATTGTTATTAACCGTATAAACCTCGTCTCTACTCTTATAGACGAGGGTTGCTAGTGCTACGCCGCTATCGATAAGGCATTCGCACGAGAACTACGTTTGCTAATTAAAGATATAGGAATTCGGTACGTACGAGGAGCCTTAAGCGTAATAGAGGAGGCGAAGATTAAAGGTATCGTATAGATAGCTACGGAGATTAACGGGCACGAGCAATTGCTTATAGCATACGTTATCCTTTAGCTAGAATTTAACCTAATCCTTAGAAAGCCTTAGCTTCTTTATATAGAGTCTTACTCTATGCCGCACTAAGGGAGGCTTTAGTATAGGAATTCGTAACGTTAGCTACGGTATATTAATAAGAACAAGCCTAAGGACACTAAGTATGCTATAGAGCTTTAAGAGGCTAAGGAAGTTATAGCTTTAGTATTTATCGGCATAATTAACTGAATCCGTAGACGATACGGCTCGGAAGCCGCTATAGCTGCTATTTACGTAGTTAGCCTCGTAGACATCGAAAAAGCCTTAAGACTAAAGAAGCCGAAGACGGAAGCCGAATTGCGTTAAATAATCCCTACG
The DNA here is from genome assembly GCA_012934285.1 of Ophiocordyceps sinensis. Lineage (NCBI taxonomy): Eukaryota > Fungi > Ascomycota > Sordariomycetes > Hypocreales > Ophiocordycipitaceae > Ophiocordyceps > Ophiocordyceps sinensis. The sequence continues at coordinate 2,548,827 of JAAVMX010000006.1, read as the reverse complement.
CAGTTCTATAACCTACTGCCGCTCTTTCGGAAAAGCGAGGCCGACAAATTAAACCTATATAAGCCCGGCATTAACCACGTAATACCACTTTACAAAGATTCCCGTAGATAAGACATAGTTCCGCCCTTCGGGCCGCTATACGCAATGTCTTAAGACGAATTGCTTATGTTAAAGAAAATACTACGCGGCCTTTTAGACAAAGGGTTTATTTAGGCTAGCTCTTCTAAGGCCGCCGCTCTAGTGCTATTCGCGCGGAAACCCGGAGGAGGACTACGTTTCTACGTAGACTACCGAGCACTTAACGCAATAACACGACCGGACCGCTACCCGCTTCCGCTTATTAAGGAGACACTCCGCAATATCGCTAAAGCGAAGTAGTTTACTAAGTTAGATATCTATTAGGCGTTCTATAAGGTGCGAATTACAGAAGGTAACGAGTAGAAGACCGCGTTCCGTACTCGCTATAGGCTTTTTGAATAGATAGTAATACCGTTTAGGCTTATAAGGGCTCCCGGCACCTTCTAACGGTATATTAATAGTATTCTTCGCGAATTTCTAGACGAGTTTACTTCCGCCTATATTAATAATATTCTTATCTATACAAGCGGCAGCCTAGAGGATTATATAGACAAAGTGCGGAAGGTGCTAGACCGGCTCTCCGAGCATAGGCTATACCTCGACCCTAACAAATGCGAATTCGGCGTCCGCCGGGTTAAATACCTTAGATTTATTATTATCGCGGGCGTTAGTATATAGGCGGACCCCGTAAAGATCTAGGCTATTCGAGACTAGATAGCCCCGACTTCGCAAAAGGGTATACGGAGTTTCTTAGGATTTACAAACTACTACCGGATTTTTATTCGTTAATTTTCTCGTATCGTCGGTCCGCTCGTAGCCCTTACCGGCAAAGGGGTAGCCTTCTATTAGGGCGCTGTATAGGCAAAAGCGTTCTAGACGTTAAAGGACCTATTTTCGTAAGCCTTAGTGCTACTACAATAGGACTTTAATTATCCTATAACGCTTAAAGCGGACTATAGTAGATTCGCACTTAAAGGCACGCTTTCGCAAAAGGTAGACGGCTAACGCCGGCGCGTGGCTTTTTACTCCCGTAAGCTTACCTCCGCCGAACGGAACTACGCTATCTATAAGAAAGAAATGCTCGCTATAATCAGCTATTTAAAGCAATAGTAAGTAGAGCTCCGCAGCTATAAGAAATTTAAGATCCTTATAGACTATCGTAACCTCGAGTATTTTATAACTCGACGATATCTCTCTAAGCGATAGGCTCGCTAGGCGGAATACCTTTCGCGGTTCTATTTCCGGATTAAATACCGACCCGGAAAAGAGGCTATAGTGCCGGACGCTCTATCCCGGAGAGATTAAGATCGGCCTTCTAACGAAGATTATAATGCCCGGGAGCTTTAAATACTCCCGGAGGAGGCGCTACGCACTTATCTTAGGGCAATACTTATCGGTACGGACAGCGTAGTCTTAGTTAATAGCAAAGGCGATAAGGACGAGGACGATAACGAGGAGGATAATAAAGAAGACGCGGAGCCCGACACTTAGGATACAGACGACACTTAGGATACAGACGACACTTAGGATATAGACGACACTTAGGATATAGACTTCGTAGCGGCTACGACCTAGGACAACCTTAACGCGTAGGACGCGGAGCTAACTACTAATATAGGCCTTAACCGACGAATTTTTTAAGACGAGGAGCTTTAGCGTATATAGGACCGCTTAGCAGCTTAAGACGTTACTTACGGGAGCGTGCGCCGCGCCGTAGAGGTAGGAGCACGGCGATTCGACCTTAAGCTTAACCTTAAGGTATAGGTAGCCGACTACCATATAGACCTACGTAAGCACCTACGGTTTCGCAGACGGCTCTAGGTTCTTAGGTCCTCTATAACTATAGAGGCCGTAGTAAGAGACGCTCCCCTAGAGCTAGAAGAAGGGAACGCGCTCTAAGGACGGTTAATTTAAATAGTATACGACGCTAGCGTCGTCGGCTACCCTAGCCGCGAAGGAATAATTGCCGCCGTATCCCGCGACTTCTATTAGCCGCTCCTCTAGCTATATATTAGACGATTCCTCCGCAACTATAATGTCTACGGGCGTATAAAGATTTAGCGTACGCTTAAGAAAGGGCTGCTTAAATCGCTTCCTATGCCGGACCGGTTCTATACGTATATTTAAATAGACTTTATTACGGACCTCCCCCTTATAGAGAGCGGCAACCGTAATCTTTAGGTAATTAAGGACCGTCTAAGTAAAGAAGTTATATTAGAACCTATGCCCTCTATAGAAGCGGAGATCTACGCGGAGCGCTTTCTCGTATGCTATATACGATACTATTAGTAGCTAACGTTAATTACAAGCGATAGGGGCTTAAATTAGACAAGCCGCTTCTAGCAGCACCTATGTCGGCTGCTATAGATTATATAGCTGCTAAGCACGGCATATTATCCGTAAACCGATAGGGGGCTAGAACGGCTTAACTAGGAGGTTTAAGCTTACCTACGGGGCGTTATCGACCGTAACTAAGGGGACTAGGACAAGTAGCTCCCCGTAGCGCAAATAGCGCTCAACGGGAGAAATCACTCTTTAATTAGTATATCCCCTTTCTTCGCACTATACGGGTACGAACTAGTATCCCTATTTCCTATCGCCGTAGACGTAGCGGCGGAAAAGCCGTCCGGCAATAGCCCGGAGGGGCGTATAGCCTCCTTTATATAGCGACTTAAGTAGGTCTCGGACTTCTATTAGTCGTTAATAGCCTCGGCAGCGTAAGACTAAGAGCGGTATGCTAATAAACGGCGGGAACCCGTAAAGCGATTTACGGTAGGTAATAAAGTCTAGGTAGACCTACGGAACTACGCATCCTTAAGGCCGAAGAAGAAGCTCGACTAAATGCACGTAAAATTCACGGTTAAGAGAGTACTAAGCCCGTAAGCCGTCGAGCTAGAGGGACTGCTTAACGGGATTTACCCGAATTTTAACGTAGACCTTCTTCGCCGAGCAGTAGTAGATCTAATGCCCGGCTAAGTGATAGCGGACCTATAGCCTCCCGTAATTCTAGTAGAGGGAGAAGAAGAGTTCCTAGTAGAGGAAATTCTCGCCGTATAATAGAAGAAAGTCGGCCGCGGTAGTAGGCGTAAAGTCCTCGTAAGGTGGCAAGGGTACTAAGACCCGACGTAGCACCTAGCAGCGGACTTCGCAGACATAGAAGCGCTCGATCGCTTCGAAAAGCGCTTTAGGGCTATTAGAGAAAACGACGGACCGCCCGACGCCGCGTTGCCGGCAAAGAAGAAGGTGCGGTTTACGCTCCCCGAAGCGAGCCACGCGGCCTAAAGCGCGCCCGGGCCCTACGTAACACGTCGTTAAATTTCGCTCGGGTAGGGTAAGGGTCTTATATAAGGGTCTTCGACTATTAGTGAGATTAGGTCTACGACCTAATCCGCATTCTTATATACGAGCGGGGAAGAGGCACGTGCGGGTTGGGAAAGGGGGCTTGTGTAAATAAAGGTAAGGGGCTCGTGCGGATAGGGGTAAAGGGCACGTACGGACAAAGGGGTACGTGCGTAGAGCTATATATCCGCACGCATAGGTGCGCTTACACTTAGTCTTTATAGATGATTTCCACACCTATATAAAGGGCACCTATATAATCACTCTGCCTACCTTATTACGATCTATAGAGGTTACTATATCTTTAAGTCGAGGATAGTACGTAAAGTAAAAGGGAAGGATAAGAAACCCTACGAGAAGTCCTAACTCGTTGTTTAAGGATATAATAACGAAGAAAAGACGACCTTATTAACGCAATTACCGACGATTTAACGCGTTAGCTAGCGGCTGATCTTAGCCCTTACTCTAGGACTCCTTCGTTATTATACTATAACTCTTTCGTTACGAGATATCACTTAGGCCTACCTATAAGCCGAAACTAAGCTATTTAGGACTATCTTAACTAAGCTGCCCGCCGAGATATAAGAACGATACCCGGAAGGGACTATTATCTATATAATTCGACCCCTTTACAGGATCGCGGAGTTAGGACTATATTAGTTCCGAACGTATTATAAGTATTACGTTATCCGACTTAATATATTAACCTCGACGTATAACTTATGCTTATTAATCGCGAATAAGACCCTTAATAGATTTAGCATAGTTGGCCTATAGACGGATAATACGTTAATATTAGGCATACGCAACTTCTTAAATGCTAAAGAAGAGCAGCTTTAAAGGCTAAGTTTAAAGCAAGGCCGAAGACTAAGATATCTGCCGGCTTAGTGCTTGATTTTAATAAGGCTAGGCTAATACTCTAGGATTAGGATCTTCTTCTTTAGCAAAAGGGTTAATTAGAAAAGCTTAAGACTATTATCGCTCGGGATTATAACTAGTAGAGGTATATAGAATAGCGAGCCTAAGGAGCATACGTCGCGTTAATCTACCAACCGGAAGCTTCTTTTAACCTTTCTATAGTAGCATAAGTTTAAAACCCTAACGAAAAAGACTGCGTGACGATTAACAAACGCCTATAATAGCAAATAGACTATAAGAAACGCACGCGGCTTAACGTACGAATGAGTTAATCTTACGAATGCGAAGCTGCTAGTATTTACGGATAGCTCTTTTACAAATAACTTAGACCTCTCTTTATAACTAGGCTTTATTATTGCGCTTATTATAGAGACCCGGTCTAATAGCTACTTCGAGATTAAAGGCAATATCGTGCACTAGAGCTTTACTAAGTGCAAAAGGGTTATACGTAGCGTTCTAGCCTTAAAGGTCTACGGTATAGTTAGAGGCGTTAATATCGGCATTTGCCTCGCTACGATAATTAAGATAATTATAGAACGCCTATAGCTACCTCCGGTGCCTTTAATCCTTTATATAGACTCGTATTCGCTCTACGAATGTCTTATAAAACTTACTATAACGAAAGAAAAGCGATTAATAATCGATATTATATCGCTTCGTTAGTTATATAAGCGAAGGGAGATTATAGAAGTACGATAGATTAATAGGAATAATAACCTAGCTAATGCATTAACGAAGTCCTCCCTAAATAAGTCTCTTAAACGCTTCGTTAAGACTAACGCGCTAACCGTTAGGATAGAAGCTTTCGTCGTGCGACTATAATCTTTACCTTCCTAATAAACGCGCGCTATTTTCCTTATTTAATTGCACGATCTTTCCTTATTTAATTGCGCGCTTACTTTATTGTTTAATTACGCGCACTTATTCCTTTACCTATTCTATTGCTTAATTAACTATAATAAAAGAATTCGTCGGCACGGTTCGAACCTTAAACCTCCGGCTGCTTATATTTAAACTAATCCGGAAGGTCATCTTATCGTATGCTATTGTTCGGTCAAACACATTCTAACAATTCGCTGCAAACACTACTACAAACACTATAGCGAAATCAACAAAAAGAATAATCTTTCGGTAGAGTAATATTATTAACATGCTTGACTAGGAATCGTCCCCTATTAAAATAGCTAGCTACGTGCGACGATGTAGTCGCACACACGTAATGCACGTAATCCCTAGGATTACGTGCACGTACGAGGGAGCTACGTTACCGCGATAGCTTCCCCTTACTTAGCTAGCAACCAACCTAATACAACCATACTATTTACCCTATAAGGTCGACCTAGAGACCTACTAACAATAACCCTATTAAAACGACTTTTCGTAGAGAAGAATATATTAAATATATTAGAGAAATCGACATCCTTATTAAAGGAAGAAATAAACGATTTACTATTTCGTTAGTTATTTAAAAGACTATTTATAAGCATAAAGAAACCTATTATAGTAGAGTCTTAGGAAGATTAAGCGATTATTAAGCGTATAACGCTAACGGTTATTAAATCTAAACTATTTTCGTCGTTTAGTAAAGACGATAGAGATAAGGATATAGAGGCGAATGCTAAGGGAGACACCGTCGATATAAAGAATCTTTAGTATTAATATTACCGTCTTCCCTATTTGCTTTCCCCCGGGAAATCCCCGGTTCTTCCCTAGATTCCACTATGGAATTCTACGGGCTTCTATAGGCATTACCCCGCACTTCTACGGGCGCATTTACCTACTTTTCTTCGGTTATATTTCACCGTGGTTTTACGGTGATTTCACGGTTATTTACATAGTCTTTACCCGTAAAATCTCTTCCCTTCTACGGTCTTCTACCGTAGAATTCTAATTCCCTTCTACGGTCTTCTACCGTAGAATTCCAATTCTCTTCCACGGCTTCTACCGTAGAATTCACGGTGGAATTCACTAGTCTTCTACTAGGCTGCTTATTTATTTGCTGACTATATGACTTATTTGTCGTACGGCATAATCTATTGCTTTTCTCACCGATCCTTCCGTCCGATTATTTACGTCACCTGTTTTTCCTTAGGTCTACGCGGCTGATTTCGTCCGAGGATTTTTCCTATACATAGAGACTAGTTAGCCTCCCTACTAGATAAGATAAGAGCTATTATTCTTAGTGTTTTGCATCCTTTTACACCTCTAATCCTTTTGTGTAGGCTGTTTTAGCCTTAGAGCCTCTCTTCCCTTTTTGATTGCTATTACTTAAATGTCGAGAACCCGACTGCCTAGCGTTCGATATTTAGAAAGGGATATCGCTGAAGAAAAGGGCTAAGAAGACTATAACTATAAAAAGTCGCCGTGCGAAAGGGTGCTAAATAACTAAGTTATACTATATTAAGTGCTTAAATAGCAGTATATAAGGGTTTAGCGATAACGAGGATAATACTAAAATACTTAAACTCTTTTATATTAAAGAAGACGTGTAATTAAGTAGGTATATCTAATATAGCTCGCGTAGTAACCTTTATAAATCCGTAAGTTCCTTATTCCCCCTTAAGTAGGGATATAATCGCTAATAAAATTTTAAATGCCTAAAATAATATCCGGGGATATAGCGGATCTATACGGCATTTAGATAAAGATAGCCGAGCTATAGATTACTTAAGATAAAACGGAAATAAAGAAGATAAAGTTAATCTTCTACTAAGTTTATACATCGTTTATAGCCGTAATAACGGCTTATAGAGAGGAATAAAGGGTATTAAGTACTAAACGTTTATATATAAAACGTCGTCTTAAATACCGGTAAGCATCGATAAAGCGACGGAAAGCTATATATAAGAATAAGGACTAAAAGCTTCGTTTAGTAATTATAGACGTGGGTTTTACCTTATAGCGGGTAGGCCGAGAATATATATACGATAATTTAGAGTATTGCTATTTACACGACACGAAATTGCTATTTGCACGATAAATACCTAAATTCTCTACTTTTTCTACGCGACCCCGCGCGCCTAGGTCCCTCTAGTAAAATTAGGTGTAGGTATATAGCAATTAAGAGAGCCGCGTATTTCGTGCGAAGAACACAATCTACCCTAAGGGCACGCAGCCGGGAGCTAGGCATAAAGCATACATTAAGGAGCCGCACATATAGTAGAGGGCACGCAGTTAAAGGCACGCAGTAGGGCACGCAGCTAGGCATAAAGCATACATTAAGGAGCCGTATATATAGCAGAGGGCAGGCAGTAGGGCAGGCAGTAGGGCAGGTAGTAGGGCAGGCAGCCGGGCATAAAGCATACATTAAGGAGCCGTACATACAGCAGAAGGCACGTAGTAAAGGGCACGCAGTAGGGCATATAGTAGGGCACGCAGCCGGGCATAAAGCATACATTAAGGAGCCGTATATATAGCAGAGGGCATATAGTAAGGCACGCAGTAGGGCACGAAGCAAGGCACGAAGCAGAGCACGTAGTAGAGCACGCAGTAAGGCACGCAGCCGGGCACGCAGTAGGGCACGCAGTAGGGCACGAAGCAGGGCACGAAGTAGAGCACGCAGTAGAGCACGCAGTAAGGCACGCAGCCGGGCACGCAGTAGGGCACGCAGTAAGGCACGCAGCCGGGAGCTAGGCACAAAGCATATATTAAAGAGCCGTATATATAGTAGAGGGCATATAGTAGAGGGCACGCAGTAGAGGGCACGTAGTAGAAGGCACGTAGTAGAGGGCATATAGTAGGGGGCACGCGCGCTACTAGAGCTATTAAATCGACTAAATTAAGGCTATATATACGATTTACGCGGCCCTCTCTATTGCTATATACCTCTACCTAATTTTAGTAGCGGGACTTAAGCGCGCGGGGTCGTATAAACAAAACAGGTCTTAGATATATTTATCGTATAAATAGCAATTTCATATTATATAAATAGCAATACTTATAATTTATACGAAATAATTAAGGAGAGTAGTCGCTAAGGGAAAAGCGAGTAAGTAAAACGTCTTTAAGTTATTACGGAGTTTACTAGCGAGATAAAAGTAAGAGACTTCTACCGTATAGATATTAAGAAATAAAGGTAAAGTAGCGGCGGAGTAGAAATAGAAAAGTTAAGGTAAGCTAAAAAGAAGTTATTTCGTAATACGTAATTTCCGCTATTTTTTTAATCGTATTTTTAAGTATTCGTTAATAAGTTCTTAGGCATTCGCTATATTATCTTTAGCAACCTACTTATTATATTCGGCTAGCTAACCTTCCTATTTTACTAAGTAATAAGTAACGCCTTTCTTCTTCTTATAGTCCTTAATTTACTAAACCGACTATTCTCCTTTAGTATCGTTAAGGTTAAGTATCGCTAGTAATTCGCTAAGGTATTAGTTAATAGCCCTATCTGCCTACGGCTTAAGAAGACTAATATAAAATATATTATAAAGCCGGTCGTATTTCTTTAATAAGGCTAAGCGGTACGCCTACTTGCTAATAGCTTAAAAGACCTTAAAAGGTCTAATATATTTAGGTAATAACTTCCTTCTTTAGTCTTTAAGGCGTAAGTTCTTTATAGAAAGTCTTACTAAGTCCTTAAACTTAATAGTAAGTAGCTTATAATAGACGTTATAGAACTTCTTTTACGACTTAATAGCTTATCGCTAATAAGTCTTTAGCTTTTTCCTTAAGTCTGCTAACTTACTAATATAAGCTCTCGCTTTAAGCACTCCCTTATTAGTAATATCGTCCGTAAGGTAGATATAGTAGTTTAGTTAGTATCTAAATAATACCTTATTAAGCGAAAAGCCTATAGTTATATTCTTTATATTATTATAAGCGAATTAAGCCTCTTATAGTAGTCTAGGCTAATTATTCTATTCGGCATTTATATAATACCGAAGGTAGTATTATAGTATCTAATTTACTTATTTAGTTTAACCATAGGTTTATAAGTAAAAGGCTATCGATAACCTACGTTTTATCCGTAATATATAATAGAGGTCTAATAAAAACTTATTAATAAATAAAGATCCTCTATTAGAAATAATGCCTTTCGGTACTCTATAGATAAGCTTAATCTTATAATAAAAAGCCTTAGCTAACTTAGGCGCTATTATTATCTTAAAGACTGCGAGAAATACGCTATACTTCGTATATCGGTTAACGATTACTAATATTACGTTAACTTCTCTACTATCGAACTATAACTCTAGAAAACCGGTAGTAAAGTCTATAAAGACTTTTTCCTAAGGTCTTATAGGAATAGGCAGCGACTTAAGAGCGCTATATAAGCGATACCGCTTTAAAATAGCGCCTTAATAGATATAATATAAATATACGTAGCTATTTATATTACGAGCTATTCCTTCTTAAAAGAATTTCTAAGATAAAAGGTCTTTTATATAGGCTATTCTTAAGTATCCTATAAGGGCATCGTCGTAGTAAAGCTAAATAAGCTCTTGCCTTAAGGCAACCTCTACGGGTATTACGATTCTTCCTAAATATAGAATAAGTCTATTTAAGCTTAATAACTAAAGACTTACCCCTTTTTCTAAGGTACTTTCGGCCTATACTCGCTATATAGTCCACGGATCTTCCGCTTAAGTCCTCTTTAAGAGCTTAAAAAAGGGCTTAAAGACATTACTTTTATAGACCTTTTTATAACGAGCTGCTAACTTAGCTAATTATCTTTAATATCGTTATTTATAATTAATAATATCTTTAACCTAAGTAGCTAACTTAGCGGGACTTATTCCCGAGTACTAAGCGATTAAATCTTAAAGAGCTTATATATTTTCGTTACGTAAAGATATCTCGTTAAGCTTAAAGATAGTAGAGACTTAAGAACTCGTCTTAAAGTTGCTTTATAAAGAATCTATAGCTATATATACCTACCGAATAACTATTAACTTTTATTATAGCTCTAAGAGTAGCTTTATAGATAGTAAGGCTTCGGTTAAAAATTCTAGCTTCCTTAATAAAGCATCGGTAGGATTTAATTTACCGGCTTAGTATTTAATTATAAAATCGAAATAAGCTAGGTATATATACCAACGTACTTATCTTTTAGTAAGAGATATTTACTTTATAAAGCCTTAAAGGTTTTAGTAATCTAATAAAATTTTAATAGTATTCGCCGCCCTTTCGATATAGTATCGCTAGTATTTAAATAACTTAACGATAGTAAATATCTCTTAATTAAGGGTACTATAGTTAAGTTTAAGGCTAGTGAATTTCCGTAACTAAAAAGCAATCGGATAATAGTAGCCTTCGTTATTAAGCTATAAAAGAATGCTAGCTATTGTGAAAATTAAGGCATTAGTCTTAATGCGAATCGGTCTTTAAGGGTTAAAGTATCGGAGAAGTAAGGCTATTATAAAGGCGTTCTTTACGGTACAAAACGCTATTAATTCGCTAGTATTTAGCTCTACTTATTTAGGCTTTCTTCTATTAACGCTCTTTTTTAATAACGTAGTAAGAGGGGCAATAATGCTAGAGTATCTTAAAATAAATCGTCGGTAATAATTTATAAAACCGAGAAAAACTTAAATATTATAGAAAGAATAAGGTTTTTCTTAATTTATAATAGCCTTAATATAGGCTAAATCTATCGTGACTCCGTTAATAGATAAGATAGATCCTAAAAATTCTAAAGATTGCTTATAGAAAGTATACTTCGATAAATTAGCGAATAGCTTAGTATTCTTTAATCGTTCGAGGACTTATCGTAAGTATTCTATATACTCCTTATAGGTCTTAGAAAAGATTAAAATATCATTAAGGTAGATAACGCAAATAGTATTTATAAGGCCATTAAGAGCTTAGTTAATATATAACTAAAATATAGTAAAGGCGTTAGTTAATCTAAATAGTAATACTAAATACTTATAGTAACCGTAGCGAGTACGAAAGGCTATCTTCTATTTATCCCCTCCCTTAATCCGGATATATTAGTATAGGTCTTTTAGGTTAATCTTCGAAAAGTACTTAGCCCTTTAATAATAGCCTATAATCTCCGAAATAAGGGGGAGTAGGTAGCGATTCTTATCGGTAATACTATTAACCCCTCGGTAGTCTATATAAAGGCGTAAAGTGCCGTCTTTCTTAGGTATAAAAAGAATAAAAGCCTTAGCTAAACTCTTAGATTTCCGAATAATAGTACGCTTAAGGGACTAATCTAACTACTCCTTAAGAACCTTAAGTTCGGATTAAGAAAGAGGGTAGATAGGGCTAAAAGGCGGCTTAAAGTCGGGCAATAGGTTAATCGTATAATCGGTGCCTTTCTTCCTTAGTAGTAAATCGGCCTTATGCTTAGAAAATACGTCTTTAAAGTCTAAAAGAGTCGCCGGTATTTCTTCTCCTATTCGCTTAAGGTTCGCTAAGTTATTATCTTTATCGGGAAATAGTATAATTTTTAAGTCTAGTGTAATTATATAGACCTATGCCTTATTCCGGCACTTATGTAAATATTTCTACGGCTAGCGTAATAATACCTTAGAAAGTAAGTATTTAAACTATTAATTACGCTTAAAAGAAATAAGATAAATATATTCCTAAGAAAGTATAGGTATACTAAGTAAAACTAATACGTCGTTAGGTTTTAATCTATTATTAACGCCGATATAAAAGCGAGTAATTGTCTTTTCCCTATAGTAATTATCTTAAAGTTAGATAGAAACTTCTTAGACTCTATATTGTTTTAGAGTATTGCTATTTATATAGCACGAAATTGCTATTTATATAGTAAGAACATCTAAATCCCTACCTTTCTACACGTACCCCGCGCGCCTTTGTCCCGCCACTAAAATCTAGTGCCGGTATATAGCAATTAAGAGAGCCGCGCAAATCGTGCGAATAACGCGAAGAACACTACCGACACGCAGTAGGGCACGCAGCCGGGAGCCGGGCACGAAGCATACATTAGGGAGCCGCACACACAGCAGAGGGCACGTAGCAGAGGGCACGTAGCCGGGAGCCGGGCACGAAGCATACATTAAGGAGCCGCACACACAGCAGAGGGCACGCAGCCGGGAGCCGGGCACGAAGCATACATTAAGGAGCCGCGCACGTAGTAGAGGGCACGCAGCAGGGCACGCAGCAGGGCACGCAGTAGAGGGCACGCAGCAGGGCACGAAGCCGGGCACGAAGCCGGGAGCCGGGCACGAAGCATACATTAAGGAGCCGCACACACAGCAGAGGGCACGCAGCAGAGCACGCAGCAGGGCACGCAGCAGGGCACGCAGTAGGGCACGCAGCAGGGCACGCAGCCGGGCACGCAGCCGGGCACGAAGCCGGGCACGAAGCCGGGAGCCGGGCACGAAGCATACATTAAGGAGCCGCACACACAGCAGAGGGCACGCAGCACACGCAATAGAGGGCACGCAACAGAGGGCACGCAATAGAGGGCACGCAGCAGAAGGCACGCAGCAGGGAACGCAGCAGAGAGCTAGGCATATACGTTATTTAAGCTCTTTGCGCGCGCGCGTTTATTGAATTGAATTAAGGCTAGGCACGATTTGCGCGGCCCTCTCAATTGCCATGTACCTCTACCTAATTTTAGTGGCGGGACCTAGGCGCGCGGGGTACGTGTAGAAAGAGTAGAGATTTAGGTATCTTACTATGTAAATAGCAATTTCGTGCTATGCAAATAGCAATACTCCTGTTTTATAAGCGTATTCCCGACTACCTTTAATCTAAAGGTAAATAAAGGAAGTTATCGTAGCTATTAGTAGGTCTTTAGCTCGACCTTATAGGGTAAACAGTGTAGTTATATTAGGTTATATAGCTAGCTAAGTAAGGGGGAGCTATCGTAGTAATATAGCTCCTTAGATTATATGTATTACGTGTGTGTAACTACGTAGTCGTACGTAGCTAGCTATTCCTATACTCGCAGTTTTCCTTTATAAAAACAAACCGTATACCTTATAGAATAAAATAAAGAAAGAGCCTAGTTAAGCAGGCTATTGCAGCTACGCGGGCGCGATCGCGCGGGCGTAGGTCTAGTTACGCAATATTAAATTAATAAGGTTAAAGCTATATTATAATAGCTATATAACCGTTAATTACGCAGCTAGTTTATAACGTAATAACGCAACGCGAGAAAACACCTCTTTAACGTAATAGTTAGGCTAGTAACCTCTATTAATGATTAGGCGGTCTAGACCACCGCTTCGTGCTAGTAACCGTGCTTCGGGGTGGCCTTACTAACTATCTTACCGAACGTTAAAGTAGGAAATTTAAGGAAAGGAACTAGGGAATTAAATAACAAAATGTTCGTCGGGGCTATTCGTTCGGGGCTATTCGTACTAAGGCTTATTCGACGGGGGCGGTTATAAGGATTAGACTTATTAGACTTAATGTCTAGGAACCCCTTTAGGGATAATTCCTAGTTAAGCATATTAATAATATTACTCTACCGTAAGATTATTCTTTTTGTTAATTTCGCTATATTATTTATTATAATGTTTATAGCGAATTGCTAGAATGTGTTTAACCGAACAATAGCATACGATAAGATAACCTTCCCGATTGGTTTAAATATAGGCATCCGGAGGTTTAGGGTTTAAACCGTGCCGACGAATTCTTTTTATTATAGTTAATTAAGCAATAGAATAGGGAAAGGAATAAGTACGCGAAGGAATAAGTGCGCGAATAAGCGCGCAATTAAATAAGGAAAGAGCGCGCGTTTGCTAGGCAATAAAAAACAGTCTGTATATATTATTACGGCCGTACGACGAAAGCTTCTATCCTTACGGTTAGTGCGTTAGTCTTAACGAAGCGTTTAAGAGACTTATTTAAGGGGGACTTAGTTAATGCATTAGCGGGGTTATTATTCCTATTAATCTATCGTACTTCTATAATCTCCCTTCGCTCGTATAACTAACGAAGCGATATAACGTCGATTATTAGTCGCTTTTCTTTCGTTATAGTAAGTTTTATAAGACATTCGTAGAGCGAATACGAGTCTATATAAAGGATTAAAGGCACCGGAGGCAGCTATAGGCGTTCTATAATTATCTTAATCGTTATAGCGAGGCAAATGCCGATATTAACGCCTCTAACTATGCCGTAGACCTCTAAGGCTAGAACGCTGCGTATGACCCTTTTGCACTTAGTAGAGCTCTAGTGCACGATGTTGCCTTTAATCTCGAAGTGGCTATTAGACCGGGTCTCTATAATAAGCGCAATAATAAAGCCTAGCTGTAAAGAGAGGTCTAAGTTATTTGCAAAAGAGCCATCCGTGAATACTAGCAGCTTGGCATTAGCAAGATTAATTAGTTCGTATGTTAGGCCGCGTTTCTTATTGTCTATTTGCTATTATAGGCGTTTGTTAATCGTTATATAGTCTTTTTCGTTAGGGTTTTAAACTTATGCCGCTATAAAAAGGTTAAAAGAAGCTTCTAGTTAGCAGATTAATGCGACGTATACTCCTCGGGCTCGCTGTTCTATATATCGTTGTGTGAAGTTATAATCCTGTGTAATAATAGTCTTAATCTTCTCTAACTAGCCCTTCTGTTAAAAGAGGAGACCTTAATTCTTATCTTAAAGAGTTAGTCTAGCTCTATTAAAGTTAAGCACCGAGCCGGCAGACATCTTAGTCTTTGGCTTTGCTTTAAACTTAGCCTTTTAAAGCTACTCTTCCTTAGCCGTTAAGAAGCTACGTATGCCTAGCATTAATATATTATCTATCTATAGGCCAACTATGCTAAATCTATTAAGGGTCCCGTTCGCGATTAAGAGGCACGAGTTATACGTCGAGGTTAATATATTAAGTCGGATAACGTAATGCTTATAATACGTTCGGAACTAATGCAGTCTTAACTCCGCGATCCCGTAAAAGGGTCGAATTATACGGATGATAGTCCCTTCCGGGTATCGTCTTTGCATTTCGGCGGGCAGTTTAGTTAGGATCGTCTTAAATAGCTTAGTTTCGGCTTATAGGTAGGCCTAGGTAATGTCTCGCAACGAAAGGGTTATACCGTAATAGCGAAGGAGTCCCGGAGTAAGGGCTAAGATTAGCCACTAGCTAACGCGTTAAATCGTCGGTGATTGCGTTAATAAGGTCGTCTTCTCTTCGTTATTATGTCCTTAAACAATAAGTCGGGACTTCTCGTAAGGTTTCTTATCCTTCCCTTTTACTTTACGTACTATCCTCGACTTAAAGATATAGTAACCTCCGTAGATAGCTTTATCGTAGCGTTTAAAGCTAAAAACACTATAGGCAATAAGGTTATCGATCTCTTATTAATCTAACTGCTTAAACAGGGCTCTTAGGGTTATAATAACCCCTTTTTCCCGTAGATTAAGTGCTAATTCGTAGGCATCTTCCTCTTTCTTAATGATAAAGGCCTAGGGAGGTAGAAGTAGAATTAGAAGCCGAACTAATAGCTTTAGCTTATTCTTTGCACCGGGAGGACGGCTACGTCTGCGTGGCATAAGGGTTCTAGGGATTAGGGCAAAGAGTATAGACCTTAGTGTTTAGTTAAGGGTTAGGTCGGCATTCGGGGGCGCTTTAATCGCGGGAAGCAAAGGTAAAGGAGACAAATTATCTCGAAGGTAGGGCTATACTAAGGTAGACCGAAAGGATTAAGGTCTGTTGACGGTATTAATAGTAATATCGTGACCGTTAATTACAGCAATCTTA
Source organism: Ophiocordyceps sinensis (assembly GCA_012934285.1). Lineage (NCBI taxonomy): Eukaryota > Fungi > Ascomycota > Sordariomycetes > Hypocreales > Ophiocordycipitaceae > Ophiocordyceps > Ophiocordyceps sinensis. Next base: position 2,532,866 of record JAAVMX010000006.1, on the reverse strand, counting down.
AATAGTCCTTGCTATCCCCCTTTTTCTCTCTAAACGCGAACCTCGCTTTATAGCGGTAGAGTAAGTGTTTCGGTTATAGAAGGGCCGTTGCGAGTGCGAAAAGCATCCTAAACTTATCGTTCTATAGAAAGTTATCGTAGTATCTTTATCGCCTTTTGTATAGCTATAGACCTTTTTAGGGTTATAGCTAACGGAGGCGAGTTAATAGTTATACGTAGGTACGCACTAAAGACGAGAAGTATAGGGATAAGGCCGTAAGGTCCGGCTGTGTCGTTAACGGCTTTTACGGCTATCTAAAGAACTGCTTCGGGAGACGTAATAGTCCCGATCTCTATATAAAGAATCTTAAACGCACGGCGCAAAGGAGCGTAATACCTCTCGACCTTCCTAATCGACGTATGTAATTCCATAGGGACCTACTTATAGGTTATCCCTATAATCTTTGCCTTATTACGGAACTCTATTAAGGCAAAATTAGTTCCTACGTCGTGTTTAATTGTATTAGGAGGTCTAAGGTAGCTATCGATCTAAAGGGCTCGAAGGACTTCCTAGGTATCTTTAGCTAATATAGAAGGAAGGAACCTAGCCCTTTAGAACGCTATTGCGGAGTTAACGACGTATAGAACGGGTCGTTAAGGGCTCCTAAAGTATATTACGTCTACTATAATCTCGTAATTAAATTCCTAGTTATCCTTTAGCGTAAATTTAAAACGCTTAGGTGCCTATAAGTGTATTTAGCAGTAATAATAAAATTTAGAGATCGATTTAAGCTATATAGTCGTAATGTTATAGCCCGCTTGCTTAAGCAGATAATAAAGCCTCGAAATAGCTAGGTGTCTAAAGCGGCGATATAGTGTCCTTATCTCGGTTTCTATTAGGAATAATATCGTCTCTTTGTCTTTAGGCAAGAAGAACTATAGGTAACCCTATTTACGGATCACTAGGATCCGGTTAGCTAGATCGCTAGTCCTTAGTGTGTTTATTATATTGTCGAAATACATCCTAAGTCGGTCTATATTAGTAAGTAAGAGCAGAAAAGGGGTATAGGTCTTAAGAATATGAAAAGTTACTTAACTAACGGGGGTTTCGAGGGCGATCGAACTAAGTGACTGTATAGGTGTGCTAGTGCTAAATCGGATGCTAGCTTATCCGGCTATAGAGCTATTAAGCATAATAGAAGGTTCCGTTCGCTATAAAGCGAAGTACTGCTCCTATCCTACTATTAATACTTTAGCCGCACTAGTGTCGATTATAATCCCCTAGAACTATTAACGGGAGTAACGGTCCTCGATTAGAAATTAGTCGGCAGGCATTAATTAGTCTATGCCGTAGATATCTTCGCCGGTCTAAAGGTATATAAATACGGCCTTATAGAGTATTTAAGTTACTGCTTGCTCTAGGTCGCCGGCATTATTAGCATCTTCTACGTCCTAGTACTCGTTAGCTTCTATATCGTCGGTTTCGTAACCTTTAAATTCGGTTACGTATGCCGTAAAGTTAATTATTAGGATACTATCGTTAAAACATTGCGTAAGGTATTAGTCCTTAGACCGTTAACGTTCCTTAAGCGTATGTTTAGTTAACTAATAACCTTCCTTATAATAGACGAAATACTTCTTAGTCTAGGTTAAGCGGTTAGGGCTATTGCTATAGGCGCCGCGTCCTCGTAGGCGAAAGGGGGTCCTACGGTTATATCTAAATCCTCGTGAATAGCCTCTACGGCCGCTACGTTCGTATCCTCGTCCGTAGCCTCGTCTAAGACTACGGAATCCGCCTCGTCTACGGTTATTCGAGTATCTTCGGTCTAGGTACTATTAATCATTATGATTAAATGCCTTATCCTATAGGAACTAGGCCGACGGGTTCCGTGCGAGATAGGTCTCGATAGACGCACGTAAGTCTGCAAAAACAGTCTAGACTTTCTAAGCGGGCTTAAAGAGAGCGTATTCTAGCTTAAGGACACTACGGTAAGTGTAATAAGAGATATACGAAGGGGAATATCACTATCGTAATCTTTTCTAAGGGCTCTCTAACATAGTTAAAGTTTGTTAAAGAGAGTCTAAAGAACCTTATAAAGCGGCATAGAGGGATTTTCCGTACGGACCTTATTGAATGTCGTTATTATCTAGTTAGTAAAATAATAACTATGGTTAACGTCTGTATTAAAATATTGCTTAATAATATTATAGGTTATACGGAACGATTTAGTTAACTTAACGTATTAGATATAAAAGGTCTCGGCTCTATCCGTTAGAATCTAGGAGAATAGGTTATAAAATTAACTAGGTTATACTTTAAGCTTATAGCAGGTTCTTATAAATAAGTATACCTTATCGTTAAAGAGGTTATAGGGCTTTCCCGTATAATACTTATCCTTCCTCTAGAGTTTGGCAAATTTCTACTATAGGTCGGCATCTATATCGACGTTTAGAACTTCGATTAGTAGGATCGTAGTATAAGCGTTAATAGATAGCAAAGGGGCAATAGGCATAGCAGTAGGAGGGATAATAAGGGCAGGGATAATAGGGGCAGGGACAATAGGGGCAGGGATAATAAGGGCACCGGGCGCAATAGGGATACTAGGGACAATAGGGGCTATTGGCTAGTTAAATTAATAAGTTATTAGGTAGATAGTCTATTGTTATTGCATCGCACCGGGAATAGCTACCGGGCCTAGAGCCGGGTTTAGGGCAGGAGATAGGTCCGGCGTAGGAGATATTAGGACAGGAGACGGGGTGTTATATTATTGCTTAATGCCTTAAATGCCCTAAAGCTTTATATTATATGCTGTTGTTCCGATATCGAATTTCGTTATTGTCTAAGCTTGCCTAGGCCAGTTTGGCACTAATTCCGCTAATTATAGAGTGATAAATTGTTTTAGGAACAAGGTGTTATTTAGGCTAAGGTAAATGCCTCGTCGTTTAAGGAGAAGCCTAACTTCCCTCCTAAACTCCCTCTTTAACACTTCCTAAGTCTCCTTAGTCTACCCTTAGAAATGCTCCTAGAAGTATCTAAGGAGCTCGTTATCTTATAGACTAATATCGTAGTAATAGAATAATAGGAATCGTATAGTATATATTATAAGGGCAGTCTTATTGCGCTCTTTAGGTATTACTTTATTATCCTAGAGGTCGATATCTATCGTCGATAGGAAGCTATCTAAGATAAGCACGTTAGCGAGATACTTTTTAAGAGTAGGCGGTGTCCTCTTTAATAGGCCTAGGGTTAAGGTTAAAGAAGAAGCTATTTTCGTTTGTATCGTAAGGGATTTTACGATAGTTGTCTTGCGTTATAGACGTACTTTAATTAATATTACCCTAACCTATCTAATAGGAGTAACGGGCTTAATAAAAGCTAGGAAAGACGTCTCGACCGTTAGATCGGGTCGGAGATATCCTTGTTTTTAGCACGAAGATAACCGTCCCTAAGTGTTCCCGAAGGTGTTTTACACTACTCGATAGTTACGGATCTTATCTCTTCTACCTAGCTGTCTGTAATTAACCGAATCAATCACTAATTAGTATTAGTAGGTCTTTAGGTCGACCTTATAGGGTAAACAGTATGGTTGTATTAGGTTGTATAGCTAGCTAAGTAAAGGGGAGCGATCGCGGTGATATAGCTCCCTAGATCACGTGCATTACGTATGTGTGACTACGTAGTCGTACGTAGCTAGCTATTCCTATAGTAGCCCTTATTTTTAAGTAAAATTTATATCTATTAGGTTTACTTTACTACCGTAATCGAGCTCAACGATAATTTTATAAGGTATTCGCCTTAGTAGCTTTCTAATAGCACGTATTCTTTTAACTACCTTTACCTATAGCTTAGTCGAAGGAGAGGCATTTACTTCGACTTTTAAGCGTTTCCCTCCTTCTTTATTAAATCTAAATCGGCTACGGTTTAGTTAGCTTTCGCTAGCGCTTAGCAATTGGCTTATATATAGCCTAGTTTCTTATAATACTAATAAATAACTATACCGGATTAGCTTTCGCCGTTTCTATAAGAATTTCCTCCTTAGTTATTACTACGGCTATTCCTACCGTATCTATTCCTACCGTTACGACTATTACGACTATTTCTTTAGCCGTTCCTACGGCCGTTGCTATAACTATTTCTACGGCTATTTAAGGTTAATCTAGCGGCGTTATAATCTTAATAGTTATTAGTAGATCTATTTCGGCCTTTACGTCGGCGATAGCTTATCGAAAGAGAAGCCTCTTGCCCCTTAAGTTAAAGTCGACTAATCGTTAGTTAGCTTTATAAAGTGCTTTTTATTTCCTAAAGCATCTTAAAAGCGTTAAGCAAGTTAGACTATCTCCTAACTAGTATTATCCTAAATAGACGCTAAATAAAAGGAGATTTAGCCTTAAAGATCGGGACGTAACTTCGTAAAAAAGGAAAGTATACGAGTTTTTTCTAGCAGACTATAACGCAGCTACCCGCGCAACTATAGAGCCGGGAGATAGGGATATATACACAATAGATAATGCATTTTAGCTTAAGGACTATTCGGCTATTAGTCGCTAACTAGTCCCCGACAACCCCTCTTAAGGCCTAAGGGTATATCCCTAAGGATCTAATATATCTTAGAAGAAGGGCAAGCTTTAGTCTTACTATAAGAGGGCAACCGTATTATAATAAAGGATTATTCGTACTTTTAACTATCGTTCCTACCTTCCTAAACGTACCTTTAGTCTATCTTCTTATAATTTCTAAAGCTTTTCTTTTTTAGTTACCTAAGAGTAATAGCGCTATATAGCAGGCGCGTTTCCGGACGTATAAGCCGTATAGGCCGAATAAGTCGTAGTAGCTATTAAGTCGCTAGCCTATCGGCGTTACCTTACGTAACGGAACTAATATTAGAAGATAAATACACTAACTTATATAAGGGTTATAATAAGCGTCTTAAGACGCTATTACTAATTTTTTTACTGCCTAAGGGGGCCCGATCTATCCCCTTGCGAAGTTAAACGTAAGCCGGCCCTTTATAACCTACCCTTTTATATATAGATGTCCTTATAGCTCTTTAAGCAAAAGCTATAGAGCTTAAGGAGGAGAAGAGATTAAGAGATAGGATATTACGGTGTTAGGTTATATTATATATTATCCTACGTGACCTCTACATCGTATATATAGACCCTTAGACTTAGTCTATAGCTACGCTCCTTCGTAGATTAACAATAGTTATATACCCCCCTTAAGCTCGTTCTATAATAGTTTAATCTATTATTCTTCTACCCTCCCGCCGAGCCTTTACGATTCCTTAGTCCTACTAGCTTCGCCTGCACGCCTGCCTTTGTTTTTTATCTTATTACGCCTCTTTCCGCCTCTTTTTTACTCTCCTATAGATTTTTCTAGCCCTTTTTCCCGCCGCCACCCCTTTTTCCCGCCGCTACGATAGCTACTCCTATTTCTACCCCCTCCTTCTCCCCTTCGCCTAGCCCTCCGGTAGGCGTTCCCCTCTAGGACGTCCCTTAGCCTAACGCCCTCTCCGCCTTTCCTTACTTAGCCTCTATCCTCTAGGGTTCCTCCGTCGCCTCGTCCGTCTTCGCCGACCTTTAGATGAATTTCCTCCGGCATACCGATTAGACCCGGTCTCTCGTCCTTCTTAAGTCTAGTTTCCTTAAGGCCGCTACCTCCGCTACTACCGCCCGTAAGGAGGCCCTCGGCCACCGGCAGTATACGGAAGGACTCTAGGACTAGCTTAATTAGTCTAACTCCGCCCTCGCCTACCTTACCGCCCTTTAAGCTACTCTTACCCCTCCTACCGTAAGTCCTTATGCCTATTTCGCCGACCTTAAACGCTTTTCTAGCGATATCGGCACCTAAAAGTAACGCTAGGACGCCTTCCACGTCTAACGCGACGGTATATCCCTTAAGATCGCCTCCGACCTTTATATATTCCCTACCGATAGGGACTAAGTCGTCTACGCGACCGGCCGACTTTCCGGCCGGGCCGCTTCTATCGCCGCTAGCATCCCCCGCTATATCCGCGACGATACCCCCTTTAAGTAGTAGCGCTTTTAGTCCCTCGACTCCCTTACCTATAAGCTCGCCTCTATCTTTAGTGCCTTAAACTACTACGCTTAGTCTAACGCGGAATTTAATACCTTAGCTATAAAGGGCACCTTTTAGCCGGATTTCTTCTCGCGGTTTACCTAGCTATAGGCCGACCTCGATTATAACGAGAGCGCTTACGTTAGACACCTCTATTAAAAGGTTACTAACGAGCTCGCTAATACCGCCGCTCTCTAAGTCCCTAGCCCTAATACCGACGACTTCTACGGCTAGGCTAAGCTCTACGCCGCCCTTTAGGAGAACTACGATCGTATTTAAGCCCGTAAGAGGCTCGTCTAGCCCTAGACTATTCCCCCCCCCCGCTTTTGCCGGGTCCGCTAGCCCCGCCGCTTTTACACCCGCTAGCGACCCGATAGACCTCAACGCGTTTTAGGCTAGTCTTATAGACGCCGAAAAGCAACGACGGTATAAGAACCGTCTCTATCTCTACTACGCCGCCCCGGTAACCCCGACCTATACGGCCCGGACCTATCCTAAGAAGGGTGCTAGCCGGGGTCGCGGCTAAGGCGGCGGTACTCCCGCCCTATGCCTCCTCGCGCCCCCTCCCCGGCTTAACGTCCGGGCGATTAAGCAAGGCTTCGTCGAGGGCGAGGTTACTAACTCTCTTACCCTTACCTCCGGCGCTTCCCCTCCCTTAGGAAACGCCTAGCTCCCTCGCCTTATCGCGCGATAGAGCTTTCGGTTTTTAATTTTATAGCTTTATTTAATATAAAGGAGGACCTTTATCTCCTAGCGGGAATATAGCCTCGCGCTTTACTACTACCCCTTTCCCTTATGCCTACTAACGTCGCCGTAAGTGCTTTAGTCGACTTTAGTTATTCCGGATTCGCTTTTATATATACTTAGACCGCGTACCGCCTTACCCTCCCCGTCCGCTAGCTTTAGTTCCCTCGCCGGCTCTCTCTCACCGATAGCGGCGACTATAAGTCTAGCGCCGTTACCTATTACGCTTACTTAATCGCTTAAGTTAGCGCTAACGCTAAGTCTATCTACTTCTTCCTTACGAAGCTTAGCTATAAGGTTATTCTCGGCCTCCTTTAGCTACGCCGCTATAGCCTTATTATTAGCTAGCGCGATAACTCCTTCTCCTTCTAGTCCTTATTCTACCTTGCCTTTTATCTCTTAGACCTTTAGCCTTATTTTATCCCTAGCCTCCCGGCCGCTCCCGTTATTCCTATTCCCGCCTCTAAGAGAGAAAATTTATAAATATAATTCGTTCCCCCCCCGCCCCTTCTATCGCTAACTCTAACGATAAGGGCGAGCCCTTTGCTTTATCCTCGCCTTTTGCCCTTCGAGCTTTTGCCCGTACCGTCCGCTTTTCTAATACCTTTAAGTTTATTCCCCTATCGCTTTGTTTTTCCCTAGGCCTCCCGACGTCCCTTAAAGATGCTCCCGACGTAGGTAAACCTACTTACCTAGACTCCTCCCGTTAGACCGACCTCGACTTAGGCTACGACTCCGACCCCCTAAATACCCTTTACCCCCGCCGTTACGTCCGCCCCCCCCGCCCTCGGCCTATACGTTAGGCTGCCGGCTCCCGCCACCCGGCTCCTTAACCTAGGCATTAAGCGTTAAGACCCCGCCCCTTTATAATCCCTCCGGGCGACCTTACGTTCTCTATCCGGATGCTTAACGTAGCCGCTATAGCGGTATTCTACCGCTAGCCCTCCGTTACGACTTCTTAGACTATAATTAAAGCCTTAGCCGCTAAACCCTTACCTACTAAGCCTCTGCCTCCTATTAACTAAGAGATCCTTAAGGAACTCTATTAGGCCGTTCTATTTAAGTCTATTAATCCCGATGCCGCTAAAGCCCGACTTAACCCCCGCCTTTTCGACTTCGTCGATAACTACCTTAATAAAATCTTCCTTAATAAGGTTTCGCCCGATAATATCGCTAAGTTCTTTTTAAAATACGATAAAGTCCTTTATACTCTCGATAAGCTTTAGGCTAAGGTCCTAAAGGAGCTTTACTATATAATCTATATATAGCTTTAGAGTAAGGCTAATAAGCTCGCCCTCTACCGCGCCGTCGATACCTAGATTAACCTTAAGGAGGGAATATAACCCCTTTATACCCGCCCCCGCCCCTTTAGTAAAGCCGAGAACCGTATTATCCGCGCCTACGTTAACGAGCAGCTTAGGAAAGGCTTTATTCGCCGTTCGACCTCCGCTACCGCCGCCCCCGTTATACTCGCTTATAAGCCCGGCGGCGGCGTCTGTTTCTACGTCGATTACTATAGCCTAAATAAGGCTACGATTAAGAACCGCTTCCCTTTGCCCTTAGTCTATAATACCCTCGCTTAAATTAAGAAGGCGAAGTTCTTTACTAAGATTAACGTTATTATAGCGTTTAATCGCCTTCGTATCGCTAAGGGCTATAAGTAGAAGACGGCTTTCGCTACGCGGTATAGGCTTTTCGAGTATTGCGTTATACCCTTTAGTCTCTCTAACGCGCCGTCCTACTTCTAGAGCTTTATTAATACGGCCTTATATAATATCCTCGATGATTTTTATTCCGCTTACTTAGATAATGTTTTAATCTTCTCTACTATATAAGAGGAGCACTAGGCCTACGTCCGGGAGGTCTTTAAGCGCTTTAACGCCGCTAGCCTCTAGCTCGACGTCGATAAGTGCGATTTCTATATTACTAAGACTAAGTACCTTAGCCTAATTATCTCGGATAAAAGCATACGCATAGATCTTAAGAAGGTCCGCGCCGTCCTCGACTAGCTAGCCCCCTCCTCTATAAAAGACCTCCGGCGTTTCTTAGGGTTCGCTAATTTTTATCGGCGTTTTATCCGTAGCTTCTCTAAGCTCGCGAACCCCTTAAACGCCCTTACTAAGAACTCTACCCCCTAGATCTAGTCCCCCGCTTACGCCTACGCCTTCGGAGCCCTTAAGCACGCCTTTACCGCAGCCCTAGTCCTCGCATACTTTAACCCCTCTCGAAAGACTATAGTTTAAACCGATGCTTCCGACTAAGCCGCTAGGAGCGTGCTAATATAGCTCTCTAACGACGGCCGCTACTACCCTATCGCGTTCTTCTTATCGAAATACTCCGCTTAAGAATATAACTATAAGATCTACGATAAGGAACTCCTCGCGATTGTAAAGTCCCTTAAGGAATAGCGCCTTAAGCTCGAAGGCCTGCCTAAGTTTAAGATCGCTTTAGATTATAAGAACTATTAGTATTTTATAACTATAAAGCTCTTTAACTAACGGTAGGCCCGCTAGGCCGAGTTCTTAAGTCGCTTTAACTTTAAGATCGTCTTTTAGCCTAGCTCTTAAGCCACCCTCCCTAACGCCTTTAGCCGACTCCTTAGTTCCCGCCCTACCTCTTTAACCGACCGCGCCGATAAGAGGATCGACTATCGTTATTAGGTTATCCTTCTATAGTCTAAGGTCGACGCTTCCTTACTCTCTAATAGGTTTAAGGAGTCTAACTCGTCTATAAATATAATTAATAAATATAATTCTAACGACTCTAACTGCTTAACCCTCTATGCCTTTAACGACTCTAAGCCGATCGACGACTTTATCGACCGGGCTTATTTCTCCTCTCCGCTTATCGCCGATATTCGCGCGGCTCTCCGGTCTCCTTAGCTCCGTTAGCCTAGTTTTCTTCGCGTACCTCTCCGCTTAATCCCGAAGTCCGCCCTCTTAAAGGCCTAAGGCCGGTTCTACTTTTAGGGCCGGTTATTTATTCCCCCTAACGACGCCCTTATCCTCTAGATCTTAATCCGCACCTATACTTCCCCGCTAGCTAGCTACCTTAGGCGCACTAAGACCGTAAGCCTCTACCGCCGAACCTATGTTTAGCCTAGTATATACGAGTCTAACTCTAGCTTTATTCGCAACTACTACGTCTGCCTCCGCGCTAAGTCCCCCCGTTCCGCCCCTTAGGGCCTTTTTTAACCCTTAAGCATCCCTTTCGCCCTTTAGACCGATATCTCTATTAATTTCGTTATAGACCTTCCCGTCTGCCGCTGTTATAGCGTTAAGTTCTTAAGTATCTTAGTTATCGTTAACCGTCTTACGAAGATACGCTACTACGTCCTAACGCCCTCGATAACGGTCGAGGACGTCGTTAACGTATTTATTTCCCGCGTTTAGTCTCTCTATAGCACCCCCGCCTCGATAGTTAGTAATAAGGGCACTTAGTTTATCTCTACCTTCTAGCAGTAGCTTAGCCGCCGCCTCGGCTACCGCCTATACCTTAGTTCCGCCTACTACCCTTAGACTAATAGCTAGACTAAGATCGCGAACGCTTAGATAGAGGTCTACCTCCGCTGCTATACTACCTTCCTTTAAGATGATTAGGTAGATCTCTTTCCTTTCGCCGAGTTTACCGCTAATAACTAGGTTTCTAAGTCTACCGGCCTCTCCCCTTTCTTCGCTAACTATAGCTTCGACCTAAAGCTTAGCACTAAGCCCTTAGGACTACCCCCCTTTAGTATAACCCTTTAGTAGCGTAAGAAGTACCTCTATAGCGACGCGCTCGCCTTACGCCTTTAACGTATATCCGACTTCCTTCGTAACGCGATTAAGGACGCTTAAGCTACTTAGGCCCGGCACGCTAATGCCCGCCGGGCGCTTACCTTAACGTATTAGCCTAGCGATATAGTCTTTCTTAGCACCCGTTAGATCTATACCCTCCGCCCGATAAAGAAGCTTAACTATAAACGGGAGGGCCTATACGAGGTCCTTAAGGCGTATAAGACGGCTTGCCTCCTCCGCCTCTTTAAAGGTAGCCGTCTTTACCCTATTTTCTACTACTTACTCCTTACCTAGACCTAAGAGCCCCCCTTACCCGGCTAAGCCGACCTAAATATCCGGCCTACTAATACGGGCATCTTGCTTTCCCTAGACGGCGATAACGATAACGACGCGTACCTTAAGTAGGAATTCTTCTCTATCCTCGCGTAACGTTAGTACGTGTCTAAGAAGATTAAATATCGCATCTAGTAGCGTTACAGCCCCCTTACGTAGGAGGATTCCTTATGCCTTAACGGATGTTAGGACGACCTTAAGTCCTTCTACGCCGCTAACCCGGCTAAGCCTCGCCCCGCCTTCTATACTACCTTCCTCGCCTTATCCCCCCTGCCTAAATAATAATAGATATAATTAATAAATATAATTTATCTTAGCGCGTATAGGCTTTCTAACCTCGAGCTTTGTTTTCTTTCCTTCCTTTGTGTTATAAGGGCCTACCTTTTAGGTCGATTAACACGGGATTCCCTTAGCTCTCGCTCTTCTACTATTGCTCCTTTTTAAGCGTTTAAGTCGAACGCCGATTTAAGGGGGATATACTATCACGGTGTTAGGTTATATCATATATCATCCTATATAACCTCTATATCGTATATATAGACCCTTAGACTTAGTCTATAGCTGCGCTCCTTTATGGATTAACAATAGTTATATATCCCCCCTAAGCTCGTTCTATAACATAGGATTATAGAACTTCGAGAGGAATTTTCGCAATAAGGTAACTTATTTAGCAAAGACTTATATAAACGTCGCCGATAGTTAACCGAATCGAGGGAGAGTTATAGTAAGGAAATTAAAATAAAAAACTTTCCTTAGTTATTCTAACTAACTAACCCTCGAAAACGTCTCGATTAGATTAGCAATCTTAAGGATGCCTTTATCGCTACTTTACGTCGTTTTAAACGCAAGAAGAATAAAATCTTATATGCCTTTAATTATAGAGTCTTACTATTTGCATAGCATTAAATCTCTATTTGTATAGTAAGATAGGTATACCCCTACTCTTTCTATACGTACCCCGCGCGCCTATATCCCGCTACTAAATTTTCCGTATAGGTATATAGTAATTAAGAGGGCCGCGCAAATCGTATATAGCCTTAATTTAGTTAATTCAATAGCTAAAGGCGCGCGCCCTACTGCGTGCCCTACTGCGTGCCCTCTGCTGTGTGTGCGGCTGCGTGCATTCTACTGCGTGCGGCTCCTTAATGTATGCTTCGTGCCCTGCTGCGTGCCCGGCTGCGTGCCCTGCTGCGTGCCCTCTGCTGTGTGTGCGGCTCCTTGATATATGCTTCGTGCCCGGCTGCGTGCCCTGCTGCGTGCTCTGCTGTGTGCCTTGCTGCGTGCCTTGCTGCGTGCCCTGCTGCGTGCCCTGCTGCGTGCCCTCTGCTGTGTGTGCGGCTGCATGCCTTCTGCTGCGTGCGGCTCCTTGATGTATGCTTCGTGCCTTGCTGCGTGCCCTCTTCTGCGTGCCTTGCTGCGTGCCCTCTGCTGCGTGCCCTGCTGCGTGCCCTCTGCTGTGTGTGCGGCTCCTTGATATATGCTTCGTGCCCTGCTGCGTGCCCTGCTGCGTGCGGCTCCTTAATGTATGCTTTGTGCCCTGCTGCGTGCCCTGCTGCGTGCCCTCTGCTGTGTGTGCGGCTACGTGCCTTCTGCTGCGTGCGGCTCCTTAATGTATGCGTCGTGCCCTGTGTTCTTCGCGTTCTTCGTACGATTTACGCGGCTCTCTTAATTGCTATATACCGGCACTAGATTTTAGTGGCGGGATATAGGCGCGCGGGGTACGTATAGAAAAGTAGAGATTTAGATATCCTTACTATACAAATAGAGATTTCGTGCTATGTAAATAGTAAGACTCTAATTATATATACGTAGACTATAAGGCGAGATAAAAGCAATACCTTAATAAAAAGCTCTTTATAGAGAGGGAATTACTTCGCACTAACTAGGATAATTTTCGTAATTAGACCTTAATTTTAATTAAAGATACTACCTTCGCGCGTTAGGCATACTTAAGAATAGTAGGTAGGTAACTATATTTAGTATATATAACGGTTATATATAGGTCTAACATCGTGTTGTAATTAGTATAACGGTGTTATATTACGTATTATAGCGATAAACGCATATAGCTATTATAGCTATATTATAGTAATTAAAGCGTAATAGTTATACCGCGTATAATAGTTACCGTATGTAATAAAATAAGCAGTATTATATAATAGTTATTTAGTTAATAACCGTGCTATAGGAATAACTATGTTAGGTAAGCATAATACGTATATATATATAACCGTTATACGGCTTAAAGCCCTATTAGCCGCTAGTGACTGTGTTAGCCGCTTATAACTATGTTAGCCATGTGTTAGCCGCGGGGCGTAGGGTACGTATCCCCTTTGCCGCTTAGGTAGTAGGGTTACCTTAATATAGTAAAACAAAGTTGTGAATTTTTAATAATTAGTAATTAGTAATCGTCCCGCTTGGCCAAGCGGCAAGCGGCGTAGATCGTAGTTCGTAGCCTCGTAGATCCGGGTTCGATTCCCGGTATATAAAAATTTTTGTCCTTTGCCTCGTGCCTCGTGACCTATAACCCGTGCCGTGCCTCGTAGCCTATAACCCGTGCCTGTGCCTCGTAGTGCCTCGTAGCCTATAACCCGTACCTATGCCTCGTAGCCTATAACCCGTACCTATACCACGTGACCTACCGGACCCGGGCCCGGACCCGGCCCTACAGCCGGCGTCCCGTACCTAGGGCTAAGTACTCTTTATTTAATACTTAAAATAATTATTTTTTAATAACCGTTATATTATATATAACGGTTATATATTTAAAACTATTTTTTCGGCTATTCTTATCACGCTTATAACACTGTTTTTTACTATTATAACGATTATAGGCATATAACGGTTAATAAGCGTATAACGGTTACGATCCTAACACTATTATAGGTCTAACAGAGTTGCAAGACACGTGGCGGGACTAACACGGTTATAGCGCGTATAACGGTCACCTAGCTACTAATAGGAACCCCGCCCGGCGCGTGAAGGTACTAATCGCGAGACTCTTTTAGCTACGTAACTATAGGAAGCACGCTAACGAGAGGGTTAGTCCTTTATTGATTTTAGTCTTTACTTAGATTCCCTTAAGTAATACTTAGAACGTCCGCTAGAAAAAGCTCGTATACTTTCCCTTTTTACGAAGTTACGTCTTAATCTTTAGGACTAAATCTCCTTTTATTTAGCGTCTATTTAGGATAATACTCGTAAGGAGATAGTCTAACTCGCTTAACGCTTCTAAGATGCTTTAGGAAATAAAAAGCGCTTTATAAAGCTAACTAACAACTAATCGACCTTTACTTAAGGGGCAAAAGGCTCCCGTTCGATAGGCTATCGCCGACGTAAAGGCCGAAATAGATTTACTAATAACTATTAAGATTCTAACGCCGCTAGATCGACCTTAAATAGCTATAGAAACGGTCGTAGCAACGGCCGTAGGAACGGCCGAGGAAATAGTTATAATAGTCGTAACGGTAGGAATTATAGGAATAAGGGATATCCGTTCTTTAGGCACGATTGTAATCCACGTGATTAAATAGATTACGTACGGGCAACGCCTAAACGGATGCGCTATTAACTATACGATGTATCGTGTGCATTAGGGACCCCGGTAATAGCGTTACTAACTCGGCCGCCCTTACGATAATTAAGTTATTGACTTAATCGCCCTTATAGGCATAGCCCCGACGTCGTAAGCAAGGGCTCGCAAAGGGCCGGCTTTAGACCTTATTAATGTACGCGTTTATAGCCTATATAAAGGGGCTATTCGTCGCCTCTTAATTAATAGATATTATAGACCAATCTAGCTAGTTTACAACCCCCTTTGTCTATTTAACTAACTAATACTAATTAGTGATTAAACGATTAATTATAGATTAGCAAGGTAGAAGAGATAGAGCCTAATCGTCGAAAGTATACCGGATCTTTATCCCTAGGGATTCTATTGCCTATACCTAGAGACGGTCCTTTATGCTAAGAATAAGGAACCTACGCGAGTTAGAGCCGACGAAGCTATTACGATATAGCTAGCTCTCGGTAGCCGCCGGTAAGTCCCTTCCTAGCTTTTATTTAATCCCGTCTCGCTTTAAGAAGAAGATCCCGTCTCGCTTTAAGAAGAAGAAGAGTTACGTTAAGCAATAGTGCGTTAGCAACGCAAGACAACCTTCGTAATAACCCTTACGATCCTCTTTAATAATAATAGTGTGTTTTATTTAATTACACTATATCGGACCCTACTAATAACCCTAACGCTCCCGGTCCCGCACCGGAAGCAACTAAGCCTAACGATAACCCCCTTCCCGGTTGGCTAGAAGGCATCGACATCTTCGGTTCGTATTAAAATAAAGCTAATATTGCATTCTAGGAGATAGACGTTACCTACGATAATATAAATAAGAAAGCAGTTACGACTTACGTAGCCCGGTTTATTATTATTAATGCTAGCATAACTATTTATAGATATAAGCTATTTATAGACTTCTAAGACTACTTTAACGGGTAGATAGAGGCTATATAGAACCGGGGAGATAGGTATTTTAAGAAGGCTCTTAAATCCTTCTTACGGTCCCGTAGAATCTAGACCGGCCCCTTAAATCTTAGCTTTACGGCATCGTTTTTAATGCTTTAACGACAATAGATTCCCCTAATTTAGCCTAAGGGCGAACTACTACTAGAAGAGTCGAAATTCTATAACGAACGAACCTAAGAATTCGTAAGGAATACATCCGTTATAGCCTCGGCTGCTATAACTAACCCTCCTTCCTTAATTATCCTAAGCACGGTCCTAACGGCACCTCTTAATGCCCTAACCCCGGCTCCTATAGCAACCTTTACGACGGCACTATCTACGCCCGCGGCTATCCCCCCTACGCCTCCGACCGCTCCGGTAGTTATATTCGCGCTAGAACCCTCCTTTGCCCTAATAACCTTAACACATACTACCTCCGTCGATCCCGGCTCGTACTTACGAGATTAAATGCCCGGCACGTTCTTAAACCCTTAGGCCTTTGCGTTCTAAGACATATTAAAAACGCTAATAACACTCTACCCGACTTCGTACTAGTTCTCTAAGACCCCTCTAATTAATATAACGGTAAAGGCAGCCTATACGATAGTCCCCCCTTACGACGTTCCGAACGAGGAGATAGACGTAGACCTAATATAAAAGTTTATTAAGCTATAGGATAAGAGTAAGAATTATATAGGCGAGCCCTATAATATTCTTAATAATAAAGTCTATATCTTTACGGACGTTTATTATATAGTTAAGGCCCGGCCCGGCTATTTCTATACTATAAGAGAACGAGCTTAAGGGGGGTATATAATTGTTATTAATCTACGAAGGGACATAGCTATAGACTAGATCTAAATGTCTATATATACGATGTAGAGGTCACGTGGGATAATATATAATATAACCTAACACTATAATAGTATATCCCCTTTAAATCGGCGTTCGACTTAAACGCTTAAAAGGGTTAATAAGCTAATAAAAACGAAGGAAATCTATGTTAATCGGCCCTAAAAGCGGGCCTAATATAGAACGAGAGAGAAATAGAAAGAAACAAAGGGCAAAACTAAGAAACTAATGCATGCCGTCGTAACGTAAATTATATTAATAAATTATACTTATTATTACTTAAGTAAAGGGGAAGATATAAGGAAGGCCGTATAAAAGGCCGGTTTAAGCTTAGTCGGGTTAAAGGCGTAAAAAGCCTTAAGGTCGTCCTAGTAGCCGTTAAGGTAGGAGGAGTCCTCCTACGTAAGGGGGCTATAACGCTATTAAACGCGATACTTAATCTTCCCGGAGGCATACTAGCGTTGCGCGAGGATAGAAGAAAACTCTTACTTAAGGTACGCGTTATCGCCGTTATCGTCGCCGAGGGAAAGGAGAACGCCGTTATCGGCGGGCCGGACGTTAAGCTCCGATTAGCTAGGCAAAGGGGGCTCTTAGGTCTTAGTAAGGAGGGAGTAATAAAAAACGGGGTAAAGGCGGCTGCCCTTAGGAAGGCGAAGAAGACACGCCGTCTTATATACCTTAAGGACCTTATATAGGCCCTCCCGCTTATAGTCGAGCTTCTTTATAAGGCGGAGGGTCTAGATCTAGCGGGTGCTAAGGAATACTATATCGCCGGGCTAGTACGCTAGGGCGGGAGTCCGCCGGGCGTCCGCGTAGCGAGCCTAAGTGGCCTAGGCATCCTCGATCGCATCGCGGAGGAAGTTAGAGATACGCTAAAGGCGGGAAGCAAACGCGTTACCGCGGAGGTATTCCTTCCGCTGCTAGGGGGTTATACCGGGCGGGGGGGGATTAAAGGGCTTAGTGCTAAGCTTTAGGTAGAAGCTATAGTTAGCGAAGAAAAGGGAAAGGCCGGTAGGTTTAAAGACCTAATTATTAGTAATAAACTTAACGAAAGGGAGGAGGTCGACTTAATCGTCTTAAAGGTAGGTAGTATAATAACGGAGGTAAACCTTTATCTAAGCGTTCGCGATCTCGGTCTAACCGTCGGTCTAAGGGTAGTAGGCGGAGCTAAGGTAGAGACGGCAACTAAGGCGACGACTAAGTTACTACTAGAAAGCCGAAATAAACTAAGTGCTACGGTCGCTAATAATAGAGGCTAGGGTGCTGTAAAGGGATTAAACGTAGGAAACGAACGCATTAATAACGTCTTCGACGGTTATCGAGGGTATTAAGACGTAGTAGCGTATCTTTATAAGGCGGTCGACGATAACGAGGATATTAAAAAACTTAACGCCGTTGCGATAGTAGATAGGGAGGTTAGTAATAAAATCGACGGATATATCGGTCTATAAGGCGAAGGGAATACTTAAGGGCTAGAGTAGGCCTTAGAGGGAGGAACGAGGGGATTTAACGCGTAAGCACGTATAATAGTTCCGCACGAAGCTAGAAATAGACTTATGTATACCGGGCTAGATATAGGACTAGCGGTAGAGGCTAGCAGTCTTCGTACGTCTAAGGTAGCCGGCAAGGGGGGAGGTATAAGCGCGGACGAGGATCTAAAGAATTAAGGCGTCGTTAGGGGGAACGAAGAGGCGGCCTTAGAAATAGAACCGGCCCTAGACCTCGGAGAGAGCGGTCTTAGGGATTGAGCGGAAGGGGGCGCGAAGGGGGTAAGGCTAGCGGGGCTAAAGGGACTAGAGAGCTACGCGAATAGCGGAGATAAGCGGGGAGGAGGAATAGGCCTAGTCGATAAGGTTATCGATCGGCTTAGTCGTTAAGGGCGTAAAGGTTAAAGCAGTCGGAATTATATTTATAAATTATATTTATAAACGAATCGGACTCCTTAACGGTATTAAAGGCGGTAGTAGTATTAAGGTAAAGGGAGGCATTAACCTTAGACTTAGGGAGGATAACCTAATATCGGTAGTTAATCCTCTCGTTAGCTTAGTCGATAAAGGAGAGAGGGCAAGAGCTAGGCAAGCGGCTAAAGGCGTTATAGAGAATAGCTTAAGAGCCGGGCTAAAAGACGATCTTAAAATTAAAACGACTAAGGAATTTAGCCTAGCGGGCCTATCGCTAGTTAAAGAGCTTTATAGTTATAAAATACTAAAGATTCTTATAGTCTAAGGCTATCTTAAACTTAAGTAGGCCCTTAAGCTTAAGACGCTATTCTTTAAGAGATTTTATAATTGCGAGGAGTTCCTTATCGTAGATCTCGTAATTATACTTTTAAGTAGAGTATTTTAATAAGAAAAAGGCAACTAGATAATAACGACTATCGTTAAAGAGCTATATTAGTATACCTTTAGCGGCTTAGTCGGAAGTATCTATCTAAACTATAGTCTTACGATAGGGGTCGAAGTATATAAAGACTAAGGCGGTAGTAAAAGCGTGCTTAAAGGCTTCGAAGGCGTAGGCGTAAGTGGGAGACTAAATCTAAGGGGTAGAGTTCTTAGTAAAAGCGTTTAAAGGGTTTATAAGCTTAGAAAAGCCGCGAATAAAACGCCGATAAAAATTAGCGAATCCTAAGAAGCGCTAGAGGTCTTTAATAAAAGAGGGGGTAGGCTAGTCTAAGACCGTACGAACCTTATTAAGGTCTTTACGAATGCACTTATCTAAGATAATTAGGCTAAGGTACTTAGTCTTAGTAACGCAAAAGTTATACTTATCTACGTTAAGCTAGAGGCCGGCGGCATTAAGGCGCTTAAGAACTACGTTAACGTAGGCCTAGTGCTCTTCCTACGTCTTTAAGAAGATTAAGACGTCGTTTAAATAGGTAAAGTAGAACTCGTTAAAGATACCGTAAAGGGCTATATTAATAAAACTCTGGAAGTAGGATAAAGCGGCGGTAATACTAAAGGGGGTAATATAATACTTAAAAAGCCCGTACTATATAGCGAACGCGGTCTTTTACTTATATCCTTCGGCAATACGAAGGCGATTAAACGCCGTAATACCGTCGATCTTAGTAAAAAACTTCGCCTTCCGGATATAGGCGAGAGTATCGTAGATAAAAGGTAAAGGGAAACGGTTTTTAATCGTAGCCTTATTTAGGCCGCGATAGTTAACGTAAAAACAGACGCCCCCGCTTAGCTTATAGGCGAGTATAATAAAGGCGGTAGTAAGGGAGGTAGAGCGGCGGATAAAGCCTTTCCTAAGCTGCTCGTTAATATACGCGTAAATAATCCGGTTTTTAGCTTCGCTAAAAAGACGAGGGCGGGTGTAAAAAGGTTATATCCCTTCTTTAAGGTTAATTTAAGTATTAATAGCATAGTAAAGAACGGGCTTATCGGCCTCGCTCTTAAGCTATATATAAATTATTTAATAGAGCTCCTTAAGGGCTTTAGCCTAAAGCTCGTCGAGCGTATAAAAGACTTTCTCTTACTTCTTAAAGAACTTAGCGATATCGTCGGGGGAGATCTTATTAAGGTAGATCTTATTAAGGTAGTCGTTAATAAAGTCGTAAAGGCGGGGGTTAAGGTAGGCTTTCGCGTCCTTAGTATTTATATATCTAATTAAAACGGCTTAATAAAGGTCCTTAGAGATATTTTAGTCGATAGGTAGTAAAGGCTTAATAAGTAAAGGCTTAGCGGTAAAGGCCTTAATTAAGGTCTAAAAGGTCTAGACTTTAGGCTATTAGTAGAATATTACTATCGTATTAATATTAAGCATCCGGACGTTAAACGCTAAGTCGTTAAAGGACGAAAAGCAAAAGGGCTAAGGTCTAATAGTCTTACGACTTAGCCGTAATATAGGGCGGCGGTAGCTAGCGGTCTTATAGACGGGATAGGGGCGGGGAGGTCGAACGTAGCGGCGAAGGTAGAGGGTAGCCGGGGAGTTAAAGTCGTAGCCGGAGTTAGAGTTAGCGTCGTTAACCTAGCGGGAGGAGTCCGGATAGGCGGGTTTACCTACGTTAGGAGTATCCTCGAAAAACGTAAAGAGGGAAAGGCTAAAGGATAGGGGAATAAACTTAAGAACGTCGCTAAAGCGGACGGAACGGATAAAGGCCGGAGGATAGGCTAAGGCCGGACGGGCGGGAATAGGGATCGTAGCGGCGGGAATAAAGATCGTAGCGGGAAAAGGCTCGCCTTTATCGTTAGAATCCTCGACGGAAAGACTAAAGGGAAACCCCCTTAAGGTAAAAGTAGGTAAAGGCGCGGTAAAGGGCTCGCCCCTATCGTCGAAGTCTTTAATAAAAAGGGCAAAAGGAAAACGAATTATATTTATTAATTATATTCCCTCCGAAATAGGGTTAAAGGAAGCCGGGATAGGGCGGGTAAAGCGGGCAAAGGTAGCCGAGAGGCCTAGGATAAGATAAGACTAATAGTCTAAGAGATAGAAGGCTAGATAAAAAAGGGACTAAAAGGAAAGGGAGTTACTACGCTAGCTAATAATAAGCTTATACTAGCGTAGCTAAAGGAGGCTAAGAATAACCTTATAGCTAAGCTTTATAAGAAAAAAGTAAATAGACTTAATATAAGCGCTAATCCGGGAGACCGAAAAGCCGTAATAGGTAATAGAGCCGGACTTATAGTCGCTACTATCGGCGAGAGAAAGCCGGCGCGGGAATTAGAGTTAGCGGATAGGAAAGGCAAGGCGGTACGCGGTCTAAGCGTATATAAAGGCATATCCGGAATAGCTTAAGTCGACTAAAGCACTTATAACGATATCGGCGGATATAAGGGATAAAGGCATAAGTAAAGCACGCGGTTATATTTCTATAGGGAGGTAAAGATCCTCCCTAGTGTCGAACGAAGCTATAAACTTAGACACTAAGAGCTCTATCGCACGATAAGGCGAGGGAGCTACGTATTTCCCGAGTGTTGCGGTTAGCCCGCCATTAGTCAGCCTTATGCGAGGGGCAGCTATTAGGGCTACCCTCTCGCACAGCTAGCTAGCTTCCTCCTATATAGACATATATATATAAGACACGATTAATAGCTCCTGCTATATAAGCTCTAGAGGTTATAAGCCCTTACACGCTTCTACTTGCTTGCTTGCGTTATAAGACGACCTTCTTTTGCATCGAGTGGCTATTCTTCGCCCTCTTTTAATTATAGCGATCGATTTTTCACGCCGAGAGACCGAAAGAAAAGTCTTCTCGAGCATTTTTTCACGACTTCGAGCCCTTTTACCTACGAAACGATATGCCGAGAGACTAAAAGAGTCTTCTTAAGCCCTTACACCTACGATATAGTTGTCCGTTAGGTCCGATAGAACGAAACGATATGCCGAGAGACTAGAAGAGTCTTCTTAAGCTACTTACCTACGATATAGTTATCCGTTAGGTCCGATAGAACGAAACGATATGCCGAGAGACTAGAAGAGTCTTCTCGAGCCACTCCCTCCGATATAGTTATCCGTAAGGTCCGAACGACGATTTTGTCCTAAGAGGCTAGTTGCCTTCTCTTGCAATACGAACCTATCCTAAGAGGCTTAGTCTACCTTCTCTTACGCGATTTAACCACGATACTGTCCTAAGAGGCTTTATCTACCTTCTCTTACAACGATACTGTCCTAAGAGGCTTAGTCCGCCTGCTCCTGCAGTAATATAACCACGACGAAAAAACGACGAAAAAGAACCCGGGATTAGGAATAAGCGCGAATTAATTGCCTATTTAGGCATTTAGAAGGGTAGAAAGCCCTGCGATAAAAGGAACAATAAGTCACGGAGGAAAGAGCTATAGAGTATAGCTTTAAGAGCAGTAAGATAACCCTCGCGGCCCGCCTTATGTAGTGGCAGGATTCGGCTGAGGGGAGGTGTTACGGTTAGCCCGCTATTAGTCAGCCTTATACGAGGGGCAGCTATTAGGGCTACCCTCTCGCACAGCTAGCTAGCTTCCTCCCACACAGACACACACATATAAGACACGATTATTAGCTCCTGCTATATAAGCTCTAGACCGAGGACGGGGAAAAGGCGGGGAGGTCGTTTACTTTACCCTTAATAAAGCCTTACTTAATAGCGTAAAATTAGTAGCGGGGGGGAAGGGGTTTAAGCAAGCGTAGGGCAGACGTACCGCTACTACGGCTATAGCCGCGGCTAAAGCCGGAACCGGCGCTAGGACTAGCGCTAGGGTTAGCGCCGGGATTAGCACCGATACCCTTATTAAGGTAGGTCTAAGCGGTATAAGTAGCGGTAGCCGGCTAAGCGTAGTAGAGGTAAAAACGGTTCTTAAACCGCCGTTGCTTCTTAGCGTTAGTAAGCCGGGCCCGGAATATATCGAGCTGCATTAAGTTACCGGCAAAAGACGCGGGTAAGGCGGGCGAAGTAGGGCTAATGCGAGCGGGGTTATAAGGCGGCTAAAGTTAAGAACGGGCCTTAATACGCTACTAGTTATCTTAAAGCGTAGAATATATCTTAGCCTAGGCCGTAAAGTCGTTATAGG
The DNA here is from genome assembly GCA_012934285.1 of Ophiocordyceps sinensis. Classification (NCBI taxonomy): domain Eukaryota; kingdom Fungi; phylum Ascomycota; class Sordariomycetes; order Hypocreales; family Ophiocordycipitaceae; genus Ophiocordyceps; species Ophiocordyceps sinensis. The sequence continues at coordinate 2,510,115 of JAAVMX010000006.1, read as the reverse complement.
CCGGGTATTCGACCTATAGAGCGGCGGCGTTAGTAAGTTTAATAAAGACCTTTAAATAAAGGTAGGCTATATAAGCGGTATAGTTAAACAATAAGTCGGCTTAAAGCTAGGTAAACTTCGAATAGAAGTCCGGCTAAGAAATATTCTTTATCGATAAGATATTAAAGTCGGCCTCCGACTAAGTATAGGTAAAATTAGCACTAAAGACGAGGCTAAGGTCGTCGGTAAGAGCTTTTATAATAGTATACTATTAATCGGCGAAGGACTTATTATCGAAGACGTCTTAAGGAACGCTAGCAATAATAGAGGCGGCCCGGCCGGTAAGCCGGCTAGCTGCGTAAAGAATACGATCCTACTCTATAAGGTATAAGGCGGCGTCTTAACGGAGCGTAATAGTAAGGCCGTTACGCTAGGTCCGGAAAGCCTCCTAACGTTGCTTTTAAGTACCGGAGTCGCTAGCAAACCTCTTAGGGTCGGCTATATAGGAATAGGTAAAGGTAAAAGCAAGGGCGGGGGTAAAGGCCTAGTCCTAAGCTATATCGCATTCGGTTAAGATAAAGAGCGAGGACGTAGCGCGGTTAAGCTAACGCTAGAGATCGGTAGCGTGCTTTAAGCAACGGCTGCGTGCTCTTAAGCGATAAGTACTTTTATATCTAACTTAACGTAAGCATTATTAAGGTAAGTAAGGGCCTCGATTTAAAGGGCGCGGAAGTCGTAAATAGCGTTAGCCTAAATATAGGCGATTATGCCGAATATAGGCCGTTAGGCTTAAAGAAGGGCGGCGAGGCGAAGGTAGTAGGAAACGTACTTAGTCTAAGGCTTTAGGTCGGTAAAAGCCGGCGGGGTAATAGCTAAGGTAGTAGATAGAGGATCGGCCTTTATATAGTCGGTTATCGTAGATTATAGGGCAATAGGATAAGGTAAAGGTAAAGGAAGGGTAAGGAGGGAAATCTATATAATTCGCGTTAAGATAGCGTATTTATACCGGGAAAATTCTAATAATCGAGGAAAACTAAGTCGAAGGGGTCTAGCGAGGAGGCGGACTTACGTCGCGAAGAGGGGAGATTAAAAAGGAAAAGGGTAAGATAGCGAGATTATTAATTAAAGGCAATAGGATAAAATAGTAGATTAAACTATAAGAGAACGAGCTTAAGGGGGGTATATAATTATTATTAATCTACGAAGGGATATAACTATAGACTAGGTCTAAATGTCTATATATATAATATAGAGGTTACATAGGATAATATATAATATAACCTAATACTATAATAATTACCGACGATTTATTTTAAGATACTTTAGCATTATTGCCCTTCTTAGTACGTTATTAAAAAGAGTATTACTATTTGTACTGCAAGACCCTGTCGTCCCCGCTTTTTCTGCGCGTACCCCGCGCGCCTATGTCCCGCCACTAAAATCGGGTAGAGGTACATGGCAATTGAGAGGGCCGCGCAAATCGTGTATAGCCTCAATTTAGTTAATTCAACAGCCATAGGCGCGCGCCCTGCTGCGTGCCCTACTGCGTGCCCTGCTGCGTGCCCTCTGCTGCGTGCCCTCTGCTGCGTGCCCTCTGCTGCGTGCCCTCTGCTGTATGTGCGGCTCCTTGATGTATGCTTCGTGCCCGGCTCCCTGCTGCGTGCTCTGCTTCGTGCCCGGCTGCGTGCCCTGCTGCGTGCCCTACTGCGTGCCCTGCTGCGTGCCCTTTGCTGCGTGCCCTTTGCTGCGTGCCCTCTGCTGTATGTGCGGCTCCTTGATGTATGCTTCGTGCCCGGCTCCCGGCTTCGTGCCCGGCTCCCGGCTTCGTGCCCGGCTCCCGGCTTCGTGCCCGGCTCCCGGCTTCGTGCCCGGCTCCCGGCTTCGTGCCCGGCTGCGTGCCCTGCTGCGTGCCCTGCTGCGTGCTCTGCTGCGTGCTCTGCTGCGTGCCCTCTGCTGTGTGTGCGGCTCGGCGGCTTCTCGATGTATGCTTCGTGCCCGGCTCCCGGCTGCGTGCCCTCTGCTGCGTGCCCTCTGCTGCGTGCGCGGCTCCTTGATGTATGCTTTGTGCCCGGCTCCCGGCTTCGTGCCCGGCTGCGTGCCCTGCTGCGTGCCCTGCTGCGTGCCCGGCTGCGTGCCCTGCTGCGTGCCCTGCTGCGTGCCCTGCTGCGTGCCCTGCTGCGTGCCCTGCTGCGTGCCCTCTGCTGTGTGTGCGGCTCCTTAATGTATGCTTCGTGCTCGGCTCCCGGCTGCGTGCCATCTGCTGCGTGCCCTGCTGCGTGTCGGTGGTATTCTTCGCGTTCTTCGCACGATTTGCGCGGCTCTCTTAATTGCCATGTACCTACACTAGATTTTGGTGGCGGGACATAGGCGCGCGGGGTACGCGCAGAAGAAGTAGGGATTTCAGCGTCTTACAGGGTCTTGCAGTATAAATAGAGATTCCTTATAGTACAAATAGTAATACTCTTCTTATATATAGCTTTCCGTCGCTCTATCGATGCCTACCGGTATTTAAGACGACGTTTTATATATAAACGTTTAGCACTTAATACCCTTTATTCCTCTCTATAAGCCGTTATTACGGCTATAAACGATATATAAACTTAGTAGAAGATTAACTTTATCTTCTTTTTTTCCGTTTCGTCTTAAGTAATCTATAGCTTAGCTATCTTTATCTAAATGCCGTATAGATCCGCTATATCCCCGGATATTATTATAAGTATTTATAATTTTATTAGCGATTATATCCCGACTTAAGGGGGGAATAAAAAACTTACGGATTTATAAAGGTTACTACGCGAGTTATATTAGATATACCTACTTAATCGCGCGTCTTCCTAAATATAAGAGAGTTTAACTATTCTAGTATTATCTTCGTTATTATAGGAATAAGGGATAAGGGATACGTACGAGTCAATTGCAGCCACGTGATCCCACGTAATCACGTGCGTATAACGAGGCTATATCACCTATAAAGGCCCCCTTTCCCCTTCTTCCTAGCTAGACAAGACATATAGAACACATACAATAGAACGAGTTTTTGCGAATGCAAATGCAGGAGATACCTACCAACAGTTATCGCCGAACCTTTATATACTAGTATTTAAGCACTTAATATAGTATAACTCGGTTATTTAGCACTTTTTCGCGCGGCGACTTTTTATAGTTACGGCCTTCTTAGCCCTTTTCTTTAGCGATATCTTTTTCTAGAGATTCTTTATATTAACGGTATTTCCCTTAGCATTCGCTACTATATCCTCGTCTCTATCGTCTTCGCTAGACGACGAAAATGTTTTAGATTCGATAACCGTTTGCGTTATACGCTTAGCAATCGCCTAATCTTCCTAGGAATTTACTATAATAGGTTTCTTTATACTTATAAATAGTCCCTTAAATAACTAACGAGTTAGCGGATCGTCGGTTTCTTCCTTTAATAAGGATATCGATTTCTCTAATACATTCGGCATTGTTATAGAACTACTAATCTAGGTTCCTAGTTTACTTTCTTTTTTCTAAAGTACGGGACGACTTAAGTACTAAGGGACTTTAGTACGGAAATACTTAGTACGAGGGTACCGGGGTACTTGGTACTTCGGTACTTGGTACTTTATGACTTAGCATAAAGATATTCGCCCCGGACTTACCTATTATCCGGTCACACCCCTTTTCGGCCTAAGACACACCCCTTTTTCGAACCTAAGTCCCTCGGGACTTAGCTTCCTTAGGTACGGGACGTACCACGCAGCTACGGTCACGCCGACGATCTTATTAGGCACCCTTGCCTAATAAGACCCGATAATTGGCTCGATGCCCTGCATAATAGACCGACACCTAGACCACCGGGAGCTATAGGCCTAATATAGCCCTCCCGGCTTTCGGGACCGATCATTCGTCCGATCCTCCGCATAAGGAGGTCATACGACTTATGTCGTGTGACCTACCTATATGACATTATGCACGTGGTGCATAAATGGACCCATATAACCTAGATTAGTCTATAAGGGCTTTAGAACGACGCGGGAGGCAGCCTTTTCAAGGTTAGCCGACCTACATAGCCCCTACACAGCCCCGGGGACCCGCATTAGCTCGGGGCAGTGTAAGGGATACGTGGCAGAAGGTGCTAGAAGGAAAGGGACGTACCGGGACCGTCTAGACGGACGGGAAGAGCTATATAAAGGAACTTTAGTCCGCCCTTCCTTAGGCTCTCCTTCCTTCCTTTCTTCTTTAGCTTTTATCATAGTTTTAGTTTAACTGCCTACTAAGTGACCTACACCTCTTCTAGTAGTGCCCTTAGTGCTCCAGCCTCGACTACCCCTGCTTGCTTAGACTTAGCCAGCCGGTCTAGTATAAGTGACCCTAAGTGCTCCTCTACTTACTATTCCGCCCCTATAGCTTTTAAGGATAAATAACGCCCTCTATTAGTCTTTGACTTTTAGAGACTTAGTCCGGTTAGACTATCTTCTGTCTTCTAACCGTTCTATTATAGGCATATTCTTCTCTACGAGGAGTCGTTTTAATAAGGTTATCCTCTCTCCGCGCGTCTTCTTTAGCTTTATCTCTTCCTTTACTATCGCTACGGTATCCTTAATTAATACTCTATTCGCCGATAACTCTAGGATTTAAGCTATAACTAACGGACCTATCGGCTGAATTTAATCTATCTATTTTCCTCGCTTCCTAAGCGTCTCTACCGTTACGCTTGCCGTTCGCTTAGGACCTATAGCGTTAAACTAATTCGGAATATACTCGTCTAATTCGGAATATATTCTTTTAATTTAGAATATACTCGTCTAATTCCGAATGTACTTTTCTATAAGATCTTAATATAGTTATATAATAAGAGAAAAAAAGAAAGAGATCTTTATATATAAAGAGTAGTACTCTATTATAGTTCGCTAACTATACGTAGGCGATTAGCTACCTATTGCGTAGTAACTATTATAACGCGTAACTAATATAATAATTATAATAATATATATAATAATAACTATCGTCGTTAATTTTTATACTATGTTTAATCCTATTTTAGTTATATTTGCTATTACGACTTTATTCGTACCTAAAGCTATCCTAGCGTTTAAGGCGTCCGCCTTAAAAGGGGGGGATAATTATAACGCAGCTACCCGCGCAACTATAGAGTTAGGAGATAGGGATATATATACGATAGATAATATATTTTAGCTTAAGGACTATTCGGCTATTAGTCGCTAACTAGTCCCCGATAACCCCTCTTAAGGCCTAAGGGTATATCCCTAAGGCCCCGATATATCTTAGAAGAGGGGCAAGCTTTAGTCTTACTATAAGAGGGCAACCGCATTATAATAAAGGATTATTCGTACTTTTAACTATCGTTCCTACCTTCCTAAACGTACCTTTAGTCTGTCTTTTTATACGGACGTTCTAGGTATTACTCGAGGGAATCTAGGTAAAGACTAAAATTAAGGGGGGACTAACCCTCTTATTAGCGTGCTTCCTATAGTTGCGTAGCTATATATCTCTTTACTCTCGCCTTTACCTTTTAATAGACTATAGATCTACGGCTCGGATTAAATAGGCGTTATAATAGGTCCTTATAGGTTATAAAGCAAAGATATTATATTAATGTAATATATAATAATATACGTGCTTCGCCTCTTTTTATAAGGGGGTCGCTTTTTAGGGATATTCTCCCTTGGTCACGTGACGGTCATGCTGACCTTGTGATCTGACAGAAGTCCACTTAGTCCCCCAACGGGTAACTTCGGGACGACACTTCCCACGGTATCGCCTACCTTCCTTGCCACGTAACATCATCGCCCGGCGCCATGCTTGAGCTCCCACTCAGCCGGACCAATAGTGACCGCCTTCAAAGGGCTGTTCAGGGAGTTTCATCGATACCTGCCCATTGTGGCGAGGTAGCACCGAGTGGAACACGGCGGCTCAGCCTCACCGAGGTCGCCAACGGTCTTTCAAGAGCGGCAGACGAAAGGGTATGTATGTACCAATAGTGCAGTGCTCAGTCGCTCAAACCACTGTCCTTTGTTAGAATCCAACAGCAAGTAGTCATCTAGGATACTAAAGCTCCCGCGTGTCTAGAGCCGCCACGATGCAGTGCTGCAGCTTGTCGCGACCCTGTCGTCCCAGCTTCCTCGACTCGACCCGGGCTCAGAGCAGGCAGTGGCTGCCTCGGGACTCGTCCGGGCGCTGCTGGACATCGCTCGGCCACTGAGCCATGTCGCCGGTATGTCAACCTCTCACCGCCTCTGGACAGAAACCTCACCCGTCCTGACTGCCTTAGACAACTCTTACGCTACCCATGCTCTTGTGGCTGAGCTGGTGCTAGCCGCGTTGGAGCTACTGTCCCGCTTGGGGCTCGATGTTATTGACGACCAGGCCCTCGTGCTGATTGTTGCGTACACCGATGTCCATGACCCGTGGACTACCGCATCGTCTTCTTGTCTGGCCACCAGTCTGGTAGCATCACATATATCCGATGACAAGCTTACCCCATTCATCGTCGGACCCGTACTACAGGCCTACGTGCGTCCCATCTTCTCGCAATCAAGTGGCACGGATGTTCGCACGGGCAGACCAGGTCGATGCCGGCATGTTCATCACTCGTCTCAAGACGGGCTCCGCTGGAAGGAGCAAGATCCCCTAGTCACGTCTGTTTTCCGCTGGGCAGTCGACAACGCCGATGTAAGAATTCCGACAGGCCCCTTCGAGCGGCGCAGGCTAAAAGTACCTTTAAAGACCCCACTCATTGCCGGCAACTGGCATCTGTTTCTGCCCGTCCTGCTTATTTTGATAGAGGATCAAGAAGTTTCTGTGAGAGGGAATGGCCTCGAAATCCTCATCAAGTTTCTGCAAAAGTGCCTCCCCGAGATACTGGTTCCGACAGGCTTGGGGACTCTGTTCGAGGACGCTGTCTTTCCCTCGCTGCTTTCCCTCCCGAGCTCGGCCGAAGCGCAAGATTGCGTAGCCACGCTTTGCCTAGCCTTCGACGTCCTTTTGCATTTGGCAAGAGCGGACCAAGACCCGGAACATCACAGGAAGCGTCGCCTACTGGACCGACTCATACGGGGTGGCTTCCTCGCTGGCCACCTCAATACTTCCACGCATGCCGTTGTCATCGAAACCTTCATGCACTACGTGGCTGCCGCTGTAGACTGCCTGGGCATCTTTGCTGCAAAGCATCTTCAAGTAATTCACTGGGCACAACCACACAGCAGGAATCACTGGCTAACATTTCTCAACTCAATAGGTCCTCCTTCAGTATATCGACTCTGTCATGACAGATCCGTTCGCTCTTGTACGCCCTGCAACCGTTATGGCCTCAGGCAAAGCACTTAATGCTCTCTTGACCAACTGTTGGCCGATAATGGTTCAGGCCGCGCACACAGAACATGTCCTGTGCATTATTACTACATGCTGGATGAACTCGCACGACCAGGCTGTGACAGCCGGGAAGCCGACAACGAATGACATGGTTTGCATTCGACAAGAACTCGTCTTCTCCTCGCAACTGTTGCAATCCACGTGGCCGGGCTGCATGCCTGAAGAGCTAGACCACAAGCTGTCCGAGGCTCTGTCAAAAGAACCCCGGCTCCGACCTCTTTTTCACTACACGCCTTCACGCTAGAGAGACGGTCAGGTGGAGGTGCCCTGGCCGAGCAAACGATAGACGGCTTAAATCAGACGGCTTAATCTAGCGGTTGCTGCTTGAAGAAGGACTTGCCATGAAGCCACTTTTGATAGGCTTTGTACCTCTTCTTCGAGCCGTCTTCCTCTGTCACCGTGAGTGGGTTTTCGGCAACCTTCAACAACTCACCATAGACGTCTGCTGCCTCCTGGGTGCCAGCTATGACAAGCCCGCCGGTCTGCCAGCTGCCACTGATGTAGTCCTGGTATTCCGAAGAGTGGACATTCAGAGGCGTGTCGCTGGAAACGACAAGTGGCAGGTTTTGTGGATGACGGATGTAACGCTCGTAGTCATCCGCCTCGTGGCCTTTGACGGACGGGTTGAGGGAGTCATGCACGGCTCTTGTAAAGGTCCACTGTGCCTCTTTGGACCTTTCAAGCGACGTGGAATTTTCCTTGTCTCGATCGAAAGACGATGGGTCATCTGCGAACGCCTCCTCGATCCCGGACGGGAGTCTCGGGATCTTGTCGTGGACGGGCTGTAACCAACGCTGCAACGAGATGCCTCTTGCAGCCGTTCGCGCAGAGACGGTCGAAGCCGTGTCGTCGTCCCCCGGTCGAAGCCGCGGCGACTCCGAGGGGCTAGCGTTTGCCGTTTCCCTCCTGATCCTCTTCTTCTCCCCTTCTATATCGCCGTCGGTGCGCACTCGGAAAGGGCTCAGGTCGTATCGCCCATCTTGAGTCGACCTGAGAGGAATGTACTTGATGGTCGAGTTCATCTTGTACGCAAACATTTTGGGGAAGGACGAGAGCGTGGCTGGACGATAATACTCAAGCCAGTAGTCGTCAAAGAAAGCCACGGGTAAGAAAACCGCTGAGTCTCGTAGCCGAGTCAAGAGCGGAATCGTCCTAGCATCGAGATGAGACGGCGCGTACCAGTTGATATAGTTGCCGTGTTTCGCCGCAGACCAGTCCCTGGGGTCGGCATGGTGAAGATAGTAATCCGTGGCGAGATTCCAGAGCATTGGCTGCCCCTGGGCGAATATGTAGTTTCCCAAAAACAGGTTGTACGCCTCCTGGCGTTGGCTGTCGAGAAACGAGTTGTTGTAGTATCTCTTGAAACTCTCAATCATGTCGCGAGAATGGCTGGTCCACTGGTTGATCTTGCGATACGTTTCCATTGTGTTGACGAGCTGCGACCCGCCGTATTGCACGGCGATTGTGTCCCCGTGGTCGTGCCACATGTGGGTGAAGAGATTGACGGCATCCGTATCGTACTCGACGCAGGTGTCCTCCAAAATGCCCAGGGCGTGCAGTTGGTGACCCAGCGCTCGCTTGCCAATGACGAATTGGGCAGCGTTGGTACGGTCCAGGCAGTCGATGCAGTTGGTGCGAGCCACGCCATTCTGGGCCATCATGGGGCTAGTTCGGCCATCGCCGTTCTGGAAAAAACCAGTAGTGCCCAGGACAGATTCTGCAATCAGCTCCAAGTTGCCAATGACGTCCCCACCGCGAACTTTAGACGCTCGGCTCATGTCCCACGCTTTGTGTATGATTTTCTTAGTCGGGGCAAGAAATTGGTTGAGGTAGTCAATGGCGTGCGTATACTCGTCTAGGAGTTTGGATTCCCTGGGCTGTCGCTCCTTTGCTTTGATGAGATTCACCACGTAAATCGGTGCTCCATAGCGCTCGAACAGGTTGTCGAAATGAAGCGCCGCGGCGCTGTAGAATGGATCGACTAGGTTGAGCTCGATAGGCGGTTTTGGCGTGACTCCGGTGCTGTCTTGGGTCCAGTACAAAGGAATGCTCCCGCGGTGCTGGACGTACGAGGTGTACTGGGGGCTGCAATATAGCTGGGGTCCAGGAGCGTGAAAGGATGTCGTCAAAGACTCGGCCACTATTTGTTCAGTCTCCACGTCGTTGGCGACGTAGCCCTGATTTGACATCAGCTCAACGATACGCCACATGGGAGACAGGAACTCGTCGATGGCATACTAGATCATTGGCACCGCGCTTTAAGAACCGGGCACCAGCGAAGTATCGTGACCGCCGGGCGATGACGGTTATGTGCGCGGTTCGCCCGTAGATGGAGAGGGCTGTGTCCACATCAGGTCACAATCAGACATTTAACGACCTCGTCACCCCTGGTTCGCCTACCTGCCTGGTCAATGTAGCCGTGGATGATGGGCCTGCACCAGTCGTAGGCATCGGGTAGAGCCTTGACAGCCGGCTGGAGAAGGTAGTTGTTCCATATAAACATGGAATTGAAGTCTTCGTCCGGCGGCGACAGCATACCCTTGGCAATTGCCGTTCGCTCCCGGGTAATGTTGTGCTGAAGAGTTCGCGTCACGTCGTAGGAATAGCTGTAGTAGAAAGACCTGGTCAGATCGAGGTTGTTGAGGATGCCCAGAAACCTCTGTTCCCCGGTGTTCCTCGAGTCCGACTTGAATCGCCCAGATGTGAGTGGGACCAGCTCGGTGCCCTCGACTTGGTAGATGTAGTGCCCGCCGACCATGGCGACTGTGCTCTTCTTGGTGATGAGCAGCATGTAGTACGGGCCCGTGAATTTGATGAAGCCCAGAATCCCCCATGTGGTGCACCGGAGCTTGATCCCCCCGGTTCCCCGGTTCCCGTCGTCTATGGTGTCGAGGAGTCGGTTCATCTCCTCCAGACTGTACACAATCTTGTCGTCGGTCACGTTGAGCTCGGCTCCCTCGGTAGCCCGGTCAATCTTGAGGATCCTATACATCTTTTCGCTCACGTCCACCCCCACGACGTAGTAGCGGCTGGCGGTTTCATACAAGCTGAACTTGTGCATCTTGTATACCAGCCGGTCGCGTATCCTATCGTCGTCATTTCGATCGGCCGTCGCGCACGAGGGCATGTGGGTTCCCGAGTTCGGGCTAGTGGTGCGGAAATAGGGTTCAGCCACGGCGGCTGCATTGTCGTGAAAAGTGTGGCTGTCAGTTATATCGGAAGAATTTGGCTTTGCTTGTTCATTGTTCTGGAGGAGCGGGAAGGCTGTTGCGCCGTCTATGGAGTCTGACTTCCCGTGCGGTGGGGGCGCCGTGCCCAGCCTAAGTCCGTCTACGGAGACTGCGTCCGGAGCCATTGAGTCCGCGTTGGCGATGTACGGGAAATCCGGCCGATCGGAGGGTTTGACCAAGGAAATGCGAGGTATCGAGGGACTAGGGCGCTAATCCACGACGCGGAGCGGCGTCTTGACTTAAGACATACATTCCGGCTAGAATAATATTCGTCCCCCGATGAGTCGTAATTTTTAGCCTAAATGCAAGGACACATACGAAGTACTCCTCTTTCTATAGCTATGTATCTACCCCTACTTCGTACTTATAATATATCGAGCTAGTAGGGGCCGTATAGGGCCGCGTAAATGCCTATATAAAAGAAAGTTGCTAAGAAAAATTACAAATTCCTTAGAATTCTGCCCTAGCGATATATAAAATTTGTTAGGCGGCGCGCCGCCTTACAACCCTTATATATCGCCTATATTAGATTTCTAAGGCGCTTTTAAGGCATTCCTTTCGTATATTCGTTCGGTATATTATAACTTCGTTATTAGGCGATAGCCTTAAACGCCTAATTATTAAAGACGACTACGATAATAATAATAATATTAGGAAAGCTATAGCTATATTAGCTATTATATAGACCTCTATAGCCGGCGGTTTTATAGATAAGGAAGAGAATAAGAGGAGAGAAAATAAGCCTATCGTAAATAGCGATAACGATAACTTCTCTATTCGAGGTGCCCTAGCGTAGGTCCTTACGGCACTAAGCCTCCTATTCTTTAATATCTTTTATATACTAAAGGCAGTCTTTATAAAGCTCTATAGTATAAGGGAGAAGATATCTCCCTATTAGTTTATCCTACCAGCCTATAAAGATAGAGTATTGCTATTTATATAGTAGAGAATTACTGTTTATATAGTAAATTAGGATTGTCTCTAATAAAGCCGCGTAAATCGTGCGAAGAACGCGAAGAACACTAGGCCTTAATCTACCCTAACATACAGTAGGGCATATAGCCGGGCAAGCAGAGCACGCAGTAGGGCACGTAGTAAGGCACGTAGTAGGGCACGCAGTAGGGCACGCAGTAGAGCACGTAGTAGAAGGCACGCAGTAGAGGGCACGCAGTAGAAGGCACGTAGTAGAGGGCGCGCAGCCGGGAACTAGGCATAAAGCATACATTAAGGAGCCGTATATATAGCAAAGGGCATATAGTAGAGGGCACGTAGTAGAGCACGTAGTAAAAGGCATATAGTAGAGGGCATATAGTAGAGGGCATATAGTAGAAGGCACGCAGCCGGGAGCCGGGCATAAAGCATTTATTAAGGAGCCGTATATATAGCAAAGGGCACGTAGTAGAGGGCACGCAGCAGAAGGCACGTAGTAAGGCACGCAGCCGGGCACAAAGCATATATTAAAGAGCCGCATATATAGCAGAGGGCACGCAGCAGAGGGAACGCAGTAGGGCACGCAGTAGAGGGCATGCAGTAGGGCACGCAGCAGGGCACGCAGTAAGGCACGCAGTAAGTCACGCAGTAAGGCACGCAGCAAGGCACGCAGCAAGTCACGCAGCAAGGCACGCAGCAGAGGGCGCGCAGCCGGGAGCCGGGCATAAAGCATACATTAAGGAGCCGCACATACAGCAAAGGACACGTAGCAGAGGGCACGCAGCAGGGCACGCAGCAGGGCACGCAGTAGGGCACGCAGTAGAAGGCACGTAGTAGGGCACGCAGTAAGGCACGCAGTAAGTCACGCAGCCGGGCACGAAGCATATATAAAGGAGCCGTATATATAGTAGAGGGCACGTAGTTAGGGCTCTACCTAGCAGCCGTCGTAAGGATAATCGCGCGCGCGCGCTAATATAAGGGGAAGGGGATCTTAAGGGAGACGGGCTCGGAGTACCCCTCTATAAAACTGCTCGGATTTCGTATCGACGCGTTTAGGATAAGTACTACGAAGTATAGGCTTACCGCCTTTGCGAAGCTCCTATTCCCCGATAATCTCGCCGCTCTTAAACACTACATCGGCGCTATAGGGTATATTCGCAACCTAATCCCGTACTATAGCGCTTCTATTGCCCTTCTATAGGATCGTAAGACTAGTCTTCTAGCGTAGGGTCGCTTAATCGGTAAGGTTGAGAACGGGAACTCTAATAGGCGGAAGTCCTATACGTAAGTTATATTGTTCTAACCGACCTTAGCCAAGCTTTCCTCCTTCGCCTCTCTTTAAAAGGAAATTACTTCTAGCCGTATGATTTACTATATAGACCTATATAAGAGGCTATTCTATTAGATTAACGCCTCCTTATAGCGAGGCTTCGCCGCCGTCTTTTTTTACCTCTGCGATAGCACTTTTAGCAGCTAGGCTAGCCTATTCCGGTTAAAGCTATTATGCCTATCTACTTCCTCTCCCGTACCTTAACGAGAGCCGAGGAGTCCTATAGTCCCTTAGAGCTAGAGGTCGCCTATCTCGTATAGGCTACGAAGAAGATACGCACTACGGTGCAATCGTTAACCCTCCCGCTCGTAGTCCTTACCGACTACTCCGCGACTAATTAGATAGTCGCTAAGCGAACCCTCGATACCTCTAGCACTAACCGAGCTAACCGCCGTCTAGTTATAGCCTTAATTTACCTCTTAGAGTACGATATCGAGGTTTATTACCTCCTTAGTAAGAAGAACTTTATTCCCGACGCGCTTAGTCGCCTGCTAGCTAAGGAGTCCGATTAGCTACTTAACCGTCGCCGCCCTAACTTTACTATACTTAACGATATGCGTATAGCCTCTAAAGCTATTATAGCTCCTAAAAAACGCGAGGAATTCGCCGTCGCCTACGATAATAACCCTTACTATAAGCGAATACTTTAGATAATCGCAGATAGCGAGGACGCTATCGAAAGTCTTTCCGCGCCCTTAAAAAGAGCTATAGCTAGACCCGCTAACTTAAGGGCACGAACGAAAGCGCAACTTAAGCACCGCGGCATACCGTTCTTTATAGTCGATAAGCTCCTATACTACGAAGGCCCTAACGGCTTTACCCGGCTGTATATCTATAACGCCCTCGTCCTATCTATAATCTCAGCAGCTTATAACGATAAGAATTACTTCGGCGTCGTTCGTATGCTTAAGAACTTAGAGATATACTTAATCCGCGGAGTTACTCGTTAGGTAAAGAAGCATATCGCAGCCTATAAAGCCTATTGCCTTAGCTAAATAGACCGTTAGACCCTTACAGGCAGCTATAAGCCTATTCGCCCCCCGCTACTTCTAATATAAAGCATCGCGATAGACTTTATAACCGATATACCGCCCTCGCTATTAGTAAGCTCCCTATAGTAAATCCTAAGCTTCGACCTCTTTAACTAACTTCTTACGGTTACCTATCTTACTAGTAAGAGATGTCTGCTAATCCCTAGTATTACGGCACTAGGTGATAGCTAGATAACCTTATTGTTCTATAAAGAGGAGAAGAACTATAAAGGCTAAGGGCTCGTTTATATAAAGGACTATATGTTACGTGGTATATTACTATATATGTGGGAATTATAGATTGAATTCTACGGTAGAAGGACTTCCCTTCTAAGGTGAATTCTATAGATAGAATTCCAATAGAATTCCACGGTAGAAGGACTTCCCTTCAAAGGTAAATTCTATAGATCGAATTCCATTAGAATTCCACGGTAGAAGGACTTCCCTTCTAAGGTGAATTCCATAGATGGAATTCTACTTCCTTCTATAGACTTCTATAGTCGTCCCGATAGACGCATCCGTCTACGGAAGGTCTTCCCTAACTAAACGCATCCGTCTTTATATTCTGTTTACGGATGCCTTTCTATTTATAGCTACCGAGGCTTCCCGGAGGGTAGCCCTAACCCTTCTCCCGTCTTATCTATAAAGAAGGTAGTATAGCCCTTAGCTAGATAGGTATTAATAATTCTAATAAGACTACTAGACCTATATTTGCATTTATATTTAAGATACCTACTAACACTAATTAGTAATTGTAAGGCTTAATTATAGATAGTAAGGTAGACGAGATAGTTCTATATCCTTCGAACGTATTATAGATCTTTATTAAACGGCTTCCGCCCGACGATCTTATTCTATATACTTAAAGAATAATAACCATGCTAAAAATAAGAAGACTTTACCTTCCGAGTCTAGCTCGCTCCTAAGGGTTGCGTATAGCTCTTCTTTAAACTTTTTGCTAACCGATTACCGCTTTAGAAGAAGAAGAGTAGCATTAGTAGAAAGTGCGTTAATAACGCCGAACGATAAATTTTTCGTAGAGAACCCTACGAATACACCGATAAACCGCGTAAAGAATAAGCACGTATTATAACTTCGATATATTAACCTACTAGTCCTTTATCCGATACTATAGAGGAGACTCTTAGGAAATAGATAGAAGGCATAACTATCTACTAATCCCTTCTTCTATATATTAACGTAAAATATTAGGATAGTAATATTAAACCCGACGAGAACGACGGTATCGCAATTATAACATCCGTCGCTAAGTTTATTACCCTCTACGAAGCGTCGATAGATTTTTAAGGAAACAAGATCCTATTATACTTTTAAGACTACTTCTAAAGATAGATAGCGAATATATAAGGTCTAATACATATAGACTATAAACGAGCGCTAAAAGTTCTAATAAGGAAAAGATAAATATACACCGGTCGTAGTAATGTATCTTATATAACGATCTTCCTAATATTATAAGCACTTAAGAAACTATTAGAATAGCCTATAGAAGATATAATAGCATAGAAATTTAACGATAGCATAGAGGAATCCACTAAGAAAATAGAGATAAGAAATACGATATATCCTTCTACGCCTATTACCGCTAGAATAGCTCCCTTCTAACTATTAGAAGTAGTTCTAACCGAAAAAGCAGCATCTATAGCAAATATTTCTGAGATGCTATAGACTATAGCAAACGTTCTAGGGATACTACCGACGTCTAACACACTTCTAACGATTCCGTAGTTCGATTTAGGAGGGACTATTCTATCTAAGCAGCAACCGATAGTTCTATAAGAATAATAGCTATTTAACACTAATATTCCGGGTATAACTATTTACCTAATATTACACCGATTTAATCGTCTAGATCTCTTTATAAATCCTATTAACTAAGGTTCTACGGCTATTACTAAATAGCTAAATAACTCTAATCTTATTCTATTAAAGGCATATATAAGACTTCCTCTAGACTATGTTCTAAATGCTATCGCTAATATAGATGTCTAATAACGCTTTATTAAGCTTTAGACAAAAGATAAAAACTATACCGGAGAACTATATAACTTACTTAACGATAAACTTTAGGTTTTTATAAACTTATGCTATAACCTATAAATTAAACTAAGTTAGTTCTATGCTTTATTCCCTAAGATCCTCGTAGGACGTGCGTAAACCTATTATATTTAACATATTAACTAGATAGCAATATTCCGAAAGGCATACAATATAATTCTAGAGCTTATATAGCAGGAGCTAATAATCGTGTCTTATGTGTGTGGGAGGAAGCTAGCTAGCTATACGAGAGGGTAGCCCTAATAGCTGCCCCTCGCATAAGGCTGACTAATGGCGGGCTTACCGTAATACCTCCCCTTAGCCGAATCTACCACTACATAAGGCGGGCCGCGAGGGTTATCTTACTGCTCTTAAAGCTGCACTCTATAGCTCTTTCCTCCGTGACCTATTGTTCCTTTTATCGCAGGGCTTTCTACCCTTCCAAATGCCCGAATAGGCATCCTAATCCTTTTCCTAAACGGGGAAGTCTTCGTTAAATCTCGGGCGGCTGTAGCCTAGCAATTCTTTTTTCGTCGTTTTTCGTCGTTTTTCGTCGTTTTTCGTCGTGGTTATGTCACTATAGGAGCAGGCGGACCAAGCCTCTTAGGATAGTATCGTTCGTTGCAAGAGAAGGCAAATCAGCCTCTTAAGACAGAATCGTCGTAGTGCAAGAGAAGGCAACCAGCCTCTTAGGATAGTATTCGTGGTCATATTATTGTAGGAGCAGGCGGACTAAGCCTCTTAGGATAGGTTCGTTATAAGAGAAGGTAGACAAAGCCTCTTAGGATAAAAATCGTCGTATTATAAGAGAAGGCAAATCAGCCTCTTAGGACAGCATCGTTCGTTCCTTACGGACAACTATGTCGGAGGGAGTAGCTCGAGAAGACTCTTCTAGTCTCTCGATATATCGTTTTGTTCTATCGGACCTTACGGACAACTATGTCGGAGGGAGTGGCTTAAGAAGACTCTTTTAGTCTCTCGGCATATCGTTTCGTTCTATCGGACCTTACGGACAACTATGTCGGAGGGAGTGGCTCGAGAAGACTCTTCTAGTCTCTCGGCATATCGTTTCGTTCTATCGGACCTTACGGACAACTATGTCGGAGGGAGGGAAAAAACTTTAGAAGGCGGCTCGAGGGCGATAATAGGCTATACGGCGCGAGAAAATTCCCTATCGTTTCGTTCGGACAACCGTATCGTAGGTAAAGGGGCTCGAGAAGACTCTTCTAGTCTCTCGGCTCGAAGTCGTGAAAAATAATACTCGAGAAGACTTTTCTTTCGGTCTCTCGGCGTGAAAATCGATCGCTGCAATCACAAAAGGGCGAAGAATAGCCACTCGATGCAGCAGAAGGTCGTCTCACAACGTAGGCAAGCAAGTGGAAGCGTGTAAGGGCTTATAACCTCTAGAGCTTATATAGCAGGAGCTAATAATCGTGTCTTATATGTGTGTAGGAGGAAGCTAGCTAGCTGTGCGAGAGGGTAGCCCTAATAGCTGCCCCTCGCATAAGGCTGACTAATAGCGGGCTTACCGCAATAATAATTAAGAGACATTTTAACACGGAAGTTAATTACGTATATTATTATATAGACTAGATAATAACGACCTTCTATAAGTTACGAGGAGAACACCCGGCTAAGCTATAATATAAAATCCTTTAGGCTTTATTCGATAAATTGCAACTTTGCTAATAGGTACTTAGTAAGGACTTTATAGGCGATCTTCCCCTACGAACTATACTTATTAATGTATATAGAGGCGTTCTTAAACTAGAGTATGCTCTATTTAAACCCTTAACTAATGCCGAAGCACTTTTTGCCGACTTAAGATCCTTATTATAAATACACCTATCTCGCGGTTTATTTAACTAATTTATTGAAGAATATTAGTCTAATAACTAAGACACTAAAGAGGATAACTACGACCTATATAACTAAACATTCTATACGGATCGGAGATATAATAATAATAACCGCGGACGATATAGATACTAAGGACGAGGAGGACGAAACTATAGCCGATTATTTAATCGTAGAGGATTCCGCGGAGGATTCCGTAGAGGATACTCCCTATTAGCTACTAGATTATAAGCAGGGTCTTAAGCCCGAAGCAGCTATAGAGGCAACTACGGCAATCGTCTATAGACTAAGAAATGTTTTATATACGGAAAATAAGGATACTAGTTAACTAAATATACACCTAAGAAACGATAGAAATCGAAAGACTAGTATATCGTATAATACTACTTTACGAATATCCTAACAATAGGTTTTATAGCCTACGTAATATAATATAAAGGTCACGAGATAGACGATATAGTAGAAGACTTTAATAATAAATCTTGCTTAAGAGACGACGATAATTTTATAGGACAATAGCAAGCTAGTTAGATAATTAACCAATAAGCTTTTATAACTCTGCTTACTAAAGAAGACCTATTTAGTAAATAAGAAGCTATTACTATATTTAACTAGTTTATTATTAATAAAAGATACTCTAAGACACGCTTCTAAGGCATTATAGTTAACATAGGTGTAGTAAAAGTATTAACAGCCGGATTTAACTAATATATTGCCCTATAGAAAGAAGACCCTTCTATTACTATCGATAAGTTAACGGTAGGATAAGCTTCTATTAAGTTTAGTAGTAGAGATGCTATTAACTCACTTAGTTCTATTGCCCTTAAAACACCGATTAAAAGGATAACTTTTTACGTTCTAAAGATACCTATACCTTTCTTACTCTCTTTAGCCGATATAGACCGATTAAGTATATATTTTAATAACACAATAGATATAATTATTAGTCGAGGCGAAGTTCCCGTAATACGAAAATAGAGATATCTATAGTTCTTTCTTTCTAAAGATAAGGAATTAATTAACTTCCTTATAGAGGTTAAGATCTAAACACTCTATCGTCGGTTTAGACATCCCGTAGTTATAAGACTATATTATCTACTACGCTAAGCAGGATATAATAATATATTAATCGGCAGACTTAAAACTATTTCTAAATTTTATCACTAATGCTAGATATACTCCTAGGCTTTAAGACGATTTAAATTTATAATATAAGATAATTAAGAATTTAACTATAAGATTATTATTAACGTTATATACCTCGGAAACCTATAACGACTAGTGCTATACGCAGTAGATTTAGCAACTTTATTCTAAAGAGTAAGATCCCTTCTATTAATATCCGCTAAAGATGCGTAGGAAATACTACGTGCGTTATAGATTAATATATATCTTAGTCTACTAGATATTATTAAGCACGACGTAGGAACTAATTTTGCTTTTAATAAATTCCGAAACGAAGCGAAAGTAATAAGGATTACGTATAAGCAAGTTCTAGTTAAAGCCTACTAGTCTATCGGAAAGATTAAGAGATATTATAGACTACTTAAATAAATATTTAGTATTCTTTAGGAGGAAATTAGGAACGTTATATTAGCTAAAGCCATCCTTTAAATAGTAGTTAAGGCAATTAATAATATAGCTAGTCCTAATAGTTTAGTCCCTATATTATTAGTTTTTAGTGCTTACCCCCGGATTATATAGGAATTACCCCCTTCTATAATAACGATATAGAGAGCTATAGCTATATAAAAGGCTATAAAATTGCTTTGCTAGATCTCTACTAAAAGACGAATTAAGGATGCTATTTATAGCCGAAACGGACTATTAATAAAGGAGATTCTTAATCTTCTACTATAAAGTAAGGTCTATATCTAGAGAGAAAAAAACGGTTAGTAAAGTCGATTTAAAATCGCAGTAATTAAAGGCTATAATATAATAGTTAATACTATTAATAGACTATAAGTATTTAGGTTAATATATATATAATTATACTTCCGAGACGAAAAATCGGCACTATTATTAAAAGAACTCCTAGCTAAAAATTAAGATATACCGGAATATAATTCTTAAGATAATAAACTAATAGTAGAATATAAAACTATATAAGAACCTCCTCGTATACCCTAAAAACGTAGTCGCCTACCTAATGCTAAAAACAAACTAAAGAATTAGCAGTTCTTAGCTAAGAAAAAGGTTAACGCATACGATCTTATACTTTAACTCTATATAGATAGTATAATCATAATACCCGGTAACCTATTCGAAGAATCTAATATAAAAGAGATTAACGACTTAGTTATTCGTAGTGTATTTAGTTTCGAATAATATAACGAAGAAAAACATAAAGGATATCGAATCTTCCGTTCTCGGATAGTTAGAGAGGTTAAGGGACGTAACACTAAGCTATACGAAAAGTCGAGATTAGTAATCTAAAGATATAGTAATATTAAGAAGATATCTATACTTATATAGTCACTAATAATCTAGCGAGTTAGTTAACGTTTAATTATAGCAATTGCAGCCGGAATGCTTAAAGAATACGGAATAATATTATCTCTACGAGATATTACTTAAGCATATCCCTAGGCTAATATAGACTTATCCCGAATAATCCTAATAGCTCTGCCCGCTAAACTAGTGAAGAAGTATGCGGAAGGCATAATTATCCGTATAATTAGACCTTAATACGGCATCGCGGAATCCGGACTATACTAATTTAATATATACTATAGTTACTATATTAAAGAGCTTAATATAGCTTATGTAATATACGACGTATGCTTACTTATTTCTAACTATAGCCCTCCTACACCTTTTAGAATAGTCGGGATATAGATAGACTATACGTTAATGCTTAGGACTTAGAGTTTTTTAAACTATAAAGAAAAAGAGCTTTAGAAAGCATAATTTAAAGTAAAACCGAAAACTCTAATAACTATTAGACAATCTATAGACTTTAACAGCGCGAAATTAACCCTATAATACGATAGAAGTTTACTACTATAAAAGAAGGGTTAAGTAGCTAAGATTAAAAATGTAAAACCCTAAGCTATTAACTATACGTAAAGGTATATAAAGTAACGTGCTCGTAGTATATACGTTGCATCTATCTATTAACCGGAAGCATCGTTTAATATCTCTATTACTGCTTAAGTCTAGAACCTAGATTAAAAAGACTATATAATCCTAAACAAAAGACTATAGTAGCAACTAGACAATTAATAACGTAGACTAACATATCTTCTAATCAACCTCGCATCGGCTAAGCTTTTAGTCTTTACCGATAGATCGTTTGCAAATAATAAAGACTTATCTTTATAGCTTAGATTCGTTATTGCTCTAGTTTATAAGACCGACCGAATAGATAAGCAATTTTCGATTAAAGGCAATATTATCTACTAAAACTCTACGAAATGCAAATAAATCACCTAAAGCGTCCTTATATCGGAAATCTATAGTATAGTTAACGGATTCGACATTAGGATATCTCTTACTATAACTCTTAAGATAATCACGGATCGCCTTAGTCTACCTCCGGTTCTATTAATTATCTACACTGATTCGTACTCTTTATATAAATGCCTTATTAAACTAGGTACTATAAAGGAGAAAAGATTAATAATAATCGATATTATAGCTTTACGATAGTTATACGAACGCCGTAAGATTATAGAAGTCCGATAGATTAACGGAGCCGATAACCTAGCTAATGCAATAACGAAAGCATTACTAAAGTAGGCCCTTAAACGTTTCGTCGATATAAATAAATTGACTATTAGAATAAAAGGGTTTATTATTCGCCTATAACCCTTCTAATATATTCTTTCTTTTAACGGTTATATAGTTATAACACTATATAATATTATAACGAACTATTCTAATATAACGAACAGTCGATTTTATTATGCATTTTTATTCCTTTTTTAAAGAAAGGTAATGTTTAAGGAAAAACAAGAGAGGTTTTTATAAAACGGCATAAAGAAAAAGTTGCTAGTATAGGAATTATAGATAGAATTCCACGGTAGAAGGACTTCCCTTCTAAGGTAAATTCTATAGATAGAATTCTAATAGAATTCCACGGTAGAAGGACTTCCCTTCTAAGGTAAATTCTATAGATAGAATTCTATTAGAACTCTACGGTAGAAGGACTTTCCTTCTAAGGTGAATTCTATAGATAGAATTCTACTTCCTTCTATAGACTTTTACGGTCGTCCCGATAGACGCATCCGTCTATAGAAGGTCTTCCCTAACTAAACGCATCCGTCTTTACATTTTATTTACGGATCCCTTTCTATTCTTAGCTACCGAGGCTTCCCGGAGGGTAGCCCCGACCCTTCTCCCGTCTTATCTATAAAGAAGGTAGTATAGCCCGTAGCTAGATAGGTATTAATAATTCTAATAAGACTACTAGACCTGTATTTGCATTTGTATTCGAGACACCTACTAACAATATACTATATTATATAATATAGTACTATAATAGTACTCCCCCTCTAGAGACGATTTAGGCCTTAAATTATTAAGAAATATTATTTTCGCTAGAAATTAGTATATAGTAAAGGAATCTTTTATAGGCGGGCCTAATCTAAAGGGCCCGGCTTATCTAGGTTATATCTATAGAAGCGTTAGATAGCTTTAGGGCAACCTCTTAGGTTATCTTCGGGCTATTAGGTTAGTTCTTAGTAATGTTTCTATTTAATTAGATAAGTTAGAGTTAGGGCTTTGTTATTATATACGTTAAGGATCTTCTTAAATTCCTATATTTCTTCGATATTACTATCGTTATCGCGTTCCGCGATATAGCCTACGATATTACGTCGTTCCTCTCGATTAATCTATGCCTAGCCCGGTATTATTTCCGTTATCTAAAGCCGTACTTTAGACGTATAGAAAGACTTATTAACCCGGATGTGCTTTAAGAGGTCGATAACTATAGCGCCGCGGTAGACCTTAAGAATAAAATAAAGACCGTCCTATTTATCGTCTTATTTCTTCTTTAAGCGATTAGTAGTTATATTCTCTAATAAAACTATAACTATATTACCGGGTTAAAAGAGAAAGCCTTTATCCCGCTTTATATTAGCATTATCCTTATATTTCTATTATAAGGCTTATATAAGAGCTTTAAGCTAAACGAGGATATAGTCGAAACGATTAGCTATTGCATCCGCGCGAAGGAATTCCTTCTTTGCCTATAATAAGAGAGTCGGGGGTCGGGGACCTATAGGTTTAATATAGAGGCGAGGATTAAAGCCGTAGTTAGCGAAGAATAGAGAAATACCGATTGTTTTATTTACTTAATTATTTATTACGAATTCCGGGAGCGGGAGCGAGTCGACTTAGTTATCTTAGGTAAAGCTAATATAGGCTCGAATATATTTATTTATCGTAGCGTTAACGATTTCGGTTTAACCGTTAGTCTTTAAGTGCTATATTAAGCTTAGTTTTAACGTTATTCGTAAACGAGTGCTAAGCTATCGCTAAAACTTAGAGATAAACTAAGTACCTTAGTTAAAGATAATAATATTAAGTGCTTTATATAAACGATAGACTGTATAGATAAAAGAGTTAATTAATTCTTCTATAGAAAGGCTAGTAATAAGGATAAAATATCTTATCTTTATAAGCTTATTAACTATCGTAAGTATATTCTTATAAGTCTTCCCGTTTTAGGTATACTTAGGAAGTATCGTAATATAATTAATTAATATATCGGTTTATAGCCGGACTAGTAGAGCGAGGGGTTTTAGGAATCTAAAGGGAGATAAGCGGGGGGTCTTAGTCTAAAGATAGAGAGTATAGTCTTTAATAAACGTAGCGGCGAAGTAAGAAATTCTTAGCTATTAGTATATTCGGTTTAATAGATTAAGGGTTTTTACCCTCCTTAGGTATCCTATTAGGCTACTACTATAAGATCGATAAACGACTTTAAGGCGGAGATCTAAGGTATTAAGGACAAAGAGCCGGTCGCGGAAAAAGATACGTCTATTAATTAACTAATATTCGGATATATCGTAACGTAAGAGCTTCCGAATATACTTTAGCTAGCGTTAAGCGTATAGGTCTTAGAGTATCGCTACTATATCCCGGGTAAGATTATCTTATTAATATACCTTACGGATAAGCTTATTAAGTGATTTACTAGCTACGTTTAGTCCGAGGGCGGCGATTACGTTAAGGTCCTCCTTTAAGGCATGGGAATTAGTTAAGAGTTCCTTTAGGATAGTCGGGTCGACTTTTTCTTTAGGGATAATGTAAGGCGGCGGCGCGCAGCGTTGGCCGGCTTTATAAGGTGTACGTAAGGGGCAGTAACACAATTAATGTCATTAGTGGCTTTTGGCTATTAGCGCGACGGCACCCCTCGTCGGTCGCGTTACAATTGTGACATTAATTAACAGCCTTCCTGTTTGAGACCCTTTGAAGAAAGGGGCTCGGGGCAGCTGGCTGTAAGGCAGGTGCATCGGCGTGGGCGTAGCTCACGTACCGCCCGTAGAGGCGGCGCACGTGGTGCGACGATAGCATCTACGTCTTAGGTCAACGTCCACTGGGTTATTCCTGCCTGCGGTTGCCGAGGCCTATAGCACGCCGGGTCACGTGCGGGGGCGACACGTGCAGCCTAGGACATGCTGCCATTAAAGAGGGGATAAATATAAGGCGGCGGCGCGCAGCGTTGGCCGGCTTTATAAGGTGTACGTGAGGGGCAGTGACACAATTAATGTCACTAGTGGCTTTTGGCTATTAGCGCGACGGCACCCCTCGTCGGTCGCGTTATAGATAATTACCTAATTTTAATAGAGGAGTCTATCGTCGTCTACGGTAGCTAGTCTATCGCTAAGGAGCTTGCTAAAAGCGTCGGGGAGGATTGCCTTATTGCCTAAGCGGTATATAATCACGAAGTTAAACTAGGAAAGGAACTCGGCCTAGCGCACTTATCGTTAGTATTAGCATTACCGTCTTCCCTATTTGCTTTCCACCGGGAAATCCCCGGTTCTTCCCTAGATTCTACTATAGAATTCCACGGGCTTCTATAGGCATTTACCCCGTACTTCTACGGGCGTATTTACCTACTTTTCTTCGGTTATATTTCACTATGATTTTGCGGTGATTTAACGGTTATTTATACGGTCTTTACCTATAAAATCTCTTCCCTTCTACGGTCTTCTACCGTAGAATTCTAATTCCCTTCTATAGTCTTCTACTATAGAATTCTAATTCTCTTCTACGGCTTTTACTATAGAATTTACCGTAGAATTTACTAGTCTTCTACTAGACTGCTTATGTATTTACTAACTATATAACTTATTTATCGTACGGTACGATCTATTGCTTTTCCTACCGATCCTCCCGTCCGATTATTTACGTTACCTATTTTTCCTTAGGTCTACGCGGCTGATTTCGTCCGAGGATTTTTCCTATATATAGAGACTAGTTAGCCTCCCTATTAGATAAGATAAGAGCTATAATTCTTAGTGATTTACATCCTTTTACAGCTTCTAATCCCTTTATATAGGCTGTTTTAGCCTTAGAGCCTCTCTTCTACTTAATTACTATTATACTAATATTAAGGACCCGACTGCCTAGCGTTCGATAGTTATAAGCCCGGACGAACTTCTCTACGCATAGAGAGTTCTAACGGCTTATATTTTTAGCCTACTAACGCTACGACTTACGGTAGTAAAGCCTTTGCCTTTATATCTAGCGAATTAACTTATAGAGGACTAGTATGTCTTTAAGGAGCGTTATTAATCTAGCGAATCGACTTACGGAGGATTAGTTAGAACGTTTACTCTATTCTATTAGTGTTTTCCTACACTTAGTTTAGTTTTTACTATTTATTTATATATATTATATATCTAACTACCCTTTTTCCGGTGATTTTACTATACTTTTACCTACGTTACCGTATTTATTATAGCCGATATTACTTTAAAGACTATTTTAAATAGACTAGCAGACTAAGACCGATAGATCTTAATAATCTAGAAATACGCACTTGCCTAAGGGATTTAGGAGAAAATCGATCCTTCTATTACGCTTAAACTTTAGAAACCCTTATTGCTTCTTCCTATAGAACTAATAGCTAGAATAGTTAACGCGACCGTTGCTAATATTGCTAGTTTATCTATAGAAGAACTTAAGAGGTTTAAGTTTCTCTTTTCCTAGTATCGCACGTTGCTTTAAGCCTATAAGAACTAATAGAAGTCTCTTACGTTAATCTAATAGTTTATCGTTTAGAATATCTAGAACTACTACTTAACGATTGCCGACGAATACGAGGGTTTTAAGGAATTAGCTTTACTATAGCGGCGTATAAAGCCGACTTCGTAGACGCAATAGAAGACTTTTCTTACGTAGTTCTATACTATTTTAAAGGCACCGGACCGGACGGATATTACGATATAGATTTCTAACTAGCAGAAGGTCCTTACCGATGCCCGGCGGATTAAGTTGCCGGAATCGGAAGGTCTTTAGGCTATATAGCTTTTTCTTAAGGCTATTTAGCTAATTTCTAGCCCTTTTGCGGAATACTAGATAAATAAGATAGAGGACGATGCCCGCCTAAATAAGCTAGGTTAAGAATAGTCTTTCCCCGACAGATTTAAGATATCCGAACTTTTTAAGCGCTCGTAGACCTTAAAGGCTACGACTAAAGCGCTAAAGACTAATGCATTTACGAAGTTCTAAGGCTAGGGAATACAACCCCTAGCCGCGGAATCTACTAATAAATCGGCAACTACTTTAGCAGCTGCGTCCTTAGATAAGGATAAAGGCAAGAAAAAGGATAGTCCGCTATGTATTTACGGAGAACGATACTATTTCCGATAGTATTATTACTTATAGTCCGCTGTGTATTTATAGAGAACGATACTATTTCCGATAGTATTATTACTTTAACCCTTCCGTTCGACTTTTATTATAAAAACCCGATAAGGACGTCTAAAAGACTATAGACGACTACCTTAAGGTTCCGGCTAATAAGGCTAAAGTTAACGCGGTACTTCTTCGCGACGAGGAGTAGCGGAAGAACAATAAGACTAAGATAAAAACGGTATAAGCTACGGCTGCCGCTAATATTCTTACGACCTTATTACTACTAGTTATTCTATAGACTACTATAGAATACCCGTTAAGGGATTCTTTTATTATAGATTTAAGGTCTAATAGATATATTTGCAATAATAGGGAGCGTTTCTATAACTTCTAGCCTTCTTTTAAGTACGCACTTATAGGCAGTAGAAGCACTCTAATTCTTAGGATAGGCATAGTGTTTATGCGTATTTCGACGGGCACGTTTTAGCTTAGTTAGGTAGTATATATCCTATCTTTTTATACGTCCTTTTATTTCCTTCGTCTTTCGCATAAAGCGAATCTTTTATAAAACCCGTAGACTAGATAGATCTCTTCTTTAATACGCACTATTTGCATAACGGAGCTAATTTACAACTAGTATATTATCGAATATAACCCGTTAATACCTTCTACTACGCTTTTAACTATTCTAACTATTGCTTCCGTTCCTTCTATAGATTCTACTATAGAAACCCCGGTTATAGCACCTTTTTCGGCTATTATACCGGATTCTATACTAATTAAGCAAAGCTTGCTTTACGCTATAAAGAACACAGAATATATGCAAGTTGCGGTAAGCCGCTTTGCTTACTTAACATATATAGTAAGCTTTTTTATTGTAGGGGTCCTTTATATTAACGAAGTACGGCTACTAGCTAGCCCTAAATAACACGCTATAATTGGCTTAAGTCTAAAAGTTTAGTGCGCTAATTGGCTATATTTCCCCTAGGGTTTAACCGGCTAAAGATCCCACGGTTTCTATTAGTAGTGCGTCCCGTAGGGCTTATCCCGAGATCCTTTACGGCTATTAGCTGCTATAAGTGCCCTAGCTATAGGAAAAAAATAGCTTAGTGCCGCGGGCATAGCAAAGCCTTGCTTATAGTTGTGCCCGCGGCACTAAGCTATTTTAAGTATAGAGGAACTTTCTCTTTAGCACTAACGACTTAGATATCCGAATAATAAAGCGCTTTCGAAAGCTTTCGGAATACTATAGTTAGTGACCTTCGATAAGATAATCTCCTATAAGTCCTGCAAACTTACGTAGGCTAAACGAATTGTTAACCGCGAACCGCCGCTTTCTAAGTCGACTTTTCCCTTTTCTAAGGTGTTTTACGATGTTTTTTCTATATATAAGAGTTATAATAATAAGAACGTTATATTTCTTATAAAGGATAACTATACGAAGCTTGTTTTTCTATATGCCCTTTTAGACGCCTTTATAGACGAGCTAATTTTATGCTTTAAGAGCCTAGGTCGGTATATTCCCCGATAGTTCTTACTTTCTATCGGTATAATCTATCGAGATAACGACCGAGCCCTTCGAAGGGACTTTTAAGATTTTATTAACTAGTAGGGCATTTACAATAAGCCTACTGCTCCCTATACACCCGTTTAGAACGGCGCTGCCGAACGAGCTAGGGGGGTAGTATCTACGAAAGCTTAATCTATAAGGATTAGAGTAAATTTGCCTAAGCATTTATAAATAGAAACGTAGAAAACTATAGTGTATTTATACAATCGGATTCTAGCCTAATAGGCAGCTTCCTCTACGTCTTTCCTATTAAAGTAGATTTCCCTAATAAAGATTCTTTACGATTAGTTAAAGGACTACGACCGGAATATACCGGCTTTTCTCCTTCCTTAACTATTACGATTCGATTATCTTCGAGCTTTTAGCTATAAAGCCTACTTACTAACTACTAAGGCCTTAACTAACACTTAGAAACGTAATCTTAAGTAAGACCCTTATATAGAGGTTAGTTACTTAGTCGGGTATAATTCTACTAACATTTTTCGTATATAGATCCTATAGAGACGGGAGGTTCGTTAAGTTCGTAATATAACGTTTAATAAGACTTAGTTTTTTACCGCGTCTAAGGCATCCGAACCGCTAATATAGGTGTTATTACCGGCATTTCTACTATATATTATATAGGAAGAAGAGTAAGATAAGGCAGAATTTTAGTTAACGCTAATAGTGCTTCTTAATAAGCATTTTACTCTAGTAGACGTTCTAGCCGATAGCAATCCTTAGCTCCCGACTCTTAACTAAACCCTAGAACCGCCGGAGGACGTTTTTAAGAATATACGGGATTTCTAACCCGATATTTCTACTCTTTTACTAACTATAACCGTAGAACTAGTAGACCGACTTAAGGTATAGTTGCCTTAAGCTACTTCTCGGTCTATAGATTACGATAATACTATTCCTATAGATAGTCTATAGACGACGAGATTTATAGGGGATTTACGCCTTACTCGCTTTAACCGTTTTTCGGGTCGATATCCCGCTTTCGCTTACGTTAGGCACTTATTGGCTAATAGCACCGCTTTTACGGCTATATTCGCTACTTCTCTTAAACCTAAGAAGATATATAAACGGGATTTACTCGCGCTTCTAAGGTTTTAGTCTAATCTTAAGACGCATCCGTATAGACCTAAGTTTAAAGCCGCTAGAAAGGTTAAATAGGACTCCTTAAACTAGCGGAAGACCTTCTTTTCTTCGCCTACCCTAAGAGCGAACGCCCTTATGCGTCCTCTTCTATTAATATAGGCATTCGATTATAAGTTTAATAAGCACGGCTACCTTAGGAAGTTTAAGTCTCGCCTTTATATGCGAGGAGACCTTTAGCCGTTTAGGGGGAAGGAAATATACGCTACGACGCTTATAGCGTGAAATTTTCGCATTATAATTGCTATTGCCGCTAAATTTAGCACTAAAACCCGCTTACTTAACGCGGTTAACGCCTTTACGAATGCCGATCTAGATAAAGAAGTATATATCTACTTCTTAGACGGATTTAAGGTATTTAGTTTTATAATTCGGTTAATAAAGGCTTTATATAGACTTCGCCGTTCGCCGCTTCTTTAGCAATAGGAATTATCTAGGTGTCTTACTAAACTAGGCCTTTAGTAAAGTACGGAGGATCTTTATATTTTTATATCTACTATAAGTAGTATTATTACTTTCTTCTTTATAGATAATATTATTATCCTTTTCCGTAAGGAATACCGTAAGGCTACTAACGATTTTATTCGTCGCTTTAGGCAAAAGTATATAATTACTAACCGCGGAGAGCTTACCTACTTCCTTAAGATAAGGATTATTCGGGACCGTAAGTAGCGAAAGCTATAGTTATGCTAGGACGTTTACTTAGATAAGATTGCTTTTAAGTTTAGTTTAATCCCTACTTCTACGGTTTTACGGCCTATTTTAACCCTTTGCCCGTTCTTACTTTCCGAGAAGCTAAGGAAACACTAGGGATAGGCTACGGATAATTAAATCTACTACTTTTAGTCTTTAGCCGGTTCTTACAATTACGCGACTATTTCCACCCGGCTTAACGCCGTAAAATCGTCGAATTCTTTAGTAAAGCATATATAGAACCCGTCTGCGCTCTATATTAGGCTTATAGAAAGCTTAGTGACTTACTTATACGAATCGCGTTTCCTTACGATTAAGTTTTCGGATATAGACGAGTAAGAACTTATTATAGCTTCCTATACCGCCTACGCTAACGACCCGGACACTCGTTATTCTTTTAAAGACTATTTTATTAGCCTATTTAACGGTCTAATCGCGTAGAGTGCCCGAAAATCATCTACGGTTACTACTTCTTCTACCGAAGCCGAACTTCTTATAGTCTCTTCTACCGCGAAAGAGCTAATTTCCATTCTTCGTTTATTTAACGATATTTCTTTATAGCTAGATATTCTTATTCCTACTATTTAGTATAATAACACTTAGATAATCCGCCTAGTTTCCGCCGAGATTCTAAAGATTTAGACCGCTTTAAAGCACGTTGAAATTTATAACTACTAGGCCCGATAGGAATTCTTACGTAACACTTTTAATATTAAATATATCCCTTTTAATAAGATAGTTGCGGATAGATTAACTAAGTTACTTCTACGATAACGTTTCTAAACGTTCCTTCGCTAGCTTCGACTTACGGATATTTCTTCTAGGATTTAAGAAGAAGTCGATAATAATTCTAACTAGCCGGAAGTTATTCCCTTTTAGCTAGGGGGGTATGTTAACATTACCGTCTTCCCTATTTAATTTCTACCGGGAAATCCCCGGTTCTTCCTTAGATTCTACTATAGAATTCTACAGGCTTCTACGGGCATTTACCCCGTACTTCTATAGGCGTATTTACCTACCTTTCTTCGGTTATATTTTACCGTGATTTTATAGTGATTTTACGGTTATTTATACGGTCTTTACCTATAAAATCCCTTCCCTTCTACGGTCTTCTACCGTGGAATTCTAATTCCCTTCTACGGTCTTCTACCGTAGAATTCTAATTCTCTTCTACGGCTTCTACTAAGAATTTACCGTAGAATTCACTCGTCTTCTACTAGACTGCTTATTTATTTACTAACTATATAACTTATTTATCGTACGGCACGATCTATTGCTTTTCCTACCGATCCTTCCGTCCGATTATTTACGTTACCTATTTTTCCTTAGGTCTACGCGGCTGATTTCGTCCGAGGACTTTTCCTATATATAGAGACTAGTTAGCCTCCCTACTAGATAAGACAGGAGCTATAATTCTTAGTGATTTACATCCTTTTACAGCTTCTAATCCCTCTATGCAGGCTGTTTTAGCCTTAGAGCCTCTCTTCTACTTAATTGCTATTATACTAATATCGAGGACCTAACTGCCTAGCGTTCGATAGTTAGTTAAATTGCTTTATAGATATAAACGTCTAAAGATTCTTATAGTCTATAATAACGTCGAACGCCTTAGTAGTTCCTTAGAGTTTTAGGCGCTATTCCTTAAGCGCTTTAATAATTGCTAATAGCTTTTTATTATAGATCTCGTAGTTGCACTTAGGGGTAGTATGCTTTAACGAAAAAAAACGCAATAAGGTAAAGATATCCGTCGTCTCCGGTCTATAAAAGGACTCCTCCTAAGGCCTAATTTAAGGCGTTAGTTTTAATAACTATTTTCTTCGAGTAGTTAAAATAGGCTAAGACCGGGGCAGTAGTAAAAGCAAGTTTAAGGGCCTTTAATACGGTAGCTTATTTAGGTCCTTAAGACTAACGGGAATCTTTTCGAAGTAGCGTAGTTATCGGGGAGATAATACTAACGTATCCCTTAATAAAACGGCGGTAGAAGTTTATAAACCTAAGAAACTGCTAAAGTTCTTTTACTAAAGTCGGGGTATTTTAAGCCGTAATTATATATACCTTCTTAGGGTCTATACTTATGCTAGATATCGAAATAATTAGTCTAAGGTACTTAGTCTTCGTCGTATAGAACTCTAACTTCCTAATATCGATTTAAAGCCCTACGTTACTTAGGCGTTAGATAACTATTCGCACGTAGTTCTTATATTCTGCCTTAGTCTTTAAAAAGACTAGTACGTTATTAAGATATACTATATAGAAGTCGTCGAAGGTATTATAAAGCACGTGATTAATATAGTTCTAGAAGGTCGACGGTACGTTATAAAGGCCGAAGGGGGTAACTAGCATCTCGAATAGTCTAAAGCGTGTAATAAACGCTATAAGCTACTTATAACCCTTAGCGATTCGAATACGTTTAAACGTAGCAATTACGTCTAGCTTTATATAAAACTTAGCGTCGTAGAAAGAATCTAGTATTTCGCGGATTAAAGGTAGGGGATATTAATTCTTAACTATAACCTAATTTAAACCTTAGTAGTTATAATAGATGCGGATACTACCGCCCGGTTTATAAGCGAGGATTAGTAGTACCGCGGCTAGAGAAGAAGACTCTTAAATAAAGCCTTTATTAAGTATATCGTTAATCTACTTCTTAATATAGTAGAGTTCTATAGGTAATATAGGCCGATTTCTATAGTACGGAGCTTATTTGCTAAGTATAAGTTCGATCTTATAATCCTAGGGGCGGTATAGGGGAAGCTTATTTATATTCTTTAGAAGGAAATAAGGGAGCTTATCTTAGAACTCTTTTAGGAGTTTCTTTAGGATATCTGCCTCTATAACTTCCGGCTTTACTTAAAGGAATTTTTCTATATCGGCCTCGTCGACCTTCCGAAATAGAGATTCGGAATTAGCTATATCCCGGAGGTTTATCTAAAGGAAATTATAAAAACGTTTAAGGAAGGCGGCTTAAGCTACCTCTATTATATAGTCCCCGGTAATAACGCGTTAGAAAAAGGTTTTAGATAGTTCTAAGACTTTAACTAAGCCTACTAAGAGTTCGTTAAAAAGTCGTAGATTTTCTCCCTCCTCGACTAGCTTAGCTAATTTAGATATACTAATTCGCATCGCTTAAATACTATCCTATTTATAGAATTAAACGAAGTTAACTACGCGTATATAGTAGATATCGTTTATATCTAAGGGTATTTAATCTTCCTATTGTATACGCCGGTAGGGACGTCTCGTCTAGCCCTATTAGGCGGGAATATAGCGACGACCGGCGGTAAGACGAATAGGGAGTAAGCAAACTACTAAAGTAGTCTATAGCGGAGTAGCCTTAAAGGCTTAAGTCTTAAGGGAGTTCGGAAGGCTAATCGGGGATATTAAGCGAGCGGTTTCCTAAGCAAATAGCTATATCCTATATAAAGGATATCGAATCGGTTAGCTAGGGTTTAAAGGGTATAATGCCTATTCGGGTAGATATTCTTTAGTAGATAAGTCTATAGGTATATAGCTTCCCGGTAGGATAATCTAGTCCTCTAGGATATTAGTCTCTTCCTACCAAAAGGGAATTTCCGGCATATCTTCTATCGTTATAAGGACCCTTTATTTTAAGGTAAACGTTAGGGTAGTCTAAATCTCTACGACGTTAGAAAAATATACCTTTTGATATAACTAATGCCCTTTAAGCGCGGGAGTAATAAGAGTCTTAGGAGCTATCCTATCCTTAGCTATTATGCTTAAAGGCAGGCAGTATCTTATACAATAATCGGAATCGAAGTAGACTTAAAGAGATTTCTAAAGCATAGTTAGTTTATATTCCTAAAGCTAAGGGATGCCTAGGATAATCGGGGTAAAAGGTAATAGATTTATAACGAAGAAGAGTATAAGTTCTATATGCTCGCTAATAGTTATTTAGGCTATAAAATAGTCCGTTATCTATATTAAGGGTATACCGTCGGCTAATTAAAGCGGTCGAGGTTTAAGGAGCTTTTTCGTAGTAACGTTATATTTCTATACGATAGCGTAAAGATCGGCGAATGCTATAGTAGTATAGCTAGAATCTACGAGGGATAACGTATTAATATAGTAAAAGGACTAAGGGTTGCGCGTAGAGGAAAGACGAGTATAGAGAAGGATTAACTTTTTATTACTATTCGACGAATTAATCCGAAGATCCGTTCTATTTAAGAGTAACGACTTAATCCTCTTATCCTCCCCTATATATAACCCCTAAAAGCGACTTACTCTAGGGGTATATCTTTTAGCAATAGCCTTAACGCCGGCCGCTCGCCTTATAAATCTATATCCTCTTCCCTAAGGATACGGCCTTATTCGTAGTCGGCCGTACGAATAAGCTAGCCCCGGCTATACCCGCCGCCGTAAGCGCCCTAAGATCCTCGGCCGAAGCCCGGGGAGGGGGCGCCTTAGCCCCGAAATTAAGGACTACTATAACGTAAGGGTATTAAAAGCGGATTAGCTATCTTAGCTAGGTCGTAAGCCTCCTTTTAGTGTCTAGGCTCTCCGTAAGCTATATAGAGTTTATTATTAATCTTAAATTATCGTTTAGTATTAGAAAGCCGGTCGAGGTCTATAGGGTTACTATATAAGGGTTAGGCCGGGGCGGTTAAGGTAAGGGCAGGTATAGACGTCGGCGGGAACTACGAATAAGGGGCGGCCTTCTTCTTAAGCTTCTAACGATAAGCATAGTTAGCGAAATTCTTTGCAAAGATATCTATCTACGCTAACTACTTCTCGTAGTCGGTATTAGGGATCTTAGTCTATATATTCTTAACGACATCGCTTATATCCTTTAAGATAAACTTCCGGAGGAGGTCGACTTACTATTCCTTTATCTTCTTTCCCTTACGTATATAAGCGTTAAAGTCTACCTTCTAGATCTAATAGTTCTTATCGCTTTAAGGGAAATTATCGAGGATATTCTTAGCGGCTTACGTTAAGTCTAAAACCTTATACTGCCTGCCTAAAGCTATAAGGAGCGTCGTTATAGTAGGCTATTCTTACTTCTCCCTCTCGGATAGGTTAGCTATAATAATAGCTATTCTATCTTTAACGAAGTCGTAGGCCCGTTTACTAAGCCTATCGCTAATATAAAGAAGGCGGGCGCTATCTAAGTCGAACTATATACTATCGTAGAGGAAGACACCCTATATCTTAAGTTCCTAGGCCTCGTACTTACGTTAACGGTCGGAGGTAGACCCCTTTTTAGTAAAGATCGGAGGGTCTACCGTCTTTCGTTTTCCTAACGACTATATTAGGGTTATCGTCTAAAACTATAATATCTTTATAGTTAAGATCGTAAAGTCCTTAGCCTCGAGAAGTTGCTCCCTTATAGCTAGGAGCTAATCCTTTATAGCTAAGAGCTAATCTCGTATAGTTAAACGCTCCTTTAACCTAGCATTTTAGTTAACCTAAGAGGCCTCCGCTACGCGAAGGGACCGAAGACTCTCCTTAATATATATAAGAATGTATCGGGTATCTAGGCTCTAAAGGTGTTCCTAGGTCTTCTACGCGTTAGCGACCGGGACTACGTTATCGAATATTTTAATCGCTTAGGCGATTTAAGGAGATTTACTAATAAACTCCTAAGCAAGGGCCTTTAGACCGTCGCCCGTAGCGTTAAAGGCTATAGGTATATCCGCTATAAGGAGAAGGGAGGAGTATCTAGTCTAGGGTATTATTAGGGACTATAAAAAAATTTCTATAGGCTATAAAGGTTTCTATAGGCTAGGGAAAAATTCTTAAGGACTTAAGGGCTTAGGGGAATGATTTCTTAGGGGTTACGCTTAGGTTGCGACGACTAAGAGGATAAGGTAATAGGGCTGCTAGGACTATGTTTGCAAAGCTAAGGATCGCGACGGGGCGTAATAGGAGATAGAACAAACTATCACGGCATTAGGTAATAGCTAGATAACCTTATTGTTCTATAAAGAGGAGAAGAACTATAAAGGCTAAGGGCTCGTTTATATATAGGACTATATGTCACGTGGTATGTCACTATATACTATGTTATATAATATGGTACTATAATAAGCCGCTATAATATAGAAAGCGATAAAGGCACTTAGGTAGATCTCGGCTAAACGATAGGTTAAGGCAGTATTAAATAGCCGGAACGGGCTAGATATAGCGAATACGCTTGCCCTTCTTCTCTAAAGCGGAGTCCGCGTATAGAAGGAGAAGTTAGAATAGTAAGAACCGTTTAGAATTATAGCTGTTAAAGGGCATAATATTACTATCGATACGGTTAACGGACCTTAGGTCCTTCGATCTACGTTAGTATAACCGTATTATCATAAGTAAATCCTAAACGATCTCCCGGCATTAGATTCCGAGCAGCTAGACGAACCCGCCCGACCGGAGCCTCCGGCACCCTATAAGCGAGGACGTCCGCTTAGATTAAAGAATAAGACTAGGCATTTAATTATAGAAGGACTAAACGTAGAAGATAACCTAGAAGATAAAGACGATCTCGATCTCGACGACTTAAGCGACGAAGAGGCGGATAAGGCCTTTATAATAAAAATAGAAGAAGAGGCCTATAAGCAAGCCGTTAAGCTCTACTCTAAAGGCGCTATTACGACCCTAAAAGCGGTATTTAAAGCATTAGATAGTATAGAGAGCGACGATCTTATAGCATAAGGAGTATTTAGTTTTAAACGTTATAATAAAGCTATTTACCGCGGCTACCGTATCTTTAGTTCCCGTATAGTTAAAGAGGTTAAAGGTAAAGACATTAAGCCTTACGAGAAGTCTAGGCGTATAGTCTAAGGTTATAACGATAGGGAAAAGGCTTTCCTACTAACGTAGCCCCTAACGATTTAATATATTAGCTTATAATTAATCTTAGCCTTTGCTTTTAGTCTCTTACGTTACGGGATAACGTTATCCCTTAAAGACATTACCTCGGCATATCCTTAGGCGACTATAGAGCTCTTTCGAACGGTCTTAATACGCCTCCCCGCCGAGCTATAAGGGAAATACCCGCCTAATATAATTACACGAGTTATTAAGCCCTTATATAGAAATGCAGAATTAGGAGTCTATTAGTTTAATACGTATGAAAAGCGCTATATTATAGGCCTTAACATAGCAATATCGACCTTTAACTCTTGCCTTTTAATCTCTAATACGGGACTAGAGCACTTTAGCCTCGTTAGGATGCAAACGGACGATACCCTTATACTAAGGACGATAGGTTTTTCGGCCGCTAAAGAAGAAAAGCTCCGAAAGGCGCGATTTAAGGCAAAGCCGAAAAGCATAATAACTAAAGGCTCCGTCACGGACTTTAACGGCGCGAAGGTAAGCTTACAATAGGATAAAATACTCCTACTATCGTACCGACCTATAAGGACCCGCACCCGAGGGCGCGATTAAGATACCGTGAATTATACGCTATTAAGGTAGTAAAGTAAGGAAAAACTATGTTATTCTTATCTAGTTCTATAGAAGGCTAGCTGTCTTACGAGGCACTTTAAATAGGTGTGTAAGAGGATATAATAACCGTATAGGTACCGAGCTACATCTAGCTCGGTCTTATAAGCGCCGCTCCGATACGACACCTACTTTAATAAAAGGGATAAGCCGCCCGGATTGACTAAATCGATATTAAGGCTCCGGGTTATATATAATAGTACCTAAAATAACGTGCTTATAGAGCCTATATAGCCTCGGTATACCAACCGGAAGCAGCATTCGATTTCTTAGTCGCGGTATAAGTATAAAACCCGGATAATAAGGATTATACGATCTTAAATAAGCGACTTAAGTAGTAAATTATAAGGAAACGAGCTTAAGAGGGGGTATAGGATTATTATTCATCCACGAAGGAGCATAGCTATAGACTAAGTCTAAAGGTCTATCTATATATATAATATAGACGCCGCGAACACGGGCCGTATCCGGCCCGACGCTAAGATAGATAGACGTTGTATAGGTTTTCCCCTAGGCCTCCTAGCTTTTCCTATGCTAGCTAAATGCAGGGGCACTAGGCCCGTTAGGGCAGCTAGAGTACTTTAATAATAATAATAATAATAATAATAATATATAATATAGAGGTTACGTTGGATAATATATAATATAATGTGGGAATAAGGGATATCCGTTCTTTAGGCACGATTGTAATCTACGTGATTAAATGGATTACGTACGGGCAACGCCTATACGGATGCGTTGTTAACTATACGATGCATCGATCGTATACATCGGGCACCCTAGTAATAGCGTTACTAACTCGGCCGCCCTTGCGATAATTAAGTTATTAACTCAATCGTCCTTATAGGCATAGCCCCGACGTCGTAAGCAAGGGCTCGCAAAGGTCCGGCTTTAGGCCCTATTAATATACGCGTTTATAGGCTATATAAAGGGGCTATTCGTCGCCCCTTAGTTAATAGACATTATAGACTAGAATCCAGCCAGTTTGTAACCCCTTTGTTTGTTTAACTAACTAACACTAATTAGTGATTAAACGATTAATCATAGATTAGTAAGGTAGAAGAGGTAGAGCCTAATCGTCGAAAAGTGCACGGATCTTTATCCCTCGCGGATTCTATTGCCTATACCTAGAGACGGTCCTTTATGCTAAGAATAAGGAGCCTACGCGAGTTAGAGCCGACGAAGCTATTATAACACAGCTAGCTCTCGGTAACCGCCGATAAGTTCTTTCCTAGCTTTTGTTTAATCCCGTCTCGCTTCGAGAAGAAGAAGAGTTACGTTAAGCAATAGTACGTCTATAACGTAAGACAACCTTCGTGACGACCCTCGCGACCCCCTTTAATAACAATAGTGTGATCTATTTAATCATACTATATCGGACCCTACCGATAACCCTAACGCTCCCGGTCCCGCACCGGAAGCAATAACGCCTAACGACAACCCCCTTCCCGGTTGGCTAGGCGGCATCGGCATCTTCGGGTCGTTCTAAAATAAAACTAACATTGCATTCTAAGAGATAGACGTTACCTATAACAACACTAATAAGAAGGCTATTATAACTTACGTAGCCCGGTTTATTATTATTAATGTTAGTATAACTATCTATAGATACGAGTTATTCTTAGACTTCTAGGATTATTTTAACGGGTAGATAGAGGCTATATAGAACCGGGGAGATAGGTATTTTAAGAAGGCCCTTAAATCCTTCTTACGGTCCCGTAGGATCTAGACCGGCGCCTTAAACCTTAGCTTTACGGCATTATTTTTAATGCTTTAGCGCTAGTAGATTCCCCTAATTTAGCCTAAGGACGAACTACCCTTAGAATAGTTAAAGTTCTACGACGAACGAACCCGAGAGTTCGTAAGGAATACATCTATTATAGCCCCGGCTGCCGTAACTAACCCTCTTTCTCTAGTCGCCTTAGGCACGGCCCTAACGGCACCTCTTATTGCCCTAACCCTAGCTCCTATAGTAACCTTTACGACGGCGCTATCTACGCCCGCGGCTATCCCCTTTATACCTCCGACCGCCCCGGCAGTTATATTCGCGCTAGAACCCTCTTTTGCTTTAATAACCTCGACACGTGCTACCTCCGTCGATCCCGGCTCGTACCCGCGAGATTAAATGCCCGGCACGTTCCTAAACCCTTAGGCCCTTCCGTTTTAAGATATATTAGAAACGCTAATAACACTTTACCCGACTTCGTACTAGTTCTCTAAGACCCCTCCGATTAATATAACGGCAAAGGCAGCCTATACGATAGTTCCCCCCTACGACGTTCCGAATGAGGAAATAGACGTAGACCTCCCGCAAAAGTTTATTAAGTTATAGGATAAGAGTAAGAATTATACGGGAAAGCCCTATAACATTCTTAATAATAAAGTCCGTATCTTTACAGACGTTTATTATATAGTTAAGGCCTAGCCCGGCTATTTCTATGCCCTCTTTCCCTAGATCCTTACCGGCCGAGCCTAGGACTACTATATCTAGCATATAGAGTAAGATAGCACGTTTAAGTAGGCCTACGACCTACTAAAGGCTTACTTCGATACTAAAATAAACTATTAGCACTATTAGGTAGATTAAAGCACTATAACTTTTAAAAAGCTACGAGTTAAGCATTTAAATAAGACCTAATAGGAAGTCCTATAGACCCTTTTTAACTTAGCTATATAGAGCATAGACCTAACTTTATTAAGTATTGTTCTGTTTATACGTTCTATTCTACCGTTTGAGTAGGGGGTATATAGTGGACTTAAGTTATATTTTATTCCGTTTTTAAGAGCATATGGTTTAATGTTATAGATGAATTCTTTTGCATTGTCTAAGAAGACCTCTTTTATCTTTGTCTTATCTTTATTATTCTCAAGCTCTGTTTTAAATTCTAGGAACTTAGGTAGGCTTTCGGCTTTATCTTTTATAAGGTATATTCTTAGGTACCTAGAGTAGGTATCTAGAAATAATATAAAGTATCTAAATTTATTGTATGTAGGGACTTTTATAGGACCTTAGATATCAACGTTTATTTTATCTAGAAAGAGATATCGTCGTTTTAAAGGGGTTTTCTTCTTTTTATCTATATGTTTAGCTTGTATATAAGCTTCGCATTGCTTTATAGCTATAATATCTTTTTGGTCTACGGATATGTCTAGGTACAGTCTACGAAGATATCGGTATAGGGATTTATAGCTAAGATAGCCTAGCCGTTTATGCTAGAGAACGAGGTCTATTTTCTTTTTTATTTTAAGGGTTTTTATTGTATTAGTTAGTATAGTATCTTAGAGTATAGCGTTATCTATTGTTTCTTTCGGGCTATGTTATATATTATATATCTTGTTTTTAATTAGAAAACGTGTTTTCTTTATATCTAACGGGATATAGTAAAGTTCGTTTTTAATAAAACCGGTTATTAGTTTATTAAGATTTCTATCGAGGAGGGATATAGAGTCTAGGCCTATAAGAGCGTATGTGTTTGTCATAGCTAATTGGCTAATTATATTAATGCCAATTTTAGGTATATAAAGGCAGTTTTTTAAGGTATACTATTATTTGCTATTAGGGAACTTAAAGATAAGATCCCTAGCCCCTTATACGACAATAGAGGAGGCTTTTCCCTAGGTCATAGTAGTATATATTTCTTTGTAGTTAGAGAGGAGAGATTTATTTAAAACTATATGCCTAGTAGCTCTAGTATCGAAGATAAAGTTATAGAAATTCCTAATCCGCATTATAGTCCTATCTACTTTTAACACCACCCTCGAAATTGCCGAAAGAAGAGGCTTTAAAGGTCTTATTATTTATTTTCTGTTAGAGGAGGACTTTATTTTCATAGGGGTATATAGAAGGATGTTATTTAAGGGAAATAGGGTATAGAAATAGGGTACTACTAGGGGTATTATATATAGCATAGAGGATATAAAGGATATATAGAGTGTTATAAAGGATAGGAGGGTACTTACGATACTAGAAGCAGAGTCCGAGACGACGAGGACCTTATTAGAGGTCTCGGAGGATTCCGGAGTGGCCTTGCGCTTCCGGAGGCGGGAGGTCCGGGGACGGCCGGCCGGACGTAGGGCCGGAGACGGAGAGCTCTCCCGAGAGTAGAGAACCGGGGTCGGCCTCCGGTAGTTGCGGTTGGTGTTCTCCTTAGGGTCCCGGCGAGAAGAGGGGGAGGCAGAGACCGTTTTCGGGGTGAATCCCGTAGCCCGAGCCTTATCTTTGTTCTCGGGTTTCTAAAAACAATTCCTCTTAATATGCCCTCGCTTTTTGCAGTAAGAGCAAATAGGGACCTTACTGCCGCCGGCTATAAATAGCTGCTCGTTATTCTCGAGAGCTTTCGTCCTCTTAAACTTATCTATAAGAGACGAGGAGAGTGATTTAAGGGTATACGCCGTAGCATTAGTACGAAGGGTCTACGTGATATTTGTAATATAACTCGAGAAAGAGCTGTTAAGGCTCTTTAAGATCTAAGTTATTACTACGATCTCCGGGATACGGATCTCTCTAGTATTTAGCTCGTCGAAGAGCTCTTTTACCTTATTTAGGTAAGTCTCGATGGATATCTCTCCCTTAATCTTTATGTTAAAGAGTTCCTTTATAAGGAGGAAGTTAGAGGTAAAGTTTATAGGGTTATATAGGGTTTTAAGTGCCTCCTATACCGCCTTTGCAAACGTATAGTGCTTTATCTAGGACAAAGGGCCGTTATTAACTATAAGCTTTATTAGGGCTAAATAGTCCTAGGACTTCGTATAAGCAGCATCGAGTATAGCTAGACCGAGCTTTTCGCGTATAAATATAGACTCTATACGTAAAGACTAAGCCGAAAAGTTAGTGCTCCCCTTAAGCTTTATAAATAAGTAGTCCTTAAAAGAACTTATTTTTACCGTGTGTTAGATCGGAAGGTACCGGAGGAAATTCGGAAGAAGCTCGGCGTCCACGGGCTAAGGTAGGGGTAATAAAGGAATTTTTTCTGATTTTTTCGAGGGGTTTTTAGGTGTAGAATAGTGGCTAAGAAAGGGTGCGTCGTAGGAGCGAAAACAGGGCCAACGAGAAACAGGGGGGGCAAAAACACTAAGAAAGTGGTGATATATGTAAACTAAGGGTGGCTTAAGAAGGCAAGTGGCCTAAAAAGGCAAAGAGGAGGTTATAGCGGAGACACGGTCGTTTTTAGTGCAATGGCGAGTGATCTAAGGGATCTA
The DNA here is from genome assembly GCA_012934285.1 of Ophiocordyceps sinensis. NCBI lineage: Eukaryota > Fungi > Ascomycota > Sordariomycetes > Hypocreales > Ophiocordycipitaceae > Ophiocordyceps > Ophiocordyceps sinensis. Next base: position 2,467,458 of record JAAVMX010000006.1, on the reverse strand, counting down.
AGAGAGGCTCTAGGTAAGAAGCAACTTAAAGCTTAAGCAGAGATAGGGATTATAACCAATAAGAGCCTAAAGGGAAGCTTAGAGGTAGAGGATTCCGGCAATTGCAGAAAGTGTCGAGGAAGATACAAAGATAAGAGAGAGAAGAGGATATGGAATTGCTTAGTGATAGTCTATCTAGGTGCGGACTAAGATCCCTTTATATAGCCAATTGTATAGGAATAAAGGTATATGTGACTTAACTAATTGTCGGGATAGAAAGCGCTATTAATTCTAAGCTAAGTGCATGTAGTCTAACCTCGTATAATATCCTAGTTGTTGCGTGATTAAATGCGCGAGTAATAGGAGGTGGTGTGGGTGACCCTAGTTGACCGGGGCCCGACTATGGACTATGCGTACATTAGTCCCCACATACACTACATACTTCGGCATTCGGTATCTCGAGCATCCGGGCAGCTAATACAGCCGGGTGACTTGTGTTGTATGCAATAATGCACGGCGGTTCTAATGCATATCTTCATATGCCGGTAGGATAAACCAATCGGGAGATATCTACTCCCTTATAGTAACGATAAGGCTAGTAACGACGAAGAACTAACTAAGTGGTAAGCCTCGTAAATCCTATATTAATAGTCCTTTAACTATTTAATTACGGGCGAAGACGCATAAGGGATAGATTAGTTAAGCGTTTCGGCTACTTAATTCGTCTTCGACCGTTACTTAAAGGACCGCTTTTACGGCATCCTCGTAGACACCGGAGCAGCTATAGTCTCTACGGCAGGTTAAGACTAGTATCTCGCCCTATAACGAGAAGACCCGTCTATTATGCTCGACGAATCTACCGCCGGCTAGGCATATATTAAATTCGGCAGCGGCGAGGACGTGCGTTCCCTCGGCTCTATTGCCCTTAAAACCCCTATTAGCCGCATTACGTTCTACGTGCTAGGAATAACGACCCCCTTCCTCCTCTACCTAGCAAATATAGATCGCTTAAGCGTATACTTTAATAATACTACCGATACGATTATCGGTCCTAGTATTAGCGTCCCTATTATTCGTAAATAGGGATATCTATAGTTCTTCTTTAGTAAGGAAGAGAACGCAGTCGCTTTCTTAACTAAAGCCGAGATACGAACGCTCTACCGCCGATTTAGCTACCCGGCCGTTAATAGACTTTACTACCTATTGAAATAAGTAAGGCATAACGATATCCTAGTAGAAATACTTAAGGATATCTTAAAATTCTGCTATTACTACTAGCTCTACGCACTAGCGCTCTAGAGGTTTAGGTTTATATTAAAGAATAACTAAGAATTTAATTTCGAGGTCGTCGTTAATATAATATACCTAAAGGTCGGTAGTAGCACCCGCTTAATGCTATACGTAGTCGATATAGCGACCTTTTTCTAAAGAGCGCGATTTCTCCTATCTATATTAGCTAAAGATACGTAAGAGATACTTAAGGCACTATAGATCGATATATACCTTAGCCCCCTTAACTTTATCTAGTATAACGCAAGCACTAACTTCGCCTTAACTAAGTTTTATAATAAAGCTCGTATTATAGGTATTACGTATACCTAAATCCCCGTTAAGGTATATTAGTCTATAGGTAAAGTTAAAAGGTATTATAGCCCGCTCTATCGTATATTTAAAATAATATACGCTAAGATCGGTAGGATAACGGCCTTTAAATCCGTCCTATAAATAGCTATTAAAGCCGTAAACTATATAGTAGGACTAAACGGCCTCGTCCTTACGCTCCTTATCTTTAAAGCATACCTACGGATAACTTAAGACTCCTTACCTTTAGCAACTACGGCATAGAGAGCCGCGACTATCTTAAAGGCTATAAAAGCCTTACGGTAGCTTACCGCCGCGCGATAAGTTAGGGATAGCCTATAAGCTCGAAACGGCCCTTTAACCCTTAACACTCTATTACTACCGCTATAGAGTAAAGTCTACGTCTAGAGAGAGAAGCGAGGATAGTAAGGTCTATATAAGATTGCCTTTATTAACGGCTACGACGTTACTATCGAGACCGTTAACGTCCTTATAGTCTTCCGCTCTACCCTTATACAGCCGTACTACTATAGCAAGGACGATACCCCGGATACCCCTACCCTCGATAATATAGATACCCTCTCTAAGGTCGATTCCTCTACTCTAGACGAAATTCCCGAGCTAGATCCTTCCCCCTCTCCGGCACGGGCACTACTAGCTCCGCCGTAGCCCCGCAAACGCGGACGTCTCCTAGGCTTAAGGAATAAGCTAAAGACCGTAACCTTCTATAATTAATTCTTAGTTAAGAAGGAAGAGGATGCACTACGGCTATTGACTAAGCTACGCAATAATAGCGTTATTACTATACCCAGCGCCCCTTTCGAAGAATCGGACTAATAAGAAATTAACGATCTTATAGCCTACAGAGTATTTAGCTTTAAATAGTACGATAAGTCTATTTATAGATAACACCGTCTGTTTAGATCCCGAATAGTCCGGGAAGTAAAGGGTCGTAAGGTAAAACCCTATAAGAAATCCCGACTAATAATCTAAGGCTATAGCGATATAGAGAAAAGCTCGCTCTTAACCTATTCCCCTACTATTTAACGTATTAGCTAGCGCTTAATCCTAGCCCTTGCCCCCGCCTTACTTCGCCGAGGCATAAGCTTATCTCTCCGCGATATTATATAGGCCTATCCCTAAGCTTAAATAGAGCTTAATCGTATAGTATTAGCGGCTCTTCCGATAGAGCTCTAGGGCAAGTACCTAGAGGGCACTATTATAAGAGTTATTAGACCGTTATACAGGCTTATAGAAGCCGGTGTATATTAGTAGAAAACCTACTATAAGCACTATATTAAGAGCCTTAATATAGCTCCCTCTACCTATAACTCGTGCCTTTTAATTACGAATTAAGGTCCCGACGACTTTAGCCTTGTCGGAATATAGACCGATAACACCCTAATGCTCGGTTTAGACACCTTTTCGGCCTAAGAAGAAAAAGAGCTCGAGATAGCTTAATTTCGCGCTAAACCGAAGGCTTAAATAACCTTAGGGAATGCTATAGACTTTAATAGAGCAAAACTAACGCTTTAAGACGACGTTCTACTCCTATAGCAGAAGGGATAGGCCTTAAGGATTAAGGTAGTCGACTTACGGGCTCGTGATAAAGCCTAGTAGTACCTTAAGCAACGCGCTTATACTACGTACGTCGCTTCTATCTATTAGCCCGAGGCCTTATTTAATATCTCCGTTATAGCCTAAGTGTAAGCCCCTAAAGAGAAGGATTATAACATCCTTAATAAGCGCCTTTAGTAGTAGATCGACTATTAATAACGTAGACTTACGTACCGACTAATTAATCTCGAGACCGCTAAGCTCGTAGTATTTATAGATAGCTTATTCGCAAACAACCGAGACCTTTCGTCTTAGTTAGGCTTCGTTATTACGCTCGTTAATAAGACCGAGCGTACGGATACGCACTTTCGGATTAATAGCAATATCGTCTATTAGAGCTCGACGAAGTATAAGCGAGTAACCTATAGCGTTCTTACGAGCGAGATCTACGGTATAGTTAACGGCGTAGACTTTAGCATCTCTCTTATTACGACCCTCCGTATAGTTATAGAACGGCTTAAGCTCTTACTAATCCCTCTTATTATATACACTAACTTATACTCCCTTTACGAATGCCTTATTAAGCTCGGCACTATAAAGGAGAAACGCTTAATAATAGATATTATAGCGTTACGTTAGTCGTATAAGCGACGGGAGATTAAGGAGATTAGGTAGATCTATAGGGAAGATAACCCCGCCGACGCTATAACGAAGGCATCGCTAAATAAGGCCTTAGAATGCCTTATTAATACAAATAGCCTCTCGATTAGGATAGAAGCCTTCGTCCTTCGCCTATAATAACTAACGGTATTCCTTTTATTCTACCCTTTTTTTCATTTATACTTATTAAATGTATTTATTAGGCCTTCTACCTAATATATCGTTCTTTCTGTTTTTCCCCCTTTGTTTAGATTATAGCCTTACTATATAGCAACTATAAAGAAAGGTTGCTAGTATAGGAATAAGGTATATCCGTTCTTTAGGCACGATTGCAATCTACGTAATTAAATAGATTACGTGCGGGCAACGCCTATACGGATGCGTTATTAACTATACGATACATCGATCGTATACATCGGGGACCCCGGTAATAGCGTTACTAACTCAGCCGCCCTTACGATAATTAAGTCATTAACTCAATCGCCCTTACAGGCATAGCCCCGACGTCGTAAGCAAGGGCTCGCAAAGGTCCGGCTTCGGGCCCTGTTAATGTACGCGTTTGTAGGCTATATAAAGGGGCTATTCGTCGCCCCTTAGTTAATAGACATTATAGACTAGAATCCAGCCAGTTTACAACCCCTTTGTTTGTTTAACCAACTAATATATAACCTAATACTATAATAGTATATCCCCTTTTAATCGGCGTTCGACTTAAACGCCTAAAAGGGGCAATAGGCTAATAAAAACGAAGGAAATCTATATTAATCGGTCCTAAAAGTAGGCCTAATATAAAACGAGAGAGAAATAGAAAGGAAATAAAAGGTAAGGCTAAGAAACTAACGCACGCCGTCGTAATATAAATGATATTAAGAAATAATATTTATTATTACTTAAGCGAAGGTAAAGACGTAAGGAAGGCCGTATAAAAGGCTAGCTTAGGTTTAGATAGGTTAAAGGCGTAAAAGGCCTTAAGGTCGTCCTAGCAGCCGTAAAGGTAGAAGGAGTCCTCTTACGTAAGGGGGCTATACCGCTATTAAACGCGATTTTTAATCTTCCTAAAGGCGTATTAGCGTTACGTAAGGATAGAAGAAAACTCTTACTTAAGATATATATCGTCGCTATTATTATCGCTAGGGGAAAAGAGAACGCCGTTATCGGCGGGCCGGACGTTAAGCTTAGACTAGCTAGGTAAAGAAGGCTCTTAGGTCTAAGTAAGGAGGGAGTAATAGAATATAAGGTGAAGACGGCTGCCTTTAGGAAGGTAAAAAAGATACGCCGTTTTATATATCTTAAGGAATTTATATAGGCCCTCCCGTTTATAGTTAAGCTTCTTTATAAAGCGGAGGGTCTAGATTTAGCGAGTGCTAAGAAATACTATATCGCTTAGCTAAAACGCTAAGGCGGGAGTCTACTAAGCGTCCGTATAGTAAGCCTAAGTAGTTTAAGCATCTTCGATCGTATTATAGAGGAAATTAAAGATACGCTAAAGGCGGGAAGCAAACGTATTACTATAGTGTTATAGAACTACTAATCTAGGCTCCTAGTTTACTTTCTTTTTTCTAAAGTACGGGACGACTTAAGTATTAAGGGACTTAAGTACGGAAATACTTAGTACGAGGGTACTAGGGTACTTAGTACTTTAGTACTTCGTACTTTATGACTTAGCATAAAGATATTCGCCCCGGACTTACCTATTATCCGGTCACACCCCTTTTTAGCCTAGGACACACCCCTTTTTCGAACCTAAGTCCTTCGGGACTTAGCTTCCTTAGGTATAGGACGTACTACGTAGCTACGGTCACGCCGACGATCTTATTAAGCACCCCTGCCTAATAAGACCCGATGATTGGCTCGATGCCCTGTATAATAGACCGATACCTAGACTACCGGGAGCTATAGGCCTAATATAGCCCTCTCGGCTTTCGGGACCGATTATTCGTCCGATCCTTCGTATAAGGATGTTATACGACTTATATCGTGTGACCTACCTATATAACGTTATGCACGTGGTGCATAAATAGACCTATATGACTTAGTTTAGTCTATAAGGGCTTTAGAACGACGCGGGAGGCAGCCTTTTCGAGGTCAGCCGACCTATATAGCCCTTACGTAGCCCCGGGGACCCGCATTAGTTCGGGGCAGTGTAAGGGATACGTGGCAGAAGGTGCTAGAAGGAAAGGGACGTACCGGGACCGTCCGGACGGACGGGAAGAGCTATATAAAGGAACTTTAGTCCGCCCTTCCTTAGGCTCTCCTTCCTTCCTTTCTTCTTTAGCTTTTATTATAGTTTTAGTTTAACTGCCTACTAAGTGACCTATACCTCTTCTAGTAGTGCCCTTAGTGCTCTAGCCTCGACTACCCCTACTTGCTTAGACTTAGCCAGCCGGTCTAGTATAAGTGACCCTAAGTGCTCCTCTGCTTATTGTTCCGCCCCTATAGCTTTTAAGGATAAATAACGCCCTCTATTAGTCTTTAACTATTAGAGACTTAGTCCGGTTAGACTATCTTCTGTCCTTTAACCGTTCTATTATATATAGAGGTATTCCTTCCGCTATTAGGGAGTTATATTAGGTAAGGCGGAACTAAAAGGCTTAATGCTAAGCTTCGGATAGAAGCTATAATTAGCGAAAACAAGGGAAAGGCCGGTAGATTTAAAAACCTAATTATTAAGAGTATTACTATTTGGCCTAGTACAAATCTCTATTTGGCCTAATGACATGTTTTTTCGTACCTACGCATACCCCTAAAAACGCCTAACCCCGCACGCCCAGCCGCGCCTATACAAATATAGTGCGTATATATGGCAAGCCGGGGACCGATTCTTTCTTTAATTCTTTACATACGAATACGAATACCCGGCTCTTTATTGCGTGCCCGGCGCCCGGCTGCGTGCCCTCTGCTACGTGCCCTCTGCTGCGTGCCCTCTGCTGCGTGCCCTCTGCTGCGTGCCCTCTGCTGCGTGCCCTCTGCTGCGTGCTCTACTGCGTGCCCTCTGCTGCGTGCCCTCTGCTGCGTGCTCTACTGCGTGCCCTCTGCTGTATATGCGGCTCCTTAATGTATGCGTCGTGCCCTGCTTCGTGCCCTGTACTGCGTGCCCTCTGCTGCGTGCCCTCTGCTGCGTGCCCTCCACTGCGTGCCCTACTGCGTGCCCTGCTGCGTGCCCTGCCGCGTGCTCTGCTGCGTGCCTTCTGCTGTGCGTGCGGCTCCTTAATGTATGCTTCGTGCCCTGCTTCGTGCCCTCTACTGCGTGCCCTCTACTGCGTGCCTTCTGCTGTATGTGCGGCTCCTTAATATATGCTTCGTGCCCTGCTTCGTGCCCTCTACTACGCGCCCTACTGCGTGCTCTGCTGCGTGCCCTCTACTGTGTGTGCGGCTCCTTAATGTATGCTTCGTGCCCGGCTGCGTGCTTTACTGCGTGCCCTACTGCGTGCTGCGTGTTAGGGTGGCGGTATGGTGTTTTTCCCACGATTTGCGCGGCTCTCTCAATTGCCATGTACCGGCACTAGATTTTAGTGGCGGGACATAGGCGCGCGGGGTAGGCGTAGAAAAAGTAGAGATTTAGATATATTGCTATGCAAATAGAGATTTCGTGCTATGCAAATAGCAAGACTTATATTAATTACGTCTTTAATAGTAATTAAGGGTATCGGGATATAGTAGCGTATTTTCGTAAGGCGGTCGACGATAATAAAGATATTAGAGAATTTAACGCCGTTATAACGGTAGATAAAGAGGTTAATTATAAAGTCGATAGAGATATCGGTCTATAGGACGAAGGGAATACTTAAAGGCTAAAGCAGGCCTTAAGGGAAGGAACGAAGGGACTTAGCGTATAAGTATATATAATAATTCTATACGAAGCTAGAAATAGACTTATATATACCGGGCTAGATATAGGACTAGCGGTAGAGGCTAGCGGTCTTTATACGTCTTAAGTAGCCGGCGAGGGGGGAAGTATAAGCGTAGATAAAGATCTAAAGGATTAAGGCGTTATTAAAGGGAATAAAGAGCCGGCCTTAGACTTCGGCGAGAGCGGTTTTAAGGATCGAATAGAGGGGGGCTTAAAGGGGGTAAGGCTACCGGGGCTAAAGGGACTAAAGAGCTACGCGAATAGCGGAAATAAGCGGGGAGGAGGAATAACCTAGGTCGATAAGGTCGTCGATCGGCTTAAAGTTATTAAAAGCATAAAGGTCGAGGCAGTCGGAATTATATTTATAAATTATATTTATAAATAGATCGGACTCTTTAATAGTATTAAAAGCGGTAGTAGTATTAGGATAGAGGGAGGCAGCGACCTTAGACTTAAGGAGGATAACCTAATACCCGTAGTTAATCCTTTCGTCGGCTCGGTCGGTAAGGGAGAAGGGGCGGGAGCTAGGCAGGCGGCTAAGGGCGTCGAGGAGAATAGCTTAAGAGCTAGGCTAAAAGATAATCTTAAAATTAAAAATGCTAAGGAATTCGGCCTAGCGGGCCTAGCGCTAGTTAAAGAGCTTCGTAGTTATAAAATACTAAAGATTCTTATAATCTAAGGCTATCTTAAACTTACGCAGGCCCTTAAGCTTAAGGCATTACTCTTTAAGAGATCTTATAATCGCGAGGAGTTCTTTATTATAGATTTTATAGCTATACTCTTAAGCGGGGTATTTAGACGAAAAGAAGGCAACCGGATAGTAATAACTATTGTTAAGGAGCTATATTAGCACACCTTTAGCAGCTTAATTAAAAGCATATATCTAAACTATAGTCTTACGATAGGGGTCAAAGTATATAAAAACTAAAGCGGTAGTAAAGGCGTGCTTTAAGGCCTTAAAGGCGTAAGCGTAGGCGGGGGACTAGATCTAAAGGGCAGAGTTCTTAGTAAGGGCGTTTAAAGGGTTTATAAGCTTAGAAAAGCCGCGAATAAAATGCCGATAAAAATTAGCGAATCCTAAGAAACACCGGAGGTCCTTAATATAGGAAAGGGTAGGCTACTCTAAGACCGTATAAACCTTTTTAAGATCTATTTAAATGCCTTTATATAAGATAATTAGGCCGAGGTACTTAGTCTTAGTAACGTAAAAAGTTTTTTTTATCTACGTTAAGCTAGAGGCCGGTAGCGTTAAGGCACTTAAAGACCGTATTAACGTAGGTCTAGTATTCCTCTTACGTCTTTAAGAAGATTAAGACGTTATTTCGATAGGCGGAGTAGAATTTATTAAAGATGCCGTAAAAGGCCGTATTAATAAAACTCTAGAAGTAAGATAGAGCGGTAGTAAGGCTAAAGGGGGTAATATAATACTCGAAAACCCTATACCGTATAGCGAAAGCCGTCTTTTACTTATACCCTTCGGTAATATAAAAGGCGGTTAAACGCTATAATAATATCGATCTAAGTTAAAAATTCGCCTTCTAGATATAAGCGAAGGCATCGTAGATAAAGGGTAAGGGAAAACGGTTCTTAATTATAGCTTTATTTAAGCCGCGATAGTTAATTTAAAAACAGACGCCCCCGCTAGGCTTATAGGTAAGCATAATAAAGGCGGTAGCGGGGGAACTAAAGCGGCGGATAAAGTCCTTCTTAAGCTGCTTTTTAATATACACGCGGACGATCCGGTTTTTAGCTTTACTAAAGGGGTAGGGGCGGGTATACGGAGGGTATATTCCTTCTATAACGTTAATTAAGTATTAACGGTATAATAAAGGGCGAGCTTATCGGCCTCGCTTTCGAGCTATATATAGATTATATAGTAGAGCTCGTTAAGGACCTTAGCCTAAAGCTTATCGAGCGTATAAAAGACTTTCTCTTACTTTTTAAAGGATTTAGCGATATTATTAAAGGAGATCTTATTAAGGTAGATCTTATTAAGGTAGATCTTATTAAGGTAGATCTTATTAAGTTAGTCGTTAATAAAGTCGTAAAGTCGGGGGTTAAAGCAGGCTTTAGCGTCGTTAGCGTTTATATACTTAGTTAAAACGGCTTAATAAAAGTCCTTAGGGATATCCTAATCGATAGGTAGCAGAAGTTTAATAAGCAAAGGTTTAATAGTAAAGTCTTTAATTAAGGTCTAAAAAGTCTAGTCTTTAGGCTATTAGTAGAATATTACTATAGCTATTAGTTGGTTAAATAAACAAGGGGGTTGCAAACTAGCTGGATTAGTCTATAATGTCTATTAACTAAGGGGCGACGAACAGCCCCTTTATATAGGCTATAAACGCGTATATTAATAGGGTCCGAAGCCGGCCCTTTGCGAGCCCTTATTACGACGTCGGGGCTATGCCTATAAGGGCGATTAAGTCAATAACTCAATTATCGCAAGGGCGGCCGAGTTAGTAACGCTATTACCGGGGTCTCTAATGCATACAATGCATAGTATAGTTAATAACGCATCTATATAAGCATTGCCCGCACGTAATCTATTTAATCACGTAGATTGCAATCGTGCCTAAAGAATAGATATCTCTTATTTATATACTAGCAACTTTTCTTTTATAGTTGCTAAATAGTAAGTCTATAATCTAAATAAAGGGAGATAGGAAGAACGATATATTAGGTAGAAGGCCTAATAAATACATTTAATAAATACAAATAAAAAGGGAGTAGAATAAAGGGAATATCGTAGGGGAGACCGTAGGTAGCTATAGGCGAAGGACGAAGGCTTCTATCCTAATCGAGAGGCTGTTTATATTAATAAGGCGTTCTAAGGCCTTATTTAGCGATGCCTTCGTTATAGCGTCGGCGGGGTTATCTTCCCTATAGATCTACCTAATCTCCTTAATCTCCTATCGCTTATACGACTAACGCAACGCTATAATATCAATTATTAGGCGTTTCTCCTTCGTAGTGCCGAGTTTAATAAGGCATTCGTAGAGGGAGTATAAGTTAGTATATATAATAAAGGGAATTAGTAAGAGCTAAAGCCGTTCCGTAACTATACGGAGGGTCGTAATAAGAGAGATACTAAGGTCTACACCGTTAACTATACCGTAGATCTCGCTCGTAAGGACGCTATAGGTCACTCGCTTACACTTCGTCGAGCTTTAATAGATAATATTGCTATTAATCCGGAAGTGCGTATCTATACGCTCGGTCTTATTAACGAGCGTAATATCGAAGCCTAACTAAGACAAAAGGTCTCGGTTATTTACGAATAAGCCATCCGTAAACACTACGAGTTTAGCTATCTCGAGATTAATTAGTCGGTATATAAGTATACGTTGTTAATAGTCGATCTACTACTAAAGGCGCTTATTAAGGATATTATAATCCTTCTCTTTAAGGGCTTAGACCTAGGCCACTATAGAGATATCGAATAAGGCCTCGGGCTAATAGATAGAGGCGACGTATATAGTACGAGCGCGTTGCTTAAGGTACTACTAGGCTTTATCACGAGCCCGTAAGTCGACTACCTCGATCCTTAAGGCCTATCCCTTCTACTATAGGAGCAGAACGTCGTCGTAGAGCGTAAGTTTTGCTCTATTAAAGTCTATAGCGTTCCCTAGGGTTATTTAAGCCTTCGGCTTAAAGCGAAATTAAGCTATCTTAAGCTCTCTTTCTTCCTAGGCCGAAAAGGTATTTAAACCGAGCATTAGGGTATTATCGGTTTACATTCCGACGAGGCTAAAGTCGTCGGGTTACTAATTCGTAATTAGAAGGCACGAGTTATAGGTAGAGGGAGCTATATTAAGGCTCTTAATATAGTACTTATAGTAGGTTTTCTACTAATATATACCGGCTTCTATAAGGCCGTATAATAGTCTAATAACTCTTATAACTATGCCCTTTAAGTACTTGCCCTAGAGCTCTATCGGAAGAGCCGCTAATACTATACGATTAAGCTTTATTTAAGCTTAGGGATAGGCTTATGTAATGTCGCGTAGAGACAAGCTTATGCCTCGGCGAAGTAAGGCGGGGGCAAGGGCTAAGATTAAGCGCTAGCTAATACGTTAAATAGTAGGAGAATAGGTTAGAAGCGAGCTTTTCTCTATATCGCTATAGCCTTAAATCACTAGACGGGACTTTTCGTAGGGTTTAACGTCGCGACCTTTTACCTCCCGGACTATTCGGGACCGAAATTGTAAGAGAACGAGCTTAGGGGGGGGTATATAATTGTTGTTAATCCACGAAGGGACATAGCTATAGACTAAGTCTAAATGTCTATATGTACGATGTAAAGGTCACGTAGGATAACATATAATATAACCTAACACCGTGATAGTATATCCCCCTTAAATCGGCGTTCGACTCGAACGCTTAAAAGGGGCGATAGGCTAATAACAACGAAGGAAATCTATATTAACCGGTCCTAAAAGCGGGCCTAATATAGAACGAGAGAAGAATAGGGAGAAACAAAAGGTAAAATAAAGAATCTAACGCGCTATCGTAACGTGAATTATATTAATGAATTATACTTATTATTACTTAAGCGAAGGTAAAGACGTAAGGAAGGCCGTATAAAAGGCCGGTTTAGGCTTAGTCGGGTTAAGGGCGTAAAAAGCCTTAAGGTCGTCCTAGCAGCCGTAAGAAACGCTAAAAGTCCTTAATAAAGGAAGGGGTAGGCTAGTCTTAGACTATACGAATCTTTTTAAAGTCTATACGAATGCCTTTATCCGAGATAATTAGGCCGAGGTATTTAGTCTTAGTAATATAAAAATTATACTTATATATCGAGCTAGAGGCTAGTAGCGTCGAGGCGCTTAAGAACCGCGTTAACGTAGGTCTAATATTCCTCCCGCGTCTTTAAGAAGATTAAGACGTCGTTTAGATAAGCGGAGTAGAATTTATTTAAGATACCGTAAAAGGCCGTATTAATAAAACTCTAGAAATAGGATAGAGTAGTAGAGAGGCTAAAGGGGGTAATATAATACTTAAAAGGCCTATACTATATAGCGAAAGCGGTCTATTACTTATATCCCTCGGTAATATAAAGGCGGTTAAACGCTATAATAACGTCGATCTTAGTAAAAAAATTCGCCTTCCGGATATAGGCGAGGGTATTATATATAAAAGGTAAAGGGAAACGGTTCTTAATTATAGCCTTATTTAAGCCGCGATAGTTAATATAAAAACGGACGCATTTACTAAGCTTTTAGGTAAGTATAATAGGAGCGGTAGTAAGGGAGGTAAAGCGGCTGATAAAGCCTTTCCTAAGCTGCTTATTAACGTATGCGTAGACGATCCGGTTCTTAGCTTTATTAAAGGGGCGTGGGTAGGTATAAAGAGGATATATTCCTTCCTTAAGGTTAATTTAAGTATTAACGGTACGGTAAAGGGCGAGCTTATCGGCCTCGCTTTAAAGCTATATATAGATTATATAGTAGAGCTCCTTAAGGACCTTAGCCTAAAGCTCGTTAACTATATAAAGGACTTTCTCCTACTTTTTAAAAAACTTAGCGATATCGTCGGTATCGTATTAAAGCATGCCTATAAGGAGGTATTAGATATAGCTTTATACTAGTATAGGTTACGTATCCGCTTACGCACCTATTTAAGGGGCCTTATAAGATAGCTAGCCTCCGACTATATATCGTAAATATTAGACGTTTTCTTAATGCAATAGTTATAAGCCCGGTATATAAACTAGCGCAAATTGCTACTATAGATAACGATCTAGACAAATATCGCATCTTCCTATAAGGAGCCTATCCTTAAAGATTTTAATAGCTTTACGAGACCTTAGAACTATAGCCTAAGCCCTCCCGGTATCGCTCTTATAGACTTATAGCTTTAAGGCTAATACGTTATATACCGGGCCTATGCTAAGGCACACTTAGAGCATAATCTATCCGAGGGTTATATCGCTAAGAAAGCGTATAAGGCTCTTAAGAAAGCGTATAAGGCTCTTAAGAAAGCGTGTAAGGCTCTCGATCGACTGTATAAGCCCCTTAATTAGTTGCTTAGGAAAGCATCGATATTAACGCCGCGATCGAGCCTTAAACTAGAAAGGCAACTTATAATATAGCTATCGACACCGTTATTAATAGGTGTTTAAGCGATATATTACTATACGGCTAGAAGGACTATATTCCTTCTCTTCCTAACCGCCGTATGTATATTACCTAGAAGCACTTATAAATAGGTCCCTAGATCCATTTATAAAGGATTATATAACAACCGCTTTCTCCTACTTAAGAATATTATTGACTTTAACTTAAATACTAAACAACCGCTTTCTCCTCCTAATATTATTAGCTTTAGAACATCGACTTTATTATAACTAACACTGCTAATAGGTTAGTCTAACTAAGGCAGCGTATTAAGCTATATAGTTCTCGACCTTCCGCCGTAAGGCAAAGAGCGTAGACGATTAGAGTACGTTACCGTCGACTAAGGTAACCGAGGAATAAGAGATTGTAAGGCTTAATACCCTTACCCTTAGGAACCCCGTTATAGACTTCGTTACGGACCTTACTTTCCTAATCTTACACCGGCATAGACGCTTATCCCGATAGGGCAATAGGGTCTAGAGTTAACGATAAGCATAAAGGATTATATTAATATTACCGTCTTCCCTATTTGCTTTCTACCGGGAAATCCCCGGTTCTTCCCTAGATTCTACTATAGAATTCTACGGGCTTCTACGGGCATTACCCCGCACTTCTACAGGCGCATTTACCTACTTTTCTTCGGTTATATTTTACCGTGGTTTTACGGTGATTTTACGGTTATTTATACGGTCTTTACCCGTGAAATCTCTTCCCTTCTACGGTCTTCTACTATAGAATTCCAATTCTCTTCTACGGTCTTCTACCGTAGAATTCTAATTCTCTTCCACGGCTTCCACCGTGGAATTTACCGTAGAATTCACTAGTCTTCCACTAGGCTGCTTATTTATTTACTAACTGTATAGCTTATTTATCGTACGGCACGATCTATTGCTTTTCTTACCGATCCTTCCGTCCGATTACTTACGTTACCTGTTTTTCCTTAGGTCTACGCGGCTAATTTCGTCTAAGGATTTTTCCTATATATAGAGACTAATTAGCCTCCCTACTAGATAAGACAAGAGCTATTATTCTTAGTGTTTTACATCCTTTTGCAGCTTCTAATCCCTCTATGTAGGCTGTTTAAGCTTTAGAGCCTCTCTTCCCTTTTTTAATTGCTATTACCTAAATATCGAGAACCCGACTGCCTAGCGTTCGATAGTTATAAGCCCGGACGAACTTCTCTACGCATAGAGTGTTCTAACGGCTTGTATTTTTAGCCTGCTAACGCTACGACTTACGGTAGTAAAGCCTTTGCCTTTACATCTAGCGAATTAGCTTATAGAGGACTAGTATGTCTTTAAGGAGCGTTATTAATCTAGTGAATTTAGTTATAGAGGACTAGTTAGTACGTTTACCCTATTCTATTAGTGTTTTCCTACACTTAGTTTAGTTTTTACGGTTTGTTTGTATATATTGTGTATCTAACTACCCTTTTTCCAGTGATTTTACTATACTTTTACCTACGTTACCGTATTTATTATAGCCGATATTACTTTAAAGACCGTCTTAAATAGACTAGCGGACTAGGACTAATAGATCTTAACGATCTAGAAATACGCACTCGCCTAAGGGATTTAAGAGAAAATCGATCCTTCTATTATACTTAAACTTTAGAAACCCTTATTGCCTCTTCCCGTAGAACTAATAGCTAGAATAGTTAACGCGACCGTTGCTAATATTGCTAGTTTATCTATAGAAGAACTTAAGAGGTTTAAGTTTCTCTTTTCCCGGTATCGCACGTTGCTTTAAGCCTATAAGGACTAATAGAAATCTCTTACGTTAATCTAGTAGTTTATCGTTTAAAATATCGGGAACTACTATTTAACGATTGCTAACGAATACGAGGTTTCTAAGGAATTAGCTTTACTATAGCAGCGTGTAAAGCCGACTTCGTAGACGCAATAGAAGACTATTCTCGCGTAGTTCTATACTATTTTAAAGGCACCGGACCGGACGGATATTACGATATAGATTTCCAACTAGGAGAAGGTCCTTACCGATGCCCGGCGAATTAAATTGCCGGAATTAGAAGGTCTCCGGTCTATATAGCTTTTTCTTAAGGCTATTTAGCTAATTTCTAGCCCTTTTGCGGAATACTAGATAAATAAGATAGAGGACGATGCCCGCCTAAATAAGCTAGGCTAGGAATAGTCTTTCCCCGACGGATTTAAAATATCCGAACTTTTTAAGCGCTCGTAGGCCTTAAAGGCTGCGACTAAAGCGCTAAAGACTAATGCATTTATAAAGTTCTAAGGCTAAGGAACACAATTTCTAGCCGCGGAATCTAATAAAAAACCTGCGAAAACACCGGTTGCGACGTCCTTAGAAAAGGATAAGATAAAGTTAAAACCTAAACCGTAGTATGCTTATAGAGAACGTTACTTCTTCTCTAAATGCAACTACTTTAACCCTTCCGTTCGACTTCTATTATAGAAACCTAATAAGGACGTCTAAAAGACTATAGACGATTACCTTAAGGTGCCGGCTAATAAAGCTAAAGTCGACGCGGTACTTCTTCGCGACGAGGAGTAGCGGAAGAATAATAAGATCGAGATAAAGATAGTATAAGCTACGGCTGCCGCTAATGTTCTCACGACTTTTTTACCACTAGTTGTTCTATAGACTACTATAGAATACCCGTTAAGGGATTCTTTTATTATGGATTTAGGGTCTAATAGATATATTTGCAATAATAGGGAGCGCTTTTATAACTTCTAGCCTTCTTCCGAGTACGCACTCGTAGGCAGTAGAAGTACTCTAATTCTAAGGATAGGCACGGTGTTTATACGTATCTCGACGGGCACTTTTTAGCTTAGTTAGGTAGCATATATCCTATCCTTTTATACGTCCCTTTGTTTACTTTGTCTTCTTTATAAGGCGAATCTTTTATAGAACCCGTAGACTAGATAGATCTCTTCTTTAATATATACTATTTGTATAACGGAGCTAATTTACAATTAGTATATTATCGAGTATAACCCGTTAACGCCTTCTACTACGCTTCTAACTATTCTAACTATTGCTTCCGTTCCTTCTATAGATTCTACCGTAGAAACCCCGGTTATAGCACCTTTTTTAGTCACTACGCCGGAGTCTATACTAATAAGTATAGAGGAACTTTCTCTTTAGCACTAACGACTTAGACATCCGAATAATAAGGCGCTTTCGAAAGCACTCGGAATACTATAGTCGGTGACCTTCGATAAGATAATCTCCTATAAGTCCTATAAACTTACGTAGGCTAAACGAATTATCAACCGTAAACCGCCGCTTTCTAAGGCGACTTTTCTCTTTTCTAAGGTGTTTTGCGATATCTTTTCTATACATAAGAGTTATAATAATAAGAACGTTGTATTTCTTATTAAGGATGACTATACGAAGCTTATTTTCCTATATACGCTTTTAGACGCCTCTATAGACGAGCTGATTTTATGCTTTAAGAGCCTAGGTCGGTATATTTCCCGATAGTTCTTACTTTCTATTAGTATAATCTATCGAGATAACGACCGAGCCCTTCGATACGATTTTTAAGACTTTATTGACTATTAGGGCATTTATAATAAGCCTACTACTCCTTATACACCCGCTTAGAACGGCGCTGCCGAACGGGCTAGGGGGGTAGTATCTATAAAAGCTCGATTTATAAGGATTAAAGCAAATTGCCCGAGCATTTGTGGATAAAAACGTAGAAAACTACGGTGTATTTACACAATCGGATTCTAGCCCGATAGGCAGCTTCCTCTACGTTATTTCTATCGAAGTAGATTTCCCCGATAGAGATTCTTTACGATTAGTTAAGGGATTACGACCGGAATATACCGGCATTTCTCCTTCCCTAACTATTACGATTCGATTATCTTCGAGCTTTTAGCTATAAAGCCTACCTACTAACTACTAAGGCCCTAACTAACACGTAGAAACGTAATCTTAAGTAGGAACCTTATGCGGAGGTTAGCTACTTAGTTAGGTATAATTCTACTAATATTTTTCGTGTATAGATCCTATAGAGACGGGAGGTTCGTCGAGTTCGTAATATAACGTTTAATAAGACTTAGTTTTTCACTGCGTCTAAGGCATCCGAACCGCTAATGCAGGTGTTATTACCGGCATTTCTACTATATATTACATAGGAAGAAGAGTAGGATAAGGCAGAATTCTAGTTAACGCTAATAGTGCTTCCTAATAAGCATTCTAATCTAGTAGACCTTTTAGCCGATGGCAATCCTTAGCTCCTAACTCCTAACTAAACCCCGGAACCGCCGGAGGACGTTTTTAAGAATATACGGGATTTCTAACCCGATATTTCTATACTTTTACCTACTATAACTATAGAACTAGTATACCGTCTTAAGGTATAGTTGCCTTAAGCTACTTCTCGGTCTATAGATTACGACGATACTATTCCTATAGATAGTCTATAGACGACGAGGTTTATAAGGGATTTACGCCCTACTCGTTTAAACCGTTTTTCGGGTCGATATCCCGCTTTCGCCTACGTTAGGCATCTACCGGCTAATACCACCGCTTTTACGGCTGTATTCGCTACTTCTCTTAAACCTAGGAAGATATACAAACGGGATTTACCCGCGCTTCTAAGGTTTTAGTCTAATCTCGAGACGCATCCGTATAGACCTAAGTTTAAAGCCGCTAGAGGAGTTAAATAGGACTCCTTAAAATAGCGGAAGACCTTCTTTCCTTCGCCTACCCTAAGAGCGAACGCGCTAGTGCGTCCTCTTCTATTAATATATGCATTCGATTATAAGTTTAATAAGCACGGCTACCTTAGGAAGTTTAAGTCTCGCCTTTATATATAAGGAGATCTTTAGCCGTTTAGCGGAAAAGAAATATACGCCGCGACGCTTATAGCGCGAAATTTTCGCATTATAATTGCTATTACCGCTAAATTTAGCACTAAAACCCGCTTACTTAACGCGGTTAACGCCTTTACGAATGCCGATCTAGATAAAGAAGTATATATCTACTTCCTAGACGGATTTAAGGTATTTGGTTTTATAATTCGGTTAATAAAGGCTTTATATAGGCTTCGCCGTTCGCCGCTTCTTTAGCAACGGGAATTGTCTAGGTCTCTTACCGAACTAGGCCTCTAGCAAAGTACGGAGGATCCTTATATTTTTATATCTACTACGAGTACTATTATTACGTTCTTCTTTATAGATAATATTATTATCCTTTTCCGTAAGGAGCACCGTAGGGCTATAGACGATTTTGTCCGTCGCTTTAAGTAGAAGTATATAGTTACTAACCGCGGAGAGCTTATCTATTTCCTTAGGATAAGGATTATCTAAGACCGTAAGTAGCGAAAGCTATAGTTATGCTAGGACGTTTACCTAGATAAGATTGCTTCTAAGTTTAGTTTAATCCCTGCTTCTATAGTTCTATAGCCTATTTCGACCCTTTGCCTATTCCTACTTCCCGAGAAGCTAGAGAAACACTAGGGATAGGCTACGGATAACT
Organism: Ophiocordyceps sinensis; assembly: GCA_012934285.1. NCBI lineage: Eukaryota > Fungi > Ascomycota > Sordariomycetes > Hypocreales > Ophiocordycipitaceae > Ophiocordyceps > Ophiocordyceps sinensis. The sequence goes on along the minus strand of JAAVMX010000006.1, from coordinate 2,448,243 downwards.
AAATCTACTACTTTTAGTCTTTAGTCGGTTCCTACAATTACGCGACTATTTCTACCCGTCTTAACGCTATAAAATCGTCGAATTCTTTAGCGGAGTATATATAGAACCCGTCTGCGCTTTATATTAAGCTCGCAGAAAGCTTAGTGACTTACTTATACGAATCGCGTTTCCTTACGATTAAGTTTTCGGATATAGATAAGTAAGAACTCGTTATAGCTTCCGATGCCGCTTACGCCGACGACTTAGACACTCGTTATTCTTTTAAGGGCTATTTTATTAGCCTGTTTAACGGTCTAATCGCGTAGAGTGCCCGGAAACAATCTACGGTTACTACTTCTTCTACTAAGGCCGAACTTCTTATAGTCTCTTCTACCGCGAAAGAACTAATTTCTATTCTTCGTTTGTTTAACGATATTTCCTTATAGCTAGATGTTCCGGTTCCTACTATTTAGTGTATAACACTTAGACAATCCGCCTAGTTTCCGCCGAGATTCTAAAGATTTAGACCGCCTTAAAGTATATTAAAATTTACAACTACTAGGCCCGATAGGAATTCTTACGCAATACTTTTAATATTAAATATATCCCTTCTAACTAGATAGTTACGGATAGATTAACTAAATTGCTTTTATAATAATGTTTCTAGACGTTCCTTTACTAGCTTTAACTTACGGATATTTCTTCTAAGATCTAAGAAGAAGTCGATAATAATTCTAACTAGCCGGAAGTTATTCCCTTCTAGCTAGGGGGGTATGTTAATATTACCGTCTTCCCTATTTGCTTTCTATCGGGAAATCCCCGGTTCTTCCCTAGATTCTACTATAGAATTCTACGGGCTTTTATAGGCATTACCCCGCACTTCTACGGGCGTATTTACCTACTTTTCTTCGGTTATATTTCACCGTAGTTTTACGGTGATTTTACGGTGATTTATACGGTCTTTACCTATAAAATCTCTTCCTTTCTACGGTCTTCTACCGTAGAATTCTAATTCTCTTCCACGGCTTCTACTATAGAATTCACTATAGAATTTACTAGTCTTCTATTAGGCTGCTTATTTATTTGCTAACTGTATGGCTTATTTGTCGTACGGCACGATCTATTGCTTTTCTTACCGATCCTTCCGTCCGATTACTTACGTCACCTGTTTTTCCTTAGGTCTACGCGGCTGATTTCGTCTAAGGATTTTTCCTATATATAGAGACTAGTTAGCCTCCCTACTAGATAAGATAAGAGCTATTATTCTTAGTGTTTTGCATCCTTTTGCAGCTTCTAATCCCTCTGTGTAGGCTGTTTGAGCCTTGGAGCCTCTCTTCCCTTTTTTAATTGCTATCACCTGAATGTCGAGAACCCGACTGCCTAGCGTTCGATAGATTACGAGGCCGTACTATTCCTCGTATATCCCTATAAGAGCTAGAGGACCCGCCGGAGCCCTAGCCCGGACGATACTTATTAAGTCTAGAGGGGAAGACTGCTTAAAAGCTAGGCAAGCGCCCGACAGCGCGGATAAGGAAGGCTAGTAAGGATTGCGGGTCTTAGGACGGGGCACCGCTTAAGATAACGTAAGAATACCCTACTAGGTCATTCGTCCGTAGGCATTATGCTTAAAAGAGGCAATTAAAGTAGAAGTTAAAGGATATATAGAGGCGAATATAATAGAAAGGAATAGTAATATAAATAGGAACAGGCAGGAATAAAGGACTACGGAAGACTAGAACGCTAAGGAACATACTTACGATAGCTTCTTCTTTAGCGTTAATTTAATCTCTTAACGCTAGGGGGTATATCGCATCGGAGCGTGCCTATAAGGAGGTATTAGATATAGCTTTATACTAGTATAGGTTATATATCCGCTATGCCCCTATTTAAGGTGTCTTATAAGACAGCTAGCCTACGACTATATATCGTAAACATTAGACGTTTTCTCTTATTAATTAGTGCCCCTTTTTATAACCTTAAGCGCACTTATTAACGACCCCTCGCGCCCTTAGGTTTAGGCCCTTACGGGTAGATATAATAGTCGGGGGAGATCTTATTAAGGTAGATCTTATTAAAGTAATCGTCGATAAAGTAGTAAAGCCGGGGGTTAAGGTAGGCTTTAGCGTCGTTAGCGTCTATATACCCGGTTAAAATAGCTTAGTAAAGGTCCTTAAGGGTATCTTAATCGATAGTAGTAGAGGCTTAGTAGGTAAAGGTTCGGCAATAAGATCTTTAATCGAGGTCTAAGAAGTCTAGACTTTAGGCTGCCGGTAGAATATTACTATAGCGTGGACGTTAAGCATTTAGATATCGAACGCTAATTCGTTAGGGGAAGGAAAGCAGAAAGGCTAAGGTCTAATAGTCTTACGACTTAACCGTAGTACTAGACGGCGGTAGCTAGCGGTCTTATAGACGGGATAAAGACGGGGAAGTCTAACGTAGCGGTAAGGGTAAAACATAGCTAGGCTATTAGAGTTATAGCCGGAATTAGAGTTAGTATTATTAACCTAATAGGAGGAGTCTAGATAAGCGGGTTTACCTACGTTAAAAAGGTCCTTAAAAACGTAGAAAGGGAGGACTAAAAAAGGGGGGAATAAACTTAATAATATCTCTAAAGCGAATAGAATAGATAAAGGCTAAGCGAATAAGGGTAGGAGAATATATAAAGGCGGCGGTAAAAGGCTTATCCTTATCGTTAGAATCCTTAATAAAAAGAGTAAAAGGGAAACGAATTATATTTATTAATTATATTCCCCTTATATATATATATATATATAATTCAAAGTAAGAACTATAGGTAAAGGTCTTACGGGGGGTTTACCCTTATCGTTAAAGTCTGTAATAAAAGGGGTAAAAGGGAAACGAATCAAGTTTATTTATTATATTCCCCTTAAAGTAGGGATTATAAGGCGGGTATAGTAGGCAAAGGCGGCCGAAAGGCCTAAGATAAGATAAGGCTAATAGTCCGAAAGACAAAAGGCAAGGCAAAATAAAGACTAAAAGGAGAGTAAATTATTATGCTGGCTAATAATAAGGTCGTATTAGTATAGCTAAGAGAGGCTAAGAATAACCTTATAGCTAAGTTATATAAGATAGAAGTAAATAGACTTAGTATATACGTTAATCCAGGAGATAGAAAAGGCGTAATAAGTAATAGAGCTAGACTTATAGTCGCTACTATTAGCTAGGGAGAGCCGGCGAGGGAATTAAAGCTAACGGATAGGAAGGGTAAAGCGGTACGTAGTCTAAGTATATATAAAGGCCAACCTAAAATAGCCGGAGTTAACTAAGCACTTTTAACGATATCGGTAGATATAAAGGATAAAGGCATAAATAAGGCACGCGGTTATATTGCCGTAAGGAGGCAAAGATCCTCCTTAGTATCAAATAAAGCTATAAATTTAAATATAAAGAGCTTTATCGCACGATAAAGCGAGGGAGCTATATATTTCCTAAAGATAGGGAAAAGGCAAGGAGGTCGTCTACTTTGCCTTTAATAAAGCCTTACTTAATAGCGCGAACCTAATAGTAAAGAAGAGGGGGTTTAAGGAAGCGTAGGGCAAACGTACAGCTACTACGGCTATAGCCGCGGCTAAAGCCGGAACTAGCGCCGGGACTAGCGCTAGGGTTAGCGCTAATGCCCTTATTAAGGTAGGTCTAAGCGGTATAGGTAGCGGTAGCTAGCTAGGCATAGTAGAGGTAAAGACAGGTTTTAAACCGTTATTGCTTCTCGGCATTAGTAAGCCGGGCCCGGAATGCATTAAGCTATATAAGGTCGCGGGTAGGAGGCGTAGGTAAGGCGGGCGAGGCGGGACTTAAGCGAGTAGGACGAGGCGGCTAGAGCTTAGAATAGGCCTTAATACGCTACTAGTTATCCTAAAGCGTAGCATATATCTTAGCCTAGGCCGTAAAGTCGTTATAGGCCGGGTATTTAACCTATAGAGCGGCGGGATTAGTAAGGTCGATAGAGACCTTTAAATAAAGATAGGCGATATAAGCGGTGCTATTAAACGATAGGTCGGCTTCAAGTTAGGTAAACTTCGAATTAAAGTCCGGCTAAAAGATATTCTTTATGAATAAAGCGTTCTAGTCGGCCTCCGATTGCGTATAAGTAAAATAAACACTAAAGACTAAGCTAAGGTCGTCGGTAAGCGCCTTAATAATAGTATACTATTAATCGGCGAAAGACTTATTATTCAAGACGTCTTAAAGAACGCTAGCGATAATAGAGGCGGTTTAGCTAGTAAGCCGGCTAGCCGCGTAGAGAATATAGTCTTACTCCGTAATGTATAAGGCGGCGTCCTAATAGAGCTTAATAGCAAGACTATTACGCTAGGTCTAGAAAGCTTCCTAACGTTGCTTCTAAATACTAAAGTCGCCGCTAAACCTCTTAAGGTCGGTTATATAAAGATAGGTAAAGGTAAGAACGAGATTAAAGGCAAGGGCTTAGGCCTAAGCCGCTTTACGTTTAGAAAAAACGAGGATAAAGGACGTAGCGTAATTAAGCTATTACTAAAGATTGCCGGCTAAATCGGCCTATACGGCGGCGTGATTTTATATAGCGAGTACTCCTATATCTAACTTAACGTAAGCATCGTTAAGGTAAGTACAGGCCTTAACCTATAGGGCGAGAAAATCGGGAGTAGCGTTAGCTTAGATATAAGCGAGCGCGCTAAGTATAGGCCGTTAGGCCTAAAGTAAGGTAGCGAGATAGGGATAGTAGGAAATATAGTCGGTCTAAGGTGCTAGGTCGGCGGGAGTCGGTAGGGTAACGGCCGGGCTACCGGATAGGGAATCGGTCTTTATAACGTAGTCGGTTATCCTAGATTAAATAAAGCATTAGTAAAGGCAATAGGAGAGGGAAAAAAATAGGGGGGGATTTATATAATTTACGTCGAGACGGCGTATCTTTACTAGGGAAATTCTAATAATCGAGGAAAACTTAGTTAAAAGAGTCCGGCGAGGAGGCAGGCTCGCGTTATAAAGAAAGGAGATTAGAAAAGAAAAGGGTAAGATAGCGAGATTATTAATTTAAAGCAATAGGATAAAATAGTAGATTAAACTATAAAAACGAGCTTAAAGGGGGTATAGGATTATAATTAATCTACGAAGGAATATAGCTATAGACTAAGTCTAAAGGTCTATATATACGATATAGAGTTTATATAAGATAATATATAATATAATCTAATACCGTAATATAATATATAATTAAGCCTAGTTAACTACTAATTAGTATTAGTAGGGCTTTTATTAGTAGGGACTTACTTAGATTAATCTAAATAAAGAGGGTTGTATTAGTTATAGTTTTATCTATTCTAGCTAGAAAGGGGAGGGAATAAAGGGGCCCCTTTTATACCCGTCTGCCGGGGTCCCTCTATAGAGCCTGTTTATGCCTTAACAATACATTGTTAAGGTCTACGCTAGGGCTTACTGCTCTAGTTATAACGATGCCCTTAGTTAATCACGAGGTTATTAACTATTTAAAGGACGTAGCGTTATACGCCGTATAGTTATAACCCCTATTGCCCCTTTCCTATATAGAGTCTGTAATATAGCTGCAACTCTATCCCTTAGTTATATAACTATATTCCTATATCTCTACTATATAAAGCGGCCGGAAGGTAAACCTATTACACGTGTATTTAAGTGCCTTAGGTTCTATTCTCTTATCTTACTAGCTAGGAAAGGGAGATATTTATAAGTGCTACGAAAAGCCTGCCCGGCTTAGCCGGCTTAGCCGGGCGCTTAATAAAGCCCTATTAGAAGTACTTAACCTAGCCGCTAACGCTATTATCCGGGTTATAATAAGGCTATTGCCCGGGTTATAATAAGGCTAATAACGATATTATCGTCGGGGTTATTATAGGTTATAACTTATAAGCTCTTTCCTCCTTATATAACTAGATTAGTCTAATAATTACGGTGTTAGGTTATATTATATATTATCCAACGTAACCTCTATATTATATATATAGACCTTTAGACTTAGTCTATAGCTATATTCCTTCGTATATTAATAACAATTCTATACCCCCCTTACTCTTATCTTCTTATAGTAAGGCAATATATATACCTTTAGTTAACCCTAGTAGACCCTATCTAATAAAAAAGGTATATTTACGGCTTTAATAGTAATCGTAATAGCTACTTCTTATAGCGTTAAATTAATTACTTAGGACTAGGGGGTATATTATATTAAAGCGGCCCTTATAGACCGAGCTAGATTTACCTTAGTACTTAAACAGTTATTATAAGGAAACGAGCTTAGGGGTAGGGGTATATAATTATTATTAATCCACGAAGGAACATAGCTATAGACTAAGTCTAAAGGTCTATATATACGATATAGAGGTCACGTGGGATAATATATAATATAACCTAATACTACAATAGTATATCCCCCTTAAATCGGCGTTCGACTCGAACGCTTAGAAGGGGCAATAGGCTAACGAAATAGAAGGAAATCTATATTAATCGGTTCTAAAAGCGGGCCTAATATAGAACGAGAGAGGAATAGGGAGAAATAAGGGGTAAGGCTAAGAAACTAACGCGTGCCGTTATAACGTAAATTTTATTAATAAATCCACTCGAGGTATACGTTATCGCCGTCGTCGTCGCCTAGGGAAAGGAGAACGCCGTTATCGGCGGGCCGGACGTTAAGCTCTAACTAGCCGGGCAAAGGAGGCTAGTAGGTCTTAGTAAGGAGGGAGTAATATAAAACGGGGTAAAGGCGGCTGCCCTTAGGAAGGCGAAGAAGATACGCCGTCTTATATACCTTAAGGACCTTATATAGGCCCTCCTATTTATAGTCGAGCTTCTTTATAAAGCGGAAGGTCTAAATCTAGCGAGTGCTAAGGAATACTATATCGCTTAGCTAGTACGCTAAGGCGGGAGTCCGCTAGGCGTCCGTATAGCGAGCTTAAGTAGCTTAAGCATCTTTAATTATATCGCGGAGGAAGTTAGAGATACGCTAAAGGTAGGAAGCGAGCGTATTACTATAGAGGTATTCCTTCCGCTACTAAAGGGTTATATTAGGCGGGGGGGGACTTAAGGGCTTAGTGCTAAGCTTTAGGTAAAAGCTATAGTTAGTAAAGAAAAGGGAAAGGCCGATATATTTAAAGACCTAATTATTAATAGTAAACTTACCGAAGGGAAAAAGGTCGACCTAATCGTCCTAAAGGTAGGTAGTATAATAACGAAGGTAAACCTCTATCTAAGCGTTCGTGATCTTAGTCTAACCGTCGGTCTAAGGGTATTAAGCGGAGCTAAGATAAAGGCGGTAATTAAAGCGATAATTAAGCTACTATTAAAAAGCCGAGATAAACTAAATGCTATAATCGCTAATTATAGAGGCTAAAGTACCGTAGAAGAACTAAACGTAGGAAATAAATACGTTAATAACGTCTTTAATAGTTATCGAGGGTATTAGGATATAGTAGCGTATCTTCGTAAGGCGGTCGACGATAATAAGGATATTAGAAAACTTAACGCCGTTATAGCGGTAGATAAGGAGGTCGGTAATAAAATCGGTAGATATATCGGTCTATAAGGCGAAGGAAATACATAAAGGCTAGAGTAGGCCTTAAGGGGAGGAACGAGGGCACTTAGCGCGTAGGCATATATAATAATTCCGTATAAAGCTAGAAATAGACTTATATATACCGGGCTAAATATAGGACCGGCGGTAGAGGCTAGTGGTCTTCGTACGTCTAAGGTAGCTAGTAAAGAGGGAGGTATAAGCGCGGACGAGGATCTAAAGGATTAAGGCGTCGTTAAAGGGAATAAAGAGCCGACCTTAGAAATAGAACCGGCCTTAGACCTTAGAGAAAGCGGTCTTAGGGATCGAGCGGAGGGGGGCTCGGAGGGGGCAAGGCTAGCGGGGCTAAGGGGACTAAAGAGCTACGCGAATAGCGGAAATAAGCGGGGAGGAGGAATAGGCCCGGTCGATAAGGTTATCGATCGGCTTAAAGTCGTCTAGGGCGTAAAGGTTTAAGCAGTCGGAATTATATTTATAAATTATATTTATAAATTAATTAGACTCTTTAACGGTATTAAGGGCGGTAGTAGTATTAGGGTAAAGGGAGGTATTAACCTTTTACTTAAGGAGGATAACCTAATATCGGTGGTTAATCCTTTCGTCGGCTTAGTCGGTAAGGGAGAATAGGCGGGAGCTAGGTAAGTAGCTAAAGGCGTTAGGGAGAATAGCTTAAGAGCTAGGCTAAAAGACAATCTTAAAATTAAAACGACTAAGGAATTCGGCCTAGCGAGCCTACCGCTAGTTAAATAGCTTCGTAGTTATAAAATACTAAAGATTTTTATAATGCGAGGCTATCTTAAACTTAGGGAGGCCCTCGAGCTAAAGGTACTACTCCTCGAGATATTTTACAATCGCGAGGAGTTCCTTATTATAGATCTCGTAGTTTTACTCTTAAGCGGAGTATTTTAACGAAAAGAAAGCAATTAGATAATAACGACTATCGTAGAAGAGCTATATTAGTATACCTTTAACCGCTTAATTAAAAGTATCTCTCTAAACTATAGTCTTACGATAGAGGTTAAAGTATATAAAGACTAAAGCGGTAGTAAAAACGTGCTTAAAGGCTTTAAAGGCGTAAGCGTAAGCGGGGGACTAAATCTAAAGGGTAGAGTTTTTAGTAAGGGCGTTTAAGGGGTTCGCAAGCTTAAAAAAGCCGTAAATAAAACGCCGAAAAAATTAGCGAATCCTAAGAAGCGCTAAAGGTCCTTAATAAAAGAAAGGGTAGGCTAGTCTAAGACTATATAAACCTTTTTAAGGTCTATACGAATGCCTTTATCTAAGATAATTAGGCCGAGGTACTTAGTCTTAGTAACGTAGAAATTATACTTATCTACGCTAAGCTAAAGGCCGGCGGCGTCGAAGCGCTTAAGAACCGTATTAACGTAGGCCTAGTATTCCTCCCGCGTCTTTAAGAAGATTAAGACATCGTTTAGATAAATAAAGCAGAATTTATTAAAGATACTATAAAAGGCCGAATAAATAAAACTCTGGAATTAAGATAAGGCGGCGGTAAGGCTTAAGGGGGTAATATAATACTTAAAAAGCTTATACTATATAGCGAACGTAGTCTTTTACTTATATTGTTTAATAATACGAAGGCGGTTAAACGCCGCGATAATATCGATCTTAGTAGAAACCTTCGCCTTCTAGATATAGGCGAGGGTATTATAGGTAAGGGTAAGGGAAAACGGTCTCGAAGGGATAACGTTATCCTATAGCGTATAAGGCTAAGAGCAAGGGCTAAGATTAATCGCTAGCTAACGCGTTAGATTATCGGGGACTACGTTAGTAGGGAAGCCTTCTCCTTGTCATTATAACCTTAGACTATAAGCCTTAATTTCTTATATAGCTTAGTGTCTCTGCCTTTAACCTCTCGAACTATACGGGAGCTAAAGATACGGTAGCCGCCGTAGATAGCTTCGTTATAACGTTCGAAACTAAATACCCTTTATGCTATAAGGTCACCGATCTCTATGCTATCTAACGCTTCGAACGGTGCTCTTAGGGTCGTAATAGCGCTTTTAGATCGGAGCTTAACGGCTAGCTTATAGGCCCCTTTCCTCTTTTTTTATCGTAAAGGCCTCGTCTGCTTCTTCGTCGCTTAAATCGTCGAGATCTATATCGTCCTCGTTATCGTCTAGGTTATCCTCTACGTTTAGTCCTTCTACAATTAAATGCCTAGCCTTATTCTTCGATCCGGGTAGGCGTCCTCGCTTATAGGGTGCCGGAGGGTCTAGTCGGACGGGTTCGTCCGGCTGCTCGGATTCTAGTGCTAGAAGGTCGTTAAGCATTTAATCACGATAATACGGTTATACTAGCGTAGATCTAAAGAACTAAGGTCTATTAACCGTATCGATCGTAATATTATGCCCGTTAATAGCTATAATCTTAAATAGTCTTTACTATCCTAACTTTTCCCTCTATACGCGGACTTCGCTTTAGAGAGGAAGGGCAAGTGTATTCGCCGTGTCTAGGCCGTTGCGGCTATATAATGCAGCCTAGACCTATCTTTTAGCCGTAAGCTGCCTAAGTGCCTTTATTGCTTTCTATACTATAGCTGCTTATTTAAAAGTCGTTAGTAACGGCGGCGAATTAAGAGTTATCCTAGGATATGCTCCGAATATAAGCAATATAGGTATTAGTCCGTTCGGTCTAGCAGTATCGTTAATAGCTTTAACAGCCGTCTAAAGAACTGCCTTAGGGGAGGTAAAGCTGCCTATTTCTACGAAGAGGATATTAAAAGCTCGGCGCAAAGGGGCATAATACCTCTTAACCTTACCGATAGACTAGTATGCTTTAATAGGAACTTATATATATATAATCCCTATAATATAGGCTTCGTTTTAGAATTCTACCGCCGCGAAGTTTATACCGGCTTTATGTTTAATAATATTAGAGGGACTAAGGTATATATTAATCTAAAAGGCTTGAAGAGTCTCCTATATACCCTTAGCTAATATAGAAGGAAGGAATCGAGCGCTTTAGAAGGCCGTCGATGCGTTAATAATATATAATACCGGGCGTTATACTAATTTCGGGACGTCTAAGTATATTACATTAACGATAACCTTATAATTAAAGTCTTAGTTATCTTTAAGGTTAAACTTAAATCGTTTTAGGGCAGGCGAATGCATTTAGCAATAGTAATATAGGTCCGAGATATTCTCTAGAGTGCTAAGAGATATATCGCCGTAGCCTACTTGCTTTAATAGGTTATATAGTCTAGCTATAGTAGGGTGTCTAAATCGACGGTATAGGGTCTTAATTTCCGTTTCTATAAGGAATGCGGTCGATTATTTATTCTTCCTAAGGAAGAACTAAGGGTATCCCTATTTCCTAACTACCGGGATGTTTGCCTTAAGGCCGGTAAGGGTATTCGTCGTATTATTAAAGAACACGCCTAGCCTATCTATATCCGCGAGACATAGTAGGAAAGGGGTCGAAGTTTCTAGCATATAAAATGTAATCCTTATAATCGGAGTAATAAGATTAATTAATCCTAGAGACCTTATAATAGTGCCGGCGCCGAATCTAATTGATTCTTAGCCTACGGTTAATATATCTAAATAGACGGAAGGGTTTTCTTATTAAAGGGCTATATACTATTCTTATCCGGCTATTAAGACTTTTACTACTCCTATATCGATTAAGATGCCTTAAAAATAGAGCTTTAAGTAGCGGTTATTAATAAGAAACTAGTCGGCCGGGACTATTAGTTCTATGCCGTAGACATTATCTCCTATAATAAGGTGGTTAAACGCTATTTAATAAAGCATTTAACTAGCTTACTACTATTCCGGCTTATTATCCTCGCTATACTCTTCCTCCTTATCGTCTTTATAGCCTTTATAGCCTGCTAAATAGGCCGTAATGTCCGGGGAGACGCCGGTATAGAGATAATACGAGAGATATTAGTCCTTAGCTTTCCGCCGTTCCTCTATAGAATGTTTCGTAGACTAACATCCTTCTTTTCCATACATAAAGCACTTCTTAGTCTAGGTCTTATTGCCGTATCCTTAACCGTAGCCTCCTCTACCGCGAGGTCGATAGCCTTATCCGGAGCCTCGCGAGCGAAATCCTCCGTCGCCTCTACTACGATTATTAGTATACCTACGGTCTATGTAAAACTAACTATTAGGGTTCCTCGAATTGTATTTATAATTTATATCTATCCTATCGTTATTATAATATCGGTCTTAGATAAATTAGCGCGAGGTATTTCTCGCTTATCGTGCGAGGTACGTCGTAAGTAAAGCTCGGAGGTCGGCATAAAGCTCCTTAGCCTCCTTAGCCTATTTAAAGAAGGCACCTTCGAGTTCTAGGACACCTTAGCACGCCTTAGTGAGATTTACTATAAGCGGGGTTTCGCCTGCAAACTTAGGTCCTAGAGCCCGTTAATAAAGCAATAGCTTATCGATTAATAACTAGAGCACTTCCGGTAGGCCTTTCTTAGGGTTGCTAGCCTAAACTTAGTTAAACGTCGTATTAGTCTAATCGGTATAGTACTAAGCCTAAGTCGCTTTAGTATCGAAATATCGTTTAATCTTATCGTATTCGCCTTAGAAGGTAGTCGTCTAGGTAATATTCTTCGTATAGAAGCGATCGGCTCGTCCCTTTAAGATCTAGGGGAGAAGTATATAAAAGAGCCCTAGCTTAATCTTAAGGTTATAACATACGCTTATAAACTTACGAATAGTCTTGTTAAATAGGGCATATAGCTCGCCGGTGTAGCTCTTCTCCTTATCCTATATCTTAATAAACTTAGTCTAAACGTCGGGATCGGACGAGAGGTTTAGAACCTCGGCTAGTAGGAGTGCTATATACTCCTTAATGTTATAATTAAATGCTTCGACCGTAGCCTTCGGGGCGATTATTAAAGCAGATAGATCGAGCCTCGGTTTCACTCTTAGGATATATAACGTTAGTTCCGGGAGAAATAGTAGTCGTAGCGTATAAATCCGATTCGTGCGATTAAATAGTAGAAATGCCGGTATATCCGTCGTGGCTGTGTTCGGGTCTTAGTCTAGTTCCGGGGTTAGATCTATAGTCGCCGCTCGGGCCGGGCCGCTATATTAGAATCGGTGCGAAGTCGGAAAGACCGTTGATTAGTTCGTTATAGTCGAGAAGGGATCCGGATTTGTTTATTCTTAGGCTGCTTAGTCTTATGTATTTCTTATCTTTTCTTATTTACGGAAAGCCCTTATGCCTATATCGAATTCCTCCGTTATAAATTCCTTCTCGTTCTAAGGGAGTAGATCCTTAGATCGAAGCATTATTATATATAATCTAATAAACGGCGCGTTCTTTAGTCCTATCGAAACGCCGCGTCTTCGCAATAGTATCTTAAGGACCTTCTTATAGTTTTAATCCACCGTATTCTATATAGATTTATTCTATCCTTAGAAATATTCCTAGAATAGGTTAAAGAGCCGTTAACCTTAGTAGTAGATAGATGCTATTACGGCACTAGGTAATAGCTAGATAACCTTATTGTTCTATAAAGAGGAGAACTATAGAGGCTAAGGGCTCGTTTATATATAGGACTATATATTACGTAGTATATCACTATATACTATATTATGTAATATAGTACTATAATAGTACTCCCCCTCTAAAGACGATTTAGTTACTAAATCGCTAAGAAATATCATTTTCGCTAGAAATCCGTATATAATAAAGGAATCTTTTATAGGCGGGCCTAATCTAAGGGGCCCGGCTTATCTAGGTTATATCTATAAAAGCGTTAAATAGCTTTAAGGCAACCTCTTAGGTTATCTTCGGGCTATTAGGTCGGTTCTTAGTGATATTTCTATTTAATTAGATAAGTTAGGATCGGGGCTTCGTTATTGTGTACGTTAAGGATCTTCTTAAATTCCTATATTTCTTCGATATTGCCGTCGTTATCGTATTCCGCGATACGGCCTACGACGTTACGTCGTTCCTTTAGATTAATCTATGCTTAGCCCGGTATTATTTCCGTTGTCTAAAGCCGCACCTTTAACGTATAGAAAGATTTATTGACTTAGATATGCTTTAGGAGGTCGATAACTATAGCGCTACGGTAGACCTCGAGAATAAGATAAGGACCGTCCTATTTATTATCCTATTTATTCTTCGGGCGATTAGTAGTTATATTCTCTAATAAAACTATAACTATATTACCGGGTCGGAAGAGAAAGCCTTCGTCCTGCTTTATATTAGCATTATCCTTATATTTCTATTATAAGGCTTATGCGAGAGCTTAAAGCTAAATAAAGATACGGTCGAAACGACTAGCTATCGCGTCTACGCGAAGGAATTCCTTCTTTGCCTATAATAAGAGCGTTAAGGGTCGGGGGCCTATAGGTTCGATGCCGAGATAAGGATTAAAGCCGTAGTTAGCGAAGAACGGAGAAATACCGGTTATTTCGTTTACTTAATTATTTATTGCGAATTCCTCGAGCGGGAGCTAGTCGACCTAGTTATCTTAGGTAAAGCTAATATAGGCTTAAATATATTTATTTATCGTAGCGTTAATAATTTTAGTTTAACCGTTAGTCTCTAAGTGCTATGCTAAGCTTAGTTTTAACGTTATTCTTAAATAAGTGCTAAGCTATCGCTAAAAATTAGAGATAAACTAAATGCCTCGGTCGGAGATAATAGTATTAGGTGCTTTATATAAGCGATAGACTACGTAGATAAAGGAGTTAACTAGTTCTTTTATAGAAAGGCCGGTAATAGGGATAAAATATCTTATCTTCGTAAGCCTATTAACTATCGTAAGTATATTCTTATAAGTCTTCCCGTTTCGGGTATACTTAGGGAGTATCGTAATATAGTTAATTAATATATCGGCCTATAGTTAGACCGGTAGAGCGAGGGGTTTTAGGAATCTAAAGGGAGACGAGCGGGGGGTCTTAGTCCGAAGATAGAGAGTATAGTCTTTAATAAATATAGCGGCGAAGTAAGAAATCCTCGGCTATTAGTATATTCGGTTTAATAGATTAAGGGTTTTTACCCTCCCTAAGTATCCTACTAGGCTACTACTATAAGATCGATAAACGACTTTAAGGCGGAGATCCGGAGTATTAGGGATAAAAAGCCGGTCGCGGAAAAAGATACGTCTATTAATTAACTAATATTCGGATATATCGCAACGTAAGAGCTTTCGGATATACTTTAGCTAGCGTCGGGCGTATAGATCCCGGAGTATCGCTACTATATCCTAGGTAAGATTATCTTATTAGTATACTTTATAGATAAGCTTATCGAGTGATTTACTAGCTGCTTTTAGTTTAAGGGCGGCGACTGCATTAAGGTCCTCCTTTAAGGCATAGGAATCGGTTAAGAGTTCTTCTAAGATAGTTAGGTCGACTTTTTCTTTAGGCATAACTACCTAATTTCGATAGAGGAGTCTATCGTCGTTTACGGTAGCTAGTCTATCGCTAAAGAGCTTGCTAAAAGCGTCGGGGAGAATTGCCTTATTGCCTAAGCGGTATATAATCACGAAGTTAAACTAGGAAAAGAACTTAGCTTAGCGTACTTATCGTTAGTTAAGTTGCTTTATAGATATAAACGTCTAAAGATTCTTATAGTCTATAATAACGTCGAACGCCTCGGTAGTCCCTTAGAGTTCTAAGCGCTATTCCTTAAGCGCTTTAATAATTGCTAATAGCTCTTTATTATAGATCTCGTAGTTATACTTAAGGGTAGTATGCTTTAACGAAAAAAACGCAATAGGGTAAAGATATCCGTCGTCTCCGGTCTATAAAAGGACTCCTCCTAAGGCCTAATTTAAGGCGTTAGTTTCGATAACTATTTTCTTCGAGTAGTTAAAATAGGCTAAGACCGGGGCAGTAGTAAAAGCAAGTTTAAGGGCCTTAAACGCGGCAGCTTATTTAGGTCCTTAAGACTAACGGGAATCCTTTCGAAGTAGCGTAATTATCGGGGAGATAATACTAGAGTATCCTTTAATAAAACGACGGTAGAAATTTACAAACCTAAGAAACTGCTAGAGTTCTTTTATTAAAGTTAGGGTATTTTAAGCCGTAATTATACGCATCTTCTCGGGGTCTATACTTATGCTAGATATCGAAATAATTAATCTAAAGTACTTAGTCTTCGTCGTATAAAACTCTAACTTCCCGATGTCGATTTAAAGCCCTACGTTGCCTAAGCGTTAGATAACTATTCGTATATAGTTCTCGTATTCCGCCCTAGTCTTTAAAAAGACTAATACGTTATTAAGATATACTATATAGAAGTTATCGAGGGCATTATAAAGCACGTGATTAATATAGTTCTAAAAGGTCGACGGTATATTAAAAAGGCCGAAGGGGGTAACTAGCATCTCGAATAGTCCGAAGCGTATAATAAATACTATAAGCTACTTATAACCCTCGGCGATTCGAATACGGTTAAATATAGTAATTACGTCTAGCTTTATATAAACTTAGCGTCGTAAAGAGAATCTAGTGTTTTACGGATTAAAGGCAAAGGGTATTAATTCTTAACTATAACCTAATTTAAACCTTAGTAGTTATAATAGATATAGACGCTACCGCCCGGTTTATAAGCGAGGATTAGTAGTATAACGGCTAGAGAAGAAGACTCCTAAATAAAGCCTTTATTAAGTATATCGTTAATCTACTTCTTAATATAGTAGAGTTCTATAGGTAATATAGGCCGATTTCTATAGTATAGAGCTTATTTACTAAGTGTAAGTTCGATCTTATAATCCTAAGGGCGGTATAAAAGGAGCTCGTTTATATTCTCTAGAAGGAAATAAGGAAGCTTATCCTAGAACTCTTTTAGGAGTTTCTTTAGGATATCTGCCTCTATAACTTCCGGTTTTACTTAGAGGAATTTTTCTACGTTAGCCTTATCGACCTTCCGAAATAAAGATTCGGAATTAGCTATATCCCGGAGGTTTATCTAAAGGAAATTATAAAAACGTTTAGGGAAGGCGGCTTAAGCTACCTTTATTATATAGTCCCCGGTAATAACGCGTTAGAAAGAGGTTTCGGATAGTTTTAAGACTTTAACTAAGCCTATTAAGAGTTCGTTAAGGAGTCGTAGATTTTCTCCCTCCTCGACTAGCTTAGCTAATTTAGATATACTAATTCGCATCGCTTAGATACTATCTTATTTATAGAATTAAACGAAGTTAACTACTTATACGTAGCGGATGTCGTTTATGTCTAAGGGTATTTAATCATCCTATCGTATACGCCGGCGGGGGCGTCTCGTCCGGCCCTATCGGGCGGGAATATAGCGACGGCCGGCGGTAAGGCGAATAAGGAGTAGGCGAGCTACTAAAGTAGTCTACGGCGGAGTGGCCTTAAAGGCTTAAGTCTTAAGGGAGTCTAGAGGGCTAATCGGGGATATTAAGCGGGCGGTTTCCTAGGCGAATAGCTATATCCTATATAGGGGATATTAAATCGGTTAGCTAAGGTTTAAGGGGTGCGATGCCTACTTAGGTAGATATTCCTTAGTAGATAAGTCTATAGATATATAACTTCTTAGTAGGATAGTCTAGTCTTTTAGGATATTAGTCTCTTCCTACTAAAAGGGAATTTCTAGTACGTCTTTTATCGTTATAGGGACCCTTTATTTCGGAGTAAACGTCGGGATTATCTAAATCTCTATAACGTTAGAAAAATATACTTTCCGGCGTAACTAATGCCCTCCGGGCGCGGGAGTAATAGGAGTCCTAAGAGCTATCCTATCCTCGGCTATTATACTTAAAGGCAGGCAGTATTTTATATAGTAATCGGAATCGAAGCGGACTTAGAGAGATTTCTAAAGTATAATTAGTTTATATTCCTAAAGCTAAGGGATGCCTAAGATAATCGGGGTAAAGGGTAATAGATTTATAACGAAGAAGAGCATAAGTTCTATATACTTACTAATAGTTATTCGGGCTATAAAGTAGTCCGTTATCTATATTAAGGGTATACCGTCCGCTAGTCGAAGCGGTCGGGGTTTAAGGAGTTTCTTTATAGTAACGTTATATTTCCGTATAATAGCGTAAAGATCGGCAAACGCTACGGTAGTATAGCTAAAATCTACGAGGGATAACGTATTAATATAGTAAAGGGACTAAGGATTACGCGTAGAGGAGAGATAAGTATAGAGAAGGATTAACTTTTTATTACTATTCGACGAACTAATCTAAAGATCCGTTCTATCTAAGAGTAACGACTTAATCCTCTTATCCTCCCTTATATATAACCCTTAGGAGCGACTTACTCTAGGGGTATATCTTTTAGCAATAGCCTCGACGCCGGCCGCTCGCTTTATAAATCCGTATCCTTTTCCCTAAGGATACGGCCTTATTTATAGTCGGCCGTACGGACGAGCTAGCCTTAGCTATACCCGCCGCCGTAGGCGCTATAAGATCTTCGGCCGAAGCCGGGGGAGGGGGCGCCCCGGCCCTAAAACTAAGGACTACCCTAACGTAAGGGTATTAAAAGCGGATTTACTATCTTAGCCGGGTCGTAAGCCTCCTTTTAGTATCTAGGCTCTCCGTAGGCTATATAGAGTTTATTATCGATCTTAAATTATCGTTTAGTATCGGAAAGCCGGTTGAGGTCTATAGGGTTACTGTATAAGGGTTAGGCTAGGGCGGTCGGGGTAAAGGCAAGTATAGGCGTCGGCGGGAACTACGAGCGGGGGGCGGCCTTCTTCTCGAGCTTCTAACGATAAGCATAGTTAGCGAGATTCTTTATAAAGATATCTATCTACGCTAATTACTTCTCGTAGTCGGTATTAAGGATCTTAGTCTATATATTCTTAACGAGATCGCTTATATCCTTCGATATAAACTTCCGGAGGAAGTCGACTTACTATTCCTTTATCTTCCTTGCCTTACGTATATAGGCGTTAAGGTCTACCTTCGAGATCTAATAGTTCTTATCGCCTTAAGGAAAATTATCGAGGATATTTTTAGCGGCTTACGTTAAGTCTAGAACCTTATACTGCCTGCCTAAAGCTATAAGAAGCATCGTCGTAGTAGGCTATTCCTACTTCTCTCTCTCGGATAGGTTAGCTATAATAGTAGCTATCTTATCTTTAACGAAGTCGTAGGCCTATTTACTAAGCCTATCGCTAATATAAAGGAGGCGGGCGCTATCTAAGTCGAACTATATACTATCGCGGAGGAAGATACCTTATATCTTACGTTCCTAGGCCTTATACTTACGTTAATAGTCGGAGGTAGACCCTTTTCTAATAAAGATCGGAGGGTCTACCGTCTTTCGTTTTTTAGACGACTATACCAGGGTTATCGTCTAAGACTATAATATCTTTATAGTTAAGATTATAAGGTCTTTAGCCTCGAGAAGTTGCTCCCTCGTGGCTAGGAGCTAATCCTTCGTAGCTAAGAGCTAATCGCGTATAGTTACGCGTTCCTTTAACTTAGTATTTCGGTTAACCTAAGAGGCCTCCGCTACGCGAAGGGAGCGAAGACTCTCCTCGATATATATAAGAATATATCGGGTATCCGGGCTCTAAAGGTTTTCCTAGGTCTCCTACGTATTAGCGACCGGGACTACGTTATCGAACCTCTTAATCGCTTAGGCGATCTAAGGAAATTCACTAATAAACTCCTTAGCAAAGGCCTTTAGACCGTCGCCTATAGCGTTAGAGGCTATAGGTATGTCTACTATAAGGAGGAAGGAGGAGTGTCTAATCTAAGGTGTTTGTTAAGGGCTATAAAAAAATTCTATAGGCTATATAGGTTTCTATAGGCTAGGGGAAAATTCTTAAGGGCTTAAGGGCTTAGGGGAATGATTTCTTAAGGGTTACGCTCGGGTCGCGACGACTAAAGGGATAAGGTAATAGAGCTACTAAGACTATATTTATAAAGCTAGGGATCGCGATAGGGCGTAATAGGAGATAAAATAAACTATTACGGCACTAGGTAATAGCTAGATAACCTTATTATTCTATAAAGAGGAGAACTATAGAGGCTAAGGGCTCGTTTATATATAGGACTATATGTCACGTGGTATATCACTATATACTATGTTATGTAATGTAGTACTATAATAGATGCTTCGCTTATTATAATAAACCGGGCTAGGAATGTTATAACCTCCGCTTTACTAGGATCTTCTATCGTAATCTCTTCTATATCCTAGTATCGTATATCTACCTTTATGCGAGCGGTAAGAGGTATGCCGATCTCCTTTATCTATTATACAATTAGTTCCGGGCTATTAAAGGGATCCGGTGCGTTTGTATTCGATAGTAATCCTGCTATTATTGTTTGTTTTTCGGGTTCGTTTAGGGGTTAGTTAGTATCGTAAGGGTCTTTACGAGAAATATTAAAGCGATTAGTCTCTATTCTAAAGGACGTAACTCTTCCTCCTTAAGGGAAGCAAGCACGGGATTAAATAGTTATAGGGATTCGCGATATTATTTTACGTTATAGACGCACTGCCTATTAACGTTTACTCTTCCTATAATAGGCGAGAACGGGATTAATAGAGAGCTTAAAAGGTCAAGTTTGCCGTAGAGCTAATACAAACAATCCTTATTCTTAGCATAGATAAACTTCTCTTAGGTATACGTAATAGAACCTTAAGGGTAAAGATACGCGGAAATAGCGTCCGTAAGGAATAAAGATTCTACTATACTTTCGAAGATTAAGATCTTTCTCTTCTGCCTTACTATTCTATAATTGAATCTATTCAATCACTAATTAGTGTGAGTAGGTAATTCACTTAGATTAATCCAAACAAAGGGGGTTGCATTAGTTATAGTTATATTTAATCTAGCTAGAGAAGGGGGAATAAGGGGGCCCCTTTTATACCCGTCTGCCGGGGTCCCTCTATAAAGCCTGCTGTGCCTTAACAATGCATTATTAAGGCCTACGCTAGGGCTTACTGCTCTAGTCATAACGATGTCCTTAGTTATTAACGCGGTTATTAACTATGTGGGTCACGGAGCGTTATGCACCGCGTGGTTATAACCCCTATTGCCCCTTTCCTATACATAGTCGGTAATGTAGTTACGACTCTATCCCTTAGTCATATAACCACATTCCTATAGATAGGGATTATAACTAATAAAAGCCTAAAAGGAAGCTTAGAGGCAGAGGATTACGGTAAATACAGAAAGTATTAAGGAAGATATAAAGATAAGAGAGAGAAGAGGATATAGAATTACTTAGTAATAGTCGATCTAATTGCGGACTAAGATCCCTTTATATAGCTAATTATATAGGAATAAAGGTATATATAACTTAACTAATTATCGGGATAGAAAGCGCTATTAATTCTATGCTAGGTGCATATAGTCTAACCTTATATAGTATCCTAGTTATTGCGTGATTAATTACGCGAGTAATATAAGGTAGTATAGGTAACCTTAGTTAACTAGGGCCCGACTATAGACTATACGCAAATTAGTCCCTATATATACTATATACTTCGGCATTCGGTATCTTAAGCATCCGGGCAGCTAATGCAGCCGGGTGACTTATATTATATACAATAATACACGGCGGTTCTAATGCATATCTTTATATACCGGTAGGATAAACCAATCGGGAGATATCTGCTCCCTTATAAGTTAAAGTCGGCGTCGTTAACCTAGCGGGAGGAGTTTAGATATACGGGTTTACTTACGTCGGGAGTATCCTTAAAAAACGTAGAGAGGGAAGGGCTAAGGGATAAAGGAATAAACTTAAGAACGTCGCTAAAGCAAACGGAACGGATAAAGGCCGGAAGGCAGGCTAAGGCTATATAGGCGGGAATAAAGATCGTAGCGGCGGGAATAAGGATTATAGCGGTAAAAGGTTCGCCTTTATTATTAAAATCCTTAATAAAAGGACTAAAGGGAAACCCCTTTAATGCAAAGGTAGGTAAAAGCGCGGTAAAAGGCTCGCCTTTATCGTCGGAATCTTTAATAAAAGGGGCGGAGGGAAAACGAATTATATTTATTAATTATATTCCCTCTAAAATAAAGATAAAAGAAGCCGGGGTAAGGCGGGCAAGGCGGGCAAAGGTAGCCGAAAGGCCTAGGATAAGGTAAGGCTAATAGTCCGAGAGGCAAGAGGCTAGATAAAAAGGGGACTAAAGGAAAGGGAGTTACCGCGCTAGCTAATAATAAGGTTATATTAGCGTAGCTAAAGGAGGCTAAGAATAATCTTATAGCTAAGCTTTATAAGAAAGAAGTAGATAGACTTAGTATAAGCGCTAATCCGGGAGACTAAAAAAGCGTAATAAGTAATAGAGCCGGACTTATAGCCGCTACTATAGGCGAGAGAAAGCGAGCGTAGGAATTAGAGTTAGCGGATAGGAAAGGCAAGGCGGTATACGGTCTAAGCGTATATAAAGGCGTATCTCAAATAGCTAAAGTCGACTAAAGCACTTATAATAATATCGGCGGATATAAAGGATAAAGGCATAAGTAAAGCATACGGTTATATTCCTATAGGGAGGTAAAGATCCTCCTTAGTATCGAACGAAGCTATAAACTTAGACACAAAGAGCTCTATCGCGCAATAGGGCGAGGGAGCTACGTATTTCCTAAGGACAGGGAAAAGGCAGGGAGGTCGTCTACCTCGCCCTCGATAAAGCCCTACTTAATAGCGCGAACTTAATAGCGGGGGGGAAGGGGCTCGAGTAGGCGTAAGGCAGACGTACCGCTACTACGGCTATAGCCGCGGCCGGAGCCGGAACCGGCGCCGGGACTAGCGCTAGGGTTAGCACTAATACCCTTATTAAGGCAGGTCTAAGCGGTATAGGTAGCGGTAGCTAGCTAAGCGTAGTAGAGGTAAAGACGGTTCTTAAACCGCCGTTGCTTCTTAGCGTTAGTAAGCTAGGCCTATAATACATCGAGCTATATTAGGTTACCGGCAGGAGACGCAGGCGGGGCGGGCGAGGTAGGGCTAATGCGGGCGGGGTTATAAGGCGGCTAGAGTTAAAAACGGGCCTTAATACGCTACTAGTTGTCCTAAAGCGTAGAATATATCTTAGCCTAGGCCGTAAAGTCGTTATAGGCTAGGCATTCGACTTATAGAGCGGCGGCGTTAGTAAGCTCGACTAAGACCTTTAAATAAAGGTAGGCGACGTAAGCGGTGCCGTTAAACAATAAGTCGGCTTAAAGCTAGGTAAACTTCGAATAGAAGTCTAGCTAAGAAATATTCTTTATCGATAAGGCATTAAAGTCGGCCTTCGACTAAGCATAGGTGAAATTAGCACTAAAGATAAAGCTAAGGTCGTCGGTAAGAGCTTTTATAGTAGTATACTACTAATCGGCGAAGGACTTATTATTAAGGACGTCTTAAGGAACGCTAGCGATAATAAAAGCGGGCCGGCCGGTAAGCCGGCTAGCCGCGTAGAGAATACGATCCTACTTTATAAAGTATAAAGCAGCGTCTTAACGGAGCTTAATAGTAAGGCCGTTGCGCTAGGTTTAGAAAGCCTCCTAATATTGCTTCTAAGTGCTAGAATCGCCGGCGAACCTCTTAGGGTCGGCTATACGGGAATAGATAAAGGTAAAGGCGGGGGCGGGGGTAAGGGCTTAGTCTTAAGCCGCGTCGCGTTTAGTTAAGACGAGGAGAAAGAACGTAGCGCGGTTAAGCTAACGCTAGAGATCGGCAGCGTGCTTTTAAGCAACGGCTGCGTATTCTTAAGCGATAAGCACTCTTATATCTAACTTAACGTAAGTATTATTAAGGTAAGTAAGGGCCTCGATCTAAGGGGCGCGGAAGTCGTAAGTAGCGTTAGCCTAAATATAGGCGAACGTGCTAAATATAGGCCGTTAGGCTTAAAGAAGGGCGGCGAGGCGAGGGTAGTAGGAAACGTACTTAGTCTAAGGTTTTAGGTCGGTAGGAGCCGGCGGGGTAACGGCTAAGGTAGCGGACGGAGGATCGGCCTTTATATAGTCGGTTATCGTAGATTATAGGGCAATAGGATAAGGTAAGGGTAGGGGAAGGGTAAGGAGGGAAATCTATGCAATTCGCGTTAAGATAACGTATCTATACTAGGAAAATTCTAATAATCGAGGAAAACTTAGTTAAGGGGGTCTAGCGAGAAGGCGGACTTACGTCGCGAAGAGGGGAGATTAAAAAAGAAAAAGGTAAGATAGCGAGATTATTAATTAAAGGCAATTGGATAAAATAGTAGATTAAACTATAAGAGAACAAGCTTAAGGGGGGTATATAATTATTATTAATCCATAAAGGAATATAGCTATAGACTAAGTCTAAATATCTATATATACGATATAGGGGTTACGTAGGATAATATATAATATAACCTAATACTATAATAAGATCTCCTTATATATAAAGGCGAGACTTAAGCTTTCTAAGGTAGCCGTGCTTATTAAACTTATAATCGAATGCCTATATTAATAGAAGAGAACGTACTAGCGCGTTCGCTCTTAGGGTAGGCGAAGAAAAGAAGGTCTTCCGCTATTTTAAGGAGTCCTATTTAACCGCTCTAGCAGCTTTAAACTTAGGTCTATAAGGATAAGTCTTAAGATTAGACTAAAACCTTAAAAGCGCGGGCAAATCCCGCTTATATACCTTCTTAGGTTTAAGAAAAGTAGCGAATATAGCTATAAAAGCGGTGCTATTAGCCGGTAAATGCCTAACGTAGACGAAAGCGGGATATCGACCCGAAAAACGGTTCGAATAAGTAAGGCGTAAATCCCCTATAAATCTCGTCGTCCGTAGGCTATCTATAGGAATAGTATTATCGTAATCTATACACCGAGAAATAGCTTAAGGCAACGGCACCTTAAGTCGGTCTACTAATTCTACGGTTATAGTTAGTAAAAGTGTAGAAATATCGGGTTAGAAATCCTATGCATTCTTAAAAATATCCTCCGGCGGTTTTAGGGTTTAGTTAGGAGTCGGGAGCTAAGGATTGCCATCGGCTAGAACGTCTGCTAGAGTAAAATAGTTATTAAGAAGCACTATTAGCGTTAACTAGAATTCTGCTTTATCTTACTCTTCTTCTTATATAATATATAGTAGAAATGCCGGTAATAATACCTATATTAGCGGTTCGGATGCCTTAGACGCGGTAAAAAACTAGGTCTTATTAAACATTATATTATAAACTTAATAAACCTCTTATCTCTATAGGATCTATATATAAAAAATATTAATAGAATTATACCCGACTAAGTAACTAACCTCTATATAAGGTTCTTACTTAAGATCGCGTTTCTATATGTTAGTTAAGGCCTTAGTGTTTAGTAGGTAGGCTTTATAGCTAAAAGCTCGAAGATAATCGAATTGTAATAGTTAGGGAAAGAGAAATGCCGGTATATTCCGGTCGTAATCCCTTAACTAGTCGTAAATAATCTCTATTAGGGAAATCTACTTCGATAGAAATAACGTAGAGGAAGCTGCCTATCGGGCTAAAATCCGATTGTGTAAATAGACTATAGTTTTCTACGTTTCTATCTATAAATGCTTAGGAAAATTTGCTCTAATTCTTATAGATCGAGCTTTCGTAGATACTACCCCCTTAGCTCGTTCGGTAGCGCCGTTCTAAGCGGTTGTATAAAGAGCAGTAGGCTTATTGTAAATGCCCTATTAGTTAATAAAGTCTTAAAAATCCTATTAAAGGGCTCCGTCGTTATCTCGATATAGAAAGTAAGAACTATCGGGAAATATACCGACCTAGGCTCTTAAACTATAAAATCAGCTCGTCTATAGAGGCGTTTAGAAGAGCATATAGAAAAACAAGCTTTATATAGTTATCCTTAATGAGAAATACAACGTTCTTATTATTATAACTCTTATATATAGAAAAGATATCGTAAAACACCTTAGAAAAGGGAAACGTCGCTTTAGAAAGCGGCGGTTCGCGGTTAATAATCCGTTTAGCCTACGTAAGTTTTTAGGACTTATAGGAGATTATCTTATCGAAGGTTACTAACTATAGTATTCTAAGGGCTTTCGAAAGCGCCTTATTATTCGGATATCTAAGCCGTTAGTGCTAAAGAGAAAGTTCCTCTATACTTATTAGTATAGAATCCGGTATAGTAGCTGAAAAAGGTACTATAACCGGGGTTTCTACGGTAGAATCTATAGAAGGAACGGAAGCAATAGTTAGAATAGTTAGAAGTATAGTAGAAGGCGTTAACGGGTTATACTTAATAATATACTAGTTATAAATTAGCTCTATTATACAAATAGTGCGTATTAAAGAAGAGATCTATCTAGTCTACGGGTTCTACGAAAGATTCGCCTTATAAAGAAGACGAAGTAAATAAAGCGACGTATAAAAAGACGGGATATATGCTACTTAACTAAGCTAAAAGTGCCTGTCGAAATACGTATAAACACCGTGCCTATCCTAAGAATAAGAGTGCTTTTACTGCCTGCGAGTGCGTACTTAGAAGAAGGCTAGAAGTTATAGAAACGCTCCTTATTATTGTAAATATATCTATTAGACCCTAAATCTATAATAAAAGAATCCCTTAACGGGTATTCTATAGTAGTATATAGAATAACTAATAGTAAAAAGGTCGTAAGAATATTAGCGGTAGCCGTAGCCTAAACCGTCTTTATCTTAGTCTAGTTGTTCTTCCGCTACTCCTCGTTATAAAGAAGTACTGCGTTAACTTTAGCCTTATTAGCCGGAACCTTAAGGTAATCGTCTATAGTCTTTTAGACGTCTTTATCGGGTTTCTATAATAGAAGTCGAACGGAAGGGTTAAAGTAATAACACTATCGGAAATAGTATCGTTCTCCGTAAATACATAGCGGACTATCCTTTTTCTTGCCTTTATCCTTATCTAAGGACGTAGCTGCTAAAGTGGTTGCCGATTTATTAGTAGATTCCGCGGCTAGGGACTTTATTCCCTAGCCTTAGAATTTCGCAAAAGCGTTAGTCTTTAGCGCTTTAGTCGTAGCCTTTAAGGCCTACGAGCGCTCGAAAAGTTCGGATATCTTAAATCCGTCGGGGAAAGATTATTCTTAGCCTAGCTTATTTAAGCGGGCATCGTCCTCTATCTTATTTGTCTAGTATTCCGCAAAAGGGCTAGAAATAGGCTAAATAGCCTTAAGAAAAAGCTATATAGCCCGGAGACCTTCCGATTCCGGTAACTTAATTCGCCGGGCGTCGGTAAGGACCTTCTACTAGTTAGAAATCTATATCGTAATATCCGTCCGGTCTAGTGCCTTTAAAATAGGATAGAACTATATAAGAATAGTCTTTTATTACGTTTAAAAAGTCGGCTTTATACGCTGCTATAGTAAAGCTAATTCCTTAGAAACCTTATATTCGTCGGCAATCGTTAAGGAGTAGTTCCCGATATTTTAAACGATAAACTGCTAGATTAACGTAAGAGATTTCTATTAGTCCTTATAGGCTTAAAGTAATATACGATACCGGGAAAAGAGAAACTTAAACCTCTTAAGTTCTTCTATAGATAAACTAGCAATATTAGCAACGGTCGCGTTAACTATTCTAGCTATTAGTTCTACGGGAAGAGGCAATAAGGGTTTCTAAAGTTTAAGCGTAATAGAAGGATCGATTTTCTCCTAAATCCCTTAGGCTAATGCGTATTTCTAGATCGTTAAGATCTATCGGTCCTAGTCCGCTAGTCTATTTAAAATAGTCTTCGAAGTTATATCGGCTATAATAGATATAGTAACGTAAGTAAAAGTATAGTAAAATCACCGGAAAAGGGTAGTTAGATATATAATATATATAAATAAACCGTAAAAACTAAACTAAGTATAGGAAACACTAATAGAATAGTATAAACGTACTAACTAGTCCTCCGTAAGTCGATTCGCTAGATTAAATAACGCTCCTTAAAAAAATCATACTAGTCCTCCGCGAGTCGATTCGCTAGATATTAAGGCAAAGGCTTTACCACCGTAAGTTATAGCGTTAGTATGCTAAAAATATAAGCCGTTAGAACTCTCTATGCGTAGAGAAGTTCGTCCGGCCTTATAACTATCGAACGCTAGGCAGTCGGGTCCTCGACATTAGTATAATAGCAATTAAGTAGAAGAGAGGCTCTAAGGCTAAACAGCCTATATAGAGGGATTAGAAGCTGCAAAAGGATGTAAAACACTAAGAATAATAGCTTTTGTCTTATCTAATAGGGAGGCTAACTAGTCTCTATATATAGGAAAAGTCCTCGGACGAAATCAGCCGCGTAGACCTAAGGAAAAATAGGTAACGTAAATGATCGGACGGAAGGATCGGTAGGAAAAGCAATAGATCGTACCGTACGATAAATAAGTTATGCAGTTAGTAAATAAATAAGCAGCCTAGTAGAAGACTAGTGAATTCTACGGTAAATTCTACGGTAAAAGCCGTAGAAGAGAATTAGAATTCTACGGTAGAAGACCGTAGAAGGGAATTAGAATTCTATAGTAGAAGACCGTAGAAGGGAAGAGATTTCATAGGTAAAGACCGTATAAATAACCGTAAAATCACTATAAAATCACGGTGAAATATAACCGAAGAAAAGAAGGTAAATACGCCCGTAGAAGTACGGGGTAATGCCTATAAAAGCCCGTGGAATTCTATAGTAGAATCTAAGGAAGAACCGGGGATTTCCTAAGGGAAAGCAAATAGGGAAGACGGTAATATTAACAATTATTACGGTAGATAGCGTAGAGGCGGCGAATAGGCTTTACGACTTTAGTATAGTTATATAGGCGGAGATTTTTAATATAAAGCCTTTCGACGATACGATCCGGCCGAGGTAGTACTACCGGTACTTTTAGTATAAATACGTCGTAAAGTACTATATAGTAAAGGCGACGTATAGGCGGTATGCGTTAGGACTATACGATAAAGCTATATATACGGCTACTATAGGGTAGATCCCGTACTAATGCACCTTCTATAAAGGGAGATATACGGCGTAGGATAGGCACTGCCTTTAGGCGGAGAAGCTTTAGGATAGGGCTTAGGAGGCATACTCCTAAAGGCCGAGGCGTTTCGCCGCCGCGGCGGCACTAAAGTTACGCCTTAAGCCGGTGCCGCCCTATATATAGCTCTTTCCTCTTCCTACCGCGCTATAGACGTCGCCGTCGAAACAGCGACGATAGGACACCCCCCCCTACCCCCCCCCCTACTACCCGCCCTTCCCCCCGGCCGGCCTTAGGATATTACGAGGGCTAGTCGGGCGTAAGGCTAGTCGACTATTCGCGGGTATCTACGGTTGCGGCCGGCCTTAGCGTCGGCTAGGGCTTATACCGCTACGGCCGAGGCCGCGCTTATACTTAACGACGACCCTTTTTCCGACCTCCCTTAATATTAGACATCCTTTACTAAAATACCGTAAGGATAGGCGCGAATATATACCTCGCGCTCGTCGCCCTTAAGGCGTACGATATTGTAGCACTTTAGGAGATATTAATTAATAGTAGGATAAAGGCCCTAGCGTGTTTAAAGCGGTATAACTATAGGCTCGTCTTTAGGGCGACTTAAAGCGCGTTATACGTTTATAAAAGGCATAGCATTGATATATAGACGAGCGACTAAAGGGTAGATTAATATAGCGTTACATTTACTAATTTTAATACTATAGTTTTTTTAGTTTACTCCCCGCCGGTTAACTCCCCCTTTTTAACTACTCCGCTTTTTAACCTTACGGCGAAATCGTTACGTACTTAATGCGTCTTCGTTAAGGACTTTAATAGCTATTACCCGCTTTAGGACGCTTATAAGCGTACCTTTAGGAATAGTAAGGACCTCCTAGAGCTAACGGCGCGATAGCGCCTTGGGCTTGTAACCCTTAAGGGCTAGGTTATATGCATCGCCTCTAAGGGCCGGAGAAACGGTACGATAGACCTTATCTAAGCGTCTTAAGGTTTAAGCGTAACGTACCGTAGAAACGCAGGCCTCGTTAGATCGGATTATATATCGCAACGGCTAGAGGTAGGTATAGGGCCGCTAACCTACCGGCCGGCGGCCCGGACGATAGGACTTAACCGCCTCTAGAGAAAACTCGACCTAGATAGGGCCTAAGCGGCGGCTGCCGTAAAGTTCCGGCTAAAGGCCGCGCTAACTACGCCTACGACCCTTTAGGAGGTCGAGGCGTACGTAGACTAGGTAGTTACTTAGTTAACCGAGATTGCGAAAGACTATATACCTAAGGCCTAAGGCTATGCCGACGGTAGCCGCCCTAACTAATAGACTAAAAAGGTAGACCGGTATAATAAGGAGGCTAAACGCGCCCTCTAGGCGTTCTTAGCGTCCGGCAATTAGACGACCTAGGAGACGTTAGACGAGGCGAAGATAGCCCTCCGGCGTGCTATTATTGCCGTATAATAAGACTCCTAGCGGGAGCTTACCTACGATTTAGCCGCTAACTAAGCCCTCCTTTAGAAGATCGAGAGGTAAGCGCGGCTCTAAAGCGGCAGCCTACTATAGGCGATATATATCCCCGACTTAGAGAGACTAAGCGACCTAGCGGGACCGGCCCGCACTTACGCGGAAAAGGCAGAGACCTTTACGGCCCGGTTCTTCCTACCCTTAGTATCGAGAGGCGAGGGGAGCCCTTAAGCTACCCGGGAGGCCTATATAATACCGTAGCGTTTTATAGTCGGCGACGTTAGGTTAGCGGTTAGGAAGATAGCGCTATAGAAGGCCGTAGGGGAAGACAGCCTCCCGATAGGACTTATTAAGGCCTATAAGGAGCTATTGCTTAAGGTGCTTACGGTATTGCTTAACGCTAGTTGCGATATCGGGTATTTCCTAAGACGGTTTTAATACGCGGCTATTATCGTCTTGCCGAAGCCCGGGAAGATAGCGGCCTAGCTTTAATAAGCCTAAGGGTAGAGACTAATCTCTCTCCTTAGTATAGTCGGGAAGATCCTTAAGGCCGTAGTCGCGAGGAGGATTATAGACGCGGCGGAGGGGTATAACCTCTTGCCCGAAGGGTAGATAAGGAATAGGACCGAGAGGTCTACTAAGATAGCGATACGGCTCGTAATAGAGCTAGTAAAGACGACGTAGGCCTAAGGAGGGGTAGCGTCGTTTCTCTAGCTCGACCTTAAGGGAGCTTTCGATAGGGTAAACTATATATATCTCGTTAAGACCCTCCGTCTAAAGGGTTTCTTAGGCTAGGTTATCGCGTAGATCGGGAGCTTCCTTAAGGGGAGGACGGCCTAGCTCTACTTCGATAGCGCGCTAGCGGAGACTTAGGAAATGCCTACGGGCGTGCCTTAAGGCTCGCCCCTCTCCTTAATCCTCTTCCTCCTTTATATCGCGCTATTATATAACGACCTTAAGCCGGAGATAGGGGTTACTACCGTCGGCTTCGCCGACGATATAAACCTCTTAGCTTACGGTAAGACCGTAGCCGCGACTATACGGCGTTTAGGGAGCGCTTAAAAAAAGTACGATAAGTAGGTAAGGGAGGTCGGCGCTAAGTTTAAGCTAGAGAAGAGCGAGCTTATCTACTTTACGAGGACCTATAAGCTAATACCGACGAAGCTTCGGCTTAGGACGAATATAGTCCGGCCGGTTAAGGATAGGCGATTCCTTAGGGTTTAGTTTAACCGGAAGCTGCGATAGAAAGCCTAAGTTAGGAAGCTTAAAACGAAAATAGGCATATAGGCACTAGCCTTTACCGGGCTCGCGGCGTTTATATAGGGCATACGATTGCGAAGTGCGAGGACGGTCTACGCTAGCGTAGTTTAAAGCGCGCTCGCCTATAGGGCGTTAACGTTCTATAAGCCTACGCTTAGAAGGGGGAAACCTACTAGCCTAATAAAGGCGCTTATAGTGTATTAGTCGAGCTGCCTATAGGTAATAGCTAAGGCGTTTAAGGCGACCCCGATCTAGAACCTAGATATATAGACGGCGGTCCCGCTACTCGACCTTTACCTTAACGACCGCTTTATAAGGTACGAGGAGCGCACCGAGGAGTCGGGCATAGTAGACTAGATCTAGCGCGCCTGCGAGAAGCCGGCGAGAGTACTACCCTAGCCCCGTCGGCCGACCCGACCGCCCGGCCGGCCGTACGATACGTAGCTTTAGGACTATAATATATATAAAGCATCCTCTATGCTATATACTAGGGCTAATGTAATAAGCTATAGATAAGATAGTAGGGAGCTATTCCTAGCTCCCGGGCCTTACGCCTACCTAATAGAATTATCCTTCTTTATATATACATTCTTAGTGCCTAGTGTATTAAATTAGTAGCAATTCTATACCTTCTGCCTTTAAAGCTACTATTAGGAACGCCCTTCCTGTCTCTAGAGCTTCGCTCTACTATAACACGTTCGCTAAGAGCTTCTTAAAGCTCTCGCTATTCGTTAGAAGCCGCCTAAAGGCTCTAAACACCTATAGTATAACTAGCTTATATAACCTTAGCTAGCACGTCTATATAACCTCTAATATAAGCCTTACGATCCGACGAGGCTCGCCTTTCTAAGCATTATTAGAACTAAGGCCTACTGCCTAATTCTCTATTTTAAGTCCTTACGTAATTAGCCGTAAGGAAAAATTTTCTCTCTATGTTTTCGATTTCCTATGCGTACCCGTTCTTACGCTAAAATCAAAATACCCTATACCTCCTACTATAGACTTTTCTCTTCTCCTATAACTCTTCTTCCTTCGTAATCCCTCCTCCTCTCCTTTATCCCTCGTTTTATTTAAGCTATTATCACTATAGCTAAGGACGAAGAAGCCCGTTAAGCTATAGCGTCTATATCTCGTTTAAACGACGACCTCTATCCTCGCTTACCGGTATAGGAATATGCTCCGCCGGAAAGTGTTTATAGCGCCGCTCCTTCTAAGAACTCTAAGAGTAATTAATATGGCTTATGCCGCGGGGCATAACTATAAGCGAAGCTTTGCTATAGCTAGGGGACGCCTTAACAAAAGCGGGGCTTATAGTATATATCTGTTTACCTAATGCGGTTAAACCCCGGTAGAAGAATATAGCAGCTAATAACCGTGTTAGATTTCATTAGTCAGTATGTCGGGATAAGCCCTATAGGACGCACTACTAATAGGATCCGAGGGATTTTTAGCCGGTTAAACCCCGGGGGGAATGTAGCTTATAAGCGCACCGAATTTTTAGACTTTAGCCAATTATAGCGTGTCATTTAGGGCCAGCCAGTAGCCGTACTTCGTTAATATAAGGGACCCCTACAATAAAAAAGCTTACTATATATATTAAGTAAGCAAAGCGGCTTGCCGCAACTTACACACATTCTGTATTCTTCGTAGCGTAAAG
This sequence comes from Ophiocordyceps sinensis, assembly GCA_012934285.1. Taxonomy (NCBI): domain Eukaryota; kingdom Fungi; phylum Ascomycota; class Sordariomycetes; order Hypocreales; family Ophiocordycipitaceae; genus Ophiocordyceps; species Ophiocordyceps sinensis. Next base: position 2,415,551 of record JAAVMX010000006.1, on the reverse strand, counting down.
CAAGCTTTGCTTAATAAAGATCCTCCTCCTCCTACCCGCCGTCGTCCTCGCTTATCCTTAGAAACCAAGGTACTACGCAAGCAGTCTACTATACTAGCTATAGAGGATAAAGACTATAATAACCTATTAAAATAGGCCGTTCGCTACTCTAAGTTAATTAAGACACTGCCTACGGAAGGGGTTATTAAGACCTTTACTAATATAGACGTAGTATATATAAAGCAAGCCTATATTCTCTTAGGCTCTTTAGCCTTTATATAATAGAACTGTTAGAAGACAGAAGACAGTCTAACCGGACTAAGTCTCTAATAGTCAAAGACTAATAGAGGGCGTTATTTATCCTTAAAAGCTATAAGGGCGGAACAGTAAGTAGAGGAGCACTCGGGGTTACTTATACTAGACCGGCTAGCTAAGTCTAAGCAAGTAGGGGTAGTCGAGGCTAGAGCACTAAGGGCACTACTAGAAGAGGTGTAGGTTACTTAGTAGGCAGTTAAACTAAAACTGTAATAAAAGCTAAAGAAGAAAGGAAGGAAGGAGAGCCCGAGGAAAGGCGGACTAAAGTTCCTTTATATAGCTCTTCCCGTCCGTCTAGACGGTCCCGGTACGTCCCTTTCCTTCTAGCACCTTCTGCCACGTATTCCTTGCACTGCCCCGAGCTAATGCGGGTCCCCGGGGCTGCGTAGGGGCTATGTAGGTCGGCTGACCTCGAAAAGGCTGCCTCCCGCGTCGTTCTAAAGCCCTTATAGACTAAACTAGGTTATATAGGTCCATTTATACACCACGTGCATAACGTCATGTGGGTAGGTCACACGACATAAGTCGTATGACCTCCTTATACGGAGGATCGGACGAATGATCGGTCCTAAAAGCCGGGAGGGCTATATTAGGCCTATAGCTCCCGGTAGTCTAGGTGTCGGTCTATTAAGCGGGGCATCGAGCCAATCATCGGGTCTTATTAGGCAGGGGTGCCTAATAAGATCGTCGGCGTGACCGTAGCTGCGTAGTACGTCCCGTACCTAAGGAAGCTAAGTCCCGAAGGACTTAGGTTCGAAAAAGGGGTGTATCCTAGGCCGAAAAGGGGTATAACCGGATAATAGGTAAGTCTAGGGCGAACATCTTTATGCTAAGTCATAAAGTACCAAGTACCCCGGTACCCTCGTACTAAGTATTTCCGTACTTAAGTCCCTTAGTACTTAAGTCGTCCCGTACTTTAGAAAAAAGAAAGTAAACTAAGAACCTAGATTAGTAGTTCTATAATAGAAAGCCCTTTATTATAGCCTCCCTTAAGCTAAATATCTCCGGAGACCGAGACTATTCTCGCTGCGGTAGCTTTTCCCGTTAGGATAATAACTATCGTTAGGATAACTATCGCTATAATAATAGTTACCGTTAGGGTAACTATAATCGCAGCCGTCGTAATAATCGTCGCGATAACTATCGTTAAAGTAACTAAGGCAATAACTACCGTTAGAGTAACCGTCGGGATTAAGACTAAGGTTATAATCGTAACCGTAGTCCCGAAGGAAGAAGCTTAAGTAATAACCGTAACTAGTTACGCTTATGCCCGCTACGCTACGATAAGCGTTACCTTCGCCGGGACGACCGACGCGATAACTAAACGGAATACCGCCGAGGTAAATATAAGGGTAATAATAATAAGAAGAAAGTGTGTTTTAAGTCGAAATATTAGAGCGATAAGAAGACTGCTCTTAGCGGCGATAAAGCTAATAACGAGCTATACTTAAACGACTCTTAAGACGACGCGTTATCTTACGCCTCCTTAGAGGCTAACTTTATAGGCTATATAAACTCCCGCTACCCTACCGAACGGGCCGGTAAGTTTAAATATAGCACCTACGACTATACCTTCGCCCTCGCCTCTATACTTAAGGAGCATATATATGCCAACTGCTATATATCTAAGCAATAGCTCTATAGTAAAGAGCGCGCGCTTAAGCCTTTAACCTATAAGGTTTATAGGCCTCTTTTCTTTCTCGCAACGCCCTCTTCTCTTACCTCCGTCTTAAGTGTAAGAAGTCCCCTCCTATTACCGTAGGGGACGTCACCGATCCTATTGTTATTAAACCTAATGCCCCCGCCGCCTTAAAGCCTATTCTTCCCGCACCTATCATTAAGGAGCCTATTTTTTCACGTAGCGCCTACTATAGTACCCTAATTAAATAAGATCCTAAAAGCTAAGGCCGAGGAGCCCTAGCAGGATTAGGATTCCCCGCCGCATTTATACTCCTATATAAGGATTAAGGTCTCTACTTAACCTAGTAGGCAGGAAGTCTAAGTTTGCCCCGACTTTAGCTATAGCAAGCCTATAATTAATCACGACCTACTTTAGACTCTTAACTATACCGTTAAGAAGAAGCCTCCCGTTACTATTAATAGAGTTAACGGTCGTTCCTTTTGCGAGGACTAGGCTACGTTCTCCTTCTACGCGCGTAGTACTATAGCTAGCCCGACCGCTTAAGCAGCTATAGCTAAATTCACTTACTCCGCCTAAGTCTCTAAAGTAAAGGCCGGCGCACTTCTCGGCAATGCCTTCCTTAAGCTATACCGAGGATCCCTTAATTATAATAAGGAAGTTATTCGCATTAGAGTGCTAAACGGGTTTAAAATCCTATTCGATGTCTATAAACAGCCCTATAAAGTTATTCGCCGTGTCTAAGCCGTCCGAAAGACTATTATGCCGCCCGGCACTACCCTTATAGTCCCTATATCTTAGAAAGAACTCCCTAAAGACCGCGCCTATACTTTCTTCGCCTCTTACGCTAACGCTATTTATAGCATCGTCGATGCTAAATCTCTTCCTACTATCCTTATTACTAATAGCACGAACGTTAACCTCGTTATTAAGCGCAAGCAGAAGCTTAGCTAGATATAGGAGTGTTAGGAGTCTAGCTATTTTACCGCCCCGTCCTAAAAATCAGCTATAAAGGCTTTAATACTAGCTACGGCAATCTCGCCTACTCTTAAAGCCGCTGCTATACTATCCTCCTCTATAGGAACCGCTATTACTACTACTACTTCTTCTATTAATTTATCGGTTAACGTTGCGAGCACTTTCCCGCTTACTTAAGAGGTCCTTAAGTGTCTATAGGCTCCCGCCCCGTCTTAACCCGTAGAAGCTCTTATTCTAGGCACTTCTCTAACGCCTTCGCTATCCGACTCTATCTACGCCTACGTTATAGCTTCTTCGGCAGGACCCGCTAAGTAGTCTAAGGTTCGCTAGAACCTTATAGTAGCTGCTACTAACGTAACGGCAGCTGCCGTAGCTATCGAGATAGACGCCGCGGATAGAATCGAGGATCCCCTCTCTAGCTGTATTTTATACTAAACGCGCGTTTAGCGCCTACCGGAGCTATAAGAGAAATACACTAGAGAGGGTATTTATATTTTCGACTATAGCCCCTCTTTCGTACGCCGCGTTAAGAAGCTTCTTAGGAAATACTCCTAGCTCTAGCGAGATATAAGCACCGCCGTTATACAACCCGGAAAGGAATTAATAGCCCCCTTAATCGACAATTAGCACGAAAAACGAGTCGCTTAGAGGCCTTACCTATAAGGGCTTCGCGATGGGAAGGTTATCGACGATATATTTAACCTACTTTATAAGCAGGGTCGCCTAGAGTAGGCCGACGAGCCTACGCCGTTCGTAGCACCTATCTTTATAGTCTAGCGTATAGCCCGAGGCGAGACTAAAGGCCGAGTCGTTATTAACCTACGTGCCGTTAATAGTATTACTATCCTAGATTCCTACCCTCTACTACTATAAAGCTCTATTATTGCTAAACTCTTAAGCGCTTATTTTATTACTACTATCGACGCTTCCGCCTTCTTCTATTAGTTTCGAGTTAAACTATTAATATTACCGTCTTCCCCTATTGCTTTCTAGCGGGAAATCCCTAGTTCTTCCCTAGATTCTACTATAGAATTCTACGGGCTTCTACGGTTATTTACCCTATACTTCTATAGGCGTATTTACCTACTTTTCTTCGGTTATATTTCACTATGTTTTTACAGTGATTTTACGGTTATTTATATAGTCTTTACCCGTAAAATCTCTTCCTTTCTACGGTCTTCTATAGTAGAATTCTAATTCCCTTCTATAGTCTTCTACCGTAGAATTCTAATTCTCTTCTACGGCTTCTACCGTAGAATTCCTTTATATAGTTACGGCTTCTACTATGGAATTCACTAGTCTTCTACTAAGGCTACTTATTTATTTACTAACTATATAACTTATTTATCGTACGGCACGATCTATTGCTTTTCTTACCGATCCTTCCGTCCGATTATTTACGTTACCTGTTTTTCCTTAGGTCTATACGGCTAATTTCGTCCGAGGATTTTTCCTATATATAGAGACTAGTTAGCCTCCCTACTAGAGAAGATAAGAGCTATTATTCTTAGTGATTTATATCCTTTTGCACCCTCTAATCCTTCTATATAAGCTGTTTTAGCCTTAGAGCCTCTCTTCCCTTTTTAATTGCTATTACTTAAATATCGAGAACCCGACTAACTAGCGTTCGATAGTTATAAGCCCGGCCGAACTTTTCTACGTATAGAGAGTTCTAACGGCTTATATTTTTAGCCTGCTAACGCTACGACTTACGGTGGTAAAGCCTTTGCCTTTACTTCTAGCGATTAACTTATAGAGGACTAGTATATCTTTAAGGAGCGTTATTAATCTAGCGAATTAAGTCATAGAGGACTAGTTAGTACGTTTACCTTATTTTATTAGTGTTTTCCTATACTTAGTTTAGTTTTTGCGGTTTGTTTATATATATTATATATTTAACCACTCTTTTTCCGGTGATTTTACTATACTTTTACCTACGTTACCGCATCTATTATAGCCGATATTACTTCGAAGACTATTTTAAATAGACTAGCGGACTAGGACTAATAGATCTTAACGATTTAGAAATACGCACTTGCTTAAGGGATTTAGGAGAAAATCGATCCTTCTATTACGCTTAAACTTTAGAAACCCTTATTGCCTCTTCCCGTAGAACTAATAGCTAGAATAGTTAACGCGACTATTGCTAATATTGCTAGTTTATCTATAGAAGAACTTAAGAGGTTTAAGTTTCTCTTTTCCTAATATCATACGTTGCTTTAAGCCTATAAAGACTAATAGAAATATCTTACGTTAATTAAGTAGTTTATCGTTTAGAATATCGGGAACTACTATTTAACGATTGCCGATAAATATAAGGTTTCTAAGGAATTAGCTTTACTATAGCGGCGTATAAAGCCGACTTCGTAAACGCAATAGAAGACTATTCTCGTATAGTTCTATACTATTTTAAAGGCACCGGACCGGACGGATATTACGATATAGATTTCTAACTAGCAGAAGGTCCTTACCGACGCCCGGCGAATTAAGTTGCCGGAATTAAAAGGTCTTTAGGCTATATAGCTATTTCTTAAGGCTATTTAGCTAATTTCTAGGCTATTTGCGGAATACTAGATAAATACGATAGAGGACGATGCGCGCTTAAATAAGCTAGGTTAAGAGTAGTCTTTCCCCGACGGATTTAAGATATCCGAACTTTTCGAGCGCTCGTAGGCCTTAAAGGCTACGACTAAAACGCTAAAGACTAATGCATTTGCAAAGTTCTAAGGCTAAGGAATATAATTTCTAGCCGCGGAATCTACTAAAAAACCCTACGAAAACACTAGCTATAACGTCTTCGGAAAAGGATAAAATAAAGCTAAAACCTAAACCGTAGTATGCTTATAGAGAACGTTACTTCTTCTCTAAGTGCAACTACTTTAACCCTTCCGTTCGACTTCTATTATAGAAACCCGGTAAGACGTCTAAAAGACTATAGACGATTACCTTAAGGTTCCGGCTAATAAGGCTAAAGTCGACGCGGCACTTCTTCGCGACGAGGAGTAGCGGAAAAATAATAAAATCGAGATAAAGACGGTATAAGCTACGGCTGCCGCTAATATTCTTACGACCTTTTTACTACTAATTGTCCTATAGACTACTATAGAATACCCGTTAAGGAATTCTTTTATTATAGATTTAGGGTCTAATAGACATATTTATAATAATAGGGAGCGTTTCTATAACTTCTAGCCTTCTTCTAAGTACGCACTCGTAGGCAGTAGAAGCACTCCTATTCTCGGGATAGGCACGGTGTTTATACGTATTTCGACGGGCACTTTTTAGCTTAGTTAAGTAGCATATATCCCGTCCTTTTATACGTCCCTTTATTTACTTTATCTTCTTTATAAGGCAAATCTTTTATAAAACCTATAGACTAGATAAATCTCTTCTTTAACCCGCACTATTTGTATAACGGAGCTAATTTACAATTAGTATATTATCGAATATAACCCGTTAATACCTTCTACTACGCTTCTAACTATTGCTTCCGTTCCTTCTATAGATTCTACCGTAGAAACCCTAGTTATAGTACCTTTTTCGGCTATTATACCGGATTCTATACTAATAAGTATAGAGGAACTTTCTCTTTAGCACTAACGACTTAGATATCCGAATAATAAGGCGCTTTTGAAAGCACTCGGAATACTATAGTCGGTGACCTTCGATAAGATAATCTCCTATAAGTCCTATAAACTTACGTAGGCTAAACGAATTACTAACCGCGAACCGCCGCTTTTTAAAGCGATGTTTCCTTTTTCTAAGGTATTTTACGATATCTTTTCTATATATAAGAGTTATAAGAATAAGAACGTTATATTTCTTATTAAGGATAACTATACGAAGCTTATTTTTCTATATACGCTTCTAGACGCCTCTATAGACGAGCTAATTTTATGCTTTAAGAGCCTAGGTCGGTATATTTCCCGACAGTTCTTACTTTCTATTAGTATAATCTATTAAGATAACGACCGAGCCTTTCGACGGGATTTTTAAGACTTTATTAACTAATAGGGCATTTATAATAAGCCTACTATACCCTATATACCTACTTAAAACGGCGCTGCCGAACGAGCTAAGGGGGTAGTATCTACGAAAGCTTAATCTATAAGGATTAAAGCAAATTTGCCCGAGCATTTATAGATAGAAACGTAGAAAACTACGGTATATTTATACAATCGGATACTAGCCTAATAGGTAGCTTCCTCTACGTTATTTCTATCCAAGTAGATTTCTCCGATAGAGATTCTTTACGATTAGTTAAGGGATTGCGACCGGAATATACCGGTATTTCTCTTTCCTTAACCGTTACGATTTAATTATCTTTAAGCTTTTAGCTATAAAGCCTACCTACTAACTACTAAAGCCTTAACTAATATATAGAAACGTAATCTTAAGTAAGAACCTTATATATAAAGGTTAGTTATTTAGTCGGGTATAATTTTACTAATATTTTTTGTATAAAGATCCTATAGAGACGGGAGGTTCGTTAAGTTCGTAATATAACGTTTAATAAGACTTAGTTTTTTACCGCGTCTAAGGTATTTAAACCGCTAATATAAGTGTTATTACCGGCATTTCTACTATATATTATATAAAAAGAGCAGTAAGATAAGGTAGAATTCTAGTTAACGCTAATAGTGCTTCTTAATAAGCATTTTACTCTAGTAGACGTTTTAGCTAATAGCAATCCTTAGCTCCCGACTCTTAACTAAACCCTAAAACCGCCGGAGGATATTTTTAAGAATATATAGGATTTCTAACCTAATATTTCTACTTTTTTACTAACTATAACCGTAGAACTAATAGACTAACTTAAGGTATAGTTGCCTTAAGCTACTTTTCGGTCTATAGATTACGATAATACTATTCCTATAAATAGCCTACGGACAATGAGATTTATAGGGGATTTACGCCTTACTTATTTAAACCGTTTTTTAGGTCGATATCCCGCTTTTGCCTACGTTAGGCATCTACTAGCTAATAGCACCGCTTTTACGGCTATATTCGCTACTTCTCTTAAACCTAAGAAGGTATATAAACGGGATTTACCCGCGCTTTTAAGGTTTTAGTCTTATCTCGAGACTTATCCTTATAGACCTAAGTTTAAAGCCGCTAGAAAGGTTAAATAGGACTTCTTAAAACAGCGGAAGACCTTCTTTTCTTTGCCTACCTTAAGAGCGAACGCCCTTATATATCCTCTTTTATTTATATAGGCATTCGATTATAAGTTTAATAAGCACGGCTACCTTAGGAAGTTTAAGTCTCGCCTTTATATACGAGGAGATCTTTAGCCGTTTAGCGGAAAGGAAACTTACGCTACGACGCTTATAGCGCGAAATTTTCGCATTATAATTGCTATTGCCGCTAAGTTTAGCACTAAAACCCGCTTATTTAACGCGGTTAACGCCTTTATAAATGCCGATCTAGATAAAGAAGTATATATCTACTTCCTAGACGGATTTAAGGTATTTAGTTTTATAATTCGGTTAATAAAGGCTTTATATAGGCTTCGCCGTTCGCCGCTTCTTTAGCAATAGGAATTATCCGGGTCTTTTACCGAGCTAGGCCTTTAGTAGAGTACGGAAGACCTTTATATTTTTATATCTACGATAAGTAGTATTATTACTTTCTTCTTTATAGATAATATTATTATCCTTTTTCGTAAAGAGTACTATAGGGCTATTAACGATTTTATCTATCGCTTAAAGAAAAAGTATATAATTACCGACCGTAGAGAGCTTACCTATTTCCTTAGGATAAGAATTATTTAGGACTATAAGTAGTAAAAGCTATAGTTATACTAAGACGTTTACTTAGACAAAATTGCTTTTAAGTTTAGTTTAATCCTTACTTTTACGGTTCTACGGCCTATTTCGACCCTTTATTTATTCCTACTTCCCGAGAAGCTAGAGAAACACTAGGGATAGGCTATAGATAACTAAATCTACTACTTTTAGTCTTTAGTTAGTTCTTGCAATTACACGATTATTTCTACCCGTCTTAACGCCGTAAAATCGTCGAATTCTTTAGCGGAGTATATATAGAACCCGTCTACGCTCTATATTAAGCTCGTAGAAAGCTTAGTAACTTACTTATATAAATCGCGTTTCCTTACGATTAAGTTTTTTATCCTATTTTCCCCCCCTTTTAGCTATAATTTATAGTAAGTTTTTATATAAGCGTACTTAATTAATATTTTATATAATAATCTATTTTAATAGGATTATATTATAACTTCTTTTTATATTATTTAAAGGGGGACGCCCTTATCGGGCTGCTTATCGCTATTTTAGCGCCTATTTTATCTATACATTAGTATAGGCGTAGATAGGTTGTTCGGCCATGTCGAGGTTTTAAAACATATGTAGCTATAGCCTTCCGTATTAGCTTATCGAGACCTATTAGCTCGTGCGTTAGATAAATGTGTAGACGAGAGAGTCTTCCTCCCGCCGCTGCGAAATGTATATTTACTGCGAGTGTGTTTGCCGCGACGACGAAAGAGTCTTCTCTTCTCTTCCCGCCGCCGCGACTGCTGCGATAAAAGAGTCTTCTTCCCGCTGCCGCGATGTGTGTGCTGCGATAAGAGAGTGTTCCTCCCGCCGCCGAAATGTGTTTATTATAACGGTATTTACCGCGACGTGTGTTTATTGCGACGACGAAAGAGTCTTTTTCTCTCTTCCGCCGCCGCGAGCTATTAGCTCGGTTATAAGCTATTAGCTTGTGTGTAGGTTTGCTATTACGACGAGAGTATTTTTTTCCCGCCGCCGCGAGTGCTTGCCGTAACGACGAAAGAGTCTTTTCTTCCCGCCGCCGCCGCCGCGAAATGTGTTTATGCTGCGACGAGAGAGTCTTCCTCCCGCCGCCGCGAGTGTTTTTGTTTATTCTGCTAAATAAATAGCAGGTAGATATATTTCCCGACTATATAAGATAACTACTATAAATAGTAGGCAGATATATTTCCCGACTGTATAAGATAACTACTAAATAAATAGTAGGCAGATATATTTCCCGACTATATAAGATAACTATTAAATAAATAGTAGGCAGATATATTTCCCGACTATATAAGAATGCCATAGAGGGGTTAACTCTTAATCGTATGGACTTTTTAATACCGCGGAGGGGTTTACTCCTAATCGTACGGACTAATACTACGGAGGGGTTAACTCCTAATCGTATAGACTTTTTAATGCTACGTTTATATAGACTTATGTTTATCTACGGAAGGGTTAACTCCTAATCATATAGACTTACCGCGGAGGGGTTTACTCCTTGTTTATACGGACTTAATGCCATAGAGGGGTTAACTCCTAATCGTATAGACTTTTAATACCGCGGAGGGGTTTACTCTTATTCGTGCGGAATAATGCTATATTTATATAGACTTAATGCCGAGGAGGGGTTTGCTCTTTGTTTATGCGGCTAAGCCGAGGAGGGGTTTACTTTTTGTTTATACGGCTTAATGCCACGGAGGGGTTTACTCCTCGTGTGTGTAGACTTATGTTTGGCTTGCTAACGAGGGAATCACCCTCTCGCCTCTACTAGTAGTAGTAGGATATATATTTAGCTAGCTAACGAGGGAATTACCCTCTCGCCTCTACTAGTAGTAGCAGGATGTGTATTTAGCTAGCTAACGAGGGAATTACCCTCTCGCCTCTGCTAGTAGTAGGATGTATGTTTAGCTAGCTAACGAGGGAATCACCCTCTCGCCTCTACTAGTAGTAGGATATATATTTAGCTAGCTAACGAGGGAATTACCCTCTCGCCTCTACTAAAAGCAGGATATTGTTCTTTCTAGCGCCGTAACGTAGTCTCTTACGGGCTTTTTGTTCGATGTATTTATGCCGCGTGTTGCGGGCTTTCTTTCAATGTATTAGTGCCGCGAGGATGGTTCTCGCGGGCTTGTTTCGATGGATTAGTGCCGCTTAGTGCGGGCTTTCTTTCGATGTATTTGCCGCGTATTGCGGGCTTTTCTTTAGATATAGTGCCGCGTATTACGGGCTTTTCTTTCGATGTATTTATGCCGCTTAGTGCGGGCTTTCTTTCGATGTAAGAGGAATCTAGTCCTCTTGCTGAGCATAATTAGCTAGGCTTTTCTCGCGGTTTAAAGGGGGCCTAATAGTTGAATAGTCGCTTCTCTTAGTAGCTTGGCTAGAATACTAAGACTCTTAATTATTAGATCTTCGATCTACGGCCTACTAAATAAGGATGCGAGAGATGTGTGTTATAGCGGCCGTAAGGGCGCTGCAGCGGCTGTAAGGCCGCTGAAAGCAGTATATTAATAAGGATACTTTTAATGCTTAAAGAGGGGAAGCCTAGAGTCCTTATTTAAGGGGCCTCTTAGCCGAATTTCCCGTCCGTGATCCCGCACGTGATTCTACATATGATCCTGCATGTGATCCCTTAACCCGTAGATCTAATAGGGGGAGGGGGTTCGAGGAGGCGTAAGGCAGACGTACCGCTACTATAGCTACGGCCGCGGCTAAAGCCGGAACCGGCGCCGGGACTAGCGCTAAGTTTAGCGCTAAGGTTAGCGCTAATACCCTTATTAAAGTAGGTCCGGGCGGTATAGGTAGCGGTAGCCGGCTAAGCGTAGTAAAGGTAAAGACGGTTCTTAAACCGCTATTGCTTCTTAGCGTTAGTAAGCCGGGCTTAGAATATATTAAGCTATATTAGGTTACCGGTAAGAGACGTAGGTAAAGCGGGCGAGGTAAGGCTAAGACGAGCGGGGTTATAAAGCGGCTAGAGTTAAGAACGGGCCTTAATACCCTACTAATTATCCTAAAGCATAGAGTATATCTTAGCCTAGGCCGTAAAGTCGTTATAGGCTAGGCATTCGACTTATAGAGCGGCGGCGTTAGTAAGTTCGATAAAGACCTTTAAGTAAAGGTAAGCGATATAAGCGGTACTGTTAAACGATAAGTCGGCTTAAAGTTAGGTAAACTTCGAATAAAAGTCCGGCTAAGAAATATTCTTTATCGATAGGGTATTAAAGTCGGCCTCTAATTAAGCATAGGTAAAATTAGCACTAAAGACTAAGCTAAGGTCGTCGGTAAGAGCTTTAATAATAGTATATTGCTAATCGGCAAAAGACTTATTATCGAGGATATCCTAAGGAACGCTAGCGAAAATAAAAGCGGCCCGGCCGGTAAGCCGGCTAGCCGTATAGAGAATATAGTCCTACTCCGTAGGGTATAAGGCGGTGTCTTAACGGAGCTTAATAATAAGGCCGGTACGCTAGGTCCGGAAAGCTTCCTAACGTTGCTTTTAGGTGCTAGAATCGCCGGCGAACCTCTTAAGGTCGACTATATAGGAATAGGTTAAGGCGAAAGTAAGGGCGGGGGTAAAGGCCTAATCCTAAGCCGCGTTACGTTCGGTTAAGACTAAGAGAAAAGACGTAGCGCGGTTAAGCTAGCGCTAAAGATCGGTAGCGTGCTTTTAAGCGACGGCTATATGCTTTAAAGCGATAAGCACTTTTATATCTAACTTAATATAAGCATTATTAAGGCAAGTAAAGGCCTTAATCTAAGGGGCGCGGAAGTCGTAAGTAGCGTTAGCCTAAATATAGGCGAACGTGTAGAATATAAGCCATTAGGCCTAAAGAAGGGCGGCGAGATAGGGATAGTAGGAAATATAGTCGGTCTAAGGCTTTAGGTCGGCAGGAGCTAGCGGGGTAACGGCTAAGGTAGCGGATAGGGGATCGGCCTTTATATAGTTAATTATCGTAGATTATAAAGCAATAGGATAAGGTAAGGGAAAGGTAAAAAGGGAAATCTCTATAATTCGCGTTAAGACGGCGTATCTATACCGGGAAAATTCTAATAATTAAGGAAAACTTAGTCGAAAGGGTCCGACGAGGAGGCAAGCTCGCGTCGCGAAGAAAGGAGATTAAAAAAGAAAGGGGTAAGATAGCGAGATTATTAATTAAAGGCAATAGGATAAAATAATAGATTAAACTATAAGGAAATAAGCTTAAGGGGGGGTATATAATTATTATTAATCTACGAAGGAATATAACTATAGACTAAGTCTAAAGGTCTATATATACGATATAAAGGTTACGTAGGATAATATATAATATAACCTAATACTATAATAGTTATTATATCTACTTATATATCTATTTAAAGTGCTATATAAGATAGCTAGCCTTTTATATAGAGTATTGCTATTTATATAGTAGAGAATTACTATTTGTATAGTAAATTAGGATTGTCTCTATAATTCCGGCGCGCACCCCACGCGCCTATATACCGCTACTAAATTTCCGTAGAGGTATATAGTAATTAAGAGGGCCGCGTAAATCGTGCCTAGCCTTAATTTAATAATTTAATTCAATTTAATCCGGCTGCATGCCCTACTGCGTGCCCTCTACTACGTGCCCTCTACTACGTGTCCTACGTGCCCTCTACTATATGCGCGGCTCCTTAATGTATGCTTTATGCCCGGCTCCCGGCTGCGTGCCCTCTACTGCGTTCTCTACTGCGTGCCCTCCACTATATACTCTACTGCGTGCCCTACTACGTGCCCTCTACTACGTGCCCTTTGCTGCGTGCCCTCTACTATATATGCGGCTCCTTAATATATGCTTCGTGCCCGGCTGCGTGCCCTCTACTACGTGCTCTACTGCGTGCGCTCTACTACGTGCTTTACTACGTGCCCTCTACTGTGTGTGCGGCTCCTTAATGTATGCTTCGTGCCCGGCTGCGTGCCCTCTACTGCGTGCTCTACTGCGTGCCTTCTACTGCGTGCTCTACTGCGTGCCCTCTGCTATTATACGGCTCCTTAATGTATGCTGCGTGCGCGGCTGCGTGCCCTGCTCTCTACTGCGTGCCCTCTACTACGTGCCCTCTACTGCGTGCCTTCTACTGCGTGCCCTCTACTGTATGCCCTCTACTATATGTGCGGCTCCTTAATGTATGCTGCGTGCGCGGCTGCGTGCCCTACTCTCTACTACGTGCCCTCTACTACGTGCCCTCTACTGCGTGCCCTCTACTGCGTGCCCTCTACTATATGCGCGGCTCCTTAATATATACATCGTGCCCTACTACGTGCCCTCTACTGCGTGCCCTACTGTGTGTCGGTAGTGTTCTTCGCGTTCTTCGCACGATTTGCGCGGCTCTCTTAATTGCTATATACCTACACTAGATTTTAGTGGCAGGACATAGGCGCGCGGAGTGCGTGTAGAAATTATAGATTTACTATACAAATAGCAATTTATTACTATACAAATAGCAATTTATTACTATACAAATAGCAATTTATTACTATATAAATAGCAATACTCTTTATATATTATAGTTTTCCCTTACTTTATTACCTTTATTACATATAATTAATAGTATCTTAATCGCGTCCTTCGGTACGGGTCCTTATAGTTCGGTGCGATAGATTTACTACGAGTTACGGGACAATAGTAAGTTTTCTTAGATATTGCCTATTCGACGCTTATAAGCCGAAACTGTCGAGCAATGCCATTGCGTCGGGGTCATAATACTCGGACGATGCCGCAACTAGCGTCGTGCCGTCCTTCGTAGCCTGCAACTCGAGGTCTCGGTGCATCGATGACAGATCATCAACGACCAAAGAGCTCCGCCTCCGTAGCAGCTTGAGAGGATTCGCCTCTCCGCCAAACCCGGCCACTGCCGGCCGCTGGAACTCCCAGTTGCGCACTGCCATTAGGTTACCGTCAGCCCATTCTTCACCAAGACGCCTGACATGGCATTCCAAACGTACCTAGATCCAGCCCAAGGAGGTCGCAACCCATACGATCGTACAGCTTGGCACTATGGAGAACAAACTCCCACTCCACCTTGGGCGTCACCCTGGAGGCACCCCGCAAGGTCTGCAGCGTCCGCTGTCTAAGCTGCGAGTAGAGAACGACAAGCGCAGGGTCATCAGTCAGGAATAGGCGCGACCTGATATCCGGCGAACAAGGCGTCTCGAGAAGTGCGTAGACTGGCATCTGCCATTCCCAGACGTTGGTGTCAATGCACACGACGGGCAGATGAAGGGAAGCCACTTACAACAAGGGCTCTAACTGCCATGTCCTTGCGGCCTAGCATCCAAAAAGCCCAGGACGCTAGCCATCGGTTGCCCTCCTGAGCCGCCATAGGGAGCACCTCGTCGCGGAGGATCTTTCGCACGACTGGCCCGCCGCCCCCCTCATACACTCTGGCAACGGCAATGGCCAGCTGCAGGTCGTGAAGCTGTCGTAGGCACACCTCGACCGCGTCCTCCAGATGGCCGGCGAGGAGGAAGAAGGCGGCCGCGTACTCTATGCTCAGTATTAGCTGTGGTCGCCATTGCCGTGCACGAGCGGAGACGGCCTCACCAAAACGCCTCTTGCTGAGCAACGCATAGGCATTCTTCAGGGCGGCCCTCCTCCATTTCGGATCTTCAAAGTCGTTTGCCAGCAGTCGCTGTGTAGCCGCTTGCTCCTTGTTCCCACTGGCCGTCCGCCATAGTCCTTGCAGCACCGCCTTCTTCCGCAGAGCTACGTAAAAGAGGCTGCAGTCCACGGGGTTCTTGGCATCACCCTTGGTGTACAGGTTCCTAGCAATCGTCTCGAACTGGCTTTTCTGCGCAGCGTTACTTGTAATCCTGCTTTTGGCGGTCTTTTCGGAGCCAAGTCGTTGCTTACCACCGCATTCATGTCAGAGAGCCACATAAAGAGGCCACTTTCGCGTGCATGTTCCCACAGCATTTCGCCGTGAGCCTGTCGGGAAACAAAGTCCACGAGCAGGTCCTGGCTGCCTGAATGATAGGCCCA
The DNA here is from genome assembly GCA_012934285.1 of Ophiocordyceps sinensis. Lineage (NCBI taxonomy): Eukaryota > Fungi > Ascomycota > Sordariomycetes > Hypocreales > Ophiocordycipitaceae > Ophiocordyceps > Ophiocordyceps sinensis. The sequence goes on along the minus strand of JAAVMX010000006.1, from coordinate 2,399,865 downwards.
ATTAATTTCTCTCCATGACAGGTGCATCTGGTTGGGCCGTCCCCTTCGCAATGCATTTTGGCGACAGAAGAGCATGAAGCGAGCTCCATTCTCATCCATCGAGCGTCGATGCATTTCCACCACCGCCACGCACTCGACCATGTCTGCAAGCTGGATTTGCTCGTGACCCGACAGCTGAGGGATGCCGATCCTCATCAGGTTTTCGTTGATGGACACTGCCATTTGCGCCGAGAAGACTTCGTCCTGCTCCTCGTCGTCATCTTGTCCGTCCCTCAGGAAAGAACCTGCGGCCCTCTCCAAACAGGGGTCTTGTGTAGCCTGTATGCTCTTGTCAGCTTGCCATCTCGCCCGTGTCACCAGCGTATACCCACGTAAGCTGTGTAGAACTCCTCCAGGTTCAACCCTAGATAGTCATCTACTGGCTCGCCCGGGACGAGATACTTAAGCGTCTTATGCAACGCCGCAAGGACGCGACGCACGAGCGAGCCCTTCCCAGCCAATATGCACTGACTGAGGAACTGCGGGTGAAACACTGCTATCGGGCCATTGAACTTTTGGACTGCTTCGAATAAATCCCACGTCCCATCACGACTACGGTTGGTCAGGCGAATGTCCGCCATCAGGGACTCGCCACTGCCCGCGCGTCGGTCATAGATGAAAAGCTGGTTTCCGGCACCAACGATCAGGTGGCCATCGCCCAGCCAGGTTGAGTCACCTATGGGGTGGGGGGTGAGCTCGCGAATCCCTATTCCCCGGATCGGTGCCCAAGCTGGACCTTTGTTGAGGTAGTCGAACCGCATCTGTGACAACAAGACGACGCGATTCTGGAAGCCAACCGCAAGGATGGACTGGCCGTCTGGAGTCGAAGTCCAGTCAAGGTCCCGAATGGAATCTAGTAGCCCGTAGTCCTCGTCAAACTCGAGGCGGGAACCCCCAATGTCCCAGATGGTGATTTGCGATCTCCCAGAGTTCACGATCGCCGCCTTTTTCAGCATACTACCACTCGCTAGCGCTGGATCAGATATGCCAGTTTCCGTATAGCATGTCGATAACCAATCAACGCCTTGGCGCAGCAAGTCAACTCGAGCTGTCCAAAAGTCCACTCGGCCGGTGTGCGTGTAGGATATCGCGACGTCGCGAGCAAAAATGTCTAGAAAGCCGGACATGATAGGAGAGGAGCCCGCAGGATCAACAGGGAGAATATACTTCAAGTCCTCTGCTATTCCCAGCTCGAACTGACAGAATTCACGTACGGCCGCGCCTTCCACGCTCCCCGGGGTTTCCAGGGAGTTTGGCAGATCAATCTCCCAAACAAGACCTAGGCGATCCGAGGTGATGGTGGCAATGTGTGCGGTTTTGGTCTCCGTAGCCTCCGGTCGAGGCAATTTAATGAGACAGAGAGGCGTGCCTGCGATTTGCAACGGATACTGCGCCAGGAGGGACGCGGCCCCAGAGCGACAATCCCAGAGCGTCACTGCATCGTCGCAGAGGAAGACGACGAAGTTTCCATTGCGGAGAACACAGATGCGGCGGATGTAACGTGTGCCGGGGATGACACTCTGGCGAGCCAGTAAAGTGCTTCCGTCGCGCGATCGCGACAGCGAGTGGCGCCAAACGACGCATTCTCCGTCGTTGGTCCTCGACACAACCGCCCGCCCACTGAAGTTGCGCACAATCTTTTCGACGGGAGCCGAGTGACCAGACCAGACTGCCAGCAGAGAAAGACGCCCATTGTTGACCGTCGGATCGAAAAGGTCGGCGACGTTGCTCTCGTAAACCCCAATTCGGCCGTCAAAAGCGTGGAGGAGCATACGCAGTTTCCCGTTTGTCCTGTCGCAATAGTTCTGAACCTGGAAGTGAGGAGAGCCATGCAGCCTGAGAAACCCCCGCAAGTCTTCAAATTGCTTTGACTTGACCTGCGCAATGGAAAACACCCTTGGATTCCCACTGCCGCCCGTGTCGAGATTCTCAAAGGCCCATGCCGACATGGTACCGCAGCCATTTATGGCCATGCATATCGCTGGGGTTTTATTTGCAACGGCCACGATATGGTCCGGAGCGACGTCGTGATCGTCTGCCATGCGGGTCTTCACGGCGCGCTCTGCAGGTGCTGTGAACTCGCGGCAATCGATGATGCATACCAGTCCGGAGCCGGACGAGTCGCTGAATGTTGCATTCAGGTCGACACTGCCCCAAAGTTGCCAGTGGCGGCCATCGCTAGTATCTGACGCGCTCCATATGCGAATGAAGTTGTCGAGGCAGGCTGTGTACAGGACGCTTTGGACAGCTTGCTCGGGGTGGAAAGGCCGCCACCTGACCGAGGTCACCACGTCGGGATGCTGTAGATAGGCGACATCAAAACGGACCTCGTCGGGGCCGTACGTGAGACGCCGCCACACCTTGGGCAGGCGGTCGAACTGGCCGACCGAGACAATATATGACGAGTCGTGAGAGATGAACGCCGACCTGATGGGACTAGGAAGAGCCTTTTCCCAAGAGGAAGCCGGCTTCGCTTTGGTGTTGAAGAGAGAGAGGGAGCTTGTGGCCACCAGCAGCTCTTCCGATGTTCCCCAAGACAGACAGCACGCGACGTGGGAGCTCGGGTGTGGAATGTCGAAGCGAGTTTGTTGGACCCACTGTCGTGTCGTGTATGAGCAAAGGCCGCCAGGAAAGCTGACATGAGTCAGGGGTGTTTTACCTTGAGAAAGCCCTCATCGTGGCCGACTGGCTGGTAGACTCGAACCTCGGCGTCGGTACAGGTCGCGATCTTCCCGGAGGCTTCGTCGAGAACAATGGCCTCCAGCTGATACGCGGCATCGTCGTACACCGTCTGGATGATGGTCTGAAGTCCCTGAATGATGGTAAAGGCACTTCCGCTTATGTATGCCTAGCGACGACGACCAAATTAGCCCATGTTGGCAAACAACAAGTTAGGGACCCGCGGGCCTCACATTGTGGTGACAGTTGTTCCAGTAGCCGGTCGTCAGGCTTTGAAGCCTCGACTGTGGCTTGCCCGGAAGGACGGTAATCATGCTACCGAAGAGTCTTGCGCGAACATGTCCGTATGCCCCCGCGACTTGCTAGGATACGGGCGGTCTAGTGCCTTAAGGAACGAGGTACGGAAGTTATAACTAGGTACCTTCGCGCGCCGGGCATACTTAAGAACAGTAGGTGGGTGACTATGTTTGGTACGTATAACGGTTATATATAGGTCTAACATCGTGTTGTGATTGGTATAACGGTTTTGCATTACGAATTACGGCGATAAACGCATATAGCTATTATAGCCATATTATAGTGACTAAAGCGTAATAGTTATACCGCGTATAATAGTTACTGTACGCGATAAAATAAGCACTATTATATAATAGTTATTAAGTTTTGCTATTTGCATAGTAATAAATTGCTATTTAGATAGTAAACCTACTTTTTCCGCGTGCACCCCGCGCGCTTATATCCCGCCACTAAATTTTCCGTATAGGTATATAGCAATTAAAAGGGCCGCGTAAATCGTATATAGCCTTAATTTATTAGTTAGTTAATTTAATAGCTATAGTAGCGCGCGCGCCCTACTATATGCCCTCTACTATATACCCTACTACGCGCCTTCTACTACGTGCCCTCTACTATATATACGGCTTATGCCCTCTACTATATATACGGCTCGTGCCCTCTACTATATATACGGCTCCTTAATGTATGCTTTATGCCCGGCTCTACTATATGCCCTCTACTACGTGCCTTCTACTATATATACGGCTCGTGCCCTCTACTATATATACGGCTTATGCCCTCTACTATATATACAGCTCGTGCCTTCTACTATATATACGGCTCGTGCCCTCTACTATATATACGGCTCCTTAATATATGCTTTATGCCCGGCTCTACTGCTTGCCCTCTACTATATGCCCTTTACTACATGCCTTCTACTATATATACGGCTTATGCCCTCTACTATATATACGGCTCGTGCCCTCTACTATATGTGCGGCTCGTGCCCTCTACTATATGTGCGGCTCGTGCCTTCTGCTATATGTACGGCTCTTTAATATATGCTTCGTGCCCGGCTGCGTGCCCTCTACCACGTGCCCTACTATATGTCGGGGGAGCCTAGTATTCTTCGTGTTCTTCGCACGATTTACGCGGCTCTCTTAATTGCTATATACCCTTAATTTTAGTGGCGGGATATAGGCGTGCGGGGTACGCGCCGAAAAAGTAGAGATAATCGTAGTTTACTATTTAAATAGCAATTTATTACTATGCAAATAGCAATACTTTAGTTATTTAGTCTACTAGTAGACTATAAAGGTAGACCGGTGTAATAGGGAGGCTAAACGCGCCCTCCGGGCGTTCTTAGCGTCCGGCAACTAGACGACCCGGGAGACGTTAGACGAGGCGAAGATAGCCCTCCGGCGTGCCGTAGTTGCCGCACAACGAGACTCCTAGCGGGAGCTTACCTACGATTTAGCCGCTAACTAAGCCCTCCTCTAGAAGATCGAGAGGTAGGCGCGGCTCTAAAGCGGCAGCCTACTATAGGCGATATACATCCCCGACCTAGAGAGACCGGGCGACCCGACGGGGCCGGCCCGCACTTACGTAGAGAAGGTAGAGACCCTCGCGGCCCGGTTCTTCCCGCCCCCGGTAGCGAGAGGCGAGGGGAGCCCTTAAGCCGCCCGGGAGGCTTATATAATACCGTAGCATTTTATAGTCGGCGACGTTAGGTCGGCGGTTAGGAAAATAGCGTTATAAAAGGCTATAAGGGAGGACGGCCTCCCGGTTAGGCTTATTAAGGCCTATAAGGAGCTATTGCTTAAGGTACTTACGGTATTACTTAACGCTAGTTGCGACGTCGGGCATTTTCTAAGACGGTTCTAACACGCGGCTATTATCGTCCTACCGAAGCCCGGGAAGATAGCGGCCTAGCTTTAATAAGCCTAAGGGTATAGACTAATCTCTCTCTTTAGCACGGTAGGGAAGATCCTTAAGGCTATAGTCGCGAGGAGGATTATAGACGCGGCGGAAGCGTATAACCTCCTACCTAAGGGGTAGATAAAGAATAGGACTAAGAGGTCTACTAAGATAGCGATACGACTTATAATAGAGCTCGTAAAGACGACGTAGGCCTAAGGAGGGGTAGCGTCGTTCCTTTAGCTCGACCTTAAAAAAGCTTTTAATAGGGTAGACTATACGTACCTCGTCGAGACCTTTTATCTAAGGGGTTTCTTAGGCTAGGTTATCGCGTAGGTTAAAAGCTTCCTTATAGGGAGGATAGCCCGGCTTTACTTTAACGGCGCGCCGGTAGAGACCTAAAAGGTGCCTATAAGCGTGCCCTAAGGCTTGCCCCTCTCCTTAATCCTCTTCCTTATTTATATCGCGCTACTATACGATAACCTTAAGCCGGAGATAAAGGTTACTACCGTCGGCTTCGCTAACGATATAAACCTCTTAGCCTACGGTAAGACTATAGCCGCGACTATATAGCGTTTAAGAAGCGCTTAGGAAAAGTATAATAAGTAAGTAAAGGAGGTCGGCGCTAAGTTTAAGCTAGAGAAAAGCGAGCTTATCTACTTTATAAGGACTTATAAGCCGATACCGACGAAGCTTTAGCTTAAGACGAATATAGTCCGGCCGGTTAAAGATAAGCGGTTCTTAAAGGTTTAGTTTAACTAAAAGCTACGATAGAAAGCCTAAGTTAAAAAGCTTAAGATAAAGATAGGCATATAGGCGCTAGCCTTTACCGGGCTTACGGCGTCTATATAAGGCATACGACTATAAAGCGCGAGGACGGTCTACGCTAGCGTAGTTTAAAGCACGCTTATCTATAAAGCATCGACGTTTTATAAGCCTACGCTTAGAGGGGGGAAATATACCGGCCTAATAAAAGCGCTTATAGTATATTAGTTAAGCTACCTATAGGTAGTAGCTAAGGCGTTTAGGGCGACCCCGATCCGGAACCTAGAGATATAGACGGCGGTCCCGCCGCTCGACCTTTACCTTAACGACCGCCTCGCGTAGTACGAGGAGCGCACTAAGGAGTTAGGCATAGCGGACTAGATCTAACGCGCCTATAAGAAACCGGCGAGAGTGCTGCCTTAACCCCGTCGGCCGACCTAGCCGCCCGGCCGGCCGTACGACGCATAGCTTTAGGACTAATGCCCTTAAGGCACTATAACGGAAGAGGCGGTCTTTTACGATTAAGAAGCGCGTTAGAAGGAGGATCTCCGAGCGACGGAGGCGAAGCGACTATAAAAAGCCTAGCAGCCGGCAGATATTAACCCCTACTTCGACCGGCCGAAGAAGGCGCTAAAGGTATATAACGGGTTATATAAGCACGAGAGCTCCGCGTTTATCTAGATCTAGACTAAGAAGATCGGTCTACGGGGGTTCCTATTTAACCGAAACGTCCCTAACGTTAATATACCGCTCTATCGGTATAGGACCGCGCGTAAAACCGCGTTCTACCTCTTCCTTTAGTGCCTTGCCTTTACTAACGTAAGGGCGGCCTTACTAAGAGGCATCCGACGGGAGAGCGACCTTAGGGCGGCGCTTAACCGCCCCGCCGCCGCGAAGCCGCTTATCCGGTAGTTCCTTACGCATTGCCTACTATAGTAGTTCTAGGCCGCGACGGCCCTTACGGAGAAGATAGACCGCCGTAATACCGGCGGGGGGGAGCTTTAAGAGTAAGACAACGAGGCTCCTATCGCTAGCCCCTTTTAACGTTTATATATATTTATATATGTTTATATATTCGATTATACGCTTACTAAGATTTATTTTCTGCGTTTTAACCCGCTAAGCGGGGCCCCGGCTTATACCCTATCGCCTGCGTGCCGTCTACGCGCCGGCTTTACTAAGTTAGACTATCCGCCCGACCCTAATGCCCCTAGGCCTGCCCGGGCGGGGTAACCTTTATTAGGCACTAGACCGGCGGTAGTAACTAAACTTAATTAACCGTAGTGAATATAAGCCGCATCCGGCCTAACGTTAAGATAGATAGACGTTATATAGGTTTTCCTTTAAGCCGCTTAGTTTTTCCTATGCTAGCTAAATATAAGGGCACTAGGCCCGTTAGGGCAGCTAGAGTACTTTAATAATAATAATAGTTATTTAGTCTTTAACTATATTAGGAAAATAACTATATTAGGTAAGCATAATACGTATAGACCTATAACCGTTATACGGCTTAAAGCCTTATTAGCCGCTAGTAACTATGTTAGCCGCGTGTTAGCCGCGGGGCGTAGGGTACGTATTCCTTTTGCCGCTTAGGTAGTAGGGTTACCTTTATATAGTAAAACAAAGTTTAAAATTTTCAACAATTAGTAATCGTCCCGCTTAGCTAAGTAGCAAGCGGCGTAGATCGTAGTTCGTAACCTCGTAGATCCGGGTTCGATTCCCGGTATATAAAAATTTTTGTCCTTTGCCTTATATCTCGTAACCCGCAACACGTGCCTCGTAGCCTATAACCCGTGCCTGTGCCTCGTAGCCTGTAATCCGTACCTATGCCTCGTAGCCTATAACCCGTACCTACTTATACTACGTAACCTGCCGGACCTAGGCCTAGACCCGGCCCTACAGCCGGCGTCCCGTACCTAGGGCTAAGTACTCTTTATTTAATACTTAAAATATTTTTTTAATAACTATTAGAGAGGCTTTAGGTCGACCTTTTAGGTAAATAGGGTGGTTGTTATATTCTATATATTCTAGCTAAGAAGGAGGGGAAGGTCTCGTAGAGATATAGCCTTATTACGTGCACGTGATCACGTAGGGTCACGTGTCGCAACTATCTTAATAATGCGTATATCCTTTATTCCTATACTAGTAGTCTTTATAAGATAATAAGAATAACACAAGAAGAAGAACCCGGTTTTTTCCCACTAAATAGAGGTTCGCAATAGACAAAGGAAAAAGGGGCCGGTCGGGCCGTGTAATACAATAAAGGAAAGAGGGCCGTTCGGGCCGTGTGATGTAAGGAGCGTAGGGCGGCTGCTAAGGCGTTTCACAAGGCGTTGTAAAGGGCGTTGCAAGAGCGTTGTAAGGGGCGTTGTGTTGCAACGGGCGTTGCAAGAGTGTTGTAAGGTCGCTAGCGTTGCAAAGAGCGTTGCTAAGAGCGTTGCCAAAGATGTAGAAAAGAGCGCAGAAAAACAAGGCGAATTCGAGGGGAAAAGCAATGCGAATTCGAGGTAAGGAGCGTTAGGAAAGAAAGGGCTAGTAATGCATGATTGGCCACGGGCTGCTGCTTGCGGCGGCGGCGTTAAAGTCCTTGACGAGGGCTGTTAAAGTCTCTAACGAGGGCTATTGAATCGCGTGCCGTTGAAGTCCTTAATGATGTCCTTAATGATGCCGTATTGCGCCTCTAGAGCTCTTTAGAAGGCGGCGGGCTTGAATTATCGTACGGGCTTAGAGCAGCGTGTGGGCTTGTGGTTGACTTGGTCGTTGAAGCAAGCAACTAGCGACTTTTGTGTTTTCGTGGCTTAAGGCAGCAAGCGGACTGTATTCTCGTGCGTGGCTTAAGGCAGCAAGCGGACTTATTCTCGTGCGTGGCTTAAGGCAGCAAGCGGACTGTATGTATGCCGGGTCGGAAGACGGCGGGGTGTTTATCGTACGTGAGGGTCTTCGCGATGGTCTTGTCGGAAGCAGGCGGCGGGCTTTTGGTATGTTATTTATTTAATGCAGCTTCTTCGTCTCTTTCTCTATTGAATAGGCCGAGACTATAGACAAAGCTGGAATCCGCGCTATTACGTTCTCCTCGAAAGGGCAGTAACGTTAGCGGACTCGCTTAGCATAAGATCCTCGCAGAGGTCGTAGAACGAATTTTCGTACGAGCACTCTCGAGGATTGCATATCTTATCTCTTCTATCCTTGCCAATCTATAATTAAGCCGAGTTAATCACTAATTAGTGTTAGAGAGGCTCTAGGTCGACCTTTTAGGTAAACGGGGTAGTTATTGTATTCTATATATTCTAGCTAAGAAGGAGGGGAAGGTCTCGTAGAGATATAGCCTCGTTGCGTGCACGTGATTACGTAGGGTCACGTGTCGCAACTATCTTAATAATGCGTATATCCCTTATTCCTATAATAACCGTTATATTACGTATAATAGTTATATATTTAAAACTGTTTTTTAGGCTATTATTATTACGCTTATAATACTATTTTTTACTATTATAACTAGAGTATTGCTAATCGCATAATACTAAATGTTTAATCGCACGATAACCCCGTTTTTTCCTAGCTTAAACCCCGCTATAGCCCGCTATACAATTTAGCCTATATAGCCTAGCGCCGCCGGGAGTTACTTAAAGTCACTACGAATTTTTTATCGGCATTGCATACGTATATATAGCTCTAACGCTCCTACGCCCGCGATGCGATACACGTGCGACGATTACGACGATTGCGACGATACGATAATACGACGATACGATAATACGACGATGCGACGATACGACGATTACGACGATAAACGTATAAAGGCTTAACGTAAGGACTTTAAGTAACTCCCCGCGGCGCTAGGCTATATAGGCTAAATCGTATAGCGGGGCATAGCGGGATTAAGGCTAGGGAAAAACGGGGTTATCGTGCGATTAGACATTTAGTATTGTGCGAATAGCAATACTCTATAACTATTTTAGGTATATAACGGTTAATAAGCGTATAACGGTTATAATCCTAATACTATTATAGGTCTAATAGAGTTATAAGACACGTGGCGGGACTAACATAGGTATAGCGCGTATAACGGTCACTTAGCTACTAATAGGAACCCCGCCCGGCGCGCGAAGGTAGTAACTAGACGTATAAAGTCTTATTAGTATATATAATAGTACTATTATAGTAAATTAAGGGTGTACCTTTAAGTCTATAAACCTATAGATAGCCTTAATCTACGACGTAAGACGGCTGCCTAATAAAAAAAATGTTAGACGCGGCGAAAGACTTGCTCTACTCTACTTAATTTTAGTATAGGGCTCCTCTTATACTATTTTATATCCTTATCGGCGATTTCGCTTACCGCCTAAGGCCCCCGCTGTATATATTTCGTAGTTCTTATATTAATCGTTAAACTATAATATAAGTCTTAAATACAGGAAATCAGCTATATAAATATTATAATAGAAGATAGAGTAAAGAAAAGGGTGCTTAGATAGTCGTATTTTAACGGAGAAAGGGGCATACACCCTAAAGCAAGCGTAGCAGTCGCTATACTAAGGGTTAAGAAGAAGAGCAGAAATTCGTAGGGTAGTTATATTATAGCTTCGGCTGGTCGAATTTTATATAAGTTGGTATAATAGAACGGTTAAAAGACAGAAGAGAGTCGAACGGAACTAGGTCTCTAATAGTTAAAGACGAATAGAGGCGTTATTTATTATCATAGTACCACATTATATAACATAGTATATAGTAATATACTACGTGACATATAGTCCTATATATAAACGAGCCCTTAGCCTCTATAGTTCTTCTCCTCTTTATAGAATAATTAAGGTTATCTAGCTATTACCTAGTGCCGTAATAGTTTATTCTATCTTTTATTACGCCCCGTCGCGATCCCTAGCTTTATAAATATAGTCTTAGTAGCTCTATTACCTTATCCCTTTAGTCGTCGCGACCCGAGCGTAACCCTTAAGAAATCATTTCCCTAAGCCCTTAAGCCCCTAAGAATTTTTCCCTAGCCTATAGAAACCTATATAGCCTATAGAATTTTTTTTATAGCCCTTAACAAACACCTTAGATTAGACACTCCTCCTTCCTCCTTATAGTAGATATACCTATAGCCTCTAACGCTATAGGCGACGGTCTAAAGGCCTTTGCTAAGGAGTTTATTAGTGAATTTCCTTAGATCGCCTAAGCGATTAAGAGGTTCGATAACGTAGTCCCGGTCGCTAATACGTAGGAGACCTAGGAAAACCTTTAGAGCCCGGATACCCGATATGTTCTTATATATATCGAGGAGAGTCTTCGCTCCCTTCGCGTAGTAAGGGCCTCTTAAGTAAACCGAAATACTAGGTTAAAGGAACGTATAACTATACGAGATTAGCTCTTAGCTACGAAGGATTAGCTTTTAGCTATAAGGGAGCAACTTCTCGAGGCTAAAGACCTTATAATCTTAACTATAAAGATATTATAGTCTTAGACGATAACCCCGGCATAGTCGTTAGGAAAACAAAAGATAGTAGACCCTCCGATCTTTATAGGAAAAGGGTCTACCTCCGACCGTTAACGTAAGTATAAGGCTTAAGAACTTACGATATAGGGTATCTTCCTCCGCGATAGTATATAGTTCGACTTAAATAACGCCTGCCTCCTTTATATTAGCGATAGGCTTAGGAAATAAGCCTACGACTTTATTAAAGATAGGATAGCTACTATTATAGCTAACCTATCTAAGAGGGAAAAGTAAGAATAGCCTACTATAACGACGCTCCTTATAGCTTTAGGTAGGTAGTATAAGGTTCTAGACTTAACGTAAGCCGCTAAGAATATCCTCGATAATTTCCCTTAAGGCGATAAGAACTATTAGATCTAGAAGGTAGACCTTAACGCCTATATACGTAAGGCAAGGAAGATAAAAGAATAGTAAGTCGACCTCCTCTAGAAGTTTATATTAAAAGATATAAGCGATCTTATTAAGAATATATAGACTAAGATCCCTAATACCGACTATAAGAAGTAGTTAGTATAGATAGATATCTTTATAAAGAATCTCGCTAACTATACTTATCGTTAGAAGCTTAAGAAGAAGGCCGCCCCCCGTTCGTAGTTCCCGCCGACGCTTATACCTGCCCTTACCCTAACCGCCCCGGCTTAACCCTTATATAGTAACCCTATAGACCTCGACCGGCTTTCCGATACTAAACGATAATTTAGGATCGATAATAAACTCTATATAGCTTACGGAGAGCTTAAACACTAGAAGGAGGCTTACGACCCGGCTAAGATAGCTAATCCGCTTTTAATGCCCTTACGTTAAGGTAGTCCTTAGTTTTAGGGCTAGGGCGCCCCCTCCCCCGGCTTTAGCCGAGGATCTTAAGGCGCCTACGGCGGCGGGTATAGCTAGGGCTAGCTTGTCCGTACGGCCGACTATAAATAAGGCCGTATCCTTAGGGAAGAGGATATAGATTTATAAAGCGAGCGGCCGGCGTTAAGGCTATTGCTAAAAGATATACCCCTAAAGTAAGTCGCTCCTAAGGGTTATATATAAGGGAGGATAAGAGGATTAGGTCGTTGCTTTTAGATAGAACGGATCTTCGGATTAGTTCGTCGAATAGTACTAGAAAGTTAATCCTTCTCTATACTCGTCTCTCCTCTAAGCGTAACCTTTAGTCCTTTTACTACGTTAATATATTATCCCTCGTAGATTCTAGCTATACTACTATAGCGTTCGCCGATCTTTACGCTATTATACGGAAATATAACGTTATTATAAAGAAACTCCTTAAACCTTAACCGCTTCGACTAGCCGACGGTATACCCTTAATATAGATAACGGACTATTTTATAGCCCGAATAACTATTAGCGAGCATATAGAACTTATGCTCTTCTTCGTTATAAATCGATTACCCTTTACCTTAGTTATCTTAGGCATTCCCTAGCTTTAGGAATATAAACTAACTATGCTTTAGAAATCTCTTTAAGTCCGCTTCGATTCCGATTACTATATAAGATACTGCCTGCCTTTAAGCATAATAGCCGAGGATAGGATAGCTCCTAAGACTCTTATTACTCTTACGCCCGGAAGGCATTAGTTATATCGAAAGGTATATTTTTCTAACGTCGTAGAGATTTAAACTACCCTAACGTTTACCTTAAAATAAAGGGTCCTTATAACGATAGAAGACGTGCTAGAAATTCCCTTTCGGTAGGAAGAGACTAATATCCTAAAGGACTAGACTATCCTACCGGGAAGTTATATACCTATAGACTCGTTTACTAAGGAATATCTACTTAAATAGGCATTATACCCTTTAAACCCTAGCTAACCGATTCGATATCCTTTATATAAGATATAGCTATTTACCTAGGAAACCGCCTGCTTAATATCCCCGATTAGCCTTTTAAACTCCCTTAAGACTTAAGCTATTAATATTACCGTCTTCCCTATTTGCTTTCCACCGGGAAATCCCCGGTTCTTCCCTAGATTCTACCATAGAATTCCACGGGCTTCTACGGGCATTACCCCGCACTTCTACGGGCGTATTTACCTACTTTTCTTCGGTCATATTTCACCGTGGTTTCACGGTGATTTCACGGTTATTTACACGGTCTTTACCCGTAAAATCTCTTCCCTTCTACGGTCTTCTACCGTGGAATTCTAATTCCCTTCTACGGTCTTCTACCGTGGAATTCTAATTCTCTTCCACGGCTTCTCCCGTAGAATTCCTTTATATAGCTACGGCTTCCACCGTGGAATTCACCGTAGAATTCACTAGTCTTCTACTAGGCTGCTTATTTATTTGCTAACTGTATGACTATTTGTCGTACGGATGCAATTTATTGTTTACGACCGGCGCTTTCGACCGGCGACTCCGTCCGACTCTTTCTTTTACCTCTTTTCCTTAGGTCTACGCGGCTGTTTTCGTCCGAGGGATTTCCCTATATATAGAGACTAGTTAGCCCTCCTTATTAGAAAAGACAAGAGCTATTATTCTTAGTGTTTTACATCCTTTTGCAGCTTTTAATCCCTTTATACAGGCTGTTTAAGCCTTAGAGCCTCTCTTCCCTTTTTAATTGCTATTACCTAAATGTCGAGAACCCGACTGCCTAGCGTTCGATATAAGTCTTTAAGGCTACTCCGCCGTAGACTACTTTAGTAGCTCGCCTACTCCTTATTCGCCTTACCGCCGGCCGTCGCTACGTTCCCGCCCGATAGGGCTAGACGAAACGCTCCCGCCGGCGTATACGATAAGAAGATTAAATACCTTTAGATATAAACGATATCTACTATATACGCGTAGTTAACTTCGTTTAATTCTATAAATAGGATAGTATTTAAGCGATACGAATTAATATATCTAAATTAGCTAAGCTAGTTAAAGAGGGAGAAAATCTACGACTCCTTAACGAACTCTTAGTAGGCTTAGTTAAGGTCCCGGAACTATCTAAAACCTTTTTCTAACGCGTTATTGCCTAAGACTATATAATAAAGGTAGCTTAAGCCGCTTTCCTTAAACGTTTTTATAATTTCCTTTAGACGAACCTCTAGGATATAGCTAATTCCGAATCTTTATTTTAGAGGGTCGATAAGGCCGATATAGAAAAATTCCTCTTAGTAAAGCCGGAAGTTATAGAGGTAGATATCCTAAAGAAACTCCTAAAAGAGTTCTAGGATAAACTTCCTTATTTCCTTCTAAAGAATACGAACGAGCTTCCCTTATACCGCCCTTAGGATTATAATATCGAACTTATACCGGGCAAATAAGCTCTATACTATAGAAATCGGCCTATATTACCTATAGAACTCCGCTATATTAAGAAGTAAATTAACGATATACTTAATAAAGGCTTTATTTAAGAGTCTTCTTCCCTAGCCGCGGTATTATTAATCCTCGCTTATAAACCGGGCGGTAGTATCTATATCTATTATAACTACCGCGGTTTAAATTAGGTTATAGTTAAAAATCGATATATTTTGCCTTTAATCCGCGAAATACTAGATTCTCTCTATAACGCTAAGTTTTATACGAAGCTAGACGTAATTACTACGTTTAACTATATTCGAATCGCTAAGGGTTATAAGTGGCTTATAGTATTTATTATACGCTTCGGACTATTCGAGATGCTAGTTACCCCCTTCGGCCTTTATAATATACCGTCGACCTTTTAGAATTATATTAATTACGTGCTTTATAATGCCCTCGATAACTTCTATATAGTATATCTTAATAACGTACTAATCTTTTAAAAGACTAAGGCGGAATATAAGAACTATATACGAATAGTTATCTAACGCTTAAGCAATATAGGGCTTTAAATCGATATCTAGAAGTTAGAGTTTTATATAATAAAGACTAAGTATCTTAGACTAATTATTTCAATATCTAGCATAAGCATAGACCTTAAGAAGGTATATATAATTACGGCTTAGAATACCTTAACTTTAGTAAAAGAACTCTAGCAGTTTCTTAGGTTTATAAATTTCTACCGCCGTTTTATTAAGGGATACTTTAGTATTATCTCCTTAATAACTATGCTACTTAGGAAAGATTCCCGTTAGTCTTAGGGACCCGAAAAAGCTGCCGCGTTTAAGGCCCTAAAACTTGCTTTTACTACTGCCTTAGTCTTAGCCTATTTTAACTACTCGAAGAAAATAGTTATTAAAACTAACGCCTCGAATTAGGCTTTTAAAAGAGTCCTTTTATAGACCGGAGATAATAGATATCTTTACCCTATTGCGTTTTTTTCGTTAAAGTATACTACTATTAAGTATAACTACGAGATTTATAATAAAGAGCTATTAGCAATTATTAAAGCGCTTAAGGAATAGCGCTTAAAACTCTAAAGGACTACCGAGGCGTTCGACGTTATTATAGACTATAAGAATCTTTTAACGTTTATATCTATAAAGCAACTTAACTAACGATAAGTACGCTAGGCTAAGTTCCTTTCTTAGTTTAACTTTATAATTATATACCGCTTAGGCAATAAGGCAATCCTCCCTATTAACATTACCGTCTTCCCTATTTGCTTTCTACCGGGAAATCCCCGGTTCTTCCTTAGATTCTACTATAGAATTCTACGGGCTTCTACGGGCATTACCCCGCACTTCTACAGGCGTATTTACCTACTTTTCTTCGGTTATATTTCACCCTGATTTTACGGTGATTTTACGGTTATTTATACGGTCTTTACCCGTGAAATCTCTTCCCTTCTACGGTCTTCTACCGTAGAATTCTAATTCTCTTCTACGGTCTTCTACCGTAGAATTCTAATTCTCTTCTACGGCTTCTACCGTAGAATTCACCGTAGAATTTACTAGTCTTCTACTAGGCTGCTTATTTATTCACTAACTATATGACTTATTTATCGTACGGTATAATCTATTGCTTTTCTTACCGATCCTTCCGTCCGATTATTTACGTTACTTATTTTTCCTTAGGTCTACGCGGCTGATTTCGTCTAAGGATTTTTCCTATATATAGAGACTAGTTAGCCTCCCTACTAGATAAGATAAGAGCTATTATTCTTAGTGTTTTATATCCTTTTGCACCCTTTAATCCTTCCTTATAGGCTGTTTAAGCCTTAAAGCCTTTCTTCCCTTTTTAATTGCTATTACCTAAATATCGAGAACCCGACTGCCTAGCGTTCGATAGTTATAAGCCTAGACGAACTTCTCTACGTATAGAGAGTTCTAACGGCTTATATTTTTAGCCTACTAACGCTACGACTTACGGTAGTAAAGCCTTTGCCTTTACATCTAGCGAATCGACTCCTAAAGGACTAGTATAATTATTTTTTAAGGAGCGTTATTTAATCTAGCGAATCGACTTATAGAAGACTAGTTAGTACGTTTACCCTATTCTATTAGTGTTTTCCTACACTTAGTTTAGTTTTTGCGGTTTGTTTATATATATTATGCATCTAATTACCCTTTTCCGGTAATTTTACTATACTTTTACCTACGTTACTATATCTATTATAGCCGATATTACTTTAAAGACTATTTTAAATAGACTAGCGGACTAAGACCGATAGATCTTAACGATTTAGAAATACGCACTCGCCTAAGGGATTTAGGAGAAAATCGATCCTTCTATTACGCTTAAACTTTAAAAACCCTTATTGCCTCTTCCTATAGAACTAATAGCTAGAATAGTTAACGCGACCGTTGCTAATATTGCTAGTTTATCTATAGAAGAACTTAAGAGGTTTAAGTTTCTCTTTTCCTAATATCATACGTTGCTTTAAGCCTATAAAGACTAATAGAAATATCTTACGTTAATTAAGTAGTTTATCGTTTAGAATATCGGGAACTACTACTTAACGATTGCCGACGAATATAAGGTTTCTAAGGAATTGGCTTTACTATAGCGGCGTATAAAGCCGACTTCGTAGACGCAATAGAAGACTATTCTTACGTAGTTCTATACTATTTTAAAGGCACCGGACCGGACGGATATTACGATATAGATTTCCAACTAGCAGAAGGTCCTTACCGACGCCCGGCGAATTAAGTTGCCGGAATTAGAAGGTCTCCGGGCTATATAGCTTTTTCTTAAGGCTATTTAGCCTATTTCTAGCCCATTTGCAGAATACTAGATAAATAAGATAGAGGACAATGCCCGCCTAAATAGGCTAGGTTAAGAGCAGTCTTTCCCCGACGGATTTAAGATATCCGAACTTTTCGAGCGCTCGTAGGCCTTAAAGGCTACGACTAAAGCGCTAAAGACTAACGCTTTTGCGAAGTTCTAAGGCTAGGGAATAAAGTCCCTAGCCGCGGAATCTACTAATAAATCGGCAACTACTTTAGCAGCTGCGTCCTTAGATAAGGACAAGGATAAAGGCAAGAAAAAGGATAGTCTACTATGCATTTACGGAGAATAATACTATTTCCGATAGTATTATTACTTTAACCCTTCCGTTCGACTTCTATTATAAAAACCCGATAAAGACGTCTAAAAGACTATAGACGACTACCTTAAGGTTCCGGCCAATAAGGCTAAAGTTAACGCGGCACTTCTTCGTAACGAGGGGTAGCAGAAGAATAACCCGACTAAGACAAAGACGGTGTAAGCTACGGCTGCCGCTAATATTCTCACGACCTTTTTACTATTAGTTATTCTATAGACTACTATAGAATACCCGTTAAGGGATTATTTTATTATAGATTTAAGGTCTAATAGACATATTTACAATAATAGGGAGCGTTTTTATAACTTCTAGCCTTCTTCTAAGTACGCACTCGTAGGCAGTAGAAGCACCCTTATTCTCGGGATAGGCATAGTGTTTATACGTATTTCGACGGGCACTTTTTAGCTTAGTTAAGTAGTATATATCCCGTCCTTTTATACATCCCTTTATTTACTTCGTCTTCTTTATAAGGCGAATCTTTCGTAGAACCCGTAGACTAAATAGATCTCTTCTTTAACACACACTATTTGTATAACGGAGCTAATTTACAACTAGTATATTATCGAGTATAACCCGTTAACGCCTTCTATTGCGCTTCTAACTATTCTAACTATTGCTTCCGTTCCTTCTATAGATTCTACCGTAGAAACCCAGGTTATAGCACCGTTTTCGGCCACTATACTAGATTCTATACTAATAAGTATAGAGGAACTTTCTCTTTAGCACTAACGACTTAGACATCCGAATAATAAGGCGCTTTCGAAAGCCCTCGGAATACTATAGTCGGTAACCTTTAATAAGATAATCTTCTATAAGTCCTATAAACTTACGTAGGCTAAACGGATTATCAACCGCGAACCGCCGCTTTCTAAGGCGATATTTTCCTTTTCTAAGGTATTTTACGATGTCTTTTCTATATATAAGAGTTATAACAATAAGAACGTTGCATTTCTCATTAAGGATAACTATATAAAGCTTATTTTTCTATATGCTCTTCTAGACGCCTTTATAGACGAGCTAATTTCGTGCTTTAAGAGCCTAGGTCGGTATATTTCCCGATAGTTCTTACTTTCTATCGGTATAATCTATCGAGATAACGATCGAGCCCTTCGACACGATTTTTAGGACTTTATTAACTAGTAGGGCATTTATAATAAGCCTACTACAACCTATACAACCGCTTAAAACGGCGCTGCTAAACGAGCTAGGGGGGTAGTATCTACGAAAGCTCGATCTATAAGGATTAAAGCAAATTTGCCCGAGCATTTATAGATAGAAACGTAGAAAACTATAGTGTATTTATACAATCGGATTCTAGCCCGATAGGCAGCTTCCCCTACGTTATTTTTATTAAAGTAGATTTCCCTAATAGAGATCCTTTACGATTAGTTAAAGGATTACGACCGGAATATACCGGCATTTCTCTTTCCCTAACTATTACGATTCGATTATCTTCGAGCTTTTAGCTATAAAGCCTACCTACTAATAACTAAGGCCCTAACTAACATATAGAAACGCGATCTTAAGTAGGAACCTTACGCAAAGGTTGGTTACTTAGTTAGGTATAATTCTACTAACATTTTTCGTGTGTAGATCCTATAGAGACGGGAGGTCCGCCGAGTTCGTAATATAACGTTTAATAAGACTTAGTTTTTCACCGCGTCTAAGGCATCCGAACCGCTAATATAGGTATTATTACCGGCATTTCCACTACACATTGCATAGGAAGAAGAGTAAGATAAGGCAGAATTCTAGTTAACGCTAATAGTGCTTCCTAATAAGCATTCTAATCTAGTAAACCTTCTAGCCGATGGCAATCCTTAGCTCCCGACTCCTAACTAAACCCTAGAACCGCCGGAGGATATTTTTAAGAATACACGGGATTTCTAACCCGATATTTCTACTCTTTTACCTACTATAACTATAGAACTAGTAGACCGTCTTAAGGTATAGTTGCCTTAAGCCACTTCTCGGTCTATAGATTACGATAACACTATTCCTATAGATAGTCTACGGACAACGAGGTTTATAAGGGATTTACGCCCTACTTATTTAAACCGTTTTTTAGGTCGATATCCCGCTTTCGCCTACGTTAGGCATTTACCGACTAATAAAAGCTTAGTGACTTACTTATACGAATCGCGTTTCCTTACGATTGAGTTTTCGGATATAGACGAGTAAGAACTCGTTATAGCTTCCGATGCCGCCTACGCTAACGACCCGGACACGCGTTATTCTTCTAAAGGCTATTTTATTAGCCTATTTAACGGTCTAATCGCGTAGAGTGCCCGGAAACAATCTACGGTTACTACTTCCTCTACCGAGGCCGAACTTCTTATAGTCTCTTCTACTACGAAAGAGCTAATTTCTATTCTTCGTTTGTTTAACGATATTTCCCTACAGCTAGATATTCCTATTCCTACTATTAAGTATAATAATACCTAGACAATCCGCTTAGTTTCCGCCGAGATTCTAAAGATTTAGGCCGCCTTAAAGCACGTTAAAATTTATAACTACTAGGCCTAATAGGAATTCTTACGCAATACTTTTAATATTAAATACATCCCTTCTAACCAGATAGTTGCGGATAGATTAACTAAATTGCTTCTACGATAACGTTTCTAAACGTTCCTTCGCTAGCTTCGACTTACGGATATTTCTTCTAGGATCTAAGAAGAAGTCGATGATAATTCTAACTAGCCGGAAGTTATTCCCTTTTAGCTAGGGGGGTATGTTAATATTACTGTCTTCCCTATTTGCTTTCTATTAGGAAATCCCTGGTTCTTCCTTAGATTCTACTATAGAATTCCACGGGCTTTTATTAGCATTACCCCGCACTTCTATAGGTGTATTTACCTACTTATCTTCGGTTATATTTTACCGTGATTTTACGGTGATTTTACGGTTATTTATACGGTCTTTACCTATAAAATCTCTTCCCTTCTACGGTCTTCTACCGTAGAATTCTAATTCTCTTCCACGGCTTCTACCGTAGAATTTACCGTAGAATTTACTAGTCTTCTACTAGGCTGCTTATTTATTTACTAACTATATAACTTATTTATCGTACGGCATAATCTATTGCTTTTCTTACCGATCCTTCCGTCCGATTATTTACGTTACCTATTTTTCCTTAGGTCTACGCGGCTGATTTCGTCCGAGGATTTTTCCTATATATAGAGACTAGTTAGCCTCCCTACTAGATAAGACAAGAGCTATCATTCTTAGTGTTTTGCATCCTTTTGCACCCTTTAATCCTTCCTTATAGGCTGTTTAAGCCTTAAAGCCTGTAACGACGACGAGGGGTGCCGTCGCGCCAATGGCAAAAGCCACCAGTGACATCAATTGTGTCACTGCCCCTTATGTACACCTTATAAAGCCGACCACGACGCCGCACGCCGTGTCGCACCTTACACTTATCCCCTCTTCAATGGCAGCATGTCCCAGGCTGCACGTGTCGCCCGACCTCGACCACGTGACCCAGCGCAAACCATAGGCCTCGGAGTCCCGCAGGCAGGGATAACCCAATGCACGTTGACCCAAGGCGTAGACATGTCGTCGCATTGCCCCGATGCGCCGCCTCTGCGGTACGTGTGCGCCACGCGCCCCACGCCGACACACCTGCCTTGCAGCCGCTGCCCAGCCCCTTTCTTCAAGGGGTCGGTCTCGAACAGAGAGGCTGTCAATTAATGTCACAATTGTAACGACGACGAGGGGTGCCGTCGCGCCAATGGCAAAAGCCACCAGTGACATCAATTGTGTCACTGCCCCTCACGTACACCTTATAAAGCCGACCACGACGCCGCACGCCGTGTCGCACCTTACAGAGCCTCTCTTCCCTTTTTGATTGCTATTACCTAAATGTCGAGAACCCGACTGCCTAGCGTTCGATACTCCCCGACGCTTTTAGCAGGCTTCCGGCGATAGACTAGCTACCGTAGACGACGATAGACTCCTTTATCGAAATTAGGTAGTTATCCTTTAAGAGAAAGTCGACCCGACTATCCTAAAGGAACTCTTAACCGATTCCTATGTCTTAAAGGAGGACTTTAACACAATCGCCGCCCTTAGACTAAACGTAGCTAGTAAATTACTTAATAAGCTTATCTATAAGGTATATTAATAAGATAATCTTACCTAGGATATAGTAGCAATACTCTAGGACCTATACGCCCGACGTTAGCTAAAGTATATCCGGAAGCTCTTATATTACGATATATCCGAATATTAGTTAATTAATAGACGTATCTTCTTCCGCGACCGGCTCTTCGTCTTTAATACCTTAGATCTCTACCTTAAAGTCGTTTATTAATCCTATAGTAGTAGCCTAATAGGATACCTAAGGAGGGTAAAAACCCTTAATCTATTAAACTAAATATACTAATAGCCGAGAATTTCTTACTTCGCCGCTACGTTTATTAAAGACTATACTCTCTATCTTTAGACTAAGACCTCCCGCTTATCTCCCCTTAGATTCCTAAAACCCCTCGCTCTACCGGTCCGACTATAGGCCGATATATTAATTAATTATATTACGATACTCCTTAAGTAGACTTAAAATAGGAAGACTTATAAGAATATACTTACGATAGTTAATAGGCTTATAAAGATAAGATATTTTATCCTTATTACCGGCCTTTTTATAGAAGAATTAGTTAACTCTTTTATCTACGTAGTCTATCGCTTATATAAAGCACCTAATACTATTATCTCTAACTAAGGCACTTAGTTTTTCTCTAATATTTAGCGATAACTTAATACTCGTTTATAAATAATGTTAAAACTAAGCTCGGTATAGCACTTAAAGACTAACGGTTAAACTAAAATCGTTAACGCTATAATAAATAAATATATTCGAGTATATATTAGCTTTACCTAAGATAACTAAGTCGACTAGCTCCCGCTCGCGGAATTCGCAATAAATAATTAAGTAAACGAAACAACCGGTAATTCTCCTTTCTTCGCTAACTATAGCTTTAATCTTTATCTCGGTATTAAACCTATAGGCCCCCGACCCTTAACGCTCTTATTATAGGTAAAGAAGGAATTCCTTCGCGCGGACGTAATAGCTAGTCGTTTCGACCGTATCCTCGTTTAGCTTTAAGCTCTTATATAAGCCTTATAATAGAAATATAAAGATAATGCTAATATAAAGCGGGACGAAGGCTTTCTCTTCCGACCTAGTAATATAGTTATAGTTTTATTAGAGAATATAACTACTAATCGCTTAAAGAAGAAATAGGACGATAAATAGGACGGTCCCTATCCTATTCTCGAGGTCTACCGCGGCGCTATAGCTATCGACCTTCTAAAGCATATCTAAGTTAATAAGTCTTTCTATACGTCTAAGGTACGGCTTTAGACAACGGAAATAATACCGGGCTAGGCATAGATTAATCGAGAGGAACGACGCAACGTCGTAGGCCGTATCGCAGAACGCGATAACGACGGCAATATCGAAGAAATATAGGAATTTAAGAAGATCCTTAACGTATATAATAACGAAGCCTTAACCCTAACTTATCTAATTAAATAGAAATATTACTAAGAACCGACCTAGCAGCCTAAAGATAACCTAAGAGGTTGCCCTAAAGCTATCTAACGCTTCTATAGATGTAACTTAGATAAGCTAGGCCCTTTAGATTAGGCCCGCCTATAAAAGATTCCTTTACTATATACTAATCTCTAGCGAAAATAACATTTCTTAGCGATTTAAGGACTAAATCGTCTCTAAAGGGAGAGTACTATTATAGTACTATATTATATAATATAGTATATAGTAATATACTATATAATATATAGTCCTATATATAAACGAGCCCTTAGCCTCTATAGTTCTTCTCCTCTTTATAGAATAATAAGGTTATCTAGCTATTACCTAGTGCTATAACATTTATCCTTAAAAGCTATAAGGGCGGAATAGTAAGTAGAAGAGCACTTAAGGTAACTTATACTAGACCGGCTAGCTAAGTCTAAGTAAGGAGGGGTAGTTAAGGCTAGAGCACTAAGGGCCCTACTAGAATAGGTATCGGTCGCTTAGTAGGTAGTATTAAACTAAACCTATAATAAAAGCTAAAGAAGTAAGGAAGTATAAGGGAGTAGATATCTCCTAATTAGTCTATCCTACTAATGCATAAAGATATGCATTAGAACCGCCTTATATTGTTATATATAACGCAAGTTGTTAGTAGGGATTTACTTAGATTAATCTAAACAAAGGGGGTTGCATTAGTTATAGTTGTATTTAATCTATTTAGAAAGGGGGGAATAAGGGGGCCCCTTTATACCCGTCTGCCGGGGTCCCTCTATAGGGCCTACTATGCCTTAACAATGCATTATTAAGGCCTACGCTAGGGCTTACTGCCCTAGTTATAACGATGCCCTTAGTTAATAATAAGGTTATTAACTATGTAAGGCACGTAGCGTTATACGCCGCGTAGTTATAACTCCTATTGCCCCTTTCCTATATATAGTCGGTAATATAGTTACGACTTTATCCCTTACTTATATAACTATATTCCTATACTAGCAGTCTTTCTTTTTAACTACTAATCAACCTTCCTAATCGAAAGGATAACGCGTATTAGACTAAAAGGGTCTTAAAAATATAATACATAAGTATAAATAAAATAAAGTCTTAAAGGGGCACTTAAGGACGTAGGATATAGGCTTTTATCCGAATAGTTAAGCTATTAGTATCTATAAAGCGTTCGAGGGCTCGATTAGGTAATGCCTTCGTTATAGCATCGGCCGGGTTATCCTTACCGTTAATCTAACGGATTTCTATAATCTTACGTTGCTTATATAATTATCGGAGAGATATAATATTAATTATTAATCTCTTCTCTTTATTCTTAACATAAAGAGAGTATTTAACTATGTGTTAAAAGACTAACTTTTAAGGGTATTAAAAAGGCTCGGCCTTCTAAAGACCCTTATTAGCTAGGTAAACTGCTTCGTTTATAACTGGAAAATTCAGCTAGCGTTTAAGGGCTAGCTATAGCCGCTAGGGAATATCGCTATAGGGGTCTAGCAAGGGTCCCCTATTAGCCCTATCCTCTTTCTTCTTTACGTACGAGATATTATCGCTTCTAAAGGGTACTAGCTATCTTATATAGATGACTTAAGTATCTCTATTACGTCTATATTAGCAAGAAAGAACGTTCGGCAACTCGAAGTAATAGCTAGCAGCCTTTTCGAATAAGCTACTAGGCAGAAGGTTGCATTCGACCCCGGAAAGACCGAGCTTATCTACTTCTTACGGCAAAGGGAGCCTATCTTAGAAGGGGTCCGCGTAGGCGGCCTTCTTATAGCCCTTAAGCAGCTGGTTAAGTAGCTAGGCATCTAGTTTGATTTAGGGCTATAGATCCGTCGATACGTAGAAAAGAAAGTAGTAGTAGCGCAAGCAGTCTTCTAAGGTCTCTCTAGGCTAGCCTCTACGCTAAAAGGCCTTTCTTTTCGGGCAATAAGGCAGCTATACGTAGCGTGTATTACTACTATAGCTAACTACAGGGCCTAGCTCTAGTTTATAGGGCATAGGCAGTAAGGGCTGCTTAAGCTTTTCTAACGACTTTAGAATTAGGGCCTTAAGAAAGTCCTAGGGACGTTTAAGGGTTCCCTAACTAAGGCCCTAGAGCTTAAGGCTAGTATACCCCCCCCGGAGGTTAGGCTACGCAAGGCCTGCCTAGCCTATAGCCTACGGACCCTCTACTTCTAGAAAGACCACTTTATACGACAGGCCTACGATTAGGCAGCCCGGGACGACCTCGCGGATTCCGGCTCGGACCTTAGCGCCCTAGCTTCGATAAGGCCCTCTACGTAGCTATTCCGGCTTCTAAGGTATAAGGGAGCAGATATCTCCTAATTGGGTTATCCTACCAATGCATAAAGATGTGCATTAGAACCGCCTTGCATTGTTGTATATAACACAAGTCACCCGGTCGCATTAGCTCTCGAGATAGCTAAGATACCGAAGCCCGAAGTATATAGTATAAGTAGAGACAGAAGGCATATAAGTTATAACTCATAACTCGGTCAACCGGCGTTATCTACATCACCTCGTATTACTCGCGCATTTAATCATGCAATAACTAAGCTACTAAATAGGATTAGACCACTTACATTATATAGACAAATAATAGCGCTTTCTATAACTATATTTAGTTAAGTTATATATACCTTTATTCGTGTGGAATTAGCTATATAAAGGGACCTTAGTCCGCCCTTAGACAGACCTTTACTAAGCAATTTAATAATACCTTTCTCTCTTATTTCTATATTAATCTTAATACTCTTTGCACTACCGTAATCCTCTGCCTTTAAGCTTCCCTTTAGGCTCTTATTAGTTATAATCTCTATCCCTGCCTAAGCTTTAAGTTGCTTCTTATCTAGAGCCCTCCTTAGATCCTTTAGACCACTCGCCGCTGCACTAAAAACAACCGCCCGTCTACTACAACCTCCTCTTTGCCTTTTTAGGCCTCTTGCCTTCCTAGGCCACCCTTAGTTTATATATATTACTACTTTCTTAGTGTTTTGTCCCCCGTTCTCCTCGTTAGCCCCGATTCGACCCTAGCATACACCTTCTTTTAACCACTGTCTTTCGCTAAAAAACCTACTAAAAAAAATTATTTTAAAATTCCTTCGCTACCTCTGCCGTAGCCCGTCGACTCCGAATTCCTTCCGAAGTTTCTCCGATACCTCCCGACCCCGAAAATAAGTTCGTTTAAGGACTACTCGTTTATAAAGCTTAAAGGGAGCGTTAACTTTTCTACCTAGTCTCTACGGATAGAATCCGTTTTTATACGTAAGAAGCTTACTCCCGTAATCCTTAACGCTTCCTACGCGAAGTCTTAAGACTATCTCGCACTTATACGCCTAATAGTCGACGATAGTCCTCTCTCTTAGATAAAGCATTATACGTCTATAAAGGCGGCTTAGGATACTCTTAAGACCTTATATAACCCGGTAAACTTTACCTTAAACTTCCTCCTTATTAAGGAGCTCTTTAATACGAAGATTAAGGGTAAACTATCTATCGAAACTTACCTAAATAAGGTAAAAGAGCTTTATAATAAGCTAAATACTAGAGAGATCCGAATCCCGGAGATCGTAGTAATAACATAGATCCTTAAGAGTCTAAATAGCTCCTTCTCGAGTTATATTATAAATATAACCTAGACACTCCGTACCAATGCTATAGTATATACCCTTAAGTCCCTCTCTTCGTCCCTTATCGAAAAGTTTAAGAGAACTAAGGCTTTAGAGAGTAATAAGCACCTTTTTATAGCGAATAATAATAAGATTCCTATTTGCTCCTACTATAAATAGCGTAGGCATATAGAGAAAAATTGTTTTTAGAAACTAAAGAATAGGGATAAGGCTAAGGCCGCCGGGTTTACTACTAAGACGTTGCCCTCCTCCTCCTCGACTAAAAGGGAGCCTAAGGAGTATACTAATAGGAGCCATAGGAGGCCTACGCCTATCCTTAACTCTCGAGAGAGTTCCCCCTCCCTTACTCCTCGCCCGGCTGCCCGTCCCCGGACTTCTCGACTCCGGAAGAGAAAGGCCCCCTCGGTATCTTCTCCTAAGTCTAGTAAGGTCCTTATTATCTTTAAGTCGGCTTCTAGCATTATAAGTTCCCTCCTAACCCTCTTTATACTCTTTATATCCTTTATATCCTCGATACTCTCGTCTATACCCTCGATACTCTCGTCTATACCCTTAATACTCTTCTCTATACTCTCGTTACTATATAAAATGCTAGTCCTTCTTTATACCTTCTCTTCCTATACCCTATTTCCCTCTAAAAATATCCTTCTCTATACCCCTATAAAAATAAAGTCCTCCTTTAATAGAAAACAAATAATAAGACCTTTAAAGCCGCTTCTCTCGGCAATTTTAAGGGTGACCTTAAAGGTCGATAGGGCTGCTTTACGGATTGGGAATTTTTATAACTTTATATTCGATACTAGGGCTACTAGGCATATAGTTTCGAATAAAACTCACCTCTCTAATTATAAAGAAATATTTACTACCGTAACCTAGGGAAAAGCTTCCTCTATTATTATACGAGGTGCTAGAGACCTCGTCTTTAAATTCCTAAATAGTAATTAATAATATACCTTAAGAAACTGCCTTTATATACCTAAAATCGGCATTAACATAATAAGCTAATTAGCTATAACAAACACATACGCCTTAATAGGCCCGGACTCTATATCCCTCCTCGATAAAAATCTAAATAAATTAATAACCGGTTTTATTAAGAACGGACTATACTATATCCCTTTAGATATAAAGAAAACACGATTTCTAATTAAAAACAAAATATACAATATATAACATAGTCCGAAAGAGACAATAAATAACGCTATACTCTAAGACACTATACTAACTAATACAATAAAAACACCTAAGACTAAGATAAAAACACCTAAGATAAAAAAGAAGATAGACCTCGTTCTCTAGCATAAACGGCTAGGCCATCTTAGCTATAAATCCCTATACCGATACCTCCGTAGACTATACCTAGACATATCCGTAGACTAAAAAGATATTATAGCTATAAAACAATGCGAAGCTTGTATATAGGCTAAATATACCGATAAAAAAAAAGAAAACTCCCTTAAAACGACGATATCTCTTTCTTAATAAAATAAACGTTAATATCTAGGGCCCTATTAAAGTCCCTACCTACGATAAATTCAGATACTTTATATCTTCTCTTAATACCTATTCTAGGTACCTAAGAATATACTTAATAAAAGATAAAGCTAAAAGCCTGCCTAAGTTTCTAGAATTTAAAGCAGAACTTAAGAATAACATAGATAAAATAAAGATAAAAGAAGTCTTCTTAGACAATGCAAAAGAATTCATCTATAACATTAAACTATATGCCCTTAAAAAAGGTATTAAATATAACTTAAGCTTACCGTTTACCCCCTACTCGAACGGCAGAATAGAGCGTATAAACAGAACAATACTTAATAAAGTTAGATCTATGCTCTATATGGCTAAACTGCCTAAATATCTTTAGGGTAAAGCTATTTTAGCAGCTATATATATATACAATCGATCTCCTTATACTGCTTTAGGGTATATATGCCCTTTAGAAAAGAAAGAAAATAAGGCCCTTACTAGAGAGGATATAGAAAAAATCCGTGTATTCGGAAGCATTATATACTATAAGAATAAAACACCTAGTGATAAACTAGACGTACGAGCCTATAAAGGAATCGTAATTAGCTACGAAAACACAGCCTATAAAATATACGACTATAGCAGAAAAAAGGTCGTAATATTAAAAGATATTACTATATTAGAAAACAACTTATTAAAAGATAATAAAACCTTTAACTTTAATACTATACCGTCTATAAATAAAATTCCGGAGGATTATCTACGTACGGGATCCTCTATACTAGATATAAAACCTAATAATATTCTATATAATAAATCCTAGAATAATCCGAAAAAAATACTAGATACTATATCTAAGGATAATAATCCTAACTATATAATATAGGACAATAATAATAAGGATTAAAGAATTTAGGTTAAAATACCTAAGAAGCCGGCTGAATTCTATAACGACTATAAAGAATACCTAATACATCTGCTAATAAATAACGATAATATAACCCTTCTATCTACGTTAGAAGGTTGTAATCCTATAGAACTAAAAACCTATAAGCAAGCTATAAAAAGCGCCGAAGCTCTACACTAGGATAAAGGCATAGTAGCAGAAATACAGCAGCTTATAGACAACAATACTTAGGAAATAACCGAGCTACCTAAAGACTAGGAAGCCCTCGGAAGCCGATAGGTCTATAGAGTTAAGAAGGATATTAAAAACCAGATAAAGAAATTTAAGGCTCGACTTATAGCCTTAGCCTATAAGCAAATATACGGCCTAGACTATATTAAAACCTTCTCTACTATAGCAAGACCTAAGTCTATAAGGCTCCTACTAGTATAGGCTATCGCTAATAACCAAAAAGTACTATAGTTTAATATAAAAAATGCCTTCCTATATGCGGATATAGACATAGAAACGTATATACAGATACCCGAAGCTTTTCTAGATATAATACTATACGTATAGTTTTCCTAGCATAAAAATACAAAATATAAAGGCATAACTTACTTTGATTACTTAAATAAAAACAAGACGAAGAAGCTCGTAGCCAAACTAAGAAAAGCACTATACGGCTTAAAATAAAGTCCTTTACTCTAGTATAACCTATTAAAAAGCGTCCTTAACGAGCTTGGTTTTTACTGCCTTCTAATAGACAAAGGGGTGTTTATAAACAGCACGCTTAGAATAGCTATAGCCGTCTATATAGACGACCTTTTATTCTTTAGACCTACTATACGTGCAATAACCTAAGTCATAGACTAAATAAATAAAACCCTACCGATTGAATCTCTAGGGGAAGTAAAAGACTTCTTAGGATTATCTATATAGATACATAGAGAAACAAAGGAACTATATATATCCTAAGCAAACTATATAAAGAATAAAATAAAGGAATTAAATAAACAAAATATAGGAACCTCTAATACACCTACTACTAAAGGCGTTAAATTAAATAAGTTAGGAATAAAAAACGCCTCTAAAAAGGACATACTCTTATACTAAATGCAAATAGGCTCCCTGCTATTCTTAGCCCTATTTATAAGGCCTAATATCCTTTTCGCAGTAATATCCTACGTAAGATTCTCTTCTTAACTAGACCCCTCGCATTTTAAAGCCCTTAACGTTATATAGAAATACTTAAATAAATTCCCCGACCTATGCTTATATTATAACTGCAATATACCTATACTAGACTTCTATTTCACAGCTTATATAGATTCTAACTAGGCTAGTGACCTTATTGACCGACGATCGGTCTCTAGATATTGCTTCTTTATACGTAATAATTTAATAAGCTGGTGATATTAAAAGCAAAAATCGATATCGCTATCTACTTGCGAAGCAGAGTTTATAGGCCTTAGAGAGGCTAATAAGGAGGCCTTATATCTATATAGCTATCTAAATAGCATCGCGAAAGAGTTATCTATACCTATATCTAATAAAGTCCCTCTAATATTTTCCGATAGCCAATTAGCGCTAAAAATAGCAAATAACCCGGAAGTATATAAACTCCGGAAACACATCGGCCTTGCCTATAATTTCACCCGTAATAGTGTTTTACTAAGCGAAATAGAAGTATTCTATATAAAATCCCCTAATAATATCGCTAATATATTTACAAAGAGTATTGCTATTTGCACGGATATAAATCTCTATTTGCACGGAAGTCTAGGAAATCCTTACTCTTTCTGCGCGAACCCCGCGCGCCTATGTCCCGCCACCAAAATCCAGTATAGGTACATAGCAATTAAGAGAGCCGCGCAAATCGTACACGCAGCCGGGAGCCGGGCACGAAGCATACATTAAGGAGCCGCACACATAGCAGAGGGCACGTAGCAGAGGGCACGTAGCAGAGGGCACGCAGCATACATTAAGGAGCCGCACATACAGCAGAGGGCACGCAGCCGGGCACGAAGCATACATTAAGGAGCCGCACACATAGTAGAGGGCACGCAGTAGAGGGCACGCAGTAGAGGGCACCTACTATAGCTATTAAATTAACTAAATAGATTAAGTATTGCTATTTGCACGGATATAAATCTCTATTTGCACGGAAGTTCGCTTAAATCCCTACTTTTTCTACGCGACCCCGCGCGCCTATATCCCGCCACTAAATTTTCCGTATAGGTATATAGCAATTAAGAGGGCCGCGCAAATCGTGTATAGCCTTAATGTCGTATCGGAGCGGCGCCTATAAGACCGAGCCAGATGTAGCTCGGTACCTATGCGGTTATTATGTCTACTTGCGCACCTATTTAAGGTGCCTCGTAAGACAGCTAGCCTTCTATAGAACTAGACAAGAATAACATAGTTTTCCCTCGCTTTACTACCTTAATTGCGCATAATTAACGGTATCTTAATCGCGCCCTTAGGTATAGGTCCTTATAGGTCGGTGCGATAGTTATAAGCCCGGTATACGAACCCGCGTAAATTGCTACTAAGTTAACGCATTTAAGAATTATCGCATCTTCCTATAAGGAGCCTAGAGCCGCCTTAGCCGGGCAGCTTCGAGGGACCGTAGCTCTCTAAGGCCTCTAGTGATAGCATAACGTCGGGCATAACGATTGTCCGCGTTAGCCGTTAGGGGGTCTCGAGGTATAACGTCTAGGTTAGCCTCGAGAAGCTAAGGTCCCCGAAGGCTGCCTTAACTAAGGCAGCTATATAAGCCCTCGATCGACTGTTTAGTAAAGCATCGATATCGAGATCCTAATAGCATCGATATAATGACCGTATAGGACCTCGATGCTCCTTAACCTCTAAGACAGTCGCAATAAATAAGGCAGTAAGGAGAAGATTACCGTAAAGGGCGAAAAGGTAACGTACGACGTCTCCTTTACCGCTTAACGGGTGACTATCTCTAGTGCCTATAAAGAGCAAGTTGTATGTGCTCGGAAGCCTTTTTCCTTAAATATCTTTAATATCTTCTACAATAAGCACTCTTATTTTATAACCCCTTTCTTCTATAACTTTAACTTTAACTTTAATACTTAACAATAGCTATAACTCTTACGTCTCTAGCAATTAATACTAAGGTTAGCCTATTAAAGGCAGACTACTAGGCAATATAGTTCACGACGTTCCGTCGCATAGCTAAGGGTATAGAGGTTTAGAAGTATGTAAACACCGGCGATAAGGGGGCTAATAAGACCCTTAAGCTAGTTAAACCTCCGGTCGTTACCTATATAAGCTAGGTCGTGAAGATTAACAGCCTCGCAGCCTAAGCACACGTGGAAGCTATGCTTAACAACCCGGCACTAGCAGTAGCGCTAGACCCGCTAGTCCTAATTATAGAGCTTAACGTAGGATAGCTTATATGCTTTAAGTCTAACCGAGATAACCGTAAGATAGCCTACGCTAAATACGTCTCTAAGAAAAAGGCCGTAACGGACCTTTCGAACTAGGTCTATTAAACCGTTGATTAGTCCTACGTAAGGCATTTCCTAGATGATCTAGACCTCCGTAGGATCGTAAATAAGCTAAGAGAGCTTCTTAGGGTCTCTAACGCCTACCGCATTAGCATCGCACGACTAAACTATCGTAGGGCGCTATAGACACCCCGAAGGATTAACCTAGTAGATTAGTACCTTTAGTAAGAACTAGCATACCTCGAAGCCTTTACTACGATGACTGCTAACATCGAGGGAGATTAAGCTATCGCAGACTTCCTTAAGGCAACTATACCGCTCGACGAACTATAGTCTCGCAATTAGCTTAGCAAGCTACGCAAGCAGTAGCAAAAAGGCAATATCGTTACGATAACCCTCTAAAGCGTTAGTAAACTCTTCTACTCCGTAAGCCTTAATCGCAATATATATAGCAAGCTATTTAGGCTAGTAGGCGCGTTCTCTACACCTAGAGGAAACGCACCGGCTCGATAGGAATACGAGTGCCCCTACGGCATTAGTAAGAATCGCTATTACTAAAAGCCGATAGACTATACGGCTTTCTATAAGGCTATTAACGGGGTCTCCTATAGGCCCGGGATTACCGAGGTCCCTAACCGCGTTAAGAAGTATAAGGAAGCTAAGGACTTACCGCGCTAGAAGACTACGGTCGAGGCGATTAAGGCTTTAAAAGGCCAGCCGGCGCCGTAGACATCGACTTAGCCGAAGAAATCGACGTTAGGACCGCCGGCCTTAGCCTATACGGTGATCTAATAGACTGTTAAAGAGCAGTATATATTTAGCATATCGCCGAACGCATACGCGGCTATTTATCCGCTATAGAACTCGACCTTTATCGATAGTTGCG
Organism: Ophiocordyceps sinensis; assembly: GCA_012934285.1. Lineage (NCBI taxonomy): Eukaryota > Fungi > Ascomycota > Sordariomycetes > Hypocreales > Ophiocordycipitaceae > Ophiocordyceps > Ophiocordyceps sinensis. Next base: position 2,366,404 of record JAAVMX010000006.1, on the reverse strand, counting down.
TAAGCACCTATATTGTTAATAAGCTCGAGCTTCTTCGGTATAACGTCGTTAAGGCAACCGAAACCGACATCGTGCTAGTTAGCGACACAGCGCTCGCGGTGTTATATAGAGGCACGCGGATTATCGAGAATATCGTTAACGGACCTAATAGTAAGAAAACGGAGGACCTAGTCCTCTAGGACGCTATATTCGTCCTTAGATTTTATACTAACCTAATTAGCGGGGAGAAGCTAAAGGATTTTAGCTTTTAGCTATATAGGTATAATAATATATTAAGGTACGGAAGCATTAAGTACAATAAGATCCTTATAAGCTTTAAGAGTATATACGGCCTCTTAGTAGCTAAATTAAAGCCACTTACGTCTTGCTTTATATTGCCTAATGCTCTTTAGTATGCGTTATTAGCGGTCTAAGATAAGATTCCGTAGTACCCCGGGCGGCGGATCGCAGCATTAAGAAACCTAGTTCCGCCTAAGGTTAACACGGCAAAGATTTAGCACTTAAGATTAGGGCATATAAGCCCTTAAGTACTAGAGCAATTAGTCTTTTAAGCGAGAGGAGTACGGATATACGGCCTAACTACGGTTAAATACGAGGGCTACGCGCTAGGAAAAGCATACGAGCAAATCTCTCGCAGAGAGCTAGCTAATCGCTTAAGGCAACCTTTCTACTATATCTTCCTCGACCTCTTCGACTTCGAGCTAGGCTATAACAGCCACCGATACATCCTACTGCTATCCGACGAATATAGCGGGATAATATTCTTATAGAGTATAAGTTTAAAGATAGAGAGCCCCCCCCCTTATACATAGCTTTAAGGCATTAGTCCGCCGATATATAGGCGTAGTAATTTATAAGATAAAAATAGATAATAAGAGAGCCTTAGTTAACCTCTTAGGATAGAAGATATCGAAGTTCTAGGAATAGGCAGAATAGGAAGGCATCGAGCTCGAGCTTCCGCCCGTATATACGAAAGAGCCTACGGGAGGCGCGGAAAGACTAGGCGGAGTCATATAATAACGACTTCGTTCGGCAATAGGGAAGCTGCCTCGCAACCTCTAGCTAGAGGCTTACTAAGCTATAGTTAGGACGCATAATATCTTGCCGAGATACCGCAATTAGTGGAAATCGCCTAAAGAGACACTTAATAGATAGTTTAATTAATATATTCGCTAGTTCGGCCGGTTTAGCGTTATAACGTACGGAGAAGCTAACTTCCGCCTATATTAGGACGGGCATTACGCCTTTAGCTGCCGCGCTTACCCTTTACACCTTTATATAAAGGCTAACTTATATAAACGAGCCTTTAAAATACACCCTAGAGCGCACATTAGTTATCTTATTAGCTACTACGCTAATAACCTATATCGCGTCTAGGTTCCCTAACTTAAGAGGGTTATTATTACTCGAGATATAGTGTTTAACGAGAACTATTTCTTCGACCTATAGATAGAGGACCTATAAGTCCTAATATAAGAATATATCCCTATCGTCGAGTCGATCGAAATACCGATTTAATAGGACTGGAATGCTGTGCTTAATGATTTTTTGCAAGAGTTCGACGAATATATCTTAGGTATTAAGCCCGCTATTTCGAACTTAGGGGTAGAGGGCGTAGGTAAGGTCATAAGAGAGGCTCTAATTCGCATAGAAGCCTCCTCGTTAGCTTAGATAGAGGCGGCGAAGCTATAACCTATATTATTACCTCCCCCCGAAGGACTTCTTACACCGGAATAAACGCCTAACCCGACGGGGCAGGGTCTCGAACCGACCGTAGGATTATAGGATAACGAGACCGATACCTCTCTCGTGCATCTAAAGTCTAAAGAGCTAGAGCAACTGCCGTAGCCCTAGGTCGGGCAAACACCTCCCTTACTAAGGAGGGAAGCCTTAGCTAGGCAACCTCCCGACTAAGAGGAAGAGGTAGGCCTGTAATAAGGTATATACGCTAAAGATCGCTAAGATCTTAATCAACGTAATGCGACCTTAGCAGAAGAAGGTAAGGTTTCCGCGGGACTACCTACGGAAGAAGCCCTAATATAAGAGAGGACCCGTCGCCTTCGTCGAATATAATAAGAGCTCTATAGTATAGAAGCTATAAGATAGAGCTCTCGACCGAGACGCATAAGGCAGAGGGATAACGTTTTTAGTACCCTACTGCCCGAAGATCTTTAGCTAAAAGGAGATCTTACGATATTTTATTTAGTATTCGCAGCCGTAGTCTAATAAAAGGCATATAAGCATTATCGAGATAACTTCGTCCGACTGCCTAAGCGCTATTAAGATCTCGACTACCACCCGCACGGAAAGGAGTTTAAAGAGGGCTACCGTAAGGAGCTATACGACCTCCTCCGAAGAGGTACGTAGCGCCTCCTTAGCCGGGAACGCGCTAAAGGAACCTTAATCCCGCTTAAATAGGTCTTCCTCTATAAGTTCGATAAAGATAGATACCTTATACAATGTAAGGCACGCATTATTGTGCGTAGAGACCTTTAGTGCGATTAAGGCGAGGAGACCTACGCTATAACCCTCGCTGTTAAAACCTTTAGGATAGTAGTGTCCGTAGCGGCGAAGCATAATCTCGATATTCGGCAACTTAATATCGCTAACGCTTTTCTAAACACTAATATTAATAAGACGAAGCGGCCGGTCTGCGTAGAACTACTAAAAGGGTACGTTAAGCTAGGTTTTCTTAAAGGAGATAAGAATTCTTTAATAGTAGCCGAGCTCGATAAAGCTGTATACGGACTATGCGAATCGCCTCTTCTTTAGTACAATAAGATACACTAAGCGTTAGAGGAATAAGGGCTTATCCGCACCGGCGAGGAGCCTTACGTCTTTATAAATAGTAAGATCCTTATGCTAGTATACGTTAATAATATCCTTATCCTAAGTCCTAAAGGGATTAGCGTAGACGACCTTATTAAGTACCTTAACGGGAAATACGAGGTCCGCGAGGAGGCCTTTAGATAGTATCTTAAGATTAGAGTTATCCGCGACCGATAGCTTCGGAAGATCTTTCTCTCTTAAGACGCATACATTAAGAAGATTACACATAAGTTTAGCCTTAACGATAATAGTAAAGCGCTAGCGGTTCTAATCCCGCCTTTTCCACTCGTTAAGAACACTAAATAAGCCTCCTTTCGCGAGATTAAGGACTTTTAGGAAAGGGTCGGGTTAATTATATACACCGCGATTACCGTAAGACCTAACGTAGCGCTCGTAGCCTCGTAGCTTTCGAGGTTCTTAACGAACCCTTCCCCTAAGCATTTAGAGGCGGCGAACTAGTGCATACGCTACCTATACGCAATAAGGTTCCTTATAATTAAGTTCGACGGACTCGCTATAGGTAAGGCTCTTATTATCGCGACCGACGCGTCTTTCGCAGACGATCCTAACACACGCCGCTCGTTATAAGGCTATATTATAACGCTTTACGGCGGCTTAGTCGTCTAGAAAGCGAGCCTATAAGATATAGTAATAACCTCGACTATAGAGGCGGAGCTCTTAGGACTCGAGCGTATAACGAAGGAAGGAAGGCATCGCGCTATTAAGGCTACTGCGAGATATCTTAGAGGACCTTAGGCTATTGAAAATATACTGCGATAACCTCTAGACTATACGATTAGTAGTCGAAGAAGGCCGTATCTCTACGAAGCTCCGTTATATCGACATTTAGAATATATAGCTTAAATAAGAATATAGGAAAGGGCGCTTTACGGTAGAATACATCCTAACGGCCGAGATGCCTATAGACGGCTTAATAAAAGCGCTCCTAAGAGCTAAGTTTAAGAGGTTTAGAGCGTTGCTTAATTTAAAGGATATACGCGGGCGGATATAGGGAATAAAGGAAACATAGGAGGATTAAAGGAATAGAGACGGTCGTAACACTAGGGGAGGGTGTATTTAAGGCTTTATAGGCGCTCGCGATAGCTTCTTCTCGCAGCGTTAAATTGATTACTTAACGCTAGGGGGTGTGTCGTATCGGAGCGGCGCCTATAAGACCGAGCTAGATGTAGCTCGGTACCTATGCGGTCATTATGTCTACTTACGCACCTATTTAAGGTGCTACGTAAGATAGCTAGCCTTCTATAGAACTAGACAAGAACAATACAGTTTTCCCTCGCTTTGCTACCTTAATTACACATAATTAACGGTATCTTAATCGCGCCCTCGGGTGCGGGTCCTTATAGGTCGGTGCGACACTTAATTTAGTTAGTTAATTCAATAGCTATAGCAGCGCGCGCGCCCTACTACGTGCCCTCTACTATATGTGCGGCTCCTTAATGTATGCTTTGTGCCCTACTGCGTGCCCTACTGCGTGCCCTACTGCGTGCCCTGCTGCGTGCCCTACTGCGTGCCCTCTGCTGTGTGTGCGGCTCCTTAATGTATGCTTCGTGCCTAGCTCCCTACTGCGTGCCCTACTGCGTGCTCTACTGCGTGCCCTACTGCGTGCCCTCTGCTGTATGTACGGCTCCTTAATGTATGCTTCGTGCCCGGCTCCCTGCTGCGTGCCCTACTGCGTGCTCTACTGCGTGCCCTCTACTATATATACGGCTCGGCGGCTTCTCGATGTATGCTTTATGCCCGGCTCCCGGCTGCGTGCCCTCTACTATAGATACGGCTCCTTAATGTATGCTGCGTGCCCTTTGCTGCGTGCCCTCTGCTGTATGTGCGGCTCCTTAATGTATGCTTTATGCCCGGCTCCCGGCTGCGTGCACGATTTACGCGGCTCTCTTAATTTACGCGGCTCTCTTAATTGCTATATACCTATACTAGATTTTAGTAGCGGGACATAAGCGCGCGGGGTTCGCGTAGAAAGAGTAGGGATTTCCTAGACTTCTATGTAAATAGAGATTTATATCCGTGCAAATAGCAATACTTAATAAATTAAGGCTATATACGATTTACGCGGCCCTCTTAATTGCTATATACCTATACGGAAAATTTAGGGGCGGGATATAGTCGCGCGGGGTCGCGTAGAAAAAGTAGGGATTTTAGCGAACTTCCGTGTAAATAGAGATTTATATCCGTGCAAATAGCAATAATCTTTACAAAAGAATTAAGGCGTATACTATTTAATAAATTTCGAGACCTCTTAGGTCTTAAAAAGGATCCTATATATAAAGATAAATAGAGGTTTTTAGCTACTCTTTCTTATGCTTTCTTCTAGCTTTCCTCTATATACCCTTTAGTTTTTCCCTATATATAGGTTTACTAAACGGACTAATAAATATAGTAGAGTTTTAATTCTTTTCTCTATAAAAAATAGTAGAGTTACTTTATCTCTATATAAAAGTTTTTTTTTCCTAGAAATAGGTTTTTAGAGAGTTTTTACAAATCCTAGCTAGTTATAAACGGACATATATAAAGCGCACTTCTTTATAAAACAAGTACCCTTTAAGAGAGGCTATAAGGGAGCAGATATCTCCTAATTGGTTTATCCTACCAATGCATAAAGATATGCATTAGAACCGCCTTACATTATTGTATATAACACAGGTCACTCGGTCGCATTAGCTCTCGAGATGACTAAGATACCGAAGCCCGAAGTATATAGTATAAGTAGAGACGGAAGGCATACAAGTTATAACTTATAACTCGGTCAACCGGCGTTATCCACATTACCTCGTATTACTCGCGAATTTAATCATGCAACAACTAAGCTAGCAAATAGGATTAGACTACTTGCATTATGCAGACAAATAATAGCGCTTTCTATAACTACAATCAGTTAAGTCATATATACCTTTGTTCGTGTGGAATTGGCTATATAAAGGGACCTTAGTCCGCCCTTAGATAGACCTTCACTAAGCAATTCAACAACACCTTTCTCTCTTATTTCTACATCAATCTTAACACTCTTTACACTGCTATAATCCTCTGCCTCTAAGCTTCCCTTTAGGCTCTTATGTAAGGGAGCTGTTAGTAGTCGTAGGGCCTAGTTATAAGCTAGAACAATAGAAGGCAAGCTAGGCACCGCCCTAGCTTACGGGCCCGAAGGCGACTATCCGGATTTTATAGGCCTTAAAAGGAAATGCTAAGCAATAACACTAACAGCTTCTAGCTACCCTAGAATTCGAGGACCCCCTTATCTTATATACGGACGGCTCGTAGGGGACCTACTAAAAGGCCTTTACGAATAGCTGGTCTTACTGCAAAATAGGCCTCGAAGGGAGGCCTAGAAAGACAGCTTCCGGGAACCTAGGCCTTTACGTCGAAGTAGCCGATGCAGAGCTATTTGCGATTTATAGGGTCCTAGTAGACCTCTCGAGGAGGCCCCTAGCGACTCTATAACAACCTACCCCTACCTAGCTTATCTTTATTAAATCGACAGCTAGGCGGCGATGCTCCGGCTAAAAGGTTATTTAGACCTAGCCGTACGGATAAGAGGCCTGCTTAAACGCCTCTATCTAGCATATACAATTAGGCTAGATTAGTGCCTAAGCTACGTTAGAATCTTCGGCAACGAACTTGCCGATCGACTGGCTAAGAAAGGCCTAGAGGCACCCTTCCGAGGGACCCCTACGGCTTTTATTAGCTACCTTCGAAGAAAAGTTCGGAAAACATGCTTAGAGAGGTAGAAGACCCTTTAGATAGAAGAGGAGGCAAGGGGCCCGAAAGCATAAGGCCTAGGCAAGCATTACCGTTAGGTAAAGCGGGACTAACTTCGCCTATAAACCGGACCCGGATCTAGCTAAGGCCCCGCGGCCTACGCTATCGGCTTACTACCAGCTTCTTTTCTTAATAGGCTTTCTAAAAGTGTTATAGGATCTGCTTAGACATCTATTCTAAGCAGAACACCTCTATAAGCACGCTATATACAACTAGCGATACTACTTATTTATTCTACTATAGAAGACATTTAGAATTCCACTGTAGAAGACATTTGGAATTCTACCGTAGAAGATATTAGAATTCCACCGTAGAAGACATTTAGAATTCTACTATAGAAGATATTTAGAATTCTACCGTAGAAGACATTAGAATTCCACCGTGGAAGATATTAGAATTCTACCGTAAAAGACATTAGAATTCTACTATAGAAGATATAAGAATTCCACCGTAGAAGATATTAGAATTCTACCGTAGAAGATATTAGAATTCTACTATAAAAGACATTAGAAATCCACCGTAAAAGGACTATAGTATTTAGACGATAGGTTCCCTAGACTAGGAAAGGGGGATAAGCTTTTTATAATTAGGTATTTACCTATATTATTTAGTTCTACCTTATGCTTATTCCTATAAACGACCGGTATTTAGTCTATATCTACCCGCGTAGAGATCCTATTTCTATTGCATAGGGATATATATATTAAATAGTAGTAATTCTAGTATAGCTAGACTCTTTTTATTTTTACCTTTAACCGTATTATTAAAGGCTACGCTTTATAGACCCTTTCTAAAGTCGTATTAAACTACGATAAGTAGAAGGTCTTCCTAGCGATCTATCGTTAGAAACCTCACTTTTATAATTGTATATAATTAATCGTAGTAATCCTTTACCTTAGCTTCCCGTCCGCTGCTAAGCGGGTCGCTATAGTAGCACGATCGATTTCTTCCGCGGATGTCCTTAAATACCTTCTTAAGAAGAAAGCTCCTACGAGCTTACGTAGAATAACCGACTATACGTAACCTCTTCCCTATAGCTATTCTTAAAGAGTTTAAGGCTAAATCGCACGCCCGATTTAAAGAAGCTATTGCTTATAACTTCTATACGTCTTAAGGCAAGCCCTACCCCTTCGACGGATCCTTTAAACCCGCGATATATAGGAAATACGCCAGACTTATAAAATTCCTAGCCCGTTAGATTAATTATCTAAGCGACCTTTAAGCCGTACTATAAATATTTTCTTCCTTTGATTTTTAAGACGAGCGTAATTAACTCTTTTTAAGAGTTAACGCTCTTTAGAATATAGAATTCTATAAGCTATACCGACCGAATATCGACTTTAACCGTTAACTAGACTTAATTTAATACTAGTTGCGATCTAATATAGCGGAAGGAAAACGTCCGGCTCTTAGTTTCGAAAGGGATATTAAGGATAAATCCTTTCCCGGCCTATTATCTGAGAATAATCCCCTTCTTAGTCCCTTATTTTAAGGCGACCCTATAGCCGGCTAGTTATTAATTTTCTAGCCTACGTCGACGGCCGCCCTTATTAAGCAGGCTATTATATTACCTCCTCCTTCGGCTATATTATTTCCTACTACTACGTAAATTTCCCCTACCCTTTAACTAGCTCCGGCAGTTATATAAATAGTAATATCTAAAGAGGTATTAATACGCTTTATTAAAAGGATTTCTTTACGTTTACTTTTTAATCCTCTTCGATCCGAAGACGAATATTATAGATCTTTCTTACGTTCTTAAGTAAGACTTTAGGCTAAGGATATCGGCCGTTTTAACTTAGTATCTCTATAGGATATCTCGTTTAATATCCTAAAAGAGATAGAGAAAACTATAATTTATAAAAGCGTAGATCGCTTTATCGATGCTTTAAAACAAGTAGCTATATAGAGTATAGAATACGCTAACGCCCTTACCTTAATAATCCTATTACCCCTTCGAGGAACCGCTATTAAGTAGTACTTAGGCGATCTTTTAGATAAAGAATAAGCCTCTCTTTACTAGCTAAGCCTAGGCTTTCGCATTTAGTGCGATAAACTCTTTAAGTGCTTTTTTATACGTTTAGAAATCGCCTCTCGTTCGCTATAACGTAAGAGGTTTATAGCGTACGAAAATAAAGCAAAAAGCTAAGGCAGTAGGCTACTTAAAGAATAATCTAACCCTAATTATATACTAACAATTAAATACGCTACTTTATAAATCTTTCCGTCGCCCTATTAGAGATAATAAGATCGACAAATAAGTTATAGAGTGCGAGCGAATTATTCCCTAGCTTAATACGAAACTAACTATCGGTACTTAAAGACGTCTCTAAAATACGGTCTAAGGCCGCTTATAGACCGACCGTCTAGCCTTATAGGAACTACGTAAATAAACTTCTAACGGTCTTTCTACGTTACGCCTATACGGCCGTTCTAACCTATAGAATAAACCTAGACCTACTAATAGTATTCTTTCCTTAGTAGATAAAGGTAAAAATGTAGCCTTCTAAATACCTTTTATACCTACTTCTACCTCTTCCACCCGGCCGTAGAATAAATCCTCTAGGTCTCTACCGCCCGAAGGCTATAAATTAAACCCTATTATAGTTAACGTAGCTTATTAACTCGCCGACGCCCCGTTAGATAAGTATAAGAGCATAACGATTTCGTCCTCCTTACGAGATTAAATTTTACTAGCCGTAGAAATACTCAACGTCGACTACTTAGACAATTCCTCCTCTTCTCCTTCTAATAATAAAGACTACTTCTATATAGTATTAAAAGCCTTCTTTATCCCTAATAACGTAGCTACCAAAGAGAATAAATCACCGATCGATATATATATAGACGAGCTCCTTAATAGTATTCCCGTTATTAACGCCGCTCTATAGATAGAGGATAATCCTCTAACTTAACCGTCTCGATATACCTACGCTAGAATTATAGCGTATAAATAACTTAGACCTACGGATATAGTCTAAATTTGCGTTAACTATAGCGCTAGACGATGTATTATCCGCGAGGATCTATTAGATAGATTCCTCTAGGTCTTCTATAATATATCCCGGAAGGTAGATCTCTTTAGCATCGGCTAGGCAAAGACCCTTAAATAGGCTACGTTTACTATTTTTATCCTTAGAAAACGAGATAGAGAGTTTACGGTAGTAAAGGTACGCGTAGGCGCTTAGGTAGTAGAAGACCTTTTAGCTAGCCTCCTATTAGGTTAGGCATAGGCGGTTCCTTATAGGGTAGACGTCCTAAACACTAAATAGTCTATTACTATTAAAGCCTATAGCGGTCTTATAGTCGAATGCCGAACTACCAGCCGTAGACCCGCTATCCGACGACGCGTTTATACCGTTAGTCTTACTAAGATCCTACTATTAACTATAGTTATAGTTAAAACGGTAATTAAAAGCCCTCCGTAGGATCGAGACTTAGTAATCTAGTGTAAGAAAGGGATGCACTAGGCAAAGGGTGTATATAAAAGAAGAAGGATAATAAACTTAAGGTAGCCCGGCTTGCCCTACGGGAAGTAGGGCTGCCGGAGCCCGGACTAATGCTAGCCCGTAGGCACCTCTAATAGGTACCTACCTATTGCGCATTATAATAGGGGCCCGAAAAGGAAAGCCCTACTATCCTTAGCAGTAAGAAAAACTAACGTATAACAATAGCGTAATTAATCTTTTAATTCGCGTTAATTCGCATCTATGCCTATAAGTTATGCGTTCTAATCTTAACTACGCTTCCTAGATAGATTCCTTCGGAGGGCCGCGTTAAGGGGCATTCGCGGTAGAGCGCGTAACGCGCATAGTAGAGAAAGCATTAATAGCTTCCTACGAGACCGAACCGGCGGGTACCTACTAGTCGTAGGCTATACCCTAACCTTTTTACCGCGCTTAATATTCGGTTACTAAAGTCTTAGAGCGGCCTATAAAGCGCTGCCGTATCTTTATAATTCGTTTAACCTCGTAGTGCTAATCGCCCTCCCGTAGGGCATCGGTAAGATCTTAGGCTGCTTTAACTACGCTTAGCTTATCTTCTTTAAAGCAGCCGTCGTAGGCTAATCGTAGGTACTCGACTAAGATTATAAAATAGACTTAAATTTACGGTAGGAGCTTAAGTTCCGCGGTAAGGTCGTTTATTATTCGGATAACCTAAAAGGGTCCTTTACGCTGCCGAGACTACTTTTTCGAGGGCTTAGTCGGCTTATAATATCTATAGTATAGCTTTAAATACACTTTATCACCGGCTAAAAAAACGACCTAGCGATATTTTCTATCGTATCGGCGTTTAATACGTATTGCTGCGAGGTCTATCGCTAGACTAGCCTATCGTCGCACCGTCTTACGGAGGTACGGGATATTATCGGCAGCGGTAAGGTCGTTAGCCTTAAGCGGAGATCGGAGGCCGTAGCTAAAAAGATAGTTATAGGCTAATATCCGGGTTCCTGCGTTAAATACTAAGTTTAGGTTCTATTAAAGGCTAAAAAGCAATAGCTTTTAATTAAGATTAAGATCCTCGATATAAGCTATACGAATAGTAATCTCGACCGTTTAGTTACGTCGTTCGGCGAGGCCGTCCGCTAAAGGTAATAGGCGGTCGTTATTATAATCTTTATTTTAAATGCCTTTTAAAGGGATCGCTAATTTTCGCCGTTAAAACGACGATCCTAATTACTAATAATAGTAGACGGCATTCCTTAATCCGCTAGGAGGAAGAGCCTCGAAAAAGATACGCCTTAATCTGTAACGGTATATTTAGCGTTCCCGGGAATTAGAAGGCAACGTTTGCTAGATAAATACGTTATAGTAAGCAATTAATTAAAACTATCGAAACTAGCGATAGCCTAGGGAGAGGAGGCTAAAGGCGTAACGGGTATAACCGTAATAAAGTCTATCCTAACTAAACGCATAGGTTAAACTAAAGTCTACATAGGCTTATAAGCTCCTACTAGCTGCTAACGATTAGTCTAGCCTAGGCAATAAGCCTTATAACCTACGATATGCTTCTTAACTTTAGCGGTTAGGTTTCGAATTAAATAACGCTTAAGATCTTATAATATCCACGTAGTCCTAAAATATCTTTTTGTATCGTAGGCTATTGCTGATATAGGCGGGACTATAGCGGAAGGGACGTAGAGACGAAGATAGCTATTACGTCCCTTATAATAGAGCAATTAGTCTTATAGAAGAAAAGGAACGCCGCGCTTTTTAAGGCGTAGAAGGGCTGCCTTACGTTCCTCTTAGGTCGGGGCGGTATAAGCAGTAGGCGTAAAAGCGACGGGAGAAGCGCTAGTTATGCCGAGGTCGGGGGCTATAACTATAGAAGGGTCGTCTAAGAGTATATCGATAATCTTCGCAAAATGCGAATCCGCGGCGTAGCCGGCTATAAATTAGGCCTTTGTCTTAGGGTCTATAATTGCTTTAGAAACGAGTAGGATATCGTCTAACGTAGTATAGTCGGGGCGCTATCGTTCGGCAATTATATTAGTCTTTAGGGCCGCGAGCTTACTAAAGACATCCGGAATTAGATTATCCTTTCCGGGTAGGTAGTAGATCTTAAGGCGAAATTAGGATAGGTAGATAGACGCAATAACTAAGCGCCTATTTACACGATCTACACTCGAGGTATCGAGAGTCCTCTTTTTATAGATATACTTTATAGCCGAGTAGTCGGTAAGGACTACTAAAGGTAGCGTAAAAGACTAAATAACTATTCGTATCTTCTTAGTAGCTTAAACAAGGCAGGCTACTTCTAGCTTAGAGGGGCCGTAACTACGCTTAGCTTAGGTAAGAGTATAGGATAAGAAGTAAATCGGCATTATTATTTTTACCGGGATAGGTTAGCCTAGCTTTTAGGCCGTATCGTCTAAGATATAATAGAAAACGACTCTAAATTATCTTTTAAGAGAGGCATCGGTCTAATAGAATAGCTTCTTCTAAGGGTTTATATAATAAAACATACGACCGGGGGCGATCTCGGCTTAAAGGGCTATAAAGGCCAAACGTTCCGTCTTCGTCGGCATATACGAAGAGGAGCGGGCAAAAGCTTTCCTTCGGTTCGGATTTCTAAGCGTAACCTTACCGACTTATCGACTAGCAGCGAAGAGGGCAGTTTTCTATGCCTAGAGAGGCTCTACTAGCTAACCGTAGTATAGGATCTTTAACCGTAGGTAGCTAGCTGCGCCGACGTAGTGTTCTAGGCTCTATAAAGAGTCGGGGAAGTCGAGCTTTATAAAGGCGGCAATGCGATCCTCGGAGGTGCTAAGGCCGAAAGCGTCGATACGGTGACCTAGCAGATATACCGAAGGATATCCTATCTAGCTTTTAGTAGGCGATATCGTAAGGTTAAGCTTTATAAAAAGCTAAAAGATTATATAGAGATGCTTAAGATATACTGCTTTAGACTTAGAATAGATAACGATATCGTTAATAAAGGCGCGAGAGAAATCCTAATGCGGACGTAGAATACGGTCTATAAATCGTTAGGCGTAGGCGGGACTATTGCGGAAGCCGATAGACGCTACGGTAAGGTTTTTAAAGCTACGGTGCTTAGTGACTATAAACCTATTCTAATGCGTGCGCTAAATACCGAGCTAATTAAAGAAAGATACCGTATCGATAACCGTAATATAGGTTGCGTTAAGGAGCTCTACGATAATATCCTCTTAAAGAGGAAGTAGGTAGGCATCGGGGACTATAACCTTATTAATGCTACGTATATTAATAACTATACGTCCTTTAGTAACTCTATAGGAGGTACGCTAAACTATAAAGACTAAGGCGGTAAAGGGCGTCGGCTAAGTAGTCCACTCTATGCGTTTTTGTTAGTAAAGCTTATCGAAGGTCTTATTAATAACCGCTCGATCTTAGAGGCCTTACGGATATAGTCGCTGCTAGATCTTCTAATTCTACTAACCTTAAACAAGCGGGACTAATAGTTCTTAGCTAGGTTCTACTATAGCTATGCCTATATCCTTCTAAAGAGATAGGTAGCGTGCTAATAGCTTTATTACCTTAGAGACGAAAGTAAGGTCCTTAGTGTGAATGTAAATGCCTTCCTCGGTAACGCGTTCCGGCAATAACCTAGGCTTCTGCACTTACGGTTAAAAGGGAACCGCATTCGGCTCGGGGAAAGGAGCAGAAGTAGGGAAAGTAGACTGCGGGGCAAAGGCGGCTTTAGCGGGCGTAAGGGCGATGACTAAGGCCTAGCCGTTGGCTTCTATTAATATTACCGTCTTCCCCTATTGCTTTCCACCGGGAAATCCCCGGTCCTATTATAGAATTCTGTTATAGAACCACTAATCTAGGTTCCTAGTTTACTTTCTTTTTTCTAAAGTACGGGACGACTTAAGTACTAAGGGACTTAAGTACGGAAATACTTATTACGAGGGTACCGGGGTACTTGGTACTTTGGTACTTAGTACTTTATGACTTAGCATAAAGATATTCGCCCCGGACTTACCTATTATCTGGTCACACCCCTTTTCAGCCTAGGACACACCCCTTTTTCGAACCTAAGTCCTTTAGGACTTAGCTTCCTTAGGTACGGGACGTACTACGCAGCTACGGTCACGCCGACGATCTTATTAGGCACCCCTGCCTAATAAGACCCGATGATTGGCTCGATGCCCCGCATGAGGGACCGACACCTAGACTACCGGGAGCTATAGGCCTAATATAGCCCTCCCGGCTTTCGGGACCGATTATTCGTCCGATCCTCTGCATAAGGAGGTCACACGACTTATGTCGTGTGACCTACCCACATGACGTTATGCACGTGGTGCATAAATGGACCCACATGACCTAGTTTAGTCTATAAGGGCTTTAGAACGACGCGGGAGGCAGCCTTTTCGAGGTCAGCCGACCTATATAGCCCCTGCGCAGCCCCGGGGACCCGCATTAGCTCGGGGCAGTGTAAGGGATACGTGGCAGAAGGTGCTAGAAGGAAAGGGACGTACCGGGACCGTCTAGACGGACGGGAAGAGCTATATAAAGGAACTTTAGTCCGCCCTTCCTTAGGCTCTCCTTCCTTCCTTTCTTCTTTAGCTTTTATTATAGTTTTAGTTTAACTGCCTACTAAGTAACCTACACCTCTTCTAGTAGTGCCTTTAGTGCTCTAGCCTCGACTACCCCTGCTTGCTTAGACTTAGCTAGCCGGTCTAGTATAAGTGACCCTAAGTGCTCCTCTGCTTACTATTCCGCCCCTATAGCTTTTAAGGATAAATAACGCCCTCTATTAGTCTTTGACTATTAGAGACTTAGTCCGGTTAGACTGTCTTCTATCTTCTAACCGTTCTATTATACGATAAAAGCTCTTACCTTTTGCTTAGCCGCGGAGTGTGTTTTTTAAGACCGTTGCTTAATCTTTGTTTAATCTTTGCTTAGTCTTTGTTTTACCCTTTAATCTTTTTCTAATCTTTTCGATCTATTAGATCTTAGATCTTGTTTTAATCTTCATAGATTCGAAGAACCCTTTTTAGAAAACCACTAAAAACAACTACTTCTTTAAGAATGTCTTCTTCTACTTCTTTAACCTCTCGCCCGGCAGCTCGCCCGGCAGCTCGTCCGGCTGTAGCTACGGCTGCTGCTTCTGCTCCTACGCCTGCGGGCCCGGCTCCGGCTTATACCGCCGCCCCGGGACCGCCGCCGCCTCCGGGCCCGGCCGGGTACACCCCGGTCCCGGCCCCGGTTCCGGACTTCCGCCACCCCCGGCAGTTCGGGGAAATTATTAAAACCCCGAAGCCGGCTGTTTACACCGGAGAAGCCGGCAAGCTGCAGGAATTTCTTACCTAGCTAAAGGCCTTCTTTCTTTCCTTTCCGGATTCCTTCTCTATTGATAAAGCGAAGGTCTTCTTTACACCTAGCTGCTTAAGGGGATTAGCTTTAACCTAGTTTAAACCTATTCTTAGGGATAGGGTGACCGAGGCAGAGGGGGACCGGGATAAACTTACGGACGATATCTTTAATAGTTATTAAGCTTTTAAAACCAACCTCTAGCAGACCTTCGGCGTAGATAACATCGAAATTAGAATGGGACGACGACGCTATAATAGCGGTTTTCTACGAGGGGCTAAAGGATAATATAAAGGACGAGATCTCTAAATAAGACCGTCCCGACACCCTCGTCGAGTTTATAGCCTAAGCAGTTAGAATCGACGACCGGCTTTTCGAACGCCGGCAATAGAAGAAGGACCCCTAAGGGGGGTATAAGGTTTTTTCGAAGAAAAAGGGGAAACAGACGAATTACGGCGATCCTATAGACCTAGATGCTATTTTAAACCCGGGAATAACTAGCTATTCGGCATCGGCCGGAAGCTCGAAAAACAATAGCATTCACAAGAGCCTTACCTACTTCTTTTATAAGAAGGCAGGGCATATTGCTAAAGATTGCTACCGGAAGAAAAATCTAGCTAAAGGAAAGCCGGCGGCTTCTAAAAGCCTTAATACCTTAGAGCAGGGACCTCTTAGGCTCTCTCTACCGCCTTTAAGAGAAGCTCTCGATCCTACGCTTTTTAACAGCGATCCTATAGGCTTTTCTGCCTATCCCTACTACGAAAAACGTTTTACGACTATTAGGGATCCTAAGGACAAAATGGCACCTATTCTAGATAGCCTAGTTGGGCCCTCTATTAAAGAGGAGGAGGACCTATTTAGATGGTCGGACCCGGACGAGGATCCGGCTAGACCGGAGGACCCGGCCGGCCCGGACAGTCCGGACGCTCCGAACAGCGTGATAGAGGATCTAGTGATCGACTTAGAGGACGGAGAGATTATAGATAACTCTATGGATAACGCGGGGGTCGGACTAGCACCCCCGGACTCCCCGGACTCCCCGGATTCCTTTATAGAGTCCGCTCCGGACTTAGAGGGTCCGGAGCCGGACGACGACGACGATATACCCCTAATAACGCAATACGACTCCGAGGAATTCCCTTAAGAAACCTAGTACTAGTATAACTATAGCTAGGCCCCGGAGTTAGAAGATCTTACCGGAGGCTATATACCTAATGCTTATAGCCCCGCTAATACCGAAGAATTCTCGGAGGGCAGCGTAGCTACGGCTGCCTTATACGACGGCTCGGAGTCCCCTTTAGCCTACCGCGAACTCGAAGACGTTAAGGACCTTCTCGATGGCCTTAACCCGGAATATAGCAGCTATAGGGAATACCTAGCTGTTACGAACTATTTAGAAGGAGTTATCGAACGAGAAGCCTAGGGATACCCTAGCGCCGAAGATAGGCCCCCGGAGTGCCTTACCGATATAGCCGAAGAGACTTTAGCTTTACTTCGAAGCTATAAGCGTAAAGCAAATCGGCTAGAGGCAATGCTTTTAGATAACGAGCCTGAAACCTATAAGGAATTTAGTAGGGAAATTGCATCTTTAGCAGACCTCGTGGAAGAAAAAGAACGCGAGAAGCTTAACCTCCTTACTAGACTAGACCGTCTAGGAGGTTATATGCCGGAGCTACACCCGGAACCCTCTTTCGAGGTCCGGACTCTCTAGGAGGCCCTCTAGAGGCTAGAAGGCGTCTACTGCCTCGCCTCCCGGACCCTCGGACTCGCTTCTTAAATTAACCGAGACCTACTCGAACCGGTCCGGCAACTATAAGGTCTCCCTTTCGAGACTACTAATTATAGGGTTATAATATAACCTATACCCTAGGGAACTACTAATAGACCTAGCAGTAAGTCTATTAAAGAAGAGCCGGGTTCTGCTAGGTTTAAAAGAGAACCCCCTAGGTTTAAAAGATAACCCCCGGAGCTTAAAAGAGAGCTTAATCTATATAGACTTAAAAGATAGTCTAATAGACTTAAAAGAGAGTCTACTCGGTTTAAGAGAGAACCTAATCCCCCTAAGACTATTTTAGGGGAGGGGATATAGGGTAATAGTACCCTTACTACCGAAGATATAAAAAACCTCTATTACTAGAAGTAAAAGGGCTACTTACTAGTAATTAAGATCTTCTTATTATTAATAAAACTATTAGTAAGAAGATAACCCTTACGATTAACTACTAAAGGTATAGACTTTCCGCTTTAGTAGATAGCGGATCTATAAGCAACTATATTGCCCCGGAAACGATAAATCGTCTACGCCTTTGTTACCGGTAGAAAACTACGCCTTATACGCTATTTACAGCCGAAGGGAAACCCTTTACGTATAATAACGGGAATATTATCTACGAAACTAATCCTTTCGAATATTCTATCGGAAACTTATCGTTTAAAGACCCTTTTGATATCCTATCTATACGATACGATATTATACTAAGACTACCCTTCTTGCAATAATATAACCCTTCTATCGACTAGAATAAAGGCCTTCTAAGGTTTAAAGACGATACCTTAGATATTCTACTCTATAACGAATTAAAGGACTTAACCGGACTAAAAACCTCGGAACTTAATACTAGCCTAGAAAGGCGAAGCCTAGGAATTAAGGAAGTTGCTACCTTATTCGAAGAGGAACTTCCGGACCGATTTAATACGGTCCTAGAACCGCTAAACCTATTATTAGAAGACGCTTCGAAAAGCGCCTCTATAAAAGAAACGGAGACGGACCTTAAAGCGGATAGATTTAAGACTATACCGCACGATATCCTCGTTAAATTCAGTGTAATATTTAACGACCTACTAAAGGATAAACTACCGCCTCGAACGCAATAGGATCACGAAATCAACCTTAAAAACGGAGCGAAGCCTTACTTCCGTAAGATATATAACCTCGATGAATTGCATTTAAAATTGCTTTGGGATTATATCGACGAAAACCTTCGAAAAGGTTATATAAGGGAGTCGAAATTAGAATATCGGGCCCCGGTACTATTTGCTCCGAAAAACAGCAAAGATAAGGTTAAGACTAAGCTATGCATCGACTACCGCTAGCTTAACAACGATACTATTAAAGACCGGACCCCTTTACCCCTTATTGTCGAATTAAGGGATCGATTATCTAAGAAAAGATATTATACGAAACTCGACCTTAAAGTGGCTTATAGCTAGATACGAATTAGGGAAGGAGACGAATATAAGACCGCTTTTAGAACTCGATACGGCTTATACGAATTCTTAATCCTCCCTCTAGGGCTTATAAATGCCCTAGCGACTTTTCAGAAGCGTATTAATAACGCCCTGCACGAACACCTTAATATATTCGTCTTAGCTTATTTAGACAATATAATCGTCTATTTAGACGATTTGGAAACGCATAAACTCGACATTATAAAGGTGCTTAAGGCTCTCGAAGCAGCTAGCCTTTATATTAAGCTAGAAAAATGCATATTCTACACGCAGGAAGTCGAATTCTTAGGCTATATAATTACCCTATACACTAAATAAACGGATAGACCCGTATAAGTTAGAGGCAATTAGTGGTTAGCCTATTCCTTTTACGATTAAGGAAATACAAAGCTTTATAGGCTACGCTAATTACTACCGACGCTTTATAGTAGATCTCTCTAAAGAGTTAATCCCTATACTAGCAGTAATAAAGCTAGCTAGAACGAAACCCTATACCTAGACGGACGAAGCTAATAACGCTTTTATTAAGCTTAAGAGCCTATTAACTTCCGCCCCGGTACTATATAGCTACGATGCGGAAAAGCCGTGCGAATTGGAAACCGACGCTTTTAATCTCGCATTAGGTGCGTAGTTAAGCTAAAGGGACAACGATAATATATTACATCCTATAGCTTTTTACTCTAAAAAGCTAAGTAGGGTAGAGATATATTATCCGATCTACGATAAAGAATTTTTAGCGATTATAAACGCCTTTAAAGAATTTCGGCATTATATTCTAGGGAATTCCTATAAGACGAAGGTCTATATAGACCATAGGAATATCACCTATTTCGCTAGTACGCAGTAGCTTAACGCACGGCAAATCCGTTAGGCAGAGTTCTTAGCAGATTTTAACTACGAAATTCTATATAAGAAGGGAACCGAAAATTCCCGTGCCGACGCTATTAGTCGACGTCCCGACTATAATACGAAGATCGAACCTTATAACGAACGGCTTTTATATCTTAATACGGAAGGCAACTATAAGCAGTAATTACTCGATGCCGTATTTAAGATTAAAGGAGATAATTCTGTTTTAGAATTACTTAAAAGCACTTATAAGGATACCGATTTCAGTAGGTTTAAGAAGCATATAACCTAGGAAAACAACCTCGCCTACTATAAGGGAAAGTTATTCCTTACGCTTAGTAGCGAGGCAACGATTATAAATGATTTCTACGAAAGCCTAATACACGGCCACTAAGGGATATCCCGGACTTATAATCGAATTCGGAATTACTACAACACTTATAATCTTCGCCGCAAAATTTAGAAGATTATTAAGGCATGCGATACTTATAATAAAGCTAAGGCTGCACGGTATAAGCCTTACGGGAATCTACAGCCTATAGAGACCCCCGAATTACCTTAGGAATCTATTGCTATAGACTTTATTACGAAGTTACCGAAATCTATCGAACCTATAACGAATATAGAATACGACTCTATATTAGTTATAGTAGACCGCCTTACGAAATACGGTTATTTTATTCCGATTAAAGAAGCTATATCGGCTAAGGAATTATCTTACGTCTTTATAAGATATATTCTAGCCGATAGAGGTCTACTAAAAACCCTAATTACGGATAGGGACCGAAAGTTTATATCACACTTTTAGCAGAGCCTTATGCGAGCTCTAGGAACTAAGCATAAATTATCTACTGCTTATTACCCTATTACCGACGGAATTACGGAACGGCTAAACTAGACCTTAAAGCAATACCTTCGAAGCTATATTAACTACCAGTAAGACGACTGGCTAGTTAGGCTACTAATAGCCTAGTTAGCTTATAATACTTCGGTATCGGAACCTATATAGCAAACGCTAGCCTTTGCGAATTACGCATTTACGCCCGAAGCCTATAGGTCTTCCCTACCGGAAGTTATAGCCGAAAAAGCTATCTTAAGCTCCGAGCAGCTAAGAAGCTTACATTCCGCTATTAAAGACGAGCTCGACTTTATAAAGGAGCGAATGACTTATTATTATAATAAGAAGACCGAAAAGGAACCTACTTTTAATAAAGGCGATAAAGTCTACCTTATTAAGAAGAATATTACTTCTAATAGGCCTAATAATTCGTTAGACTATAAGAAGATAGGACCTTTTCTTATATAGGAAAAATTCTCCGACTTAACTTATAAGCTAGACCTACTAACGGCTATGCTTATACATCCCGTTTTTTACGTTTCGCTACTCGAATTAGCGCCTAAGAATAGCCGCCTAGCGAAAGATATTGATATACTAGTCGAAGAAGACAAATACGAAGTCGAAGAGATTTTATCTAAGAAGATAGAAAACGGCCAGCATTTTTAACTTATAAAGTAGAAGAATTATCCTTCTTCTAATAACACGTACGAACCTATTAAGCATCTTAAGAACGCTCTTAAGAAGATTAAAGCCTATAATAAATCTAACCCTTAGGTTTAAGGGAAGAGGAGTTTAAGGGTTTAAAGGTTTAACCCCCCTTAGGAAGGGTAATGTGTTATAGAACTACTAATCTAGATTCCTAGTTTACTTTCTTTTTTCTAAAGTACGGGACGACTTAAGTACTAAGGGACTTAAGTACGGAAATACTTAGTACGAGGGTACCGGGGTACTTGGTACTTTAGTACTTAGTACTTAAGTACTTGGTACTTTATGACTTAGCATAAAGATATTCGCCCCGGACTTACCTATTATCCGGTCACACCCCTTTTAGCCTAGGACATACCCCTTTTTTAAACCTAAGTCCTTCGGGACTTAGCTTCCTTAGGTACGGGACGTACCACGCCGCTACGGTCACGCCGACGATCTTATTAGGCACCCTTGCCTAATAAGACCCGATGATTGGCTCGATGCCCTATATAAGGGACCGACACCTAGACCACCGGGAGCTATAGGCCTAATATAGCCCCCTCGGCTTTCGGGACCGATTATTCGACCGATCCTTCGCATAAGGAGGTCACACGACTTATGTCGTGTGACCTACCTATATAACGTTATGCACGTAGTGTATAAAATAGACCTATATGACCTAGTTTAGTCTATAAGGGCTTTAGAACGACGCGGGAGGTAGCCTGCTTAAGGTTAGCCGACCTATATAGCCCCTACGTAGCCCTAGGGACCTGCATTAGTTCGGGGCAGTGTAAGGGATACGTGGCAGAAGGTGCTAGAAGGAAAGGGACGTACCGGGACCGTCCGGACGGACGGGAAGAGCTATATAAAGGAACTTTAGTCCGCCCTTCCTTAGGCTCTCCTTCCTTCCTTTCTTCTTTAGCTTTTATCATAGTTTTAGTTTAACTACCTACTAAGTAACCTATACCTCTTCTAGTAGTGCCCTTAGTGTTCTAGCCTCGACTACCCTTACTTGCTTAGACTTAGCCAGCCGGTCTAGTATAAGTGACTACGAGTGCTCCTCTACTTACTATTCCGCCCCTATAGCTTTTAAAGATAAATAACGCCCTCTATTAGTCTTTAACTATTAGAGACTTAGTCCGGTTAGACTGTCTTCTGTCTTCTAACCGTTCTATTATAATTTCCCTTAGGCTCTCCCCGTTTTAACGATAAGGCAAGGAGCTAATTGCTTTACGAGACTTATTCTCGCGAGGCTACGGTAGCGGGCCCTAGCTCCCGAGAGCAAGAGCAGGACCTAGAGCCTAATAAAGGCAAAACCATCGCGAACCTCGGCAAATAGACTAACTAGCATTTGTAGAAGTAGAGCGACTTTAACTAAAGCATACGCGCTAAGCTTCTTGCTTAACGCAATAACGCACGTGCTTAACGAAATAACACTCTTGCCTAAGGTAGGGATATTAAGCGCATTCTAGATATCCTCGCTGTTACTAGCTGCCTCGTTTATCCCTTGCTTAACTCTCTGCTTAACCTAGTGGCCTATCGGCTCTTATTCCCGTTCCCTTAGTTGCTAAGTCTACCCTATTGCCCTTTTCGCTATAAACTGCAACTCCGCTAACTGCTACCCCTCTAGCAGATGCTGCTAATACTACTGCTCGACCGCCTGCTGCTATAACTAGCGTAGAGCGTTTCTTACGCTCTAGCTAGTAGAATTAGCTAAGACAGCAACCGGGATAGTAGCCGCAATAGAGGCAGCGTAAATACCTATAACTAGGATAAGTTATTGCATTCCCGTACGTTAAGGAAGGCAATAGTGATTAGTTTGCCCTTTAGGAACGAGGCTACCGCCTCCG
Organism: Ophiocordyceps sinensis; assembly: GCA_012934285.1. NCBI lineage: Eukaryota > Fungi > Ascomycota > Sordariomycetes > Hypocreales > Ophiocordycipitaceae > Ophiocordyceps > Ophiocordyceps sinensis. The sequence goes on along the minus strand of JAAVMX010000006.1, from coordinate 2,343,539 downwards.
GCTTAATTTTGATTGCCCTTAGCATATTTTATATAATACTTCTTTTAACGCCTTAACGGAGGCTCTCGTTAAGAATATATACCCGCGAGCTAAGGCAGCCCGTAAGATCGACGAGGACGTTTGCAATAATAGGAATAAGGTTATCCTAAAGTAGGAGTAGAAGCTATATCGGGCGGACTATACTATACTATAGAAATTGCAGTAGATTTAGTCTGCCTTAGTTATTAGCTAGATCCTATATAACCTATAGCTAGCTTATATAGTTAACGAGTTATCCGGGGATTTCGGCTACGTTGCTTCTTAGGTTAACGTTCGTTACTTAAGCTAGTTGCTCTTTATCGAAGGCATCTTTACCGTTCTTTAGGACTATAGTGCCTTCGATGCTCATTTAGCTATCTTCGCGTAGTTAGCCCCCGTTAAGGACGAAGCACTCCTTAACTTCGCCTAGCGTATTAAGGAGGCGTTTCTTAACCTCCCCGATATCGAGAAAAGGAGCGCGGGTGTGCGAAACATCACCGTATAGTATATATAGAATAATCTCCCGCGTATTTAGACTTAGCTAAGGCCTAATATCGCAACCCTCTACGGTACGGCGTTAATCGAACGTATAGTGTTATTAGCTAGCGAATAGACCCGCTAGCCCGTAGAGGATTTATATAGAAAGCCCTCTACGTCTATTCGCACGTAAGAGGCCTTGCCCTACTAGACTTAGCGAGTTAATAAGGCTATAGGGAATAAGCCGGCTACTATAGAAATAGTTAAGCCGAGCCTATCCTAACTGTCTGCCTCTATACTCTCTATACCGCCTAACATCGTTATTGCCGACCTAAGAACCACGGATATTATAGTCTACCCCGCTAATAATGCCGCTTTATTGTCTTTTGCTGCTACGTCTTAGGGTAATATCTATTTTAATTATAGCAAGCCTAGCTATTAGGCTAAGGATTATAGGCTTCTTTCGACGCCCGCCCCCGCCTACGGCTCGGGCAATGTATCCTCCTCTTCGTCTTCTGCCTTAGGCCGCGATATTAAGATTACGGGCAAGATGTACGAAATAGCTAAAACCCTTAGCAGCCGCTAGCGTAACCGCGGTAATACTAGCACTAGCCGCGGCCGTGCCTAACGCGGTGGCGATAGAGGCAGAGGTAGTAGAGGAAGCTATCGCGGCAACTTAGGCGTTAACCGCCCGTACGTTTACTTCGATACCGAGGTCCTCGATACTAATAGCAAGGATCGGGACCCTATCTCTTAGTTTAAAGAGGATAACGCCGAAATAGAGGCTATCCTTACCGCGATATAGGAAGGAATAGATTCCGGTTATTACGATTAAGATAGCGATGCCGCTTACTATATAGCAGTAAGCGGTAGCATTAATACTAAAGAGAAGCCTCTTCGTAAAGGCTTTAGTAAGCTATATAGTGTTTTTCTTACTCGTTTAACGGCATCCTTAGCTATTTCTTTATCTACGTTCTTTAACTACGGGTCGACCTCTTATTACGTCGCCTCTTCCCTTGCCGATAAGCTCGCCCTATACCCTTCTTAGGTCTCCTCTACGATAAAGGGAATCGGAGGAATCCTAGGGCCTAGCGTCTGCGATAATATCCTTATTTTAGTATAGCAGCTATACGACGACGGCTAGACTATCTTAGTTACTATCTCTTATAGTATCGTCTCTAATGGCATATTCCCCGGCTCCCTAACCCTTAGCCGCTCTCTTTTTTTTACCTTAGGTCTCTCGTGCGAGGATAACGGCGCGATTCGCCTACGCCGCCTTTTAAACTAGCCTATGCTACGACCTTAGAAGTCTTAGGTCTATTCCGCAACGGCGGAAGAAGATAATAAGGATGAATTTCGCCCTTACCGCTAGCAAAGCTATCTAAGCGGTAAAGAACGACTAGCAAGCATCCTTTACGTCGTTAATAGAGCCGATCTTTACTACGCGTTTCTATAAGAACACCCCGGACTAAGCTAAGATCTATATAGACTAATATCTCGCTTAGTTCCCCGAATGCTTTAATCCTACTTTTCTTCGTAGTAATAAATTAGCTCGAATAGTCTACCGGATTAATGTAGGCGACGCTACGCCTATTCGGTAAAGCCTACGACGGTATAGTCCCTTATAGGCGCAAGCTATTAAGGACTTTATTAAGAAATATAAGGGCTCTATTATCCGGAAGTCTATTAGCTCCTAGGCTTCGCCCTTATTATTAACACCGAAAAAGGCACCTACGGGCCTTTAGCATAACGCTATAGCTAAGTTATTTAGCGCATTTATACCGACTATCGCGTCCTTAATAACTATACGAAGAAGCACGTATATCTTCTACTAAATACGATAGACAAGATCTAGCGTATTACTAAGCACCGCTATTATGCCTTTATTAACCTAAAAGATAGCTTCTAGCATATACGTATCGCTCGAGAGGACTGCGAGAAGACCGCCTTTATAACCCCCTTTAGGCTCTACGAATAGAATACTATGCCGATAGGCCTAACTAATGCCCCGGCTATATTCTAAGCCTTTATAGAGGAAGTGCTAAAGCCGCTTAAGGCTTTTACAGCCGGTCTTTTAGACGATATAGCCCTTTAGGCCGATACGCTATACAAACGCCTACTATAGTTTTTTACCCGCGCCGCTATATACGGGCTCCTTATTAACGCCTTAAAGACTTACCTCTTCGTAGACGAAGGTATCTTCTTAGGCTTCCTAGTCTCTACGGCCGGCATCCGCGCCGACCCTTTAAAGGTTGCCGCTATTTGCGACCGCCTTATGCCGACAACTACTATAGAGATTAAGACTTTCGTATATACGGTAGGCTATTTAAGAATATTAATCGCTAACTTCTCCGACCTCTCCGCCTTACTAATCGAGCTCTCTCTTAGCGGTAAGAACGTCGCTATAATATTAACTAAGGAAGTAAAGTCGGCTTAGAAATAGATCCGCGAGGTTATTACGACTACCCCGGTCTTAAAGAAGTATAGCTAGCAGCTTCCCGCGATAATTAAGAGTAATGCTTTAGGCAAGTGCGTTAGTATAGCATTTTTATAACCGCACTTATACCTTATAACGAGTGGCAAAAAGCGTTCTTTCCTTTACCCTATCGCTTACTTCTTAAAGAAGCTTACGAATATATAATAGCGCTATTCTACGTAAGAACGTAAGCTCCTCGGCATTATAATAGCCGTATAGCACTAGCGACATTAGGTTAAAGGTGCATATATTACCGTTATTACTAACTATAAGTCCTTTCGCACCTTACGTATAAAGATAGAATAACCTACTTATATAGTCCGCTTCCTTAATGCGATTAAATACTATAATATTAATATAGTATATCGTAGCGGTAAGGCTAATGTATTAGCTAACTACCTTTCCCGCCTACCCGACCCTAAGACCGCGACTCTCGCGATAGGCGAGGGAAGGATAGTTAAGCTCGATAACGATAGCAATAAACCTACCGCTACGGTACTAGAAAAAGAAGAAGCCTCTACTACCGAGGATAAAGAAGCCGCTCCCGTAACGGCACGTAGAGAAGCCGCGCCGGCGACGCTAAAAACTAGGCTTATAGAACGACCCGATTAATTAACTCGCATCGACCTATAAGCCGTCTTCGAGTTCCTAACCGCCGGCGAAGCTCTTCCCGTTAATATTACGCTATATTAGGCTCGCGAGCACTTCTATAAGCTTAAGGGCAGGCTATACCGCATTAAGCAGAACAAGCGCCTCCCTCCCGGCGATCCGCCTACTAAGGCAAGAGCAATTGCCCTATTAATAGTGCCGGAATACGAGGCCCTTATAGCAGCAGCTAAGAACGCATATAAGACTTCGGGCTATAGCACTATAGGCTATACGATGCGATTCCTAGCTATGCGCTATTAGCATCCCGAATTGCCCCTTACGGTATATAAAGCCGTACGCTATTATTAGGCTTATTAGTTAATAAAGCCGCTTAACCTAATACTGCCTAACCTAATGCCGTTAATGCCGGTCCCCTTATTAACGCGTTAAGCGATTAACTATACAGGCTATAAGGGCAAGCAGCTCCTTAACGCTATAGAATACGCTACTAGCTAGCTCGTGTCGGCTATTACGCCTTTAACCGACTTTAAAGGCATACTTCTACTCTTATAGTCTATCGTCGCCCGCTTTAGCCCCCTAAAGGAGATTATTAGCGATAACACTAGCTACTTCGTAGGCTAGCAAGCGTAAGATTACTATCGCTAGTACGGCACTAAGATTAAGCCTATAACGCCTATAAGGCCGCGAGGCAACGGTAAAGTAGAGCAAGCTAATAGCGCCCTTAAGGCGATCCTCTATTGACTACGCCTCGACGACCCTTAGGCGTCTTTACACTAGCGACTTATCCGCGCTATATACCTCTACAATCGGCAGGAAGGTCCCTACGGGTATAGCCCTTTCTTCCTACTATACGGCACGCAGCCGCCCGAATAATACTACGAGGCTACGTACGCCGCTTATACACGCGACCCTACGGTCGAGGAGGATATTGCTTAGGCATATAAGCTTATATAGTAGTATAAGGCCCTTATTACGAGACGATATATCGTAAGCCTTAAGGCAGCTTATGCCCGCACCCGCTCCTACCTATAAGAGCGGAAGGGGCTAATTCGCGTATATACACCCGGAGACTAGGTATTACGCGTACGGTAACACACAAAGAAGCAAGAGCCGTATTATAACGGCCCTTAAGCAATTATAGCAGCCTACCCCGCTAACGCCTACTCTTTAGCATCCCCCGGTAGCTATGCGTTGCCTAGCCGTTATAACGGCACGAATCTCTTCCCTGCCTATAGTCGTAATAGGCACCCTATACGCAGCTTATAGTACGGTAGCCGTATAATGCTATAGCGTAACCGCGAGCGCCTTCGAACGGCTATAGCTTTATAAGTCCGCGGCCGGCAAGTCGAGCCTTATATATAGGCTAGCTAACCTTAAGCTCTTACGCAGCTTCGCGTATCTCGCAATAGCGAGTAGACCGGCCGTATATAGTTAAGGAAGGAGTATATAAGGAGATAATTTATTAGAAAGGCATACCGCTCGCGTAGCATAGGAGTTTTTATTGTTTTTATTCTTTATTCTATATTACTTACGATAATGCGCTATTTCCCATTTAGGTTATATTAATTGCCTTATAAGCAGCGGACTGCTTATTTAAGGAAGGGGATATTAAGGATCCTATTAGTATAAGCGCATTAGTTAGCGCACCGCATAGGGTTTTCCTTAAAAACCCTACGCGCCTACAACCTCTAGATAATTAATTAACATATAGAATATAACCTTAACGTAGCTTCCTTACAACTACGCAACGCGAAGCCACGAGGTCTCTATACAGCTATTCCGAGGACTAAAAGCCTTAGCGTTATAGATTAGGCCCTTAGTGTCTAGTCGGGGCTTAGATTAGCAGTAGGTAGCGCTTTAATCGCGGGAAGCAAGGGTGGATGAGTCGAATTGTCTCGAAAGTAGGGCTGCACTAGGGTAGACCGAAAGACTTAGGCCTTAATCCACAACGCCTTGAAAAAACCAATGCGGACATACAACTCGGCTAGAAGAGTATACGTCCCCCGATTAGTAGCGTTTTTCGGCCTAAATATAAGAATTCGTGCTCCTCCTCCTATAGCTATATGTCTATCCCTATTTACAATGTATTACGCTAGTAAGGGTCGTATAGCATCGCGTAGATGCCTATATTAGGGAAAGATGCTAAGAAAAATATCGAATTCTACTATAAGCGATATGTCGAAAAACAATGCGGCGCACCGTATTGTTTTTTAATATATCGCCTATATTGTTTTTTAAGGCGCTTTCGATACACCCTCTACTATTAAATACGATGCCTACGATAATATAAGGAAAGCTACTATTCTATATAGCGCACCGCATTGTTTTTTAATATATCGCCTATGTCGTTTTTTAAGGCGCTTTAGCTCTTGCATAAGCCTTTATAGCCGGCGGCTTTATCGACGAGATAAGTGCGATTAAGCGCAAATGCGGTTAATAAGGATATAAGACGGTATATAGGGAGACCCGCACTAAAATTAGGTGGAGTAAGTCTCTACCCGCGTCTGCATTAATTTTTTTTAAGGCGTTATAGATTAGGCCCTTAAGGTCCGTTAACGGTGTTAATAGTAAGAGTATTACTATTTACACGACACGAAATTACTATTTGCACGACAAATACCTAAATTCTCTACTTTTTCTACGCGACCCCGCGCGCTTAGGTCCCGCTAGCAAAATTAGGTGTAGGTATATAGCAATTAAGAGAGCCGCGCAAATCGTGCGAAGAACGCGAAGAACACTACCGACACGCAGTAAGGCACGCAGCAGGGCACGCAGCCGGGCATAAAGCATACATTAAGGAGCCGCACACACAGCAGAGGGCACGCAGTAGGGCACGCAGTAGGGCACGCAGCCGGGCACGAAGCATACATTAAGGAGCCGTACACACAGCAGAGGGCACGCAGTAAAGGGCACGCAGTAGGGCAGGCAGTAGGGCACGCAGCCGGGCACGAAGCATATATTAAGGAGCCGTACACATAGCAGAGGGCACGCAGCAGAGGGCACGCAGCAGAGGGCACGCAGTAGGGGGCACGCGCGCTGCTATAGCTATTAAATCGACTGAATTAAGGCTATACACACGATTTGCGCGGCCCTCTTAATTGCTATATACTTCTACCTGATTTTAGTAGCGGGACCTAGGCGCGCGGGGTCGCGTAGAAAAAACGGGGCTTAGATATATTTATCGTGCAAATAGCAATTTCGTATCGTGCAAATAGCAATACTTAATAGTAATATTATAACCGTTAATTATAGCAATCTTAAATAGTCCCTGCTATACTCCTTTTTCCCGCTAGACTCGGACTTTACTCTGCAATAGGAGAGTGATAGTCTTAAATGTTAACGGACCGTTCCTTATACGAAGGCCATCTTGCACCTGTCTTTCTGCAGAGAGTTGTCGAAGCATTTTCATTGCCTTTTGCATAGCTGTAGACCTTTTTATTGCAAGGGATAAAGGATACGTACGACGTCGTTGAAGGCACGTGACCCACGTGACCCGAGGCCACGTCACCACCTATAAAGGGGCCCCCTTTCCCCTCTTCCTTCCTAGCTAGACAAGACAATAAGAACCCAACCGCATACTATCACACGTGCGATAGGTTCGCTTCCGGCTGCTTACCGTAGTAGAGCCCTACTAACACTAATCAGTGTTAGTAGGTCTCTAGGTCGACCTTATAGGGTAAACAGTGTGGTTGTATTAGGTTGTATTGCTAGCTAAGTGAGGGGAAGCTATCGTAGTGACGTAGCTCCCTCGTACGTGCACGTAATCCCTAGGATCACGTGTATCACGTGTGTACAACTACATCGCACGTAGCTAGCTAGCTATTCCTATATATAGCGTTATAAATTATAAGTAAAATGTTTTTATTTACTTTAGTATATTATATAGCTATAGTAAAAATTTTAGAAGTTTTAAGTAACGCTCTAAGTTTTAATATAGCTTATAACGCGGGGCATAACTATAAGCAAAGCTTTGCTATAGCTAGGGGCTTATCGGGAAATACGGTTAATGCCCGGGAGGAGACCTATCTAATAGTAGTATAGGATTTTAGTAGGAGCCCCGTTAGACAGGTAGCTAATAGGCGCTAAGTAGTATTAAGCCGGTTTAACCCCGGCCCCTAATATAGCTAATTAGCGCACTAAATTTTTAGACTCTATCTAATTATAGCGTGTTATTTCGCGGCAGCTAATAGCCGTACTTCGTTTTTATAGTAGGGGACCCTTATATTAGATATATAACTAGAAGTCGGTGGCTATAAGGCCGCGGCTATAAGGCCGCTAAGGATATATATTAATGTCTGTCGGTGTATGTCCCGAAGGGGGGCCTAGGGTTCTAGTGATATAGCCTAGCAACCTACACGTAACCCTATATGTGATCCTATGTGCTTATATATCTAACACACCCCCTTAGCTTCGCTCGCAACGCGAGGGAAGCTAGACTAAATAACAGCAGGCCATAGGCTTAAATAGCTTAAATCCGAGGTCTTTGCCAATGTTTAATCCATTAATCAATCGGGGTAGATTATCGTATTCTTCCGGGTCCTCCTTGCGACGTAGTGGTAATTGCAACTCGGCATTTTATGCCTTAACGCTGCCGTGTGTGCCTTTAGCGGCAATAACACGCCTTATTCCTTCTGTATTAGTCGATTAGTCGCTTTAGATGTGGCCGAGGGCTTCGTGTTGTGGCCGAGGGCTTTATATTGCCGAGGGCTCGTGTGTGTAGCCGAGGGCTTTGTATTGCCGAGGGCTCGTGTATTGCCGTAGGCTCTGTGTGGCCGAGGCTTGTGTGTGGCCGAGGGCTTCGTGTTGCCGAGGGCTCGTGTGTTGCCGTGGGCTCTGTGTGGCCGAGGCTCGTGTGTGGCCGAGGGCTTTGTGTTGCCGAGTGCTCGTGTGTTACCGTAGGCTCTATGTGGCCGAGGCTTGTGTGTGGCCGAGGGCTTCGTGTTGCCGAGGGCTCGTGTGTTGCCGTGGGCTCTATGTGGCCGAGGCTCGTGTGTGGCCGAGGGCTTTGTGTTGCCGAGGGCTCGTGTGTTGCCGTGGGCTCTATGTTGCCGAGGCTTGTGTGTGGCCGAGGGCTTCGTGTTGCCGTAGGCTCTGTGTGTGGCCGAGGGCTTCGTGTTCTCGAGGGCTCGTGTGTATAGCCGAGGGCTTTGTGTTGCCGTGGGCTCTGTGTTGCCGAGGTCTCGATGCGGACGAAGCCGCGAGAGCTGCTTGCTCGAGTTGTTGATTAAGTTGTGTTGTTTCTGCTGCTGCGACGAGGAAGTGTCCGACGCCGCGATGTATTGTGTTTGCTGCTACGACGAGGGAGTATTCCGACGCCGCGATGTTGTGTTTGTTTTGTTGTATTGCCGACGAAGGAGTTACGGAAGGCTATAGCTACATATGTTTTAAAACTCTGCCACGTTAAAAAAAGTGAACTAGGCCTACACTATTGTGTATAGAGTCGTACGTATTAATTTAATACGATAAAACTATATATTAAAGCATATAGAACGTACTTACGAAGTATTTAAGTCGCGAACGCACTTTTTACTTTAGTAGAATTTTCTTCCTATTATATAACTCTTCCTACCCGTACGAAGTCGTATTATTACTTACAAACGTACTTTCTACTTAATAAAGCTTTCTTCTCTTACTACGGAATTATTTCCTTTAATATAAGGTCCTATAACTCCTTTCGATAAAGTATATTTATAATACTACCTACCGCCGCCCCCCCTCCCTTAAGCCGACCCGTTACTACCCTATCGATCGATAAGAGTATAGTAGAGTTAAGGAAGTTTACGGTAATGCTAGATTTTGCCTAAACTATTATTAACGCTTGCCTACGGCTAAGATAGTATAAACTATCGACCTTACGGCGCTATCGCCTTATATAGCCTAGAACTATAGAAGAGCGATAACGATTCCGATAGAATAGACTCGCTTTACGCTAAACACTTACGCTAATGCCCTTAAATTAGCGAGATACACTTATACGTAAAGCATCGCAAGTATATAAGCCCGTCGAGCCTTATTATCGGTCGATGTTTAAGCCGTATTTTAAGTCGTAGAAGGATACGTAGATTAATTTACCGGTAGAATAAGTAGAATAACGTATACTAAATATACGCTTCTTCTAAAAGCCGTATATAAGAGTAAGGGTAAATACGCCCTTTCTTTAGACTATAAGTATAAATCTTATAAGAATATAGTATAAGAAATTATAACCTAATATCGGCCGATGCTCGCTAATAAGGATTAGTCTATAGTCTAAAGCGTATAGCCTACTAGGGCTGCGATTAGGCTTATTTTCTTTAACTATACGGCGTATTAAATAACTTCGATTTCGAAGTTTTTTAAAGAGGTAAGTATCGTCGTAAGTAGAGAGATAGATAAAGTCTAGCTCTCTTTCTAAGTATTCTACGATATAGGCCGGCCTACTTCTCTACGTCTTATACAATCGAAGAAAAGGTCGCTTAAGGGTAAGTACGATAACTCGCTACCGCCTAATAAGCCTAAAGTCCCTCGTATTAAATAGGAGTAGGCAATTAAGTCTAAATCTCGACTAATTAAGTCCGAATCTCAACGTATTAGGCAGTATAATGCTCTTACTATTAGTAGGTGATTTACTTGGATTAATCTAAACAAAGGGGGTTGTATTAGTTATAGTTGTATCTAATCTAGCTAGAGAAGGGGGAATAAGGGGGCCCCTTTACACCCGTCTGCCGGGGTCCCTCTATAGAGCCTGCTGTGCCTTAACAATGCATTGTTAAGGCCTACGCTAGGGCTTACTGCTCTAGTTATAACGATGCCCTTAGTTAATAACGCGGTTATTAACTATGTAGGTTACGTGGCGTTATACGCCGCGTGGTTATAACACCTATTGCCCCTTTCCTATGTATAGTCGGTAATATAGTTGCGACTCTATCCCTTAGTTATATAACTATATTCCTATACTAGCAGTCTTTCTTTCTAACTGCTAAGCAACCTTCTTAATCGTAAGGATAACGCGTATTAGACTAAAGGTGTCTAATAAATACAATATATAAGTATAAATAAAAGAGAGTCTTAAAAGGGGAACTTAGGGGCGTAAAACGTATGCCTCTATCCGAATAGTTAAGCTATTGTTGTCTACGAAGCGTTCGAGGGCTCGGTTTAGTAATGCCTTCGTTATAGCATCGGCCGGGTTATTATCGCCGTTAATCTAACGGATCTCTATAATCTCTCGTTGCTTATATAACTATCGAAGAGATATAATATTAATTATTAATCTCTTTTCCTTAGTTATCCTAAGTTTTACGAGATATTCGTACAGCGAATACGAATCTATATAGATAATTAATTAGATATTTAGTAGCTTAAGCCGGTCGGTAATAATCTTTAACGTAGTTGCTAGGGCGATCCTAAGGTTAACGCCGTTAACTATGCCGTATATCTCGGAAGCTAGCATACTTCGGGTAACTCTCTTATACTTCGTCGAACTCTAGTAGATAATGTTTCCTATAACCTTAAACTAGTTATTAGACCTTTCGGTCTTATTGACTAATGCAATAATAAAGCCTAGTTATAAGGATAGGTCTTTATTATTAATAAACGACTTATCCGTAAATACTATTAGCTTCGCCTTTATAAGATTAATTAGTTTATATATTAAACCTTTGCTCTAGTAGTCTATTTGCTACTTAAGTCGCTTGTTTAAGATTATGCAATCCTTATCATCCGGGTTCTATACTTATGCCGTAATAGAGATATCGAATACGGCTTCCGGTTAGCACACCGAGGCTATATAGGCTCTATAAGCACGTTGTTTTAGGTACTATTGTATATAATCTAGAGCCTTAACATCGATTCGGTCGATTCGGGCAGCTTATCCTTTCTATTAGAGCAGGAGTATCTTATTATATTATAAGCTTACCTTCGCGCCGTTAAAATCCGTGACGGAGCCCTAAGTCATCGTGGTTTTCGGCTTCGCCTTAAATTATGCCTCTCGGAGCTTTTCTTCTTTAGCGGCCGAAAAACTCGTTGTTTTAAGCATAAGGGTATCGTCCGTTTGCATCCTAATAATGCTAAAGTATTCTAGTCCTATGTTAGATATTAGACGGCAAGAGTCGAAGGTTAATATCGCTATATCGCGGCCCTCGATATAGTGCTTCTAATACGTATTAAACTAGTAGACTCTAGATTCTATAATGCTATATAGGGGCCTAATAACTCGGATAATTATATTAGGCGGATACTTCCCTTATAATTCGGCGGGGAGGCGTGTTAAGACTGTTCGAAAGAGCTCTATAGTCGCCTAAGGATATGCCTAGGTAATATCTCGAAGGGACAACGTTATCCTATAGCGCATAAGGCTAAGAGCAAGGGCTAAGATTAGTCGTTAGCTAATGTGTTAGATTATCGGGGACTACGTTAGTAAGGAAGCCTTCTCTTTATTATTATAACTTTAGACTATAAGCCTTAATTTCTTATATAGCTTAGTGTCTCTGCCTTTAACCTCTCGAACTATACGGGAGCTAAAGATATAGTAGCCGCCGTAGATAGCTTTATTATAACGTTCGAAACTAAATACCCCTCGTGCTATAAGGTTATCGATCTCCGTGCTATCTAACGCTTCGAATAGTGCTCTTAGGGTCGTGATAGCGCCTTTAGATCGGAGCTTAACGGCTAGTTTATAGGCCTCTTCTTTATTTTTTATCGTAAAGGCCTCGTCCGCTTCCTCGTTACTTAAGTCGTCGAGGTCTATATCGTCCTCGTTATCGTCTAGGTCGTCCTCTACGTCGAGTCCTTCTATAATTAAATGCCTAGCCTTATTCTTCGATCTAGGTAAGCGTCCTCGCTTATAGGGTGCCGGAGGGTCCGGTCGGGCGGGTTCGTCCGGCTGCTCGGATTCTAGTGCCGGAAGGTCGTAAAGCATTTAATCTCGATAATACGGTTATACTAGCGTAGATCTAAAGACCTAAGGTCTATTAACCGTATCGATCGTAATATTATACCCGTTAATAGCTATAATCTTAAACGGTCTTTACTACCCTAACCTTTCCCTCTATACGCGGACTTCGCTTTAGAGAGGAAGGGCAAGTATATTCGCCGTATCTAAGCCGTTGCGGCTATATAATACAGCCTAGACCTATCTTTTAGCCGTAAGCTGCCTAAGTGCCTTTATTGCTTTCTATACTATAGCTGCTTGTTTAAAGGTCGTTAGTAACGGCGGCGAATTAAGAGTTATCCTAGGATATACTCCGAATATAAGTAACGTAGGTATTAGTCCGTTCGGTCTAGCAGTATCGTTAATAGCTTTAACAGCCGTTTAAAGAACTGCCTTAAGGGAGGTAAAGCTGCCTATTTCTACGAAAAGGATATTAAAAGCTCGGCGCAAAAGGGCATAATACCTCTTAACCTTACCGATAGACTAGTATGCTTTAACGGGAACTTATACATATATAATTCCTATAATATAGGCTTTGTTTCGGAATTCTACCGCCGCGAAGTTTATGCCGGCATTATATTTAATAATATTAGGTAGACTAAGGTATATATTAATCTAAAGGGCTCGAAGAGTCTCCTATATATCTTGAGCTAATATAGAAGGAAGGAATCGAGCGCTTTAGAAGGCCGTCGATGCGTTAATAATATATAATACCGGGCGTTATGCTAAATTTAGGACGTCTAAGTATATTACATTAACGATAACCTTATAATTAAAGTCTTAGTTATCTTTAAGGTTAAACTTAAATCGTTTTAAGGCAGGCGAATGCATTTAGCAATAGTAATATAGTTTAGAGATATTCTCTAGAGTGCTAAGAGATATATCGCCGTAGCCTACTTGCTTTAATAGGTTGTATAGTCTAGCTATAGCAGGATGTCCGAATTGACGGTATAAGGTCTTAATTTCCGTTTCTATAAGGAATACAGTCGATTGTTCATTCTTCCTAAGGAAGAATTAAAGGTATCCCTATTTCCTAACCATCGGGATGTTTGCCTTAGGGCCGGTGAGGGTATTCGTTATATTATTAAAGAATACGCCTAGCCTATCTATATCCGCGAGATATAGTAGGAAAAGGGTCGAAGTTTCTAGCATATAAAATATAATCCTTCTAATCGGAGTAATAAGATTAATTAATCCTAGAGACCTTATAACGGTGCCGGCGCTAAATCTAATTGAATCTTAGCCTACGGTTAATATATCTAAATAGACGGAAGGGTTTTCTTATTAGAGGGCTATATATTATTCTTATCCGGCTGTTAAGACCTTTGCTACTCCTGTATCGATTAGGATGCCTTAAAAATAGAGCTTTAAGTAGCGGTCGTCGATAAGGAACTAGTCGGCCGAGACTATTAGTTCTATGCCGTAGACGTTATCTCCTGTGATAAGGTGGTTGAAAGCCATTTAACAAAGCATTTAACTAGCTTGCTACTATTCCGGCTTATTATCCTCGCTATACTCTTCCTCCTTATCGTCCTTATAGCCTTTATAGCCTACTAAATAGGCCGTAATGTCCGGGGAGACGCCGGTATAGAGATAATGCGAGAGATATTAGTCTTTAGCTTTCCGCCGTTCCTCTATAGAATGTTTCGTAGACTAATATCCCTCTTTTCTATACACAAAGCACTTCTTAGTCTAGGTCTTATTCCCGTATCCTTAACCGTAGCCTCTTCTACCGCGAGGTCGATAGCCTTATCTAGAGCCTCGCGATCGAAATCCTCCGTTGCCTCTACTACGATTATTAGTATACCTACAGTCTATATAAAACTAACTATTAGGGTTCCTCGAATTATATTTATAATTTATATCTATCCTATCGTTATTACGATATCGGTCTTAGATAAATTAGCGTAAGGTATTTCTCGCCTATCGTGCGAGGTACGTCGTAAGGGAAGCTCGGAGGTCGGCATAGAGCTCCTTAGCCTCCTTAGCCTATTTAAAGAAGGCACCTTCGAGTTCTAAGATACCTTAGCACGCCTTAGTGAGATTTACTATAAGCGGGGTTTCGCCTGTAAACTTAGGTCCTAGAGCCCGTTAATAAAGCAATAGCTTATCGATTAGCAACTAGAGCACTTCCGGTAGGCCTTTCTTAGGGTTACTAGCCCGAACTTAGTTAAACGTTGTGTTAGTCTAATCGGTATAGTACTAAGCCTAAGTCGCTTTAGTGTCGAAGTATCGTTTAATATTATCGTATGCGCTTCGGAAGGTAGTCGTCTAAGTGATATTCTCCGTATAGAAGCGATCGGCTCGTCCCTTTAAGATCTAAGGGAGAAGTATATAAAAGAGCCTTAGCTTAATCTTAAGGTTATAACACACGCCTATAAACTTACGAATAGTCTCGTTAAATAGGGCATATAGCTCGCCGGTATAGCTCTTCTCTTTATCCTATATCTTAACGAACTTAGTCTAAACGTCGGGATTAGACGAGAGGTTTAAAACATCGGCTATTAGGAGTGCTATATACTCCTTAATATTATAATTAAATGCTTCGACTATAGCCTTTAGGGCGATTGTTAAAGCAGATAGATTAAGCCTTAGTTTCGCTCTTAGAATATATAACGTTAGTTCCGGGAGAAATAGTAGTCGTAGCGTATAAATCCGATTTATACGATTAAATAGTAGGAATGCCGGTATATCCGTCGTAGCCGTGTTTAGGTCTTAGTCTAGTTCTAGGGTCGGATCTATAGTCGCCGCTTAGGCCGGGTCGTTGTATTAGAATCGGTATAAAGTCGGAAAGACCGTTAACTAATTTATTATAGTAGAGAAAGGGTCTTAGGCTATTTATTCCTTATTTTTTTTCCTCTTTTCTTATTTACGGAAGGCCCTTATGCCTATATTAAATTCTTCTATTATAAACTCCTTCTCGTTCTAAGGGAGTAGATCGTTAGATTAAAGCATCGTTATATAGGATCTAGTATACGATATATTCTTTATCCCTATGAAAAGTCTACGCCTACGTAAGAGAGCCTTAAGGACTTTCTTATATTCTTAGCCAACTATGTTCTATATAGGTTTATTCTATCCGTAGAAACGCTCTTAAAACGAGTTAAAGAGTCGTTAACCTTAGCAATAGATAGATGCTTCGTAGGTTATAATAAATCGGGCTATAAACGTCGTGACTTTAGCCGGGCTAAGGTCTTCTAATATAATCTCTTCCGTATCCTAGTATCGTATATCTACCTCTTTATAAGACGAGGTAAGGATGCCGATTTCTTTTATCTATCGTTCGATTGGTTTAACTAGTTTATCGGTGGGATTAGGGGGGGCCGGCGTATTCGTGGCTAATAACGGTCCTACTATTATGCTTATTTTCGAATTCGTCGATAAGGTTATCGTAGGGGTCTCGTAAGGATCTTTACGAGGGATGTTAAAGCGATTAGACTCTATTCTAAATAACGTTACTCTTCCTCCTTAATAGAAGCGAGACGGGATTAAATAGTTATAGGGGTTCGCGTTATTATTCTACGTTGTAGACGCACTGCCTATTAACGTTACTCTTCCTCCTTAAGGGAAGCGAGACGGGATTAAAAGGAAGCTTAAAAGGGTCTATTTGCTAGTCGAGCTCGGTTTAAATAGTCTTATTCTTAGCATAGATAATCTTCTCTAGGTGTACGCAATAGAACCCGAGGGTAAAGATGCGTAGGAGCCGCGTTCTTACAATAACTGCCCCTTTTACACTTTCGAAGATTAAGATCTATCTCTTCTGCCTTACTGTTCTATAATTGAATCTATTTAATCACTAATTAGTGTTAGTAGGTGATTCACTTAGATTAATCCAAACAAAGGGGGTTGTATTAGTTGTAGTTATATTTAATCTAGCTAGAGAAGGGGGAATAAGGGGGCCCCTTTATACCCGTCTGCCGGGGTCCCTCTATAGAGCCTACTGTGCCTTAACAATGCATTGTTAAGGCCTACGCTAGGGCTTACTGCTCTAGTCATAACGATGCCCTTAGTCAATAAAGCGGTTATTGACTGTGTAGGTTACGTAGCGTTATACGCCGCGTGGTTATAACCCCTATTGCCCCTTTCCTATGTATAGTCGGCAATGTGGTTGCGACTCTATCCCTTAGTCATATAACTACATTCCTATACTTACGACTTTAATAAAAGACAAACGGCCGACCGACTTCGATATCGATCGTATTTTTCTATCTCCCTCGCCTCTTAATGCATAGGGCGATAGTAGCTAAGACGAGGATACGTAAGGCGGCTAAGACGAGGATATATAAGGCGGTAATACCGAGATCGATAATATATAGGGCAGTAATAGCTAAAGCGAGGTTATAGAATTAATAAAGATTAAGCTTAAGATTCGATTAAGTAGGTTAAGGAAATAGGTCTAGCTAAGAGCGGGGTATTATAGAACGATTGCGAGCGTATAGTTTAATCCTAAATTTCTATATTACTACCGTCGCTTATACTACCTTCTAAGTTATTAACTTCCTCTCCTTCTTCCTTAGTATTAATAGTATCTACTACGTTATTAAATAGAGTCGTATAGTTAATATCGTGTTCTATAAGCTTCTTATAGACGCGTTTTATCCCTTTAGTTAGTAACTTTAGCAAAGAGAGACTAAGTTCTTGCCTAGATTCAATATACTACTATAGCCGCCTCCGTAAGTAAATATACGTTAAGAAATATAGCTAGTATAGCGGATTAAAGCCTATATTAGACCGTTCGGAAAGGATATCTACGCAAATAGTTATTTTATCCTCTAGCAAGTAGGCGTTAAGGTCGTATTCGTTATCTTTAAAGATCTTATTAAGCGTATTAAGTCGATGTTAAAGGATAACTTCTATAAAGTTCCGTATAGTCGGGTTATTTAGCTAATAGTAGAGAGTCTACGGCTAGCTAGGCATAACGTAAGGTCTTATGCGTTATTTACGAATATAATGCGAATTCTAAAGACGTATAAAGTCGGTAAACTCCGTACGGATAATTAGCATAAAGATAAAGAGCATCGTAATACGATCGGCAAAGGAACTCTAGACGAAAAGGTTATTAGCCGTTAGGTAAGAGAAGTACTCCTATTTCGGTATAGTTAGCAATATATATATATACTAAAGAGTAAAGGTAGATACTTACCCGCTAGAATATTAAACAGCTATTAGAGAGACGTCCCTACTAGCTCTTAATCCTTTAGTTTTATATACTTTTGCTAAATACCTAATAGTCGTTTAACTATACGTCTTAGCGTATACCGTCTCGTACGATAAAGCGCTCTTAGGAGAGGTAAAGATATGCCGTAGTAATAAAGACTATCTCCTTTCTACGGTCCGTACGAATAGTGTTTAGTATCTTACCTTACTCCTATAGAATATTAAGGTATTATATAAGCATATTACGTAATATACCCGAGGATACGCTAACGTAGAACTAAACTATTATCTAGGAATATACGTCGATACTACCGTAGATTTTAAAGCCTTAGGCCTTTAATTTATCGAGGCTATTAGTTAACTATACAAAGTCTAGACTAAGCGTAGTCTACCTAAGGCGATTGTTCCGCATTATATTCTAGCGTTAGGCAATATTAATTAAATAAAAGTCCCGGAATAAATTGTAGAGAGCCCGTCGACTAAGGATATACTAATATTAGCAAACGTATGTATAAAGATACGTACGTCTAAGTCCTTATATTACCGTACTTACTTCCGATTGCTCTATAAAAAAGCGTTTAAGTTCTTATTTACGAAGTTTAAGCTTATCTACTATTTAGCGCTATAGAAGAATAAGTTCGCGCCGGATGCGCTATAGTAATCGATACATAAGGATATACCCTTTAGACTAAAGTTTAAAGAGTATAAAGTAGTCGTTTAGAATAAAATTAAAGAAGAGTTCTTTAATCCGTGCTCGAAGATTAGCTATATCCTATGTAAATACTCATATCGGTTAATCCTAAGCTTTAAGTATACGCTATAGCGTTATACGACTTACTTTAACGTCGAACTCTACCTTAAGTAGCCGTAGAATTATCCTCTAAGGCGTCTCGCTTTTTTTCTAATCTTTAATCTAAATGCGAAAGAGTAAAAGGTTAATCTTAGGTCGAGGCATCGTAATATACTATACGATAATATAAAATCTAAGGTAAGGAAAAAACTTTACTATAGTTACGTATTAAGTAGTACTATCTATATAAATTACACTATAAAAGACTATTTTCCCGGCCTAATACTAAAAATTATTATCTTAGGGTATTTCCGCGTATATCTACGTACGATACGTAACTCTAGACTAAGCCGAAAACATTCCTAACTCTAGAGCTTATAAAGCATTTCTACTTCTTAGAAAGCTTAGTAAGAAACTTAGCGAGCTTTTTTAAAGTTAGGCGGTAGACTTTGCCGAAAAGTAACGTTATTTTATCGTCGGAGTCGATATTATCTAAATCGTCCTCTTTAGAGTCGTACTTACGCTTCTTAAAAGCGCCCTTATACTTACCTTTACCTTTAGCTAGGGACTTCGCTTATAACTTACCTAAAAAATAGTAGTTAGTATAAGAAGGATATAAAACGTATAGGGATAATAGGGGACTTACGACTAAAAGAGCAGCCGGCGCTAGAGCGGTTTTAGTTATAGTTCCTATAGCTAAGGGTAAGTTCCTTATAGATATAATAGCTATTAAGCGCGCTTATATTAAAGCGATATTTAGTACACGCGTTTATATCTTCTTATATAGCGCCCTATAGATGCTTTAATATCGTATCGTAGTTTTATATAGTCGTAAGGTTAAAAACGTATAGCTCTTCGATAAGGTTCGTAGAGCGTTTCGTATAAAGCTTAAGTATATATATATCTTAGTAAAACTTAGTAAGGAGTTTAATAAGTAACGTTATAGAACGTACCTCGTCGATAAGGCCCTTTCGGTCGATAAAGTTAATTATCCTAGACGAATAGCCTTTTACGGCATTTATAAACGCCTAGGCCGTTAAAGCAGGATTATACATTAGCTAAGGGCCTATATAGTCGAACGTATTAAGCTATATAGTAGAGATATCGCCTAGAAGAAATAGCACGTGGTTTTTCGGGAACCTAAGAAAAGTGCTAGGCTTAATAGTAGGTTCGGCGTTTTTAGTAGGACTATCTTAGGTATACTCGTCGCGTTCGGTTACGGTCGATATTATAGGTATCTATACGGTCGATATCGTAGGTATCTATACGGTCGATATCGTAGGCGTCTATATTAACGTTAGTAACGTAAAGGTTTATATAAGGGGAACGGAAAGAGAACGATTATATACCTACTTATCTATATTATTATCGCTAGTAGCGTTAACCCTTATATTATTCTTAAAGGCAACGTCCTTCGCCGCCTTACCCTAAAGGGAAGGATAATTCGTCGTACTTATCTAGCATTAGTAGTTTATTAGCAATAATTCCTAAGGTTGCTTATCCTTAGCGTAGGGTAGGCATATACGCGCCCGTAAGGCATATACGCGCCCGCGAGTAGAATATACGTGCCTATAAAAGTCGCGCGACGTAGCGTAAAGCTCTAAGGAGAAGGATAGAGGTAGGTAAGGAGGGCGGCAGCGTCTATAGCGCGGCGAGGCGGCCGGGCTTTTCACCTTACGAAAAGCAATGCAAAAAGCGATAGTTAAGGAAGAAAAGAAGCTCTTATCGCTATAGCAGCTTAAAGAGGAATTAGTAATTAAGCAGCTAGTATAAACGCATAAGATACGCTATAACGATAATAGATTCCCGAAGTAGCTAGCGTATATATAATAATTATATCTACGTAATATAAAATAACCCTACGGGGGTATTTATATAAAGGTGTAGAGTTTTAAAACATATATAGCTATGGCCTTCCGTAGGAGTCTTCCGTCTGCCGCGATGTGTGCGGACGAGGGAGTCTTCCGAGGCCGTGATGTATTGTTTTTGCTTTTGCGACGAGGGAGTGTTCCGACGCCGTAATGTGTTGTTTTTGCTTTTACGACGAGGAAGTGTTCCGACGCCGTGATGTATTGTTTTTGCTTTTGCGACGAGGGAGTCTTCTCTTCCCGCCGCCGCGATGTGTATTCTGCTAAATAAATAGCAGGCAGATATATTTCCCGACTGCATGAGATAAAATACGAGGAACGGGTTCCGTTGCTCTCGTAGCGAAGGGATTCCTAACGCTTCTAGCGGAGGGGATCCCTTAACACTAGGCAGATATGTTTCCCGACTGCATAAGATAACTACTAAATCAATAGTAGGCAGATATTTTTCCCGACTGCATAAGATAAAATACGAGGAACGGGTTCCGTTGCTCTCGTAGCGAAGGGATTCCTAACGCTTCTAGCGGAGGGGTTCCCTTAACACTATGCAGATATGTTTCCCGACTGTATGAGATAACTACTAAATAGTAGGCAGATATATTTCCCGACTGTATAAGATAAAATACGAGGAACGGGTTCCGTTGCTCTTATAGCGAAGGGATTCCTAACGCTTCTAGCGGAGGGGTTCCCTTAATACTAGTTGTTCGTAGCGGAGGGGTTACCTTAACGCTAGTTATTCGCAGCGGAGGGGTTCCCTTAACGCTAGTTGTTCGGCTGGCTAGCGAGGGAGTGACCCTCTTACCTCTGCTAATAGCAGGATGTGTGTTTGTTTGGCTGGCTAACGAGGGAATCACCCTCTCGCCTCTGCTAAATACAGGATGTGTATTTGTTTAGCTCTAACGAGGGAATCACCCTCTCGCCTCTGCTGAATGTAGGATTTGTGTTTAGCTAGCTAACGAGGGATTATCCTCTCGCCTCTACTAGTAGTAGGTTGTGTGTTTAGCTCTAACGAGGGAATCACCCTCTCGCCTCTGCTAGTAGCAGGTTGTGTGTTTAGTGCCGCGATATGGTTCTCGCGGGCTTTTGTTCGATATATTAGTGCCGCGTGTTGCGGGCTTTTTCGATGTATTAGTGCCGCGTAGTGCGGGCTTTCTTTCGATGTATTAGTGCCGCGAGGATGGTTCTCGCGGGCTTGGTTCGATGTATTAGTGCCGCGTGGTGCGGGCTTTCTTTCGATATATTAGTGCCGCGAGGATGGTTCTCGCGGGCTTAGTTCGATGTATTAGTGCTGCGTAGTGCGGGCTTTCTTTCGATGTATTAGTGCCGCGAGAATAGTTCTCGCGGGCTTAGTTCGATGTATTAGTGCGAGAGGAATTTCCTCTTATAGAGCATAATTAGCTAGGTTTTTCTCGCGGTTAGGAGGGTAGGCTTGTTTCTAAGCGCGCTGCTTTTAACAAGCGGCTGCTTTTATAGCTCGTGATGGCTAGAAGACTAAGACTCTTAATTATTAGATATATGACTGGAAGTCGGTGGCCATAAGGCCGCGGCTGTGAGGCCGCTGAGGATGTGTATTGATGTCTGTCGGTGTGTGTCCCGAAGGGGGGCATAGGGCTCTAGTGATATGGCCTAGCAACCTGCACGTGACCCTACATGTGATCCTGTGTGCCTGTGTATCTAACACCTTGCAACAAAAAAGCTCACTACACATATTAAGTAAGCAAAGCGGCTTGCCGCAACTTGCACACATTCTGTGTTCTTCGTGTTCTTCGTAGCGCAAAGCAAGCTTTGCTTAAGTAGAGTTTTTATTGTTTTCGTAGAAGTATAGGGTAGGTATACAAACATCGGGCTAATCGTAACTTTTGTTACCCCACTGTACCTATCGCACGTGACTATCCGCTTCCCTTAATCTGATAACTAACTAGTTAGTTGTTATCTGCTTCCGGGCAGCGCTGAGAAGCCCCTTACCGTCGACTACTGCCAGGCCAATTATGACCATGTTTTCTATCGCATCGGCGCCGGCAAAGCAATCTGCCAGCGATACAATACATGTTCTCAGCGGCCGTCTGAACTCTGCTACCCTTCTTGAGGACCGCCGCGCGGCCATCTTAGGTCTCAGGAGCTTTGCCAAAGACTTTCCGGCCTCGGTTGCGTCTGGCGCCCTGAGAAGCCTGATTGGAAGCCTGGCAGACGATAGCGAGGATGTCGATACGGTTAAGGTGGTGCTTGAGACGCTACTGATGTTATTCAACCCGAACGACGATAGCGCCGAAGCCTCGGACGAGATAGTGCTGTGGCTCGCCGACGAGTTCACTCAACACCAGGAGAATACGTTACTTCTGCTGGGCTTTCTTGAGTCGACCGATTTCTACTCGCGCCTGTACGGCCTCCAGCTCCTCGCCGCAATACTCGCAGCTCGTACCCAACGTACTGAGGAGTGCGTACTCACCGCGCCACTGGGCATCTCCCGCCTCGTGGCTGTTCTCGATGACGCACGAGAAGCCATCCGCAACGAGGCCATTAGCTTGTTGATAGGCCTGACACCGACATCCATCGAGTTGCAGAAGCTAGTCGCATTCGAAAATGCGTTTGAGAGAATCGTTGCCATTGTCGACACCGAGGGTTCGCTCACCGAAGGGGGCCGAACCGTAGAGGACTGCCTCATCCTCATGGCCAATCTCCTCCGCCGCAATGCGTCTAATCAGTCGCTTTTTCGAGAATCAGAGTGCATGAGCCACCTCGCCAGTCTCCTGAAGACAGCCCTGCAGGCCCGGGCCCCGGGTAACATCGCCGCATGGGCCAAGGTTCAACGCAATCGGAATATATATGCCTTTCTTGCCGTGATACGACTCTTCCTACATTCCGAGCCAGCCGGCGCATCGCTGAACCAAATGGCATTCTGGAAGCACGGGCTGGTCTCTCATGTCCTACAACTAGCTTTTACCAGTGAAACGGGGCATGTGCCCGTCAGAGCAGAGGTGCGGAGACAACGCCCGAGATGGTCTTCAGTGGAATTCGTCTTAATCATGCCTTGTAGGCTCTTCTCACCTGCGGTGACATGATTCGCGATGCGCCGGCCCTTCAAGAGGCCTTTGCCCAATTCACCGTTCCCTCTCCCCTCGAGACACCTGCCACAACAGTAGGCACGCGCAACGGGGATAGTACCGTCTACGTTATCGACGGCCTCTTGGACTTGGTCTTGAATACTAACGATCCGCTCACATTTGACCTTCGATTCGCAGCGTACGAGTGCCTCAAGTCATATCTCTCGAACCACTCAGAGGTGAGGCTGCATTTTCTGAGCAGAGCCATCGAAGGCTACCAACAAGGATCCGATGAATCCGCCAACATCTTGACTGTTCTTATGAGACCAGACAGCGGTGCCAACGCCAGCGAACCATATCGCCAGTGGTTTGCTGCCGTCATTGCCTTTCAACTGTTGCACGAAAATGCTCCGGCCAAGGCCAGGGCCTTGGAGCTGAGCGAAGGAGACTCGGAAAAGGGCGAGGAGGTCGTTACCAGCATCCAGACCATTACGGCGCACTTGATATCGGGGATGGGCCGTGGCGACGACCCCCGCTCGCTCGTCGGGTACATGATGCTCCTCCTGAGCTGGCTATTTGAAGACCTGGATGCGATCAACGACTTCCTGGCGGAAGGGAGTAATGTGCAGGGCTTGATACAAGCGGCGTCGCAACCTCCGTCCGCTGAAGCGGAGCTGGTCCAAGGCTTGAGTGCGATGCTGCTGGGCGTGGCGTACGAGTTCTCCACCAAAGATTCCCCGATCCCGCGAACGAAGCTTCATTCAATCCTCACTTCACGACTGGGCCGTGACAAGTACATGGACCGGCTCAAAAGGTTGCGCGGCCATCCGCTCATACGGGACTTTGAGGTGACGTCTCAGAAGTCGGACCCTTCTTCGCCCAACGGGCTTCCTGACGTATATTTCGACACCGACTTTGTTGAGTTCTTCAAGGATAATTACAGCCGGATAGCACGCGCAATCGACAGGGCTCCGGAGCTGGAGATATCGGTCATCACGAACGGCGCCCAGAAAGGGATATCACGGGAGCTAGTTGACTCGCTTCGACATGAGATAGAGAACAGGGACCGAGCGCTTGAAGATACAAAGGAAAAGGTGGCGTCCATGGAAGTGCGGCTTGGGCAAGAACGAACAGAGCACCGACGCGCAATCGAAGCAGCCGCCCTCGATCTTTCGAGGGCTCAGAATGCATATGAAGCTTTGCAAAAGACCCACGAGACAGAACTACGGTGCGTACAGTCCACAGGGCAGGTAGACGGGAGCTGGAGCTAACAATGCAGCAGCGAGCTGCAGGGTCAACAGTTGGGGAAAGATATGTGCCAGGAAAGAGCCATCACGTCAATTCGCGCAGACCTTGCAGCCAAAGAAGCCGAGTATCAAAACGACCTAGCCCAGACACACAAAGTGGCCCAAGCAGAGTTGGAACGCGAGCGGCTGCGATCAGAGACACATGCGGCGGACCTGCGAGCAGCAATCAGCCAACTCGAGGCGAAGTTGACAATGGTAGGAATTCCCCGGGCTTTGCCAGGTTGTTTCTAACATCGGAGTGAGTAGGTGACCCAGGAAAGGGATGACGAAATCAAGACACTCCGGGAGGAGCACTCGAGGTTACTAGCAGATCATGCTTCTATGAGGAAAAGGGGCGAAGAACGAAGCCGGAAGTTGGAGTCACAACTCAAAAAAGTGCAGGCGACGACGACGGAAATGGAGCGAAAAGTCGAGAGAGTAAGCGCTCACTCACTTCTACTCTAGATGCAGAGGGGTTCCAGGTTGACCAAATTTCTCAGGCCGAGTCGAAGAGACTAGAGGCGACCAAATCCCAAGAAGCGGCTCAATCGGAGCTGGACGAGCTGCTGATAGTATTTGGCGACTTGGAAGACAAGTTGGCGAGATATAAGGTGAGCGAGTTAGCGTGGCACCGGCGGTGTGCAGACGGCTAACAAAAAGTAGGCTCGTCTCCGAGAATTAGGGGAAAACGTGTCCGATAGAGAAGACGACAGCCAAGACGGTTAATAAGGCGACGTTAACTAACGAGCAAGCGCATCGGGATTACTAGGGGGACTAAAAATTCGTCCCTTAACCCCCTCCCCTCCTTCTAGGAGGGGGGGGATAGCGACTAACAAAAAGCCTAGCGACTCGCAAAAAAAAAGAATACCTAGGATTAGTATAAGCAACTAGCGTAAATATAAGTATTCTCTTTTTAGTATAAGTCCCGCATACTACGGTACTAAGCCCGCTTATAGTAATAGTAATAATATAAGGATTCCTATTAGGTAGGCGCATTAGTTAGCGCCCCGCTATAGGGTTTTCCTAAAGCCCTACGCGCCTATAACTCTAGATAATTAATTAACATATATAGAACATAGTCTTAACGAAGTTTTTAAGCCGGAAGCTACGAGACTCTCTATTATGCCCGATCTAACCTTTAAAAGGCCTTAAAAATACGTATTTTTAAAGAGAGAACCTTAGCCTTTTTAAGAATCGGACTAAACCACGCACCTAGCGTTTCGCGTTATACAAACCTATTATATCACCCTAAGCCTACTTTCTACCCTATTTTCTTCCGCCCGACGCCCGACGTTATATAAGATAGTATAACGGGGTTGTTTTAAGTTGGCATAAAGGAGGTCCTTAAAAGAGGTTAAATAATACTATAGAGGGGGAAAGGGAAGAGGTACGGGCGTAGTCCTCGCCGGCGTAGACTACTTAAATACACGTAATCTAGTCACGTGCACTAGATAATAACACTAAGGTCTAGACCCTTATATTAGCCCCCCGCCCTAGCTCCTTTAGAGCTACCTTTTAAGACACTTAAAGCCGTACCCTAACGCTCCGTAACGTTATATACGGACTACGTAGCTAAGGCGAAACCTATACCGAAAACGAATAGCTAAAAACATATATATAAATTGTACCGAAAATCCCCTTTAAAGCGCTACGTAGCTCTTATAAACGCGGATATAAACTTCCCGACTCCTTTATCGTAATAAACACTAGCGGAACTATATTCTTAGCTTCTTAAAACGCGAGGGAAGCTCCTTTTCCTAATAAGTAGAAGGACTACTTTAAGTAAGGCCGGTTTTTCCTCTCCGGCTTATATGCTTCGTACGCCTAAGTGCTCTTAAAGGCTCGCCTCGCAGCGATTAGCTCTTTGTCTTTAGGCGCGTCGCTATTACCTATCTGCTCTTCCCGTATAGGGCTATACGGGCGCCGTTGCTTTCGCTACGGTCTTCCGGGCGTAGGCAATATCCCTTTATTATCGCCTGCCTTCGCTATGCTAAGTACGGTAGCATTCCTAATGTTTATTACTTAAATCGTCCGGTCGTATCCCGCCTATAGTCGTGCTACCGTTCCTTCGGTTATTCCGGAGCTCGTTCGTATGCGTGCTTCTTCGTGCGTAATCTATATATTCCGTAGTTATAACTAAGCCCTACTACCGTTCTAAAGGTCGTGCCTTTCTAAGCATTACTTATACTAAAGCCGAAGAAGCGGGAGCTATTAGCGCTAAGGTATATCGTTAGCTCCTAACGCACTTAAGGCTTTTATATATAGGCTCTTCCTATAGCCCTTAAAGCGGAGACGGTAAAGTCCTTACTCCTAAGGGGGAAGTTAATAAAGGAAAAAGGCAGAAAGGTTATGCTATAGGCAGGTAAATTAACGGCTGTAAGTAGGGCAGGAAAAGCCGATTTAAGGCGCATTCGTAGGTGTAGGGAAGAAAAATTCTCATAAGCTAATATTAGCGTGTTAGCGCGTTTATATTAGTGCGGGGTCGAAATTTCGCACTAGCGATTAAGGCAATAGCTAAAAGGCAGCTTAATTTATCCTCGTATTAATTATCGTAAGAGAGACTCTAAGCGGCGCTTCCGACGGTACGGAGGCTGCGTGCAATAAGCGCGGCTGCGGATTAATAAAGTAATAGTATCGGTGTTAGTAAGGCTCTAATAACGGTGATTAGCCGGATGGATCCATCAAGTTGTTGTTGTTAAACCTATGATATAGCTAAGGAAGAGGGGAAGGCCTCGTGGAGATATAGCCTTGTTGCGTGCACGTGATCCTGCGGATCACGTGTGCGCAGCCACCTCAACAATGCGGATATCCCCTATTCCTACACTGGCAGTTCTTTCAAGATAACAACAAGAGCAACAAGAACCCGGTTTTCCCACCGAACAGAAATACGCAACAAACAAAGGGAAAGAGGGCCGTTTGGGCCGTGTGGTGCAAGGAGCGTCGGAGCGGCTGCAGGGTGAAGCTGCCAAGCCAAGGGCGAAAAGTAACGCAACGAATGTGGGCTGCCAAGGCTGCAAAAGGCGTTGCTAAGGGCGTTGCAAAGGGTGTTGCAAAGGGCGTTGCCAAGCGTTGCCAAGGCGCAGAAAGCAGGGCGAAAAACAAGGTAAAGAGCGTGGGTGAATTCGAGGTAAAAAGCAAGGCGAATTCGAGGTAACGAGCGTTGGGAAGGAAAGGGGCCAGTGATGCAACGAGTGGCCAATGGCTGCGGGCTGCGGCGTTGAAGTCCCTGACGATGCCGTATTACGCTTTCTGGAGCTCTTTCCAAATTGGAACAGAAGGCGAAAAGCAGCGTGCGGGCTTAAAGCAGCGTGCGGCAGCGTGCGGGATCAGTGATTGACCTGGTCGTTGAAGCAAAGCAACTGGCGGCTTTGTGTTTGCGGGGGGGGCTTGTGGCAGCAAGCGGACTGTATTCTCGTGGGGCTTGAGGCAGCAAGCGGACTGTATTCTCGTGGGGCTTGAGGCAGCAAGCGGACTGTATTCTTGTGGTCGCGAGGGTCTTCGCGATGCTTGTCGAAGCAGGCGGCGGGCTTTGTGGGGACGAGTGGTCCGAGGGTCGGGCTCGTGGTTGTCTGAGGTGCCGTTGGAAGAGCTTTCTTAAGGAAGCGTTTCGAAGAGCTCTTCGGCGGTTGATAGGGTTATGTGCCGCGGCGGCGGCAGCGGCACTAGTTGCTCGAACTGGCCATTGAAGGAGTCGAGATTGTCGGTCGTAAGGTTCTTCACGATGCGGTCGGCGTTGTAGACGCACTATTGAGGCTTTCAGTCCTCGGAATAGCTGCACAGAGACCTCGTGGCTTCGCGTTGCGTGGTTGCAAGGAAGCTACGTTGAGGTTATATTCTGTGTGTTGATTGATTATCTAGAGTTATAGGCGCGTAGGGTTTTTAGGGAAAACCCTATGCGGTGCGCTGACTAATGCGCCCACAGCGGGATCCTGTCAGATCGTAGATCTGCGGCTCGGACCAAATAGGCGTTATGATAGGTCTAGATGGGTTGCATAGCAAAGAGGTTATATTGATGTGATATATAATGATGCGTGTTATGCGTGCTTCCCCTCTTTTTATAAGGGGGCCGCATTTAAGGGATATTTCCCTTACGTTACGTAGCGGTTATGCTAACCTAATCGTTATAACCTCTATTATATAATCTAACACACCCCCCTAGCTTCGATCCTAAGTTTAAGAGAGGGAAGCTAGCATTAAGAGGTCGCTAAATAGCTTAAATCCGATGAGTTTTTAATCCTCGTTCTATCGTTAAGCTATTAGGGCGGGATATCTTTAATCCCTGCCCTTTTAATCCTACGCTTAAGCGCTCTAACGAGTGCGGCTTTATAAGCTCTTATACTTTCTTAATTCCTTCCCTAGCCATATATAGTAGATGCCCTTACTACGTAAAAGCATTATTCCTCTTCGGTCTACCGTCGTTAAAGGTATTCGTAGTCGTTTATAAGTCGTTTAGTAGCTAATGCTCGTAGCGATATTATAAGGCTAGTCGTTTAGCAGCCTATGCTCGATTCCTTAGTGCGTCGTGCCGAAATCGACGGAATAGCCGCTATTGCGAGATACGCTAATGTTCTTCCTTCCGCCGCTACCTATAGTAGGTGCCCTCGCTGCGGGAGAGCTTCCTTCCTATTTAATACTTAATCGAGTGTTTAGACGCCTTTAGCCTAATTAATGCTCGTAGATATTTAATAAGGCCCTTTATCTATCGTCTCCTTAACGTTTTTATATAGGGCTTAGTAATACGTATAAGGAATTATATTTCCTACGGTTATCCCTTATTACCGGCGCTTATATATAGTGTTTTCTTTAACGCGTGTGTATTATACCTAATATCGATACTATTACCCTTAAGGATACGGCTTTATCGGCCTATTTATATCTCCTAACCTTCTTATACTATATATATATCGGTTTATATTATTTCGTCGGTCGTTTCGGGGAGTTCTCGATCGGCGAGGCGTTAGGTAATATCGTAAAGGCCTATTTATTCGATAAAGGCCTTAAAGGAGGGCCCTTAAAGTGCCTTAGTAAGGCCATCGGCTATTATCTTCGCGGTAGGTGTATATTTAATATCGAGGGTCTTATTAAGGACTTCTTAACGAAGCTAGTGGTTATAAATGTCTATATAGCGAAGCTTCGTCTATAGAGTAGCGACTTCGGCAGTAACTAATCGGATAGTCTATATATTGTTATATTAAATGCAAATGCAGGAGTTATTAAGGGAGACGTCGAGCTCTTTAATAAGCCTGCTTACGTAGATTAACTCCTTTACTGCCTATAATAACGCTAGGAGCTTAGCCTTAGTTATTAAGGTTGTGACTATATCTTATTTATTAGCTCTCTAGCCGATTAAGCCTCCGAATAGCTTTATAGCAAATGCCTAAGAGCTTTTCCGGTCGGTGTTATCGGCGAAAGAGGCGTTATTTGCTATTTTAAAGTCGTCCTTACCCTTTAGACGAAGCGTAAGTCCCCGGGTGTAGTATAGATAATAGAGAACTCAATCGACGGCGTCTTTATAGTCCGGTCTAGGGTTAGCGTTAAATTTGCATAGTCTTAACGTAGCAAACGCGATATCAGGGCGGGTGATAACTGCCGCGTATAGTATAGAACCTACGTTTACTTAGTAGGCTCGTATCTTATAGTATTTAGCGATCCCTTCGTAAGGGAGAAGCTCTTTTACCCCTATTAGTGTATCGAAGGGGCGGCGTTTCTTTGTAAGTCGGTAGATCTTATTAATATAGGCGGCTTATAATAGCTAAATATACCGTTAATTACGGTCTTATAGAATCTTAATGCCGAGGAACTATTATAGGTTATCGCCGCCTATAAGCTTGTATTTTTCCCGAAGTTGATTTTAGAGAGATTTAGCCCTATCTTAATCCTTCTTATAATATATAAAGATAATGTTATCTATATAGAAGAAGACGATAATGCCGTTAAACGTTAAGTAGTATAGTTCGTGCGGCACCGTCTAAAACCCTATCTCCCGAAGTGTTAACGTAAGTTCGCGATGCTATAAAAGAGGGGATTTTCATAGTCTATAGAAGGCTTTATTAAGTCGGAGGATAATAGAGTGTTTTCTATACCCTAGCGGTATCTTTATATATATAATCTCGTCGAGCCTTACGTTAACGAACGCGTTAACCGTATCGTACTATATTAGTTTAAGGTCGAACCTTATAGCTATCGTTATAAGTATTCGAAAGCTTCGTCCTATAAGGGTTGCCGCGTAAGTCTCCTATCCGTTTCGAAGCTATTAATCCCCTCGGACTACTAGTCTTGCCTTATACTTCGAGAGCCTTCCGTGCTTATCTGTTTTATATACGTATACCTATATATAGTCGAGGACTTAGCCTTTCTTCGTAAGTGTTTTAGAGTTAACCTTAGTCTAGGACTTTATTTCTTTATGACTTTAAAGATGCGTTCTCTCCGCCTCCTTAAATTAAAGGCCGAGTGGGTGTTATTTAAGCTATCTATAATATATTAGGATAGCTAGAAGGTCTCGTCGATATACCTACATTTTTAGGATTAAGCGGTTAAGGTAAGCCTTATCTTTAAACCGCAATGTGTTAGTATCTTTCGAGATCGGTGCGGCTCGAGTGCCTACTATAAATGCAGAGTGCTAATAGGCGATTTTTTCTTTCTACGGAGGGGTTAACTCTTTATTTATAGGCCACGGAGGGGTTAACTCCTAATTATATAGACTTTTTGCTACGGAGGGGTTTGCTCCTTATTTAAGTAGACTTTTGTTTGCCTATAGAGGGGTTAACTCCTAATTATATAGACTTACCGCGGAGGGGTTTACTCCTTATTTATACGGACTTAATGCTACGGAGGGGTTTACTCCTTATTTATATAGACTTAATGCCGCGGAGGGGTTTACTCTTTGTTTATACGGACTTAGTGCTACGGAGGGGTTTACTCCTTATTTATATAGACTTATATTTGCCTAAAAGGCTGCTCGAGAGGGATCGAGATGCTCGCTCTATAGCTTTATAGTCTAGTTAGCGAGATGTAATTATATTACAGCTGTAAATAGGGCCGCCGGGGGAGTGCTTAAAGGAGTAGGGAGAGGCTTAAATCGAGCTTTAGTATACTGCTTTATATTTCCCCGGTCGTTTTTAGGCACTATTGCGTAGTCTATATCGTAGTTTGCCTTGAGTTCGGGGTTTATATCTTAGTAGACGAGGATATCGTCGAATACTTAATTATTAAGAACTTATAGTGTATTAATTTAATTATTGTCGGGGAGAGTAATGTTCCTTAGGGCTAGGGCTAGCTCCTTAAGGTCGTACTCCTTAACGCTCTCGGCAAGGTTCTCGAATGTTCTATCGAAAATTTCTTACTCGTCGAAAACAATATCTTAAGTAGTAATAACCTTCCCTTCTATAGGAACCTAGACTTAGTAGATGTTAGAAGATATATATCCTACTAGGAAGCCTATCTAGGTTTATAGGTCGAGCTTCTTAAGGCGTTGTTTCTTCTCTTAGGCTATAGTTATTATTGTAAACGCTTTGCACCCGTAGGCATAAAGATGCTATTACGCTAGCTTTCTTTTAGTTAGCTTCTTGTAGGGGGATTCCTACTTATAGCTGTATTTTAGCGTGCGATTATAGAGATATACAGCGGACTTATAAATCTCTCGCTAAAGCTAGGTTAAGAGCTTTCCTCGCATCGCTTTAGACTTATCCTTAATTATACCCCCTAAGCGCTCGGCGCCGCTATTTTAGTCTTATGTATATAGGGCTAAAGGCTCGATTTTAAGGAGCCTTGCCTTAAGGAATGCTTCTACTACCGGCTTCTAAGTAGTAATCTCGTTATTATACTTAATAATCTTAGTGTAAAACTAGTACTAGTGCTTTAAGTAGTCGAGGCCGGACTTAAGGGCCGCAATAATAGTTTCTATAAGACGGTCTTAGAGGTAGTAATCCTATATAAAGCCGCTCGCTCTATCGGTTAAAAGCATTAGCGAGTTATAGCCCTTATTATCTAGCACGAAGTTATAGAAGTCTATCGTAATTCTCTCGCCTATAATACCGTTGTCTTAAGGGGCTCGTCGTATTATCCGTTTTGCTTTCGCGGTGCTATAGTTATCGCACTATACGGTTAAGATGCCTTTAATCTTAATACCTTCGGAGTAGTTAACGAGGTATTCTAGGACTCGTAGTCCCGGATGCTTTATTCGGAAATGCTAGAGTTTAGCAGTGGCCTTTTGCGGCGTCTGTTTAGTATAGCTGTTGAATTTGTTTCGGCGGTTGTAAAATGCCCGCCTTATTATATAGTAGGGGATATACTCGAGAACGAATTAGCCGTAGTGCTATTTAATAAGACCGACGATAGCATTATCGGCCGAACGAAGCGCTAATAGCCTATAGGGTCGTTCGTCCTACTAGAGTCCCTGCTGCTTTAATAGCCTATAAGAGATTAGATTGTATGTAAAGTTCTTATAGAAAGCAACGTTAAGTAAGCGTAGTACTTACGGTTTAAACGATAGGGTTTATAGGCGGATGTTAACTTTACCGTAGCCGAGGATAGGCACTCTTTCGGCGCCTGCCTAAAGGAAATCTCCCTTATCTACTGTTCTAAAGTTTTTAAACTAGGAAATCTCGTTAAAGATATAGAGGGTTATGCTATAATCTAGGATTAAAGAGTAATAAAAAGGGTAGATATCGACGTTAAAAGACGCATCGACTAGAGGGGCGAGGAATAAAGCCGAAGGGCATCTTCCTCTCTCCCGTATAAGTTAATCCGTCTTATTATTATTCTTAGTTCCTAATGCGCAAAGGCAGGGCACCTAACAGGTGCCTACGGATCGGTAGATAGTCCGGGCTCCGGTAGCCCTACAACTCGTAGGGCATGCCGGGCTACCTGCAATTTATTATCCTTCTTCTTACACACGCACCCTTTGCCTTATGCTATCTTTCCCTACACTATATAGTAGCAATACCTTGCCCTCTTTCCGGCAAGACTAGAGATCCGTAAGGCTCTTATTAGCATCGCCTTCGGAGCGTTGCATAAAGGCGTTATATAAACCTAAACTTATAGTATACGCCTATCTCACTTAGGACGAACCCCCCGCTATTTTCTACACGTTCCGCGTCCGATCCTCGATAGCGGAGCCTACCGTTAGCTAATCGCCGTCGCTTTTAGTCTTAGCGCTTTAACGGCTTTACGATAGCCTTATACGCTATTTAGGAAGTATTATAGCTAATCTATATCTTTCTTCTATCGCTGCGAGAAGTTCTTCTTATTTTCTTATAAGGCGAAATTTTTTTCTCGCCTATACTCTTTCGTATGCCTTTCGCCTTACTCTCTATACGCACGATTCTTTTTACTCCCTCGTATTATCGCACCTCGCGTTCTTTACCCTCGCTATAAGCTTTTCGTTCTTTAGTAAGCATAGCTCGGGACGTAGAGGACCGCGCCTAGGCTAATAAGGCAAACTCTCGCGATCGCGAAAACTCCCTTCCCCCCGACGACGATTAGTTCTTTAATAAGAATCGGTCCTAGGATGCCTATATCCCGCCGCCTAAGCGTCGTCGCTCTAACCGATACTCTTAGAATTAACCCGACGAGCTTAGCAACTTAGCGGCCGCGATTCTTAATAATAACCTCTATAAGCGGGTCGTAGGATAGAGCATGCGTTTTAACCGCTTAATTTTTAATAATCCTACCGAGCTTATCCTTTAAACCTTTACCGACGGAGATATTCTCTATATTTAAAAAGTAGTTAACCTTATCTATCGCCTTACGAAAGACTACCCTAAATTCTAGGTTTATCTTAATAAGACAACGGCTAGGGAATCCTACCTTAATATATATACCCTATAGAGGCGAAATCTTCGGGATATTCTAGATAAACCCGCGGGTATACCTTTAACCGAGACTCCTCTTATCGCAACTCGCTGCCTAATTCCCGCCCGGTCTCGTCTATAACCTGCTCTTATGCTTCCGGACGATAACCTCTCCGGCCTTAATCCCCTAATACATAGAGCCTCCCGCTCCTAAGATTAAGTCCTATCTTCTTCTCGTTAGCTACTTAAACGCTAGCCTCCCCGTCGCCTGCCGGACTTTAGCTAGCTAGACGGTGACTCTTCCGATTTAAGTAGATATAGCGCTAGCATAGGCTAGCCTTTAAACGCTCGTCTCCGTCGTAAGAACTCCGCTTTCTCTTATTCCTTAGAGGCGTTAGCCCCCGACGAAGCTATAGTAAAACGTCTTAAGAGAGATAATATAGGAGTATTTAACCTAGACAAAAAGGACCCGCGCTACCTCGGGCTAATCGCTTAAGCCGACGGGAAGAATACCTATACCGACGTCTATCTATTTTACAAGCGTCTCTAACTCTACTATAATAAGGACCTTTATATACTTTATCCTTTCTACCTATCGTTCCTTAGCGGAAGTGCGCTTAGTTAGTATATAAGTAAACTTTCCGTCGCTTAGCGATACTATCTACGATCTACGTCCTTTATAACCTTTATAAAGAAGCTTACTAAGAGGTTTAGCCGCCCTAATATAGAAATCTCCTATAAGCTCTATAGCGGAGAATATACTATCTCTATATAAAACGTAAGAGAGTTATCCCTTCCGTAGTAAATCTAACGTAAGGTTTTACTTATACGATAGCTTCGTCTCGAAAAAGACTATTAGATTATTTAGACCTTTTATAGACTTATTGCCGCGTAAATCGCTTCCCTCCTTCCGCTGCCTAATAAAAAGACTTTTATTAAGAAGTAGATTTAGGAAATCGAAGAGAGGAAGCCTTTTATTACCGCGTTACTTAACCGGTATATCTTTCGAGACTCTTGTCGTAGCGACTCCCGTAACTTCGACCGCCGCGACCGCGACTATAACCGTCGCGACTCCCGCCGCTATAACAATAATTATAACAGAGACCGTAAGCGAGATACTCGCCGTTTTAATAGCAGCCGCGGCTAAGGCAACCGTCGCCGTACTAGGCCTTCTACCCGCGACTATAACCGCCGTGAGTACGATCGCCGCCCTAACGACCGTCGTAATAACGATCGTCGCAACGACTAAGCTCCCTATCGCCGGGATTAGGACGGTCGCCGCCCCGCCGGACAAAGAGATATACATAGAGAGGAAAAAGTAAAAAAGTAGGTGCGCTTTAAATCGAAGTACTAAGCTAGCGAGGCCCCCGCCCCGAGTAGCAGTAAGGCAGGCGACGAAGCCTCCGAGGACGATTAAAGCTCTATTCGTTCTAACTTAGACCTCTCTAAGGCCTACTTCGTCGGTTGTATAACGACGTATGCCCTACCCGATAAAGGCCTTTTTAAGTACGCTACCTACGATCGATACTTCCCCCTCGCCTCCGTTTTAGACGAGTATATTCGCGTAAAGTACTACGTTTTAAAGCAGTAGCTTGCTAGGGAGACAATAGCCTTAAAACCCGCTAATATCTATCGCCCTAGCCGGGATGTAGTGCGACGCGTCTAGGCCGTCCGAAAGACCTTAGTTCCTACCGGTTAGACTATTATTATGCCCGCCTTTTAGAAAGAAATCCCTAAAGGCCGGCCGTACGCCTTTTATTCTTCTTACGACCTAGCCGCATACGCTATCGTAGATAATTCCTCTTTCCTAAGCCTCGCTATAATTAATAACTCTACTAAAGACGTGGTTATCTTACGCAAGCAGCGACTTAGCTAGATTTTAGAGTGCTATAATTTAGGATTCCTCGTAGTCCCGTCGTAGACTTCCGCCCTCTAAGCCCTAACTACTGCCTCTCTAGCTACGGCAGCCCTTAACCCTTCTATAGCCTCTTCTTCGGCTGCCGACCCTTAGTAAGTTCTTATAATCGGCAGTAGCTTTAATATCTCGGCATCCGTTATATTCTCCTCTAATATTATCTCGGCCGCTTCGCAGCCGGTAGCTCTAGCGCCTCCCTTCGTTAATTAGGTCGACTTCCCTTCCGTAGCGCCCTTCCTAAAGCCTAACGCAGTCCCCTTCTAGCGCCGAGCCTAAAAGCTAAGCTCCCTTCCGGAGTATATCACTAAGGAGGGCATTTACATTTACGCCGGAGACCCTCGCTTTATCGATAAGGTTATTAAGCTCTCCTAGCGTTTCCCCTCTCTTTAGAAAGACATAGGTATAGCCGTTATCTAACCCGGTAAAGAGCTTACCGTCCTTCTCGTCGACGGATAGCAGCACTAAAAGATTGCCTAGCGTCCCTACCCGTAAGGACTCCGCGACCGTGCGATTATTAATAAGACCTTCGATAAACTATACTAGTAGAATCGCATAGAATAGACTATATAACTAACGCCTTTCGCGGCGCCCGTTTTTATTGTCTAGCGCACTTCTCGAGGTGTTATAAAGGGCCGCGCTATTATATATATACGTAGAATAAACGGCGTTACGGTCCCCGACGCCTATCTACTTCCTCTTTAGGAGAGTATTATCGCCGAGCTGCTAAGAGCCGAGTATATTACTATTATCGACGTAGCTTTATTCTTCTACTAATTCGGCGTGCGTCGCGACTATCGCAACCGGTTTACTATTACTAGCTACTATAGACTCGAGAATCTTACTATAGCGCCGATTAGATTTCGGAATAGCCTTGCCTACGCCTAGAGATATATAGACCGTATTCTCCGACCTTACTAAGCCTTCTCCCGCGCGTTTATCGACGATATCGTGATTTATTCGCGCACTTGGTAGATTATCTTCGTTACCTCTAGACTATTATAAAACTATTTGCTAAGCTTAACCTAACTATATCCCTAACAAAGAGCTAGATTAGTTACCTATCCGTATACCTTCTCGGGCATTATATCGACGCATTTAGCATACGTACGTTAGAGGACCGTATTGCCGCGTTTGTAAAACTCGAATTCCCGAACATACTATAGAAACTCGAGCATTATATTAGCGTAGTAAGCTTTATACAATCGAAGATCCCTTATCTTAGCCCCCTCGTTAAACCTCTTTAAGCCCGGAAGACGGCTCTCCTCGCTTTAAGCCGCGCGCTCGGTAAAGTAACCGACGGGAACCTAAATCGCCGTAAAGCCTTTATATAGAACACTGCCTTCCTACCTACAGCTGCGGAGAAGTTATCCTTTTAAGCCCTCTAAGCTAAAATCGCGTCGGGACGGATATTGCACTACCCTAACCTAGCTAAAAAGCTATTCGCCTAGATCGACGCCTCTCTCTAGCGCGGCTTTAGAGCGGTATTCTATTATCTCTTAAACGACTCTACTTAGGTTATAGGCTAGCCGATCCCTATAAAATAGATAATGCCTATATACTTCCTCTCTTAGGTACTTACCTCCGCCGAACGGAACTATGGTCTATTTAAGCTAAAAGTTGCCTATCTTATTTAAGCAACTAAGAAAATGCGAACTATAATCTAATTATTAACTCTACCGCTTATAGTCCTTACGGATTACTCTACTATAAAGCAGATTTATAAAAAGCGTATACTCGATACGTCTAGCGCCGACCGTAGCAACTATCGACTAATAGTTGCTTTTATCTATCTCTCGCAATTTAATCTTAAGATTTATTATATGCCCGGCAAGGATAACCTTATCCCTAACGCCTTTAGTAGGCTAGCTGCTTTAGAAACGGATCTTATCCCCGACCGTTGCCGCCCTAACTACACCGCGCTTAACGACGTGCTGCTTATGTCTAAAGCCGTTATAGATCCTAGGACGAAGACTTAATTCGTCACTAGTTATGCCTCCGACCCGCACTTCTCTAAGATTATCGGCATACTTTCCGACGACCTAGCCGCTCCGGCTACTACGGCTTCTACGCCCGACCCTAACGGCACTCCTCTTCCTCCTACGCCCGTTCTTAGTGCCGCCTCTAGCTAGGATAAGCGTAAGGCAGCCCTTCTACGCCTTAAAAGGCGCGGTATTCCTTTCCTTCTTTAGGACTAGCTGCTCTATCACAAGGGTCGTGATAGTTACCTCCGCCTCTATATCCCCGCCTCTATAGTATCGCCTATGCTAGCGGCCGCTTACGATACGAAAAATCACTTTAGGACTACTCGCATACTATAGGACCTTAAGCGCTACTCTATCCGGAACCTAACTTCTAAAGTTAAGAAGCATATTACGGCTTATAAGGCTTACTGTTTAGGATAGATAGACCGCTAGCCACTCGCAGGCTCCTATAAGCCTATCTAAGCCCCGGTTTAACCTATGCGTTCTATTAGAATAGACTTTATTACAGATATGCCCGTTATATCCTCCGCCTCTTCGCCTTAGGCTATCTCGAGCTTCGATACCTTTAACTAGCTGCTTACAGTAACCTGCCTAGCTAGCAAACGTTGTCTTTTAATCCCCGGAAACGCTAAGTACTCTATAACAAACTAAAGTGCATCCCTTTCTCAGCTTCTTTTACTTACGGACTAAGGAATTCCATCCACTATTATTAGTAATCGCGATAGGCGCTTTAATGCTAAGGTTTAGCGTTTACTATAGAAGTCCTTTAGGACTAAAATCGCTATAACTATAGTATATTATCCTTAGGCCGATGGCCTAGCAGAACGTCGCAATTAAACAGTCGAAATCGCATTAAGGATAGCCTATATTAAGGACCTAGACCTTAATTAGAAATTGCTTTTGCCTGCCCTATAATAGAACCTAAATTCGGCCTTTAACGCTAGCACTTATATCTCCGCGTATAACTATATCTTCGGTCACGATCTCCGCTCCCCTCTCAAGGCCGACGACGTCTCTATTACGGATAACCTCCCTTATTTACGGGAAGCGGTAAGGCGATAGGCCGGTTTTACGATAGACCTCGCGGCGATAAAAGCCAAACGCCGTTACGACGGCAAACATCGCTAGATCTACCTTTAAGCTAGCGATAAGGTATACCTTAAGTTATATTATAGTTATTACGAACTATCTTAGCCCGCGAAGAAATAGTCCCGTTAGAGGGAGGGGCCCTTCCTTATTAAAAGAATAGTTAACGACCTCGCAGCCGAGCTTAACTTACCCGCCTATATCCGAATCTATCTAGTTATCTCGGTAGAGCATTTAAAGCCTACGCACGATAGATGCTTTAAGGAAGATAAACCCGGCGCGGTTAAAGCAGCGTAAGATCTCGATAACGTCTTAAGCGAGGGCGACGAGCACTACGAGCTCGAGCGTATACTTAAATCTCGTAAGCGCCGCATTAGCCGGTTAAAGACCCCTATCACTAAGTATTAAGTCCGCTAGAAGGGCTAGGGGGCCGCCTACGATTAGTAGGTCCCCGCTAGCGCTATTTCCCGGGAAGCAATCGCAGAATTTGCCTTAAAGCGCATTACGCGTTCCGTCGGCGCTACCCTAGCTGCGATTAATTAAAGGACATCGATCTAATTATTTAGTTAGGAAAAGATCGCATAGTAACGTATAGAGCAAAGGAGCATAGATTAAAAGGATCGCGTTACGTTGCTTTAAATTGCTTTTTTCCTTCTTAATTAGTTCTTTATTTTGTTTTATTCTACTAAAGACAGTAGGGGCTCGTTTTTCGGGCCGGCATTATAATACGCAAAGGCAGGGCACCTAATAGGTGCCTACGGATCGGTAGATAGTCTAGGCTCCGGCAGCCCTATAACTTATAGGGCATGCCGGGCCACCTACAATTTATTATCCTTCTTCTTACACACGCACCCTTTGCCTTATGCTATCTTTCCCTATACTAGTTCCCCTCTTGCCTCTATGTCTCTAGGCTTCTTTCGCGACCTTAGGGTTCTTTATATTCTTAGAGATAATGTCCTTTTTGCTTCTAAGCCACTAGTCGGGCGCCTTATTAGGGTTAACCTTCTAGCAATTCTCTATTAAGTGGCCTTTTATAGAATAGAGCTTGCAGTAAGGGACACCTCTCTTATCTATGTTAGTAGGTCGCGACCTCTTTTTATTGTTTTCGCCTTTCTAGTTGTTCTACTAGCTGCTTTACTCCTCGTCTTATCCCGTATAGGAAGGGCCGAAGGAGCCTTTCTTAGTTTAAGATGGTTAAGCAGGCAGCTAGTCTATAAGCATAGTAAATTCGTTAGTTATAGTATAGATATCGAAATCCTCCTGCCTCTCTAAGTGTGAGAGGTAGAAGGAATAGACCTAGGTAGGATAATAAGGTTAGATAAAGGCGAGAAAGTCAGCAACC
This sequence comes from Ophiocordyceps sinensis, assembly GCA_012934285.1. NCBI lineage: Eukaryota > Fungi > Ascomycota > Sordariomycetes > Hypocreales > Ophiocordycipitaceae > Ophiocordyceps > Ophiocordyceps sinensis. The sequence continues at coordinate 2,302,796 of JAAVMX010000006.1, read as the reverse complement.
TAAATACTCTTGTAAATAGCTTTAGGAAGTTCTTCCTAAATCCCTTTATATATAATCTTCTTCTAGCCCTTAAGCTAAAGGTGCTAGTTCTTTAGCTAACTTAGGGAGGGCTTAACCACCGCTTTATAGCGAACCTAAAGGGCTCGATGGATATCTTCCGGCTTGCCCTTTGCCTCTTTCTTAAGCGTAGCGTACTAGTCCTTAAGGTCTTTGCCTAGCTTGCAATAGGTCTAGAAAAGGTAGTTAGAGATAGTTAAGGCGATCTAAGTTCGGAGCTCCTTAATGTCTTTCTTCTAACTCTCTTATTTCTTCTCCTTATATAGAAACATCTGCTATTGTTAGGTGCCTTAAGGAGGTTAGCGTCCCTATTAGACTATCTCTTCGTCTGCTATACGAGAGCGAGATCCCCTCGGAGAGTCGTCTTCGATAGGCATATCCGGAATAGGAAGGAGCCTTTCGGTACCGAAGACCTATTCCTATAGGTTGCTATCGAGAACCTACGCCTTAAACTTATTGTCCTAAACGGACTAGTTAGCATTTTCGATAAGGATAACATCGGTGTTCTTCTTAGTAGACATAGTGATTGTTTTTGCCTAAAGGGAGCCTGTTTTTAGTGTTTTATATTATATTTTCGATAGATCTAAGGCTAAGACTCTTAATTATTAGATCGTAGATCTACGGCTCGGACTAAATAGGCGTTATAATAGGTCTAGATAGGTTGCATAGCAAAGAGGTTATATTAATATAATATGTAATAATGCGTGTTATGCGTGCTTCCCCTCTTTTTATAAGGGGGCCGTATTTAAGGGATATTTCCCTTACGTCACGTAGCGGTTATACTAACCTAATCGTTGTGACCTCTATTATATAATCTAATAGATCCTTAGATGCCCTTTGCTTAAATAAGCAGTCCGCTGCTTATAAGGCAATTAACGCAACCTAAATAGGAAATAACGTATTAAAAGAAGAGATATAAAACAATAACAAAAACATACTAAGCAATACAAACAATAGACTAAGCAATACGAACAACATACTAAAAGCAGACTAAGCAATACGCTACGTTCCTAACGGCCTAGCTATAACGGCCGCTGTCGATTTCCTCGTATATAGCGGCGATAAGGGCCTGCGTTTAAGGGTTATCCTCCTTATCCGCGACGGAGCCCTCAACGTGTACGCGTGGCTGGCTGGCGTTGCCACGATATAACGTGCTACGATAGCCTCTACGGTCTCCTACTGTAAAGCAGCCCTCCCCTTTCCTCGTATTGGCCCGATTGGCCCGATCCCGCTAGCGGTTGCCGAGGGTTCTCGCTATTTTATATAGCTTGCCCGTAATCTCGATGTCTTCAAGCGGCGGGGACGAGGCGAGCTTATAGCTCTTGGCCTAATGGCCTGCTTTGCCGCACTTAAAGCAAGCGTTGCGCTAGGCTTCGGCTGCGGAGGTCTCGGACGGGGTCTCGGACGGGGTGGCGGCGTTGTGTTCGGTTAGGTAGACTATACCGCCGGGCGAGAGCGACGAGAAGAGCGGTGCCGAAGAGAGTAACGAGGGCGGCGCGAGTAATAAGGCGGACAACTGCGCGAGGCTAGGCCTAACTATCTCAAGCTAGGCCGGTTTACCGTCTATAGCCTTATTAACCTACTAAGTCTAGTACGGCGTGGCTGCTGCTTAGGTACGAATTAAAGCAGAAGGCGTGCCGTAGATCTCTTTAACCGGCTAGTAAGACTATTCGCCTACTAGCAAGACTAAACGCTATATTAAAGCGGTGCCGTAGAGGGACGAGATGTCTCGACGTAGCTAAGACTAAATTCGCGGTAGGTTATTGCGGACGTGCTAGATCGTAAGGTTCCGTACGGCGGGGCTCGTTTTCTCGACGTCCGGGAGGTTAAAGAATACGTCCCGGATCCGCTAGGCGAAATTAACGATAGCTTCGTCTTTAACTAAGGCGAGCTACGCAAAGAGGGCGAGCGGGGCGTCGAGAATACCGTAGTCGCGAAGCACGGTAAAGATGCCTTCTAGCAAGAGCATTTAATCCGGGCGACGAATGTCAACCTAGCAAGCGACGTAGCCGAAGTCTCCGGATAGCTCGTTAACTATACGAGCTAGCTATAGGTTGTAGGGGATTTGCGAGATCACGAAGGCAGACTAGATTTACTGCAATTTCTACAGCACGGTGTAGTCTACTCGGTGTAGCTTCTACTCCGCCCGCAACACGACCTTATTCCGGTTATTCGTGACTGCCTTATCGATTTCGTTAGCCGCCTTAGCTTACGGCTATACGGACTTAACGAGAGCCCGTGTAGCCTAATCGTACGAGGCGTCGTAGGGGATGTAAGCCGGGCAGTCGAAATTAAGGCGCTAGCGATAGCCTCGTTCGTAGAAGGCGTACGGGTCGCCGGTGCCTTCCCCGACGTACGGGAAGTAGATTATAGCAGTAGGGGGCTGCTAAGCCGGTTGCTACTACGGGTGCTATGCCGGCTGCTAAGCTCGCTGCTGCTGCTAGTCTCGCTGCTGCTGCTAGGCTCGCTGCTGCTAGGCCTACTAGTTAGAGCGTTTAAAACGCTCCTTACTGGTTAAGGCAGCTAGGCCTAAAGTCGGCTGCGATAAAGTCGGCGGCGACGAAGAAGTCGGCGGCGACGAGGGCAAGGGGATAGACGTAGCAGCAACAGGCATAAGGGCAGAGTTGCCGGCTAGGGCAAAGGCAGAAGACGGCGTAGGCTTCGTAGCCGGGGAGCTTGTGCTAGCGGCTATTATAGCTATTAGCTATGTCATCTAGTTGCTAATGCGGCGAAGCTCGCCACGAAGCTTATCGTGGTTAGCGTCCTGCCTTTAGAAGTAGTACTCGGCCTAGTTGCCGAGGCTAGCAACGGACTTGCCCTTACTAAGCGCAGCGGTGCCGCTAGGGCCCGCTAAGGAAGAGTCGTTATCCGAGCCTTAAGGGAAAGAGCCTGCGAGGCCTAACATCTTAGTTAGTGCGTAGGTGGTATTCGCGGTAGAGTGTTGCGTTGCGTTTGTTATAGAGAGTGCGTTGCATTTGCTATAGGTTAGTAGGAATCCGATTTCTAAAGAGCTAAGGGTAACTCTTCAAAAATACGTATTTTTAAGGCTTCCAGTCCTCGGAATAGCTGCATAGAGACCTCGTGGCTTCGCGTTGCGTGGTTGTAAGGAAGCTACGTTAAGGTTATATTCTGTGTGTTAATTAATTATCTAGAGTTGTAGGCGCGCAGGGTTTTTAGGGAAAACCCTATGCGGTGCGCTGACTAATGCGCATATAGCGGGATCCTTACTATCGGTTGACGTAACTCTTCTTTCTTTAGGAAGCGAGACGGGATTAAAGGATAGCTAGGGAGACTTCGAAATAAAGCGGTTAACGCGGTGATAAATAAAGAGGTCAACGCGGTGATATTACAATTAAGAGGTCTCGTTCTTAGCATAAAGATAACTACCTTTAGGTGATTCCCTCGTAGGGTGTTTTACACCTTCGATAGTTGCGGATCTTGCCTCTTCTTTCCTAACTGTCTGTAAAGGAATCTCTTAGCAGGTAAAACTAGCGGAGAAGCCTTTACTAATTAGTGTTAGTAAGGCTCTAATAACGGTGATTAGCCGGATAGATCCATTAAGTTATTATTATTAAATCTATAATATAGCTAAGGAAGAGGGGAAGGCCTCGTAGAGATATAGCCTTATTGCGTGCACGTAATCCTATAGATCACGTGTGCGCAACCACCTTAACAATGCGGATATCCCCTATTCCTACAATAGGAATATAGTTATATAACTAAGGGATAGAGTCGCAACTATATTGCCGACTATGCATAGGAAAGGGGCAATAGGGGTTATAACCATACGGCGTATAACACTACGTGCCCTATATAGTTAATAACCTCGTTATTAACTAAGAGTATCGTTATAACTAGAGCAGTAAGCCCTAACGTAGGCCTTAACAATGCATTGTTAAAGCATAGTAGGCTTTATAAAGGGACCCTAGCAGACGGGTATAAAAGGGCCCCCTTATTCCCCCTTTCTAGCTAGATTAGATATAACTATAATGAATGCAATACCCTTTATTTAGATTAATCTTAGTAAATCCCTACTAATACTAATTAGTAATTCAATAGATTTAATTATAGAATAGTAAGGTTAGAAGACGCAGGTCTTAATCCCCGAAAGTATAGTAGAATCTTTATTCCTTAATAACGCTATTTCTACGCATCTTTACCCTCGAGGTTCTATTGCGTATATCTAAAGGAGGTTATCTATGCTAAGAATAAGGACTATTTATATCGAGCTCTATTAGTCAATAGACCTTCTAAGCTCTCTATTAATCCCGTTCTCGCCCTTAGGGGAAGAGTAAACGTTAATAGGCAGTGCGTCTATAACGTAGAATAATATCGCGAATCCCTATAACTATTTAATCCCGTGCTCGCTTTTATTAAGGAGGAAGAGTTACGTCCTTTAGAATAGAGACTAATCGCTTCGATATTTCTCGTAAAGACCCTTACGATACTAACTAACTAGACGAATTCGAAATAGGCATAATAGTAGGATTATTATTAACTATAAATACACCGGCTCCCTTTAATAACCCGGTTAAACTAATCGAATAATAGATAAAGGAAATCGGCATCCCTACTTCCGCTTATAAAGATATAGATATATAATATTAGGATATAGAAGAAATTACGTTAAAAGATCCTAGTAAAGCGGAAGTTATAATATTTATAACCCGGTTTATTATAATAAGCGTAGCCTCTATCTACTACTAAGGTTAACGGCTCTTTAATCTATTCTAGGAGCATTTCTAAGGATAGAATAAGTCTATATAGAATATAGTGGATTAAGACTATAAGAAGGTCCTTAAGATGCTTTTACAAAGACGCGGCGTTTCGATAGGGCTAAAAAACACGCCGTTTGCTAAATCCTATATAACTATGCTTCGATCGGAAGATCTACTCCCTTAAAACGAGAGAGAGTTTATAAAAGAAGAATTTGAGATAGGCATAAGGGCTTTCCGTAAATAAGAAAAGAAGAGGAATACCTAAGACTAAGCAGCCTAGGATTAAGCAGCTTAAGATCCTTTCTCGACTATAATAAACTAATTAACGGTCTATCCGACTTTATACTAATTCCGCTACAACGACCCGGCCTAAGTAACGACTACGGACCTAACCTTAAAACCGGAATAAGAACCGAATACGGCTATAGCGGATGCACTAGCATTTAATCCTATACGTCGGATTTATACGCTACGATTACTATTTATTCTAAAACTAACGTTATATATTCTAAGAGCGAAACTAAGACTTAATCTATATACTTTAACAATCGGCCTAAAGGCTATAGTCGAGGCATTTAATTATAATATTAAGGAGTATATAGCACTCCTACCCGCCGATATTCCGAACCTCTCGTCTAATCCCGACGTTTAGACTAAGTTTATTAAGATATAGGATAAGGATAAAAGCTATATTAGCGAACTATATACTCTCTTTAATAAGACTATCTATAAGTTTATAAGAGTATATTATAACCTTAAGATTAAGCTAGGACTCTTTTATACCCTTCTCCCTTAGACCTTAAAGAGACGAGCCGACCGCTTTTATACGGAGAATATTACCTAGACGACTACCTTCCGAAGCGCATACGATAAGATTAAACAATATTTCGATACTAAAGCAACTTAAGCTTAATACTATACCGATTAGACTAATACGACGTTTAACTAAGTTCGGGCTAGCAACCCTAAGAAAGGTCTACTAAAAGTGCTTTAGTTGCTAATCGATAAGCTATTACTATATTAATAAGCTTTAGGATCTAAGTTTATAAGCGAAACCCCGCTTATAGTAACCCTTACTAAGGCGTATTAAGGTATCCTAAAACTCGAAGGTGCCTTCTTTAAATAGGCTAATAAGGCTAAGGAACTTTATGCCGACCTCCGAGCTTCCTTTACGACGTACCTCGTACGATAGGCGAGGAATACCTCGCGCTAATTTATCTAAGACCGATATCGTAATAACGATAGGACAGATATAATTTATAAATATAATTTAAGGAACCCTAATAGTTAGTTTTATATAGACCGTAGGTATATTAATAATCGTAGTAGAGGCAACGGAGGATTTCGCCTACAAGGCTCTAGATAAGGCTATCGACCCTACGGTAGAGGAGGCTACGGCTAAGGATACGGCAATAAGACCTAAACTAAGAAGTACTTCGTATATAGAAAGTAGGGATATTAGTCTACGAAATATTTAATAGAAGAATAGCGGAAGGCTAAGGACTAATATCTCTCGTATTATCTTTATACCGGCGTTTCCCCGGATATTATAGCCTATTTAGCAGGCTATAAAGGTTATAAGAACGATAAGGAGGAAGAGTATAGCGAAGATAAAGAGCCGGAATAATAGCAAGCTAGTTAAATGCTTTATTAAATGGCTTTTAACTACCTTATTATAGGAGACGACGTCTACGGCATAGAGCCGATAGTCTCGGCCGACTAGTTCCTTATCGACTACCGTTACTTAAAACTCTATTTCTAAGGCATCCTAATTAATATAGGAGCGGCGAAGGTCTCTACGGCCGGATAAAAACAGTATATAGCCCTTTAATAAGAAGATCCTTCCGTTAATTTAGACATATCGACCGTAAGACAAAAGGCAATTAGATTCGGCGGTAGCACTATTGTAAGATCACTAGGATTAATTAATCTTATTACTCTAATTAAAAAGATTATATTCTATATCTTAAAAACCTCGACCCTTTTCTAACTATATCTCGCGGATATAAATAGGCTAGGCGTATTCTTTAATAATACGACGAATATCCTTACCGGCCTTAAGGCAAACATCCTAGTGATTAGGAAATAGGGATACCTTTAGTTCTTCTCGGGAAAAGTAAATAATCGACCGCATTCCTTATAGAAACGGAAATTAAGACCTTATACCGTCGATTCGGACATCTAGCCGTAGAAAGACTATATAACCTATTAAAGCAAGCCGGCTATAGCGATATATCTCTTAGCACTTTAAAGAATATCTCGGAACTATATTACTATTGCTAAATACATTCGCCTACCCTAAAACGGTTTAAATTTAACCTTAAGTATAACTAAGACTTTAATTATAAGGTTATCGTTAATATAATATACTTAGATATTCCGAATTCGGTATAACGCCCGGTATTATATATTATTATATTATAGGAATTATATATATATAGGTTCTTATTAAAGCATATTAGTTAATCAGCAAAGTTAAGAGGTATTATGCCCCCTTACGTCGAGCTTTTAATATCCTCTTTATAGAGATAGGCAGCTTTACCTCCCTTAAGGCAGCTCTTTAGACGGCTCTTAAAGCTATTAACGATACTATTAAACCTAACGGACTAATACCTACGTTGCTCGTATTTAGAGTATATCTTAGGATAACTCTTAATTCGACGCTATTACCTACGACCTTTAAACAAGCCGCTATAGAATAGAAAGCGATAAAGGCATTTAGGCAGCTTACGGCTAAACGATAGGTCTAGGCAGCGTTATATAGCCGAAACGGTCTAGATATAGCATATATACTTGCCCTTCCTCTTTAAAGCGAAGTCCGTATATAGAGGGAAAAGTTAGGATAGTAAAGACCGTTTAAAATTATAGCTATTAACGGGTATTATATTACGATCGATACGGTCAATAGACCTTAGGTCTTTAGATCTATATTAGTATAACCGTATTATTGTAATTAAGTCTTTAACGATCTCCTAGCACTAGATTTAAAGCAGCCGGACGAACCCGCTTAACTAAAACCCTTAGCACTCCGTAAGCGAGGACGTCTAGTTAAATCGAAGAATAAGGCTAGGCATTTAATTATAAAAGGACTAAACGTAGAAGATAACCTAGACGATTACCTAAAGGTAGTTATCTTTATGCTAAGAACGAGACCTCTTAATTGTAATATCACCGCGTTGACCTCTTTATTTATCACCGCGTTAACCGCTTTATTTCGAAGTCTCCCTAGCTATCCTTTAATCCCGTCTCGCTTCCTAAAGAAAGAAGAGTTACGTTAACCGATAGTAAGGATCCCGCTATAAAAGAAGCAGATAAGGCCTTTACGATAAAAAGAGAAGAAAAAGCCTACGAGCTAGCCGTAAAATTCCGCTCGAAAGGCGCTATTACGACCCTAAGAGCGCTATTCGAAGTATTAGATAGTACGGAGATCGATAATCTTATAGCACGAGGAGTATTTAGTTTTAAACGTTATAACGAAGCTATTTATAGCGGCTACCGTATCTTTAGTTTACGTATAGTTCGAGAGGTTAAAGGTAGAGACACTAAGCCCTATAAGAAATTAAGGCTCGTAGTCTAAGATTATTATAATAGAGAGAAGGCTTCCCTACTAACACAATCCCCGATAATTTAATATATTAGCTAACGATAAATCTTAGCCCTCGCTCTTAGTCTCCTTCGTTTTAGTATAACGTAATCCCTTTAAGATATCACTTAGGCATATCCTTAGGCGATTATAGAGCTCTTTCGGACGGTCTTAATACGTCTCCCCACCGAATTATAAGGGAAGTATCTGCCTAATATAATTATCTAAGTTATTAGGCCTTTATATAGAATTGCAGAATCTAGAGTCTATTAGTTTAATACGTATTAAAAGCATTATATTATAGGCCTCGATATAGCGATATCGACCTTTAACTCTTGCCTTCTAATATCTTATACGGGACTAGAATACTTTAGCATCGTTAGGATACAAACAGACGATACCCTTATGCTTAAAACCACGAGTTTTTCGGCCGCTAAAGAAGAAAAGCTCCGAGAGGCACAATTTAGGGCGAAACCGAAAACTATAATAACTTAGGGCTCCGTTACGGATTTCAACGACGCGAAGGTAAGATTTTAATAGGATAAAACACTCCTACTCTAATAGAAGGGATAAGCCGCCCGGATCGACCGAATTAATATTAAGGCTCCGGATTATATATAATAGTGCCTAGAATAACGTGCTTATAGGGCTTATATAGCCTTAGTATACTAACCGGAAGCAGTATTTAATATCTTAATCGCGGTAGAGGTAGGTATAGAACCCGGATGATAAGGATTATATAATCTTAAATAAGCGACTTAAGTAGTAAATAGACTACTAAAGCAAAGGTTTAATATATAAACTAATTAATCTTACAACGGCGAAGCTAATAGTATTTACGGATAGGTTATTTACTAATAATAAAGACCTATTATTAACTAGGCTTCGTTATTATATTAGTTAATAAGACCGAAAAGTCTAATAACTAGTTTAGTTTAAGGTTATTAGAAATATTATCTACTAGAGTTCGACGAAGTATAAGAGAGTTACTTAAAGCGTGCTAGCTTCTAAGATTTATAGTATAGTTAATAGCGTTAACCTTAGGATCGCTTTAGCTATAATAGGGTAGATAGAGTAATTATATAAGTGCCCTTTATATAGGTGTAGAAATTATCTATAAAGAACTAAGTGTAAGCGCACCTATATATACGGATATATAGCTCTACGCACGTACCCCTTTATCCGCACGTGCCCCTTACCTCTATCCGCACAAGCCCCTTACCCTTATTCGCACAAGCCCCTTTCCCCGCCCGCACGTGCCTCTTCCCCGCTCGTATATAAGAATACGGATTAAGTTATAGACCTAATCTTACTTATAGTCGAAGACCCTTATAAAATACGAGTATGCCGTAGGGCACAACTATAAGTAAAGCTTTGCTATAGCCGGGGGACCTTTAATTTTTTGCTATAGCTAGGGCACCTTTTTTTAGCTATAAGCGGGATTCGAACCCTAAGCCTTAATAGTAGCGGGGTATATCACACGGTTTTTTTACCCCGCGCGCAGGCCCCTATGCGTAATCAAATATAAGGCTAAGACGAGGCCACGCGTTATTATCACGAGTTATACACTCTATGCATTTTCGGCTACCGAAACGGAAAGTTATTTAACGCCGTAACGAAGGAAGGAATAATACTAAAAAGGAAAATAAGCAAAAACTTAAGCTTAAACGGATACTAATTTCTACGGGCTAGATTAATTAACCTAAACACCCGGCTTACTATTATAGTAGACGCCTAAGCGAAAGAAACCCTTGAGTTTTTTCTCTTTAGCTAGCTACACGAATGTAGACTTAGACTAAAGACCGAATAGGTAGTAAGCACTATGCTTTAACCTTTCGAAACATAGGACCTTAAGGCAGAGGCTATTACCTATCTACTTCCGGTTCTTAGAGGGTTAGCGCCCTACCGATATACTATTAGTACGATCCTATATTCTTAGGTTATTGTAATTGCAATTATAATACCCTTTTATAACCCTATTGCAGGCAGGCAGTCGCGGCGCGTAATAAAGCAATATAATAGCAGGCGCGTAACGAAGCAACGAAGCAGTATAATAGCGGCGCAACAAAGCAGCACAACTATAATAGCAGCGTAACGAAGCAGCATAATAGCAGGCGCGTAATAAAGCAACGAAGCAGCATAACAGCGGCGCAACGACGTAGCATAACTATAATAGCGGCGCAACGAAGCAGCATAACAGCAGGCGCGCAACGAAGCAACGAAGTAGCATAACGAAGCAGTATAACTATAATAGCGGCGTAACGAAGCAGTATAACAGCAGGCGCGCAACGAAGCAACGAAGCAGTATAATAGCGGCGCAATAAAGTAGTATAACTATAATAGCGGCGTAACGAAGTAGTATAACAGCAAGCGCGTAACGAAGCAATAAACGCAGCAACGAACGCAATAGTAGGCATAAAGCAGTAGGCGCGTAATAAAGCAATATAACTAATAATAGATATAGTGCGTATAGTTAATTTACTTACTATAGCTATTCTTTAATAACCCTTCTTCCTTATTACCTAATAACCTAATTAGCACGGCGAATAGCGTTAGCCTCCCGCGCTAGCATAGAGACGTTACTACCTTAAATAATATCATTAAGATTAAAGCAGGCATTAAATATAATGCTACGTAGCGTCTTAGCCCGTAAGATAGCTACGTAAGTAAGGCTAGACTAGAAATCACGATAGGATATATCCGCTATAACCTACTTAAGCGTAGCACCTTATGCCTTATAAATAGTAATAGCATACGCAATCGTTAGGGGGAACTAAGTGCGATAGCAAGAGGCGCCGCCCTTAAAGAAGTCTTACGTTATCCGAAAGATAGGTATAATAGTCGCTAGCTTTAAGTCGTTAAAGTAAGGCGGACTTATATAGCGATTAAAGCGGACTAAAACAATAAAGGGTAGGTGCGCTTAAAGGTCGTCGGTATTAGCATTCTAAGCAAAGTCGTAGATAGTCCTTAAGGCATTATTAACGAGGCTAGGAGGGGTTTAGATATTCGCTATTAATATCACCCTAGCACTAATATAGATAGGCAGATAGTTATATAGGTTGCCGGCAGTAATAGAGTCGGCTTATAACGCGTTAGGTCCGATATTAGTCGCTTAAACCTAGATATATAGCGAGCTAAGGCGTTCTATATAGTCTATATTAAAGTCGCGGACCTATATATTAGTAGAGTAGATACGGACCGCCTTATCGAAGCAAGCTACCTCCTTAAGTAGTAGGTTTGCCTACACGCGGGTATAAAGCAGCTTCTAGTCGTTAATAAAGGGGGCATTAATACGTAGGGCTTAAAGAGCTATCCGGAAAGGAGCTTAGTCGTTACCTTACTGCCGTAAGACCTACTGCAATATAATAGTCTTATTAAAGGCGTAGTAGGCGTTACGTCTACGAATCTTAAGTAGCGCTATAAGAGCCGCTATAGTAAAGAGCGGCTTTTCTATTACGGGCGGGAGCTAATAGAAGTTACTAAGCATAAGAACGCTACGGCTACCGAAGAACTCGTCTTAATGCTCCGGGAAGATCTATCGGAGGCGGGAATTAATATAAGAAAAGGTTCGTAGGCTAAACATTAACTTCTCGTCGATAATAAAGTAACGTAGGAGGCGTAGCTAGGACTAGAGGTTACTAAGCTCTATAGTGCGTAATAGAGGCACCTCTTCGAGAGTCTTAGAGATAGGCAGGTGTAGTAGGGAGTATAGAGTCACGCCGTTAATTGCGTTAGCAGTAATACCCGTAGGCGCCGCTCGTGCGAAGCAGCCTAGGGAGAGCTGCTTTAACCGGGCATAAAGGGCGTAAATTATAAAGGACTTAACTATACCGCCTTGCCTATCTACTTATATAAGAAGGGGCGCCGGGTCTTACTTATTAAGGTTAAGGGCTTATTCTAAGTGCATACTATAATTTAACTAGCTTCTAGTAGTCGTTACCTTATGCCTTTAAGTCGGGATATTTGCTAATATAAGGCTGCTAATCGTGCTAAAGATCGAGGTCGCGATTTCTAAGTAACTTAATGTCTTCCGTATTAAGGCCACGATAGAGCAGTAGAGCAGTAAGTTCCTCCTACTCCCCGGCCGTAATATCTTTATCGTTCTAAAGGTTATCCTTAAATTCGTCTTAAATAAGGGAGGGAAGGTTACCGTAGTAATCGTTAGGATAAGCGTTACTATAGATAGAGAGGCAATAGTTATATGCCTTAGAGAATGTCTTAAACGTAATGCCTTTAACCTCCTTAACCTTTTAGGCATATCGATAAGGATAGTAAAGAGTTAACTTAACCCGGCAAAAGTCCTAGTATTAGTCGTGCCCCCGTTAAGGCTTATAGCGAGGAAAGTAGTTTAAGATACGATCGGCCGCCTAAGGAAAGGGTCGCTAGGGAGTATACATAAAGTCGAACTTAGCTAATAGTTCGAAGAAGGTTAAATCAGCCTATTCGTCGTCCTATATAAGGTATTTCTAATAGACGTTATAAGATATACGAACCCCGTCTATACCCTCTATCGCATTAATAATATCCGCCTACTACTAAAGCTTAAGGGGGCGGTAATTAATAGACTAAAAAGCTCTTATGCCTTTTTAAAGCGGTAAGTTTAGCAATAGGTGACTAACTTCTATTATAGACTAGTTACGCTCTATAGTAAGCTTATTTATAAACTTAGCAATAAAGCTTATAAGGCCCTATTGTATATTAGTCTTAGGTAGGATAGCCTAGGTAATATTATAGTAGCTTTCTAACTACGTCTCTCCCTTCGAGTAGTACTTCCTAATATAGTTAATAACGGCATATATAGAGGTATAAGGGGATATATCGTAATTCGCTAGCTAGCTAATAGCTAAGGTAGGATTATAGTTATTAAGAAGAGGATCGTTCCGGACGCTATCGAATATAAAGTATTATAGATTAAGATCTTTAGCGACGTAGGCGTTTGCGTAACACGCACGTAGGAAATAGAAACGGCAGCTCTTCGAATTAGATCGAGATCTATTTAAGAGACGGCGAAAGCGTAGGCAATACGCCTCGTTATAGCGGTAACGTTACACTCGGTTAATAACCTTAGAGAGGAATTAGAAGTTAAACCTAAGGCGAACTACTACTAGCGGGTTCGCCTCCCCTTACTATATTACTCGTTATAGCTCTAGGTTAAAGGCAGAGACGTATTTGCCCTAAAAGTAGGCAAAATCCTCTTAAGTAGAATCGGTAGATATATTAAGCGGCGGGCTTCCGTTAACCTAGTAGAGACTATGCATATAGGTGCTCCTATAGGCCTACTACTTATACCGAAACTAATAGTCTATAATATTAAATTTAAGCGTTAAGACGAGCTTAAGGAAGGAGGTAAATCGGCTATAGAAGTAGTAAGCGGCAATATATAGATACTCTCGTAAGTTCTTAAACGCGATTATAGCCTTGCCCTAAGCGTCGGCCTTATACCACTCGTGATATAACGGCATATGCCTTTATAGGCTATCCTAATGTAAATCGGCGGCCGAGAACGTTAGGAATACTCTTAGGCAGCCTAAGCTATAAACTATAGCCTCGAGTTAATATCTTTAGCTACCTTAGTAAGCCCGCGTGCCTCTTAAGCTATTAGAAAAGCGAATAATAGAATTAAGTAGAGCTTAAGAATCAGGGGTATCCTCGCTAAAAGCGGCGCGTAGCTCTTTAATTTCCACTAGGCGATAGGACCGTAACCTCTTAATATAAAAAGAGCTTTAAGAATTAACTTACTAACGCATAAGCGTATTAAAGCTAATATAACGAAAGCGTAGGTACTTAGCAAAACGGCCGTCGTAGTACTTTAAGGCGTATTCGATATACTCGCTATACCGAATTATTCTTTAACGAGGGGCTATATAGTCTCCCTACCTAGTAGGGTAAAGGGTTAGAAAGGCGAGAGATAGGAGAAGCTATAAGCGATTAAACTCGTTAAGAGGAGTAGATCGTATATCTAGCATCTAGATGTACGGCTATTACTTACGTAAAGGGACTTATTCGGGTATAACCTAACCCTTAAGCTAAGCCCGTAAACGCTTAAGGTCCGGCTAGGCTACGATAAAGTTTAGGATAGCCGCGGCATCGTAATCATTAATGTCGGTAGCCTCGGCGATTTAAGCAGCATTAGGGTTAAGATACGCAGCGTCGAACTAGCGTCTAAACTAGCGTCGCCTACCTCGCTAAGTAGCTAGTCACTAACGTTACCGTCAATAGGTAGTTAGCTAATGCGGTCCTCGTCGATAATAATATTACGATAGCTAGGGTGATTAAGCTAAAGATATATAAGCTAGGCACGGATATTAGCTTATTGAACCCGAAATTAACGTCGGAACTATCGAATAAGATAGGGCTAGTCTATTAATTCCTATAGTCGTAGGACAATAATATCTAAGTCGCGCGGTAGAAGCGGAAGCTATATATATATATGGCTAATATCTCGTAGGAAGTTAATAATATAGCCCTGATATTTATATTACTAACTACGATATTAAAAGACCTAGATATATATATAGACCTAGGCAACGAGCATCTCTTCGACTTATAAGAGTTCTAGAAGATGCTTTAGAACGCTACTAAAATTAAGGTTGTTTTCTTCCGAGAAGAAGTAAGGCTAACTATCCTATATCTTACTATCTCGACGACGATAGTATTAGCAGATAAAAGCTATAAGCTATATACTAAACCATAATTCCTTATAGCGGTTATAGTACTTTAGGATATTAGCTTTAAGATAGTTATTCTACTAACCTATAAGATCTTAGTTAGAAGGAGATATAGCAGGCATATCGAGATCGCCTATAAAGTCTAGCTAGTAAAGAGGCGACGGGGGAGGTTATTATATCGAGGCCGGAGGCGAGGACGGGGGAGGTTATTATATTAAGGCCGGAGGCGAGGATAGGGGAGGTTATTATATCGAGGCCGTAGGCGAGGAAGGCGGAGCTTATAGCTAAGAGGAAGGCTTAGCTAAAGAGAGTAGCTACGATATGCTCGGTGTTAGAGAAGGCTCTTTACCTACGCGTCGTAGGACTCTATATTAACGGCTGATATTAGCCTAACGGGCGTATGCTCGAGCCTAGCCCGGGCTATCCTACGAGCGAATACTACGTCGGAAGAGGCTACGAATGCCGAAGCGTTAAGCCTATTTACAATTAGTAGGAATAGATAGAAAAGGGAAGTAAGAGCGTATATAGAAGTAGATTAACCCTAGCGATATATAAGGCACTTTATAGTCCGCTTCGTTTAGTCTTTAAAGTTAATAATTTGATTATTAGGCTTTATTGTATTATACTTCTTATAATAGCGCGGGCCCTATATAGGGCGAAGATATAGGGAAGGCAAGGGCGAAAAGCGAGGTAAGCTAGGAGAGCGCGGGCTCTACGTCTCGAGGGACTGTACTTTGCTTAACGTTCGCTTATAGGAAGCCGAGATTTAAGCCTATTTACAATTAGTAGGAATAGAAAAAGAGGAGTAGAAAAGGGAAGTCAAATAGTATATAGAAGTGGATTATCCCTAGCGATATATTAGGCACTTTATAGTCTATCTCGTTAGGTATTAAAGGTTAATAAATTGATTAGAAGGCTTTAATGCGTTATAACGGTTGCAACGACGATTAGGTAAAGCATCTAGTTGTAGAGGCGGAGGCGGAGGCAGAGGAGCAGCTGCTATAGAAGCTATTAGTAAGTAACGATACGAGGAGGCGACGATGCAAGCCGTAATAAGGGATAAGGAGGCGAGCCGTAGCGAGGGCGCGTTTTTTTTATTGTAATGCGAGCTACGTGTTAGGAAATACGGTTAATACCCGGAGGAGACCCATCCAATAGTAGCATAGGATTTTATTAGTCAACCTTTCTATTTAAGCCCCGTTAGATAGGTAGCTAATAGGCGCTAAGCACGGTTTAAACATTGCCCTACTATAGCTAATTAGCGCACTAGATTTAGAGACTCTATCTAATCATAGCGTGTTATTTCGCGTTAGCTAATAGCCGTACTTCGTTTTTATAACAGGGGACCCTTACAATAAAAAAGCTTACTACACATATTAAGTAAGCAAAGCGGCTTGCCGTAACTTACACACATTCTGTGTTCTTCGTAGCGTAAAGCAAGCTTTGCTTAATAAGACCTTTACCTTACCTAAGCGAAAATTTAACGATAGGTTACGTAAGGCCTAGCCGCGCCTTAAGCTATGTAACTCGCTTTAGGGAGCGTAAACCGTACCTTCTTCTATTGTATTTTTGCCGGTAATATAGCGTCGGGCGGCCCGTCGCTTTCTCCGATAGCCCTAAAGCGCGCTTTAAAGCGGTCGAGCGCTTTTATATCTATTAAGTCTGCTGCTAAGTGCTATATTAGGTTTTAGTACCTTTACTACCTTACGAAGACCTTACGCCTACTACCGCGGCCGACCTTCTTCTATTATGCTATAAGAATTTATTTCCTCTATTAGGAACTCTTCCTCTCCTTCTATTAGAATTATAAAAGGCTATAAGTCCGCTATTATTTAGCTAGGCATTAGATCTACTATAGCGCGTTAAAGAAGGTCTCCGTTAAAATTAAGGTAAACCCCGTTAGGTAGTCCCTTTAGCTCGACGGCTTACGGGTTTAGCACTCTCTTAACCGTAAATTTCGCGTATAATTAATCGAGCCTCTTCTTCGGCCTTAAGGATATATAGTTCCGTAGGTCTACTTAGACTTTATTACCTACTGTAAATCGTTCTATAGGTTCCTATCGCTTATTAGTATACCGCTTTTAGTCTTACGCTATTAAGGCTATTAACGATTAATAAAAGTCTAAGACCTATTTAAGTCGTAATATAAAGGAGGCTATACGCCCCTTTAGGCTATTACTAAATAGCTTCTCCGCTGCTATATCTACGGCGATAGGAAATAGCAATATTAGCTTATACCTATAAAGTACGAAGAAAGGGGATATACTAATTAAAGAGTGATTTCTCCCGTTAAGCGCTATTTACGCTATAGGGAGCTATATATCTTAGTCCCTTTAGTTACGGTCTATTACGCTATAAAGGTAAGCTTAAACTTCCTAATTAAGCCGTTCCGGCCTTCCGTCGGTTTACGGATAATATACTATACTTAGCAGCTATATAATCTATAGCAGCCGATGTAAGTGCTATTAAAAATAGCTTATTTAATTTAAGCCTTTATCGCTTATAATCGACGTTAGCTACTAATAGTATCGCACGTAGTATATTAAAAAGCGCTTTACGTAGATCTCCGCTTCTATAGAGGGTATAGGTTTTAATATAACTTCCTTATTTAAATAGTCCTTAATTACCTAAAGATTATAGTTGCCGCTCTTTATAAAAGGGAGGTCTATAATAAAGTCTATCTAAATATATGTATAGAACCGGTCTAGCATAGGAAGCGATTTAAGCAGCCCTTTCTTAAGCGTACGCTAAATCTTTATACGCCCGTAGATATTATAGTTGCGGAGGAATCGTCTAACGTATAGCTAAAGGAGCGGTTAATAAAAGTCGCGGAATATAGCGGTAACTATTCCTTCGCGGCTAAGGTAGCCGACGACGCTAGCGTCGTATACTATTTAAATAAGCCGTCCTTAAAGCGCGTTCCCTTCTTTTAGCTCTAAGGGACCGTCTTTTACTACGGCCTCTATAGTTATAGAGGAACTAAGAACCTAAAGCCGTCCGCGGAACCGTAGGTGCTTACGCAAGTCTACGTAGCAGTCGGCCACCTATACCTTAAGGTTAAGTTTAAGGTCGAATCGTCGTGCTCCTACCTCTATAGCGCGGCGTACGCTACCGTAGGTAACGTCCTAAGCTACTAAGCGGTCCTATATACGCTAAAGCTCCTTATCTTAAAAAATCCGTCGGTTAAGGCCTATATTAGAGGTTAGCTCCGCGTCCTACGCGTTAGTATCGTCTTAAGTTATAGCCGCTGCGAAGTCCGCTTCTTAAGTATCGGGCTCTACGTCTTCCTCGATTAGCCCTTTAATTTCCGGACTAATAGACGAATTATTATCCCCCTCGCTATCGTTCTCGTCTTTATCGTCTTTGCTATTAACTAAGACTACGCCGTTTATACCGATAAGCGTTGCTTTAAGATATATACGTAGCGCGTCCTTTAAGAGTATTTAAAGCTCTTAAGCATTATAATATTTATTAAGAGTCTTGCTATTTGCATAGCACGAAATCTCTATTTGCATAGTAAGATACCTAAATCCCTACTCTTTCTCTACGTACCCCGCGCGCTTATATCCCGCCACTAAATTTTCCGTATAGGTATATAGCAATTTAAAGGGCCGCGTAAATCGTATATAGCCTTAATTTAGTTAATTCAATAGCTATAGCAGCGCGCGCGCCCTACTACGTGCCCTCTACTGCGTGCCCTACTACGTGCCCTACTGCGTGCCCTACTGCGTGCCCTACTGCGTGCCCTACTGCGTGCCCTACTGCGTGCCCTCTACTATATGTGCGGCTCCTAAATGTATGCTTCGTGCCCGGCTCCCGGCTGCGCGCCCTCTACTGCGTGCTTTGCTGCGCGCCCTCTGCTATATGTGCGGCTCCTTAATGTATGCTTCGTGCCCGGCTCCCGGCTGCGTGCCCTCTGCTGTATGTGCGGCTCCTTAATATATGCTTCGTGCCCGGCTCCCGGCTGCGTGCCCTCTTCTGTGTGTGCGGCTCCTTAATGTATGCTTCGTGCCTAGCTCCCGGCTGCGTGCCCTACTGCGTGCCTTACTGCGTGCCCTCTGCTATATGTGCGGCTCCTTAATGTATGCTTCGTGCCCGGCTCCCGGCTGCGTGCCCTCTACTATATATGCGGCTCCTTAATATATGCTTTATGCCCGGCTCCCGGCTGCGCGCCCTCTACTGCGTGCCTTACTGCGTGCCTTACTGCGTGCCCTACTATATGCCCTCTACTACGTGCCCTCTACTATATATACAGCTCCTTAATATATGCTGCGTACCCTACTGCGTGCCTTACTACGTGCCCTACTGCGCGCCTTCTGCTACGTATCGGTAGTATTCTTCGCGTTCTTCGTACGATTTGCGCGGCTCTCTTAATTACTATATACCGGCATTAGATTTTAGTAGCGGGATATAGAAGCGCGGGGTACGTTTAGAAAAGTAGAGATTTAGATATCCTTACTATGTAAATAGAGATTTCGTGCTATGCAAATAGCAAGACTCTTTATTAAAAGGTCGGTCTTAGTCTCTCCGGGATAGGGCGTCCGGCATTATAGCCTCTTTTATAGGTCGGTATTTAATCCGGAAGCAGAAGCGCGAAAGGTATTCCGCTTAATAGGCCTACCGCTTAAAGAGATATCGTCGAGTTATAAAATACTTAAGGTTATAATAGTCTATAAGGATCTCGAAGTTCTTATAGCTATAGAGCTCCGCTTACTATTACTTTAAATAGCTAATTATAGCAAGCATTTCTTTATCGTAGATAGTATAGTTCCGCTCTATAGTCCGCCTTAAGCGTTACGGCATAATTAAAATCCTACTAAAGCAGCACTAAGGCTTACGAAAATAGGTCCTTTAACGTTTAAAACGCCTTTACCTATACGGCGCCTTAATAGAAAGCTACCCTTTTACCGGTAAGGGTTATAAGCGGACCGACGATGCTAGAAAATTAATAAATAAAAATCCGGTAGTAATTCGTAAACCCTAAAAAACTCCGTATACCTTTTTGCGAAGTTAAGGCTATTTAGTCCCGCATAGCCTAGATCTTTACGGGGTTAGCCTATATACTAACGCCTATAATAATAATAAATCTAAAGTATTTAACCTAGCGGACGCCGAATTTATATCTATCGGGGTTAAGGTATAGCCTATACTTAGAGAGCCGGTCTAGCACCTTCCGCATTTTATCTATATAATTCTTTAGGCTACCGCTCAAGTAGATAAGAATATTTTTAATATAAGCGGAAGCGAACTCGTTTAGAAATTTATAAAGAATGCTATTAATATACCGTTAGAAGGTGCTAAAAGCCTTTATAAGCCCGAACGGTATTATTATCTATTCGAAGAGCTTATAATAAATATAGAACGCGGTCTTTTACTTATCGCCTTCCGTAATTTCTACCTTATTAAACGCTTAATAGATATTTAACTTAGTAAACTACTTTGCTTTAGCGATATTACAGAGTATTTCCCCGATAAGGGGAAGTAGGTAGCGGAATCTAATCGTATTATTGCGTTAAGTGCTCGGTAGTCTATATAGAATTATAGTCTACCTCCGGGTTTCCGCGCGAATAGTACTAAAGCGGCGGCCTTAAAAGAGCTAGCTTAAATAAACCCTTTATCTAAAAGGCCGCGCAGTATTTTCTTTAATATAAGCAACTTATCTTAAGACATCGCGTATAGCGGCCTAAAGGGCAGAACTATATCTTATCCGCGGGAATCCTTACGAAGCGGTATCGCGTAGTTAATACCGGGCTTATATAGGTTTAAATTATCGGCCTCGCTCTTCTAAAAGAGCGGTAGTAGGTTATAGAACTACGTAAGGATTATTTAACGCAATTCGGCTTCTATCTTTAGCTTTTTTAATCGTAAGGCCTTTTCGATATCCGCGAGGCTAACTACGTAAATAGCAGCCGTAGCGGCTTTAGAGCCGTATCGTCTATAGATTCGGTTAATAGTGCCGATAAATACTAAAGCTATAACCTCCTTAGCTTCCTAAAGCTTAGTAGTATACTTAGTGTCTTCCGGCTCGTTCTTATTAATATGCAGTAGCTAACGCTGCGAATGCCTATACTAAAGCCTCCCTTAGTATAGTATAAAGTAAGACTCTATATAAAGAAGCTAAGGCTTTCTAAGGATTAGGTTAAATTCTAGCTAAGGAATAACGTACGCTATAGGCAATTGCTTATGCCCGTCGATTTCCGTAGCTATCTATACAATACTTTTAATCTTTGCTTCTTCTATTACGCTTAAGGCTCCTCGTATATACCGAGGTCTTATATCTCTAACTAGCAAATGTAGTTCTTATGCAAATACCTTATCGATAGCGGCGTAGTACTAGTAACCTTCGTCTATAAGAGTAAATATAAGGTTTATACGGTTTATAATAATAGGTATTAAGGTAGGAGAAGTCTTAATATAGTAAATTAACTCTTTTTCCTCTAGTGCTAGCGAATTAGGCTCTAAGGCCCGTCTATGCTCTAAAGCTATGCATTGCCCTCCGTATTAGTAGCGGCGGGGACTATATTATCCTCCTTAATATTAGACTTAAGAGAAGGTCGGATAGCCCGAATCGCTATAGGCCGTTCGGCTCGCTTCGCCGTAGGGCGAGCGGGATAATACGGGTAGTCTATAGCGAAATGCCTATCTACGCTATAGCGCACGCAAAGCCCCTCCTCTCTCCGCTTCTAAAGTTCCGCCTTTAATACCTACTTAGCTCGCTATATAGAAGAGGAAGGCGCGCTGCCTAAAGCGGTAGATAGTATCCTCGCTTTTCTACGAGCGGGCCGCGTAGTAGATATTACGACGTCGCCCTTATAGTCTACTATAGTATTAAGTGCGGATTTAGGCGGCGGGAGCGTTATAGCATTCTTAATAATAACTCCTCCGTTCCTATTGCTAACGCCGTTTATACTAGCGTGCTTTCGTAACTTCTAAAAGCGGGGGCTTTGCTTATAGTTTTAAGCTACCTTCGTAAGGCAACCTACGTACTCCCGGAAGTTAGTAGGCATCTTAATTAAGATAAGTATCTCCCGTAGTTATAGAGTAATCGAATTCCGCAGCTATATAAGCTTAGCGCTATCTCCCTAAATGCTATTTCCGGCGGCGTAAGTAATAGTCTCTTTAAAGTCGGGAAGGAAGTCCTTAAACGTCTAGCCGTCTTTTTAAAAAAGGATCTATAACCTATCTTACGCTTTTTCCTACTCTTACATATTGCCGAACGCGTAGATAAAGTGCTTAAAGAAGGCTTAAGGGTCGTAGGCGCTATTAAGCCCGCTACTCTCTTAAAACCCGGAAATCCGCCGTATTTAAAGCTCCGGTAGCGTATAAAGCAGCGAATACTAGGCGGTATCGCAGCAACCGTTAAGGCCTTACTTCTCGTTAATGGTAAACTTATTACGGAGGCGATATAGGAAAAAGTAAAAAGACTCTAGCTTACTATTTTATAAAGGCTATAGTAGAGGCTTCCTTTTGCCGAAGGCAGCCTCTAGGGCCGTCCTTAGGTTAGCTTTTTTAGCGTCCTTAGCTACGGGAGAGTTTGTCGACGTAGCCGTAGGCGCGAGTAGCGTATCCGTAGAGGTAGGCGCCGTAGATCCTATCTTAACTCTAAAGACTTTTAGCAACCCCCTTTGTTTAGCCGGATTAACGGCTATTTTCTATAGTAGCACTAGAAGGCGCTCTTCTTCCGCTATAGAAGGTACGGCATCCGCCGTCGCCTTACCTAAGCGGGCCTTTATTATTTCCTATCGAAGGCGGGCTTTTGTAAAGGCCCGCTTATTTCGCGACTCTTATCGCAGGTATAGCTGCTAGGACCCTTTAGCCTATTGCTTAAAGACGTCCTTTATATCGTTATTTAGTAAGTTTATAATAGTAGCTAGTATTGCTACGCGTGCCGCCTTTATTATAGCGGCCTATTGTTTTAGTCGATACGTGCCGCTATTATAAAAGCGGGACGTTATCGTATTAATAAGTCCGTAAAAAAGAGAGATAGATAATACTATAATAGGGTAGGCAGAGTAATTACATAGGTGCCTTCTATATAGGTATAGAAATCATCTATAAAGAACTAAGTGTAAGCGCACCTATACATATGGACATATAGCTCTACGCACGTACCCCTTTATCCGCACGTGCCCCTTACCCCTATCCGCATAAGCCCCTTACCCCTATTCGCACAAGCCCCTTTCCCCGCCCGCATATGCCTCTTCCCTACTCGTATATAAGAATGCGGATTAAGTCGTAGACCTAATCTCACTAATAGTCGAAGACCCTTATATTAGCAACTACGCTAAAAATTATTACCGACCGGGTTAAGCTACCGAATATTTAATTAATTATCTATATAGATTCGTACTCGCTTTATAAATATCTTATAAAGCTCGGGATAACTAAAGAGAAGAGATTAATAATTAATATTATATCTCTTCGATAGTTATACGAGTAGCGTAAGATTATAGAGATCCGTTAGATTAACGGCGATAATAACCCGGCCGATGCTATAACGAAGGCATTACCTAATCGAGCTCTTAAACGCTTCGTAGACACTAATAGCTTAACTATTCGGATGGAGGCATATGTTCTAGTCCTTTTAGTTCTCTTTTAGGACTCTCTTTTATTTATACTTATATGTTGTATTTATTAGACCCCTTTAGTCTAACACGCGTTATCCTTACGATTCGCAAGGTTGCTTAGCAGTTAGAAAGAAAGACTACTAGTATAGGAATATAGTTATATAACTAAGGGATAGAATCGCAACTATATTGCCGACTATATATAAGAAAGGGGCAATAGGGTTAATAACCACGCAGCGTATAACGCTACGTGCCCTATATAGTTAATAACCTTGTTATTAACTAATAGCATCGTTATAACTAAAGCAGTAAGCCCTAACGTAGGCCTTTACAATGCATTGTTAAGGCATAGCAGGCTCTATAGAGGGACCCTAGCATAGGGGTATAAAAGGGCCCCTTTATTCCCCCTTTCTAGCTAGATTAGATATAACTATAACTAATACAACCCCCTTTGTTTAGATTAATCCAAGTGAATCCCTAACAACAGATAGTATTATTATATAACGGGGTTATTCTAAGTTAGCATAAAGGAGGTCCTTAAAAGAGGTTAAATAGCACTATAGAGGGGGAAAGGGAAGAGGTACAGGCGTAGCCCTCGCCGGCGCAGACTACCTAAATACACGCAATCTAGTCACGTGCACTAGATAACAACACTAAGGTCTAGACCCTTACAGATGGCCGGACTTAAAGGGTCGTTCCCGCTAAATTCGCCTTCCGAAGACGAAATAGGCGCGAACGATCGAAATACTCGATAGCCTTCGATTTCGATCTAGATCGAAAGGATAGGGGAACGACTAGGCTTAAAGCTTAATTACTTACTCTTAATATTTGCGGAGCAACCTCCTCTACCCGTCCTACTAGCTGCTAGCCCCTTAGCTCTCGGACTTATTCCCGTTCCGCCTCCCGTACCTCCTATTATGCCTAACTACTCGTTACCCCCGGTAGGAGCGCCTGTCCTAGAGACCCTAGCCGAGACACTAGCTTTAGCTGCTAATATATCGAGCGATAAAAGGCAACCCGCTTAGTAGTAGCAGCTGCCTATAAAGCCTTTCCTATACTACGACGATAGAGCCATCGACTAATACGCGTTTTAGGAACGAGTGCTTCGTGCTAGTAAGCAAACGCGTTGGCCCGTTAAAGATATCTACGGTAAGCCCGCCGCTACTATCCGCACGCAGGAAGGTTAGCCGTACTAAACCTAGAGGATTAATAAGGCTATTAGCAATAAGCTAGCGATAATAGAAGTCCTTAAGCCTAGCCTTAGCTAGTTGTCGGCCTCCTCCTTCTTAGGTCCGCTAGCTAGCTACTAGACCTAGGACTATAGACTATTATCTTCGCCGGCACCGGCTATTGCGCCTCCTTTATTATCGTTATCTAGCCCGCCGCTAAAGGGAAGCTTAAAGGCAGAGGATTATAGTAGTATAGAAAGTATTAAGGAAGATATAAAGATAAGAGAGAGAAGATATTAATATTACCGTCTTCCCCTATTTGCTTTCCACCGGGAAATCCCCGGTCCTATTATAGAATTTATATAGAAGTGTCTATAGAATTCATATAGAAGTGTCACGTGTTTCTACTATAGAATTCCACGGGCTTCTACGGGTTATTACCCCGTACTTCTACGGTCTTTTACCGTAGAATTCTAATTCCCTTCTACGGTCTTCTACCGTGGAATTCTAATTCCCTTCTACGGTCTTCTACCGTAGAATTCTAATTCCCTTCTAACGGCTTCTTCTATGGAATTCATATATCCTTTTAATAGACTATTATATTATTAATTTCTTTATTTACTAACTATAGCTAACTGCATAACTATTTGTTATACGGATAAGATCTATTGATTTCTAACCGGTGTTTTCCGTCTGACTCTTTCCTTTACCTCTTTTTCTTAGGTCTACGCGGTTATTTTCGTCCGAGGGATTTCCCTATATATAGAGACTAGTTAGCCCTCCTTATTAGAAAAGACAAGAGCTATTATTCTTAGTGATTTGTATTATTTACAGCTTTTAATCCTTCCTTCTAGGCTGTTTTTAAGCCTTAGAGCCTATCTTCTTTTTTAATTACTATTACCTTAATATCGAGGACTCGACTGCTTAGCGTTCGATAAAAGAGGATATAGAATTGCTTAGTAATAGTCTATCTAGGTGCGGACTAAGATCCCTTTATATAGCTATTATTATTATTATTAAAGTACTCTAGCTGCCCTAACGGGCCTAATGCCCCTGCATTTAGCTAGCATAGGAAAAACTAGGCGGCCTAAGGGAAAACCTATATAACGTCTATCTATCTTAACGTCGGGCCGGATACGGCTTATATTCGCTACGGTTAATTAAGTTTAGTTACTACCGCCGGTCTAGTGCCTAATAAAGGTTACCCCGCTTAGGTAGGCCTAAGGGCGTTAGAGTCGGGCGGATAGTCTAACTTAGTAAAGCCGGCGCGTAAACGGCACGCGGGCGATAGGGTATAGGCCGGGGCCCCGCTTAGCGGGTTAGAACGTAGAAAAACAAATCTTAGTAAGCGTATAATCGAATATATAAATATATATAACTATATATAAACGTTAAAGGGGGCTAGCGCTAGGAGCCTTATCGTCCTACTCTTAGAGCTCCCCCCCCGCCGGCATCGCGGCGGTCTATCTTCTCCGTAAGGGCCGTCGCGGCCCGGAACTACTATAGTAGGTGGTGCTTAAGGAACTACCGGATAAGCGGCTTCGCGGCGGCGGGGTAGTTAAGCGCCGCCCTAAGGTCGCTCTCCCGTCGGATGCCTTTTAGTAAGGCCGCCCTTGCGCTAGTAAGGGCAGGGCACTAGAGGAAGAGGTAGAACGCGGTTTTACGCGTAGTCCCGTACCGATAGAGCGGTAAGTCGACGTTAGGGATATTCCGGTCGAATAAGAACCCTTATAGACCGATCTTCCCGGTCCGAATTTAGATAAGCGCGGAGCTCTTATGCTTATATAACCCGTTATATACCTTTAGTGCCTTCTTTAGCTAATCGAAGTAAGGGTTAATATCTACCGGCTACTATATTCTTTATAATCGCTTTGCCTCCGTCGCTTAGAGATCCTCCTTTTAGCACGCTTCTTAATCGTAAAGGACTGCCTCCTCCGTTATAGTGCCTTAAGGGCATTCGTCCTAAAGCCACGCGTCGTACGGCCGGCCGGGCGGCTAGGTCGGCCGGCGGGGTTAGGGCAGTACTCTCGCCGGCTTCTCGTAGGCGCGTTAGATCCGGTCCGCTATACTTAACTCCTCGGTTTACTCCTTATACCGCGTAAGGCGGTCGTTAAGGTAGAGGTCGAGCGGCGGGACCGCTATCTATATCTCTAGGTTTTAGATCGGGGTCGCCTTAAACGCCTTAGCTACTACCTATAGGCAGCTCGATTAGTATATTATAAACGCCTTTATTAGGCCGGTAGGTTTCCCTCCTTTAAGCGTAGGCTTATAGAACGTTAACGCCCTATAAGCGAGCGCGCTCCGAACTATACTAGCGTAGACCGTCCTCGCGCTTTATAGTCGTATACCTTATATAAACGCCGCGAGTTTAGTAAAGGCTAGCGCTTATATACTTATTTTCGTCTTAAGTTTCCTAACTTAGGCTTTCTATCGTAGCTTTTAGTTAAATTAAACCCTTAAGAACCTCCTATCCTCGACCGGCCGGACTATATTCGTCTTAAGTCGAAGCTTTATCGGTATCGGCTTATAGGTCTACGTAAAGTAGATTAGCTTACTTTTCTCTAGCTTAAAATTAGCGCTAACCTCCCTTACTTACTTATTATACTTCTTCTAAGCGCTCCTTAAATACCGTATAGTTACGGCTATAGTCTTATCGTAGGCTAAGAGGTTTATATTATCGGTAAAGCCGACGGTAGTAACCCCTATCTCCGGCTTAAGGTCGTCGTATAATAGCGCGATATAAAGGAGGAAGAGGATTAAAGAGAGGGGCGAGCCTTAAGGCACGCCCGTAAGCACCTCTTAGGTTTCCGCCGGCGTATCGTTAAAGTAGAGCTAGGCCGTCCTCCCCTTAAGGAAGCTCCCGACCTACGCGATAACCTAGCCTAAGAAACCCCTCTAGCGGAGGGTCTTAATAAGGTACGTATAGTCTACCCTATCGAAAGCCCCCTTAAGGTCGAGCTAAAAGAACGACGCTACCCCTCCTTAGGCCTACGTTATCTTTACGAGCTTTATTATAAGTCGTATCGCTATCTTAGTAGAACTTTCGGTCTTATTTTTTATCTACCCCTTAGGCAGGAGGTTATACGCCTCCGCTACGTCTATAATCCTCCTCGCGACTATAGCCTTAAGGATCTTCCCTACCGTACTAAGGAGAGAGATTAGTCTCTACCCTTAGGCTTATTAAAGCTAGGCCGCTATCTTCTTAGGCTTTAGTAAGACGATAATAGCCGTATATCGGAACCGTCTTAGAAAATATCCGACGTCGTAACTAGCGTTAAGCAATACCGTAAGCACCTTAAGCAATAGCTCCTTATAGGCCTTAATAAGCCTAACCGGGAGGCCGTCCTCCCCCGCGGCCTTTTATAACGCTATCTTCCTAACCGCCGACCTAACGTCGCCGACTTTAAAACGCTGCGATATTATATAAGCCTCCCGGGCGGCTTAAGGGCTCCCCTCGCCTCTCGCTACCGGGGGTAGGAAAAACCGGGCCGCGAGGGTTTCTACCTTCTCCTCGTAAGTATAGGCCGGCCCCTTTAGGTCGCTCGGTCTCTCTAGGTCTAGGATATATATCGCCTATAGTAGGCTACCGCTTTAGAGCCGCGCTTACCTCTCGATCTTCTAGAGGAGGGCTTAGTTAGCGGCTAAATCGTAGGTAAGCTCCTGCTAAGAGTCTTATTATACGGTAACGACGGCACGCCGGAGGGCTATCTTCGCCTCGTCTAACGTCTCTTAGGTCGTCTAGTTGCCGGACGCTAAGAACGCCTAAAGGGCGCGTTTAGCCTCCCTATCGCACTAGTTTACCTTTATAGTCTATTAGTCGGGGCGGCCGCCGTCGGCATAGCCTTAGGCCTTAGGTATATAGTCTTTCGCAATCTCGGTTAATTAAGCGACTACTTAGTCTACGTACGCCTCGACCTCCTTAAGGGTTATAAGCGTAGTTAGCGCGGCCCCCGGCCGGAACCTTACGATAGCTGCTATTTAGGCCTTATCTAGGTCGAGTTTCCTCTAGAGGTAGTTAAGTCCTATCGTCTAAGCCGCTAGCCGATAAATTAGCGGCCTTATATCTACCTCTAGCCGTTGCGATATATAATCCGATCCGATAAGGCCTACGTTTCTATAGTACGTTACGCTTAAACCTTAAGATACCTAAGCGAGGTCTATCGTGCCGTTCCTCCGGCCTTTAAAGGTGATATATATAACCTAGCCCCTAAGGGTTATAAGCCTAAGGCGCTATCGCGCCGTTAGCTCTAGGAGGTCCTTACTATTCCTAAAGATACGCCCGTAGGCGTCCTAAAGCGGATAATAGCTATTAAAGTCCTTAATAAAGACGCAACGGGTGCATAGCGATTTAGTCGTAAGGTTAAAGAGCGGAGTAGTCGGGAGGGGGGAGTTAACTAGCGGGGAGTAAACTAAAAAAACTATAGTATTAAAATTAATAAACGTAACGCTATATTAGTCTATACCTTAGTCGCTTATCTATATATCGATGCCGTGCCTTTTATAGACGTAAAGCGCGCTTTAGGTCGCCCTAAAGACGAGCCTATAGTCGTACCGCCTTAAGCACGCCGGGGCTCCTATCCTACTATTAATTAGTATCTCTTAAAGTGCTATATTATCGTACGCCTTAAGGGCGGCGAGCGCGAAGCGTATATTTACGCTTATCCTTACGGTATTTTAGTAAAGGATATCTAATATTAAAGGGGGTCGGAAAAAGGGTCGTTGTTAAAAACGGGCGTGGCTTCGACCGTAGCGGTATAAGCCCTTACCGACGCTAAGGCCGGCCGCGACTATAGAAGCCCGCGAATAGTCGACTAGCCTTACGCCCGACCGGCCCTCGTAATGTCCTAAGGCCGGCCGGGGGGAAGGGCAGGTAGTAGGGGGGGGGGGGGAGGTGTCCTATCGTCGCTATTTCGACGGCGACGCCTACGGTATAGTAGGAAGCGGAAAGGGCTACGCATAGGGCGGCGCTTGCTTAAAGCGTATCGTCGGCATCGCCGCGGCGGCGAAACGCCTTAGCCTTTAAAAGTATGCCTCCTAAGCCCTATCCTAAAGCTTCTCCGCCTTAGGGCAATGCCTATCCTACGCTATATATCTCCCCCCGTAGAGGGTATACCGGTATAAGATCTACCTAATAGTAGCCGCGTATATAGCTTCGTTATATAGTCTTAATGCGTACCGCCTATACGTCGCCTTCGCCGTATAGTACTTTACGATATATCTATATTAGAAATACCGGTAGTACTACTTTAGCCGGATTTTATCGTCGAAGGGCTTTATATTAAAAATCTCCGCTTATATTACTATACTAAAGTTATAGAGCTTATTTACCGCCTTTACGCCGTCTACCGTAATAATTAAGGTCGCCTTTATACCTGCCTTTATATAAGCCTTTTTAAGGTAAAAGTAGATAACCTCGACGTTATTCGCCTTAGCTAGTTCGGCTGCTAGGGCAGCGTCGTCCCCTCTCTAAAGGACTATTATTTAGACGCCCTTTACTATTACCGTAAAGCCGCTTTAAGATAGCATCGTCTCTTTCCTAAACGCCTTCTTTAGCTACTCCCTATCCGCCTTATACCTCTTTATATTCTGCTTAAATATAAGCGCGATATCGCCGCTATAAAAGACCTACGTTGCTTTTATAGCGGGCTCCTTAAAGGCGCGATTAACGTCGTTAACGATTGCTTAAAAGGTTTTACGTTAGAGATTTAAGGCGATCCCCTTATATTACACCGTAAGCTAGTTTTCGTAGTAGGTAAAAGTCGGCTTCTCGCTATTAGCCCTAATGTTATAGCTACCGCTAGCGCCTTTAGGCGCGGGCTAGCGTTGCGTTAAGGGCGCGATAGTAGTAGCCGCGACCGCGGCCGCGGCTACGTCGGCCTAAGACTTCGACGCTTACTTTAATAAGAGCGCCGCCTTAATAGCCTCCTTTACCGACTCTTTAACCGATTTCTTAAGCTAGCCTACGGTCGTATAGACCGCGGTATCCGCTTAGATCTTCTCCTCCTATTCCTTTAGGTAGCCCTAAAGAACGGACTTAAAGGCCCTTTAGACGCTTTAGAGGGCCTCCTTAAGCACTAGACCCGCGAATTTTAAGTAAGCGGCACTATCCCTTCCTATTAGTTTCTCTTTACCTACGTCGGGCTTAAAGGGCGCTTTATTAATAGTCGGTAGGCTATATACGCTAGCCTTTAACCCCCTTCTCGCGATATTAACGTCTATTAGCTCGTAGCCTACGTCCGTCCCCTAATACGCTATCGCGCTTAAGGGCAACCGGGTCTAAGGAATCCGATTTATAAGTCTAAATTGATTTTATAATCCGGTGTCGACCCCGGCGGCTATATAAGGAGATTGTAGAGCAGTTTTTAAAATTAAATTAACCTTAAGGAAGGAATATCCTTTATATAGCTAATTGCATAGGAAAAAAGGTATATATAACTTAACTAATTATCGGGATAGAAATCGCTATTAATTCTATATAAGATATATATAGTCTAACCTTTTATAGTATCCTAGTTATCACGTAATTAATTACGAGTAATAAGAGGTAGTATAAGTAACCTTAGTTATCTAGGGCTTAACTATAGACTATACGTATATTAATCCCTATATATACTATATACTTCGGCATTCGGTATGTTAAGCATCCGGGTAGCTAATACAGCCGGGTGACTTATATTATATATAATAATAGACGGCGGTTCTAATACATATCTTTATATACCGGTAATTCGTAGGATAAACGAATCGGGAGATATCTGCTCCCTTATAGCCCCTCTTAAAAGGTACTTATTGTATAAAAAGTGCGCTTTATATATATCCGTTTATAACTAACTAGTGTTTAGGAAAGACTCTCTTAAAACCTTTTTTACTAGGAAAAAACTTTTGTATAGAGAAAGAATAAAACTCTACTTTTATTTTATATAGAGAAAATTTTAAAAAACTCTACTATATGTATTAGTCCGTTTAGTAAACTTATATATAAGGAAAAACTAAAGGGTATATAAAGGAAAGCTAGAAGAAAGCATAAGAAAAAGCAGCTAAAAACCTCTATTTATCTTTATATATAGGATTATATTTAAGACCTAGGATAAAGATCCCTATTAGGTAGGTATATTAACCCCCCTAGCTTATAAGAAGGTAGTAAAACTACTCTACGATCTCCTCGTATAGCTGTTAAGGTCGACACCGGATTATAAAATCAATTTAGACTCGAGAATCGGATTCCTTAGACCCGGTTGCCTATAAGCGCGATAGCGTATTAGGGGATAGACGCGGGCTATAAGCTAATAGACGTTAATATCGCGAGAAGGGGGTTAAAGGCTAACGTATATAGCCCACCGATTATTAATAAAGCGCCCTTTAAGCCTAACGCGGGTAAAGAGAAACTAATAGGAAGGGATAGTACCGCTTATATAAAATTCGCGGGTCTAGTGCCTAAGGAGGCCCTTTAAGGCGTCTAAAGGGCCTTTAAGTCCGTTCTCTAAAGCTACCTAAAGGAATAGGAGGAGAAGATCTAAGCGGACACCGCGGTCTATACGACCGTAGGCTAGCTTAAGAAATTAGTTAAAGAGTTAGTAAAGGAGGCTATCGAGGCGGCGCTCCTATTAAAGCAAGCGTTAAAGTCTTAGGCCGACGTAGCCGCGGCCGCGGTCGCGGCTGCTACTATTGCGCCCTTAACGCGACGCTAGCCTACGCCCGGAGGCGCTAGCGGTAGCTATAATATTAAGGCTAATAGCGAGAAGCCGACTCTCGCCTACTATAAAAACCAGCTTACGGTCCGATATAAAGGGATCGCCTTAGATCTTTAATATAGAACCTTTTAAGCAATCGTTAATAACGTTAATCGCGCCTTTAAAAAGCCCGCTATAAAAGCGGCGTAGGTCCTTTATAGCGGCGATATCGCGCTTATATTTAAGTAGAATATAAAGAAGTATAAAGCAGATAAAGAGTAGCTAGAGAAGGCGTTTAAGAAGGAGACGATACTATCCTAAAGCGGCTTTACGGTAATAGTAAAAGGCGTCCCGATAATAGTCCTTTAGAAAAGGGATAACGTCGCCTTAGTAGCTAAACTAGCTAAAGCGAACGACGTTAAGGTTATCTACCTTTACCTTAAAAAGGCCTATATAAAGGCGGGTATAAAAGCGACCTTAATTATTACGGTAGACGGCGTAAAGGCGGCGAATAGGCTTTACGACTTTAGTATAGTAATATAAGTAGAGATTTTCGATATAAAGCCCTTCGACGATATAATCCGGCTAAAGCAATACTACCGGTATTTCTAATATAGATATATCGCGAAGTACTATATAGCGAAGGCAACGTACAAGCGGTATACGTTAAGACTATATAATAAAGCTATATACGCGGCTACTATTAGGTAGATCCTATACTAGTATACCCTTTATAAAGGGAGATATATAGCGTAAGATAGGCACTGCCTTAAGGCGGAGAAGCTTTAGGATAAGGCTTAAGAGGCATACTCTTAAAGGCCGAGGCGTTTCGCCGCCGCAGCGACGCCGACGATACGCCTTAAGCCGGCGCCGCCCTATATATAGCCCTTTCCGCTTCCTACCGCGCTGTAGGCGTCGCCGTCGAAACGGCGACGATAGGACACCCCCCCCCCCCCCCCCCCCCCTTTACCACCCGCTATTCCCCCCGGCCGGCCTTAGGATATTACGAGGGCCGGTCGGGCGTAAGGCTAGTCGACTATTCGCGGGCTTCTACGGTCGCGGCCGGCCTTAGCGTTAGTAAGGGCTTATACCGCTATAGTTAAGACCGCGCTTACTTTTAATAATAACCCCTTTTCCGACCTCCCTTAATATTAGACATCCTTTATTAAAATACCGTAAGGATAAGCGCGAATATATACTTCGCGCTCGCCGCCCCTAAGGCATATAATATTATAGCACTTTAGGAGACACCGATTAATAGTAGGATAAAAGCCTTAGCGTGCTTAAGGCGGTACGACTATAGGCTTATCTTTAGGGCGACTTAAAGCGCGCTATACGTCTATAAAAGGCACGGTATTAATACGTAGACGAGCGATTAAGGTATAGACTAATATAGCGTTACGTTTATTAATTTTAATACTATAGTTTTTTTAGTTTACTCCCCGCTAGTTAACTCCCCCCTCTTACCCCCCTTTTAACTACTTTACTTCTTAACCTCGCGACTAAATTATTACGCACCTAATGCGTCTTTATTAAGGACTTTAATAGCTATTACCCGCTTTAAGACGCTTATAAGCGTATCTTTAGGAATAGCGAAGACCTCTTAGAGCTAACGGCGCGATAGTGCCTTAGGCTTATAACCCTTAAGGGCTAGGTTATATATATCGCCTTTAAAGGCCGGAGGAACGGCACGATAGACCTCGCTTAAGCGTTTTAAAGTCTAAGCGTAACGTACTATAGAAACGTAGGCCTTATCGGATCGGATTATATATCGTAACGGCTAAAGGTAGATATAAGGCCGCTAACCTACCGGCCGGCGGCTTAGACGATAGGACTTAACCGCTTTTAGAGGAAACTCGACCTAAATAAGGCCTAAGCAATAGCTATCGTAAAGTTCCGGCTAAAGGCCGCGTTAACTACGCCTACGACCCTTAAGGAGGTCGAAGCGTACGCAGACTAAGTAGTTACCTAATTAACCGAGATTGCGAAAGACTATATACCTAAGGCCTAAGGCCGTGCCGACGGTAGCCGCCCTAACTAAT
Organism: Ophiocordyceps sinensis; assembly: GCA_012934285.1. Taxonomy (NCBI): domain Eukaryota; kingdom Fungi; phylum Ascomycota; class Sordariomycetes; order Hypocreales; family Ophiocordycipitaceae; genus Ophiocordyceps; species Ophiocordyceps sinensis. Next base: position 2,268,322 of record JAAVMX010000006.1, on the reverse strand, counting down.
AGACTATAAAGGTAGACTAGTATAATAAGGAGGCTAAACGCGCCTTCCGGGCGTTCTTAGCGTTTAGTAATTAGACGACCTAAGAGACGTTAGATAAGGCGAAGATAGCCTTTTAGCGTGCCGTCGTTACTATATAACGAGACTCCTAGCGGGAGCTTACCTACGATTTAGCCGCTAACTAAGCCCTCCTTTAGAAGATCGAGAGGTAGGCGCGGCTTTAAAGCGGTAGCCTACTATAGGCGATAGATATCCCCGACCTAGAGAGACTAAGCGACCCGGCGGGGCCGGCCTATACTTACGCGGAAAAGGCAAAGACCCTTACGGCCTAGTTCTTCCTACCCTTAGTAGCGAGAGGCGAGGGGAGCCCTTAAGCCGCCCGGGAGGCCTATATAATACTATAGCGTTTTATAATTAGCGACGTTAGGTCGGCGGTTAGGAAGATAGCGTTATAGAAGGCCGCGGGGGGAAGACGGCCTCCTAATAGGGCTTATTAAGGCCTATAAGGAACTATTGCTTAAGGTGCTTACGGTATTACTTAACGTTAGTTATAACGTCGGGCATTTTCTATAACGGTTCTAATATACGGCTATTATCGTCCTGCCGAAGCCTAAGAAGATAGCGGCCTAGCTTTAATAAGCCTAAGGGTAGAGACTAATCTCTCTCCTTAGCACGGTCGGGAAGATCCTTAAGGCCGTAGTTACGAGGAGGATTGTAGACGTAGCGGAAGCGTATAACCTCTTGCCTAAAGGGTAGATAGGGAATAGGACCGAAAGGTCTATTAAGACGGCGATACGACTTATAATAAAGCTCGTAAAGACGACGTAGGCCTAAGGAGGGGTAGCGTCGTTTCTCTAGCTCGACCTTAAAAAAGCTTTCGATAAGGTAGACTATATATATCTCGTCGAGACCTTCTATCTAAAGGGTTTCTTAGGTTAGGTTATCGCGTAAGTTAAAAGCTTCCTTAAGGGGAAGACGGCCTAGCTTTACTTTAATAGCGCGCTAGCGGAGACTTAAGAAGTCCTTACGGGCGTGCCTTAAGGCTCGCCCTTCTCCTTAATCCTCTTCCTCCTTTATATCGCGCTACTATACGACGACCTTAAGCCGGAGATAAGGGTTACTACCGTCGGCTTTACCGACGATATAAACCTTTTAGCTTATAATAAGACTATAGCCGCGACTATACGGCGTTTAAAAAGCGTTTAAAAAAAGTATAATAAGTAGGTAAAGGAGGTTAGCGCTAAGTTCGAGCTAAAGAAAAGCGAGCTTATCTACTTTACGAAGACCTATAAGCCGATACTAATAAAGCTTCGGCTTAAGACGAATATAATCCGGCCGATTAAAGATAGGCGGTTCCTTAAGGTTTAGTTTAACTAAAAGCTACGATAGAAAGCCTAAGTTAAAAAGCTTAAGACGAAAATAAGTATATAAGCGCTAGCTTTTACCGGGCTCGCGGCGTTTATATAAGGCATACGATTACGAAGTATAAGGACGGTCTACGCTAGCGTAGTTTAAAGCACGCTCGCTTATAGGGCGCCGACGTTCTATAAGCCTACGCTTAAAGGGGGGAAACCTACCGGCTTAATAAAGGCGCTTATAGTATATTAGTTAAGCTGCCTTTAGGTAATAGCTAAAGCGTTTAAGGCGACCCCGATTTAGAACCTAGAGATATAGACGGCGGTCCCGCTATTCGACCTTTACTTTAACGACCGCTTTACGTAATACGAAGAGCGTACCGAAGAGTCGGGCATAGCGGACCGGATCCGACGCGCTTACGAAAAGCCATTGAGAGTATTGCCTTAACTACGTCGGCCGACTTAACCGCCCGGCCGGCCGTATAACGCGTGGCTTTAGGACTAATGCCCTTAGGGCACTATAACGGAGGAGGCGGTCCTCCGCGATTAAGAAGCGCGGTAGAAGGAGGATCTTTAAGTAGCAGAGGCATAGCGACTACGAAAAGCCTAGCAGCCGGCAGATATTAACCTTTACTTTAACCGGCTAAAGAAAGCGCTAAAGGTATATAACGGGTTATATAAATACGAAAGCTCTACGTTTATTTAGATCTAGACTAAAAAGATCGGTCTATAGGGGTTTTTATTCGACCGGAACGTTCTTAACGTTAACTTACCGCTCTATCGGTATAGGACTATATATAAAACCGCGTTCTATCTATTCCTTTAGTGCTTTACCTTCGCTAACGCGAGGGCGACTTTACTAAGAGGCATCCGACGGGAGAGCGACCTTAGGGCGGCGCTTAACCGCCCCGCCGCCGCTTATCCGGTAGTTCCTTAAGCACCGCCTACTATAGTAGTTCTAAGCCGCGATAGCCCTTACGGAGAAGATAGACCGCTATAACGCTAGCGGGGGGGAGCTCTAAGAGTAAGACGATAAGGCTCCTAACGCTAGCCCCCTTTAACATTTATATATGTTTATATATATTTATGTATTCGATTGTACGCTTACTAAGATTTATTTTTCTACGTTCTAACCCGCTAGGCGGGGCCCCGGCCCGCACCCTATCGCCCGCGTATCGTCTACGCGCCGGCTTTACTAAGTTAGACTATCCGCCCGACCCTAACGCCCCTAGGCCTGCCCGGGCGGGGTAACCTTTATTAGGCACTAGACCGGCGGTAGTAACTAAACTTAATTAACCGTAGCGAATATAAGCCGTATCCGGCCCGATGTTAAGATAGATAGACGTTATATAGGTTTTCCCCTAGGCCGCCTAGTTTTTCCTATGCTAGCTAAATATAAGGGCACTAGGCCCGTTAGGGCAGCTAGAGTACTTTAATAATAATAATAATTAAGAGGGCAAATTAAGTTAATTCAGTCGTGTTATATTAATCTTATGTCTATAATTAAATGCTTCCTCCTTCCCCTTTCCTTTTATACGCCTAGGTTGTGCTAGTATATTATATAACCCTCTTGTCCCCTTTATTAAATAGGGGGGGGGAGAAATGCCCCGCTAAAATCCTCCCTAGCGCCCTTCTATCTCCGATAAGGGCGCGACTAATATTAAGGCTTTTTAGCCTTACCTCCTCCTCTATGCTCTCGCGTTTTAAGCGTCTTTCCTATCCTAAGTGCTCGGTCTAGCTAGGTCTCGCTCGACCTCGTTATATATCCTAGTCTATGCTTCGACTCCTATAATTCTTAGGGGCATTAAGGAAATAAACTAGTTCGCTCCCTCCTTTATCGCCTAGACTCTTTCGTACGGCTTAACTGCTTTGCCTAGTGACTCCCGGAGACCGAGGGTTATCGCTAGACTAGCCGTTCCTAGTCGGCTTAAGCTATTGCATCCCTGCTTATCTTCGATGTAGTTCTTATACGTGCCTAACCCGTCGACACCTATAATAAGGACCTTAGCGATACCTTTCTTAAAAGAGGTCGTTCGGCTAGGGTCGCTCCGCATTCCCTATCTGCGTTTCTAAGGCGTGCTTAGCTTCGCTAGTCCTTGCTTAGGAGGGATAGGTGTCTTTACTTATAGGCTAGGTGTAAGAGTCGGTCGTAAGGTCGGGGAGATAACCTACGGCGCTAGCCGTTAACCTCTTAGGAAAGAGTGCCCCTAAGTGCGTAACTGCTATAGTCCGCTTCTATAGTAGCGCAACGGTCGAAATCCTACTAAAGCAGCACCAGCGCCTACGAGAAGAGGTCCTTAAGCGTCTAGAACGCCTCTGCCTATATAGGACCCTACTTAAAGGGGGTGCCTTTCCCTATAAGATCTACTAGCGGGGTAACGATACGAGAAAACTGCCGAATAAATATTCGGTAGTAGTTTGCAAACCCGAGGAAGCTCCGTACGCCCTTTTGCGAAGTTAGCGCCGCCTAGTCGCGAATAGCTTAAATCTTCGCTAAGTCCGCTTACACGCCGACGCCCGCAATAATAATAAACCTAAGGTACTTCACCCGTATAACGCTTAGTTCGCACTTATCTAGGTCGAGATATAGACTATACGTAGCGAGCCGGTTAAGCACTTTCCATACCTTAGCTATATAGTCCTTATAGCTCCCGCTCGAGTAGATAAGGATATTATCTATATAAGCGGAGGCGAACTTATCGAGGAACTCTCGTAGGATGCTATTAATATAGCGTTAAAAGGTAGCCGGGGCGCCGGTCAGCCTAAATAGCGTTACTATCTACTCGAAGAGGCTATAACGAGTGCGGAACGCGGTCTTCTACTCGTTACCCTCTGCGATTCGCACCTTATAGAACGCTTAATAGATATCGAGTTTAGTAAACTACTTCGCCTTCGCGATATTACAGAGTGTCTCCCTAATTAGCGGAAGTAGGTAACGATCTAGACGAGTTATTGCGTTAAGGGCGCGGTAGTTAACGCAAAATCGCAACCTACTACTAGGCTTCCGCGCGAATAAGACCGGGGCCGCTACTTCCGACGAGCTAGCCTAGATAAACCCCTTATTAAGTAGGTCGCGTAAAGTCTTTTTTTAAGACTAAAAGCTCGTCCTAAGATATACTATATAGCGGCCTAAAGGGCGGAACTATATCGTTGCCGTTAGCGTCTTAGCGGAGGGGCATAGCGTAGTTAATGCTAGGCTTATGCGGGTTAAGCTTATTAGCTTCGCTCCTCGTAAAGAGCGGAAGGAGGTTTTAGAACCGCGCGGGGATTATCTTCCGTAGTTCGGGCTCCGTCCTCGGCTTCTTAGGCCGTAGGGCTTTCTTAATGTCCGCTAGGCTTACGGCGTATACCGCTGCCGACGCTGCTGCCGCTCCCTACCGTCTATAGATTCGCTTAATAGTACTAATAAACATAGAAGCTATTACTTCTTAAGCGGCCCGTAGCTCCTTAAGGCACTCGCTTTTATCCTCGTCCCCGTCGGCCCTATGCCGTACCTAACGTTGCGAAGGTCTATACTAGAGCCTCCTCTTATACGGTATAGAGAAAGACTCTATATAACGGAGCTAGGGTTTACCTAAAATTAAAGGGAACTCTAACTAAGGAATTATATACGCGACGAGCAGCTGCGTATAACCGTCGACCTCCGTAGCTACCTAAGCAATACCCTTAATCTCCGCGCCCTCTATTACGCTAAAGGCTCCTTTTACCTACCTTAGTCGTATTCGTTCTACCGGCAAACGTAAATCCTAAGCGAATGCCTTATTAATCGCGGCGTAGCACTAGCATCCCTCGTCTATAAAAGCGGAGAGGAGATTAGTCTTATTAACGATAACTAGTATTAAAGTAGGCTTAGCTTTAATATAGTCCGTTAACTCCTTCTTAGCTAGCGCTAGCGTATTAGGCTTTAGGGCCCGTCTACGCTCTAGAGCTATATATCTCCCTCCGCTAGGGGCGGAGCGGGAACCCCCTCGTTATCCTCTAACTTAAGAGCGGGCGTACGGGTAGCCTATATACGTACCGGCCTCCGGGCCGGCTTATATAGGCAGGCGGGTACGAGGTGGCTAGGCACGCCGTAACGTAAGTAGAGCCCGTTATTACGCTGCTTCTAAAGCTCTATAGTCGTAGCCTACCGAGCCCCTTTATCCGACGAGGCCGGTGCGGCGGTCGTAAGCGACTTAGCCTTCTCCTTCTTACCGCGCGCTAGGCGCGTAGTCGTTATAATAACGTCGCCGTCCCGGTCTACCGTTATATTAGGAGCGGACCTTAGCGGCGGTAGGGGGGCTATAGCCCTAGGGGTGCTTGCTCCGTCGGTGCGCTTCCGGAGCTTCTAAAAGCGTAAAGTCTACTCGTGCCCTTATACGACCTTTATTAAGCGGCTAACGTACCTACGGAAGTCGGAGGGCATCTTAATAGGGATAGGCAGCTCGCGTAAGACCGGGGAGATAGAGCCCTACAACTACGTAAGCTAAGCACTATCCTCTTAGATAGTACGGCCCGCGGCGCGAGTAATAGTCTCCTCGAATTTAAGGAGGAATTCCCTAAACGGCTAGCCGTCCTTCTAAAAGAGGGTCCGTAGCCTATCCTACGCCTTCTTATATTCCTATACGTTCCCGAATGCGTATATAAGGTAGTCGAAAAAGGCTTTAAGGTCACGGGCGGTACTAAGGCCGCTACTCTCCTAAAACCCTAAGACCCGTCGTATCTAAGGCTCCGGCAGCGTATAAAGCAGCGAATACTAAGCGGTATCGCGGCAGCTATTAAGGCCCTACTTCTCGTCGACCCTAAATTTGCTTTAGAGGCGATATAGGAAAGAATAGAAGGATTTAGGCTTACCGTTCTATTCCGGCTACGGTAGGGGCTTCCGCTTGCCGAAGGCGGCCTCTAAGTCCGTCCTCTTAGGTGCGGACGTCGGTTCCGTATAGGCGGAGGGGGGAGAGAACGTCGAAGCTCCCGTCGAGCTAGACGCGCCCCTAAGAACCGCGAGTAATTCCCTCTGTCTTACCGGGTCGCTAGCTAGCCGGCCTAGCAGCGCTAGCAGCTGCTCCTTACTCTAGGACGCTAGGAGACGCGCGGAATCATCCGTCGCACGCCCCTAGCGAAACCCCTCTATTATGCCCCGAATGCGGGCCTCCTCGGCTGCCTACACGCGTTAGGCCTTTGCCTATAGCTAATGCTACTAGGCCTTCTCTCGTAGCTCTTACTACTACGTATCGTAGAGCCGTTAGACTTCCGCCTAAAGATCGTCCTACGGAGCGTCTACTATTTCCTTTTTTATAGGTCCGTTAGCGCTACTATCGTAGCGGCTAGCCGTTCGTAAGGTTTATAAAAAAATTAATAGAAGATACTATAATAGGGTAAGCAGAGTAATCGCATAGGTGCCCTCCGTATAGGTATAGAAATCTTCTATAAAGGACTAAGTGTGTGCGTATATATACGTGCGGGTATATGCCCCTATGCGCTGCCCTTGCCCGCCCCGCACGTGACTGCACGGATTAGGCCGTAGGCCTAATCTTATATAATAGTTAAAGACCCTTATACTTACGTCCTGCTTTACGTTGCTTAATGCTCCTTAGTATACGTTATTAGTAGTCTAAGATAAGACTCCGTAGTACACCTAGCGGCGGATCGTAGTATTAAGAAACCTAGTTCCGCTTAAGGTTAATACGGCAAAGATTTAGCACTTAAGATTAAGGTATATAAGCCCTCGAGTACTCGAGCAATTAGTCTTTTAAGCGAGAGGAGTGCAGATAAACGGCCTAACTATAGTTAAATACGAAGGCTACGCGCTAGGAAAAGCATATAAGTAAGTCTCTCGTAGAGAGCCGGCTAATCGCTTAAGGCAACCGTTCTACTATATCTTCCTCGACCTCTCCGACTTCGAGCTAGGCTATAACGGCCACCGATACATCCTACTACTATCCGACGAATATAGCGGGATGCTATTCTTATAGAGTATAAGTTTAAAGATAGAGAGTCCCCCCTTATACGTAACTTTAAGGCATTAGTCCGCCGATATAAAGGCGCTGTGATTTATAAGATAAAAATAGACAATAAGGGAGCCTTAGTTAACCTCCTAGGTTAGAAGATATCGAAGTTCTAGGAATAGGCAGAATAGGAAGGCATCGAGCTTAAGCTTCTACCCGCACACACAAAAGAGCCTATAGGAGGCGCGGAAAGACTAAGCGGCGTTACGCAATAACGACTCCGTTCTACAATAGGGACGCTGCCTCGCAACCTTTAGCTAAAGGCTTACTAAGCCATAGTTAAAACGTATAATATCCTGCCGAAATACCGCAACTAGTAGAAATCACCTAAAGAGACACTCGATAGATAGTTTAATTAACATCTTCGCTAGTTCGGCCGGTTTAGCGTTATAGCGCATAGAGAAGCTAACTTCCGCCTATATTAGGACGGGCTCTATGCCTTTAGCTGCCGCGCCTACCCTTTACACCTTAATATAAAGGCTAACTTATATAAACGAGTGTAACGGGGTTGATCTAAGTCGGCATAGAGGAAGTCCCTAAAAGAGGTTTAATAACACTATAAGAGGGGAAAGGAAGAGAGTGCGGGCGCAGCTATAAGGGCTACGGAGGCCGCTTAAATATAGGCTTATCTAGTCACGTATACTAGATTGCAATAGAGGGTTAAAGACCCTTATATTAGACCCTACCCCGCTAAGGCCCCCTACGTATAATACCTAATGCCGTACCCTAACGTAGCGAGAACGTTATATACGGTCTACGCACCTATCTATGCGAAAAATAACTTATCGCAACTCCCTTAGCGCAACGGTAACTAGCTAGGCCGTATTTCTAGATTTATAAGAGCGAGGGCAAAGCTCCTTTTTGCTAAGAACATAAGACGTATAGTAGCTAACCTATTATACGCTTTCCCGCTTACTAGCATGCGCTAAGTGCACTTACGTACGTTCTCTACGACTATAATGCTCGCTATTCTTCCCGTATAAGGCTATAAGGGCTCCGTCCTATTTACTACGACCCTTAAAGCGCGGGTCTAACTTCCCTTATATAGTCTCTCCCGCCTTTGCTACCCGTATAGTAGAGGCATTCCTAGCTACTCATCGCTTAAGTCGGAGTCGTTATTATCTTCGCTATTAGAGGTGCACCCCGCCGCTATACGTAGGACGTTTACCCGATTTTTAGTCGGGCACGCCTTAGACTAATAAGTCTTACTGCCGTAGCTTATACAGCGGCTGTCTTTCTTCTACCTCTTCCTTTTATCCGCAATCGTAGTAGTAGAGACGGTAATATCTATCGTATTACTAAAGCCGCCCTCGCTTATAAAGGGAGGAACCGATAAAAGAAATTTATTACCGCTTAGCTCGCGGAGATATTATATAAAAGCGTCGTACGTATCTAAAAGACCTGTATCTAAAAGACCGGTCTTTTCGCTTAAGCGTGCGCGCTAGTCTATATTTAAGCTAGCAATAAGGTAGTTAGTCTTTACCGCGTTAGGCTATATATATACGTCTGCTCGAAAGAGCACTTCTTCGAACCGTATAAGGTAGGCCGGCATTATCTCGCTCCGCTTTTATTATAGCGAAGAAAGCTTAAGGGCCGCCGTCTTAGCTACGTTCGGTTCTCTATAGCTAATTCGGAGCTTCGCAATTATATCGGTCGGCGCGTTCGTAAGAACGCGGGTAAAGGGGAGCAGCTGCCTCTAAACAATAGGTAATAGGCTCGCGTAGAGGTAGTTAAATTACGCGCGGGTGTTATTAATAGCGGCGCCGTTAGTGCGGAGCTTTGCCTCGATATAAAGAATCAAAGGTTTAAGGTTATCGGAAGACCTATTAAACTTCGTAAGGTACGGAAGAATAGCTTTTCGCGTTATAGGCTGCTATTAAATTAATCCCTTAATTATAAGTGCGAATTAATAGTCGCATTCTTCTTAGTTTTAAGACTAAAGTAAAGACTAAGGAGTAGCTATTGTATAAAGCTGCAAAAGGCGTAGGCGGTTGAATTATCCTTAAATTAAACGTCGGAGAAAACTTCGTAGTAACACTTCCCGGAGCGGAAGGAGCTAGAAAATTAATAAAGGATAGTGTTATTCTATAACGAGGTTAATCCGAGTCGGCATAGAGGAAGTCCCTAAAAGAGGTTTAATAACACTATAAGAGGGGAAAGGAAGAGAGTACGGGCGCAGCTATAAGGGCTGCGGAGGCCGCTTAAATATAGGCTTATATAGTTACGTGCACTAGATTGCAATAGAGGGTTAAAGACCCTTATAACGAGCCTTTAAAATACACCCTAGAGCGTATATTAGTAATCTCGTTAGCTACTACGCTAGTAACCTATATCGAGTCTAGGTTCCCTAACTTAAGAAGGTTATTATTACTCGAGATATAGTATTCAACGAGAACTATTTCTTCGACCTATAGATAAAGGACTTATAAGTCCTAATATAAGAATATATCCCTATCGTCGAGTCGATCGAAATACCGATTTAACGCGACTAGAATGCTATTCTCGATGATTTTTTACAAGAGTTCGACAAATATATCTTAGGGATTAAGCCCGGTATTTTAAACTCGGGGGTAAAGGGCGTAGGTAAGGACGTAAGAGAGGCTCTAATTCGCATAAAAGCCTCCTCGTTAGCTTAAGCAGAGGCGGCGAAGGTATAATCTTACACCGGAATAGACGCTTAACCCGACGGGGCAAGGTCTTAAACCGACCGTAGGATTATAGGATAACGAGACCGATACCCCTCTCGTGCATCTATAGCCTAAAGAGCTAGAGCAACTGCCGTAGCCCTAGCTCGGGCAAACACCTCCCTTACCGAGGAGGGAAGCCTTAGCTAAGCAACCTCCCGACTAAGAGGAAGAGGTAGGCCTACAATAAGGTATATACGCTAAAGATCGCTAAGATCTTAATTAACGTAATACGACCTTAGTAGAAGAAGGTAAGGTTTCCGTAGGACTACCTACGGAAGAAGCCCTAATATAAGAGAGGACCTATCGCCTTCGTCGAATATAATAAGAGCTCTACGGCATAAAAGCCACGAGGCAAAGCTCTCGACTAAAACGCACAAGGCAAAGGGATAACGTCCTAAGTACCCTATTGCCCGAAGATCTCTAGCTAAAAGGAGATCTTACGATATTTTATTTAGTATTCGCAGCCGTAGTCTAATAAAAGGCATATAAGCATTATTAAGATAACCTCGTCCGTCTGCCTAAGCGTTATTAAGATCTCGACTACTACCCGTACGGGAAGGAGTTTTAAGAGGGCTACCGTAAGGAGCTATACGACCTCCTCTAAAAAGGTACGTAGCGCCTCCTTAGCCGGGAGCGCGCTAAGGGAACCCTAATCCCGCTTAAATAGGTCTTCCTCTATAAGTTCGATAAAGATAGAGACCTTATATAATGTAAAGCACGTATTATTATACGTAGAGACCTTTAGGGCGATTTAGGCGAGGAGACCTACGCTATAACCCTCGCTATTAAGACCTTTAGGATAATAGTATCCGTAGCGGCGAAGTATAATCTCGATATTCGGCAACTTAATATTGCTAACGCTTTTTTAAACACTAACATTAATAAGACGAAGCGGCTAGTCTATATAGAACTACTAAAAGGGTACGTCGAGCTAGGTTTTCTTAAAGGAGATAAGAATTCTTTAATAGTAGCCGAGCTCGATAAGGCTCTCTACGGATTACGTAGATCGCCTTTTCTTTAGTATAACGAGATACACTAAGCGTTAGAGGAATAAGGGCTTATCCGCACCGACGAGGAGCCTTACGTCTTTACAAACGGCAAGATCCTTATGCTAGTATACGTTAATAATATCCTTATCCTAAGTCCTAAAGGAATTAGTATAGACGACCTCGTTAAGTACCTTAATGGGAAATATATAGTCCGCGAGGAGGCCTTTAGATAGTATCTCGGGATTAAAGTTATCCGCGATCGATAGCTTCGGAAGATCTTCCTCTACTAAGACGTATATATCGAGAAGATTATACGTAAGTTTAGCCTTAATAATAATAGCAAAGCGCTAGCTGTTAGTAGGTGATTTACTTAGATTAATCCAAACAAAGGGGGTTGCATTAGTTATAGTTGTATCTAATCTAGCTAGAGAAGGGGGAATAAGGGGGCCCCTTTATACCCGTCTATAGGGGTCCCCTTATAAAGCCTACTATGCCTTAACAATGCATTGTTAAGGCCTACGCTAGGGCTTACTGCTTTAGTTATAACGATGCCCTTAGTTAATAACGAGGTTATTAACTATATAGGTTACGTAGCGTTATGCGCCGCGTGGTTATAACCCCTATTGCCCCTTTCCTATATATAGTCGGCAATATAGTTGCGACTCTATCCCTTAGTTATATAACTATATTCCCATACTAGCAGTCTTTCTTTCTGACTGCTAAGCAACCTTCCTAATCGCTAGGATAACGTGTATTAGACTAAAGGGGTCTAATAAATACAATACATAAGTATAAATGAAAGAGAGTCTTAAAAAGGGGAGCTTAAGGGCGTAGAACGTATGCCTCTATCCGAATAGTTAAGCTATTATTGTCTACGAAGCGTTTAAGGGCTTAGTTCGGTAATGCCTTTGTTATAGCATCGGCCGGGTTATTATCGCCGTTAATCCAACGGATCTCTACAATCTCTTATTGCTCGTATAACTATCGAAGAGACATAATATCAATTATTAATCTCTTCTCCTTAGTTATCCTAAGTTTTATAAGGCATTCGTAGAGTGAATACGAATCTATGTAGATAATCAATTAAATATTTAGTAGCTTAAGCCGGTCGGTAATAATTTTTAACGTAGTGGCTAAGGCGATCCCGAGGTTAACGCCGTTAACTATACCGTATATCTTAGAGGCTAGCACGCTTTAGGTAACTCTCTTATACTTCGTCGAACTTTAGTAGATAATGTTTCTTATAACCTTAAACTAGTTATTAGACCTTTCGGTCTTATTAACTAGTGTAATAATAAAGCCTAGTTGCGAGGATAGGTCTTTATTATTAGCAAACGACCTATCCGTAAATACTATTAGCTTCGCCTTTATAAGATTAATTAGTTTATATATTAAACCTTTGCTTTAGTAGTCTATTCGCTATTTAAGTCGCTTATTTAAGATTATACAATCCTTATTATCTAGGTTCTATACTTATGCCGTAATAGAGATATCGAATGCGGCTTCCGGTTGGCATACTAAGGCTATATAGGCTTTACGAGCACGTTGTTCTAAGTACTATTATGTATAATCCGGAGCCTTAACATCGATTCGGTCGATTCGGGCAGCTTATCCTTTCTATTAGAGTAAGAGTATCTTATCCTATTGTAAGCTTACCTTCGCGCCGTTGAAATCCGTGACGGAGCCCTAAGTCATTATGGTTTTCGGCTTCGCCTTAAATTATGCCTCTCGGAGCTTTTCTTCTTTAGCGGCCGAAAAACTCGTCGTTCTAAGCATAAGGGTATCGTCCGTTTGCATCCTAATAATGCTAAAGTATTCTAGTCCCGTGTTAGATATTAAAAGGCAAGAGTCGAAGGTCGATGTCGCTATATCGAGGCCCTCGATATAGTGCTTTTAATATATACTAAACTAGTAAACTCCCGATTCTACAATGCTATATAAGGGCCTAATGACTCGGATGATTATATCGGGCGGATACTTCCTTTATAATTCGGCGGGGAGACGTGTTAAGACCGTTCGAAAAAGCTCTATATTCGCCTAAGGATATGCTTAGGTAATATCTCGAAGGGACAACGTTATCCTATATCGCATAAGGCTAGGAGCAAAGGCTAAGATTAGTCGTTAGCTAACGCGTTAGATTATCGGGGACTGCGTTAGTAGGGAAGCCTTCTCCCTATTATTATAACTTTAGACTATAAGCCTTGATTTCTTATATAGCTTAGTGTCTCTGCCTTTAACCTCTCGAACTATACGGGAGCTAAAGATATAGTAGCCGCCGTAAATAGCTTTATTATAACGTTCGAAACTAAATACTCCTTATGCTATAAGATCGTCGATCTCCGTACTATCTAACGCTTCGAATAGTGCTCTTAGGGTCGTGATAGCGCCTTTAGATCGGAGCTTAACGGCTAGTTTATAGGCCTCTTCTTCCTTTTTTATCGTAAAGGCCTCGTCCGCTTCCTCGTTACTTAAGTCGTCGAGGTCTATATCGTCCTCGTTATCGTCTAGGTCGTCCTCTACGTCGAGTCCTTCTATAATTAAATGCCTAGCCTTATTCTTCGATCTAGGTAAGCGTCCTCGCTTACGGGGTGCCGGAGGGTCCGGTCGGGCGGGTTCGTCCGGCTGCTCGGATTTAGGTGCTAGAAGGTCGTTAAGCATTTAATCACGATAATACGGTTATACTAGCGTAGATCTAAAGACCTAAGGTCTATTAACCGTATCGTTCGTAATATCGTGCCCGTTAATAGCTGCAATTTTAAATAGTCCTTACTATCCTAACTTTTCCCTCTACACGCGGACTTCGCTTTAAAGAGGAAGGGCAAGTGTATTCGCCGTATCTAGACCGTTGCGGCTGTATAATGCTGCTTAGACCTATCGTTTAGCCGTAAGCTGCCTAAGTGCTTTCATCGCTTTCTATACTATAGCGGCTCGTTTAAAGGTCGTTAGCGATAGCGGGGAATTAAGAGTTATCCTAAGATATGCTCCGAATATAAGCAACGTAGGTACTAGTCCGTTCGGTCTAGTAGTATCGTTAACAGCTTTAACAGCTATCTAAAGAACTACCTTAGGGGAGGTTACGCTGCCTATCTCTGCAAAAAGGATGTTAAAAGCTCGGCGTAGCGGGGCATAATACCTCTTAACCTTGCCGATAGACTAATATGCTTTAATAGGAACTTATATATATATAATCCCGATAATGCGGGCTTTATTTCGGAATTCCACTGCCGCGAAGTTCGTGCCGGCATTATATTTAATAATATTAGGGGGACTAAGGTATATATTAATCTAAAGGGCTCGAAGAGTCTCCTATATATCCTTAGCTAATATAAAAGGAAGGAATCGAGCGCCTTAAAAGGCCGTCGATGCGTTAATAATATATAATACCGGACGTTATGCCGAATTTAAAACGTCTAAGTATATTACATTAACAATAACCTTATAATTAAAGTCTTAGTCATCTTTAAGGTTGAACTTAAACCGTTTCGGGGCAGGCGAATATATCTAGCAATAGTAACATAGTTCCGAGATATTCTCTAGAGTGCTAAGAGACACATCGCCGTAGCCTGCCTGCTTTAATAGGTTATATAGCCTAGCTATAGCCGGATATCCGAATCGACGATATAAGGTCCTAATTTCCGTTTCTATAAGGAATGCGGTCGATTGTTTACTCTTCCTAAGGAAGAACTAAGGGTATCCCTATTTCCTAACCACCGGGATGTTTGCCTTAAGGCCGGTAAGGGTATTCGTCGTATTATTAAAGAATACGCTTAGCCTATCTATATCCGCGAGGCATAGTAGGAAAGGGGTCGGAGTTTCTAGCATATAGAATATAATCCTCCTAATCGGAGTAATAAGATTAATTAATCCTAGTAACCTTATTACGTTGCCGGCGCTAAATCTAATTGCTTCTTATCCTACGGTCGATGTGTCTAAATCGACGGAAAGGTCTTCTTATTAGAGGGCTATATACTATTCTCGTCCGGCCGTTAAGACCTTCGCTACTCCTATATCAATTAGGATGCCTTAGAAATAGAGCTTCGAATAGCGGTCATCGATAAGGAACTAGTCGGCCGAAACTATCGGTTCTATGCCGTAGACATCGTCTCCTATAATAAGGTAGTTAAAAGCCATTTAGCAAAGCATTTAACTAGCTTGCTACTACTCCGGTTCGTTATCCTCGCTATACTCTTCCTCCTTATCGTCCTTATAACCTTTATAGCCTGCTAAATAGGCTATAATATCCGGGGAGATGCTAGTATAAAGACAATGCGAGAGATATTAGTCCTTAGCTTTCCGCCGTTCCTCTATAGAATGTTTCGTAGACTAATATCCCTCCTTTCCACACATAAAGCACTTCTTAGTCTAGGTCTTATTGCCGTATCCTTAGCCGTAGCCTCCTCTACCGCGGGGCCGGTAGCCTTATCCGGAGCCTTATAGGCGAAATCCTCCGTTGCCTCTATTGCGATTGTTAGTATACCTACGGTCTATATAAAACTGACCATTAGGGTTCTTCGAATTGTATTTATAATTTGTATCCATCCTATCGTTATTACGATGTCGGTCTTAGATAAATTAGCGCGAGGCGTTTCTCGCCTATCGTGCGAGGTACGTCGTAAGGGAAGGTCGGAGGTCGGTATAGAGCTCCTTAGCCTCCTTAGCCTATTTAAAGAAGGCACCTTCGAGTTCTAGGACACCTTAGCACGCCTTAGTAAGATTTACTATAAGCGGGGTTTCGCTTGCAAACTTAGGTCCTAGAGCCCGTTAATAAAGCAATAGTTTATCGATTAATAACTAGAGCACTTCCGGTAGGCCTTTCTTAGGGTTGCTAGCCCGAACTTAGTTAAACGTCGTATTAGTCTAATCGGTGTAGTACTAAGCCTAAGTCGCTTTAGTATCGAAATATCGTTTAATCTTATCGTATGCGCTTTAGAAGGTAGTCGTCTAGGTAATGTTTTCCGTATAGAAGCGGTCGGCTCGTCCCTTTAAGATCTAGGGGAGAAGTATGTAAAAGAGCCCTAGCTTAATCTTAAGGTTGTAACATACGCCTATAAACTTACGAATAGTCTTATTAAATAAGGCATATAGCTCGCCGGTATAGCTCTTCTCCTTATCCTATATCTTAACGAACTTAGTCTAAACGTCGGGATCGGATAAGAGGTTCGGAACATCGGCTAGTAGGAGTGCTATATATTCCTTAATGTTATAATTAAATACTTCGACCGTAGTTTTCGGGGCGATTGTTAAAGCAGATAGATTAAGTCTCGGTTTCGCTCTTAGGATATATAACGTTAGTTCCGGGAGAAATAGTAGTCGTAGCGTATAAAGCCGATTCGTACGATTAAATAGTGGAAATGCCGGTGCATCCGTCGTAGCCGTATTCGGGTCTTAGTCTAGTTCCGGGGTCGGATCCGTAGTCGCCGTCTAGGTCGGGTCGTTATATTAGAATCGGTGCGAAGTCGGATAGACCGTTAACTAACTCGTTATAGCAGAGAAAGGGTCTTAGGCTACTTACTCCTTATCGTTTTTCTTTTTTTCTTATTTACGGAAGGCCTTTATGCCTATATCGAATTCTTCTATTATAAACTCCTTTTCGTTCTAGGGGAGTAGATCGTTAGATCGAAGCATCGTTATATAAGATCTAGTATACGATATATTCTTTATCCCTATAAAAAGTCTACGCTTGCGTAAGAGAGCCTTAAGGACTTTCTTATATTCTTAGCTAACTATATTCTATATAGGCTTATTCTATCTATAGAAACGCTCTTAAAAAGAGTTAAAGAGTCGTTAACCTTAGCAATAGATCGATGCTTCGTAGGTTATAATAAATCGGGCTATAAACGTCGTAACTTCAACCGGGCTAAGGTCGTCTAATGTAATCTCTTCCGTATCCTAGTATCGTATATCTACCTCTTTATAAGACGAGGTAAGAATGCCGATTTCTTTTATCTATCGTTCGATTAGTTTAACTAGTTTGTCGGTAGGGTTAGGGGGAACCGGTGTGTTCGTAGCTAATAACGGTCCCGCTATTATGCTTATTTTCGAATTCGTCGATAAGGTTGTCGTAGGGGGTCTCGTGAGGATCTTTACGAGGGATGTCGAAGCGATTAGTCTCTATTCTAAATGACGTTACTCTTCCTCCTTAATTAGAAACGAGACGGGATTAAATAGTTATAGGGATTCGCGTTATTATTCTGCGTTATAGACGCACTACCTATTAACGTTACTCTTCCTCCTTAAGGGAAGCGAGACGGGATTAAAAGGAAGCTTAGAAAGGTCTATTTGCTAGTCGAGCTCGGTTTAAATAGTCTTATTCTTAGCATAGATAATCTTCTCTAAGTGTACGCAATAGAACCCGAGGGTAAAGATGCGTGGGAGCCGTGTTCTTATAACAACTGCCCCTTTTACACTTTCGAAGATTAAGATCTGTCTCTTCTGCCTTACTGTTCTATGATTGAATCTGTTCAATCACTAATTAGTGTTAGTAGGTGATTCACTTAGATTAATCCAAACAAAGGGGGTTGCATTAGTTATAGTTGTATCTAATCTAGCTAGAGAAGGGGGAACAAAGGGGCCCCTTTATACCCGTCTATAGGGGTCCCTCTATAGAGCCTGCTATGCCCTAACAATGCATTGTTAAGGCCTACGCTAGGGCTTACTGCTCTAGTTATAACGATGCCCTTAGTTAATAACGAGGTTATTAACTATATAGGTCACGTAGCGTTATACGCCGCGTGGTTATAACCCCTATTGCCCCTTTCCTATGCATAGTCGGCAATATAGTTGCGACTCTATCCCTTAGTTATATAACTATATTCCTATACTAGCGGTTTTAATCCCGCCTTTTCTATTCGTTAAGAATACCGAATAGGCCTCCTTTTACGAGATTAAGGACTTTTAGGAAAGAGTTAGGTTAATTATATATACCGCGATTACCGTAAGACCTAACGTAGCGCTCGTAGCCTCGTAGCTCTCGAGGTTCCTAACGAACCCTTCCCCTAAGCATTAAGAGGCGGCGAACTAGTGCATCCGCTACCTATACGTAATAAGGTTCCTTATAATTAAGTTCGACGGACTTACTATAGGTAAGGCTCTTATTATCGCGACCGACGCGTCTTTCGTAGACGATCCCGACACGCGCCGCTCGTTATAAGGCTATATTATAATGCTCTACGGCGGCCTAGTCGTTTAGAAAGCGAGCCTATAAGATATAGTAATAACCTCGACTATAGAGGCGGAGCTCTTAGGACTTAAGCATATAACGAAGGAAGGCATTGCGCTATTAAAGCTACTATAAGACATCTCAAAAGACCTTAGGCTATTGAAAATATACTGCGCTAACCTCTAGACTATACGATTAGTAGTCGAAGAAGGCCGTATCTCTACGAAGCTCCGTTACATTAACATTTAGAATATATAGCTTAAATAAGAATATAGGAAAGTGCGCTTTACGGTGGAATATATCCTAACGGCCGAGATGCCTATAGACGGCTTAACAAAGGCGCTCCTAAGAGCTAAGTTTAAGAGGTTTTAAGCGTTGCTTAATTTAAAGGATATACGCGGGCGGATACAGGGAATAAAGGAAACATAGGAGGATTAGAGGAATAGAGACGGTCGTAACACTAGGGGAGGGTGTATTTAAGGCTTTATAGGCGCTTGCGATAGCTTTTTCTCGCAGCGTGAATTAATTACTTAACGCTAGGGGGTGTGTCGCATCGGAGCGGCGCCTATAAGACCGAGCTAGATATAGCTCGGTACCTATACGGTTATTATATCTACTTGCACACCTATTTAAGGTGCCTCGTAAGACAGCTAGCCTTCTATAGAACTAGACAAAAACAACACAGTTTTCCCTCGCTTTACTACCTTAATTACGCATAATTAACGGTATCTTAGATAATAGTATCGGGTGCTCTATATAAGCGATAGACTACGTAGATAAAGGAGTTAACTAGTTCTTCTATAGAAAGGCCGGTAATAGGGATAAAATGTCTTATCTTCGTAAGCCTATTAACTATCGTAAGTATATTCTTATAAGTCTTCCCGTTTCGGGTGCACTTAGGGAGTATCGTAATATAATTAATTAATATATCGGCCTATAGTCGGACCGGTAGAGCGAGGGGTTTTAGGAATCTAAGGGGAGACAAGCGGGGGGTCTTAGTCTAAAGATAGAGAGTATAGTCTTTAACAAACGTAGCGGCGAAGTAAGAAATCCTTAGCTATTAGTATATTCGGTTTAATAGATTAAAGGTTTTTACCCTCCTTAGGTATCCTGCTAGGCTACTGCTATAGGATCGATAAACGACTTTAAGGCGGAGATCTAAGGTATCGGGGACGAAGAGCCGGTCGCGGAAAAAGATACGTCCGTTAATTAACTAATATTCGGATATATCGTAACGTAAGAGCTTCCGGATATACTTTAGCTAGCGTCGGGCATATAGGTCCCGGCGTATCGCTACTATATCCTAGGTAAGATTATCTTATTAGTATGCTTCGCGGATAAGCTTATCGAGTGATTTATTAGCTACGTTTAGTCTAAGAGCGGCGACTATATTAAGGTCCTCCTTCGAGGCACGGGAATTAGTTAGGAGTTCTTTTAGGATAGTTAGGTCGACTTTCTCTTTAGGGATAACTACCTAATTTCGATAGAGGAGTCTATCGTCGTCTACGGTAGCTAGTCTATCGCCGGGGAGCCTACTAAAAGCGTCGGGGAGAATTACCTTATTGCCTAGGCGGTATATAATTATAAAGTTAAACTAAGAAAAGAACTCGGCCTAGCGTACTTATCGTTAGTTAAATTGCTTTATAGATATAAACGTCTAAAGATTCTTATAGTCTATAATAACGTCGAACGCCTTAGTAGTCCTTTAGAGTTCTAAGCGCTATTCCTTAAGCGCTTTAATAATTGCTAATAGCTCTTTATTATAGATCTCGTAGTTATACTTAGGGGTAGTATACTTTAACGAAAAAAACGCAATAGGGAAGATATCCGTCGTTTCCGGTCTATAAAAGGACTCCTCCTAAGGCCTAATTCGAGGCGTTAGTTTTAATAACTGTTTTCTTCGAGTAGTTAAAATAGGCTAGGACTAGGGTAATAGTAAAAGCAAGTTTAAGGGCCTTAAACGCGGCAGCTTATTTAGGTCCTTAAGACTAACGGGAATCTTTTCGAAGTAGCGTAGTTATTAGGGAGATAATACTAAAGTATCCCTTAATAAAACGGCGGTAGAAGTTTATAAACCTAAGGAACTACTAAAGTTCTTTTACTAAAGTCGGGGTATTCTAAGCCTTAATTATACGCACCTTCTTAAGGTCTATACTTATGCTAGATATCGAAATAATTAGTCTAAAGTACTTAGTCTTCGTTATATAAAACTCTAACTTCCCGATGTCGATTTAAAGCCTTACGTTGCTTAGACGTTAGATAACTATTCGCACGTAGTTCTTATATTCCGCCTTAGTCTTTAAATAAACTAGTACGTTATTAAGATATACTATATAGAAGTTATTAAGGGCATTATAAAGCACGTGATTAATATAGTTTTAAAAGGTCGACGGTGCGTTATAAAGGCCGAAGGGGGTAACTAGCATCTCGAATAGTCTAAAGCGTATAATAAATACTATAAGCTACTTATAACCCTCGGCGATTTAAATACGGTTAAACGTAGTAATTACGTCTAGCTTTATATAAAACTTAACGTTATAAAGAGAATCTAGTATTTCGTAGATTAAAGGCAAGAGATATCGATTCTTAACTATAACCTAATTTAAACCTTAGTAGTTATAATAGATACGGATACTACCGCCTAGTTTATAAGCGAGGATTAGTAGTACCGCGGCTAAAGAAGAAGACTCTTAAATAAAGCCTTTATTAAGTATATCGTTAATCTACTTTTAAATATAGCGGAGTTCTATAGGTAATATAAGCCGATTTCTATAGTATAGAGCTTATTTGCCCGGTATAAGTTCGATCTTATAATCCTAAGGGCGGTATAAGGGAAGCTTATTCGCATTCTTTAGAAGGAAATTAAGAAGCTTATCTTAGAATTCTTTTAGGAGTTTCTTTAGTATCCCTAACTATCTAAAAAAACTCTACGATCTCCTCGCATAGCCGCCGAGGTCGACACCGGATTATAAAATCAATTTAGACTCGAGAATCGGAATCCTTAGACCCGGTTGCCCTTAGGCGCGATAGCGCATCGGGGGACGGACGCGGGCTGCGAGCCGATAGACGTTAATATCGCGAGACGGGGGTTAAAGGCTAGCGTATATAGCCTACTAACTACTAACGAAGCGCCCCTTAAGACTAACGCGGGCAAGGAGAAACTAATAGGAAGGGATAGTGCCGCTTACCTAAAATTCGCGGGTCTAGTGCCTAAGAAGGCCCTCTAAGGCGTTTAAAGGGCCTTTAAGTCCGTTCTCTAAGGCTACCTAAAGGAATAAAAGGAGAAGATCTAAGCGGACACCGCGGTCTATACGACCGTAGGCTAGCTTAAGAAATCGGTTAAAGAGTCGGTAAAGGAGGCTATCGAGGCGGCGCTCCTATCGAAGCAAGCGTCGAAGTCTTAGGCCGACGTAGCCGCGGCCGTAGTCGCGGCTGCTACCGTCGCGCCCCCGACGCGACGCTAGCCTACGCCCGGAGGCGCTAGCGGTAGCTATAATATCGGGGCTAATAGCGAAAAGCCGACTCTCGCCCGCTACGAAAACTAGCTTACGGTCCGATATAAGGGGATCGCCTTAGATCTCTAACGTAGAACCCTTTAAGCGATCGTTAACGACGTTAATCGCGCCCTTAGGGAGCCCGCCGTAAAAGCGGCGCGGGTCCTCCGTAGCGGCGATATCACGCTTATATTTAAGCAAAATGCAAAGAAGTATAGGGCGGATAAGGAGTAGCTAGAGAAAGCGTTCGGGAAGGAGATAATACTATCCTAAGGCGGCTTTACGGTAATAGTAAAGGGCGTCCCGATAATAGTCCTTTAGCGCAGAGACGACGCCGCCTTAGCAGCCGAACTAGCTAAGGCGAACGACGTTAAGGTTATCTACCTTTACCTTAAAAGGGCCTATATAAGGGCGGGCATAAAGGCGACCTTAATTATTACGGTAGACGGCGTAAAGGCGGCGAATAGGCTCTACGACTTTAGCACGGTAATATAAGCGGAGATTTTCGATATAAAGCCCTTTAACGATATAATCCGGCCGAGGTAATACTACCGGTATTTCTAGTATAGATATATCGTAAAGTACTATATAGCGAAGGCGATATACGGGCGGTACGCGTCTAGACTATATAATAAAGCTATATACGCGGCTACTATTAGGCAGATCCCGTACTAGTATACCCTCTATAAGGGGAGATACGCGGCGTAGGATAGGCATTGCTCTAAGGCGGAAAAGCTTTAGGATAGGGCTTAGGAGGCATACTCCTAAAGGCCGAGGCGTTTCGCCGCCGCGGCGATGCCGACGATACGCCCTAAGTAAGCGCCGCCTTATGCGTAGCCTTTTCCGCCTCCTACCGCGCTATAGGCGTCGCCGTCGAAATAGCGACGATAGGACACCCCCCCCCCCCCCCCCCCCCGCGCTACCCGCCCTTCCCCCTAGCCGGCCTTAGGATATTACGAGGGCTAGTCGGGCGCATAGCTAGTCGACTATTCGCGGGCTTTTACGGTCGCGGCCGGCCTTAGCGTCGATAAAGGCTTGCACCGCTATAGTTAAAGCCGCGCTCGCTCCTAACGACGACCCTTTCTCCGACCCCCCCTAATATTAGACATTCTTTACTAAAACACCGTAAAGATAGGCGCGAATATATACCTAGCGCTTATCGCCCTTAAGGCGTACGATATTATAGCACTTTAAGAGATACTAATTAATAGTAGGATAAGAGCCCCGGCGTGCTTAAGGCGGTACGACTATAGGCTCGTCTTTAGGGCGACTTAAAGCGCGCTATACGTCTATAAAAGGCACGGTATCGATACGTAGATAAGCGACTAAGGTATAGACTAATATAGCGTTACGTTTACTAATTTTAATACTATAGTTTTTTTAGTTTACTCCCCGCCGGTTAACTCCCCCCTCCTAACTACTCCGCTTTTAGACCTCGTGACTAAGTCGTTACGCACCTATTGCGTCCTCGTCGGGGACTTTAATAGCTATTACCCGCTTTAAGACGCCTATAAGCGTACCTTTAGGAATAGCGAGGACCTCCTAAAGCTAACGGCGCGTTAGCGCCTTAGGCTTATAACCCTTAAGGGCTAAGTTATACGTATCGTCTTTAAGGGCTAGAGGAACGGCATAATAGACCTCGCTTAAGCGTCTTAGGGTTTAAGCGTTACGTACTACGGAAACGCAAGCCTCGTCGGATCGGATTATATATCGCAACGGCTAAAGGTAGATATAGGGCCGCTAACTTATCGGCCGGCGGCTTAGATAATAGGACTTAACTACCTTTAGAGGAAACTCGACCCGGATAGGGCTTAAGTAGTAGCTATCGTAAAGTTCCGGCCGGGGGCCGCGCTAACTACGCCTACGACCCCCGAGGAGGTCGAAGCGTACGTAGACTAAGTAATCGCCTAATTAACCGAGATTGCGAAAGACTATATACCTAAGGCCTAAGGCCGCGCCGACGGCGGCCGCCCTAACTAATAGACTATAAAGGTAGACCGGTGCGATAAGGAGGCTAAACGCGCCCTTTAGGCGTTCTTAGCGTCCGGCAATTAGACGACCCGTAAGACGTTAGACGAGGCGAAGATAGCCCTCCGGCGTGCCGTCGTTACTATATAACGTAACTCCTAGCGGGAGCTTACCTACGATTTAGCCGCTAACTAAGCCCTCCTTTAAAAGATCGAGAGGTAAGCGCGGCTTTAAAGCGGCAGCCTACTATAGGTAATATATATCCCGGACTTAGAGAGACCGAGCGACTTAAATAGGCCGGCCTACACTTACAAGGAGAAGGTAGAGACCCTTACGGCCCGGTTCTTCCTACCCCCGGTAGCGAGAGGCGAGGGGAGCCCTTAAGCCGCCCGGGAGGCCTATATAATATCGTAGCGTTTTATAATTAGCGACGTTAGGTCGGCGGTTAGGAAGATAGCGTCGTAAAAGGCCGCGAGGGAGGACGGCCTCCCGATTAGGCTTATTAAGGCCTATAAGGAGCTATTACTTAAGGTGCTTACGGTATTACTTAACGCTAGTTATAACGTCGGATATTTTCTAAGACGGTTCTAACACACGGCTATTATTGTTCTGCCGAAGCCCGGGAAGATAGCGGCCTAGCTCTAATAAGCCTAAGGGTAAAGACTAATCTCTCTCCTTAGTACGGTAGGGAAGATCCTTAAGGCTATAGTCGCGACGAGGATCGTAGACGTAGCGGAGGCGTATAACCTCCTACCTAAAAGGTAGATAGGGAATAAGACCGAGAGGTCTACTAAGACAGCGATACGACTTATAATAGAGCTCGTAAAGACGACGTAGGCTTAAGGAGGGGTAGCGTCGTTCCTCTAGCTCGACCTTAAGGGAGCTTTCGATAGGGTAGACTATACGTACCTTATCGAGACCCTCCGCTAGAGGGGTTTCTTAGGCTAGGTTATCGCGTAGGTTAAGAGCTTCCTTAAAGGGAGGACGGCCCGGCTTTACTTTAATAGCGCGCCGGCGGAGACTTAGGAGGTACCTACGGGCGTGCCCTAAGGCTCGCCCCTCTCTTTAATCCTCTTCCTCCTTTATATCGCGCTACTATATAACGACCTTAAGCCGGAGATAGGGGTTACTACCGTCGGCTTCGCCGACGATATAAACCTCTTAGCCTATAGTAAGACTATAGCCGCGACTATATAACGCTTAAGGAGCGCCTAAAAGAAGTACGATAAGTAAGTAAAGGAGGTCGGCGCTAAGTTTAAGCCGGAGAAAAGCGAGCTAATCTACTTTACGCGGACCTATAAGCCGATACCGACAAAGCTTTAGCTTAAGACGAATATAGTCCGGCCGGTCGAGGACGGGAGGTTCTTAAGGGTTTAGTTTAACTAAAAGCTACGATAGAAAGCCTAAGTTAAGAAGCTTAAGACGAAAATAAGCATATAGGCTCTAGCCTTTACCGGGCTCGCGGCGTTTATATAAGGTATACGACTATAAAGCGTAAGGACGGTCTACGCTAGTATAGTTTAAAGCGCACTCGCCTATAGGGCGTCGACGTTCTATAAGCCTACGCTTAAAGGAGGGAAACCTACCGGCTTAGTAAAGGCGCTTATAGTATATTAGTCGAGCTACCTACGGGTAGTAGCTAAGGCGTTTAAGGCGACCCCGATTTAAAACCTAAAGATATAGATAGCGGTCCCGCCGCTCGACCTCTACCTTAACGACCGCCTTACGCGGTATAAAGAGCGAACCGAGGAGTTAGGCATAGCGGACTAGATCCGACGCGCCTACGAGAAGCCGGCGAGAGTACTACCCTAACCCCGTCGGCCGACCTAGCCGCCCGGCCGGCCGTACGACGCGTAGCTCTAAGACTAATGCCCTTAGGGCACTATAACGGAGGAGGCGGTCCTCCGCGATTAAGAGGCGCGCTAGAAAGAGGATCTCTAAGCGACGGAGGCGAAGCGATTATAAAGAGTATAGCAGCCGGTAGATATTAACCCTTACTTCGACCAGCCGAAGAAGGCACTAAAGGTATATAATAGGTTATATAAGTACGAGAGCTCCGTGCTTATTTAGATTTAGACCGGGAAGATCGGTCTATAAGGGTTTTTATTCGACCGGAACGTCCTTAATATCGACTCGCCGCTTTATTATTGCGGGACTATGCGTAAAACCGCGTTCTACCTTTTCCTCCGGTGCCTTGCCCTTACTAACGCAAGGGCGGCCCTACTAAAAGGCATCCGATAGGAGAGCGACCTTAGGGCGGCGCTTAACCGCCCTACCGCCGCGAAGCCGCTTATCCGGTAGCTCCTTAAGCACCGCCTACTATAGTAGTTCCGGGCCGCGATAGCCCTTATAGAGAAGATAGACCGCCGTAACGCCGGCGGGGGGGAGCTCTAAGAGTAGGACGATAAGGCTCCTAGCGCTAGCCCCTTTTAACGTTTATATATGTTTATATATACTTATATATTCGATTATACGCTTACTAAGATTTGTTTTTCTACGTTTTAACCCGCTAGGCGGGGCCCCGGCCCGCACCCTATCGCCTACGTGCCGTCTACGCGCCGGCTTTACTAAGTTAGACTATCCGCTTAACCCTAACGCCCTTAGGCCTGCTTAGGCGGGGTAACCTTTATTAGGCACTAGACCGGCGGCAGTAACTAAACTTAATTAACCGCAGCGAGCATAGGCCGCATCCGGCCCGACGTTAAGATAGATAGACGTTGTATAGGTTTCCCCTTAGGCCGCTTAGTTTTTCCTATGCTAGCTAAATGCAGGGGCACTAGGCCCGTTAGGGCAGCTAGAGTACTTTAATAATAATAATAATAATTATGAGTTTCTTTAGGATATCTGCCTTTATAACTTCTAGCTTTACTTAGAGGAATTGTTCTATATCGGCCTTATCGACCCTCCGAAATAAAGATTCGGAATTAGCTATATCCTAGAGGTTTATCTAAAGGAAATTATAAAAACGTTTAAGGAAGGCGGCTTAAGCTACCTCTATTATATAGTCCCCGGCAATAATGCGTTAGAAAGAGGTTTTAGATAGTTTCGGGACTTTAACTAAGCCTACTAAGAGTTTACTAAAGAGTCGTAGATTTTCTCCCTCCTCGACTAGCTTAGCTAATTTAGAAATACTAATTCGCATCGCTTAGATACTATCTTATTTATAGAATTAAATAAAGTTAACTACGCGTATATAGCGGATATCGTTTATATCTAAAGGTATTTAATCTTCCTATCGTATACGCCGGCGGGGGCGTCTCGTTTAGCCCTATCGGGCGGGAACGTAGCGACGGCCGGCGGTAAGACGAATAAAGAGTAAGCGAGCTACTAAAGTAGTCTACGGCGGAGTGGCCTTAAAGGCTTAAGTCTTAAGGGAGTTTAAAGGGCTAATCGGGGATATTAAGCGAGCGGTTTCTTAGGCGAATAGCTATATCTTATATAGAGGATATTAAATCGGTTAGCTAAGGTTTAAAGGGTACGATAACTACTTAGGTAGATATTCTTTAGTAGACGAGTCTATAGGTATATAACTTCCCGGTAGGATAGTCTAGTCTTTTAGGATATTAGTCTCTTCCTACCGAAAAGGAATTTCCGGCACGTCTTCTATCGTTATAAAGACCCCTTATTTTAAGGTAAACGTTAGGGTCGTCTAAATCTCTACGACGTTAGAAGAATATACCTTTCGATATAACTAATGCCTTCCGGGCGCGGGAGTAATAAGGGTCTTAGGAGCTATCCTATCCTTAGCTATTATACTTAAAGGTAGGTAGTATCTTATATAGTAATCGGAATCGAAGCGGACTTAAAGAGATTTCTAAAGTATAGTTAGTTTATATTCTTAAAGCTAAGGGATGCTTAGGATAATTAAGGTAAAGGGTAATAGATTTATAACGAAAAAAAGCATAAGTTTTATATACTCGCTAATAGTTATTTAGGCTATAAAATAGTCCGTTATCTATATTAAGGGTATACCGTCGGCTAGTCGAAGCGGTTAAGGTTTAAAGAGCTTCTTTATACTAACGTTATATTTCCGTACGATAGCGTAAAGATCGGCGAACGCTACGGTAGTATAGCTAGAATCTATAAGGGATAATGTATTAACGTAGTAAGGGGACTAAAGGTTACGCGTAAAGGAGAGACGAGTATAGAGAAGGATTAACTTTTTATTACTATTCGACGAACTAATCCGAAGATCTATTCTATTTAAGAGTAACGACTTAATCCTTTTATCTCCCCCTATATATAACCCTTAGGAGCGACTTACTTTAATGGTATATCTTTTAGCAGGAGCCTTAACGCCGGCCGCTCGCCTTATAAATCTATATCCTCTTCCCTAAGGATACGGCCTTATTCGTAGTCGGCCGTACGGATAAGCTAGCCCCGGCTATACCCGCCGCCGTAAGCGCCCTAAGATCCTCGGCTAAAGCCGGGGGAAAGGGCGCCCTAGCCCCGAAACTAGGGACTACCCTAACGTAAGGGCATTAAAAGCGGATTAGCTATTCTAGCTAGGTCGTAAGCCTCCTTCTAGTGTCTAGGCTTTCCGTAAGCTATATAGAGTTTATTATCGATCCTAAATTATTATTTAGTATCGGAAAGCTAGTTAAAGTCTATAGGGTTACCGTATAAGGGTTAGGCTAGGGCGGTTAAGGTAGGGGTAGGTATAAGCGTCGGCGGGAACTATAAATAAAGGGCGGCCTTTTTCTCAAGCTTCTAACAATAAGTATAGTTAGCGAGATTCTTTATAAAGATATCTATCTATGCTAACTATATCTTATAGTCGGTATTAAGGATCTTAGTCTATATATTTTTAACGAGATCGCTTATATCCTTTAAGATAAACTTCTAAAGGAGGTCGACTTACTATTCCTTTATCTTCCTTGCCTTACGTATATAGGCGTCGAGGTCTACCTTCTCTAGATTTAATAATTCTTATCGTCTTAAGGGAAATTGTCGAGGATATTCTTAGCGGCTTACGTTAAGTCTAGAACCTTATACTACCTGCCTAAAGCTACGAGGAGCGTTATTATAGTAGGCTATTCCTACTTCTCCCTTTCGGATAGGTTAGCTATAATAGTAGCTATCCTATCCTTAACGAAGTCGTAGGCCCGTTTACTAAGCCTATCGCTAATATAAAAGAGGCAGGCGCTGTCTAAGTCGAACTATATACTATCGCGAAGGAAGATACCCTATATCTTAAGTTCCTAGGCCTTATACTTACGTTAACGGTCGGAGGTAGACCCCTTTTTAGTAAAGATTAGAGGGTCTACCGTCTTTCTTTTTCCTAACGACTATATTAGGGTTATCGTCTAGGACTATAATATCTTTATAGTTAAGATCGTAAGGTCCTTAGCCTTAAGAAGTTGCTCCCTTATAGCTAAGAGCTAATCCTTTATAGCTAAGAGCTAATCTCGTATAGTTAGACGTTCCTTTAACCTAGTATTTCGGTTAACCTAAGAGGCCTCCGCTACGCGAAGGGACCGAAGACTCTCCTCGATATATATAAGAATATATCGGGTATTTAGGCTTTAAAGGTTTTCCTAGGTCTCCTACTCGTTAGCGACCGGGACTACGTTATCGAACCTCTTAATCGCTTAGGCGATCTAAGGAAATTCACTAATAAACTCCTTAGCAAAGGCTTTTAGACTATCGCCCGTAGCGTTAGAGGCTATACGTATATCCGCTATAAGGAGGAAGGAGGAGTATCTAGTCTAAGGTATTATTAGGGACTATAAAAAAATTTCTATAGGCTATAAAGGTTTCTATAGGCTAGGGAAAAATTCTTAGGGGCTTAAGGGCTTAGGGGAATAATTTCTTAGGGGTTACGCTCGGGTCGCGACGACTAAGGGGATAAGGTAATAGAGCTACTAGGACTATGTTTATAAAGCTAGGGATCGCGATAGGGCGCAATAGAAGATAGAACAAACTATTACGGCATTAGGTAGTAGCTAGATAACCTTATTATTCTATAAAGAGGAGAAGAACTATAGAGGCTAAAGGCTCGTTTATATATAGGACTATATGTTACGTAGTATGTCATTATGTACTATGTTATGTAATATAGTACTATAATAAAAAACCTATAATAAGCTGAGGTCGTACCCCTTTAAAACGCCTCTATAATTGTAGAAATCTAAGCGAATCTTAATAATAGCACTAAGGAGTTTATATAGAATACGTATACTATAGCGGATATCCCTAATGCTATTCGCACCGTATTACCGTTATCGCCGGCTAATGCCCTTAGTGCTTCTATTTCCCTTCGTCCTACTCCCCTCTCTATACTACCTACTGCTCCTATAATAGGCTTCGCAATTGCCCCGGCAACGCCTATAATAGCTCCTAATGCGCCTTCCGTACATCCGGCGGTTATATTCGGAATAAAACCGATAATAATATTAACGACGCGCGCTCTAATAACATTAACCTTCGACCTATTATACGCACGAGATTAAATGCCCGGTATATTCCTAAACTCCTAGGCCCCTCCGTTCCGCGAGATAATTCACCCGACTTTATATTAGTTTATAGCTAAGACCCCTCCGATGAATATAACGTTAAAGGCAGCCTATACGACATTCCCCCTATATAACGTTCTAAACGAAGAGATAGATACCGACCTCTTATAGAAGTTTATTAAGCTATAGGATAAAGGCAAGAACTATACGGGCGAGCCGTACGATATCTTAGATAATAAGGTCTATATCTTTACGGACGTATATTATACGGTTAAAGCCCGGCCCGGCTATTTTAACGTACTCTTCCTACGGAGCCTTACCGGACGAGCTTAAACCTACTACATTTAGTATATAGAATAAGACTATATATTTAGGCAAGCCTACGACCTACTAAAGGCTTACTTAAACACTAAAGTAAACCACTAGCACTATTAGGTAGATTAGACTACTACGACTTTTAAAAAGCTACGAGTTAAGTATCCTAATAAGACCTAATAGGAAGTCCTATAGACCCTTTTTAATAAGCTATAACGATGTTAACGCGCCTTAGGATTTTAGTTCGCCGGAGACCTCCCCCTTTATACTACCTTACTTAACGCGTGCCGAAACGTCCTAGAATTTAGCTATACGCTATATAACCCCCTTAAGACCGTGGAATAGCTATTCTCCGCGTTGCGTTCCTCCCTAGAGACTTATCTATCTATATAGGCCGAGACCGGCACGTCCGGCACGTTTGTATAACATCGTAATAAGATAATAAATATAAATAATAAATACAATTTATTAAGCGTATTCTATACCGACCGACGATATACTAACAACCGCGGCAACGGCCGTAGGTTTAGCAAAAGCAGCGGATAAGGCTTTTATAGCCCTTATAGCGGCGGTAGTAGCTTCGGCAACCGCTAATAGTCGAGGAGGTGCTTCGTTTATTAGAAGGAAGGATGCTAGTTAATAAAGCATACCCTAGAAGAACGAGCTAGGTCTAAGGCCTAATACTACGCGCAATAACTTCTAACCGGCAACCCTAGCATAGGGTTCGAGGCCTATCTTACCGAATATAAAGGTAATAAGACTCCTTAGGCCGCTATCGAATAGCGTGATAATAAGGCTAGTAATAATAAAGAACTAATAAAGTAGCAAGCCTTATAAATCCTATGTTAATAGTCTTTTAACTATTTAATTACGGGCGAAGACGCATAAGGGATAGACTAATTAAGCGTCCCGGCTACGCAATTCGTCTTTAGCCGTTACTTAAAAGACCGCTTCTATAGTATCCTCGTAGACACTAGAGCAGCTATAGTCTCTACGGTAGGTTAAGACTAATATCTCGCCCTATAACGAGAAGGCCCTTCTATTGTGCTCGACGAGTCTACCGCCGGTTAAGCCTATATTAAATTCGGCAGCGGCGAAGGCGTGCGTTCCCTCGGCTCTATTGCCCTTAAGACCCCTATTAGCCGTATTACGTTCTACGTGCTAAGAACGATAACTCCCTTCCTCCTCTACCTAGCTAATATAGATCGCTTAAGCGTATACTTTAATAATACTACCGATATAATTATCGGTCTAAGTATAAACGTCCTTATTATTCGCAAATAGGGCTACCTATAGTTCTTCTTTAGTAAGGAAGAAAACGCAATCGCCTTCTTAACTAAAGCCGAGATATATACGCTCTACCGCCGATTTAGCTACCCGGCCGTTTATAGGCTTTACTACCTATTAAAATAAGTAGGGTATAATAATATCTTAGTAGAAACACTAGAGGATATCTTAAAATTCTGCTATTACTACTAGCTTTACGCTCCGGCACCCCGGAGGTTTAGGTTTATATTAAAGGATAACTAAGAATTTAACTTTAAGATCGTCGTCGATATAATATACCTAAAAGTCGGCAATAGCACCCGTCCGGTGCTATACGCGGTCGATATAGCGATATCTTTCTAAAGAGCGCGATTACTCCCGTCTATATCGGCTAAGGATATATAGGAAATACTTAAGGCACTATAGATCGATATATACCTTAGGCCCCTTAACTTTATCCGGCATAACGCGGGAACTAACTTCGCTTAAACTAAGTTTCGCAACGAAGCTCGTATTATAGGTATTACGTATACTTAGATCCCCGTTAAGGCATATTAGTCTATAGGTAAGGTTAAAAGATACTACGGCCCGCTTCGTCGTGCGTTTAAAATAATATACGCCGAAATCGGTAGGGTAACGGCCTTTAAGTCCGTCCTACAAATAGCTATTAAAGCCGTAAATAATACAATAAGACTAAACGACCTTATCCCTACGCTCCTCGTCTTTTAAGCGTACCTACGGATAACTTAGGACTCCCCCCCTTCGGCAACTACGGTATAAAGAGCCGCGACTATCTAAAAGGCTATAAAAGCCTTATAGTAGCTCTCCGCCGTACGGTAAGTTAGGGATGCCCTATAGGCTTAAAACGGCCCTTTAACCTCTAATACTTTATTACTACCGCTATAGAGTAAAGTCCGCGTCTAGAGAGAAAAGCGAGGATAGTAGGGTCTATATAAG
Organism: Ophiocordyceps sinensis; assembly: GCA_012934285.1. Lineage (NCBI taxonomy): Eukaryota > Fungi > Ascomycota > Sordariomycetes > Hypocreales > Ophiocordycipitaceae > Ophiocordyceps > Ophiocordyceps sinensis. The sequence goes on along the minus strand of JAAVMX010000006.1, from coordinate 2,235,696 downwards.
ATCGCCTTTATTAACGGCTACGACGTTACTATCGAGACCGTTAACGGGCCTACGGTCTTCCGTTCTACCCTTATATAGCCGTACTACCGTAGCAATAACGATACCCTTAATCCCCTTATCCTCGATAATACGGACACCCTTTCCGAGGTCGGTTCCTTTACTCCGGACGAAATTCCTAAGCTAGACCCTTCCCCCTCTCCGGTGCGAGCACTACCTGCTCCCCTATAGCCCCGTAAGCGCGGACGCCCCCCCGGCTTAAGGAATAAGCTAAAGACCGTTACCTTTAATAATTAATTCTTAGTTAAGAAGGAAGAGGACGCACTACGGCTTTCGCTTAAGCTACGCAATAACGGCGTTATTACTATACCTAGCGCCCCCTTTAAAAAATCCGATTAATTAGGGATTCACGATTTTATAGCCCGCGGGGTCTTTAGTTTTAAATAATACGATAAATCGCTTTATAGGTCTTATCGTCTATTTCGTTCTTAAATAGTCCGGGAAGTAAAGGGCTATAACGTTAAGCCCTACGAAAAGTCCCGCCTAGTAATCTAAGGCTATAGTAATATAGAGAAAAGCTCGCTTCTAACCTATTCCCCTACTATCTAGCGTATTAGCTAGCGCTTAATCTTAGCCCTTGCTCCCGCCTTACTTCGCCGAGGCATAAGCCTATCTCTACGCGATATTACGTAAGCCTATCCCTAAGCTTAGATAGAGCTTAATCGTATAGTTTTAGCAGCTCTTCTAATAGAGCTCTAGGGCAAGTACCTAAAGGGCATAATTATAAGGGTTATTAAACCGTTATACGGCCTTATAAAAGCCGGTGTTTATAAATAGAAAACATACTATAAATACTAGATTAAGAGCCTTAATATAGCTCCTTCTACCTATAACTCGTGCCTTTTAATCACGAATTAAGGACTTAACGACTTTAGCCTTATTAGGATGTAGACTAATAATACCCTAATGCTTAGTTTAGACACTTTTTCGGCTTAGGAAGAAAAAGAGCTCTAGATAGCTTAATTTCGCGCTAAGCCGAAGGCTTAAATAACCCTAGGGAATGCTATAGATTTTAATAAAGCAAAATTAACGCTCTACGACGACGTTCTACTTCTATAGCAGAAGGGATAAGCCTTAAGGATCGAGGTAGTCGACTTACGGGCTCGTGATAAAGCCTAGTAGTACCTTAAGCAACGCGCTTATACTGCGTACGTCGCCTTTATCTATTAGCTAAAGGCCTTATTTAACATCTATATAGTAGCCTAGGTCTAGGCCCCTAAAGAGAGGGACTATAACATCCTTAATAAGCGCCTCTAGTAGTAGATCGACTATTAACAACGTAAACTTACGTATAGGCTAATTAATCTCGAGATAGCTAAACTCGTGGTATTTACGGATGGCTTATTCGCAAACAACTAAGACCTTTCGTCTTAGTTAGGTTTCGTTATTACGCTCGTTAATAAGACCGAGCGTACGGATACGCAATTTCGGATTAATAGAAATATTATCTATTAGAGCTTAACGAAGTTTAAGTGAGTAACCTAAAGCGTTCTTATAAGCGAGATCTACGGTATAGTTAATAGTATGGACCTTAGCATTTCTTTTATTACGACCCTCCGTATAGTTACGGAACGGCTTTAGCTCCTATTTATCCCTCTTATTATATATACTAACTTATACTCCCTCTACGAATGCCTTATTAAGCTCGGCACTAAGAAGGAGAAACGCCTAATAATCGATATTATAGCGTTACGTTAATCGTATAAGCGACGGGAGATTAAGGAGATTAGGTAGATTAACGGGAAAGATAATCCCGCCGATACTATAACGAAGGCATCGCTAAATAAGGCCCTTAAACGCCTTATCGATACGAATAGCCTTTCGATTAGGATAGAAGCCTTCGTCCTTCGCCTATAATTACCTACGGTTTCCCTATAGAATTCCCTTTATTCTACCCTCTTTTTATTTATATTTATTAAATGTATTTATTAGGCCTTCTACCTAATACGTCGTTCCTCCTATCTCCTTTTATTAGATTACGGATTTGCTATTTAGCAACTATAAAGAAAAGTTGCTAGTATAGGAATAAAGGATATCCGTTCTTTAAACACGATTGCAATCCACGTGATTAAATAGATTACGTGCGAGAAACGCTTATATAGATGCGCTATTAATAATACAATACATCGTATGCATTAGGGATCCCGATAATAGCGTTACTAACTCGGCCGCCCTTGCGATAATTAAGGTATTAACTTAATCGCCCTTATAGGCATAGCCCCGACGTCGTAGCGAGGGCTTATAAAGGGCCGGCTTTAGGCCCTAATAATATACGCGTTTATAGCTTATATAACGGGGCTATTCGTCGCCCCTTAGTTAATAGCTTTATTATAGACTAATCTAGCTAGTTTACAACCCCCTATTTGTTTAACTAACTAGTAGATAGAGTATATAAAAAAAGGAATTAATTACTTTTTCCGTAAAAAGACCGGAAATAGAAATATAATATCTTATATTAATAAGCCTATTAACTATCGTAAGTATATTCTCGTAAGTCTTCTTATTCTAAGTATACTTAAGAAGTATTGTAATATAATTAATTAATATATTAGCCTATAGACGGACCGGTAGAGCGAAGGGTTTTAGGAATCTAAAGGGAGATAAGCGGGGGGTCTTAGTCTAAAGATAGAGTGTATAGTCTTTAACAAACGTAGCGGCGAAGTAAGAAATTCTTAGCTATTAGTATATCCGGTTTAATAGATTAAGGGTTTTTACCCTCTTTAGGTATCCTATTAAGCTACTAATAGTGTAAGAAAGGGATGCACTAGGCAAAGGGTGCATAAGAAAGAAGAAGGATGATAAATTTAAGGTAGCCCGGCCTGCCCTACGGGAAGTAGGCTTGCCGGAGCCCGGACTAATATATAAGAGAACGAGCTTAGGGGGGGGGGGGTATATAATTATTATTAATCCACGAAGGGACATAGCTATAGACTATATCTAAATGTCTATATATACGATATAGAGGTTACGTAGGATAATATATAATATAACCTAACACTATGATAGTATATCCCCCTTAAATCGGCGTTCGACTTAAACGCCTAAAAGGGTTAATAGGCTAATAAAAACGAAGGAAATCTATGTTAATCGGTCCTAAAAGCGGGCCTAATATAAAACGAGAGAGGAATAAAAAGAATTAAAGGGTAAAACTAAGAAACTAACGCGTGCCGTCGTAACGTAAATTATATTAATAAATTACACTTATTATTACTTAGGCGAAGGGGAGGATATAAAAAAGGCTATATAAAAGGCCGGTTTAAGCTTAGTCGGGTTAAGGGCGTAAAAAGCCTTAAGGTCGTCCTAGCAGCCGTTAAGGCAGGAGGAGTCCTCTTATATAAGGGGGCTATAACGCTATTAAACGCGATACTTAATCTTCCCGGAGGCGTACTAGCGTTACGTAAGGATAGAAGAAAACTCCTACTTAAGGTACGCGTTATCGCCGTCGTCGTCGCTAAGGGAAAGGAGAACGCCGTTATCGACGGGCCGGACGTTAAGCTCCGACTAGCTAGGCAAAGAGGGCTCTTAGGTCTTAGTAAGGAGGGAGTAATAAAAAATAAGGTAAAGGCGGCTGCCCTTAAGGAGGCGAAGAAGACACGCCGTCTTATATACCTTAAGAACCTTATATAGGCCCTCCCGCTTATAGTCGAGCTTTTTTATAAGGCGGAGGGTCCGGATCTAGCGGGTGCTAAGGAATACTATATCGCCGGGCTAATACGCTAGGGCGGGAGTCCGCCGGGCGTTCGCGTAGCGAGCCTAAGTAGCTTAAGCATCCTCGATCGCATCGCGGAGGAAGTTAAAGATACGCTAGAGATAGGAAGCGAGCGCGTTACCGCAGAGGTATTCCTTCCGCTGCTAAGGGGTTATACTAGGCGGGGGGGATTAAAGGGCTTAGTGCTAAGCTTTAGGTAAAAGCTATAGTTAGCGAAGAAAAAGGAAAGGCCTATAGATTTAAAGACCTAATTATTAGTAATAAACTTAGCGAAGGGAAGGAGGTCGACCTAATCGTCCTAAAGGTAGGTAGTATAATAACAAAGGTAAACCTCTATCTAAGCGTTTGCGATCTTAGTCTAACCGTCGGTCTAAGGGTAGTAGGCGGAGCTAAGGTAAAGGCGGTAACTAAGGCGACGACTAAGCTACTATTAGAAAGCCGAAATAAACTAAGTGCCTTAGTCGCTAATAATAGAGGCTGGGGTACTATAGAAGGACTAAACGCGGGAAGTAAACGCGTTAATAACGTCTTTAACGGTTATTAAAGGTATTAGGACGTAATAGCATATTTTCGTAAAGCGGTTAACGATAACGAGGATATTAGAAAACTTAACGCCGTTACGGCGGTAGATAGGGAAGTCGGTAATAAAATCGATAGATATATCGGTCTATAAGGCGAAGGGAATACTTAAGGGCTAAAGTAGGCCCTAAGGGGAGGAACGAGGGGATTTAACGCGTAGGCATATATAATAGTTCTATACGAAGCTAGAAATAGACTTATATATACCGGGCTAAATATAGGACCGGCGGTAGAGGCTAGCGGTCTTCGTACGTCTAGGGTGGCCGGCTAGGGGGGAGGTATAAGCGCGGACGAGGATTTAAAGAATTAGGGCGTCGTTATAGGGAACGAAGAGCCGGCCTTAGAAATAGAACCGGCCTTAGACCTTAGAGAGAGCGGTCTTAGGGATCGAGCGGAGGGGGGCTCGAAGGGGGCAAGGCTAGCGGGGCTAAGGGGACTAAAGAGCTACGCGAATAGCGGAGATAAACGGGGAGGAGGAATAAGCCCGGTTAATAAGATTATCGATCGGCTTAAAGTCGTTAAGGGCGTAGAGGTCGAGGCAGTCGGAATTATATTTATAAATTATATTTATAAACGAATCGGACTCCTTAACGGTATCGGGGGCGGTAGTAGTATTAAGGTAAAGGGAGGTATTAACCTTAGACTTAAGGAGGATAACCTAATATCGGTAGTTAATCCTCTCGTCGGCTTAGTCGGTAAGGGAGAGAGGGCGGGAGCTAGGCAGGCGGCTAAGGGCGTCGGGGAGAATAGCTTAAAAGCTAGGCTAAAAGACGATCTTAAAATTAAAACGACTAAGGAATTCGGCCTAGCGGGCCTATTGCTAGTTAAGGAGCTTCGTAGTTATAAAATACTAAAGATTCTTATAGTCTAAGGCTATCTTAAACTTAGGTAGGCCTTCGAGCTTAAAGCGCTACTCCTCGAGAGATTTTATAATCGCGAGGAGTTCTTTATCGTAGATCTCGTAATTATACTCTTAAGCGGAGTGCTTTAATAAAAAGAAGGCAACCGGATAATAACGACTATCGTCGAGGAGCTATATTAGTATACCCCTAGCGGCTTAGTTAAAAGCATCTATCTAAACTATAGTCTTACGATAAAGGTCGAAGTATATAAGGACTAAAGCGGTAGTATGCTTAAGGGCTTTAAAGGCGTAGGCGTAGGCGGGAGACTAGATCTAGGGGGTAGAGTTCTTAGTAAAGGCGTTTAAAGGGTTTATAAGCTTAGAAAAGCCGTAAATAAAACGCCGATAAAAATTAGCGAATCCTAAAAAGCGCTAGAGGTCCTTAATAAAACAAGGGGTAGGCTAGTCTAAGACCGCACGAACCTTTTTAGGATCTATGCGAATGCCTTTATCTAAGATAATTAGGCCGAGGTATTTAGTCTTAGTAACGTAGAAGTTATACTTATCTACGTTAAGCTAGAGGCCGGCGGCGTCGAGGCGCTTAAGAACCGTATTAACGTAGGCCTAATAGTCCTCCTATATCTCCGAGAAGATTAAGACGTCGTTTAGATAGGCAAAGTAGAACTTATTAAAGATACCGTAAAAGGCCGTATTAATAAAACTCTAGAAGTAAGATAGAGCGGCGGTAAGGCTAAAAGGGGTAATATAATACTTAAAAAGCCCGTACCGTATAGCGAACGCGGTCTTTTACTTATATCCTTTAGTAATACGAAGGCGAGTAAACGCTACGATAACGTCGATCTTAGTAAAAAACTTCGCCTTCCGGATATAAGCGAGAGTATCGTAGATAAAAGGCAAAGGGAAACGGTTTTTAATTATAGCCTTATTTAAGCCGCGATAGTTAACGTAAAAACGGACGCCCCCGCCCGGCTTACGGGCGAGTATAATAAAGGCAATAGCGGGGGAGGTAGAGCGGCGGATAAAGCCTTTCCTAAGCTGCTTATTAACGTACGCGCGGACGATCTAGTTCTTAGCTTCGCTAAAGAGGTAAAGGCGGGTATAAGGAGGTTATATCCCCTCTTTAAGGTTAATTTAAGTATTAACGGCATAGTAAAGGGCGAGCTTATCGGCTTCGCTCTTAAGCTATATATAAATTATATAGTAGAGCTCTTTAAAGACCTTAGCCTAAAGCTCGTCGAGTATATAAAGGACTTTCTCTTACTTCTTAAAGAACTTAGCGATATCGTCGGGGGAGATCTTATTAAGGTAGATCTTATTAAAGTAATCGTCGATAAAGTCGTAAAGGTAAAGGTTAAGGCAGGCTTTCGCGTCCTTAGCATCTATATATTTAGTTAAAACGGCCTAATAGACGTCCTTAAGGATATCTTAGTCGATAGGTAGTAGGGGCTTAGTAGGCAAAGGCTTAGCGGTAAAGGCCTTAATTAAGGTCTAAGAGGTTTAAACTCTAGGCTACTAGTAGAATATTACTATCGCGTTAACGTTAAGCATTTAGACGTTAAACGTTAAGTCGTTAAAGGACGAGAAGCAGAAAGGCTAAGGTCTAATAGTCTTATAACTCGGCCGTAATATAAGGCGGCGGTAGCTAGCGGTCTTATAGATAGGATAAAGGCGGGGAGGTTAAACGTAGCGGCGAGGGTAGAAGGTAGCCGGGGAGTTAGAGTTATAGCCGGAGTTAAAGTCGGCGTCGTTAACCTAGCGGGAGGAGTCTAAATAGGCGGGTTTACCTACGTTAAGAGCATCCTTAAAAAACGTAGAGAGGGATAGGCTAAAGGACGGGGGAATAAACTTAAGAACGTCGCTAAAGCGGACGGAACGGATAAAGGCTAGAGGACAGGCTAAGGCCGGACGGGCGGGAATAAGGATCGTAGCGGTAGGAATAAGGATCGTAGCGGCAGGGGGTTCGCCCTCGTCGTTAAAGTCTTCGATAGAAGGGGCGGTAGGGGGTTCGCCCTCGTCGTTAGAGTCTTCGATAAAAGGGGCGGGGGGAAAACGAATTGTATTTATTAATTATATTCCCTTTAAAATAGGAGCGGGGGGAGCTAGGATAGGGCGGGCAAGGTAGGTAAAGGTAGCCGAAAGGCCTAGGATAAGATAAGGCTAGTAGTCCGAAAGGTAGGAGGCTAGACAAAAGGGGGACTAAAAGGAAAGGGAGTTACTACGCTAGCTAATAATAAGGTCGTGCTAGTATAGCTAAGGGAGGCTAAGAATAACCTTATAGCTAAGCTTTATAAGAAAAAAGCAGATAGACTTAGTATAGGCGCTAATCCGGGAGACCGAAAAAGCGTAATAAGCAATAGAGCCGGACTTATAGTCGCTACTATTAGCGAGAGAAAGCCGGCGTAGGAATTAGAGCTAGCGGATAGGAAGGGTAAAGCAGTACGCGGTCTAAGCGTATATAAAGGCGTATCCGGAATAGCCGGGGTTAACTAAAGCACTTATAATAACATCGGCGGATATAAGGAATAAAGGCATAAGTAAAGCACGCGGTTATATTCCCGCGGGGAGGCAAAGATCCTCCCCGGTATTAAATAAAGCTATAAACTCGGATACTAAGAGCTTTATCGCGCGATAAGGCGAAAGAGCTACGTATTTCCTAAGGACGGGGAAAAGGCGGGGAGGTCGTTTACTTCGCCCTTAATAAAGCCCTGCTTAATAACGCGAACCTAATAGCGGGGGGGAGGGGGTTCGAGCAAGCGCGGGGCAAACATACCGCTACTATAGCTACGGCCGCGGCTAGAGCCGGAACTAGCGCTAGGACTAGCGCTAGGGTTAGCGCTAGGATTAGCACCGATACCCTTATTAAGGTAGGTCTAAGCGGTATAAGTAGCGGTAGCCGGCTAAGCGTAGTAGAGGTAAAGACGGTTCTTAAACCGCCGTTGCTTCTTAGCGTTAGTAAGCTAGGCCTGGAATACGTCGAGCTATATTAGGTTACCGGTAGGGGACGCGGGTAGGGCGGGCGAGGTAAGGCTAGTGCGAGCGGGGTTACGAGGCGGCTAAAGTTAAGAATAGGCCTTAATACGCTGCTAGTTATCCTAAAGCGTAGAATATATCTTAGCCTAGGCCGTAAAGTCGTTATAGGCCGGGCACTCGACCTATAGAGCGGCGGCGTTAGTAAGTTCGATAAAGACCTTCGAATAAAGATAGGCGACGTAAGCGGTGCCGTCGAACGATAAGTCGGCTTAAAGTTAGGTAAACTTCGAATAAAAGTCTAGCTAAGAGATATTCTTTATCGATAAGGCGTTAAAGTCGGCCTCCGATTAAGCGCGGGTAAAATTAATACTAAAAACTAGGCTAAGGTCGTTAGTAAGGGCTTTAATAGTAGTATACTACTAATTAGCAAAAGACTTATTATCGAGGACGTCTTAAGGAACGCTAGCGATAATAGAGGCGGCCCGGCCGGTAAGTCGGCTAGCTGCGTAAAGAATACAATCCTACTCTATAAGGTATAAGGCAGCGTCCTAACGGAGCTTAATAATAAGGCCGTTACGCTAGGTCCGGAAAGCCTCCTAACGTTGCTTTTAGGTGCTAGAGTCGCCGGCGAACCTCTCGGGGTCGGCTATACGGGAACGGGTAGGGGCAAAGGCGGGGGCAGGGGCAAGGGCCTAGTCTTAAGCCGTATCGCGTTCGGTTAAGACGAGGAGAGAGGACGTAGCGCGGTTAAGCTAACGCTAGAGATCGGTAGCATGCTCTTAGGCAACGGCTGCGTGCTCTTAAGCGACGAGCACTCTTATATCTAACTTAACGTAAGTATTATTAAGGTAAGCAAAGGCCTTAATCTAAGGGGCACGGAAGTCGTAAGTAGCGTTAGCCTAAATATAAGCGAACGTGCTAAATATAGGCCGTTAGGCTTAAAGAAAGGCGGCGAGGCGAGGGTAGTAGGAAACATACTCGGTCTAAGGCTTTAGGTCGGTAAGAGCCGGCGGGGTAATAGCCGGGGTAGCGGACGGAGGATCGGCCTCTATACGGTCGGTTATCGTAGATTATAAGGCAATAGGATAAGGTAAAGGTAAGGGAAGGGTAAGGAGGGAAATCTATATAATTCGCGTCGAGACGGCGTATCTATACTAGGAAAATCCTAATAATCGAGGAAAACTTAGTTAAAGGGGTCCGGCGAGGAGGCGGACTTACGTCGCGAAGAGGGGAGATTAGAAAAGAAAGGGGTAAGATAGCGAGATTATTAATTAAAGGCAATAGGATAAAATAGTAGATTAAACTATAAGAGAACGAGCTTAAGGGGGGGTATATAATTATTATTAATCTACGAAGGGATATAGCTATAGACTAGATCTAAATGTCTATATATACGATATAAAGGTTACGTAGGATAATATATAATATAACCTAATACTATAACACGCATTTAATTATATAATAACTAAGCTACTAAATAGGATTAGACTACTTATATTATATAGATAAATAATAGCGCTTTATTTAACTACAATTAGTTTAGTTATATATACCTTTATTCGTATAGAATTAGCTATATAAAGGGACCTTAGTCTGCCCTTAGATAGACCTTTACTAAGCAATTTAACAATACTTTTCTCTCTTATTTCTATATTAATCTTAATACTCTTTGCACTACCGTAATCCTCTGCCTCTAAGCTTCCCTTTAGGCTCTTATTAAAAGCAATAGCTTCTAATTAAGATTAAGATCCTCGATGTAAGCTATATAAGTAGTAATCTCAACCGTTTAGTTACGTCGTTCTATAAGGCCGTCCGCTTAAGGGTAATAGGCGGTCGTTATTATAATCTTTATTCTAAATGCCTTTTAGAGGGATCGCTAAATTTCGCTATTAAAATAACGATCCCGATTACTAATAATAATAGACGGTATTCCCTAATCCGCTAGGAGGAAGAGCCTCGAAAAGGATACGCCTTAATCCGTAGCGGTATACTTAGCGTTTCCGGGAATTAGAAGGCAACGTTTGCTAAATAAACACGTTATAGTAAGTAACTAATTAAAACTATCGAAACTAGCGATAGCCTAAGGCGAGGAAGCGGAGGGCATAATAGGTATATCCGTAATAAAGTCTATCTTAATTAAACGCATAGGTTAGACTAGAGCTTAAATAGGCTTATTAATAAGCCTTATAACCTATAATATGCTTTTTAATCTTAGTGGTTAGGTTTCGAATTAAGTAACGCTTTAGATCCTATAGCATCCGTATAGTCCTAAAATAATTCTTCGCATCGTAGGCTACTGCTAATATAGGCGGGACTATAGCGGAGGGGACATAGAGACGAAGATAGCTATTACGTCCCTTATAATAGAGCAATTAGTCTTATAGAAGAAAAAGAACGCCGCGCTTTTTAAGGCGTAGAAGGGCTGCCTTACGTTCCTCTTAGGTCGGGGCGGTATTAGTAGTAGGTATAAGAGCAACGGGAGAGGCGCTAGCCGTGCTAAGGTCGGGGGATATAACTATAGAATAGTCGTCTAAGAGTATGCCGATAATCTTCGCGAAATGCGAATCCGTAGCGTAGCCGGCAATAAATTAGGCCTTTATCTTAAGGTCTATAACTGCTTTAGAAACGAGTAGGATATCGTCTAACGTAGTATAGTTAGGGCGCTATCGTTCGGCAATTATATTAATCTTAGGGGCTACGAGTCGGCTAAAGGCATCTAGAACTAGATTATCCTTTCCGGGTAGGTAGTAGATCTTAAGGCGAATCTAAGATAGGTAGATAGACGCGACGATTAAGCGCCTATATACACGATCTATACTTAAGGTATCGAGAGTTCTTTTTTTATAGATTTACTTTATAGCCGAGTAGTCGGTAAGGACTACTAAAGGTAGCGTAGAGGACTAAATAACTATCTGTATCTTCTTAATAGCCTAAACGAGGTAGGCTACCTCTAGTTCTAAGGGGCCGTAACTACGCTTAGCCTAGGTAAGAGTACGGGATAAAAAGCAAATCGGCATTATTATTTTCACCGGAATAGGTTAGCCCGGCTTTTAAGCCGTATTGTCTAAGATATAATAGAAAACGACTCTAAATCCTCGCTTAAGAGAGGCATTAGTCTAGTAGAATAGCTTCTTCCGAGGGTTTATATAATAGAGTATACGACCGGAGGCAATCTCGGCTTAAAGAGCTATAAAGGCTAAACGTTCCGTCTTCGTTAGTATATACGAAGAGGAGCGGGCGAAAGCTTTCCTTCGGTTTAGATTCTTAGGCTTAGTTCCGGAAAAGCTAGAGAAACATAAGGGTTAGGCTACGGATAATTAAATCTACTACTTTTAGTCTTTAGTCGGTTCCTATAATTACGCGACTATTTCTACCCGTCTTAACGCCGTAAAATCGTCGAATTCTTTAGCGGAGTATATATAGAACCCGTCTGCGCTCTATATTAAGCTCGTAGAAAGCTTAATGACTTACTTATACGAATCGCGTTTCCTTATAATTGAGTTTTCGGATATAGACGAGTAAGAACTCGTTATAGCTTCCGATACCGCTTACGCCGACGACTTAGACACTCGTTATTCTTCTAAGGGCTATTTTATTAGCCTATTTAACGGTCTAATCGCGTAGAGTGCCCGGAAATAATCTACGGTTACTACTTCCTCTACCGAAGCCGAACTTCTTATAGTCTCTTCCACCGCGAAAGAGCTAATTTCTATTCTACGTCTATTTAACGATATTTCTTTACAACTAGATATTCCTATTCCTACCATTTAGTATAATAACACCTAGACAATCCGCCTAGTTGTTATAGATGGATTAACTAAATTGCTTCTACGACAACGTTTCTAGACGTTCCTTCGCTAGCTTCGACTTACGGATATTTCTTCTAGGATCTAAGAAGAAGTCGATAATAAATCTAACTAGCCGGAAGTTATTCCCTTCTAGCTAGGGAGGTATATTAATATCACCGTCTTCCCCTATTGCTTTCTATTAGGAAATCCCCGGTTCTTCCCTAGATTCTACTATAGAATTCTATAGGCTTCTACGGTTATTTACCCCGTACGTCTACGGGCGTATTTACCTAATTTTCTACGGTTATATTTCACCGTGAATTTACGGTGATTTTACGGTTATTTATACGGTCTTTACCCGTGAAATCTCTTCCCTTCTACGGTCTTCTACCGTGGAATTCTAATTCCCTTCTACGGCTTCTACTATAGAATCCCTTTATATAGTTACGGCTTTTACCGTAGAATTCACTAATCCTTCTAATAGACTATTGCGTTATTAGTTTAGTTATTTGCTAACTGTATGACTATTTATCGTACGGATGTAATTTATTGTTTGCGACCGGCGCTTCCGACCGGCGACTCCGTCCGACTCTTTCTTTTACCTCTTTTCCTTAGGTCTACGCGGCTGTTTTCGTCCGAGGGATTTCCCTATATATAGAGACTAGTTAGCCCTCCTTATTAGAAAAGACAAGAGCTATTATTCTTAGTGATTTACATTATTTTGCAGCTTTTAATCCCTCTATGCAGGCTGTTTTAGCCTTAGAGCCTCTCTTCCCTTTTTAATTGCTATTACCTAAATGTCGAGGACCTAACTAATTAGCGTTCGATAGTTTCCGTTGATAAAGGCCTAAGCCTATTACGGGTAAAAAAGGGCAACGACTTTAATAAAGTCCTTAACCTAAATGCTCTTAAATACGGCTTTAGTAAGTTCTACTTAGATTCTATCCTCTATAACGACCTTTTATTAATTAAGCTATATATTCTAGCTTTAAGGCGAACACGTTAACGCCTTTATCGCCTTTTTATACTATGCTTAGACTATACGAATAGCGTCCTTACGATTTCCTTTATAGCTCTTTTAGAGCTTTTCTTACTATATTAGGAAGAGACTTCTATTAGTCTTTATAGGCTTAAAGCAAAAAAACGCTCTACGATCTCCTCGTATAGCCGCCGAGGTCGATACCGGATTAAAAATCAATTTACACTTAAGAATCGGACTTCTTAGACCCGGTTGCCTTTAGGCGCGATAGCGCATTAGGGGACTAACGCGGGCTGCGAGCCGATAGACGTTAACGCCGTAAGAAAGTGGTTAAAGGCTAGCGTATATAGCCCGCCGACCCTTAACGAAGCGCCCCCTAAGCCCGACGTAGGTAAAGAGAAACTAATAGGAAGGGATAGTGCCGCTTACCTAAATTCGTAGGTCTAGTGCCTAAGGAGGCCCTTTAAGGCGTCTAAAGGGCCTTTAAGTCCGTTCTTTAGGGTTACCTAAAGGAATAGGAGGAGAGGATTTAAGCGGATGTCACGGTCTATACGACCGTAGGCTAGCTTAAGAAATCGGTTAAAGAGTCGGTAAAAGAGGCTATCGAGGCGGCGCTCCTATCGAAGTAAGCGTTAAAGTCTTAGGCCGACGTAGCCGCGGCCGCGGTCGCGGCTACTACCGTCGCGCCCCCGACGCAACGCTAGCCCGCGCCTAAAGGCGCCGGCGGTACCTATAATATTAAGGCTAATAGCGAGAAGCCGACTCTCGCCCGCTATAAAAACTAGCTTACGGTCTGGTATAAGGGGATCGCCCCCGATCTCTTACGTAGAACTCTTTATGCGATCGTTAACGACGTTAACCGCGCCTTTAAGGAGCCCGCCGTAAAAGCAACGTAAGTCCTCTATAGTAGTAATATTACGCTTATATTTAAATAGAATATAAAGAAATATAAGGCGGATAGGGAGTAGCTAGAGAAGGCTTTCGGGAAGGAGATAATGCTATCTTAAGGCGGCTTTACGGTAATAGTAAAGGGCGTCCCGATAATAGTCTTTTAGAGAGGGGACGACGCCGCCCTAACGGCCGAGCTAGCTAAGGCAAACGACGTCGAGGTTATCTACCTCTACCCTAAGAGGGCATATATAAAGGCGGGCATAAAGGCGACCTTAATTATTACGGTAGACGGCGTAAAGGCGGCGAATAGGCTTTATAACTTCGGTATAGTAATATAGGTAAAGATCTTTAATATATAGCCTTTCGACGATATAATCCGGCCGAAGTAGTACTATTAGTGCTTTTAGTATAAATACGTCGCGAAATACTATACGGTAAAGGCGATGTATAGGCGGTATACGTTAGGACTATATAATAAAGCTATATACGCGGCTACTATAGGGCAGATCCCGTACTAATGCACCCTTTATAGGGGGAGATATACGGCGTAGGATAAGCATTGCCTTAAGGCAGATAAGCTTTAGGATAAGGCGTAGGAGGCATACTCTTAAAGGCCGAGGCGTTTCGCCGCCGCGGCGACGCCGACGATACGCCTTAAGCCGGCGCTACCTTATATATAGCCCCCCCTTCTTCCTACCGCGTCGTAGACGTCGCCGTCGAAATAGCGGCGATAGTACACCGCCCCCCCGCTACCCGCCCTTCCCCCCGGCCGGCCTCGGGATATTATAAAGGCTAGCCGGGCGTAGGGCTAGTCGACTATTCCCAGGTACCTACGGTCGCGGCCGGCCTTAACGTCGGCTAAGGCTAGCACCGCTACGACTAAGGCTATAGCCGCTCCTAACGACGACCCTTTTTCCGACCCCCTTTAATATTAGATATCTTTTACTAAAATACCGTAAGGATAGGCGCGAATATATACCTTACGCTCGCCGCCTTTAAGGCGTACGATATTATAGTACTTTAGCAGATACCGATTAATAGTAAGATAAGAGCCTTAGCGTACCTAAGGCGGTATAACTATAGGCTTATCTTTAGGGCAACCTAAAGCACGCTATACGTCTATAAGAGGCACGGTATCGATATATAGATAAGCGATTAAAGGGCAGACTAGTATAGCGTTACGTTTACTAATTTTAATACTATATTCTTCTTAGTTTACTCCCCGCTAGTTAACTCCCCCTTTTTAACTACTCCGCTTTTTAACCTTACGGCGAAATCGTTACGCACTTAGTGCGTCCTCGTCGGAGACTTTAATAGCTACTACCTACTTTAGGATGCCTATAGACGTACCTTTAGGAATAGCAAAGACCTCCTTAAGCTAACGACGCGATAGCGCCTTAGGCTTATAACCCCTAAGGGCTAGGTTATACGCATTGCCTCTAAAGGCCGGAGGAACGGCACGATAGACCTCGCCTAAGCGTCTTAGGGTTTAGGTATAACGTACCGTAGAAACGTAGGCCTCGTCGGGTTAGATTATATCTCGCAGCGGCTAGAGGTAGATATTAGGCCGCTTACCTACCGGCCGGCGGCCCGAACGATAAGGCTTAACCGCCTTTAGAGAATAGTTTAAGGAGTCCTATTTAACCTTTCTAGCGGCTTTAAACTTAGGTCTATAAGGATGCGTCTCGAGATCTAACTAAAACCTTTAAAGCGCGGGTAAATCCCGCTTATATATCTTTCTAGGTTTAAGAGAAGTAGCGAATATAGCCGTAAACGCAGTGCTATTAGCCGGTAAATGCCTAACGTAAGCGAAAGCGGGATATCGACCCGAAAAACGGTTCGAACGAGCAAGGCGTAAATCCCCTATAAATCTCGTCGTCTATAGACTATCTATAGGAATAGTATTATCGTAATCTATAGACCGAGAAGTAGCTTAAGGCAATTATACCTTAAGTCGGTCTACTTAGAATTCGGTCTTATCCTACTCTTCTTCCTATACAATATATAGTAGAAATACCGGTAATAACACCTATATTAGCGGTTCGGATGCCTTAGACGCGGTAAAAAACTAAGTCTTATTAAACGTTATATTACTAACTCGACGAACCTCCCGTCTCTATAGGATCTATATACGAAAAATATTAGTAGAATTATACCCGACTAAATAACTAACCTCTATATAAGGTTCTTGCTTAAGATTACGTTTCTACGTGCTAGTTAAGGCCTTAGTAGTTAGTAGGTAGGCTTTATAGCTAAAAGCTCGAAGATAATCGAATCGTAATAGTTAGGGAAAGAGAAAAGCCGGTATATTCCGGTCGTAATCCCTTAACTAGTCGTAAAAGATCTCTATCGGGAAAATCTACTTTAATAGAAATAACGTAGAGGAAGCTGCCTAACGGGCTAGAATCCGATTATATAAATATACTATAGTTTTCTACGTTTCTATCTATAAATGCTTAGGCAAATTTGCTTTAATCTTTATAGATCGAGCTTTCGTAGATACTACCCCCTTAGCTCGTTCGGTAGCGCCGTTCTAAGCGGGTGTATAGGGAGCAGTAGGCTTATTATTCTCGAGAAGAGAGATATGCGCTATGCATAGAAGTTAATGACTAAAAAGGGGGTCGAAGACTTAGACAGTCTGTGTGGAGCTGTTTGAATCTTATATAGGCAGGAAGTATAGTGTAGAAGTGATTGATTGATCTCTAACTTCTCCCTTCCTTACTAGGAGGGACTGCCCTATTTTATAGGCAGTCCTATCCCTCCTAAATCAGTAGTCCCCTTTGGCGTTCCACCTGAGTGTCTGAGTTTAAGACACAGCCCCCTATTTCCTTTTTCCTGCCCAGCCTTTTTCCCAGCCTTTTTCCCACGCCTTTTTCCAAAGCCCTGTTTTCTCAAGCCTCTTTTCCACGCCTCTTTTCCACGCCTCTTTTCCAAGCCTCCTTTTCCAAACCCTTTTTCCAAACCCTTTTTCTAAGCCCCCTTTTCCAAGCCTCTTTTTCCAAGCCCCTTTTCTAAGCCCCTTTTCCAAGCCCCTTTTTCCAACTAGCTTCGGGTGCTCTATAGGCCGCACAGCGATGCACGGGCCGCTAGTAGTCCCCCGGGTGGTCCTCTTAGGTCGAGAGCCCGCCTAGGCTACCTAAGTCTCACAAATCCCAGCCCAGCTTCGCAACACACCCCCTTAGCTATAGCCTGCCCCCTTTGAAAGGGGTATAGCTATCTATAGGTCTAGGACTTTGGTTGTATAGTTAGCTAGGGAGGACACTCATAGCCCTACTTACCGCCTAGGACTATAGAACAGGTAGTCACCCCCTAAGAGCTCTGTAGATAACAGACTAACTCCTTAAGTTCTAGAAACTAGATTAAACTCCTTGCCCGCTAAGTCAGGGGTCCTGTCCTAAGGTTATTCCCCTAGGCGGTTTTTAGGACCTACTAGACAGAGGGAGAGTCGCCCTGCTGCTGTTCGGCTGCCTCGCACCTAGCTAGCCTGCTAGCTAGTATTGCTTCTCGAAGGTCCTCTTAGCGGGCCTCTAGTCGGATTCCTTCTTAAAGATAGAGCTCTGTAAAAACAGACTGACTCTAAGAGAGAGGGAGTTTCTCTACTCCTTAAGCTCTCGCACCCAGCTAGCCTAAAAGCTAGTATTGCATCTCCTGCTATAAAACATAGCGATCTGCTTCGAAGCCTTCTAAGCTTTTTGCTTTAAATCTTTCTTTAGACTGAAAATTCGATTTCGAAGCCTTTAGGGCTATAAAGCTGCTTTTAAAGCCTTCGGGGTTGTAAAGCTATAAAGCTGCTTTCGAAGCCTTCGGGGCTATAAAGCTGCTTTCGAAGCCCTCTAGGCTATAAAGCTACTTTCGAAGCCTTCGAGGCTATAAAGCTGCTTTCGAAGCCTTCGAGGTTATAAAGCTGCTTTCGAAGCCCTCTAGGCTAAAAAGCTGCTTTCGAAGCCTTCGAGGCTATAAAGCTACTTTCGAAGCCTTCGAGGTTATAAAGCTGCTTTCGAAGCCTTCGAGGTTATAAAGCTGCTTTCGAAGCCTTCAAGGTTATAAAGCTGCTTTCGAAGCCCTCTAGGCTAAAAAGCTGCTTTCGAAACCCTCTAGGCTATAAAGCTGCTTTCGAAGCCTTCGAGGCTATAAAGCTGTTTTCCGAAGCCTTCGAGGCTCTAAAGCTGCTTTCCGAAGCCTCCGAGGCTATAAAGCTATTAAATCTCTAAAGCTAGGCCAGCTTTTCTTATTCTATTCTATAGAAGGTTAATAAAGACGGTAGAAGCTCTTCTTCTAATATAAAAATAACTAGGGTTCTCTGTTTGAGTTAGTCTTAGTCAAAGCTTATAGGCTACTTTATTGTTTATAGGCGTCCTAGGTTAGCTAGGTTGTCTGCTAGCCTCTTCCCGGTAGCATTTATCATTTTATAGAGGTCTTAGAATTCGGATGCAATCTACCCCCTTAGGGGTAGACGCTAGAAAAGACTGTAAGGTTATTTCTTCTACCCACCCTCTTAGGGGTAGAAGCTAGAAGATATATCTGAAAAGCTTCTTTTAAGTCCTTTAATTCGTAGGGCGAGGAGAGAGAGGAGACTTTCTTAAGCTTTATCGCCTTTTCTCTTCGTCCTAGAATTAAGCTTTATCGCCTTTTCTCTTCGTCCTAGAACTAGAAGGTATTAGTAGACCGGTAGCCGACTAAATACCTTTCTAACAAGAACTCTATATCGAGTTTAGGCCTTTTAGTTCTTCCCCTAAAGATCTCGCTATTTCTTGCCGAGATAGAAAAGCTGCTAGAAAGTTATAAGGGTTTTTAGACTGCTTTTCCACCCACCCCGTTAGGGGTAGAGGCTAAAAGGCCTATATTTCTTTTAGCTGCCTTTTAAAGAGTGTTATTGTCTCGTAAAGCTCATAGCTTTTATAGCTAAGATCGACTTTTGTTTTTTAAATCGTTATCTAGGCAGTTAGCTAGGTAAAGATCGTAGCTTTCTTTAGTCCTTTCTAGCATAGAGGAGTAAGGGCCGTATTAAAGACTGCCTAGAAACTGCGTCGGAGGCTGTATGAGTAAAATAAGTAGAAGGGGTTATTAGTCTTTCGTCTTATAGCAATTTGCAGGGTGCTATACAACCGTAGCGTTAACTAGTACGTGTTGCAGTATTGCGTAAGATCCGGAAGTTATAGGAACTCTATTCCTCCCGGGCTTATAACTCTCGAGAAGAGAGATATGCGCTATGCATAGAAGTTAATGACTGAAAAGGGGGTCGAAGACTTAGACAGTCTGTGTGGAGCTGGTTGAATCTTATGTAGGCAGGAAGTATAGTATAGAAGTGATTGATTGATCTCTGACTTCTCCCTTCCTTACTAGGGGGGACTGCCCCCTTTTATAGGCAGTCCTGTCCCTCCTAAATCAGTAGTCCCCTTTGGCGTTCCACCTAAGTGTCTGAGTTTAAGACACAGCCCCCTGTTTCCTTTTTCCTGCCCAGCCTTTTTCCCAGCCTTTTTCCCACGCCTTTTTCTAAAGCCCTGTTTTCTTAAGCCTCTTTTCCACGCCTCTTTTCCAAGCCTCCTTTTCCAAACCCTTTTTCCAAACCCTTTTTCCAAGCCCCTTTTTCCAAGCCTCTTTTTCCAAGCCCCTTTTCTAAGCCCCTTTTCCAAGCCCCTTTTTCCAACTAGCTTCGGGTGCCCTATAGGCCGCACAGCGATGCACGGGCCGCTGGTAGTCCCCCGGGTAGTCCTCTTAGGTCGAGAGCCCGCCTAGGCTACCTAAGTCTCACAAATCCCAGCCTAGCTTCGCAACAATTATAAATGCCCTGCTAGTTAATAAAGTCTTAAAAATCCCGTCGAAGGGCTCGGTCGTTATCCCGATAGATCGTACCGATAGAAAGTAAGAACTGCCGGGTAATATACCGACCTAGGCTCTTAAAGCATAAAATTAGCTCGTCTATAGAAGCGTCTAGAAGCGTATATAGGAAAATAAGCTTTATATAGTTATCCTTAATAAGAAATATAACGTTTTTGTTATTATAACTCTTATATATAGAAAAGATATTATAAAACACCTTAGAAAAGAGAAAAGTCGCTTTAGAAAGCGGCGGTTCGCGGTTAATAATTCGTTTAGCCTACGTAAGTTTATAGGGCTTATAGGAGATTATCTTATCGAAGGTCACCGACTATAGTATTCCGAGTGCTTTCGAAAGCGCTTTATTATTCAGATATCTAAGTCGTTAGTACTATAAAGAAAGTTCCTCTACACTTATTAGTGTAAAGTCCGGTGTAGTGGCCGAAAAAGGTACTATAACCGGGGCGTCTACGGTAGAATCTATAGAAGGAACGGAAGCAATAGTTAGAATAGTTAGAAGCGTAGTAGAAGGCGTTAACGGGTTATACTCGATAATATACTAATTATAGATTAGCTCCGTTATATAAATCGTACGGGTTAAAGAAGAGATTACGCTAGTCTACGGGTTCTATAAATAATTCGCCTTATGCAAAAGACGAAGGGAATAAAAGGACGTATTAAAAGACGGGATGTATGCTACGTAACTAAGCTAAAACGTGCCCGTCGAAATACGTATAAACACCGTGCCTATCCTTAGAATCGGAGTGCTTTTACTGCCTGCGAGTATATACTTAGAAGAAGGCTAGAAGTTATAGAAACGCTCCCTATTATTGCAAATATATCTATTAGACCTTAAATCTATAATAAAAGAATCCTTTAATAGGTATTCTATAGTAGTCTATAGAATAACTAGTAGTAAAAAGGTCGTGAGAATATTAGCGGCAGCCGTAGCTTATACCGTCTTTATCTTAGTCTTATTATTCTTCCGCTACTCTTCGTCGCGAAGAAGTGCCGCGCTAACTTTAGCCTTATTAGCCGGAACCTTAAGGTAATCGTCTATAGTCTTTTAAACGTCTTTATTAGGTTTCTATAATAGAAGTCGAACGGAAGGGTTATATAACGACGACGAGGGGTGCCGTCGCGCTAATGGCAAAAGCCACTAGTAATATTAATTATGTCACTACCCCTTACGTATACCTTATAAAGCCGGCTAACGCTGCGCGCCGCCGCCTTATATTTATCCCCTCTTTAATAGCAGTATGTCCTAGGCTGCTCGTGTCGCCCGACCTCGACCACGTGACCCGGCGCAAACTATAGGCCTCGGCAACCGTAGGCAGGAATAACCTAGTGGACGTTAACCTAAGACGTAGATATATCGTCGCATTGCCTAGATGCGCCGCCTCTACGGTACGTAAGCTGCGCCTACGCCGACACACCTGCCTTACAGCCGCTGCCTAGCCCCTTTCTTTAAGGGGTCTCGAACAGAGAGGCTATCAATTAATGTTATAATTGTAACGACGACGAGGGGTGCCGTCGCGCTAATAGCAAAAGCCACTAGTAACATCAATTGTATCACTGCCCCTTACGTACACCTTATAAAGCCGGCCAACGCTACGCGCCGCCGCCTTATAGGTTAAAGTAGTTGCACTTAGAGAAGAAGTAACGTTCTCTATAAGCAGACTACGGTTTAAATTTTAGCTTAGTTTAATCCTTTTCTAAGGACGTCGTAGCCGGAGTTTTCGTAGTTTTTTTAGTAGATTCCGCGGCTAAGGATTGTGTTCCTTAGCCTTAGAGCTTTGTAAAAGCGTTGGTTTTTAGCGCTTTAGTCGCAGCCTTTAAGGCCTACGAGCGCTCGAAAAGTTCGGATATTTTAAATCCATCGGGGAAAGACTACTCTTAACCTAGCTTATTTAAGCGGGCATCGTCCTCTATATTATTTATCTAATATTCCGCAAAAGGGCTAGAAATTAGCTATATAGCCTTAAGAAAAAGCTATATAGCCTAGAGACCTTCTAATTCCGGTAACTTAATTCGCCGGGCGTCGGTAAGGACCTTCTGCTAGTTAGAAATCTATATCGTAATATCCGTCCGGTCCGGTGCCTTTAAAATAGTATAGAACTATATAAGAATAGTCTTCTATTGCGTCTATAAAGTCGGCTTTATACGCCGCTATAGTAAAGCTAATTCCTTAGAAACCTTATATTCGTCGGCAATTATTAAGTAGTAGTTCCTAATGTTTTAAACGATAAACTACTAGATTAACGTAAGAGATTTCTATTAGTCCTTATAGGCTTAAAGCAACGTGCGATACCGGGAAAAGAGAAACTTAAACCTTTTAAGTTCTTCTATAGATAAACTAGTAATATTAGCAACGGTCGCGTTAACTATTCTAGCTATTAGTTCTATAGGAAGAGGCAATAAGGGTTTCTAAAGTTTAAGCGTAATAGAAGGATCGATTTTCTCCTAAATCCCTTAGGCGAATACGTATTTCTAGATTATTAAGATCTATTAGTCCTAGTCCGCTAGTCTATTTAAAATAGTCTTCGAAGTAATATCGGCTATAATAGATATAGTAACGTAGGTAAAAGTATAGTAAAATCACCGGAAAAGGGTGGTTAGATATATAATATATATAAATAAACCGCAAAAACTAAACTAAGTGCGGGAAAATACTAATAGAATAGGGTAAACGTACTAACTAATCCTCCGCGAGTCGATTCGCTAGATTAAATAACGCTCCTTAAAAACATACTAGTCCTCTATAAGTTAATTCGCTAGATATAAAGGCAAAGGCTTTACTACCGTAAGTCGTAGCGTTAGCAGGCTGAAAATACAAGCCGTTAGAACTCTCTATACATAGAGAAGTTCGTCCGGGCTTATAACTATTAAACGCTAGGCAGTCGGGTCCTCGATATTAGTATAATAGCAATTAAGTAGAAGAGAGGCTCTAAGGCTAAAAATAGCCTATAAGGAATGATTAAAAGCTATAAGGTGTAAATCACTAAGAATAATAGCTCTTATCTTTCTTAATAAGGAGGGCTAACTAGTGTCTATATATAGGGAAATCCCTCGTACGAAAACAGCCGCGTAGACCTAAGGAAAAAGAGGTAAAGGAAAGAGTCGGACGGAGTCGCCGGTCGGAAGCGCTAGTCGTAAACAAATAGTTATACAGTTAGCAAATAACTAAACCAATAACGCAATAGTCTATTAGAAGGACTAGTAAATTCTACGGTAAATTCTACGGTAGAAGCCGTAGAAGAGAATTAGAATTCTATAGTAGAAGACCGTAGAAGAGAATTAGAATTCTACGGTAGAAGACTATAGAAGGGAATTAGAATTCTACGGTAAAAGACCGTAGAAGGGAATTAGAATTCTATAGTAGAAGACCGTAGAAGGGAAGAGATTTTACGGGTAAAGACCGTGTAAATAACCGTAAAATCACCGTAAAATCACGGTGAAATATAACCGAAGAAAAGTGGGATAAATGTCCGTAGAAGCCCGTAGAATTCTAAAGTGGAATCTAAGGAAGAACCGGGGATTTTCCGGTGGAAAGCAAATAGGGAAGACGGTAATATTAACAAACGGTTATAATCCTAACACTATTATTAGTCTAATAGAGTTGTAAGACACGTGGCGGGACTAATATAGTTATAGCGCGTATAATAGTCACCTAGCTACTAATAGGAACCCCGCCCGGCGCGCGAAGGTAGGCAGTACTAATACAATTATTTAAGCGTAATGCATAAAGTCTTATATATCTTAGTGTATGTGTATTGCTCTATCTGATCCAATCTAGGAACTAATAGGGGAGTAGGTATTTATAGGTACCTAGGCCTCCCCGGCCTAATAGATTTACATATATTTTTAGTAGGTAGTCGTTTAAGGTCACTATAAAAGAGACTTCTACTAGCCTCTTGCCCTATCTAGACTACGTTTTCCTTTATTATACTAACGCCGCCCTATACGTACTAAAGCCGTTATATATTCCTACGTATAATACACCCCTTTAGGTCTCGAGATCACATAAGGCTTATTAATAAGCGGGATAACGGGTAAATGCGAGGGTTGTTAGTATTCTAATAAGAAGGGAAAACGAAAGGAAAAAGGGGTGCTTAATCTAGCTTAACTAAGACGAAGAAAACGAATTATAAATAACGAGTAAAGCTATTATTAGAATAGCCTCGTAATAAGTAGTGTTAAAACTATTAAATAAAGCAAAATAAAGGAACGATCGCAAAAGAGATCGTTAGGAAAGGGGCAACTTAATAAGTCCGATTTAACGCTAGAACTCGGCGAATTTCTATCTATAAAGAGGCTTAGTAAGGCTATTAGCGGCTATTTAAGCTATCGGTATCTAGGTTACATCGAGGTTCCCGGTTTAAACCTATTCCCGAAGCTAATAGTAATAGATATTAACGTGCCTAAGCTTTATAATAAGGGTGACGATTTCCTTCGTTAGGAGGCGAATAGTCTATTAGTTATCGCACTAGATTATTTAATCTATCCCTTCTAGCTATAGCAATATCTTTTCGTAGAGCCGATAAAAGGCTATTAACTTCTTTAAAGCCTGCGATAGAGCTAGTAACTTCGCCTCTATAGACTAGGTTATTATAGTCTTCTATTTCTAGGACTTTTATATAATAAGGCTACCGAATAGCTTAATAGTATATCCTTAGGTGCTCTTCCTTTTATACGTATTATCCGCGAATAAGGCATCTAATATAGCCTCGCAAAGGGCGGAACTATTCCCGTCGCATTTAATAATACAGTTAATATCCCTATATAGGAATTTAATAGCCTCTTTCGCCCGCTTAATGTGCTCCGGGCTTAAGTTCGTTAGGAATTAGGAGAATTTCCAAGCCGCATACGCTCTATTAACCCTAATGATAATTATAGCGTAAAGAAGCAAGCTAATTAAAGCTTAGAAAAGGGAAACGTCGTTGCTTAAAGCAGTCCCTTTAAACGGCTTAAGGGGTTCTTAACCGAGGGGCTACTTACGCTTAGTTAATAAAGATAGATAGTTAAACCGCTATGCGATCTTCTTAATATACGATTCTTATAATAGCTAAAGCTTCCTATTTAGTCGGTCCTAAATAACCTTAATGCCGATAAACCACTTTAAGTCGCTAAGGCCGTTAATGTTATACCCCCTAACGAGGGTATTATAGAACGTCTAATAACTAGCCTCCTATCCGTTCCGAAAGAGGGCGATAAAGTCGTTAATATAAAAGAAGACGATGATATTACCGTTATACATTACGTAGGGGTCCTCTATTACGACGATAAAGCCCTAGGCCCTAAGGAAAGTAGCAAGCTCCTTATACTATAATAAGGGGGAACGCCGAAGACCGTATAAACACCTTAGGAGCAGCTAAAGCTTCCCCTTCTGCTTAAAGCCTTTTAGTAGCCTATAATATACTACCTCGTCTAGGATTGCGTTGTAAAATGCACGAATAAAATCGTATTGCTTCGGATTAAGATCGTAATAGCACGCAACGGCTATTAATAGTCAAAAGGTCCGGGCCGCTAGCGTATAAGCTATAACTACGAGCTCGTTATAAGGTTATAAGTCGCCTTAGACAATAAGGCGAGCCTTATATTCAATTATAAAGCCCTAGGCATTAAATTTATATGCGTATACCTATGTTAATAGAATCGTGCTGTATTTTCTAAGGTCGACGGTGTGTTCGTCTACGATCCTATAGACCTCCCCTTTCTTAAGGCCTATGATCTCGCTTCCTATCCCTATAACCTATTAAGGACTATTAGGTCTTAATATAGCCTCTTTAAAGCTTGTAGGAACCGGCAGGATATAGTCTCGATATAGGCGTGCGATAAAATCCGATATAGCGAAAACTATACTATCTTCCGGGCTAAGGTCTTCTAGGTTAAGGATATTAGCGAGGTCTATTTAATCAGGCGGTTTAGGGGTCTATTCTAGGGTTAATAGTTAACTTACCCCTTAATCTTCCTACGAGTCCTTTTTAAGCGCTAATTCGGATGCGGCGGCAGGCTCCTTAAGGTCCGGAATAGCCTCTTCTTCGTCTTTAGGTTCGCGAATTAGCTTATCTATAAAGTTAGGGAGGCCTTCTAATAGGTCGATCTAGGTGATCTACTCCTGCTATTGCTTTTCCACCCCTTTACGCTAGTCCTAGCCGAAGAAGACCTTCTCGTTAAAAATAACGTATAAAGTATTAAAAAAAGCGTTTCTCTTTAGACTAAGCACCTAAATAAGGTACTAAGTGCTAGAAATATAGCCCGTTAGGTAGCCGATATACGCTCTTAAATTAAGCTTAGCAAAGGTCTTATTAAGTCTCTAACGGGTTATAGGGAACGCCTTGTAGCCGAAACACCGGATGTGCTATTTCCGGGGTTTAACCCGGATATATGCCTATTTATCGCGGTTATCTTAGAGCTACTCGTTAAAGCGCTATAGCGGCGGCTTTTACCCCTTAGACTTAACGGGTGTATAATTAAGCAGGTAGATAGCTGCCTCTATCGCTAATAGCTACATTATATATAGGAAGCCGGACTAAGCTAGTAGGGTTATTATTAATTAAACTACTATGCCCTCGGACCTCTCGGTATAACTATTCTAATGCGGGTGTAATAGCGATAATTCCCGGACCTTTATTCTTGCTTTATGTATATCCTTAACGTATTCCTTAGCTAGGAAGGCCGTCTTACCGTCTAACATTAGGATCGCTATCTTAATCCTAAATTTAGCGTTAATAGTCTCCTTAAGGGCTTAGAAGATGCCCTAAAGCTCGGTCTTTTTACCTACCTTAAAACAATACCTTATTCCTATATTAAAATAGGTAAATATAGCTATATTATTAATGCCGTAATACGCTATTCCTAGGTAAAATAGGTTAAAAGAGACCGCGCCGTACGGCCTCTTTAGGTATAAGGGGTCCTAATATACCTGCAAAATCTGCCTCTTATTCTTTATTATATAGTAGACCTCGTAGTCTAAAAGGTCGATTCCGTTAAGCTTAATAATATTATCGTCTTAACCGCTAAAAAGATGCCTTATCGCACCCTTTCCCGGGTAGCTTATTTATGCGTGCTATAAGGCGTCTACGGTCCCGGTTAGGGTTTTTAGGAAGCGCGGAAAAGCCTTTAGGAGCCCCTTAGAGTAATGTATCGGGAAAGCCCCGTCTAGGGCTACGTAAAGTAGGATCTAAGACTATTCGTATAACCGGAACGACGTAAACACGCATTTTCTAGCCGGGTTAAAGAGCTCGCCCGTAAGGTTATTCTAAAGTAATGTATGTAAAGCATCGTGCCTACTGCTATATGTGCGGCTGCGTGCCTTCTACTGCGTGCGGCTCCTTAATGTATGCTTCGTGCCCGGCTCCCGGCTGCGCGCCTTTAGTTAACGCTAATATTACTCTTTAATAAGAGTCTATTAAACGTTTTAGCCGATGGCAATCCTTAGCTCCCGACTCCTAACTAAACCTTAGAACCGCCGGAGGATATTTTTAAGAATATATAGGACTTTTAACCCGATATTCTTACTCTTTTACTAACTATAACCGTAGAACTACTACGTGCTCTACTGCGTGCCCTACTGCGTGCCCTTTGCTGCGTGCCCTCTACTATATGTGCGGCTCCTTAATGTATGCTGCGTGCCCTACTGCGTGCCCTACTGCGTGCCCTACTACGTGCCCTACTGCGTGCCCTACTGCGTGCCCTCTACTATATGTGCGGCTGCGTGCCTTCTACTACGTGCGGCTCCTTAATGTATGCTTCGTGCCCGGCTCTAGGCTGCGCGCCTTCTGCTGCGTGCTCTACTGCGTGCCCTACTGCGTGCCCTTTGCTACGTGCCTTCTGCTGTGTGTGCGGCTCCTTAATGTATGCTTCGTGCCCGGCTCCCGGCTGCGCGCCTTCTGCTGCGTGCTCTACTGCGTGCCCTACTATATGCCCTTTGCTGCGTGCCTTCTACTATGTGTGCGGCTCCTTAATGTATGCTGCGTGCCCTACTACGTGCCCTACTGCGTGCCCTCTACTATATATACGGCTGCGTGCCTTCTACTGCGTGCGGCTCCTTAATATATGCTTTATGCCCGGCTCCCGGCTGCGCGCCTTCTACTGCGTGCTCTACTATATGCCCTACTACGTGCCCTTTGCTACGTGCCCTCTGCTATATATACGGCTCCTTAATATATACTATATGCCTTACTGCGTGCCCTACTGCGTGCCCTCTACTATATGTGCGGCTACGTGCCTTCTACTGCGTGCGGCTCCTTAATATATGCTTTATGCCCGGCTCCCGGCTGCGTGCCTTCTACTACGTGCTCTACTACGTGCCCTACTGCGTGCCCTTTACTACGTGCCCTCTACTATGTGTGCGGCTCCTTAATATATGCTTTATGCCCGGCTCCCGGCTGCGTAGCCTTCGTAGACTAATGTTTTTCGCACGATTTACGCGGCTCTCTTAATTGCTATATACCTACACCTAATTTTGCTAGCGGGACCTAGGCGCGTGGGGTCGCGTAGAAAAAGTAGAGAATTTAGGTATTTATCGTGTAAATAGCAATTTCGTATCGTATAAATAGCAATACTCTCTTATATAGCTTTATATTCTTCTATTAGTTTATTATCTTAAGAATTATATTTCGGTATATCTTAATTTATAGCTAAGAGTTCTTCTAATAGTAGTACTATTTTTTCGTTTTAAAAGTATAGTTATATATATATTAACCTAAATACTTATAGTCTATTAATAGTATTAATTATTATATTATAGCCTTTAATTACTACGGTTTTAAATAGACCTTATTAACCGTTCTTTTCTCTTTAGATATAGACCGTAGGTCGGGAGCTTTCTTAAGGGGAGGACGGCCCGGCTCTACTTTAATAGCGCGCCGGCGGAGACCTAGGAAATGCCTGCGGGCATGCCCTAAGGCTCGCCCCTCTCCTTAATCCTCTTCCTCCTTTATATCGCGCTACTATACGACGACCTTAAGCCGGAGATAGGGGTTACTACCGTCGGCTTCGCCGACGATATAAACCTCTTAGCCTACGGTAAGACTATAGCCGCGACTATACGGCGTTTAAGGAGCGCTTAGAAAAAGTACGATAAGTAGGTAAAGGAGGTTAGCGCTAAGTTTAAGCTAGAGAAAAGCGAGCTTATCTACTTTATAAAGACTTATAAGCCGATACCGACGAAGCTTTAGCTTAAGATAAATATAGTCCGGCCGGTTAAAGATAGGCGGTTCCTTAGGGTTTAGTTTAACTAAAAGCTACGATAGAAAGCCTAAGTTAAAAAGCTTAAGACGAAAATAGGCATATAGGCGCTAGCCTTTACTAAGCTCGCGGCGTCTATATAGGGTATACGACTACGAAGCGTAAAGACAGTTTACGCTAGCGTAGTTTAAAGCACGCTCGCTTATAAAGCGTCGACGTTCTATAAGCCTACGCTTAGAAAAGGGAAACCTACTAGCTTAATAAAAGCGCTTATAGTATATTAGTTAAGCTACCTATAGGTAGTAGCTAAAGCGTTTAAGGCGACCTTAATCTAAAACCTAAAGATATAGACGGCGGTCCTACTACTCGACTTTTACCTTAACGACTGCCTTATGCGGTACGAGGAGCGCATTAAGAAGTTAGGCATAGCGGACCGGATCTAACGCGTTTACGAGAAGCCGGCGAGAGTACTGCTTTAACTTTATCGGCCGACTTAACCGCCCGGCCGGCCGTACGACGTATAGCTTTAGGACTAATGCCCTTAAGGCACTATAACGGAGGAGGCGGTCTTCCGCGATTAAGAAGTATAGTAGAAGGAGGATCTCTAAGTAGCGGAGGCAAAGCGACTATAAAAAGCCCGGCAGCCGGTAGATATTAACCTTTACTTTAACCGGCTAAAGAAAGCGCTAAAGGTATATAATAGGTTATATAAGTATAAGAGCTCCGCGCTTATTTAGATCTAGACTAAGAAGATCGGTCTATAAGGGTTTTTATTCGACTAAAACGTTCCCGACGTCGACTTACCGCTCTATCGGTATAGGACTATGTATAAAACCGCGTTCTACCTCTTCCTTTAGTGCCTTACCTTCGCTAACGCGAGGGCGGCCTTACTAAGAGGCATCCGATAGGAGAGCGACCTTAAGGCGGCGCTTAACCGCCCCGCCGCCGCTAAGCCGCTTATCCGGTAGTTCTTTAAGCACCGCCTACTATAGCAGTTTTAGGCCGCGATAGCCTTTACGGAAAAGATAGACCGCCGTAACGCTAGCGGAGGGGAGCTCTAAGAGTAAGACAACGAGGCTCCTAACGCTAGCCCCCTTTAACGTTTATATATATTTATATATATTTATATATTCGATTATACGCTTATTAAGATTTATTTTTCTACGTTTTAACCTATTAGGCAAGGCCTTAGCCCGCACCCTATCGCCCGCGTGCCGTCTATACGCCGGCTTTACTAAGTTAGACTATCCGCCCGACTCCGACGCCTTTAGGCCTACCCGGGCGGGGTAACCTTTATTAGGCATTAGACCGGCGGTAGTAACTAAACTTAATTAACCGTAGCGAATATAAGCTATATCCGGCCCGACGCTAAGATAGATAGACGTTATATAGGTTTTCCCTTAAGCCGCTGAGTTTTTCCTATACTAGCTAAATGCAAGGGCACTAGGCCCGTTAGGGCAGCTAGAGTACTTTAATTATAATAATTTAGATATAGACCTTACTTTATAATAGAAGATTAAGAATCTCCTTTATTAATCGTCTATTACGGCTATAAAAAGCATCCTTAATTTGTCTTTTAGTAGAGATTTAGCGAAGCAATTTCATAGCCTTTTATATAGCTATAGCTCTTTACATCGTTATTATAGAAGGGGGTAATTCCTATGTAATCTAAGGGTAAGCACTAAAAACTAATAATATAGGAACTAAACTATTAAGACTAGCTATATTATTAATTGCCTTAACTACTATTTAAAGGATAGCTTTAGCTAATATAACGTTTTTAATTTCCTCTTAAAGAATACTAAATACTCGTTTAAGTAGTCTATACTATCTCTTAATCTTTCTAATAGACTAATAGGCTTTAACTAAAACTTACTTATACGTAATTCCTATTACTTTCGCTTTATTTCGGAATTTATTAAAAGCAAAATTCGTTCTTACGTTATATTTAATAATATTTAGTAGACCGAGATATATATCGATCTATAACGCACGTAGTATTTCTTACGTATCTTTAGCGGATATTAATAGTAGTAATCTTACTCCTTAGAATAAAGTTGCTAAATCTACTACGTGTATAATACACTAGGCACTAAGAATGTATGTGTAAAGAAGGATGCTTCTATTAGGTAGGCGTAAGCCCTAGGAGCTAGGAATAGCTCCCTACTATCTTATCTATAGCTGATTATATTAGCCCCGGCATATAGCATAGAGGATGCTTTATATATATTAGAATGCCGGCTTAAAAAGAAGACACTACTGCCTATAGCAGTTATAATACAATCCTAATTAGGCAATTAGGAGGAACACTCCTATTGCCTAAATCCTTCCTTTTATTCTTATAAGTTATACTTATACCTGCTAGTAATTATTCCTCTAATCTTTCCTTCTGCTAAGTGGCCTTCTTGCTTCGTATAGCGCGTGCTAGAGGGCGACCTTAGAACTCTGTGATGGCTTTAGCGGAGACCTAGTCGTCTCGGACCTATTAGTTATATATAGCAGCCTATCCTTTCTATCGTACGAGATATTCGGTTATAGGTTGCTTTAACCGACCGATGCGATAAACACGGATGTCTATTAAGCGCTCGACCTTATAGTATTAGTCTCCTTTATTAAGCGCTTATTCGATATCGCGAGCAGCTTCGACGGGTCTAAGCTCTAGTTTAACGTAGTAACCGTCGTAAGCAAGCTTAAGGTGCTAAATAGATACGATAGGGTAGATCTTAACTTAGCTCGGGAGTATAAGTTCCGCCGCGAGGTTATTAACTATACGCTTAATAACGAAAGGGCCTTCTTATTGCCGCGACTATTTCTTTAGCGGCTGGCTAGGCTTATAAAAGCCCGTATGCAACTTTAGATAGACCTTATCACTAGCTTTAAGAAGAACCGGCCGGTGTTTTACGTTATACCGCTGCTTAGCCTTTATAGCGGCTAGGTCTATAGCTAGGCTCGCTTATCTACGGATAACTTCTCGTAAGTAGGGCAATTCGTCTATAGTAGTGCCTAGGATATTATCGGCAGCTTTTAACGGTCTACGTATATTAAAGCCGAAGATGGATTTATAAGCGGAGATCTTCGTACTAGTGTTAAATACCGTATTTAGATTCTACTAGAGGGCGAAGATTATTATCTTTTAATCTAGGCTAGGATCCTCGATATAGGACATTCGTAAAGCGGTCTCTACGGTCTAATTGCGCCGTTCGGTAAGTCCGTTAGCCTATAGGTAGTAGGCGGTAGTTATTGCAATTTTAGTGCCGAATGCGCTTTAGAGGCCTTTCTAAAAGTCGGATGTAAATTTACGATCCCGGTCGCTAACAATAGTTCTTAGTATGCCCTAATCGGAAAGAAGCAACTAACGGGCTAGGCTTTAAGCCTAGTCCTTTATACCGTATTTAGCGTTGCCTAAGATTAGCAAGCATCTCTTGCTAGTTAAGTAAGTAACCGTAAGAAGTTAGTTAAAGATATTAAAGCCTAGGATCTACTATAGGGAGCTTACTAAAGGTAAGGGCGGTATATCGGTTATAAAGTCTATCGCGATACTCTATATTAAAAGTAGCGGGGGGCGAATAGGCTTATAGCTGCCGGTAAGGGTCTAACGGTCTATTTAGCTAGAGCAATAGGCTTTATAGGCCGCGATATGCTTTTTTACCTAATAGGTAACTCTGCGAATTAAGTATATCTCTAGGACCTTAATTATACGGACGACGCCGAAGTAGTTCTTATTATTATAAGCTACCGAGATTATAGATAATACGAAGGCGTTAGGGATATACAGCCGGGTAAAGCCGTCGGGGCCTTTATAGTATAGAAGCTTATCGACTATAAAGAACGGTATGCCGCGGCGCTTAAGCTATGCCTTCGTTCTTACTATAGAGTTAGTGACTATAGCTCCTTCTAAAGGCGAGGAAAGACTCTCGATAGCGTCCTCGCTGTCCGCGATTATCTAAAATATTCGCTTATAGTAAGGGTTATTATCGTAGGCGACGGCGAATTCCTCGCGTTTCTTAAGAGCTATAATAGCTTCGGAGGCTATAAGCATATCGTTGAGCATAGTAAAGTTAGGGCGGCGACGGTTAAGCAGCTAATTAGACTCCTCGGCTAGTAGGCGACTAAAGGCGTTAGGAATAAAGTTCTTCTTGCCGGGGAGGTAATAAACCTCGATATCGTACTTAGAGAGATAAATTAAGGCTATAACTAAACGGCGGTTAGCTCGGTCTATACTAGAAGTATCGAGGGTTCTCTTAGCGACGATCTGCTTAGTCGCGGAGTAGTCGGTTAAGACTACGAGCGGAAGGGTTAACGACTATACCGTAGTGCGTATCTTCTTTATAGCCTATACGAGATAGGCGACCTTTAGTTCTAAGGGACTATAGGACTCCTCGGCTCTCGTTAAAGTACGGGAGAGGAAGCAGATAGGCATAATAGCTTTAACCGGAATAGGCTAGCCTAGCTGCTAAACGGTGCCGTCGCGGAGATAGAAAAAGACAGCTATAAAGCCTCGCTATAAGGAGGCGTTAATCTAATAGAATAGCCTCTTCTATAGGTCTATATAGTAAATTATACGGCTACAAGTAATTTCCTTCTAAAGGGAGGCGAAGGAGGAAAGCTCGGCTAGGGTCGGCTAGAACGACGTAACTCGCGTATAGGACTTTCGCTTATTAGGGTTCCCGTTCTTAACCCTACCGATTAAGCGACCTTGGGCTAAAAGACTAGTCTTACGATCCTATAAAGGGGCGATAGAAGCGCCGTAGTACGGGATAAGGTTGCGAATATACCCTTTAGCGCCGATGTAGTGCTTAAGAGCGGCGAGATTGTCGGGAAATAGAAGCTTTACAAAAGCGGTAAGCCTATGCTTTATAGTACTTATCCTAAACGCGTCGACACGAAATCCGAGTAGCTCTACGGAAGGGTAGCCGATCTAGCTCTTAGTAAGGCTTATAGATAGGTTAAGCGATGCGAAGAGCTTAAAGATAGCCTCGAGATGTTAAAAGTATTCCTCTTCTATAGCGGAGTAAATAATAATATTATTAATAAACACGCGGCTATAGCCCTAATACGGACGGAGAACTCGGTCTATATAGCGTTATACGTACGCTAGACTATTGCGAAAGCCGATAGGTGTAACTATTAGGCGCTTTAGACCTCGATAACTTATAATAGTAAACCTGCCTTAATGCTTAAGTTTAACTTAAAACTAATAGAAAAAGGCGGAAGCGTTAATAGCAGTAATAAAACGGGCGCTTAAGAGTTTAGCAATAATAGAGCTTTATAGTAGTAGAGGGTAGGAATCCGGAATAGTAATACTATTAACGGCACGTAGGTTAATAACGACTCGGCCTTTGGTCTCGCCTTAGGCTATGCGCTAGACTATAAAGATAGGTGCTATAAACGGCGTAGGCTCGTCGGCCTACTCTAGGCGACCCTGCTTATAAAGGAGGTTAAATATATCGTCGATAACCTTCCTATCGCGAAGCCCTTATAGGTAAGGCCTCTAAGCGACTCGTTTTTCGTGCTAATTATCGATTAAAGGGACTATTAATTCCTTTCCGGGTTCTACGACGGCGGTGCCTATATCTCGTTAGAGCTAGGAGTATTTCCTAAGAAGCTTTTTAACGCGGCGTACGAAAGAGGGGCTATAGTCGAAAATATAAATACCCTCTTTAGTGTATTTCTCCTAAAGCTCTAGTAGGCGCTAAACGTGCGTTTAGTATAGAATGCGGCTAGAGAGGGGATCCTCGATTCTATCCGCGGCGTCTATCTTAATAGCTACGGCAGCTGCCGTTACGTTAGTAGCAGCTACTGCGAGGTTTTAGCGAACTTTAGACTACTTAGCGGGTCCTGCCGAAGAAGCTATAACGTAGGCGTAGATAGAGTTAGATAGCGAAGGCGTTAGAGAAGTGCTTAGAATAGGAGCTTTTACGGGTTAAGACGGGGCGGGAGCCTATAGACACTCGAGGACCTCCTAAGTAAGCGGGAAGGTGCTTGCAACGTTAACCGATAAATTAATAGAAGAAGCAGTAGTAGAAATAGCGGTTCCTATAGAGGAGGATAGTATAGCAGCGGCTCTAAGAGCAGGCGAAATTGCCGTAGCTAGCGTTAGAGCCTTTATAGCTGATTTCTAGGACGGGGCGGTAAAATAGCTAGACTCCTAACACTCCTATATCTAGCTAAGCTTCTACTTACGCTTAATAACGAGGTTAACGTTCGTGCTATTAGTAATAAGGATAGTAGGAAGAGATTTAGGATCGACGATGCTATAAATAGCATTAGCGTAAGAGGCGAAGAAAGTATAAGCGCGGTCCTTAGGAAGTTCTTTCTAAGAGGCAGGGACTATAAGGGTAGTGCCGGGCGGTATAATAGTCTTTCGGACGGCTTAGATATAGTAAACAACTTCGCGGGGCTATTTATAGATATTAAATAGGATTTTAAACCCGTCGAGCACTCTAATGCGAACAACCTCTTTATTATAATTAAGGGATCCTCGGTATAGCTTAAGGAAGGCATTCCTAGAAGTGCGCTAGCCTCTACTTTAGAGACCTAG
Organism: Ophiocordyceps sinensis; assembly: GCA_012934285.1. Taxonomy (NCBI): domain Eukaryota; kingdom Fungi; phylum Ascomycota; class Sordariomycetes; order Hypocreales; family Ophiocordycipitaceae; genus Ophiocordyceps; species Ophiocordyceps sinensis. The sequence continues at coordinate 2,200,311 of JAAVMX010000006.1, read as the reverse complement.
GCGGAGTAAGTGAATTTAGCTATAGCTGCTTAAGCGGTCGGGCTAGCTATAGTACTACGCGCGTAGAAGGAGAACGTAGCTTAGTCCTCGCAAAAAGAGCGACCGTTAACTCCGTTAATAGTAATAGGAGGCTTCTTCTCGACGGTATAGTTAAGAGTCTAAAGGAGGTCGCGATTAATTATAGGCTTGCTATAGCTAAAGTCGGGGCAAACTTAGACTTCCTACCTACCGGGTTAGGCAGAGACCTTAATCCTTATATAGGAGTATAAGTGCGGCGGGGAATCCTAATCCTATTAGGGCTCCTCGGCTTTAGATTTTAAGACCTAATCTAGTCAGGGTACTATAGTAGGCGCTACGTAAAAAACAGGCTCCTTAATAATAGGTGCGGGAAGAATAGGCTCTAAGGCGGCGGGGGCATTAGGCTTAACAACGATAGGATTAAAGACGTTCTTTATAGTAATAGGAGGGGACTTCTTATACCTAAGACGGAGGTAAGAGAAAAGGGCGTTATAAGAAAGAAAAGAGGTCTTATAAACCTTATAGGTTAAAGGCTTAAGTACGCGCTCTTTACTACGGAGCTACTACTTAGATATATAGCAGTTAGCATATATATACTCCTTAAGTACGGAGGCGAGGGCGAAGGTACGGTCGTAGGTGCTATATTTAAACTTACCGGCCCGTTCGGTAGGGTAGCGGGAGTTTATATAGCCTACGAAGTTAGCTTCTAAGGAGGCGTAAGAAGACGCGTCGTCCTAAGAGTCGTTTAAGTATAGCTCGTTACTAGCTTCGTCGCCGCTAAGAGCAGTCTTCTTATCGCTCTAATATTTCGACTTAAAGCGTACTTTCTTCTTATTATTATTACCCCTATATTTACCTCGGCGGTATTCCGTTCGGTTATCTCGTCGGTCGTCCCGGCGAGGGTAACACTTATTACGGCGTAGCGGGCGTAAGCTTTACTAATTACGGTTATTACCTAAGCTTTAACCTTTAGGGCTATAGTTGCGATTATAACCTCGGTCCCGATCCTAGCGGTTAGTCTATCGGTAGTTATTGCCTCGGTTACCTTAACGATAGTTATCGCGATAATTATTACGACGGCTGCGATTATAGTTACCCTAACGGTAACTATTGTTATATCGATAGTTATCCTAATAATAATTATTATCCCGACGGGAAAAGCTACCGCGGCGAGAACGGTCTTAGTCTCCGGAGATATATAGCTTAAGAGAGGCTATAATAAGGGGTTTCCGTTCCTTAATAATACGAATCTATTTATCGATTAGGGTCTTTTTCGTAGGAATAAAAAGAAGCGAGGAGATCTAGACGGCAATAAGAGGATAGATAGCCTTAATGATTTAAGCATCCTTGCCTATCTTAAGTTAGTAGGCGAGCGAAACCTTTCTCTAGATCTACTACGCGAGAGTAATAGAGCTAGAGGACTATATAGATATCGTATACCTTTCCCTATAAAGTTCTTTTAAGACGTCGGCGTTAGCACGCTTAAAACGCTTAGTTAAGAACTTATAGAAGGTTCTAAGGGGGGAGGAACTAAGGATATCGCGTTATTCCGCTATAAGCTTACTTATATACTATATAAGAGCTCCTCCTACTAAAAAGGAGAGGTAATATAGGCAAAGGGCGAATAGATCCTCGTCTTAGTAGATCCTTAGACGCTTCGTAAAGAGATAGACATCTATATAAATATTCTTTCTATCGCTAAGAGCGATAATGCCTAGGTTCTTTAGCTTATACTTATCTAGGTTAAAAGTACTATTATTATTATTATTAAAGTACTCTAGCTGCCCTAACGGGCCTAGTGCCCCTACGTTTAGCTAGCATAGGAAAAACTAAGCGGCCTAAGGGAAAACCTATATAACGTCTATCTATCTTAACGTTAGGCCGGATACGGCCTATATTCGCTACGGTTAATTAAGTTTAGTTACTGCCGCCGGTCTAGTGCTTAATAAAGGTTACCCCGCCCGGGTAGGCCTAAAGGCGTCGGGGTCGGGCGGATAGTCTAACTTAGTAAAGCCGGCGCGCAGACGGTATACGGGCGATAGGGTGCAGGCTAAGGCCCCGCCTAGCGGGTCGGAACGTAGAAAAATAAATCTTAGTAAGCGTATAATTAAATATATAAATATATATAAATATATATAAATATTAAAAGGGGCTAGCGCTAAGAGCCTTATCGTCTTGCTTTTAGAGCTCCCCTCCGCCGGTATTACGGCGGTCTATCTTCTCCGTAAAGGCTATCGCGGCCCGGAACTACTATAGTAGGCGGTGCTTAAGGAACTACCGGATAAGCGGCTTCGCGACGGCGGGGCGGTTAAACGCCGCCTTAAGGTCGCTCTCCCGTCGGATGCCTTTTAGTAAGGCCGCCCTCGCGTTAGTAAAGGTAGGGCACTAGAGGAAGAAGTAAAACGCGGTTTTACGCATAGTCCTATACCGATAGAGCGGTAAGTTAACGTTAGGAACGTTCCGGTCGAATAAAAACCCTTATAGACCGATCTTCTTAGTCTGAATTTAGATAAGCGCGGAGCTCTCGTGCTTATATAATCCGTTATATACCTTTAGTGCCTTCTTCGGCTAGTCGAAGTAAGGGTTAATATCTACCGGCTGCCGTACTTTTTATAGTCGCTTCGCCTTTATCGCTTAGAGATCCTCCTTTTAGCGTGCCTCTTAATCGCGGAAGACCGCCTCCTCTATTATAGTGCCTTAAGGGCACTAGTCCTAAAGCCACGCGTCGTACGGCTAGCTAGGCGGCTAGGTCGGCCGATAGGGTTAAGGCAGCACTCTCGCCGGCTTCTCGTAGGCGCGTTAGATCTAGTCCGCTATACCCGACTCCTCGGTTCGCTCTTTATACTACGTAAAGCGGTCGTTAAGGTAAAGGTCGAGCGGTAGGACCGCCGTCTATATCTCTAGGTTCTAGATCGGGGTCGCCTTAAACGCCTTAGCTACTACCTATAGGCAGCTTAACTAATATACTATAAGCGCTTTTATTAAGCCGGTAGGTTTCCTTCCTTTAAGCGTAGGCTTATAGAACGTCGACGCCTTATAGGCGAGCGCGCTTTAAACTATATTAGCGTAAACCGTCCTCGCGCTTTATAATCGTATGCTTTATATAGACGCCGTAAGCTTAGTAAAAGCTAGCGCTTATATGCCTATTTTTATCTTAAGCTTTTTAACTTAGTCTTTCTATCGTAGCTTTTAGTTAAATTAAACCTTTAAGAACCGCCTATCTTTAACCGGCCGGACTATATTCGTTTTAAGCTAAAGCTTCGTTAGTATCGGCTTATAAGTCTACGTAAAGTAAATTAGCTCGCTTTTCTCTAGCTTAAACTTAGCGCTAACCTCCCTTACCTACTTATCGTACTTTTTCTAAGCGTTCTTTAAACGCTATATAATTGCGGCTATAGTCTTACCGTAGGCTAAAAGGTTTATATCGTCGGTAAAGCCGACGGTAGTAACCCCTATCTCCGGCTTAAGGTCGTCGTATAGTAGCGCGATATAAAGGAAGAAGAGGATTAAGGAGAGAGGCAAGCCTTAAGGCACGCCCGTAAGCACCTCTTAGGTCTCCGCCGGCGCGCCGTCGAAGTAAAGCCGGGCCGTCCTCCCTTTAAGGAAGCTCCCGACCTACGCGATAACCTAGCCTAAGAAACCCTTCTAGCGGAAGGTCTCGATAAGGTATATATAGTCTACCCTATCGAAAGCTCCCTTAAGGTCGAGCTAAAGAAACGACGCTACCCCTCCTTAGGCCTACGTTATCTTTACGAGCTCTATTATAAGTCGTATCGCTATCTTAGTAGACCTCTCGGTCCTATTCCCTATCTGCCCTTTAGGCAGGAGGTTATACGCTTCTACTACGTCTACGATCCTCCTTACGACTATAGCCTTAAGGATCTTCCCTACTATACTAAGGAGAGAGATTAGTCTCTACCCTTAGGCTTATTAAAGCTAGGCCGCTATCTTCCCGGGCTTCGGTAGGACGATTATAGCCGCGTATTAAAACCGTCTTAGAAAATATCCGACGTTATAACTAACGTTAAGCAATACCGTAAGCACCTTAAGCAATAGCTCCTTATAGGCCTTAATAAGCCTAACCGGGAGGCTATCTTCCCCCGCGGCCTTCTATAATACTATCTTCCTAACCGCCGACCTAACGTCGCCGACTATAAAACGCTGCGATATTATATAGGCCTCCCGGGCGGCTCGGGGGCTCCCTTCGCCTCTCGCTACTAAAGGTAAGAAGAACCGGGCCGCGAGAGTCTCTGCCTTCTCTACGTAAGTATAGGCCGGCCCCCTTAGGTCGCTCGGTCTCTCTAAGTCCGGGATATATATCGCCTATAGTAGGCTACCGCTTTAAAGCCGCGCCTACCTCTCGATCTTCTAGAGGAGGGCTTAATTAGCGGCTAAATCGTAGGTAAGCTCTCGCTAAGAGTCTCGTTATATAGTAACGACGGCACGCCGGAAGGCTATCTTCGCCTTGTCTAACGTCTCCCGGGTCGTCTAGTTGCCGGACGCTAAGAACGCCCGGAGGGCGCGTTTAGCCTCCCTATCGCACCGGTCTACCTTTATAGTCTATTAGTTAGGGCGGCCGCCGTCGGCATAGCCTTAGGCCTTAGGTATATAGTCTTTCGCAATCTTAGTTAACTAAATAACCACTTAGTCTACGTACGCCTCGACCTCCTTAAGGGTCGTAGGCGTAGTTAGCGCACTCCCCGGCCGGAACTTTACGATAGCTACTACTTAGGCCCTATCTAAGTCGAGTTTCCTCTAAAGGCGGTTAAGTCCTATCGTCTAGGCTACCGGCCGATAAGTTAGCGGCCCTATATCTACCTTTAGCCGTTGCGATATATAATCCGATCCGACGAGGCCTGCGTTTCTATAGTACGTTACGCTTAAACCTTAAGACGCTTAGGCGAGGTCTATCGTGCCGTTCCTCCGGCCCTCGGAGGCGATACGTATAACCTAGCCCCTAAGGGTTATAAGCCTAAGGCGCTATCGCGCCGTTAGCGCTAGGAGGTCCTCGCTATTCCTAGAGGTACGCCCGTAGGCGTCTTTAAGCGGGTAATAGCTATTAAAGTCCCCGACGAGGACGTATTAAGTACGTAACGATTTAGTCGCGAGGTTAAGGAGTAGAGTAGTTAAGAAGGGGGAGTTAACCGGTAGGGAGTAAACTAAAAAAACTATAGTATTAAAATTAGTAAACGTAACGCTATATTAGTCTATACCTTAGTCGCTTATCTACGTATCGATGCCGTGCCTTTTATAAACGTATAGCGCGCTTTAAGTCGCCCTAAAGACGAGCCTATAGTCGTACTGCCTTAAGCACGCTAGGGCTTTTATCTTACTATTAATCGGTATCTCTTAAAGTGCTATAATATCGTTCGCCTTAAGAGCGGCGAGCGTAAGGTATATATTCGCGCCTATCCTTACGGTGTTTTAGTAAAGGGTGTCTAACATTAGGGGGGGTCGGGAAAAGGGTCGTCGTTAAGAGCGGGCGCGGCCTCGACCGTAGCGGTATAAGCCCTTGCCGACGCTAAAGCCGGCCGCGACTATAGAGGCCCGCGAATAGTCGACTAGCCTCGCGCCCGGCCGGCCCTCGTAATATCCCGAGGCCGGCTAGGGGGGGGGGGGGGGGGGGTGTCCTATCGTCGCCGTTTCGACGGCGACGCCTATAGCGCGGTAGGAAGCGGAAAAGGCTACGTATAGGGCGGCGCTTGCTTAAAGCGTATCGTCGGTATCGCCGCGGCGGCGAAACGCCTCGGCCTTTAAGAGTATACCTCCTAAGCCCTATCCTAAAGCTTCTCCGCCTTAAGGCAGTGCCTATTCTACGCCGCGTATCTCTCCTTATAGAGGGTATACCGGTATAGGATCTGCCTAATAGTAGCTACGTATATAGCTTCGTCGTATAGTCCTAACGCATACTGCTTATACATCGCCTTCGCTATATAGTACTTCGCGATATAACCGTACTAAAAACACCGGTAGTACTGCCTCGGCCGGATTATATCGTTAAAGGGCTTTATATCGAAAATCTCCGCCTATATTACCGTACTAAAGTCGTAGAGCTTATTCGCCGCCTTTACGCCGTCTACTATAATAATTAAGGTCGCCTTTATACCCGCCCTTATATAGGCCCTTTTAGGGTAAAGGTAGATAACCTCGACGTCGTTCGCTTTAGCTAGTTTAGCTGCTAGGGCGGCGTTATCCCCTCTCTAAAGGACTATTATCGGGACGCCCTTTACTATTACCGTAAAGCCGCCTTAGAATAGCATTATCTCCTTCCCGAACGCTTTCTCTAGCCACTCCCTATCCGCCTTATACTTCTTTATATTCTGCTTAAATATAAGCGCGATATCGCCGCTATAAAGGACCCGCGCCGCTTTTATAGCAAGCTCCTTAAGGGCGTAATTAACGTCGTTAACGATCGCTTAAAGGGTTTTACGTTAGAGATCTAAGGCGATCCCCTTATATTAGACCGTAAGCTAGTTTTTATAGCGGGCGAGAGTCGGCTTCTCGCTATTAGCCTTAATATTATAGCTGCCGCTAGCGCCTCCGGGCGCGGGCTAGCGTCGCGTTAGGGGCGCGACGGTAATAGCCGCGACCGCGGCCGCGGCTACGTCGGCCTAGGACTTCGACGCTTGCTTCGATAGGAGCGCCGCCTTAATAGCCTCCTTTACCGACTCTTTAACCGATTTCTTAAGCTAGCCTACGGTCGTATAGACCGCGGTGTCCGCTCGGATCTTCTCCTCCTATTCCTTTAGGTAGCCTTAAAGAACGGACTTAAAGGCCCTTTAAACGCCTTAGAGGGCCTCCTTAAGCACTAGACCCGCGAATTTTAGGTAAGCGGCACTATCCCTTCCTATTAGTTTCTCTTTGCCCGCGTCGGGCTTAAGGGGCGCTTCGTTAGTAGTCGGTAGGCTATATACGCTAGCCTTTAACCCCCTTCTCGCGATATTAACGTCTATCGGCTCGCAGCCCGCGTCCGTCCCTTAATACGCTATCGCGCTTAAGGGCAACCGGGTCTAAGGAATCCGATTCTTAAGTCTAAATTGATTTTATAATCCGGTGTCGACCTTAGCGGCTATACGAGGAGATCGTAGAGCGTTTTTAGTTAAAAGTACTAATATAATCCTATTTAAGGCGTTTAGTAACGGCCTTATTATTATAGGCCGAGGAGGAGGTATAACTCGCCTCGCGGTACCTACGCGGGTTCGGATAGGACTTTAGGGGGCGGCGGATAAAACTATTATCGGACTTAGATAAATTATTATTATTATTATCTAAATCCTTCTATCAACGAGAGTAAAAGGCCTACGAATACTTAGATAACTTAGACTAAAGAGAGTAATATAGAACCTAGGGTTGCTCCTTAGGGTAATACTGCTATCTAATAAAGCGTTGCTTAGATAAGCGAAGTATTCCTTACGGACGAAGAGGAGGCTATTCCTCCGATTAACTATTAGAAGGGTCTCCGTCGATTATTTAGGGGTTAAGAGGCACGGCTTAGACTAGCGGATATACTAGAGTTATCGTAGCGTAGAAAGGAGTCTCTTTATCGGGAAGCTCGCTTATAAAACGAAGGTACGCGCGAATTCCCTTTCGCTAAGTATCGGCGTGCTATAGATGCTTTTCCTTTACGGGCGGAAGATCTAAGATATTAAAGATAATCTCCGACTTAGAGGCTAAAGAGCCTAAGATAATACGGGCTTGCTTTATATATATTACGTCTATATTAGTAAAGGTCTTAATAACCCTTTCCGAAGGCAGTATCTTAATTAACTTAAAGTAGCGAACGGCCTATTTTAATAGGTTATTATAGTCTTTATCCTCTATAGCTAGTATAGCAGACTGCTTACGTAGTACCTCGGTTTCTAAGGATAAGCGAGGACGACGGCGGGCGGGAGGAGGAGGATCTTTATAATTACTCTTAGAGTCCTTAGAGGGAGCGGCGCTATAAATACTTTCCGGCGGAGTATATTCCTATAGCGGTAAGCGAGGATAGAGGTCGTCGTCTAAACGAGATATAGACGCTATAGCTTAACGGGCTTCTTCGTCCCTAGCTATAGTAATAATAGCTTAAATAAAACGAGGGATAAAGGAGAAAAGGAGGGATTACGAAGAAAGAAGAGTTTTAAGGGAAGAAAAAGGAAGAGTTATAGGAGAGAAGAAAAGTCTATAGTAGGAGGTGTAAGGTGTTTTAATTTTAGCGTAAGAACGGATACGCGTAGGAAATCGAAAACATAGAGAGAAAATTTTTCCTTACGGCTAATTGCGTAAGGACTTAAAATAGAGAACTAGGCAGTAGGCCTTAGTTCTAATAATGCCTAGAAACGTAAGCCTCGTCGGATCGTAAGGCTTATATTAGAGGTTATATAGGCGTGCTAGCTAAGGTTATACAAGCTGGTTATACTATAGGTGTTAGGAGCCTTTAGGCGGCTTCTAACGAATAGCGAGAGCTTTAAGAAGCTCTTAGCGAACGTGTCGTAGTAGAGCGAAGCTCTAGAGATAGGAAGGGCGTTCCTAATAGTGGCTTTAAGGCAGAAGGTGCAGAATTACTACCAATTTAATGCACTAGGCACTAAGAATATGTGTGTAAAGAAGGATGCTTCTATTAGGTAGGCGTAAGCCCCGGGAGCTAGGAATAGCTCCCTGCTATCTTATCTATAGCTAATTACATTAGCCCCGGCATATAGCATAGAGGATGCTTTACATACATTAGTGTAGAACTAGTCGTTATAGGTTTTTAAGGTATATAACGTTAATAATAATCTTATTGTAGGAATTATAAATAGAATTCTACGGTAGAAGGACTTCCCTTCTAAGGTAAATTCTATAGATAGAATTCCAATAGAATTCTACGGTAGAAGGACTTCCCTTCTAAGGTAAATTCTATAGATAGAATTCTACTTCCTTCTATAGACTTCTACGGTCGTCCCGATAGACGCATCCGTCCGCGGAAGGGCTTCCCTAACAAACGCATCCGTCTTTATATTCTATTTATAGATCCCTTTCTATTCTAAGCTACTAAGGCTTCCCGAAAGGAAGCCCCGACCCTTCTCTCGTCTTATCTATAAGAAGGTAGTATAATCCTTAGCTAGATAGGTATTAATAATTCTAATAAGACTATTAGACCTATATTTGCATTTATATTTAAGATACCTACTAATACTAATTAGTGATTATAAGGCTTAATTATAGATAGTAAGGTAGACGAGATAGTTCTATATCCTTCGAACGTATTATAGATCTTTATCGAACGGCTTCCGCCCGACGATCTTATTCTATATACTTAAAGGAGGATAACTATGCTAAGAATGAGAAGACTTTACCTTCCGAGTCTAGCTCACCCTTAGAGGTTGCGTATAGATCTTCTTTAAACTTTTTATAAACCGATTACCGCTTTAGAAGAAGAAGAGTAGCACTAGCAGAAAGTGCGTTAATAACGCCGAACGATATATTTTTCGTAGAGAACCTTACGAATATACCGATAATATACGTAAAAAATAAGCACGTATTATAACTTTAATACACTAACCTACTAGTCCTTTATCCGATATAATAGAGGAGACTCATAGGGAATAGATAGAAGGCATAACTATCTACCGATCCCTTTTTCTATATATTAATATAAAACATTAGGATAGCAATATTAAACCCGACGGGAATAATAGCATCGCGATTATAATATCCGTCGCTAAGTTTATTGCCCTCTACGAAGCGTCGATTGATTTTTAAGGAAACGAGATCCTATTATACTTCTAAGACTACTTCTAAGGATAGATAGCGAATATATAGGGTCTAATATATACGGACTTTAAACGAGCGCTAAAAGTTCTAATAAGGAAAAGAGGAATATACACCGGTCGTAGTAATATATCTTATATAACGATCTTCTTAATGTTATAAGCACTCGAGAAACTATTAGAATAGCCTATAGAAGATATAATAGCATAGAAATTTAACGATAGCACGGAGGAATACACTAAGAAAATAAAGATAAAAAATACTATATATCCTTCTACGCTTATTACCGCTAGAATAGCCCCTTTCTAACTATTAGAAGCAGTTCTAATAGAAAAAGCAGTATTTATAGCAAACGTTCTAGAGATGCTATAGACGTCTAGCATACTTCTAACGGTTCTGTAATTCGAATCTAAAGGGACTATTCTATTTAGGCAATAACCGATAATTCTATATAAATAATAGCTATTTAACACTAATGTTCTAGGTATACCTATTTACCTAATATTATACCGATTTAATCGTCTAGATCTTTTTATAAATCCTACGGACTAAGGTTCTACGGCTATTGCTAAATAGCTAAATAATTCCAACATTATTCTATTAGAGGTATATATAAAACTTCCTTTAGACAATGTCCTAAATGCTATCGCTAATAAAGATGTCTAATAACCCTTTGTTAAGCTTTAGACAAAAGATAAGAACTATACCGGAGAATTATATAACTTACTTAACGATAAACTTTAGGTTTTTATAAACTTATGCTATAACCTATAAATTAAACTAAGTTAGCTCTATGCTTTATTCCCTAGGATCCTTATAGGACGTGCGTAAACCTATTATATTTAATATATTAATTAGACAGCGATATTCCGAAAGGCATACGATATAATTAAGAGATATTTTAATACGGAAGTTAATTACGTATATTATTATATAGACTAGATAACGATAACCTTCTATAAATTGCGAGGAGAATACCCGGCTAAACTATTGCATAAAATCCTTTAGGCTTTATTCGATAAATTGCAACTTTGCTAATAGGCACTTAGCAAAGACTTTATAGGCGATCTTCCCCTATAAACTATACTTATTAATGTATATAGAGGCGTTCCTAAACTAGACTACGCTCTATTTAAACCCTTAACTAATGCCGAAGCACTTTTTGCCGACCTAAGATCCTCGTTGTAAATACACCTACCTCGTAGTTTATTAAACTAATTTATCTAGGAATATTAGTCTAATAACTAAGACACTAATAAGTGTTAGTAGAGGCGTTCCTAAACTAGAGTACGCTTTGTTTAAACCCTAAACTAATGCTAAAGCACTTTTTGCCGACCTAAGATCCTTATTGCAAACATACCTATCTCGCGGTTTATCTAACTAATTTATCTAGGAATATTAGTCTAATAATTAAGACATTAAAGAGGATAACTACGACCTATATAACTAAACATTCTATACGGATCGGAGATATAATAATAATAACCGCGGAAGATATAGATACTAAGGACGAGGAGGACGAAACTATGGCCGATTATTTAATCGTAGAGGATTCCGCGGAGGATTTCGTAGCGGATACTCCCTATTAGTTGCTAGATTATAAGCAGGCTCTTAAGCCCGCAGCAGCTATAGAGGCAACTACGGCAATCGTCTATAGACTAAGAAGTGTTTTATATACGGAAAATAAGGATGCTAGTTGACTAAATATATACCCGAGGAAAGATAGAAATCGAGGGACTAGTATATAGCATAATGCTACTTTACGAATATCCTAAAAATAGGGTTTATAGCCTACGTGATATAATATAAAGGTCACGAGATAGACGATATAGTAGAAGACTTTAATAATAAATCTTGCCTAAGAGACAACGATAACTTTATAGGATAATAGTAAGCTAGTTAGATAATTTACTAATTAACTTTCATATATCTGCTTACTAAAGAAGACCTATATAGTGAATAAAAAGCTATTACTATATCTAACTAGTTTATTATTAATAAAAGATATTCTAAGACACGCTTCTAAGGCATTATAGTTAATATAGGGATAGCAAAAGTGTTAATAGCCGGATTTAACTAGTATATTGCCCTATAGAAAGAAGGCCCTTCTATTACTATCGATAAGTTAACGGTAGGATAAGCTTCTATTAAGTTTAGTAATAGAGATACTATTAACTCACTTAGTTCTATTGCCCTTAAAACACCGATTAGAAGGATACCTTTTTACGTTCTAGAGATACCTATACCTTTCTTACTCTCTTTAGCCGATATAGACCGATTAGGTATATACTTTAATAATACAATAGATATAATTATTAGTCGAGGCGTAGTTCCTATAATACGAAAATAGGGATATCTATAGTTCTTTCTTTCTAAAGATAAGGAATTAATTAACTTCCTTATAAAGGTTAAGATCCGAACGCTCTATCGTCGTTTTAGATATCCCGTAGTTATAAGACTATATTATCTACTACGTTAAGTAGGATATAATAATATATTAATCGGTAGACTCGAAACTATTTCCAAATTTTATCACTAATGCTAGATATACTCCTAGGCTCCGAGACGATTTAAGTTTATACTATAAGATAATTAAGAATTTAACTATAAGATTATTATTAACGTTATATACCTTAGAAACCTATAACGACTAGTGCTATACGCAGTGGATTTAGCAACTTTATTCTAAGGAGCAAGATTCCTTCTATTAATATCCGCTAAAGATGCGTAGGAAATACTACGTGCGTTATAGATTAATATATATCTCGGTCTACTAGATGTTTTTAAATATAATATAGGAACGAATTTTACTTCTACTAAATTCTAAAACGAAGCTAAAGTTATAGAAATTACGTATAAGCAAGTTCTAGTTAAAGCCTATTAGTCTATCGGAAAGATTAAGAGATATTACGGACTACTTAAACGAACATTTAGTATTCTTTAGTAGGAGATTAAGAACGTTATATTAGCTAAAGCTATCCTTTAAATAGTAGTTAAGGCAATTAATAATAAAGCTAGTCCTAATAGTTTAGTTCCTATATTATTAGTTTTTAGTGCTTACCCTCGGATTATATAGGAATTACCCCCTTCTATAACAACGATGTAAAGAACTATAGCTATATAAAAGGCTATAAAATTGCTTCGCTAGATCTCTACTAAACGACGAATTAAGGATACTATTTCTAGCCGAAATAGACTATTAATAAAGGAGATTCTTAATCTTCTACTATAAAGTAAGGTCCGTGTCTAAAGAGAAAAAAACAGTTAGTAAGGTCTATTTAAAATCGCAGTAATTAAAGGCTATAATACAATAATTAACACTATTAATAGACTATAAGTATTTAGGTTAATATATATATAACTATACTTCCGAGACGAAACATCGGTACTACTATTAGAAGAACTCTAAGCTTTAAATTAAAAAAATATACCGGAATATAATTCTTAAGACAATAAACTAATAGAAGAATATAAAACTATATAAAAACCTCCTCGTATATCCCGAAAACGTAGTCGCCTACCCGGTGCGAAAAATAAACCGAAGAATTAGTAGTTCCTAGCTAAGAAAGAGGTTAACGTATACGATCTTATACTTAAACTCTATGCCGATGGGGTAATTATAACACCCGGTGACCTATTCGAAGAATCTAATATAAAAGAGATTAAGACCTTATTATTCGTAGTGTGTTTAGTTTCGAATAATATAACGAAGAAAAACATAGAGGGCATCTAATCTTCCGTTCTCGGATAGTTAGAGAGGTTAAGGGACGTAATACTAAACTATACGAAAAATCGAGACTAGTGATTTAAGGCTATAGTAATATTAAGAAGATATCTATACTTATATAGTCGCTAACTATCTAATAAGTTAGTTAACGTTTAATTATAGCAATTACAGCCGGAATGCTTAAAGAATACGGAATAATATTATCTCTACGAGACATTACTTAAGCATATCCCTAGGCTAATATAGAGTTATCCCGAATAATCCTAATAGCTCTACCCGCTAAGCTAATAAAGAAGTATCCGAAAGGCATAATTATCCGTATAATTAGGCCTTTATATAGAATCGCGGAATACGGACTATACTAGTTTAATATGTACTATAGTCACTATATTAAAGAGCTTAATATAGCTTATTTAATATATGATATATGCTTACTTATTTCTAACTATAGCCCTCTTATACCTTTTAGAATCGTCGGAATATAGACAGACGATACGTTAATGCTCGGGACTTAGAGTTTTTCGGACTATAAAGAAAAAGAGCTTTAGAAAGCACAATTTAGAGCTAAACCGAAAACTCTAATAACTACTAGACAATCTATAGACTTTAACGGCGTAAATTTAACCTTATAATACGATAGAAGTTTGCTACTATAATAGAAGGGTTAAGCTGCTAAGATTAAAAATGTAAAACCCTAGGCTATTAACCACGCGTAAAGGTATATAAAGCAACGTGCTCGTAGTATATACGTTGCATTTATCTCTTAACCGGAAGCATTATTTAATATCTCTATTACTGCTTAAGTCTAGAACCTAGATTAAAAAGACTATATAATCCTAAATAAGACACTATAGTAGCAACTAGATAATTAATAACGTAGACTAATATATCTTCTAATTAACGTCGCATTAGCTAAGCTCTTAGTCTTTACCGATAGATCGTTTGCAAATAATAAAGACTTATCTTTATAGCTTAGATTTGTTATTGCTTTAGTTTATAAGACCGACCGAATAGATAAGCAATTTTCGATTAAAGGCAATATTATCTATTAGAACTCTACGAAATATAAACGAGTTACCTAAAGCGTCCTTATATTGGAAATCTACGGTATAGTAAACGGATTCGATATTAGGATATCTCTTGCTATAACTTTTAAGATAATTACGGATCGTCTTAGTCTTCCTCCGGTTCTATTATTTATCTATACTAATTCGTACTCCTTATATAAATGCTTTATTAAACTAAGTACTATAAAGGAGAAAAGATTAATAATCGACATTATGGCTTTACGATAGTTATACGAACGCCGTAAGATTATAGAGGTCCGATGGATTAACGGAGTCGATAACTTAGCTAATGCAATAACGAAAGTATTACTAAACTAGGCCTTAAAACGTTTCGTCGATATAAATAAATTAACTATTAGAATAGAAGGGTTTATTATTCGCCTATAACCCTTCTAACACATTCTTTCTTTTAACGGTTATATAGTTATAACACTATATAATATTATAACGAACTATTTTAATATAACGAATAGTCGATTTTTATTATGCATTTTTAGTTCCTTTTTAAAGAAAGGTAATGTTTAAGGAAAAATAAGATAGTTTCTTATAAACGGCATAAAGAAAAAGTTGCGAGTATAGGAATTATAAATGGAATTCTACGGTAGAAGGACTTCCCTTCTAAGGTGAATTCTATAGATAGAATTCTACTTCCTTCTATAGACTTCTACGGTCGTCCCGATAGACGCATCCGTCCGCGGAAGGTCTTCCCCGACTAACGCATCCGTCTTTACATTCTGTTTACGGATCCCTTTCTATTCTTAGCTACCGAGGCTTCCCGGAAGGAAGCCCCGACCCTTCTCTCGTCTTATCTATAAGAAGGTAGTATAATCCTTAGCTAGATAGTTATTAATAATTCTAATAAGACTACTAGACCTATATTTGCATTTGTATTTAAGACACTTACTAATACTTATAGTTAAATTCTCTATTATCTTATAGTATAAATTTAAATCGTCTCGGAGCCTAAGAGTATATCTAGCATTAGTAGTAAAATTTAGAGATAGTTTTAAGTCTATCGATTAATATATTATTATTTCCTGCTTACTATAGTAGATAATATAGTCTTATAACTTCGGGATGTCTAAATCGACGATAGAGCCTTCGGATCTTAACCTCTATAAGAAAGTTAATTAATTCTTTATCTTTAGAAAGAAAGAACTATAGATATCCCTATTTTCGTATTTTAGGAACTACGCCTTAACTAATAATTATATCTATTATATTATTAAAGTATACACCTAGTCGGTCTATATCGGCTAACGAGAGTAGGAAAGGGGTAGGTGTCTCTAGAACGTAGAAAGTTATTCTTTTAATCGGTGTTTTAAAGGCAATAGAACTAAGTAAGTTAATAGCATCTCTACTACTAAACTTAATAAAAGCTTATCCTACCGTTAACTTATCGATAGTAATTAAAGGATCTTCTTTCTATAGGGCAATATACTAGTTAAATCCGGCTATTAATACTTTTACTATACCTATATCGACTATAATGCTTTAAAAGCGTGTCTTAGAGTATCTTTTATTAATAATAAACTAGTTAGATATAGTAATAGCTTCTTATTTACTATATAGGTCTTCTTTAGTAAGCAGATATATAAAAGCTTATTAGCAAATTATCTAACTAGCTTACTATTATCCTATAAAATTATCGTCGTCTCTTAAGCAAGATTTATTATTAAACTCTTCTACTATATCGTCTATCTTATAACCTTTATATTATATTACGTAGGCTATAAAAGCTATTATTAGGATGTTCGTAAAGTAGTATTATACGATATACTAATCCTTCGATTTCTATCGTTCCTTAGGTATATGCTTAATTAACTAGCATCCTTATTTTCCGTATATAAAACACTTCTTAGTCTATAGACGATTGCTATAGTTGCCGCTATAGCTACTACGAGCTTAAGAGCTTGCTTATAATCAGGCAGCTAATAGGGAGTATCCTCTACGGAATTCGCCGCGGAATCCTCTACGATTAAATAATCGGCTATAGTTTCGCCCTCCTCGTCCCTAGTATCTATATCTTCCGCGGTTATTATTATATCTCCGATCCGTATAGAATATCTAGTTATATAGGTCGTAGTTATTCTCTTAAGTATCTTAATTATTAGACTTATATTCTTAGATAAATTAGTTAAATAAACCGTAAGAAAGGTATATTTATAACAAGGATCTTAGGTCTATAAAGAGTGCTTCGGCATTAGTTAAAGGTTTAAATAGAGCGTACTTTAGTTTAGAAACGCCTCGGTATTATAACGGGGTTGTTCTAAGTAGGCATAGAGGAGGTCCCTAAAAGAGGTAGAATAATACTACGAGAGGAGAAAGGAAGAGAAGTACGGGCGCAGCCTCTAAGGCTGCGGAGCCCCCTAAATATAGGTCATCTAGTCACGTGCACTAGATTATACAATAGGGGTTAAAGACCCTTATATTAGACCCTACCCCGCTAAGGCCCTTAACGCATAATACCTAATTCCGTACCCTAACGTAGAGAGCAAACGTCGCGTACGGCCTACGTATTAGAAAGTATAAGGGAGCAGATATCTCCCGATTGGTTTATCCTACCGGCATATAAAGATATGCATTAGAACCGCCGTGCATTATTGCATATAACATAAGTCACCCGGCTGCATTAGCTGCCCGGATGCTCGAGATACCGAATGCCGAAGTATGTAGTGTATATAGGGACTAATGTGCGTATAGTCCACAGTCGGGCCCCGGTCAACTAGGGTTACCTACACTACCTCCTATTACTCGCGTATTTAATCACGCAATAACTAGGATACTATACGAGGTTAGACTATATGCACCTAGCTTAGAATTAATAGCGCTTTTCATCCCGACAATTAGTTAAGTCCTATGTACCTTTATTCCTATGCAATTGGCTATATAAAGGGATCTTAGTCCGCACCTAGATAGACTATCACTAAGCAATTCTATATCCTCTTCTCTCTCTTATCTTTGCATCTTCCTCGATACTTTCTATATTTGCCGTAATCCTCTGCCTCTAAGCTTCCCTTTGGGCTCCTATTGGTTATAATCCCTATCTCTGCTTAAGCTTTAAGTTGCTTCTTACCTAGAGCCTCTCTTAGATCCCCTAGATTACTCGCTATTGCACTAAAAACGACCGTCTCTCCGCCACAACCTCCTCTTTGCCTTTTTAAGCCACTTGCCTTCTTAGGCCACCCTTAGTTTACACACATCACTACTTTCTTAGTGTTTTTGCCCCCCCCTGTTTCTCGTTGGCCCTGTTTTCGCTCCTACGACGCACCCTTTCTTAGCCATTGTTCTACACCTAAAAAACCCTCGAAAAATCAGAAAAAAATCCTTTATTACCCCTACCTTAGCCCGTAGACGCCGAGCTTCTTCCGAATTTCCTCCGGTACCTTCCGATCTAATATACGGTAAAAATAAGTTCTTTTAAAGACTACTTATTTATAAAGCTTAAGGGGAGCACTAACTTTTCGGCTTAGTCTCTACGTATAGAGTCTATGTTTATACGCGAAAAGCTCGGTCTAGCTATACTTAATGCTGCTTATGCGAAGTCCTAAGACTATTTAGCCCTAATAAGGCTTATAGTTAATAACGGCCCTTTGTCCTAGATAAAGTACTATACGTCTGTAAAGGCGGTATAAGAGGCACTTAAAACCCTATATAACCCTATAAACTTTACCTCTAACTTCCTCCTTATAAAGGAACTCTTTAATACGAATATTAAAGGAGAGATATCTATTAAGACTTACCTAAATAAGGTAAAAGAGCTCTTCGACGAGCTAAACACTAGAGAGATCCGTATCCCGGAGATCGTAGTAATAACCTAGATCTTAGAGAGCCTTAATAGCTCTTTCTCGAGTTATATCACAAATGTCATGTAGACCCTTCGTATTAATGCTACGGCGTATACCCTTAAATCACTCTCCTCGTCTCTTATAGATAAGTTTAAGAGGACGAAAGCTCTCGAGAATAACGAGCAGCTATTTATAGCCGGCGGCAGTAAGGTCCTTATTTGCTCTTACTGCAAAAAGCGAGGGCATATCGAGAGGAATTGTTTTTAGAAACCTAAGAACAAAGATAAGGCTCGGGCTACGGGATTCACCCCGAAAACGGTCTCTACCTCCTCCTCTTCTCGCCGGGACCCTAAGGAGAACACTAACCGCAACTACCGGAGGCCGACCCCGGTTCTCTACTCTCGGGAGAGCTCTCCGTCTCCGGCCCCGCGTCCGGCCGGCCGTCCCTAGACCTCCCGCCTCCGGAAGCGCAAGGCTACTCCGGAATCCTCCGAGACCTCCAACAAGGTCCTCGTCGTCTCGGACTCTGCTTTTAGTATTATAAGTACCCTCCTATCCTTTATAACACTCTATATATCCTTTATATCATCTATGCTATATATAATACCCTTAGTAGTACCCTATTTCTATACCCTATTTCCCCCGAATAACATCCTTCTATATATACCCCTATGAAAATAAAGTCCTCCTCTAATAGAAAACAAATAATAGGACCTTTAAAGCCTCTTCTTTCGGCAATTTCGAGGGTGGTATTAAAAGTAGATAGGACTGTAATACGGATTAGGAATTTCTATAACTTTATCTTCGATACTAGAGCTACTAGGCATATAGTTTCGAATAAATCTCTCCTCTCTAACTATAAAGAAATATATACCACTATGACCTAGGGAAAAGCCTCCTCTATTGTCGTACGAAGGGCTAGGGATCTTATCTTTAAGTTCCCTAATAGCAAACAATAGTATACCTTAAAAAACTGCCTTTATATACCTAAAATTGGCATTAATATAATTAGCCAATCAGCTATAATAAACACATACGCTCTCACAGGCCCAGACTCTATATCCCTCCTTAATAGAAATCTTAATAAACTAATAACCGGTTTTATTAAAAACGGACTCTACTATATCCCGTTAGATATAAAGAAAACACGTTTTTTAATTAAAAACAAGATATATAACATACAACATAGCCCGAAAGAAACAATAGATAACGCTATACTCTAAGATACTATACTAACTAAAACAATAAAAACCCTTAAAATAAAAAAGAAAATAGACCTCGTTCTCTAGCATAAACGGCTAGGCTATCTTAGCTATAAATCCCTATACCGATATCTTCGTAGACTGTACCTAGACATATCCGTAGACCAAAAAGATATTATAGTGTAAAGCAATGCGAAGCTTATATACAAGCTAAACATATAGATAAAAAGAAGAAAACCCCTTTAAAACGACGATATCCCTTTCTAGATAAAATAAACGTTAATATCTAAGGTCCTATAAAATTCCCTATATACGATAAATTTAGATACTTTATATCATTTCTAGATACCTACTCTAGGTACCTAAGAATATACCTTATAAAAGATAAAGCCGAAAGCCTACCTAAGTTCCTAGAATTTAAAACAGAGCTTAAGAATAATAAAGATAAGACAAAGATAAAAGAGGTCTTCTTAGACAATGCAAAAGAATTCATCTATAACATTAAACCTTATGCTCTTAAAAACGGAATAAAATATAACTTAAGTCTACTATATACCCCCTACTTAAACGGGAGAATAGAACGTATAAATAGAACAATACTTAATAAAGTTAGGTCTATGCTCTATATAGCTAAGCTACCTAAATACCTCTAGGGAGAAGCTGTCTTAGCAGCTACATATATATATAACCGATCTCCCTATACTGCCCTAGGGTATATATGCCCTCTTAAAAAGAAAGAAGATAGAGCCCTTACTACGGAAGACATAGATAAGATCCGTGTCTTTAGAAGTATTATATACTATAAAAATAAAACATCTAGTGATAAGCTAGACGTACGAGCCTATAAAGGAATTATAATAGGCTATAAAGATACAGCATATAAAATATACGACTATAGCAGAAAGAAGGTTGTTATCTTAAAAGATATAACTATACTAGAAAACAACTTCTTAAAAGACAATGAAACTTTTAATTTTAATACTATACCTTCTATAAATAAAATACTAGATAATTATCTATATATAAGAACTTCTATACTAGATATAAATCCTAAAAATACACAATCCCAGAATAATCCCTATACAATACCCGATAATATATCCGAGGATAATATTCCTAACTGTATAGTATAGGACAATAATAATAAGGATTAAAGAATTCAGGTTAAAATACCTAAGAAGCCGGCTGAATTCTATAACGACTACTAAGAATACCTAATACATCTACTAATAAATAACGATAATATAACCCTTCTATCTGCTTTAGAAGGTTGTAATCCTATTAAACTAAAAACCTATAAGCAAGCTATAAAAAGCGCCGAAGCTCCACACTAGGATAAAGGCATAGTAGTAGAAATACAGCAGCTTATAGATAATAATACTTAGGAAATAACCGAGCTACCCGAAGACCGGGAAGCCCTCGGAAGCCGATAGGTCTATAGAGTTAAAAAGGATAATAAAAACCAAATAAAGAAGTTTAAAGCTCGACTTATAGCTTTAGGCTATAAGCAAATATACGGCTTAGACTATATTAAAACCTTCTCTACTATAGCAAGACCTAAGTCTATAAGGCTCCTACTAGTATAGGCTGTCGCTAATAACCAAAAAGTACTACAGTTTAATATAAAAAATGCCTTTCTTTATGCGGATATAGATATAGAAACGTATATATAGATACCCGAAGCTTTTCTAGATATAATACTACACGCATGGTTTGTCTAGCATAAAAATCCAAAATATAAAGGCATAACTTACTTTAATTACTTAAATAAACATAAGACGAAGAAGCTTATAGCGAAATTAAGAAAAGCACTATACGGCTTAAAACAAAGTCCTTTACTCTAGTATAACCTATTAAAAAGCGTACTTAACGAGCTTGGTGTTTACTGCCTTCTAATAGACGAAGGAGTGTTTATAAATAGCACACTACGAATAGCTATAGCTATTCATGTGGATGATCTCCTCTTCTATAGACCTATAGAGCGTGTAATAACCTAAGTAATAGATTAAATAAATAAGACCCTACCGATCGAATCGCTAGGAGAAGTTAAAGACTTCTTAGGATTATCTATATAAATAAACAGAGACACAAAGGAATTATATATATCCTAAGCAACCTATATAAAAAATAAAATAAAGGAATTTAAAAAAGAAAATATAGGAACCTCAAATACACCTACTACTAGGGGCGTTAAATTAAATAAATTAGGAACAAAGAACGCCTCTAAAAAAGACATACTCTTATACTAAATGCAAATAGGCTCCTTACTATTTTTAGCCCTATTTACAAGGCCTAATATCCTCTTCGCAGTAATATCCTGCGTAAGATTTTCTTCTTAACCCGACTCCTCGCATTTTAAAGCCCTCGATGTTATATAGAAATACCTAAACAAATTTCCTAACCTATGCTTATACTATAACTGCAATATACTAACACTAGATTTTCATTTCACAGCTTATACGGACTCCGATTGGGCTAGTGACCTTATAGACCGACGATCGGTCTCTAGATACTGTTTCTTTATACGCAATAATCTTATAAGCTGGTTATGTCAAAAGCAAAAATCAATATCACTATCTACTTACGAAGCAGAGTTTATAGGCCTTAGAGAGGCTAATAAAGAGGCCTTATATCTATACAGCCATCTAAATAGCATCGCAAAAGAGTTGTCTATACCTATATCTAATAAAGTCCCTCTGATATTTTCCGATAGTTAATTAGCGCTAAAAATAGCAAATAACCCGGAAGCATATAAACTCCGGAAACACATCGGCCTTGCCTATAATTTCACCCGCAATAGTGTTTTACTAGGCGAAATAGAAGTATTCTATATAAAATCTGCTAATAATATCGCTGATATATTTACAAAAGAATTAGGGCGTATACTATTTAATAAATTTCGAGACCTCTTAGGTCTTAAAAAGGATCCTATATATAAAGATAAATAGAGGTTTTTAGCTGCTCTTTCTTATGCTTTCTTCTAGCTTTCCTCTATATACCCTTTAGTTTTTCCCTATATATAGGTTTACTAAACGGACTAATAAAATATAGTAGAGTTTTTAATTTTTCTCTATATAATATAGTAGAGTTATTTTTCTCTATATAAAAAGTTTTTTCCTATAAAAAGGTTTTTTTAGAGAGTTTTATAAATCTTAGTTAGTTATAAACGGACATATATAAAGCGCACTTCTTATACAATAAGTACCCTTCAAGAGGGGCTATAAGGGAGTAGATATCTCCCGATTGGTTTATCCTACCGGCATATAAAGATATGCATTAGAACCGCCCTGCATTATTATATATAACACAAGTCACCCGGCTGTATTAGCTGCCCGGATGCTCGAGATACCGAATGCCGAAGTATGTAGTGTGTGTGGGGACTAATGTACGTATAGTCTATAGTCGGGCCCCGGTTAACTAAGGTCACCTACACTACCTCCTATTACTCGCGTATTTAATTACGCAACAACTAGGATACTATACGAGGTTAGACTATATGCACCTAGCTTAGAATTAATAGCGCTTTCTATCCCGACAATTAGTTAAGTCCTATATACCTTTATTCCTATGCAATTGGCTATATAAAGGGATCTTAGTCCGCACCTAGACAGACTATTACTAAGCAATTCTATATCCTCTTCTCTCTCTTATCTTTGCATCTTCCTCGATACTTTCTGCATTTGCCGTAATCCTCTGCCTTTAAGCTTCCCTTTAGGCTCCTATTAAAAGTGCGGAAAACAACGCTCCTTATAGCTCCCTTAACGCAACGAATGTTAGCTAGGCTATTATTAGCTTATAAGAACGAGGGCAAGCTGCTTGCTAAGAATAACTAAAGGACTACTTTAAGTAGGGCCGGTTTTTCCTTGCCGGCTTATGCGCTTTACACGCCTAAGTGCTCCTAAGGACTCGCCCTATAGCGACGACTTCGTCTCTAAGCGCTACTATAGCCGCTATTACCTATTGTTCTTCCTGTATAAGGCTATACGGGCTCCGTCCGTTCTCTACGGCCCTTAGGGCACGGGCATAGCTTCTCTTATATAGCCTCCCGATGTCGCCGCCGGCTGCCGGCGGAAGCATTCCTAACTACTTATCGCTCGAGCCGGAGTTATCGTCGCTTTCGCTCTCCTACGTGCGCCCTACCGCTATACGCCGGATGTTTACCCGCTTCGGGCATGCCTTAGACTAGTAAGTCTTACTGCCGTATCCTATATAGCGGCCCTCTTTTCGCTACTTCCTTCTTTTAATTACGCTCGTAGCTAAAACGCAGACATCTATCGCATTGCTTAAGGGGCCGCCCTTACTTATAGGGGCGGAAATAAGAACTAATAAAAGAAATTTATTACCGCTTAGCTTACGAAGGTATTATATAAGGGCGTTATACGTGTCTAAGAGACCGGTCTTTTTGCTTAGGCGTGCGCGCTAGTCTATATTTAAGCTAGCTATAAGATAGTTAGTCTTTGCTATATTAGGCTAAGTATTCGCGTCGGCTCGGAATAGCACTTCTTCGAACCGCATAAGGTAGGCCGGCATAGATTCGGTCCGCTTTTAACGGAGCGAACTAAGCTTAAGAGCCGTAGTTTTAGCTATATTAGGTTCTCCGTAGGAGAGTCGGAGCTTCGCGATTATATCGGCGGGGGCGTTTATAGCAACGCGGGCAAAGGGCAGCAGCTACCGTTAAATTTTCGGTAATAGGCTCGTGTAGAGATAGTTAAATTAAGCGCGGAGGTTACTAATAGCGGCGCCGTCGGTGCGGAGCTTCGCTTCTACGTAAAGAATCTATAGTTCGAGGTCGTTAGTAGAACCGTTAAATTTCGTAAGGTACGGAAGAATAGCTTTTCACGCGGGTTCGCGCTGCTATTATAGCAGTCCTTTAATTGCCTATGCGAATTAACGGTCGCGTTCTTCTTAGTTCTACGACTAAGGGAGATTCTAGGATTAAGCAGATATATCGGCTCGCGGGCGCGGGCGGTTTAATTATCCTTAAATTAAACGTCGGAGAAACTTCGTTATAGCACTTTTAGAAGCGGAAGAGGCTAGAGGTAAGTTAGAAGGGTAGTATTATTATATAACGGGGTTATTCCGAGTAGGCATAGAGGAGGTCCCTAAAAGAGGTAGAATAATACTACGAGAGGAGAAAGGAAGAGAAGTGCGGGCGTAGCCTCTAAGGCTATAAAGCCACCTAAATATAGGTCATCTAGTCACGTGCACTAGATTGTACAATAGGGGTTAAAGACCCTTATAGGTATGTATTAATAAGTATAGTTCGTAGGGGAAGATCGCCTATAAACTCTTTGCTAAGTGCTTATTAGCAAAGTTACAATTTATTAAATAAAGCCTAAAGGATTTTATATAATAGTTTAGCTAGGTATTCTCCTCGCAACTTATAGAAGGTCGTTATTGTCTAGTCTATATAATAATAAGCGTAATTAACTTCCGTATTAAAATATCTCTTAATTATATCGTATGCTATTCGGAATATCGCTATTTAGTTAATATATTAAATATAATAGGTTTACGTACGTCTTGCGAGGATCTTAGGGAATAAAGTATAGAATTAACTTAGTTTAATTTATAGGTTATAGCATAAGTTTATAAAAACCTAAAGTTTATCGTTAAGCAAGTTATATAGTTCCTTAGTATAGTTTTTGTCTTTTATCTAAAGCTTAATAAAGCGCTATTAGATATCTATATTAGCGATAGCATTTACAATATTATCTTAGGGCAGTTTTATATATGCCTTTAATAGAATAATATTAGAATTATTTAGCTATTTTGCAATAGCCGTAGAACCTTAGTCCGTAGGATTTATAAAGAGATCTAAACGATTAAATCGGTGTAATATTAGGTAAATAGTTATACCCGGAATATTAGTGTTAAGTAGGTGTTATTTATATAGAATAATCGGTAGTTGCCTTAATAGAATAGTCCCTCTAGGTTCGAATTACGGAACCGTTAGAAGTGTGTTAGACGTCTATAGCATCTCTAGAACGTTTATTATAGATACTGCTTTTTTTATTAAAACTGCTATTAATAGTTAGAAGAGGGCTATTCTAGCGGTAATAGGCGTAGAAGGATGTATCGTATTTTTTATCTCTATTTTCTTTATATATTCCTCTATGCTATCCTTAAATTTCTATGCTATTATATCTTTTATAGGCTATTCTAATAGTTTCTTAAGTGCTTATAACATAAGGAAGATCGTTGCATAAGATATATTACTACGACCGGTGTATATTCCTCTTTTCTTTATTAGAACATTTAGCAATTGTTTATAGTCTACGTGTGTTAGACCCTATATATTCGCTATCTATTTTTAGAAGTAGTCTTAGAAGTATAATATGATCTCTTTTCCTTAAAAATCGATCGATGCTTCGCAGATAGTAATAAACTTTACGACGGATATTATAATTGCGATACCGTTATTCTTATCGGGTTTAATATTACTATCCTAATGTTTTACGTTAATATATAGAAAAGGGGATCGGTAGATAGTTATGCCTTCTATCTATTCCCTAAGGGTCTCCTCTATTATATCGGATAAAGGACTAGTAGGTTAGTGTATCGAAGTTATAATGCGTGCTTATTTTTTATACGGTTTATTAGTATATTCGTAAGGTTCTCTACGAAAAGTTTATCGTTTTTCGCCGTTATTAACGCACTTTCTGCTAGTGCTACTCTTCTTTTTTTAAAGCGGTAATCGGTTAGCAAAAAGGTTAAAAAAGAGCTATATATAACCCCTAGAGGCGAGCTAGACTTAGAAGGTAAAGTCTTCTTATTTTTTAGCATAGTTATCCTTCTCTAAGTGCATAGAATAAGATCGTCGGGCGGAAGCCGTTCGATAAAGATCTATAATACGTTCGAAGGATATAGAACTATCTCGTCTACCTTACTATCTATAATTAAGCCTTATAATCACTAATTAGTATTAGTAAGTATCTTAAATATAAATGCAAATATAGGTTTAATAGTCTTATTAGAATTATTAATACCTATCTAGCTAAGGATTATACTACCTTCTTATAGATAAGACGGGAGAAAGGTCGGGGCTTCCCTCCGGGAAGCCTCAGTAGCTAAAAATAGGAAGGGATCTATAAATAGAATATATAGATAGATGCGTTAGTCGGGGAAGACCTTCCGCGGACGGATGCGTCTATCGGGACGACCGTAGAAGTCTATAGAAGGAAGTAGAATTCTATCTATAGAATTCACCTTAGAAAGGAAGTCCTTCTACCGTAGAATTCTATTAGAATTCTTTCTATAGAATTCACCTTAGAAGGGAAGTCCTTCTACCGTAGAATTCTATTGGAATTCTATCTATAATTTCTATAATATTTCTATTATAAGGCTTATGCAAAAGCTTAAAGCTAAACGAGGATACGATCGAAACGATTAGCTATTACGTCCGCACGAAGGAATTTCCTTTTCGCTAGTAATAAGAGAGTTAAGGGTTAAGGGCCTATAGGTTTAATGCCGAGACGAAGATTAAAGCCGTAGTTAGTAAAAAACAGAGAAATACCGATTATTTCGTTTACTTAACTATTCGTTGCGAATTCCGCGAGCGGGAGCTAGTCGACTTAGTTATCTTAGGTAAAACTAATAAAAGCTTGAAGATATTTATTTATCGCGGCGTTAATAATTTCGGTTTAACCGTTAGTCTTTAAGTACTATACTAAGTTTAGTTTTAATATTATTTGTAACTAAGTGCTAAGCTATCGCTAAAATTTAAAGATAAACTAAGTGCCTTAGTTAGAGATAATAGTATCGGGTGCTTTATATAAACAATAGACTATATAGATAAAGGAGTTAATTAGTTCTTCTATAGAAAGATCGAAAATAGGAATAAAATATCTTATCTTAGTAAGCCTATTAACTATTATAAATATATTCTTATAAGTCTTCTTATTTTAAGTATATTTAGGAAGTATTATAATATAATTAATTAATATACCTATAGGAATAGCTAGCTATATAGCTATGTGCGACGTTGTTATCGCACATATACGTAATCGTAGGGATTACGTATTATCCGGGAAGGCTATATTACTGCGATAACTTCCCCTCACCTAGCTAGAAACACAACCTAATACAACTATACTGTTTACCCTATAAGGTCGACTTAGAGACCTACTAACACTAATTAGTGATCTATTCGGTTAATTACAGACAGCTAGGTAGAAGAGATAAGATCCGTAACCATCGAGTAGTATAAAACACCTTCGGGAACACTTAGGGACGGTTATCTTCGTGCTACTTTCTATAGCAGCATAAGTTTAAAACCCTGACGAAAAAGACTGCGTAACGATTAACAAACGCCTGCAATAGCAAATAGACAATAAGAAACGCGGCCTAATATACGAACCAATTAATCTTACGAATGCCAAGCTGCTAGTATTTACGGATAGCTCTTTTGCAAACAACTTAGACCTCTCTTTACAGCTAGGGTTTATTATTGCGCTTATTATAGAGACCGGTCTAATAGCTACTTCGAGATTAAAGGCAACATCGTGCACTAGAGCTCTACTAAGTGCAAAAGGGTCACACGCAGCGTTCTAGCCTTAGAGGTCTACGGTATGGTTAGAGGCGTTAATATCGGCATTTGCCTCGCTACGACGATTAAGATGATTATAGAACGCCTACGGCTGCCTCCGGTGCCTCTAATGCTTTGTATAGACTCGTATTCGCTCTATAAATGTCTTATAAAGCTTACTATAACGAAAGAAAAGCGACTAATAATCGATGTTATATCGCTTCGTTAATTATACGAGCGAAGGGAGATTACAGAAGTACGATAGATTAATAGCAATAATAACCTAGCTAATGCATTAACGAAGTCCTCCCTAAATAAGTCTCTTAAACGCTTTGTTAAGACTAACGCGCTAACCGTTCGGATAGAAGCTTTCGTCGTGCGACCGTAATCTTCTTCTTCCTCGATTTAACATACATAAGACTAAATGTAATATATGCAGACTGTTTTTCGTTGCCTAGCAAACACGTGCTATTTCCTTGTTTAATTACGCGCTTATTTACACACTTATTCCTTTACCTATTCGCTTAATTAACGGCAATAAAAGAATTCGTCGGCATAGTTCGAACCCTAGACCTCTAGCTTTCTTATATTTAAACCAATCGGGAAGGTTATCTTATCGTATGCTATTATTCGGTTAAACACATTCTAGCAATTCGCTATAAACACTATAATAAACACTATAGCGAAGTTAACAAAAAGAATAATCTTTTAGTAGAGTAATATTATTAATATGCTTAACTAGGAATCGTCCCCGAAGGGGTTCCTAGACATTAAGTCTAATAAGTCTAATCCTTACAACCGCCCCCGTCGAATAAGCCTTAGTACGAATAGCCCTAAACGAATAGCCCCGACGAACATTTTATTATTTAATTCCCTAGTTCCTTTCCTTAAATTTCCTACTATAACGTTCGGTAAGATAGTTAGTAAGGCTACCCTAAAGCACGATTACTAGCACGAAGCGGTGGTCTAGACCGCCTAATCATTAATAGAGGTTACTAGCCTAACTACTACGTTAAAGAGGTGTTTTCTTGCGTTGCGTTATCACGTTGTAAACCAGCTGCGTATTTAACGATTATATAGCTATTACAATATAGCTTTAACCTTAATTTAACATTGCGCAACTACACCTACGCCCGCGCGATCGCGCCCGCGCAGGTGCAATAGCCTGCTCAACCAGGCTCTTTCTTTGTTTTGTTCTATAAGGTACGGTTTGTTTCTATAAAGGAAAAACTGCGAGTGTGCGAATAGCTAGCTACATAGCTACGTGCGACGTTATTGTCGCACACACACGTGATCGTAGGGATCACGTGTCATCCGGGAAGGCCATATCACTGCGATGACTTCCCCTCACCTAGCTAGAAACACAACCTAATACAACCACACTGTTTACCCTATAAGGTCGACCTAGAGACCTACTAACAATATCGGCCTATAAGCGGACCGGTAGAGCGAGGGGTTTTAGAAATCTAAAGGGAGATAAGCGGGGGGTCTTAGTTTAAAGATAGAGAGTATAGTCTTTAATAAATATAGCGGTAAAGTAAGAAATTCTCGGCTATTAGTATATCCGGTTTAATAGATTAAGGGTTTTTACTATCCTTAGGTATCCCGCTAAGCTACTACCGTAGGATCGATAAACGACTTTAAGGCGGAGATTTAAGGTATTAGGGATAAAGAGCCGGTTACGGAAAAAGATATATCTATTAATTAACTAATATTCGGATATATCGCAATATAAAAGCTTACGAATATGCTTTCGCTAGCGTTAAGCGTATAGGTCCTAGAGTATTGCTACTATATCCTAAGCGAGATTATCTTATTAGTATACCTCGCGGATAAGCTTAATATAGCTTATACCGCGGGGTATAACTATAAGTAAAGCTTTACTATAGCCGGGGGACCTTTAATTTTTAGCTATAGCTAGGGCACCTTTTTTTTGGCTATAAGCGGGATTCGAACCCTAAGCGTTAACAAAAGCGGGACTTATCACACGTATTTGTTTACCCTACGCGTAGGCCCTTACGCGGGATTAAATGCAAGGCTAAGACGAGGCTACGCGTTATTATTATAAGTTGTATACTCTACGCATTTTCGGCCACCGAAAGGGAAAGTTATTTAACGCCGTAACGAAGGAAGGAATAATACTAAAAAGGTTAATAAGCAAAAACTTAAGCTTAAACGGATACTAATTTCTACAGGCTAGATTAATTAACCTAGACACCCGGCTTACTATTATAGTAGACGCCTAAGCGAAAGAAACCCTCGAGTTTTTTTCTTTTTAGCTAGCTATACGAATGCAGACTTAGACTAAAGACCGAATAAGTAGTAAGCACTATGCTTTAACCTTTCGAAATATAGGACCTTAAGGTAGAGGGTATTACCTATCTACTTCCGGTTCTTAGAGGGTTAGCGCCCTACTAATATACTATTAGTACGATCCTATATTCTCGGATTATTGCAATTATAACTATAATTCCCTTTTATAACCCTATTATAGGCGCGGTGTATAACAAAGCAATATAACTATAACGTAACTAAGCGAAGGATTATAAGCAAATAGGCGCGTAACGAAGCTACGTAATAGCAGGCGCGGCGTATAACGAAGCAATATAACTATAACGTAACTAAGCGAGGGATTATAAGCAAACAGGCGCGTAATAAAGCCACGCAATAGCAGGCACGGCAGTAGGCACGGAATAGTAGGAACGAAGCCACGCAAGAGTAGGCACGGTAGTAAGCGCGGCGTATAACGAAGCAACGTAACTAAGCGAGGGATTATAAGCAAATAGGCGCGTAACGAAGCTACGCAATAGTAGGCACGGCAGTAGGCACGGCAGTAGGCACGGCAGTAGGCACGGCAGTAGGCACGGAATAGCAATAGTAGGAATAAAGCTACGTAGTAGTAAGCGCGTAAGCGCGCAATTAATAATAGATATAGTGCGTATAGTTAATTTAGTATAGCTATTCTTTAATAACCCTTCTTCTTAACTACCTAATAACCTAATTAGTATAGCGAATAGCGTTAGCCTCCTGCGTTAGCATAGAGATATTACTACCTTAAATAATATTATTAAGATTAAAACAGGTATTAAATATAATGCTACGTAGCGTCTTAGCCCGTAAGATAGCTACGTAAGTAAGGCTAGACTAGAAATCGCGATAGGATATATCCGCTATAACCTACTTAAGCGTAGCACCTTATGCCTTATAAATAGTAATAGTATACGCAATCGTTAAGGGGAACTAAGTGCGATAGCAAAGGGCGCCGCCCTTAAAGAAGTCCCGCGTTAACCGAAAGATAGGTATAATAGTCGCTAGCTTTAGGTCGTCGAAGTAAACCGGACCTATATAGCGATTAAAGCGGACTAAAATAATAAAAGGTAAGTGCGCTCGAGGGTCGTCTATATTAGCATTCTAAGCGAAGTCGTAGATAATCCTTAAGGCACTATTAACGAGGCTAGGAGGGGTCTAGATATTCGCTATTAATATCACCCTAGCACTAATACAGATAGGCAGATAGTTATATAGGTTGCCGGCAGTAATTAAGTCGGCTTAGGACGCGTTAGGACCGATATTAGTCGCTTAAACCTAGATATATAGCGAGCTAAGGCGTTTTATATAGTCTATATTAAAGTCGCGGACTTATACATTAGTAGAGTAGATACGGACCGCCCTATTAAAGCAAGCCACCTCCTTAAGTAGTAGGTTTACCTATACGCGGGTATAAAGCAGCTTTTAGTCGTTAATAGAAGGGGCATTAACACGTAGGGCCTAAAGAGCTATCCGGAAAGGAGCTTAGTCGTCGCCTTACTACCGTAAGACCTACTATAATATAATAGTCTTATTAAAGGCGTAGTAGGCGTTACGTCTACGAATCTTAGGTAGCGCTATAAGAGCCGCTATAGTAAAGAGCGGCTTTTCTATTACGGGTAGGAACTAATAGAAGTTACTAAGCATAAGAACGCTACGGCTACTAAAGAACTTATCTTATTACTCCGGGAAGATTTATTAAAGGCGTAAATTAATATAAGAAAAGGTTTATAAGCTAATTATTAACTTTTCGTCGATAATAAGGTAACGTAGGAGGCGTAGCTAGGACTAGAGGTTATTAAGCTCTATAGTGCGTAATAGAGGCACCTCTTTAAGAGTCTTAAAGATAGGCAGGTATAGTAGGGAGTGTAAAGTCACGCCGTTAATTACGTTAGCAGTAATACCTATAGGCGCCGCTTGTGTAAAGCAGCTTAGGGAGAGCTGCTTTAACCGGGTATAAAAGGCGTAAATTATAAAAGACTTACCTATACCGCCTTATCTATCTACTTATATAAGGAGAGGCGCTAGGTCTTACTTATTAAGGTCGAGGGCTTATTCTAAGTGCTAAGTAAATAGGTTAAAAACTATACGTTGCTCTACATTAAGACGAGTAAAGATATTATTAGATATATTATTATCTTACTTATTATTAAAGGTATACTATAACTTAACTAGCTTTTAATAGTCGTTCCCTTATGCCTTTAAGTCGGGATATTTGCTAATATAAGGCTGCTAATCGTATTAAAGATCGAGGTTGCGATTTTTAAGTAACTTAATATCTTCTATATTAAGGCTATAATATAGTAGTAAAGCAGTATTATTATTATTATTAAAGTACTCTAGCTGCCCTAACGGGCCTAGTGCCCCTACGTTTAGCTAGCATAGGAAAAACTAGGCGGTGTAAGGGAAAACCTATATAACGTCTATCTATCTTAACGTCGGGCCGGATACAGCCTATATTCGCTACGGTTTATTAAGTTTAGTTACTACCGCCGGTCTAGTGCCTAATAAAGGTTACCCCGCCCGGGCAGGCCCGGGGGCGTTAGGGTCGGGCGGATAGTCTAACTTAGTAAAGCCGGCGCGCAAACGGCACGCGGGCGATAGGGTGCGGGCTAAGGCCCCGCTTAGCGGGTCGGAACGTAGAAAAACAAATCTTAGTAAGCGTATAATCGAATATATAAATATATATAAATATATACAAACGTTAAAAGGGGCTAGCGCTAAGAGCCTTATTGTCTTACTCTTAGAGCTCCCCCCCGCCGGCATTACGGCGGTCTATCTTCTCCGTAAGGGCTATCGCGGCTTAGAACTACTATAGTAGGCGGTGCTTAAGGAACTACCGGATAAGCGGCTTCGCGGCGGCGGGGCGGTTAAGCGCCGCCCTAAGGTCGCTCTCCCGTTAAATGCCTCTTAGTAAGGCCGCCCTTACGTTAGTAAGGGTAAAGCACTAGAGGAAGAGGTAGAACGCGGTTTTACGCGCGGTCCTATACTAATAGAGCGGTAAGTCGACGTTAAGGACGTTCCGGTCGAATAAAAACCCTTATAGACCGATCTTCTTAGTCTAAATCTAGATAAGCGTAGAGCTCTCGTGCTTATATAATCCGTTATATACCTTTAGTGCCTTCTTCGGCCGGTCGAAGTAAGGGTTAATATCTACCGGCTGCCGTACTCTTTATAGTCGCTTTGCCTCCGTCGCTTAGAGATC
This sequence comes from Ophiocordyceps sinensis, assembly GCA_012934285.1. Lineage (NCBI taxonomy): Eukaryota > Fungi > Ascomycota > Sordariomycetes > Hypocreales > Ophiocordycipitaceae > Ophiocordyceps > Ophiocordyceps sinensis. Next base: position 2,166,738 of record JAAVMX010000006.1, on the reverse strand, counting down.
CTCCTTCTAGCGCGCCTCCTAATCGCGGAAGACCGCCTCCTCCGTTATAGTGCCTTAAGGGCATTAGTCCTAAAGCTATGCGTCGTACGGTCGGCCGGGCGGCTAGGTCGGCCGACGGGGTTAAGGCAGTACTCTCGCCGGTTTCTTATAGGCGCGTCGGATCTAGTCCGCTATGCCTAACTCCTCGGTTCGCTCTTTATACCGCGTAAGGCGGTCGTTAAGGTAGAGGTTAAGCGGCGGGACCGCCGTCTATATCTCTAGGTTCCGGATTAAGGTCGCCTTAAACGCTTTAGCTATTACCTATAGGCAGCTTAACTAATATACTATAAGCGCTTTTACTAAGCCGGTAGGTTTCCCTCCTTTAAGCGTAAGCTTATAGAACGTCGACGCTTTATAAGCGAGCGCGTTTTAAACTATACTAGCGTAGACTATCCTCGCGTTTTATAGTCGTATGCCTTATATAGACGCCGCGAGCTTAGTAAAGGCTAGCGCTTATATGCCTATTTTCGTCTTAAGCTTTCTAACTTAGGCTTTCTATTATAGCTTTCGGTTAAACTAAACCCTTAAAAACCGCTTATCCTCGATTAGCTAGACTATATTCGTCTTAAGCTAAAGCTTCGTCGGTATCGGCTTATAGGTCTACGTAAAGTAGATTAGCTTGCTTTTCTTTAGCTTAAACTTAGCGCCGACCTCCCCTACCTACTTATCGTACTTTTTTTAAGCGCTTTTTAAACGCTATATAGTCGCGGCTACGGTCTTACCGTAGGCTAGGAGGTTTGTATCGTTAGTAAAGCCGACGGTAGTAACCCCTATCTCCGGCTTAAGGTCGTCGTATAGTAGCGCGATATAAAGGAGGAAGAGGATTAAAGAGAAGGGCGAGCTTTAAAGCACGCCTATAAGTACCTCCCGGGTCTCCGCTAACGCGCTATTAAAGTAAAGCTAGGCCGTCCTCCCCTTAAGGAAGCTCCCGACCTATACGATAACCTAGCCTAAGAAACCCCTCTAGCGGAAGGTCTCGATAAGGTACGTATAGTCTACCCTATCGAAAGCTTCCTTAAAGTCGAGCTAGAGGAACGACGCTACCCCTCCTTAGGCCTACGTCGTCTTTACGAGCTCCGTTATAAATCGTATCGCTATCTTAGTAGACCTTTTAGTCTTATTCCCTATCTACCCCTTAGGCAGGAGGTTATACGCCTTTACTACGTCTGCGATCCTCCTCGCGACTATAGCCTTAAGGATCTTCCCTACCGTACTAAGGAGAGAGATTAGTCTCTACCCTTAGGCTTATTAAAGCTAGGCCGCTATCTTCCCGGGCTTCGGTAGGATAATAATAGCCGTATATCGGAACCGTCTTAAAAAATATCTAACGTCGTAACTAGCGTTAAGTAATACCGTAAGCACCTTAAGCAATAGCTCTTTATAGGCCTTAATTAGCCTAACTAAGAGGCCGTCCTCCCCTAAAGCCTTTTACGACGCTATCTTCCTAACCGCCGACCTAACGTCGCCGACTATAAAACGCTACGATATTATATAGGCCTCCTAGGCGGCTTAAGGGCTCCCTTCGCCTCTCGCTACTAAGGGTAGGAAGAACCGGGCCGCGAGGGTCTCTGCCTTCTCTACGTAAGTGCGGGCCGGCCCTTTTAAGTCGCTCGGTCTCTTTAGGTCTAGGATATATATCGCCTATAGTAGGCTACCGCTTTAAAGCCGCGCCTACCTCTCTATCTTCTAGAGGAAGGCTTAGTTAGCGGCTAAATCGTAGGTAAGCTCCCGCTAAGAGTCTTATTATACGGCAACGACGGCACGCCGGAGGGCTATCTTCGCCTCGTCTAACGTCTCCCGGGTCGTCTAGTTGCCGGACGCTAAGAACGCCCGGAGGGCGCGTTTAGCCTCCCTATCGTACCGGTCTACCTTTATAGTCTATTAGTTAGGGCGGCCGCCGTCGGCACGGCCGTAGGCCTTAGGTATATAGTCTTTCGCAATCTCGGTTAACTAAGTGACTACTTAGTCTACGTACGCTTTAACCTCCTCGGGGGTTATAGGCGTATTTAGCGCGGCCCCCGGCCGGAACTTTACGATAGCTACTACTTAGGCCCTATCCGGGTTAAGTTTCCTCTAGAGGCGGTTAAGTCCTATCGTCCGGGCCGCCGGCCGATAAGTCGGCGGCCCTATATCTACCTTTAGCCGTTGCGATATATAATCTAATCCGATAAGGCCTGCGTTTCTACGGTACGTTACGCTTAAACCCTAAGACGCTTAGGCGAGGTCTATCGTGCCGTTCTTCCGGCCCTTAGAGGCGATATATATAACCTAGCCCTTAAGGGTTATAAGCCTAAGGCGCTATCGCGCCGTTAGCTCTAAGAGGTCCTTACTATTCCTAAAGATACGCCCGTAGGCGTCTTAAAGCGGATAATAGCTATTAAAGTCCTTAACGAAGACGCAACGGGTGCGTAGCGATTTAGTCGTAAGGTTAAAGAGCGGAGTAGTCGGGAAGGGGGAATTAACCGGCAGGGAGTAAACTAAAAAAATATAGTATTAAAATTAGTAAACGTAACGCTATATTAGTCTATACCTTAGTCGCTTGTCTACGTATTGATGCCGTGCCTTTTATAGACGTATAGCGCGCTTTAGGTCGCTTTAAAGACGAGCTTATAGTCGTACCGCCTTAAGCACGCCGGGGCTTTTATCCTACTCTTAATCGGTGTCTCTTAAAGTGCTATAATATCGTACGCCTTAAGGGCGACGAGCGCGAGGTATATATTCGCGCCTATCCTTACGGTATTTTAGTAAAGGATATCTAATATTAAGGGGGGTTAGAAAAAGAGTCGTCGTTAAAAGCGGGCGTAGCCTCGACTATAGCGGTATAAGCCCTTACCGACGCTAAGGCCGGCCGCGACCGTAAAAGCCCGCGAATAGTCGACTAGCCTCGCGCCCGGCCGGCCCTCGTAATGTCCTAAGGCCGGCCGGGGGGAAGGGCGGGTGGTAGGGGGGGGGGGGGGGTGTCCTATCGTCGCCGTTTCGACGGCGACGCCTATAGCGCGGTAGGAAGCGGAAAAGGCTACGCATAAGGCGGCGCCTGCTTAAAGCGCATCGTCGGTATCGCTACGGCGGCGAAACGCCTCGGCCTCTAAGAGTATGCCTCCTAAGCCCTATCCTAAAGCTTCTCCGCCTTAGGGCAGTGCTTATCCTACGCTATATATCTCCCCCCGTAGAGGGTATACCGGTATAGGATCTACCTAATAGTAGCCGCGTATATAGCTTCGTCGTATAGTCCTAACGCGTACCGCCTATACGTCGCCTTCGCCGTATAGTACTTTATAACGTAACCGTACTAAAAACACCGGTAGTACTACCTTAGCCGGATTATATCGTCGAAGGGCTTTATATCGAAAATCTCCGCTTATATTACTATGCTAAAGTTATAGAGCCTATTCGCCGCCTTTATACCGTCTACCGTAATAATTAAGGTCGCCTTTATACCCGCCCTTATATAGGCCCTTTTAGGGTAAAGGTAGATAACCTTAACGTCGTTCGCCTTAGCTAATTCGGCTGCTAAGGCGGCGTCGTCCCCTTTCTAAAGGACTATTATTAGGACGCCCTTTACTATTACCGTAAAGCCGCCTTAGGATAGTATCGTCTCCTTCCCGAAAGCCTTCTCTAGCTACTCCCTATCCGCCTTATATTTCTTTACATTCTGCTTAAATATAAGCGCGATATCGCCGCTATAGAGGACCCGCGTTGCTTTTACGGCGGGCTCCCTAAAGGCGTAATTAACGTCGTTAACGATCGCTTAAAGGGTTCTATGTTAAAGATCTAAGGCGATCCCTTTATATCGGACCGTAAGCTAGTCTTCGTAGCGGGCGAGAGTCGGCTTTTCGCTATTAGCCCTAATATTATAGCTACTGCTAGCGCCTCTAAGCGCGGGCTAGCGTCGCGTTAGGGGCGCGACGGTAGCAGCCGCGACCGCGGCTATAGCTACGTCGGCCTAGGACTTCGACGCTTGCTTCGATAGGAGCGCCGCCTTAATAGCCTCCTTTACTAACTCTTTAACCGATTTCTTAAGCTAGCCTACGGTCGTATAGACCGTAGTGTCCGCTCGGATCTTCTCCTCCTATTCCTTTAGGTAGCCCTAAAGAACGGACTTAAAGGCCCTTTAGACGCCTTAGAGGGCCTCCTTAGGCACTAGACCTACGAATTTTAGGTAAGCGGCACTATCCCTTCCTATTAGTTTCTCCTTACCTACGTCGGGCTTAAGGGGCGCTTCGTTAGTAGTCGGTAGGCTATATACGCTAGCCTTTAACCTTATTCTCGCGATATTAACGTCTATCGGCTCGCAGCCCGCGTCCGTCCCCCGATGCGCTATCGCGCCTAAGGGCAACCGGGTCTAAGGAATCCGATTCTTAAGTCTAAATTGATTTTATAATCCGGTGTTAACCTTAGCGGCTATGCGAGGAGATCGTAGAGCAGTTTATTATAGTAAAGCAGTAAGTTCCTCCTACTCCCCGGCCGTAATATCTTTATCGTTCTAAAGGTTATCCTTAAATTCGTCTTAAAAAGGGGAGGGAAGGTTACCGTAGTAATCGTCGGGATAAGCGTTACTATAGATAGAGAGGCAATAGTTATATACCTTAGAGAATATCTTAAACGTAATGCCCTTAACCTCCTTAACCTCTTAGGCATAGCGATAAGGATAGTAAAGAGTTAACTTAACCTAGCAAAAGTCTTAGTATTAGTCGTGCCCCCGTTAAGGCTTATAGCGAGGAAAGTAGTTTAAGATACGATCGGCCGCCCGAGGAAAGGGTCGCTAAAGAGTACGCGTAAAGTCGAACTTAGCTAATAGTTCGAAGAAGGTTAAATTAGCCTATTCGTCGTCCTATATAAGGTATTTCTAATAGACGTTATAAGATATACGAACCCCGTCTATACCCTCTATCGCATTAATAATATCCGCCTACTACTAAAGCTTAGGGCGGCGGTAATTAATAGACTAAAAAGCCCTTATATCTTTTTAAAGCGGTAAGTTTAGCAATAGGTAACTAACTTCTATTATAGACTAATTACGCTTTATAGTAAGCTTATTTATAAACTTAGCAATAAAGTTTATAAAGCCCTATTATATATTAGTCTTAGGTAGGATAGCCCGGGTAATATTACGGTAGCTTTCTAACTGCGTCTTACCCTTTAAGTAGTACTTCCTAATATAGTTAATAACGGTATATATAGAGGTATAAGGGGATATATCGTGATTTACTAGCTAGCTAATAGCTAAGGTAGGATTATAGTTATTAAGAAGAGAGTCGTTCCGGACGCTATTAAATATAAAGTATTATAGATTAAGATCTTTAGCGACGTAAGCGTCTACGTAGTACGTACGTAGGAAATAGAAACGGCAGCTCTTTAAATTAGATCGAGATCTATCTAAGAGACGGCGAAAGCGTAGGCAATACGCCTTATTACAGCGGTAACGTTATACTTAGTTAAAATCTCGGAGAGGAATTAGAAGTTAAACCTAAGGCGAACTACTACGAGCGGGTTCGCCTCCTTTTACTATATTACTTATTATAGCTCTAAGTTAAAGGCAGTAACGTATTTGCCCTAAAAGTAGGCAAATTCCTCTTAAGTAGAATCGGTCGATATATTAAGTAGCGGGCATCTGTTAACCTAATAGAGACTATATATATAGGTGCTCCTACAGGCCTACTACTTATACCGAAACTAATAGTCTATAATATTAAATTTAGGCGTTAAGATAAACTTAAGGAAGGAGGTAAATCGGCTATAAAAGTAGTAGGCGGCAATATATAGATTCTCTCGTAAGTTCCTAAATACGATTATAGCCTTACTACGGGCGTCGGCCTCGTACTATTCGTAGTATAACGGCATATACCTTTATAAGCTATCCTAATGTAAATCGGCCGCCGAGAACGTTAGGAATACTCTTAAGCAGCCTAGGCTATAAACTATAGCCTTAAGTTAATATCTCTAGCCACTTTAGTAAGCCCGCGTGCCTCTTAAGCTGCTAGAAAAGCGAATAATAGAATTAAGTAGAGCTTAAGAATTAGGGGTATCCTCGCTAAAAGCGGCGCGTAGTTCCTTAATCTCTACTAAGCGATAGGACTATAACCTCTTAATGTAAAAGGAGCTTTAAGAATTAACTTACTAACGCATAAGCGTATTAAAGCTAATATAACGAAAGCGTAGGTGCTTAGCAATACGGCCGTTATAGTACTTTAAGGCATATTCGATATACTCGCTATACCGAATTATTCTTTAATAAAGGGCTATATAGTCTCCCTGCCCGGTAGGGTAGAGGGTTAAAAAGGCGAGAGATAGTAGAAGCTATAAGCGATTAAACTCGTTAAGAAGGGTAGATCGTATATCTAGCATTTAGATATATAGCTATTGCTTACGTAAAGGGACCTATTCCGGTATAACCTAACCCTAGCTAAGCCCGTAAACGCTTAAGGTCTAGCTACGCTACAATAAAGTTTAAGACAGCCGCGGCATCGTAATTATTAATATCGGCAGCCTCGGCGATTTAAGCAGCATTAGGTTTAAGATACACGGCGTTATTCGTAGCGTCGCTAAAGTCGCCTACCTCGCTAAGTAGCTAGTTACTAACGTTACCGTTAATAGGTAATTAGCTAATATAGTCCTCGTCGATAATAATATTACGGTAGCTAAAGTGATTAAGCTAAAGATATATAAGCTAGGCACGGATGTTAGCTTATCGAACGCGGAATTAACGTCTAAACTATCGAATAAGATAGGGCTAGTCTATTAATTCCTATAGTCGTAGGATAATAATATCTAAGTCGCGTAGTAGAAGCGGAAGCTATATATATATATAGCTAATATCTCGTAGGAAGTTAATAATATAGCCGCGATATTTATATTACTAACTACGATACTAAAAAACCTAGATATATATATAGACCTAGGCAATAAGTATCTCTTCGACTTATAAGAGCTCTAGAAGATGCTTTAGGATGCTGCTAAAGTCGAGGTTATTCTCTTATAAGAAGAAGTAAGGCTAACTATCCCGTATCTTACTATCTAAACGACGATAGTATTAGTAGATAGAAGCTATAAGCTATATACTAAACTAAGATTCCTTATAGCGGTTATAGTACTTAAGGATATCGGCATTAAGATAGTTATTCTATTAACCTATAAGGTCTTAGTTAGAAGGAGATATAGTAGGTATATCGAGATTACCTATAAAGTCTAGCTAGTAAAGAGGCGACGGGGGAGGTTGTTATATCGAGGCTAGAGGCAAGGACGGGAGAGGTTATAAGGACGGGAGAGGTTATAAGGACGGGGAAGGTTATTATATTAAATCCGGGTGCGAGGACGGCGGAGCTTATAGCTAAGAGGAAGGCTTAGCAAAAGAGAGCAGCTGCGATATACTTAGTATCGGAGAAGGCTCTTTACCTACACGTTGCTAGACCCTATAATAACGGCTAATATTAGCCTAGCGGGCGTATGCTAAAGCCTAGCCCGGGCTATCCTACGAGTAAACACTACGTCGGAAGAGGCTACAAATACCGAAGCGTTAAGCCTATTTATAATTAGTATTCGTAGGAATAGATAGAAAAAGGAAGTTAAGGAGTATATATATAGAAGTAGATTAACCCTAGCGATATATAATGCACTTTATAGTCCGCTTTATTAGGTCTTTAATACTAATAAATTAGTTATTAGGCTTTATTATATTATACTTATTGTAATAACGCGGGCTCTATATTCCGCCTGCTAGGAGACCGGGTGACTATATTCCGCCTATCGGGAGCCTAAGTGACTATATTCCGCGTATCGGGAGCCCGGGAGACTTAAGGCGAGGGTATAGTAAAGTCAAGCGAGGAGAACGCGGGCTCTATATCTCGAGGGACTATACTTTACTTACCGTTCGCTTATATAAATTATATAAAGTCGAGTTCGTACGAATAAGCGTAAGGAGGCCTCGAGCCTAAGAATAATTAGTAAAGCAGGACGTAGAAAGGGAAGGGGCAGTATATAGAAGTAGAATGTCCTTAGCGATATATACGGCACTTTATAGTCTATTTCGTTAGGTCTTTAAGGTAGATAAATTGATAATAAGGCTGAGATACGCGATAATAAGAGCAACGACGATTAGGTAAAGCATAAATGTCGTTATCGCGGCTAGCAAGCGGTTGTAAAGGCGGAGGCGGAGGCGGGGGGGCTACTGCTATAAGAGCTATTGCAAACCGTAATAAAGAAACCGCGATAAAAGCGCGTTATTATTTACGTTGTTTTTCCTGCTTATCGCGAAATACGGTTAAACCACGGGAGAAGAATATAGCAGCTAATAACCGTGTTAGATTTTATTAGTTAATATGTCGGGATAAGCCCTACGGGACGTACTATTAATAGGAACCGTAGGATTTTTAGCCGGTTAAACCGCGGGAGAAATATAGCCGATAAGCGCACCGAATTTTTAGACTCTAGCTAATTATAGCGTGTTATTTAAGGCCAGCCAGTAGCCGTACTTCGTTAATATAAGGGACCCCTATAATAAAAAAGCTCACTATATATATTAAGTAAGCAAAGCGGCTTGCCGTAACTTATATACATTCTGTATTCTTCGTAGTGTAAAGCAAGCTTTGCTTAATTAAGTAATTTACTAGCTATTTAATCTAAAGGCGGCGACTACGTTAAGGTCCTCCTTTAAGGCACGGGAATCGGCAAAAGTTCTTCTAAGATAGTTAGGTCGACTTTCTCTTTAAGGATAATCACTTAGTTACGATTAAGGAGTCGGTCGTCGTCTATAGTAGCTCGTCTATCGCTAAGGAGCCTACTAAAAGCGTTAGGGAGGATTGTATTATTGCTTAAGCGGTATATAATTATAAAGTTAAACTAAGAAAGGGACTCGGCCTAGCGCACTTATCGTTAGTTAAGTTGCTTTATAGATATAAACGTCTAAAGGTTCTTATAGTCCGTAATAATATTAAACGCTTTAGTAGTTCCTTAGAGTTCTAAGCGCTATTCCTTAAGCGCTTTAATAATCGCTAATAACTCTTTATTATAAATCTCTTAATTGCACTTAAGAGTAGTGTGTTTTAACGAGAAAAACGCGATAGGGTAAAGATATCTATCGTCTCTAATCTATAAAGGACCCCTCTTAAGGCCTAATTCGAAGCATCGGTTTCGACAACTGTTTTCTTTAAGTAGTTAAAATAGGCTAGGATAAGGGCGGTAGTAAAAGCAAGCTTAAGGGCTTTAAACGCGGCAGCTTATTTAGGTCCTTAAGACTAACGGGAATCTTTTCTAGGGAATATAGTTATCGGGGATATAATACTAGAGTATCCCTTAATAAAACGGCGGTAAAAGTTTATAAACCTAAGCAACTGCTAGAGTTCTTTTACTAAGGTCGGGGCGCTTTAAGCCGTAATTATATATACCTTCTCGGGGTCTATGCTTAACGTCCGGCCCGCTAATAACGGCGTTCTCCTTTCCCCCGGCGACGACGACGGCGATAATATATATCTCTAGTAGGAGTTTTCTTATATCCTTGCATAACGCTAGTACGCCTCCGGGAAAATTAAGTTTCGCGTCTAATAGCGTTATAGCCCCCTTACGTAGGAGGACTCCTCTTACTTTAACGGCTGCTAGGACGACCTTAAGGCCTTTTACGCCCTTAACCCGATTAAACCTAAGCCGGCTTTTTATAAGGCCTTCCTTACGTCTTTACCTTCGCCTAAGTAATAATAAATATAATTTATTAAAATAATAAATATAATTTATTAATATAATTTACGTTACGACGGCACTCGTTAGTTTCTTAGCCTTATCTTAGCCTTACCTCTTATTTTCTTCCCGTTCCTTATTAACATAGATTTCCTTCGTTTTTATTAGCCTATTGCCGCTTTTAAGCGTTTAAGTTAAACGCCGATTTAAAGGGGATATACTATTACGGTATTAGGTTATATTATATATTATCCTACGTAACTTTTATATCGTATATATAGACCTTTAGACTTAGTCTATAGCTGTATTCCTTCGTGGATTAACAATAATTATATACCCCCCTTAAGCTCGTTCCCTTATACCCTTACCCCTACCTATTCCTATATAACTAACCTTAAGAGGTTCGGCAGCGACTCCGGCACTTAAAAATAGCGTTAGGAAGCTTTTTAGACCTAGCGCAACGGCCTATATATTAAGCTCCGTTAAGACGCCGCTTTATACCCTACGGAGTAGGACTATATTCTTTATATAGCTAGCCGGCTTACCGGCTAAGCCGCCTCTATTATCGCTAGCATTCCTTAGGACGTCCTCGATAATAAGTCTTTCGCCGATTAGTAGTATACTATTATTAAAGCGCTTACCGACGATCTTAGCTTAGTCTTTAGTACTAATTTCACCCGTGCGTAGTCGGAGGCCGACTTTAACGCTTTATTTATAAAGAATATTATTTAGCCGGACTTTTATTTAAAGGTTACCTAACTTTAAGCCGACCTATCGTTTAATAGCACCGCTTATATCGCCTATCTTTATTTAAAGGTCTTTATTAACCTTACTAATACCGCCGCTCTATAGGTTAAGTGCCTAGCCTATAATACCTTTACGGCTTAGGCTAAGATATATTCTACGCTTTAGGACAACTAGTAGCGTATTAAGGCCCGTTCTTAACTTTAGCCGCCCCGCCCCGCCTATTTTAGCGTTACCTCGCCCGCCTTACCTATATCTCCTACCGGTAATCTTATATAGCTTAATGCATTACGGGCCCGGCTTACTAATATAGAAAAGCAATAGCGGTTTAAGAACCGTCTTTACCTCTACTATACTTAGCCGGCTACCGCTACTTATACCGCCTGGACCTACCTTAATAAAGGCATCGGCGCTAACCCTAGCTAGTCCTAGCGCCGGTTCTAGCTCTAGCCGCGGCTACAGCCGTAATAGCGGTACGTCCGCCCCGCGCCTCTTTAAACCCCCTCCTCCCCGCTACTAGGTTCGCGCTATTAAGTAAGGCTTTATTAAGAGCGAAGTAGACGACCTCCCTACCTCTTTCCTACCCTTAGGAAATACGTAGCTCCTTCGCCTTATCGCGTAATAGAGCTCTCTATATCTAAGTTTATAGCTTCGTTCGATACTAAGGAGGATCTTCGCCTTCCTATAGGAATATAACCGCGTGCCTTACTTATATCTCTATCTCTTATATCCGCCGATATCGTTATAAGTGCTTTAGTTAACTACGGCTATTTTAAGTTCGCCTTTATATATACTTAAACCGTATACTATCTTGCCTTTCCTATCCCCTAACTCCGATTCCCTCGCCGGCTCTCTTTTGCCGATAATAGCGATTATAAGTCCGGCTCTATTGCTTATTACCCCTTTTCCGTCTCTCGGATTAACGCTTATACTAAGTCTATCTGCTTCTTTCTTACGAAGCTTAGCTATAAGGTTATTCTTAGCCTCTTTTAGCTACGCCGCTACTACCTTATTATTAGCTAGCGTTATAACTTACTCTCTTTTTAATTACCGTTTTACCTCGTCTTTTGCCTTTCGGACTATTAGCCTAATCTTATCTTCGGCCTTTCGGCCGCCTTTGCATACTATACCCGCTCTACGATTCCTATTTTAAAGGGAATATAATTAATAAATATAATTTGTTGTCCCCCCCGCCCCTTTTATCGAAGACTTTAACGATAAGAGCGAACCTCCCGCTACGTCTTTATCTAGAGTTCCTACTTTTAAGGGAATATAATCTATAAATACGATTTGTTTCCCCCCCGCCCTTTTTATTAAGGATTCCGAAGAAAAGGGTAAGCCCCCTACCGCCGCCTTTACTTAATCTCCGGCCTTTATCTACCTAGCCTTTATCTATTCCGTTTGTTTTAGCGATATTATTAAGTTTATTGCCCCCCTCTTAGTCTCTCCCTTTCTACGTTTTTTAAGGACGTTCTTAACGTAGGTAAACCCGCTTATCCGGACTCCTCCCGCTAGGTTAACGACGCCGACTCTAATTCCGGCTATAACTCTAATAGCCTAGCTACTCTTTACCCACGCCGCTATAATAAACCTCCTTGCTTTTATCCCGTCTATAAGACCGCTAGCTACCGCCGTCCGGCACTATAGCTAAATCGTAAGACTATTAGACTTTAGCCTTTCCTCTTTCTTCCCTTTAATAACCTAGCGTTTAATATCCGGATACTTAACGCCGACGCTAAAGTAATATTCTACCGGTAGCCTAAAGTCTAGACTTTTTAAACCTTAATTAAAGACTTTATTACTAAACCTTTCCCTATTAAACCTCCGCTACCTATCGACTAAAATACCTTTAAGGACCTTTATTAAGCCGTTTTAGCCGGGTATATAGATGCTAACGACGCTAAAGCTTGCCTTATCCCCCGACTTTATAACTTCGTCGATAATTACCTTAATAAGATCTACCTTAATAAGATCTCCTTTAACGATATCGCTAAATTCTTTAAGAAATAAGAGAAAATCCTAAATATATTTAACGAGCTTTAGGCTAAGTTTTTTAAGGAGCTTTACTATATAATTTATATATAGCTTAAAAGCGAGTCCGATAAGCTTGCCTTTTACCGTGCCGTTAATACTTAAATTAACCTTAAGGAAGGAATATACCCTCCTTATACCCGCCCCCGCCTCTTTAGCGAAGCCGAGAACTAGATCGTCCGCGCGTATATTAATAAGCAGCTTAGGAAAGGCTTTATCCGCCGCTCTATTTTCCCCGCTGCCGCCCCTATTATACTTGCCTATAAGCCTAGCGGGGGCGTCTATTTTTATATTAACTATCGCGGTAAAAATAAGGCTATATTTAAGAACCGTTTTCCCTTACCCTTTATCTATAATACCTTTGCTTATATCCGGAAGGCGAAGTTTTTTACTAAGATCGACGTTATTATAGCGTTTAACCGCCTTTATATTACTAAGGAATATAAGTAAAAGACCGCTTTCGGTATACGGTATAGGCTATTTAAGTATTATATTACCCTCTTTAGCCTTACCACTACTTTATCTTACTTCTAGAGTTTTATTAATATAGCCCTTTACGGTATCCTTAATAAATTCTACTCTACCTATTTAAATAACGTCTTAACCTCCTCGGAGATATAGGAGGAATACTAGACCTACGTTAATACGGTCCTTAAGCGCCTTAACGCTACCGGCCTTTAGCTTAACGTAGATAAGTATAATTTTTACGTTATTAAGACTAAGTACCTTAGCCTAATTATCTCGGATAAGGGCATTCGTATAGACCTTAAAAAGGTTTATATAGTCTTAGACTAGCCTACCCCCTCCTTTATTAAAGACCTCCGGCGTTTCTTAGGATTCGCTAATTTTTATCGGCGTTTTATTCGCGGCTTCTTTAAGCTTATAAACCCCTTAAACGCCTATACTAAGAACTCTGCCCTTAAGATTTAGTCCCCCGGCTACGCCTACGCTTTAAAAGCCCTTAAGCACGTTTTTACTACCGCCTTAGTCCTTATATACTTCGACCCTTATTATAAGACCGTAGTTTAAATAGATGCTTCTAATTAAGCTGCTAAAAGTATACTAATTAAGCAAAGCTTGCTTTACGCTACGAAGAACACAGAATGTATGTAAGTTGCGGCAAGCCGCTTTGCTTACTTAATATATATAGTGAGCTTTTTTATTGTAAGGGTCCCTTATAAAAACGAAGTCCTTCTACTAGTCGCCTAAATTCGGCGTCTGTAATTAGCTACGAAAAAGTTTTTAACGATAACTATTAGCTAGACTTTTCCCGATGATAAACCGTTACGCTAGTGATTGGCTATATGTCTCCCCCGGCAATTTAGCGACTAGCAACTAGCTAATATTATCCCGGCGATTAACTATTAGCATTCCTAGCAACCGCACAAAAAATCACAATAAGAGCATCGCACGCCTTTATCACGACTTATATCTATAGCATCGCGCGCCCTTATTAACGCGTACTCCTAATAGCTTTTATAGCAGCTGCTCCTCCGCTCCCGCCTCCGCCTCTAGTTAGTACTAATAACGGCAGCCGCGATAACAACTTACCTACTCGTCTTTACAAGCGCTGCAATATAATTAAGCCTAACAATCAATTTATTAACCTTAGATTCCTAATAAGGCGGACGCTTAAGTGCCTTATATATCGGCAGCCTAATATATACCCCTTAACCTCCCTTTCTACGTCTTGCTCTACTAATTATAGTCACTACTAGGCTTAAGGCACGGCGATTCGTACTAGCTCGACTTCCTATAAGCGAACGGCTAGTCACATATAGTCCCTCGAGACATAGAGCCTACGCCCTCCTCGCCCTTAAACACCCGTTATACCACTAGGCGGAATATAAGGGTCGCAGCCTCGCCCCTAAACTCCTATTACATCACTAGGCGAAACACAAGGATCGCGCTCTTGCTATTTATGTAAAATAGTTAGGCCTATTAGTCAATTTCTTAGCCTTAAAGACCTAATAAAGCGCACCCTAAAGTGCCTTATATATCGTTAAGCTTAAGCTAGTGCTATATACTCCCTAACTTCCCTTTTCTTTATCCCCCTACTAATCAACAATAGGGTTAACGCTTCGACACAGCGATTCGCAGTATCTTCCGTCGTGGAATTCGCTTGTAGGATAGCCTAAGCCACGCTCGAGCACACGCCCGCTAGGCCAATTTTAGCCGTTATTATAGGGTCTAGCGACGAGTAGGTAAAAAGCCTTCTGCAACACTAAGCACATCGCAGCTGCTCTCTTTAGTTAAGCCTTTCTCTTAGCCACTAGCTCCGCCGTCCTCGCTAGCGGCCACGATACAATAAGCTCCGCCGTCCTCGCCTCTAGCCCCGACATAATAAGCTCCGCCGTCCTCGCCTCTAGCCTCGATAGAATAAGCTCCCCTGTCCTCGACTCTATACTAGCCAGACTTTACGGGTGATCTTAATATGCCTGCTATATCTCCTTCTAACTAAGATCTTATAGGTTAGTAGAATAACTATCTCTAAGCCGATGTCCTTAAGTACTACAACCGCTGTAAGGAATCCTAGTTTAGTATATAGCTTATAGGATCTATCTATTAACCCTATTATCGTTAAGATAGTAAGAAGAAGGATAGAGAGCCTTACTTCTTCTTAGCAGAAAACAACCTCGACTTTAGCAGCGTTTTAAAGCATCTTCTAGAGCTCTTATAAGTCGAAGAGATACTTATTGCCTAGGTCTATATTTACATCTAGGTCTTTTAGTATCGTGGTTAGCAATATAAATATCGCGGCTATATTATTAACTTCCTACGAGATATTAGCTATATATATATATAGCTTCCGCTTCTACTACGCGACTTAGATATTATTGTCCTACGACTACGGGAATTAATAGACTAGCCCTATCTTATTCGATAGTTTAGACGTTAATTCCGGGTTCGATAAGCTAATATCCGTGCCTAGCTTATATATATTTAGCTTAATTACTCTAGCTACCGTAATATTATTATCGACGAGGACCGTATTAGCTAACTACCTATTAACGGTAACGTTAGTGACTAGCTACTTAGCGAGGTAGGCGACGCTAGTTTAAATGCTAGCTTTAACGCTACGCATCCTAACCCTAATGCTGCTTAAATCGCCGAGGCTGCCGATATTAATAATTACGATGCCGCGGCTATCCTAAACTTTATCGCAGCCTAGCCGGACCTTAAGCGTTTACGGGCTTAGCTTAAGGGTTAGGTTATACCCGAGTAGGTCCCTTTACGCGAGCAATAGCCGTACATCTAAATGCTAGATATGCGATCTACCCCTCTTAACGAGTTTAATAGCTTATAGCCTCTTCTATCTCTCGCCTTTCTAACCCTCTACCCTATAAGGTAAGGAGACTATATAGCCTTTCGTTAAAGAATAATTCGGTATAACGAGTATATCGAATATGCCTTAAAGTACTACGACAGCCGTTTTGCTAAGCACTTACGCTTTCGTTATATTAGCTTTAATGCGCTTATGCGTTAGTAAGTTAATTCTCGAAGCTCCTTTTATATTAAGAGGTTACGGTCTTATTGCCTAGTAGAGATTAAGGAGCTACGCGCCGCTTTTAGCGAGGATACCCCCGATTCTCAAGCTCTACTTAATTCTATTATTCGCTTCTCTAGCAGCTTAAAAGGCACGCGGGCTTACTAAGGTAGCTAAAGACATTAACTTAAGGCTATAGTTTATAGCCTTAGCTATCTAAGAGTATTCTTAACGTTCTCGGCGGCCGATTTATATTAGGATAGCCTATAAAGGCATATGCCGTTATATTACGAGTAGTATAAGGCCGACGCCTATAGTAAGGCTATAATCGCGTTTAAGAACTTACGAGAGAATCTATATATTACCGCCTACTACTTCTATAGCCGATTTACCTCCTTCCTTAAGCTCGTCTTAACGCCTAAATTTAATATTATAGACTATTAGTTTCGGTATAAGTAGTAGGCCCGTAGGAGCACCTATATATATAGTCTCTATTAGGTTAACGGATGCCCGCTACTTAATATATCGACCGATTCTACTTAAGAGGAATTTGCCTACTTTTAGGGCAAATACGTTACTGCCTTTAACTTAGAGCTATAATAAGTAATATAGTAAAAGGAGGCGAACCCGCTAGTAGTAGTTCGCCTTAGGTTTAACTTCTAATTCCTCTCCGAGATTTTAACTAAGTATAACGTTACCGCTGCAATAAGGCGTATTGCCTACGCTTTCGCCGTCTCTTAGATAGATCTCGATCTAATTTAAAGAGCTACCGTTTCTATTTCTTACGTACGTGCTATAAAAACGCCTACGTCGCTAAAGATCTTAATCTATAATACTTTATATTCGATAGCGTCTAAAACGATCCTCTTCTTAATTACTATAATCCCGCCTTAGCTATTAGCTGGCTAGCGAATTACGATATATCCCCTTATACCTCTATATATACCGTTATTAACTATATTAGGAAGTACTGCTCGAAGGAAGAGACGTAGTTAGAAAGCTACTATAATATTACCTAGGCTATCCTGCTTAAGACTAATATACAATAGGGCCTTATAAGCTTTATTGCTAAGTTTATAAATAAGCTTACTATAGAGCGTGATTAGTCTATAATAGAAGTTAGTTACCTATTGCTAAACTTACCGCTTTAAAAAGGTATAAGAGCTTTTTAGTCTATTAATTACCGCCCCCCTAAGCTTTAATAGCAGGCGGATATTATTAATGCGATAGAGGGTATAGACGGGGTTTGTATATCTCGCAACGTCTATTAGAAATACCTTATATAGGACGACGAATAGGCTAATTTAACCTTCTTCGAACTATTAGCTAAGTTCGACTTTACGCGTACTCCTTAGCGACCTTTTCCTCGGGCGGCCGATCGTATCTTAAACTACTTCCCTCGCTATAAGCCTTAACGGGGGCACGACTAATACTAAGACTTTTGCCGGGTTAAGTTAACTCTTTACTATCCTTATCGATATGCCTAAGAGGTTAAGGAGGTTAAGGGCATTACGTTTAAGATATTCTCTAAGGCATATAACTATTGCCTCTCTATTTATAGGAATGCTTATCCCGACGATTACTACGGTAACCTTCCCTCCCCTATTTAAGACGAATTTAAGGATAACCCTTAGAACAATAAAGACATTACGGCCGGGGAGTAAAAGGAACTTATTGCTCTACTGCTATATCGTGGCCTTAATATAGAAGACATTAAGTTACTTAGAAATCGCGACCTCGATCTTTAGCACGATTAGCAGCCTTATATTAGTAAATATCCCGACTTAAAGGCATAGGGGAACGACTACTAGAAGCTAGTTAAATCATAGTATGCCTTTACTAATAAGCAAGATAATAATATATCTAATAATATCTTTGCTCGTCTTAACGTTAAGCAACGCATAGTTTTCGACCTCTTTACTTAGCACTTAGAATAAGCCCTCGACCCTAACGAGCAAGACCCGGCGCCCCTTCTTATATAAGTAGATAGGCAAGGCGGTATAGGCAAGTCCTTTATAATTTACGCCCTTTATGCCCGGTTAAAGCAGCTCTCCCCGGGCTGCTTCGCATAAGCGGCGCCTACGGGTATTACTACTAACGCAATTAACGGCGTGACTCTATACTCTCTACTACACCTACCTATCTCTAAGACTCTCGAAGAGGTGCCTCTATTACGTACTATAAAGCTTAGTAACCTTTAGTCTTAGCTACGCCTCTTATATTACCTTATTATCGACGAGAAGTTAATAATTAGCCTATAAACCTTTTCTTATATCGATTCCCGCCTCCGATAAATCTTCCCGGAGTATTAAGACGAGTTCTTTAGTAGCCGTAGCGTTCTTATACTTAGTGACTTCTATTAGCTCCCGCCCGTAATAGAAAAGCCGCTCTTTACTACGGCGGCTCTTATAGCGCTACCTAAGATTCGTAGACGCAACGCCTACTACGTCTTTAATAAGACTATTATATTATAGTAGGTCTTACGGTAGTAAGGCGACGACTAGGCTCTTTTCCGGATAGCTCTTTAGGCCCTATATGTTAATGCCCCTTCTATTAACGACTAGAAGCTGCTTTATACCCGCGTGTAGGTAAACCTACTACTTAGGGAGGTAGCTTGCTTCGACGGGGCGGTCTATATCTACTCTACTAATGCATAGGTCCGCGACTTTAATATAGACTATATAGAACGCCTTAGCTCGCTATATATCTAGGTTTAAGCGACTAATATCGGACCTAACGCGTTATAAGCCGACTTAATTACTACCGGCAACCTATATAACTATCTGCCTATCTATATTAGTGCTAGGGTAATATTAATAGCGAATATCTAGACCCCTCTTAGCCTCGTTAATAATGCCTTAAGGACTGTCTACGACTTCGCCTAGAATGCTAATATAGACGACCCTCGAGCGTACTTACCTTTTATTATTTTAGTCCGCTTTAATCGCTATATAGGTCCGCCTTACTTTAACGACCTAAAGCTAGCGACTATTATACCTATCTTTCGGATAACGCGAGACTTTTTTAAAGGCGGCGCCTCTTGCTATCGCACTTAGTTCCCCCTAACGATTGCGTATGCTATTATTAGTTATAAGGCATAAGGTGCTACGCTTAAGTAGGTTATAGCGGATATATCCTATCGCGATTTTTAGTCTAGCCTTACTTACGTAGCTGTCTTACGGGCTAAGACGCTACGTAGCATTATGTTTAATGCCTGCTTTAATCTCAATGATATTATTCGAGGTAGTAACGTCTCTATGCTAGCGCGGGAGGCTAACGCCGTTCGCCGTGCTAGCTAGGTTATTAGGTAATAAGGAAGAAGGGTTATTAAATCATTAGTTATATTGCTTCGTTGCGCGCCTACTACTACGTGGCTTAGTTCCGTGCCTGCCGTGCCTATTATGCCTGCTTTCCGTGCCTGCTGTTCTATGCCTGCTATTGCGTACGTGGCATTGCGCGCCTTCTATTGCGTGGCTTAATTGCGTGCCTAATGCGTTTGTTGCTTCGTTGCGCGCTTGCTGTTGTTGTGCTACGTTGCTTCGTTACGCGCCTGCTATTATTATGCTACTTCGTTACGCGCCGCGCCTGCCTGCAATAGGGTTATAAAGGGGTATTGTGATTGCAATTGCAATAACCCGAGAATATAGGATCGTACTAATAGTATATCGGTAGGGCGCTAACCCTCTAAGAACCGGAAGTAGATAGGTAATAGCCTCTATCTTAAGGTCCTATGTTTCGAAAGGTTAGAGCATAGTGCTTGCTACCTATTCGGTCTTTAGTCTAAGTCTGCATTCGTATAGCTAGCTAGAGAGAAAAGACTTAAGGGTTTCTTTCGCTTAGGCGTCTACTATAATAGTAAGCCGGGTGTCTAGGTTAATTAATCTAGCCCGTAGAAATTAGTATCCGTTTAAGCTTAAGTTTTTGCTTATTAACCTTTTTAGTATTATTCCTTCCTTCGTTACGGCGTTAAATAACTTTCCATTTCGGTGGCCGAAAATACGTAGAGTGTATAACTCGTAATAATAACAGTGGCCTCGTCTTAGCCTTGTATGTAATCGCACGTAGGGGCCCGCGCGCGGGGTAAATAAATACGTATGACAAGCCCCGCTTTTGTTAAGGCTTAGGGTTCGATTCCCGCTTATGGCTAAAAAAAGGTGCCCTAGCTATAGCTAAAAATAAAAGGTCCCCCGGCTATAGCAAAGCTTTGCTTATAGTTATGCCCTACGGCATACTCGTATTTTTATTATAATAAAAAGACCGAAAAGGAGCCTACCTTTAATAAGGGCGATAAAGTCTACCTTATTAAGAAGAATATTACTTCTAATAGGCCTAACAATTCGTTAGACTATAAGAAGATAGGACCTTTTCTTATATAGGAAAAATTCTCCGACTTAACCTATAAGCTAGACCTACTAACGGCTATGCTTATACACCCCGTTTTTCACGTTTCGCTACTCGAATCAGCGCTTAAGAATGGCCGCCTAGCGAAAGATATTAATATACTAGTCGAAGAAGACAAATACAAAGTCAAAGAGATTTTATCTAAGAAGATAGAAAACGGCTAGCATTTCTATCTTATAAAGTAGAAGAATTATCCTTCTTCCGATAATACGTAGGAACCTATTAAGCATCTTAAGAATGCTCTTAAGAAGATTAAAGCCTATAATAAATCTAACCCTTAGGTTTAAGGGAACTTTCTTTTTTCTAAAATACGGGACGACTTAAGTACTAAGGGACTTAAGTACGGAAATACTTAGTACGAGGGTACTAGGGTACTTGGTACTTTATGACTTAGCATAAAGATGTTCGCCCCGGACTTACCTATTATCCGGTCACACCCTTTTTTAGCCTAAGATATACCCCTTTTGCAAACCTAAGTCCTTCGGGACTTAGCTTCCTTAGGTACGTAACGTACTACGCCGCTATAGTCACGCCGACGATCTTATTAAGCACCCTTGCCTAATAAGACCCGATGATTAGCTCGATGCCCCGCATAAGGGACCGACATCTAGACCACCGGGAGCTATAGGCTTAATATAGCCCCTCGGCTTTCGGGACCGATTATTCGTCCGATCCTTCGCATAAGGAGGTCACACGACTTATGTCGTGTGACCTACCTATATGACGTTATGCACGTGGTGCATAAATGGACCTATATAACCTAGTTTAGTCTATAAAGGCTTTAGAACGACGCGGGAGGCAGCCTTTTTAAGGTTAGCCGACCTATATAGCCCTTACGTAGCCCTAGGGACCCGCATTAGTTTAGGGCAGTGTAAGGGATACGTGGCAGAAGGTGCTAGAAGGAAAGGGACGTACCGGGACCGTCCGGACGGACGGGAAGAGCTATATAAAGGAACTTTAGTCCGCCCTTCCTTAGGCTCTCCTTCCTTCCTTTCTTCTTTAGCTTTTATCATAGTTTTAGTTTAACTGCCTACTAAGTGACCTATACCTCTTCTAGTTATGCCCTTAGTGCTTTAGCCTCGACTACCCCTGCTTGCTTAGACTTAGCCAGCCGGTCTAGTATAAGTGACCCTAAGTGCTCCTCTACTTACTATTCCGCCCTTATAGCTTTTAAGGATAAATAACGCCCTCTATTAGTCTTGAACTATTAGAAACTTAGTCCGGTTAGACTGTCTTCTGTCTTTTAACCGTTCTATAACACCGCTGTAGGCGTATTAGTTAGCACCGCACAGGGTTTTCCCTAAAAGCCCTACGCGCTTACAACCTCTAGATAATAAATTAACACATAGAATATAACCTTAACGTAGGTTCCTTATAACCACGCAAAGCGAAGCCACGAGGTCTCTATGCAGCTATTCTAAGGACTAAAAGCCTTAAAAATACGTATTTTTAAAGAGTTACCTTTAGCTCTTTAGAAATCGGAAAATCGGATTCCTACTATCGAACGCTAGGTGGTCGGGTTCTCGACATTTAGGTAATAGCAATTAAAAAAGAAGAGAGGCTCTAAGGCTTAAACAGCCTATAAGGAAGGATTAGAAGCTGTAAATAATGTAAATCACTGAGAATAATAGCTCTTATCTTTTCCAATAAGGAGGGCTAACTAGTCTATATATAGGGAAGTCCCTCGGACGAAAACAGCCGCGTAGACCTAAGGAAAAAGGGTAAAGGAAAGAGTTAGACGGAGAATACCGGTTAGAAATTAATAGATCGTATCCGTACGACAAATAGTTATATAGTTAGCTATAGTTAGCAAATAAAGGAATTAAAAAATGCAATAGTCTATTAGAAGGATATATAAATTCCATAGTAGAAGCCGTAGAAGGGAATTAGAATTCTATAGTAGAAGACTATAGAAGTGCGGGGTAATAACCCGTAGAAGCCTATGGAATTCTATAGTAGAAATACGTAATACTTCTATATAAATTCTATAGACACTTCTATATAAATTCTATAATAGGACCGGGGATTTCCTAGTGGAAAGCAATAGGGAAAGACGGTAATGTTAATATACCCCCCTAGCTAGAAGGAAAAACAACTTCCGGCTAGTTAGAATTATTATCGACTTCCTTATAGATCTTAGATAAAATATCCGTAAGTCGAAGCTAGTAAAGGAAACGTCTAAAAACATTATCGTAGAAGTAACTTAGTTAGCCTATCCGCAACCATTTAGTTAGAAGGGATATATTTAATGTTAAAAGTATTACGTAAGAATTCCTATCGGGCCTAGCAGTTGTAAATTTTAATATACTTTAAGGCGGTCTAAATCTTTAGAATCTCGGCGGAAACTAAGCGAATAGTCTAGGTATTATCGCACTAAATAGTAGGAATAGGAATATCTAATAATAGAGAAATATCGTTAAATAAACGAAGAATAGAAATCAGCTCTTTTACTATAAAGAGATTATAAGGAGTTCGGCCTCGGTAGAAGACGTAGTAACCGTAGACTATTTCCGGGCACTCTACGCGATTAGACCGTTAAAAAGACTAATAAAATAGCCTTCTAAAGAATAACGAGGATCTAGATCATCGGCGTAGGCGGCATCTAAAGCGTAACTAGTTCTTAATCGTCTATATTAGAGTACTCGATCGCGAGAAAACGCGATTCGTATAAGTATATCACTAAGCTCTCTATAAGCTTAATATAGAGCGTAGATAGGTTCTATATATACTCCGCTTAAGAATTCGACGACTTTACGGCGTTAAGTTAGGTAGAAATAGTCGTATATTTATAGGATCTAACTAAAGACTAAAAGTAGTGGATTTAGTTATCCGTGGCCTAACCTTAGTATTTCTCTAGTTTTTCTAAAAGTAGGAATAGGCAAAAGGTCGAAATAGGCCTTAGAACCGTAGAAGTAGGGATTTAACTAAACTTAGAAGCAATCTTATCTAAGTAAACGTCCTAGCATAACTATAGCTTTCGCTGCTTATAGTCCTAGATGATTCTTATCCTAAGAAAATAGGTTAGCTCTCCGCGGTCGGTGATTATATACTTCTATCTAAAGCGACGGATAAAATCGTTAGTAGCTCTATAGTACTCCCTACGGAAAAGGATAATAATATTATCTAAAAAGAAGAAAGTAATAATACTACTCGTAGTAGATATAAAAATATAAAGGTCCTCCGCACTCTACTAAAGGCCTAGTTCGGTAAGAGACCTAGATAATTCCTATTGCTAAAAAAGCAGTAAATAGCGAAGCCTATATAAAGCCTTTATTAACCGAATTATAAAGCTAAATATCTTAAATCCGTCTAGGAAGTAGATATATACTTCTTTACTTAAATCGGCATTCGTAAAGGCGTTAACCGCGTTAAGTAAGCGGGTTTTAGTGCTAAACCTAGCGGTAATAGCAATTATAATGCGAAAATTTCGCATAGTAAGCGTAGCGGCGTAGGTTTCCTTCCCGCTAAACGGCTAAAGATCTCCTCGTATATAAAGGCGAGATTTAAACTTCCTAAGGTAGCCGTGCTTATTAAACTTATAATTAAATGCCTAAGTTAATAGAAGAAGACGTATAAGCGCGTTCGCTTTTAGGGTAGGCGAAGGAAAGAAGGTCTTCCGCTAGTAAAGGGAGTCTTATTTAACCTTTCTAGCGGCTTTAAACTTAGGTCTATACGGATGCGTCTTAAGATTAGACTAAAACCTTAGAAATGCGGGTAAGTCCCGTTTATATATCTTCCTAGGTTTAAGAGAAGTAGCGAATATAGCCGTAAACGTAGTGCTATTAGCCGGTAAATGCCTAATATAGGCGAATATAGGATATCGACCTAAAAAATAGTTCGAATAAGTAAGGCGTAAATCCCCTATAAATCTCGTCGTCTATAGACTATCTATAGAAATAGTATTATCGTAATCTATAGATCGAGAAGTAGCCTAAGGCAACTATACCTTAAGACGGTCTATAGGTTCTACGGTTATAGTTAGGGAAAGGGTAGAGATATCGGGTTAGAAATCCTATACATTCTTAAAAACGTCCTCCGGTAGTTCTAGGGTTTAGTTAAGAGTTAGGAGCTAAGGGTTTCCGTCGGTTGAAACCTCTACTAGACTAATATGCTTATTAGGAAGTACTATTAACGTCGACTAGAATTCGGCCTTATCTTACTCTTCTTCTTATAAAATATATAGTAGAAATACCGGTAATAAAACCTATATTAGCGGTTCGGATGCCTTAAACGTAGTAAAATAATAAGTCTTATTAAACGTTATATTACGAACTCGACGAACCTCCTATCTCTATCGGATTTATATACGAAAAATATTAGTAAAATCATACCTAACTAAGTAAATAACCTCTATATAAGGTTCCTACTTAAAGTTACGTTTCTTCGTGCTAGTTAAGGCCTTAGTAGTTAGTAGGTAGGCTTTATAGCTAAAAACTTAGAGATAGCCGAATTGCGATAGTTAGGGAAAGAGAAAAGCCGGTATATTCCGGTTATAATCCTTTAATTAGTCGTAAAGAATCTCTATTAGGGAAATCCACTTCGATAGGAAAGACGTAGAGGAAGCTGCCTAACGGGCTTGAATCCGATTATATAAATACACTATAGTTTTCTACGTTTCTATCTATAAATGCTTAGGCAAATTTGCTTTAATCCTTATAGATCGAGCTTTTATAGATACTACCCCCCTAGCTCGTTCGGCAGCGCCGTTTTAAGCGGGTGTATAGGGAGCAGTAGGCTTATTATAAATGCCCTACTAGTTAATAAAGTCTTAGAAATCTCGTCGAAGGGCTCGGTCGTTAACCCGATAGATCGTACCGATAGAAAGTAAGAACTATCGGGTAATATACCGACCTAGGCTCTTAAAGCATAAAATTAGCTCGTCTATAGAAGCGTCTAAAAGCGTATATAGGAAAAGCTTTATATAATTATCCTTAATAAGAAATATAAAGTTTTTATTATTATAGCTCTTATATATAGAAAAGATATCGTAAAACACCTTAGAAAAGGGAAAAGTCGCCTTAGCAAGCGGCGGTTCGCGGTTGATAATTCGTTTAGCCTACGTAAGTTTATAGGGCTAATAGGAGATTATCTTATTAAAGGTCACCGACTATAGTATTCCGAGTGCCTTCGAAAGCGCCTTATTGTTCGGATGTCTAAGTCGTTAGTGCTAAAGAGAAAGTTTCTCTATACTTATTAGTATAGAATCCGGTATAATAGCTAAAAAATATACTACCACTAGGGTTTCTACGGTAGAATCTATAGAAGGAATAAAAGCAATAGTTAAAAGCGTAGAAGAAGGTATTAACGGGTTATACTTAATAATATACTAGTTGTAAATTAGTTCCGTTATATAAATAGTGCAAGTTAAGGAAGAGATTACGCTAGTCTACGGGTTTTATAAAAGGTTCGCCTTATGCAGAAGATAAAGGGAATAAAGGGACGTGTGAAAATACGGGATATATGCTACCTAACTAAGCTAAAAAGTGCCCGTCGAGATGCGTATAAATACCGTGCCTATCCTAAGAATCGGAGTGCTTCTACTGCCTGCGAGTATATACTTAGAAGAAGGCTAGAAGTTATGAAAACGCTCCCTTCTATTATAAATATGCCTATTTAACCCTAAATATATAATAAAAGAATTTTTAATAGATATTCTATAGTAGTTTATTAGGTAATAGGCGGTAAAAAAGTCGTGATAATACTCGCGACAGCCGTAGCTTAAACCGTCTTAGTCTTACTTTTATTATTCTTCTTCTACTACTCGGCCTTAATTAGTGCTACGTCGACTTTAGCCTTATTAGCCGGAATCTTAAGGTAATTATCTATAGTCTTTTAGATATTCTTATCGGGTTTTTATAATAGAAGTCGTAAAGAAGGGTTATAGTAGTTATACTCGGCGTAGAAGTATTTCTCCCTATAAGTATGTTATAGTTAGAATTTCGGCTTAGTTTTATCCTTCTTATAGGATAAAGCCGTAAAAGCCGTCGTAGATTTTACCGTTGATTCCGTAGCTAGCTTTTAAGTTCCTTAGCCTTAGAACTTAGCAAATGCGTTAGTCTTTAGCGCCTTTATCGCAGCCTTTAAGGCCTACAAGCGCTCGAAAAGTTCGGATATCTTAAATCCGTTAGGGAAAGACTTCTCTTAATCTAGTTTATTTAGTCAGGCATCGTCCTCTATCTTATTTATCTAGTATTCTATAAAGGGATTAGAAATTCGCTAAATAGCCTTAAGAAAAATCTATATAGCCCGGAGACCTTCCGATTCCGGCAATTTAATTCGCCGTGCATCGGTAAGGACTTTTTGCTAGTTAGAGATCTATATCGTAATATCCGTCCGGTCTAGTGCCTTTAAAATAGTATAGAACTACGCGAGAATAGTCTTCTATTACGTCTATAAAGTCGGCTTTATACGCCGCTATAATAAAGCTAATTCCGTTAAAACCTAATATTTCTCGGCAATTATTAAGTAGTAGTTCCCGATATTCTAAATAATAAACTACTAGATTAACGTAAGAGATTTCTATTAGTCCTTATAGGCTTAAAGCAACGTGCGATACTAGGAAAAGAGAAACTTAAACCTCTTAAGTTCTTTTATAGATAAACTAGCAATATTAGTAACCGCTATATTTAAGCAAAGCTTGCTTTACGCTACGAAGAACACAGAATGTGTGCAAGTTACGGCAAGCCTCTTTGCTTACTTAATATATGTAGTGAGCTTTTTTATTGTAGGGGTCCCCTATATTAACGAAGTGCGGCTATTGGCTAGCCCTAAATAACACGCTATGATTGGCTAGAGTCTAAAAATCCAGTGCGCTAATTGGCTACATTCCCCCCGGGGTTTAACCGGCTAAAAAATACTCGCTTTCTATTGGTAACCCGTCCGGTAGGGTTTATCCCGCAATCCTTCACGGCTATTGGCTAGCATAGGTGCCCTAGCTATAGGAAAAAAAATAGCTTAGTGTCGGGGGCATAGTAAAGCTTTGCTTATAGTTGTGCCCGTGGCACCAAGCTATTTTAACTATTCTAGGTGTTAGTTCTACGGGAAGAGGCAGTAAGGGTTTCTAAAGTTTAGGCGTAATAGAAGGATTGATTTTCTCTTAAATCCCTAAGGCAAGTGCGTATTTCTAGATCGTTAAGATCTATCGGTCTTAATCCGCTGGTCTATTTAGGACGGTCTTTAAAGTAATATCGGCTATAATAGATACGGTAATATAGGCGAAAGTATAGTAAAATCTATAGAAAGGGTGGTTAAATATATAATATATATCAATAAACCGTAAGAATTTAAACTAAGTATAAGCAAGCAGTATAGAATAATATAAACGTACTAACTAATCCTCGGCTAGTTAATTCGCTAGATTAAAGCACTATTCTTAAAAAAGACACCTTAGTCCTCCGTAAGTTAATTCGCTAGATGTAAAAAAAGGCTTTACTATAGTAAGTCGTAGTATAGTAGGCTAAAAATATAAGCCGTTAGAACTCTCTATATATAGAGAAGTTCGGCCTAGCTTAAAACTATCGAACGCTAGGTAGTCGGGTTCTCGACATTTAGGTTATAGCAATTAAAAAAAGAAGAGAGGCTCTAAGGCTTAAACAGCCTATAAGGAAGGATTAAAAGCTGCAAATAATGCAAATCACTAAGAATAATAGCTCTATCTTTTCTAATAAGGAGGGCTAACTAGTCTATATATATAGGGAGATCCCTCGGACGAAAACAGCCGCGTAGACCTAAGGAAAAGGGGTAAAGGAAAGAGTTAGACGGAAAGCACCGGTTAGAAATCAATAGATCGTGTCCGTACGACGAATAGTTATATAGTTAGCTACAGTTAGCAAATAAAGGAATTATTAATGCAATAGTCTATTAGAAGGATATATAAATTCTACGGTAGAAGCCGTAGAAGGGAATTAGAATTCTATAGTAGAAGACTATAGAAGTGCGGGGTAATAACCCGTAGAAGCCCGTGGAATTCCATAGTAGAAACACGTAACACTTCTATATAAATTCTATAGACACTTCTATATGAATTCTATAATAGGACCTAGGATTTCCCGGTGGAAAGCAATAGAGAAAGACGGTAATATTAACACTAACATATAGCGAACGCAACGCAATGCAACGACTCTAACGCAACGCAATGCAACGACTCTAACGCAACGCAATGCAACGACTCTACCGCGAATACTACCTAACGCGCTAAAGCAACGAGCTAAGATATCTCAACCGTTCCTAAGCTCGGACGATAAGGCAGAAAGCCAGCTAGCTCGAGAGGCTTCCTTAGCGGGCCCTAGCACCGCCTAGGAGCCCTGCAAGGGCAAGTCCGTTGCTAGCCTCGGCAACTAGGCTAGATACCACTTTTAGAGGCAAGATGTAAAGCAAGATAAGCTTCGCCGCGAGCTTCTTTAGCTCGCTAGTTAAATAACGGGCATAGTAAACTAGATAACCCGGCTAATGGCTATCGTCGCTAAGCCCGCGCCGTCTGCCTCTACCTTAGCCGGCGAATTAGCTCTTATTCTTACCCCTATCTCTACCGAGTCTATTCCCTTGCCCTCGTCGCCGCCGACTATATCGCAGCCGACTTTAGGCCTAGCTGCCCTAACTAGCGAGGAGCGTTTTAAACGCTCTAACTAGTAGGCCTAGTAGCAGCGAGCCTAGCAGCAGCAGCGAGCCTAGCAATAGCAACCGGCTTAGCAGCCGCAGCAGCTACCTACGACTATAATCCGCTTCCCGTACGTCGAGGAAAGCACTAGCGACCCGTAAGGCTTCTAGGAACGAGGCTATCGCTAGCGCCTTAACTTCGATTGTCCGGCCTAGGTTCCCTACGACGCCTCGTATGATTAGGCTATACGGACACTTATTAAGTCCGTATAGCCGCGAGCTAAAGCGGCTAACGAAATCGATAAGGCGATTACGAACAACCGGAATAAGGTCGTGCTTAAGCCGGAGTAGAAGCTTTATCGGGCGGACTACGCTATACTATAGAAATTGTAGTAAATTTAGTCTGCCTTTATAATCGCGTAAATTCTATACTCCTTTTAGCCGGCTCGTATAGTTAACGAGCTATTAGGCGACTTTAGCCACGTTGCCTATTGGCTTAATACGCGCTACCCTAACTAAATGCTCCTTCTTAAGGGCATCTTTACTATGCTTCGCGACTACGGCGTTTTTAACGCCCTACTCGCCCCCTTTACGCAGCTCGCACCGGTTAAGGACGAAGCTATCGTTAATTTCGCCTAGCGTATCTAGGACGCGTTTCTTAACCTCCTAGACGTCGAGAAAACGAGCCTAGCCGTGCGGAATCTCACGATCTAGCACGTCCGTAATAACCTACTGCGAATTTAGTCTTAGCTAAGCCGAGATATCGCAACCCTCTATAGCACCGGCTTAATCTAGCGTTTAGTCCTACTAGCGGGCGAATAGCCCCGCTAGCCGGTTTAAGAGATCTACGGCACGCCTTCTACTTCGATTTATACCTAAGCAGCAGCCACGCCGTACTAGACTTAGCGTATTAACGAGGCTATAGGCAATACGCCGGCCTAGGTCGAGATAGTTAGGCCTAGCCTCGCCTAGTTATCCGCCTCGTTACTCGCGCCGCCCTCGTTACTCACGCCGCCCTCGTTACTCTCGCACGGCAATATAGTCTACCCCTCGGCTAACGACGATACCGTTACCCCGTCTAAGACCTCCGCAGCCGAAGCCTAGCGCAACACTTGCTTTAAGTACGGTAAAGCAGGCTATTAGGCTAGGAGCTATAAGCTCGCCTTATCCCCGCCGCCCCCGGAAGACATAGACAGACTATATAAGATAGCGAGAACCCTTAGCAACTGCTAGCGCAATACGAGGAAAGGAGAGGGTTGCTTTATAATAGGAGACCGTAGAGGCTATTATAGTACGGTATATTATAGTAACGCTAGCTAGCTATAGGTCTACTACGAGGGCTTGATTCCCTCGGATAAGGAGGATAACCCTTAAACGTAAGCCCTTATTGCCGCTATATACGAGGAAATCGATAGCGGCCGTTATAGCTAGGCCGTTTAAAATATAGTGTGTTTTTATTGCTTATTTATTGCTTGTTTTATATCTCTTCTTTTAATGCGTTATTTCCTATTTAGGTTGCGTTAATTACCTTATAAGCAGCGGACTGCTTATTTAAGTAAAGGGCATATAAGGATCCCGCTATAAGTGCATTAGTTAGCACTACATAGGGTTTTCTCTAAAAACCCTACGCGCCTTTAACCTCTAGATAATAAATCAACATATAGAATATAACCTTAACGTAGCTTCCTTATAACCACGCAACGCGAAGCCACGAGGTCTCTATGCAGCTATTCCGAGGACTAAAAGCCTTATAGATATAGTGCGTATGCCTACCAGACTATAGGCCAATTCTTCGTTAAATCGCATCGTTAAATCACATCGTTAAATCGCATTATTAAATCGCATACATTAAGGAGCCGCGCACGCAGCAGAGGGCACGCAGCAAGGTACGCAGTAGGGCACGACGCATACATCAAGGAGCCGCGCACACAGCAGAGAGCACGCAGCAAGGCACGCAGCAGGGCACGCAGTAGGGCACGCAGTAGAGCACGCAGCAGGGCACGCAGTAGAGCACGCAGCCGGGCACGAAGCATACATTAAGGAGCGGCACACACAGCAGAGGGCACGCAGCAAAGGGCACGCAGCAAGGCACGCAGCAAAGGGCACGCAGCAAGGCACGCAGCAAAGGGCACGCAGCAAGGCACGCAGCAGGCCACGCAACAGGCCACGCAGCCGGGCAGAAGCATACATTAAGGAGCCGCACACATAGTAGAGGGCACGCAGCAAAGGGCACGCAATAAGCCACGCAGTAAAGGGCACGTAGTAAGACACGCAGTAAGGCACGTATAAGGCCACGCAGCAGGCCACGCAGTAGGCCACGCAGCCGGGCATAAAGCATACATTAAGGAGCCGTATATATAGTAGAAGGCATATAGCAAAGGGCACGTAGTAAGGCACGTAGCAAAAGGCACGCAATAAGCCACGCAGTATATATTAAGGAGCCGTATATATAGCCGAAGGTATATAATAAAGGGCACGTAATAAAGCACGTAGTAAAGCACGTAGTAGAAGGAATATAGTAGAGCATACGGTAGAGCACGTAATAAAGGGCACGTATTAGGGCACGTAGTAGAGAGCCGGGCACGAAGTATATATTAAGAAGCCGTATATATAGTAGAGGGCACGTAGTAAAGGGCACGCAATAAGGCACGTAGTAAAAGGCACGTAGTAAAAGGCACGTAGTAGGGCACGCAGTAAGCCACGCAGCCGGGTAGAAGCATACATTAAGGAGCCGTATATATAGTACAGGGCATATAGTAAAGGGCATATCGGAAGGCACGTAGTAAAGGGCATATAGTAAGGCACGTAGTAAGGCATATAGAAGGCTATATAGTAGGCCACGCAGTAGGCTACGTAGCCGGGCACAAAGCATATATTAAGGAGCCGTATATATAGTAGAGGGTAAGGTATATAGTAAAGGGCACGTAGTAAGGTATATAGCAAAAGGCATATAGTAAGCCACGCAGTATATATTAAGCAGTCGTATATATAGCCGAAGGCACGCAATAGAGGGCACGTAGTAAAGCACGCGGTAGAGCACGCAATAGAGGGCACGTAGTAGGGCACGCAGTAGGGAGCTAGGCACGAAGCATATATTAAGAAGCCGCACACATAGCAGAGGGCACGCAGTAAGGCACGCAGCAAAGGGCATGCAGTAGGCCACGCAGCCGGGAGCGAGCCGTAGACGGATATTTCGTACGTGAAGAATTATTAGTCTACGGCCTGCTATAAATGCGCACTGTACTTATATAGGCGCGGCTGGGCGCGGGGGGGTTAGGCGTTTTTCTAGGCTATAAAAAACATGTCACTTGGGCAAATAGAGATTTGTACTTAGGCAAATAGTAATACTCTATAAATATTTGTTATACGGATACGATCTATTAATTCCCGACCGACGTTTCCGTCTGACTCTTTCCGTTACCCTATTTCCCTAGGTCTATGCGGCTGATTTCTTCCGAGGGATTTTCCCTATATATAGAGACTAGTTAGCCCCCCTTCTTAAAGAAAACAAGAGCTATTATTCTTAGTGATTTATACGTTATAGCTTCTAATCCTTTTAAGTAGGCTGTTTTAGCCTTAAAGCCTCTTATTACGACGACGAGGGGTGCCGTCGCGCTAATAGCAAAAGCCACTAGTGATATTAATTATATAACTGCCCCTTACGTATACCTTATAAAGCCGGCTAACGCTACGCGCCGCTACACCTTATATTTATCCCCTCTTTAATAGTAGTATTACACGTGTCTCCCTTATACGTGACCCGGCGGGCTATAGGCCTCGGCAACCGCAGGCAGGAATAAACTAGTAGACGTTGACCTAAGGCGTAGATGCCACCGTCGCATTGTCACCCGACGCGCCGCCTCTACGGGCGGTACGTAAGCTGCGCTTACGCCGATGCACCTGCCTTACAGCTAGCTGCCCTTAGCCCCTTTCTTTAAAGGGTCTCGAATAGAAAGGCTATTAATTAATATTACAATTATAACGACGACGAGGGGTGCCGTCGCGCTAATAGCAAAAGCCACTAGTGATATTAATTATATTACTACCCCTTACGTATACCTTATAAAGCCGGCTAACGCTACGTGCCGCCGTACTTTATACCTCTCTTCTTTTTAATTACTATTATACTAATATCGAGTATAGTAAGGTAGGTAAAGTAATTATATAAGTGCACTCTATATAGGTATAGAAATTATTTATAAAGAACTAAGTATAAGCGCACCTATACATACGGATATATAGCTTTACGTATATACCCCTTTGTCTATACGTGCCTTTTACCCCTATCCGTATAAGCCCCTTACCTTTATTTACACAAGCCCCTTTCCCTACCTATATATGCCTTTTCCCCGCTCGTATATAAGAATGCGGATTAGGTCGTAGACTTAATCTTACTAATAGTCGAAGACCCTTATATAAGACCTTTACCTTACCTAAGCGGAAATTTAACGATATATTACGTAAGGCCCGGCCGCGCCTTAAGCTACACGACTTGCTTTAATAAGCGTAAACCGTACCTTCTTCCGTCGTATTTTTATTCGCAATATAGCGTCGGGCGGCCTATCGTTTTCCCTAATAGCCCTAAAGCGCGCTTCGAAGCGATCGAGCGCTTTTATATCTACGAAGTCCGTAGCGGGCTACTACGTTAGGTCTTAATACCCTTACTACTATACGAGGACCTCGCGTCTATTGCCGCGGCTAACCTTCTTCTATCGTACCGTAAGGATTTCCTCTATTAAGACCTCTTCTTCTTCTTTTACTAAAATTACAGGAGGCTATAAGTCCGCTATTATTTAGCTAGGCATTAGATCTACTATAGCGTGTTGAAAAAGGTCTACGTTAAAATTAAGATAAACCCTATTCGGTAGTCCCTTTAGCTCGACGGCTTACGGGCTTAGTACTCTCTTAACTATAAATTTTACGTATAATTAATCGAGCTTCTTCTTTAGCCTTAAGGATACGTAGTTCCGTAGGTCTATCTAAACTTTATTACCTACCGTAAATCGTTTTATAAGGTCCCGCCGCTTATTAGTATACCGCTTTTAGTCCTACGCTACTAAAGCTATTAACGACTAATAGAAGGCTAAAACCTATTTAAGTCGTTATATAAAGGAGGCTACGCGCCCCTCCGGGCTATTAATAGACGGCTTCTCCGCTATTATATCTACGGTAATAGGAAATAGGGATAAGTCTTACTATTTGTCCTATAGTAAATCTCTATTCGTCCTAAAGGTACCGAAGTACTATATATCCTTATATCTCCCCGCACCTCCCCGCGCTTTTATACCCGTATACGGTATATAGCAATTAATAGAGCTACGTAAATCGTACGAAGAACGCGAAGAACACTAGGCCTTAATCTACCCCGATATATAGTAGGGCATATAGCTAGGTAAGTAGAGCACGTAGTAGAGCACGCAGTAAGGCACGTAGTAAGGCACGCAGTAGGGCACGTAGTAGAGGGCATATAGTAGAGGGCACGCAATAGAGGGCACGTAGTAGAGGGCATATAGCCGGGAGCCGGGCATAAAGCATATATCGAAAAGCCGCCGAGCCGTATATATAGCAGAGGGCACGCAGTAGAGCACGCAGCCGGGAGCCGGGCATAAAGCATATCTCGAAAAGCCGCCGAGCCGCACATATAGTAGAAGGCATATAGCAAAGGGCACGTAGTAGAGGACATATAGTAGGGCACGCAGTAGGGAGCCGGACATAAAGCATATATTGAGAAGCCGCTAGGCACGAAGTATATATTAAGAAGCCGTATATATAGTAGAGGGCACGCAGTAAGGCATATAGTAAGGCACGTAGTAGGGCACGCACTAGGGAGCCGGGCATAAAGCATATATCGAGAAGCCGCCGAGCCGTATATATAGTAGAGGGCACGTAGTAGAGCACGCAGCCGGGAGCCGGGCATAAAGCATACATCGAAAAGCCGCCGAGCCGTATATATAGCAGAAGGCACGCAGTAAAGTACATGCAGTAAAGGGCACGCAATAGAGGGCATATAGTAGGGCACGCAGTAAGGCACGCAGTAGAGGGCACGTAGTAGAAGGCACGCAGTAGGGCATAAAGCATATATTAAGGAGCCGTATATATAGTAGAGGGCACTTAGTAGGGCACGCAGCCGGGAGCTAGGCATAAAGCATATATTAAGGAGCCGTATATATAGTAGAAGGCACGTAGTAGAGGGCACGCAATAGAGTACGTAGTTAGGCACGCAGTAAGGCATATAGTAGAGGGCATATAGCCGGATATATATTAAATTAATAAGCCGAATAAATATACGTGCGTTTATCTTACGATAGCTTTAAATTACGGTATACGCAATTGCTCCTATAAAGTACTAGGTAGGACTAGTTAGGCCTATATATAGCCTATAAGGTATACGCACGTAATTTAGGTTAGCGGGTGTAGGTGCGGGAAGGCACGGGAAGGCGTAGAGAGGCACGGGGAGGTATAGGGATGTATAGTACTTCGGTACCTCCGGGACGAATAGAGATTTACTATAGGACAAATAGTAAGACTCTTTAATATTACGACTTATTCGTACTTAAAGCTATCCTAAAGCTATCCTAGCGTCTAAAGCTATAAGGTACGATATAAAGGGGCGCTATAGTCGGCTTTATAAGGTATACGTAAGGGGTAGTAATATAATTAATATTACTAGTAGCTTTTACTATTATCGCGACGGCACCCCTCGTCGGTCGCGTTATAATTATAATATTAATTAATGGCTTATTTATTCGAGACCCCTTAAAGAAAGGGGCTTAAGGCAGCTAGCTATAAGATAGGTGCATTGGCGTAGGCGTAGCTTATATACCGCTCGTAGAGGCAGCGCACGTAGTACGACGGTTATCTACGCCTTAGGTTAACGTCTACTAGGTCATCCCTGCCTACGGGATTCCGAGGCCTATAGCGCGCTAGGTTATATAGTTAAGGGAGATACGTATAGCTTAGGACATACTACTATTAAAGAGGGGATAAGTATAAGGTATGATATAGGGGGGCGCTATAGTCGGCTTAATAAGGTATATATAAGGAGCAGTAATATAATTAATATTACTAGTGGCTTTTGCTATTAGCGCGACGGTACCTCTCGTTAGTCGCGTTATAAAAGCGTTTATATTAAAAAGGGAGGATAATTATAACGTAGCTACCTATATAACTATAGAGTTAAGGAGGTAGGGATGTATATATAATAGATAATATATTTTAGCTTAAGGACTATTCGGGCATTAGTCGCTAACTAGTCCCCGATAACCCCTCTCGAGGCCTAAGAGTATATCTCTAAGGCTTAGATATCTCTTAAAAGAAGGGGCAAGCTTTAGTCTTATTATAAGAGGGCAACCTTATTATAATAAGTATTGCTATTTGCACGATACGAAATTGCTGTTTATACGATAAATATATCTAGGCCCTATTTTTTCTACGTAACCCCGTGTGCTTAAGTCCCGCTACTAAAATTAGGTAGAGGTATATAGCAATTAAGAGGGCCGCGTAAATCGTCCTTAGCCTAATTTTCTATCCTTAACTCTATATCGCGTACTCGTACGTAAAGTAAAGCCTTAGCGATAGACTAAATTCCCGTTTAATAGCCTATTAAAGAGCCTCTTAAAGACGAAGAGGCCCTCGATCCGAATGCCTATTAGCCTAACGCCTACGACGCACCGCTAATTCTACCCCTACCGCTATCGCCGACCTTTAATACCTACGATAAGCTCTATAACTTCCTATAGATATTCCACTGAGAAAATAGCGCTGCTATCGTAAAGATAAATAGCGCTAATAAACGTAAGGTCGACGGATAGCTAATTCTTACTAACGTTACCTTTATATACGATCGTAGGCCTTAAAAAGCCTTAAAAAGCGCTAGGCTCTATAAAACCTCCTTTATAAAGCTTAATTATCCCGTTACGATTATAGCCTTAGCAACTTAGCGTTTAAACTATAAGTAGACCTACCGCGTTATTAATAGTTAGTATAATTATAGGTAGTTAATTAATCCTTCGGCGTATAATATATATCGCCGACAAACCGTTGCTTAGTAAGTGCTTAAAAGCCGGCTTTCTAAGCTTCGAGCCGTCTTTACTCGCGAGATCGCATCGATCCTTAGGGAGTTAACTGCCGAAAAGTCCTTCTTTCGGCAAAAGGATATCTATAACGATCGTTAAAAGATCCGCGCTATAGCCCTTAGTAGGAAGACTACTACTTAAGCCTTTATCGCCTACCTTTAAGACGCCGGCCTTAAATATATCGTTAAGCTCGCCGACGCCGATAGCGATAGCGACGATAGTAACGGCGACGGCGACGGCAATAACGGTTAAGAGGTTAAGGCTATCTTCTAGACCTACCCTTAGTGCGAGAAGATATAGAAGCGGTTCCTTAAGATTCTCGGCCTATATAATACTAACCGCTTGAAGATATTTCTCTTTTAGGCTATTAGAATTACCGATTAGCATTCTATTACTAACTTCGCCTTTAGCCTTATAAATATAGAAATAGAGGAGGGCTTTTAGTAGCTAGTATAGCGGCTTAACGAGCTACGACTAAAGGTCGGGGCTATAGAGCCGACTATTATTATTATAGATAAGGAAAAGGCCCTTAAAAACGTCCTCTCGAACGTTTTCCCCTCCTCGTAGTAATAGCTTTACATATAGCATATTAACCCTAATATCTACGCGAGAATAAAGACGCGGTAGAAGGAGCCTAGCTGCGACGACGACGACGACGACGACGACGACGATAATAACGACGAGGCTAACTAGGCTAATAAAGGCGATACTAACGGACGAGCTCGTATATAATAAAAGGCAGATAAAGCAGAAGCGGTAGGGAACGTACCCCCCCCCTCCGGCCGATAAATACACCCGTAAGAGTATATTTATAGCTTAGAAACTTATAGTTTACGCTTCTATAGAAGAAGAATTTAAGGCTAAATAGAAGACTTTTAATAAGACCTACGGAGAGCTTTAGACCCGTATTATTAGGTATATCTCGAAGGAATACATGCTTTAGCGGGAGCAATAGGCTGCCTACTTTATTAGTAGGTATCGCAACTTCGGCTAAAGGGTTAATAGCCCTATAGAGACCGCCTATAAAGACGTTAAATCGTACCTTCTTATAGGTATAAGAGACCTCTTTTACCTTTATACCGCCTTACTCTAGATAATTAAGAATAAAGAGTACTACTACTAGTAGAAGGCCGCCCGATAGTAAGCATAGCAACGGCTTATTTATAGCGGTTAAGATTAGCTTAGTAAGCTGACTTTCTAGATTATATATTAGGCTATTAATATGCTTGCCGTATAGCACCGGCTCGCTATAGCCGCGATGCCCTTATAGCTAGGGAAAGAGCCGCGGGAGCTAATCCCGGTACTGCGTTATACCGGGCGATTTATATAATAGCAGGGGCTTCCTTATGCCTACGTTATTCTCGAGCGCCTTAAAGCTAACCCTCCGCTTCCGCTTATTAGGCTTAATATTCTTTCGCGGTAGTAGCTTAAAAAGCCTTTAGTATACCCCCCCTTTGCCCCTTATAATAGGGTAGGCAGAGTGATTACATAGGTGCCGTCTATATAGGTATAGAAATCATCTATAAAAAACTAAGTGTAAGCGTACCTATGTATATAGATATATAGCTCTACGCACGTACCCCTTTGTCCGCACGTGCCCCTTACCCCTATCCGCACGAGCCCTTTACCCTTATTCGCATAAGCCCCTTTCCCCGCCCGTATATACCTCTTCCCCGCTCGTATATAAGAATGCGGATTAGGTCGTAGACTTAATCTCACCGGATATATAGCTCTACGCACGTACTCTTTGTCCGCACGTGCCCTTTACCTTTATCTACACGAGCCCCTTACCCTTATTCGCACAAGCCCCTTTTCCCGCCCCTAGTGCCTCTTCCCCGCTCGTATATAAGAATACGGATTAAGTCGTAGACTTAATCTTACTAATAGTTAAAGACCCTTATATAAGACCTTTACCTTACCTAAGCGAAAATCGACGACCTATTACGTAAGGCCCGGCCGCGCCTTAGGCTATATAGCTCGCTTTAGGGAGCGTAAACTATACCTTCTTTCGTCGTATCTTTACCGGTAACGTAGCGTCGGGCGGTCCGTCGTTTTCTCTAATAGCCCTAAAGCGCTCTTTAAAGCGATCGAGCGCTTCTATATCTGCGAAGTCCGCTACTAAGTGCTACGTCGGGTCTTAGTACCCTTACTACCTTACGAAGACCTCGCGCCTATTACCGCGGCCGACCTTCTTCTATCGTACGGTAAGAATTTCCTTTACTAAGAACTCTTTTTCTCCCTTTACTAAGATTACGGGAGGCTATAGGTCTACTATTACTTAGCTAGGTATCGGATCTACTACTATACGACGAAAAAGGTCTATATTAGAATTAAGGTAAATCCTATTAGGTAGTCCCTTTAGCTCGACGGCTTATAAGCTTAGCACTCTCTTAACTATAAATTTTACGTATAACTAATCGAGCTTTTTCTTTAGCCTTAAGGATACGTAGTTCCGTAGGTCTACCTAGACTTTATTACCTACCGTAAATCGCTTTTTAGGTTCCTATCGTTTATTAGTATACCGCTCTTAGTCTTACGCTACTAAGGCTATTAACGACTAATAGAAGTCCGAGACCTACTTAAGTCGCTGTATAAAGGAGGCTACGCGCCCCTCTAGGCTATTGCTAGACGGCTTTTCCGCTGCTATATCTATAGCGATAGGAAATAAGGATACTAGTTCGTACCCGTATAGTATAAAGAAAGGGGATATACTAATTAAAGAGTGATTTCTCCCGTTAAGCGCTATTTACGCTATAGGGAGCTACTTATCTTAGTCCCTTTAGTTACGGTCGATAACGCCCTAGAGGTAAGCTTAAACTTCCTAGTTTAGCCGTTCCGGCCCTTTATCGGTTTACGGATAATATGCTATACTTAGCAGCTATATAATCTATAGCAGCCGATATAAGTGCTACTAGAAGCGGCTTATCTAATTTAAGCCTTTATCGCTTATAATTAACGTTAGCTATTAATAGTATTATATATAGTATATTAGAAAGCGCTCCGCGTAAATCTCCGCTTCTATAGAAAGCATAGGTTCTAATATAACTTCCTTATTAAGACGGTCTTTAATTACCTAAAGATTGCGGTTGCCGCTTTCTATAAAGGGGAGGTCTATAATAAAGTCTATTTAAATATACGTATAGAACCGGTCTAGCATAGGAAGCGATTTAAGTAGCCCTTTCTTAAGCGCACGCTAAATCTTTATGCGCTTATAGATATTATAGTTGCGGAGGAATCGTCTAACGTATAGCTAGAGGAGCGGCTAATAGAAGTCGCGGGATATAGCGGTAACTATTCCTTCGCGGCTAAGGTAGCCGACGACGCTAGCGTTATATACTATTTAAATAAGCCGTCTTTAGAGCGCGTTCCCTTCTTTTAGCTCTAAGGGAGCGTCTTTTACTACGGCCTCTATAGTTATAAAGGAACTAAGAACCTAAAGCCGTCCGCGGAACCGTAGGTGCTTACGTAGGTCTACGTAGCAGTCGGCTACCTATACCTTAAGGTTAAGCTTAAGGTCGAATCGTCGTGCTCTTACCTCTATAACGCGGCGTACGCTCCCGTAGGTAACGTCCTAAGCTGCTAAGCGGTCTTATATACGCTAAAGCTCCTCGTCTTAAAAAGTTCGTCGGTTAAAGCCTATATTAGTAATTAGCTCTACGTCCTATACGTCGAGATCGTCTTAGGTCGTAGCCGCTGTAAAGTCTATATCCTAAGTATCGTTTATATCTTAAGTATCGGGCTTTACGTTTTCTTTATTATCCTCCTCGCTATCGTCCTCGTCCTTATCGCCCTTACTATTAGCTAAGACTACCCCGTCCGTACCGATAAGTATTGCTTTAAGATATATGCGTAGCGCCTCCTTTAGGAGTATTTAAAGCTCTCGGGCATTATAATCTTCGTTAGAAGGCCGATCTTAATCTCTTTAAGATAGAGCGTCCGGCACTATAGCCTTTTTTCCGGGTCGGTACTTAATCTAGAAATAGAACCGCGAAAGGTATTCCGCTTAGCGGGCCTATCGCTTAAAGAGATAACGTCGAGTTATAAAATACTTAAGGTTACGATAGTCTATAAGGATCTTAAAGTTCTTATAGCTATAGAGCTCCGCTTACTATTGCTTTAAATAGCTAATTATAGCGAGTATTTCCTTATCGTAGATAGCGTAGTTCCGTTCGGCGGAGGTAAGCTTATAGGAGTAAAAGGCTATAGGGCGGCGTTAGCCGTCTACCTCTTACGAAAGCATGCCTTTAAGTACGAATCTACTATAGTCCGCCTTAAGTATTACGGGATAATTAAAGTCTTACTATAGTAGTACTAAGGCTTACGAAATAGGTCTTTTAACGTTTAGAACGCCTTTACCTATACAGCGCCTTAATAAAAGGCCACCCTTTTGCCGTTAAGAGCTATAAGTAGACCGATAATACGAGAAAATTAACGAATAGAAATCCGGTAGTATTTCGTAAATCCTAAGAAACTCCGTATACCCTTTTTAGCCTCGCACGTCGAGGTTAAGCTCGCGGTATATATAATTTAGCTGCTATTGCATAAAGTTAGGGCTATTTAGTCTTAAATAGCCTAAATCTTTACGGGGTCCGCCTACATACTAACGCCTACGATAATAATAAATCTAAGGTATTTAACCTAACGGACGCTAAATTCGCATTTATTAAGGTCGAGATATAGCCTATGCTAGGAGAGCCGGTCTAATACTTTCCGCACTTTATCTATATAATCCTTTAGGCTGCCGCTTATATAGATAAGAATATCGTTAATATAGGCGGAAGCGAACTCGTCTAGAAATTCGCGAAGAATGCTATTAATATACCGTTAGAAGGTGCTAGGAGCCCTTATAAGCTTAAACGGTATTACTATCTATTCGAAAAGCCTATAGCGAGTGCGGAACGCGGTCTTCTACTTATTACCTTCTATAATTCGTACCTTATATAACGCTTAATAGATATGTAATTTAGTAAACTACTTCGCTTTAGCGATATTACGGAGTATTTCCTTATTAAGCGGAAGCGGGTAGCGGTCCGGTCGTATTATTGCGTTAAGTGCTCGGTAGTTTACGTAGAAATATAGCCCTCCTTCGGGTTTCCGTGCGAATAGCACCGGAGCGGCGGCCTTAAAAGAGCTAGCTTAAATAAACCCTTTATCTAAAAGGCCGCGTAATGTTTTCTTTAATATAAGCAACTCGTCTCGAGATATCGCGTATAGCGGCCCGAAGGGCGGAACTATATCTTATCCGCGGGAATCCTTGCGAAATAGTATTGCGTAGTTAATGCCGGGCTTATATAGGTTTAATTTATCGGCCTCGCTTTTCCGAAAGAGCGGTAGTAGGTTATAGAACCGCGTAGGGATTATTTAACGCAATTCGGCTTCCGTCTTCGGCTTCTTTAATCGTAAGGCTTTTTTAATATCCGTAAGGCTAACTACGTAAATAGCAGCCGTAGCGGCTTCCGAGCCGTATCGTCTACGGATTTAGTTAATTATACCGATAAATACTAAAGCTATAACCTCTTTAGCCTCTTAAAGCTCTATAGTATACTTAGTGTCTTTAGGTTCGTTCTTATTAATATGCCGTAGCTAACGCTGCGAATTCCTATACTAAAGCCTTCCTTAGTGCGGTATAGAGTAAGACTCTATATAAAGAAGCTAAGGCTTTCTAAGGATTAGGTTAAATTCTAGCTAAAGGATAACGTATATTATAAGCAATTGCTTATGCCCGTTAATCTCTATAGCTATCTATACGATACCTTTAATCTTCGCCTCTTCTATTACGCTTAAGGCTCTTCGTACGTACTAAGGTCCTATATCTTTAACTAGCAAACGTAGTTCTTATGCGAATGCCTAATCGATAGCGGCGTAGCACTAGTAACCTTCGTCTACGAGAGTAGAGACGAGGTTTATATAGTTAATAATAATAGGTATTAAGGTAGGAGAAGTCTTAATACGGTTAGTTAACTCTTTTTTCTCTAGTGCTAGCGAATTAGGCTCTAGGGCCCGTCTATACTTTAAAGCTATGCGTTTCCCTCCGTACTAATAGCGGCGGGGATATTATTATCCTCCTTAATATTAGACTTAATAGAAGGTCGGGTAGCGCGAATCGCTATAGGCCGTTCGGCTCGCTTTACTATAGGGCGAGCGGGACGATACGGGCAATCCGTAGCGAAATATCTATCCGCGCTATAGCGTACGTAAAGCCCCTCCTCTCTCCGCTTCTAAAGCTCCGCCTTCGATACTTACTTAGCTCGCTATATAGAAGAGGAGGGCGCGCTGCCTAAGGCGGCGGATAGTATCCTCGCTTTTCTATAAGCGGGCCGCGTAATAGATATTATAACGTCGCCCTTATAGTCTACTATAGTATCGGGCGCGGATCTAGGCGGCGGGAGCGTTATAGCGTTTTTAGTAGTAACTCCTCCGTTCCTATTGCTAACGCCGTTTATGCTAGCGCGCTTTCGCAACTTTTAAAAGCTAGGGCTTTACTTATAGTTCTAGGCCACCTTCGTAAGGCGACCTACATACTCCCGGAAGTTAGTAGGCATCTCGATTAAAATAAGCATCTCCTATAGTTGCGGAGTAATCGAATTCCGTAGCTATATAAGCTTAGCGCTATCTCCTTAAACGCTATTTCCGGCGGTATAAGTGATAGTCTCCTTAAAGTCGGGAAGGAAGTCCTTAAACGTCTGGCCGTCTTTCTAAAAGAGGATCCGCAGCCTATCTTACGCTTTCTCCTGCTCCTATACGTTGCCGAACGCGTGGATAAGGTAGTTAAAGAAGGCACGGGGGTCGTAGGCGCTACTAGGCCCGCTACTCTCCTAAAACCTAGAAATCCGCCGTATCTAAGGCTCGGGTAGTATATAAAGCAGCGAATACTAGGCGGTATTACGGCAGCCGTTAATGCCTTACTTCTCGTTAACGGTAAACTTACTACGGAGGCGATATAGGAAGAAGTAAAAAGACTCTAGCTTACTATCCTATGTAGGCTACGGTAGAGGCTTCCTTTTGCCGAAGGCGGCTTTAAGGGCCGTCCTTAGGTTAGCTATGCTAGCGTCCCTAGCCGCGGGAAAGTTCGTCGCTAAGGCCTAGCCGTTGGCTTCTATTAATATTACCGTCTTCCCCTATTGCTTTCTACTAGGAAATCCCCGGTCCTATTTTAGAATTCATATAGAAGTGTTACGTGTTTCTACTATAGAATTTCATAGGCTTCTACGGGTTATTACCCTATACTTCTACGGTCTTCTACCGTAGAATTCTAATTCTCTTCTACGGCTTCTACTATAGAATTTATATACCTACGGCTTCTACCGTAGAATTTACTAGTCCTTCTAATAGACTATTGCGTTATTAGTTTCTTTATTGCTAACTATATGACTATTTGTCGTACGGATACGATTTATTATTTACGACCGGCGCTTCCGACCGGCAATTCCGTCCGACTCTTTCCTTTACCTCTTTTCCTTAGGTCTACGCGGCTGTTTTCGTCTAAGGGATTTCCCTATATATAGAGACTAATTAGCCCTCCTTATTAGAAAAGATAAGAGCTATTATTCTTAGTGGTTTATATCTTTTATAGCTTTTAATCCTTCCTTATAGGCTGTTTTAAGCCTTAGAGCCTCTCTTCTTTTTTAATCGCTATTACCTAAATGTCGAGGACCCGACTGCCTAGCGTTCGATATTTATAAGCCCGGACGAACTTCTCTACGTATAGAGAGTTCTAACGGCTTATATTTCTAGCCTACTAACGCTACGACTTACGGTAGTAAAGCCTTTGCCTTTACATCTAGCAAATCGACTCGCGGAGGACTAGTATAATTCTTTTAAGGAGCGTTATTAATCTAGCGAATCGACTCTAATTAAAAAAG
Source organism: Ophiocordyceps sinensis (assembly GCA_012934285.1). Classification (NCBI taxonomy): domain Eukaryota; kingdom Fungi; phylum Ascomycota; class Sordariomycetes; order Hypocreales; family Ophiocordycipitaceae; genus Ophiocordyceps; species Ophiocordyceps sinensis. The sequence continues at coordinate 2,121,838 of JAAVMX010000006.1, read as the reverse complement.
TGTTTTCCTACGCTTAGTTTAGTTTTTACGGTTTAGTTATATATTCTTCCTACTTCTAATTACCCTTTTTTACTATACGTTTACCTACGTTACTATATCTAGCATAGCCGATATTACTTCGAAGACTATCTTAAATAGACTAACGGACTAAGACCGATAGATCTTAACGATCTAGAAATACGCACTCGCCTAAGGGATTTAAGAGAAAATCAACCCTTCTATTACGCTTAAACTTCTAAAACCCTTATTGCCTTTTCCTATAGAACTAATAGCTAGAATAGTTAAAGCGACTATTACTAATATTACTAATTTATCTATAGAAGAACTTAAGAGATTAAAGTTTCTTTTTTCCCGGTATCGTACGTTGCTTTAAGCCTATAAAGACTAATAGAAATCTCTTACGTTAATCTAATAGTTTATTATTTAAAATATCGGGAACTACTACTTAACGATTGCCGATAAATACGAGGTTTCTAAGGAATTAGCTTTACTATAGCGGCGTATAAAGCCGACTTCGTAAACGCAATAAAAGACTATTCTTACGTAGTTCTATACTATTTTTAAGGCACCGGACCGGACGGATATTACGATATAGATTTCTAACTAGCAGAAGGTCTTTACCGACGCCCGGCGAATTAAGTTGCCGGAATCGGAAGGTCTCTAAGCTATATAGCTTTTTCTTAAGGCTATTTAGCTACTTTCCGGTCCTTTCGCAGAATACTAGATAAATAAGATAGAGGATAACGCTAGATTAGATAAGCTAGGATAGAGAGAGTTATTCCCCGACGGATTTAAAATATCCGAACTTTTCGAGCGCTCGTAGGCCTTAAAGGCTACGACTAAAGCGCTAAAAACCAACGCTTTTATAAAGTTCTAAGGCTAGGGAATATAGTCCCTCGCCGCGGAATCCACTAATAAATCGGCAACTACTTTAGCAGCTGCGTCCTTAGATAAAGATAAAGGCAAGAAAAGGGATAGTCCGCCGTGTATTTACAGAGAACGATACTATTTCTAATAGTATTATTACTTTAACCCTTCCGTTCGACTTCTATCTTAGAAACCTAATAAAGATATCTAAAAGACTATAGATAATTTCCTTAAGGTTTTAGCTAATAAGGCTAGAGTTAACGTAGCACTTCTTTACGACGAAGAGTAGCGGAAGAATAATAAGGCTAAGACGAAGACGGTATAAGCTACGGCTACCGCTAACGTTCTTACGACCTTTTTACTACTAGTTGCTCTATAGACTACTATAGAATACCCGTTAAGGGATTCTTTTATTATAGATTTAGGGTCTAATAGATATATTTATAATGATAGGGAGCGTTTCTATAACTTCTAGCCTTTTTCCGAGTATATACTCGTAGTTAGTAGAAGCACTCTAATTCTTAGGATAGGCACGGTATTTATATGTATTTCGACGGGCACTTTTTAGCTTAGTTAAGTAGCATATATCCCGTCCTTTTATACGTCCCTTTATTTACTTCGTCTTTTTTATAAAGCAAATCTTTCGTAGAACCTATAGATTAGATAGATCTCTTTTTTAACCTATACTATTTATATAATAGAGCTAATTTACAACTAGTATATTATCGAATATAACCCGTTAATACCTTCTACTACGCTTCTAACTATTCTAACTATTGCTTCCGTTACTTCTATAGATTCTACCGTAGAAACCCCGGTTATAGCACCTTTTTTAGCTACTATACCGGACTTTATACTAATAAGTGCGGAGGAACTTTCTCTTTAGCATTAACGACTTAGACATCCGAATAATAAAGCGCTTTCGAAAGCACTCGGAATACTATAGTCGGTAACCTTCGATAAGGTAATCTCCTATAAGCCTTATAAACTTACGTAGGCTAAACAAATTATTAACCGCGAACCGCCGCTTTCTAAGGTGACGTTTCCCTTTTCTAAGGCGTTTTACGATATATTTTCTATATATAAGAGTTATAATAATAAGAACGTTGTATTTCTTATTAAAGATAACTATACGAAGCTTGTTTTTCTATATACGCTTTTAGACGCCTCTATAGACGAGCTTATTTCTTGCTTTAAAAGCCTAGGTCGGTATATTACCCGATAGTTCTTACTTTTTATCGGTACGATCTATCGGGATAACGACCGAGCCCTTCGATAAGATTTTTAGGACTTTATTAATTAGTAGGGCATTTATAATAAGCCTACTACACCTTATACACCCACTTAAAATAGCGCTGCCGAACGAGCTAAAGGGGTAGTATCTACGAAAGCTCGATCTATAAGGATTAAAGCAAATTTGCCCGAGCATTTATAGACAGAAACGTAGAAAACTACGGTGTATTTATACAATCGGATTTTAGCCTAATAGGCAGCTTCCTCTACGTCTTTCCTATTAAAGTGGATTTCCCTAATAGAAAGTCTTTACGATTAGTTAAGGGATTATAACCGGAATATACCGGCTTTTCTCCTTCTCTAACTATTACGATTCGGTTATCTTCGAGCTTTTAGCTATAAAGCCTACCTACTAACTACTAAGGCCTTACCTAGCATATAGAAACGTAATCTTAAATAGGAACCTTATATAGAGGTTAATTACTTAGTTAGGTATAATTCTACTAATATTTTTCGTATATAGATCCTATAGCGTTAGGAGGTTCGTCGAGTTCGTAATATAACGTTTAATAAGACTTAGTTTTTTACCGCGTCTAAGGCATTCGAACCGCTAATATAGGTATTATTACCGGCATTTCTACTATACGTTATATAGGAAGAAGAGTAAGATAAGGCACAATTCTAGTTAACGCTAATATTACTTCCTAATAAGTATATTAGTCTAAAAGACGTTTTAGCCGATAGTAATCCTTAGCTCCCGACTTCTAACTAAACCCCGGAACTACCGGAGGACGTTTTTAAGAATATACGGTATTTTTAACCTAATATCTCTACCCTTTCCCTAACTATAACTATAGAACCTATAGACCGTCTTAAGGTATAGTTGCCTTAAGCTACTTCTCGATCTATAGATTACGATAATACTATTCCTATAGATAGTTTATAAACGACGAGGTTTATAAGGGACTTACGTCTTACTCGTTTAAACCGTTTTTAGGTCGATATCCCGCATTCGCCTACGTTAGACATTTACCGGCTAATAGTATTGCTTTTACGGCTGCATTCGCTACTTCTCTTAAACCTAGGAAGATATATAAACGGGACTTACCCGCGCTTTTAAGGTTTTAGTCTAATCTTAAGACGTATCTATATAGACCTAAGTTTAAAGCCGTTAGAAAGGTAGAATAAGACTCCCTTCGCTAGCGGAAGACCTTCTTTCCTTCGCTTATACTAAGAGCGAACGCTCTTATACGTCCTCTTTTATTAACTTAGGCATTTAATTATAAGTTTAATAAGCACAGCTACCTTAGGAGGTTTAAGTCTCGCCTTTATATACGAGGAGATCTTTAGCCGTTTAGCGGAAAGGAAACCTATACCGCTACGCTTACTATACGAAATTTTCGCATTATAATTGCTATTGCCGCTAAGTTTAGTACTAAAACCCGCTTACTTAACGCGGTTAACGCCTTTACGAATGCCGATCTAGATAAAGAAGTATATATCTACTTATAAGACGGATTTAAGGTATTTGGTTTTATAATTCGGTTAATAAAGGCTTTATATAGGCTTCGCCGTTTGCTACTTCTTTAGCAATAGGAATTATCTAGGTCTTTTACCGAACTAGGCCTTTAGTAGAGTACGGAAGACCTTTATATTTTTATATCTACTATAAGTAGTATTATTACCTTCTTCTTTATAGATAATATTATTATCCTTTTCCGTAGGGAGTACCGTAAGGCTACTAACGATTTTATCTATCGCTTTAAATAGAAGTATATAATCACCGACCGTAGAAAGCTAACCTATTTTCTTAGGATAAGAATCATCCGGGACTATAAGTAGAAGAAGCTATAGTTATACTAGGACGTTTACTTAGATAAGATTGCTTTTAAGTTTAGTTAAATCCTTACTTTTACGGTTCTACGGCCTATTTCGACCTTTTACATATTCCTACTTTTAGAAAAGCTAGAGAAACATTAAGGTTAAGCTATAGATAACTAAATCTACTACTTTTAGTCTTTAGTCGGTTCTTATAATTACGTAACTATTTCTACCTATCTTAACGCCGTAAAATCGTCGAATTCTTTAGCGGAGTATATATAGAACCCGTCTACGCTCTATATTAAGCTCGCTAAAAGCTTAGTGACTTACTTATACTAATCGCGTTTCCTTACGATTAAGTTTTCGGATACGGATAAATAAGAACTCGTTATAGCTTCCGATGCCGCTTATGTCGACGACCTAGACACTCTTTATTCTTCTAAAGGCTACTTTATTAGCCTATTTAACGGTCTAATCGCGTAGAGTACTAGGAAATAATCTACGGTTACTACTTCCTCTACCGAAGCCGAACTACTTATAGTCTCTTCTACCGCGAAAGAGCTAATTTCTATTCTTCGTTTATTTAACGATATTTCTCTATATATAGGAATAAGGGAAAAGGGATACGCAAGGTGCAGTTACGGACATGTAATCAACGTGACCCTACGTAATTACGTGCACGTAATAAGGCTATATCTCTTCGCAATGCCTCCCTCCTAGCTAGCATCTACAGACATAATACACCCCTTTAGTTAACCCTATAAAGTAGAGCCTATCTAATACTATAGCTAGATATTCCTATTCTTATTATTTAGTATAATAACACTTAGATAATTCGCCTAGTTTCTACTAAGATTCTAAAGATTTAGACCGCCTTAAAACACATTGAGATTTCTAACTGCTAGGCCTAATAAGAATTCTTACGTAGTACTTTTAATATTAAGTATATCCCTTTTAACTAGATAGTTGCGGATAGATAAACTAAATTACTTCTACGATAACGTTTCTAAACGTTTCTTTACTAGCTTCGACTTACGAATATTTTATCTAAGATCTATAAAGAAGTCGATAATAATTCTAACTAGCCGAAAGGTGTTTTCCTTCTAGCTAGGGGGGTATATTAATATTACCGTCTTCCCCTATTGCTTTCTACCGGGAAATCCCCGGTCCTATTATAGAATTTATATAGAAGTGTCTATAGAATTTATATAGAAGTATTATATATTTCTACTATAGAATTCTACGGGCTTCTATAGGTTATTACCCCGTACTTCTACGGTCTTCTACTATAGAATTCTAATTATCTTCTACGGTCTTCTACCGTAGAATTCTACTTATCTTCTATAGTCTTCTACCGTAGAATTCTAATTCTCTTCTACGGCTTCTACTATAGAATTCACATACCTACGGCTTCTACCGTAGAATTCACTAGTCCTTCTAATAGACTATTGCGTTATTGGCTTCTTTATTACTAACTATATAACTATTTATCGTACGGATACGATTTATTGTTTACGACCGGCGCTTTTAACCGGCAATTCCGTCCGACTCTTTCCTTCACCTCTTTTCCTTAGGTCTACGCGGCTGTTTTCGTCTAAGGGATTTCCCTATATATAGAGACTAGTTAGCCCTCCTTATTAGAAAAGACAAGAGCTATTATTCTTAGTGATTTACATCTTTTACAGCTTTTAATCCTTCCTTATAGGCTGTTTTAAGCCTTAGAGCCTCTCTTCTTTTTTGATTGCTATTACCTAAATGTCGAGGACCCGACTGCCTAGCGTTCGATATTATAGTAAAGGATTATTTATATTATTAACTATCGTTCCTACCTTCCTAAACGTACCTTTAGTCTGCCTTTTTTATAAATAGTTTTAAGAAGCTTATTAAGTAATAGCGTTACTATGTTAATATTAACTATTATACCAACTAGGCCAAGCAAAAGTAAGATATATCCCGACCGTAGACGTAATATAATAGCTTAAATAAAATGTTGATATACCCCCCTACGTATACGGTGGCCTGCCCGACCGTGCTAAGTAACGTAGTTCTTAAATACAGGAAATCAGCTGCATGAATATCACAGCAGAAGAGTGAAGAAAGGAGGTCTAAACTCGTAGACATAAAGATGCATGCAGCTACTTAACTATAGGACTAACGGAGGTATATATAGGTACCGGAGCCTCTTAAACAGGGCCCCTAGCCCGTACTAACCGCAGTTATAATACAACGGAATACCTACCTGCCGTCCTTAGCTAAGGGGGTTATATAATAGGCTCGTTAGGGACGTAATAGCCTATTGCATCCCTATAGTCTAGGCTCGGGTCAATGCCCCGTATGGCCCCTAACGTCGTATAACGTTAACACACCCCCTTGCTATAGTCCTTATAGAGACTATAGCAACGCAAAAACAATATAATAATTAAATAAAATAGCTCGTTTAAATTAGTCGGAACGGCCTTTATCCGTTATACTACCCTTAATGTTAGATAAAGGGCTGATTTCGCATAAACTATGAAAACATACCTTAGAGGGTCTTATCCGCGCCGTCCTAGTCCTTCCTATCTAGGTCCTTAGGGCGGTCCCTTATGCCGAGCTGCCTTACGAAGTCTTCGTGCTTTTGCAAAGGGAGGGCCTTAGTTATGCCGTCCGCCGGGTTCTCGGTGGACTTAATCCATTTGACCTAGAGTCGTTCCTCCTACACCTCCTAACGAAGCTAATGTCGATAGATGTTAATATGCTTTAAATTCGTCTTAAGCCGGGCACTTAGCTCGGTCAATAGCCTAATCGTCTAGAGGTTGTTATACTATAGCTCCGCGGTGCCTTTAACCTAGATCCTAAGCTCTTTAATAAGTCGAGCAAATTGTATCTGCTTTTTCGCGGTCCTTAATAAAGCTAGGAGCTCCGCTTCGGTAGACGAGGTCGTAACCGTAGCCTGCTTAGTAGCTTTCTAATCCACGGGCCCGCCGAGAAATAAGAATATATACCCTTATAATAACTTCCTTAACGTAGGGTCGTCCGTAAACGAGGAGTCTAACGCATAGAGAAACCTCCTTATCTCGTTAGTTGCTTTAAAATAGATGCAACGGTCCCGCGTAGTGTATAAGTACGCTAGGCACCTCTTTGCTTCTCGAAGGTGTCGTAGACCCGGGTTATAGCTAAACTAGGCTAGCCGTGCCGCCGGGAACGCCGCGTCCGCCCTAGTGTAAATCGCCGGATGTAGGATCGTGCCTACTAAAGAAAGAAAGTAATAGACCTCTTCGTTACTCGCCTTTTCCTCGTAGGGAATTAGCTTATCCGTCGTTAGGGGGATCTTAAGCGCGCTAAAGCCCGAATCGTCGTCTATATAAAACTTCTTCGCTATCTTAGAGATATAAGATGCCTAAGAAAGCTATAACTTCCTATTAGGTCTATCCCGGATTATCTTAATCCCTAAGAACTAACGTAGTTCCCTTATAAAGTTAACGGTATATTTCGCTATAAAGGCCTTATAGAGTTCTAGCTAGTTATCCTTCCGCTCCTTCGGATATATTATCGCGATGTCGTCTATAAAGAAGAAGATAATTACTCCCTTATAGACTATTATATAAGCGTCCTTAATTAGGGTCTCCGCGCCTAAAGACTTAAAGAAGCCGGTAAGGTCCTTATACTAGAGCTTCGGGGCGATCCTTAGGCCGTATAGCCCTCGTAGAAGCCGTATGCATAAGCCTAGTTCTACGTATCCGGGTGGAAGCTAATAGTAGACTGTAAATCGTAGTATCGTGTTTAGAAAGGCCGTCTTAACGTTATACTACGCGGACTTTATGTCCTCGAGACATAGTAGGGCTATTAGTAGCCTAAAGGTCCTCGCTCGAAGGGTCGCCGTATACGTATCCTCGTTATCTTCCGGTTGGCGATCTCCTCGAACAACTAGACGGGCTTTAAACCGAACTATATATCCCTATAGATCGCACTTATAGGCGTAGACCTATCTTATCGGAATTAGGGGTTCTCCCTTCTTCGTAGCCTTAGATTTTAAGGTCTTAACCTAGGTTAAAAGTTTCTCCTAATCCTTAATTTCGTAGAATATTCCTCTAAGCCATTAGGTCTTATAGGGGGAGGCTATCGCTATCTTATAGGAGGTAGGCATAAGAGGTATATCCTCGATGTATAGTCTATAGGTTAAAGCCTTCGCAATAATATTATTAATAAATAGGGTCCTTTAAGTTCTCTTTCTCTTCCCTTTAACGATATTGCTAGGGTTTATACCCTAAGACGTATCCCGCTCTTTGCGTAATAGCTTCGACGAAGCCGGCACGTCTTCCTCTATGTCTAAAAGCTCCTCTATGCGAGGTCGGCTATTAAGGTCGGGTCTATCAGCCGTTTCGGCTGTTAATTTACCCCCTAGAGGAGGAGGCACCCCTAAGACCTCTAAAAGAGGCGTCCCGAGGCTAATTGCCCCCCCTATAGGCACTAGTGTTATTAGTTCCGGTGTCGCGGGATTCCTACCCTTAAGATTAGGTAGTATCGCGGCATCGAAGGAGACTACCTTGCCGGTCGGAGGAGGCGAGACGTATAGATCCTCTATCGTCGGGGGTATTACCCCCTTATTCTACCTCTTATAATTAAATGCTGGCATAAATTCAGCCGCTGTATATCGCAGTCTAGTAGTCTTATTAGTCCGAGGGTACTCGTAGGCCCCCTCTTTATCGCCCTTATTATCTTCGGGCATATTAATTACGTTTATCTATCGGAGGATATTATAGGTATAGGTGTATAGAGCCTACGCACCTTCTTCCCTCCTTAGATCGTATATAATAACCTTATTAAATTAAACATTCGAAGAGGTTAAAAGCTTCGTCTATCCTAGGGAAGGGACCTAAATAACGAACTAGTTAGTAGACTTATACCTAACTAGATATCTAATATATGCCCTTTATACAGTCTGCGAGAGGGACTTATAAGATTTAATATGTTTAAGGGCATCCGTTGTTATTAGGTATACTATATATCTATATACGCGTAAATGCGTGATTATCGGTCGGATCTCTTTAATATAGCTGTATAAGGGGTTATAGTCTCTTATATACTGCTATTATCGCTTATAGGGACTCCTTCCTATCTTATTAACGCCTATAAAGGGCGTTAGGTTTAGTAGGTAGACGGCCGTTTGGTAGGTCTTAGTCTAGAGGGTATTAGGGATCTATAAGTTAAGACTTATTAGTCTAGCCCTTTCCTTAACAATAGCCCTTAATCGCTCCGTATAACTATTCTAAGTCGGCGTTAAAAGGGCTAACACAAAGAGCTATAGGCTAAGTCTATCCGTATACTGCTTAATCTCCTTAGTGATTAGGGCCTTCTCTCCGTTAGTGACTAAGATAATTATTTAAATCCCGTAGCGCGTAGAGAGCTTCGCAATTAGCTTCTTAAAGACGTCCCGGACCTCGGTCTTCTGCTTAATAGCATAGAAGAACCTTATGCTAGTTGTTATATAGGTAAATAAGGCGTAGTATTTAAATCCCGCGGCGCTTACTTCCGGGCCTATATAGAGGTTAAAGCTAAATTAAACCCCTGCCCCTTACGGCCTTAACGTTAGTAAGTCCCGGGAGACTTATCGTTTCGCTTTCCCTATAGTATATACCTCGCATTTGTAGGTTGTCGGTCTATAAAGCTTTGTGCCTACGGACTTGTCAACTAGTAGCCCTATAGCCTCCGGCCTTAGGTGCCTTAGGCGCTTGTGCTAAAGGTCCGCGAGATCCTTATTCGAAGGTGGCTTAGGTCGTTGACTCGTTGCAAAAACAGTTCCCGGGGTATCCGGCAAGCTCGCAATAACGTATTAGTCCTCGAATTCCTTAAGCTAAGTAAGCTGCTCGCCCGTCGGCTTATAGAACAGCGTGTTGTCGTGCTAGTTCTAATAAACCTAAGCCTTAATCCCTTATCGAACGGAAAAGACGCTTATCGGTATCTTAGGGATATAGTAGCTGTTTTCGAGTAGGAGCTTCTTGCCCCCTAAGAGTAGGATAACTACGGATCCTACCCCCTAGACTATAAGCGCGGTTTTACTAACGCGGACCTCTTCTTACGACCCTTAGGTAAACGTCTTCTTATTAAACCACCTAATGTTATTAAATATATATACACTCGCCCTTAAATCGTAGATAACCTTATTTCTAAGAGGTTTATCCTTAACATAGGTAAGGTTGACTTATAATATTGTGTTAATGCGAGAAACTATATTCGCCTGCTTATTACCGTTGCCGCTATTTAGGACTATAATAGTATTATCTGCCTTACTTACTCCTAAGGGTTTCTAGGCTATTGCTCTCTTCTTACCTTCCGGGTTATCCTAAAGCCACTTATTGATCTTAGCCCTTAGTAGGTCTTTCGGTTCCTATCCCTTAGGGGGATCCTTTTTAAATATCGCACGGAATAAGAAGTAGTATTCCTACTAATTCTCCTTATTATTAGTCCGGTAAGTGTTATATAGGCACTACGACTACCCTAAATCTTTCTTCGGTGCCGGAGAGTTTTAGTTAACCTAAGGTTTAGATTTCTTTCGAAGGGTTACCTTACGTTTAAACTCCGCGATAAGGTTCCTTAGGGGGTTCGGAGTTAATCTAACAATGCCTTTAAGTCGTTTATAGAAGGCATTATTTAATCTCTCGTTTAAGGCCTAACTAAGGTCGAATTCCTCTATAGCCTAAAGAAAATCCTATCGGATCTTAATATCGTTTAAAGTCGTGACTTTTAGGTCCCTAAAGTCGACAATTACTTAATTAAGTTAATCGGCCTAGGCCTTCTAGTCCCTATTCCCCCTTTTTCCGATGATTTAGTAATACCGGTTATCTACGAGGGTCTTTTCCTCCTCCTCTAAGGGTAGGACCTTCTATTTAAGTTCCTAGATCTTGCTTCGAGGCGAGGTCTAGACGAGGGTTTCTCCCTTAAGAGCCTTACTAATTAACTTACTAATTAGCTCCTTAATGCGAATTATAGCCTTTTCCCGAGTCTTAAATAGGCCAACGACTAAGTTATAGCTATCTTACTTAAAACGGAACTCTATCGTCGTATTATTAAGCCGATTGTTATAGTTAGCGGTCCTATTATTAAACTTAATGTCCTCGAGGGCCCCTCTCTAGGGTCGTTCCCTAAGGTTAGCTTTAAATTCTTCCTAGCTAATCTTAACGGGCTCTTTAAGCTCTTCGGATCCTACCGGGTCGATATATTCCCAAATATAGTGGATCTTCGCCTAACCCTTAATAGCCTAAATCTAAGGGGCCTAATTAAGGCTTTCCTTAAGCGTTACGATACTTACCTCTCCGGATGTAGTTATCGCTATAATCGTTCTTTTTACCTCGTCGTTACGAGGGATAACTATATATTATTTATTGTTTTAATCCTTCTTTAAAGCTAGCTCTTCGTAATAACACTAAGGTTAAAGCCTAACGTAGTATGAAAAATGCGATATCGATAGCTTTAATTTAGCGTTATTTAAGCGAAAGAGACCTAGCTTATACGGCCGGGCTTATAACTCTTAAATATAGGAAATCAGCTGCATAAATATTACAGTAGAAGAGTAAAGAAAGGAGGTCTAAACTCGTAGACACAAAGATATATGCAGCTACCTAACTATAGGACTAACGGAGGTATATATAGGTGCCGGAGCCTCTTAAATAGGGCCCCTAGCCCGCACTAACCGTAGTTATAATACAACGGAATACCCACCTGCCGTCCTTAGCTAAGGGGGTTATATAATAGGCTCGTTAGGGACGTAATAGCCTATTGCATCCCTATGGTCTAGGCTCGGGTCAATGCCCCGTGTGGCCCCTAACGTCGCATAACGTTAATAGTAGTTGTCAATTACTGCCTTATGCCGGAAAAAGTGCCGTGCCGTGCCGAATGCCGTAAGGTGCCTTAGCGTAAGTAAGCGCCGCCGGCTAATGTCACAATGTATAATATGCCGATCCGAAAGGCGTAAGGTAGCGCGCAGCCGCTGAAAGTGCGACTAGGCCTAAAGTAGCGAATATAGCGTCTTATAGCGAAAGTGGCGAAAAAATCCGAATTAACGCGGGGTTCGAGGAAAGAATATTAATAGCAGTAGAAGTTACAGCTAGGTTAAAAATAGACTTCGCTCCCGGGCTTATAACTATTAATATTACTATTGTACTAACTAAGCTAAGCAAAAGTAAGATATATCCCGACCGTAGACGTAATATAATAGCTTAAATAAAATGTCGATATACTATAATAGGTTAATAGTATCCCTACTTAGGTAAGGAACTAAATAAGTAGTATTGCTAGTTTATATATAGTATATATTATATCTACCCGTAAGGGCTTATGCCTAAGGACGCGATCGGGGTCGTTAATAAGTATGCTTATTAGCAGGGCTCTACTACGTAGAGCGGCCGGAAGGTAAACCTATTGCACGTGTGTTTATATATATTAGGTTCTATTCTCTTGTCTTCTCTCTAGCTAGGAAAGGGGGAAAAGGGGGCCCTTTTATAGGTGCTGCGAAGAGCCTGCCCGGCTTAGCCAAGCGCCTAATAGAGCCTTATTAGGAGCACGTGACCTAGCCGCTAACGCTATTATCCGAGTTATAACGAGGCTATTGCCCGGGTTATAATAAGGCTGATAATAGCGTTATCGTTAGGGTTATTAAGGGTTATAACTTATAACACTTTTCCTCCTTATATAACTAGCTAGATTAGTCCGATAATGCTTAAGTTATAAAAAGGAGCACTAATTAATAAGGGAAAAGTCTAATAATCTCGTCTTATATAGTCGTAGGCTAGCAATCTTATATAGCACCTTAAATATATATATAAGCGGATATATAACCTATACTAGTATAAAGCTATATCTAATACCTTTTTATAGGCACGCTTTAATACGATAGCGTGCTTATAGAGGTATTCTACCTAGAATAGATATCTAGGTAGATCCCGTAATATTATAGCTAAGCTTTATAAGAAAGAAAGAAATAGACTTAGTATAAGCGCTTATCTAGGAAACCGAAAAGGCGTAATAGGTAATAGAGCCGGACTTATAGTCCCTACTATTAGCGAGAGAAAGCCGGGGTAGGAATTAGAGTTAGCGGATAGAAAGGGCAAGGCGGTACGCGGTCTAAGTATATATAAAGGCGTATCTAGAATAGCCGGAGTTAATTTAAGCACTTATAACGCTATCGACGGATATAAGGGATAAAGGTATAAGTAGAGCATATAGTTATATTCCTATAAGGAGGTAAAGATCCTCCTTAGTATTAAATAAAGCTATAAACTTAGAAATAGAAAGCTCTATCGCGCGATAAGGCGAGGGAGCTATATATTTCCCGAAGATAGGAAAGAGACGGGGAGGTCGTCTATAATTTCGCCCTCGATAAAGCCTTACTTAATAGCGCTCCGATGCGATTGCGATAGAGAAGTTAAACTTTAGTTGACTCCGCACTGTCTAAAGCCGGCCTCCTGATTTCTTCTGTGCTTTTATCTCTACCTTCCTTCTCGTGGCTGCTCGAATCTTTCGCATTATGGGCTACCTCAGGCCCCTCTACGGCTAAATCGCCGCGCAAATCTGGCAAAAAGCGATCAAGGCGCGCCCAGGTCTCGTCCCACACTCTGCTTTTGCTTGGGTCGCGTGCTGGAGGCGATAGGCATCCGGTACTTGCCATGAACAGTACCACATTTTTGAGATTCTCGCGCACTGCCTCCTCCTGTTTCTCACGTTAGTAGCGTGCCATGCGCCGCACCCTAGAGAACGGCCACTTACCAGACTGTCTCCCTGGCCACTGTTCATCAGGCGGTCCATGATCTCAATAATCTTAATCCAGAGATCGAGCATGCCATCCCATTCAGTCAGCAGTACCAAGTACTGAAGGAAAACCTTGCACAAAAGTGAGGCAGACTGAACCCGCATCTCGCTCATCCCCTCTCGATCCAATGAAAACACCTCCGGCTTAAGAAGCCGAAGAATCAACGGAAACAATACCTTGCCAAAGATCGCCGTCCATTCCTTCGCGTCGGTGCACGTGAGCTCCGGCGAAAGAAGCGACCTCTGCATTGCCGAGAAGGCTAGCTGGCGCACCTCGCGGACTGGACTCGTGCACTGTGTCGTCAGAGCTTGGAAAATGGGGAGCCAGTATGCCGACCACGCTGACGGCAATTTAGTCAATGGAACAAAAGGGGCGTTTGGATCGCATACCCTCAGAGCTTTCCAGGTGGGACTGTTGCATGAGTTGAGGGATACGGCTGGTCATGCCATGCAAAGCTTCAACGGCCTTGCAGGCCCGAGCTATCGCCTGCTTGTCACTGGGGGAAAACAATGAGTCAGTAAGTCCTGAGGGAGCACAGCACATTTCCAGCATCTTGAAAAGACCACTCACCCCTCGAAGGCTTTGGCTGGCTGGTCGCCTTTGCGTTGTTCGCCGTCCACGCGTGGGCCGGACGGCGCCCGAGGACTGGCAGCGCTCGCAAAGCAGTCTAGCAAGGCGATGACTGTTTCGTAGTTGTCTGCCATGACCGCAGGCGGGCTCCCCGTGATACCTTGCTCAAGGATATCAAACACGGACGCTGCCGACGCTGGGCTTCCAACCAATACTCGCATGATTGCCCAAAAGTCTGGTGACGTCATGATCTCGCTTCTCAGAGACCCAGGCTTGTCGGTGCAGTCGGCGAGGCCCTTGAGAATGATTTCCCAGGACTTGAACAGTAGTTCTTGCGGGAGGCTTGAAATAGCGTGCAGCAAGAACGGAACGTTGACGAAATCATGATCCTGGCTTTGTCTCAGCACGATAACGTCGTGCTAGGTGATCAGATCACTTACGTAGGCATGCTTGAGAATCATCATTGCATAGAATGCTGCTCGAGATATGATGATGGGATGGCAGTGCGAGAAATCACGTAAAAGGGCCTGCAACACATCATAGACTCGTCTTCCCATGGCCTCGACGGACGCAGCATCCCGAGTAGCCATGATTGTGCCAAACTCCAAGATGTAGGCTGTGCTCGGATCGTACTTGGGCAGCGCCACTGCTGTTCCTGAGCCGATGGTCGGAGAAGCGGTCAAGGAATCCTGCTTTACGCTCATGACGGCTGTGTGATCACTCTCCGGAATTTGGTCTAGCAGAGCCTCGACCAAAACCGACGCCGACGGGGCCGTAAGGTTCCTGAATAATGTCAGTGCAGATCGCGTCACCGTGCGCGACCGTGGCAGCTTACGAGATATTTATGAAAACATTGTTCATGTTGCAGGACTTCACAAAGTCGAGAGCGCAAAGCGTGCTCTCCAATTCCTCCTCGGACGGCTCTGGGGGATCATCGGCTGCATAACTGGAAATGTAAGACGTGAACGCACCGAAGAAACTCCTCTCCATTGACCTATTTGCTCTGTCAATGACTTGAGAGGGCGTCTGCAGCGGAATGGACGGGATCGGTAGGGAGAATTGGCTGGCAGAGGAGAAAGACGGGACAAGGGAGTTGATGAACAGATTTCGCCATATTTGTATGACCTTGGCCGGTTAGTCGTGTCGTACGTAACAAGCGCGCGATGAAACGTACATTCTTCCAGCCCCGTCGAACAAGGGCCTCGCTGCCAGTCACAACCCGGAAGAGCACAACGGTTGCGAGCTGAGCCCGAAAGTCCCGGCCTAGCTTCACGGCCAGCTCGCTGACCATTACGCTGCCGCTGCCGGCCTGTACCTCGGTGTTAAGCGCGGTGTTTAGGGGTACCTCAGTCGCCAAAGTACTCATATGGCTGAGGCAGTACACGATTTGGTCAAGCGCCTCTGTGTTCTCGTGCTTGGCGGCCACCCGGGCACATTCGTCAAACCCCGTTACTATTCTGGCGAAGACAGCATCGTCGGTCGCGGACATGAAGACGTAAGAAAGCGTGGAGACGATGGGCTTCCATGTGGCGGCAAACATGTCAGCGTCGTAAATGTTCGTGTCGCAGGTTACCAGACTGCCGGCAAGCTCAGACTTTAGCAGCATTTCTCTCCAGGTATAGTCAAAGGCATGCTTGTTGTCGTGCTCGTCTGGCAAGATAATCTCGTTGGACTTGATTGAATCAAAAATGTCTTGGAGATATTTGATGGAGAAATTCTGGCCGTCATTCTGACCTCGCAGGTTCCTTGAGAAGTCATCAAAAGTCATGCGCTTCGACGATTTCAGGTTGGGGTTGTGTTGGTCAGTGTTCAGGATGATGATGGCGTAGGTCAGGATGAAGACGGCGTCTTTGTTGGCAACTTCGTCAGGCGATTTGCCAGAGCAGTACTTGTCGGCAAAGGAATCTACGATAGATGCGATGAGCGGCGCCTCCCCCGGCAGTCGAAATGTCTCGAGGAGTACTCTCAAGGCCTCGTCTATACGTTTGCCGGAAAAATCGAACTGGTCCATGAAAGCCTCCAAAATGGCGTCGTTGCCCTTCTTAGACAGAAAGTCGCCCAGCACAGACTTGGAGACGTGCGATGTTCCCTTGAGAAATTTGGCGACCTCAACGGGATTCTTGGCGTCGGCAATGATGCCTTGTGCCTCCAGGAGCCCCAGCCCAATCTTTGGCTTTTCGTTGAAGAGTCCGGTTCCCTTGACGATTATCTTCTTTCTCCACCGTCGCTCCCTGAGCTGGGCAGGATCGGGTAGTCCCTCGTAGACGGGTGGGTCATGCAGCCTCTCGGCCAAGAACTGGATATATCGCAGCAGGGCATCCAAACACAGCGGGGGCACACTCGTGGTGCTCCACGTGGCAGAATCAGGAAGCGCGTTGCGGGACAAGAGTCCCATCAAATCTTCGCAGAGGTCGGCCCTATCTTCGTCGCAGTCGTAGTTGACGAAAAGCTCCGTCACAAATGTTGGCATCCGTGACAACACCCCAATGCTTTCGACCATGGCCTGCCGGGCCTCGGGCTTGCGGGTCCCGCCCTCCAACCCAAGTTTTTGTCTGTCCTTGACAGACACTGGCGTTGAGCGGCCACTGCTCCGCTGCGAAGGTGGTGGCTTCACCAGCTTTGGGGTTTCTGGAATACCGGAGTATAGAGACGGGTCGATGCTTGGTTCGCGGGGAATGTGAACGGTGGGGTGTAGGCATGCCACGAGGTACGACAAGAACAGCTCCTGTTGGAGCTTGAGAATGCCTCGACAGGTTGCCAGCAAGGTTCCAGCCACGGTCAACGACTCTTGGAGGACAGCCATGTTGTCGGATCTGACCAACTGGAAGAGGTAGCAGCAAAGGCGGTCCTCGGCAATGGTCGCAAGAGCGGGATGGCGAGCTATGAATGGCCCCGAGACCTCGAGCGCTACGTGAAGAATGCGCATGGCCATGACTCTCATGGTGTCCGTATGTTGGCGGTCGTTGGGGTCCAAGATACTGACCAGAACCCGAAAGAGTTCGCGAACAGATGGGAGAGAATAGGGTTTCAGGTCCAGCGATTCCGCGTCGCCGTTATCTTCGCTTCTAGTATCAGGGGCCGTGTCTGTGTCCGGCCAAGAATTGCCGCGACTGCCGTCATCAACAGGGTCCGGAGAAGATGGAGTGTGGGATTCTGATGCCGCGGCGGCAGTGGTGCTGGCGAGCATCTCGTGGGTGCTAGGGGGGGCCGGTTCTTCCATCTTGATGCGGCCCAATTCGCTCTGCGCCTGCCGGTCTACATCAAGAAGATCGTTCCAAGCTTCGGCTTCGAGATGCTTAACATCCTCAAAAATAATCTGACACATCCTCACCATGGACGCCTCGGCAGTTCTGCGCAGAACAGGAGAAAAGCGTGGCTGAGAGCAAATGGCCAATCCGCGACCCATCATGTCGCAAACGCTTTCATCACTCAGAATGTCGCCCCCAGGCCCAGACATCATGTCTTCCATGAGGTTGAGAACCATGAGTAGTACCACCTCACCCTGGGCCGAGTCACTGACGTCGAACTGACAGTGCGTCACGGCTGCTGAAAGCGACTGCATTGCTAGCGCAAACCGGGGCGAGTCGGAGCAGACGAAGCCATAAGCGAGAAACTTTCTCAGCGCCCCCAGCGCAAGAATGGTTATGGGCGCTGCAGTACCCTTGGCCTGGATAACAAGCAGGAAGGGAGCCAAGAGCGAAGGGCCATCGAAGGATCGGATGTCTGTTCCTCAGTTGAGTAATGAATCCAAAGTACGATAACGTACATCGAGTCAGTGTATACGCACCCTTTACAGCAGCAACCTCGTGCCGCAGTTTTCCAAAACCTGCGACCATGGGGTTGTCCTGCATACTCCTCCCCTTTTGACCACGCAGACCCCAGCGATTGCTGGCGGCAAGGGCATCGGAGACGCTGTCATTGCCGCCTGTCACGGCAAGGGGACTTTTAGTGCGGCCCCTGTGAGCAGAGCGGGGTGAGGCAAGCTGAAGGGGGTTTGGGCTCCCGCCGAGGATAGCAGATACTGAAGAGTGAGGCGACCGCGCATGCTTCTGAATCGCAGAGGTAATGGATATACACTCCGAGATGACTAGCGAGATGGGATCCACGGCAACGGAGACAGGACTATTCCGATATCGCATCCTCGGAGCGTTATTGGCATGATTTCCACGATACGCGGCCGTGGATGGCACGGGAACCCGAAAAGGGGTCGAGGGTCGAGCATCGCGGCTCATGGTCTGTCGCTGGACCGTGGTATGGCTTCGCGTAGAATGAAAGCTGTGCGTAGGTCAGCGAATTATATTACAGTCTGCTTAAGCACAGGTGCCTAGGCTTGAGTGACCTGATGCCTTGTCATGTGAAGCCGCAAAGTCTCGACAAGGCTGATTTTGGGAGCGTCTCCACGGTGGCCTTGCTGGAGCTCCTTTACAGCCAGTCGAAGGAGGGAAAGTTCGAGAGTTGGAGAGAGACGCGTTTTAGGGGGGCGGTTGCGATGCTTGCCATAGCAAGCTTAGTATCAAGCGGGACGGGTATGTTGTCAGATCACGTCGCATCACGTGACGTGATTACATGACCCGAGTTTCGGAATCATGCCATGGTGTTAGATTATAGATATCACCTAATTAACTTATATGTCTAAGAGTAAATTTTCAACTAATTCCCTTAAGAAAATAAGGGCTATATATATATCTTTACCTTATATTAATAAAGTATTGCTATTTGCATAGGAATAAATTGCTATTTAGATAGTAAACTACGATTATCTCTACTTTTTCGGCGCGCACCCCGCGCGCCTATATCCCGCTACTAAAATTAAGTGTAGGTATATAGCAATTAAGAGAGCCGCGTAAATCGTGCGAAGAACACGAAGAATACTAGGCCCCCCCGACACACAGTAGGGCACGCAGCAGAAGGCACGCAGCCGGGTATAAAGCATACTAGCAGAAGGCACGAGCCGCACATATAGCAGAGGGCACGAGCCGCACACACAGTAGAGGGCACGAGCCGTATATATTGTAGTTCGCCCTACTTTAGTTAGTCAGCCTCTCGTGCTAGGGTGTCTTCTGCACCCTCGCACTAGCCTATAGGGCTTCTTCCTAGCTAGATTATTATCGCACGATCTTACGCAGCACGCCTTATATGCCCTAACGTAAGCCTTAAGAGGTTATAAGCGCCGCTAAAACGCATCCCTACGCTTTATAAGTAGTTCTTTTTAATTATTACGATCTTTTTCCGACTTTTCTCGCCTTTATAGCTGTTTTTTCACCTAAACGCCTATTTAAAGAGTTTTTTTTCTACGTATAAAATCCTATAATAACGCCTCTTTGCCCGCGGGACAGTTGCCTAACGGGACGTTCGAGATAGCGAACGACGATAGTGCCCTTACGGGCACGATTAAACGTCTAAAGGGACTAGAAAATTATGCCGCCTAGCTAATAAACGTAAATCTTACGCTAAAGATATTAGATATTTACGAATATATCTAAGGGCACGTCCTTAGGCTAGAACGACCGGTAGGCACAATTGGCATTGCCGAAGAATAAAAGGACTAGCAAAAGAACGACTTAAAGGCTATGAGAATCCTTATAATCACTCTATCGGATAATCTAAAGGAGATAGTCATACGGGGAGGCTAGACTATTAATTTAACGAGTCAATAGATATACCTCCTTGCTTAAGTTTTTTAGACTTAAAGCCTATAACTTTGCTACTTTAGATATATACTCTCGACGACTAGAGTAGTGCTAGCGATAACTAAGAGCCGTCTATAAGACACTAGACGAGAATATATACGTTTATACGGCTATCTATAGCCTTCGGACGGGTTAACCTTACTGGTTTTACGCTTAGCAATACGACTATAAGAAGGATAATTTTCCTACTAAAGCCGCTATCGATAAGTTCTTGCAATATTAATGCTAGGTAGAGAAGGGATCTTAAAAGGTCCCTAGCTTCTAGGCGTTAGCTGTCTAAGATAAGTTAATATCCTTAACCCTATCTACAATAGACAATAGCCGTAGAGGAGGACGAGGCAGAGGCCGCGGTAGAGGCCGTAGTAGAGGCAGAGGTAGCTCTAATAATACTAGATCCCGAACTAATAATAACTTATCTAAGTAAGTAAAACTTAAATATAGTTATATCGTCGCTACTAGTAGAGGTTATAAGCTAAGCAACTGCTAGACTCTCTACCCTAATAAAGCCCTAGAATAGAAACGGGAAGAATAGCGTTAATAAGGCATTAATCCTTTAAGAAGGGCAATATAGATATCGTAGCGGTAGGCAAACGCGATATAACCTTATTCGCTATAAGTCTTACGTCGTTTAAGGACGCTATCCTCGCTATAGGTTATAAGGCCTTACGCGATATAGTTATATACGATACTAAAGCCTTAGACACCTGCTTTAACGACTTAAAGTAGTTTACGACCTTTACTCTTACTCCGGCCTATCGTCTAATGTAAGCATTAAACGGTAGCAACCTTCGAGTCTTAGGTATAACCATAACACATATAACGATTAGAGACTTAACTCTTAACCTAACTAACGTTCGCTATTGCCTTAATACACCCGCGAATTTAATAAGCTCTAAAGTCCTTTAGGATAAAGGCGTTATGCTAGACGGATTTAATAGCCGATTAGCTTTTTAAGCTATAGGGGAGGCAGTCTATACGATCACTTAGGAACTTAGCGTTAGCACTATTCGTAATGCTTAGGCTACGGGTAACCCTACGATTCGAGATAAGCACCCCGACCTCGCCTTTACGGCGTTGCCGAAGACCTTAATAAAGGTTAATAAGAAGGTCGATTATAGGCTTATGCACCGTAGACTTAGACATACGGGCAAGGCTAGAGTACTTAACGCGTGCCGAAAATTAGGCATTAACGTTAATATAGATAGTCTTAACGACTTCTTTTATAAGGCCTATTATTTTACAAAGGTCGACCTTATAGTTAGCCGGATATCTTTAGTTAAGCTATTATAGTTTCTAGCATACGTCTTCTAGGACTTTATTTAGCACTTACCTACCGGTTTTAGCGGTAAGCAGTATTCGCTATACGGGATCGATATATACATAAGGTTCTATTAGGTTCTTTTCGCGGCTAACTAAAGAGAGGCACATGATTTGCTTTATAGTTAGATAAGGCAGGTATAAGCCTGCTCTACAAATAAGAAGGTCTAGTCTATATGCTTTAATAACGCCTTAGAGTTTTAGTCGGATGCAATGTGTTTAAATAGGCCGATAAGGACGGGTTTATCTTTCGCTTTAGTGCCCCTTATACTCCGGAGTAGAATAGACTTACTAAACGTGCTAGCCGCACTCTAATAGACCTCGCATACTGCATTTATGCCGATACGAACCTTCCGGCCTTTTTATAGCCGTACTTTATAGAGATAAGCGCCTACGTTAATAATATGCTTCCGACGAACGCCTATAAGGACGGTAGAGCCCTAATTAAGGTTTTATTCGACGAAATCTATACGCTATACTTATATAGCATTAAGTATATAAGGGCTTAGGGCTATACTACGTTCGTTACTATCCCGCACTAGTAGAGGGTTAAAAGTGTAAAAATAGCCTTACGGGCTTAGAAAGGTCGCTAAGTTAGCATAGAGGGACTTAACGGGCATATATATAAGGTCTAGCTTCCCGAGAAGAAGATCGTTATACGCGCCTAAGATATCCGCTTTTAGGATAGCAAAGAGCATTAGCGCCCTACTATTAACGACGTTGAATTTAAGGCTACCCTATAGGAGGATAACGATAAAGTCACCTACCTATTCGACATAGGGAAGATTAAAGCCGTAGATAGAAAACGCAATGTAAGGCACGACGACGAAGCCGCTTCGCTACATAAAGAAGAACTCGACCTATCTACCCTATAGGGGGTGCTTAAGGACCTAAGTTATATCCTAATACCCGAGCCGACGCCTGCCGTAGAATAGCAGCGTTATATTTATTTTAATAAAGATACTATAGAACATAAGGAGACCGACTTAAATCCGGCTTCTAAGGATAAGGCATCGCCTTTCTATCCTCGCTGTATATCTCGTCCCTATTAGGCCTACGACTATAACGAGCGGTTAGGACGAGGCCGTAGTCGTAGTAGCCGTGCTCGCGGTAGCCGTAAAGGCAGCTATAGTAGCAGCCAAGGCATAGCTAAGGAGTTATCTAGTTTATAATAACTCGTAGTATTTTGCGAAAATAATACCTATTGTAAGACTAATCTTCCCTAGATTCTTAGTGTAGGAGCGGCTCTAGCTTTTATATAGCTTAATACGACTCTAAAGAACTAGAAGCAAGCTATAGACTACCCTAACTATTAGAGTCGCTAGTTGCCTGCTATAAGGAAGGAATACCGTAAGCTTAACGATAAAGGGACTTAGATTCTTATTTCCCGCCTACGAGGCTATTAAGTCCTTCCGGGCCGTTAGTTCTTTCTTAAAAAGTATATTACGGGAGCCGATAGTATCGCAAAGGCCCGTTAGTATATTCGCAGAGACCGGGACTCTATAAATAGGCCTATTAAAGACGTCTACGCCGCTATAGCACACTAGGCTTCTGTTTGTGTGTTTACTACTCTCGTAGCTTTAGATAACCTCGAATTTAAGAAGTTCGACGTAGTTAACGCCTTCCCGCACGCCGAAGTAAGGGAGGAAATCTATGTTAAGCAGCCCTACGGTCTAACTAACGGCACTAGCCGCGTCTATAAGCTGCAGCGAGCTCTATACGGGTATAAGGCCGCCCTTCGTTAGTAATTTAATAAAGTTATTATTAACCTCGTTGCTTTAGGCTTTGTTTAGCTAAAGGCAGAATTATGCCTATTTCGTTACGATAATAGCACGCTTTTAATCCTCTACGTCGACGATATATTAATCGTAGTAGCTATATAAGACCTTATTGCGGATAAGGCTCGCTTATTAAGCGGCCTATATAAGATAAAGAGTCTTAGGGAGCCGACCGAGTTCCTAGGACTAGAAATAGACCGGGATCGCGTTAACCAAACGATTCGCCTATATTAGATAAGATTCGCGATAAAGATCCTTAAGGAGTTCGGCAGTAATATTAAGAATACGGCAATAACGCTATAACCGCTAAAAACCGTTATCTTAGCGGACTAAAAACAATAGAAATCGGTAATGCCCTTTAAACAGTAGCTCTAAAGGACCGGCAGCCTAAATTAGCTAGCAATAGGGATTAGGCTAGACTTATTATATACGGTGAATAAGTTATCGGAGGCAAATTATAACCCTACGGCAACGCACCTAGCTGTTTTAAAGCATTTATTGCGTTATCTTAAGGGATCTTTAACCTTAGGCATTGTCCTTAGCGGTCGTTATTCGACTAACGATCTAAAGCTACGCGTTTATGCCGACGCCTCTTTTGCTAACGATCTTTAAACCCGCTGCTTAACAGCCGGGTATATAGTCTTTTTAGCCGATAGACCGATCTTTTAGCGGTCGAAGCGATAAACGTTAGTAATAACCTTATATACGGAGGCAGAATTCATTAACCTTACGCCGGCTGGCATAGCAGCTATATAGCAAGCGAAACTGCTATACGATATAGGCTACCCGTAACCTACGCGGATAATTATATACATCGATAGTTAGAATACAAGACTAGCTGTTCTTAATAAGGCGAATGTAGGCCGTACGAGGCATATTAATCGCTATTTTAAATAGATTATCTAACGCACGGCAATAGGCTATTTTTAGCTTTATTAGGTCCGGACCGAGGAAATAATCGCTAACGGCTTAACGAAGCCGCTCTTACGTATAAACCACGAGAAGTTTAGGCACTCACTTAGACTTTAACCTAAGGTTTAATAACGATCCCGATTAGGAAAGGGATTTAGAAAAGGATTAATAGCCTAATTAGGCAATTAGAAGGGCAAAAAGCCCTGCGAATAGAGGAAGGATGACTTACGGGAGAAAGGAGCTATAGAAAAACATTTTAAGAGCGCGTTGCAATTGCACGTTTGCCGTATTGTTAAGAGCCTTATATAGGCTATTCGGCTAAGGGGAGGTATTATAGTTCGCCCTACTTTAGTTAGTTAGCCTCTCGTGCTAGGGTGTCTTCTACACCCTCGCACTAGCCTATAGGGCTTCTTCCTAGCTAGATTATTATCGCACGATCTCACGCAGCACGCCTTGTATGCCCTAACGTAAGCCTTAAGAGTATATATAGCAGAAGGCACGAGCCGCACATATAGTAGAAGGCACGTAGTAGAAGGCACGTAGCAGAGGGCACGTAGTAGAGCCGGGCACGAAGCATACATTAAGGAGCCGCACACACAGCAGAGGGTACGAGCCGCACATACAGCAGAAGGCATAAGCCGCACACATAGCAGAGGGCACGCAGTAGAGGGCACGTAGTAGAAGGCGCGTAGTAGGGTATATAGTAGAGGGCACGTAGTAGGGCGCGCGCGCTGCTATAGCTATTAAATTAACTAACTAATAAATTAAGGCTATATACGATTTGCGCGGCCCTATTAATTGCTATATACCTATACGGAAAATTTAGTGGCGGGACATAGGCGCGCGGGGTGCGCGCCGAAAAAGTAGGTTTACTATCTAAATAGCAATTTATTACTATGCAAATAGCAATACTCTATTAATATAACCCTCTTTACTAAAAAACATAAAAACCGGACTTATAAAGTCTTATAATCGGCTTATAGTTAAATAAAAGCGTAGTAGTCGCTATACTAAGGGTTATAAAAAGAGTAGAAATTTATAGGGTAGTTATATTATAGCTTTAGCTAGTCGGATTTCGTATAAGTTAGGGTTTTCCTACTAAGGGAATAACTACTTAAATCGGGTTTATCGGGCTCTTATTTTATTTAGTCTCTTCGTATTTTTAGGATTATTTAATCATGCTAATACCAACTAGATACGTGTTTTAGCGGGGTATTTTACCCCCCCCTAATTTATAAGGAGCAAAAAGGGGTTATATAACGTACTAGCATAGCCTAAGCGTATATAAGGAAAGGAAAAGGTAGAAGCATTTAATTATATATATAAGATTAATATCGGACTAATCTAGTTATATAAGGGAGAAAAGCGTTATAACTTATAACCCCTATTAAGACCCCGATAACAGCGTTATCGGGAGCGTTACGTGCCCCGACTAGGCTCCCTTTAGAGCCTAGGACGGGCTCGGTTAGGACGCATAAAGGGGCCCCCTTTCCGCTCCTCTTTGCCTTAGCTAGATAGAAATATAGACTAATCCAGCCAGTTTGCAACCCCCTTTGTTTGTTTAACCAACTAATACTAATTAGTGATTAAACGATTAATTATAGATTAGTAAGGTTAAAGAGGCAAGGGCTTTTATTACGATGTAGGACCGTCGTTATCTTTAGTAGTGCTACCCCTCCTGCGTCGAGAGACGACCCTTCGTGCTAAGAATAAGGCATCTCTATACTAGATTACCGGTCGAGATACCTTCTAAGCTATTAATTAACGTTGCTACTTTCGTAGACTATAGCGACCTTAATAATTAATAGTGCCTCCTATAACGCGACGAGCCCGCTGCCCGCTCCCGGCAAGCTTCGACCCTTTAACGTTGCTAAAGGAATCTACTTAGATTACCGACTGGATCCCTTCTTTAACGACCTAATCGATAACCGTTGCCTTAAAGACAAGCATCGCGGAACCCCCTTAAAGTCGCTGCTTTCGTAGACTATAGCGACCTAATCGGCGACCCGCTGCTTATTCCGACATATATCGCGAAGACCCTCGCGATCCCTATAAACCTTAGTCATCTACGATAATACCTACGAGCCCGACTTCTAATCCTACGAGCCCGGCTCTTAAGCCGGAAGACCCTATAAGTCCGACTCCGTAGCTAAAAGCTCTTATAGCAGCTCCTACGGACCCGAAATATACTAAATGGTTAAATAGCATTACGATATACGAGTTATTGTATAACTAGGTCGACCTTAACCTCGAGAATAATACTATCGACCCCGACGAATAGAGCTAAGTAGTAATAACTACGTACGTTATATTATATATACTAGCTATAGGATATCTAAACGGATACCGTATGCTTCGCGACTTTAGAGACTCCTTTAGAACCTAGACCGAAGCTACCTAAGGTAAGGTCTAACGGGACTATAGAAGAGTATTGCGAACGTTCGTACGGAGGCGTAGGCTCTATATAGGACGAAAGGACGAACCGATCGGACCTTAATTCGTAGTGCTATAGGCCGCCGATAAACCCCTGCCCTAGCCTAAAGAAGAATTCCTCGAGATAGACTTCGATATTAAAACGGAGGCCTACGCAGAAAGGAACAAGCTGCGATCCTAGCTCGGCTTACCGCCGTATAAAGCCCCTGTTAAACAAGCTCCTACCGCTGCTCCTACGCCTGCTCCCGCCGCTGCTCCCACTCGTGCTCTAGCCGTTATAAGCACGCCCGTTCCGCTAACTGCTCCGCCGACCGTTCCGCCGACTATTTAAAGTCCGCTAGTTGATTTAGCTTCGGCAGCCTCGCCCTCAGCCTCGCCGTCTTTATCCTCGCCGGCACCTATACCCTTATCGTTACTATTAAGCCGGCATAACCCCGGAGAGTCCCCTAAATCCCGCCGGCACGACTTAGTTTCCCACGGGGAAGACCCTATAGCCGCCCTTAGCTTCTATAGGCATAGCCCCGGTGCCGGCCTTATAATAACAACAATAGCTATAACTTCGCCTTTAAACAAAAGTCCGCTAGTTGTTCTAGTTGTTTTAAGCCGGCCCCTTGCTTTAAGCCGGCTCCCCCTTGCTTTAAGCCGACTCCCTATTCTAAGCCGGCTCCCCGCTTCGCCCGCTCTAAGCTCTCGTAGTAGCTCTTCGGACTGCTCTTTCGGCCCTTAAAGCAGCTTATTAAGCTGCTCTTCTATTAGCTCTCGCAGTAGCTCGCTAAGCTGCTCGGAACTTATAAAGCTGCCGCTTATACAGCAGCTTCCTTAACGTTAGCAGCACGCTCTACGGCATATCCTAAAGCTAAGCTAATGCCGCCGCTGCTAATCACCCTTCGAGTCGCGTAGCGCACTCTTTCGCCACCTCGGCGAAGGATGTCACTATATAAAACGCGTGTAGACTTCCTTTTAGACCGTTATACCCTAAGCCCGGCATATACTATAGTAGACTCCCCCGCCCTAAAGGCACCTACTAAAGCAGGCCAATTGCTAGCATTGTTTTTCCTACTTCGACTCCTAAGGCGTACTCTTCCGTCACCTTATTAAAGGATATTACTACCGGAAGCATATATAAGCTTCCTCTTAGCCCGTTACCCGATAGGACAAACGGCACCCTCCCCCTCCGGGCTAGGAACACTCTTCCGCCCGGCCCTAGACTATCCGGCATACCCTCTTATAGGACCGTAACGTAGGAAACCACTAGTAGGAGCCCGGCTAAGCTTCCTCCCTGCTAGTCGCCCGGCAGGCTCCTTCGTCCCGGCAGGCACCGTCGTCCTAGCAGACGCCGTCCTCGCCTCCTCTATACGTTGTTCTTCCGAGGCTTAGCAACGCACCCCTCGTTCCGCATAGCTAGCTAGCCTCGCGAGCTTCCGTACCGTTAGCCTCGCCGTTAGCCTCGCGAGCCTAGCAGAAGAAAAGCTCTCGAGGGATTCCCCTGCCTATTGCTACTCCCTTGCCTATTGCCCCTTCCTGCCCCTTTAGCCCTCTGCTTAGCCGTTCCTTTATGTATTCTCGTTGCTTGTTACTTCGCCCGTTTCCCTAATGCCTTATTCGCGCGTTTATTGCCTGTTTATTCCGCGTGGAATTTCCGTGCATTATTCTTTGCTATTTCTGCAATTTGTTCGCCCTTTTCCTAGCGTTATTCTTCTTTTCCCGCTTTATTGCATTATCTAGTTCGTTATTCGCATTTCCTGCTAATTGCTCGTTATTTTCCGCACGATTATTCCTCGGCCGCTAATTGCAATTTATACTTATTATTTATATTCATTAGGCAATTTCTAGCTTAATGCGTATTTTCCGTTGTTTCTTATTCGCGCTAGTTGCCCGAATGAAGGCCCTGCAAAGACCTAACTAAGGTCTTATTCCGGCCCGAATAGACGTTCTATTCCGCCCCGGCAGCGCTACGAGGATACCCTCGAATCGGTCCTTCCTAACGCTCTTTTCCTGCTTATTCGTTGCGTTCGATTAGGCGATAGGTCCGTTAGAATAGTGTTTGCAGCCTCTAAAAAGAAGAACTGCTAGTGTCGGACCAATCTAGTCACATAAGGGAGAAAAAGGTTATGACTTATGACCCCTATTAAGACCCCGATAACAGCGTTATCGGGAGCGTTACGTGCCCTGACTAAGCTCCCTTTAGAGCCTAAGACGGGCTCGGTTTAGGACGCATAAAGGGGCCCCCCTTCCGCTCCTCTTCGCCTTAGCTAGATAGAAATATAGACTAATCCAGCTAGTTTGCAACCCCCTTTGTTTATTTAACCAACCAACAATTAATATAATATAACTAAATTAACTTAATTTGCCCTCTTAAAGATTGAATAGTTTCTCCTTAAGGACTATTACCTATTAAATACTAAAGAAAACGATTATTATAGTACGGCTACTGCGATATACGCATTTAGTTAGTATTAGCATAATTAAATAATCCTAAAAATACGAAGAAACTAAACGAAATAGGAGCCTAATAAACCCGATTCGAGTAGTTACTCCCTTAGTAGAAAACCTAACTTATACGAAATCAGACTAGCCGAGGCTATAATATAACTACTCTACGAATTTCTACTCTTTTTATAACCCTTAGTATAGCGACTATTATAGTACTATATTATATAACATAGTATATAGTAATATGCCACGTAATATATAGTCCTATATATAAACGAGCCCTTAGCCTCTATAGTTCTTCTCCTCTTTATAGAATAATAAGGTTATCTAGCTACTACCTAGTGCTATAATAGTTTATTCTATCTCCTATTGCGCCCCGTCGCGATCCCTAGCTTTATAAATACAGTCCTAGCAGCTCTATTACCTTATCTCTTTAGTCGTCGCGACCCGAGCGTAACCCCTAAGAAATCATTCCCCTAAGCCCTTAAGCCCCTAAGAATTTTTCCCTAGCCTATAGAAACCTTTATAGCCTATAGAATTTTTTTATAGTCCTTAATAATACCTTAGACTAAATACTACTCCTTCCTCCTTATAGCGGATATACCTATAGCCTTTAACGCTACGGGCGACGGTCTAAAGGCCCTTGCTAAGGAGTTTATTAGTAAATTTCCTTAGATCGCTTAAGCGATTAAAAGGTTCGATAACGTAGTCTTAGTCGCTAACGCGTAGGAGACTTAAGAAAACCTTTAGAGCTTAGATACCCGATATATTCTTATATATATCGAGGAGAGTCTTTAGTTCCTTCGCGTAGCGGAGGCCTCTTAGGTTAACCGAAATGCTAGGTTAAAGGAACGTCGAACTATACGAGATTAGCTCCTAGCCACGAAGGATTAGCTCTTAGCTATAAAGGAGCAACTTCTCGAGGCTAAAGACCTTACGATCTTAACTATAAAGATATTATAGTCTTAGACAATAACCTTAATATAGTCGTTAGGAAAACGAAAGACAGTAGACCCTCCGATCTTTATTAGAAAGGGGTCTACCTCCGACCGTTAACGTAAGTATAAGGCTTAGGAACTTAAGATATAAGGTGTCTTCTTTCGCGATAGTATATAGTTCGACTTAGATAGCGCCCGCCTCCTTTATATTAGCGATAGGCTTAGTAAATAGGCCTACGACTTCGTTAAGGATAAGATAGCTACTATTATAGCTAACCTATCCGAAAGGGAGAAGTAGGAATAGCCTACTACGACGACGCTCCTTATAGCTTTAGGCAGGCAGTATAAGGTTCTAGACTTAACGTAAGCCGCTAAGAATATCCTCGATAATTTCCCTTAAGGCGATAAGAATTATTACATGTAGAAGGTAGACCTTAACGCCTATATATATAAGGTAAGGAAGATAAAGGAATAGTAAGTCGACCTCCTCCGGAAGTTTATCTCGAAGGATATAAGCGATTTCGTTAAGAATATATAGACTAAGATCCCCGACACTAACTATAAGAAGTAGTTAGCGTAGATAGATATCTTTATAAAGAATCTCGCTAACTATACTTATCGTTAAAAGCTCGAGAAGAAGGCCGCCCCCCGTTCGTAGTTCCCGCCGACGCTTATACCTGCCCTTAACCCGACCGCCCCGGCTTAACCCCTATATAGTAACCCTATAGACCTCGACCGGCTTTATAATACTAAACGATAATTTAGGATCGATAATAAACTCTTTATAGCTTACGGAGAGCTTAGATATTAGAAGGAGGCTTACGACCCGGCTAAGAAAGCTAATCCGCTTCTAATGCCCTTACGTTAGGGTAGTCCTTAGTTTTAGGGCTAAGGCGCCCCCTCCCCAGGCTTCGGCCGAGGATCTTAGGGCGCCCGCGGCGGCGGGTATAGCTAGGGCTAGCTCGTCCGTACGGCCGACTATAAATAAAGCCGTATCCTTAGGGAAGAGGATACGGATTTATAAGGCGAGCGGCCGGCGTTAAGGCTACTGCTAAAAGATATACCCTTAGAGTAAGTCGCCCTTAGGGGTTATATATAGGGGAGGATAAAAGGATTAGGTCGTTACTCTTAGATAAAATAGATCTTTAGATTAGTTTATCGAATAATAATAAAAAGTTAATCCTTCTCTATACTCGTCTCTCTTTTACGCGTAACCCTTAGTCCCTTTACTATATTAATACGTTATCTTTCGTAGATTCTAGCTATACTACTATAGCGTTTGTTAATCTTTATACTATCGTACGGAAATATAACGTTACTATAAAGAAGCTCTTTAAGCCTTAACCGCTTTAACTAGCCGACGGTATACCCTTAATATAGATAATAGACTATTTTATAGCCCGAAAAACTATTAGCGAGTATATAGAACTTATGCTCTTCTTCGTTACGAATCTATTACCCTTTACCCCGATTATCTTAAGCATCCCCTAGCTTTAGGAATATAAACTAACTATACTTTAGAAATCTCTTTAAGTCCGCTTTAATTCCGATTACTATATAAGATACTGCCTACCTTTAAGTATAATAGCCGAGGATAGGATAGCTCTTAGGACTCTTATTACTCCCGCGCTTAAAAGGCATTAGTTACGTCGAAAGGTATATTTTTCTAACGTCGTAGAGATTTAGACTACCCTAACGTTTACCTTAAAATAAAGGGTCTTTATAACGATAGAAGATATACCGGAAATTCCTTTTCGGTAAGAAGAGACTAATATCCTAAAAGACTAGACTATCCTACCGGGAAGTTATATACCTATAGACTTATCTACTAAGGAATATCTACCTAAGTAGGCATTATATCCCTTAAACCTCGGCTAACCGATTTAATATTCTTTATATAGGATATAGCTATTCGCTTAGGAAACCGCTCGCTTAATATCCTTAATTAGCCTTTTAAACTCCTTTAAGACTTAAGCCTTTAAGGCCACTCCGACGTAGACTACTTTAGTAGCTCGCCTACTCTTTATTTATCTTACCGCCGGCCGTCGCTACGTTCCCGCCCGATAGGGCTAGACGAGACGCCCTTACCGGCGCATACAATAGGAAGATTAAATACCCTTAGATATAAACGATATCTACTATATACGCGTAATTAACTTCGTTTAATTCTATAAATAGGATAGTATTTAAGCAATACGAATTAGTATATCTAAATTAGCTAAGCTAGTTAAGGAAGGAGAAAATCTAAGACTCTTTAACAAACTCTTAGTAGGCCTAGTTAAGGTCTAAAAACTATCTAAAACCTCTTTCTAACGCGTTATTACCGGGGACTATATAATAGAGGTAGCTTAAGCCGCTTTCCTTAAACGTTTTTATAATTTCCTTTAGATAAACCTCTAGGATATAGCTAATTCCGAATCTCTATTTTAGAGGGTCGATAAAGCCGATATAGAAAAATTCCTCTAAGTAAAGTCGGAAGTTATAAAAGTAGATATCCTAAAGAAACTCCTAAAAGAATTCTAAGATAAGCTTCCTTATTTCCTTCTAAAGAATGCGAACGAGCTTCCCTTATACCGCCTTTAGGATTATAAGATCGAACTTATACTAGGCAAATAAGCTCCGTACTATAGAAATCGGCCTATATTACCCGTAGAACTCCGCTATATTAAGAAGTAGATTAACGATATGCTTAATAAAGGCTTTATTTAGGAGTCTTCTTCTCTAGCCGCGGTATTACTAATCCTCGCTTATAAACCGGGCGGTAGTATCTATATCTATTATAACTACCGAGGTTTAAATTAGGTTATAGTTCAGAATTAATATCCCTTACCTTTAATCCGCGAAATACTAGATTCTCTCTACGACGCTAAGTTTTATATAAAGCTAGACGTAATTACTGCGTTTAATTATATTTAAATCGCCGAGGGTTATAAGTAGCTTATAGTATTTATTATACGCTTTAGACTATTCGAGATGCTAGTTACCCCCTTCGACCTTTATAACGCACCGTCGACCTTTTAGAACTATATTAATCACCTGCTTTATAATGCCCTCGATAACTTCTATATAGTAT
The DNA here is from genome assembly GCA_012934285.1 of Ophiocordyceps sinensis. Lineage (NCBI taxonomy): Eukaryota > Fungi > Ascomycota > Sordariomycetes > Hypocreales > Ophiocordycipitaceae > Ophiocordyceps > Ophiocordyceps sinensis. Next base: position 2,088,989 of record JAAVMX010000006.1, on the reverse strand, counting down.
ATCTTAATAACGTATTAGTCTTTTTAAAGACTAAGGCGGAATATAAGAACTACGTGCGAATAGTTATCTAACGCTTAAGCAACGTAGGGCTTTAAATCGATATTAGGAAGTTAGAGTTTTATACGATAAAGACTAAGTACCTTAGACTAATTATTTCGATATCTAGTATAAGCATAGACCTCGAGAAGGTACGTATAATTACGGCTTAAAATACCCCGACTTTAGTAAAAGAACTCTAGTAGTTCCTTAGGTTTATAAACTTCTACCGTCGTTTTATTAAGGGATACTCTAGTATTATCTCTTAGAAAACTACGCTACTTCGAAAAGATTCCCGTTAGTCTTAAGGACCTAAATAAGCTACCGCGTTTAAGGCCCTTAAACTTGCTTTTACTATTGCCCGGTCTTAGCCTATTTTAACTACTTAAAGAAAACAGTTATTAAAACTAACACCTCGAATTAGGCCTTAGGAAGAGTTCTTTTATAGACTAAAGACGACGGATATCTTTACCCTATTGCGTTTTTTTTGTTAAAGCATACTACCCTTAAGTATAACTATAAGATCTATAATAAAGAGCTATTAGCAATTATTAAAACGCTTAAGGAATAGCGCTTAAAACTCTAAAAGACTATTAAAGCGTTCGACGTTATTATAGACTATTAGAATCTTTAGACGTTTATATCTATAAAGCAACTTAACTAATAATAAGTACGCTAGGCTAAGTTCCTTTCTTAGTTTAACTTCGTAATTATATACCGCTTAAGCAATAAGGTAATCCTCCCTAACGCTTTTAGTAAGCTCCCCGGCGATAGATTAGCTACCGTAGACGACGATAGACTCTTTTATCGAAATTAGGTAGTTATCCCTAAAGAGAAAGTCGACCCGACTATCCTAAAGGAACTCTTAACCGATTCCTATGCCTCGAAGGAGGACCTTAACGTAGTCGCCGCCCTCGGACTTAACGCAGTTAGTAAATTACTTAATAAGTTTATCCGCGAGGCAAATTAATAAGATAATCTTACCTAAGATATAGTAGCGATACTCTAGGACCTATACGCTTAACGCTAGCTAAAGTATATCCGGAAGCTCTTACGTTACGATATATCTAAATGTTAGTTAATTAATAAACGTATCTTTTTCCACGACCGGCTTTTCGTTACTAATACCCTAAATCTCCGCCTTAAAGTCGTTTATTAATCTTATAATAGTAGCTTAGTAAAATACCTAAGGAGGGTAAAAACCCTTAATCTATTAAACTAAATATATTAATAGCTAAGAATTTCTTACTTCGCCGCTACGTTCGTTAAAGACTATACTCTCTATCTTCGGACTAAGACCCCCCGCTTATCTTTACCTAGATTCCTAAAACCCCTCGCTCTACCGGTCCGGCTATAGGCCGATATATTAATTAATTATATTACGATACTCCTTAAGTATACCTAAAATAGGAAGACTTATAAGAATATACTTACGATAGTTAATAAGCTTATAAAGATAAGATATTTTATCCCTATTACTAGCCTTTTTATAGAATAACTAATTAACTCTTTTATCTACGTAGTCTATCGTTTATATAAAGCACCCGATACTATTATCTCTAACTAAGGCACTTAGTTTATCTCTAATTTTTAGCGCTAGCTTAGCACTCGTTTACGAATAACGTTAAAACTAAGCTCGGTATAGCACTTAAAGACTAACGGTTAAACCGAAATCGTTAACGCTACGATAAATAAATATATTCGAGCCTATATTAGCTTTACCTAAGATAACTAGGTCGACTAGCTCCCGCTCGCGGAATTTATAATAAATAATTAATTAAATAAAATAACCGATATTTCTCCGTTCTTCGCTAACTACGGCTTTAATCCTCGTCTTAGTATCGAACCTATAGGTCCCCGACCCCTAACTCTCTCGTTATAGGTAAAGAAGGAATTCCTTTACGCGGACGTAATAGCTAATCGTTTCGACTATATGCTCGTTTAGCTTTAAGCTCTCGTACGAGCCTTATAATAGAAATATAAAGATAATACTAATATAAAGTAAGACGAAGGCTTTCTCTTCCGACCTAGTAATATAGTTATAGTTTTTTTAGAGAATATAACTACTAATCGCCTAAAGAAGAAATAGGACGATAAATAGAATAGTCCTTATCCTATTCTTAAGGTCTACCGTAGCGCTATAGTTATCGACCTCCTAAAGCATATCCGGGTTAATAAGTCTTTCTATACGTCTAAGGTGCGGCTCTAGAAAACGGAAATAATACCGGGCTAGGCATAGATTAATCGAGAGGAACGACGTAACGTCGTAAGCCGTATTACGAGACGCGATAACGACGGCAATATTAAAGAAATATAGAAATTTAAGAAGATCCTTAACGTATACGATAACAAAGCCCTAACTCTAACTTACCTAATTAAATAGAAATATCATTAAGAATTAACCTAATAGCCTAAAGATAACTTAAGAGGTTGCCTTAAAGCTATCTAACGCTTCTATAGATATAACCTAGATAAGCCGGGCCCTTTAGATTAGGCCCGCCTATAAAAGATTCCTTTACTATATACTAATTTCTAGCGAAAATGATATTTCTTAGCGATTTAAGGACTAAATCGTCTCTAGAGGGGGAGTACTATTATAGTACTATATTACATAACATAGTATATAGTAATATACCACGTGATATATAGTCCTATATATAAACGAGCCCTTAGCCTCTATAGTTCTTCTCCTCTTTATAGAATAATAAGGTTATCTAGCTACTACCTAGTGCCGTAACAGCGACTACTGCGCTTGCTTTAGGGTGTATGCCCTTTCCTCCGTTGAAACTTAGAGCCTAATACGGGGGACTCTATCTGTTTTCCACGAGAAATCGTAGAAGGAGTCCCCGAATGGCACGGTTTAATAATAGCACTTTATAGAAGCAGTAGCAAGTAATCTAAATAAAAAGACTAAAGCAATAGGAAGAAGAACGACGATAATAGACCCGATAGAGCCGTTACAAGTAGCTAAGGGAGCATCCCTTATATTAGGAAAAGAGGGAGATAGCTAGAATAAACGGAGACGGTAGGGGAGTCTAAGCTACCTATCCCTAAGAGCGTATTCCTGCTAAAGGCCGTCGGCTTAAAGCCCGTCGGGTCTAACCTAGAAAGTAAAGTAGGATAACTCCTTCGATAAATCCGGACTATAACTCTACTTAATCCTCCTAGGTTCGCCCTATTGGAATTGCCCTACGTATAAATAGAAACCTTATACCTTACTATAACTTTCTAATTATTTATATATTAGTAATAGTAACTTAAAAGATAACCGAAAACTCTACTATAAATCTTACGGTAGCTATACTTAATTTAATTATACTATGTAAAGGAGACCTTCTAGCTACTATAAGAAGACTAAAATGCCTAGATTAAATAAAGAAGAATATATGCATATATATATATATATATATATAAATAAGAAAGAAGAAAGAAAATAACGACCGGATTTAAAGAGCATTACTTTATAAGGAAAATAAGAAAAATATATATAAGATACGATAAACGATAAAAATAACGATATTATTAATATATCCGAGATATCTAGCATAAATTCTGCCTAGTAGGGACTTCCCGCTATAGGAGGAATATCGTCGACCTTTAGAGACTACCCTGCCTTAAGGGGTAAGGCTACTATATAGCAGCCTATGCTCGGCATTAACGAGCTATCTATAGTTATAGGTAAGATTATTGCTTAGTAAAATAACGGGTTTCCTTAGAATATTATAATAAAGGAAGCTTTCCCCTATTAGTAAGTTTAACGGTAAAAACGTAATAAAATTTATCGAAACATTTAAGAAGGAGATACGTTTTAATAGGATTTATAAAGACAAGAAGATCGATTGGCTTAAGGGCTACGTCTCTGCTAAATAAGTTCCGACCGTAAAGATCCTTACCGACGGTCTTCTATAGGACGAGGCAAAAAAGCGGCTTCTTAAATACTACTACGCATACGGCATTAAGCAGCTCGAGACCGCTAACGATCGACTAGACTATTATAATATAAAGAGACTCTCGTCTATCTCTAAAGTTACGGAATGGCTTAGCCTTTATTTATACCTTTAGCGTAAGGCCTAACCTAATAGATAGACTTAGGCTACTACGTAATCGTATTTTATCTACCGCGCTATGCCTAGGGATTTAATTATAAGTATCCTTAAACGCAATAAGATAACTTCGGATGCTTTTTTAACGTTGCCTTACAAAGATATTATCGACCTAATTAATAGCCATTTAGCCCTACAATAGGACTTTAAAAGGCGAGATATAGCTTTAAAGGTATATAATTAAAAGCTTAGGTAGAGCAGGCGACTTCCCCTAAGGATAAGAAGGTAGGCATAATAGAGCTTCCTACGGATAAGCCTAACGCTAAACCGCTTAAGGAAAAGGCTACTACCTCTATAGAAGACCTTACTAAGAAAGGAGATATCTATTAGCCGATATAAGACTTAACTAAGGCCTTTTAGGATATAACTATTAACTTAAACCGCTTGAATAAAGCTTTTATAAACCCTATAGAGAGGGAATTACGATATATCGGTTCTAGTAGTCGAGGAAGAGGTAGTTACTACTCTAGTACGACGAATACCCTTAGGTTATACTAGCCGATAAACGATAAGTTCTATATAAACTTCGTTAAGACCTAAAGTTATTTCTACTATAGAGAACCTAGATACTACCTAGACTAGTATCCTACGCTTTAAGCTAATTATATAGCCGGCGTTATTACCTATAATTCCTCTATAAGAGTTCTCGCCCTTAAGAGACTAAAAGATATAAGCCTAATTCCTCCTATATTAGCTAGTAAGTATACGAGGCCTAGATCTTATATTAAGAAGCTTATTATTTATTAAGCTAACGTATAGCCTAGATGCTTTATCACTCCGCTTGTTGCCTAATTTAAAGCGTTATCTACGCCTTCTTACTTAGATTAGATAGTAACTAGGAAAGAAGCCGCTACGATAAATGCATTTTAGAAATACTCTTATCCTTAGGAATAGAAACCTCGCGATCTTATCGGAACCGACGTCGTAGACTAAAACCTCTATAATTCGATTCTAAGTGCCTTAAAAAGAAGGAGGAACGGATAATTAAAGAGTATTACTATTTGGCCTAGTATAAATCTCTATTTGGCCTAGTGACACTTTGCGCACACCCGAAAAACGCCCATACCCCCCACGACCAGCCGCGCCTACTTAATTACAGTGCGTATGCCTGGCAGGCTGTAGGCTAATTCTTCGCATCGTTAAATCGCATCGTCAAATCGCATCGTCAAATTGCATCGTCAAATCGCATCGTCAAATCGCATCGTCAAATCGCATCGTCACGCATCTCGCCACATCGCATCGCTCTAGCCAACGAGGCTCTAAGGCACGCAGCCGGGCACGAAGCAGGGCACGCAGCAGAGCACGCAGCCGGGCATAAAGCATACATTAAGGAGCCGCACATACAGTAGAGGGCACGCAGTAGAGCACGCAGCCGGGCACGAAGCATACATTAAGGAGCCGCACACACAGCAGAGGCACGCAGCAGAAGGTACGCAGTAGAGGGCACGCAGCAGGGCACAAAGCATACATTAAGGAGCCGCACACACAGCAGAGGGCACGTAGCAAAGGGCACGCAGCAAAGGGCACGCAGCAAAGGGCACGCAGTAGAGGGCACGCAGTAGGGAGCGAGCCGTAGACGGATATTCGTACTTCGTACGTAAAGAATTAAAATACGAGTATGCCGTAGGGCACAACTGTAAGCAAAGCTTTCCTATAGCCGGGGGACCTTTAATTTTTTGCTATAGCTAGGGCACCTTTTTTTTTGGCCATAAGCGGGATTCGAACCCTAAGCCTTAACAAAAGCGGGGCTTATCACACGGTTTTTTTACCCCGCGCGCGGGCCCCTACGCGTGATTAAATACAAGGCTAAGATAAGGCCACGCGTTATTATTACGAGTTGCACACTCTACGCATTTTCGGCTACCGAAACGGAAAGTTATTTAACGCCGTAACGAAGGAAGGAATAATACTAAAAAGGTAAATAAGCAAAAACTTAAGCTTAAACGGATATTAATTTCTACGGGCTAGATTAATTAACCTAAACACCCGGCTTACTATTATAGTAAACGCTTAAGCGAAAGAAACCCTCGAGTTTTTTCTCTTTAGCTAGCTATACGAATATAGACTTAGACTAAAGACCGAATAGGTAGTAAGCACTATGCTTTAACCTTTCGAAATATAAGACCTTAAGGTAGAGGCTATTACCTATCTACTTCCGGTTCTTAAAGGGTTAGCGCCCTACCGATATACTATTAGTACGATCCTATATTCTTAGGTTATTGCAATTGCAATTACAATACCCCCTTATAACCCTATTATAGGCAGGCAGTCGCGGCGCGCAACGAAGTAGTATAATAGTAAGCGCGTAATAAAGCAACGAAGCAGTATAATAGCGGCGCAACGAAGCAGTATAATAGCAAGCGCGTAACGAAGCAACGAAGCAGCATAACGAAGCAGTATAACTATAACAGCGGCGCAACGAAGCAGTATAATAGCAGGCGCGCAACGAAGCAACGAAGCAGTATAATAGCGGCGTAACGAAGTAGCACAACTATAATAGCGGCGTAACGAAGCACTATAACAGCGGCGCAACGAAGCAGTATAATAGCAGGCGCGTAACGAAGCAACGAACGTAGCAACGAACGCAATAGTAGGCATAGAGTAGTAGGCGCGCAACGAAGCAATATAACTAATAATAGATATAGTACGTATAGTTAATTTACTTACTATAGCTATTCTTTAATAACCCTTCTTCCTTATTACCTAATAACCTAACTAGCACGGCGAATAGCGTTAGCCTCTTACGCTAGCATAAAGACGTTACTACCTTAAATAATATTATTAAGATTAAAGCAGGCATTAAATATAATACTATATAGCGTCTTAGCCCGTAAGATAGCTACGTAAGTAAGGCTAGACTAGAAATCGCGATAGGATATATCCGCTATAACCTACTTAAGCGTAGCACCTTATGCTTTATAAATAGTAATAGTATACGCAATCGTTAGGGGGAATTAAGTACGATAGTAAGAAGCGCCGCCCTTAAAGAAGTCTCGTATTATCCGAAAGATAGGTATAATAGTCGCTAGCTTTAGGTCGTCGAAGTAAGGCGGACCTATATAGCGATTAAAGTAGACTAAAATAATAAAGGGTAGGTGCGCTTAAAGGTCGTCGGTATTAGCATTCTAGGCGAAGTCGTAGATAGTCCTTAAGGCACTATTAACGAGGCTAGGAAGGGTTTAGATATTCGCTATTAATATTACCCTAGCACTAATATAGATAGGCAGATAGTTATATAGGTTGCCGGCAGTAATAGAGTCGGCTTATAACGCGTTAGGTCCGATATTAGTCGCTTAAACCTAGATATATAGCGAGCTAAGGCGTTCTATATAGTCTATATTAAAGTCGTAGACCTATGTATTAGTAGAGTAGATGCGGACCGCCCTGTTAAAGCAAGCCACCTCCCTAAATAGCAGGTTTGCCTATACGCGGGTATAGAGCAGCTTTTAGTCGTTAATAAAGGGGGCATTAATACGTAGGGCCTAAAGAGCTATCCGGAAAGGAGCCTAGTCGTTACCTTACTGCCGTAAGACCTACTATAATATAATAGTCTTATTAAAGGCGTAGTAGGCGTTGCGTCTACGAATCTTAGGTAACGCCGTAAGAGCTACCGTAGTAAAGAGCGGCTTTTCTATTATAGGCGGGAGCTAATAGAAGTTACTAAGTATAAGAACGCTACGGCTAATAAAGAACTCGTCTTAATGCTCCGGGAAGATCTATCGGAGGCGGGAATCGATATAAGAAAAGGTTTATAAGCTAATTATTAACTTCTCGTCGATAATAAGGTAACGTAGGAGGCGTAGCTAGGACTAGAGGTTATTAAGCTCTATAGTGCGTAATAGAGGCACCTCTTTAAGAGTCTTAAAGATAGGCAGGTATAGTAGGGAGTATAAAGTCACGCCGTTAATTACGTTAGCAGTAATACCTATAGGCGCCGCTTATATAAAGCAGCCTAGGGAGAGCTGCTTTAACCGGGTATAAAAGGCGTAAATTATAAAAGACTTACCTATACCGCCTTATCTATCTACTTACATAAGGAGAGGCGCTAGGTCTTACTTATTAAGGTCGAGGGCTTATTCTAAGTGCTAAGTAAATAGGTTAAAAACTATACGTTGCTTTATATTAAGACGAGCAAAGATATTATTAGATATATTATTATCTTACTTATTAGTAAAGGCATGCTATAATTTAACTAGCTTTTAGTAGTCGTTCCCTTATGCCTTTAAGTCGGGATATTTGCTAATATAAGGCTACTAATCGTACTAAAGATCGAGGTCGCGATTTCTAAATAACTTAATGTCTTCTATATTAAGGCCACGATATAGTAGTAGAGCAGTAAGTTCCTCCTACTCCCCGGCCGTAATATCTTTATCGTTCTAAGGGTTATCCTTAAATTCGTCTTAAATAAAGGAGGGAAAGTTACCGTAGTAATCGTCGGGATAAGCGTTACTATAGATAAAGAGGCAATAGTTATATACCTTAGAGAATATCTTAAACGTAATGCCTTTAACCTCCTTAACCTCTTAGGCATATCGATAAGGATAGTAAAGAGTTAACTTAACCCGGTAAAAGTCCTAGTATTAGTCGTGCCCCCGTTAAGGCTTATAGCGAGGAAAGTAGTTTAAGATACGATCGGCCGCCTAAGGAAAGGGTCGCTAGAGAGTATATATAAAGTCGAACTTAGCTAATAGTTTAAAGAAGGTTAAATCAGCCTATTCGTCGTCCTATATAAGGTATTTCTAATAGACGTTATAAGATATACAAACCCCGTCTATACCCTCTATCGTATTAATAATATCCGCCTACTACTAAAGCTTAAGGGGGCGGTAATTAATAGACTAAAAAGCTCTTATGCCTTTTTAAAGCGGTAAGTTTAGCAATAGGTGACTAACTTCTATTATAGACTAGTGACGCTCTATAGTAAGCTTATTTATAAACTTAGCAATAAAGCTTATAAGGCCCTATTGTATATTAGTCTTAGGTAGGATAGCCTAGGTAATATTACGGTAGCTTTCTAACTACGTCTCTCCCTTTAAGTAGTACTTTCTAATATAGTTAATAACGGCATATATAGAGGTATAAGGGGATATATCGTAATTCGCTAGCTAGCTAATAGCTAAGGCGGGATTATAGTTATTAAGAAGATAATTGTTCTAGACGCTATCGAATATAAAGTATTATAGATTAAGATCTTTAGCGACGTAGGCGTCTGCGTAGTATATACGTAGGAAATAGAAACGGCAGCTCTTCGAATTAGATCGAGATTTATCTAAGAGATAGCGAAAGCGTAGGCAATACGCCTTATTATAGCGGTAACGTTATACTCGGTTAATAACCTCGGAGAGGAATTAGAAGTTAAACCTAAGGCGAACTACTACTAGCGGGTTCGCTTCCCCTTACTATATTACTCGTTATAGCTTTAGGTTAAAGGCAGAGACGTATTTACCCTAAAAGTAGGCAAAATCCTCTTAAGTAGAATTAGTAGATATATTAAGAGGCGGGCTTCCGTTAACCTAATAGAGACTATATATATAGGTACTATTATAGGCCTACTACTTATACCGAAACTAATAGTCTATAATATTAAATTTAAGCGTTAAGACGAGCTTAAGGAAGGAGGTAAATCGGCTATAGAAGTAGTAAGCGGCAATATATAGATTCTTTCGTAAGTTCCTAAACGCGATTATAGCCTTGCCTTAGGCGTCGGCCTTATACTACTTATAATATAACGGCATATGCCTTTATAGGCTATCTTAATATAAATCGGCGGCCGAGAACGTTAGGAATACTCTTAGGCAGCTTAGGCTATAAACTATAGCCTTAAGTTAATATCTTTAGCTACCTTAGTAAGCCCGCGTGCCTCTTAAGCTACTAGAGAAGCGAATAATAAAATTAAGTAAAGCTCGAGAATTAGGGGTATCCTCGCTAAAAGCGGCGTATAGCTCCTTAATTTCCACTAGGCGATAGGACCGTAACCTCTTAATATAAAAGGAGCTTTAAGAATTAACTTACTAACGCATAAGCGTATTAAAGCTAATATAACGAAAGCGTAGGTGCTTAGTAAAACGGCCGTCGTAGTACTTTAAGACGTATTCGATATACTCGCTATACCGAATTATTCTTTAACGAAGGGCTATATAGTCTCCTTGCCCGGTAGAGTAGAGTGTTAGAAAGGCGAGAGATAGGAGAGGCTATAAGCGATTAAACTCGTTAAGAGGAGTAGATCGTATATCTAGCATTTAGATATACGGCTATTGCTTGCGTAAAAGGACCTATTCGGGTATAACCTAACCCTTAAGCTAAGCCCGTAAACGCTTAAGGTCCGGCTAGGCTGCGATAAAGTTTAAGATAGCCGCGGCATTGTAATTATTAATGTCGGCAGCCTCGGCGATTTAAGCAGCATTAGGGTTAAGATACGCGGCGTTATACGTAGCGTCGCTAAAGTCGCCTGCCTCGCTAAGTAGCTAGTTACTAACGTTACCGTTAATAGGTAGTTAGCTAATATAGTCCTCGTCGATAATAATATTACGGTAGCTAAGGTAATTAAGCTAAAGATATATAAGCTAGGCACGGATGTTAGCTTATCGAACCTGGAATTAACGTCTAAACTATCGAATAAGATAGGGCTAGTCTATTAATTCCTATAGTCGAAGGACAATAATATCTAAGTCACGCGGTAGAAGCGGAAGCTATATATATATATGGCTAATATCTCGTAGGAAGTTAATAATATAGCCGCGATATTTATATTACTAACTACGATACTAAAAGACCTAGATATATATATAGACCTAGGCAACGAGTATCTCTTCGATTTATAAGAGCTCTAGAAGATGCTCTAAGACGCTACTAAAGTCGAGGTTATTCTCTTCTAAGAAGAAGTAAGGCTAACTATCCCGCATCTTACTATCTAAACGACGATAGTATTAGCAGATAGAAGCTATAAGCTGCATACTAAACTAGGATTCCTTATAGCGGTTATAGTATTTAAGGATATTAGCATTGAGATAGTTATTCTACTAACCTATAAGGTCTTAGTTAGAAGGAGATATAGTAGGTATATCGAGATTACTTATAAAGTCTAGCTAATAAAGAGGCGATAGGGGAGGTTGTTATATCGAGGCCGGAGGCGAGGATAGGGGAGGTTATTATAACGAGGGCGCTAGCGAGGTTAGTAGAGCTAGTAGCTAAGAGGAAGGCTTAGCTAAAGAGAGCAGCTGCGATATGCTTAGTGTTAGTAAAGGCTCTTTACCTACGCGTCGCTAGACCCTATAATGACGGCTAATATTAGCCTAGCGGGCGTGTGCTTAAGCGCGGCCCGGGCTATCCTACGAGCGAATACTACGTCGAAAGAGACTGCGAATCGCTATGCCGAAGCGTTAAGCCTATATTATATAATTAGTAAGGATAGAAAGAGAGAAGTTAGGGAGTATATAGAAGTGGATTATCCCTAACGATATATAAGGCATTTCGTAGTGCGCTTTATTAGGTCTTTAATATAGATAAATTAATTATTAGGCTTTATTATATTATACGTATTGCAATAGCACGGGCTCTATATTTCGCAACTTTATCCTATTAGGACAACGGGTGACTTAGTGCGAGGGTAAAGGGAAGGTAGGCGAGGCAAGCTAGGAGAGCGTAGGCTCTACGTCTCGAGCGACTATATATTGCTAGACGTTCGCTTATAGGAAGCCGGGATACTGCGAGTCGCTATGCCGAGCCGTTATGCCTATTTTACAATTAGTAGGTAGAAAAGGAGGAAAGGAGGAAAGGGAAGTTAGGGAAAAGAGTATATAGAAATAGATTATGCCTAGCGATATAGAAGGCACTTTATTATCTATTTTATCGGGTCTTTAAGGTTGATAAATTAATTAAAAGGCTTCGATAAGTTATAACGGTTGCAACGACGATTAGGTAAAGCATATAGGTCGTTATCGCGGCTAGCACCTAGTTGTAGAGGCGAAGGCGGAGGCGGGGGAGTAGCTGCTATAGAAGCTATTAGCAGGTAGCGATATTAAGAGGCGACGATGTAAGCCGTAATAAGGGATAAGGAGGCGAGCGAGCCGTAACGAGGGCGTGATTTTTTTTATTATAATACGCGCTGCTTGTTATAATACGCGTTATATATTAGGAAATACGGTCGAACCCCGGGAGAGGTCCTACCTAATAGCCGTATAGGATTTTATTAGTTAATACTACTGTTTAGACTCTACTAAACAGATAGCTAATAGCCGCATAGGATTTTTTAGCCGGTTTAACCCCGGCCCCTAATATAGCTAATTAGCGCACCGAATTTTTAGACTTTAGCTAATAAGAGCGTGTTATTTAAGGCTAGCTAGTCGCCGCACTTCGTTTTAGCAAGGGACCCTTATAATAAAAAAGCTTACTACATATATTAAGTAAGCAAAGCGGCTTACCGCAACTTGCATACATTCTGTGTTATTAGTTAACACTGCTGTTTGGACTCTACTAGACAGATAGCCAATGGCCGCATAGGATTTTTTAGCCGGTTTAACCCCGGCCCCTAATGTAGCCAATCAGCGCACCGAATTTTTAGACTCTAGCCAATAAGAGCGTGTTATTTAGGGCCAGCCAGTCGCCGCACTTCGTTTTAGCAGGGGACCCTTACAACAAAAAAGCTCACTACATATATTAAGTAAGCAAAGCGGCTTGCCGCAACTTGCACACATTCTGTGTTCTTCGTAGCGCAAAGCAAGCTTTGCTTAATTAGTCTACAGCCTGCTATATATGCGCACTGTATTTATATAGGCGCGGCTAGGCGCGGGGGGGTTAGACGTTTTCCGGGGTGTGCGTAGGCTACAAAAAAAATGTCACTAGGCCAAATAGTAATACTCTAATTAAATACTCTACTCGACTATATAAGTTAATGCTTAAGAGGCAAAAAGGCAATAAGTCGATAGAGATAACGTAGACTCCTAAGAGGCTACGACTATAAAGACTATTCCTATAAAACCCTAGTCTATTATAAACATAGGACGGAACCTAAAAAGAAGTTTAATATTATAACGGACGAGATCGTCTATAATATTATATTAAAGAAGATACTAATCTCCTTATAGAGCTAAATTAAGTTTCTGCCCTTCGTACGTTCCTAATTAAGCGTAAAATATATCGATAAGTATAGGAATATAGTTATATAACTAAGGAATAGAGTCGCAGCTATATTATAGACTCTATATAGGAAAGGGGCAATAGGGGTTATAACCACGCGGCGTATAACGCCACGCGCTTTATATAGTTAATAACCTTGTTATTAACTAAGGGCATCGTTATAACTAGAGCAATAAGACCTAGCGTAGGCCTTAATAATATATTCTAAAGGCATCGTGTGATAGAACGGTTAGAAGATTAAAGACAGTCTAACCGGACTAAGTCTCTAATAGTTAAAGACTAATAGAGGGCGTTATTTATCCTTAAAAGCTATAAGGGCGGAACAGTAAGTAGAGGAGCACTCGGGGTTACTTATACTAGACCGGCTAGCTAAGTCTAAGCAAGTAGGGGTAGTCGAGGCTAGAGCACTAAGGGCACTACTAGAAGAGGTGTAGGTCACTTAGTAGGTAGTTAAACTAAAACTATAATAAAAGCTAAAGAAGAAAGGAAGGAAGGAAAGCCTAAGGAAGGGCGGACTAAAGTTCCTTTATATAGCTCTTCCCGTCCGTCCGGACGGTCCTAGTACGTCCCTTTCCTTCTAGCACCTTCTGCCACGTATCCCTTATACTGCCCCAAACTAATGCGGGTCCCTAGGGCTGCGTAAGGGCTATATAGGTCGGCTGACCTCGAAAAGGCTGCCTCCCGCGTCGTTCTAAAGCCTATATAGAGGTTATATAGGTCTATTTATACACTACGTGCATAACGTTATATAGGTAGGTCATACGATATAAGTCGTATAACCTCCTTATGCGAAGGATCGGACGAATAATCGGTCCCGAAAGCCGAGAGGGCTATAAGAGAACGAGCTTAGGGGGGGTATATAATTATTATTAATCTACGAAGGGATATAGCTATAGACTAGATCTAAATGTCTATATATACGATGTAGAGGTCACGTAGGATAATATATAATATAACCTAATACTATAATAGTATATCCCCCTTAAACCGGCGTTCGACTTAAACGCTTAAAAGGGTTAATAGGCTAATAAAAACGGAGGAAATCTATATTAATCGGTCCTAAAAGCAGGCCTAATATAGAACGAGAGAGAAATAGAAAGAAACAAAGGGTAAAACTAAGAAACTAACGCGTGCCGTTATAACGTAAATTATATTAATAAATTATACTTATTATCACTTAGGCGAAGGGGAAGATATAAGGAAGGCCGTATAAAAGACCGGTTTAGGCTTAGTCGGGTTAAAGGCGTAAAAAGCCTTAAGGTCGTCCTAGCAGCCGTTAAGGTAGGAGGAGTCCTCCTACGTAAGGGGGCTATAACGCTATTAAACGCAGTACTTAATCTTCCCGGAGGCGTACTAGCGTTACGTAAGGATAGAAGAAAACTCTTACTTAAGGTACGCGTTATCGCCGTCGTCGTCGCCGGGGGAAAGGAGAACGCCGTTATCGGCGGGCCGGACGTTAAGCTCCGACTAGCCGGGCAAAAGGGGCTCTTAAGTCTTAGTAAGGAGGGAGTAATAAAAAATAAGGTAAAGGCGGCTGCCCTTAGGGAGGCGAAGAAGGCACGCCGTCTTATATACCTTAAGGACTTTATATAGGCCCTCCCGCTTATAGTCGAGCTTCTTTATAGGGCGGAGGGTCTAAATCTAGCGGGTGCTAAGGAATACTATATCGCCGGGCTAATACGCTAGGGCGGGAGTCCGCCGGGCGTCCGCGTAGCGAGCTTAAGTAGCTTAAGCATCCTCGATCGCATTATAGAGGAAGTTAGAGATACGCTAGAGATAGGAAGCAAGCGCGTTACCGCGGAGGTATTCCTTCCGCTACTAGGGGGTTATACTAGGTAAGGGGGGATTAGAGGGCTTAGTGCTAAGCTTCGGGTAGAAGCTATAGTTAGCGAAGAAAGGGGAGAGGCCGGTAGATTTAAAGACCTAATTATTAGTAGTAAACTTAGCGAGGGGGAGGAGGTCGACCTAATCGTCCTAAAGGTAGGTAGTATAATAACGAAGGTAAACCTCTATCTAAGCGTTCGCGATCTTAGTCTAACCGTCGGTCTAAGGGTAGTAAGCGGAGCTAAGGTAGAGGCGGTAACTAAGGCGACGACTAAGCTATTGCTAAAAAGCCAAAATAAACTAAGTGCTATAGTCGCTAATAATAAAGGCTAAGGTATTATAGAAGGACTAAACGCGGAAAATAAACGCGTTAATAACGTCTTTAACGGTTATTAAGGGTATCGGGACGTAGTAGTATATCTTCGTAAAGCGGTCGACGATAATAAGGATATTAGAAAACTTAACGCCGTTACGACGGTAGATAGGGAGGTCGGTAATAAAATCGACGGATATATCGGTCTATAGGGCGAAGGGAATACTTAAGGGCTAGAGCAGGCCCTTAAGGGAGGAACGAGGGGATTTAGCGCGTAGGTATATATAATAGTTCCGCACGAAGCTAGAAATAGACTTATATATACCGGGCTAGATATAAGACCGGCGGTAGAGGCTAGCGGTCTTCGTACGTCTAGGGTGGCCGGCAAAGGGGGAGGTATAAGCGCGGACGAGGATCTAAAGAATTAAGGCGTCGTTAGGGGGAACGAAAAGCCGGCCTTAGAAATAGAACCGGCCCTAGACCTTAGAGAGAGCGGTTTTAGGGATCGAGCGGAGGGAGGCTTAAAGGGGGCAAGGCTAGCGGGGCTAAGGGGACTAAAGAGCTACGCGAATAGCGGAGATAAGCGGGGAGGAGGAATAAGCCCGGTCGATAAGGTTATCGATCGGCTCGGAGTTGTCGAGGGCGTAAAGGTTAAGGCAGTCGGAATTATATTTATAAATTGTATTTATAAACGAATCGGACTCTTTAACGGTATCGGGGGCGGTAGTAGTATTAGGGTAGAGGGAGGCATTAACCTTAGACTTATAGAGGATAACCTAATATCGATAGTTAATCCTCTCGTCGGCTCGGTCGGTAAGGGAGAGAAGGCGGGAGCCGGGCAAGCGGCTAAAGGCGTCGGGGAGAATAGCTTAAGAGCCGGGCTAAAAGACGATCTTAAAATTAAAACGACTAAGGAATTCGGCCTAGCGGGCCTATCGCTAGTTAAAGAGCTTCGTAGTTATAAAATACTAAAGATTCTTATAGTCTAAGGCTATCTTAAACTTAGGCAGGCCTTCGAGCTTAAGGCGCTACTCTTCGAGAGATTTTACAATCGCGAAGAGCTCCTTATCGTAGATCTCGTAATTACACTCTTAAGCAAAGTGCTTTAACGAAAAGAAGGCAACCGGATAGTAACGACTATCGTCGAGGAGCTATATTAGTATACCCCTAGCGGCTTAATTAAAAGCATCTATCTAGACTACGGTCTTACGATAAGGGTCGAAGTATACGAGGACTAGGGCGGTAGTAAAGGCGTGCTTAAAGGCTTTAAAGACGTAAGCGTAGGCGGGAGACTAGATCTAAGGGGTAGAGTTCTTAGTAAGGGCGTTTAAAAGGTTCGTAAGCTTAGAAAAGCCGTGAATAAAACGCCGATAAAAATTAGCGAATCCTAAGAAGCGCTAGAGGTCTTTAATAAAGGAGGGGGTAGGCTAGTCTAAGACCGTACGAACCTTATTAAGGTCTATGCGAATGCCTTTATCTAAGATAATTAGGCTAAGGTACTTAGTCTTAGTAACGTAGAAGTTATACTTATCTACGTTAAGCTAGAGGCCGGCGGTATTAAGGCGCTTAAGAACCGCGTTAACGTAGGCCTAGTGCTCCTCCTACGTCTTTAAGAAGATTAAGACGTCGTTTAAATAGGTAAAGCAGAACTCGTTAAGGATGCCGTAAAGGGCTATATTAATAAAACTCTAAAAGTAGGATAGGGCGGCGGTAAGGCTAAAGGGAGTAATATAATACTCGAAAAGCCTATACTATATAGCAAATACGGTCTTCTACTTATATCCTTTAGCAATACGAAGGCGATTAAACACCGCGATAATATTAATCTTAGTGAAAAACTTCGCCTTCCGGATATAGGCGAGAGTATTATAGATAAAGGGTAAAGGGAAACGGTTCTTAATTATAGCCTTATTTAAGCCGCGATAGGTAACGCAAAAATAGACGCCCCCGCCCGGCTTACGGGCGAGTATAATAAAGGCAATAGCGGGGGAGGTAGAGCGGCGGATAAAGCCCTTCCTTAGCTGCTCGTTAATATATATACGGACGATCCGGTTTTTAGCTTTGCTAAAGGGGCGAGGGCGGGTATAAGGAGGTTATATCCCCTCTTTAAGGTTAATTTAAGTATTAACGGTACGGTAAAGGGCGAGCTTATCGGCCTCGCTCTTAAGCTATATATAGATTATATAGCGGAGCTCCTTAAGGACCTTAGCCTAAAGCTCGTCGAGCGTATAAAGGACCTTCTCTTACTTTTTAAAGAACTTAGCGATATCGTCGGGGGAGATCTTATTAAGGTAGATCTTATTAAGGTAGTCGTCGATAAAGTCGTAAAGGCGGGGGTTAAAGTAGGCTTTCGCGTCCTCGGTATCTATATATCTAATTAAAACGGCTTAGTAAAGGTCCTTAAGGATATCTTAGTCGATAGGTAGTAGGGGCTCGGTAGGCAAAGGCTCGGCGGTAAAGGCCTTAATTAAGGTCTAAGAGGTTTAGACTTTAGGCTACCGGTAAAATATTACTATTGCGTTAACGTTAAGCATCCGGACGTTAAACGCTAAGTCGTTAGGGGACGAGAAGCGGAGGGGCTAGGGTTTAATAGTCTTACGATTAGGCCGTAATATAAGGCGGCGGTAGCTAGCGGTCTTATAGACGGGACGGGGGCGGGGGGGTCGAACGTAGCGGTAAGGGTAAAGGGTAGCCGGGGAGTTAGAGTCGTAGCTAGAGTCGGAGTCGGCGTCGTTAACCTAGCGGGAGGAGTCCGGATAGGCGGGTTTACCTACGTTAAGAGTATCCTCGAAAAACGCAAAGAGGGAGGGGCTAAGGGATAGGGGAATAAACTTAAGAACGTCGCTAAAGCGGACGGAACGGATAGGGGCTAAAGGACGGGCTAAGGCCGTACGGGCGGAAATAGGGATCGTAGTAGTAGGAATAGGGATCGTAGCGGCGGGGGTTTCGTCCCTATCGTTAGAGTCTTCGATAGAGGAGGCGGTAAGGGGCTCGCCCTTATCGTTAAAGTCTTTAATAAAGGGAGCGGGGGGAAAACGAATTATATTTATTAATTATATTCCCTCGGAAATAAAGGCGGGGGGAGCTAGGATAGGGCGGGTAGGGCGGGCAAAGGTAGCCGAGAGGCCCGGGATAAGATAAGGCTAGTAGTCTAAGAGGCAGGAGGCTAGACTAAAGGGGGACTAAAAGGAAAGGGAGTTACCGCGCTAGCTAATAATAGGGTTATGCCGGCGTAGCTAAGGGAGGCTAAGAATAACCTCGTAGCTAAGCTTCGTAAGAAAGAAGTAGATAGACTTAATATAGGCGCTAATCCGGGAAACCGAAAAAGCGCAATAAGTAATAGAGCCGGACTCGCAGTCGCTACTATCGGCGAGAGAAAGCCGGCGTAGGAATCGGAGCTAGCGGATAGGAAGGGCAAGGCGGTACGCGGTCTAAGCGTGTATAAAAGCGTATCCGGAATAGCCGGAGTCGATTAAAGCACTTATAATAACATCGGCGGATATAAGGGATAAAGGCATAAGCAGAGCACGCGGTTGTATTCCCGCGGGGAGGCAAAGATCCTCCCCGGTGTCGAACGAAGCTATAAACTTAGACACTAAGAGCTCTATCGCGCGATAAGGCGAGGGAGCTACGCATTTCCCGAGGATAGGGAAGAGGCAGGGAGGTCGTCTACTTCGCCCTCGATAAAGCCTTACTTAATAACGCGAACCTAGTAGCGGGGGGGAGGGGGTTCGAGCAGGCGTAGGGCAGACGTACCGCTACTACAGCTACGGCCGCGGCTAAAGCTAGAACCGACGCCGGGACTAGCGCTAGATTTAGCGCCGGGATTAGCACTAATACCCTTATTAAGGCAGGTCCGGGCGATATAGGTAGCGGTAGCCGGCTAAGCGTAGTAAAGGCAAAGACAGTTCTTAAACCGCCGTTGCTTTTCTACGTTAGTAAGCCGGGCCTAGAATGCATTAAGCTGCATTAGGTTACCGGCAGGAGGCGCGGGTAGGGCGGGCGAGGTAGGGCCGGTGCGAGTGGGGTAGCGAGGCGGCTAAAGCTAAGAACGGGCCTTAATACGCTGCTAGTTATCCTAGAGCGTGGAATATATCTTAGCCTAGGCCGTAAAGTTATTATAGGCCGGGCATTCGACCTATAGAGCGGCGGCGTTAGTAAGTTTAATAGAGACCTTTAAATAAAGGTAAGCGACGTAAGCGGTGCCGTAAAACGATAAGTCGGCTTAAAGCTAGGTAAACTTCGAATAGAAGTCCGGCTAAGAGATATTCTTTATCGATAAGGCGTTAAAGTCGGCCTCCGACTAAGCGCGGGTAAAATTAGCACTAAAGACTAGGCTAAGGTCGTCGGTAAAGGTTTTAATAGTAATATACTACTAATTAGCGAAAGACTTATTATCGAGGACGTCTTAAGGAACGCTAGCGATAATAAAGGCGGCCCGGCTAGTAAGCCGGCTAGCCGCGTAGAGAATACGGTCTTACTCCGTAGGGTATAAGGCGGCGTCCTAACGGAGCTTAATAGTAAGGCCGTCGCGCTAGGTCCGGAAAGCCTCCTAACGTTGCTTTTAGGTGCTAGAGTCGCTAGCGAACCTCTTAGGGTCGGCGATACGGGAACGGGTAGGGGTAAGGGCAGGGGCGGGGGCTTAGTCCTAAGCCGTATCGCGTTTGGTTAAGACGAGGAGAGAGGACGTAGCGCGGTTAAGCTAACGCTAGAGATCGGCAGCGTGCTCTTAGGCAATAGCTACGTGCTCTTAAGCGGCGAGCACTCCTATATCTAACTTAACGTAAGCATTATTAAGGTAAGTAAGGGCCTCGATCTAAGGGGCGCGGAAGTCGTAAGGAGCGTTAGCTTAAATATAGGCGAACGTGCCGAACATAGGCCGTTAGGCTCGAAGAAGGGCGGCGAGGCGAGGGTAGTAGGAAACGTACTTAGTCTAAGGCTCTAGGTCGGTAGGAGCCGGCGGGGTAACGGCCGGGGTAGCGGACGGAGGATCGGTCTCTATATAGTTAATTATCGTAGATTATAAGGCAATAAGATAGGGTAGGGGTAAGGGAAAGGTAAGGAGGGAAATCTATATAATTCGCGTCGAGACGGCGTATCTATACTAGGAAAATTCTAATAATCGAGGAAAACTTAGTCGAAAAGGTTCGGCGAGAGGGCGGACTTACGTCGCGAAGAGGGGAGATTAGAAAAGAAAGGGGTAAGATAGCGAGATTATTAATTAAAGGCAATAGGATAAAATAGTAGATTAAACTATAAGAGAACGAGCTTAAGGGGGGTATATAATTATTATTAATCCACGAAGGGATATAGCTATAGACTAAGTCTAAATGTCTATATATACGATATAAAGGTCACGTAGGATGATATATAATATAACCTAACACTATAATAAAGGGCTTTTATTCCTTAATAATACGAATCTATTTATCGATTAGGGTTCTCTTCGTAGGAATAGAAAGAAGCGAGGAGATCTAGACTGTATTATAAGGATAGATAGCCTTAATAATTTAGGCATCCTTGCCTATCTTAAGTTAGCGGGCGAGCGAAACCTTTCTCTAGATCTACTAAGCGAGGGTAATAAAGCCGGAGGACGATATAGATATAGTATACCTTTCTCTATAAAGTTCCTTTAAGATATCGGCGTTAAGATACTTAAAACGCTTAGTTAAGAACTTATAAAAGGTTCTAAGAGGGGAGGAACCGAGGATATCGCGTTATTCCGCTATAAGCTTACTTATATACTATATAAGAGCTCCTCTTATTAAGAAGGAGAGATAATATAGGCAAAAGGCGAATAGATCCTCGTCCTAATAGATCTTTAGACGCTCCGCGAAAAGGTAGATGTTTATATAGATATTTATTTCTATCGCTAAAAGCGATAATACCTAGGTTATAGGAGTAAAGGTATTATATACACGTGATCTATAAGATTATATAACTCGTAGGAGGCTATATAACATACGAATACCTCCTTCCTAGCTAAGAATATACATCTATAGAATATACATACTTTATTTAACCCTATATAATAGACCCTATCTAATACTAATTAGTAGTTATCTTATAGTTTATTATAGAATAGTAAGAATAGAAGAGATAATATCTATAATTATTAAGATAGCTTGTATAAAGAACCTATTCTACGACCTCTATAAGGATCTTATGCTAAGTTAGTTTACTAAAGTCACCGCCTTAAATAGGAGAACGTAATATCGTAAACTTTAGCTCCTTTATTAGTCTCGGCCTAAGAACTAAAGAAAGAGACGACGGAACTATATTAAATAAACTATAAACGCAGACGCATATATAGACTAAAACAGACAAAAATAATAAAAGATATACCCTATAATTACGATATTATAATAACTACCTTAGACTACGTCGATAATAGACTATTCGGGAGGTTAATAAGGAATGTATAAGTCCTAGAATACGTTCTTAACGCCGTTAATATCGAACTTTAGAATAATAATATCGATCCCGATAAAGACCTAAGTAAGGAAGCGGCGATAATATACGTCGCTAAGTTCTTATTAAACTATAAACCTAATTTAAATATATAAGGATATAATATCCTTAGCTACTTTTAATAATACTTTTACGGATAGAAAGAAGCAATATAGCAAGCGGTTAATCCGGCCTATAAGAGATTAGTACGCAATCTCCTTCGCCGACGTAGTATCTATACTAAACCCTTTAGAGGTAGTTTTAACCGGCAACTTATTACTACGTAATCTATTACGGATCCCTTAATATAGCCTAAAGGAGAACTAAGGAGAATCTAATTCGATAGATATACCGCGGTCCCTAAGGCTATAGAAGCCAACTACGCTAAAGCTAACTTACTACCCCTATATAGTTAAATACACACCGGAAACACGCCGATATAGCCCTTAACTCCGCTTAATAAAGCACTTAGTATCGCCGGAATTACCCTTAATCGACCCCTACGACCGGTAGGAGTCGTCCTAAGGCCGGCTCCCTTAATCTTTCTAACGTTATAGAGACAAATAACTATTAACCCTATAAATCATCGGTTTAAGGATAACTATAGTAGTTTAGTTAACCTACGCATAGCTGCTATAATCCCTAACCCCGACCTTAAGGCATACCTTTAGATTCCTCTAGCATACGTCCTAAACGAGCTAGTTAATATAGATCTTTAATAGAAATTTATAAAGCTTTAGGATAGTATAGAGAATTATACCGGCAAGCCCTATAACCTATTCGATAATAAGATCCGCTAGTTTATAGGTATCTATTATAGTATTAATGCTATACCCGGTTAGTTCTATAAGCTGCTTCTACGAATTCTTATAGGTCGCGCCTAAGCGTACTACCTTTAATATATTATATAGACTACTATATTTAAGGCCGTATACGATAGTATTAAAAAGCATTTTATTATTATTATTATTAAAGTACTATAGCTGCCCTAACGGGCCTAGTGCCCCTGTATTTAGCTAGCATAGGAAAAACTAAGCGGCCTAAGGGAAAACCTATATAACGTCTATCTATCTCGGCGTCGGGCCGGATGCGGCCCGTATTCGCTACGGTTAATTAAGTTTAGTTACTACTGCCGGTCTAGTGCCTAATAAAGGTTATCCCGCCCGGGCAGGCCTAAGGGCGTTAGGGTCGGGCGGATAGTCTAACTTAGTAAAGCTAGCGCGCAGACGGCACACAGGCGATAGGGTGCGGGCCGGGGCCCCGACTAGCGGGTTAGAACGTAGAAAAATAAATCTTAGCAAGCGTATAATCGAATATATAAATATACATAAATATATATAAACGTTAAAGGGGGCTAGCGTTAGGAGCCTCGTCGTCCTACTCCTAGAGCTCCCCCCCGCCGGTGTTATAGCGGTCTATCTTCTCCGTAAGGGCCGTCGCGGCCTAGAACTACTATAGTAGGCGGTGCTTAAGGAACTATTAGATAAGCGGCTTAGTAGCGGCGGGGCGGTTAAGCGCCGCCCTAAGGTCGCTCTCCCGTCGGATGCCTTTTAGTAAAGCCGCCCTTACGTTAGTAAAGGTAAGGCACTAGAGGAAGAGGTAGAACGCGGTTTTACGCATAGTCTTATACCGATAGAGCGGTAAGTTAACGTTAGTATCGACATTTCATAAGCTATTGTATTACGTCTACGGTCGGGATGCATCTCACTTTTGCCTAGTTAGTACAATGGTAAATGTCAATAGTTATAAGCCTGGGAGCGAAGTCTATTTTGCTAGGACCTAGCTGCAACTTCTACTGCTATTAACATTCTTTCTTTAAACCCCGCGTTAATTCGTTATTTTTTCGCCACTTTCGCTATAAGACGCCACTTTCGCCACTTTCGGGCCCGGTCGCACTTTTAGCGGCTGCGCGCTACCCCCGCTTATGCTTCGACATATTAATTAATCTAAATACATTGGTCGGCACGGCACCTTACGGCACGGCACGGCACATTCGGCGGCGGCGATTAATACCACGGCTTATTTAGCACGGTCGGGCAAGCCACTGTGTACGTAGGGGGGTATATCGACATTTTATAAGCCATTGTATTACGTCCACGGTCGGGATGCATCTTACTTTTGCCTGGTTGGTACAATGGTAAATGTTAATAGTTAGGAACGTTCCGGTCGAATAAAAACCCTTATAGACCGATCTTCCCGGTCTAGATCTAAATAAGCGCGGAGCTCTCGTGCTTATATAACCTATTATATACCTTTAGCGCTTTCTTCGGCCGGTTAAAGAAAGGGTTAATATCTACCGGCTGCCGGGCTTTTTATAGCTACTTTACTTCCGCTACTTAAAGATCCTCCTTCTACCGCGCTTCCTAATCGCGGAGGACCGCCTCCTCCGTTATAGTGCCTTAAGGGCATTAGTCCTAAAGCCACGCGTCGTATAGCCGGCCGGGCGGTCGGGTCGGCCGATAGGGTTAAGGCAGTACTCTCGCCGGCTTTTCACAAGCGCGTTAGATCCGGTCCGCTATACCCGACTCCTTAGTGCGCTCTTTATACCGCGCGAGGCGGTCGTTAAAGTAAAGGTCGAGTAGCGGGACCGCCGTCTATATCTTTAGGTTCTAGATTAAGCTCGCCTTAAACGCCTTAGCTATTACCTATAGGCAGCTCGACTAATATACTATAAGCGCTTTTACTAAGCCGGTATATTTCCCCTCTTTAAGCGTAAGCTTATAGAATATCGACGCCTTATAAGCGAGCGCGCTTTAAACTACGCTAGCGTAAACCGTCCTCGCGCTTTATAGTCGTATACCTTATATAGACGCTATAAGCCCGGTAAAGGCTAGCGCTTATATGCCTATTTTCGTCTTAAGCTTCCTAATATAGGCTTTTTATCGTAGCTTTTAGTTAAACTAAACCCTAAAGAGCCGCTTATCCTCGACCGGCCGGACTATATTCGTCTTAAGCTAAAGCTTTATTAGTATCGGCTTATAGGTCTTCGTAAAGTAGATAAGCTTGCTTTTCTCCGGCTTAAACTTAGCGCTAACCTCCCCTACCTATTTATCGCACTTTTTCTAAACGCTCTTTAGACGCTATATAGTCGTGGCTATAGTCTTACCGTAGGCTAAAAGGTTTATATCGTCGGCGAAGCCGACGGTAGTAACCCCTATCTCCGGCTTAAGGTCGTCGTATAATAGCACGATATAAAGGAGGAAGAGGATTAAAGAGAGGGGCAAGCCTTAAAGCACGCCCGTAAGCATTTCCTAAGTCTCCGCCGACGCGTTATTAAAGTAAAGCTAAGCTATCCTCCCCTTAAGGAAGCTCCCGACTTACGCGATAACTTAACCTAAGAAACCCTTTAGATAAAGGGTCTCGATAAGATATATATAGTCTACCCTATCGAAAGCTCCCTTAAGGTCGAGCTAGAGAAATAACGCTATCCCTCCTTAGGCTTACGTCGTCTTTACGAGCTTTATTATAAGTCTTATCGCTATTTTAGTAGACCTCTCGGTCTTATTCCCTATCTACCCTTTAGGCAAGAGGTTATACGCTTCCGCCGCGTCTACGATCCTCCTCGCGACTACGGCCTTAAGGATCTTCCCTACCGTGCTAAAGAGAGATATTAGTCTTTACCCTTAGGCTTATTAAAGCTAGGCCGCTATCTTCCTAGGCTTTAGTAAGACGATAATAGCCGTATATTAGAACTATCTTAGAAAATACCCGACGTCGTAACTAGCGTTAAGTAATACCGTAAGCACCTTAAGCAATAGTTCCTTATAGGCCTTAATAAGCCCTATCGGGAGGCCGTCCTCCCCTACGGCCTTTTATAACGCTATCTTCTTAACCGCCGACCTAACGTCGCCGATTATAAAACGCTATAGTATTATATAGGCCTCTTAAGCGGCTTAAGGGCTCCTTACGCCTCTCGCTACCGGGGGTAGGAAGAACTAAGCCGCGAGGGTCTTTGCCTTTTCCGCGTAAGTGCGGGCAGGCCCCGCTAGGTCGCTCGGTCTCTTTAGGTCGGGGATATATATCGCCTATAGTAGGCTACCGCTTTAAAGCCGCGCTTACCTCTCGATCTTCTAAAGGAGGGCTTAGTTAGCGGCTAAATCGTAGGTAAGCTCCCGCTAGGAGTCTTATTATATAGCAACGATAGCACGCCGGAGGGCTATCTTCGCCTTATCTAACGTCTCTTAGGTCGTCTAGTTGCCGGACGCTAAGAACGCCCGGAGGGCGCGTTTAGCCTCCTTATTATACCGGTCTACCTTTATAGTCTATTAGTTAGGACGGCCGCCGTCGGCATAGCCTTAAGCCTCGGGTGTATAGTCTTTCGCAATCTCGGTTAACTAGGTGATTACTTAGTCTACGTACGCCTTAACCTCCCTAAGGGTCGTAGGCGTAGTTAGCGCGGCCTTTAGCCGGAACTTTACGATAGCCGCCGCTTAGGCCCTATTTAAGTCGAGTTTTCTCTAAAGGCGGTTAAGTCTTATCGTCTAAGCCGCCGGCCGGTAGGTTAACGGCCTTATATCTACCTCTAGCCGTTGCGATATATAATCCGATCCTATAAGGCCTACGTTTCTACGGTATATTACGTCTAGACCTTAAGACGCTTAGGCGAGGTCTATCGTGCCGTTCCTCTAGCCCTTAAAGGCAATACGTATAACCTAGCCCTTAAGGGTTATAAGCCTAAGGCGCTATCGCGCCGTTAGCTTTAGGAGGTCCTTACTATTCCTAAAGGTACGCCCGTAGGCGTCTTAAAGTAGGTAATAGCTATTAAAGTCCCCGACGAGGATATATTAGGTACGTAACGATTCCGCCGTAAGGTTAAAGACTAAAGTAGTTAGGAGGGGGGAGTTAATTAGCGGGGAGTAAACTAAAAAAACTATAGTATTAAAATTAGTAAACGTAACGCTATATTAGTCTACCCTTTAGTCGCTCGTCTACGTATTAATGCCGTACCTTTTATAAACGTATAGCGCGCTTTAGGTCGCCCTAAAGATAAGCCTATAGTCGTACCGCTTTAAGCACGCTAAGGCTTTTATCTTACTATTAACCGGTGTCTCTTAAAGTACTATAATATCGTACGCCTTAGGGGCGACGAGCGTAAGGTATATATTCGCGCCTATCTTTACGGTGTTTTAGTAAAGGATATTTAATATTAAGGGGGGTCGGAAAAAAGGTCGTCGTTAGGTATAAGCGCGGCCTTAGCCGTAGCGGTATAAGCCTTAGCCGACGCTAAGGCCGGCCGCGACCGTAGATACCCGCGAATAGTCGACTAGCCTTACGCCCGACTAGCCCTCGTAATGTCCTAAGGCCGGCCGGGGGGAAGGGCGGGTAGTAGGGGGGGGGGGGGGGGGGTGTCCTATCGTCGCCGTTTCGATAGCGACGCCTATAGTACGGTAGGAAGAGGAAAGGGCTATATATAAGACGGCACCGGCTTAAAGCGTATCGTTAGCGTTACCGCGGCGGCGAAACGCCTCGGCCTTTAGGAGTATACCTCCTAAGCCCTATCCTAAAGCTTCTCCGCCTTAGGGTAATGCCTATCCTACGCCGCGTATCTCCCTTTATAGAGGGTATACCGGTATAAGATCTACCCTATAGTAGCCGTATATATAGCTTTATCGTATAGTCTTAACGCATACCGCTTATATATCGCCTTTACCATATAGTACTTTACGATATATCTATACTAAAAGCACCGGTAGTACTACCTCGGCCGGATCGTATTATTAAAGGGCTTTATATCGAAATTTTCCGCTTATATTACTATACTAAAGTCGTAGAGCCTATTCGCCGCCTCTACGCCGTCTACCGTAATAATTAAGGTCGCTTTTATACCCGCCTTAATATAGGCCCTCTTAAGGTAAAGGTAGATAACCTTAACGTCGTTTGCTTTAGCTAGTTCGGCTACTAAGGCGCTATTATCCCCTCTCTAAAGGACTATTATCGAGACGCCCTTTACTATTACCGTAAAGCCGCCTTAGGATAGTATTATCTCCTTCCCGAAAGCCTTCTTTAGCTACTCCCTATCCGCCCTATACTTTTTTACATTCTGCTTAAATATAAGCGCGATATCGCCGCTATAGAGGACCTACGCCGCTTTTACGGCGGGCTCCCTAAGGGCGCGATTAACGTCGTTAACGATCGCTTAAAGGGTTCTATATTAGAGATCTAAGGCGATCCCTTCGTATCGGACCGTAAGCTAGTTTTCGTAGCGGGCGAGAGTCGGCTTCTCGCTATTAGCCCTAATATTATAGCTGCCGCTAGCGCCTCCGGGCGTAGGCTAGCGTTACGTCGGGGGCGCGACGGTAGTAGCCGAGACCGCGGCCGCGGCTACGTCGGCTTAGGACTTCGACGCTTGCTTCGATAGGAGCGCCGCCTCGATAGCCTCCTTTACCGATTCCTCAACCGATTTCTTAAGCTAGCCTACGGTCGTATAGACCGTAGTATCCGCTCGGATCTTCTCCTTCTATTCCTTTAGGTAGCCCTAAAGAACGGACTTAAAGGCCCTTTAGACGCCTTAAAGGGCCTCCTTAAGCACTAAACCTACGAATTTTAGGTAAGCGGTACTATCCCTTCCTATTAGTTTCTCCTTGCTTACGTCGGGCTTAAATAGCGCTTCGTTAGTAGTCGGTAGGCTATATACGCTAGCCTTTAACCCCCTTCTTATAATATTAACGTCTATCGGCTCGCAGCCCGCGTCTGTCCCCTAATGCGCTATCGCGCCTAAAGGCAACCGGGTCTAAGGAATCCGATTCTTAAGTTTAAATTGATTTTATAATCCGGTGTCGACCTCAGCGGCTATGCGAGGAGATCGTAGAGCGTTTTTTAAGAAGTATTTTAATATAAAGGTAAATAAGGTCTAGTATTTTACCGACTAGACCTCTATCTCGTTTAATAAGCTACGCACCTAAAATCCTACTTTATCTATATAAGATATCCTAGAGCTACTCTTTAATAAGCTTTAGTTATATTAATAAGCTCTTAGCGGCACTTTCGTCGGTAAAGACTAGCTGCGAGCTACGGTTATTAAGGCATACCGTAATATTCCCGAGCTTATATAAGCCCTATTTCGACCCTTTAAGCATATTAAGACCTTATTCTTAGAGCTCCGTTTATCCCTTAAAATAAGCCTAATACTTACTAATCCCGGTTAATTCCTAACTAAGAATATAGACTATTCTAATTCGGAAGCGATATACCTAGACCGTAGGTATATTAATCACCGAGGTAGAGGAGGATACCGTAGCTATATACGAGGCTTTAGACGAGGAATTAATCGTAGCGGCTACCGTAATTATTCTAACCGAGGTTATAAAGGACGAGGAGGCTATTAGACTAACAATCGCCCCTAAAGCAAGAAGTGCTTCGTCTATAATAAAGAAGGTTACTAGTCGACTAAGCATAGCGCCGAAGAGAGGCAGAAGGCGAAGGACTAGTATCTAACCTAATATTACTTCTAAGGAACGCCTTCTATTAACCTAATAATATACGTGATAGAATATAAATATTACGAGATTAACAATTCGATAGACGACTAGGAGGTTAAAGAGTACTAGGATAACGCCGCTAATACTAAAGAGTAGTAGGCAACCTAGATACTCTAGTAATAAGCGTTTACTTATCTCTTTATAAGCGAAGATATATTTAGTATAAAACGAGCAACGCCGGCTTCTTAGTTTCTTATTAACGATAGGTACTCTAGGAAGCAATTCTAATGTATCCTAATTAATACCGGCGCTGCTAAGGTATTAATAGCTAGTGAGAAGCAATATCTCGCCTTTTAGCGAGAGAATCCTAATATAAAGCTTAACGACTCTATAGCTAGCTAAGCCTCGATTAAATTCGGGAATAGCGATGCTATTAAATCTCTCGGCTTATTAATAGTAGAAACACCGTTAGGAAGGATTACCTTCTACGTGCTTACGTCTTTAACCCCTTTCCTCTTCTATCTCGCAGATATAGATTATTTAAGTATATATTACGATAATACAACGGACGTTATTATTAGCAAGAATTAAGAGATCTCGCTTTTAGTAGTCCGTAAATAGGGCGACCTTTAGTTCTTTTTTAATAGGCAAGAATAAGCGATTT
Source organism: Ophiocordyceps sinensis (assembly GCA_012934285.1). Taxonomy (NCBI): domain Eukaryota; kingdom Fungi; phylum Ascomycota; class Sordariomycetes; order Hypocreales; family Ophiocordycipitaceae; genus Ophiocordyceps; species Ophiocordyceps sinensis. The sequence continues at coordinate 2,059,046 of JAAVMX010000006.1, read as the reverse complement.
TGTTCCTAGTAGAAAGCGAACTCTATGCCCTTTATCGTCGTTTCGGCCACCCGGCAGTTATAAGACTATATTACTTACTAAGGCAAGTAGGCTATAAGGTGTTCGTTAATAAGCTAGAGGGCATAGCGAAGTATTATTATTATTATTAACTATACTCTTAAGCTCTACGTCGATTTAAATTTATATTAAAGGACGATTAGGACTTTAACTACGAGATTATCCTCTATGTAATATACTTATACAAACGCCCTGTCCTCTACGTAGTTAACTTAGCAACGGCCTTTTAAAGAGCGCGTTTCTTACCTTTAATATCTATAAAGGATATATAGGAAATACTTCGAGCTTTATAGATTAATACCTATCTTAGCCCGCTAGATACTATTAAACATAACGCTAGAACGAACGTTACGTCGTTAGAATTCCGTAATAAAGCTAAGTTTATAGGCATTATATAAAAGCAAGTTCCCGTAGAGGCATATTAGTCTATCGGGAAGGTCGAAAGGTATTACGCTTTACTCCGCTATGCCTTCGATATTATATATACCGAACTCGGTAATATAACTTTAGCCGAAGCAATACTTTAGATAGCTATAAAAGCAGTTAATAATACGGCTAGCCCCTAAGGATTAGTGCTAATATTGCTTATATTTAGCGCCTATCCGCGTATAACGATAGACTCTCCGCTATTATTAATAACAACGAAAAGAGCCGCTATAGTCTATAAGGCAATAAGGATATTGCGTTAACTTACTATAAAGCGGTAAGTTAAAGAAGCCTTATAAACCTAAAATAGCCTAAAGACAACGGATATTCTCTCCCTTCCTTTGCAAAGTAAAGTTCGGGTATAGAGAGAGAAGAACGGCTAGTAAGGCCTATTTAAAATTGCTTCTATTAACGGCTACGACGTAATAATTAATACGATTAACGGACCTTAAGTCCTTCGTTTAACGTTAGTATAGCTATATAACCGCGATAAAAGGACCGAAGACCTTCCGTCTCTACGTCTTAAAGAGGATTTACTAAAGCCGATTTAGCAGTCTAATCCCCCTCGACTAGACCATCCGGCACTACGTAGGCGTAGACGACCTTTAGGTTTTAAGAATAGGCTAAAGCATTTAATTATAGAGAATACGGCTCTTAGATTCCTAGTTCGAAGTAATCCTATATAGGCCTTCCTTATTTAGAAAGAGGAGGACGCGTACGCGTTAGCCTTTAAACTACGTGACAATAGCATTATTACTACTTCCGGCGCCCTATTTAAGGAGGCAGATAATTAGGAAATCGACGACCTCTTTATCTATAGAGTCTTTAGTTTCGAGAAATATAATAAGGCGATATATAGAGGATATCGGATCTTTAGCTTACGTATAGTTCGAGAAGTAAAAGGACGAGATATAAAGCTATATAAGAAATTAAGGCTCGTCGTTTAAGGTTATAACGACCGCGAGAAGTAGTGCTTATTAATAGCCTCGCTAACGATCTAGCGCGTTAGCTAAAGGCTAATACTAGCGATCGCGCCCGCAATAATACGAGACTACGGCATAACTTTATCCCTTTGTGATATAAGGTAAGCCTACCCGTAGGCTACGATAAAGCTCGCACGAACCATCCTAACGTACCTGCCTAAGGAGTTAGAAGGTAGATACCCGAAAGGGACTATTATTCGCGTTATCCGACCGCTATACGGAATCGCAGAATCTAGTGTTTACTAATTCTATATATACTAAGGTTATTATATTAAATAACTTAATATATCGACCTCGACCTATAACTTATGCCTACTAATAACTAATACAGGCCTTAAGATATTAAGCATCGTAGGCATCTAAATAGACGATATACTTATCCTCGGCATACCCGCTTTCTTAGCCGCGGAGGAAGCTAAATTATAAAAGGCTAAGTTCCGCGCTAAGCTAAAAACATAAATAATAGCTAGCTCTATTATAGACTTTAACGGCGCGAAAGTTATACTATAACCTAACGGAGATATACTACTATAGCTAAAAGGGCAGGCTATACGCATTAATACAATTAATATAATAGCATCCGATAGCCTTTAGAGGTACCTAAAACAACGGGCCTAAGGCAGCTATATTATATATATCTATTAGCTAGAAGCATCCTTTAATATCTCTATTATAGCCTAGATTTATAAACCTAAAAAGAAAGACTATAAGAGGCTAAACAAGCGTCTTTAATAAAGGATAACTAAGATCGTAGACTAAAATACGTCCTAATAGACCTATTAATAGCGAAGCTAATAGTCTTTACGGACGGTTTCTTTACTAATAATAGAGACCTATTATCGTAAGTCGGTTTTATTATTACTATAGTTAATAAGAAAAAGACCGAGACTAAATTCGATATTACCGGCAATATTATTTATTAGAGTTTAACGAAGTATAAGCGTATAACCTATAGCGTGCTTATATTAGAGATCTACGGAATAGGAAATAGTATCGATCTCGGCTTCGTTATAACTACTACTATAAGGATAATTACGAAATACCTTTAAATTCTACCTCTCCCTTTAGTAATTTATATAAGTATTGCTATTTGCACAGCACGAAATTGCTATTTGCACAGCAAGAACATCCAAATCCCCACTTTTCTGCACGTACCCCGCGCGCCTATGTCCCGCCACCAAAATCTAGTGCCGGTACATGGCAATTAAGAGAGCCGCGCAAATCGTGCGAATTAACGCGAAAAACACCACCGACACGCAGCAGGGCACGCAGCAGAGGGCACGCAGCAGGGCACGCAGCAAGGCACGAAGCATACATCAAGGAGCCGCACACACAGCAGAGGGCACGCAGCAAAGGGCACGCAGCCGGGCACGCAGCCGGGAGCCGGGCACGAAGCATACATCAGGGAGCCGCACACACAGCAGAGGGCACGCAGCAGAGCACGAAGCATACATCAAGGAGCCGCACACACAGCAGAGGGCACGCAGCAAAGGGCACGCAGCCGGGCACGCAGCCGGGAGCCGGGCACGAAGCATACATCAGGGAGCCGCACACACAGCAGAGGGCACGCAGCAGAGCACGAAGCATACATCAAGGAGCCGCACACACAGCAGAGGGCACGCAGCAGAGGGCACGCAGCAAGGCACGCAGCAGAGCACGCAGCAGAGGGCGCGCAGCCGGGAGCCGGGCACGAAGCATACATTAAGGAGCCGCACACACAGCAGAGGGCACGCAGCAGAGGGCACGCAGCAAGGCACGCAGCAGAGCACGCAGCAGGGCACGCAGCAGGGCACGCAGCATACATCAAGGAGCCGCACACACAGCAGAGGGCACGCAGCAAAGGGCACGCAGCAGGGCACGCAGCAGAGGGCACCTGCTATGGCTGTTAAATTAACTAAATTGAGGCTATACACGATTTGCGCGGCCCTCTCAATTGCCATGTACCTCTACCTAATTTTAGTGGCGGGATATAGGCGCGCGGGGTACGTGCAGAAAGAGTAGAGATTTAGGTATCTTACTGTGTAAATAGCAATATCGTGCTGTGTAAATAGCAATATCGTGCTATGCAAATAGCAATACTCATTTATATAGACTTATACTCGCTATATAAGAACCTTGTGAAACTAAGGATAACTAATAAGAAGAGGCTTATAATTAATATTATAGCTCTTCGCTAGTTATACGAAAGATGTAAAATCTCGGAAATCCGATAGATTAATAGCGATAATAACCCTACTAACGCGATAATAAAAGACGCCCCTAACCGGTCTCTATAAAGGTTTATTAACTCGAACAAATTAATAATTCGGATAGAGGCTTTTATTATAAGACCTTAATAGTTATATTGTTTTTGCACCTGCGTTATACCGGCATTACTATATGCCGGCCCTTCTTTAGTACTGCTTCGCCCCGGCTACGTTATAGCTTAAGCCTAATCTAATATTAGACTTTATTCCGCACCGGCCTATTTAATATAGCTAGTGCTATTTCCTTTATGCCTTTTTATTTATATAGGGTTTACGATTATAAAAGAAAAACTCCTAGTATAGGAGTAGAGGTATTATATATACGTAATCTATAAGATTACGTAACTCGCAGGAGGCTATATAACATACGAATACCTCCTTCCTAGCTAGGAACATACATATATAGAATACACATACTTTAGTCAACCCTATATAATAGACCCTATCTAACATAGGTTCTTTAGATAATGCTTATTTAGGTTAAAAGTATTAATATTATCCTGTTTAAGGCGTTTAGGTATTATCGTCCGAATCCTTCTATCGGCGAGAATAGAATATATATAAATGCTTAGATAATTTAGACTAAAGAGAATAATATAGAACCTAGGGCTACTACTTAAGGTAATGCTATTGCCTAATAAAGTATTGCTCCGACGAGCGAAGGATTCCTTACGGTCGAGGAGGAGGTTATTCCTCCGATTAATGCCTGTTAAAAAGGTACCCGTCGATTATTTACGGGTTAAAAGGCACGGCGCAAACTAGCTGATATACTAGAGTTATCGTAGCGTAGAGAGGGGTTTCCTTTCAAAAATTCTGCCTATAAAACAAAGATACGCGCGAATTCCCTTTCGCTAAATGTCGGCGTACTATAGATGCTTCTCCTTTACGGGCGGAAGCTCGATGATTTTAAGGATAGTCTCCGACTTAAAGGCTAAAGAGCCTAAGAAAATATAAGCTCCCTTTATATACATAAGGTCTATATCGGTAAAGGTCTTAATAACCCCTTCTATAGGTAGTATCTTAATTTACTTAAAGTAGCGAACGGCTTATTTTAATAGATTATTATAATCCCTATCCTTTAAGGCTAATAAAGCAGACTACTTACGTTATACCTCGGTTTCTATAGATAAGCGAAGGCGACGATAGATAAGAGGAGGATCTTTATAATTACTCTTAGATTCCCTAAAGGGGGCGGCGCTATAAGCACTTTCCGGCTAAGCATAAGTCGGCTAAGTATAAGTCGGCAAGCGAGGATAAAGGTCGTCTTTTAAACGAGATATAGACGCCGTAGCTTAACGGGCTTCTTCGTCCTTAGCTATAGTAATAATAGCTTAAATAAAACGAGGGAAGAAGGCGAAAAGGTCGATAGATAGAGAAGAGAAGGAATTACGAAAGAAGAGTTATAAGAGAAGATAAAAGTCTATAGTAAGGAGGTATAAGGTATTTTGATTTTAGCGTAGGAACGGGTGCGCGTAGGAAATCGAAAATATAGAGAAAACTTTTCCTTACGGCTAATTGCGTAGGAACTTAAAATAAAGGAATTAGGTAGTAGACCCTTATTCTAATAATGCTTAGAAAGGCGAGCCTCGTCGGATCGTAAGGCTTAAGTTAGTAGTTATATAGGCGTGCTAGCTAGGGTTATATAAGCTAGTTATACTATAGGTGTCGGGTGTAATAAGGTAGGCAGAGTAATTATATAAGTGCTATTTATATAGGTATAGAAGTTATCTATAAAGAACTAAGTGTAAGCGCACTTATGCATACGGATATATAGCTCTACGTACGTACCTTTTATCCGCACGTGCCCCTTACCTTTAACCGTATAAGCCCTTTACCCTTATTCGCATAAGCCCCTTTCCCCGCCCGCACGTGCCTCTTCCCCGCTCGTATATAAGAATGTAGATTAGGTCGTAGACTTAATATTACTAATAGTTAAAGACTATTATATAAGACCTTTACCCTACCTAAGTAAAAATTTAACGACGTATTATATTAGGCCCGGCCGTGCTTTAGGCTATACGGCTCGCTTTAAGGAGCGTAAACCGTACCTTCTTCCGTCGTATCTTTGCCGGTAATATAGCGTTAGGCGGCCCGTCGTTTTCTATAATAGCCCTAAAGCGCGCTTTAAAGCGAACGAGCGCTTTTATATCTATTAAGTCCGCTGCTAGGTGCTATATTAGGTCTTAGTACCTTTACTACCTTACGAAGACCTCGCGCTTATTACTACGGCCGACCTTCTTCTATTGTACCGTAAGAATTTTCTTTATTAGGAACTCTTCCTCTTCTTTTACTAAAATTGCGGGAGGCTATAGGTCCGCTATTACCTAGCCGGGCATTAGATCTACTATAGCGCGTCGGAGGAAGTCTACGTTAAAATTCAGGTAAACCCTATTAGGCAGTCCCTCTAGCTTAACGGCTTACGGGCTTAGCACTCTCTTAACCGTAAATTTCGCATATAATTAATTAAGCTTTTTCTTCGGCCTTAAGGATACGTAGTTCCGTAGGTCTACTTAGACTTTATTACCTACCTTAAATCGCTCTATAGGTTCCTATCGCTTATTATTATACCGCTCTTAGTCCTACGCTACTAAGGCTATTAACAATTAGCAGAAGTCTAAGACCTATTTAAGTCGTTATATAAAGGAGGCTACGCGCCCTTTAGGGCTATTGCTAGACGGCTTCTCCGCTACTATATCTACGGCGATAGGAAATAGGGATACTAGTTTATACCTATATAGTGCGAAAAAAGGGGATATACTAATTAAAGAGTAATATCTCTCGTTAAGTGCTATTTACGCTATAAGCGGCTATTTATCTTAGTCCTTTTAATCACAGTCGATAACGCCCGGAGGTAAGCTTAAACTTCTTAGTTAAGCCGTTCTAGCCTTCTATCGGTTTACGGATAATATGCTATGCTTAGCAGCTATATAATCTATAGCAGCCGATATAAGTACTACTTAAAGCGGCTTATCTAATTTCAGCCTTTATCGCTTATAATCGACGTTAGCTACTAATAGTATTATATATAGTATACTATAAAGCGCTTTACGTAGATCTCCGCTTTTATAGAGGGCATAGGTTTTAATATAACTTCCTTATTTAAACGGTCCTTAATTACCTAAAGATTGCGGTTGCCGCTCTCTATAAGGGGGAGGTCCGTAATAAAGAAAGTCTATCTAAATATACGTATAGAACCGGTCTAATACGGGAAGCGATTTAAGCAGCCCTTTCTTAAGCGTACGCTAAATCTTTATACGCCTATAGATATTATAATTGCAGAGGAATCGTCTAACGTATAGCTAGAGGAGCGGCTAATAAAAGTCGCGGGATATAGCGGTAACTATTCCTTCGCGGCTAAGGTAGCCGATAACGCTAGCGTCGTATACTATTTAAATAAGCCGTCTTTAGAGCGCGTTCCCTTCTTCTAGCTTTAGGGGAGCGTCTCTTACTATAGCTTCTATAGTTATAAAGGAACTAAGAATCTAAAGCTATCCGCGGAACCGTAGGTGCCTATATAGGTCTACGTAGCAGTCGGCTACCTATACCTTAAGGTTAAGCTTAAGGTCGAATCGTTATACTCTAACCTCTACGGCGCGGCGTACGCTACCGTAGGTAACGTCTTAAGCTGCTAAGCGGTTATATATACGCTAAAGCTCCTCGTCTTAAAGATTCCGTCGGTTAAGGCCTATATTAAAGGTTAGCTCCGCGTCTTACGCGTTAAGGTCGTCTTAAGTCGTAGCCGCTATAAAGTCCGCTTCCTAAGTGTCGGGCTATACGTCTTCTCCGATTAGCCCTTTAATTTCCGAACTAATAGACGAATTATTATCCTCCTCGCTATTATCTTTATCCTTATCGTCCTTACTATTAACTAAGACTACGCCGTCTATACTAATAAGCGTTGCTTTAAGATACGTGCGTAGCGCGTCCTCCGGGAGTATTTAAAGCTTTTAGGCATTATAATCTTCGTTAGAAGGTCGGTCTTAATCTCTCCGGGATAAAGCGTCCGGCACTATAGCCTCTTTTCTAAGTTAATACTTAATCCGAAAGCGGAAGCGCGAAAGGTATTCTGCCTAACGGGCCTATCGCTTAAAGAGATAGAGATATAGTCGAATTATAAAATACTTAAGGTTGCGATAGTCTATAAGGATCTCGAAGTTCTTATAGCTATAGAGCTCCGCTTACTATGACTTTAAATAGTTAATAATAGCGAGTATTTCTTTATCGTAGATAGCGTAGTTCCACTTAGCGGAGGTAAGCTTACGGGAGTAAAAAGCCATAGGGCGGCGTTAGCCGTCTACCTCTTGGGAAAGCGTGCCCTTAAGCGCAAATCTACTATAGTCTGCCTTAAGCGTCGCGGGATAATTAAAGTCTTACTAAAGCAGCATTAGGGCTTACGAAAAAAGGTCCTTTAACGTCTAGAACGCCTCTACTTATATAGCGCCTTAATGGAAGGCTACCCTTTTGCCGGTAAGGGCTATAAGCGGACCGACGATATAAGAAAAGTAACGAATAAAACTCCGGTAGAAATTCGCAAATCCTAAAAAACTCTATATACTCTTTTGTAAATTTAGGGCTATTTAGTCCCGGATGGCCTAAATCTCTACGGGGTCCGCCTATATACTAACGCCTACGATAATAATAAATCTAAGGTATTTAACCTAGCGGGCGCCGAATTCGCATTTATTAGAGTCGAGGTATAGCCTATGCTCGGAGAGCCGGTCTAGCACCTTCCGTACTTTATCTATATAATCCTTTAGGCTACCGCTTAAGTAGATAAGAATATTATTAATATAGGCGGAAGCGAACTCGTTTAGAAATATATAAAGAATACTATTAATATACCGTTAGAAGGTGCTAAAAGCCTTTATAAGCCTAAACGGTATTACTATCTATTCGAAGAGCCTATAATAAGTATAGAATACGGTCTTCTACTTATCGCCTTCCGGAATTCGTACTTTATAGAACGCTTAATAGATATTTTATTTAGTAAACTACTTCGCTTTAGCGATATTATAGAGTATCTCTTTAATAAGCGGAAGTAGGTAGTAGTTCGGTCGTATTATTGCGTTAAGTGCTCGGTAGTCTACGTAAAATCGTTATCTACCTTTAGGTTTCCGCGTGAATAATACTAGAGCGGCGGCCTTAAAAGAGATAGCCTAAATCGCCGCGTAGTGTTTTCTTTAATATAAGCAATTCGTCTCGAGATATCGCATATAGCGGCCCGAAGGGCGGAACTATATTTTATCCGCGGGAATCCTTACGAAGTAGTATCGCGTAGTTAATACCAGGCTTATATAGGTTTAATTTATCGGCCTCGTCCTTCGGAAAGAGCGGTAGTAGGTTATAGAACTACGTAGGAATTATTTAACGTAATTCGACTTCCGTCTTTAGCTTCTTTAGTCGTAAGGCCTTTTCGATATTTATAAGGCTAACTACGTAAATAGTAGCTATAGCGGCTTTTAAGCCGTATCGCCTATACATTCGGTTAATAATGCCGATAAATACTAAAGCTATAAACTCTTTAGCTTTATAAAGCTCGGTAGTATACTTAGTATCTTCCGGCTCGTTCTTATTAATATGCCGTAGCTTACGCTACGAATTCCTATACTATAGCCTTCCTTAGTACGGCATAGAGTAAGACTCTATATAAAGAAGCTAAGGCTTTCTAAAGATTAGGTTAAATTCTAGCTAAAAGATAACGTACTCTATAAGTAATTGCTCGTTCCTATTAATTTCCGCAGCTATCTATAGAATACCTTTAATCTTCGCTTCTTCTATCACGCTTAAGGCTCCTTATATATACTAAGGTCCTATATCTTTAACTAGCAAACGTAGTTCTTATGCGAATGCCTTATCGATAGCGGTATAGCACTAGCAACCCTCGTCTATAAAAGTAGAGATAAGGTTTATATTAATTGCTTATGCCCGTTAATCTCCATAGCTATCTATACGATACCTTTAATCTTCGCTTCTTCTATTACGCTTAAGGCTCCTTATATATACTAAGGTCCTATATCTTTAACTAGCAAACGTAGTTCTTATACAAATGCTTTATTAATAGCGGCGTAGTACTAGCAACCTTCGTCTATAAGAGTAAAGACGAGGTTTATATAGTTAATAATAATAGGTATTAAGGTAGGAGAAGTCTTAATACAGTTAGTTAACTCTTTTTTCTCTAGTGCTAGCGAATTAGGCTCTAGGGCCCGTCTATGCTCCGGAGCTATGCGTTTCCCTCCGTACTAATAGCGGCGGGGACTATATTATCTTCCTTAATATTAGACTTAAGAGAAGGTCGGGTAGCGCGAATCGCTATAGGCCGTTCGGCTCGCTTCGCCGTAGGGCGAGCGGGACGATATAGGCAATCTATAGCGAAATATCTATCCGCGCTATAGTATACGTAAAGCCCTTCCTCTCTCCGCTTTTAAAGCTCCGCCTTCGATACCTACTTCGCTCGCTATATAAAAGGGGAGGGCGCGCTACCTAAGGCGGCGGATAGTATCCTCGCTTTTCTATAAGCGGGCCGCGTAATAGACATTATAATATCGCTTTTATAGTCTACCGTAATATTAAGCGCGGATCTAGGCGGCGTAAGCGTTATAGCGTTCTTAATAGTAACTCCTCTATTCCTATTGCTAACGCCGTTTATGCTAGCGTGCTTTCGCAACTTCTAGAAGCTAGGGCTTTGCTTATAGTTCTAGGCTACCTTCGTAAGGCGACCTACGTACTCCCGGAAGTTAGTAGGCATCTCGATTAGGATAAGTATCTCCTATAGTTGCGGAGTAATCGAATTCCGTAGCTATATAAGCTTAGCGCTATCTCCCTAAACGCTATTTCCGGCGGCGCGAGTAATAGTCTCCTTAAAATCGGGAAGGAAGTCCTTAAACGTCTAGCCGTCTTTCTAAAAGAGGATCCGCAACCTATCTTACGCTTTCTCCTACTCCTATACATTGCCGAACGCGTAGATAAGGTAGTTAAAGAAGGCACGGGGGTTATAGGCGCTACTAGGCCCGCTACTCTCCTAGAACCTAGAAATCCGCTATATCTAAGGCTCGGGCAGCGTATAGAGCAGCGAATACTAAGCGGTATCGCGGCAACCGTTAAGGCCTTACTTCTCGTTAACGGTAAACTTACTACGGAGGCGATATAGGAAGAAATAAAAAGACTCTAGCTTACTATCTTATATAGGCTAAAGTAGAGGCTTCCTTTTGCCGAAGGCAGCTTTAAGGGCCGTCCTCGGGTTAGCTATACTAGCGTCCTTAGCCGCGGGAGAGTTCGTCGACGTAGCCGTAGGCGCGAGTAGCGTATCCGTAGAGGTAGGCGCCGTAGATCCTATTTTAACTCTAAGGACTTTTAGCAACCCCTTTCGTTTAACCGGATTAACGGCTATTTTCTATAGTAGCACTAGAAGGCGCTCCTCTTCCGCTATAGAAGGTGCGGCATCCGCCGTCGCTTTACCTAAACGGGCTTCTATTATTTCCTATTAAAGGCGGGCTTCTACGAAGGCCCGCTTATTTAGCGACTCTTATCGTAGCTATAGCTGCTAGGACCCCTCGGCCTATTGCTTAAAGACGTCCTCTATATCGTTATCTAGTAAGTCTATAATAGCAGCTAGTATTACTATACGTGCCGCTTTTATCGTAGCGTCCTATCGTTTTAGTTAATACGTGCCGCTATTATAAAAGCAGGACGTTATTATATTAATAAGTCCGTGAAAAAGAGAGATAGATAATACTATAATAGGGTAGGCAGAGTGATTATATAAGTGCCCTCTATATAGGTATAGAAACTATCTATAAAGAACTAAGTATAAGCGCACCTATGTATACGGATATATAGCTCTACGCACGTACCCCTTTGTCCGCACGTGCCCCTTACCCCTATCCGTACGAGCCCCTTAACCTTATTCGCACGAGCCTCTTTCCCCGCCCGCACGTGCCTCTTCCCCGCTCGTATATAAGAATGCGGATTAGGTCGTAGACCTAATCTTACTAATAGTCGAAGACCCTTATAGGCCCCCTCTTTATCGCCTTTATTATCTTCGGGTATATTAATTACGTTTATCTATCGGAGGATATTATAAGTATAGGTGTATAAAGCCTACGCACCTTCCTCCCTCCTTAGATCGTATATAATATCCTTATTAAATTGAATATTCGTAGAGGTTAAAAGCTTCGTCTATCCTAGGGAAGGGACTTAAATAAAGAATTAGTTAGTAGACTTATACCTAACTAGATATCTAATGTATGCCCTCTACGCGGTCTACGAGAGGGACTTATAGGATTTAATATATTCGAGGGCATCCGTCGTTATTAAGTATGCTATATATCTATACACGCGTAGATATATAATTGTCGGTCGGATCTCCTTAATATAGCTATATAAGGGGTTATAGTCCCTTATATACTACTACTATCTCTTATAGGAACTCCTTCCTATCTTATCGACCCTTATAAAGGGCGTTAGGTTTAGTAAGTAGACAGCCGTTCGATAGGTCTCGGTCTAGAGCGTGTTAGGGATCTACGAGTCGAGACTTATTAGTCTAGCTCTTTCCTTAATAATAGCCCTTAATCGCTCCGCATAAATATTCTAAGTCGGCGTTAAAGGGACTAATATAAAGAGCTATAGGCTAAGTCTATCTATATACTGCTTAAACTCCTTAGTGATTAGGGCCTTCTCTCCGTTAGTGACTAGGATAATTATTTAAATCCCGTAGCGCGTAGCGAGCTTTGCAATTAGCTTTTTAAAGATATCCCGGACCTCGGTTTTCTACTTAATAGCGTAAAAGAACCGTATATTCATCGTTATATAGGTAAATAAGACGTAGTATTTAAATCCCGCGGCACTTACTTCCGGGCTAGCATAAAGGTTAAAGCTAAATTAAACCCTTACTCCTTACGGCCTTAACGTCGGTAGGTCCCGGGAGACTTACCGGTTCGCCTTTCCCATAGCATATACCTCGCATTTATAGGTTGCCGGTCTATTAAGCTTCGTGCCTACGGATTTATTAACCAGCAGCCCTATAGCATCCGGTACTAGATGCCTTAGGCGCTTGTGCTAAAGGTCTACGAGATCCTTAATTAAAGGTGGCTTAAGTCGTCGACTCGTTATAAAAACAGTCCCTAGGGTATCCGGCAAGCTCGCAATAACGTATTAGTCCTTGAATTCCTTAAGCTAAGTAAGCTGCTCGCCCGTCGGCTTATAGAATAGCGTATTATCGTGCTAGTTCTAATAAACCTAAGCCTTAATCCTTTATCGAATGGAAAAGACGCTTATCGGCATCTTAGGGATATAGTAGCTATTTTTAAGTAAGAGCTTCTTGCCCCCTAAGAGTACGATAACTGCGGATCCTACCCCCTAGACTATAAGCGCAGTTTTACTAGCGCGGACCTCTTCTTACGACCCTTAGGGAAACGTCTTTTTATTAAACTACCTAATGTTATTAAATATATATATACTCGCCCCTAAATCGTAGATAACCTTATCTCTACGAGGTTTATCTTTAATATAGGTAAGGTTAACTTATAATATCGTATTAATGCGAGAGACTATATTCGCCTACTTATTGCCGTTACCGCTATTCGGAACGGTAATCGTATTATCTACCTTACTACGGGCGACTATAGCTAAGTTAGGGCTAAAACGATTTTTAGCAATTTTAGGTTACTAAGCGTACCCGAATGTATAAAGGGAATTGCGGGCGATAAGGGGAGATAAGGCGATAGACATTTTTTTCCCGCGAAGATAAGAAAAATAAATAACCCCTTACTTTTAAAAAAATTAATTATTATAAAAAAAGTAAAAATATAACTTACTTATAAATAGAAAAGATTAGGTCTAATTATATTATATTAAGGGTATTATAAATAAAAAAATATATAAAGTTATATTACTTTAGAATCTATTTATAAAAGAGTAATAAAGATAGTTATTATTTATATAATTATTAGAATATAGGATATTATAAGAGAATTATTAATTATATTAGTTAGTTAAATAAAAAGGGGGTTATAAAGCTAGTAAGTATTAGTCTATAGAAGCTATTAACTTAAGGGCGACGAATAGCCCTTTTATATAAGCTATAGCAGCGTATATTATTAAGGCCTAAAGCCGGCCTTTTATAAGCCCTCGTTACGATATTAAGGTTATACCTATAAAAGTAATTAAGTTAATAACTTAATTATCGTAAGGGCGGCTAAGTTAGTAATACTATTATTAAGGTCCTTAATGCGTGTGATATAGCGTATCGTATTATTAATAAGTCTTACTATTTGCACGGATATAAATCTCTATTTATATAGAAGTCTGGAAAATCTCTACTCTTTCTACGCGAACCCCGCGCGCTTATATCCCGCTACTAAAATCTAGTATAGGTATATAGTAATTAAGAAAGCCGCGTAAATCGTGCGAAAAATAGTAAAGCACGTAGTAGAGAGCACGTAGTAAAAGGCACGCAATAGAAGGCATATAGTAAAGCCGGGCATAAAGCATATAGTAAGGCACGTAGTAAGGCATATAGCCGGGAGCTAAGCATAAAGCATATAGTAAGGCACGCAATAGAAAGCACGCAGCCGGGAGCTAGGCATAAAGCATATATTAAGGAGCTATTATAGTGTTAGGTTATATTATATATTATCCTACGTGACCTTTATATCGTATATATAGATATTTAGATTTAGTCTATAGCTATATCCCTTCGTGGATTAATAATAATTATATACCCCCCTTAAGCTCGTTCTCTTATAGTTTAATCTACTATTTTATCCTATTGCCTTTAATTAATAATCTCGCTATCTTACCCCTTTCTTTTTTAATCTCCCTTCTTCGCAACGCAAGTCCGCCTCCTCGCCGGACCCCTTCGACTAAGTTTTCCTTAATTATTAGAGTTTTCCTAGTATAGGTACGCCGTCTCGACGCGAATAGCATAGATTTCCCTCCTTACCCTTTGCCTTATAATCTACGATAACCGACTATATAGAAGCCGATCCTCCGTCCGCTACCCTAGCCGTTACCCCGCCGGCTCCTACCGACCTAAAGCCTTAGACCGAGTACGTTTCTTACTACCCCCGCCTCGCCGCCCTTCTTCGGGCCTAACGGCCTATATTCGGCACGTTCGCCTATATTTAAGCTAACGCTACTCCCGACTTCCGCGCCCTTTAGATCGAGGCCCTTGCTTACCTTAATAATGCTTACGTTAAGTTAGATATAGGAGTGCTCGTCGCTTAAGAGCATATAGCCGTTGCCTAAGAGCACGCTGCCGATCTTTAGCGTTAGCTTAACCACGCTACGTCCTCTCTCCTTGTCCTAACCGAACGCGACGCGGCTTAGGACTAGGCCTTTGCCCTTACCCCCGCCTTTACCCCTACCTATTCCTATATCGCCGACCCTAAGAGGTTCGCCGGCGACTCTACCACTTAGAAGCAACGTTAGGAGGCTTTCCGGACCTAGCGTAACGGCCTTGCTATTAAGCTCCGTTAAGACGCCGCTTTATACCCTATAGAGTAGGACTATATTCTTTACGCGGCTAGCCGGCTTATTAGCCGGGCCGCCTCTATTATCGCTAGCGTTCCTTAAGACGTCTTCGATAATAAGTCCTTCGCTAATTAATAGTATACTACTATTAAAGCCCTTACCGACGACCTTAGCTTAGTCTTTAGTGCTAATTTTACCCGCGCTTAGTCGGAGGCCGACTTTAACGCTTTATTAATAAAGAATATCTTTTAGCCGAACTTCTATTCGAAGTTTACCTAGCTTTAAGCCGACTTATCGTTTAACGGCACCGCTTACGTCGCCTACCTTTATTTAAAGGTCTTTATCGAACTTACTAACGCCGCCGCTCTATAGGTCGAATACCCGGCCTATAATAACTTTACAGCCTAGGCTAAGATATATTCTACGCTTTAGGACAACTAGCAGCGTATTAAGGCCCGTTCTTAGCTTTAGCCGCTTTGCAACCCCGCTCGCACTAGCCCTACCTCGTCCGCCCCGCCCGTGCCTCCTGCCGGTAACCTAATGCAGCTTAATGCATTCCGGGCCCGGCTTACTAACGCTAAAAAGCAACGGCGGTTTAAGAACCGTCTTTGCCTCTACTACGCTTAGCCGGCTACTGCTACCTATACCGCTTAGACTTGCCTTAATAAGGGTATCGGTGCTAATCCCGGCGCTAACCCTAGCGCTAGTCCCGGCGCCGGTTCCGGCTCTAGCCGCGGCCGTGGCTATAGTAGCGGTACGTCTGCCCCGCGCTTACTTAAACCCCCCCCCCCCTGCTATTAGGTTCGCGCTATTAAGTAGGGCTTTATTAAGGGCGAGGAAGACGACCTCCCCGCCTTTTCCCCGTCCTTAGGAAATGCGTAGCTCCCTCGCTTTATCGCGCGATAGAGCTCTTAGTATCTAAGTTTATAGCTTCGTTTAATACCGGGGAGGATCTTTGCCTCCTTACGGGAATATAACCGCGTGCTTTACTTATACCTTTATCCCTTATATCCGCCGATATCGTTATAAGTGCTTTAATCGACTCTAGCTGCTTTAGATACGCCTTTATATACGCTTAGACCGCGTACCGCCTTACCCTTCCTATCCGCTAGCTTTAGTTCCTACGCCGGCTTTCTCTTGCTAATAGTAGCGACTGCGAGTCCGGCTCTATTACTTATTGCGCTTTTTCGGTCTCCTAGATTAGCGCTTATACTAAGTCTATCTGCTTCTTTCTTACGAAGCTTAGCTACGAGGTTATTCTTAGCCTCCTTTAGCTACGCCGGCACGACCTTATTATTAGCTAGCGCGGTAACTCCCTTTCCTTTTAGTCCCCCTTTTATCTAGCCTCCTACCTTTCGGACTATTAGCCTTATCTTATCCTAGGCCTCTCGGCTACCTTTGCCCGCCCTACCCGCCCTA
Organism: Ophiocordyceps sinensis; assembly: GCA_012934285.1. Classification (NCBI taxonomy): domain Eukaryota; kingdom Fungi; phylum Ascomycota; class Sordariomycetes; order Hypocreales; family Ophiocordycipitaceae; genus Ophiocordyceps; species Ophiocordyceps sinensis. The sequence goes on along the minus strand of JAAVMX010000006.1, from coordinate 2,042,446 downwards.
TCCTAGCTCCCCTTGCCTTTATCTCTAAGGGAATATAGTTAATAAATATAATTCGTTTTCCCCCTGCCCCCTCCGTTAAAGACTTTAACAATAAGGGCGAACCCCCTACTACCCCCTCTATAAAAGACTCTAACGATAAAGGCGAACCCCCCGCCGCTATAATCCTTATTCCTACCCGTCTAGCTTTAGCCCGTCCTCTAGCCTTTATCCGTTCCGTCCGCTTTAGCGACGTTCTTAAGTTTATTCCCCCGTCCTTTAGCCCGTCCCTCTCTACGTTTTTCGAGGATGCTCTTAACGTAGGTAAACCCGTCTATCCGGACTCCTCCCGCTAGGTTAACGACGCTAACTCTAACTCCGGCTACGACTCTAACTCCCCGGCTACCTTTTACCCTCGCCGCTATATTCGACCTCCCCGCCCCCGTCCCGTCTATAAGACCGCTAGCTACCGCCGCCTTATATTACGGCCGAGTCGTAAGACTATTAGACCTTAGCCCTTCCGCTTTTTATCCTTTAACGACTCGGCGTTTAACGTCCGGATGCTTAACGTTAACGCAATAGTAATATTCTACCGGCAGCTTAGAGTCTAGACCTCTTAGACCTTAATTAAGGCCTTTACCGCCGAGCCTTTACCTACTAAGCCCTTACTACCTATCGACTAAAATATCCTTAAGGACCTCTATTAGGCCGTTTTAACTAAATATATAGATGCTAAAGACGCGAAAGCCTGCTTTAACTACCGCTTTTACGACTTTATCGACGACTACCTCGATAAGATCTACCTTAATAAGATCTCCCTTAACGATATCGCTAAGTTCTTTAAGAAGCAAGAGAAGGTCCTTTATACGCTCGACGAGCTTTAGGCTAAAGTCTTTAAAGAGCTCTACTATATAATTTATATATAGCTTAAGAGCGAGGCCGATAAGCTCGCCTTTTACTATACCGTTAATACTTAAATTAACCTTAAAGAAGGGATATAACCTCTTTATACCCGCCTTTGCCCCTTTAGCGAAGCCGAGAATTAGATCGTCCGCGCGTACGTTAATAAGCAGCTTAGGAAAGGCTTTATCCGCCGCTCTACCTCCCTCGCTACTACCCTTATTATACTCGCCCGTAAGCCGGGCGGGGGCGTCCGTTTTTGCATTAACTATCGCGGCTTAAATAAGGCTACGATTAAGAACCGTTTCCCTTTGCCCTTTATCTACGATACTCTCGCCTATATCCGGAAGGCGAAGTTTTTTACTAAGATCGACGTTATCGCAGCGTTTAATCGCCTTCGCATTGCCGAAGGATATAAGTAAAAGACCGCGTTCGCTATATAGTATAGGCTCTTTAAGTATTATATTACCCCCTTTAGCCTTACCGCCGCCTTATCCTACTTCTAGAGTTTTATTAATACGGCTTTTTACGGCATCCTTAATAAGTTCTACTTTACTTATCTAAACGATGTCTTAATCTTCTTAAAGACGCGGGAGGAGCACTAGGCCTACGTTAATACGGTTCTTAAGCGCCTTAATGCCGCCGGCCTTTAGCTTAACGTAGATAAGTATAACTTCTATATTACTAAGACTAAGTACCTCGGCCTAATTATCTTAGATAAAGGCATTCGCATAGACCTTAATAAGGTTCGTACGGTCTTAGATTAGCCTACCTCTTCCTTTATTAAAGACCTCTAGCGCTTCTTAGGATTCGCTAATTTTTATCGGCGTTTTATTCGCGGCTTTTCTAAGCTTATAAACCCTTTAAACGCCCTTACTAAGAACTCTGCCCCTTAGATCTAGTCTCCCGCCTACGCTTACGCCTTTAAAGCCCTTAAGCACGCCTTTACTACCGCCTTAGTCTTCGTATACTTTAACCCCTATCGTAAGACTATAGTTTAGATAGATGCTTCCGACTAAGCCGCTAGGGGTATGCTAATATAGCTCTTCGACGATAGTCGTTACTATCCGGTTGCCTTCTTCTCGTTAAAGCACTCCGCTTAAAAGTATAATTACGAGATCTATAATAAGGAACTCCTCGCGATTATAAAATCTCTTAAGGAGTAGCGCTTTAAGCTCGAAGGCCTGCCTAAGTTTAAGATAGCCTTAGACTATAAGAATCTTTAGTATTTTATAACTATAAAGCTCTTTAACTAGCGATAGGCCTGCTAGGCCGAATTCCTTAGTCGTTTTAATTTTAAGATCGTTTTTTAGCCCGGCTCTTAAGCTATTCTCCCTAACGCCTTTAGCCGCTTGCCTAGCTCCCGCCCTCTCTCCCTTACCGACTAAGCCGACGAAAGGATTAACTATCGATATTAGGTTATCCTCCTTAAGTCTAAGGTTAATGCCCCCCTTTACCCTAATACTATTACCGCCCTTAATACTATTAAAGAGTCTAATTCGTTTATAAATATAATTTATAAATATAATTCCGACTGCTTTAATCTCTACGCCCTCGACGACTTTAAGCCGATCGATAACCTTATCGACCGGGCTTATTCCTCCTCCCTATTTATCTCCGCTATTCGCGTAGCTCTTTAGTCCCTTTAGCCCCGCTAGCCTTGCCCCCTTTAAGCCCCCCTCCGCTCGATCCCTAAGACCGCTCTCTTTAAGGTCTAGGGCTGGTTCTATTTCTAAGGCCGGCTCTTCGTTCCCTTTAACGACGCTTTAATTCTTTAGATCCTCGTCCGCGCTTATACCTCCCCGCTTACCGGCCACCCGGGACGTATAAAGACCGCTAGCCTCTACCACCGGTCTTATATCTAGCCCGGTATATATAAGTCTATTTCTAGCTTTATACAGAACTATTATATATGCCTATGTGTTAAATCCCCTCGTTCCTCCCTTTAAGGCCTACTTTAGCCCTTAAGTATCCCCTTCGCCTTATAGACCGATATATCCGTCGATTTTATTACTAACCTCCCTATCTACCGCTATAACAGCGTCGAGTTTTCTAATATCCTTATTATCGTCGACCGCTTTACGAAGATACGCTACTACGTTTTAATACCCTTAATAACCGTTAAAAACGTTATTAACGCGTTTATTTCCTACGTTTAGTCCCTCTATAGTACCCCGGCCTCTATTATTAGCGACTATAGCACTTAGTTTATTTCGGCTTTCTAATAGTAGCTTAGTCGTCGCCTTAGTTACCGCCTTTACCTTAGCTCCGCCTACTACCCTTAGACTAACGGTTAGACCGAGATCGCAAACGCTTAGATAAAGGTTTACCTTCGTTATTATACTACCTACCTTTAGGACGATTAAGTCGACCTCCTTCCCTTCGCTAAGTTTACTACTAATAATTAGGTCTTTAAATCTACCGGCCTCTCCCTTTTCTTCGCTAACTATAGCTTCTACCTAAAGCTTAGCACTAAGCCCTTTAGTCCCCCCCCGCCTAGTATAACCCTTTAGCAGCGGAAGGAATACCTCTACGGTAATACGCTCGCTTCCCGTCTCTAGCGTATCTCTAACTTCCTCCGCGATGCGATCGAGGATGCCTAAGCCACTTAGGCTTACTACGCGAACGTCCGGCGGACTCCCGCCTTAGCGTACTAGCCCGGCGATATAGCATTCCTTAGCACCCGCTAGATCTAGACCCTCCGCCTTATAAAGAAGCTCGACTATAAACGGGAGGGCCTATATAAGGTCCTTAAGGTATATAAGATAGCGTATCTTCTTTGCCTCCCTAAGGGCAGCCGCCTTTACCCTATTTTTTATTACTCCCTCCTTACTAATACCTAAGAGCCCCCTTTGCCCGGCTAGTTAGAGCTTAACGTCTAGCCCGCCGATAACGGCGTTCTCTTTTCCCCTAGCGACGACGACGGCGATAACGCGTACCTTAAGTAAGAGTTTTCTTCTATCCTCGCGTAACGCTAGTACGCCTCCGGGAAGATTAAGTATCGCGTTTAATAGCGTTATAGCCCCCTTACGTAAGAGGACTCCTCCTGCCTTAACGGCTGCTAGGACGACCTTAAGGCTTTTTACGCCCTTAACCCGACTAAGCCTAAACCGGCCTTTTATATAGCCTTCCTTATATCTTCCCCTTCGCTTAAGTAATAATAAGTACGATTTATTAATATAATTTACGTTACGACGGCACGCATTAGTTTCTTAGTTTTACCCTTTATTTCTTTCTATTTCTCTCTCGTTCTATGTTAGGCCCGCTTTTAGGGCCGATTAATATAGATTTCCTTTGTTTTTATTAGCCTATTAACCCTTTTAGGCGTTCGAGTCGAACGCCGATTTAAGGGGGATATACTATTACGGTATTAGGTTATATTATATATCATCCTACGTAACCTCTACATCGTATATATAGACATTTAGATCTAGTCTATAGCTATATCCCTTCGTGGATTAATAACAATTATATACCCCCCCTAAGCTCGTTCTCTTATAGGAGCTATATATATAGTAGAGGGCACGTAGTAAAGGATACGTAGTAGAGTATATAGTAGAGCACGCAGCTAGGAATAAAGCATATATTAAAGAGCCTATTAGATAAGGTCTATTAGTTTTAACTAATAAGGTCTATATTCTATATAATGCTATATATCTTACTAAGAAGGGAGGCATCGCGGAGATATAGCCTTATTACGTATATGTAATTACGTAGGGTTATATAGGTCACGTGCCTATAGCTATACCTTATATATCCCTTATCCCTTATTTCTATACTAATAGTCTTTATAAGATAATAATAATAATATAACCTAGTTATTAACTTAAAGATAAGATCTATCGAACGTAATAAACGAATCAAACGAAAAGAGGGATAGAGGGATCCTTAGCCCGGTTAAATAGGCGGCGCGATACTATCGAGGATTATGTAAAGTTATAGTATTATAACTAAGAAAAAAGGGAACGAATAACGAGCAATAAAGCAATAAGAGTTAGGGAGTTACGTAAAGTAACGAATAACGAGAATATATAAAAGGGCTAAGCGGAATAACGGAGCCGAAGGAAGTAGGTAAAGAAGCTCGTAAGGCTAAGGATATAGAAGCTCGCGAGGCTGCCTATTAAAGGCAACGGGATAAAAATAGTTAATTAAACTATAAGGGAACGAGCTTTAGGGGGGGTATATAATTATTATTAATCTATAAAGGGATATAGCTATAGACTAGATCTAAATGTCTATATATACGATTTAGAGGTCACGTAGGATAATATATAATATAACCTAATACCGTAATACTAAATTATAAAACTAAACACCTTAAATCCGTCTAGGAAGTAGATATATACTTCTTTATCTAGATCGGCATTCGTAAAAGCGTTAACCGCGTTAAGTAAGCGGGTTTTAGTGCTAAATTTAGCGGCAATAGCAATTATAATATGAAAATTTCGCGCTATAAGCGTAGCGGCGTAGGTTTCCTTTCCGCTAAACGGCTAAATATCTCCTCGCATATAAAGGCGAGACTTAAACTTCCTAAGGTAGCCGTGCTTATTAAACTTATAGTCGAATGCCTATATTAATAGAAGAGGACGCACTAGCGCGTTCGCTCTTAGGGTAGGCGAAGGAAAGAAGGTCTTCCGCTATTTTAAGAAGTCCTATTTAACTGCTCTAGCGGCTTTAAACTTAGGTCTATACGGATTCGTCTCGAGATTAGACTAAAACCTTAGAAGCGCGGGTAAATCCCGTTTGTATATCTTCCTAGGTTTAAGAGAAGTAGCGAATACAGCCGTAAAAGCGGTGCTATTAGCCGGTAGATGCCTAACGTAGGCGAAAGCGGGATATCGACCTAAAAAACGGTTCGAATAAGTAAGGCGTAAATCCCCTATAAACCTCGTTGTCTATAGACTATCTATAGGAATAATATTATCGTAATCTATAGACCGAGAAGTAGCTTAAGGCAACTGCACCTTAAGACGGTCTGCTAGTTCTATAGTTATAGTAGGTAAAAGTATAGAAATATCGGGTTAGAAATCCCGTGCATTCTTAAAAACGTCCTCCGGCGGTTTTAGGGTTTAGTTAGGAGTAAGGAGCTAAGGATTGCCTTCGGCTAGAATATCTACTAAGGTAGAATGCTTATTAGGAAGCACTATTAGCGTTAACTAGAATTCTATCTTATCCTACTCTTCTTCCTATGTAATATATAGTAGAAATGCCGGTAATAATACCTATATTAGCGGTTCGGATGCCTTAGACGCGGTGAAAAACTAAGTCTTATTAAACGCTATATTACGAACTCGACGAACCTCCTGTCTCCATAGGATCTATATACGAAAAATATTAGTAGAATTATACCTAACTAAGTAATGCACTAAGCAGCGTAGAAAGGTAGGTAAAGAAGGATAGTTTATTAAGGTAGGTAGCGAGCCCGGGAGCTAGGTATAGCTCCCGCTATCTAATCTATAGCTAATGTAAGCAGCCCCGGCCGACCGGCTAAAGGATGTATTGCATACATTACTAAGTAACTAACCTCTGTATAAGGTTCTTGCTTAAGATTACGTTTCTACGTATTAGTTAGGGCCTTAGTGGTTAGTAGGTAGGCTTTATAGCTAAAAGCTCGAAGATAATCGAATCGTAATAGTTAGGGAAAGAGAAAAGCCGGTATATTCCGGTCGTAATCCCTTAACTAATCGTAAAGGATCTCTATTAGGGAAATCTACTTCGATAGAAATAACGTAGAGGAAGCTGCCTATCGGGCTAGAATCCGATTGTGCAAATATACTATAGTTTTCTACGTTTCTATCTATAAATGCTCGGGTAAATTTGCTTTAATCCTTATAAATCGAGCTTTCGTAGATACTACCCCCTTAGCCCGTTCGGCAGCGCCGTTTTAAGCGGGTGTATAGGGAGCAGTAGGCTTATTATAAATGCCCTATTAGTTAATAAAGTCCTAAAAATCGTATCGAAGGGCTCGGTCGTTGTCTCGATAGATTATACCGATAGAAAGTAAGAACTATTAGGAAATATACCGACCTAGGCTCTTAAAGCATAAAATCAGCTCGTCTATAGAGGCGTCTAGAAGAGCATATAGAAAAATAAGCTTCGTATAGTTATCCTTAATAAGAAATGCAACGTTCTTATTATTATAACTCTTATATATAGAAAAAACATCGTAAAACACCTTAGAAAAAGGAAAAGTCGCTTTAAAAAGCGGCGGTTTGCGGTTAATAATTCGTTTAGCTTACGTAAGTTTATAGGACTTATAGGACATTATCTTATCGAAGGTTACCGACTATAGTATTCCGAGAGCTTTCGAAAGCGCCTTATTATTCGGAGAGCTAAGTCGTTAGTGCTAAAGGGAAAGTTCCTCTATACTTATTAGTGTAGACTCTAGTATAGTAGCCGAAAAAGGTGCTATAACCGGGGTTTCTACGGTAGAATCTATAGAAGGAACGGAAGCAATAGTTAGAATTATTTAAAGCGTAGTAGAAGGCGTTAATAGGTTATACTTAATAATATACTAATTGTAAATTAGCTCCGTTATATAAATTGTGCGGGTTAATAAAGAGATTACGCTAGTCTGCGGATTCTATAAAAGATTCGCCTTATGTAAAAGACGAAGGGAATAAAGGGACGTGTAAAAGGACGGGATATATACTACCTAACTAAGCTAAAAAGTGCCCGTCGAAATGCGTATAAACACCGTGCCTATCCTAAGAATAGGAGTGCTTCTACTACCTATAAGTGCGTACTCGGAAGAAGGCTAGAAGTTATAGAAACGCTCCTTATTATTGTAAATATGTCTATTAGACCCTAAATCTATAATAAAAGAATCCCTTAACGGGTATTCTATAGTAGTCTATAGAATAACTAATAGTAAAAAGGTCGTAAGAACGTTAGCGGTAGCTATAGCTTAAACCGTCTTTATCTCGGTCTAATTATTCTTCCGCTACTCCTTATCGCGAAGAAGTACCGTATTAACTTTAGCCTTATTAGCCGGAACCTTAAGGTAGTCGTCTATAGTCTTTTAGACGTCTTTATCGGGTTTCTATAATAGAAGTCGAACGGAAGGGTTAAAGTAATAACACTATCGGAAATAGTATCGTTCTCCGTAAATGTATAGCGGACTATCCTTTTTCTTACCTTTATCTTTATCTAAGGACGCAGCTGCTAAAGTAGTTGCCGATTTATTAGTAGATTCCGCGGCTAGGGACTTTATTCCCTAGCCTTAAAATTTCGCAAAAGCGTTAGTCTTTAGCGCTTTAGTCGTAGCCTTTAAGGCCTACGAGCGCTCGAAAAGTTCGGATATCTTAAATCCGTCGGGGAAAGACTATTCCTATCCTAGCTTATTTAGGCGGGCATTATCCTCTATCTTATTTATCTAGTATTCCGCAAAAGGGCTAGAAATTGGCTAAATAGCCTTAAGAAAAAGCTATATAGCTTAGAGACCTTCTAATTCCGGCAACTTAATTCGCTAGGTATCGGTAAGGACCTTCTATTTGTTAGAAATCTATATCGTAATATCCGTCCGGTCTAGTGCCTTTAAAATAGTATAGAACTACGTAAGAATAGTCTTCTATTGCGTCTACGAAGTCGGCTTTATACGCCGCTATAGTAAAGCCAATTCCTTAGAAACCTTATATTCGTCGGCAATTATTAAGTAGTAGTTCCCGATATTTTAAACGATAAACTGCTAGATTAACGTAAGAGATTTCTATTAGTCTTTATAGGCTTAGAGCAATGTATAATACCGGGAAAAGAGAAACTTAAACCTCTTAAGTTCTTTTATACATAAACTAGCAATATTAGCAATAGTCGCGTTAACTATTCTAGCTATTAGTTCTACGGGAAGAGGCAATAAGGGTTTTTAAAGTTTAGGCGTAATAGATAGATCGATTTTCTCCTAAATCCCTTAAGTAAGTGCGTATTTCTAAATCGTTAAGATCTATCGGTCTTAGTCTGCTAGTCTATTTAAAATAGTCTTTAAAGTAATATCGGCTATAATAGATATAGTAACGTAGGTGAAAGTATAGTAAAATCACCGGAAAAAGGTAGTTAGATACACAATATATATAAACAAACCGTAAAAACTAAACTAAATGCGGGAAAACACTAATAGAATAGGGTAAACGTACTAATTAGTCCTCCGTAAGTCGATTCGCTAGATTAAATAACGCTCCTTAAAAAATCATATTATTCCTCCGTAAGTCGATTCGCTAGATATAAAGGCAAAGGCTTTTCTACCGTAAGTCGTAGCGTTAGTAGGCTAAGAATATAAGCCGTTAGAACTCTCTATGCGTAGAGAAGTTCGTCCGGGCTTATAACTATCGAACGCTAGGCAGTCGAGTCCTTAATATTTAGGTAATAGCAATTAAAAAGGGAAGAGAGGCTCTAAGGCTTAAATAGCCTATATAGAGGGATTAAAAGCTATAAAAGGATATAAAACACCGAGAATAATAGCTCTTATCTTATCTAGTAGGGAGGCTAACTAGTCTCTATATATAGGAAAAATCCTTATATAAAATCAGCCGCGTAGACCTAAGGAATAATAGGTAACGTAAATAATCGGACGGAAGGATCGGTAGGAAAAGCAATAGATTATACCGTACGATAGATAAGTTATATAGTCAGCAAATAAATAAGCAGCCTAGTAGAAGACTAGTGAATTCTACGGTAAATTCTATAGTAGAAGCCGTAGAAGAGAATTAAAATTCTATAGTAGAAGACCGTAGAAGGGAATTAGAATTCTACGGTAGAAGACCGTAGAAAGGAAGAAGAATTCTACGGTAGAAGACCGTAGAAGGGAAGAGATTTTATAGGTAAAGACCGTATAAATAACCGTAAAATCACCGTAAAATCACGGTGAAATATAACCGAAGAAAAGTAGGTAAACGCGCCCGTAGAAGTGCGGGGTAATGCCCGTAGAAGCCCGTGGAATTCTATAGTAGAATCTAGGGAAGAACCGGGGATTTCCCGGTAGAAAGCAAATAGGGAAGACGGTTATGTCAATAGGGAGTCTATTAGTTTAATACGTATTAGAAACACTATATCGAGGGCCTCGATATAGCGATATCGACCTTTGACTCTTGCCTTCTAATATCTAATATAGGACTAGAATACTTTAGTATTATTAGGATATAAACGGACGATACCCTTATGCTTAAAACGACGAGTTTTTCGGCCGCTAAAGAAGAAAAGCTCCGAAAGGCATAATTTAAGGCAAAGCCGAAAACCATAATGACTTAAGGCTCCGTTACGGATTTTAACGGAGTAAAGGTAAGCTTATAATAGGATAAAATACTCCTGCTTTAATAGAAGGGATAAGCCGCCCGGATCGACCGAATCGATGTTAAGGCTCCGGACTATATATAATAGTACCTAAAATAACGTGCTCGTAGAGCCTATATAGCCTTAGTGTGCTAACTAGAAGCAGTATTTAATATCTTAGTTACGGCATAAGTATAAAACCCGGATGATAAGGATTATATAATCTTAAATAAACGACTTAAGTAGCAAATAGACTACTAAAGCAAAGGTTTAATATATAAACTAATTAATCTTATAAAGGCAAAGCTAATAGTATTTACGGATAGGTCGTTTACTAATAATAAAGACTTATTATCGCAACTAGGCTTTATTATTACATTAGTAAATAAGACCGAAAGGTCTAATAACTAGTTTAAGGTTATTAGAAACATTATCTACTAAAGTTCGACGAAGTGTAAGAGAGTTACCTAAAGCGTGCTAGCTTCCGAGATATACGGTATAGTTAATAGCGTTAACCTTAGGATCGCCTTAGCAATTACGTTAAAGATTATTACCGACCGGCTTAAGCTACTAAATATCTAATTAATTATCTATATAGATTCGTATTCGCTTTACGAATGTCTTATAAAGCTTAGGATAACTAAGGAGAAGAGATTAATAATTAATATTATATCTCTTCGATAGTTATATAAGCAATAAGAGATTATAGAGATCCGTTAGATTAACGGCGATAATAACCCGGCCGATGCTATAACGAACGCATTACCGAACCGAGCCTTTAAACGCTTTATAGACAATAATAGCTTAACTATTCGGATAGAGGCATACGTTCTACGCCCTTAAGTTTCCTTTTAAGGCTCTATTTTATTTAAACTTATATATTGTATTTATTAGACCCCTTTAGTCTAATACACGTTATCCTTACGATTAAGAAGGTTGCTTAGCAGTTAGAAAGAAAGACTATTAGTATAGGAATATAGTTATATAACTAAGGGATAGAGTCGTAACTATATTGCCGACTATATATAGGAAAGGGGCAATAGGGGTTATAACTAAGCGGCGTATAACGCTACGTAACCTATATAGTTAAATAACCTCGTTATTAACTAAAGGCATTGTAGGAATAGGGGATATCCGCATTATTAAGGTGGTTGCGCACACGTAATCCGTAGGATTACGTGCACGCAATAAGGCTATATCTCTACGAGGCCTTCCCCTCTTCCTTAGCTAGATTATAGATTTAACAACAATAACTTAATAGATCCATCCGGCTAGTCACCGTTATTAGAGCCTTACTAATACTAATTAGTAAAGGCTTCTCCGCTAGTTTTACCTACTAAGAGATTCCTTTATAGACAGTTAGGAAAGAAGAGGCAAGATCTAACTATCGAAGGTGTAAAACACCCTACGAGGGAACACCTAGAGGTAGTTATCTTTGTGCTAAGAACGAGACCTCTTAATTGCAATGTCACCGCGTTGACCTCTTTATTACAATGTCACCGCGTTGACCGCTTTATTTCGAAGTCTCCCTAGCTATCCTTTAATCCTGTCTCGCTTCCTAAAGGAAGAAGAGTTACGTTACCCGATAGTGCGTCTATAACGCCGACCGCATCGTGAAGACCCTTACGATTCTTACGACAACCTCGACTCCTTTACTAGCTAGCTCGAGCAACTAGTGCCGCCGCCGCGGTATATAACCCTATTAACCGCCGAAGAGCTCTTCTAAACGCTCCCTTAAGTAGCTCTTCCAACGGCACACTAGACAACCACGAGCCCGACTCTCGCGTCGGACCACTCGTCTCCACAAAGCCCGCCGCCTGCTTCCGACAAGCATCGCGAAGACCCTCGCGACCACAAGAATACAGTCCGCTTGCTGCCTTAAGCCACACGAGAATACAGTCCGCTTGCTGCCTCAAGCCCTACGAGAATACAGTCCGCTTAATGCTATAAGCACGCCGTAAACACAAAGTCGCTAGTTGCTTTAACGACTAGGTCAATTATTAATCCCGCCCGCTGCTTTAAGCCCGCCCGCTGCTTTAAGCCCGCCTGCTGCTTTAAGCCCGCCCGCTGCTTTAAGCCCGCCTGCTGCTTTAAAGCCCGCACGCTGCTTTTCGCCTTCTGTTCTAATTTGGAAAGAGCTCTAGAAAGCGCAATACGCATCATTAGGGACTTCAACAGCCTCGTTAGGGACTTGAACGCCGCGAGCTATAGCGAGTCGCAGCCTTTAGCCACTTGTTGCATTACTAGCCCTTTCCTTCCTAACGCTCGTTACCTCGAATTCGCCCTGCTTTTTACCTCGAATTCACCTACGCTCTTTACCTTGCTTTCTGCGCCTTACTTTCTGCATCCTTGGCAACGCTCTTAGCAACGCCCCTTGCAACACTATTTGCAACGCTCTTTGCAACGCCTTTTGCAGCCTTGGCAGCCTACATTCGTTGCGTTACTTTTCGCCCTTGGCTTAGCAGCCTCGCCCTGCGCCCTTAGCAGCCGCCCCGACGCTCCAACCGCCCCGAAGCTCCAGCCGCCCCGACGCTCCTTGCACTATACGGCCCGAACGGCACCACACAGCCAGAACGGCCCTCTTTCCCTTTGTTTGTTGCGTATCTCTGTTTGGTGGGAAAACCGGGTTATTATCTTATTGCTCTTATTGTTATCTTAAAAGAACTGCTAGTATAGGAATAGGGGATATCCGCATTGTTGAGGTGGTTGCGCACACGTGATCCGTAGGATCACGTGCACGCAATAAGGCTATATCTCCACGAGGCCTTCCCCTCTTCCTTAGCTAGATTATAGATTTAACAATAATAACTTAATGGATCTATCCGGCTAGTCACCGTTATTAGAGCCTTACTAACAGGCATCGTTATAACTAGAGCAGTAAGCCCTAGCATAGGCCTTAATAATGCATTATTAAGGCATAGTAGGCTTTATAGAAGGACCCTAGCAGACGGGTATAAAAGGGCCCCTTTATTCCCCCTTCTTTAGCTAGATTAAATATAACTATAACTAATATAACCCCCTTTATTTAGATTAATCTAAGTGAATTACCTACTAATAGATAATCCTAATTTATTATATAAATAGCAATTTATTACTATATAAATACTAATACTCTAAATTAATAAATAGAAACTCTTAAAAAGAATTTTAAACTTTTTTTATTTTTTATTTAATAAATTATATAATTCATTTTTTATCTTTATAATATATAAGTCTAACTTTAATAAATTTTCTATTTAATTAGGCGTATTTTATTTTAAGGTTTAAGGGGGGAGGGGGCTAGCGTTTATCCCCCTTACGTAATGTCGATTACTAATTTTATTCCCCCGCCTCGCGCTATTAAACCCGAGGTGTACACGTAGCCTAAAAATTGCCAAAAATCGTTTTAGCCCTAACTCAGCTATAGTCGCCCGTACTTACCTACTCCTAAGGGTTTCTATGCTATAGCCTTCTTCTTACCTTACGGGTTGTCTTAAAGCCATTTATTAATGTTAGTCCTTAATATATCTCGCACGTCCTATTCTTTAAGGGCGTCCTTCTTAAATATTGCTCGGAATAAGAAGCAGCTTTCCTACTAATCCGCCCTTATGTTTCGGTAAGTATCGTATAGGCACCTCGTTCGCCCTTTCGACGCCGGAGCGGTCTAATTGACCTAAGGTTTAGATTTCTTCCAAAGGGTTACCTTACGTTTAAATTCCGCGATAAGGTTCCTTAGGGGGTTCGGAGTTAATCTAACGACGCCCTTAAGTCGTTTATAGAAGGCATTATTTAATCTCTTGTTCGAGGCCTAACTAAGGTCGAATTCCTCTATAGCACGAAGGAAATCCTATCGGATCTTAGTATTATTTAAAGTCGTGACTTTTAAGTCCCTAGAGTTAATAATCACTTAATTAAGTTAATCTACCTATGCCTTTTAGTCTTAATTCCCCCTTTTGCCGATAATCTAATAATACCGGTTATCTACGAGGGTCTTTTCCTCCTCCTCTAAGGGCAAGACCTTCTATTTAAGTTCCTAGATCCTACTTCGAGGCGAGGTCTATACGAGGGTCTCTCCCTTAAAAGCCTTACTAATTAACTTACTAATTAGCTCTTTAATACGAATTATAGCCTTTTCCCGGGTCTTAAATAGGCTAACGGCTAAGTTATAGCTATCCTACTTAAAACGGAATTCTATCGTCGCATTATTAAGCTAATTATTAAAGTCACTAATCCTATTGTTAAACTTAACGTCCGTAAGGGCCCCTCTCTAAGGTCGTTTCCTAAAGTTAGTTTTAAATTGTTCTTAGCTACTCTTAACGGGCTCTTCGAGCAATTCGGATCCTACTAGGTCGATGTATTCCTAGATATAGTAGATCTTCGCCTAGCCCTTAATGGCCTAAATCTAGGGGGTCTAATTAAGGCTTTCCTTAAGCGTTACAATACTTACCTCTCCGGATATAGATGTCGCTATAGTCGTTATTTTACCTCGCCGGTCTATAAGGGATAATTGTATGTTGTTTTTATCGTCTTAATCCTTCTTTAAAGCTAGCTCTTCGTGATAACACTAAGGTTAGAACCTAATACGGTATGACAAATACGATATCGATAGCTTTAATTTGGCGTTATTTAAGCGAAAGAGACCTAGCTTATACGGCCGGGCTTATAACTCTTAAATATAGGAAATCAGCTGCATAAATATTATAGTAGAAGAGTAAAGAAAGGGGTAGACTCGTAAACATAAGGATGCATGTAGCTACCTAACTATAGGACTAACAGAGGTATATGTAGGTACCGGAGCCTTTTAAACAAGGCCCCTAGCCCGCACTAACCGCAGTTATAATACAACGGAATACCTACCTACCGTCCTTAGCTAAAGGGGTAGGCTCGTTAGGGACGTAATAGCCTGTTGCATACCTATAGTCTAGGCTCGGGTTAATGCCCGTATGGCCCCTAACGTCGCATAACGTTAACAGAAGTCGATAATAATTATAACTAGGCGGAAGTTGTTTTCTTCTAGCTAGGGGGGTATGTTAATATTACCGTCTTCCCTATTGCTTTCTACTAGGAAATCCCCGGTTCTTCCTTAGATTCTATAATAGAATTCTACGGGCTTCTATAGCTATTTACCCCGCACTTCTATAGGCATCCGCCCCGCTTTTCTTCTACGGTAATATTTTACGGTGATTTTACGGTGATTTTACGGTGATTTATATAGTCTTTACCTATAAAAACCCTTTACTTCTATAGTCTTCTACCGTAGAATTCTACTTCCCTTCTATAGTCTTCTACCGTAGAATTCTAATTCCCTTCTACGGCTTCTACTATAGAATTTATAAGTCCTTCTAATAGACTACTGCGTTATTAATTCCTTTATTTGCTTACTATATAACTATATATCGCACGGACATAATCTATTGATTTCCGACCGATGTTTTCCGACCGACTCTTTTTATTACCCTTTTTCCTTAGGTCTACGCGGCTGTTTTCGTCCGAGGGATTCCCTATATATAGAGACTAGTTAGCCCCCTTATTAAAAAAGACAAGAGCTATTATTCTTAGTGATTTATACATTATAGCTTTTAATCCTTTCTTATAGGCTGTTTTAGCCTTAGAGCCTCTCTTCTTCTTAATTGCTATTATACTAATATCGAGGACCTAACTGCCTAGCGTTCGATACTTAAGGTGCTAGATAGAGATAATAGGGTAGATTCTAACTTAGCTCGGGAGGTCGAGCTCTACCGCCAGGTCGTTAACTATACGCTTAATTATAAAGGTGCCTTCTCGCTGCCGTGACTATTTCTTAGGCGGCTGGCTAAGCTCGTAATAGTGTAACGACGACGAGGGGTGCCGTCGCGCTAATAGCAAAAGCCACTAGTGACATCAATTGTGTTACTGCCCCTTACGTACACCTTATAAAGCCGACTATAACGCCGTACGCCGTGTCGCACCTTATACTTATCCCCTCTTTAATAGCAGTATGTCCTAGGCTGCACGTGTCGCCCGACCTCGACAACGTGACCTAGCGCGCTATAGGCCTCGGCAACCGCAGGCAGGAATAACCTAGTGGACGTTGACCTAAGACGTAGATATATCGTCGCATTGCCCCGAATGCGCCGCCTCTATAGTACGTAAGCTGCGCCTACGCCGACACACCTGCCTTATAGCCGCTGCCTAGCCCCTTTCTTTAAGGGGTCTTGAATAAAGAGGCTATTAATTAATATCACAATTATAACGACGACGAGGGGTGCCGTCGCGCTAATAGCAAAAGCCACTAGTAATATTAATTATATTACTACCCCTTACGTATACCTTATAAAGCCGACTACGACGCCGTACGCCGTATTACACCTTATAAATAGCCTATATAAAGCTTTAGGTAGGCCTTATCGCCGGCTTTAAGGAGAACTAGTCGGTGTTTTACATTATACCGTATAAGGTGCGATATAGAGGGGTGCTATAGTCGGCTTTATATAGTATACGTAAGGGGCAGTAATATAATTAATATTACTAGTGGCTTTTGCTATTAGCGCGACGGTACCCTTCGTCGGTCGCGTTATAATTATAATATTAATTAATAGCCTCCTTATTCGAGACCCCTTAAAGAAAGGGGCTTAGGGCAGCTAGCTATAAGACAGGTGCATCGGCGTAGGCGTAGCTTACGTACCGCCCGTAGAGGCGGCGCACATAGTGCGACGGTAGCATCTAGGCCTTAGGTCAACGTGCATTAGGTTATCCCTACCTACGGGACTCTAAGGCCTATAGTTTACGCTAGGTTAAGTAATCGAGGGAGATATATACAGCCTAAGACATACTGCTATTAAAGAGGGGATAAGTATAAGGTACGATATAGAGGGGTGCTATAGTCGGCTTTATAAGGTATATATAAAGGGCAGTAATATAATTAATATTACTAGTGGCTTTTGCTATTAGCGCGACGGTACCCTTCGTCGGTCGCGTTATAATTATAATATTAATTAATAGCCTCCCTATTCGAGACCCCTTAAAGAAAGGGGCTTAGGGCAGCTAGCTATAAGGCAGGTGCATTAGCGTAGGCGTAGCTTACGTACCGCCCGTAGAGGCGGCGCACGTAGTGCGACGGTAGCATCTAGGCCTTAGGTTAACGTGCATTAGGTTATCTCTACCTACGGGACTCTAAGGCCTATAGTTTACGCTAGGTTAAGTAATCGAGGGAGATATATACAGCCTAAGACATACTGCTATTAGAGAGGGGATAAGTATAAGGTATAATATAAAGGGGTGCCGTAGTCAGCTTTATAAGGTATACGTAAGGGGCAGTAATATAATTAATATTACTAGTGGCTTTTACTATTAGCGCGATAGCACCCCTTATCGGTCGCGTTATATACCGCTATTTAGCCTTTATAGCCGTAATGTCTATAGCTAGGCTTACCTATTTATAGATAACTTCCCGTAAGTAGGGTAGATCGTCTATAGCGGTGCCTAAGATATTATCGAGAGCTTCTAACGGTCTACGTATATTAAAGCTAAAGATAGACTTATAACGGAAATCTTAGTACTAGTATTAAAGGCAGTAAGGCTAGGATTAGCATGTTTTAATCGATGCTAGGATCTTCGATATATAATATCCGTAAAGCGGTCTTTACGGTCTAGTTGCGCCGTTCGGTAAGCTTATTAGCCTATAGGTAGTAAGCGGTAGTTATTGCAATTTTAGTGCCGAATACGCTCTAGAGGCTTTTCTAAAAGTCGGACGTAAATTTACGATCCCGGTCGCTAATAATAGTTCTTAGTATGCCTTAATCGGAAAGAAGCAACTAACGGGCTAGGCTTTAAGCCTAGTCCCTTATGCCGTATTTAGCGTTGCCTAGGATTAGTAGGTATCTCTTATTAGTTAAGTAAGTAACCGTAAGAAGTTAGTTAAAGATATTAAAGGCTAGAATCTGCTATAAGGAGCTTGCTAAAGGTAAGGGCGGTATATCGGTTATAAAGTCTATCGCGATACTCTGTATTAAAAGTAGTAGGGGGCGGATAGGCTTATAGCTGCCGGCAAGGGTCTAACGGTCGGTTTAGCTAAGGAAATAGGCTTTATAGGCCGCGATATACTTCTTTACCTAACGAGTAACTCCGCGAATTAAGTATATCTTTAAGTCCTTAATTATATAAACGACGCTAAAGTAATTCTTATCGTTATAGGCTACCGGGATTATAAATAGAATAAAGGCGCTAGGGATAGATAATCATATAAAGCCGTAAAGGCCTTAATAGTATAAAAGCTTATTAACTACGAAAAACGGTATACCGCGGCGTTTAAGCTATGCCTTCGTTCGTGCTATAAAGTTAGCGACTATAGCTCCTTCTAAAGGCGTAGAAAGACTCTCGATATCGTCCTCGCTATCTACGATTATTTAGAGTATTCGCTTATAGTAAGGATTATTATCGTAGGCGACGGCGAATTCCTCGCGTTTCTTAGGCGCTATAATAGCCTTAGAGGCTATAAGCACGTCGTTAAGCATAGTAAAGTCGGGACGATAGCGGGCAAGCAGCTAGTCGGACTCCTCGGCTAGCAGGCGACTAAAAGGGTCGGGAATAAAGTTATTTTTACTAAGGAGATAGTAAACCTTAATATCGTACTTAAATAGATAAATAAAGGCTATAACTAAACGGCGGTTAAGGGAAAGGGTAGAGATATCGGGTTAAAAATCCTATGCATTCTTAAAAACGTCCTTAAGTAGTTCTAGGATTTAGTTAGAAGTTAGGAGCTAAGGGTTTCCGTCGGTTAGAACGTCTGCTAGACTAATATACTTATTAGAAATTACTAAAAACGTTATTTAAAATTCGGCCTTATCTTATTCTTCTTCCTATAAAATATATAGTAGAAATGCCGGTGATAATACTTATATTAGCGGTTCGGATGCTTTAGACGCAATAAAAAACTAAGTCTTATTAAACGTTATATTATAAACTCAACGAACCTCCCGTCTCTATAGGATCTATATATAAAAAATATTAGTAGAATTATACCTAACTAAGTAACTAACCTCTATATAAGGTTCTTACTTAAGATTACGTTTCTTTGTGCTAGTTAAGGCCTTAGTAGTTAGTAAGTAGGCTTTATAGCTAAAACCTTAGAGATAATCGAATTGCGATAGTTAGGGAAGGAGAAAAGCCGGTATATTCCGGTTATAATCCTTTAACTAATTATAAAGAATCTCTATCGGGGAAATCTACTTCGATAGGAAAGACGTAGAGGAAGCTGCCTAACGGGCTAGAATCCGATTGTATAAATATACTATAGTTTTCTACGTTTCTATCTATAAATGCTCGGGCAAATTTACTTTAATCCTTATTATTATAGTGTTAAGTTATATTATATATTATCCTACGTGACCTCTATATCGTATATATAGACCCTTATACTTAGTCTATAGCTGCGCTCCTTTATAGATTAACAATAGTTATATACCACCCTTAAGCTCGTTCTATAATAGTTTAATCTACTATTCTTCTGCCCTTCCGCCGAGCCTTTACGATTCCTTAGTCCCCTTAGCTTCGCCTATACGTCTGCCTTCGTTCTTTATCTTATTACGCCCCTTTTCGCCTCTTTTCTACTCTCCTATAGATTTTTCTAGCCCCTTTTTCCGCCGCTACCCGCTTAGATAAGCCTGTAGATAGGAGTCGGTTTAAATCCGGCTAGGGTGACTTTTTGCGACTACGCCCGTAGTCGCGGGGAAAAAATAGGCCGGCCGCGCCCCGTTATCGCGTCGCTAGCAAGTAGGTCACGTAGGCGAAATCACGTGTAGTGCCCGACTACGTTATTTATCGGAAAAAACAGAAGGCTAGGTAAAGCGCTCCCGATATTAGCCACTAAGCCGTACGGCCCGGTACTAGGCCTACGTATAGCTATACTAAGGGAAAAAAGAGGGGTAGCGATAATCCTGCACTAATAACTACGACTATAGCATATGCCCGCCGCGTAACCACGCGGGTACGTATATATAGGGACTAGGCTAATTTAAATATAGCATAACTAAGGGAACCTTGCCTAGCCCCCCGATAGCTAATTAAATAGTCGGGCTACTCGCTATACTAAGAAAATACCGTCCGACTATTTGTCCGACGTAGCCGCGACTAACTAAATCGACCGAAGCGAAGCCGGGCCGGGGGCGCTACGTAACCTATACGTACGGGGATGCGACACGCCTAAGCGGCTTAAACGACCGTAGTAGGAAGTATATAGGTTTTTCCTAGGGTCCTCCCGTTTCCTATACTAGCTAAGATCGAGGCACTAGGCCCGTTAGGGTAGCTAGAGTACTTTAATTATTATTATTATCCGCCGCTACCCCTTTTTCCCGCCGCTACGATAGCTACCCCTATTTCTACCCCCTCCCTCTCCCTTTCGCCTAGCCCTTCGGCAGGCGTTCCCCTTTAGGATGTCCCTTAGCCTAACGCCTTCTCCGCCTTCCCTTACTTAGCCTTTATTCTCCGGGGTTCCTCCGTCGCCTCGTCCGTCTTCGCCGACCTTTAGACGAATTTCCTCTGGCATACCGATTAGACTTAGTCTCTCGTCCTTCTTAAGTCTAGTTTCCTTAAGGCCGCTACCTCCGCTACTACCGCCCGTAAGGAGGCCCTCGGCTACCGGCAGCACGCGGAAGGGCTTTAGGACTAGCTTAATTAGTCTAACGCCGCCCTCGCCTACCTTACCGCCCTTTAGGCTGCCCTTGCCCCTACTACCGTAAGTCCTTATGCCCGCTTCGCTAACCCTAAACGCTTCTCCGGCGATATCGGCACCTAAAAGTAGCGCTAAGACGCCTTCTGCGTCTAGCGCAACGGTATATCCCTTAAGATCGCCGTTAACCTTTATATATTCCCTACCGATAGGGACTAAGTCGTCTACGCGATTAGCCGACTTTCCGGCCGGGCCGCTTCTATCGCCGCTAGCGTCCCCCGCTATATCCGCGATAATACCCCCTTCGAGTAGTAGCGCTTTTAGTCCTTTAACTCCTTTACCTACGAGCTCGCCTTTATCTTTAGTGCCGCGAACTACTACGCTTAGTCTAAGGCGGAATTTAATACCTTAGCTATAAAAGGCACCTTTTAGCCGGATTTCTTCTCGCGGTTTACCTAGCTATAGGCCGACCTCGATTATAATAAGAGCGCTTGCGTTAAGCACCTCTATTAAAAGGTTACTAACGAGCTCGCTAATACCGCCGCTCTCTAAGTCCCCGGCCTTAATACCGACGACTTCTACGGCTAGGCTAAGCTCTACGCCGCCCTTTAGGAGAACTATAAGCGTATTCGAGCCTATAAGAGGCTCGTCTAGCCCTAGACTATTCCCCCCCCTGCCCCTACCGGGTCCGCTAGCCCCGCCGCCTCTACGCCCGCCGGCGACCTAATAGACCTTAACGCGTTTTAGGCTAGTCTTACGGACGCCGAGAAGCAGCGACGGTATAAGAACCGTCTCTATCTCTACTACGCCGCCCCGGTGACCCCGACCTATACGGCCCGGACCTATCTTAAGAAGGGTGCTAGCCGGGGTCGCGGCTAAGGCGGCGGTACTCCCGCCCTACGCCTCCTCGTGCCCCCTCTTTAGCTTAACGTCCGGGCGATTAAGTAAGGCTTTATTAAGGGCGAGGTTACTAACTCTCTTACCCCTACCTCTAGCGCTTCCCCCCCTTTAGGAAACGCCTAGCTCCCTCGCCTTATCGCGCGACGGAGCTTTCGGTTTTTAATTTTATAGCTTTATTTAATATAAAGGAGGACCTTTATCTCCCGGCGGGAATATAGCCTCGCGCTTTACTATTGCCCCTTTCTTTTATGCCTACTAATATCGCCGTAAGTGCTTTAGTCGACTTTAGTTATTCCGGATTCGCTTTTATATATACTTAGACTACGCACCGCCTTACCCTCCCCGTCCGCTAGCTTTAGTTCCCTCGCCGGCTTTCTCTCGCCGATAGCGGCGACTATAAGTCCGGCGCCGTTACCTATTACGCCTACTTAATCGCTTAAGTCGGCGCCTATGCTAAGTCTATCTACTTCTTCTTTACGAAGCTTAGCTATAAGGTTATTCTTAGACTCCTTTAGCTACGCCGCTATAACCCTATTATTAGCTAGCGCGATAACTCCCTCTCCTTTTAGTCCTTATTCTACCTCGCCTTTTACCTCTTAGACCTTTAGCCTTATTTTATCCTTAGCCTCCCGGCCGCTCCCGCTATTCCCGTTCCCGCCCTTAAGGGAATATAATTTATAAATATAATTCGTTCCCCCTTTGCCCCTTCTATCGCTAACTCTAACGACGAGGGCGAGCCTTTTGCCTTATCCTCGCCTCTTGCCCCTTAGGTTCCCGCTTATACCGTCCGCTTTTCTAATACCCTTAAGTTTATTCCCCTATCGCCTTGTTTTTCCCTTAGGCTCTTAACGTCCCTTAAAGATGCTCCTAACGTAGGTAAACCTACTTACCTAGACTCCTCCCGTTAGACCGACCTTAACTTAGGCTACGACTCCGACCCCCCGGATACCTTCTACCCCCGCCGTTACGTCCGCCCCCCTCGCCTTTAGCCTATACGTTAGGCTACCGGCTCCCGCTACCTAGCTCCCTAACCTAAGCATTAAGCGTTAGGACCCCGCCCTTTTATAATCCTTTTAAGCGACCCTACGTTCTTTATCTAAATGCTTAACGTAGCCGCTATAGCGGTATTCTACCGCTAGCCCTCCGTTACGACTTCTTAGACTACGATTAAAGCCTTAGCCGCTAAACCCCTACCTACTAAGCCTCCGCCTTCTATCGACTAAGAGATCCTTAAGGAACTCTATTAAGCCGTTCTATTTAAGTCTATTAATCCCGATGCCGCTAAAGCCTAACTTAACCCCCGCCTTTACGACTTCGTCGATAACTACTTTAATAAAATCTTCTTTAATAAGGTTTCGCCCGATAATATCGCTAAGTTCTTTTTAAAATACGATAAGGTCCTTTATACTCTTAATAAGCTCTAGGCTAAGGTCCTAAAGGAGCTTTACTATATAATCTATATATAGCTCTAGAGTAAAGCCGATAAGCTCGCCCCTTACCGCGCCGTTAATACCTAGATTAACCTTAAGGAGGGAATATAACCCCCTTATACCCGCCCCTACCCCTTTAGTAAAGCTAAGAGCCGTATTATCCGCGCCTACGTTAACGAGCAGCTTAGGAAAGGCTTTATTCGCCGTTCGACCTCCGCTACTACCGCCCCTATTATACTCGCTTATAAGCCCGGCGGCGGCGTCTATTTCTACGTCGATTACCGTAGCTTAAATAAGGCTATAATTAAGAACCGCTTCCTTTTGCCTTTAGTCTATAATACCTTCGCCTAAATTAGGAAGGCGAAGTTCTTTACTAAGATTAACGTTATTATAGCGTTTAATCGCCTTTATATCGCCGAGGGCTATAAGTAGAAGACGGCTTTTAGAAGACGGCTTTCGCTACGCGGTATAGGCTTTTCGAGTATTGCGTTATACCCTTTAGTCTTTCTAACGCGCCGTCCTACTTCTAGAGCTTTATTAATATAGCCTTATATAATATCCTCGATGATTTTTATTCCGCCTACTTAAACGATATTTTAATCTTCTCTACTATACGGGAGGAGCACTAGGCCTACGTCCGGGAGGTTCTTAAGCGCTTTAACGCCGCTAGCCTTTAGCTTAACGTCGATAAGTGCGATTTCTATATTACCGAGATTAAGTACCTTAGCCTAATTATCTCGGATAAAGGCATACGCATAGATCCTAAAAAGGTCCGCGCCGTCCTCGACTAGCTAGCCCCCTCCTTTATAAAAGACCTCCGGCGTTTCTTAGGGTTCGCTAATTTTTATCGGCGTTTTATCCGCGGCTTCTTTAAGCTTACGAACCCTTTAAACGCTCTTACTAAGAACTCTACCCCTTAGATCTAGTCCCCCGCCTTACGCCTACGCCTTCGGAGCCCTTAAGCACGCCTTTACCGCCGCCTTAGTCCTCGCATACTTTAACCCCTCTCGAAAGACTATAGTTTAGACCGATGCTTCCGACTAAGCCGCTAGGGGCGTGCTAATATAGCTCTTTAACGACGGCCGCTACTACCCTATCGCGTTCTTCTCGTCGAAACACTCCGCTTAGGAATATAACTATAAGATCTACGATAAGGAACTCCTAGCGATCGGAAAGTCCCTTAAGGAATAGCGCCTTAAGCTTAAAGGCCTACCTAAGTTTAAGATCGCTTCGGATTATAAAAACCTTTAGTATTTTATAACTACGAAGCTCTTTAACTAACGGTAGGCCCGCTAAGCCGAGTTCCTAAGTCGCTTTAACTTTAAGATCGTCTTCTAGCCGGGCTCTTAAGCTACCCTCCCTAACGCCTTTAGCCGACTCCCCGGTTCCCGCCTTACCTCCTTAACTAACCGCGCCGACGAAAGGATCGACTATTATTATTAGGTTATCCTTCTACGGTCTAAGGTCGACGCCTCCTTATTCCCTAACGGGTTTTAAGAGTCCGACTTATCTATAGATATAATTAATAAATATAATTCTAACGACTTTAACTGCCTTACCCTCTATGCCTTTAACGACTTTAAGCCGATCGACGACTTTATCGACCGGGCTTATTTCTCCTCTCTACTTATCGCCGATATTCGCGCGGCTTTCCGGTCTCCTTAGCTCCATTAGCCTAGTTCTCTTCGCGTACTTCTCCGCTTAATCCCGAAGTCCGCCCTCTTAAAGGCCTAAGGCCGGTTCTACTTTTAGGGCCGGTTGTTCGTTCCCCCTAACGACGCCCTTATCCTATAGATCTTAATCCGTACCGATACTTCCCCGCTAGCTAGCTACCTTAGGCGTACTAAGACCGCGAGCCTCTACCGCTAAATATACGTTTAGCCCGGTATATATAAGTCTATTTCTAGCTTCGTTCGTAACTACTACGTCTACCTCCGCGCTAAGTCCCCCCGTTCTACCTTTTAGGGCTTTCTTTAACCCTTAAGCATCCCTTTTGCCCCTTAGACCGATATCTCTATTAATTTTATTATAGACCTTCCTGTCTACCGCCGTTATAGCGTTAAGTTCTTAAGCATCTTAGTTATCGTTAACCGTCTTACGAAGATACGCTACTACGTCCTAACGCCTTCGATAACGGTCGAGGACGTCGTTAACGCGTTCGTTTCTCGCGTTTAGTCTCTCTATAGCACCCCTACCTCGATTATTAGTAATAAAGGCACTTAGTTTATCTCTGCCTTCTAGCAGTAGCTTAGCCGCCGCCTCGGCTGCCGCTTATACCTTAGTTCCGCCTACTACCCTTAGACCGATAGCTAGACTAAGATCGCGAACGCTTAGATAGAGGTCTACCTCCGCTGCTATACTACCTTCCTTTAGGACGATTAGGTAGATCTCCTTCCCTTCGTTAAGTTTACCGCTAATAACTAGGTTTCTAAGTCTACCGGCCTCTCCCCCTTCTTCGCTAACTACGGCTTTAACCTAAAGCTTAGCACTAAGCCCTTAGGACTACCCCCCCTTAGCATAACCCCCTAGTAGCGTAAGGAGTACCTCCGTAGCGACGCGCTTGCCTTACGTCTTTAACGCGTGTCCGACTTCCTTCGTAACGCGATCGAGGACGCTTAGGCTACTTAGGCCCGGCACGCCGATGCCCGCCGGGCGCCCGCCCTAACGTATTAGCCTAGCGATATAGTGTTTCTTAGCACCCGTTAGATCCGTACCCTCCGCCCGATAAAGAAGCTTAACTATAAACGGGAGGGCCTATACGAGGTCCTTAAGGCGTATAAAACGGCTTACCTCCTCCGCCTCCCTAAAGGTAGCCGTCTTTACCCTATTTTCTACTACTCGCTCCTTACCCGGACCTAAGACCCCCTCTTGCCCGGCTAGGCCGACCTAAATATCTAGCCTACTAATAGGGGTATCCTACTTTCCCCGGACGGCGATAACGATAATAACGCGTACCTCGAGTAGGAATTCTCCTCTATCCTCGCGTAACGTTAGTACGCGTCTAAGAAGATTAAATATCGCATCTAGTAGCGTTATAGCCCCCCTACGTAGGAGGATTCCTTATGCCTCGACGGATATTAAGACGACCTTAAGTCCTTCTACGCCGTAAACCCGGCTAAGCCTCGCCCTACGTTCTATACTACCTTCCTCGCCTTATCCCCTCTGCCTAGATAATAATAGATATAATTAATAAATACAATTTATCTTAGCGCGTATAGGCTTTCTAACCTTAAGCTTTATTTCCTTTCCTTTTGTATTATAGGGGCCTACCTTTAGGTCGATTAACACGGGATTCCCTTAGCTCTCGCTCTTCTACTATTGCCCCTTTTAAGCGTTCGAGTCGAACGCCGATTTAAGGGGGATATACTATCACAGTGTTAGGTTATATTATATATCATCCTACGTGACCTCTATATCGTATATATAGACCCTTAGACTTAGTCTATAGCTGCGCTCCTTCGTAGATTAATAATAGTTATATACCCCCCCTAAGCTCGTTCTATAACACTTATAGATCGAGCTTTTATAGATACTACCCCCTTAGCTTATTCGGTAGCGCCGTTTTAAGCGGGTATATAGGGAGTAGTAGGCTTATTATAAATGCCCTATTAGTTAATAAAGTCCTAGAAATCCCGTTAAAGGGCTTAGTTATTATCCTAATAGATCGTATATCGCATTAGAACGAAGCTAGGATAACGCGGTAGATAGGGCCTAGTATACGTAGTCGATATAGTGTCCGCTGCCACGCCTATTTAAGCAGGCTCGAGGGATACTAAGCCCTTATAGAACACATACATAGATTAACAGACTTTTCACCCCTTAATTTAAGCCCTTTTCCCGTGCCTAGTGCCACGTGCCCCTACGGGCGGATGCGATAGTTGTAAGCCCGGTATGCGTCCCGCATAAATTGCTACCTAACACGACTAACGCAAGAAGCGTTACGTCCCGCGAGGAGGCGACCGTAGTGCTAGGCCTATCCCCGTTTTTCTTCGGCGCCGCCCGAGGCGTTATACGCACACGCTCCCTTAGGGGTGCTAAACGCCCCTTTAGCCCGCGGCCTTAATACCGCTTTCTTCCTTAGGCTTCGTTGCTACGACGGCTTCGTCGCCCTCGTTCTCTTCCGGCTTTGCTAACCGATACGGCTACGCCCGCCGTATAGCACTATCGCCGCCCGGCTTCGTCGCTATAACGGCTTCGTCGCCCTCCTCTTTGCATCGGCTTTGCTAACCGACTCGGCCACGCCCGCCGCACGGCACTATCGCCGCTTGCACCCTCTATTCCTCCTAGCCTTACTGCCGCCTCGGCTGCTCCCGCCGTACGGCACTATCGCCGCCCGGCTTCGTCGCTACGACGGCTTCATCGCCTCCTTTACTCTTCTGGCTTTAATGCTGCTGCCCTCGGCTACACGCCGTACGGCATTATCGCTATATACATTCCCCGGGCTTCGTCGCCACGTTGGCTTCGTCGCCTCACGCCTCCGCCCCCCTCTTTCTCTTCCGGCTTTAATGCTGCTGCCTCGGCTTCCTGCCGTACGGCATTATCGCTACATTCGGGCTTCGTCGCTACGACGGCTTCGTCGCCTTTCTCCCTTTACTTCGGCTTTGCTAACCGATACGGCCACGCCCGACGTATAGCACTATCGCCGCCCGGCTTCGTCCCTACGACGGCTTCGTCGCCTCCTTTATTCTATCGGCTTTACTAACCGTCTCGGCTAATCCCGCCGTACGGCACTATCGCCGCCTATATCCTCCTCTCTTCCGGCTTTATTACTGCCGTCTCGGCTGCTCCCGCCGTACGGCACTATCGCCGTATTCCCGGGCTTCGTTATTACGACGGCTTCGTCGCCCTTCTTCCTCTATATCGGCTTTGCTAACCGACTCGGCTACGCCCGTCGTACGGTACTATCGCCGCTTATACCCGCTATATACCTCTTCCCCGGCTTCGTTACTATAACGGCTTCGTCGTGTAAGGGTCTTCGACTATTAGTGAGATTAGGTCTACGACCTAATCCGCATTCTTATATACGAGCGGGGAAGAGGCACGTGCGGGCGGGGAAAGGGGCTCGTGCGAATAAAGGTAAAGGGCTCGTGCGGATAGGGTGTTATAGTATTACATTATATAACATAGTACATAGTGACATACCACGTGACATATAGTCCTATATATAAACGAGCCCTTAGCCTCTATAGTTCTTCTCCTCTTTATAGAATAATAAGGTTATCTAGCTATTACCTAATGCCGTAATAGTTTATTCTATCTCTTATTACGCCCCGTCGCGATCCCTAGCTTTATAAATATAGTCCTAGCAGCTCTATTACCTTATCCCTTTAGTCGTCGCGACCTAAGCGTAACCCTTAAGAAATCATTCCCCTAAGCCCTTAAGCCCCTAAGAATTTTTCCCTAGCCTATAGAAACCTATATAGCCTATAAAAAAAATTATAATCCCCGATAAACACCTTAGATTAGATACTCCTCCTTCCTCCTTATAGTAGATATACCTATAGCCTCTAACGCTATAGGCGACGGTCTAAAGGCCTTTACTAAGGAGTTTATTAGTGAATTTCCTTAGATCGCCTAAGCGATTAAGAGGTTCGATAACGTAGTCTTAGTCGCTAATACGTAGGAGACCTAGGAAAACCTTTAGAGCCCGGATACCCGATATATTCTTATATATATCGAGGAGAGTCTTCGCTCCCTTTGCGTAGCGGAGGCCTCTTAGGTTAACTAAAATACTAGGTTAAAGGAACTCGTAACTATACGAGATTAGCTCTTAGCTATAAAGGATTAGCTCTTAGCTATAGAGGAGCAACTTCTTAAGGCTAAAGACCTTACGATCTTAACTATAAAGATATTATAGTCTTAGACGATAACCCCGGCATAGTCGTTTAGAAAACAAAAGACGGTAGACCCTTTAATCTTTACTAAAAAGGGGTCTGCCTTTAACCGTTATCGAACGCTAGGCAGTCGGGTTCTCGACATTTAGGTAATAGCAATTAAAAAGGGAAGAGAGGCTCTAAGGCTTAAACAGCCTACATAGAGGGATTAGAAGCTGCAAAGAATGCAAATCACTAAGAATAATAGCTCTTGTCTTTTCCAATAAGGAGGGCTAACTAGTCTCTATATATAGGGAAATCCCTCGGACGAAAAACAGCCGCGTGGACCTAAGGAAAAGAGGTAAAAGAAAGAGTCGGACGGAGTCGCCGGTCGAAAGCGCCGGTCGCAAACAATAAATTGCATCCGTACCACAAATAGTTATACAGTTAGCAAATAAATAAGCAGCCTAGTAGAAGACTAGTAAATTCCACGGTGAAGTCTACGGTAGAAGCCGTGGCTATATAAAGGAATTCTACGGTAGAAGCCGTAGAAGAGAATTAGAATTCTATAGTAAAAGACCGTAGAAGGGAATTAGAATTCTACGGTAGAAGACCGTAGAAGGGAAGAGATTTTACGGGTAAAGTCCGTATAAATAACCGTAAAATCACCGTAAAACCACGGTGAAATATAACCGAAGAAAAGTAGGTAAATACGCCTATAGAAGTGCGGAGTAATGCCCGTAGAAGCCCGTGGAATTCTATAGTAGAATCTAGGGAAGAACCGGGGATTTCCCGGTAGAAAGCAAATAGGGAAGACAGTGATATTAATATATCCCCCTAGCTAGAAGGGAATAACTTCCGGCTAGTTAGAATTATTATCGACTTCTTCTTAAATCCTAGAAGAAATATCTATAAGTCGAAGCTAGCGAAGGAACGTCTAAAAACGTTATTGTAAAAGCAATTTAGTTAATCTATTCGTAACTATCTAGTTAGAAGGGATATATTTAATGTTAAAAGTATTGCGTAAGAATTCCTATCGGGCCTAGTAGTTATGAATTTCAACGTGCTTTAAGGCGGTCTAAATCTTTAGAATCTCGGCGGAAACTAGGCGGATTGTCTAAGTGTTATTATACTAAATAGTAGGAACTATAACATCTAGCTATAGAGAAATATCGTTAAACAAACGAAGAATAGAAATTAATTCCTTTATAGTAGAAGAGACTATAAGAAGTTTAGCTTTAGTAGAAGAAGTAGTAACCGTAGATTGTTTCTAAGCACTCTACGCGATTAGACCGTTAAATAGGCTAATGAAATAGCCCTTAGAAGAATAACGAGTGTCTAAGTCGTCGGCGTAGGCAGCATCGGAAGCTATAACGAGTTCTTATTCGTCCGTATCCGAAAACTCAATCGTAAGGAAACGCGATTCGTATAAGTAAGTCACTAAGCTTTCTGCGAGCTTAATATAAAGCGCAGACGGGTTCTATATATACTCCGCTAATAAAATCGACGATTTTACGGCGTTAAGACGGGTAGAAATAGTCGCGTAATTGCAGGAACCGACTAAAGACTAAAAGTAGTGGATTTAGTTATCCATGGCCTATCCCTAGTATTTCTCTAGCTTCTCGGGAAGTAGGAATAGGCAAAGGGTCGAAATAAGCC
Organism: Ophiocordyceps sinensis; assembly: GCA_012934285.1. NCBI lineage: Eukaryota > Fungi > Ascomycota > Sordariomycetes > Hypocreales > Ophiocordycipitaceae > Ophiocordyceps > Ophiocordyceps sinensis. Next base: position 2,011,883 of record JAAVMX010000006.1, on the reverse strand, counting down.
GTAGAACTGTAAAAGTAGGGATTAAACTAAACTTAGAAGCAATCTTATCTAGGTAAACGTCTTAGTATAACTATAGCTTTCGCTGCTTACGGTCCCGGATGATTCTTATCCTAAGGAAATAGGTAAGCTCTCCGCGGTCGGTGACTATATACTTCTTCTTAAAGCGACGGATAGAATCGTTAGTAGTCCTACGGTACTCCCTGCGAAAAAGGATAATAATATTATCTATAAAGAAGAACGTAATAAGGCTACTCGTAGTAGATATAAAAATGTAAGGATCCTCCGCGCTTTACTAAAGGCTAAGCTCGGTGAGAGACCCGGATAGTTCCCGTTGCTAAAGAAGCGGCGAACGGCGAAGCCTGTATAAAGCCTTTATTAACCGAATTATAAAACCAAATATCTTAAATCCGTCTAGGAAGTAGATATATACTTCTTTATCTAGATTAGCATTCGTAAAGGCGTTAACCGCGTTAAGTAAGCGGGTTTCTATGCTAAATTTAGCGGTAATAGCAATTATAATGCGAAAGTTTCGCGCTATAAGCGTCGCGGCGTAGGTTTCCTTTCCGCTAAATAGCTAAAGATCTCCTCGTATATAAAGGCGAGACTTAAACTTTCTAAGGTAGCTATGCTTATTAAACTTATAATCGAATGCCTATATTAATAGAAGAGGACGTACTAGCGCGTTCGCTCTTAGGGTAGGTGAAGGAAAGAAGGTCTTCCGCTGTTTTAAGGAGTCCTATTTAACCCCTCTAGCGGCTTTAAACTCGGGTCTATACGGATGCGTCTCGAGATTAGACTAAAACCTTAGAAGCGCGGGCAAATCCCGTTTGTATATCTTCCTAGGTTTAAGAGAAGTAGCGAATACAGCCGTAAAAGCGCTACCGTTAGCCGGTAAATGCCTAACGTAGGCGAAAGCAGGATATCGACCTAAAAAACGGTTTAAACGAGTAGGGCGTAAATCCCCTATAAATCTAGTCGTTCGTAGGCTATCTATAGGAATAGTATCATCGTAATCTATAGACCGAGAAGTGGCTTAAGGCAACTGCACCTTAAGTCGGTCTACTAGTTCTATAGTTGTAGTTAGTAAAAGAGTAGAAATATCGGGTTAGAAATCCCGTGTATTCTTAAAAATATCCTCCGGCGGTTCCGGGGTTTAGTTAGGAGTTAGGAGCTAAGGATTACCATCGGCTAGAAGGTCTACTAGATTAGAATGCTTATTAGGAAGCACTATTAGCGTTAACTAGAATTCCGCCTTATCCTACTCTTCTTCTTATAAAATGTATAGTAGAAATGCTAGTAATAACACCTATATTAGCGGTTCGGATGCCTTAGACGTAGTAAAAAACTAAGTCTTATTAAACGTTATATTACGAACTTAACGAACCTCCCGTCTCTATAGGATCTATACACGAAAAATGTTAGTAGAATTATACCTAACTAAGTAACTAACCTCTGTATAAGGTTCCTACTTAAGATTACGTTTCTGCGTGTTAGTTAGGGCCTTAGTAGTTAGTAGGTAGGCTTTATAGCTAAAAGCTCGAAGATAATTAAATCGTGATAGTTAGGGAAGGAGAAATACCGGTATGTTCCGGTCGTAATCCCTTAACCAATCGTAAAGGATCTCTATCGGGGAAATCCACTTCGATAGAAATAACGTAGAGGAAGCTGCCTATCGGGCTAGAATCCGATTGTGTAAATACACCGTAGTTTTCTACGTTTCTATCTATAAATGCTTAGGCAAATTTGCTCTAATCCTTATAGATCGAGCTTTCGTAGATACTACCCCCTTAGCCCGTTCGGTAGCGCTGTTTTAAGCGGGTGTATAGGGTATAGTAGGCTTATTATAAATGCCCTACTAGTTAATAAAGTCCTAAAAATCGTGTCGAAGGGCTCGGTCGTTGTCTCGATGGATTATACTAATAGAAAGTAAGAACTATCGGAAAATATACCGACCTAGGCTCTTAAAATATAAAATCAGCTCGTCTATAGAGGCATCTAAAAGCGTATATAGGAAAACAAGCTTTACATAGTCATCCTTAATAAGAAATGCAACGTTCTTATTATTATAACTCTTATATATAGAAAAGACATTATAAAACACCTTAGAAAGGGGAAACATCGCCTTAGAAAGCGGCGGTTCGCGGTTAATAATTCGTTTAGCCTACGTAAGTTTGCAGGACTTATAGGAGATTATCTTATCGAAGGTCACCGACTATAGTATTCCGAGAGCTTTTAAAAGCGCCTTATTATTCAGATGTCTAAGTCGTTAGTGCTAAAGAGAAAGTTCCTCTACACTTATTAATTTAGACTCTAGCGTAGTGACTAAAAAAGGTGCTACAACCGGGGTTTCTACGGTAGAATCTATAGAAGGAATAAAAGCAATAGTTAAAAGCGTAGTAGAAGGCGTTAACGGGTTATACTCGATAATATACTAATTATAAATTAGCTCCGTTATGCAAATTATACGGGTTAATAAAGAGATTACGCTAGTCTACGGGTTCTACGAAAGATTCGCCTTATAAAGAAGACGAAGTAAACAAAGGGACGTATAAAAGGACGGGATATATACTACCTAACTAAGTTAAAAAGTACCCGTCGAGATACGTATAAACACCGTGCCTATCCCGAGAATTAGAGTGCTTCTACTGCCTGCGAGTATATACTCGGAAGAAGGCTAGAAGTTATAGAAACGCTCCCTATTATTGCAAATGTATCTATTAGACCCTAAATCCATAATGAAAGAATCCCTTAATAGGTATTCTATAGTAGTCTATAGAATAACTAGTGGTAAAAAGGTCGTAAGAATATTAGCGGCAGCCGTAGCTTATACCGTCTTTATCTTAGTCGGATTATTCTTCCGCTACTCCTCGTCGCGAAGAAGTGCCGCGTTAACTTTAGCCTTATTGGCCGGAACCTTAAGGTAGTCGTCTATAGTCTTTTAGACGTCCTTATCGGGTTTCTATAATAGAAGTCGAACGGAAGGGTTAAAGTAATAATACTATCGGAAATAGTATCGTTCTCCGTAAATGCATAGCGGACTATCCTTCTTTTTGCCTTTATCCTTATCCTTATCTAAGGACGCAGCTGCTAAAGTAGTTGCCGATTTATTAGTGGATTCCGCGGCTAGGGGCTTTGTTCCCTAGCCTTAGAACTTCGCAAAAGCGTTAGTCTTTAGCGCTTTAGTCGCAGCCTTTAAGGCCTACAAGCGCTTAAAAAGTTCGGATATCTTAAATCCGTCGGGGAAAGACTATTCCTATCCTAGCTTATTTAGGCGGGCGTCGTCCTTTATCTTATTTATCTAGTATTCCGCAAAAGGGCTAGAAATAGGCTAAATAGCCTTAAGAAAAAGCTATATAGACCGGAGACCTTCCGATTCCGGCAACTTAATTCGCCGGGCATCGGTAAGGACCTTCTGCTAGTTGGAAATCTATATCGTAATATCCGTTTAGTCCGGTGCCTATAAAATAGTATAGAACTACGCGAGAATAGTCTTCTATTACGTCTATAAAGTCGGCTTTATACGCCGCTATAGTAAAGCCAATTCCTTAGAAACCTTATGTTTATCGGCAATCGTTAAGTAGTAGTTCCCGATATTCTAAACGATAAACTGCTAGATTAACGTAAGAGATTTCTATTAGTCCTTATAGGCTTAAAGCAACGTGCGATACCGGGAAAAGAGAAACTTAAACCTCTTAAGTTCTTCTATAGATAAACCAGCAATATTAGCAACGGTCGCGTTAACTATTCTAGCTATTAGTTCTACGGGAAGAGGCAATAAGGGTTTCTAAAGTTTAGGCGTAATAGAAGGATCGATTTTCTCCTAAATCCCTTAGGCGAGTGCGTATTTCTAGATCGTTGAGATCTATCGGTCCTAGTCCGCTAGTCTATTTAAGACGGTCTTCGAAGTAATATCGGCTATAATAGATACGGTAACGTAGGTAAAAGCGTGGTGAAATCACCGGAAAAAGGTGGTTAAATGCATAATATATGTAAACAAACTATAAAAAACTAAACTAGGTGCGGGAAAACACTAATAGAATAGGGTAAACGTACTAACTAGTCCTTTAGGAGTCGATTCGCTAGATTAATAACGCTCTTTAAAAAGATAATTACACTAGTCCTTTAGGAGTCGATTCGCTAAATGTAAAATCAAGGGCTTTACTACCGTAAGTCATAACGTTAGTAGGCTAAAAATACAAGCCGTTAGAACTCTCTATGCGTAGAGAAGTTCGGCCGGGCTTATAACTATCGAACGCTAGGCAGTCGGGTTCTCGACATTTAGGTAATAGCAATTAAAAAGGGAAGAAAGGCTCTAAGGCTTAAACAGCCTATACAAAGGGATTAGAAGCTATAAAGGATGCAAATCACTAAGAATAATAGCTCTTATCTTTTCTAATAAGGAAGGCTAACTAGTCTCTATATATAGGGAAATCCCTCGGACGAAAAACAGCCGCGTAGACCTAAGGAAAAGAGATAAAAGAAAGAGTCGGACGGAGTCGCCGGTCGAAAGCGCCGGTTGCAAACAATAAATTGCATCCGTACGACAAATAGTTATATAGTCAGCAAATAAATAAGCAGCCTAGTAGAAGACTAGTGAATTCTACGGTGAATTCTATAGTAGAAGCCGTGGCTATATAAAGGAATTCTACGGTAGAAGCCGTAGAAGAGAATTAGAATTCTATAGTAGAAGACCGTAGAAGGGAATTAGAATTCTACGGTAGAAGACCGTAAAAGGGAAGAGATTTCACGGGTAAAGTCCGTATAAATAACCGTGAAATCACTGTAAAACCATAGTGAAATATAACCGAAGAAAAGTAGGTAAATACGCTTATAGAAGTGCGGGGTAATGCCTGTAGAAGCCCGTGGAATTCTATAGTAGAATCTAAGGAAGAACCGGGGATTTCCCGGTGGAAAGCAAATAGGGAAGACGGTGATATTAACAACCGTTAACGTAAGTACGAGGCCTAGGAACTTAAGATATAGGGTATCTTCCTCCGCGATAGCATATAGTTTGACTTAGATAGCGCCTGCCTCCTTTATATTAGCGATAGGCTTAGTAAACGGGCCTACGACTTCGTTAAAGATAGGATAGCTACTATTATAGCTAACCTATCTAAGAGAGAGAAGTAGGAATAGCCTACTATAATAACGCTTTTTATAGCTTTAGGCAGGTAGTATAAGGTTCTAGACTTAACGTAAGCCGCTAAGAATATCCTCGATAATTTCCCTTAAAGCGATAAGAACTATTAGATCTAGAAGGCAGACCTTAACGCTTATATACGTAAGGTAAGGAAGATAAAGGAATAGTAAGTCGACCTCCTATAGAAGTTTATATCGAAAGATATAAGCGATCTCGTTAAGAATATATAGACTAAGATCCTTAACACCGACTACGAGAAGTAGTTAGCGTAGATAGATATCTTTACGAAGAATCTCGCTAACTATACTTATCGTTAAAAGCTTAAGAAGAAAGCCGCCCCCCGTTTATATTTCCCGCCGACGCTTATACCTGCCTTTACCCCGACCGCCTTAGCCTAACCCCTATATAGTAACCCTATAGACCTCGACCGGCTTTCTAATACAAAACGATAATTTAAGATCGATAATAAACTCTATATAGCCTACGGAGAGCCTAGACACTAGAAGGAGGCTTACGACCCGGCTAAGATAGCGAATCTACTTCTAATGCCCTTACGTTAGGGTAGTCCTTAGTTTTAAGGCCGGGGCGCCCCCTCCCCCGGCTTCGGCCGAGGATCTTAGGGCGCCCGCGGCGGCGGGTATATCTAAGGCTAGCTCGTCCGTACGGCCGACTATAAATAAGGCCGTATCCTTAGGGAAGAGGATACGGATTTATAAAGCGAGCGGCCGGCGTTAAGGCTACTGCTAAAAGATATACCTTAAAAATAAGTCGCTCTTAAGGGTTATATATAGGGGAGGATAAGAGGATTAGGTTATTGCTTTTAGATAGAACGGATCTTCGGATTAGTTCGTCGAATAGTAATAAAAAGTTAATCCTTCTCTATACTCGTCTCTCCTTTACGCGCAACCCTTAGTCCCCCTACTATATTAATACGTTATCCCTCGTAGATTCTAGCTATACTACCGTAGCGTTCGCCGATCTTTACGCTATCGTACGGAAATATAACGTTACTATAAAGAAGCTCCTTAAACCTCGACCGCTTTAACTAGCCGACGGTATACCCTTAATATAGATAACGGACTACTTTATAGCCTAAATAACTATTAGTAAGCATATAGAACTTATGCTTTTCTTTATTACGAATCTATTACCTTTTACCCCGATTATCTTAGGCATCCCCTAGCTTTAGGAATATAAACTAACTATACTTTAGAAATCTCTTTAAGTCCGCTTTAATTCCGATTACTATATAAGATACTACCTGCCTTTAAGCATAATAGCCGAGGATAGGATAGCTCTTAGGACTCTTATTACTCCTACGCCCGGAGGGCATTAGTTACGTCGGAAAGTATATTTTTCTAACGTCGTAGAGATTTAGATAACCCTAACGTTTACTCTAAAATAAAGGGTCTTTATAACGATAGAAGATATGCCGGAAATTCCCTTTCGGTAGGAAGAGATTAATATCCTAAAAGACTAGACTTTCCTACCGGGAAGTTATATATCTATAGACTCGTCTACTAAGGAATATCTACCTAAGTAGGTATCGTACCCCTTAAACCCCGGCTAACCGATTTAATATCCCTTATATAGGATATAGCTATTCGCTTAAGAAACCGCCCGCTTAATATCCCCGATTAGCCCTCCGGACTCCCTTAAGACTTAAGCCTTTAAGGCTACTCCGCCGCAAACTACTTTAGTAGCTCGCCTACTCTTTATTCGCCTTACCGCCGGCCGTCGCTACGTTTTCGCCTAATACGGCTAGACGAGACGCCCCCGCCGGCGTATACGATAGGAAGATTAAATGCCCTTAGATATAAACGATATCCGCTACGTATAAGTAGTTAACTTCGTTTAATTCTATAAATATAATAGTGTCTAGGCGATACGAATTAGTATATCTAAATTAGCTAAGCTAGTCGAGGAGGGAGAAAATCTACGACTCCTTAATAAACTCCTAATAGGCCTAGTTAAAGTCCCGGAATTATCTAAAACCTCTTTCTAACGTATTATTACTAAGGACTATATAATAGAGGTAGCTTATGCCGCCTTCCCCGAACGTTTTTATAATTTCCTTTAGACGAACCTTTAGGATATAGCTAATTCCGAATCTCTATTTCGGAGGGTCGATAAGGCTAACGTAGAAAAATTCCTCTGAGTAAAACCGGAAGTTATAGAGGCAGATATCCTAAAGAAACTCCTAAAAGAGTTCTAGAATAAGCTTCCTTATTTCCTTCTAAAGAATGCGAATAAGCTCCCCTTATACCGCCCTTAGGATTATAAGATCGAACTTACACTTAGTAAATAAGCTCTATACTATAGAAATCGGCCTATATTACCTATAAAACTCCGCTATATTAAGAAGTAGATTAATAATATGCTTAATAAAGGCTTTATTTAAGAGTCTTTTTCTCTAGCCGTAGTACTACTAATCCTCGCTTATAAACCGGGCTATAGTATCCGCATCTATTATAACTACCTAGGTTTAAATTAGGTTATAGTTAAGAATCGATATCCCTTACCTTTAATCCGCGAAATACTAGATTCTTTCTACGACGCTAAGTTTTATATAAAGCTAGACGTAATTGCTATATTTAACCGTATTTAAATCGCCGAGGGTTATAAGTAGCTTATAGTATTTATTATACGCTTTAGACTATTCGAGATGCTAGTTACCCCCTTCGGCCTTTATAACGTACCGTCGACCTTTTAGAACTATATTAATTATATACTTTATAATGCCCTCGATAACTTCTATATAGTATATCTTAATAACGTACTAGTCTTTTTAAAGACTAAGGCGGGATACGAGAACTATATGTAAATAGTTATCTAACGCTTAGGCAACGTAGGGCTTTAAATCGATATCGGGAAGTTAGAGTTTTATATAACGAAGACTAAGTACCTTAGATTAATTATTTCGATATCTAGCATAAGTATAGACCCCGAGAAGGTATATATAATCATAGCTTAGAATACCCCGACTTTAGTAAAAGAACTTTAGTAGTTTCTTAGGTTTATAAACTTCTACCGTCGTTTTATTAAAGGATACTCTAGTATTATCTCCCCGATAACTACGCTACTTCGAAAGGATTCCCGTTAGTCTTAGGGACCTAAATAAGCTACCGCGTTTAAGGCCTTTAATCTTGCTTTTACTATTGCCCCGGTCTTAGCCTATTTTAATTACTCGAAGAAAATAGTTGTTAAAACTAACGCCTCGAATTAGGCCTTAGGAGGAGTCCTTTTATAGACTAGAGACGACGGATATCTTTACCCTATTGCGTTTTTTTCGTTAAAGTATACTACCCCTAAGTGCAACTACGAGATATATAATAAAGAGCTATTAGCAATTATTAAAGCGCTTAAGGAATAGCGCTTAGAACTCTAAAGGACTACTAAGGCGTTCGATATTATTATAGACTATAAGAATCTTTAGACGTTTATATCTATAAAGCAACTTAACTAACGATAAGTGCGCTAGGCTAAGTTCTTTTCCTAGTTTAACTTTATAATTATATACCGCTTAGGCAATAAGGTAATCCTCCCTAACGCTTTTAGCAGGCTCCCCGGCGATAGACTAGCTACTATAGACGACGATAGACTCCTCTATCGAAAGTAGGTAATTATCCTTAAAGAGAAAGTCGACCTAACTGTCTTAGAAGAACTCCTAACTAATTCCTATGCCTTAAAGGAGGACCTTAATATAGTCGCCGCTCTTAGACTAAACGTAGCTAATAAATCACTCGATAAGCTTATCCGCGAAGTATACTAATAAGATAATCTTACTTAGGATATAGTAGCGATACTCCGGGATCTATACGCCCGACGCTAGCTAAAGCATATCCGAAAGCTCTTACGTTACGATATATCCGAATGTTAGTTAATTAACGGACGTATCTTTTTCCGCGACCGGCTCTTCGTTCCCGATATTCCGGATCTCTACCTTAAAGTCGTTTATCGATCTTATAGCAGTAGCCTAATAGGATACCTAAGGAGGGTAAAAACCCTTAATCTATTAAACCGAATATACTAATAGCCGAGGATTTCTTACTTCGCCGCTACGTTTATTAAAGACTATACTCTCTATCTTTAGACTAAGACCCCCCGCTCGTCTCCCCTTAGATTCCTAAAACCCTTCGCTCTACCGGTCCGACTATAGGCCGATATATTAATTAATTATATCACAATACTCCCTAAGTATACCCGAAATAGGAAAACTTATAAGAATATACTTACGATACTTAATAAGCTTACGAAGATAAGATATTTCGTCCCTATTACCGGCCTTTCTATAGAAGAACTAGTTAACTCCTTTATCTACGTAGTCTATCGCTTATATAAAGCACCCGATACTATTATCTCCGACCGAAGCACTTAGTTTATCTCTATTTTTTAGCGATAGCTTAGCACTCGTTTAAGAATAACGTTAAAACTAAGCTTAGTATAGCACTTAGAGACTAACGGTTAAACCGAAATTATTAACGCTACGATAAATAAATATATTTAAGCCTATATTAGCTTTACTTAAGATAACTAGGTCGACTAGCTCCCGCTCGCGGAATTCGCAATGAATAATTAAGTAAACGAAACAACCGGTATTTCTCCGTTCTTTGCTAACTACGGCTTTAATCCTCGTCTTAGCATCGAACCTATAGGCCCCCGACCCCTAACGCTCTTATTATAGGCAAAGAAGGAATTCCTTCGCGCGGACGCAATAGCTAGTCGTTTCGACCGTATCCTTATTTAGCTTTAAGCTCTCGCACGAGCCTTATAATAGAAATATAAAGATAATGCTAATATAAAGCGGGATAAAGGCTTTCTCTTCCGACCCGGTGATATAGTTATAGTTTTATTAGAGAATATAACTACTAATTACCTAAAGAAAAAATAAGACGATAAATAGGACGGTCCTTATCCTATTCTCGAGGTCTACCGCGGCGCTATAGTTATCGACCTCTTAAAGTATATCTAAGTTAATAAGTCTTTCTATACGTTAAAGGTATAGCTTTAGATAACGGAAATAATACCGGGCTAAGCATAGATTAATCGAGAGGAACGACGCAACGTCGTAGGCCGTATCGCGGAACGCGATAATAACGGCAATATCAAAGAAATATAGGAATTTAAGAAGATCCTTAACGTATATAATAACAAAGCCCCGATCCTAACTTATCTAATTAAATAGAAACATTACTAAGAACCGACCTAGCAGCCTAAAGATAACCTAAGGGGTTGCCCTAAAGCTATTTAACGCTTCTATAGATGCAACCTAGATAAGCTAGGCCCCTTAGATTAGGCCCGCCTATAAAAGATTCCTTTATTATATACGGATTTCTAGCGAAAATAACATTTTTTAGCGATTTAAGGACTAAATTATCTTTAGAGGGGGAGTACTATTATAGTATTATATTATATAATATAGTATATAGTGATATACCACGTGATATATAGTCCTATATATAAACGAGCCCTTAGCCTCTATAGTTCTTCTCCTCTTTATAGAATAATAAGGTTATCTAGCTATTACCTAGTGCTATGACATAGGGGTAAAAGGCACGTGCGGACAAAGGGGTACGTGCGTAGAGCTATATATCCGTATATATAGGTGCGCTTACACTTAGTTCTTTATAGATAATTTCTATACCTATATAAAGGGCACCTATATAATCACTTTGCCTACCCTATTATAGTATTATCTATCTCCCTTTTTTACGGACTTATTTAACATAATAACGTCCCGCTTTTACAATAGCGGCACGTATTAATTAGAACGATAGGCCGCTACGATAAAAGCGGCACGCGTAGTAATACTAGCTGCTATAAGGGTCTTCGACTATTAGTAAGATTAGGTCTACGACCTAATCCGCATTCTTATATACGAGTGGGGAAGAGGCACGTACGGGCGGGGAAGGGGCTCGTGCGAATAAGGGTAAGGGGCTCGTGCGGATAGGGGTAAGGGGCACGTGCGGACAAAGGGGTACGTGCGTAGAGCTATATATCCGCATACATAGGTGCGCCTACACTTAGTTCTTTATAGATGATTTCCACACCTATATAGAGGGCACCTATGTAATTACTCTGCCTACCCTATTATAGTATTATCTATCTCTCTTTTTTATAGACTTATTTAATACGATAACGTCCCGTTTTTATAATAGCGGCACGTATTAATTAGAACGATAGGCCGCTACGATAAAAGCGGCACGCGTAGTAATACTAGCTGCTATTATAGACTTACTAGACAACGATATAGAGGATGTCTTTAAGCAATAGGCCGAGGGGTCCTAGCAGCTATAGCTGCGATAAAAGGCGCTAAATAAGCGGGCCTTCGCGGAAGCCCGCCTTCGATAAGAAATAATAGAAGCCCGTTTAGGCAAGGCGACGGCGGATGCCGTACCTTCTATAGCGGAAGAGGAGCGCCTTCTAATGCTACTATAGAAAATAGCCGTTAATCTAGTTAAACGAAGGGGGTTACTAAAAGTCCTTAGTATTAAAATAGGATCTACGGCGCCTACCTCTACGGATACGCTAATCGCGCTTACGGCTACGTCGACAAACTCTCCTATAGCTAGGGACGCTAGCATAGATAACCTAAGGACGGCCCTTAAAGCCGCCTTCGGCAAAAGGAAGCCTCTACCGTAGCCTATATAAGATAGTAAGCTAGAGTCTTTTTACTTCTTCCTATATCGCCTCCGCAGTAAGTTTACCGTTAACGAGAAGTAAGGCCTTAACGGTTGCCGCGATACCGCTTGGTATTCGCTGCTTTATACGCTACCCGAGCCTTAGATACGGCGGATTTCTAGGTTTTAGGAGAGTAGCGGGCCTAGTAGCGCCTACGACCCCCGTGCCTTCTTTAACCACCTTATCCACGCGTTCGGCAATATATAGGAGTAGGAGAAAGCGTAAGATAGGTTGCGGATCCTCTTTTAAAAAGACGGCTAAACGTTTAAGGACTTTCTTCCCGACTTTAAGGAGACTATTACTTATGCCGCCGGAAATAGCGTTTAAGGGGATAGTGCTAAGCTTATATAGCTGCGAAATTCGATTACTCTATAACTACGGGAAATGCTTATCCTAATCGAGATGCCTACTAACTTCCGGGAGTACGTAGGCCGCCTTACGAAGGTAGCCTAAAACTATAAGCAAAGCCCTAGCTTCTAGAAGTTGTAAAAGCGCACTAGTATAAACGGCGTTAGCAATAGGAATAGAGGAGCTATTACTAAGAACGCTATAACGCTCCCGCCGCTTAGATCCGCGCCCGATACTACGGTAGACTACGAAGGCGACGTTATAATATCTACTATACGGCCCGCTCGTAGAAGAGCGAGGATACTATCCGCCGCCTTAGGCAGCGCGCCCTCCTCTTTTATATAGCGAGCTAAGTAAGTGTCGAAGGCGGAGCTTTAGAAGCGGAGAGAGGAGGGGCTTTACGTACGCTATAGCGCGGATAGATATTTTGCTATAGACTGCCTATATCGTCCCGCTCGCCCTACGAAGCGAGCCGAACGGACTATAGCAATTCGCGCTACCCGACCTTTTCTTAAGTCTAATATTAAGGAGGATAATAATATCCCCGCCGCTATTAGTACGGAGGGAAACGCATAGCTCTAAAGCATAGACGGGCCCCGGAGCTTAATTCGCTAGCACTAGAGAAAAAAGAGTTAACTAACTATATTAAGACTTCTCTTACCTTAATACCTATTGTTATTAACCGTATAAACCTTATCTCTACTCTTATAGACGAGGGTTACTAGTGCTACGCCGGTATCGATAAGGCATTCGTATAAAAACTACGTTTGCTAATTAAAGATATAAGAACTCGGTACGTATAAGGAGCCTTAAGCGCAATAGAGGAGGCGAAGATTAAAGGTATCGCATAGATAGCTACGGAGATTAACGGGCATAAGCAATTGCTTATAGCATACGTTATCTCTTAGCTAGAATTTAACCTAATCCTTAGAAAGCCTTAGCTTCTTTATATAGAGTCCTACTCTATGCCGTACTAAGGGAGGCTTTAGTATAGGAATTCGCAGCGTTAGCTACGGTATATTAATAAGAACGAGCCTAAGGATACTAAGTATACTATAGAGCTTCGAGAGGCTAAAGAAGTTATAGCTTTAGTATTTATCGGTATAATTAACTAAATCCGTAGACGATACGGCTCGGAAGCCGCTACGGCTGCTATTTACGCAATTAGCCTCGCGGATATCGAAAAAGCCTTACGACTAAAGAAACCGAAGATAAAAGCTAAATTACGTTAAATAATCCTTACGTAGTTCTATAACCTACTACCGCTCTTTCGGAAAAGCAAGGCTAATAAGTTAAACCCTTATAAGCCTAGCATTAACTACGTAATACTACTTCGTAAAGATTCCTGCGGATAAGATATAGTTCCGCCCTTCGGGCCGCTATACGCAATATCTCGAGACGAGTTGCTTATATTAAAGAAAACATTACGCGGCCTTTTAGATAAGGGGTTTATTTAGGCTAGCTCTTCTAAGGCCGCCGCTCTAGTGCTATTCGCGTAGAAACCCGGAGGAGGACTACGTTTCTACGTAGACTACCGAGCACTTAACGCAATAATACAACCGGACCGCTACCCGCTTTCGCTTATTAAGGAGATACTCCGCAATATTGCTAAAGCGAAGTAGTTTACTAAATTAGATATCTATTAAGCGTTCTATAAGGTGCGAATTACGGAAGGTAACGAGTAGAAGACTGTGTTCCGCACTCGCTATAGTCTTTTCGAATAGATAGTAATACCGTTTAGGCTTATAGGGGCTTTTAGCACCTTCTAACGGTATATTAATAGCATTCTTCGCGAATTTCTAAACGAGTTCGCTTCCGCTTATATTAATAATATTCTTATCTATATAAGCGGTAGCCTAGAGAATTATATAGACAAAGTGCGGAAAGTGCTAGACCGGCTCTCGGAGTATAGGCTATACCTCGACCTTAATAAATGCGAATTCGGCGTCCGCTAGGTTAAATACCTCGGATTTATTATTATCGCGGGCGTTAGTATATAAGCGGACCCCGTAAAGATTTAGGCTATTTAAGACTAAATAGCCTTAACTTCGCAAAAAGGTATACGGAGTTTCTTAGGATTTACGAACTACTACCGGACTTTTATTCGTTAATTTTCTTATATCGTCGGTCCGCTTATAGCCCTTACCGGCAAAAGGGTAGCCTTCTATTAAAGCGCTATATAAGTAGAGGCGTTATAGACGTTAAAGGACCTATTTTCGCAAGCCCTAGTACTACTATAGTAGGACTTTAATTATCCTATAATACTTAAGGCGGACTATAGTAGATTCGCGCTTAGAGGCACGCTTTCGTAAAAGGTAGACGGCTAACGCCGCCCTATGGCTTTTTACTCCCGTAAGCTTACCCCCGCCGAACGGAACTATACTATCTACGATAAGGAAATACTCGCTATAATTAGCTATTTAAAGCAATAGCAAGCGGAGCTCCGTAGCTATAAGAACTTCGAAATCCTTATAGACTATCGTAACCTTAAGTATTTTATAACTTAACGTTATCTCTCTAAGCGATAGGCCCGCTAGGCGGAATACCTTTCGCGGTTCCGTTTCTAGATTAAGTACCGACCCGGAAAAGAGGCTATAGTGCCGGACGCTCTATCCTAAAGAGACTAAGATCGGCCTTTTAGCGAAGATTATAATGCCCGAGAGCTTTAAATACTCCCGGAGGAGGCGCTACGTATATATCTTAGAGCAACGCTTATTAGGGCTGACGGCGTAGTCTTAGTTAATAGCAAGGGCGATAAGGACGAAGACGATAGCGAGGAGGATAATAATTCGTTAATTAGTTCGGAGAGTAAGGGGATAATCGAAGAAGACGTAGAGCCCGACGCTTAAGAAGCGGACTTCGCAGCGGCTACGACTTAGGACGACCTCGACGCGTAGGACGTAAAGCTAACCACTAATATAGGTCTTAACCGACGGATTTTTTAGGACGAGGAGCTTTAACGCACGTAGGACCGCTTAGTAGCTTAGGACGTTACCTACGGGAGCGTGCGCCGCGTCGTAGAGGTAGGAGCACGACGATTCGACCTTAAGCTTAACCTAAAGGTATAGGTGGCCGACTACTACGTAGACTTACGTAGGCACCTACGGTTCCGCGGACGGCTTTAGGTTCTTAGTTTCTCTATAACTATAGAGGCCGTAGTAAGAGACGCTCCCCCGGAGCTAGAAGAAGGGAACGCGCTCTAAGGGCGGCTTATTTAAATAGTATACGACGCTAGCGTCGTCGGCCACCTTAGCCGCGAAGGAATAGTTGCCGCTGTATCCTAGGACTTCTATTAGCCGCTCCTCTAGCTATACGTTAGACGATTCCTCCGCAACTATAATATCTATAGGCGCACGAAGATTTAGCGTGCTCTTAAAAAAGGGCTGCTTAAATCGCTCCCCGTGCCGGACCGGTTCTATACGCACATTTAGATAGACTTTATTATAGACCTCCCTCTTACGGAGAGCGGCAACCGTAACCTTTAGGTAATTAAGGACCGTCTAAGTAAAGAGGTTATATTAAAGCCTATGCCCTCTATAAAAGCGGAGATTTACGCGGAGCGCTTTCTCGTATACTACGTGTGATACTATTAGTAGCTAACGTTAATTATAAGCGATAGGGGCTTAAATTAGACGAGCCGCTTCTAGTAGCACCTATGTCGGCTGCTATAGATAATATAGCTGCTAAGCATAGTATATTATCCGTAAACCGATAGGGGGCTAGAACAGCTTAACTAGGAAGTTTAAGCTTACCTTTAGGGCGTTATCGACCGTAATTAAAAGGACTAGGATAAGTAGCTCCCCGTAGCATAAATAGCGCTTAACGGGAGAAATTACTCTTTAATTAGTATATCCCCTTTCTTTGCACTATATAGGTACGAATTAGTATCCCTATTTCCTATCGCCGTAGATATAGCGGCGGAAGAGCCGTCCGGCAATAGCCCGGAGGGGCGTATAGCCTCCTTTATAAAGCGACTTAAGTAAGTCTCGGACTTCTATTAGTCGTTAATAGCCTCGGCGGCGTAGGACTAAGAGCGGCATACTAATAAACGGCGGGAACCTATAGAACGATTTACGGTAGGTGATAAAGTATAGGTAGACCTACGGAACTACGTATCCTTAAGGCTAAAGAAGAAGCTCGATTAGCTATACGTAAAATTTATAGTTAAGAGAGTGCTAAGCCCGTAAGCCGTCGAGCTAGAGGGACTACCTAACGGGATTTACCCGAATTTTAACGTAGACCTTCTTCGCCGAGCAGTAGTAGATCCGATGCCCGGCTAAGTAATAGCGGACCTATAGCCCCCCGTAATCTTAGTAGAGGGAGAAGAAGAGTTCTTAGTAGAGGAAATTCTCGCCGTACGATAGAAGAAAGTCGGCCGCGGTAGTAGGCGCGAAGTCCTCGTAAGGTAGTAAGGGTACTAAGACCCGATATAGCACCTAGCAGCGGATTTCGCAGATATAGAAGCGCTCCATTACTTCGAATAGCGCTTTAAGGCTATTAGAGAAAACGACGGACCGCCTAACGCCGCGTTGCCGGCAAAGAAGAAGGTACGGTTTACGCTCCCTAAAGCGAGCCGCGTAGCCTAAGGCGCGCCCGGGCCCTACGTAATATATCGTTAAATTTCGCTTGGGTAAGGTAAGGGTCTTATATAAGGGTCTTCGACTATTAGTGAGATTAGGTCTACGACTTAATCCGTATTCTTATATACGAGCGGGGAAGAGGCACGTGCGGGCGGGGAAGGGGCTTATGCGAATAAGGGTAAGGGGCTTATACGGATAGGGGTAAAGGGCACGTACGGATAAAGGGGTACGTGCGTAAAGCTATATATCCGTATACATAGGTGCGCTTACACTTAGTTCTTTATAGATGATTTCTATACCTATATAGAGGGCACCTATGTAATTACTCTGCCTACCCTATTATAGCTGCTATTATAGACTTACTAGACAACGATATAGAGGGCGTCTTTAAGCAATAGGCCGAGGGGTCCTAGCAGCTATAGCTGCGATAAGAAGCGCTAAATAAGCGGGCCTTTGTAAAAGCCCGCCTTCGATAGGAAATAATAGAAGCCCGTTTAGGTAAAGCGACGGCGGATGCCGTACCTTCTATAGCGGAAGAAGAGCGCCTTCTAATACTACTATAGAAGATAGCCGTTAATCCGGTTAAACGAAGGGGGTTACTAAAAGTCCTTAGTATTAAAATAGGATCTACGGCGCTTACCTCTACGGATACGCTACTCGCGCCTACGGCTACGTCGACGAACTCTCCTATAGCTAGGGACGCTAGCATAGATAACCCGAGGACGGCCCTTAAAGCCGCCTTCGGCAAAAGGAAGCCTCTACCGTAGCCTATATAAGATAGTAAGCTAGAGTCTTTTTACTTCTTCCTATATCGCCTCCGCAGTAAGTTTACCGTTAACGAGAAGTAAGGCCTTAACGGTTGCCGCGATACCGCTTAGTATTCGCTGCTCTATACGCTACCCGAGCCTTAGATACGGCGGATTTCTAGGTTTTAGGAGAGTAGCGGGCCTAGTAGCGCCTACGACCCCCGTGCCTTCTTTAACCACCTTATCCACGCGTTCGGCAATATATAGGAGTAGGAGAAAGCGTAAGATAGGTTGCGGATCCTCTTTTAAAAAGACGGCTAAACGTTTAAGGACTTCCTTCCCGACTTTAAGGAGACTATTACTTATGCCGCCGGAAATAGCGTTTAAGGAGATAGCGCTAAGCTTATATAGCTGCGAAATTCGATTACTCTATAACTATGGGAAATACTTATCCTAATCGAGATGCCTACTAACTTCCGGGAGTACGTAGGTCGCTTTACGAAGGTAGCCTAGAACTATAAGCAAAGCCTTAGCTTTTAGAAGTTACGGAAGCGCGCTAGTATAAACGGCGTTAGCAATAGGAACGGAGGAGCTACTAAGAACGCTATAACGCTCCCGCCGCCTAAATCCGCGCCCGATACTACGGTAGACTATAAGGGTAATATTATAATATCTACTATACGGCCCGCTTATAGAAAAGCGAGGATACTATCCGCTGCCTTAGGCAGCGCGCCCTCCTCTTTTATATAGCGAGCTAAGTAGGTATCGAAGGCGGAGCTTTAGAAGCGGAGAGAGGAAGGGCTTTACGTACGCTATAGCGCGGATAGACATTTTACTACGGACTGCCTATATCGTCCCGCTCGCCTTACGAAGCGAGCCGAACGGCCTATAGTAATTCGCGCTACCCGACCTTCTCTTAAGTCTAATATTAAGGAGGATAATAATATCCCTACCGCTACTAATACGGAGGGAAACGTAAAGCTCCGGAGTATAGACGGGCCCCGGAGCTTAATTCGCTAGCACTAGAGAAAAAAGAGTTAACTAACTATATTAAGACTTCTCCTACCTTAATACCTATTGTTATTAACTATATAAACCTCGTTTTTACTCTTATAAACGAGGGTTACTAGTGCTACGCCGCTATCGGTAAGGCATTCGCACGAGAACTATATTTGCTAGTTAAAGATATAAGAACTTAGTACGTACGAGGAGCCTCGAGCGCAATAGAGGAGGCGAAGATTAAAGGTATCGTATAGATAACTACGGAGATTAATAGGCATAAGCAATTGCTCGTAGTATACGTTATCCCTTAGCTAGAATTTAACCTAATCCTTAGAAAGCCTTAGCTTCTTTATATAGAGTCTTACTCTATACCGCACTAAGGGAGGCTTTAGTATAGGAATTCGCAGCGTTAGCTATAGTATATTAATAAGAACGAGCCTAAGGATACCGAGTGTGCTATAGAGCTTTAAGAGGCTAAAGAAGTTATAGCTTTAGTATTTATCGGTATAATTAACTGAATCTATAGACGATACGGCTTAAAAGCCGCTACGGCTACTATTTACGCAGTTAGCCTCGCGGATATTAAAAAAGCCTTATATAATAGAACGGTTAGAAGACAGAAGACAGTCTAACCGGACTAAGTCTCTAATAGTTAAAGACTAATAGAGGGCGTTATTTATCCTTAAAAGCTATAGGGGCGGAATAGTAAGCAGAGGAGCACTCGGGGTCACTTATACTAGACCGGCTGGCTAAGTCTAAGCAAGCAGGGGTAGTCGAGGCTAGAGCACTAAGGGCACTACTAGAAGAGGTGTAGGTCACTTAGTAGGCAGTTAAACTAAAACTATGATAAAAGCTAAAGAAGAAAGGAAGGAAGGAGAGCCCGAGGAAGGGCGGACTAAAGTTCCTTTATATAGCTCTTCCCGTCCGTCTAGACGGTCCCGGTACGTCCCTTTCCTTCTAGCACCTTCTGCCACGTATCCCTTGCACTGCCCCGAGCTAATACGGGTCCCCGGGGCTGCGTAAGGGCTATGTAGGTCGGCTAACCTCGAAAAGGCTGCCTCCCGCGTCGTTCTAGAGCCCTTATAGACTAATCTAGGTCATATAGGTCCATTTATGCACCACGTGCATAATGTCATATAGGTAGGTCATACGACATAAGTCGTGTGACCTCCTTATACGGAGGATCGGACGAATAATCGGTCCCGAAAGCCGGGAGGGCTATATTAGGCCTATAGCTCCCGGTAGTCTAGGTGTCGGTCTATTATACGGGGCATCGAGCCAATCATCGGGTCTTATTAGGCAGGGGTGCTTAATAAGATCGTCGGCGTGACCGTAGCTGCGTGGTACGTCCCGTACCTAAGGAAGCTAAGTCCTAAGGGACTTAGCTTCGAAAAAGAGGTGTGTCCTAGGCCGAAAAAGGGTGTAACCGGATAATAGGTAAGTCCGAGGCGAATATCTTTATGCTAAGTCATAAAGTACTAAGTACCGAAGTACCAAGTACCCCGGTACCCTCGTACTAAGTATTTCCGTACTTAAGTCCCTTAGTACTTAAGTCGTCCTATACTTTAGAAAAAAGAAAGTAAACTAGGAACCTAAATTAGTAGTTTTATAACACCTTACGACTAAAGAAGCTAAAGACGGAAGCCGAATTACGTTAAATAATCCCCACGTAGTTCTATAACCTACTGCCGCTCTTTCGGAAAAGCGAGGCCGATAAATTAAACCTATATAAGCCCGGCATTAACTACGTAATACTACTTCGTAAAGATTCCCGCGGATAAGACATAGTTCCGCCCTTCGGGCCGCTATACGCAATGTCTTAAGATAAATTGCTTATATTAAAGAAAACACTATACGGCCTTTTAGACAAAGGGTTTATTTAGGCTAGCTCTTCTAACGCCGCCGCTCTAGTGCTATTCGCGCGGAAACCCGGAGGAGGACTACGTTTCTACGTAGACTACCGAGCACTTAACGTAATAATACGACCGGACCGCTACCCGCTTCCGCTTATTAAGGAGACACTCCGTAATATCGCTAAAGTAAAGTAGTTTACTAAGTTAGATATCTATTAGGCGTTTTATAAAGTACGAATTACAGAAGGTAATAAGTAAAAGACCGCGTTCCGCACTCGCTATAGGCTTTTCGAATAGATAGTAATACCGTTTAGGCTTATAAAGGCTCCCGGCACCTTCTAATAGTATATTAATAGCATTCTTCGCGAATTTTTAGACGAGTTCGCTTCCGCTTATATTAATAATATTCTTATCTATATAAGCGGCAGCTTAAAGGATTATATAGATAAAGTACGGAAGGTGCTAGACCGGCTCTCCGAGCATAGGCTATACCTCGACCTTAATAAATGCGAATTCGGCGTCCGCCGGGTTAAATACCTTAGGTTTATTATTATCGTAGGCGTTAGTATATAGGCGGACCCCGTAAAGATTTAGGCTATTTAAGACTAGATAGCCTTAACTTCGTAGAAGGGTGTACGGAGTTTCTTAGGATTTACGAACTACTACCGGATTTTTATTCGTTAACTTTCTCGTATCGTCGGTCCGCTTATAGCCCTTACCGGCAAAAGGGTAGCCTTCTATTAGGGCGCTGTATAGGCAAAGGCGTTTTAGACATTAAAGGACTTATTTTCGCAAGCCCTAGTGCTACTATAGTAAGACTTTAATTATCCCGCGATACTTAAGGCGGACTATAGTAGATTCGCACTTAAAGGCACGCTTTCGCAAAAGGTAGACGGCTAACGCCGCCCTATAGCTTTTTACTCCCGTAAGCTTACCTCCGCTAAACGGAACTATACTATCTACGATAAGGAAATGCTCGTGATAATTAGCTATTTAAAGCAATAGCAAGCGGAGCTCTATAGCTATAAGAACTTTAAGATCCTTATAGACTATTATAACCTTAAGTATTTTATAACTTAACGTTATCTTTTTAAGCGATAGGCCCGCTTAGCGGAATACCTTTCGCGGTTCCGTTTCTAGATTAAGTATCGACCCGGAAAAGAGGCTATAGTACCGGACGCTCTATCCTAGAGAGATTAAGATCGGCCTTCTAACGAAGATTATAATGCCCGGGAGCTTTAAATACTCCTAGAGGAAGCGCTACGTATATATCTTAGAGCAATACTTATCGGTGTAGACGGCGTAGTCTTAGTTAATAGTAAGGACGGTAAGGACGAGGACGATAGCGAGGAGGATAATAAAGAAGACGCGGAGCCCGATACTTAGGATACGGACGACACTTAGGATATAGACTTCGTAGCGGCTACGACCCGGGACGACCTTAACGCATAGGACGTAGAGCTAACTACTAATATAAGCCTTAACTAATAAATTCTTTAGGACGAGGAGCTTTAGCGTATATAGGACCGCTTAGCAGCCTAGGACGTTACCTACGGGAGCGTGCGCTACGCTATAGAGGTAGGAGCACGACGATTCGACCCTAAGCTTAACCTTAAGGTATAGGTAGCCGACTGCTACGTAGACCTACGTAGGCACTTATAGCTCCGCGGACGGCTTTAGGTTCTTAGTTCCTCTATAACTATAGAGGCCGTAGTAAGAGACGCTCCCTTAGAGCTAGAAGAAGGGAACGCGCTTTAAGGACGGCTTATTTAAATAGTATACGACGCTAGCGTCGTCGGCTACCTTAGCCGCGAAGGAATAGTTGCCGCTATATCCTAGGACTTCTATTAGCCGCTCCTTTAGCTATACGTTAGACGATCCCTCTATAACTATAATATCTACGGGCGTATAAAGATTTAGCGTGCGCTTAAGAAAGGGCTACTTAAGTCGCTTCCTATGCCGGACCGGTTCTATACGTATATTTAAATAGACTTTATTACGGACCTCCCCTTTATAGAGAGCGGCAACCGTAATCTTTAGGTAATTAAAGACCGTCTAAGTAAGGAAGTTATATTAAAACCTATACCCTCTATAGAAGCGGAGATCTACGCGGAGCGCTTTCTCGTATACTATATATAATACTATTAGTAGCTAACGTTAATCACAAGCGATAGGGGTTTAAATTAGATAAGCCGCTTCTAGCAGCACCTATATCGGCTGCTATAGATTATATAGCTGCTAAGCACGGCATATTATCCGTAAACCGATAGGGGGCCGGAACGGCTTAACTAGGAAGTTTAAGCTTACCTCCGGGGCGTTATCGACCGTAACTAAGGGGACTAGGACAAGTGGCTCCCCGTAGCGCAAATAGCGGTTAACGGGAGAAATCACTCTTTAATTAGTATACCCCCTTAATTAATTGATTAAAGTACTCTAGCTACCCTAACGGGCCTAGTGCCTCGATCTTAGCTAGTATAGGAAACGGGAGGACCTTAGGAAAAACCTACACACTTCCTACTACGGTCGTTTAGGCCGCTTAAGCGCGTCGCATCCCCGCGCGTATAGGTTACGTAGCGCCCCCGGCCCGGCTTCGCTTCGGTCGATTTAGTTAGTCGCGGCTACGTCGGACAAATAGTCGGACGGTATTTTCTTAGTATAGCGAGTAGCCCGACTATTTTAATTAGCTGTCGGGGGGCTAGGCAAGGTTCCCTTAGTTATACTATATTTAAAATAGCCTAGTCCCTATATATACGTACCCGCGTGGTTACGCGGCGGGCATATATTATAGTCGTAGTTATCGGTGCGGGATTGTCGCTACCCTTCTTTTTCCTTTAGTATAGCTATGCGTAGGCCTAGTACCGGGCCGTGCGGCTTAGTAGCTAATATCGGGAGCGCCTTGCCCGGCCTTCTGTTTTTTCCGATAAATAACGTAGTTAGGCACTATACGTGATTTCGCCTACGTGACCTACTTACTAGCGACGCGATAACGGGGCGCGGCCGGCCTATTTTTTCCCCGCGACTATAGGCGTAGTCGTAAAAAGTCACCCTAGCCGGATTCGAACCGACTCCTATCTACAGGCTTATCTAAGCGGTTGACTACTCTACTATAAGGGCGTATACCCCCTTTCTTTATACTATATAGGTACGAACTAGTATCCCTATTTCCTATCGCCGTAGATATAGCGGCGGAAAAGCCGTCCGGCAATAGCCTAGAGGGGCGTATAGCCTCCTTTATATAGCGACTTAAGTAGGTCTCGGACTTCTATTAGTCGTTAATAGCCTCGGTAGCGTAGGACTAAGAGCGGTATACTAACAAACGGCGGGAACCCGCGGAGCGATTTACAGTAGGTGATAAAGTCTAGGTAGACCTACGGAACTATATATCCTTAAGGCTAAAGAAGAAGCTCGACTAGCTATACGCAAAATTCACGGTTAAGAGAGTGCTAAGCCCGTAAGCCGTCGAGCTAGAGGGACTGCCTAACGGGATTCACTTAAATTTCAACGTAGACCTTCTTCGTCGAGTAGTAGTAGATCTAATGCCCGGCTAGGTAATAGCGGACTTATAGCCTCCCGTAATCTTAGTAGAGGGAGAAAAAGAGTTCCTAATAGAGGAAATTCTCGCCGTACGATAGAAGAAGGTTAGCCGCGGCAATAGGCGCGAAGTCCTCGTAAGGTAGTAAAGGTACTAAGACCCGACGTAGCACTTAGCAGCGGACTTTGTAGATATAGAAGCGCTCGATCGCTTCGAAAAGCGCTTTAGGGCTATTAGGGAAAACGACGGACCGCCCGACGCCGCGTTGCCGGCAAAGAAGAAAGTGCGGTTTACGCTCCCTAAAGCAAGCCGCGCAGCCTAAGGCGCGCCCGGGCCCTACGTAGCACGTCGTTAAATTTCGCTTAGGTAGGGTAAGGGTCTTATATAAGGGTCTTCGACTATTAGTAAGATTAGGTCTACGACTTAATCCGTATTCTTATATACGAGCGGGGAAAAGGCATATACGGGCGGGGAAAGGGGCTTATACGAATAGGGGTAAGGGGCTCGTGCGGATAAGGGTAAAGGGCACGTGCGAACAAAGGGGTACGTGCGTAGAGCTATATATAGGTGCGCCTATACTTAGTTCTTTATAGATGATTTCTATACCTATATAAAGGGCACTTATGTAATTACTCTGCCTACCCTATTACACGTCGCCCTCCTTCCGCCCCGGCTTTACTATTGCCCTCGGCTTTATACCGTACGGTATTATTACTATATTCGGCTTTATCGCTATATCGGCTTTATCGCCTCGCCTCTATTGTCTCGGCTTTACTACTACCTTAGCTGCTCCCGCCGTACGGCACTATCGCTATATACTATTCCTTAGGCTTTATTACTACGACGGCTTCGTCGCCCTTCTTCGACCCGGCCTTAATGCCGCCGCCCTCGGCTACGCCCGCCGTACGGCACTATCGCCGCTTATACCCTCTTTCCCTCTTAGCTTTACTACCGCCTCGGCCACTCTACGCCGTACGGCATTATCGCTACATTCGGCTTCGTCGCTACGACGGCTTCGCTACCTCTTTTCTTCCTATCACTACGGTTAGGACCCTACCCGCTTACATCTAGCATTCGTGATAGCTTCGTATAGCGTAAATCAACGAATTGATTAACGCTAAGGGGTATATCGCATCGGAACGGAGCTAAGATAACGCGGTGGATAGGGCCTAGTATACGTAGTCGACACAGTGTCCGCTGCCACGCCTATTTAAGCAGGCTCGAGGGACACTAAGCCCCTATAGAACATACATATAGGTCAATAGACTTTTTACCCTTTAATTTAAGCCCTTTTCCCGTGCCTAGTGCCGCGTGCCCCCGCGGGCGGATGCGATATCGTACCGATAGAAAGTAAGAACTATTAAGTAATATACCGACCTAAGCTCTTAAAGTATAAAATCAGCTCGTCTATAGAGGCGTCTAAAAGCGTATATAGGAAAATAAGCTTTATATAGTTATCCTTAATAAGAAATGCAACGTTCTTATTATTATAACTCTTATATATCGAAAAGATATCGTAAAACACCTTAGAAAAGGGAAACGTCGCTTTAGAAAGCGGCGGTTTGCGTTTAATAATTCGTTTAGCCTACGTAAGTTTATAAGGCTTATAGGAGATTATCTTATTAAAGGTTACTAACTAAGGTATTCCGAGTGCTTTCGAAAGCGCTTTATTATTTAAATATCTAAATCGTTTGTGCTAAAGAGAAAGTTCTTCTACACTTATTAGTATAGAATCTAATATAGTGGCTAAAAAAGGTACTACTACCGGGGTTTCTATAGTAGAATCTATAGAAGGAACGGAAGCAATAGTTAGAAGCGTAGAAGAAGGTATTAACGGGTTATACTTAATAATATACTAGTTGTAAATTAGTTCCGTTATATAAATAGTGCGAGTTAAGGAAGAGATTACGCTAGTCTATAGGTTCTATAAAAGATTTGCCTTATGCTAAAGGCGAAGAGAATAAAGGGACGTATTAAAGGACGGGATATATACTACCTAACTAAGCTAAAAAGTGCTAGTCGAAATACGTATAAACACCGTGCCTATCCTAAGAATTAGAGTGCTTCTACTGCCTATAAGTATATACTCGGAAGAAGGCTAGAAGTTATAGAAACGCTCCCTATTGTTCTAAATATGCCTATCTAACCCTAAATCTATAATAAAAGAATCTCTTAACGGGTATTCTATAGTAGTTTATTAGGTAATAGGCGGTAAAAAAGTCGTAATAACGTTAGCGGCAGCCGTAGCTTAAACCGTCTTAGTCTTACTTTTCTTATTCTTCTTCTACTGCTCGGCCTTAAGCAATGCTACGTCGACTTTAGCCTTATTAGCCGGAACCTTAAGGTAATTATCTATAGTCTTTTAGATATCCTTATCGGGTTTCTATAATAGAAGTCGTAAAGAAGGGTTATAGTAGTTACACTCGGCGTAGAAGTATTTCTCCCCGTAAGCATACTATAGTTAGAATTTCGGCTTAGTCTTATCTTTATTAAAGGATAAAGCCACGGAAGCCGTCGTAGATTTTACTATTAATTCCGTGGCTAGGTTTTAAGTTCCCTAGCCTTAGAACTTAGCGAATGCGTTAGTCTTTAGCGCTTTTATCGCAGCCTTTAAGGCCTACGAGCGCTTAAAAAGTTCGGATATCTTAAATCCGTTAGGGAAAGACTTCTCTTAATCTAGTTTATTTAGTCGGGCATTATCCTCTATCTTATTTATCTAGTATTCCGCAAAGGGACTAGAAATTAGCTAAATAGCCTTAAGAAAAAGCTATATAGCCTAGAGACCTTCCGATTCCGGCTATTTAATTCGCCGTATATTGGTAAGGACCTTTTGCTAGTTAGAAATCTATATTATAATATCCGTCCGGTCTAGTGCCTTTAAAATAGTATAGAACTACGCGAGAATAGTCTTCTATTACGTCTATAAAGTCGGCTTTATACGCTACTGCAATAAAGCTAATTCCGTAGAAACCTTATATTCGTCGGCAATTATCGAGTAGTACTTCCTAATGTTCTAAATAATAAACTATTAGATTAACGTAAGAGATTTTTATTAGTCTTTATAAGCTTAAAGAAACGTGCGATACCGGGAAAAGAGAAACTAAACCTCTTAAGTTCTTTTATAGATAAACTAGCAATATTAATAACGGCTATATTAATTATTCTAGGTGTTAGTTCTACAGGAAGAGCTAGTAAGGGTTTCT
The DNA here is from genome assembly GCA_012934285.1 of Ophiocordyceps sinensis. NCBI lineage: Eukaryota > Fungi > Ascomycota > Sordariomycetes > Hypocreales > Ophiocordycipitaceae > Ophiocordyceps > Ophiocordyceps sinensis. The sequence continues at coordinate 1,984,798 of JAAVMX010000006.1, read as the reverse complement.
AAAGTTTAGGCGTAATAGAAGGATCGATTTTCTCCTAAATCCCTTAGGCAAGTGCGTATTTCTAGATCGTTAAGATCTATCGGTCTTAATCCGCTAGTCCGTTTAAGACGGTCTTCGAAGTAATATCGGCTATAATAAATGCGGTAATATAGGTAAAAGTATAGTAAAATCTACGGAAAGGGTAGTTAAATGCATAATATATATAAATAAGCCGTAAGAATTAAACTAAATATAAGCAAGCACTATAGAATAAGGTAAACGTACTAACTAGTCTTAAGCTAGTCGATTCGCTAGATTAAAGCACCGTTCTTAAAAAAGATATACTAGTCCTTTATACGTTAATTCGCTAGATGTAAAAAGGCTTTACTATAGTAAGTCGTAGTATAGTAGGCTGAAAATATAAGCCGTTAGACCTCTCTATGCATAGAGAAGTTCGGCCGGGCTTATAACTATCGAACGCTAGGCAGTCGGGTCCTTAATATTTAGGTAATATTAATTAAAAAAGAAGAGAGGCTCTAAGGCTTAAAACAGCCTATAAGGAAGGATGAGAAGCTATAAATAATGTAAATCACTAAGAATAATAGCTCGTATCTTTTATAATAAGGAGGGCTAACTAGTCTCTATATATAGGGAAATCCCTCGGACAAAAATAGCCGCGTAGACCTAAGGAAAAGGGGTAAAGGAAAGAGTTAGATAGAAAACACCGGTTAGAAATCAATAGATTATGTCTATACGATAAATAGTTATATAGTCAGCTATAGTTAGTAAATAAAGGAATTAATAATGCAATAGTCTATTAGAAGGATATATGAATTCTACGGTAGAAGCCGTTAGAAGAGAATTAGAATTCTACGGTAGAAGCCGTTAGAAGAGAGTTAGAATTCTACGGTAGAAGACTATAGAAGGGAATTAGAATTCCACGGTAGAAGACTATAGAAGTGCGGGGTAATAACCCGTAGAAGCCCGTGGAATTCTATAGTAGAAACATATAATACTTCTATATAAATTCTATAGACACTTCTATGTGAATTCTATAGTAGAACCGGGGATTTCCAGGCGGAAAGCAATAGGGGAAGACGGTAATGTTAATATCTACGCGTTCGGCAACGTATAGGAGTAGGAAAAAGCGTAAGATAGGTTGTAGACTTTCTTTTAGAGAGACGGCTAGACGTTTAAGGACTTCCTTCCTGATTTTAAAGAGACTATTACTCGCGCCGCCGGAAATAGCATTTAGGAAGATAGCGCTAAGCTTATATAGCTGCGGAATTCGATTACTCTATAACTACGGGAGATGCTTATCCTAATCGAGATGCCTACTAACTTCCGGGAGTACGTAGGTCGCCTTACGAAGGTAGCCTAAAACTATAAGCAAAGCCCCGCTTCTAGAAGTTGCGAAAGCGCGCTAGTATAAACGGCGTTAGCAATAAGAACGGAAGAGTTACTATTAAGAACGCTATAACGCTCCTATCCCTTAGATCTACGCCCGATACTATAGTAGACTATAAAAGCGACGTTGTAATATCTACTACGCGGCCCGCTTATAGAAAAGCGAGGATACTATCTACCGCCTTAGGCAGCGCGCTTTCCTCTTTTATATAGCGAGCTAAGTAAGTATCGAAGGCGGAGCTTTAGAAGCAGAGAGAGGAAGGGCTTTACGTACGCTATGTAAGAATCTTCGACTATTAGTAAGATTAGGTCTACGACCTAATCCGTATTCTTATATACGAGCGGGGAAGAGGCACGTGCGGGCGGGGAAAGGGGCTCGTGCGAATAGGGGTAAGGGGCTCATGCGGATAGGGGTAAGGGGCACGTGCGGACAAAGGGGTACGTACGTAAAGCTATATATCCGTATATATAGGTGCGTGTGATAGAACGGTTAGAAGACAGAAGACAGTCTAACCGGACTAAGTCTCTAATAGTTAAAGACTAATAGAGGGCGTTATTTATCCTTAAAAGCTATAGGGGCGGAATAGTAAGTAGAGAAGCACTCGGGGTCACTTGTACTAGACCGGCTGGCTAAGTCTAAGCAAGCAGGGGTAGTTAAGGCTAGAGCACTAAGGGCACTACTAGAAGAGGTATGGGTCACTTAGTAGGCAGTTGAACTAAAACTATGATAAAAGCTAAAGAAGAAAGGAAGGAAGGAGAGCCCGAGGAGGGGCGGACTAAAGTTCCTTTATATAGCTCTTCCCGTCCGTCTAGACGGTCCCGGTACGTCCCTTTCCTTCTAGCACCTTCTGCCACGTATCCCTTGCACTGCCCCGAGCTAATGCGGGTCCCCGGGGCTGCGTAGGGGCTGTGTAGGTCGGCTGACCTCGAAAAGGCTGCCTCCCGCGTCGTTCTAGAGCCCTTATAGACTAATCTAGGTCATATAGGTCCATTTATACACTACGTGCATAATGTCATATAGGTAGGTCACACGACACAAGTCGTGTGACCTCCTTATGCGGAGGATCGGACGAATGATCGGTCCCGAAAGCCGGGAGGGCTATATTAGGCCTATAGCTCCCGGTGGTCTAGGTGTCGGTCTATTATGCGGGGCATCGAGCTAATCATCGGCTCTTATTTCTATTAGTCGTTAATAGCCTTAGTAGCGTAAGACTAAGAGCGGTATACTAATAAACGATAGGAACTTAAAAAGCGATTTACGGTAGGTAATAAAGTCTAGGTAGACCTACGGAACTACGTATCCTTAAGGCTAAAGAAAAAGCTCGATTAGTTATACGTAAAATTTATAGTTAAGAGAGTGCTAAGCTTATAAGCCGTCGAGCTAAAGGGACTACCTAATAGGATTTACCTTAATTTTAACGTAGACCTTCTTCGTCGCGTAGTAGTAGATCTAATACCCGGCTAAGTAATAGCGGACCTATGGCCTTCTATAATCTTAATAAAAAGAGAAAAAGAGTTTTTAGTAAAGGAAATTCTTACCGTACGATAGAAGAAGGTCGGCTACGGTAGTAGGCGCGAGGTCTTCGTAAGGTGGTAAAGGTACTAAGACCCGACGTAGCACTTAGCAGCGGACTTCGTAGATATAGAAACGCTCGATCGCTTCGGAGAGCGCTTTAGGGCTATCGGAGAAAACGACGGGCTACCTAACGCTATATTGCCGGTAAAGATACGACGGAAGAAGGTACGGTTTACGCTCCTTAAAGCGAGCCGCGTAGCCTAAGGCGCGGCCGGGCCTTATATAATATATCGTTAATTTTCGCTCGGATAGGGTAAGGGTCTTTCATAAGGGTCTTCGACTATTAGTAAGATTAAGTCTACGACCTAATCCGTATTCTTATATATAAGCGGGGAAAAGGCATATATAAGCGGGGAAAGGGGCTTATATAAATAAGGGTAAGGGGCTCGTGCGGATAAGGGTAAAAGGCACGTACGGATAAAGGGGTACGTACGTAAAGCTATATATCCGTATATATAAGTGCGCTTATACTTAATTCTTTATAGACGATCTCTACACCTATATAAAAGGCACTTGTGTGATTACTCTGCCTACCCTATTATACGCTATAGCGCGGATAGGTATTTTACTATAGACTACCTATATCGTCCCGCTCGTCCTACGGTAAAGCGAGCCGAACGACCTATAGCGATTCGCGTTATCCGACCTTCTCTTAAGTCCTACATTAAGGAGGATAATATAGTCCCCGCCGCTATTAATATAGAGGGAAACGCATAGCTCTAAAGCATAAACGGCCCTAGAGCTTAATTCGCTAGCACTAGAGAAAAAAGAGTTAACTAACTATATTAATACTTCTCTTACTTTAATACCTATTATAATTAACCCTTATAGCATACGTTATCCCTTAGCTAGAATTTAACCTAATCTTTAGAAAGCCTTAGCTTCTTTATATAGAGTCTTACTCTATTTATAGTAGAAGATTAAGAATCTCCTTTATTAATAGTCTGTTTCGGCTATAAATAGCATCCTTAATTCGTCTTTTAGCAGAGATCTAGCGAAGCAATTTTATAGCCTTTTGCATAGCTATAGCTCTTTACATCGTTGTTATAGAAGGGGGTGATTCCTATATAATCCGGGGGTAAGCACTAAAAACTAATAATATAGGAACTAAACTATTAAGACTAGCTATATTATTAATTGCCTTAACTACTATTTAAAGGATGGCTTTAGCTAATATTACGTTCCTAATTTCCTCCTAAAGAATACTAAATATTCGTTTAAGTAGTCCGTAATATCTTTTAATCTTTCCGATAGACTAGTAGGCTTTAACTAGAACTTGCTTATACGTAATCCCTATTACTTTTGCTTCGTTTCGGAATTTATTAAAAGCAAAATTAGTTCCTACGTCGTGCTTAATAATATCTAGTAGACTAAGATATATATTAATCTATAATACACGTAGTGTTTCTTACGTATCTTTAGCGGATATTAATAGAAGGAATCTTACTGCTTAGAATAAAGTTGCTAAATCTACTACGTATAGCACTAGTCGTTATAGGTTTCCGAGGTATATAACGTTAATAATAATCTTATAGTTAAATTCTCGATTATCTTATAGTATAAATTTAAATCGTCTTAGAGCCTAAGAGTATATCTAGCATTAGTAATAAAATTTAGAAATAGTTTTAAGTCTTCCGATTAATATATTATTATATCCTACTTAGCGTAGTAGATAATATAGTCTTATAACTACGGGATGTCTAAACCGACGATAGAGCGTTCGGATCTTAACCTCTATAAGGAAGTTAATTAATTCCTTATCTTTAGAAAGAAAGAACTATAGATATCCCTATTTTCGTATTATAAGAACTCCGCCTCGACTAATGATTATGTCTATTGTATTGTTGAAGTATACACCTAATCGGTCTATATTAGCTAAAGAGAGCAAGAAAGGTATAGGTGTCTCTAGAACGTAAAAAGTTATCCTTTTAATCGGTGTTTTAAAGGCAATAGAACTAAGTGAGTTAATAGCATCTCTACTACTAAACTTAATAGAAGCTTATCCTGCCGTTGACTTATCAATAGTGATAGAAGGGTCTTCTTTCTATAGGGCAATATACTAGTTAAATCCGGCTATTAACACTTTTGCTATACCTATATTAACTATAATGCCTTAGAAGCGTGTCTTAAAGTATCTTTCATTAATAATAAACTAGTTAGATATAGTAATAGCTTCTTATTCACTATATAGGTCTTCGCTAGTAAGCCGATGTATAAAGGCTTATTAGCAAATTATCTAACTAGCTTACTATTATCCTATAAAGTTATTATCGTCTCTTAGGCAAGATTTATTATTAAAGTCTTCTACTATATCGTCTATCTCGTGACCTTTATATTACGTTACGTAGGCTATAAAACCTATTGTTAGTATATTCGTAAAGTAGCATTATGCGATATACTAGTCCTTCGATTTCTATCGTTCTTCGGGTGTATGTTTTATTAACTAGCATCCTTATTTTCTATATATAAAACACTTCTTAGTCTATAGACGATTGCCGTAGTTGCCTCTATAGCTGCTTCGGGCTTAGGACCCTACTTATAATCTAGCAGCTAATAGGGAGTATCCGCTACGGAATCCTCTACGGAATCCTCTACGATTAAATAATCGGCCATAGTTTCGTCCTCTTCGTCCTTAGTATCTATATCTTCCGCGGTTATTGTTATTATATCTCCGATCCGTATAGAATATCTAGTTATACGGGTCGTAGTTATCCTCTTTAGTGTCTTAGTTATTAGACTAATATTCCTAGATAAATTAGTTAGATAAACTACGAGATAGGTGTGTTTACAACGAGGATCTTAGGTCGGCAAAAAGTGCTTCTACATTAGTTAAAGGTTTAAATAGAGCGTACTCTAGTTTAGGAACTCCTTTATATACATTAATAAGTATGGTTCGTAAGGGAAGATCGCCTATAAAGTCTTTGCTAAGTGCCTATTAGTAAAGTTGCAATTTATTAAATAAAGCTTAAAGAATTTCATGCAATAGCTTAGCCGGGTGTTCTCCTCGTAACTTATAGAAGGTCGTTATTATCTAGTCTATATAATAATATACGTAATTGACTTCTATATTAAAATATCTTTTAATTATATCGTATGCCTTTCGAAATATCGCTATTTAGTTAATATATTAAATATAATAGGTTTACGCACGTCCTGCGAGGATCTTAGGGAATAAGGCATAGAACTAACTTAGTTTAATTTATAGGTTATAGCATAAGTTTATAAAAACCTAAAGTTTATCGTTAAGTAAGTTATATAGTTCTCCGGTATAGTTCTTATCTTTTGTCTAAAGCTTAATAAAGCGTTATTAGATATCTATATTAGCGATAGCATTCGGAACATTTTCTAGAGGAAGTCTTATATATGCCTCTAATAGAATAGGGTTAGAATTGCTTAGCTATTTAGTCATCGCCGTAGAACCTTAGTCCGTAGGATTTATAAAGAGATTAAGACGATTAAATCGGTATGATATTAGGTAAATAGTTATACCCGGAACATTAGTGTTAAATAGCTATTGTTTATATAGAACTATCGGTTATTAGCTAGATAGAATAGTCCCTCCTAAATCGAACTGCGGAACCGTTAAAAGTGTGTTAGACGTCTATAGTATCTCTAGAACGTTTGCTATAGATGCTGCTTTTTCTATTAGAACTACTTCTAATAGTTAGAAGGGGGTTATTCTAGCGGTAATAGGCGTGGAAGGATATATTATATTCTTTATCTCTATTTTCTTAGTGTATTCCTCTATGCTATCGTTAAATTTCTATGCTATTATATCTTCTATAGGCTATTCTAATGGTTTCTTAAGTGCTTATAACATTAAGAAGATCGTTGCATAAGATGTATTACTACGACCGGTGTATATTCCTCTTTTCCTTATTAGAACTTTTAGCGCTCTTTTATAGTCTGCGTGTGTTAGACCCTATATATTCGCTATCTATCCTTAGAAGTAGTCTTTAAAGTATAATAGGATCTCGTTTCCTTAAAAATCGATCGATGCTTCGTAGAGTGTAATAAACTTAGCGACGGATGTTATAATCGCGATACCGTTATTCTCGTCGGGTTTAATATTGCTATCCTAATGTTTTACATTAATATACGGAAAAAGGGATCGGTAGATAGTTATGCCTTCTATCTATTCCCTAAGAGTCTCCTCTATTATATCGGATAAAGGACTAATAGGTTAGTATATCGAAGTTATAATACGTGCTTGTTTTTCACGCGGTTTATCGTTATATTCGTAGGGTTCTTTACGAAATATTTATCGTTTTCGGCGTTATTAACGCACTTTTTGCTAGTGCTACTCTTCTTCTTTTAAAGCGGTGATCGGTTAGCAAAAAGTTTAAAGAAGAGCTATACGCAACCCCTAAGGGCGAGCTAGACTCGGAAGGTAAAGTCTTCTTATTCTTAGCATAGTTATCCTCCTCTAAGTGCATAGAATAGGATCGTCGGGCGGAAGCCGTTCGATAAAGATTTATAACACGTTCGAAGGATATAGAACTATCTCGTCTACCTTACTATCTGTAATTAAGCCTTACAATCACTAATTAGTGTTAGTAGGTGTCTCTAGTGCAAATGCAAATATAGGTCTAGTAGTCTTATTAGAATTGTTAATTCCTATCTAGCTAAGGATTATACTACCTTCTTATAGATAAGACGAGAGAAAGGTCGGGGCTTCCTTTCGGGAAGCCTCGGTAGCTAAGAATAGAAAGGGATCCGTAAATAGAATATAAAGACGGATGCGTTAGTTAGGGAAGACCTTCCGCGGACGGATGCGTCTATCGGGACGACCGTAGAAGTCTATAGAAGGAAGTAGAATTCTATCTATAGAATTTACCTAAGAAGGGAAGTCCTTCTACCGTGGAATTCTATTGGAATTCTATCTATAGAATTCACCTTAGAAGGGAAGTCCTTCTACCGTAGAATTCTATCCTTAGAAGGGAAGTCCTTCTACCGTGGAATTCTATCCTTAGAAGGGAAGTCCTTCTACCGTGGAATTCTATCCTTAGAAGGGAAGTCCTTCTACCGTGGAATTCCATCTATAATTCCCACATTTATATCTCTATTTATTTATATAGATAATCCTGAGAAGTCTTTAACTTCCCCTAGTAATTCGATCGGTAGGGTCTTATTTATTTAATCTATTACTTAGGTTATTATACGCTCTATAGGTCTATAGAAGAGGAGATTATCTATATAGACAGCTATAGCTATTTGTAGTATGCTATTTATAAACACTCCTTCGTCTATTAGAAGGCAGTAAAAACCAAGCTCGTTAAGTACGCTTTTTAATAGGTTAAGCTAGAGTAAAGGACTTTATTTTAAGCCGTATAGTGCTTTTCTTAATTTCGCTACGAGCTTCTTCGTCTTATTTTTATTTAAGTAATTAAAGTAAGTAATGCCTTTATATTTTGTATTTTTATGCTAGGAGAACTATACGTATAGTATTATATCTAGAAAAGCTTCGGGTATCTATATATACGTTTCTATATCTATATCCGTATAAAGAAAGGAATTTTTATATTAAACTATAGTACTTTTTAGTTATTAGCGATAGCCTATAGTAGTAGGAGCCTTATAGACTTAGGTCTTACTATAGTAGAGAAGGTTTTAATATAGTCTAAGCTATATATTTGCTTATAGCCTAAAGCTATAAGTCGAGCTTTAAACTTCTTTATTTAGTTTTTATTATCCTTTTTAACTCTATAGACCTATCGGCTTCCGAGGGCTTTCCGGTCTTCGGGTAGCTCGGTTATTTCCTTAGTATTATTATCTATAAGCTGCTGTATTTCTGCTACTATGCCTTTATCCTAGTGTAGAGCTTCGGCGCTTTTCATAGCTTGCTTATAGGTTTTTAGTTCTATAGGATTACAACCTTCTAAAGCAGATAGAAGGGTTATATTATTGTTATTTATTAGTAGATGTATTAGGTATTCTTAGTAGTCGTTATAAAATTCAGCCGGCTTCTTAGGTATTTCAACCTAAATCCTTTAATCCTTATTATTATTGTCCTATATTATATAGTTAGGATTATTATCCTCGGATATATTATCGGGTATTTTATAGGGATTATTCTAGGATTATATATTCTTAGGATTTATATCTAGTATAGAAGTTCTTATATATAGATAATTATCTAGTATTTTATTTATAGAAGGTATAGTATTAAAATTAAAGGTTTTATTATCTTTTAAGAAGTTGTTTTTAGTATAGTTATATCTTTTAAGATAATAACCTTCTTTCTGCTATAGTCGTATATTTTATATACTGTATCTTTATAGCCTATTATAATTCCTTTACAGGCTCGTACGTCTAGCTTATTACTAGGTGTTTTGTTTTTATAGTATATAATACTTCTAAAGATACGGATCTTATCTATATCTTTTATAGTAAAGGCTCTATCTTCTTTCTTTTTAAGAGGGCATATATACCCTAGGGCAGTATAGGAAGATCGGTTGTATATATATATAGCTGCTAGGACAGCTTCTCCCTAAAGGTATTTAAGTAGCTTAGCTATATAGAGCATAGATCTAACTTTATTAAGTATTGTTCTATTTATACGTTCTATTCTACCGTTTAAGTAGGGGGTATATAGTAGACTTAAGTTATATTTTATTCCGTTGTTAAGAGCATATAGTTTAAAATTATAGATGAATTATTTTGCATTGTCTAAGAAGACCTCTTTTATCTTTATCTTATCTTTCTTATTATTAAGCTCTGTTTTAAATTCTAGGAACTTAGGTAGGCCTTTAGCTTTATCTTTTATAAGGTATATTCTTAGATACCTATAGTAGGTATCTAGAAATAATATAAAGTATCTAAATTTATCGTATATAGGGACTTTTATAGGACCCTAGATATTAACGTTTATTTTATTTAGAAAGAGATATCGTCGTTTTAAAAAGGTTTTCTTCTTTTTATCTATATGTTTAGCTTATATATAAGCTTCGCATTGCTTTATAGCTATAATATCTTTTTAGTCTACGGATATATCTAGGTATAGTCTACGAAGATATCGGTATAGGGATTTATAGCTAAGATAGCCTAGCCGTTTATGCTAGAGAACGAGGTCTATTTTCTTTTTTATCTTAAGGGTTTTTATTGTATTAGTTAGTATAGTATCTTAGAGTATAACGTTATATATTGTTTCTTTCGGGCTATATTATATATCATATATTTTGTTTTTAATTAGAAAACGTGTTTTCTTTATATCTAACGGGATATAGTAAAGTCCGTTTTTAATAAAACCGGTTATTAGTTTATTAAGATTTCTATTAAGGAGGGATATAGAGTCTAGGCCTATAAGAGCGTATGTATTTATTATAGCTAATCGGCTAATTATATAAATGCTAATTTTAGGTATATAAAGGCAGTTTTTTAAGGTATACTATTATTTGCTATTTAGGAACTTAAAGATAAGATCCCTAGCCCCTTATACGACAATAGAGGAAGCTTTTCCCTAGGTTATAGTAGTGTATATTTCTTTATAGTTAGAAAGGAGAGATTTATTCGAAACTATATGCCTAGTAGCTCTAGTATCGAAGATAAAGTTATAGAAATTCCTAATCCGCATTATAGCCCTATCTACTTTTAATACGACCCTTAAAATTGCCGAAAGAAGAGGCTTTAAAGGTCCTATTATTTATTTTCTATTAGAGGAGGACTTTATTTTCATAGGGGTATATAGAAGGATATTATTCTAGGGAAATAGGGTATAGAAATAGGGTACTACTAAGGGTATTATACATAGAATAGAGGATATAAAGGATATATAAAGTATTATAAAGGATAGGAGGGTATTTACGATACTAGAAGTAGAGTCTAAGACGACGAGGACCTTATTAGAGGTCTCGGAGGATTCTAGAGTGGCCTTGCGCTTCCGGAGGCGGGAAGTCCGGGGACGGCCGGCCGGACGTAGGGCCGGAGACGGAGAGCTCTCCCGAGAGTAGAGAACCGGGGTCGGCCTCCGGTGGTTGCGGTTAGTGTTCTCCTTAAGGTCCCGGCGAGAAGAGGAGGAGGTAGAGACCGTTTTCGGGGTAAATCCCGTAGCCTAAGCCTTATCTTTATTCTTAGGTTTTTAAAAATATTTCAACTCGATATACCCTCGCTTTTTATAGTAAGAGCAAATAGAGACCTTACTACCGCCGGCTTTAAATAGCTGCTTATTATTCTTAAGAGCTTTCGTTCTCTTAAACTTATCTATAAAAGACGAGGAGAGTAATTTAAGGGTATATACCGTAGCATTAGTACGAAAAGTCTACGTAATATTCGTGATATAACTCGAGAAAGAGCTGTTAAGGCTCTTTAAGATCTAGGTTATTACTACGATCTCTAGGATACGGATCTCTTTAGTGTTTAGCTCGTCGAAGAGCTCTTTTACCTTATTTAGGTAAGTCTTAATAGATATCTCTCCCTTAATCTTCGTATTAAAGAGTTCCTTTATAATAAGGAAGTTAGAGGTAAAGTTAATAAGGTTATATAGGGTTTTAAGTGCCTCCTATACCGCCTTTATAGACGTATAGTGCTTTATCTAAGATAAAAGGCCGTTATTAACTATAAGCCTTATTAAGGCTAAATAGTCCTAAGACTTCGCATAAGTAGCATCGAGTATAGCTAGACCGAGCTTTTTATATATAAAGATAGATTCTATACGTAGAGACTAAGCCGAAAAGTTAGTGCTCCCCTTAAGCTTTATAAATAAGTAGTCCTTAAAAGAACTTATTTTTGCCGTATATCGGATCGGAAGGTACCGGAGGAAACTTAGAAGAAGCTCGGCGTCTACGGGCTAAGGTAGGGGTAATAAAGGAATTTCTTCTAATTTTTTCGAGGGGTTTCTAGGTATAGCATAGTGACTAAGAAAGGGTGTATCGTAAGAGCGAGAACGAGGCTAACGAGAAATAAGGGGGGGGGCAAAACACTAAGAAAGTAGTAATATATATAAACTAAGGGTAGCTTAAGAAGGCAAGTGGCCTAAAAAGGCAAAGAGGAGGTTATAGCGGAGAGACGGTCGTTTTTAGTGTAATAGCGAGTGATCTAAGGGATCTAAGGGAGGCTTTAGGTAAGAAGCAACTTAAAGCTTAAGCAGAGATAGGGATTATAACTAATAAGAGCCTAAAGGGAAGCTTAAAGGCAGAGGATTACGGCAATACAGAAAGTATCGAGGAAGATGCAAAGATAATATAGAGAAGAGGATATAGAATTGCTTAGTAATAGTCTATCTAAGTGCGGACTAAGATCCCTTTATATAGCTAATTGCATAGGAATAAAGGTATATATAACTTAACTAATTATCGGGATAGAAAAGCGCTATTAATTCTATGCTAGGTGTATATAGTCTAACCTCGTTTAGTATCCTAGTTATTACGTGATTAATTACGCGAGTAATAGGAGGTAGTATAGGTAACCCTAGTTGACCGGGGCCCGACTATAGACTATACGTATATTAGTCCTTATACACACTATATACTTCGGCATTCGGTATCTTAGGCATCCGGGCAGCTAATACAGCCGGGTGACTTATGTTATATATAGTAATGCACGGCGGTTCTAATACATATCTTTATATGCCGGTAGAATAAACCAATCGGGAGATATCTAACCTCCGCCGAACGGAACTACGCTATCTATAATAAGGAAATGCTCGCTATAATTAGCTATTTAAAGCAATAGCAAGCGGAGCTCCGTAGCTATAAGAACTTCGAGATCCTTATAGACTATCGCAACCTTAAGTATTTTATAACTCCACGTTATCTCTTTAAGCGATAGGCCTATTAGGCGGAATACCTTTCGCGGTTCTATTTCCGGATTAAGTACCGACCTAGAACAAATGCTATAGTGCCGGACGCTTTATCCCGGAGAGATTTAGATCGGCCTTCTAACGAAGATTATAATGCCCGAGAGCTTTAAATACTCCTAGAGGAGGCGCTACGTATATATCTTAAAGTAACGCTTATCGGTATAGACGGCGTAGTCTTAGTTAATAGTAAGGGCGATAAGGACGAGGACGATAGCGAGGAGCATAATAATTCGTCTTTTAGTTTAGAAAGTAAGGGGATAATCGAAGAAGACGTAGAGCCCGATACTTAGGAAGCGGACTTTATAGTAGCTACGACCCGGGACGACCTTAACGCGTAGGATGCGGAGCTAACTACTAATATAGGCCTTAACCGACGGATTTTTTAAGACGAGGAGCTTTATTATATATAGGACCGCTTAGTAGCTTAGGACGTTACCTACGGGAGCGTGCGCCGCGCCGTAGAGGCAAGAGCACGACGATTCGACCTTAAGCTTAACCTTAAGGTATAGGTAGCCGACTGCTACGTAGACTAACGTAAGCACCTACGGTTCCGCGGACGGCTCTAGGTTCTTAGTTCCTCTATAACTATAGAGGCCGTAGTAAGAGACGCTCCCTTAGAGCTAGAAGAAGGCAACGCGCTCTAAGGACGGCTTATTTAAATAGTTTATAATGCTAGCGTCGTCGGCTACCTTAGCCGCGAAGGAATAATTACCGCTATATCCCGCGACTTCTATTAGCCGCTCCTCTAGCTATACGTTAGACGATTCCTCTATAACTATAATATCTACGGGTGTATAAAGATTTAGCGTACGCTTAATAAAGGGCTACTTAAATCGCTTCCTATACTAGACCGGTTCTATACGTATATTTAGATAGACTTTATTATAGACCTCCCTTTTATAGAAAGCGGCAACCGCAATCTTTAGGTAATTAAAGACCGTCTAAGTAAGGAAGTTATATTAGAACCTATGCCTTTTATAAAAGTAGAGATCTACGCGGAGCGCTTTCTTATATACTATATACGATACTATTAATAGCTAACGTTAAGTACAAGTGATAAAGGCTTAAATAACATTAGCCGCTTCTAATAGCACTTATATCGGCTGCTATAGATTATATAGCTGCTAAGCATAGTATACTATCCGTAAACCGATAAAAGGCCGGAACGGCTTAACTAGGAAGTTTAAGCTTACCTCTAAGGCGTTATCGACCGTAACTAAAGGGACTAGGATAAGTAGCTCCCTATAGCGTAAATAGCGCTTAACGGGAGAAATCACTCTTTAATTAGTATATCCCCTTTCTTCGCACTATATAGGTACGAACTAGTATCCCTATTTCCTATCGCTATATATATAGCAGCGGAAAAGCCGTCTAGCAATAGCCTAAAGGGGCGCGTAGCCTCCTTTATATAGCGACTTAAGTAGGTCTCGGACTTCTATTAGTCGTTAATAGCCTCGGTAGCGTAGGACTAAGAGCGGTATACTAATAAACGGGGGGAACCTATAGAGCGATTTACGGTAGGTAATAAAGTCTAAGTAGACCTACGGAACTATATATCCTTAAGGCCGAAGAAGAAGCTCGATTAGTTATATATAAAATTTACGGTTAAAAGAATACTGTTATAGAACGAGCTTAGGGGGGGTATATAACTATTGTTAATCCACGAAGGAGCGCAGCTATAGACTAAGTCTAAGGGTCTATATATACGATGTAGAGGTCACGTAGGATGACATATAATATAACCTAACACCGTGATAGTATATCCCCCTTGAATCGGCGTTCGACTTAAACGCTTAAAAAGGGGCAATAGTAGAAGAGCGAGAGCTAAGGGATCCCGTGTTAATCGACCTAAAAGGTAGGCCCCTATAACACAAAGGAAGGAAAGAAAACAAAGCTCGAGGTCGGAAAGCCTATACGCGCTAAGATAAATTATATTTATTAATTGTATCTATTATTATCTAGGCAGGGGGGACGAGGCGAGGAAGGTCGTATAAAAGGCGAGGCGAGGCTTAGCCGGGTTCGCGGCGTAGAAGGACTTAAGGTCGTCCTAACATCCGTTAAGGCATAAGGAATCCTCCTATATAAGGGGGCTATAACGCTACTAGATGCGATATTTAATCTTCCTAGACGCGTACTAACGTTACGCGAGGATAGAGGAGAATTCCTACTTAAGGTGCGCGTCGTTATTATTATCGCCGTCTAGGGAAAGCAAGATGCCCCCGTTAGTAGGCCGGATATTTAGGTCGGCTTAGCTAGGCAGGGGGGGCTCTTAGGTCTAGGTGAGGAGTAAGTGGTGGAAAATAGGGTAGAGACGGCTACCCTTAGGGAGGCGGAGGAGGCAAGCCGTCTTATACGCCTTAAGGACCTTATATAGGCCCTCCCGTTTATAGTTAAGCTTCTTTATCGGGCGGAGGGTATAGATCTAACGGGTGCTAAGAAAGACTATATCGCTAGGCTAGTACGTTAGGGCAGGCGCCCGGCGGGCATCGGCGTGCTAGGCCTAAGTAGCCTAAGCGTCCTCGATCGCGTTACGAAGGAAGTCGGATACGCGTTAAAGACGTAAGGCGAGCGCGTCGCTATAGAGGTACTCCTTGCACTACTAAAGGGTTATACTAAGGGGGGGTAGTCCTAAGGGCTTAGTGCTAAGCTTTAGGTCGAAGCCGTAGTTAGCGAAGAAAGGGGAGAAGCCGGTAGACTTAGAAACCTAGTTATTAGCGGTAAACTTAGCGAGGGGAAGGAGATCTACCTAATCGTCCTAAAGGAAGGTAGTATAGTAGCGGAGGTAGACCTCTATCTAAGCGTTCGCGATCTTAGTCTAGCTATTAGTCTAAGGGTAGTAGGCGGAACTAAGGTATAAGCGGTAGCTAAGGCGGCGGCTAAGCTACTACTAGAAGGCGGAGACGAACTTAGTGCCCTTATTACTAACTATTAAGGCAAGGGTGCCGTAGAGAGACTAAATGCGAGAAACAAACGCGTTAACGACGTCCTCGACCGTTATCGAAGGCGTTAGGACGTAGTAGTATATCTTCGTAAGATAGTTAACGATAACTAAAATGCTCGAGAACTTAACGCTATAACGGCGGTAGACGGGAAGGTCTGTAACGAAATTAATAAAGATATCGGTCTAAAGGGCGAAAGGGATACTTAAGGGTTAAAGAAGGCCTTAAGGGGCGGAATAAAGGGACTTAGCGCGGAGGCAGACGTAGTAGTTGCGAACGAAGCTAGAAATAGACTTATATATACTAAGCTAAACGTAGGTTCGGCGGTAGAGGCTCGCGGTCTTAGTGCGCTTAGGGTAGCTAGCTAGCGGGGAAGTATAAGTGCGGATTAAGATCTAAAGGATAAGGGCGTCGTTAGGGGGAATAAACAACCGGCCCTAAAAGTAGAACCGGCCCTAGGCCTTCGAGAGGGCGGACTTCGGGATTAAGCGGAGAGGTACGCGAAGAGAACTAGGCTAACGGAGCTAAAGAGACCGGAGAGCCGCGCGAATATCGGCGATAAGCGGAGAGGAGAAATAAGCCCGGTCGATAAGGTCGTCGATCGGCTTAAAGTCGTTAAAGGCATAGAGGTTAAAGCAGTCGGAGTCGTTAGAATTATATTTATTAATTATATTTATAGACAAGTCGGACTCCTTAAACCTATTAGGGAGTAGGGAGGCGTTAACCTTAGACCGTAGAAGGATAACCTAATAACGATAGTCGATCCTCTCGTTAGCGCGGTCGGTTATAAAGGTAAGGCGGGAACTAGGGAGTCGGCTAAAAGCGTTAGGGAGGGTGGCTTAAGAGCTAGGCTAGAAGACAATCTTAAAGTTAAAGCGACTTAGGAACTCGGCCTAGCGGGCCTACCGTTAGTTAAGGAGCTTTATAGTTATAAAATACTAGAGGTTCTTATAATCCGAAGCGATCTTAAACTTAGGCAGGCCTTCGAGCTTAAGGCGCTATTCCTTAAGGGACTTTACGATCGCGAGGAGTTCCTTATCGTAGATCTTATAGTTATATTCCTAAGCGGAGTATTTCGACGAGAAGAACGCGATAGGGTAGTAGCGGCCGTCGTTAGAGAGCTATATTAGCACGCCCCTAGCGGCTTAGTCGGAAGCATTAGTCTAAACTATAGTCTTTCGAGAGGGGTTAAAGTATGCGAGGATTAAGGCGGCGGTAAAGGCGTGCTTAAGGGCTCCGAAGGCGTAGGCGTAGGCGGGGGACTAGATCTAGGGGGCAGAGTTCTTAGTAAAGGCGTTTAAGAGTTCGCGAGCTTAAAGAAGCCGCGGATAAAACGCCGATAAAAATTAGCGAACCCTAAGAAACGCCGGAGGTCTTTTATAGAGGAGGGGGCTAGCTAGTCGAGGACGGCGCAGACCTTTTTAAGACCTATGCGTATACCTTTATCTAAGATAATTAGGCTAAGGTACTTAGTCTCGGTAATATAGAAATCGCACTTATCGACGTTAAGCTAGAGGCTAGCGGCGTTGAGGCGCTTAAGGACCTCCCGGACGTAGGCTTAGTGCTCCTCCCGTATAGTAGAGAAGATTAAAATATTATCTAAGTAAGCGGAATAAAAATCATTAAGGATATTATATAAGGCCGTATTAATAAAGCTCTAGAAGTAGGATAGCGCGTTAGAGAGACTAAAGGGTATAACGCAATACTCGAAAAGCCTAGGCTGCGTAGCGAAAGCCGTCTTCTACTTATAGCCCTCGGCGATACGAAGGCGATTAAACGCTATAATAACGTTAATCTTAGTAAAAAACTTCGCCTTCCTAATTCGGGCGAGGGTGTTATAGACTAAGGGCAAAGGGAAGCGGTTCTTAATCGTAGCCTTATTTAGGCTATAGTAATCGACGTAGAAATAGACGCCGCCGCCGGGCTTATAAGCGAGTATAATAGAGGCGGCGGTAGCGGAGGTCGAACGGCGAATAAAGCCTTTCTTAAGCTGCTCGTTAACGTAAGCGCGGATAATACGGTTCTTAGCTTTACTAAAGGGGCGGGGGTAGGTATAAGGGGGTTATATTCCCTCCTTAAGGTTAATCTAAGTATTAATAGCGTAGTAAGGGGTAAGCTTATAGGCTTTACTCTAGAGCTATATATAGATTATATAGTAAAGCTCCTTCGGGACCTTAGCCTAAAGCTTATCGAGAGTATAAAGGACTTTATTATATTTTAAAAAGAACTTAGCGATATTATCCGGCGAAACCTTATTAAGGAAGATTTTATTAAGGTAGTTATCGACGAAGTCGTAAAGGCGGGGGTTAAGTCGGGCTTTAGCGGTATTAAGATTAATAGACTTAGATAGAACGGCCTAATAGAGTTCCTTAGGGATCTTTTAGTCGATAGGATATAGAGGCTTAATAAGTAGGGGTTCGGCGGCTAAGGCTTTAATCGTAGTCTAGGAAGTTATAATAGAGGGCTAGCGGTAGAATACCGCTATAGCGGCTACGTTAAGCATCCGGATAGAGAACGTAAGGTCGCCTAGAGGGATTATAAAAGGGCGGGGTCCTAACGCTCGATGCCTAAGTCGGGGAGCCGGGTGGCGGGAGCCGGCAGCCTAACGTATAGGCTAAAGGCAGGGGGGGCGGACGTAACGGCGGGGGTAGAGGGTATCTAAAGGGTCGGAGTCGTAGCTTAGGTCGAGGTCGGTCTAACGGGAGGAGTCTAGGTAAGTAGGTTTACCTACGTCGGGAGCATCTTTAAGGGACGTCGGGAGGCCGAGGGAAAAACAAAACGATAGGGGAATAAACTTAAAGGTATTAGAAAAGCGGACGATATAAGCAAAAGCCCGAAGGGCAAAAGGCGAGGATAAAGCAAAGGGCTCGCCCTCGTCGTTAGAGTTAGCGATAGAAGGGGCGGGGGGGGAACGAATTATATTTATAAATTGTATTCCCTTAAGGGCGGGAATAGGAATAGCGGGAGCGGCCGGGAGGCTAAGGATAAGATAAGGCTAAAGGTCTAAGGGGTAGGAGGCGAGGTAGAATAGGGACTAAAAGGAGAGGGAGTTTTTACGCTAGCTAATAATAGGGTTATAGCGGCGTAGCTAAGGAAGGCCGAGAATAACCTTATAGCTAAGCTTCGTAAGGAAGAAGCAGATAGACTTAGCGTAGGCGCCGACTTAGGCGATTAAGTAAGCGCAATAGGTAACGGCGCCGGACTTACAATCGCCGCTATCGGCGAGAGAGAGCCGGCGAGGGAACTAAAGCTAGCGGACGGGAAGGGCAAGGCGGTATACGGTCTAAGTATATATAAAGGCGAATCCGGAATAACTAAAGTCGACTAAAGCACTTACGGCGACGTTAGTAAGCATAAGGGAGAGGGGCAATAGTAAAGCGTAAGGCTATATTCCCGCTAGGAGATAAAAGTCCTCCTCTATATTAAAAAAAGCTATAAAATTAGAAACCGAAAGCTGCGTCGCGCGATAAGGCGAGGGAGCTAGGCGTTTCCCGAGGGGGGAGAAGCGCTAGAGGTAAGGGCAAGAGAGTTAGTAACCTCGCCCTCGACGAAGCCTTACTTAATCGCCCGGACTTTAAGCCGGGGAGGGGGCGCGAGGAGGCGCGGGGCGGGAGTACCGCCGCCTTAGCCGTAACCCCGGCTAGCACCCTTCTTAGGATAGGTCTAGGCCGTATAGGTTAGGGTTACCGGGGCGGCGTAGTAGAGATAGAGACGGTTCTTATACCGTTATTGCTTTTCGGCGTCTATAAGACTAGCCCGGAACGCGTTAAGGTCTATCGGGTCGCTAGCGGGCGTAAAGGCGGCGGGGCCGGCGGACCCGGTAGGGGCGGGGGGGGGAATAGTCTAAGGCTAGATAAGCCTCTTATAGGCTCGAATACGCTCGTAGTTCTCCTAAAGGGCGGCGTAGAGCTTAGCCTAGCCGTAGAAGTCGTCGGTATTAAGGCCGGGGACTTAAAGAGCGGCGGCATCGGCGAGCTCGTTAAGAACCTTTTAATAGAGGTATCCGACGTAAGCGCTCTCGTTGTAATCGAGGTCGGCCTATAGCTAGGTAAACCGCGAGAAGAAATCCGGCTAAGAGGTGCCCTTTATAGCTAAGGTATTAAATTCCGCCTTAGACTAAGCGCGGTAGTTTAAGGCACTAAAGACAGAGGCAAGCTTATAGGTAAGGGAGTTAAGGGACTAAAAGCGCTACTGCTCGAAGGGGGTATTATCGCGGATATAGCGGGGGATGCTAGCGGCGATAGAAGCAGCCCGGCCGGAAAGTCGGCCGGTCGCGTAAACGACTTAGTCCCTATCGGTAGGGAATATATAAAGGTCGGAGGCGATCTTAAGGGATATACCGTCGCGCTAGACGTAGAAGGCGTCCTAGCGCTGCTTTTAAGTGCCGATATCGCCGGAAAAGCGTTTAAGGTCGGCGAAGCGGGCATAGGGACTTACGGTAGGAGGGGTAAGGGCAGCCTAAAGGGCGGTAAGGTAGGCGAGGGCGGCGTTAGACTAATTAAGCTAGTCCTAGAGTCCCTCCGCGTACTGCCGGTAGCCGAAGGCCTCCTTACGGGCGGTAGTAGCGGAGGTAGCGGCCTTAAGGAAACTAGACTTAAGAAGGACGAGAGACCGGGTCTAATCGGTATGCCGGAGGAAATTCGTCTAAAGGTTAGCGAAGACGGACGAGGCGACGGAGGAACCCCGTAGAATAGAGGCTAAGTAAGGGAAGGCGGAGAAGGCGTTAGGCTAAGGGACGTCTTAAAGGGGAACGCCTGCCGGAGGGCCGGGCGAAGGGGAGAGGGAGGGGGTAGAAACGGGAGTAGCTATCGTAGCGGCGGGAAAAAGGGGTAGCGGCGGGAAAAGGGGCTAGAAAAATCTATAGGAGAGTAAAAAAGAGGCGGAAAAAGGCGTAATAAGACAAAGAACGAAGGCAGGCGTATAGGCGAAGCTAGGGGGACTAAGGAATCGTAAAGGCTCGGCGGGAGGGTAGAAGAATAGTAGATTAAACTATTATAGAACGAGCTTAAGGGGGGTATATAACTATTATTAATCTATAAAGGAGCGTAGCTATAGACTAAGTCTAAGGGTCTATATATACGATATAAAGGTTACGTAGGATAATATATAATATAACCTAACACCGTGATAAATACTAAGCCCGTAAGCCGTTAAGCTAAAGGGACTGCCTAATAGGATTTACATTAATTTTAACGTAGACCTTCTTTATCGCGTAGTAGTAGATCCGATGCCCGGCTAAGTAATAGCGGACCTATAGCCTCCCGCAATCTTAGTAAAGGGAGAAAAAGAGTTCTTAGTAAAGGAAATTCTTACCGTACGATAGAAGAAAGTCGGCCGCGGTAGTAAGCGCGAGGTCTTTATAAGGTAGCAAAGGTACTAAGACCCGACGTAGCACCTAGCAGCGGACTTCGTAAATATAGAAGCGCTCGATCGCTTTAAAGAGCGCTTTAGGGCTATTAGAGAAAACGACGGACCGCCTAACGCTATATTACTAGCAAAGATATAACGGAAGAAGGTACGGTTTACGCTCCTTAAAGCAAGCCGCGCAGCCTAAGGCGCGGCCGGGCCTTACGTAATACGTCGTTAAATTTTCGCTTAGGTAGGTTAAAGGTCTTATATAAGGGTCTTCGACTATTAGTAAGATTAGGTCTACGACTTAATCCGTATTCTTATATACGAGTAGGGAAGAGGCATGTGCGGGCGGGGAAAGGGGCTTATGTAAATAAAGGTAAGGGGCTCGTGCAGATAAGGGTAAGGGGCACGTACGGACAAAGGGGTATATGCGTAGAGCTATATATCCGTATATAGAGGGGCGCTTACACTTAGTTCTTTATAGATGATTTCTATACCTATATAAAAGGCACCTATATAATTACTCTGCCTACCCTATTATAAGGCCTATGAGTACCCTTAAACCGATAAGACTACTAGGCTACGATTTACGGCGGCTGAATTTATACTAGCATTTAATTATAAGATGTAGAATAAAAGGGTAATACCCCCGACGATAGAGGGTCTATACGTATCGCCTCTATAGACTAGTAAAGTAGTCTCCTTTAATACCGTAATACTACCTAATCTTAAGAGTAAGGATCCTACGACACCGGAAACTATAACACTAAGACCTATAGAGGAGCTAATTAGCATTAGGACGCCTTTATCGGAGGTCTTAGGGATGCCTCCTTCTCTAGGGGGTAAAATATCCGAAACTATAGCCGGGATAACGGCTAGACCTAATAGATCCGACCTTAAGGGCCGACCTCGCATAGAGGAGCGTTTAGACATAGAGGAAGACGTGCCGGCTTCTTTAAAGCCGTTACGTAAGGAGCGGGACACGTCTTAGGGTATAAACCCTAGCAATATCGTTAAAGGGAAGAGAAAGAGGACTTAAAGGACCTTATTTATTAATAATATTATTGCAAGGGCTTTAACCTATAGACTATACATCGAGAATATGCCTCTTATGCCTACCTCTTATAAGATAGCGATAGCCTCGGCCTATAAGACCTAGTGACTTAGAGGAATGACCTACGAAATTAAGGACTAAGAGAAACTTCTAACCTAGGTTAAGACCTTAAGATCTAAGGCTAAGAAGAAGGGAGAAACCCTTAATTCCGATAAAATAGGTCTACGCCTATAAATGCGATCTATATAGATATTTAGTTTAATTTAAAGCCCGTCTAGTTGTTTAAGGAGATCGCTAACCGGAAGATAACGAGGATACGTATACGGCGACCCTTTAAGCGAGGACCTTTAGGCTGCTAATAGCCCTACTATGTCTTAAGGATATAGAGTCCGCGCAGTATAACGTTAAGACGGCTTTTCTAAATACGATACTACGATTTATAGTCTACTATTAGCTTCTACCCGGTTACGTAGAACTAGGCTTATATATACGGCTTTTGCGAGGGCTATACGGCCTAAGGATTACCCCGAAACTCTAGTATAAAGACCTAACCGGCTTTTTTAAGTCTTTAGGCGCGGAAACCCCAATTAAGGACGCCTATATAATAATCTATAAGGGAGTAATTATCTTCTTCTTTATAGACGATATCGCGATAATATATCCGAAGGAGCGGAAGGATAATTAGCTAGAACTCTATAAGGCCCTTTATCGAACGCTAGGCAGTCGGGTTCTCGACATTTAGGTAATAGCAATCAAAAAGGGAAGAGAGGCTCTAAGGCTTAAACAGCCTGTAAGGAAGGATTAGAAGCTATAAGGTGCAAATCACTGAGAATATTAGCTCTTGTCTTGTCTAGTAGGGAGGCTAACTAGTCTCTATATATAGGAAAAGTCCTCGGACGAAATTAGCCGCGTAGACCTAAGGAAAAATAGGTAACGTAAATAATCGGACGGAAGGATCGGTAGGAAAAGCAATAGATTATGCCGTACGATAAATAAGTTATATAGTTAGTAAATAAATAAGCAGCCTAGTAGAAGACTAGTGAATTCCACGGTAAATTCCACGGTAGAAGCCGTAGAAGAGAATTAGAATTCTACGGTAGAAGACCGTAGAAGGGAATTAGAATTCCGCAGTAGAAGACCGTAGAAGGGAAGAGATTTTATAGGTAAAGACCGTATAAATAACCGTAAAATCACCGTAAAATCACGGTGAAATATAACCGAAGAAAAGTAGGTAAATGCACCCGTAGAAGTACGGGGTAATGCCCGTAGAAGCCCGTAGAATTCTATAGTGGAATCTAGGGAAGAACCGGGGATTTCCTAGGGGAAAGCAAATAGGGAAGACGGTAATATTAACATAGATAAAGGAGTTAACTAGTTCTTCTATAGAAAGGCCGGTAATAGGGATAAAATATCTTATCTTCGTAAGCCTATTAACTATCGTAAGTATATTCTTATAAGTCTTCCTATTTCGGGTGCACTTAGGGAGTATTGTAATATAATTAATTAATATATCGGCCTATAGTCGGACCGGTAGAGCGAGGGGTTTTAGGAATCTAAGGGGAGACGAGCGGGGGGTCTTAGTCTAAAGATAAAGAGCATAGTCTTTAACGAACGTAGCGGCGAAGTAAGAAATCCTCGGCTATTAGTATATTCGGTTTAATAGATTAAGGGTTTTTACCCTCCCTAGGTATCCTACTAGGCTACTGCTATAGGATTAATAAACGACTTTAAGGCGGAGATCTAGAGTATCGGGAACGAAGAGCCGGTCGCGGAAAAAGATATATCTATTAATTAACTAATATTCGGATATATCGTAACGCAAGAGCTTTCGGATATGCTTTAGCTAGCGTCGGGCGTATAGATCCTAGAGTATCGCTACTATATCCTAGGTAAGATTATCTTATTAATATACTTCGCGGATAAGCTTATCGAGTGATTTACTAGCTACGTTTAGTCCGAGGGCGGCGACTATATTAAGGTCCTCCTTCGAGGCACGGGAATCGGTTAGGAGTTCTTTTAGGATAGTCGGGTCGACTTTCTCTTTAGGGATAACTACCTAATTTCGATAAAGGAGTCTATCGTCGTCTACGGTAGCTAGTCTATCGCTAAGGAGCCTGCTAAAAGCGTTAGGGAGAATTGCCTTATTACCTAAGCGGTATATAATTACGAAGTTAAACTAGGAAAAGAACTCGGCCTAGCGCACTTATCGTTAGTTAAGTTGCTTTATAGATATAAACGTCTAAAGATTCTTATAGTCTATAATAACGTCGAACGCTTTAGTAGTCCCTTAGAGTTCTAAGCGCTATTCCTTAAGCGCTTTAATAATTGCTAATAGCTCTTTATTATAGATCTCGTAGTTATACTTAAGGGCAGTATGCTTTAACGAAAAAAACACAATAAGGTAAAGATATCCGTTGTCTCTAGTCTATAAAAGGACTCCTCCTAAGGCCTAATTTAAGGCGTTAGTTTTAATAACTATTTTCTTCGAGTAGTTAAAATAGGCTAAGACTAGGGCAGTAGTAAAAGCAAGTTTAAGGGCCTTAAACGCGGCAGCTTATTCGGGTCCTTAAGATTAACGGGAATCCTTTCGAAGTAGCGTAGTTATCGGGGAAATAATACTAAAGTATCCTTTAATAAAACGACGGTAGAAGTTTATAAACCTAAGAAACTGCTAGAGTTCTTTTACTAAAGTCGGGGTGTTTTAAGCCGTAATTATACGCACCTTCTTAGGGTCTATGCTTATACTAGATATCGAAATAATTAATCTAAGGTACTTAGTCTTCGTTATATAAAACTCTAACTTCCCGATATCGATTTAAAGCCCTACGTTGCTTAAGCGTTAGATAACTATTCGCACGTAGTTCTCGTATTCCGCCTTAGTCTTTAAAAAGACTAGTACGTTATTAAGATATACTATATAGAAGTTATCGAGGGTATTATAAAGCGCGTGATTAATATAGTTCTAAAAGATCGACGGTGTGTTATAAAGGCCGAAGGGGGTAACTAGCATCTCGAATAGTCCGAAGCGTGTAATAAATACTATAAGCTACTTATAACCCTTAGCGATTCGAATACGATTAAATACAGTAATTACGTCTAGCTTTATATAAAACTTAGCGTTATAGAGAGAATCTAGTCTTTCGCGGATTAAAGGTAAGGGGTATTAATTCTTAACTATAACCTAATTTAAACCTCGGTAGTTATAATAGATATAGACACTACCGCTTAGTTTATAAGCGAGGATTAGTAGTACCGCGGCTAGAGAAAAAGACTCCTAAATAAAGCCTTTATTAAGCATATCGTTAATCTACTTCTTAATGCAGCGGAGTTCTATAGGTAATATAGGCCGATTTCTATAGTATAGAGCTTATTTACTAAGTGTAAGTTCGATCTTATAATCTTAGGGGCGGTGTAAGGGGAGCTCGTTCGCATTCTTTAGAAGGAAATAAGGAAGCTTATCTTAGAACTCTTTTAGGAGTTTCTCTAGGATATCTGCCTTTATAACTTCCGGTTTTACTTAAAGGAATTTTTCTACGTCGGCCTCGTCGACCCTCCGAAATAGAGATTCGGAATTAGCTATATCCCGGAGGTTCGTCTAAAGGAAATTATAAAAACGTTCGGGGAAGGCGGCCTAAGCTACCTCTATTATATAGTCCCCGGTAATAACGCATTAGAAAGAGGTTTTAGATAGTTCTAAGACCTTAACTAAGCCTACTAAGAGTTCGTTAAGGAGTCGTAGATTTTCTCCCTCCTTAACTAGCTTAGCTAATTTAGATATACTAATTCGCATCGCTTAGACACTATCCTATTTATAGAATTAAACGAAGTTAACTACTTATACGCAGCGGATGTCGTTTATATCTAAAGGTATTTAATCTTCCTATCGTATACGTCGGTAGGGGCGTCTCGTCTAGCCCTATCGGGCGAGAACGTAGCGACGGCCGGCGGTAAGGCGAATAAGGAGTAGGCGAGCTACTAAAGTAGTCTACGGCGGAGTGGCCTTAAAGGCTTAAGTCTTACGGGAGTCTAGAGGGCTAATCGGGGATATTAAGCGGGCGGTTTCTTAGGCGAATAGCTATATCCTATATAAGGGATATCGAATCGGTTAGCTAAGGTTTTAAGGGGTACGATATCTACTTAAGTAGATATTCCTTAGTAAACGAGTCTATAGATATATAACTTCCCGGTAGGATAGTCTAGTCTTTTAGGATATTAGTCTCTTCTTACTAAAAGGGAATTTCCGGTACGTCTTCTATCGTTATAAAGACCCCTTATTTTAGAGTAAACTTTAGGGTTATCTAAATCTCTATAACGTTAGAAAAATATACTTTCCGATGTAACTAATGCCCTCTAAGCGCGGGAGTAATAGGAGTCCTAAGAGCTATCCTATCCTCGGCTATTATGCTTAAAGGCAGGCAGTATCTTATATAGTAATCGGAATCGAAGCGGACTTAAAGAGATTTCTAAAGCATATTTAGTTTATATTCCTAAAGCTAAGGGATGCCTAGGATAATCGGGGTAAAAGGTAATAGATTTATAACGAAGAAGAGTATAAGTTCTATATGCTTACTAATAGTTATTTAGGCTATAAAGTAGTCCGTTATCTATATTAAGGGTATACCGTCGGCTAGTCGAAGCGGTCGAGGTTGAAGGAGCTTCTTTATAGTAACGTTATATTTCCGTACGATAGCGTAAAGATCGGCGAACGCTACGGTAGTATAGCTAGAATCTACGAGGGATAACGTATTAACGTAGTAAAGGGACTAAGGGTTACGCGTAGAGGAGAGACGAGTATAGAGAAGGATTAACTTTTTATTACTATTCGATAAACTAATCTAAAGATCCGTTCTATCTAAAAGCAACGACCTAATCCTCTTATTCTCCCTTATATATAACCCTTAGGAGCGACTTATTCTAAGGGTATATCTTTTAGCAGTAGCCTTAACGCCGGCCGCTCGCCTTATAAATCTATATCCTCTTCCCTAAGGATACGGCCTTATTTATAGTCGGCCGTACGGACGAGCTAGCCTTAGCTATACCCGCCGCTACAGGCGCCTTAAGATCCTCGGCCGAAGCCGGGGGAGGGGGCGCCCTAGCCCTAAAACTAAGGACTACCCCGACGTAAGGGCATTAGAAGCGGATTCGCTATCTTAGCCGGGTCATAAGCCTCCTTCTAGTGTCTAGGCTCTCCGTAGGCTATATAGAGTTTATTATCGATCTTAAATTATCGTTTAGTATTAGAAAGCCGGTCGAGGTCTATAAGGTTACCGTATAGGGGTTAGGCTAAGGCGGTTAAGGTAAAGGCCGGTATAAGCGTCGGCGGGAACTACGAATAAGGGGCGTCCTTCTTTTTAAGCTTCTAACGATAAGTATAGTTAGCGAGATTCTTCGCAAAGATATCTATCTACGTTAACTACTTCTTATAGTCGGTGTCGGGGATCTTAGTCTATATATTCTTATCGAGATCGCTTATATCCTTCGATATAAACTTTCGGAGGAGGTCGACTTACTATTCCTTTATCTTCCTTACCTTACGCATATAGGCGTTAAGGTCTGCCTTCTAAATCTAATAGTTCTTATCGCCTTAGGGAAAATTATCGAGGATATTCTTAGCGGCCTACGTTAAGTCTAGAACCTTATACTACCTGCCTAAAACTATAAGCAGCGTCGTTATAGTAGGCTATTCCTACTTCTCTCTCTTAGATAGGTTAGCTATAATAGTAGCTATCCTATCTTTAACGAAGTTATAGGCCCGTTTACTAGGCCTATTGCTAATATAAAGGAGGCGGGCGCTATCTAAGTCGAACTATATGCTATCGCGGAGGAAGATACCCTATATCTTAAGTTCCTAGGCCTCGTACTTACGTTAACGGTCGGAAGTAGACCCCTTTTTAGTAAAACTCGGAGGGTCTACCGTCTTTCGTTTTCCGGACGACTATGCCGGGGTTATCGTCTAGGACTATAATATCTTTATAGTTAAGATCGTAAGGTCCTTAGCCTTAAAAAGTTGCTCCTTTATAGCTAAGAGCTAATCCTTCGTAGCTAAGAGCTAATCTCGTGTAGTTACGCGTTCCTTTAACCTAGTATTTCGGTTAACCTAAGAAGCCTCCGCTATACGAAGGGAGCGAAGACTCTCCTCGAGATATATAAGAATATATCGGGTATCCGGGCTCTAAAGGCTTTCCTAGGTCTCCTACGTATTAGCGACCGGGACTACGTTATCGAACCTCTTAATCACTTAGGCGATCTAAGGAAATTCACAAATAAACTCTTTAGCAAGGGCCTTTAGACCGTCGCCTATAGCGTTAGAGGCTATAGGTATGTCTACTATAAGGAGGGAGGAGGAGTGTCTAATCTAAGGTGATTGTTAGGGACTATAAAAAATTTCTATAGGCTATATAGGTTTCTATAGGCTAGGGAAAAGTTCTTAAGGGCTTAGGGGCTTAGGGGAATAATTTCTTAGGGGTTACGCTTAGGTCGCGACGACTAAAGGGATAAGGTAATAAAGCTGCTAGGACTGTGTTTATAAAGCTAAGGATCGCGATAGGGCGTAATAGGAGATAGAACAAACTGTTATAGCACTAGGTAATAGCTAGATAACCTTATTGTTTTATAAAGAGGAGAAGAACTATAGAGGCTAAGGGCTGGTTTATATATAGGACTATATATCACGTGGTATATTACTATATACTATGTTATATAATGTAGTACTATAATAGGTTAATATCTACCGGCTATTAGGCTTTTTATAGTCGCTTCGCCTCCGCTACTTAAAGATCCTCTTTTTAACGTGCTTCTTAATCGCGGAAGACCGCCTCCTTAGTTATAGTGCCTTAGAGGCACTAGTCCTAAAGCTATACGTTAAACGGCCGGCCGGGCGGTCGGGTCGGCCGACGGGGTTAAGGCAGTACTTTCGCCGGCTTCTCGTAGGCGCGTTAGATCCGGTCCGCTATGCCTAACTCTTTAGTACGCTCCTTATACTACGCGAGGCGGTCGTTAAGGTAAAGGTCGAGCGGCGGGCCCGCCGTCTATATCTTTAGGTTCCGGATCGGGGTCGCTTTAAACGCCTTAGCTACTACCTATAGGTAGCTCGACTAATATACTTTAAGCGCCTTTATTAGGCTAGTAGGTTTCCCTCCTTTAAGCATAGGCTTATAGAACGTCGACGCCTTATAGGCGAGCGTGCTTTAAACTACGCTAGCGTAGACCGTCCTCGCGTTTCGCAATCGTATGCCTTATATAGACGCCGTAAGCCCGGTAAAGGCTAGCGCCTATATGCCTATTTTCGTTTTAAGTTTCTTAACTTAGGCTTTCTATCGTAGCTTCCGGTTAAACTAAACCTTAAAGAACCGCCTATCCTCGACCGGCCGGACTATATTCGTCTTAAGCTAAAGCTTCGTCGGTATCGGCTTATAGGTCTTCGTAAAATAGATAAGCTTGCTTTTCTCCGGCTTAAACTTAGCGCTAACCTCCCTTACCTACTTATCGTACTTTTTTAAGCGCTCTTTAAACGCTATATCGTCGCGGCTATAGTCTTACTATAGGCTAAGAGGTTTATATCGTTAGTAAAACCGACGGTAGTAACTCCTATCTCCTGTTTAAAGTCGTTATATAGTAGCGCGATATAGAGGAAGAAAAAGATTAAGGAGAAAGGTAAGCCTTAAGGCACGCCCGTAGGTATTTCCTAAGTCTCCGCCGACGTATTATTAAAGTAGAGCTAGGCCGTCCTCCCCTTAAGGAAGCTCCCGACCTATACGATAACCTAACCTAAGAAACCCTTTAGGCGGAGGGTCTCTACGAGATATATATAGTCTACCCTATCGAAAGCTCCCTTAAGGTTAAGTTAGAAAAACGACGCTACCCCTCCTTAGGCCTACGTCGTCTTTACGAGCTCTATTATAAGTCGTATCGCTATCTTAGTAGATCTCTTAGTCCTATTCCCTATCTGCCCTTCGGGTAGGAGGTTATACGCCTCCGCCGCGTCTACGATCCTCTTTACGACTACGGCCTTAAGGATCTTCCCTACTATACTAAGAAGAGAGATTAGTCTCTACCCTTCGGCCTATTAGAGCTAGGCCGCTGTCTTCCCGGGCTTCGGTAGGACGATAATAGCCGTATATCGGAACTATCTTAAAAAGTGCCCGACGTTGTAACTAGCGTTAAGCAGTACCGTAAGCGCTTTAAGCAAGGGCTTCTTATAGGCCTTAAGGAGCCCTATCGGGAGGCTATCCTCCCCCGCGGCCTTCTACGACGCTATCTTCCTAACCGCCGACCCGACGTCGCCGACTATAAAACGCTATAGTATTATATAGGCCTCCCGGGCGGCTTAAGGGCCCCCCTCGCCTCTCGCTACTAAGGGTAGGAAGAACCGGGCTACGAAGGTCTCTACCTTTTCTACGTAAGTATAGGCCGGCCCCGTTAGGTCGCTCGGTCTTTTTAGGTCGGGGATATATATCGCCTATAGTAGGCTACCGCTTTAGAGCCGCGCTTACCTCTCGATCTTCTAGAGGAGGGCTTAGTTAGCGGCTAAATCGTAGGTAAGCTCCCGATAGGAGTCTTATTTATAAGGGTCTTTAACCCTCTATTGTAATCTAGTGTATATAACTAGATAAGCCTGTATTTAGGCGGCCTCCGCAGCCCTTATAGCTACGCCCGTACTCTCTTCCTTTCCCCTCTTATAGTGTTATTAAACCTCTTTTAGGGACTTCCTTTATGCCGACTCGGATTAACCCCGTTATAGAATAATACTATCCTTTATTAATTTTCTAGCTCCTTCCGCTCCGGGAAGTGCTACTACGAAGCTTTCTCCGACGTTTAATTTAAGAATAATTAAACCGCCCGCGCCTTTTGCAGCTTTACACGATAGCTACTCCTTAGTCTCTACCTTAGTCTTAAAACTAAGAAGAACGCGACCGTTAATTCGCACTTATAATTAAGGGATTAATTTAACAGTAGCCTATAACGCGAAAAGCTATTCTTTTATACCTTACGAAGTTTAACGGGTCTTCCGACGACCTTAAACCTTAGATTCTTTATACTAAGGCAAAGCTTTATACCGACGGCGCCGCTATTAGTAATACCCGCGCGTAATTTAACTACCTTTACGCGAGCCTATTACCTATTGTTTAAAGGCAGCTGCTCCCCTTTGCCCGCGTCCCTACGAATGCGCCGACCGATATAATTGCGAAGCTCCGTATTGGCTACGGAGAACTAAACGTAGCTAAGACGGCGGCCCTCGAGCTTTCTTCGCTACGATAAAAGCGGAGCGAGATAATGCCGGCCTATCTCGTATAGTTCGAAGAAGTGCTCTTTCGAGCAGACGCATATATATAGCCTAACGCGGCAAAGACTAACTGCCTTATTGCTAGCTTAAATATAGACTAGCGCGCATGCTTAAGCGAGAAGACCGGTCTTTTAGATACGTATAACGCCTTTATGTAATATCTCCGCGAGCTAAGCGGCAATAAATTTCTTTTTATTAGTTCCTCCCCCTATAAGCGAGGGCGGCTTTAGTAATGCGATAGATATTACCGTCTCTACTACTACGATTGCGGATAAGAGGAAGAAGTAAAAGAAAGACGGCCGCTATATAGGCTACGGCAGTAAGACTTACTAGTCTAAGGCGTGCCCGACTAAAAATCGGGTAAACGTCCTACGTATAGCGGCGGGGCGCACTTATAATAGCGAAGATAATAACGACTCCGACTTAAGCGACGAGTAGCTAGGAATGCCTCTATTATACGGGTAGTAAAAGCGGGAGAGACTATATAAGGGAAGTTAGACCCGCGCTTTAAGGGCCGTAGTAAATAGGACGGAGCCCGTATAGCCTCGTGCGGGAAGAATAGCAAGCATTATAGTCGTAGAGAACGTACGTAGGTGCGCTTAGCGCACGCTAGCAAGCGGGAAAGCGTATAATAGGTTAGCTACTATACGTCTTATGTTTTTAGCAAAAAGGAGCTTTGCCCTCGCCCTTATAAAGCTGGAAATACAGCCTAGCTAGTTACTATTGCGCTAAGGGAGTTACGATAAGTCATTTTTTCGTATAGATAGGTGCGTAGACCGCATACAACGTTTTCGCTACGTTAGAGTACGGCATTAGGTATTATACGTAGGGGGCCTTAGCGGGGTAGGGTCTAATATAAGGGTCTTTAACCCTATATTGCAATCTAGTATACGTGACTAGATAAGCCTATATTTAAGCGGCCTCCGTAGCCCTTATAGCTGCGCCCGCACTTTCTTCCTTTCCCCTCTTATAGTATTATTAAACCTCTTTTAGGGACTTCCTCTATACCGACTCGGATTAACCCTATTATATTATTATATAGTAACGACGGTACGCTAGAGGGCTACCTTCGCCTTATCTAACGTCTCTTAGGTCGTCTAGTTGCTAGACGCTAAGAACGCCCGGAAGGCGCGTTTAGCCTCCCTATCGCACCGGTCTACCTTTATAGTCTATTAGTTAGGGCGGCCGCTATCGGTACGGCCCTAGGCCTTAGGTGTATAGTCTTTCGCAATCTCGGTTAGCTAAGTAACTACCTAGTCCGCGTACGCTTTAACCTCCCTAAGGGTCGTAGGCGTAGTTAGCGCGGCCTTTAGCCGGAACTTCTCGATAGCCGCCGCTTAGGCCTTATCTAGGTCGAGTTTTCTCTAGAGGCGGTTAAGTCCTATCGTTTAAGCCGCCGGCCGGTAGGTTAGCGGCCCTATATCTACCTTTAGCCGTTACGATATATAATTCGATCCGACGAGGCCTACGTTTCTATAGTACGTTACGCCTAAACCTTAAGACGCTTAAGCGAGGTCTATCGTGCCGTTCCTCTAGCCCTTAGAGGCGATATATATAACCTAGCCCTTAAGGGTTATAAGCCTAAGGCGCTATCGCGCTATTAGCTTTAGGAGGTCCTCGCTATTCCTAGAGGTACGCTTATAGGCGTCTTAAAGTAGGTAATAGCTATTAAAGTCCCCGACGAGGACGCACTAGGTGCGTAACGACTTCGCCGTAAGGTTAAAAAGCGGAGTAGTTGAAAAAGGGGAGTTAACCGGTAGGGAGTAAACTAAAAAAACTATAGTATTAAAATTAGTAAACGTAACGCTATATTAGTCTACCCTTTAGTCGCTTATCTATATATCGATGCCGTGCCTCTTATAGACGTATAGCGTGCTTTAGGTCGCTTTAAAAATAAGCCTATAGTCGTACCGCCTTAGGCACGCTAAGGCTTTTTTTATCTTACTTTTAATAGGTGTTTCCTAAAGTGCTATAATATCGTACGCCTTAAGGGCGGCGAGCGTAAGGTATATATTCGCGCTTATCCTTACGGTGTTTTAGTAAAGGATTTCTAATATTAGGGGGGGTCGGAAAAGGGGTCGTCGTTAAGAGCGGGCGTAGCCTCGGTCGTAGCGGTACTAGCCCTAGCCGACGTTAAGGCCGGCCGCGACCGTAAATGCCTGCGAATAGTCGACTAGCCTCGCGCCCGGCTAGCTCTTATAATATCCTACGGCCGGCCGGGGGGAAAGGCGTGTAGCGGGGGGGGGGGGGGGGGGGGGTGTTCTATCGTCGCCGTTTCGATAGCGACGTCTATAGCGCGGTAGGACGAGGGGGGGGATATATATACGGCAGCGCTAGCTTAAGGCGTATCGTCGGCGTTACCGCGGCGGCGAAACGCCTCGGCCTTTAGGAGTATGCCTCCTATGCCTTATCCTAAAGCTTCTCCGCCTTAGGGCAGTGCCTATCCTACGCCGTATATCTCCCCCTATAGAAGGTATATTAGTATAGGATCTGCCTTATAGTAGCTACGTATATAGCTTTATCGTATAGTCTTAACGCGTACCGCCCGTAGGTCGCTTTTACTATATAATATTTCGCGATATATCTATACTAAAAGCACTAGTAGTACTACCTCGGCTAAATTATATCGTCGAAGGGCTTTATATCGAAGATCTCCGCCTATATTACTATGCTAAAGTCGTAGAGCCTATTCGCCGCTTTTACGCCGTCTACCGTAATAATTAAGGTCGCTTTAGTACCCGCCTTTATATAGGCCCTCTTAAGGTAAAGGTAGATAACCTTAACGTCGTTCGCTTTAGCTAGTTCGGCGGCTAAGGCGGCGTCGTCCCCTCTCTAAAGGACTATTATTAAAACGCCCTTTACTATTACCGTAAAGCCGCCTTAGGATAGCATCGTCTCCTTCCCGAACGCCTTCTTTAGCTACTCCCTATCCGCCCTATACTTCTTTACATTTTGCTTAAATATAAGCGCGATATCGCCGCTGCGGAGGACCTACGCCGCTTTTAAAGCGGGCTCCCTAAAGGCGCGATTAACGTCGTTAACAATCGCTTAAGGGGTTCTATATTAGAGATCTAAGGCGATCCCCTCGTATCGGACCGTAAGCTAGTTTTCGTAGCGGGCGAGAGTTAGCTTTTCGCTATTAGCCCTAATATTATAGATATCGCTAGCGCCTCCGGGCGCGGGCTAGCGTTACGTCGGGGGCGCGACGGTAGCAGCCGCGACTACGGCCGCGGCTACGTCGGTCTAAGACTTTAACGCTTACTTCGATAAGAGCGCCGCCTCGATAGCCTCCTTTACTAATTTCTTAACCGATTTCTTAAGCTAGCCTACGGTCGTATAGACCGCAGCGTCCGCTCGGATCTTCTCCTCCTATTCCTTTAGATAGCCCTAAAGAACGGACTTTAAGGCCTTTTAAACGCCTTAGAGGGCCTCCTTAGGCACTAGACCCGCGAATTTAAGGTAAGCGGCACTATCCCTTCCTATTATTTTCCCTTTGCCCGCGTCGGGCTTAAAGGGCGCTTCGTTAAAGGTCGGCGGGCTATATACGCTAGCCTTTAACCCCCTTCTTACGACGTTAACGTCTATCGGCTCGCAGCCTACGTCTGTCCCTTAATACGCTATCGCGCCTAAGGGCAACCGTGTCTAAGGAATCCGATTCTCGAGTCTAAATTAATTTTATAATCCGATGTCGACCTCGGCGGCTATGCGAGGAGATCGTAGAGCGAGAATATTTTGTTTACCTATAAGCATTGCGTTTAATAGGAAGATCTATTAATCTTGCGATTAATAAATCGTATCTATACGATAAATAGTTATATAGTTAGCAATAAAGAAACTAATAACGCAATAGTCTATTAGAAGGACTAGTAAATTCTACGGTAGAAGCCGTAGGTATATAAATTCTATAGTAGAAGCCGTAGAAGAGAATTAGAATTCTACGGTAGAAGACCGTAGAAGAGAAGTAGAATTCTACGGTAGAAGACCGTAGAAGAGAATTAGAATTCTATGGTAGAAGACCGTAAAAGTGCGGGGTAATAACCTATAGAAGCCTATAGAGTTCTATAGTAGAAATACATAACACTTCTATATAAATTCTATAGACACTTCTATATAAATTGTATAATAGGACTAGGGATTTCCCGGTAGAACGCAATAGGGAAAGACAGTAATATTAATATACCCCCCTAGCTAGAAGGAAAACACCTTTCGGCTAGTTAGAATTATTATCGACTTCCTTATAGATCTTAGATAAAATATTCGTAAGTTAAAGCTAGTAAAGAAACGTCTAGAAACGTTATCGTAGAAGTTATTTAATTAATCTATCCGTAACTATCTAGTTAAAAGGGATATACTTAATGTTAAAAGTATTGCGTAAGAATTCTTATCGGGTCTAGCAGTTATAAATCTTAACGTATTTTAAGGCGGTCTAAATCTTTAGAATCTCGGCAGAAACTAGGCGGATTATCTAGGTGTTATTATACTAAATAGTAGGAATAGGAATATCTAGCTATAGAGAAATATCGTTAAATAAACGAATACTAGAAATTAGATCTTTCGCGGTAGAAGAGATTATAAGTAGTTCGGCTTCGGTAGAGGAAGTAGTAACCGTAGATTGTTTCTTAGCACTCTACGCGATTAGACCGTTAAATAGGCTAATAAAGTAGCCCTTAGAAGAATAACGAGTGTCTAAGTCGTCGGCGTAAGTAGCATCGGAAGCTATAACGAGTTCTTGCTCGTCCGTATCCGAAAACTTAATCGTAAGGAAACGCGATTCGTATAAATAAGTTACTAAGCTTTTAGCGAGCTTAATGTAAAGTATAGATAGGTTCTATATATGCTCCGCTAAAGAATTCGACGATTTTACAGCGTTAAGACGGGTAGAAATAGTCGCGTAATTATAAAAACCGACTAAAGACTAAAAGTAGTGGATTTAGTTATCTATAGCCTAACCCTAATGTTTCTCTAGCTTTTCTTAAAGTAGGAATAGGCAAAGGCTCGAAATAGGCCGTAGAACCGTAGAAGTAGGGATTAAACTAAACTTAGAAGCAATCTTATCTAAGTAAACGTCTTAGTATAACTATAGCTTTCTCTGCTTATAGTCCTAGATGATTCTTATCCTAAGAAAATAGGTTAGCTCTCCGTGGTCGGTAACTATATACTTTTATCTAAAGCGATAGATAAAATCGTTAGTAGCCCTACGGTGCTTCCTACGGAAAAGGATAATAATATTATCTATAAAGAAGAAGGTAATAATACTACTTATAGTAGATATAAAAATATAAAGGTCCTCCGCACTCTACTAGAGGCCTAGTTCGGTAAGAGACCTAAATAATTCCCGTTGCTAAAGAAGTAGCGAACGGCGAAGCCTATATAAAGCCTTTATTAACCGAATTATAAAACTAAATACCTTAAATCCGTCTAAGAGGTAGATATATACTTCTTTATCTAGATCGGCATTCGTAAAGGCGTTAACCGCGTTAAGAAAGCGGGTTTTAGTGCTAAACTTAGCGGTAATAGCAATTATAATGCGAAAATTTCGTATAGTAAGCGTAGCGGCATAGGTTTCCTTTTATAAGGTGCGGCACGGCGAGGTCTAGCGCTAGGGTCGGCTTTATAAGGTGTAAGTAAGGGGTAGTAACACAATTAATATTACTAATAGCTTTTAGCTATTAGCGCGATAGCACCCCTCGTCGTCGTTATAATTGTGATATTAATTAATAGCCTCCCTATTCGAGACCCTTTAAAGAAAGGGGCTTAGGGCAGCTAGCTGTAAGGCAGGTGTGTCGGCGTAGGCGCAGCTTACGTACCGTAGAAGCGGCGCATTAAGGCAATACGACGATATGTCTACGTCTTAGGTCAACGTCTACTAGGTTATTCCTGCCTGCGGTTGCCGAGGCCTATAGCGCGCCGGGTCACGTAATTAAGGGAGACACGTGCAGCCTAGGACATACTGCTATTAAAGAGGGGATAAGTGTAAGGTACGGCACGGCGAGGTCGGGCGCTAGGGTCGGCTTTATAAGGTGTATATAAGGGGCAGTAATATAATTAATATTACTAGTAGCTTTTAGCTATTAGCGTAATAGCACCCCTCGTCGTCGTTATACCTTTCCGCTAAACGGCTAAAGATCTCCTCGTATATAAAGGCGAGACTTAAACTTCCTAAGGTAACCGTGCTTATTAAACTTATAATTAAGAGTATTACTATTCGCATAGTTGAAAATGTCTATTCGCATAGAAGGTCCGCTTTTTCTACGCCGACCCCACGCGCCTATACCCCGCCACCTAATTTAGGTACATATGCCTAGCACCTTAAACCGGCGTTGTCGGCTGTAGAGGAAGTTATTCCCGCTATATAGCCTATATAGTCAGGCAGGCAGGGGCGGAGTAATTAACGGGCCGATTACGCGCGCCGCATCTTACGATCGCCTTAAACATGCGTTATTTGCACGAATTAAGCTCTCTTACGCGCCGGGCGGCGAGCGCCCCTTTAGTGTTTATATTGCCCTTTAGGGTGCTAGGCATATGCACCTAAATTAGGTGGCGGGGTATAGGCGCGCGGGGTCGGCGCAGAAAAACTAGGTCCCTTCTATGCGAATAGACATTTTCAACTGTGCGAATAGTAATACTTATAATTAAATGCCTAAGTTAATAAAAGAGGACGTATAAGGGCGTTCGCTCTTAGTATAGGCGAAGGAAAGAAGGTCTTCCGCTAGCGAAAGGAGTCTTATTCTACCTTTCTAACGGCTTTAAACTTAGGTCTATACGGATGCGTCTCGAGATTAGACTAAAACCTTAAAAGCGCGGGTAAGTCCCGTTTATATATCTTCCTAGGTTTAAGAGAAGTAGCGAATGCAGCCGTAAAAGCAATGCTATTAGCCGGTAAATGCCTAACGTAGGCGAATATAGGATATCGACCTAAAAAACGGTTTAAATAAGCAAGGCGTAAGTCCTTTATAAACCTCGTAGTTTATAAACTATCTATAAGAATAGTATTATCGTAATCTATAGATCGAGAAGTAGCTTAAGGCAACTATACCTTAAGACGGTCTATAGGTTCTATAGTTACAGTTAGGGAAAGGGTAGAGATATTAGGTTAAAAATCCTATATATTTTTAAAAACGTCCTTTAGTTATTCCGGGGTTTAGTTAAGAGTCGGGAGCTAAGGGTTGCCATCGGCTAAAACGTCTTCTAGACTAATATACTTATTAAAAAGCAATATTAGCGTTAACTAGAATTCTGCCTTATCCTACTCTTCTTTCTATATAACGTATAGTAGAAATGCCGGTAATAATACCTATATTAGCGGTTCGAATGCCTTAAACGCGGTGAAAAACTAAGTCTTATTAAACGTTATATTACGAACTTAACGAACCTCCCGACGCTATAGGATCTATATATGAAAAATATTAGTAGAATTATACCTAACTAAGTAACTAACCTCTATATAAGGTTCTTATTTAAGATTACGTTTCTATATGCTAGTTAGGGCCTTAGTAGTTAGTAGGTAGGCTTTATAGCTAAAATCTCGAAGATAACCGAATAGTTATAGTTAGGGAATGTTATAGCACTAGGTAATAGCTAGATAACCTTGTTGTTTTATAAAGAGGAGAAGAACTATAGAGGCTAAGGGCTCGTTTATATATAGGACTATATATTACGTGGTGTATTACTATATACTATATTATGTAATATAGTACTATAATAGTACTCCCCCTCTAGAGATGATTTAGTCCTTAAATCGCTAAGAAATATCATTTTCGCTAGAAATCAATGTATAGTAAAGGAATCTTTTATAGGCGGGCCTAATCTAAGGGGCCCGGCTTATCTAGGTTGCATCTATAAAAGCGTTAGATAGCTTTAGGGCAACCTCTTAGGTTATCTTCGGGCTGCTAGGTCGGTTCTTAGTAATGTTTCTATTTAATTAGATAAGTTAGGGTTAGGGCTTCGTTATCGTATACGTTAAGGATCTTCTTAAATTCCTATATTTCTTCGATATTGCCGTCGTTATCGCGTTCCGCAAT
Source organism: Ophiocordyceps sinensis (assembly GCA_012934285.1). NCBI lineage: Eukaryota > Fungi > Ascomycota > Sordariomycetes > Hypocreales > Ophiocordycipitaceae > Ophiocordyceps > Ophiocordyceps sinensis. The sequence continues at coordinate 1,945,391 of JAAVMX010000006.1, read as the reverse complement.
ACGGCCTACGATATTGCGTCGTTCCTCTCGATTAATTTATGCTTAGCCCGGTATTATTTCCGTTGTCTAGAGCTATACCTTAGACGTATAGAAAGACTTATTAACTTAGATATGCTTTAGGAGGTCGATAACTATAGCGCTACGGTAGACCTCGAGAATAAGATAGGGACCGTCCTATTTATCGTTCTATTTCTTTTTTAGGCGATTAGTAGTTATATTCTCTAATAAAACTATAACTATATTACTAGGTCGGAAGAGAAAGCCTTCGTCCCGCGTTATATTAGCATTATCCTTATATTTCTATTATAAGGTATAACGCAGCTACCCGCGCAACTATAGAGCCGGGAGATAGGGATATATGCACGATAGATAATGCATTTTAGCTCGGGGACTATTCGGCTATTAGTCGCTAACTAGTCCTAGATAACCCGTCTCGAGGCCTAAGGGTATATCCCTAAGGCCCCGATATATCTTAAAAGGGGGGCAAGCTTTAGTCTAACTATAAGAGGGCAACCGTATTATAATAAAGGATTATTCGTACTTTTAACTATCGTTCCTACCTTCTTAAACGTACCTTTAGTCTATCTTCTTATAATTTCTAAACCTTCTCTTTTTTAGTTACCTAAGAGCGATAGCGCTGCGTAGTAGGCGCGTTTCTAGACGTATAGGCCGCGTAGGCCGAATAAGTCGTAGTAGCTATCGAGTCGCTAGCCTATCGCTATTACCTCGCGTAACGGAACTAACATTAGAAGATAAATATACTAACCTATATAAGGGCTATAATAAGCGTCTTAGGACGCTATTACTAATTTTTTCGCTACCTGAGGGAGCCCGATCTATCCCTTCGCGAAGTTAAATATAAGCCGGCCCTTTACGACCTACCCCTCCGCGTATAGATGTCCTTATAGCTCTTTAAGCAAGAGCCGTAGAGCTTAAGGAGGAGAAAAGATTAAGAGATAGGATTATAGAACTTCGAGAAGAATTTTCGCAGTAGGGTAACTTATTCGGCAAGGACTTATATATACGTCGCCGATAGTTAACTAAATCGAGGGAAAGTCGTAGTAAGGAAATAAAAATAAAAAACATTCCTTAGTTATTATAACCGACTAACCCTTAAAAACGTCTCGATTAGATTAGCGATCTTAAGGATACCTTTATCGCTGCCTTACGTTATTTTAAGCGTAATAAGAATAAAATCTTATATGCCTTTAACTATATATACGTAGACTATAAGGCGAGATAGAGGCGATACTTCGACGAAAAGCTCCTTATAGAGAGGGAATTGCTTCGCATTAACTAAGATAATTTTTATAACTAGACCTTAATTTTAATTAAAGATACTGCTAATCGCGAGACTCACTTAGCTATATAACTATAGGTAGTACGCTAACGAGAGAGTTAGTCCCCCCTCGATTTTAGTCTTTACTTAGATTCCCTTAAGCAATACTTAGAACGTCCGCTAGAAAAAACTTATATACTTTCCTTTTTTGCGAAGTTACGTCCTGATCTTTAGGACTAAATCTCCCTTTATTTAGCGTCTATTTAGGATAACACTCGTTAGGAGATAGTCTAACTCGCTTAACGCTTTTAACATACTCTAGGAAATAAGAAGCGCCCCGTAAAGCTAACTAACGACTAGTCGACCTCTACTTAAAGGGCAAGAGGCTCCTGTTCGATAGGCTATCGCCGACGTAAAGGCCGAAATAGATCTATTAATAACTATTAAGATTCCGACGCCGCTAGATCGACCTTAAATAGCCGTAGAAACAGTCGTAGCAACGGCCTTAGGAACGGCCGAGGAAATAGTCGCAATAGTCGCAACGGTAGGAATAGATACGGTAGGAATAGCCGTAGTAATAACCGGGGAGGAAATTCGTATAGAAACGGCGAAAGCTAATCCAGCATAGTTATTTATTAGTATTATAAGAAATTAGGCTATATATAAGCCGATTGCTAGGCGATAGCGAGAGCTAACTAAGCCGTAGCCGATTTAAAGACGATAAAGAAGGAGGGAAACGCCTAAAAGTCGAAGTAAATGCCTCTCCTTCGACTAAGCTATAGGTAGAGGTAGTTAAAAGACTACGTGCTATTAGAAAGCTACTAAGGCGAATACCTTATAAAATTATCGTTAATCTCGATTACGGTAGTAAAGTAGACCTAGTAGATGTGAATTTTGCTAAAAAAATAGGGGCTACGATAGCTTCCTTTATTAACCCTTAGATTTAAGGTAGTTAGGAATACGCTAGCAAGACGGTATAGAGTCTAGGAGGTTTCTATCTAACTCTAGGACAATCGCTATAGGGAAAAGATAGTTACTCGCCCTTATATCGGCGTCGATAACGGATTAAAACCCGACGACGCACTAGTTTTGCTTAGTATACCCGTACTTTCTTAGGAATATATTTATCTCGTTCCTTTTAAGCGCGCTTAGTAGTTTAAATACTAACTTTCTAAGGTATTATTACGCTAACCGTAGAAATCTTTATATAAGTGTCGGAATAAGGCATAGGTCTATATAGTTATACTAGACCTAAATTTTATGCTATTTCTTAATAAAGATAATAACTTAGCGAACCCCGAGCGAATAGGGGAGGAAATACCGGCGACTCTTTTAGACTTTAAAGACGTGTTTTCTAAGCACGAGGCCGATTTATTGCTAAGGAAGAAAGGCACCGATTACAGGGTGTATAAGTATAGCCGTTAGTAGGTCTAGCTTATAGGTTAAGTCGGAGAATTTTTCCTATATAAGAAAAGGTCCTATCTTCTTATAGTCTAACGAATTATTAGGCTTATTAGAAGTAATATTCTTCTTAATAAGGTAGACTTTATCGCCCTTATTAAAGGTACGTTCCTTTTCGGTCTTCTTATTATAATAATAAGTCATTCGATCCTTTATAAAGTCGAGCTCGTCTTTAATAGCAGAATATAAGCTTCTTAGCAGCTTAGAGCTTAAGATAGCTTTTCCGGCTATAACTTCCGGTAGGGAAAACCTATAGGCTTTAGGTGTAAATCCGTAATTCGCATAGGCTAGCGTTTGCTATATAGGTTCTAATACCAAAGTATTATAATATAACTATAATAGGGTAGGTAGAGTAATTACATAGGTGCCCTCTATATAGGTGTAGAAATCATCTATAAAGAACTAAGTATAGGCGCACCTATATATACGGATATATAGCTCTACGCACGTACCCTTTTATCCGCACGTGCCCCTTACCCCTATCCGCACAAGCCCCTTACCCCTATTCGCATAAGCCCCTTTCCCCGCCCGTACGTGCTTCTTCCCCGCTTGTATATAAGAATACGGATTAAGTCGTAGACCTAATCTTACTAATAGTTAAAGACCCTTATATAAGACCCTTACCCTACCCGAGCGAAATTTAACGATGTATTACGTAGGGCCCGGGCGCGCTTTAGGCTACGCGGCTTACTTCGGGGAGCGTAAACCGTACCTTCTTCTTTACCGGCAACGCGGCGTCGGGCGGTCCGTCGTTTTCTCTAATAGCCCTAAAGCGCTTTTCGAAGCGATCGAGCGCTTCTATATCTACGAAGTCCGCTGCTAGGTGCTACGTCGGGTCTTAATACCTTTGCCACCTTACGAGGACTTCGCGCCTACTGCCGCGGCCGACTTTCTTCTATCGTACGGCGAGAATTTCCTCTACTAAGAACTCCTTTTCTCCCTCTACTAGGATTACGGGAGGCTATAGGTCCGCTATTACTTAGCCGGGCATCGGATCTACTACTGCTTAGCGAAGAAAGTCTACGTTAAAATTTAGGTAAATCCTATTAGGCAGTCCCTCTAGCTCGACGGCTTACGGGCTTAGCACTTTCTTAACCGTAAATTTTACGTATAGCTAATCGAGCTTCTTCTTCGGCCTTAAGGATACGTAGTTCCGTAGGTCTACCTAGACTTTATCACCTACCGTAAATCGCTCTACGGGTTCCCGCCGTTTGTTAGTATATCGCTCTTAGTCTTATACTACCGAGGCTATTAATAACTAATAGAAGTCCGAGACCTACTTAAGTCGCTATATAAAAGAGGCTATACGCCCCTCCGGGCGATTGCCGGACGGCTTTTCCGCCGCTATATCTACGGCGATAGGAAATAAGGATACTAGTTTATACCCGTATAGTACGAAGAAAGGGGATATACTAATTAAAGAGTGATTTCTCCCGTTAAGCGCTATTTATACTACGGGGAGCTACTTATCCTAGTCCCTTTAGTTACGGTCGATAACGCCCTAGAGGTAAGCTTAAACTTCCTAGTTAAGCCGTTCTAGCCCCCTATCGGTTTACGGATAATATACTATACTTAGCAGCTATATTATCTATAGCAGCCGATATAAGTGCTACTAAAAGCGGCTCGTCTAATTTAAGCCCCTATTGCTTATAATTAACGTTAGCTACTAATAGTATCGTATATAGTATACGAGGAAGCGCTCCGCGTAGATTTCCGCTTTTATAGAGGGCATAGGTTCTAATATAACTTCCTTACTTAAACGGTCTTTAATTACCTAAAGATTACGGTTGCCGCTCTCTATAAGGGGGAGGTCTATAATAAAGTCTATTTAAATATACGTGTAGAACCGGTCTAGCATAGGAAGCGATTTAAGCAACCCTTTCTTAAGCGTACGCTAAATCTTTATACGCCCGTAGATATTATAGTTGCGGAGGAATCGTCTAACGTATAGCTAGAAGAGCGGCTAATAGAAGTCCTAGGATATAGCGGCGACTATTCCTTCGCGGCTAAGGTAGCCGACGACGCTAGCGTCGTATACTATTTAAATAAGCCGCCCTTAAAGCGCGTTCCCTTCTTCTAGCTCCGGGGGAGCGTCTCTTACTACGGCCTCTATAGTTATAGAGGAACTAAAAACCTAAAGCCGTCCGCGGAACCGTAGGTGCCTACGTAGGTCTACGTAGCAGTCGGCCACCTATACCTTAAGGTTAAGCTTAAGGTCGAATCGCCGTGCTCCTGCCTCTACGGCGCGGCGTATACTCCCGTAGGTAACGTCCTAAGCTGCTAAGCGGTCCTACGTACGCTAAAGCTCCTCGTCTTAAAAAATCCGTTAGTTAAGACCTATATTAGTGGTTAGCTCCGCGCCCTACGCGTTAAGGTCGTCCCGGGTCGTAGCCGCTATAAGGTCCGCTTCCTAAGCGTTAGGCTCCGCGTTTTCTTCGATCACCCCCTTACCTTCTAAAGCAACTAACGAATTATTATCTTCCTCGCTATCGTCTTCGTCCTTATCGTCCTTACTATTAACTAAGACTACGCCGTCCGTACCGATAAGCGTTGCTCTAAGATATATGCGTAGCGCCTCCTCCGGGAGTATTTAAAGTTCTTAGGCATTATAATCTTCGCTAGAAGGCCGATCTTAATCTCTCTAGGATAGAGCGTCTAGCACCGTAGCCTCCTTTCCGGGTCGGTACTTAATCTAGAAATAGAACCGCGAAAGATATTCCGCCTAGCGGGCCTATCGCTTAGAGAGATAACGTTAAGCTATAAAATACTTAAGGTTACGATAGTCTATAAGGATTTCGAAGTTCTTATAGCTACGGAGCTCCGCTTGCTATTGCTTTAAATAGCTAATTATAGCGAGTATCTCCTTATCGTAGATAGCGTAGTTCCGTTCGGCGGGGGTAAGCTTATAGGAGTAAAAAGCCATAAGGCGGCGTTAGCCGTCTACCTCTTGCGAAAGCGTGCCTTTAAGCGCGAATCTACTCTAGTCCGCCTTAAGTATTGCGGGATAATTAAAATCCTACTATAGTAGCACTAGGGCTTACGAAAATAGGTCCTTTAACGTCTAGAACGCTTCTACTTGTGCGGCGCCTATAGAAGGCTACCCCTTTGCCGGTAAGGGCTATAAGCGGACCGACGATACGAGAAAATTAACGAATAAAAATCCGGTAGTAGTTCGCAAATCCTAAGAAACTCCGTATACCCTTTTGCGAAGTTAGGGCTATTTAGTCTCGAATGGCCTAGATCTTTACGGGGTCCGCTTATATACTAACGCCTGCGATAATAATAAATCTAAGGTATTTAACTTAGCGGACGCCGAATTCGCATTAATTCGGGTCGAGGTATAGCCTATACTTAGAGAGCCGGTCTAGCACCTTCCGCACTTTGTCTATATAATCCTTTAGGCTGCCGCTTATATAGATAAGAATATTATTAATATAGGCGGAAGCGAACTCGTTTAGAAATTCGCGAAGAATGCTATTAATATACCGTTAGAAGGTGCCGGAAGCCTCTATAAGCCTAAACGGTATTACTATCTATTCGAAAAGCCTATAGCGAGTATAGAACGCGGTCTTCTACTCGTTACCTTCCGTAATTCGCACCTTATAGAATGCTTAATAGATATCTAACTTAGTAAACTACTTCGCTTTAGCGATATTGCGGAGTGTCTCCTTAATAAGCGGAAGCGGGTAGCGGTCCGGTCGTATTATTGCCTTAAGCGCTCGGTAGTCTACGTAGAAACGTAGTCTTCCTCCGGGTTTCCGCGCGAATAGCACCGGAGCGGCGGCCTTAGAAGAGCTAGCTTAAATAAACCCTTTGTCTAGAAGGCCGCGTAGTGTTTTCTTTAAAATAAGCAACTCGTCTTAAGACATTACGTATAGTAGCCTAAAGGGCGGAACTATATCTTATCCGTAGGAATCTTTGCGAAGTAGTATCGCGTAGTTAATGCCGGGCTTATATAGGTTTAATTTATCGGCCTCGCTTTTCCGAAAGAGCGGTAGTAGGTTATAGAACTACGTAGGGATTATTTAACGCAATTCGGCTTCTATCTTCGGCTTCTTTAGTCGTAAGGCTTTTTCGATATCTATAAGGCTAACTACGTAAATAGCAGCCGTAGCGGCTTCCGAGCCGTATCGCCTACGGATTCGGTTAATTATGCCGATAAATACTAAAGCTATAACTTCTTTAGCCTCTCGAAGCTTTATAGCATATTCGGTGTCCTTAGGCTCGTTCTTATTAATATGCCGTAGCTAACGCTGCGAATTCCTATACTAAAGCCTCCCTTAGTGCGGCATAGAGTAGGACTCTATGTAAAAAAGCTAAGGCTTTCTAAAGATTAGGTTAAATTCGAGCTAAGGGATAATGTATGCTACGAGCAATTGCCTATGCCTATTAATCTCCGTAGCTATCTATGTGATACCTTTAATCTTCGCCTCCTTTATTACGCTTAAGGCTCTTTATACGTACTAAGTTCCTATATCTTTAATTAGTAAACGTAGTTCTCGTGTAAATGCCTTATCGATAGCGGCGTAGCACTAGCAACCCTCGTCTATAAGAGTAAAGATACGGTTTATACGGTTAATAACAATAGGTATTAAGGTAGGAGAAGTCTTAATACGGTTAGTTAACTCTTTTTTCTCTAGTGCTAGCGAATTAAGCTCCGGGGCCCGTCTATGCTCCGGAGCTATACGTTTCCCTCCGCACTAATAGCAGTAGGGATATTATTATCCTCCTTAACATTAGACTTAAGAGAAGGTCGGGTAGCGCGAATCGCTATAGGCCGTTCGGCTCGCTTTATAGGGCGAGCGGGACGATACGGGCAGTCTATAGTAAAATATCTATCCGCGCTATAGCGTACGTAAAGCCCCTCCTCTCTCCGCTTCTAAAGCTCCGCCTTCGATACCTACTTAGCTCGTTATAGAGAAGAGGAGGGCGCGCTGCCTAAGGCGGCGGATAGTATCCTCGCTCTTCTATAAGCGGGCCACGTAGTAGATATTATAACATCGCCCTTATAGTCTACCGTAGTATCGGGCGCGGATTTAAGCGGCGGGAGCGTTATAGCGTTCCTAGTAGTAGCTCCTCCGTTCCTATTGCTAACGCCGTTCGTGCTAGCGCGCTTTCGTAACTTCTAGAAGCTAGGGCTTTGCTTATAGTTCTAGGCTACCTTCGTAAGGCGACCTATGTACTCCCGGAAGTTTGTAGGTATCTCGATCGGGATAAGCATTTCCTATAGTTATAGAGTAATCGAATTTCGTAGCGATATAAGCTTAGCGCTATCTCCCTAAACGCTATTTCCGGCGGCATAAGTAATAGTCTCTTTAAAGTCGGGAAGGAAGTCTTTAAACGTCTAGCCGTCTTTCTAAAAGAGGATCCGCAACCTATCTTACGCTTTCTCCTACTCCTATACGTTGCCGAACGCGTAGATAAGGTGGTTAAAGAAGGCACGGGGGTCGTAGGCGCTATTAGGCCCGCTACTCTCCTAAAACCTAGAAATCCGCTATATCTAAGGCTTAGGTAGCGTATAGAGCAGCGAATACTAAGAGGTATCGCGGCAACCGTTAAGGCCCTACTTCTCGTTAACGGTAAACTTACTACGGAGGCGATATAGGAAGAAGTAAAAAGACTCTAGCTTGCTATCCTATATAGGCTACGGTAGAGGCTTCCTTTTACCGAAGGCGGCTTTAAGGGCCGTCCTTAGGTTAGCTATGCTAGCGTCCCTAGCCGTAGGAGAGTTCGTCGACGTAGCCGTAGGCGCGAGTAGCGTATCCGTAGAGGTAGGCGCCGTAGATCCTATCTTAATACTAAGGACTTCTAGCAACCCCCTTTGTTTAACCGGATTAACGGCTATTTTCTATAGTAGCACTAGGAGGCGCTCCTCTTCCGCTATAGAAGGTGCGGCATCCGCCGTCGCTTTGCCTAAACGGGCTTCTATTATTTCCTATCGAAGGCGGGCTTTTGCGAAGGCCCGCTTATTTAGCGCCTCTTATCGCAGCTATAGCTGCTAGGACCCCTTAGCCTATTGCTCGAAGACGTCCTCTATATCGTTATCTAGTAAGTCTATAATAGCAGCTAGTGCTACTACGCGTGCCGCTTTTATCGTAGCGGCCTATCGTTCTAATTAATACGTGCCGCTAATATAAAAGCAGGACGTTGTCGTATTAAATAAGTCCGTAAAAAAGAGAGATAGATAATACTATAATAGGGTAGGCAGAGTAATTACATAGGTGCCCTCTATATAGGTATAGAAATTATCTATAAAGAACTAAGTGTAGGCGCACCTATGCATACGGATATATAGCTCTACGCACATACCCCTTTGTCCGCACGTGCCCCTTACCCCTATCCGCACGAGCCCCTTACCCCTATTCGTACGAGCCTCTTTCCCCGCCCGCACATGCCTCTTCCCCGCTCGTATATAAGAATACGGATTAGGTCGTAGACCTAATCTCACTAATAGTCGAAGACCCTTACAATAACTAGGCTATTAGTAGCCTAACTAGCTAGTCGTCTTGCTAGTAGTTAATATAGCTTCGAAGGTATTGCTTAAAGGTCTAGTATAGCCGTTCCGTAATTCCGAATTCGATTATAAGTCCGGGATATCCCTTAGTGGCCGTAGATCGGGCTTTCGTAGAAATCCTTTATAATCGTTGCCTCGCTACTAGGCGTAAGGAATAACTTTCCCTTATAGTAAGCGAGGTCGTTTTCCTAGGTTATATACTTCTTAAACCTACTAAAATCGGTGTCCTTATAAGTGCTTTTAAGTAATTCTAAAACAGAATTATCTCCTTCGATCTTAAATACGGCATCGAGTGATTATTGCTCGTAGTTGCCTTCCGTATTAAGATATAAAAGCCTTTTGTTATAAGGTTCGATCTTCGTATTATAGTCGGGACGTCGACTAATAGCGTCGGCACGGGAATTTTTAGTTCCCTTCTTATATAGAATTTCGTAGTTAAAATCTGCTAAGAATTCTACCCAACGGATTTACCGTGCGTTAAGCTATTACGTGCTAGCGAAATAGGTGATATTCCTATAGTCTATATAGACCTTCGTCTTATAGGAATTCCCTAAAATATAATGCCGAAATTCTTTAAAGGCGTTTATAATCGCTAAAAATTCTTTATCGTAGATCGGATAATATATCTCTGCCCTACTTAGCTTTTTAGAGTAAAAAGCTATAGGATGTAATATATTATTGTCGTCCCTTTAGCTTAACTACGCACCTAATGCGAAATTAGAAGCGTCGGTCTCTAATTCGCAGGGCTTCTCCGCATCGTAGCTATATAGTACCGGGGCGGAAGTTAATAAGCTCTTAAGCTTAATAAAAGCGTTATTAGCTTCGTCCGTCTAGGTATAGGGTTTCGTCCTAGCTAGCTTTATTACTGCTAGTATAGGAATTAACTCTTTAGAGAAATCCACTATAAAGCGTCGGTAGTAATTAGCGTAGCCTATAAAGCTCTATATTTCCTTAATCGTAGAAGGAATAGGCCAACCGCTAATTGCCTCTAACTTATACGGGTCTATCCGTATAGTGTTTAGGGTAATTATATAGCCTAAGAATTCGACTTCCTACGTGTAGAATATGCATTTTTCTAGCTTAATATAAAGGCTAGCTACTTTAAGAGCCTTAAGCACCTTTATAACGTCGAGTTTATGCGTTTCTAAATCGTCTAAATAGACGATTATATCGTCTAAATAAGCTAAGACGAATATATCAAGGTGTTCGTGCAGGGCGTTATTAATACGCTTTTGAAAAGTCGCTAGGGCATTTGTAAGCCTTAGAGGGAGGATTAAAAATTCGTATAAGCCGTATCGAGTTCTAAAAGCGGTCTTATATTCGTCTTCTTCCTTAATTCGTATCTAGCTATAAGCCACTTTAAGGTCGATTTTCGTATAATATCTTTTCTTAGATAGTCGATCCTTTAATTCGATAATAAGGGGTAAAGGGGTCCGGTCTTTAATAGTATCGTTGTTAAGCTAGCGGTAGTCGATGCATAGCTTAGTCTTAACCTTATCTTTGCTATTTTTCAGAGCAAATAGTACCGGGGCTAGATATTCTAATTTCGACTCCCTTATATAACCTTTTCGAAGGTTTTCGTCGATATAATCCCGAAGCAAAGGCGGTCGACGATAACGAGGATATTAGAGAACTTAACGCTATTATAGCGGTAGATAAGGAGGTCGGTAATAAAATCGATAGAGATATCGGTCTATAGGGCAAAGGGAATACTTAAGGGCTAAAGCAGGCCTTAGGGGGAGGAACGAGGGGACTTAACGCATAAGCATATATAATAATTCTGCATAAAGCTAGAAATAGACTCGTATATGCCGGGCTAGATATAAGACCGGCGGTAAAGGCTAGCGGTCTTTATGCGTCTAAGGTAGCCGGCGAAGGGGGAGGTATAAGCGTCGACGAGGATCTAAAGGATTAAGGCGTTATTAAGGGGGGCGAGTAGCCGGCCTTAGAAATAGAACCGGCCTTAGACCTTAAAGAGAGCGGTCTTAGGGATCGAACGTAGTAAGGCTTAGAGGGGGAAAGGCTAGCGGGGCTAAGGGGACTAAAGAGCTACGCGAATAGCGGAAATAAGCGGGGAGGAGGAATAGGGCCGGTCGATAAGGTTATCGATCGGTTTAAAGTCGTCGAGGGCTTAAAGGTTAAGGTAGTCGGAATTATATTTATAAATTATATTTATAAATTATATTTATAAATAGGTTAGACTCCTCGACGTTATTAATAAGAGCCTAAAGGGAAGCTTTAGGGCAGAGGATTACGATAGTGCAAAGAGTGTTAAGATTAATGCAGAAGTATAAGAGAAAGGTATTGTTAAATTGCTTAGTAAAGGTCTATCTAAGGGCGGACTAAGGTCCCTTTATATAGCTAATTACACACGAATAAAGATATATGTGACTTAACTAATTATAGTTATAGAAAGCGCTATTCTTTGTCTATATAGTGTCGGTGGTCTTATTCTATTTAGTAGCTTAGTTATTACATAATTAAATGCGCGAGTAATACGAGGTAGCGTAGATAACGCCGGTTGACCGAGTTAAAAGGTATAACTTACATACCTCTATCTCTACTCACACTATATACTTCGGGCTTCGGTATCTTAGCCATTTAGGGGGCTAATGCGACCGGATGACTTACGTTATGTATAATGATATAAGGCGGTTCTAATGCATATCTTTAGGCATTAGTAGGATAAACCAATTAGGAGATATCTGCTCCCTTATAGCCTCTCTAAAAGGGTACTTGTTTTATAAAGAAGTGCGCTTTATATATATCCGTTTATAACTAACTAGGATTTGTAAAAACTCTCTAAAACCCTATTTCTAGGAAAAAACTTTTTATATAGAGAAATATAACTCTACTATTTTATAGGGAAAAATTAAAAACTCTACTATATTTTATTATTCCGTTTAGTAAACCTTTATCTAAGGAAAAAACTAAAGGGTATATAGAAGAAAGCTAGAAGAAATCATAAGAAAGAGCAGCTAAAACCCTCTATTTATCTTTATATATAGGATTCTATTTAAGACCTAAGAGGTCTCGAAATTTATTAAATAGTATACGCCCTAATTCTTTTATAAATATATTAGCGATATTATTAGCAGACTTTATATAGAATACTTCTATTTCGCCTAGTAAAACACTATTGCGGGTGAAATTATAGGCAAGGCCGATGTGTTTCCGGAGTTTATATACTTCCGGGTTATTTACTATTTTTAGCGCTAATTGACTATCGGAAAATATTAGAGGGACTTTATTAGATATAGCTATAGACAACTCTTTTGCAATGCTATTTAGATAGCTATATAGATATAGGGCCTCCTTATTAGCCTCTCTAAGGCCTATAAACTCTACTTCGTAAGTAGATAGCGATACGGATTTTTGCTTCTAATATAACTAGCTTATAAAATTATTACGTATAAAGAAATAGTATTTAGAAACCGATCGTCGGTCTATAAGGTTACTAGCCTAGTTAGAGTCCGTATAGGCTGTAAAAGAGAAGTCTAGTATAGGTATATTATAGTTATAATATTATAGTTATAATATAAGCATAGGTCGGTGTTAGATCGTAGATCTACGGCTCGGACTAAATAGGCGTTATAATAGGTCTAGATATATTGTATAGTAAAGAGGTTATATTAATGTAATATATAATAATGCGTGTTATACGTGCTTCCCCTCTTTTTATAAGGGGGCCGCTTTTAAGGGATATTTCCCTTACGTTACGTAGCAGTTATGCTGACTTAATCTTTATAACCTCTATTATATAATCTAACACACCCCCCTAGCTTCGAACCCGTATTTAAGGGAGGAAAGCTAGCGTAAAGAGGTCGTTAAATAGCTTAAATCCGATAAGTTTTTAATCCTCGTTCTATCGTTAAGCCATCGGGGCGAGATATCTTTAATCCCTGCCTATTTAACCCTACGCCTAAGCGCTTTAATAAGTACGGCTTTACAAGCTCTTATACTTCCTCTATTCCTTCCGCTACTATATATAGTAGATGCCCTTACTGCGTAAAAGCATCGTTCTTCTAATCTTCCCTCTTAGCTCTACCGCTATTAAGGGTATTTATAGTCGTTTAGCAGCTACTGCTCGTAGCTCTCCGGCCGTAGTAATACGCAAGAGGAACTAGGTTCGCTAGTGTATCGTGCCGAAATCGCTATTAATATAGTCGCTATTGCGAGACACGCTGTATATACCCTCGCTGCGTAGGAGCTTCCTTCTTTATTAACGCTTAATCGAGTCTTTAGACGCCTCTAGCCTAGTTAATGCTCGTAGATATTTAACGAGGCCCTTTATCCGTCGTCTCCCTAACGTTTTCACGCAGGGCCCCCTAATGCGTATTAGGAATTAGGTTCCCTACGGTTATTTTTTCCCACCCGCGCCTATACGTAGTGTTTCCTCTATTATATAATTATATCGTGCCTTTATACGTATATAGTGCCGATATCTATTACCCCCGAGGATACGGCTTTATCGGCCTATTTATATCTCCTAATCTTCCTATACTATATATATATCGGTCTATATTGTTTCGTCGGTCGTTTTAGGGAGTTCTCTATCGGCGAGGCGTTAGGAGACATCGCGGAGGCTAATTTTCTTAACAAAGGACCTAAAGAAGGGCCCTTAAAGTGCCTTAGTAAGGCCGTCGGCTATTATCTTCGCGGTAGGCGTATATTTAACGTTAAGGGTCTTATTTATAACGGGGTTATTCTAAGTTAGCATAAAGGAGGTCCTTAAAAGATGTTAAATAATACTATAGAGGGGTAAAGGGAAGAAAGTACGGGCGCAGCCCTTATAGGCGCGGACTACCTAAATACACGCAATCTAATTACATACACTAGATAATAACACTAGGGTCTAGACCCTTATATTAGCCCCCCGCCCTTACTCCTTCGGAGCTACCTTCTAAGACACTCGAAGCCGCACCCTAACGTGCTATTATAGTACTATATTATATAACATAGTACATAGTGATATACCACGTGATATATAGTCCTATATATAAACGAGCCTTTAGCCTCTATAGTTCTTCTCCTCTTTATAGAATAATAAGGTTATCTAGCTAATACCTAGTGCTATGATAGTTTATTCTATCTCCTATTGCGCCCCGTCGCGATCCCTAGCTTTACAAACATAGTCTTAGTAGCTCTATTACCTTATCCCCTTAGTCGTCGCGACCCGAGCGCAACCCTTAAGAAATCATTCCCTTAAGCCCTTAAGCCCCTAAGAATTTTTCCCTAGCCTATAGAAACCTATATAGCCTATAGAAAAAATTTTATAGTCCCTAATAAACACCTTAGACTAGATACTCCTCCTCCCTCCTTATAGCGGACATACCTATAGCCTCTAACGCTACGGGCGACGGTCTAAAGGCCTTTACTAAGGAGTTTATTAGTAAATTTCCTTAAATCGCCTAAGCGATTAAGAGGTTCGATAACGTAGTCCCGGTCGCTAATACGTAAGAGACCTAGGAAAACCTTTAGAGCTTAGATACCCGATATATTCTTATATATATCGAGGAGAGTCTTCGCTCCCTTCGCGTAGCGGAGGCCTCTTAGGTTAACCGAAATACTAGGTTAAAGGAACGTATAACTATATAAGAATAGCTCTTAGCTACGAAAGATTAGCTCCTAGCCATAAGGGAGTAACTTCTTAAGGCTAAAGACCTTATAATCTTAACTATAAAGATATTATAGTCTTAGACGATAACCCCGGCATAGTCGTTAGGAAAACGAAAGACGGTAGACCTTCCGATCTTTATAGGAAAAGGGTCTGCCTCCGACCGTTAACGTAAGTATAAGGCCTAGGAACTTAAGATATAGGGTATCTTCCTCCGCGATAGCATATAGTTCGACTTAAACAGCGCCTGCCTCCTGTATATTAGCGATAGGCTTAGTAAACGGGCCTACGACTTTATTAAAGATAAAATAGCTACTATTATAGCTAACCTATCTAAAAGGGAGAAGTAAGAATAGCCTACTATAACGACGCTTTTCGTAGCTTTAAGCAGGTAGTATAAGGTTCTAGACTTTACGTAAGCCGCTAAGAATATTATCGATAATTTCCCTTAAGGCGATAAGAACTATTAGATTTAGAAGGCAGACCTCGACGCCTATATATATAAGGTAAGGAAGATAAAGGAATAGTAATTCGACCTCCTCTAGAAGTTTATATCGAAGGATATAAGCGATCTTATTAAGAATATATAGACTAAGATCCCTAACACCGACTACGAGAAGTAGTTAGCGTAGATAGATATCTTTATAAAGAATCTCGCTAATTATACTTATCGTTAGAAGCTTAAGAAGAAGGCCGCCCTTTATTTATAGTTCCTACCGACGCTTATACCTGCCCTTACCCCGACCGCTTTAGCCTAACCCCTATATAATAACCCTATAGACCTCGACCGGCTTTCCGATACTAAACAATAATTTAGGATCGATAATAAACTCTATATAGCTTACGGAGAGCCTAGACACTAAAAGGAGGCTTACGACCTAGCTAAGATAGCTAATCCGCTTCTAATGCCCTTCTTACGTTAAGGTAGTCTTTAGTTTTAGGGCCGGGGCGCCCCCTCCCCCGGCTTCGGCCGAGGATCTTAGGGCACCTGCGGCGGCGGGTATAACTAGGGCTAGCTCGTCCGTACGGCCGACTACGAATAAGGCCGTATCCTTAGGGAAGAGGATACGGATTTATAAGGCGAGCGGCCGGCGTCGAGGCTATTGCTAAAAGATATACCCCTAAAGTAAGTCGCTCTTAGGGGTTATATATAAGGGAGGATAAGAGGATTAGGTCGTTGCTTTTAGATAGAATAGATCTTCGGATTAATTCGTCGAATAGTAATAAAAAGTTAATCCTTCTCTATACTTATCTCTCCTCTACGCGTAACCTTTAGTCCCCCTACTACGTTAATACGTTATCCCTCGTGGATTTTAGCTATATTGCCGTAGCGTTCGCCGATCTTTACGCTATCGTATAGAAATATAACGTTACTACGAAGAAACTCCTTAAACCTCGACCGTTTCGACTAGCCGACGGTATGCCCTTAATATAGATAACGGACTATTTTATAGCCTAAATAACTATTAGCGAGCATATAGAACTTATGCTTTTCTTCGTTACGAATCTATTACCCTTTACCCCGGTTATCCTAAGTATTCCTTAGCTTTAGGAATACGAACTAACTATACTTTAGAAATCTCTCTAAGTCCGCTTCGATTCCGATTATTATATAAAACACTGCCTACCACTTCCTGCGTGTAGAATATGCATTTTTCTGGCTTAATATAAAGGCTAGCTGCTTCGAGAGCCTTAAGCACCTTTATAACGTCGAGTTTATGCGTTTCCAAATCGTCTGAATAGACGATTATATCGTCTAAATAAGCTAAGACAAATATATCGAGGTGTTCGTGCAGGGCGTTATTAATACGCTTCTGAAAAGTCGCTAGGGCATTCGTAAGCCCTAGAGGGAGGATTAAAAATTCGTATAAGCCGTATCGAGTTCTAAAAGCGGTCTTATGTTCGTCTCCTTCCCTAATTCGTATCTAGCTATAAGCCACTTTAAGGTCGATTTTCGTATAATATCTTTTCTTAGATAATCAATCCCTTAATTCGACAATAAGGGGTAAAGGGGTCCGGTCTTTAATAGTATCGTTGTTAAGCTAGCGGTAGTCGATGCATAGCCTAGTCTTAACCTTATCTTTGCTGTTTTTCAGAGCAAATAGTACCGGGGCCCGATATTCTAATTTCGACTCCCTTATATAACCTTTTCGAAGGTTTTCGTCGATATAATCTCAAAGCAATTTTAAATGCAATTCATCGAGGTTATATATCTTACGGAAGCGAGGCTTCGCTCCGTCTTTAAGGTTGATTTCGTGATCCCATTGCGTTCGAGGCGGTAGTTTATCCTCTAGTAGGTCGTTAAATATCACACCGAATTTAACGAGGATATCGTGCGGTATAGTCTTAAATCTATCCGCTTTAAGATCCGTCTCTATTTCTTTTATAGAGGCGCTATTCGAAGCGTCTTCTAATAACAGGTTTGGCGGTTCCGGGACCGTATTAAATCGGTCCGGAAGTTCCTCTTCGAATAAGGTAGCAACTTCCTTAATTCCCGGGCTACGCCTTTCTAGGCTAGTATTAAGTTCTAAGGTTTTTAGTCCGGTTAAGTCCTTTAATTCGTTATAGAGTGGAATATCTAAGGTATCGTCTTTAAACCTTAGAAGGCCTTTATTCTAGTCGATAGAAGGGTTATATTATTGCAAGAAGGGTACTCCTAGTATAATATCGTATCGTATAGATAGGATATCGAAAGGGTCTTTAAACGATAAGTTTCCGATAGAATATTCGAAAGGATTAGTTTCGTAGATAATATTCCCGTTGTTATACGTAAAGGGTTTCCCTTCGGCTATAAATAGCGTATAAGGCGTGGTTTTCTGCCGGTAACGAAAGCGTAGACGATTTATCGTTTCCGGGGCAATATAGTTACTTATAGATCTGCTATCCACTAAAGCGGAAAGTCTATGCCCTTAGTAGTTAATCGTAAGGGTTATCTTCTTACTAGTAGTTTTATTAGTAATAAGAAGATCTTAATTACTAGTAAGTAGCCCTTTTACTTCTAGTAATAGAGGTTTTTTAAATCCTCGGTAGTAAGGGTGCTATTACCCTATATCCCCTCCCCTAAAACAGTCTTAGGGGGATTAGGTTCTCTCTTAAACCTAGTAGACTCTCTTTTAAGCCTACTAGACTGTCTTTTAAGTCTATGTGGATTAAGCTCTCTTTTAAGCTCCGGGGGTTGTCTTTTAAACCTAGGGGGTTCTCTTTTAAACCCAGGGGGTTCTCTTTTAAACCTAGGGGGTTCTCTTTTAAACCTAGCAGAACCCGGCTCTTCTCTAATAGACTTACTGCTAGGTCTATTACTAGTTCCCCGGGGTATAGGTTGTATTATAACCCTATAATTCGTAGTCTCGAAAGGGAGACCTTGTAGTTGCCGGACCCGTTCGAATAGGTCTCGGTTAACTTAAGAAGCGAGTCCGAGGGTCTGGGAGGCGAGGCAGTAGACGCCTTCTAGCCTCCGGAGGGCCTCCTAGAGAGTCCGGACCTTAAAAGAGGGTTCTAGGTGTAGTTCCGGCATATAACCTCCTAGACGGTCTAGTCTAGTAAGGAGGTTAAGCTTCTCGCGTTCTTTCTCTTCCACGAGGTCTGCTAGGGATATAATTTCCCTGCCGAATTCCTCGTAGGTTTTATACTCGTTATCTAAAAGCATTGCCTCTAGCCGATTTGCTTTGCGCTTATAGCTTCGAAGTAAAGCTAAAGTCTCTTCGGCTATATCGGTAAGGCACTCCGGGGGCCTATCTTCGGCGCTAGGGTATCCCTAGGCTTCTCGTTCGATAACCCCTTCCAAATAGTTCGTAACAGCTAGGTATTCCCCACAGCTGCTATATTCCGGGTTAAGGCCATCGAGAAGGTCCTTAACGTCTTTAAGTTCGCGGTAGGGAGGAGGGGGCTCCGAGCCGTCGCATAGGGCAGCCGTAGCTACGCTGCCCTCTAAGAATTCTTCGGTATTAGCGGGGCTATAAGCATCGGGTATATAGCCTCCGGTAAGATCTTCTAACTCCGGGGCCTAGCTATGGTTATACTAGTACTAGGATTCTTAAGGGAATTCCTCGGAGTCGTATTGCGTTGTTAGGGGTATGTCGTCGTCGTCGTCGTCGTCGTCCGACTCCGGCCCGGGCTCCGGACCCTCTAAGTCCGGAGCGGACTCTATAGAGGAATCCGGGGAGTCCGGGGAGTCCGGGGGTGCTAGTCCGACCCCCGCGTTATCCATAGAGTTATCTATAATCTCTCCGTCCTCTAAGTCGATTACTAGATCCTCTATCACGCTGTCCGGAGCGTCCGGACTATCCGGGCCGGCCGGGTCCTCCGGTCCGGCCGGATCCTCGTCCGGGTCCGACCATCTAAATAAGTCCTCCTCTTCTTCGATAGAGGGCCTAACTAGGCTATCTAGAATAAGTGCTATATTGTCCTTAGAATCCCTAATAGTCGTAAAACGTTTTTCGTAGTAGGGATAGGCAGAGAGACCTATAGGATCTTTATTAAAAAGCGTAGGATCGAGAGCTTCTCTTAAAGGCGGTAGAGAGAGCCTAAGAGGTCCCTGCTCTAAGGTATTAAGGCTTCTAGAAGCCGCCGGCTTTCCTTTAGCTAGATTTTTCTTCCGGTAGCAATCTTTAGCAATATGCCCTGCCTTCTTACAAAAGAAGTAGGTAAGGCTCTTATAAATGCTATTGTTTTTCGAGCTTCCGGCTGCTGCCGAATAGCTAGTTGTTCCCGGGTTTAAAATAGCATCTAGGTCTATAGGATCGCCGTAATTCGTCTGTTTCCCCTTTTTCTTCGAAAAAACCTTATACCCTAAGCGGGGGTCCTTCTTCTATTGCCGGCGTTTAAAAAGCCGGTCGTCGATTCTAACTGCTTAGGCTATAAACTCGACGAGGGTGTCGGGACGGTCTTATTTAGAGATCTCGTCCTTCACATCGTCCTTCAGCCCCTTATAGAAAACCGCTATTATAGCGTTATCGTCCTATTCTAATTTCGATGTTATCTGCCTAAATAAGGCAGCATAATTAGAAATAGAGGTTTTTTATCGTACATACCGCAGCTTATGCTCTACGGCTCTCTTCTCGTCACCTACGCCGAAGGTCTACTAGAGGTTGGTTTTAAAAGCTTAATAACTATTAAAGATATCGTCCGTGAGTTTATCCCGGTCCCCCTCTGCCTCGGTCACCCTATCCCTAAGAATAGGTTTAAACCAGGTTAAAGCTAATCCCCCTAAGCAGCTAGCTGCAAAAAAGACCTTCGCTTTATCAATAGAGAAGGAATCCGGAAAGGAAAGAAAGAAGGCCTTTAGCTAGGTAAGAAATTCCTACAGCTTGCCGGCTTCTCCGGTGTAAACAGCCGGCTTCGGGGTTTTAACAATTTCCCCGAACTGCCGGGGGTGGCGGAAGTCCGGAACCGGGGCCGGGACCGGGGCGTACCCGGCCGGGCCCGGAGGCGGCGGCGGTCCTAGGGCAGCGGCGGTGTAAGCCGGAGCCGGGCCCGTAGGCGTAGTAGAAGAAGCAGCAGCCGTAGCTGCAGCCGGACGAGCTGCCGGGCGAGCTGCCGGGCGAGAGGTTAAAGAAGTAGAAGAAGACATTCTTAAAGAAGTAGTTGTTTTTAGTGTTTTTTCTAAAAAGGGTTCTTCGAATCCACAAAGATTAAAACAAGATCTAAGATCTAATAGATCAGAAAGATTAGGAAAAGATCAAAGGGTAAAACAAAGACTAAGCAAAGATTAAACAAAGATTAAGCAACGGTCTTAAAAAACATACTCCGCGGCTAAGCAAAAGGTAAGAGCTTTTATCGTGTGATAGAACGGTTAGAAGACAGAAGACAGTCTAACCGGACTAAGTCTCTAATAGTTAAAGACTAATAGAGGGCGTTATTTATCCTTGAAAGCTATAGGGGCGGAATAGTAAGTAGAGGAGCACTCGGGGTCACTTATACTAGACCGGCTAGCTAAGTCTAAGCAAGCAGGGGTAGTCGAGGCTAGAGCACTAAGGGCACTACTAGAAGAGGTGTGGGTCACTTAGTAGGCAGTTGAACTAAAACTATGATAAAAGCTAAAGAAGAAAGGAAGGAAGGAGAGCCCGAGGAAGGGCGGACTAAAGTTCCTTTATATAGCTCTTCCCGTCCGTCTAGACGGTCCCGGTACGTCCCTTTCCTTCTAGCACCTTCTGCCACGTATCCCTTGCACTGCCCCGAGCTAATGCGGGTCCCCGGGGCTGCGTAAGGGCTGTGTAGGTCGGCTGACCTTAAAAAGGCTGCCTCCCGCGTCGTTCTAAAGCCCTTATAGACTAATCTAGGTTATGTGGGTCTATTTATGCACTACGTGCATAATTTCATGTGGGTGGGTCACACGACACAAGTCGTGTGACCTCCTTATGCGGAGGATCGGACGAATAATCGGTCCCGAAAGCCGGGAGGGCTATATTAGGCCTATAGCTCCCGGTAGTCTAAGTGTCGGTCTATTATACGGGGCATCGAGCCAATCATCGGGTCTTATTAGGCAGGGGTGCCTAATAAGATCGTCGGCGTGACCGTAGCTGCGTGGTACGTCCCGTACCTAAGGAAGCTAAGTCTAAAGGGACTTAGGTTCGAAAAAGGGGTGTGTCCTAGGCCGAAAAGGGGTGTGACCGGATAATAGGTAAGTCCGGGGCGAACATCTTTATGCTGAGTCATAAAGTACCAAGTACCGAAGTACCAAGTACCCCGGTACCCTCGTACTAAGTATTTCCGTACTTAAGTCCCTTAGTACTTAAGTCGTCCCGTACTTTAGAGAAAAGAAAGTAAACTAGGAACCTAGATTAGTAGTTCTATAACAGGCATCTAGCGGGTAATAGCTACACTTAGGTAAGAAAATAGGCAGCTAAGTAGGTAACCGTTACTCCTTTAGCCGTGCCTATTATACCTATTAGCGCAATCGCTACTCCGCCCCCTTTAACTAAGAATATCTCTACTAATATAGTACACCTTATAACGCCGGCGTCTTTTACTCCGTAACTTTCGGTAAATACTTCGCTTCTTAACTCCCTGTCTATCCTTAAGCTAGTCCCTCTTTAAGTTGCTTAAGACTAAGACGGTATGCTTATTCCTTTCTCCTTTATAAGGATTAAATTTATAGGCTCTTTAGATAGGCAAGAAGTTAAGATCTGCCTTAACACTAGATATAGCCGACCCTTAATCGACCTAGACCTACTATAAAAGCTCCTTTACTCCTTTAAGAAGCAACCTCCTATTATTATTAAGGGTATCGTAGGCAATATCGTTATAGATAAGTAGGCAACCTTTTCCTTCTTTATTTAAGGTTTCCGCGCGGATAGAATAGAAGCTAGTCTTATAGAGTTTATCTACTCCGCTTAGGTTACTAAGGTAGAAGCCGGTGCCTTTCTTAGGAATGCTTTACTTAAGCCTTACTAAGGAAACGTAGACTTTAGAAAAGACGTTATTCGCTTTAGAACCCTTATAGACTTTAAGGTTCTTTTTAACCTATACCGACCGGGTCGCGACGTAGTACGAAGAGTCTAAGCCGTTCGAAAGACTATAGTTCCTACTAGCTAAATAATAATCGTCCCCGCTTCTTAAAAGAAAGTCCCTAAAAGGAGAGCTTTTACCTTCTACTCGGCCTCCGACTTCGCCGCTTATGCTATCGTAGACGATAAGACCTTCTTAAGCGTTACCGTTATTAATAGCTCGGACTAGGACCTTATTATCTCTCGCAAATAGCGCCTCGGCTAGATTTTAGAATATTATAATTCCGGTTTCTTCGTCGCTCTTTCTTAGCAATCGGCCTTTAAAACTCTAATAGTAGCCTCCGTAGCTGCCGTAACTATGCTCCCTTTAGAGCTACCTATTAATACGTCGACCGCTCCCTCCGTCGGCAGTATCTTTAACGTTTCGCTAGCAGCTATATTCTCCTCTAAAGCTAACGGCTAAGCCTTAGTTATCGCCCTTACGCTTGCTAAAGCTGCCTCCGTCCCGCAGTCTGCTTTCCCTACTTCTGCTCCTTTCCCTAAGCTAAATGCATTTCCCTTTTAACCGTAAGTGTAAAAGCCTAGGTTATTACCGAAACGCGTTACTAAGGAAGGCATTTACATTTACGCTAAGGACCCTATATTCGTCTCTAACGTAATAAAGCTATTAGCACGCTACCTATCTCTTTAGAAGGATATAGGTATAGCTATAGTAGAACTTAGCTAGGAATTAGTAGTCCCGCTTATTTAAGGTTGGTAGAATTAGAAGATCTCGTAGCGACTATATCCGTAAGGCCTCTAGGATCGAGCGATTATTAATAAGTATTGCTATTTGCACGATAAATACCTCGAAGCCTTGTTTTTTCTGCGCGACCCCGCGCGCCTAGGTCCCGCCACTAAAATTAGGTAGAGGTACATGGCAATTGAGAGAGCCGCGCAAATCGTGCCTAGCCTTAATTTAATTCAATAAACACGCGCGCGTAAAGAGCTCAAATAACGTACAACGTGTATGCCTAGCTCTCTGCTGCGTGCCCTGCTGCGTGCCCTCTGCTGCGTGCCCTCTACTGCGTGCCCAGCTCTCTGCCGCGTGCCCGGCTGCGTGCCTTATGCTGCGTGCCTTGCTGCGTGCCCTACTGCGTGCCCTGCTGCGTGCCCTGCTGCGTGCCTTCTGCTGCGTGCCCTGCTGCGTGCCCTGCTGCGTGCCTTCTGCTGCGTGCCCTGCTGCGTGCCCTGCTGCGTGCCCTCTGCTGTGTGTGCGGCTCCTTGATGTATGCTGCGTGCCCTGCTGCGTGCCCTGCTGCGTGCCCTCTGCTGTGTGTGCGGCTGCGTGCCTTCTGCTGCGTGCGGCTCCTTGATGTATGCTTCGTGCCCGGCTCCCGGCTGCGCGCCTTCTGCTGCGTGCTCTGCTGCGTGCCCTGCTGCGTGCCCTTTGCTGCGTGCCCTCTGCTGTGTGTGCGGCTCCTTAATGTATGCTTCGTGCCCTACTGCACGCGTGCCCTACTGCGTGCCCTTTGCTGCGTGCCCTCTGCTGTATGTGCGGCTCCTTGATGTATGCTTTGTGCCCGGCTCCCTGCTGCGTGCTCTGCTGCGTGCCCTCTGCTGCGTGCCCTCTGCTGCGTGCCCTCTGCTGCGTGCCCTCTACTGCGTGTTGTTGTTCTTCGCACGATTTGCGCGGCTCTCTTAATTGCTATATACCTACACCTAATTTTGCTGGCGGGACCTAGGCGCGCGGGGTCGCGTAGAAAAAGTGGAGAATTTGGGTATTTATCGTGCAAATAGCAATACTCTTATAAATAAGACCTTCGATAAGCTTTACTAATAAAAACGCATAGAGTAGACTACTTAGCCGACGCTCTTTACCGCCTTAGTCTTTATAGTTTAGTATACCTCCCGTAGAGTTACTAAAGGACGCGTAGTGATTAATATACGTAGTATTAATAGGGTTATAGTCCCCGATGCTTACCTACTTCCTCTTTAAGAGGATATTATCGTAGAACTCTTTAGCGTAACCTATATAATAGTCGTCGATACTATATCTTTCTTCTATTAGTTCGGTATTCGGCGTATATATTAGAATAGGTTTATAGTTATTAGTTACTATAGCCTTAAAAATCTTACCGTAGCGCTTATCGGTTTCTATAATAGCCCTACCTACGCCTATCGGTTTATAGACCGTATTCTACGTCTGTATTAGGACTTTTCTCGTGTGTTTATTAACGATATTATTATCTATTCTAAAATAATACTTTTAGGTTATATATAAAAAAGCTCTACGATCTCCTCGCATAGCCGCCGAGGTCGACACCGGATTATAAAATTAATTTAGACTTAAGAATCGGATTCCTTAGACCCGGTTGCCCTTAAGCGCGATAGCGCATCGGGGGATAGACGTAGGCTACGAGCCGATAGACGTTAATATCACGAGATAGGGGTTAAAGGCTAGCGTATATAGCCTACCGACTACTAATAAAGCGCCCCTTAAGCCCGACGCGGGCAAAGAGAAACTAATAGGAAGGGATAGTGCCGCTTACCTAAAATTCGCGGGTCTAGTGCCTAAGGAGGCCCTCTAAGGCGTCTAAAGGGCCTTTAAGTCCGTTCTCTAAGGCTACCTAAAAGAATAAGAGGAGAAGATCTAAGCGGATACTATAGTCTATATGACTATAGGCTAGCTTAAGAAATCGGTTAAAGAGTTAGTAAAGGAGGCTATTAAGGCGGCGCTTTTATTAAAGCAAGCGTTAAAGTCTTAGGCCGACGTAGCTACGGCCGCGGTCGCGGCTACTACCGTCGCGCCCTTAACGCAACGCTAGCCCGCGCTTAAGGGCGCTAGCGGCAGCTATAATATCGGGGCTAATAGCGAGAAGCCGACTCTCGCCCGCTATAAAAACCAGCTTACGGTCCGATATAAAGGGATCGCCTTAGATCTCTAACGTAGAACCCTTTAAGCAATTATTAACGACGTTAATCACGCCTTTAAGGAGCCCGCTATAAAAGCGACGTAGGTCTTCCGTAGCGGCGATATCGCGCTTATATTTAAGTAAAATATAAAGAAGTATAAGGCGGATAAAGAGTAGCTAGAGAAAGCGTTCGGGAAGGAGATAATGCTATTTTAAGGCGGCTTTACGGTAATAGTAAAGGGCGTCTTAATAATAGCCCTCTAGCGAAGGGACGACGCCGCCTTAGTAGCCGAACTAGCTAAAGCGAACGACGTTAAGGTTATCTACCTTTACCTTAAAAAGGCTTATATAAGGGCGGGTATAAAGGCGACCTTAATTATTACGGTAGACGGCGTAGAGGCGGCGAATAGGCTTTACGACTTTAGCATAGTAATATAAGCGGAGATTTTTAATATAGAGCCCTTTTATAATATAATCCGGCCGAGGTAGTACTACCGGTGTTTTTAATATAGATATATCGCGAAGTACTATATAGTAAAGGCGACGTACGGGTAGTACGCGTTAGGACTATACGATAAAGCTATATATACGGCTATTATTAAGTAGATCCTATACCGGTATACCCTCTATAGGGGGAGATACGCGGCGTAGGATAGGCACTGCCCTAAGGCGGAGAAGCTTTAGGATAGGGCTTAGGAGGCATACTCTTAAAGGCCGAGGCGTTTCGCCGCCGCGGCGATGCTAACGATACGCCTTAAGCAAGCGCCGCCTTATGCGTAGCCTTTTCCGCTCCCTACCGCGCTATAAGCGTCGCCGTCGAAACGGCGACGATAGGACACCCCCCCCCCCCCGCTACCCGCCCTTCCCTTTAGCCGGCCTCGGGATATTATAAAGGCCGGTCGGGCGTAAGGCTAGTCGATTATTCGCGGGCTTTTATAGTCGCGGCCGGCCTTAGCGTCGGTAAAGGCTTATACCGCTATAGTCGAGGCTACGCCCGCTCCTAACGACGACCCTTTCTCTAACCCCCCTTAATATTAGATATCCTTTACTAAAATACCGTAAGGATAGGCGCGAATATATACCTCGCGCTTACCGCCCTTAAGGCGTACGATATTATAGTACTTTAGGAGATACCGATTAATAGTAGGATAAAAGCCCCGGCGTGCCTAAGGCGGTGCGACTATAGGCTTATCTTTAGGGCGACCTAAAGCGCGTTATATGTCTATAAGAGGCATAGTATCGATATATAGACGAGCGACTAAGGTATAGACTAATATAGCGTTACGTTTATTAATTTTAATACTATAGTTTTTTTAGTTTACTCCCCGCCGGTTAACTCCCCCCTCTTAACTACTCCGCTTTTAGACCTCGCGATTAAGTCGTTACGCACTTATTGCGTCTTCGTCGGGGACTTTAATAGCTATTACCCGCTTTAGGACGCTTATAAGCGTACCTCTAGGAATAGCGAGGACCTCCTAAAGCTAACGGCGCGTTAGCGCCTTAGGCTTATAACCCCTAAGGGCTAAGTTATATATATCGCCTCTAAGGGCCGGAGGAACGGCATAATAGACCTCGCTTAAGCGTCTTAGGGTTTAAGCGTTACGTACCGTAGAAACGTAGGCCTTATCGGATCGGATTATATATCGCAACGGCTAGAGGTAGATATAAGGCCGCTAATTTATCGGCCGGCGGCTTAGATAATAGGACTTAACCGCCTTTAGAGGAAACTCGACCTAGATAAGGCCTAAGCAGTAGCTATCGTAAAGTTCCGGCCGGGGGCTGCGCTAACTACGCCTATAACCCCTAAAGAAGTCGAGGCGTACGTAGACTAAGTAGTCGCCTAATTAACTAAGATTGCGAAAGACTATATACCTAAGGCCTAAGGCCGCGCCGACGGTAGCCGCTTTAACTAATAGACTATAAAGGTAGACCGGTGCGATAGGGAGGCTAAACACGCCTTCCGGGCGTTCTTAGCGTCCGGCAATTAGACGACCTATAAGACGTTAGATAAGGCGAAGATAGCCCTCCGGCGTACCGTCGTTACTATATAACGTAACTCTTAGCGGGAGCTTACCTACGATTTAGCCGCTAACTAAGCCCTCCTTTAGAAGATTAAGAGGTAGGCGCGGCTTTAAAGTAGTAGCCTACTATAGGCGATATATATCCTAGACTTAGAGAGACCGAGCGACTTAAACGGACCGGCCCGCACTTACGAGGAGAAGGTAGAGACCCTCGCGGCCCGGTTTTTCCTACCCCTAGTAGCGAGAGGCAAAAGGAGCCCTTAAGCCGCCCGGGAGGCCTATATAATATCGCAGCGTTTTATAGTCGGCGACGTTAGGTCGGCGGTTAAGAAGATAGCGTTGTAAAAGGCCGTAGGGGAGGACGGCCTCCCGGTTAGGCTTATTAAGGCCTATAAAGAGCTATTGCTTAAGGTGCTTACGGTATTACTTAACGCTAGTTGCGACGTCGGATATTTTCTAAGACGGTTCTAATATATAGCTATTATCGTCCTACCGAAGCCTGGGAAGACAGCGGCCTAGCTTTAATAAGCCTAAGGGTAGAGACTAATCTCTCTCCTTAGTATAGTAGGGAAGATCCTCGAGGCTATAGTCGCGAGGAGGATCGCAGACGTAGCGGAAGCGTATAACCTCCTGCTTAAAGGGTAGATAGGGAATAAGACCGAAAGGTCTACTAAGACGGCGATACGACTTATAATAGAGCTTATAAAGACGACGTAGGCTTAAGGAGGGGTAGCGTCGTTTATTTAGCTCGACCTTAAGGGAGCTTTCGATAGGGTAGACTATACGTACCTTATTAAGACCCTCCGCTAGAGGGGTTTCTTAGGCTAGGTTATCGCGTAGGTTAAGAGCTTCCTTAAGGGGAGGACGGCCTAGCTTTACTTCGACGGCGCGCCGGCGGAGACCTAAGAGGTGCCTACGGGCGTGCCCTAAGGCTTGCCCCTCTCCTTAATCCTCTTCCTCCTTTATATCGCGCTACTATACGACGACCTTAAGCTAAAGATAGGGGGTACTACCGTCGGCTTCGCCGACGATATAAACCTCTTAGCCTACGGTAAGACCGTAGCCGCGACTATATAGCGCTTAAGGAGCGCTTAGAAGAAGTGCGATAAGTAGGTAAAGGAGGTCGGCGCTAAGTTTAAGCCGGAGAAAAGCGAGCTAATCTACTTTACGTAGACTTATAAGCCGATACCGACGAAGCTTCGGCTTAAGACGAATATAGTCTGGCTAGTTAAAGACGGAAGGTTTTAAAGGGTTTAGTTTAACTAAAAGCTACGATAGAAAGCCTAAGTTAGGAAGCTTAAGACGAAAATAAGCATATAAGCGCTAGCCTTTACCGGGCTCGCGGCGTTTATATAAGGCATACGACTGCGAAGCGCGAGGACGGTCTACGCTAGTATAGTTTAAAGCACGCTCGCTTATAGGGCGTCGACGTTCTATAAGCCTACGCTTAAAGGAGGGAAACCTACCGGCTTAATAAAGGCGCTTATAGTATATTAGTCGAGCTGCCTATAGGTAGTAGCTAAGGCGTTTAAAGCGACCCCGATCTAGAACCTAGAGATATAGACGGTAGTCCTACCGCTCGACCTTTACCTTAACGACTGCCTCGCGCGGTATAAGGAGCGAACTAAGGAGTTAGGCATAGCGGACCGGATCTAACGCGCCTACGAGAAGCCGGCGAGAGTACTACCTTAACCCCGTCGGCCGACCCGGCCGCCCGGCCGGCCGTACGACGCGTAGCTCTAAGACTAGTGCCCTTAAGGCACTATAACGGAGGAGGCGGTCCTCCGCAATTAAGAGGCACGCTAGAAGGAGGATCTCCGAGCGATAGAGGCGAAGCGATTACAAAGAGTATAGCAGCCGGTAGATATTAACCCTTACTTCGACCGGCCGAAGAAGGCACTAAAGGTATATAATAGGTTATATAAGCACGAGAGCTCCGCGCTTATCTAGATTTAGACCGGGAAGATCGGTCTATAAGAGTTCTTATTCGACCGGAACGTCCCTAACGTTAACTCGCCGCTTTATTAGTATAAGACCGCGCGTAAAACCGCGTTCTACCTTTTCCTCTAGTGCCTTGCCTTTACTAGCGCGAGGGCGGCCTTACTAAGAGGCATCCGACGGGAGAGCGACCTTAGGGCGGCGCTTAACTACCCCGCCGCCGCGAAGCCGCTTATCCGGTAGCTCCTTAAGTACCGCCTACTATAGTAGTTCCGGACCGCGATAGCCCTTACGGAGAAGATAGACCGCCGTAACGCCGGCGGGGGGGAGCTCTAGGAGTAGGACGACGAGGCTCTTAGCGCTAGCCCCCTTTAACGTTTATGTATATTTATATATGTTTATATATTTAATTATACGCTTACTAAGATTTGTTTTTCTGCGTTCTAACCCGCTAGGCGGGGCCCCGGCCTACACCCTATCGCCTGCGTGCCGTCTACGCGCCGGCTTTACTAAGTTAGACTATCCGCCCGACCCTAACGCCCCTGGGCCTGCCCGGGCGGGGTAACCTTTATTAAGCACTAGACCGGCGGCAGTAACTAAACTTAATTAACCGCAGCGAGCACGGGCCGTATCCGGCCCGACGTTAAGATAGATAGACGTTATATAGGTTTTCCCTTAGGCCGCTTAGTTTTTCCTATGCTAGCTAAATATAAGGGCACTAGGCCCGTTAGGGCAGCTAGAGTACTTTAATAATAATAATAGGCAGGCTTTTAGCTTTATCTTTTATTAGGTATATTCTTAGGTACTTAGAATAGGTATTAAGAAAAGATATAAAGTATTTAAATTTATCGTAGGTAGGGACTTTAATAAGGCCCTAGATATTAACGTTTATTTTATTAAAAAAGAGATATCGTCGTTTTAAAGGAGTTTTCTTCTTTTTATCGGTATATTTAGCCTATATACAAGCTTCGCATTGTTTTATAGCTATAATATCTTTTTAGTCTATAGATATATCTAGGTATAGTCTACGGAGGTATCGGTATAGGGATTTATAGCTAAGATAGCCTAGCCGTTTATGCTAAAGAACGAGGTCTATCTTCTTTTTTATCTTAGGTGTTTTTATCTTAAGTGTTTTTATTTTAGATGTTTTTATTATATTAGCTAGTATAGTGTCTTAGAGTAAAGCGTTGTTTATTATCTCTTTCGGACTATGTTATATATTGTATATTTTGTTTTTAATTAGAAATCGTGTTTTCTTTATGTCTAGAGGGATATAGTATAGTCCGTTCTTAATAAAACCGGTTATTAATTTATTTAGATTTTTATCGAGGAGTAATATAGAGTCCGGGCCTATTAAGGCGTATGTATTTATTATAGCTAATTGGCTAATTATATTAATGCCGATTTTAGGTATATAAAGGCAATTTCTTAAGGTATATTATTAATTACTATTTAGGAATTTAAAGATAAGGTCTCTAATACCTCGCATAATAATAGAGGAAGCTTTTCCTTAGGTCATAGTAGTATATATTTCTTTATAATTAGAGAGGAGAGTTTTATTCGAAACTATATGCCTAGTAGCCCTAGTATCGAATATAAAGTTATAAAAATTCCTAATACGTAAAGCAGCCCTATCGACCTTTAAGGTTACCCTTAAATTTGCCGAGAGAAGCGGCTTTAAAGGTCCTATTATTTATTTTCTATTAGAAGAGGACTTTATTTTTATAGGGGTATAGAGAAGGATATTTTTAAAGGGAAATAAGGTATAGGAAGAGAAGGTATAAAGAAGGACTAGCATTTTATATAGTAACGAGAGTATAGAGAAGAGTATCGAGGGTATAGACGAGAGTATTAAGGGTATAGACGAGAGTATCGAGGATATAAAAGATATAAAGAGTATAAAGAGGGGTAGGGAGGAACTTATAATGCTAAAAGCCGACTTAAAGACAATAAGGACCTTACTAGACTTAGGAGAAGATACTAAAGGGGCCTTTCTCTTTTAGAGTCGAGAAGTCTAAGGACGGGCAGCCGGGCGAGGAGTAAGGGAGGGGGAACTCTCTTAAGAGTTTAGAATAAGCGTAGGCCTCCTATAGCTCCTATTAGTATACTCCTTAGGCTCTCTTTTAGTCGAGGAGGAGAAAGGCAACGTCTTAGTAGTAAATCCGGCGGCCTTAGCCTTATCCTTATTCTCTAGTTTCTAAAGAGAGGGACTTAAGGGTATATACCGTAGCATCGGAATAGAGTATTTAGGTTAAATTTATAATATAACTTAAGAAAGAGCTATTTAGACTCTTAAGGATCTATATTATTACTATAATCTCCGGGATTAAGATCTCTCTAGTATTTAGATTATTATAGAGCTCTTTTACCTTATTTAGGTAAGTTTCGATAGATAGTTTACCTTTAATCTTTATATTAAAAAGCTCTTTAATAAAAAGGAAGTTTAAGGTAAAGTTTACCGGGTTATATAAGGTCTTAAGAGTATCTTAAGCCGCTTTTATAGACGTATAATACTTTATATAAGAGAGAAGACTATCGTTAACTATTAGGCGTATAAGTGCTAGATAGTCTTAAGATTTCGCGTAAGAAGCGTTAAGGATTGCGGGAGTAAGCTTTTTACGTATAAAGACAGATTCTATACGTAAAGACTAGGCAGAAAAGTTAACGCTCCCCTTAAGCTTAGTAAACGAGTAGTCCTTACTTATTTTTAAGGTCGGGAGGTATTAAAGAAAATTCGGAAGAAATTCGGAGTCGACGGGCTACGGTAGAGGTAGTAAAGGAATTTAAAGGAAAGTTTTTAGTAGATCTTTTAGCGAAAGACAGTAGTTAAAAGAAGGTATATACTAAGGTCGAATTAAGACTAACGAGGAGAACGGGGGATAAAACACTAAGAAAGTGGTAATATATATAAACTAAGGGTGGCTAAGGAAGGCAAAGGGCCTAAAAAGGCAAAGAGAGGTCGTAGTAGACGGGCGGTTGTTTTTAGTATAGCGGCGAGTGATTAAAGGGCTTTAGATAAGAAGCAACTTAAAGCTTACGCAGAGATAGGGATTATAACTAATAAGAGCCTAAAGGGAAGCTTAGAGGCAGAGGATTACGGCAGTATAAAGAGTATTAAGATTAATATAGAAATAAGAGAGAAAAGTATTATTAAATTGCTTAGTAAAGGTCTATGTAAGGGCGAACTAAGGTCCCTTTATATAGCTAATTCTATACGAATAAAGGTATATATAACTTAATTAATTATAGTTATAGAAAGCGCTATTATTTGCCTGCATAATGTAAGTAGTCTAATCCTATTTAGTAGCTTAGTTATTGCATAATAAAATGCGCGAGTAATACGAGGTAATATAGATAACGCCGGTTGACCGAGTTATAAGTTATAACTTATATGCCTCTATCTCCACTCACACTATATCCTTCGGGCTTTAGTATCTTAGCTATCTCGGGAGCTAATACGACCGAGTGACTTACGTTATATGCAATAATGCAAGGCGGTTCGAATGCATATCTTTATGCATTGGTAGGAGGAGCCAATTAGGAGATATCTGCTCCCTTATAACTTTAATACTACCGCCGCCTTTAATACCGTTAAAGAGTCCGATTTGTTTATAAATATAATTTATAAATATAATTCCGACTGCTTTAACCTTTACGCCCTCGACGACTTTAAGCCGATCGATAACCTTATCGACCGGGCTTATTCCTCCTCCCCGCTTATCTCTACTATTCGCGTAGCTCTTTAGTCCCTTTAGCCCTACTAGCTTTACCCCCTCTAAGCCCCCTTCCGCTCGATCCCTAAGACCGCTCTCTCTAAGGTCTAGGGCCGGTTTTATTTCTAAGGCCGGCTCTTTGTTCCCCTTAATAATGCCTTAATTCTTTAGATCCTTATCCGCGCTTATACCCCCCCCTTACCGGCTACCTTAGACGTACGAAGACCGCTAGCCTCTACCGCCGGTCCTATATCTAGCCCGGTATATATAAGTCTATTTCTAGCTTTATACGGAATTATTATATATACCTACGCGCTAAATCCCTTTGTTCCTCCCCCTAAAGCCTACTTTAGCCCTTAAGTATTCCCTTCGCCCTATAGACCGATATATCTATCGACTTTATTACCGACCTCCCTATCTACCGCTATAATAGCGTTAAGTTTTTTAATATCCTCGTTATCGTCGACCGCCTTACGAAGATACGCTACTACGTCTTAATACCTTTTATAACCGTTAAAGACGTTATTAACGTATTTATTTCCCGCGTTTAGTCTTTCTATAGTACCCCGGCCTTTATTATTAGCGATTATAGTATTTAGTTTATCTTAGCTTTTTAGCAATAGCTTAATCGTCGCCTTAGTTACCGCCTTTACCTTAGCTCCGCTTATTACCCTTAGACCGACGGTTAGACTAAGATCGCGAACGCTTAGATAAAGGTTTACCTTCGTTATTATATAAGTATTACTATTTGCACTAAGTATTTTCTCTATTTGCACTAAGTTGACATTAAGTAGACCTAATTCTTCTGCGCCTACCCTACGCGCCTACCCCGCCTAACCTAATTTATGTGCAATGATATAGTAACGGCGGGGCCCGCGTAAAGTAAAGAGTCTTACGAGGCTGCCCTCTGCCTAACCCACGAGCCTGCCTACGAAGCAGCCTACGAAGGAGCCTGCCCACGAAGCTGCCCACGAAGGAGCCTGCCCACGAAGTAGCCTGCCCACGAAGGAGCCCACGAAGAAGCCTGCCCACGAAGCAGCCTGCCCACGAAGCTGCCCACGAAGGAGCCTGCCCACGAAGCTGCCCACGAAGCTGCCCACGAAGCAGCCTGCCCACGAAGCTGCCCACGAAGGAGCCTGCCCACGAAGCTGCCCACGAAGCAGCCCACGAAGGAGCCTGCCCACGAAGCTGCCCACGAAGGAGCCTGCCCACGAAGCTGCCCACGAAGCAGCCTGCCCACGAAGCCCTGCCTACGAAGCTGCCCACGAAGGAGCCTGCCCTCGAAGCAGCCTGCCCACGAAGCTGCCCACGAAGGAGCCTGCCCACGAAGCTGCCCACGAAGCAGCCCACGAAGGAGCCTGCCCACGAAGCTGCCCACGAAGCAGCCCACGAAGGAGCCTGCCCACGAAGCTGCCCACGAAGGAGCCTGCCCACGAAGCTGCCCACGAAGCAGCCTGCCCACGAAGCCCTGCCTACGAAGCTGCCCACGAAGGAGCCTGCCCTCGAAGCAGCCTGCCCACGAAGCTGCCCACGAAGGAGCCTGCCCACGAAGCTGCCCACGAAGCAGCCCACGAAGGAGCCTGCCCACGAAGCAGCCCACGAAGGAGCCTGCCCACGAAGCTGCCCACGAAGCAGCCCACGAAGGAGCCTGCCCTCGAAGGAGCCTGCCCACGAAGCTGCCCACGAAGCAGCCTGCCCACGAAGCCCTGCCTACGAAGCTGCCCACGAAGGAGCCTGCCCACGAAGCTGCCCTTGAGGGAGCCCTCGAGCCCCCTCGAGGGAGCCCTCGAGCCCCCTTAAGGGAGCCTGTTGAGATGCGTCATAAGGGCGAATTAAGCGTGTTATTTGTATGATGTTATTCGCATGAATTAAGCGTAGACGCCCGCCTAGACTAGGTATTCACTTTGCTCGGGCCCCGCCGTTGCCATGTCATTGCACACAAATTGGGTTAGGCGGGGTGGGCGCGGAGGGTAGGCGCAAAAATATTTTAGTTCCACTTAGTGCAAATAGAGAAATCACTTAGTGCAAATAGTAACACTCTATTATATTACCTACCTTTAGGACGATTAGGTCGACCTCCTTCCCTTCGCTAAGTTTACTATTAATAATTAAGTCTTTAAATCTATATGCCTTTCCCTTTTCTTCGCTAACTATAGCTTTTACCTAAAGCTTAGCATTAAGCCCTTTAGTCCCCTTTTGCTTAATATAACCCTTTAGCAGCGGAAGGAATACCTCTACGGTAACGCGCTATCGAACGCTAGGCAGTCGGGTTCTCGACATTTAGGTGATAGCAATCAAAAAGGGAAGAGAGGCTCTAAGGCTTAAACAGCCTACGCAGAGGGATTAGAAGCTGTAAAAGGATGCTAAACACTGAGAATAATAGCTCTTCTCTTGTCTAGTAGGGAGGCTAACTAGTCTCTATATATAGGAAAAATCCTCGGACGAAATCAGCTACGTAGACCTAAGGAAAAATAGGTAACGTAAATAATCGGACGGAAGGATTAGTAAGAAAAGCAATAGATCGTGCCGTACGATAAATAAGTTATATAGTTAGCAAATAAATAAGCAGCCTAGTAAAAGACTAGTGAATTCTACGGTGAATTCTACGGTAGAAGCCGTAGAAGAGAATTAGAATTCTACGGTAAAAGACTATAGAAGGGAATTAGAATTCTATAGTAGAAGACTATAGAAGGGAAGAGATTTTATAGGTAAAGACCGTATAAATAACCGTAAAATCACCGTAAAATTACGGTAAAATATAACCGAAGAAAAGTAGGTAAATATACCCGTAGAAGTACGGGGTAATGCCTATAGAAGCCCGTGGAATTCTATAGTAGAATTTAGGGAAGAACTAGGGATTTCCTAAAGGAAAGCAAATAGGGAAGACGGTAATGTTAATATACCCCCCTAGCTAGAAGGGAATAACTTCCGGCTAGTTAGAATTATCATCGACCTCTTCTTAAATCCTAGAAGAAATATCCGTAAGTCGAAGCTAGCGAAGGAACGTTTAAAAACGTCATTATAGAAGCAATTTAGTTAATCTATCCGCAACTATCTAGTTAGAAGGGATATATTTAATGTTAAAAGTGTTGCGTAAGAATTCCTATCGGATATAGGGAACCTCGGCGGAAATTAGGTGGCTTTAGTAGAGGACGTCGTAGCCGCGGATTGTTTTTAGGCACTCTACGCGATTAGAAAGTTAAAAAGGCTAATAAACTAGCCGTCGTCGGCGTAGGCGTAATGCTATCCTAGTCCGCTTGTCTATTTAAGATAGTCTTCGAAGTAATATTAGCTATAATAGATATAGTAACGTAGGTGAAAATATAGTAAAATCACCCGAAAAGGGTGGTTAAAAGCAGAAAAAATATACACTAACTAGTCCTCCGTAAGTCGATTCGCTAGAAAGCACCGTTCTTAAAAAAAACACACTAGTCCTCTAAAGTCAATTCGCTAGATAAAAGGAAAAAGGCGACTAGTCCTCCGTAAGTCGATTTACTAGAAAGCACCGTCCTTAAAAGAAAAAAAACACACTAGTCCTTTAAAATCGATTCGCTAGATATAAAGGCAAAAGGTGACTAGTTCTCCGTAAGTCGATTCGCTAGATTACTACTCTTAAAAAAACACACTAGTCCTCTAGAGTTAATTCGCTAGATGTATTGTGATTATACGGTAAAATCACTGGAAAAGAAGGGGTGGTTAGATATATAATATATGCAAACAAACCGTAAAAACTAAACTAGGTGCGGGAAAACACTAATAGAATAAGGTAAACGTACTAACTAGTCCTCCGTAAGTCGATTCGCTAGATTAAATAACGCTCCTTAAAAATCACACTAGTCCTCCGTAAGTCGATTCGCTAGATATAAAGGGAAAAAAATCATACTAGTCCTCCGCGAGTCGATTCGCTAGATATAAAGGCAAAGGCTTTACTACCGTAAGTCGTAGCGTTAGTAGGCTAAAAATATAAGCCGTTAGAACTCTCTATGCGTAGAGAAGTTCGTCTAGGCTTATAACTATCGAACGCTAGGCAGTCGGGTTCTCGACATTTAAGTAATAGCAATTAAAAAGGGAAGAAAGGCTTTAAGGCTTAAACAGCCTGCGTAAAGGGATTAGAAGCTGTAAAAGAATGCTAAACACTAAGAATAATAGCTCTTCTCTTGTCTAGTAGGGAGGCTAACTAGTCTCTATATATAGGAAAAATCCTTAGACGAAATCAGCCGCGTAGACCTAAGGAAAAATAGGTAACGTAAATAATCGGACGGAAGGATCGGTAAGAAAAGCAATAGATCGTGCCGTACGATAAATAAGTCATATAGTTAGCAAATAAATAAGCAGCCTAGTAGAAGACTAGTGAATTCTACGGTAAATTCTATTGTAGAAGCCGTAGAAGAGAATTAGAATTCTACGGTAGAAGACTATAGAAGGGAATTAGAATTCTACGGTAGAAGACCGTAGAAGGGAAGAGATTTTATAGGTAAAGACTATATAAATAACTATAAAATCACCGTAAAATCACGGTGAAATATAACCGAAGAAAAGTAGGTAAATGCGCCTGTAGAAGTACGGGGTAATGCCTGTGGAAGCCCGTGGAATTCTATAGTAGAATCTAGGGAAGAACCGGGGATTTCCCGAGGGAAAGCAAATAGGGAAGACGGTAATATTAACACGCGCTTACTTCCCGCTTTTAGCGTATCTCTAACTTCCTCCGCGATACGATTAAGGATACTTAAGCTACTTAAGCTTACTACGCGGACGCCTAGCGGACTCCCGCCTTAGTGTATTAGCCCGGCGATATAGTATTCCTTAGCACTCGCTAGATCTAGACCTTCCGCTTTATAAAGAAGCTCGACTATAAACGGGAGGGCTTATATAAGGTCCTTAAGGTATAAAAGACGGCTTATCTTCTTTACCTCCTTAAGGGTAGCCGTCTTTACCTTATTTTCTATTACTCCCTCCTTATTAAGACTTAAGAGCCTCTTTTACCTAGCTAATCGGAGCTTAACGTCCGGCCTACTAATAACGGCGTTCTTTTTTCCCTTAGCGATAACGACGGCGATAATATATACCTTAAGTAGGAGTTTTCTTCTATCTTCGCGTAACGCTAATACGCCTTTAGGAAGATTAAGTATCGCGTTTAATAGCGTTATAGCCCCCTTATATAAGAGGACTCCTTTTACCTTAACGGCTGCTAAGACGACCTTAAGGCCTTTTACGCCTTTAACCCGACTAAACCTTAGCCGGCCTTTTATACGGCCTTCTTTACGTCTTTACCTTCGCTTAAGTAATAATAAATATAATTTATTAATATAATTTATATTATAACGGCACGCGTTAGTTTCTTAGCCTTACCTTTTATTTCTCTTTATTCCTCTCTCGTCCTATATTAAGCCTGCTTTTAAGACCGATTAATATAGATTTCCTTCGTTTTTATTAGCCTATTGCCCCTTTTAGGCGTTTAAGTTTAACGCCGATTTAAAGGGGATATACTATTATTGTGGGAATTATAGATAGAATTCTACGGTAGAAGGACTTCCCTTCTAAGGTGAATTCTATAGATAGAATTCTAATGGAATTCTACGGTAGAAGGACTTCCCTTCTAAGGTAAATTCTATAGATAGAATTCCACGGTGGAAGGACTTCCCTTCTAAGGTGAATTCTATAGATGGAATTCTACTTCCTTCTATAGACTTCTACGGTCGTCCTAATAGACGCATCCGTCCGCGGAAGGTCTTCCCTAACTAACGTATCTATCTTTGCATTCTATTTACGGATCCCTTTCTATTCTTAGCTACCGAGGGTTCCCGAAAGGTAGCTCCGACCCTTCTCTCGTCTTATCTATAAAGAAGGTAGTATAGCCCTTAGTTAGATAGGCATTAATAATTCTAATAAGACTATTAGACCTATATTTAAATTTGTATTAAAGACACCTACTAACACTAATTAGTGATTATAAGGCTTAATTATAGATAGTAAGGTAGACGAGATAGTTTTATATCCTTCGAACGTATTATAGATCTTTATCGAACGGTATCCGCCCGACGATCTTATTCTATGCACTTAGAGAAGGATAACTATGCTAAGAATAAGAAGACTTTACCTTCTAAGTCTAGCTCGCCCTTAGGGGTTGCGTATAGCTCTTCTTTAAACTTTTTGCTAACCGATTACCGCTTTAGAAGAAGAAGAGTAGCACTAGCAGAAAGTGCGTTAATAACGCCGAACGATAAATTTTCCGTAGAGAACCCTACGAATACACTAATAAACCGCGTGAAAAATAAGCACGTAATATACCTTCGATATACCTACCTACTAGTCCTTTATCCGATACTATAGAGGAGACTCTTAGGGAATAGATAGAAGGCATAACTATCTACCGATCCCTTTTTCTATATATTAACGTAAAACATTAGGATAGCAATATTAAACCCGACGAAAACAACGGCATCGCGATTATAACATCCGTCGCTAAGTTTATTGCCCTCTACGAAGCGTCGATCGATTTTTAAGGAAACGAGATCCTATTATACTTCTAAGACTACTTCTAAAGATAGATAGCGAATATATAGGGTCTAATACACGCAGACTATAAACGAGCGCTAAAAGTTCTAATAAGGAAACGAGGAATATATACCGGTCGTAGTAATATATCCTATATAACGATCTTTCTAATATTGCAAGCACTCGAGAAACTATTAGAATAGCCTATAGAAGACATAATAATATAGATATTTAACGATAGCACGGAAGAATACACTAAGAAAATAGAGATAAAAAACACAATATATCCTTCTACGCCTATTACCGCTAGAATAGCCCCCTTCTAACTATTAGAAGCAGTTCTAATAGAAAAAGCAGTATCTATAGCAAACGTTCCGGAGATGCTATAGACTATAACAAACGTTCTAGAGATGCTATAAACGTTTAACACACTTCTAACGGTTCTATAGTTCGATTTAGGAGGGACTATTCTATCTAGGTAATATCCGATAGTTCTATATAAACAATAGCTATTTGATACTAATGTTCTAGGTATAACTATTTACCTAATATTACACCGATTTAATCGTCTAGATCTCTTTATAAATCCTATAGACTAAGGTTCTACGGCAATAACTAAATAGCTAAGCAATTCTAACCCTATTCTATTAGAGGCATATATAAAACTTCTTTTAGATAATGTTCCGAACGCTATCGCTAATATAGATATCTAATAACGCTTTATTAAGCTTTAGACAAAAGATAAGAACTATACCGGAGAACTATATAACTTGCTTAACGATAAACTTTAGGTTTTTATAAACTTATGTTACAACCTGCAAATTAAACTAAGTTAGTTCTATGCTTTATTCCCTAGGATCCTCGTAGGACGTGCGTAAACCTATTATATTTAATACATTAACTAGATAGCAATATTCCGAAAGGCATACGATATAATTAAAAGACATTTTAATATAGAAGTTAATTACGTATATTATTATATAGACTAGATAATAACGACCTTCTATAAGTTGCGAGGAGAACACCCGGCTAAGCTATTATATAAAATTCTTTAAGCTTTATTCGATAAATTGCAACTTTGCCAACGGGCACTCGGCAAAGACTTTATAGGCGATCTTTCCCTACGAACTATACTTATTAATGTATATAGAGGAGTTCCTAAACTAAAGTACGCTCTATTTAAACCTTTAACTAATGTAGAAGCACTTTTTGCCGACCTAAGATCCTCGTTGTAAATACACCTATCTCGCGGTTTATCTAACTAATTTATCTAAGAACATTAGTCTAATAACTAAGACACTAAAGAGGATAACTACGACCTATATAACTAAATATTCTATACGGATTAGAGATATAATAACAATAACCGCGGAAGATATAGATACTAAGGACGAGGAGGACGAAACTATAGCCGATTATTTAATCGTAGAGGATTCCGTAGAGGATTCCGTAGCGGATACTCCCTATTAGCTGCTAGATTATAAGTAGGGTCCTAAGCCCGAAGTAGCTATAAAGGCAACTACGGCAATCGTCTATAGACTAAGAAGTGTTTTATATACGGAAAATAAGGATGCTAGTTAACTAAACATATACCCGAGGAACGATAGAAATCAAAGGACTAATACATCGCATAATGCTACTTTACGAATATCCTAATAATAGGTTTTATAGCCTACGCAATACAATATAAAGGTTATAAGATAGACGATATAGTAGAAGACTTTAATAATAAATCTTGCCTAAGAGACAACGATAACTTTATAAGACAATAGCAAGCTAGTTAAATAATTTACTAATAAGCCTTTATACATCGGCTTACTAGCGAAGACCTATATAGTGAATAAAAAGCTATTACTATATCTAACTAGTTTATTATTAATAAAAGATACTCTAAGACACGCTTCTAAGGCATTATAGTTAATATAGGTATAGCAAAAGTGTTAATAGCCGGATTTAACTAGTATATTGCCCTATAGAAAGAAGACCCTTCTATTACTATCGATAAGTTAACGGCAGGATAAGCTTCTATTAAGTTTAATAGTAAAGATGCTATTAACTTACTTAGTTCTATTGCCCTTAAAACACCTATTAGAAGGATAACTTTTTACGTTCTAAAGACACCTATACCTTTCCTACTCTCTTTAGCCGATATAGACCGACTAGGTGTATACTTTAATAATACAATAGATATAATTATTAGTCGAGGCGTGGTTCCCGTAATACGAAAATAAGGATATCTATAGTTCTTTCTTTCTAAAGATAAGGAATTAATTAACTTTCTTATAGAGGTTAAGATCCGAATACTCTATCGTCGTTTTAGATATCCCGTAGTTATAAGACTATATTATCTACTACGCTAAGCAGGATATAATAATATATTAATTAAAAGACTCGAAACTATTTCTATATTTTATCACTAATGCTAGATACACTCTTAGGCTCCGAGACGATTTAAATTTATACTATAAGATAATCGAGAATTTAACTATAAGATTATTATTAACGTTATATACCTCGGAAACCTATAACGACTAGTGCTATACGTAGTAGATTTAGCAACTTTATTCTAAGCAGTAAGATTCCTTCTATTAATATCCGCTAAAGATACGTAGGAAACACTACGTACGTTATAGATTAATATATATCTCGGTCTACTAGATGTTATTAAACATAACGTAGGAACGAATTTTGCTTTTAATAGATTCCGAAACAAAGCGAAAGTAATAGGGATTACGTATAAGTAAGTTCTAGTTAAAGCCTACTAGTCTATCGGAAAGATTAAAAGATATTATAGACTACTTAAACGAATATTTAGTATTCTTTAGGAGGAAATTAGGAGCGTAACATTAGCTAAAGCTATCCTTTAAATAGTAGTTAAGGCAATTAATAATACAGCTAGTCCTAATAGTTTAGTTCCTATATTATGAGTTTTTAGTGCTTACCCCCGGATTATATAGGAATCACCCCCTTTTATAACAACGATGCAAAGAGCTATAGCTATACAAAAGGCTATAAAATTGCTTCGCTAAATCTCTATAGAAAGACAAATTAAGGATGCTATTTATAGCCGAAACAGACTATTAATAAAGGAGATTCTTAATCTTCTACTATAAAGTAAGGTCTATATCTAAAGAGAAAAGAACGGTTGGCAAGGTCTATTTAAAATAGCAGCAATTAAAGGCCATAATATAACAATCGATATAATTAATAGACTATAAGTATTTAGATTAACATATATATAACCATACTTCCGAGACGAAAAATCGGTATAACTATTAGAAGAACTCCTAGCAGATATACCGGAATATAATTCTTAAGATAATAAACTAATAGAAGAATATAAAACTATATAAGAACCTCCTCGTATACCCTGAAAACGTAGTCGCCTACCCGGTGCGAAAAATAAACTAAAAACTAAAGAATTAGTAGTTCCTAGCTAAGAAAGAGGTTAACGTATATAATCTTATACTTAAACTTCGTGCCGATAGCGTGATTATAACACCCGGTGACTTATTCGAAGAATCTAATATAAAAGAGATTAACGACCTAGTTATTCGTAGTGTATTTAGTTTCGAACAATATAACGAAGAAAAATATAGAGGGTATCGAATCTTCCGTTCTCGGATAGTTAGAGAGGTTAAGGGACGTAATACTAAACTATACGAAAAATCGAGATTAATAATCTAAGGATATAGTAATATTAAGAAGATATCTATACTTATATAATCGCTAATAATCTAGCGAGTTAGTTAATGTTTAATTATAGCAATTATAGCCGGAATGCTTAAAGAATACAGAATAATATTGTCTTTACGAGATATTACCTAAGTATATCCCTAGGCTACTATAGAGTTATCCCGAATAATCCTAATAGCTTTACCCGCTAAATTAGTAAAGAAGTATCCGGAAGGCATAATTATCCGTATGATTAGACCTTTATATAGTATCGCGGAATCCGGACTATACTAGTTTAATATATACTATAGTTACTATATTATAGAGCTAGATATAGCTTATTTAATATACGACGCATGCTTGCTTATTTCTAACTATAGCCCGCTTGTACCTTTTAGAATTATAGGGATATAGATAGACGATACGTTAATGCTCGGGACTTAGAGTTTTTCGGACTACGAAGAAAAAGAGCTTTAGAAAGCATAATTTAGAGCTAAACCGAAAACTCTAATAACTGCTAGATAATCTATAGACTTTAACGGCGCGAAATTAACCCTATAATACGACGGAAGTTTGCTACTATAATAGAAGGGTTAAGCAGCTAAGATTAAAACCGTAAAACCATAGGCTATTAACCGCGCGTAAAGGTATATAAAGCAATAAGCTCGTAGTATATACGTTGCATCTATCTATTAACCGGAAGCATCTTTTAATATCTCTATTACTGCTTAAATCTAGAACCTAGAATAAAAAGACTATATAATCCTAAATAAGAGACTATAGTAGCAACTAGATAATTAATAACGTAGACTAATATATCTTCTAATTAACCTCGCATCGGCTAAGCTCTTAGTCTTTACCGATAGATTATTTATAAACAATAAAGACTTATCTTTATAGCTTAGATTTATTATTGCTCTAGTTTATAAGACCGACCGAATAGATAAGCAATTTTCGATTAAAGGCAATATTATCTACTAAAACTCTACGAAATGCAAACGAGTTACCTAAAGCGTCTTTACATCGGAAATCTACGGTATAGTAAACGGATTCGATATTAGGATATCTCTTACTATAACTCTTAAGATAATTATAGATCGCCTTAGTCTTCCTCCGGTTCTATTAATTATCTACACCGATTCGTACTCCTTATATAAATGCCTTATTAAACTAGGTACTATAAAGGAGAAAAGATTAATAATCGATATTATAGCTTTATGATAGTTATATAAACGCCGTAAGATTATAGAGGTCCGATAGATTAATAAAGCCGATAACCTAGCTAATGCAATAACGAAAGCATTACTAAACTAAGCCCTTAAACGTTTCGTTAATATAAATAAATTAACTATTAGAAGAGAAGGGTTTATTATTCGCTTATAACCCTTCTAACACATTCTTTCTTTTAAGGTTA
Source organism: Ophiocordyceps sinensis (assembly GCA_012934285.1). Taxonomy (NCBI): domain Eukaryota; kingdom Fungi; phylum Ascomycota; class Sordariomycetes; order Hypocreales; family Ophiocordycipitaceae; genus Ophiocordyceps; species Ophiocordyceps sinensis. Next base: position 1,900,925 of record JAAVMX010000006.1, on the reverse strand, counting down.
TATAGTTATAATATTATATAATATTACAACGAACTATTCTAATATAACGAATAGTCGATTTTATTATGCATTTTTATTTCCTTTTTAAAGAAGGGTAATATTTAAGGGAAAATAAGAGAGGTTCTTATAAACGGCATAAAGAAAAAGTTACTAATATAGGAATTATAGATAGAATTCCACGGTAGAAGGACTTCCCTTCTAAGGTGAATTCTATAGATAGAATTCTAATAGAATTCTATAGTAAAAGGACTTCCCTTCTAAGGTGAATTCTATAGATAGAATTCTGCTTCCTTCTATAGACTTCTATAGTCGTCCCGATAGACGCATCCGTCCGCGGAAGGTCTTCCCCGACTAACGCATCCGTCTTTATATTATATTTACGGATCCCTTTCTATTCTTAGCTACCGAGGGTTCCCGGAAGGTAGCTCCGACCCTTCTCTCGTCTTATCTATAAAGAAGGTAGTATAGCCCTTAGTTAGATAGGCATTAACAATTCCAATAAGACTACTAGACCTACATTTGCATTTATACTAAAGGCACCTACTAATAATTATAGTGTTAGGTTATATTATATATTATCCTATATAACCTCTATATCGTATATATAGATATTTAGACCTAGTCTATAGCTATATCCCTTCGTAGATTAATAACAATTATATACCCCCCCTTAAGCTCGTTTCCTTATAGTAAGACTCTTATTTTAAGCCTTTTAGTTTTTCCTATGCTAGCTAAATATTATAGCACTAGGCCCGTTGGGGCAGCTAGAGTACTTTAATAATAATAATATTTACTTAGCTTCTTTTATTTTAAGTTTAAAGGGGGGGGGCTAGCGTTTCTTTCTCTTACGTCATATCGATTACTAATTTCGTTTCCCCCTTCGCGCTATTAAACCCGAGGTGTACGAATACACGTAGACTATAAAATGCGTTTTGGTCCTAACTCAGCTATAATAGTCGCCCGTAGCCATGGTCGGCGGCACTTGTCGTACGTCGCTCGGCGGCAGCTCGGACGCATCCAATGATAGCGGATGGCTTGACATCGAGTCCGATGAAGAATCCGAAGCCGTTATTTCGTTCTTCGGCTCGGAAAGCTTCTCATCGTTAGATGGGATGCTCGCCCACTGCACGCAGCATCACGGTTTCGACTTCCTCGCCAACACACGTCGTCTGCAACTCGACTTTCTGGGCGCCGTCAAACTTGTCAACTTCATCCGCCGCTGCGTGCAGCAGGGCCAGCCCCTCCCAGACGTTATATCTCAAAGTGACATTGACCATGACGAATACCTGAAGCCCGTCTTAAGCAACGATGCTGTCCTCTTCTCATTGGACGACGTCTTGGAAGCCACCGACGAGGTTGCCGACGCCGCCGATGAGCAGACAATGGCCTTGCTCGCTCGCAACAGACAGCTGGAGGCTGAGCTTGAGGCAGTCCACAGCAGCTTTGCCAATTATCGCCTCACGGTGCAGCAAATGCTGGACCAGCGCTGGGGCAACGACGACGACCTAGAATCGACACCCTCCGCGTCTTCCCATGCCGCCGTGGCACAGGATAGCTCAGACTTTTACTTTGAATCCTACGCGACGCATGGTATGAGCTTATCTTCTTGTGCCGCTCTCCGTCACTGACCCGCTCAAGACATACACGAAACCATGCTCAAGGACAAGGTCCGCACAGACGCATACCGTGACTTCATCTACGAAAACAAGCATCTCTTCAAAGACAAAGTGGTTCTCGACATCGGCTGTGGCACAGGTAGGCTCCTTACCGGTCACGATTTGCTCATTCTTTTCTCCATCTCACCTTCGCCACACTTCCCTGCCACTCGGTCCCAAGTCTGACCCGTGTGCCTCAAACCAGGCATTCTGAGCATGTTTTGCTCCAAAGCCGGGGCGGCCCACGTCTTGGCAGTCGACAAGTCAGACATTATCGACAAGGCGAGGGAAAACGTCTTCAACAATGGGCTCTCCGGCGTGGTAACCTGCCTCAGAGGTGCCATCGAAGATGTCACGCTGCCAGTCGACAAGGTGGACATCATCGTCAGCGAATGGATGGGATACTGCCTACTGTATGAAGCCATGCTCCCCAGCGTGCTTTTTGCGAGAGACAGGTATCTCAAACCCGATGGTCTACTTGTACCCAGCTCGGCCACTTTATGGATCGCCCCTGTCGAGGATCAGCACTATATATCCGATTATGTCTCCTACTGGGGAGACGTCTACGGATTCGACATGAAGGCCATGCAAGAGGGTGTCTACGACGAGGTGTGCATCCAGACCATGCCATCGACTTCCGTCTGCGGAGATGCCTTTCCTTTTAAGATCTTGGATCTACGCTTCACACGCACCGAGGACCTGGTCTTTACGGCCGGTTGGGGGTCTAAACTAAATCGACGCGTTGACAACATCGACGGGTTTCTCGTTTGGTTCGACATATTCTTCGCCACAAGCTGGAATGAACAGCCTCCCGGGCCGGAGACCACGTCACAGGTATGGAAGAGCAACAAGCGGGGCAACGTCGCCTTTACGACTGGCCCGTACGGCACAGAAACACACTGGAGACATGGACTGCTCCTGGCAGCGCCGCAGCCATCGCCGCCGGAGCTGCCCCATTCGTGTCCCATGTCTGGGAGCATTACGTTTTCGTTACTCGAGCAGAATTCTCGAGCACTAATGATTGACGCTTCGTGGTCTGTTGTGGGCCAACAGAGAAGCCAGTCGTGGGAGCTGAAGTGAAAAAAAGGGGACGGCACAGTTCTGGCTTGGGTCGTGTCCCGGTCATGGCCATCTTACAAAGATCATATATATTCTTGCGGGCACACCGATTTCATTAGTTACACTAGAAATGGGGTACCCTGAGACCTTGCATGATCAAGTTGGCGATGCTGAGCGACCCCTCGCCGAGGATGAAACCCTGCGAAAGGGTCAGCGTCTGCATTTCGGCAGGTAGACACAGGCCGTACGGATGCGAGGATTATAAGTGGTGTATTGGACCGTCTCCTGACTCGAACCCAGTACCAGCCGAGTAATCCGCCGGCAGCTCGAGCCAAAGTAAAGGACGGGATGTTGTACATGCCTGTTGCTTGTAAGCTATGACCGTAGTCCATCTTTGCCGGACAACATACCAACAGCAACTGCAATGCCTCCTGGGACCAAAGGCCGCCAAGGCTTCCCGACCGAGACGGTCCTAATCATGGTCGTGCAAGCAAAGAGGGCTCCCGCGCCTGCTGCCCATTCCTTGGCCATTGGCGGCAGCCCCCGACCCGTGACCAGTCTGGCGGTGAAGATCCAGACGTACGCGGTCGGGACTTGAAAGATCTCACCAGGAATCGTATAAACCCTAGTCTCGTCAGGACACGTCGACGACTCTTTAGCCCGTGTGCCAGCCAGCTGTTCGGGTCGCCTGCCGCCCTAAGACATAGAAGCTAAGAAGCAGGTACGAGCGGCTTACAGAGTGTAGAGGCGATATATAAACGCGCTTAGAATGGCCCCGACAGTGGCACCAATGACTTGGCCCCAAAATTGTGCTTTCGGTGCTGCTCCGAGTAGATGGCCCGTCTTGAGGTCTTGCATAAGATCCCCGGCCTGCAGTGCCCCCTGTTTCGTGTGCGTGAGCGCGACAGCGCATGCCTCACAGGTCGTCCATGGGAGTGACTTACTGCTTCCGACTGCGACTCGTCCAATGAATGGCCTGGTTAGCAATGACGGGAAACCAGTGCGGTGGCGTAACGAAAGCCACAGGCAGAAAGGCCGAGGGAGTAAGGGTCGGGGCTTACGATGGCTCCAGCGACGAGGTTGACGAGGACGCTGGACTTGTTTGATTGAGGAACGATGAAGGCAAAAATGAGTTGGGCCAGTTTGCTGATGCCTGAAACCGGGTTGAGGTCCGTTTCGCCCAACGCCCTGACACCCATAATGCTGAGAGGTAGAGCCATGACAACGGCCACGACGGTTGCAAAAAGAGGCACTAGGTCAACAAACACGTAATGCGTCATCAAGATGCACAGTAGGACGGACGCAGCGAGCCCCCCTACCACCAGTCGGCCGCTGATGCGCTGCTCGGGTGGGGCGTCAGCATGCTCCTGCTCCTCATCTCGATCCCCGATAATGCCTCGAGTTTGCGAGAATGAGTCCTCGCCGCCTTCTCGGTTCTGGCTTGGGACTGGGGCATATTCATGAGCAAGAGGCCTAAACAAGCTCTTGAAACCGTAAAGGCGGATTCGGCGGCCTTGTGCCTCAAGCAAGCTGGTGAACAACTTGCTACCCCAAACGGAATGAAGCGCGATGTAGCCGAGACTGACGATGGTGTCAATGAGCATAATGGCCAGGGAAACCCATACGATCCAACCCTTGCTTCCGTGCTCCCAGTCGTCGACGGGCCCCGGAGCCCAGCCTTTGGACCTTGCCAAGGGGCTCAAAAGGCCCCAACCGACGACGGCACCCAGGGTCATGTGCAGCGTTGTTTCGGCACCCATGATGATGCCCTGTCCGACGTAGGCCAGACTGGGGTTTAGCGTCCAAAGCCAGGTTTGGGCTGCCGCGGTGCCAAAAATGGGCAGACTACGCAAGCGTGGGAAGAAGTAGGTGCAAATGGTGAAGACGCCGGAAATTGCAAAGCACAGGATCAAGGTGCGCATGTTGGTTGCCCATTCCGCCGATTGCGGCTGCGCCGCGAGCTCGTGCTCGTCGGCAGCTTCGGGCTCGTCGGCTTCTCGCAAAAGCGGCGCAGGCTCACCGCGAGGCACGAGGCTGGCAAAGGCCCCCCGCGCGGCCGCATCGAGGGTCTCCTTATTCGCGGGGGGGCGGCCCTGACCATGTAGAACGGAAATCAGCACGGCGGTGCTGAAGCCACTTGGAAATCTAAGTCGCTCGCGAATAATGACCTGACGTCGGCTATGGGCAAAGAAGCGTCATGGGCAGCATTAGCCTGAGTGGAGAACAAACGCCTTCTTCCCAGGGTCCAGATGACAATTGGTGGGAGACGGTCACTCACAGGGGCACAGCGAAGACGACACCAAAGTAGCAGAGGCCCAGGGACCAGATGATGAGCTGGGCGACGCTGAGCGATAGCGGGCCCTGCTCATCAGGGCTCAACAAGTACTCCATCGCTGGTATCTGGGACAGCTTGGTCAGAGTCTGACAGATGGGCAGCGAAGGTGGGTGAGACTAACGACGCCGACCAGACCGCAACCAAGAGGCATAGTTGCCATGCCGCAGGCAACACTCTGGAGCAGTACATTCTCGACCGGGGTAAAGGGCAGTTGCAGGTAGCGGCGCAGCAGCCTGAAAATACCAAAACCCATGAGACTGGCGGGCATTGACATAATGGATACCCATCCCGTCTGAAGGCCGAAGTAGACATTCGCCGCGCATATCACGGTGCCAACACCGAGCCCCGCGCCAACACTGCGAATTGTAAAGTGTCGTTCAGGTGCCGGGACCGGGGTTAGCTCCATGTTAAAGACGGCGCGATATATCGGCTTTACGGGAAGGGAAGTAAGAGTTTTTAAAGGGCAGGTAAAATATAAGGGTTAATTTTCTACTAAATCCACCTAGGTAAGGGCATACTTCCATATTGTTAAGATCTATCGGTCTTAATCCGCTGGTCTGTTAAGGATTATTTTTAAAGTAAGATGTATTACTATAAATATAGTTATAGAGTGTTGCTATTTATACAGTAGGAAATCTCTACTTATACGGTAAACTAAGGAAATCTCTGCTTTTTCGGCGTGTACCCCTAACGCCTATATCCCGCTACTAAAAATAGGTAGAGGTATATAGCAATTAAGAGGGCCGCGTTATTAGATTATATAATAGAGGCTAATATATTAGGTTAGTATAACTATTACGTAGCTTCGGAAAAAATTCCTATAAAAGAGGCCCCTTAAGAAAATAAGGGCTATATAGGAGTAGAGGTTATTATATATACGTGATCTATAAGATTACGTACGCACGTAATAATAGGAGGCTATATAATACACGAATACCTCCTTCCTAGCTAAGAACATATATATAGAATACACACCTATTAGTTAACCTTAGTAGACTCTATCTAATACTAATTAGTAGTTGATTTATAGTTAATTATATAATAGTAAGGATAGAAGAGATAAGATCTATTATCCTTAAGATAGCTTGCATAGAGAACCCGTTCTATAACCTTTGCGAGGATCTTATGCTAAGCTAGTTTACTAAAGTCACCGCCTTAAAATAGGAGAACGTAATATCGTAAACTCTCGCTCTTTTATTAGTCTCGGCCTAAGAACTAGAGAAAGAGACGACGGAGCTATATTAAATAAACTATAAACGCAAACGCGTATATATATAATAATACACCGTAATTACCGACATTACGATGACTTCCTCGGACTTAGCAGACAATAGACTATTCGGGAGGTTAATAAGGAACGTATAGGTCTTAGAATACGTCCTTAACTATGTTAATATAAAGCTTTAGAAGAATAATATTAATCCCGATAAAGAACTAAGCGAGACAATATCAATAATATACGTCGCTAGGTTCTTATTAGACTATAAACCTAATTTAAGTATATAAGGATACGATATCCTTAGCTACTTTTAAAAATACTTTTACGGATAGAAAGAAGCAATATAGTAGGCCGTTAATCCGGCCTATAAGAGATTAGTACGCAATCTTCTCCGCCGATGAGGCATCTATACTAAACCCTTTAAAGGTAGCTTTAACTAATAACTTATTACTACGCAATCTACTATAGATCCCTTAATATAGCCCGAAAGAGAACTAAGGAAAATCTAATTCGATAGAGGCACTATAGTCCCTAAGGCTATAGAAGCTAACTACGCTATTGCTAACTTACTACCCTTATTTAGTTAAATACACACCGGAAACACGCCGATATAGCCCTTAACTCCGCCTAATAAAGCACTAAGTATCGCCGGAATTACCTATAATCAACCCCTACGACCGGTAGAAGTCGTCCTAAGGCCGGCTCTTCTACTCTTTCTAACGTTATAGAGGCAAATAACTATTAACCCTACGAGTTATTAGTTTCGCGATAACTATAGTAGTTTAGTTAACCTACGCGTAGCTGCTATAATCCTTAATCCTAACTTTAAAGCATACCTTTAGATTCCCCTAGCGTATATCCTAAACGAGCTAGTTAATATAGATCTTTAATAGAAATTTATAAAGCTTTAAGATAATACGGAGAATTATACCGGCAAGCCTTATAACCTATTCGATAATAAGATCCGCTAGTTTATAGGCATCTATTATAGCATTAATGCTATACCGGGTTAGTTCTATAAGCTACTTCTACGAATTCTTATAGGTCGCGCCTAAGCGTACTACCTTTAACATATTACGTAGACTACTACGTTTAAGGCTGTATACGATAGCATTAAGAAGCATTTTAATATAGAAGTAAATAAGGCGTAGCATTTTACCGATTAGACCTCTATCTTGTTTAATAAGCTACGCACTTAGAATCCCACCCTATCTCTATAAGATATCCTAAAGCTACTCTTTAATAGGCTTTAGTTATATTAATAAGCTCTCGGCGGCACTTTTATTAGTAAAGACTAGCTGCGAGCTACGGTTATTAAGGCATACTATTAGTAGGGATTCACTTGGATTAATCTAAACAAAGGGGGTTGCATTAGTTATAGTTGTATCTAATCTAGCTAGAAAGGGGGAATAAGGGGGCCCTTTTATACCCGTCTACCGGGGTCCCTCTATAAAGCCTGCTATGCCTTAACAATGCATTATTAAGGCCTACGCTAGGGCTCGCTGCTCTAGTTATAACAATGCCTTTATTTAATAACAAGGTTATTAACTATATAGGGCACGTAGCGTTATACGCCGCGTGGTTATAACCCTTATTGCCCCTTTCCTATGTATAGTCGGCAATATAGTTGCGACTCTTTCCCTTAGTTATATAACTATATTCCTATACTAGCAGTCTTTCTTTCTAACTGCTAAGCAACCTTCCTAATCCTAAGGATAACGCGTATTAAACTAAAGGGGTCTAATAAATACAATACATACGTATAAATAAAAGAGAGTCTTAAAGGGGAACTTAAAGGCGTAGAATATATGCCTCTATCCGAATAGTTAAGCTATTAGTATATATAAAGCGTTCGAGGGCTTAGTTAGGTAATGCCTTTATTATAGCATCGACCGGGTTATTATCGCCGTTAATCTAACAGATCTCTACAATCTTACGCTACTCGTATAACTATCGAAGAGACATAATATTAATTATAAGTCTTACTATTTGTCCTATAGTAAATCTCTATTCGTCCTAGAGGTACCGAAGTACTATATATCCCCGCATCTCCCCGCGCCTCCCCGCGCCTTCCCGCCCCTAAATAGAGCCGCGCAAATTATTGCACGCAGGAATGCATAACGGCTTTAGTGCGTACGGGGCGGCGTTAGTGCAACGAAGGAAAACGTAGTCTAGATAGGGCAAGAGGCTAGTAGAAGTCTCTTTTACGGTGACCTTAAACGACTACCTACTAAAAATATATGCAAAGCTGTTAGGCCGGGGAGGCCTAGGTACCTATAAATACCTGCTCCCCTATCGGTCCTTAGATTATATTAAATAGAGCAATACACACACTCTAAGACATATAAGACTTTATGCATTGCGCTTAAATAACTATATTAGTTATAAGCCCGGGATAAGGTCCGTGGCTTTGCAATAGACGCTTTTTTAGAGATTAAATCCTCCTTTCGTTAAAAGCCGCCGACTGCTTTAATTTAAAGTCTTATCCCTTTATTCTTATTATATTCCCCGGTTAAAGCCTTTTTAAAGCTATTACTACTTTAACTTTAACCCCTTTTCTAACAACCATTTGATTATTATAGACTTATTATTAACGTCTACCTTTATAACCTCTAAGTATATCCTTAAAAAGCCTAAGGACTAGACTAGGTGGTATAGCTAGGTTAAGACTATAGCCGAGCTGCGTTAGGGTTAGCAGTACGTTAACCCTCATTTAAAAATCGTCCTTAAAATGCCTAAGGTGCCGTCCTTTAACGAAAAAGAGATCGAGGCAGAGTTAGAAAGCCCTGCTGCTAAGGGAAACGCGATAAGATCGTCTGTATCACAAACTTAGGAGAGGTTAACCTAGCTAAGACCTTAAGAACTCGGACTCCCGGTTCCTTAGGAAGACTAAGAGGAATTAGGGCTCTAGGCATTAAATTTTATCCCGGCTATAGCCCTTAAGGCGACTAAATCTAATGCTTTAGGTTAAGCTATATATAACTTCGAGAGAGTTATCGTCCTATAATACAAACGGGCAGTTAAGGTCTATAAGAAGAAGATAACTACGCTTTAAGATATTAGTTTATATATCTCGGCTAGCATCTCTTAAGACTACTATAGTTTTATCACCTATATTACCGCGGCCCGAGGAAAGGTCTAGGAACTCTTTGTCTAAGTCTATATAAGGGCTAAGGATAAGAAAAAGTATGCCGAGAGATTTATATAAAAGCTCTTCGTAATAGACCTTCGAAAGGTTAATTTAACGGCCTAGATTAGTTATATCGTAGATGGCTTTAACCTCTATAGGGATATAGGGTCTATATTAGGCGAAGAGTCGGAAATTATCGAACAGTTCCTTAACGCTATCGCTACTTAATATTAGGCTTAGTCGAACCTATAGACTATGACTTATTAATGGGCTAAGAAAGAAGGGAAAGAGATTCCTATATTTAAGGAGATTACCTCTAATTTCCGCATTTAGGTTGCCGCTAATTTAACCTAATAAGATTCGGTGTTCCTAGCGACTTATTAAGGCCGGGATAAGGATAGAAAGGAGGTAAGTGACGGCAATAGCAATAGCCTAATGCCCCCGCCGCTTTAGAGCTTATTCTTCCCGCACTCGCTATTAAGGAGCCTATTTTCTACGTAGCGCCTACTACGGCACTTTAAGTAGATAAGATCCTAAAAGCTAAAGACGAGGAGCCTTAGCAGGATTAGGATTCCCCGCTTTACTCTTACTCCTATATGCGAATTAAAGTCTCCGCGTAACCTAGTAGGCAGGAAGTTTAAGTCTACCTTAATTCTAGTTATAGGAAGCCTATAATTAATCGTAACCTCCTTTAGACTCTTAACTATACCGTCGAAAAGAAGCCTCCCGTTACTATTAACGGAGTAAACGGTCGCTCTATTTACGAGGACTAGGCTATATTCTCCTTCTTCGCGCGCGGTACTATAGGGAGTCCGGCCGCCTAAGTAGCTATAGCTAAGTTTACTTATTCCGCTTAAGTCTCTAAAGTAGAAGCCGGCGCACTCTTTAGCAATGCCTTTCTAAAGCTATACTAAGGATCCCTCGATTACGATAAAAAGGTTATTCGCATTAGAGTGCTTAACGGGTTTAAAATCCTATTCGATATCTATAAATAGTCTTACAAAGTTATTCGCTATATTAACGCCGTCCGAAAGACTATTATACCGCTTAGTACTACCCTTATAGTCCTTATATCTTACGGGGAATAGCGTAGTAGCGCTTAGAAGGCCCCGCTTTATTAGCGAGGTCGTGGGTTTAAATCCCGCTCCCCTTACCTAGCTAGAAAAATGTTTAAGCTGCTCTACGCAGCCCTATATAGGGCGGGAAATCCTCGGCTCGGGCTAACGAACAACCCCCCCCGAACGACCCTTACTACGAATTGCGTACCGATGTACCGGCGTCCCGTATTTTAATTAACTACGCCCCGACCGGCGCGCGCTACGACTAAATCAACGTACCTCCCCGACCTATATTAAAACCGCTACTAGCTACCCCCGCTAACCTACGACGAATACGACTGCGAAGGGGTCTGTAAACCGAATGGGTAGAGAAGGCAGGGCTAGGCAGGAAGGAGTTAAGAGTATAGAATCGGGGTAAGGAGGCGGATTAGTAACCTACGGGCGGCTTAAGCAGCCTATAGGAGGAAAAGACTAAGCACGGGAACTATTAGCCTTAAACTTTACCTTTAATATATATATGACTAAGTCTAGTAAAGCCTAGCGAAAACCGGGACTTCGCCCTAGCGCGGTATATACTAAGCGGATATATACGCGTAAAAAGGAAAGTCCTTATATCTTAGAAAGAACTTTATAATTGTAAGAAGACAGACTAGAGGTACGTTTAAGAAGGTAGGAATAATAGTTAAAAGCACGAATAATCCTTTATTATAATACGGTTGCCCTCTCGTAGTAAGACTAAAGCTTGCCCTTCTTCTAAGATATATCGGGCCCTTAGGGATATACCCTTAGGCCTTAAGAGGGGTTATCGGGGACTAGTTAGCGACTAATGCCCGAATAGTCCCCGAGCTAAAATGCATTATCTATTATATATATAACCCTACCTCCCGACTCTATAGTTGCGCGGGTAGCTACGTTATAATTATCCCCCCCTTTTAAGGCGGACGCCTTAGACGCTAGGATAGCTCTAAGTACGAATAAAGTCGTAATAGTAAATACAATTAAACGTAGTGCTTTAATAAAAGACGATAGTTATTATTATAGATATTATAATAATTATCGTATTAGGTGCGTATAGTAACGGTTACTACGCAATAGGCGGCTAGTCGCCTATATATAGTTAGCGAACTAGAATAAAGTGCCGCTCTTCGTATATAACGTTTTTTCTTCTTTTCTCTTATTATACGTATATACCTATATACCGAATAGTTATAGACGAGAATATTTTAACGACATCCGACGCTATAGTTCTAAATAAAGAATAAGCGTAGCGGTAGAGATACCTCGAAAACGCGGAAAGCAGCTAGATAATATCCTACCGGTAAATATATTAGTTATAGCTCGAGTTCTTAAGTTATTAGCTACTAGAGTATCGATTGCGGACGCCGTTGCGATAGTAAAGGAAGATATAACGCTAAAGAAGAAGCGTCTAAAGAGGACTCCTACCGGAGAGAAAACGATACTATTATAACGACTCCTCGTAAATAAGAATATCCTAAGTGTATTAAAGCAATCAATATTATCGTTAAAGGGAATAAAAATCGACGATCTACTATTTCGTTAGCTATTTAAGGGACTATTTATAAGCATAAGAAAACCTATTATAGTAGAGTCTTAAGAAAGATAGGCAACTGCTAAGCGTATAACGCCGATGCTTATAGAGTCCGAGATATTCTCGTCGTTTAATAAGGACGATAGAGAGGAGGAAATAAAGGCGAATGCCTAAGGAGAAACCGCCGATATAAAGAACCTTTAAAAAGGGATATCGCTAAAGAAGAAGGCTAAGAAGGCCGTAATTATAGAGAGTCGCTAAGCGAAATACTATTAAGTAACGGAGTTATACTATATTAAATATATAAGTAGTAGTATATAAGGGTTCGGTGATAGTAAGGATAACACTAAGATAATTAAGTTCTCTTATATTTACAAAGATACGCGATTAAGCCAGTATATCTAGTATAACTCGCGTAGTAATCTTTACGAATCTATAAGTTTTTTTTTCCCTCTTAAGTCGGGATGCAATCGCTAATAAAATTATAAGTACCCGCGATAATATCTAATAATATAGCTAATGTATATAGGATTCGGACGAAAATTATAGAGTTATAGAATACTCGCGATAAAGTAGGGAAGAAGAAGATTAACCTAATCTTCTATTAAGTTTATACGTCTTTTATAGCCGCTATAACGGCTTATAGGGAGGAATAAGGAGTATTAAGCGCGAAACGTTTGTATTAGTTAGTCAAACAAATAAAAGGGGTTTGCAAACTAGCTGGATTAGTCTATAATGTCTATTAACTAAGGGGCGACGAATAGCCCTTTTATATAGCCTATAAATGCGTATATTAATAGGGCCCGAAGCCGGACCTTTGCGAGCCCTTGCTTGCGACGTCGGGGCTATGCTTGTAAGGGCGATTAAGTTAATGACTTAATCATCGCAAGGGCGGCCGAGTTAGTAACGCTATCACCGGGGTCCCTAATGCATACGATCGATGCATCGTGTAGTTAATACCGCATCCGTATAGGCGTTGCCCGTACGTAATCTATTTAATCACGTGGATTTCAATCGTGCCTAAAGAACGGATATCCCTTATTCCTACACTAGTAACTTTTCTTTATAGTTGCTAAACAGTAAGCCTATAATTTAAATAAGGGGAAAAACAGGAAGAATAATACATTAGGTAGAAGGCTTAATAAATACATTTAATAAATACAAATGAAAAGGGGGCAGAATAAAGGGAATATCGTAGGGAAACCGTTAGTAACTATAGGCGAAGGATAAAGGCTTCTATCCTAATCGAGAGGCTGTTTGTATTAATAAGGCGTTTAAGGGCCTTTTTTAGCGATGCCTTTGTTATAGCGTCGGCGGGGTTGTCTTCCCGTAGATCTACCTAATCTCCTTAATCTCCCGTCGTTTATACGACTAACGTAACGCTATGATATCGATTATTAGACGTTTCTCCTTCGTAGTGCCGAGCTTAACGAGGCATTCGTAGAGAGAGTATAAGTTAGTGTATATAATAAGAGGGATTAGTAAGAGCTAAAGCCGTTCCGTAACTATACGGAGGGTTGTAATAAAGGAGATGCTAAGGTCTACACCGTTAACTATACCGTAGATCTCGCTCGTAAGAACGCTACGGGTTACTTACTTATACTTCGTCGAGCTCTAATAGATAATATTACTATTAATCCGGAAGTACGTATCTATACGCTCGGTCTTATTAACGAGCGTAATAATAAAGCCTAACTAAGACGAAAGGTCTCGGTTGTTTGCGAATAAGCCATCCGTAAACACTACGAGTTTAGCTATCTTAAAATCAATTAGTCGGTACGTAAGTTTACGTTATTAATAGTCGATCCTACTACTAAAGGCGCTTGTTAAGGATATTACAATCCTTCTCTTCGGGGGCTTAGACCTAGGCTGCTATAGAGATATCGAATAAGGCCTCGGGCTAATAGATAAAAGCGACGTACGTAGCACGAGCGCGTTGCTTAAGGTACTGCTAGGCTTTATCACGAGCCCGTAAGTTAACCACCTCGATCCTTAAGGCCTATCCCTTCTACTGTAGGAGCAGAACGTCGTCGTAGAGCGTTAGTTTTGCTCTATTAAAGTTTATCGCATTCCCTAGGGTTATTTAAGCCTTCGGCTTAGCGCGAAATTAAGCTATCTCGAGCTCTTTTTCTTCTTAGGCCGAAAAAGTGTCTAAACCGAGCATTAGGGTATTATCGGTCTATATGCCGACGAGGCTAAAGTCGTCGGGTCCTTAATTCGTAATTAAAAGGCACGAGTTATACGTAGAGGGAGCTATATTAAGGCTTTTAATATAGTGCTTATAGTAGGTTCTCTACTAATATACACCGGCTTCTATAAGACCGTATAACGGTCTAATAACTCTTATAATTATGCCCTCTAAGTACTTGCCCTAGAGCTCTATCGGAAGAGCTACTAATACTATACGATTAAGCTCTATTTAAGCTTAGGGATAGGCTTATGTAATATCGCGTAGAGATAAGCTTATGCCTCGGCGAAGCAAGGCGGGGGTAAGGGCTAGGATTAAGCGCTAGCTAATGCGTTGAATAGTAGGAGAATAGGTTAGAAGCGAGCTTTTCTCTATATCGCTATAGCCTTAGATCACTAGACGGGACTTTTCGTAAGGTTTAACGTCGCGACCCTTAACCTCCCGGACTATTCGGGATCGAAATAGACGGTATTGTCTATAAATAGATTCGTCGTACTATTTAAAGCTAAAGACTCTATAGGCCACGAGATCGTTAATCTCTCGTTAGTCGGATTCTTTAAAAAGAGCGCCGGGTATAGTAATAACGCCGTTATTGCGTAGCTTAGTCGAAAGTCGTAGTATATCTTCTTCCTTCTTAACTAGGAATTAATTATAGAAGGTTACGGTCTTTAGCTTATTCCTTAAGCCCGGGGGACGTCCGCGTTTGCGGGGCTGCGGAGGAGCCGGCAGTACCCGTGCCGGAGACGGGGAAGGGTCTAGCTCGGGAATATCGTCCGGAGCAGTAGAGTCGACCTTAGAGAGGGTATCTATATCATCGAGGGTAAGGGGATCCGGGGTATCGTCCTTACTATAGTAGTACGGCTATATAAGGGCAGAACGGAAGACTATAGGGCTATTAACGGTCTCGATAGTAACGTCGTAGCCGTTAATAAAGGCAATCTTATATAGACCTTACTATCCTCGCTTCTCTCTCTAGACGTAGACTTTACTCTATAGCGGTAGTAATAGAGTATTAAAGGTTAAGGGGCCGTTTCGAGCTTATAGGCTATCCCTAACTTATCGCGCGGCGGAGAGCTGCCGTAAGGCTTTTATAGCCTTTTAGATAGTCGCGGCTCTCTATACCGTAGTTGCCGAAGGAGGGGAGTCCTAAGTCATCCGTAGGTACGCCCTAAAGACGAGGAGCATAGGGACGAGACCGTTTAGTCCTACTATATTATTTACGGCTTTAATAGCTATTTATAGGACGGATTTAAGGGCCGTTGTCCTACCGATCTTAGCGTATATTATTTTAAACGCACGATAGAGCGGGCTATAATACCTTTTAACCTTACCTATAGACTAATATGCCTTAACGGGGATCTAGGTATACGTAATACCTATAATGCGAGCTTTATTGCGAAACTCGGTTAAGGCGAAGTTAGTGCTTGCGTTATGCCGGATGAAGTTAGGGGGTCTAAGGTATATATCGATCTATAGTGCCCTAAGTATCTCTTATATGTCTTTAGCCGATATAGACGGGAGGAATCGCGCTCTTTAGAAAGATATCGCTATATCGACCGCGTATAGCACTAAACGGGTGCTACTACCGAGCTCTAGGTATATTATATCGACGACGACCTCGAAATTAAATTCTTAATTATCCTTTAATATAAACCTAAACCTCCGGGGCGCCGGCGCGTAGAGCTAGTAGTAATAGCAGAATTTTAAGATATCCTCGAGTATTTCTACTAGGATGTCGTTATACCCTACTTATTTTAATAGATAGTAAAGCCTATTAACGGCCGGGTGGCTAAAGCGGCGGTAAAGCGTTTATATCTCGGCTTTAGTTAAGAAGGCGACTGCGTTTTCTTCCTTACTAAAGAAGAACTATATATATCACTATTTGCGAATAACGGGGACGCTAACACCGGGACCGATAATTGTATCGGTAGTATTATTAAAGTATACGCCTAAGCGATCTATATTAGCTAGGCAGAGGAGGAAGGGGGTCGTTATTCTTAATACGTAGAACGTAATGCGGCTAATAGGGGTCTTAAGGGCAATAGAGCTAAGGGAGCGTACGTTCTCGCCGCTGCCGAATTTAATATAGTATGCCTAGCCGGCGGTAGATTCGTCGAGCACGATAGAGGGGTCTTCCCGATATAGGGCGAGATACTAGTCCTAACCTACTGTAGAGACTATAGCTACTCCGGTGTCTACGAGGATGCTGTAAAAGCGGTCCTTTAAGTAACGGTCGAAGACGAACTACGTAGCCGGGACGCCTAACTAGTCTATCCCTTATACGTCTTCGCCCGTAATTAAATAGTTAAAGGACTACTAACATAGGATTTACGAGGCTTACTACTTAGTTAGTTCTTCGTCGTTACTAGCCTTATCGTTACGCTATTTAATAGCGGCCTAAGAAGTCTTATCACCTTTATATTCGGTGAGATAGGCCTTAAATCCTATACTAGGGTTGCCGGTTAGAAGGCATTGCGCGTAGTATTAAGCCTTAGACTTAGCTCGTTCCTCTAGGGTATGCTTTATCGACTAGCAGTCTTCCTTCTAACAAACGAAGCACTTCCTCGACTATTAGCGGTTGCTAAAGCTACTGCCGCCGCTATAAGGGCTACGGTAGCCTCGTCCGCTGCTCCCGCTAAATCTACGGCCGTTACCGCGGTTGTTAGTATATCTTTAGTCGGTATAAAATACGCTTAATGAATTATATTTATCATTTATATTTATTACTTCGTTACGATATTACACAAACGTGCCGGACGTACCGTTCTCGGCCTATATCGATAGATAGGTCTCTAGGGAAGAACGCAGCGCGGAGAATAGCTTTTCTACGGTCTTAGGGGGGTTATATAGCGTATAGCTAAATTCTAGGACGTTTCGGCACGCGTTAAGTAAGGTAGTACGAAGGGGGAGGTCTTTAGCGAACTTAAATCCTAGGGCGCGTTAATATCGTTATAGCTTATTAAAAAGGGTCTATAGGACTTCCTATTAGGTCTTATTTAAATGCTTAAATCGTAGCTTTTTATAAGTTATAGTACTTTAATCTACCTAATAGTACTAATAGTTTACTTCGGTGTCGAAGTAAGCCTTTAGTAGGTCGTAGGCTTGCCTAAATATGCTATCCTACTCTATATATTAGATATAGTAGTCTTATGCTCGTCCGGTAAGGATCTAGGGAAAGAGAGCATAGAAATAGCTAGGCCGGGCCTTAACTATATAACAAACGTCCGTAAAGATACGGACTTTATTATTAAGAATATTATAAGGCTCGCCTATATAATTCTTACTCTTATCTTACAACTTAATAAACTTTTATAGGAGGTCTATTAATATAAGGTCGGGTAAAGTATTATTCGCGTTTCTAATATATCTTAGAACGGAAGGGCCTAAAGGTTCGGGAATATGCCGGGCATTTAATCTCGTAGGTATAAGCCGGGATCGACGGAGGTAGCACGTATTAAGGTTATTAAGGAAAAAGAGGGTTTTAGTGCGAATATAATTGCCGGGGCGGTTAGAGGTATAGAGGGGATAGCCGCGGGCGTTAATAGTGCTGTCGCAAAGGTCCTTATAAGAGCCGGGGTTAAGGCAGTAAGAGGTGCCGTTAGGACTGTGCTTAGGATAATTAGTAAAGGAGGGTTAGTTATAGTAGCCGGGGCTATAACGGATGTATTCCTTACGAATTCTCGGGTTTGTTTATTATAGAATTTCGACTATTCTAATAGTAGTTCGTCTCTTAGCTAAATCGGGGGAATCTATTAGCGCTAAAGCATTAAAAACGATGCTATATAGCTAAGGTTCTTAGCGCCGGTCTAGATCCTACGGGCTCGTAAGAAGGATTTAAGGGTCCTCCTAAAATGTTTGTCTACCCGGTTTTATATAGCCTCTATCTATCCGTTAAAGTGTTCTTAGAAGTCTAAGAATAGCTCGTATCTATAAATAGTTAAGCTAGCATTAATAATAATAAGCCGGGCTACGTAGGTCGTAACTACTTTCTTATTTATGTTATCGTAGGCGACGTATGTCTCCTAGAATACAATGTTAGCTCTGTTTTAGTACGAACCGAAGATGTCGATGCCTTCTAGCCAACCGGGAAGGGGGTTATCGTTAGGCTTAGTTGCTTCCGGGGCGGGACCGGGAGCGTTAGGGTTATCGATAGGGTCCGATATAGTGTGATTAAATAAAACACACTGTTGTTATTGTCAAATAGGATCGTAAGGGTCGTTACGAAGGTTGTCTTACGTTGCGGACGTACTATTGCTTAACGTAACTCTTCTTCTTCTCGAAGCGAGACGGGATTAAATAAGAGCTAGGAAAGAACTTATCGGCGGCCACCGAAAGCTAGCTATATCATAATAGCTTCGTCGGCTCTAACTCGCGTAGGTTCCTTATTTTTAGCATAAAGGACCGTCTCTAAGTATAGGCAATAGAATCCGCGGGGGATAAAGATCCGGTATACTTTCGACGATTAGGCTCTATCTCTTCTACCTTGCTTATCTATGATTAATCGTTTAATCACTAATTAGTATTAGTTAGTTAAATAAACAAAAGGGGGTTGTAAACTAGCTAGATTAGTCTATAATGTCTATTAACTAAGGGGCGACGAATAGCCCCTTTATATAGCCTATAAATGCGTATATTAATAAAGCCTAAAGCCGGACCTTTACGAGCCCTTGCTTACGACGTCGGGGCTATGCCTATAAGGGCGATTGAGTTAATGACTTAATTATCGTAAGGGCGGCCGAGTTAGTAACGCTATCACCGGGGTCCCTAATACATACGATCGATGCATCGTGTGGTTAATACCGCATCCGTGTAGGCGTTGCCCGTACGTAATCTATTTAATCACGTGGATTGCAATCGTGCCTAAAGAACGGATATCCCTTATTCCTACAGTTTGTATATTAAACGCTAACTCGAATATTAAAGCGCGTCGTAAAAGCGACGTAAGACTATAAGTTAAAACGGTAATTAGAAGCTCCGTCTACTAATCGGGGACGCGGGTTTTACCCTATAGCGTATAGCCTAAGAATATACGTACGATAACCTATACGGCGTAATTAAAGAGAATGGCCGATAAAGGCGGGGCGAATAGGGAAAACGTCTCTTAGTTATTGCCGAGTTTACTAACGAGACGGAAGTAAGAGAGTTCCGCCGTATAGATATTAAAGAGTAAAGGCGAAGCGGCGGTAGAAATATAGAGAAGGAATAGAAAAGTTAAGGTAAGCTAAAAAGAAGTTATTTCGTAATACGTAATTTCCGCCGTTTCTTTAGTCGTATCTCTAGGTATTCGTTAATAATTTCTTAGGCATTCGCTATATCGTCTTAAGCAACCCACTTATTATATTCGGCTAGCTAACCTTCCTACTTTACTAAGTAGTAGGTAACGCCTTTCTTCTTCTTATAGTCCTTAATTTACTAGACCGATTATTCTCCTTCGGCATTGTTAAGGTTAGGCATCGGCAGTAATTTGCTAAGGTATTAGTTAGTAGCCCTTTCTACCTACGGTTTAAGAAGACTAATATAAAATATATTATAAAGCCGGTTATATTTCTCTAGTAGGGCTAGGCGGTACGCCTATTTGCTAATAGCTTAAAAGACCTTAAAAGGTCTAATATATTTAGGTAATAACTTCCTTCTTTAGTCCTTAAGGCGTAAATTCTCCGTAGAGAGTCCTACTAAGTCCTTAACCTTAAGGGTAAGTGGTTTATAATAGAGGTTATATAATTTCTTTTACGACTCGATAGCTTATCGCTAATAAGTCTTTAGCTTTTTCCTTAAGTCTACTAATCTACTAAGGCGAGCTTTTGCTATAAGCACTCCTCTACTAATAGCATCGTCCGTAAGGTAGATATAGTGGTTTAGTTAGTACCTGAATAATGTCTTATTAGGCGAAAAGCCTATAGTTGCATTCTTTGTATTATTGTAAGCGAACTAAGCCTCTCGTAGTAGTCTAGGCTAGTTATTCTATTCGGCATTTATATAATATCGAAGGTAATATTATAATATCTAATTTACTTACTCGGTTTAACCGTCGGTTTATAGGTAAAAGTCTATTAATAACCTACGTTTTATCTATAATATATAGTAGAGGTCTAACTAAAACTTACTAATAAATAGAGATTCTCTATCGGAAATAATGCCTTTTAGTACTTTATAGATAAGCTTAATCTTATAATAAAAAGCCTTAGCTAAATTAGGTGCTATTATTGTCTTAAAGACCGCGAGAAATACGCGATACTTAGTGTATTAGTTAACGATTACTAATATTGCGTTAACTTCTCTACTATCGAACTATAACTCCGGAAAACCGGTAGTAAAGTCTATAGAGACTTCTTTCTAAGGTCTTATAGGAATAGGCAGCGACTTAAGGGCGCTATATAGGCGATACCGCTTTAAAACGGCGCTTTAATAGATATAATACGAACGCACGTAGCTATTTATATTACGAGCTATTCCTTCCTAGAAGAATTTCCGGGATAGGAGGTCTTTCGTACGGGCTATTCCGAAGTATCTTATAAAGGGATCGTCGTAATAAAGCTATATAAGCTCTTACCTTAAGGCAACCTCTACGGGCACTACGATTCTTCCTAAATATAGAATAAGTCTATTTAGGCTTAATAATTAAGGACTTACCCCTTCTTTTAGGGTACTTTCGGCTTATACTCGCTATATAGTCTATAGATCTTCCGCTTAAGTCCTTTTTAAGAGCTTAAAAAGGGGCTTAGAGATATTGCTCTTATAGACCCCTTTATAACGAGCTGCCGACCTAGCTATTTATCTTTAATATTGTTGTTTATAACTAACGACGCCTTTAGCCTAAGTGGCTAACTTAGTAGGACTTATTCCTAAATCCTAAGCGATTGAATCTTAGAGAGCTTGTATATTTTCCTTACGTAAAGACATCTCGTTAAGCTTTAAGATAGCAGAAACCTAAGAACTTATCTTAAGGTCGCTTTATAAAGAATCTATAGCTATATATACCTATCGAATAACTACTAACTTCTATTATAGTTCTAAGGGTAGCTCTATAGACGGTCGGGCTTCGCCTATAAATTCTAGCGTCCTTAATAAAGCATCGGCAGGATTTAATTTACTAGCTTAGTATTTAATCGTAAAATCGAAAGGAGCTAGGTATATATACTAACGTGCTTATCTTTTATTAAGGGATATTTATTTTATAAAGCCTTAAAGGTTCTAGTAATTTAATAAAACTTTAACGGTATTCGCCGCCTTTTCTATATAGTATCGCTAATGCTTAAATAACTTAACGATAGTAAATATCTCCTAATTAAGGGTGCCGTAGTTAAGTTTAGGGCTAGTAAACTTCCTTAACTAAAACGCGATCGGACAATAATAGCCTTCGTTACCGGGCTACGAAAGAATGCTAGCTATTGCGAAAATTAAGGCATTAGTCTTAATATAAATCGGTCTTTAAGGGTCGAAGTATCGGAGAAGTAGGGCTATTATAAAGGCGTTTTTTAAGGCTTAAAAAGCTATTAATTCGCTAGTATTTAGCTATACTCTTCTAGGTTTTCCTCCCTTAACGCTCCTCTTTAATAATGTAGTAAAAGGGGCAATAATGCTAGAGTATCCTAAAATAAATCGTCGGTAATAATTTGCAAAACCGAGAAAAACTTAAACATTATAGAAAGATCGAGGTTCTTCTTAATTTATAATAGCCTTAATGCGGGCTAGGTCTATTATAACTCCGTTAATAGATAAGATAATTCCTAAAAACTCTAAAGACTACTTATAGAAAGTATACTTCGATAAATTAGCAAAAAGCTCTATGTTCCTTAGTCGTTTAAGGACTTATCGCAAGTATTCTATATGCTATTCGTAGGTCTTAGAAAAGATTAAAATATTATTAAGGTAGACGACGCAGATAGTATCTATAAGGCCTTTAAGAGCTTAGTTAATATATAACTAAAATATAGCAAAGGCTGTTGGATAGGGTCTATTATATAGGGTTAACTAAAGGTGTGTGTGTATTCTATAGATATATGTTCCTAGCTAGGAAGGAGGTACGCGTGTGTTATATAGCCTCCTGTAAGTCACGTGATCTTATAGATCACGTATATATAATACCTCTACTCCTATACTAGGAGTTTTTCTTTTATAATCGCAAACCCTTATATAAAATAAAAACGCATAAAGGAAATAGCACTAGCTATGTTAAATAGGCCGGTGCGGAACAAAGTCTAATGTTAAATTAGGCCCGGGACATAATATAGCCGGGGCGAAGCAGGTCTAAAGAAGGGCCGGCATATAGCAAAGCCGGTGTAGTATAGGTGCAAAAACAATATAACTATTAAGGTCTTATAACAAAAGCTTCTATCCGAATTATTAATTTATTTAAGTTAATAAACCTCTATAGAGACCGGTTAGGGGCGTCTTTCGTTATCGCGTTAGCAGGATTATTATCGCTATTAATCCACCTGATTTCCGAGATTTCACGTCTTTCGTATAACTAGCGAAGAGCTATAATATCAATCATAAGCCTCTTCTCCTTAGTTATCCCTAGCTTTACGAGGTTCTCGTAAAGTAAGTATAAGTCTATATAAATCACTAAAGGGAGAGGTAGAATCTAGAGGTATTTCGTAATTATTCTTATAGTAGTAGTTATAACGTAGCCGAGATCGATACTATTTACTATTCCGTAGATCTCTAATATAAGCACGCTATAGGTTACGCGCTTACACTTCGTCGAACTCTAATAAATAATATTGCCGGTAATATCGAATTTAGTGTTAGTCCTTTTCTCGTTGACTATTGCAATAATAAAACCGAGTTGCGATAATAGATCTCTATTATTAGCAAAGGAACCGTCCGTAAAGACTATTAGCTTCGCTATTAATAGGTCTATCGGGACGTATTTTAGTCTACGATCTTAGTTATCCTTTTGCTATTAGAGACGCTTATTTAGTATCTTATAGTCTTTCTTTTTAGGTTCGTAAACCTATACTATAATAGAGACATTAAAAGATGCTTCTAGCTAATAGATATATGCAACGTAGCTGCCTTAGGCCCGTTATTCTAGGTACCTCTAAGGGCTATCGGATGCTATTGTGTTAATTGTGTTAATGCGTGTAGCCTGCCCTTTTTGCTATAGCAGTATATCTCCGTTAGGTTATAGAGTGACTTTCGCCCTGTTAAAGTCTATAATAGAGCTAGCTATTATTAATATTCGTGGCTTAGTGCGGAACTTAGCCTCTTGTAATTTAGCTTCCTCCGCGGCCGAGAAAGCAGGTTTACCAAGGATAAGTATATTGTCTATCTATATGCCTACGATGCCTAATGTCTTAGGGCCTATGTTAGTTATCAGTAGGCATAAGTCATAGGTCGAAGTCGATATATTAAGTTATTTAATATAATAACCTTAGTATATATAGAACTAGTAAACACTAGATTCCGCGATTCTATATAGCGGTTGGATAACGCGAATAATAGTCCCTTTTAGGTATCTACCTTCTAACTCCTTAGGCAGATGCGTTAGGATGGTTTATGCGAGCTTTATCGTGGCCTACGGGTAGGCCTAAGTTATATCACGAAGGGATAAAGTTATACCGTAGTCTTGTATTATTACGGGCGCGATTGTAAGTATTAGCCTCTAGCTAACGCGCTAGATCGTTAGTAAGGCTATTAATAAGCACTGCTTCTCGCGGTCGTTATAACTTTAAACGATAAGCCTTAATTTCTCGTATAGCTTTATGTCTCTTCCTTTTACTTCTCGAACTATGCGTGAGTTTAAGATTCGATATCCTCTGTGTATTGCCTTATTATATTTCTCGAAACTAAAGACTCTAAGAATAAGTAGGTTATCGATTTCCTAATTGTCTACCTCCTTAAATAGGGCGCCGGGAGTTATAATAATGCTTTCGTCACGGAGTTTAAGGGCTAACGCGTACGCGTCCTCCTCTTTCTTAATAAGGAAGGCGTATGCAGGATTATTTCGAATTAGGAATTTAAGAGCCGTATTCTCTATAATCAATTGCTTTGGCCTATTCTTAAAACCTAGAGGTCGTCTACGCCTACGTGGTGCCGGAGGGTCTAGTCGAGGGGGATTAGACTGCGGAATCGGTCTTTATAAATCCTCTTTAAGACGTAGAGACGGAAGGTCTTCGGTCTTTTTATCGCGGTTATACGGCTATACTAACGTTAAACGAAGGACTTAAGGTCCGTTAATCGTATTAATTATCACGTCGTGGCCGTTAATCGAAGCAATCTTAAAGGGGCCTTACCAGCCGTTTTTCTCTCTCTATACCCGAACTTCACTTTGCAAAGGAAGGGAGAGAACATCCGTTGTTTTTAGGCTATTTTAGGCCTATAAGGCTTCTTTAACTTACCGTTCTATAGTAAGTTAACGCAATATCTTTATTGCCTTATAGACTATAGCGGCTCTTTTCGTCGTTATTAATAATAGCGGAGAGTCTAACGTTATACGTAGATAGGCGCTAAACATAAGCAATATTAGAACTAATCCTTAAGGGCTAGCCGTGTTATTAACTACTTTTATAGCTATCTAAAGTATCGCTTCGGCTAAAGTCACATTGCCGAGTTCGGCATATATAATATCGAAGGTACGGCGGAGTAGGGCGTAATATCTTTCGACTTTCCCGATAGACTAATATACCTCTATAGGAATTTGCTTATATATAATGCCTATAAACTTAGCTTTATTACGGAATTCTAATAACGCAAAGTTCATTCTAGCGTTATATTTAATAGTATCTAATAGGCTAAGATAGGTATTAATCTATAAAGCTTAAAGTGTTTCCTATATATCCTTTATAGACATCGAGGGTAAGAAACGCGCTCCTTAAAAGACCGTTGCCGAGTTAACTATATAGAGGACGGGGCGTTCGTATAAGTGCATTACGTCGACGATAATCTCGTAGTTAAAGTCCTAATCGTCCTTTAATATAAATTTAAATCGACGTAGAGCCTAAGAGTATAGTTAACAATAATAATAATACTTCGCGATGCTCTCGAGCTTATTAACTAACACCTTATAGCCTGCTTGCCGTAGTGAGTAATATAGTCTTATAACTGCCGGGTGGCCGAAACGACGATAAAGTGTTTAGAGTTCGCTTTCTGCTAGGAAGGAAATCGCTTATTCTTGCCTGCTAAGAAAGAACTAAGGGTAGCCTTATTTACGGACTACTAGGAGCGAGATCCCTTTATTCTTGCTAATAATAACGTCCGTTGTGTTATCGTAATATATATTTAAACGATCTATATCCGCGAGATAAAAGAGGAAAAGGGTCGGAGACGTAAGCACGTAGAAGGTAATTCTTCCTAACGGTGTTTCTACTACGAATAAGCCGAGAGATTTAATAGCATCGCTATTTCCAAACTTAATCGAGGCTTAGCTAGCTGTTAAGTTGTTAAGCTTTATGTTAGGATTCTCTTGCTAGAAGGCGAGATATTATTCCTAACCAGCTGTTAAGACCTTAGCAGCGCCGGTGTTAATTAGAATACCCTAGAATTGCTTCCTAGAGTACCTATCGTTAATAAGAAACTATAAAGCCGGCGTTGCTCGTTCTATGCTAAACACATCTTCGCCTATAAAGAGATAGGTGAATGCTTGTTAATAAAGCATTTAGGTTGCCTACTACTATTCGCTATTAGCGGCGTTATTATAGTACTCTTTAACCTCCTAGTCGTCTATCGAATCGTTAATTTCGTAACCTTTATATTCTATTACGTATGCCGTTAGGTTTATAGAAGGCGTTCTTTAGAAATAACATTAGGTTAGATACTAGTCCTTTGCCTTCTATCTCTCTTCGGCGCTATACTTAGTAGACAAACAACCTTCCTTATTGCAGACGAAGCACTTCTTGCTCTAGGGGCGATTGTTAGTCTAGTCGCCTCCTCGTCCTCTATAACCTCGGTTAGAATAACTACGGTAGCCGCTACGATTAATTCCTCGTCTGAAACCTCGTGTATAGCCACGGTATCCTCCTCCTCTGCCTTAGTGATTAGTATACCTACGGTCTAGGTACATCGCTTCCGAATTAGAATAGTCTATATCCTTAGTTAGAAATTAACCGGGATTAGTAAGTGTTAGGCTTATTTTAAGGGATAAACGGAGCTTTAAGAATAGGGTCTTAATATGCTTAGAGGGTCGAAATAGGGCTTATATAAGCTCGGGAATATTGCGGTATGCCTTAATAATCGTCGCTCGCAGCTAGTCTTTACCGACGAAGGTGCCGCCGAGAGCTCGTTAATACAACTAGAGTTTATTAAAGAGTAGCTCTAGGATATCTTATATTAATAGGGTAGGATTCTAAATGCGCAGCTTATTAAACGAGATAGAGGTCTAGTCGGTGAAATACTAGGCCTTGTTTACCTCTATGTTAAAATGCTTCTTAATGCTATCGTATGCGGCCCTTAACGTGGTGGTCTATGTGATGTGTTAAAGGTAGTACGCTTAGGCGCGACCTATGAGAATCCGTAGGAGCAGCCTATAGAACTAACCGGGTGTGGCATTAATGCTGTAATAGATACCTATAAACTAGCGGATTTTGTTATCGAATAGGTTATAGGGCTTGCCGGTGTAATTCTCTATGCTATCCTAAAGCTTCGCAAATTTCTATTAAAGATCTATATTAACTAGCTCGTTTAGGACGTATGCTAGAGGAACCTAAAGGTATGTCTCGAGGTCGGGGTTAAGGATTGCAGCAGCTATACGTAGGTTAACTAAACCACTATATTTATCGTTAAACCGATAACTCGTAGGGTTAATAGTTATTTGCCTCTATAATAGTAGAAACATTAGGGGAGCCGGCCCCGGGACGACTCCTACCGGTCGTAGGGGTCGATTAGGGGTATATCCGGCGACACTAAGTGCTTTATTAGGCGGAGTTAGGGGCTATACCGGCGTGTTTCCGGTGTGTGTTTAACTAGGCGGGGGTAGTAAGTTAGCTCTACTATAGTTAGCCTCTATAGCCTTAGGGACCGCGGTGCATCTATCGAATTAGATTCTTCTAAGTTCTCTATTAGGCTATATTAAGGGATCCGTAATAGATTGCGTATTAACGAGTTATCGGTTAAAACCGCCTTTAAGGGGTCTAGTGTAAATGCCACGTCGGCGAAGAAGATTACGGACTAACCGCTTATAGGCCGGATTAACCGCCTGCTATATTGCTTTCTTCTATCTATAAAAGTATTCCTAAAAATAGCTAAGGATATTATATCCTTATATATTTAAATTAGGTTTATAGTCGGATAAAAACCTAGCAACGTATATTATCGCCGCTGCTTCGCTTGGGTCTTTATTAGGGTCGATGTTGTTATTCTAAAGTTCGATGTCGACGGCGTTAAGAACGTATTCCGGGACTTACACGTTCCTTATTAACCTCCCGAATAGTCTATTGTCTATATAGTCTAAGGTAGCCATTGTAATATCGTAACTATAGGGTATATCGTCTTCTGTTTTTGTTTATTTTTGTCTATATACGCGTCTGCGTTTATAGTTTATTTAATATAGCTCCTTCGTCTCTTTCTCTAGTTCTTAGGCCGAGACTAATAAGAGAGCTAGAGTTTACGACGTTACGTTCTCCTATTTAAGGCGGTGACTTTAATAAGCTAACTTAGCATAAGATCCTCGTAGAGGTCGTAGAACGGGTTCTTTATGCGAGCTATTTCAAGGATTATAGATCTTATCTCTTCTATCCTTACTGTTTTATAATTGACTATAAGTTAACTACTAATTAGTGTTAGATAGGGTCTATTATATAGGGTTAACTAAAGGTGTATATGTATTCTATAGATGTATGTTCCTAGCTAGGAAGGAGGTACGCGTGTGTTATATAGCCTCTTATAAGTCACGTGATCTTATAGATCACGTGTATATAATACCTCTACTCCCTCTACTCCTATTAAGGCGTTACTTAAACTAAATAGCAATACTAAATACTTATAGTAACCGTAGCGAGTACGAAAGGCTGTCTTTTATTTATCTCCTCCTTTAATCCGGATGCGTTAGTATGCGTTTTTTAGGTTAATCTTCGAAAAGTACTTAGCCTTTTAATAACGGTCTATAATCTCGAAAATGAAGAGGAGTAGGTAGCGATTCCTATCGGTAATACTATTAACCCCCTTATAGTCTATATAAAGGCGTAAAGTGCCGTCTTTCTTAGGTATAAAAAGAATAAAAGCCCCGGCCGAACTCTTAGATTTCCGAATAATGCTACGCTTAAGGGACTAATCTAGCTACTCCTTAAGGACCTAAAGTTCGGATTAAGTAAAAGGGTAGATAGGTCTAAGAGGGGGCTTAGAGTCGGGCAATAGGTTAATTATATAATCGGTGCCCTTCTTCCTTAGTAATAAATCGGCGTCGTGCTTAGAAAACACGTCTTTAAAGTCTTAAAGAGTCGCCGGTATTCCTTCCCCTATTCGCTTAGGGTTCGCCGAGTTATTATCTTTATCGGGAAATAGCATAAAGTTTAAGTCTAGTATAACTATATAGACCTATGCCTTATTCCGGCACTTATATAAAAGCTTCTACGGCTAGCGTAATAATACCTTAGAAAGCTAGTGTTTATACTATTAAGCGCGTTTAAAAAGAATAAGATAAATATATTCCTATAAAAGTATAGGCATACTAAGTAAAACCGGTGCGTCGTCGGGTTTTAATCCGTTATCGACGCTAATATAAGGGCGAGTGATTATCTTTTCCCTATAACGACTATCTCGAAGTTAGATAAAGACTTCCTAGACTCCGTACCGTCTTATATACATATCCCTTACTACTTTTAAACTAAGGGTCAATAAAGGAAGCTATTATAACCCGTTTCTCTAAGCAAAATTTATATCTATTAGGTCTACTTTACTACCGCAATCGAGATTAACGATAATTAATGCGCAAAGGCAGGGCACCTACTAGGTGCCTACGGATTAGTAGATAGTCCGGGCTCCGGCAGCCCTATAGCTCGTAGGTTATGCCGGGCTACCTGTAATTATTATCCTTCTTTTTATATACGCACCCTTTGCCTTATGCCTATCTTTTCCTATACTATATAGTAGTAATACCTTGCCCTCTTTCCGGTAAGACTAAAGATCCGAAAGGTTCTTATTAGCATCGCCTTTAGAGCGTTGTATAAAGACGTTACGCAAGCCTAAACTTATAGTATACGCCTGTCTTACTTAGGACGAACCCCCCGCAATTTTCTATACGTTCTACGTCCGATCTTCGATAGCGGATCCTACCGTTAGCTAATCGCCGTCGCCTTTAGTCTTAGCGCCCTAACGGCTTTATAATAGCCTTATACACTATTTAGGAAGTATTATAGCTAATCTATATATTTATTTCTATCGCTATAAGAAGCTCTTTTTGTTTTCTTATAAGGCGAAAAAAAAAATCTTATTTATACTCTTTCGTATGCCTTTCGCCTTACTTTCTATACGCACGATTCTTTTTACTTCCTTATATTATCGCACCTCGCACTTTTTACCTTTACTATAATCTCTTCGTTCTTTAGCAAGTATAGCTTAAGACGTAGAGGAACGCGCTTAGGTCGATAAGGCAAATTCTCGCAATCGCGATAACTCTCTTCCTCCCGACGATAATTAGTTCTCCGATAAGAATCGGTCTTAGGATACTTATATCCCGCCGCCCTAACGTTATCGCTTTAACCGATACTCTTAGAATTAACCCGACGAGCTTAGTAACTTAGCGACCGCGATTCTTAAGAACGACCTCTATAAGCTAGTCGTAGGATAGAGTATACGTTTTAATCGCTTAATTTTCAATAATCCTACCGAGCTTATCCTATAAACCTTTACTAATAGAGATATTCTTTATATTTAGGAGGTAGTTAATCTTATCTATCGCCTTACGAAAGACTACCTTAAGTTTTAAGTCTATCTTAATAATATAATAGCTAAGGAATCCTATCTTAATATATATACTCTATAAAGGCGAAATCTTCAGGATATTCTAGATAAACCTACGGGTATGCCTTTAATTAAGACTTTTCTTATTATAACCTACTACCTAATTTCCGCCTAGTCTCGTCCTTAACCTACTCTTATGCTTCCGGACGATAACCTTTCCGGCCTTAATCCGCCTATACGTAGAGCTTCCCGCTCTTAGGATTAAATCCCCGCCTCGTCTTATTAACTATCCGGACGCTAGCCTATTAGTCGTATGCCGGACGGCCGCTTTAATAGTAACTCTTCCGATTTAAGTAGGTATAGCGCTAGCATAGGCTAGCCTCTTAACGCTTATCTCCGCCGTAAGAAATCTACTTTCTCTTATCCTTTAGAAGCGTTAGCCTTTAATAAAGCTATAGCGAAACGTCTTAAGAAAGATAATATAAGAGTATTTAACCTAGATAAAAGGGACCTACGTTACCTTAGGTTAATCGCTTAAGCCGACGGAAAGAATACCTATACTAACGTCTATCTATTTTATAAGCGTCTTTAACTTTACTATAATAAAGGCCTTTATACACTCTATCCTTTCTACCTATCGTTCTTTAGCGGAAGTACGCTTAGTTAGTATATAAATAAACTTTCCGTCGCTTAGCGATACTATCTACGATCTATATCTCTTATAACCTTTATAAAGAAGCTTATTAAAAGGTTTAGCCGCTTTAATACGGAAATCTCCTATAAACTATATAGCGGAGAATATACTATCTCTATATAAAACGTAAGAGAGTTATCCTTCCTATAGTAGATCTAACAAAAAGTTTTACTTATACGATAGCTTCGCCTTAACAAAGACTATTAGATTATTTAGACCTTTTATAGACTTATTACTGCGTAAATCGCTTCCCTCCTTCCGTTGCTTAATAAAAAGACTTCTATTAAAAAGTAGATTTAGGAAATCGAAGAGAAAAAGCCCTTTATTACTACGTTACTTAACCGGTATATCTTTTAAGACTCTCGCTATAACGACTCCCGTGGTTTCGACTGCTACGACCGCGACTACGACCGTCGCGACGCGCGCCGCTATAACAACGATTATAATAGAGACCGTAAGCGAGATAGTCGCCGTTTTAACAGCAGTCGCGGCTAAGGCAACCGTCGCTATGCCGGGCCTTCTACCTACGACTACGACCGCCGTAAGTACGATCGCCGCCCTAATAACCGTCGTAATAAAGATCGTCGTAATAATTAAGCTCCCCGCCGCCGGGATTAAGACGGTCACCGCCCCGCCGGATAAGGCGATATATATAGAGAAGAAAAAGTAAAAAAGCAAGTGCGCTTTAAATTAAAGTATTAAGCTAGCGAAGCCCCCGCCCTAAGTAGCAGTAAGGCAGGCGACGAAGCCTCTAAGTACGATTAAAGTTCTATACGTTTTAACTTAGACCTCTCTAAGGCCTACTTCGTTAGTTAAATAACGACGTATGCCTTGCCCGATAAAGGCCTTTTTAAGTGCGCTACCTATAATCGGTGCTTCCCTCTTACTTCTATCTTAAATAAGTATATTTACGCTAAGTACTACGTTTTAAAGTAGTAGCTTATAAAAAAGACAATAGCCCTAAAGCCCGCTAAATATCGCTATTATAAGACTAGTTTCCTATTACGAAACCTCCTCTTTTAGCACCTAGCTACCGACGGCTATACCTAAGTGCATAAGGTACTATCTTAAGCTAATACTTCTCCCCTTTAGTCGTTACGCCTCCCTCGGCCTTTTATAAAGTAACTACTCTTCCTAGCCTTACGCCTTCTATAGCCGAGCTAGTTTATCTAGCCGAGGCTATAGCCCTTACTATTATAGTATTAGGTTATATTATATATTATCCTACGTAACCTTTATATCGTATATATAGACATTTAGATCTAGTCTATAGCTATGTCCCTTCGTGGATTAACAATAATTATATACCCCCCCTTAAGCTCGTTCTCTTATAGTTTAATCTACTATTTTATCCCATTGCCTTTAATTAATAATCTCGCTATCTTACCCCTTTCTTTTCTAATCTCCCTTCTTTGCGACGTAAGTCCGCCTCCTCGCCGGACCCTTTCGACTAAGTTTTCCTTAATTATTAGAATTTTCCTAGTATAGATACGCCGTCTCGACGCGAATTGCATAGATTTCCCTCTTTACCCTTTGCCCTATAATCTATAATAACCGACTATATAAAGGCCGATCCTCCGTCCGCTACCCTAGCCGTTACCTCGCCGGCTCCTACCGACCTAGAGCCCTAGACCGAGTACGTTTCTTACTACCCCCGCCTCGCCGCCCTTCTTCGAGCCTAACGGCCTATGTTCGGCACGTTCGCCTATATTTAGGCTAACGCTACTCCCGACTTCCGCGCCCCTTAGATCGAGGCCCTTACTTGCCTTAATAATGCTTACGTTAAGTTAGACATAGGGGTGCTCGCCGCTTAAGAGCACGCAGCCGTTGCTTAAGAGCACGCTGCCGATCTTTAGCGTTAGCTTAACCGCGCTACGTCCTCTCTCCTCGTCCTAGCCGAACGCGACGCGGCTTAGGACTAAGCCCCTGCCCCTACCCCCGCCCCTGCTCCTACCCGTTCCCGTATCGCCGACCCCGAGAGGTTCGCCGGCGACTCTAGCTTTTAGAAGCAACGTTAGGAGGCTTTCCGGACCTAGCGCGACGGCCTTACTATTAAGCTCCGTTAGGACGCCGCCTTATACCCTACGGAGTAGGACTATATTCTCTACGCGGCTAGCCGGCTTACTAGCCGGGCCGCCTTTATTATTGCTAGCGTTCCTTAGGACGTCCTTAATAATAAGTCCTTCGCTAATTAGCAGTATACTATTATTAAAGCCCTTACCGACGACCTTAGCCTAGTCTTTAGTGCTAATTTTACCTACGCTTAGTCGGAGGCCGACTTTAACGCCTTATTAATAAAGAATATCTCTTAGCCGGACTTCTATTTAAAGTTTACCTAGCTTTAAGCCGACTTATTGTTTAATAGCACCGCTTACGTCGCCTACCTTTATTTAAAGGTCTTTATTAAACTTACTAACGCCGCCGCTCTATAGGTCGAATGCCCGGCCTATAATAACTTTACGGCCTAGGCTAAGATATATTATACGCTTTAGGACAACTAGCAGCGTGTTAAGGCCCGCTCTTAGCTCTAGCCGCCTCGTAACCCTACCCGTACCGGCCCTACCTTACCCGCCCCGCCCGTGCCTCCTGCCGGTGACTTAATACAGCTCGATGTATTCTAGGCCCGGCTTACTAACGCTAAGAAGCAACGGCGGTTTAAGAACCGTCTTTGCCTCTACTACGCTTAGCCGGCTACCGCTACCTATACCGCCCGGACCTACCCTAATAAAGGTATTAGTGCTAATCCCGGCGCTAACCCTAGCGCTAGTCCCGGCGCTGGTTCCGGCTCTAGCCGCGGCCGTGGCCGTAGTAGCGGTGCGTCTGCCCCGCGCTTGCTTAAACCCCCTCCCCCCCGCTACTAGGTTCGCGCTATTAAGCAGGGCTTTATTAAGGGCGAGGTAGACGACCTCCCTGCCTCTTCCCCGTCCTCGGGAAATACGTAGCTCCCTCGCCTTATTGCGCGATAGAGCTCTTAGTGTCTGAGTTTATAGCTTCGTTCGATACCGGGGAGGATCTTTGCCTCCCCACGGGAATACAACCGCGTGCTCTACTTATGCCTTTGTCCCTTATGTCCGCCGATATTATTATAAGTGCTTTAGTCGACTCCGGCTATTCCGGATACGCCTTTATACACGCTTAGACCGCGTACCGCCTTGCCCTTCCTATCCGCTAGCTTTAGTTCTTACGCCGGCTTTCTCTCGCCGATAGTAGCGACTATAAGTCCGGCTCTATTACTTATTACGCTTTTTCAGTCTCCCGGATTAGCACCTATACTAAGTCTATCTGCTTCTTTCTTACGAAGCTTAGCTATAAGGTTATTCTTAGCCTCCCTTAGCTACGCCGGCACGACCCTATTATTAGCTAGCGCGGTAACTCCCTCTCCTTCTAGTCTACCTTATGTCTAGCCTCCTGCCTCTCGGACTACTAGCCTTATCTTATCCTAGGCCTCTCGGCCACCCTTGCCCGCCCTACCCGCCCCGTCCCGGCTCCCCCCGCCCTTATTTCTAAGGGAATATAATTAATAAATATAATTCGTTTTCCCCTTACTCCCTCCGTCGAAGACTCTAACGACGAGGGCGAGCCCCCTACCGCCTCCTCCGTCGAAGACTCTAACGACGGGGACGAAACCCCCGCCGCTACGATCCTTATTCCTACTACTATAATCCCCGTTTCCGCCCGTACGGCCCTAGCCCGTCCTCCGGCCCCTATCCGTTCCGTCTGCTTTAGCGACGTTCTTAAGTTTATTCCCCCGTCCCTTAGCCCCTCCCTCTCTGCGTTTTTTAAGGATGCTTTTAACGTAGGTAAACCCGCCTATCCGGACTCCTCCCGCTAGGTTAACGACGCCGACTCTAACTCTAGCTACGACTTTAACTCCCCGGCTACCTTCTACCCTCCTCGCTACGTTCGACCTCCCCGCCCCCGCCCCGTCTATAAGACCGCTAGCTACCGCCGCCCTATATTACGACCTAGTCGTAAGACTATCGGACCCTAGCCCTTCCGCTTCTCGTCCCCTAATAACTTAGCGTTTAACGTCCGGATGCTTAACGTTAACGCGATAGTAATATTCTACCGGTAGCCTAGAGTCTAGACCTCTTAGACCTCGATTAAGGCCCTTACCGCCGAGCCTTTGCCTACTAAGCCCCCGCTATCTATCGACTAAGATATCCCTAAGGACCTTTACTAGGCCGTTTTAACTAGATATATAGATGCTAAAGACGCGAAAGCCTGCTTTAACCCCCGCCTTTACGACTTTATTAACGACTACTTTAATAAGATCTACCTTAATAAGATCTCCCCCGACGATATCGCTAAGTTCTTTAAGAAGCAAGAGAAGGTACCTTATACGCTCGACGAGCTTTAGGCTAGGGTCCCTAAGGAGCTCTACTATATAATCTATATATAGCTTAAGAGCGAGGCCGATAAGCTCGCCCCTTACCGTGCCGTTAATACTTAAATTAACCTTAAAGAGGGGATATAACCTCCTTACACCCGCCTTCGCCCTTTTAGCGAAGCCGAGAACCGGATCGTCTACGCGTACGTTAACGAGCAGCTTAGGAAGGGCTTTATCCGCCGCTCTACCTCCCCCGCTACTACCCTTATTATACTCGCCCGTAAGCCGGGCGGGGGCGTCCGTTTTTACGTTAACTATCGCAGCCTAAACAAGGCTACGATTAAGAACCGTTTCCCCCTGCCCTTTATCTACGACACTCTCGCCTATATCCGGAAGGCGAAGTTTTTTACTAAGATCGACGTTATCGCGGCGTTTAATCGCCTTCGCATTGCCGAAGGGCATAAGTAAAAGACTACGTTCGCTATACGGTATAGGCTTTTCGAGTATTATATTACCCTCTTTAGCCTTACCGCCGCCCTATCTTACTTCTAGAGTTTTATTAATACGGCCCTTTACGGCATCCTTAACGAGTTCTGCTTTGCCTATCTAAACGACGTCTTAATCTTCTTAAAGACGCGGGAGGAGCACTAGGCCTACGTTAACGCGGTTCTTAAGCGCCTTAATGCCGCCGGCCTCTAGCTTAACGTAGATAAGTATAACTTCTACGTTACTAAGACTAAGTACCTCGGCCTAATTATCTTAGATAAAGGCATTCGCATAGACCTTAATAAGGTTCGTGCGGTCCTAGACTAGCCTGCCCCCTCCTTTATTAAAGACCTCTAGCGCTTCTTAAGATTCGCTAATTTTTATCGGCGTTTTATTCGCGGCTTTTCTAAGCTTACGAACCCTTTAAACGCCTTTACTAAGAACTCTGCCCTTTAGATCTAGTCTCCCGCCTGCGCCTACGCCTTCGACGCCCTTAAACACGCCTTTACTACCGCCTTAGTCCTCGTATACTTCGACCCCTATCGTAAGACCGTAGTCTAGATAGATGCTTTTAACTAGGCCGCCGGGGGTGTGCTAATATAGCTCCTCGACGATAGTCGTTACTATCCGGTTGCCTTCTTCTTATTAAAGCACTCCGCTTAAGAGTATAATTACGAGATCTATAATAAGAAACTCCTCGCGATTGTAAAATCTCTCGAGGAGTAGCGCCTTAAGCTCGAGGGCTTACCTAAGTTTAAGATAGCCTTAGACTATAAGAATCTTTAGTATTTTATAACTATAAAGCTCTTTAACTAGCGATAGGCCCGCTAGGCCGAATTCCTTAGTCGTTTTAATTTTAAGATCGTCTTTTAGCCTAGCTCTTAAGCTATTCTCCCCGACGCCCTTAGCCGCCTGCCTAGCTCCCGCCCTCTCTCCCTTACCGACCGAGCCGACGAGAGGATTAACTATCGATATTAGGTTATCCTCCCTAAGTCTAAGGTTAATGCCTCCCTCTACCCTAATACTACTACCGCCCCTAACACCGTTAAGGAGTCCGATTCGTTTATAAATACAATTTATAAATACAATTCCGACTGCTTTAACCTCTACGCCCTCGACGACTCTAAGCCGATCGATAATCTTATCGACCGGGCTTATTCCTCCTCCCCGCTTATCTCCGCTATTTGCGTAGCTCTTTAGTCCCCTTTGCCCCGCTAGCCTTGCCCCCTTTAAGCCCCTCTCCGCTCGATCCCTAGACCGCTCTCTCTAAGGTCTAGGGCCGGTTCTACTTCTAGGGCCGGCTCTTCGTTCCCCCTAACGACGCCCTAATTCTTTAGATCCTCGTCCGCGCTTATACCTCCCCCTTCGCCGGCTACCCTAGACGCACGAAGACCGCTAGCCTCTACCGCCGGTCTTATATCTAGCCCGGCATACATAAGTCTATTTCTAGCTTCGTGCGGAACTATTATATATGCCTACGCGCTAAATCCCCTCGTCCCTCCCCTTAAGGCCTGCTCTAGCCCTTAAGTATTCCCTTCGCCCTATAGACCGATATATCCGTCGATTTTATTACCGACCTCCCTATCTACCGCCGTAACGGCGTTAAGTTTTCTAATATCCTCGTTATTATCGACCGCTTTACGAAGATACGCTACTACGTTCTAATACCCTCGATAACCGTTAAAGACGTTATTAACGCGTTCGTTTCCTACGTTTAGTCCCTTTACGATACCCCGGCCTTTATTATTAGCGACTATAGCACCTAGTTTATTTCGGCTTTCTAGTAGTAGCTTAGTCGTCGCCTTAGTTACCGCCTCTACCCTAGCTCCGCCTACTACCCTTAGACCGACGGTTAGACTAAGATCGCGAACGCTTAGATAGAGGTTTACCTTCGTTATTATACTACCTACCTTTAGGGCGATTAGGTCGACCTCCTTCCCCTCGCCGAGTTTACTACTAATAATTAGGTCTTTAAATCTACCGGCCTCTCCCCTTTCTTCGCTAACTATAGCTTCCACCCGAAGCTTAGCACCGAGCCCTTTAATCCCCCCCCGCCCGGTATAACCCCCTAGCAGCGGAAGGAATACCTCCGCGGTAACGCGCTCGCTTCCCGTCTCTAGCGTGTCTTTAACTTCCTCCGCGATACGATCGAGGATGCCTAAGCTACTTAGGCTCGCTACGCGGACGCCCGGCGGACTCCCGCCCTAGCGTACTAGCCCGGCGATATAGTATTCCTTAGCACCCGCTAGATCCGGACCTTCCGCCTTATAAAGAAGCTCGACTATAAGCGGGAGGGCCTATATAAGGTCCTTAAGGTGTATAAGACGGCGTATCTTCTTCGCCTCCCTAAGGGCAGCCGCCTCTACCCCGTTTTTTATTACTCCCTCCTTACTAAGACCTAAAAGCCCCCTTTGCCTAGCTAGTCGGAGCTTAACGTCCGGCCCGCCGATAACGGCGTTCTCCTTTCCCCCGGCGACGACGACGGCGATAACACGTACCTCGAGTAGGAGTTTTCTTCTATCCTCGCGCAACGATAGTACGCCTCCGGGAAGATTAAGTATCGCGTTTAATAGCGTTATAGTCCCCCTACATAGGAGGACTCCTCCTGCTTTAACGGCTGCTAGGACGACCTTAAGGCTTTTTACGCCCTTAACCCGACTAAGCTTAAACCGGCCTTTTATACAGCCTTCCTTATATCTTCCCCTTCGCTTAAGTAATAATAAGTACAATTTATTAATATAATTTACGTTACGATAGCGCGCATTAGTTTCTTAGTTTTGCCCCTTATTTCTTTCTATTTCTCTCTCGTTTTATATTAGGCCCGCTTTTAGGGCCGATTAACATAGATTTCCTTCGTTTTTATTAGCCTATTAACCCTTTTAGGCGTTTAAGTTAAACGCCGATTTAAAGGGGATATACTATCACAGTGTTAGGTTATATTATATATTATCCCACGTGACCTCTACATCGTATATATAGATATTTAGATCTAGTCTATAGCTATGTCCCTTCGTAGATTAATAACAATTATATACCCCCCCCTAAGCTCGTTCTCTTATACTTACGTTTCTTCTCGACTCTTTGTCTATTCTTAAGCTAGTGCCCCGACCTTTTTAATAAGACGACGAAGGTATGCCTATTCCCTTTTCCTATATAAGGATTAAAATTATAGGCAAGCCGTTTAAGAAGGCATTTAAGATCTATCTAAACACCGGATACGGGAAGCCTATAATTAATCGAGACCTATTATAGCATTTGCCGTATATTATTATTAATATTACCGTCTTCCCTATTTACTTTCCACTAGGAAATCCCCGGTTCTTCCTTAGATTCTACTATAGAATTCCACGGGCTTCTAT
Organism: Ophiocordyceps sinensis; assembly: GCA_012934285.1. Taxonomy (NCBI): domain Eukaryota; kingdom Fungi; phylum Ascomycota; class Sordariomycetes; order Hypocreales; family Ophiocordycipitaceae; genus Ophiocordyceps; species Ophiocordyceps sinensis. The sequence goes on along the minus strand of JAAVMX010000006.1, from coordinate 1,862,026 downwards.
AGGCATTACCCCGCACTTCTATAGGCGTATTTACCCACTTTTCTTCGGTTATATTTTACCGTGGTTTTACGGTGATTTTACGGTTATTTACACGGACTTTACCAGTGAAATCTCTTCCCTTCTACGGTCTTCTAATATAGAATTCTAATTCCCCTCTACGGTCTTCTACCGTAGAATTCTAATTCTCTTCTACGGCTTCTACCGTAGAATTCCTTTATATAGCCACGGCTTCCACTATGGAATTCACCGTAGAATTCACTAGTCTTTTACTAGGCTGCTTATTTATTTGCTGACTGTATGACTATTTATCGTACGGATGCAATTTATTATTTACGACCGGCGCTTTCGACCGGCGACTCCGTCCGACTCTTTCTTTTACCTCTTTTCCTTAGGTCTACGCGGCTGTTTTCGCCCGAGAGATTTCCCTATATATAGAGACTAGTTAGCCCTCCTTATTAGAAAAGATAAGAGCTATTATTCTTAGGGTTTTACATCCTTTTGCACCTCTAATCCTTCTATATAGGCTGTTTTAGCCTTAGAGCCTCTCTTCCCTTTTTAATTGCTATTACCTAAATGTCGAGAACCCGACTGCCTAGCGTTCGATAGTTATAAGCCCGGCCGAACTTCTCTACGCATAGAGAGTTCTAACGGCTTGTATTTTCAGCCTGCTAACGCTACGACTTACGGTAGTAAAGCCTTTGCCTTTATATCTAGCGAATTAGCTTATAGAGGACTAGTATGTCTTTAAGGAGCGTTATTAATCTAGCGAATTAAGTCATAGAGGACTATTTAGTATGTTTACCCTGTTCTATTAGTGTTTTCCTACACCTAGTTTAGTTTTTGCGGTTTATTTACATATATTATATATCTAACCACCCTTTTCCGGTGATTTTACCATACTTTTACCTACGTTACCGCATCTATTATAGCCGATATTATTTTAAAGACCGTCTTAAATAGACTAGCGGACTAGGACCGATGGATCTTAACGATCTAGAAATACGCACTCGCTTAGGGGATTTAGGAGAAAATCGATCCTTCTATTATACCTAAACTTTAGAAACCCTTATTGCTTCTTCCCGTAGAACTAATAGCTAGAATAGTTAACGCGACCGTTACTAATATTGCTAGTTTATCTATAGAAGAACTTAAGAGGTTTAAGTTTCTCTTTTCCCGGTATCGTACGTTGCTCTAAGCCTATAAGGACTAATAGAAATCTCTTACGTTAATCTAGTAGTTTATCGTTTAAAACATCGGGAACTACTACTTAACGATTGCCGACGAACACGAGGTTTCTAAGGAATTGGCTTTACTATAGCGGCGTGTAAAGCCGACTTTGTAGACGCAATAGAAGACTATTCTCGCGTAGTTCTATACTATTTTAAAGGCACCGGACTAGACGGATATTACGATATAGATTTCCAACTAGCAGAAGGTCCTTACCGATGCCCGGCGAATTAAGTTGCCGGAATCGGAAGGTCTCTAGTCTATATAGCTTTTTCTTAAGGCTATTTAGCTAATTTCTAGCCCTTTTGCGGAATACTAGATAAATAAGATAGAGGACGATGCCCGCCTAAATAAGCTAGGCTAGGAATAGTCTTTCCCCGACGGATTTAAAATATCCGAACTTTTCGAGCGCTCGTAGGCCTTAAAGGCTACGACTAAAGCGCTAAAGACTAATGCATTTATAAAGTTCTAAGGCTAGGGAACACAATCCCTAGCCGCGGAATCTAATAAAAAACCTACGAAAACACCGGTTGCGACGTCCTAAGAAAAAGATAAGATAAAGTTAAAACCTAAACCGTAGTATGCTTATAGAGAACGTTACTTCTTCTCTAAATGCAACTACTTTAACTCTTCCGTTCGACTTCTATTATAGAAACCCGATAAAGACGTTTAAAAGACTATAGACGATTACCTTAAGGTTCCGGCTAATAAAGCTAAAGTCGACGCGGCACTTCTTCGCGACGAGGAGTAGCGGAAGAATAATAAGATCGAGATAAAGATAGTGCAAGCTACGGCTGCCGCTAATATTCTCACGACTTTTTTACTACTAGTTGTTCTATAGACTACTATAGAATACCTATTAAGGGATTCTTTTATTATAGATTTAGGGTCTAATAGACATATTTATAACAATAGGGAGCGCTTCTATAACTTCTAGCCTTCTTCTAAGTACGCACTCGCAGGCAGTAGAAGCACTCTAATTCTCGGGATAAGCACGGTGTTTATACGCATCTCGACGGGCACTTTTTAGCTTAGTTAGGTAGTATATATCCCGTCCTTTTACACGTCTCTTTATTTACTTCGTCTTCTTTATAAGGCGAATCTTTTATAGAACCCGTAGACTAAATAGATCTCTTCTTTAATACGTAACATTTGTATAACGGAGCTAATTTACAACTAGTATATCATCGAGTATAACCTGTTAACGCCTTCTACTACGCTTCTAACTATTCTAACTATTGCTTCCGTTCCTTCTATGGATTTTACCGTAGAAACCCCGGTTATAGCACCTTTTTTAGTCACTACGCTAGAGTCTATACTAATAAGTGTAGAAGAACTTTCTCTTTAGCACTAACGACTTAGACATCCGAACAATAAGGCGCTTTCGAAAGCACTCGGAATACTATAGTCGGTGACTTTTAATAAGATAATCTCCTATAAGTCCTATAAGCTTGCGTAGGCTAAACGAATTATCAACCGCGAGCCGCCGCTTTCTAAAGCGACGTTTCCCTTTTCTAAGGTGTTTTGCGATGTCTTTTCTATATATAAGAGTTATAATAATAAGAACGTTGCATTTCTTATTAAGGATGACTATACGAAGCTTGTTTTTCTATATGCGCTTTTAGACGCCTCTATAGACGAGCTGATTTTATGTTTTAAGAGCCTAGGTCGGTATATTTCCCGATAGTTCTTACTTTCCATCGGTATAATCTATCGAGATAACGACCGAGCCCTTCGATACGATTTTTAGGACTTTATTAACTAGTAGGGCATTTATAATAAGCCTACTGCTCCCTATACACCTGCTTAAAACGGCGCTGCCGAACGGGCTAGGGGGGTAGTATCTACGAAAGCTCGATCTATAAGGATTAAAGCAAATTTGCCCGAGCATTTATAGATAGAAACGTAGAAAACTACGGTATATTTATACAATCGGATTCTAGCCCGATAGGCAGCTTCCTCTACGTTATTTCTATCGAAGTGGATTTCCCTAATAGAGATCCTTTACGACTAGTTAAGGGATTACGACCGGAATATACCGGTATTTCTCCTTCCCTAACTATTACGATTCGATTATCTTCGAGCTTTTAGCTATAAAGCCTACCTATTAACCACTAAGGCCCTAACTAATACGTAGAAACGTAATCTTAAGTAGGAACCTTATGCGGAGGTTAGCTACTTAGTTAGGTATAATTCTACTAATATTTTTCGTGTATAGATCCTATAGAGACGGGAGGTTCGTCGAGTTTATAATATAACGTTTAATAAGACTTAGTTTTTTACCGCGTCTAAGGCATTAGAACCGCTAATATAGGTGTTATTACCGGCATTTCTACTATACATTGCATAGGAAGAAGAGTAGGATAAGGCAGAATTCTAGTTAATACTAATAGTGCTTCTTAATAAGCATTCTAATCTAGTAGACCTTCTAGCCGATGGCAATCCTTAGCTCCCGACTCCTAACTAAACCCCGGAACCGCCGGAGGACATTTTTAAGAATGTACGGGACTTCTAACCCGACATTTCTACTCTTTTACCTACTGCAACTATAGAACTAGCAGACCGTCTTAAGGTGCAGTTGCCTTAAGCTACTTCTCGGTCTATGGATTACGATAACACTATTCCTATAGATAGTCTACGGACGACGAGGTTTATAAGGGATTTACGCCCTACTTGTTTAAACCGTTTTTCGGGTTAATATCCCGCTTTCGCCTACGTTAGGCATCCACCGGCTAATAGCACCGCTTTTACGGCTGCATTCGCTACTTCTCTTAAACCTAGGAAGATATATAAACGGGATTTGCCCGCGCTTCTAAGGTTTTAGTCTAATCTCGAGACGCATCCGTTTAGACCCGAGTTTAAAGCCGCTAGGGCAGTTAAATAGGACTCCTTAAAACAGCGGAAGACCTTCTTTCCTTCGCCTACCTTAAGAGCGAACGCGCTAGTACGTCCTCTTCTATTAACATAGGCATTCGATTATAAGTTTAATAAGCACGGCTACCTTAGGAAGTTTAAGTCTCGCCTTTATATGCGAGGAGATCTTTAGCTATTTAGCGGAAAAGAAACACACGCCGCGACGCTTATAGCGCGAAATTTTCGCATTATAATTGCTATTGCCGCTAAATTTAGCACTAAAACCCGCTTACTTAACGCGGTTAACGCCTTTACAAATGCCGATCTAGATAAAGAAGTATATATCTACTTCCTAAACGGATTTAAAATGTTTGGTTTTATAATTCGGTTAATAAAGGCTTTATATAGGCTTCGCCGTTCGCCGCTTCTTTAGCAACGGGAATTGTCTAGGTCTCTTACCGAACTAAGCCTCTAGTAAAGTGCGGAGGATCCTTGCATTTTTATATCTACTACGAGTGGTATTATTACTTTCTTCTTTATAGATGATATTATTATCCTTTTCCGTAAGGAGCACCGTAGGGCTATAGACGATTTTATCCGTCGCTTTAAGCAAAAGTATATAGTCACTAACCGCGGAGAGCTTACCTATTTCCTTAGAATAAGGATTATCCGGGACCGTAAGTAGCGAAAGCTATAGTTATGCTAGGACGTTTACCTAGATAAGATTGCTTCTAAGTTTAGTTTAATCTATGCTTTTACGGTTCTACGGCCTATTTCGACCTTATGCCCGTTCCTACTTCCCGAGAAGCTAGAGAAACACTAGGGATAGGCTACGGATGACTAAATCCACTACTTTTAGTCTTTAGTCGGTTCTTATAATTACGCGACTATTTCTACCTATCTTAACGCCGTGAAATCGTCGAATTTATTAGCGGAGTATATATAGAACCCGTCTGCGCTTTATATTAAGCTCGTAGAAAGCTTAGTGACTTACTTATATAAATCGCGTTTCCTTGCGATTGAGTTTTCGGATATAGACGAGTAAGAACTCGTTGTAGCTTCCGATGCCGCCTACGCTAACGACCCGGACACTCGTTATTCTTCTAAGGGCTATTTTATTAGCCTATTTAACGGTCTAATCGCGTAGAGTGCCCGGAAATAATCTACGGTTACTACTTCTTCCACCGAGGCCGAACTTCTTATAGTCTCTTCTACCGCGAAAGAACTAATTTCTATTCTTCGTTTGTTTAACGATATTTCCTTACAGCTAGATGTTCCGGTTCCTACTATTTAGTATAATAACACCTAGACAATCCGCTTAGTTTCCGCCGAGATTCTAAATATTTAGACCGCCTTAAAGCACGTTGAAATTTACAACTGCTAGGCCCGATAGGAATTCTTACGTAATACTTTCAACATTAAATATATCCCTTCTAACTAAATAGTTATAGATGGATTAACTAAATTGCTTCTACGATAACGTTTCTAGACGTTCCTTTACTAGCTTCGACTTACGGATATTTCTTCTAGGATCTAAGAAGAAGTCGATAATAATTCTAACTAGCCGGAGGTTATTCCCTTCCAGCTAGGGGGGTATATTAATATCACCGTCTTCCCTATTTGCTTTCTACCGGGAAATCCCCGGTTCTTCCCTAGATTCTACTATAGAATTCTATAGGCTTCTACGGGCATTACCCCGTACTTCTATAAGCGCATTTACCTACTTTTCTTCGGTTATATTTCACCGTAGTTTCACGGTGATTTCACGGTTATTTATACGGACTTTACCCGTAAAATCTCTTCCCTTCTACGGTCTTCTACCGTAGAATTCTAATTCCCTTCTACGGTCTTCTACCGTGGAATTCTAATTCTCTTCTACGGCTTCTACCGTAGAATTCCTTTATATAGCCACGGCTTCTACCGTAGAATTCACCGTGTAATTCACTAGTCTTCTACTAGGCTGCTTATTTATTTGCTGACTATATGACTATTTATCGTACGGATGCAATTTATTATTTACGACCGGCGCTTTCGACCGGCGACTCCGTCCGACTCTTTCTTTTACCTCTTTTCCTTAGGTCTACGCGGCTGTTTTCGCCCGAGGGATTTCCCTATATATAGAGACTAGTTAGCCCTCCTTATTAGAAAAGACAAGAGCTATTATTCTTAGGGTTTTACATCCTTTTGCACCTTTAATCCTTCTATGCAGGCTGTTTTAGCCTTAGAGCCTTTCTTCCCTTTTTGATTGCTATTACCTAAATGTCGAGAACCCGACTGCCTAGCGTTCGATAATTATTAAGAAGCTGCCTCTTATAGCCGTTAAAGGCATTACCGGTTACGCCTACGTTAAAGACTAGGCTACTTTCTGATTTCTAGTCTAAGGCTATTACGCTAACGGTTCTAACGTAAGGCTCGCGGAGTTTTCTTACTCCGACTAAGTTACTAAGGTCGCTCTAAGCGCCTTACTTAGGAATGCTTTCCTTAAACTATACCTTAGCAACGTCGACTACGGATCGGATATAATCTATATCGGCACTCTCTAAGACTTTAAGATCCCTTTTAATATCTATCGCCTTAGCCGGGATATAGTGCGACGCGTTTAAGCCGTCTAAAAGACCTTAGTTCCTACCGGTTAGACTATTATTATGCCCGCCTTTTAGAAAGAAATCCCTAAAGGCCGGCCGTACGCCTTTTATTCCTCTTATAACCTAGCCGTATACGCTATCGTAGATAATTCCTCTTTCCCTAGCGTCGCTATAATTAATAACTCCGCTAAGGATATAGTTATCTTATATAAGCAGAGATTTAGCTTAATCCTAGAGTATTATAATTTAGGATTCCTTATAGTCCTATCGTAGACTTTAGCCCTCCGGGCCCTAACTACTGCCTCTATAGCTACGGCAGCCCTTAACCTTTCTATAGCCTCTCCTTCGGCTGCTAACCTTTAGTAAGTCCTTATAGTCGGTAATAGCTTTAATATCTTAGCATCCGTTATGTTTTCCTCTAACGTTATCTTAGCCGCTTTATAGCCGCTAGCTCTTATGCCTCCCTTTATTAATTAGGTCGACTTCCCTTCCGTAGCGCTTTTTCCGGAGCCTAACGTAGTCCCTTTTTAGCGCTAAGCCTAAAAGCTAAGCTCCCTCTTAGAATATATTATAGAGGAGGGCATTTATATCTACGCTAAAGACCCTCGCTTTATCGATAAAGTTATTAAGCTCTTCTAGTATTTCCCCTCTCTTTAGAACGATATAAGTATAGGCGTTATCTAACTTAGTAAAGAGCTTACCGTACCTTTCGTCGACGGATAATAGTATTAGAAGATTGCCTAGCATCTTTACCTATAAGGACTCTACGACCGTGCGATTATTAATAAAACCCTCGATAAACTATACTAATAGAATCGTATAGAATAGACTACGTAACTAACGCCCTTTGCGGCGCCTATCTTTATTATCTAGCGTACCTCTCGAGGTATTATAAAAGGCCGCGCTATTATAGATATACGTAGAATAAACGGCATTATAGTCCCTAACGCCTATCTACTTCCTCTTTAAGAGAGTATTATCGCTAAGCTACTAAAAGCCGAGTATATTACTATTATCGACGTAGCCTCGTTCTTTTACTAATTTAACGTACGGTGTAATTATCGCAACCGGTTTACCGTTATAAGCTATCGTAGGCTTAAGAACCTTACCGTCGCGCCGATCGGGTTCTAAAATAGCCTTACTTACGCCTAGCGATATATAGACTGTATTCTCCGACTATATCGAGCTTTTGCACGTGCTTTTATCGACGATATCGTAATCTACTCCCGGACTTAGGAAAAGCACCTTCGTTACCTATAGGCTATTATAGCCCTCTTTAATAAGCTTAATCTTACGATATCTTCGACGAAAAGTTAGATCGGCTACCCTTCCGTATATCTCCTCGGCTACCGCGTTAACGCATTTAGTATAAGCACTTCGGAGGATTATATAGCCGCCTTCGCTAAGCTTAAGTTTTAAGATATATTATAAAAGCTCGAATACTATATTAGCGCCGCCGGTTTTATTCGATCTAAGATCCTTTACTTTAGCCCTTTCGTCGAACCTCTCTAAGCCTAGAAGACGGCTTTCCTTACGTCGGGCCACGTAATCGGAAAGGTAACCGATAGGAATCCGAATCGCCGTAAAGCCTTCGCGCGGAATACGGCCTTCTCCCTTACTACCGCGGAGAAGCTCTCTTTCTAAGCCCTTTAAGACGAAATCGCGTCGGGAAGAATGCTTTATTACCTTAATCCCGCTAAAAAGCTTTTTGCCTAAATCGACGCCTATATTTAACGCGGCTTTAGCGTAGTATTTTATTACCTTTTAGACGACTCTACTTAGGTTTTAGGCTAGCCGATCCTTATAAAATAGATAATGCCTATATACTTCCTCTCTTAGGTGCTTACCCTTACCGAACGGAACTATAGTCTATTTAAGCTAAAAGTTGCCTATCTCGTCTAAGTAATTAAGAAAATACGAACTATAATCTAGTCGTTAACTCTACCGCTTATAGTCCTTACAGATTACTCTACTATAAAGCAGATTTATAAAAGCGTATAATTAATACGTCTAGCGCCGACCGTAGCAAATACCGACTTATAGTTGCTTCTATCGCAATTTAATCTTAAGATTTATTATATGCCCGGTAAAGATAACCTTATCCCTAACGCCTTTAGTAGACTAGCCGCGTTTAAAAGGGTTCTTATTCCCGACCGTTACCGCCTTAACTATATAGCGCTTAACGACGTGCTGCTTATATCTAAAGCCGTTATAGATCCTAGGATAAAGACTTAATTTATTACTAATTATACCTTTAACCTATACTTCTCTAAGATTATCGGTATGCTTTCCGACGACCCGCTTACGCCGGCTACTACGGCTTCTGCTCTTAATCTTAACGTTACTCCTCTTCCTCCTACACCCGTTCTAAGTGCCGCCTCTAGCTAGGAAGAGCGTAAGGCCGCCCTCCTACGCCTTAAAAGACGTAGTATTCCTTTCCTTCTTTAGGACTAGCTGCTCTATTATAAAGGTCGTAATAGCTACCTCCGTATTTATATCCCTACCTCTATAGTATCGCCTATGCTAGCGGCCGCTTACGATGCGAAAAATCACTTTAGGACTACTCGTATATTATAGGACCTTAAGCGCTACTCTATCCGGAACCTAACTTCTAAAGTTAAGAAATATATTACGGCCTATAAGGCTTACTATCTAAGATAGATAGACTGCTAGCTACTCGCAGGCTCTTATAAGCCTATCTAGGCCTTAGTTCAACCTATGCGTTTAATTAGAATAGACTTTATTACGGATATACCTATTATATCCTCCGCCTCTTCGCCTTAGGCTATCTCTAGCTTCGACACTTTTAACTAGCTGCTTATAGTAACCTGCCTAGCTAGCAAACGTTGTCTTTTAATACCCGGAAACGCTAAGTACTCTATAATAAACTAAGGCGTATCCCTCTCCGGTTCCTTCTACTCGCGGATTAAGGAATGCCGTCTACTATTATTAGTAATTACGATAGGCGCTTTAATGCTAAGGTTTAGCGTTTACTATAGAAGTCCTTTAGGACTAAAATCGCTATAACTATAGCATACTACCCTTAGGCAGATAGCCTAGTAGAACGTCGCAATTAGACGGTCGAAACCGCATTAAGGATAGCCTATATCGAGGACCTAAACCTCGACTAGAAATTGCTTTTGCCTGCCCTCTAATAGAACCTAAATTCGGCTTTTAACGCTAGCACTCGTATATCCGCGTATAACTATATCTTCGGTTACAATCTCCGCTTTCCTCTTAAGGCCGACGATATTTCGGTCGTAGATAATCTCCCCTATTTGCGAGAAGCCGTAAGACGATAGGCCGGCTTCGCAATAGACCTAGCAGCTAGAAGAGCTAAACGCCGTTACGATAGTAAGCACCGTTAGATCCTCCTCTAGGTAGGCGATAAAGTCTACCTTAAACTATACTAAGCTTACTACGAACCTTCTCGATTTATAAAAAAATAGTCTTAATAGAGGGAAGGACCTTTCTTTATTAAACGCATAGTTAATAACCTCGCCGCTAAACTAGAGTTGCCTCCTAATATCCGAATCTATCCCGTTATCTCGGTGGAATACTTAAAGCCCGCGCACGAGGGCTATTTTAAAGAAGATAAGCCCGACTTAAATCTTATAAGCGCTGTATTAGCCGATTAAAGACCCCCGTAACCGAATATTAAGTCCGCTAGAAGGGCTAGGGGGCCGCCTACGACTAGTAGGTCCCCGCTAGCGCTATTTCCCGGGAAGCAATCGTAGAATTCGCCTTAAAGCGCATCACGCGTTCCGCTAGCACTGCCTTAGCTACGATTAATTAAGGGACATCGACCTAATTATTTAGTTAGGAAAAGATCCTATAGTAACGCATAGAGCAAAGGAGCATAGATTAAAAGGATCGCGTTACGTTATTCTTAAATGTTTTTCCTTCTTTATTAGTTCGTTGTTTTATTCTACTAAGGATAGTAAGGGCTTATTTTTCAGGCCGGCATTATAATACGCAAAGGCAAGGCACCTGCTAGGTGCCTACGGATTAGTAAATAGTCCGGGCCCCGGCAGCCCTATAGCTCGTAGAGCATACCGGGCTACCTGTAATTATCATCCTTCTTCTTATACACGCACCCTTTGCCTTATGCCTATCTTTCCCTACACTAATAATATTATAAGGTATTCGCCCTAGTAGCTTTCTAATAGCACGTAGTCCCTTAACTACCTCTACCTATAGCTTAGTCGAAGGAGAGGCATTTACTTCGACTTTTAGGCGTTTCCCTCTTTCTTTATCAACTCTAAATCGGCTATAATTCGGTTAGCTTTCGCTAGCGCTTAGCAATCGGCTTATATATAGTCTAGTTTCTTATAATACTAATATATAACTATACCGGATTAGCTTTCGCAGTTTCTATAAGAATTTCCTCCCCGGTTATTGCTATAGCAATTCCTGCCGTATTTATTTCTGCCGTTGCGACTATTGCGACTATTTCCTTAGCTATTCCTACGGCCGTTGCTACGACCGTTTCTACGGCTATTCGAGGTTAATCTAGCGGCGTCGGGATCTTAATAGTTGTTAGTAGACCTATTTCGGCCTTTACGCCGGCGATAGCCTATAGAACGGGAGCTCTTTGCCCCTTAAGTAGAGGTCGACTAATCGTTAGCTAGCTTAAGGGGTCGTTTCTTATTTCTAAAAGCGTCCTAAAAGCGCTAAGTGAGTTAGACTATCTCCTTATAAGTATTATCCTAAATAGACGCTAAATAAAGAGAGATTTAGTCTTAAAGATCGAGACGTAACTTCTTAAAAAATAAAAATATACGAGTTTTTTCTAGCGGACGTTTTAGGTATTACTTAAGGGAATTTAGGTAAAGACTAAAATCGAGGGGGGATTAACCCTCTCGTTAGCGTGCTTCCTATAGTTGCGTAGCTAAGAAAGTCTTACGATTAGCAGTATTTTTAATTAAAATTAAGGTCTAATTACGAAAATTATCCTAATTAGTATAAAGTAATTCCTTCCCTATAAGGAGCTTTTTATTAAGGTATCGCTTCTATCTCGCCTTATAATCTACGTATATATAGTTAAGGGTATATAAGATTTTAGTCTTATTACGCTTAAAACAACGTATAGTAGCGATAAAGGCCTCCTTAAGATCGCCGATTTAATTAAGACGTTTTCGAGGGTTAGTCGGTTATAATAATTAAGGAATATTCTTTATTTTAATTTCCCTACTATAACTCTCCCTCGATTTAGTTAACTATCGGCGACGTTTATATAAGTCCTTGCCGAATAAGTAACCCTATTGCGAAAATTCCTCTCGAAGTTCCGTAATCCTATCGCTTAATCTCTTCTCTACCTCAAGCTCTACGGCTCTTGCTTAAAGGGCTTTAAGGATATCTATACGCGGAGGGGTAGGTTATAAAGGCCCGGCTTACGTTTAACTTCGCGAGGGGATAGATTAAGCCCCCTTAGGCAGCGAAAAATTAGTGATAGCGTCTTAAGACACTCGTTATAGCCCTTATATAAGTTAGTATACTTATCTTCTAATATTAATTCCGTTATATAAAGTAACGGCGATAGGCGAGCGATTTAATAGCCGCTACGACTTATTCGGCCTACGCGGCTTATACGTCCTAAAACGCGCTTACTACGCGGCGCTATCGCTTTTAGGTAATTGAAAAATAAAAGCTTTAGAAATTATAAGAAGATAGACTAAAGGTACGTTTAGAAAGGTAGGAACAATAGTTAAAAGCACGAATAATTCTTTATTATAATACGGTTGCCCTCTTATAGTAAGACTAAAGCTTGCCTATCTTTTAAGATATATCGGGGCCTTAGGGATATGCCTTTAGGCCTTAAGAGGGGTTGTCGGGGACTAATTAGCGACTAATGCCCGAATAGTCCCTAAGCTAAAATGCATTATCTATTATATATATATCCCTACCTCCCGACTCTATAGTTGCGCGGGTAGCTGCGTTATACTAAAGACCGCGCCTATACTTTCTTCGCCTCTTACGCTAATGCTATCTATAGCATTGTCGATGCTAAATCCCTGCCTACTATTCTCGTTATAAATAGCACGAGTGTTACGGCACTAGGTAATAGCTAGATAACCTTATTATTCTATAAAGAGGAGAAGAACTATAGAGGCTAAGGGCTCGTTTATATATAGGACTATATATCACGTAGTATATCACTATATACTGTGTTATATAATATAGTATTGTAATAGTACTCCCTATCTAGAGACGATTTAGTCCTTAAATCGCTAAGAAATCGCCGAAATCGTTAAAATCGTTCGCTAGAAATGTTATTTTTGCTGGAAATTAATATACGGTAAAGGAATCTTTTATAGGCGGGCCTAATCTAAGGGGCCCGGCTTATCTAGGTTGCATCTATAGAAGCGTTAGATAGCTTTAAGGCAACCTCTTAGGTTATCTTTAGGCTGCTAGGTTAGTTCTTAGTGATATTTCTATTTAATTAGATAAGTTAGAGTTAGGGCTTTATTATCGTATACGTTAAGGATCTTTTTAAATTCCTATATTTCTTCGATATTGCCGTCGTTATCGCATTCCGCGATACGGCCTACGACGTTACGTCGTTCCTCTCGATTAATATATGCTTAGCCCGGTATTATTTCCGTTATCTAAAGCCGCACCTTAGACGTATAGAAAGACTTATTAACCTAGATATACTTAAGGAGGTCGATAATTATAGCGCCGCGGTAGACCTTAAGAATAAGATAGATAAAGACCGTCCTATTTATCGTCTTATTTCTTCTTTAAGCGATTAATAGTTATATTCTTTAATAAAACTAGAGTATTACTATTTGGCCTAGTGCAAATCTCTATTTGGCCCAGTGACATTTTTTTTGTAGCCTACGTACACCCCGGAAAACGTCTAACCCCCCCCGCGCCTAGCCGCGCCTATACAAATACAGTGCGCATACATGGCAGGCTGTAGACTAATAATCCTTCACGTACGATACGAAGTACGAATATCCGTCTACGGCTCGCTCCCTGCTGCGTGCCATCTGCTGTGTGTGCGGCTCCTTGATGTATGCTTCGTGCCCGGCTCCCTGCTGCGTGCTCTGCTGCGTGCCCTGCTGCGTGCCCTGCTGCGTGCCCTGCTGCGTGCCCTCTGCTGTGTGTGCGGCTTGGCGGCTTCTCGATGTATGCTTCGTGCTTCGTGCCCTGCTGCGTGCTCTGCTGCGTGCCTTGCTGCGTGCCCTCTACTGTGTGTGCGGCTTAGCGGCTTCTCGATGTATGCTTCGTGCTTCGTGCCCTGCTGCGTGCTCTGCTGCGTGCCTTGCTGCGTGCCCTCTACTGTGTGTGCGGCTCGGCGGCTTCTCGATGTATACTTCGTGCCCGGCTCCTTAATGTATGCTTCGTGCCCGGCTCTGCTGCGTGCCTTGCTGCGTGCGCTAGAGCGATGCGATGCGATTTGACGATGCGATTTAACGATGCGATGCGAAGAATTAGCCTACAGCCTGCCAGGCATACGCACTGTAATTAAGTGGGCGCGGCTGGTCGTGGGGGGTATGGGCGTTTTTCGGGTGTACGCAAAGTGTCATTGGGCCAAATAGAGATTTATACTAGGCCAAATAGTAATACTCTAAAACTATAACTATATGACTAAGTCGGAAGAGGAAGCCTTTATCCCGCTTTATATTAGTATTATCCTTATATTTCTATTATAAGACTTATGCGAGAGCTTAAAGCTAAACGAGGATATAGTCGAAACGACTAGCTATTACGTCTACGCGAAGGAATTTATTCTTTGCTTATAACGAGAGAGTTAAGGGTTAAGGACCTATAGGTTTAATGCTAAGATAAGGATTAAAGCTATAATTAGCAAAGAACTAAGAAATACCGGTTATTTTATTTACTTAATTATTCGTTGCGAATTCCGCGAGCGGGAGCTAGTCGACTTAGTTATCTTAAGTAAAGCTAATAAAAGCTTAAAGGTATTTATTTATCGTAGTATTAACGATTTCGGTTTAACCGTTAGTCTTTAAGTGCTATACCGAGCTTAGTTTTTACGTTATTCGTAACCGAGTGCTTAGCTATCGCTAAAAATTAAAGATAAACTAAATGCCTTAGTTAGAGATAATAGTATTAAGTGCTTTATATAAACGATAGACTATATAGATAAAGGAATTAATTAGTTCTTTTATAGAAAGGCCGGTAATAAAGATAATATATCTTATCTTTATAAGCCTATTAACTATCGTAAGTATATTCTCGTAAGTCTTCCCGTTTTAAGTATATTTAAGGAGTATTATAATATAATTAATTTATATATCGGCCTATAGCCGGACCGGTAGAACGAAGGGTTTTAGGAATCCGGGGGGAGATAAGCTAGGGGTCTTAGTCTAAAGATAGAGAGTATAGTCTTTTATAAACGTAGCGGCGAAATAAGAAATTCTCGGCTATTAGTATATTCGGTTTAATAGATTAAGTATTTTTACCTTCCTTAAGTATCCTATTAGGCTACTACCGTAGGATTAATAAACGACTTTAAGGCGGAGATTTAAGGTATTAAGGATAAAAAGCTAGTCGCGGAAAAAGATACGTTTATTAATTAACTAATATTTAGATATATCGTAATATAAAAGCTTCCGGATATACTTTAGCTAACGTCGAGCGTATAAGTCTTAGAGTATTACTACTATATCTTAGGTAAGATTATCTTATTAATATACCTTATAGATAAGCTTATCGAGTGATTTACTAACTACGTTTAGTCCGAAGGCGGCGACTATATTAAGGTCCTCCTTTAAGGCATAGGAATTAGCTAAGAGTTCCTTTAGGATAGTTAGGTCGACTTTCTCTTTAAGGATAATTACCTAATTGCGATAGAAGAGTTAGTCGTCGTCTACGGTAGCTAGTCTATCGCCGGGGAGCTTACTAAAAGCGTTAGGGAGGATTGCCTTATTGCTTAAGTAGTATATAATTACGAAGTTAAACTAAGAAAAGGACTCGGCCTAGCGCACTTATCGTTAGTTAAGTTGCTTTATAAATATAAACGTTTAAATAAAAAGTCTTATAGTCTATAATAACGTCGAATGCCTTAATAGTCCTTTAGAGTTCCGGGCGCTATTCCTTAAGCGCTTTAATAATTACTAATAACTCTTTATTATAAATCTCGTAGTTATACTTAAGGGGAGTATGCTTTAACGAAAAAAACGTAATAGGGTAAAGATATCCGTTGTCTCCGGTCTATAAAAGGACTCCTCCTAAGGCCTAATTTAAAGCGTTAGTTTCGATAACTATCTTCTTTAAGTAGTTAAAATAAGCTAAGACCGGGGCAATAGTAAAAGCAAATTTAAGGGCCTTAAACGCAGTAGCTTATTTAGGCCCCTAAGACTAACGGGAGTCTTTTTAAAGTAGCATAATTATCGGGGAGAGATAATAATAAAGTATCCCTTAATAAAACGGCGGTAGAAGTTTATAAACCTAAGAAACTGCTAGAGTTCTTTTACTAAGGTCGGGGTATTTTAAGCCGTAATTATATATACCTAACACGGGCCGCATCCGGCCCGACGTCGAGATAGATAGACGTTGTATAGGTTTTCCCCTAGGCCGCCTAGTTTTTCCTATGCTAGCTAAATACAGGGGCACTAGGCCCGTTAGGGCAGCTAGAGTACTTTAATAATAATAATAATAATATATATACCTTCTTAAGGTCTATGCTTATGCTAGATATCGAAATAATTAGTCTAAGGTACTTAATCTTTATTATATAAAACTCTAACTTCCCGATGTCGATCTAAAGTCCTACGTTGCCTAAGCGTTAGATACCTATTCGCACGTAGTTCTTATATTTTGCCCTAGTCTTTAAAAAGACTATAACGTCGTCGAGATATACTATATAGAAGTTATCGAGGGCATTATAAAGCACGTAGTTAATATAGTTCTAAAAGGTCGACGGTACGTTATAAAGGCCGAAAGGGGTAACTAGCATCTTAAATAGTCTAAAGCGTATAATAAACGCTATAAGCTACTTATAAGCCTCGGCGATTCGAATACGGTTAAACGCAGCAATTACGTCTAGCTTTATGTAAAATTTAGCGTCGTAAAGAGAATCTAGCGTTTCGCGGATTAAAGGCAAGGGATATCGATTCTTAACTATAACCTAATTTAAACCTCGGTAGTTATAATAGATACGGATACTACCGCCCGGCTTATAAGTAAAGATTAGTAATACCGCGGCTAGAGAAAAAGACTCCTAAATAAAACCTTTATTAAGTATATTATTAATCTACTTCTTAATGCAGCGGAGTTTTACGGGTAATATAGGCCGATCTCTATAGAACGGAGCTTATTTGCTAGGTATAAGTTCGATCTTATAATCCTAAGGGCGGTATAAGGGAAGCTTATTCGCATTCTTAAGAAGGAAATAAGGAAGCTTATCTTAGAACTCTTTTAGAAGTTTCTTTAAGATATCTACCTCTATAACTTCCGGCTTTACTTAGAGGAATTTTTCTACGTCGGCCTTATCGACCCTCCGGAATAAAGATTCGGAATTAGCTATATTACGGAGGTTCGCCTAAAGGAAGTTATAAAAACGTTTAAGGAAGGCGGCCTAAGCTAACTCTATTGTATAGTCCTCGGCAACGATATATTAGAAAGAGGTTTTAGATAGTTCTAAGACCTTAACTAAGCCTACTAAGAGTTCGTTAAGGAGTTATAGATTTTCTCCCTCCTCGATTAGCTTAGCTAATTTAGATATACTAATTCGTATTGCTTAGATACTATACTCTTTATAGAATTAAACGAAGTTAACTATACGTATATAGCGGATATCGTTTATATCTAAAGGCATTTAATCTTCCTATTATATACGCCGGCGGGGGCGTCTCGTTTAGCCCTATCGGGCGGGAATATAGCGATAGCCGGCGGTAAGACGAATAAGGAGTAAGCAAGCTATTAAAGTAGTCTACGGCTAAGTAGTCTTAAAGGCTTAGGTCTTAAGGGAGTTCGGAAAGCTAATTAAGGATATTAAGCAGGCGGTTTCTTAAGCGAATAGCTATATTCTATATAAAGGATATCGAATCGGTTAGCTAAGGTTTAAGGGGTGCGATGCTTACTTAGGTAGATATTCTTTAGTATACGAGTCTATAGGTATATAATATCCCGGTAGGATAGTCTAGTCCTTTAGGATATCGATCTCTTCCTACCGAAAAAAGGTTTCCGGCATATCTACTACCGTTATAAGGACCCCTTATTTTAGGGTAAACGTTAGGGTAGTCTAAATCTCTACGATATTAGAAAAATGCACCTTTCGACGTAACTAGTATTCTTTAAGCGCGGGAGTAATAGGAGTCCTAAGAGCTATCCTATTCTCGGCTATTACGCTTAAAGGCAGGCAGTATCTTATATAGTAATAGGAGTTAAAGCGGACTTAGAGAGACTTCTAAAGCATAGTTAGTTTGTATTCCTAAAGCTAAGGGATGCCTAGGATAATCGGGGTAAAAGGTAATAGGTTTATAACGAAGAAGAGTATAAGTTCTATATATTTGCTAATAGTTATTCGGGCTATAAAATAGGAGTATTGCTATTCGCACGGATATAAATCTCTATTTGCACGGAAGTTCGCTAAAATCTCTACTTTTTCTACGCGACCCCGCGCGCCTATATCCCGCCACTAAATTTTCCGTATAGGTATATAGCAATTAAAAGGGCCGCGTAAATCGTGCCTAGCCTTAATTTAATTAATTTAATTACGTGCCCTACTACGTGCCCTCTACTGCGTGCCCTCTACTACGTGCCCTACTGCGTGCTATACTGCGTGCCCTCTGCTATATATACGGCTCCTTAATATATGCTTCGTGCCCGGCTACGTGGCCTACTGCGTGGCCTACTATATGCCCTCTGCTATATGTATAGCTTCTTACTATATGCTTTATGCCCGGCTGCGTAGCCTACTACGTAGCCTACTGCGTGCCTTACTGCGTGCCCTACTGCGTGCCTTACTGCGTGCCCTACTGCGTGCCCTCTACTATATGTGCGGCTCCTTAATGTATGCTTCGTGCCCGGCTGCGTGGCCTACTGCGTGGCCTACTATGTGCCCTACTGCGTGCCCTACTATATGCCCTCTACTATATATATATACGGCTCCTTAATGTATGCTTCGTGCCCGGCTGCGTGCCCTACTGCGTGCCCTACTATATGCTTCGTGCCCGGCTCTACTACGTGCCCTTTACTACGTGCCTTACTATATGCTTTATGCCTAGCTCTACTACGTGCCCTTTACTACGTGCCCTACTATATGCTTTATGCCTAGCTCTACTGCGTGCCTTTTGCTGCGTGCCCTCTGCTATATATACGGCTCCTTAATGTATGCTTTATGCCTAGCTCCCGGCTGCATAGCCTTCGTAGACTAGTGTTTTTCGCACGATTTACGCGGCTCTCTTAATTGCTATATACCTATACTAGATTTTAGTAGCGGGATATAGGCGCGCAGGGTTCGCGTAGAAAGAGTAGGGATTTTCTAGACTTCCGTGCAAATAGGGATTTATATCTGTGTAAATAGCAATACTTATAAAATAGTCCGCCTACGGGCGTACCTCTAGGAATAGTAAGGACCTCCTAAAGCTAACGGCGCGATAGCGCCTCGGGCTCGTAACCCTTAGGGGCTAGGTCACACGCATCGCCTCTAAGGGCCGGAAGAACGGCACGAGAGACCTCGCCTAGGCGTCTCGGGGTCTAGGCGTAACGTACTATAGAAACGCGGGCCTCGTCGGATCGGATTATATATCGCAACGGCTAGAGGTAGACATAGGGCTACTAACCTACCGGCCGGCGGCCCGGACGATAGGACTTAACCTCCTCTAGAGAAAACTCGACCCGGATAAGGCCTAAGCGGCGGCTATCGTAAAGTTCTAGCTAAAGGCCGCGCTAACTACGCCTACGACCTTTAGTAAGGTCGAGGCGTACGCGGACTAAGTAATTACCTAATTGACCGAGATTGCGAAGGATTATACACCTAAGGCTTAAGGCCGTGCCGACGGTAGCCGCCTTAATTAATAGACTATATAAAGATAGACCGGTGTAATAGGGAGGCTAAACGCGCCCTCTAGGTGTTTTTAGCGTCCGGCAACTAGACGACCTAAGAGACGTTAGACGAGGCGAAGATAGCCCTCCGGTATACCGTCGTTACTATATAATAAGACTCCTAGCGAGGAAGGGATAGTACCGCTTACCTAAAATTCGTAGGTCTAGTGCCTAAAGAGGCCCTCTAAGGCGTTTAAGGGGCCTTAAAGTCCGTTCTTTAGGGCTACCTAAAGGAATAGGAGGAGAGGATCTAAGCGGACGCCGCGGTCTATACGACTATAGGCTAGCTTAAGAAATCGGTTAAAGAATCGGTAAAGGAGGCTATCGAGGCGGCGCTCCTATCGAAGCAAGCGTCGAAGTCCTAGGCCGACGTAGCCGCGGCCGCGGTCGCGGCTACTACCGTCGCGCCCCTAACGTAACGCTAGCCCGCGCCCGGAGGCGCTAGCGGCATCTATAATATCGGGGCTAATAGCGAGAAGCCGACTCTCGCCCGCTACGAAAACTAGCTTACGGTCCGGCATAAGGGGATCGCCTTAGATCTTTAACGTAAAACCCTTTAAGCGATCGTTAACGACGTTAATCGTGCCCTTAAGGAGCCCGCCGTAAAAGCGGCGTAGGTCTTCCGTAGCGGCGATATTACGCTCCTATTTAAGCAAAATATAAAGAAGTATAAGGCGGAAAGGGAGTAGCTAGAGAAGGCTTTTAGGAAAGAGACGTTACTATCCTAAAGCGGCTTTACGGTAATAGTAAAGGGCGTTCCGATTATAGTCCTTTAGAGAGGGGATAACGCCGCCTTAGCCGCCGAACTAGCTAAGGCGAACGACGTTAAGGTTATCTACCTCTACCTTAAGAAGGCCTATATAAAGGCGGGCACTAAGGCGACCTTAATTATTATAGTAGACGGCGTAAAGGCGGCGAATAGGCTTTATAACTTCGGCACGGTAATATAAGCGGAGATCTTCGATATAAAGCCCTTCGAGAATACAATCCGGCCGAGGCAGTACTACTAATGCTTTTAGTATAAATATATCGCGAAATACTATACGGTAAAAGCAATATACGGGTAGTACGCGTTAGGGCTATACGATAAAGCTATATGCGCAGCTACTATAGGGTAAATCCTATACTAATATACCCTTTATAGGGGGAGGCATATAGCGTTAGATAGGCACTGCCCTAAGGCGGAGAAGCTCTAGGATAGGGTATAGGAGGCATACTCTTAGAGGCTAAGGCGTTTCGCCGCTATAGCGACGCCGACGATACGCTTTAAGCCGGCGCTACTATATATAGCCCCCCCTTCGTCCTACCGCGCTATAGACGTCGCCGTCGAAACGGCGATAATAGGACACCCCCCCCCCCCCCTACTACCCTATAAATGCTTTTCCTTTATAAGCAGGAGCTTTATAATTGTAAGGGGCCGGCATAGGGTCGCCCTTCCCCCCGGCCGGCCTTAGGATATTATAAGGGCTAGCCGGGCGCGAGGCTAGTCGACTATTCGCAGACATTTACGGTCGCGGCCGGCCTCGACGTCGGCTAAGGCTAATACCGCTACGACTAAGGCTACGCCTGCTCCTAACGACGACCTTTTTTCCGACCCCCCTTAATATTAGATATCCTTTACTAAAACACCGTAAGGATAAGCGCGAATATATACCTTACGCTCGCCGCCCTTAAGGCGTACGATATTATAGCACTTTAGGAGATACTAATTAATAGTAAGATAAAAGCCCTAGCGTGCCTAAAGCGGTACGACTATAGGCTCGTCTTTAGGGCGACTTAAAGCGCGCTATACGTCTGTAAAAGGCATAGCATCGATATATAGACGAGCGACTAAAGGGTAGACTAATATAGCGTTACGTTTATTAATTTTAATACTATAGTTTTTTTAGTTTACTCCCCGCTAGTTAACTCCCCCCTCCTAACTACTCCGCTCCTTAACCTCCCGGTAAAGTTATTATATACTTAGTGCGTCTTCGTCGGGGATTTTAATAGCTATTACCCGCTTTAAGACGCCTATAAGCGTACCTTTAGGAATAGCGAGGACCTCCTAAAGCTAACGGCGCGATAGCGCCTTAGGCTTATAACCTAAGGGCTAGGTTATATATATCGCCTCTAAGGGCTAGAGGAATAATATAATAGACCTCGCCTAAGTATCTTAAGGTCTAAGCGTAACGTACTATAGAAACATAGGCCTCGTTAGATCGGATTATATATCGCAACGGCTAGATGTAGATATAAGGCCGCTAACCTACCGGCCGGCGGCCCGGACGATAGGACTTAACTACCTTTAGAGAAAACTCAACTTAGATAAGGCCTAAGCGGCGGCTATCGAAAAGTTCCGGCTAAAGGCCGCGCTAACCGCGCCTACGACCCTTAGGGAGGTTAAGGCGTACGCGGACTAGGTAGTTACTTAGCTAACCGAGATTACGAAAGACTATATACCCGAGGCCTAAGGCCGTACTAACGGCGGCCGCCCCGACTAATAAACCTTAAAGGTAGACTAATGCGATAGGGAGGCTAAACGCGCCCTCCGGGCGTTCTTAGCGTCTAGCAACTAAACGACCTAAAAGACGTTAGATAAGGCGAAGATAGCCCTTTAGCGTACCGTCGTTACTATATAACGAGACTCCTAGCGGGAGCTTACCTACGATTTAGCCGCTAACTAAGCCCTCCTTTAGAAGATCGAGAGGTAAGCGCGGCTCTAAAGCGGCAGCCTACTATAGGCGATATATATCCCTAACCTAAAGAGACCGAGCGATTTAATAAGGCCGGCCCGCACTTACGTAGAAAAGGCAGAGACCTTTATAGCGTAGTTTTTCTTACCCTTAGCGGCGAGAGGCGAAGGGGGCCCCTAAGCCGCCCGGGAGGCCTATACGATACTATAGCGTTTTATAGTCGGCAACGTCGGGTCGGCGGTTAGGAAGATAGCGTCGTAGAAGGCCGCGGGGGAGGATAGCCTCCCGATAGGGCTTATTAAGGCCTATAAGGAGCCGTTGCTTAAGGCGCTTACGGTATTACTTAACGCTAGTTATAACGTTAAGCACTTTTTAAGACGGTTCTAATATACGGCTATTATCGTCTTACTAAAGCCCGGGAAGATAGCGGCCTAGCTTTAATAAGCCTAAGGGTAAAGACTAATCTCTCTCCTTAGTACGGTAGGGAAGATCCTTAAGGCCGTAGTCGCGAGGAGGATCGTAAACGCAGCGGAGGCGTATAACCTCCTGCTTAAAGGGTAGATAGGGAATAGGACTAAAAGGTCTACTAAGATAGCGATACGATTTATAATAAAGCTCGTAAAGACGACGTAGGCCTAAGGAAGGGTAGCGTTATTTCTCTAACTTAACCTTAAGGGAGCTTTCGATAAGGTAGACTATATATATCTCGTTAAGACCTTCCGCTTAAGGGGTTTCTTAGGTTAGGTTATCGCATAGGTCGGAAGCTTCCTTAAGGGGAGGACGGCCTAGCTCTACTTTAATAGCACGCTAGCGGAGACCTAAGAAGTGCCTACGGGCGTATCTTAAGGCTTACCCCTCTCCTTAATCCCTTTCTTCCTTTATATCGCGCTACTATACGACGACCTTAAGCTAAAGATAGGAGTTACTACCGTCGGTTTTACCGATAATATAAACCTTTTAGCTTACGGTAAGACCGTAGCCGCGACTATATAGCGTTTAAGGAGTATTTAAAAGAAGTACGATAAGTAAGTAAAGGAGGTTAGCGCTAAGTTTAAGCTAGAGAAAAGCAAGCTTATCTACTTTACGAAGGCCTATAAGCTAATACCGACGAAGCTTTAGCTTAAGACGAATATAGTCCGGCCGGTCGAGGATAAGCGGTTCCTTAAGGTTTAGTTTAACTAAAAGCTATAATAGAAAGCCTAAGTTAGGAAGCTTAAGACGAAAATAGGCATATAAGCGCTAGCCTTTACTAAGCTCGCGGCGTTTATATAAGGCATAAGATTGTAAAGCGTAAGGACGGTCTACGCTAGCGTAGTTTAAAACGCGCTCGTTTATAGGGCGTCGACGTTCTATAAGCCTACGCTTAGAGGAAGGAAGCCTACCGGCCTAATAAAGGCGCTTATAGTATATAAGTCGAGCTACTTATAAGTAGTAGCTAAGGCGTTTAAAGCGACCTTAATCTAAAACCTAGAGATATAGACGGCGGTCCCGCTACTCGACCTTTACCTTAACGACCGCCTCGCGCGGTATAAGGAGCGTACTAAAGAGTTAGGTATAGTAGACCGGATCTAACGCGCTTGCGAGAAGCCGGCGAGAGTACTACCTTATCCCGTCGGCCGACCTAACCGCCCGGCCGGCCGTACGACGCGTAGCTTTAAGACTAATGCCCTTAGGGCACTATAACTAAGGAGGCGGTCCTCCGTAATTAAAAGGCGCGTTAAAAGGAGGATCTTTAAGTAGTAAAGGCAAAGCGATTATAAAAAGCCTAATAGCCGATAGATATTAACCCTTACTTTAACCGGCTAAAGAAAGCGCTAAAGGTATATAACGGTTTATATAAGTATAAAAGCTTTACGCTTATTTAGATTTAGACCGGAAAGATCGGTCTATAAAGGTTTTTATTCGACCGGAACGTTCTTAACGTCGACTCGCCGCTCTATCTATATAGGACTATACGTAAAACCGCGTTTTACCTCTTCCTCTAGTGCTTTACTTTCGCTAACGCGAGGGTAGCCTTACTAAAAGGCATCCGACGGGAGAGCGACCTTAAGGCGGCGCTTAACCGCCTTACCGCCGCTAAGCCGCTTATCCGGTAGTTCTTTAAGCACCGCCTACTATAGTAGTTCTAGGCCGCGACGGCCCTTATAGAGAAGATAGACCGCTGTAATACTAGCGGGGGGGAGCTCTAAGAGCAAAACGATAAGGCTCTTAGCGCTAGCCCTTTTTAACGTTTATATATATTTACGTATATTTATATATTTAATTATACGCTTACTAAGATTTATTTTTCTACGTTCTAACCCGCTAAGCGGGGCCTTAGCCCGCACCCTATCGCTTGCGTGCCGTCTACGCGCCGGCTTTACTAAGTTAGACTATCCGCCCGACCCTAACGCCCTTAGGCCTGCCCGG
This sequence comes from Ophiocordyceps sinensis, assembly GCA_012934285.1. Classification (NCBI taxonomy): domain Eukaryota; kingdom Fungi; phylum Ascomycota; class Sordariomycetes; order Hypocreales; family Ophiocordycipitaceae; genus Ophiocordyceps; species Ophiocordyceps sinensis. The sequence goes on along the minus strand of JAAVMX010000006.1, from coordinate 1,837,257 downwards.
GCGGGGTAACCTTTATTAGGCACTAGACCGGCGGTAGTAACTAAACTTAATTAACCGTAGCGAGCATAAGCCGCATCCGGCCTAACGTTAAGATAGATAGACGTTATATAGGTTTTCCCTTAGGCCGCCTTGTTTTTCCTATGCTAGCTAAATATAAGGGCACTAAGCCCGTTAGGGCAGCTAGAGTACTTTTATAATAATAATAATAATACTACGAAGAGGATATTAGGCCTTATAAATAGGGCTAAAAATAGTTAGGAGCTTATTTGCATTTAGTATAAGAGTATGTCTTTTTTAAGGACGTTCTTTATTCCTAATTTATTTAATTTAACGCCCTTAATAGCAAGTGTATTAAAGGTTCCTATATTTTCTTTTTTAAATTCCTTTATTTTATTTTTTATATAGGTTGCTTAGGATATATATAATTCTTTTATATCTCTATTTATTTATATAGATAATCCTAAGAAGTCTTTAACTTCCCTTAGTAATTCAATCGGTAGGGTTTTATTTATTTAATCTATTACTTAAGTTATTACACGCTTTATAGGTCTATAGAAAAGGAGATTATCTATATAGTATCTTAGAGTATAGCGTTATCTATTATTTCTTTTAAGCTATATTATATGTTATATATTTTGTTTTTAATTAGAAAACGTGTTTTCTTTAGTGTCTTACTATTTGCACAGCATTAAATCTCTATTTGCATAGCAATATATTTAAATCTCCACTTTTTCTACGCCTACCCCGCGCGCCTATGTCCCGCCACCAAAATCTAGTGTAGGTACATGGTAATTAAGAGAGCCGCGTAAATCGTGCGAAGAACGCGAAGAACACCACCGACACCCGACACGCAGTAGGGCACGCAGCAGGGCACGCAGCCGGGCACGAAGCATATATTAAGGAGCCGCGCACGCAGCAAAGGGCACGCAGCAAAGGGCACGCAGCAGGGCACGCAGCAGGGCACGCAGCCGGGAGCCGGGCACGAAGCATACATCGAGAAGCCGCCGAGCCGCACACACAGCAGAGGGCACGCAGCAGGCCACGCAGCCGGGCACGAAGCATACATCAAGGAGCCGCACACACAGCAGAGGGCACGCAGCAGGGCACGCAGCAGGGCACGCAGCAGGGCACGCAGCAGGGCACGCAGCAGGGCACGCAGCAGGGCACGCAGCATGGCACGCAGCCGGGCACGAAGCATACATCAAGGAGCCGTATATACAGCAGAGGGCACGCAGCAGGGCACGCAGCCGGGCACGAAGCATACATCAAGGAGCCGCACATACAGCAGAGGGCACGCAGCAGGGCACGCAGCCGGGCACGAAGCATACATCAAGGAGCCGCACATACAGCAGAGGGCACGCAGTAGGGCACGCAGCAGGGCACGCAGTAGGGCACGCAGTAGGGCACGCAGCAGAGGGCGCGCAGCCGGGAGCCGGGCACGAAGCATACATCAAGGAGCCGTACATACAGCAGAGGGCACGCAGCAGAGGGCACGCAGTAGGGCACGCAGCGAATTAACTGAATTGAGGCTATATACGATTTGCGCGGCCCTCTCAATTGCCATGTACCTATACGGAAAATTTGGTGGCGGGACATGGGCGCGCGGGGTACGTACGGAAGGCCATAGCTACATATGTTTCAAAACCTCGACGTGGCCGAAAATCCCTACGAGCACCCAGGGGGGAAAATAAAAAAGGCCATAGGGGTAATATCCCCCCCCTACCCCCCCTATCTTATAAAACTTTATATAATATAAATTTCTATAAATAGAAAAGTTATATAAAAACCTTTTTCTATTAGTACTAATATATTAGAGTATATTTAAAAAGTAATAATAAAAACTTTATATAAGTTTTAAAACTATAGAAATAAGTATAGGAATTAATTAATAACGTAATATATTTAAGAATATAGTTATATAACTTAGGAATAAAGTCGTTACTATATTATAGACTTTATATAGGAATAGGGTAATAAGGGTTATTATAGGAATAATAATATATATGTCCTTATATAATAGAAATAGGATCTCTATAGGGGCAGACATAGACTAAATACCGGTCGTTAATAGGAATAAGCATAAGGTAAAACTAAATAATATAGGTAAATACCTAATTATAAAAAGCTTATCCCCCTTTCCTAGTCTAGGGAACCTATCGTTTAAATACTATAGTCCTTCTATAGTAGATCTCTAATATCTTTTACGGTGGAATTCTAATGTCTTCGACGGTGGAATTCTAATGTCTTCTATAGCGGAATTCTAATGTCTCCTATAGTAGAATTCTAAATGTCTTCTACGGTAGAATTCTAAATGTCTTCTATAGTAGAATTCTAAATGTCTTTTACTATAGGAATATAGTTATATAACTAAGGGATAGAGTCGCAACTATATTGCCGACTATATATAGGAAAGGGGCAATAGGGGTTATAACCACGCGGCGCATAACGCTACGTGCCCTATATAGTTAATAACCTCGTTATTGACTAAGGGCATCGTTATAACTAGAGCAGTAAGCCCTAGCGTAGGCCTTAACAATGCATTATTAAGGCATAGCAGGCTCTATAGAAGGACCCCGGCAGACGGGTATAAAGGGGCCCCCTTATTCCCCTTTCTTAGCTAGATTAAATACAACTATAACTAATATAACCCCCTTTGTTTAGATTAATCCAAGTGAATCACCTACTAACATTTACGGTAGAATTCTAAATGTCTTTTATAGTAGAATTCTAAATATCTTCTATAGTAGAATAAATAAGTAGTATCGCTAGTTGTATATAGCGTGCTTATAGAGGTATTATACCTAGAATAGATGTTTAGGCAGATCTTATAACAATTGCCCTAACTTTTAATATATATGTCCCTATGCAATAGAAATAGGATCTCTATAAGGGCAGATACAGACTAAATACCGGTCGTTTATAGGAATAAGCATAAGGTAAAACTAAATAATATAGGTAAATACCTAATTATAAAAAGCTTATCCCTTTCTCTTAGTCTAGGGAACCTATCGTCTAAATACTATAGTTGTAGGAATATGGGAATATAGGATAAATACTACTACGAGGAAAAAGGTCATAAGTTATAACCCTAACAACCGCAGCGTTATTAGCCCCGTTATAACCCTAGCAGCAGCCTTGTTATAACTCGGATAACAGCGTCAGCGGCTAGGTCACGTGCTCCTAACAGGGCTCTATTAGGAGCCCGGCAGGCCCGGGTTAGGCTCTTTAAAGGACCTATAAAGGGGGCCCCTTTCCCCCCCTTTCTAGCTAGGCAAGACAACATACTTAAATACCAACTAGAAGACCTAATGAGATATCTCACGTGTGATCCCTACTAATAGGTGTTTTGCTTAGAATAAATGTCTAGGCAGATCCCGTAATAAATAAGGGATAAAGGATACGTATAAGATAGTTATAGCTACGTAATCCATATGATTACGTATATGCAATAAGGCTATATCTCTATAAGACCTTCCCTTCTTCCTTAGCTAGATTATATAGAATATAATAACTAACCCGTTTACCTAAAAGGTCGACCCTAAAGCCTATCTTATACTAATTAGTAATTAACTCGGCTTAATTATAAATTAGTAAGGATAGAAGATATAAGATATATAATCCTTAGGATAGCTCGTATAGCGAACCCGTTCTACGACCTCTGCGAGGATCTTATGCTAAGCGAGTCCGCTAACGTTACTGCCCTTTCGAGGAGAACGTAATATCGTAGATTCTAGCTTTATCTATAGTCTCGGCCTATAAACTAAAGAAAGAGACGAAGAAGCTATATTAAATAAATAATATACTAGAAAGCCCGCCGCCTGCTTCCGATAAGAGTATCGTAAAGAACCTTACGACCGATAACCTTAATACCTTTACTAGCTAGTTCGAGTAACCCCTATTAACCGCTAAAGAGCTCGCACTCCCTTAAGAAAGCTCTTCTAACGGCGCACTAGATAAGTATTAGCCCGACTCTCTTATTAGACTACTCGCCTTAAAAGCCCGCCGCCTGCTTCCGATAAGCATCGCGAAGACCCTTGTATATAATAAACACCCCGCCGTCTTCCGACCCGGCATATACATATATATAGTCCGCTTACTGCTTTAAGCCTAGCCTACTAGTTGTTCTTTACTGTTTAAAGAACTGCTAGTATATGCCTACCTGCCTGCTTTACTCTTTAAAGTACTAAAGCAGACCCTATATTAACCCGGCCGCGTGCTATTTTAACCCGGCAAAAGACCTGCTTCGCCCATGCACGAGAATATAGTCCGCTTGCTACCTTAAGCACTAAGAATATAGTCCGCTTACTGCCTTAAGCTACGAAAACAAAAGTTGCTAGTTGCTTGCTTTAACAACTAAGTTAACTATAAGCCCGCACGCTGCTTCTAAGTCCGTACTATAAGGGTCTTTAACCATTAGTGAGATTAGGTCTACGACCTAATCCGCATTCTTATATACGAGCGGGGAAGAGGCACGTGCGGGCGGGGAAAGGGGCTTATGCGAATAAGGGTAAGGGGCTCGTGCGGATAGGGGTAAGGGGCACGTGCGGACAAAGGGGTACGTGCGTAGAGCTATATATCCGTATGCATAGGTGCGCTTACACTTAGTTCTTTATAGATAATTTCTACACCTATATAGAGGGCACTTATATAATTACTCTGCCTACCCTATTATACGTACGATGATTTAATAGCCCTCGTTAAGGGCGTAAATACAGTATTATTAAGAAATTTAACGCACGCAGCGATTTAATAGCCCTTATTAGAGACTTTAATAGCCCTCGTTAAGGACTTTAACGCCGCCGCCGTAAGCAGCAGCCCGTAGCTAATCGTTGTATTACTAGCCCTTTCTTTTCGTAACGCTCGTTACCTTGAATTCGCCTTGCTTTTTCCCTTAAATTCGCCTTATTTTCTACGCTCTTTTCTATATATTTAGCAACGCTTTTAGCAATAGTCTTTATAACGCTAGCGCTCTTTACAACGCCCCTTATAATACTACTTACAACGCCCGTTATAATACAAACGCCCTTTGCAATACGATTTATAACGCCTATTACGATAACTAACGCTTTATAACGCCCTTTATAATACTAACGCCCTTTATAACGCTCTTACAACGCCTTTTGCAACGCCTTAGCAGCCGCCCTACGCTCCTTATATTATACGGCCCGAATAGCCCTCTTTCCTTTATTATATTATACGGCCCGACCGGCCCTTTTTTCTTTGTCTATTGCGAACCTCTATTTAGTAGGAAAAACCGGGTTCTTCTTCTTCTATTATTATTATAATCTTATAAAGACTGCTAGTATAGGAATAAAGGATAAAGGATACGTATAAGATAGTTATAGCTACGTAATCTACGTAATTACGTGTACGCAACGAGGCTATAGCTCTATAAGACCTTCCCCTCTTCCTTAGCTAGATTATATAGAATATAATAACTAACCCGTTTACCTAAAAGGTCGACCCTAAAGCCTATCTAATAGCTATAATTATATAGCGTATTTATCGGACTAATCTAGTTATATAAGGGAGGAAGAGGGTTATAAGTTATAACCCTTATTAAGGCCCCGATAATAGCATTATCGGGAGCGTTACGTGCCCTAACTAGGCCCTTTTTAGAGCCTAGGACGGGCTCGGTTAAGACGTATAAAAGGGCCCCCTTTCCGCTCCTCTTTGCCTTAGCTAGATAGAACTAATATAGACTAATCTAGCTAGTTTACAACCCCCTTTGTTTATTTAACTAATTAACAATTGTATTATAATTTCTTTTTATATTATTTAAAGGGGGAGGCCTTTATCGGGCTGCTTATCCCCTTTTACCCCCCTTTTAGCTAGAATTTATAGTGAGTTTTTATATAAGCGTACCTAATTAATATTCTATATAATAATCTATTTTAATAGAATTATATTATATTATAATTTATTTTTATTTTATTGAAAGGGGGAGGCTCTTATCGGGCTGCTTATCGCTATTTTAGCGCCTATTTTATCTATACATTAGTGTAGGCGTAGACAGGTTGTTCGGCCATGTTAAGGTTTTAAAACATATGTAGCTATAGCCTTCCGTAGTACGTACAGAAAGAGTAGGGGTGTACCTGTCTTACTGTGCAAATAGAGATTTCGTGCTGTGCAAATAGTAAGACTCTTTTTTATATCTAACGGGATATAGTAAAGTCCGTTTTTAATAAAACCGGTTATTAGTTTATTAAGATTTCTATTTAGGAGGGATATAGAGTCTAGGCCTATAAGAGCGTATGTGTTTATTATAGCTAATTGGCTTATTATATTAATGCCGATTTTAGGTATATAAAGGCAGTTTTTTAAGGTATACTATTGTTTGCTATTTAGGAACTTAAAGATAAGATCCCTAGCTCTTCGTACGATAATAAAGGAAGCTTTTCCCTAGGTTATAGTAGTGTATATTTCTTTATAGTTAGAGAGTAGAGATTTATTCGATAAAAGAACTTATTTTTGCCGTATGTTAGATCGGAAGGTACCGGAGGAAACTCGAAAGAAGCTCGGCGTCTATGGGCTAAGGTAAGGGTAATAAAGGAACATTTTTCGATTTTTTTCGAGGGTTTTTAGATATAGAATAGTGGCTAAGAAAAGGTGCGTCGTAAGAGCAAAAACGAGGCCAACGAGAAACAAAGGGGGCAAAACACTAAGAAAGTAGTAATATGTATAAACTAAGGGTGGGCTAAGAAGGCAAGTAGCCTAAAAAGGCAAAGAGGAGGTTTATAGCGGAGAGACGGTCGTTTTTAGTATAATAGCGAGTGATCTAGGGGATCTAAGGGAGGCTCTAGGTAAGAAGCAACTTTAAGGTTAAGCAGAGATAGGGATTATAACTAATAAGAGCCTAAAGGGAAGCTTAGAGGCAGAGGATTACGGTAAATGCTGAAAGTATTAAGGAAGATACAAAGATAAGAGAGAGAAGCGGATATAGAATTGCTTAGTAGTAGTCTATCTAAGTGCGGACTAAGATCCCTTTATATAGCTAATTGCATAGGAATAAAGGTATATAGGACTTAACTAATTGTCGGGATAGAAAGCGCTATTAATTCTAAGCTAGGTGTATATAGTCTAACCTTATATAGTATCCTAGTTATTGCGTGATTAATTACGCGAGTAATAGGAGGTAGTGTAGGTAACCCTAGTTAACCGGGGCCCGACTATAGACTATGCGCACATTAGTCCCTATATACATTATATACTTCGGCATTCGGTATCTTAAGCATCCGGGCAGCTAATACAGCCGGGTGACTTTTATTATATGCAATAATGCACGGCGGTTCTAATGCATATCTTTATATGCCGGTAGGACAAATCAATCGGGAGATATCTACTCCCTTATAGTATGTTTAGCTTATATACAAGCTTCGCATTGTTTTATAGCTATAATATCTTTCTAGTCTACGGATATGTCTAGGTATAGTCTACGGAGGTATCGGTATAGGGATTTATAGCTAAGGTAACCTAAGCGTTTATGCTAAAGTAGTAAATCTACCTTCTTTTTATTTTATATGGATTTATATTATAGAACTACTAATCTAGGTTTATAAGTTTACTTTCTTTTTTCTAAAGTACGGGACGACTTAAGTACTAAGGGACTTAAGTACGGAAATACTTAGTACGAGGGTACCGGGGTACTTAGTACTTTAGTACTTAGTACTTTATGACTTAGCATAAAGATTTTCGACCCGGACTTACCTATTATCCGGTTATACCCCTTTCTAGCCTAAGACACACCCCTCTTTCGAACCTAAGTCCTTTAAGACTTAGCTTCCTTAGGTACGGGACGTACTGCGCCGCTACGGTTACGCCGACGATCTTATTAAGCACCCTTGCCTAATAAGACCCGATGATTGGCTCGATGCCCCGCATAAGGGACCGACACCTAGACCACCGGGAGCTATAGGCCTATTATAGCCCCCTCGGCTTTCGGGACCGATTATTCGTCCGATCCTTCGCATAAGGAGGTCATACGACTTATGTCGTGTGACCTACCTATATAACGTTATGCACGTAGTGCATAAATGAACCTATATGACCTAGTTTAGTCTATAAGGGCTCTAGAACGACGCGGGAGGCAGCCTTCTTAAGGTCAGCCGACCTATATAGCCCTTACGCAGCCCCGGGGACCCGCATTAGTTCGGGGCAGTGTAAGGGATAGGTGGCAGAAGGTGCTAGAAGGAAAGGGACGTACCGGGACCGTCCGGACGGACGGGAAGAGCTATATAAAGGACCTTTAGTCCGCCCTTCCTTAGGCTCTCCTTCCTTCCTTTCTTCTTTAGCTTTTATTATAGTTTTAGTTCAACTGCCTACTAAGTAACCTACACCTCTTCTAGTAGTGCCCTTAGTACTCTAGCCTCGACTACCCCTACTTGCTTAGACTTAGCCAGCCGGTCTAGTATAAGTAACCCCGAGTGCTCCTCTACTTACTATTCCGCCCCTATAGCTTTTAAGGATAAATAACGCCCTCTATTAGTCTTTAACTATTAGAGACTTAGTCCGGTTAGACTATCTTCTATCCTTTAACCGTTCTATCACACGATAAAAGCTCTTACATTTTGCTTAGCCGCGGAGTATGTTTTAAAGACCGTTGCTTAATCTTTGTTTAATCTTTGCTTAGTCTTTGTTTTACCCTTTAATCTTTTTCTAATCTTTCCGATCTATTAGATCTTAGATCTTGTTTTAATCCTTGTGGATTCGAAGAACCCTTTTTAGAAAAAACACTAAAAATAACTACTTTTTTAAGAATGTCTTCTTCTACTTCTTTAACCTCTCGCCCGGCAGCTCGCCCGGCAGCTCGTCCGGCTGCAGCTACGGCTGCTGCTTCTGCTACTACGCCTAAGGGCCCGGCTCCGGCTTACACCGCCGCCCCGGGACCGCCGCCGCCTCCGGGCCCGGCCGGGTTCGCCCCGGTCCAGGCCGTCCCGGATTTCCGCCACCCCCGGCAGTTCGGGGAAATTATTAAAACCCCGAAGCCGGCTATTTACACCGGAGAAGCCGGCAAGCTGTAGGAATTTCTTACCTAGCTAAAGGCCTTCTTTCTTTTCTTTCCGGATTCCTTCTCTATTGATAAAGCGAAGGTCTTCTTTGCAGCTAGCTGCTTAAGGGGATTAGCTTTAACCTAGTTTAAACCTATTTTTAGGGATAGGGTTACTAAGGCAGAGGGGGACTAGGATGAACTTACGGACGATATCTTTAATAGTTATTAAGCTTTTAAAACCAAGCTCTAGTAGACCTTCGGTATAGGTGACGAGAAGAGAGCCGTAGAGCATAAGCTGCGGTATTTACGATAAAAAACCTCTACTTCTAATTATACTGCCTCGTTTAGGCAGATAATATCGAAATTAGAATAAGACGACAATGCTATAATAGCGGTTTTTTACGAGGGGCTAAAGGACGATATAAAGGATGAGATCTCTAAATAAGACCGTCCCGATACCCTCGTCGAGTTTATAGCCTAAGCAGTTAGAATCGACGACCGGCTTTTTAAACGCCGGCAATAGAAGAAGGACCCCCGAGGGGGGTATAAGGTTTTTTCGAAGAAAAAGGGGAAATAGACGAATTACGGCGATCCTATAGACCTAGATGCTATTCTAAACCCGGGAACAACTAGCTATTCGGCACCGGCCGGAAGCTCGAAAAACAATAGCATTTACAAAAGCCTTACCTACTTCTTTTATAAGAAGGTAGGGCATATTGCTAAAGATTGCTACCGGAAGAAAAATCTAGCTAAAGGAAAGCCGGCGGCTTCTAGAAGCCTTAATACCTTAGAGCAGGGACCTCTTAGGCTCTCTCTACCGCCTTTAAGAGAAGCTCTCGATCCTACGCTTTTTAATAATAATCCTATAGGCTTTTCTGCTTATCCCTACTACGAAAAACGTTTTACGACTATTAGGGATCCTAAGGATAAATTAGCACTTATTCTAGATAGCCTAGTTAGGCCCTTTATCGAAGAAAAGGAGGACCTATTTAGATGGTCGGACCCGGACGACGGTCCGGACAGTCCGGACGCTCCGGACAGCGTGATAGAGGATCTAGTAATCGACTTAAAGGACGGAGAGATTATAGATGACTCTATGGATAACGCGGGGGTCGGTCTAGCACCCCCGGACTCCCCGGACTCCCCGGATTCCTCCGTAGAGTCCGCTCTAGACTTAGACGGTCCGGAGCCCGGGCCGGAGCCCGGGCTAGAGCCGGACGACGACGACGACATACCCCTAACAACCTAATACGACTCCGAGGAATTCCCTCGAGAAACCTAGTACTAGCACAACTATAGCTAGGCCCCGGAGTTAGAAGATCTTACCGGAGGCTATATACCCGATGCTTATAGCCCCGCTAATACTAAAGCATTCTTAGAGGGCAGCTTAGCTACGGCTGCCCTATATAGCTCGGAGTCCCCTCCGGCCTACCGAGAATTCGAAGACGACGAGGACCTTCTCGATGCCTTTAACCTAGAATATAGCAGCTATGCGGAATACCTAGCTATTACGAACTATTTAGAAGGAGTTATCGAACGAGAAGCCTAGGGTTACCTTAGCGCCGAGAATAGCCCCCCGGAGTGCCTTACCGATATAGCCGAAGAGACTTTAGCTTTACTTCGAAGCTATAAGCGTAAAGCAAATCGGCTAGAGGCAATGCTTTTAGATAACAAGCACGAAACCTACGAGGAATTTTGCAGGGAAATTACGTCCTTAGAAGACCTCGTGTAAGAGAAAGAACGCGAGAAGCTTAACCTCCTTACTAGACTAGACCGTCTAGGAGGTTATATGCCGGAGCTACACCTAGAACCCTCTTTCGAGGTCCGGCCTCTCTAAGAGGCCCTCCGGAGGCTAGAAGGCGTCTACTACCTCGCCTCCCGGACCCTCGTACTTACTTCTTAAGTTAACCGAGACCTACTCGAACAGGTCCGGCAACTATAAGGTCTCCCTTTCGAGACTATTAATTATAGCGTTATAATATAACCTATTCACTAGGGAACTACTAATAGACTTAACGGTAAGTCTATTAGAGAAGTATAAGGTGCGATATAAGTGCGGCCCGAAAGTAGGTGCGGCTTAGGGTCGGCTTTATAAGGTGTACGTAAAGGGCAGTAATATAATTAATGTTATTAGTGGCTTTTGCTATTAGCGCGATAGCACCCCTCGTCGTTATTATAATTGTAATATTAATTAATAGCCTCTCTATTCGAGACCCCTTAAAGAAAGGGGCTAGGCAGCGGCTATAAGGCAGGTGTGTCGGCGTAGGCGCAGCTTACGTACCGTAGAGGCGGCGCATTTAGGGCAATGCGACGATATATCTACGTCTTAAGTCAACGTCTACTAGGTTATTCCTGCCTACGGATGCCGAGGCCTATAGTTTGCGCTAGGTCACGTGCGGGGCATACGTGCAGCCTAGGACATACTGCTATTAAAGAGGGGATAAGTATAAGGTGCGACATAGGTGCGGCCCGAAAGTAGGTGCGGCCTAGGGTCGGCTTTATAAGGTGTACGTAAGGGGCAGTAACACAATTAATATCACTAGTGGCTTTTGCTATTAGCGCGATAGCACCCCTCGTCGTCGTTATAATTAAAGTATAAGGTGCGATATAGGTGCGGCCCGAAAGTAGGTACGGCCCGGGGTCGGCTTTATAAGATATACGTAAGGGGCAGTAATACAATTAGTATTACTAGTAGCTTTTGCTATTAGCGCGATAGTACCCCTCGTCGTCGTTATAAGAAGAGCCGGGTTCTACTAGGTTTAAAAGAGAACCCCCTAGGTTTATATTATAGTACTACATTATATAACATAGTATATAGTGATATACCACGTGATATATAGTCCTATATATAAACGAGCCCTTAGCCTCTATAGTTCTTCTCCTCTTTATAGAATAATAAGGTTATCTAGCTATTACCTAGTGCCGTAATAGTTTGTTCTATCTCTTATTACGCCTCGTCGCGATCCCTAGCTTTATAAATATAGTCCTAGTAGCTCTATTACCTTATCCCTTTAGTCGTCGCGACCTAAGCGTAACCCTTAAGAAATTATTCCCTTAAGCCCTTAAGCCCTTAAGAGTTTTTCCCTAGCCTATAGAAACCTTTATAGCCTATAGAATTCTTTTTTGTCCCTAATAATATACCCTAGACTAGATACTCCTCCTTCCTCCTTATAGCGGATATACCTATAGCCTCTAACGCTACGAGCGACGGTCTAAAGGCCCTTACTAAAGAGTTTATTAGTGAATTTCCTTAGATCGCTTAGGCGATTAAGAGGTTCGATAACGTAGTCCCGGTCGCTAACGCGTAGGAGACCTAGGAAAACCTTTAGAGCTTAAATACCTATTATAGTACTATATTACATAACATAGTAAATAGTGATATACTACGTAAAATATAGTCCTATATATAAACGAGCCCTTAGCCTCTATAGTTCTTCTCCTCTTTATAGAATAATAAGGTTATCTAGCTACTACCTAGTGCTATAATAGTTTATTCTATCTCTTATTGCGCCCTATCACGATCCCTAGCTTTATAAATATAGTCCTAGTAGCTCTATTACCTTATCCCCTTAGTTATCGCGACTTAAGCGTAACCCTTAAGAAATTATTCCCCTAAGCCCTTAAGCCCTTAAGAATTTTTCCCTAGCCTATAAAAACCTTTATAGCCTATAGAAATTTCTTTATAGTCCCTAATAATATCTTAGACTAGATACTCCTCTTTCCTCCTTATAGCGGATATACCTATAGCCTTTAACGCTACGGGCAATAGTCTAAAGGCCTTTGCTAAGGAGTTTATTAGTGAATTTCCTTAGATCGCCTAAGCGATTAAGAGGTTCGATAACGTAGTCCCGGTCGCTAACGCGTAGGAGACCTAGGAAAACCTTTAAAGCTTAGATACCCGATATATTCTTATATATATCGAGGAGAGTCTTTAGTCCCTTCGCGTAGCGGAGGCCTCTTAGGTTAACCGAAATACTAGGTTAAAGGAACGTCTAACTATATAAGATTAGCTCCTAGCTACGAAGGATTAGCTCCTAGCCACGAAGGAGCAACTTCTTAAGGCTAAAGACCTTACGATCTTAACTATAAAGATATTATAGTCTTAGACGATAACCCCGATATAATTATTAGGAAAATAAAAGACGGTAGACCCTCCGATCTTTATTAAAAAGGGGTCAACCTTCGACCGTTAACGTAAGTACGAGGCCTAGGAACTTAAGCTATAGGGTATCTTCTTTCGCGATAGTATATAGTTTAACTTAGACGGCGCCTGCCTCTTTTATATTAGCGATAGGCTTAGTAAACGGGCTTACGACTTCGTTAAGGATAGGATAGCTACTATTATAGCTAACCTATCCGAGAGGGAGAAGTAAGAATAGCCTACTATAACGACGCTCTTTATAGCTTTAGGCAGGCAGTATAAGGTTCTAGACTTAACGTAAGCCGCTAAAAACATCCTCGATAATTTCCCTTAAAGCGATAAAGAATTAGTAGATCTAAAAGGTATACCTCGACGCTTATATACGTAAGGCAAGGAAGATAAAGGAATAGTAAGTCGACCTCCTTTAGAAGTTTATCTTAAAGGATTAAGCGATCTCGTTAAGAATATATAGACTAAGATCCCTAATACCGACTACGAGAAGTAGTTAGCGTAGATAGATATCTTTATAAAGAATCTCGCTAACTATACTTATCGTTAGAAGCTTAAGAAGAAGGCCGCCCTTTATTCGTAGTTCCCGCCGACGCTTATACCTACCCTTGCCTTAACCGCCTTAGCCTAACCCTTATATAGTAACCCTATAGACCTCGACCGGCTTTCTAATACTAAACGATAATTTAAGATCGATAATAAACTCTATATAGCTTACGGAGAGCTTAGATACTAGAAGGAGGCTTACGACTTAGCTAAGATAGTTAATCCGTTTTTAATGCCCTTACGTCGGGGTAGTCTTTAGTTTTAGGGCTAGGGCGCCCCTTCCCCCTACTTCGGCCGAAGATCTTAGGGCGCCTATAGCGGCGGGTATAGCCGGGGCTAGCTTGTCCGTACGGCCGACTACGAATAAGGCTATATCCTTAGGGAAAAGGATACGGATTTATAAGGCGAGCGGCCGGCGTTAAGGCTACTACTAAAAGATATACCCCTAAAGTAAGTCGCTCTTAAGGGTTATATATAGGGGAGGATAAAAGGATTAAGTCGTTGCTTTTAGATAGAATAGATCTTCGGATTAGTTTATCGAATAGTAATAAAAAGTTAATCCTTCTCTATACTCGTCTCTCCTTTATATATAACCTTTAGTCCCTTTACTACGTTAATACGTTATCTTTTATAGATTTTAGCTATACTACTATAGCGTTCGCCGATCTTTACGCTATAGTACGGAAATATAATATTACTATAAAGAAGCTCCTTAAACCTCGACCGCTTCGACTAGCCGACGATATACCTTTAATATAGATAATAGACTATTTTATAGCTTAAATAACTATTAGTAAGTATATAGAACTTATACTCTTCTTTATTACGAATCTATTACCCTTTACCTTAATTATCCTAAGCATCCCTTAGCTTTAGGAATATAAACTAACTATACTTTAGCAATCTCTTTAAGTCCGCTTTAATTCCGATTACTATATAAGATACTACCTACCTTTAAGCATAATAGCTAAAGATAGGATGGCTCTTAAGACTCTTATTACTCCTACGCTTTAAAGGCATTAGTTACGTCGAAAAGTATATTTTTCTAACGTCGTAGAGATTTAGACTACCCTAACGTTTACCTTAAAATAAAGGGTCTTTATAACGATAGAAGATATACTAGAAATTCCTTTTCGGTAGGAAGAGACTAATATCCTAAAAAACTAGACTATCCTACTAAGAAGTTATATACCTATAGACTCGTCTACTAAAGAATATTTACCTAAGTAGGCATTATACCCTTTAAACCCCGGCTAACCGATTTAATATCCTCTATATAAGATATAGCTATTCGCCTAAGAAACCGCTTGCTTAATATCCCCGATTAGCCTTCCGAACTCCCTTAAGACTTAAGCCTTTAAGGCTACTCTACCGTAGATTACTTTAGTAGCTCGCCTACTCTTTATTTATCTTACCGCCGGCCGTCGATACGTTCCCGCCCGATAGGGCTAAACGAGACGCCCCCGCCGGCGTATACGATAGGAAGATTAAATACCTTTAGATATAAACGATATCCGCTATATACGCGTAGTTAACTTTATTTAATTCTATAAATAAGATAGTATCTAAGCGATGCGAATTAGTATATCTAAATTAGCTAAGCTAGTTAAGGAGGGAGAAAATCTACGACTCTTTAGTAAACTCTTAGTAGGCTTAGTTAAAGTCCCGAAACTATCTAAAACCTCTTTCTAACGCATTATTGCCGGGGACTGTATAATAGAGGTAGCTTAAGCCGCTTTCCTTAAACGTTTTTATAATTTCCTTTAGACGAACCTTTAGGATATAGCTAATTCCGAATCTCTATTTCGGAAGGTCGATAAGGCCGATATAGAAAAATTCCTCTAAATAAAGCCGGAAGTTATAAAGGTATTATTATTATTATTAAAGTACTCTAGCTGCCCTAACGGGCCTAGTGCCCCTATATTTAGCTAGCATAGGAAAAACTAGGCGGCCTAGGGGGAAACCTATACAACGTCTATCTATCTTAGCGTCGGGCCGGATGCGGCCTATATTCGCTGCGGTTAATTAAGTTTAGTTACTACCGCCGGTCTAGTGCCTAATAAAGGTTACCCCGCCCGGGCGGGCCTAGGGGCGTTAGGGTCGGGCGGATAGTCTAACTTAGTAAAGCCGGCGCGTAGACGGCACGCAGGCGATAGGGTGCGGGCCGGGGCCCTACCTAGCGGGTTAGAACGTAGAAAAATAAATCTTAGTAAGCGTATAATCGAATATATAAATATATATACATATATAAACGTTTAAGGGGGCTAGCGTTTAGAGCCTTATCGTTATACTCCTAGAGCTCCCCCCCGCTAGCGTTATAGCTGTCTATCTTCTTTATAAGGGCCGTCGCGGCTTGGAATTACTATAGTAGGCGGTGCTTAAGGAACTACCGGATAAGCGGCTTAACGGCGGCGGGGCGGTTAAGCGCCGCCTTAAGGTCGCTCTCCCGTCGGATGCCTCTTAGTAAGGTCGCCCTCGCGTTAGCGAGGGCAAAGCACTAAAGGAAGAGGTAAAACGCGGTTTTACGCGCGGTCCCGCACTAATAGAGCGGTAAGTTAACGTCGGGAATATTCCGGTCGAATAAAAACCCCTATAGACCGATCTTCTTAGTCTAGATCTAAATAAGCGCGGAGCTCTTATGCTTATATAACCTATTATATACCTTTAGCGCTTTCTTCGGCTAGTTAAAGTAAGGGTTAATATCTACCGGCTGCCGGGCTTTTTATAGTCGCTTCGCCTCCGCTATTCGGAGATCCTCCTTCTACCGTGCTTCTTAATCGCGGAGGGCCGCCTCCTCCGTTATAGTGCCCTAAAGGCACTAGTCCTAAAGCTACGCGTCGTACGGCCGACCGGGTAGTCGGGTTAGCCGATAGGGTTAAAGCAGCACTCTCGCTAACTTCTCGTAGGCGCGTCGGATCTAGTCTACTATACCTAACTCTTTAGTACGCTCTTTATACCGCGTAAGGCGGTCGTTAAGGTAAAGGTCGAGTAGTAGGACCGCTATCTATATCTCTACGTTCCGGATCGGGGTCGCTTTAAACGCTTTAGCTACTACCTATAGGCAGCTCGACTAATATACTATAAGCGCTTTTACTAAGCCGGTAGGTTTCCCTTCTTTAAGCGTTAGCTTATAGAACGTCGACGCTTTATAAGCAAGCGCGCTCTAAACTACGCTAGCGTAGACTATCCTCGCGCTTCTTAATCGTATGCCTTATATAGACGCTGCGAGCTTAGTAAAGGCTAGCGCTTATATACCTATTTTCGTCTTAAGCTTCTTAACTTAGGCTTTCTATTATAGCTTTTAGTTAAACTAAACCTTTAAGAACTACCTGTCCTCGACCGGCCGGACTATATTTATCCTAAGCCGAAGCTTCGTCGGTATCGGCTTATAAGTCCTCGTAAAGTAGATAAGCTTGCTTTTTCCTAGCTCGAACTTAGCGCTAACCTCCTTTACCTACTTATCGTACTTCTTCTATACGCTCCTTAAACGCTATATAGTCGCGGCTATAGTCTTACCGTAGGCTAAGAGGTTTATATTGTCGGCGAAGCCGACGGTAGTAACCCCTATCTCCGGCTTAAGGTCGTCGTATAGTAACGCGATATAAAGGAGGAAGAGGATTAGTAAGAGGGGCGAGCCTTAAGGTACGGCCGTAGGTACTTCCTAGGTCTCCGCCGGCGCGCTATCGAAGTAGAGCTAGGCCGTCCTCCCTTTAAGGAAGCTCCCGACCTACGCGATAACCCAACCTAGGAAACCCTTTAGATAGAGGGTCTCGATAAGATATATATAGTCTACCCTATCGAAAGCTCCCTTAAGGTCGAGTTAGAGAAACGACGCTACCCCTCCTCGGGCCTACGTTATCTTTACGAGCTCTATTATAAGTCGTATCGCTATCTTAGTAGACCTCTCGGTCCTATTTCTTATCTACCCTTCGGGTAGGAGGTTATACGCCTCCGCCGCGTCTATAATCCTCCTCGCGACTACGGCCTTAAGGATCTTCCCTACTATACTAAAGAGAGAGATTAGTCTCTACCCTTAGGCTTATTAAAGCTAGGTCGCTATCTTCCCGGGCTTTAGTAGGACGATAATAGCCGCGTATTAGAACCGTCTTAGGAAATATCTAACGTCGTAGCTAGCGTTAAGCAATACCGTAAGCACCTTAAGCAATAGCTCCTTATAGGCCTTAATAAGCCCTATCGGGAGGCTGTCCTCCCCCGCGGCCTTTTAAGACGCTATCTTCCTAACCGCCGACCCGACGTCGCCGATTATAAAACGCTGCGGTATTGCGCAAGCCTCCTAGGCGGCTTAGGGGGTTGTAACTATATTTACGGAAAAATGCGATGCATTCCTTTCAACGCTCTTCCCGGCCCTATAAGGCCCCCCGGACCCGCCGCGGAGCCCTAGACCCTAGAGCCCTTCCGGACAGCCTTAGGGCTATAAGGGCAGTAAGGCTAGTAGTCCTAGGTAGGAATAGCCGGACCTAACCGACGAAGAGGTAAAAAAGGCTATATTGTCCTCCCTTATAAAGAAAGCACCCGGCCTAGACTCCCTTAGCTTTTTGCCTATACAATACGCTTATAGGGCGGTGCCGGCTGTGTTTAATAAGGCCTATAAAGCCTTATTTAGCAGCGGATATTACTTGAAAGCGTAGCGGTAAGCTATCGGAATTATCCTACCTAAGCCTAATAAATCGGACTATTCGGTCCCGAAGGCTTATAGGGTGATTGCCTTACTTAACTATCGAGGTAAGACGTTAGAAAAGCCTTTTGCAACCCGGCTTAGCTATTTAGCTAATACAGCCGGGCTGCTAGGACCTACGCAGCTAGGCGGGAGGAAGCAGAGAAGTACGGTTAATACCGCACTCCTCCTCGCCTACTACGTATAGCAACAATAAGCCTTAAGGAAGAAAGCTATTACTAGCACCCTTCTTCTTAATATAAAGGGAGCTTTCGACTATGTGTCGAAAGACTAGCTTTTAAGGGTATTAGAAAGGCTCGGCCTTCCGAAGACCCTTATTAGCTAGGTAAACTGCTTCGTTTCTAACCGGAAAATTCAGCTAGCCTTCGAGGGCTAGATGCAGCCGCTAGGGGATATTGCTACAAGGGTCCCGTAAGGGTCCCCCGTTAGCCCTATCCTCTTTCTTCTTTACGTACGAGATATTATCGCTTCTAAAGAGTACTAGCTATCCTATATAGATGACTTTAGTATCTCTATTACGTCTACATCGGTAAGGAAGAACGTTCGGCAACTCGAAGAGATAGCTAGCAGCCTTTTTATGCAGGCTGCGGCGCATAAGGTTATATTCGACCCCGGAAAGACCGAGCTTATCTACTTCTCGCGGCAAAGGGAGCCTATCTTAGAAGGGGTCCGCGTAGGCGGCCTTCTTATAGCCCCTAAGCAGCTTGTTAAGTGGCTAGGCATCTAGTTCGACTCGGGGCTACGGTTTCGTTAACACGTGGAAAAGAAGATAGCAGCGGCGCAAGCAGCCTTCTAAGGTCTCTCTAGGCTAGCCTCTACGCAAAAAGGCCTTTCTTTTCGGGCAATAAGGCAGCTATATATAGCGTGTGTTACTACTATAGCTAACTACGGGGCTTAGCTTTAGTTCACAGGGCATAGGCAGTAAGGGCTGCTAAAGCTCTTCCAACGACTTTAGAATTAGGGCCTTAAGAAGGTCCTAGGGACGTTTAAGGGTTCGCCGACTAGGGCCCTAGAGCTCGAGGCTAGTATACCCCCCCCGGAGGTTAGGCTACGCAAGGCCTGCCTAGCCTATAGCCTACGGACCCTCTACTTTCAGAAAGACCACCCCGTACGATAAGCCTACGATTAAGCAGCCCGGGACGACCTCGTGGACTTAGACTTAGACCTTAGCGCCCTAGCTTTGATTAGGCCCTCTACGCAGCTATTCCGGCTCCTTAGGGAGCTATTAGTAGTTGTAGGGCCTAGTTATAAGCTAGAACGACAGAAAGCTAGCTGGGCACCGCCCTAGCTAGCAGGCCCGAAGGCGACTATTCGGATCTCGGAGGCCCTAAAAGGGCAGGCTAAGCTATAACACCGATAGCTCCTAGCTAGCCTAGAATTCGAGGACCCCTTTATCTTCTACACGGACGGCTCGTAGGGGACCTATTAAAAGGCCCTTACGAATAGCTGGTCCTACTGCGAAATAGGCCTCGAAGGGAGGCCTAGAAGGACAGCGTCCGGGAACCTAGGCCTATACGTCGAGGTAGCTAATGCAGAGCTATTCGCGATTTATAGGGTCCTAGCGGACCTCTTAAAGAGGCCCCTAGCGCCTCTACAACAGCCTACCTAGCTTGTCTTTATTTTTATCGACAGCTAGGCAGCGATTCTCCGGCTAGAAGGTTATTCGGACCTAGCCATACGGATAAGGGGCCTGCTCGGGCGCCTTTATCTAGCCTATACAATTAGGCTAGATTAGTGCCCGAGCTACGTTAGGATCTTTAGCAACGAGCTTGCCGATCGACTGGCTAAGAAGAGCCTAGAGGCCCCCTTTTAAGGGACCCCTACGGCCTCTATTAGCTACCTTCGAAGAAAAGTTCGGAAAACCTGCCTAGAGAGGTAGAAGACCCTTTAGGTAGAAGAGAAAACAAGGGGCCCTAAGGCGTAGGGCCTAGGAAAGCACTACCGACGGGTAAAGCGGGATTAACTTCGCTTTGCCTATAAGCCGGATCCGGATCTAGCAAAGGCCCCGCGGCCTACGCTATCAGCTTATTACTAGCTTCTTTTCGGGATAGGCTATTTAAAAGCCTACCTAAAACAGACGAATAGGACGAGCTTCGAAGAGTGTAGGTATAGCTACTATCGCTACTCTACCTTACACCTTCTTCTTAGCTATAGCAACTACACAAAGGAACGATAGACGCTTCGGAAGGCCTTACGAGGCCAACCGTTAGCCCTACCTACCCTATTTTCTACTAAGGTCGGGAGGAAAGCCCTCCTAGCCTTTATAGAAAAAAACTAGGGTTTATACGGCGGCGTGGTATGCAAAAGAGTAACCTATTAAGCCTTCGGGCTTTTAGGGGGGAACGATAATGCGTAGGAATAGAACGACTGACTGTATTTTCCTTTATCTATTCTTTTCTTTATAAAATTGCTAGCTCTTTAGCTAGCCTGCTAGTCTAGAAGCAGGGCCTCGCGGCCCTACCCTAGCTAGCCGCGTTATATCCTAAACGGACACATACGCGTATTAAAAAAAAAAGGCAAAGGGCTTACCCTCATCGTTAGAGTTAGCGAAAGAAAGGGTAAGGGGAAATAAATTATATTTATAAATTATATTCCCTTAAGGGTAGGAACGGGAATAGCGGGAGCGGCCGGGAGGCTAGGGATAAGATAAGGCTAAGGGTCTAAGAAGTAAGAGGCAAAGTAGAATAAAGACTAAAAGGAGAGGGAGTTATTACGTTAGCTAATAATAAGGTCGTAGCGGCGTAGCTAAAGGAGGCCGAGAATAACCTTATAACTAAGCTTCGTAAGGAAGAAGTAGATAGACTTAGTATAAGCGTCGACTTAAGCGACTAAGTAAGCGCAATAGGTAACGGCGCTAGACTTATAGTCGCTGCTATCGGCGAGAGAGAGCCGGCGAGGGAACTAAAGCTAGCGGACGGGGAGGGTAAGGATCCTATTAGGTAGGCGCATTAGTCAGCGCCCCGCTGTAGGGTTTTCCCTAAAGCCCTAAGCGCCTATAACTCTAGATAATCAATCAACCACACATAGAATATAGTCTTAACGAAGCTTCCTAGCAGGAAGCCCTAAGACTCTCTATTGTGTGTGTATCTAATCCGACCTTTAAAAGGCCTTAAAAATACGTATTTTTAGAGAGCAAAACTCAGCCTCTTTAAAAATCGGACGAATCACGCATCCTAGCGTTTACGCCACGCAGACCTATCGTATTACCTATTCTACCCTATTTTTCTTTCGCCTAACGTTGCATAAGCCTAACGTTGCATAATATATCGGCAGCGTTGCCGCCGAATTCACTGTCTAAGGACGAGCTCGGAGCAGACCGAGGCTCTCGCCGGGGCTTTATAGTAAGCTCTACTATCGGCCCTAAGCCGAATAGGACGAGTTTAGTCGCTAGCCTAAGAAGATAGGTAGACTAGAAGATAACCCGCTAAAACGAAGTCTTTAATACTTACCTTAACGACTTACGTAAAGAACTTCGCGGTGAAATGCGTTAGTAGTCTCGATAGTAAGCTAACTAGCTTAAACAGCTAGAAGACAACTAAATCACCTAGATAGAGCGTCTCGAGGAGCGTTAAGCTACTTAGCTAGAGCGTTAAGCTGCTTAGATAGAGCGTATAGAGGAGCGCCTAACTAATCTCTTTCGAGCATAAGCACCTCCTCTTCTACTACTACCTACTGCCGGCTCCTTAGCTTTAGGGCTTGTTCCCGTTCCTCCCGTACCTCCTATACCGGACTACTTATCGCCTCCTACTCCTCCCGTAGACCTGCCTAACTAAAGTGCTACGGTAACGCCTACTACTAACCTTATAAGCGAGCAGCGATTTGCTTGTTTAAATCAGCAGTAGTAAGGGCAGGTGGCTTAGCCGTAGTATAGGCAACCCGTTTAGCAACCGGTTCTACCGTAATAGCACTAGCTGCCGGTAAAGCCTTTCCTATACTACGACGATAGAGCCGTCGACTAGTACGTATTCCTAAAACGAGGTCCTAACCTGCGTTTAAACTTCGACTATCCTATATACGTTCCGTATAATACTACTTACGATCGAGCTACTAAGACTCTTATAAAAAGCATCTAGCCTTAAGCGAAAGCTGCTAAAGACGTTAACGATACGGTAACTAACAACCGAAATAAGATTACTATAAAGCCTAAATAGAAGTTACACTAGGCGGACTATACCGTCCTTTAGAAGCTCTAATAGATGTAATCCGCGTTTCTTATCGGATAGATACTATATAACCTCTAGCCTACTTAGATAGCTAATAAGTTATCTAAGGACTTCGGCCCTATCGCGTATTAGGTTAACGTTAGGCACTTAGACTAGATATTGCTCCTTAAGGGCATTTTTATAGTCCTAAGGGACTACGGTGTTTTAGACGCGCCGTTAGCTATTTACGCCTAACTAGCGCTAGTTAAGGACGAGGCCTTCGTTAATTTTGCCTAGCGTATTTATAACGCGTTCTTAAACCTTCCCGACATTAAGAAACGTAGCCCTAGTATCTATACTATTACTCTCTAGCACATTCGGAATAACCTCCCGTGCATTTAGTCACGAATTAGTTCTAATATTACTATACTATATAGCATAGCCCTTATTTAGCGTCTTATGCTATTAGCTAGTAAGCAAACGCGTTAGCCTATAAAAGACATTTATAGTAAACTAGCTACTTCTATCCGTATATAAGAGGGCTAACTATACTAGATATAGAGGATAAATAAGGTCGTAGGCAATAAGCCGGCGATAATAGAAGTCGTTAAGGCTAATACTAGCCTACTATCCGCCTCCTTTTATCTAGGCCTTCCGGGCATTGTTATAGCCGATCCTCGTACGATAGACACTCTCGTCTACGCCGCCGACGATAAAGCTATCGCCGCTTCGACTTTTGCAGCCTTATCTAAGGCGAATACCTACTTTAACTATAGTAAGGCTAGACATTAGGCATAAGACTGCCGTCTATTATCTTCGCCGGCACTTACTACTACGTTATCCTTACCGTCTAGCCCGCCTTAAGACTTTACGATAAAAGGGAAGATCTATAAAGCTGCTAAGGCATTTAGTTCCCGCTAGCGCTTTAGAGGGAGTAGCTACGGCTATAGTAGTAATCGCGGTAGAGGTAACTAAGGTAGGAGCATACGTAAAGGCACGCGAGGAAATTATCGTAATTACGCTAACCGCCTATATATATACTTCGACGACGAGGTTATAGATAATGCTAATAAAGACTAAGATCCGACGTACTAACTTAAGGAAAATAATACGGAAATAAAAGCTATCCTTATAGCTATATAAGAAAGGATAGACTTAAGGTATTTCTAATAGGGAGGCGACGCTATTTACTTTATAACTATAGATAGCGGTATTAATACTAGCTAGAAGCCTCTTTAGGAGGGCTTTAGCGATCGTTATAGTGTTTTCCTTTACCGACTAACGACTTCCTTATCCTCTACTCTTTCTTCTTTCTTCGACTACGGTTCTATATCTTATTACGTTTCTTCTTTACTCGTATATAAGCTAGCCCTATACCTATCCTAAGTCGCCTCTATTATAAAAGGGATAAGAGGGATTCTTAGACTAAGCGTTTAAGACGATATCGTTATCGCTATATAATAGTAAGGCAACGACGACTAGACCGGTTTAGTTGCCTTCTCTTACGGTATCGTCCCCGACGGGACTTTCCCCGGTGACTTAACCCTTAGACGATCTATCTTTTACGCCCTTAGAGTCGCTTATAAAGGCAACGGCGCTATACGACTTCGCAATCTTAAGGGCAAGCCTTTATTATAGCCGCGGCCGTCGAACGTTTTCTCTATAGCTATTTTCGCTAATTCGACCGACGTCTAACCTACTCTTATATATGCTATTCGCTTTTACGCTAATACGCCGGAATAGGCGAAATATTTTATAGACGTTTATTTCGCTAAATTCCTAAAGCTCTTCGACGTATCGCTTCGACGTATAGAAAAATTAGCGTAGATAGTCTATCGAATTAATATAGGCGATAGCACGCTTATACGGTAGGCTCCCCGACGCTATAGTCCCTCGTAGGCTTAAGCTATTAAGGACTTTATTAAGAAATATAAAAGGAGTATTATTTAAAAGTCCGTTAGCCTATAGTCGTCTCCTTTACTATTAACGCCGAAGAAGGCACCTACGGGCTTATAGTATAATGCCCGTAGGCAAGTGATTTAGCGTATCTACGCCGACTACTATATACTTAATACCCTAATGAAGAAGTATGCGTATCCTCTCCTAAATACTATAGATAAAATCTAGCGCGCAGCCGGCTACTATTACTACGCTTTTATCGACCTATAAGACGGGTTTTAGTATATCCGTATTACCTTAGAAGACTGCGAGAAGACTGCTTTTATTACGCCTTTCGGCCTATACGAATAGGAAGTTATGCCTATAGGCCTTACGAACGCCCCGGCTACTTTCTAAGCTTTTATAAAGGAAGTTTTATAGCCTTTACGCGAGTTCGCCGCTAGTCTCTTTAACGATATATGCCTTTAGGCCGATATAGTCGAGCAGCTTTACGAACGCCTACTTGCCTTCTTTACCCGCGCCGTCGAGTACGGCCTACTCTTAAACGCTAAGAAGACGAAGCTCTTCGTCGATATAGGTGTATTCTTAGGCTTTATCGTCTGTTTTAAAGGCATTCGGGTAGATCCTCTTAAGATTGCTGCTATTCGCGACCGCTTAATGCCTACGACTACTACGGAAATCCGCGCTTTTGTTTATATAGCCGGATACCTACGTATGCTAATCCCGAACTTTTCGGACCTATTTATCCCGTTAATTAAATAGTCCTTCGGTAGTAAGAACGTCCTTATTACCCTAACTACGGAAGCTAAAGCTACTTAAGAACGGATCCGTAATGCTATTATAATAACACCGGTCTTCGTTAAGTTTAGCTAAATGCTTCCCGTAATTATTAAAAGCGACGCGTCTAGGAAATATATAGGCGTAGCTCTTCTATAGCTATATATACACCTAACGGGTAGTAAGAAGCGTTCCTACCTTTACCTAATAGCCTACTTTTCTAAGAAGCTTACTAAGATATAGTAGCGTTATTCTATATAAGAACGAGAGCTTTTAGGAATTATAATAGCCCTATAATATTAAAAGCATTAGGTTAAAGGCGCGGATATTACTATTATTACGGATTACGAGTCTTATAAGACTCTTCGCACTAAGATAGACTAACCTATGCGAATTATTCGGTTCCTCGATATTATCGAACACTATAACATTAAGATCGTATATCGCAGCGGTAAAGCGAATATACTCGCCGATTATCTCTCTCGCCCGCTATACGATAAGGATACTGCTTATAACGCCGACGAAGGGAGGATAGCTATAATTAACGATAACGACGAGCTTATAACGATCCTAGAAGACGATCCCGTATATAATACAGCGCTTAAACCTACGCCCGAAGCCGATAACGCCGCTCCTAACGCTATAGAGCTCGTTACTCGACTAGAATAGCTAGCACGAATCGATTTATAAGCGATCTTCGAATTCCTTATATCTAGCAAGACCCTATCGTGTAATATCACGCCGTATTAGGCGAATATACACTTCTACGAGTTAAAGGGCAGTCTATACCGCATTCGCTAGAATAAGCGTTCCCTTCCCCTTAGCGAGCCGCTAAACCCTATAGGAGCAATTACACTACTGCTAGTACTAGAGTATAACGCTCTCGTAGATATAGCTAAGCAAGCATATAAGGCCTTAGGGCATAGCACCGTTGGCTACGTTATGCGATATCTATCTATACGATACTAGCACTTAAAACTCCCGCTCGTAGCTTACGAAGCTATTCGCCGTTGCTAGTCCTACTAACTAATAAAGCCGCCGGACCCGACGCTCCTTAACCTAATGCCTTTAGCACCCGTGCCGCCCTTAATAAGGTAGGCTATCGACTACACTAGGTGTAAAGGGCAATAGCTGCTTAACGCCGTAGAGTACGCAACCGGGTGGCTTATCTCTGCTATTACGCAGTCTATAGACTTCGAGGGAATAATCCTAGTTCTATAGACTATTACTACGCGATTCGGCCTACTACGCGAGATTATTAGCGATAATATAAGTTGCTTTGCTAGGCAATAAGCCTAAGACTATTATAAGCGTTTTAGCACAACCGTTAAGCCCGTTACGCCCGCTAGACCTCGCGGGAATAGAAAGGTCGAATAAGCGAACGGAGTGCTTAAGGCTATTATCTACCGCCTATATCTCGATAATCCTTTTATACCGTTAGCATAGCGCCTAATACGCGTAGTTTACCTATATAACCGCTAACCCGGCCCGTATAAGTATAGCCTATTCTTCTTATTATATAGAACCTAGCCTCTAGAGTAGCACTACGAAGCTATATACGTAGCCTATACCCGCGATCCTATAGTAGAGGAAGATATCGCGTAGGCTTAAGAACTTATGCAATAATATCCTACTCCTATCGCATAAAGATATATCACTAGCCTTAAAGCCGCTCGCGCCCGTATACGAGCTTACTTATAGGAACGTAAGGGACTAATTCGCGTATACGCGCCGGGAGATTAAGTCTTACGAATGCGTTAGCGCACCCGAAAGCACGAACCCTACTACGACGGTCCTTAGGCTATTACGGCCGCCTATCTAGGCAATGCCTACTCTCTCGCGTCCTTAGGAGGATTCGGCCTTCCTAGCAGGTATAATAGAATAAATCTATTCCCCGCGTATAGTCGCGACGGACACCCGGTCCGTAGCTTATAGTACGCGAGCCGCACGATATTAGAGAAGGACTACAAGCGCTTAAGAGCCGCTACTGCTATATAACGGAGGATTAAGGGTACTTTTGCTATTTATTATTTCGCATCGTATATACCGATATACTATTTCCTATTTAAGTTCTATTAATTGCTTTAGTAAGTAAGGGACTGCTTGTTTAAGCAAAGGGGTATTAAGGATCCTATTAGGTAAGCGCATTAGTTAGCGACCCGCTATAGGGTTTTCCCTAAAGCCCTAAGCGCCTATAACTCTAGATAATCAATCAACCACATATAGAACATAGTCTTAAGGAAGCTTCCTAGCAGAAAGCCCTAAGACTCTCTATTGTGTGTGCACCTAATCCGACCTTTAAAAGGCCTTAAGGGTAAGGTAGTACGCGGTCTAAGTATATATAAAGGCGAATCCGGAATAACTAAAGTCGACTAAAGCACTTACGGCGACGTTAGTAGGCATAAGGGAGAAGGGCAATAGTAAAGCGCGAGGCTATATTCCCGCCGGGAGATAAAAGTCCTCCTTTATATTAAATAAAGCTATAAAATTATAAACCGAAAGCTCTATCGCACGATAAGGCGAAGGAGCTAGGCGTTTCTTAGGGGGGGGGAAGCGCCGGAGGTAAGGGTAAGAGAGTCGGTAACCTTACCTTCGACGAAGCCTTACTTAATCGCCCGGACGTTAAGCCGGGGAGGGGGCGCGAGGAGGCGTAAAGCGGGAGTACCGCCGCCTTAGCCGCACCCCGGCTAGCACCCTTCTTAGGATAGGTCCGGGCTATATAGGTCGGGGTTACTAAGGCGGCGTAGTAGAGATAAAGACGGTTCTTATACTATCGTTACTTCTCGGCGTCCGTAAGACTAGCCCGGAACGCGTTAAGGTCTATTAGGTCGCTAGCGGGCGTAGAGGCAGCGGGGCTAGCGGACCCGGTAAAGGCGGGGGGGGAATAGTCTAAGGCTAGACGAGCCTCTTATAGGCTTAAATACGCTTATAGTTCTCCTAAAGGGCGGCGTAAAGCTTAGCCTAGCCGTAGAAGTCGTCGGTATTAAGGCTAGGGATTTAAAGAGCAGCGGTATCGGCGAGCTTGTTAGTAACCTTTTAATAAAGGTATCCGACGTAGGCGCTTTTGTTATAATTAAGGTCGGCCTATAGCTAGGTAAACCGCGAGAAGAAATCCGGCTAAAAAGTGCCTTTTATAGCTAAGGTATTAAATTCCGCCTTAGACTAAGCGCGGTAGTTTACGGCACTAAAGACGGAGGCAAGCTTATAGGTAAGGGAGTTAAGGGACTAAAAGCGCTACTGCTTAAAGGGGGTATTATCGCGGATATAGCGGGGGACGCTAGCGGCGATAAAAGCGGCCCGGCCGGAAAGTCGGCCGGTCGTATAGATAACTTAGTCCCTATCGGTAGGGAATATATAAGGGTTAGAGGCGATCTTAAGGGATATACCGTCGCGTTAGACGTAGAAGGCGTCCTAGCGCTACTTTTAAGTGCCGATATCGCTAAAGAAGCGTTTAAGGTCGGCGAAGCGGGTATAAGGACTTACGGTAGGAGGGGTAAAGGCAGCTTAAAGGGCGGTAAGGTAGGCGAGGGCGGCGTTAGACTAATTAAGCTAGTCTTAGAGTCCTTTTATATACTACCGGTAGCCGAAGGCCTCCTTACGGGCGGTAGTAGTAGAGGTAGCGGCCTTAAGGAAACTAAACTTAATAAAGACGAAAGACCGGGTCTAATCGGTATACCGGAGTAAATTCGTCTAAAATTCGGCGAAGATAGACGAGGCGACGGAGGAACCCTAGAGAATAGAGGCTAAGTAAAGGAAGGCGGAGAGGGCGTTAGGCTAAAGGACGTCTTAAAGGGGAACGCCTGCCGGAGGGCCGGGCGAAGGGGAGAGGGAGGGGGTAGAAACGGGGGTAGCTATCGTAGCGGCGGGAAAAAGGGGTAGCGGTAGGAAAAGGGGCTAGAAAAATCTATAGGAGAGTAGAAAAGAGGCGGAAAGGGGCATAATAAGGCAAAGAATAAAGGCAAGCGTATAGGCGAAGCTAAAGGGACTAAGGAATCGTTAAGGCTCGGCGGAAGGGTAGAAGAATAGTAGATTAAACTATTATAGAACGAGCTTAAGGGGGGTATATAACTATTGTTAATCTATAAAGAAGCGTAGCTATAGACTAAGTCTAAGGGTCTATATATACGATATAGAGGTTACGTAAGATAATATATAATATAACCTAATACTATAACAACTAGAATACTAAGGAAAAGGGCACGTTTATACCTTAATAAGCGCTTACGATAGCTTCTTCTTTAGCGTTAATTTAATCTCTTAACGCTAGGGGGTATATCGCATCGGAGCGTGCCTATAAGGAGGTGTTAGATATAGCTCTATATTAGTATAGGTTATATATCCGCTTGCGCACCTATTTAAGGTGCTTTATAAGACAGCTAGCCTACGACTATATATCGCAATATTAGACCTTTTTCTCTTATTAATTAGTGCCCTTTTCGTAACCTTAAGTGCACTTATTAACTACCCCTCGCGCCTACGGGTGCGGACCCTTACGGGTGGATGTAATAAGCTCCTTAACGCCGTAGAGTATACAACCGGCTAGCTTGTCTCCGCTATTACGTAGTCTACCGACTTTAAGGGGACTATTCTAGTTCTATAGACTATTAATACACGCTTCGGCCCGCTAAGAGAAATAATAAGCGATAACGCCGGATGCTTTACTAATCAATAGGCCTAAGACTATTACTAACGCTTTAGTACGACTGTAAAGCCGGTCACGCCCGCTTAGCCCTATAGGAACGGAAAAGTCGAGTAAGCAAATAGGGTACTTAAAGCTATTATTTATCGCTTATACCTCGATAATCCCTCCGTACCTTTAGTATAGCGCCTTATATAAGCTATTTACCTATATAACCGTTAGGAAGGCCCGTACGGATATAGCCCGTTCTTCTTACTATATAGAACTTAGCCTCCGGAGCAGTATTACGAAGCTACGTACGTAGTATATACCCGCGATCCTATAGTAGAAGAGGATATCGCATAGGCCTAAGAGCTTGTGTAATAATATCCTACTCCTATCGCATAAGACTATATTACTAGCCTTAAAGCTACTCGTATACGTATACGTATATACCTAAAAGAACGTAAAGGGCTAATCTAAGTATACGCGCCGGGAGATTAGGTCTTACGTTAGGTCTTACGAGTACGTTAGCGCACCCGAAAGCACGAACCCTACTACGACGGTCCTTAGGCTATTACGGCCGCCTATCCGGGTGTTATAGCACTAGGTAATAGCTAGATAACCTTATTATTCTATAAAGAGGAGGAGAAGAACTATAGAGGCTAAAGGCTCGTTTATATATAGGACTATATATTACGTGGCATATTACTATATACTATATTATGTAATATAGTACTATAATAGTACTCCCCCTTTAAAGACGATTTAGTCCTTAAATCGCTAAGAAATGTCATTTTCGCTAGAAATCCGTGTGTAATAGAGGAATCTTTTATAGGCGGGCCTAATCTAAGGGGCCCGGCTTATCTAGGTTATATCTATAGAAGCGTTAAATAGCTTTAGGGCAACCTCTTAAGTTATCTTCTAGCTGCTAGGTCGGTTCTTAGTAATATTTCTATTTAATTAGATAAGTTAGGGTCGGGGCTTTATTATCGTATACGTTAAGGATCTTCTTAAATTCCTATATTTCTTCGATATTGCCGTCGTTATCGCGTTCCGCGATACGGCCTATAACGTTGCGTTATTCCTCTCGATTAATCTATGCCTAGCCCGGTATTATTTCCGTTGTCTAAAGCCGTACCTTAGACGTATAGAAAGACTTATTAACTCGGATATACTTTAGGAGGTCGATAACTATAGCACTACGGTAGACCTTAAGAATAAGATAAAGACCGTCCTATTTATCGTCTTATTTTTTCTTTAGGCGATTAGTAGTTATATTCTCTAATAAAACTATAACTATATTACCGGGTCGGAAAAGAAAGCCTTCGTCCCGCTTTATATTAGCATTATCCTTATATTTCTATTATAAGGCTTATGCGAGAGCTTAAAGCTAAATAAAGATACGGTCGAAACGACTAGCTATTACGTCCGCGCGAAGGAATTCCTTCTTTGCCTATAATAAGAGCGTTAGGGGTCAGGGGCCTATAGGTTTAATGCCGAGACGAAGATTAAAGCCGTAGTTAGCGAAGAATAGAGAAATACCGGTTGTTTCGTTTACTTAATTATTCGTTGCGAATTCCGCGAGCGGGAGCTAGTCGACCTAGTTATCTTAGGTAAAGCTAATATAGGCTCGAATATATTTATTTATCGTAGCGTTAACGATTTCGGTTTAACCGTTAGTCTTTAAGTGCTATGCCGAGCTTAGTTTTAACGTTATTCTTAAACGAGTGCTAAGCTATCGCTAAAAATTAAAGATAAACTAAATGCTTCGGTCGGAGATAATAGTATTAAGTGCTTTATATAAGCGATAGACTATATAGATAAAGGAGTTAATTAGTTCTTTTATAGAAAGGCCGGTAATAGGGATAAAATGTCTTATCTTCGTAAGCCTATTAACTATCGTAAGTATATTCTTATAAGTCTTCCCGTTTCGGGTATACTTAAGGAGTATCGTAATATAATTAATTAATATATCGGCCTATAGTCGGACCGGTAGAGCGAGGGGTTTTAGGAATCTAAGGGGAGATAAGCGGGGGGTTTTAGTCCGAAGATATAAAGCATAGTCTTTAACAAACGTAGCGGTAAAGTAAGAAATCCTTAGCTACTAGTATATTCGGTTTAATAGATTAAGGGTTTTTACCCTCCCTAGGTGTCCTACTAGGCTATTGCTATAGGATCGATAAACGACTTTAAGGCGGAGATCTAGGGTATTAAGGATAAAGAGCCGGTTGCGGAAAAAGATACGTTTATTAATTAACTAATATTCGGATATATCGCAACGTAAGAGCTTTCGGATATACTTTAGCTAGAGTTAGGCGTATAGATCCTAGAGTATCGCTACTATATCCTAAGTAAGATTATCTTATTAATATGCCTCGCGGATAAGCTTATCGAGTGATTTACTAGCTGCGTTTAGTCTAAGGGCGGCGACTACGTTAAGGTCCTCCTTTAAGGCATAGGAATCGGTTAAGAGCTCTTCTAGGATAGTTAGGTCGACTTTCTCTTTAAGGATAACTACTTAATTTCGATAAAGGAGTCTATTATCGTCTATAGTAGCTAGTCTATCGCCGGGGAGCTTACTAAAAGCGTCGGGGAGAATTGCCTTATTGCCTAAGCGGTATATAATCATAAAGTTAAACTAAGAAAGGAACTCGGCCTAGCGCACTTATCGTTAGTTAAGTTGCTTTATAGATATAAACGTCTAAAGATTCTTATAGTCTATAATAACGTCGAACGCCTCGGTAGTCCCTTAGAGTTCTAAGCGCTATTTCTTAAGCGCTTTAATAATTGCTAATAGCTCTTTATTATAGATCTCGTAGTTATACTTTAGGGCAATATGCTTCGATGAAAAAAACGCAATAGGGTAAAGATATCCGTTGTCTTTAGTCTATAAAAGGACTCCTCCCGAGGCCTAATTCGAGGCGTTAGTTTTAATAACTATTTTCTTCGAGTAGTTAAAATAGGCTAAGACTGGGGTAGTAGTAAAAGCAAGTTTAAGGGCCTTAAACGCGGCAGCTTATTTAAGTCCTTAAGACTAACGGGAATCCTTTTAAAATAGTGTATTATTATTATTATTATTAAAGTACTCTAGCTGCCCTAACGGGCCTAGTGCCCCTACATTTAGCTAGCATAGGAAAAACTAGGCGGCTTAGGGGAAAACCTATATAACGTCTATCTATCTTAGCGTCGGGCCGGATACGGCCTATGTTCGCTACGGT
Source organism: Ophiocordyceps sinensis (assembly GCA_012934285.1). Lineage (NCBI taxonomy): Eukaryota > Fungi > Ascomycota > Sordariomycetes > Hypocreales > Ophiocordycipitaceae > Ophiocordyceps > Ophiocordyceps sinensis. The sequence continues at coordinate 1,804,219 of JAAVMX010000006.1, read as the reverse complement.
TAATTAAGTTTAGTTACTACCGCCGGTCTAGTGCCTAATAAAGGTTACCCCACCCGGGTAGGCCCGGGGGCGTTAGGGTCGGGCGGATAGTCTAACTTAGTAAAGCCGGCGTATAGACGGCACGCGGGCGATAAGGTATAGGCCGGGGCCCTGCCTAGCGGGTTAGAACGTAGAAAAACAAATCTTAGTAAGCGTATAATCGAATATATAAATATATATAAATATATATAAACGTTAAAAGGGGCTAGCGTTAGGAGCCTCGTCGTCTTACTCCTAAAGCTCCCCCCCGCCGGCGTTACGGCGGTCTATCTTCTCTATAAGGGCCGTCGCGGCCCGGAACTACTATAGTAGGCGGTGCTTAAAGAACTACCGGATAAGCGGCTTAACGGCGGCGGGGCGGTTAAGCGCCGCCCTAAGGTCGCTCTCCCGTCGGATGCCTTTTAGTAAGGTCGCCCTCGCGTTAGCGAAGGTAGGGCACTAGAGGAAGAGGTAGAACGCGGTTTTACGCGTAGTCTTACACCGATAGAGCGGTAAGTCGACGTCGGGAACGTTCCGGTCGAATAAAAACCCTTATAGACCGATCTTCCCGATCCGGATTTAGATAAGCGCGGAGCTCTCGTGCTTATATAACCCGTTATATACCTTTAGCGCTTTCTTCGGCCGGTTAAAGTAAAGGTTAATATCTACCGGCTGTCGGGCTTTTTATAGTCGCTTTGCCTCCGCTATTTAAAGATCCTTTTTCTACCGCGCTTCCTAATCGCGGGGGACCGCCTCCTCTATTATAGTACCCTAAGGGCATTAGTCCTAAAGCTACGCGTCGTACGGCCGGCCGGGCGGCCGGGTCGGCCGACGGGGTTAAAGCAGTACTCTCGCCGGCTTCTCGTAGGCGCGTTAGATCTAGTCCGCTATGCCTAACTCCTTAGTGCGCTCTTTATACTACGCGAGGCGGTCGTTAAGGTAAAGGTCGAGTAGTAGGACCGCCGTCTATATCTCTAGGTTCTAGATCGGGGTCGCTTTAAACGCCTTAGCTACTACCCGTAGGCAGCTTAACTAATATACTATAAGCGCTTTTATTAAGCCGGTAGGTTTCCCCCTTCTAAGCGTAGGCTTATAGAACGTTGACGCCCTATAGGCGAGCGCGTTTTAAACTATACTAGCGTAAACCGTCCTCGCGCTCTTTAGTCGTATGCCTTATATAGACGCCGTAAGCCTAGTAAAGGCTAGCGCTTATATGCCTATTTTCGTCTTAAGCTTTTTAACCTACGCTTTCTATCGTAGCTTTTAGTTAAACTAAACCTTAAGGAACCGCCTGTCTTTAACCGGCCGGACTATATTCGTCTTAAGCTAAAGCTTTATTAATATCGGCTTATAGGTTCTTATAAAGTAGATAAGCTCGCTTTTTTCCGGCTTAAACTCTACGCTAACTTCTTTTACCTACCTATTATACTTCTTCTATACGCTTTTTAAACGCTATATAGTCGCGGCTATAGTCTTACTATAGGCTAAGAGGTTTATATCGTCGGCGAAGCCGACGGTAGTAACCCCTATCTCCGGCTTAAGGTCGTCGTATAGTAGCGCGATATAAAGGAGGAAGAGGATTAAAGAGAGGGGCGAGCCTTAAGGTATACCTATAGGTACTTCCCGGGTCTCTGCCGGCGCGTCGTTAAAGTAAAGCTAGGCCGTCCTCCCCTTAAGGAAGCTCCCGACCTACGCGATAACCTAACCTAAGAAACCCTATAGACGGAGGGTCTCGACGAGATATATATAGTCTACCCTATCGAAAGCTCCCTTAAGGTCGAGCTAAAGAAACGACGCTACCCCTCCTTAGGCCTACATCGTCTTTACGAGCTCTATTATAAATTATATCGCCGTTTTAGTAGACCTCTTAGTCTTATTCCCTATCTACCCTTCGGGCAGGAGGTTATACGCCTCCGCCGCGTCTACGATCCTCCTCGCGACTACGGCCTTAAGGATCTTCCCTACCGTGCTAAGGAGAGAGATTAGTCTCTACCCTTAGGCTTATTAAAGCTAGGTCGCTATCTTCCCGGGCTTCGGTAAGACGATAATAGCCGTATATTAAAACCGTCTTAGAAAATACCTAACGTCGCAGCTAGCGTTAAGCAATACTATAAGCACCTTAAGCAATAGCTCTTTATAGGCTTTAATAAGCCCTATCGGGAGGCCGTCCTCCCCTACGGCCTTTTATAACGCTATCTTCCTAACCGCCGACCTAACGTCGCTAACTATAAAACACTACGGTATTATATAGGCCTCCCGGGCGGCTTAGGGGCTCCCCTCGCCTTTCGCTACTAGGGGTAGGAAGAACTAGGCCGTAAGGGTCTCTGCCTTTTCCGCGTAAGTGCGGGCCGGCTCTACCGGGTCGCTCGGTCTCTCTAGGTTAAGGATATATATCGCCTACGGTAGGCTGCCGCTTTAGAGCCGCGCCTACCTTTCGATCTTTTAGAGGAGGGCTTAGTTAGCGGCTAAATCGTAGGTAAGCTCCCTCTAGGAGTCTTATTAAGCAGTAACGACGGCACGCCGGAGGGCTATCTTCGCCTCGTCTAACGTCTCTTAGGTCGTCTAGTTGCCGGACGCTAAAAACGCCCGGAAGGCGCGTTTAGCCTCCCTATTACATCGGTTTACCTTTATAGTCTATTAGTTAGGGCGGCCGCCGTCGGCACGGCCCTAGGCCTTAGGTATATAGTCTTTCGCAATCTCGGTTAACTAAGTAACTACCTAGTCTACGTACGCTTTAACCTCCCTAAGGGTCGTAGGCGTAGTTAGTACGGCCTTTAGCCGGAATTTTACAATAGCCGCCGCTTAGGCCTTATCTAGGTCGAGTTTTCTCTAAAGGCGGTTAAGTCCTATCGTCTAAGCCGCCGGCCGGTAGGTTAGCGGCCCTATATCTACCTTTAGCCGTTGCGATATATAATCCGATCCGATAAGGCCTACGTTTCTACGGTACGTTACGCTTAAACCTTAAGACGCTTAAGCGAGGTCTATCGTGCTGTTCCTCCGGCCTTTAGAGGCGATGCGTATAACCTAGCCCTTAAGGGTTACGAGCCTAAGGCGCTATCGCGCCGTTAGCTTTAGGAGGTCCTTACTATTCCTAAAGGTACGCCCGTAAGCGTCCTAAAGCGGGTAATAGCTATTAAAGTCCCCGACGAGGATATACTAGGTGCGTAATAATTTCACCGCGAGGTTAAGGAGCAAAGTAGTTAGGAGGGGGGAGTTAACTAGCGGGGAGTAAACTAAAAAAACTATAATATTAAAATTAGTAAACGTAACGCTATATTAGTCTACCCTTTAGTCGCTCGTCTATATATCGATGCTATGCCTCTTATAGACGTATAGCGTGCTTTAGGTCGCCCTAAAGATAAGCCTATAATCGCACCGCTTTAGGCACGCTAGGGCCTTTATCCTACTATTAATTAGTATCTCCTAAAGTGCTATTATATCGTACGCCTTAAGGGCGGCGAGCGCGAGGTATATATTCGCGCTTATCCTTACGGTATTTTAGTAAAGGATGTCTAACATTAAAGGGGGTCGGAAAAAGGGTCGTCGTTAGGTATAAGCGTAGCCCCGGCTATAGCGGTATAAGCCCTAGCCGACGCTAAGGCCGGCCGCGACCGTAGAAGCCTGCGAATAGTCGACTAGCTACGCGCCCGACTAGCCCTCGTAATATCCCGCGGCCGGCCGGGGGGGAGGGCGGGTAGGGGGGGGGGGGGGGTGTCCTATCGTCGCCGTTTCGACGGCGACGTCTATAGCGCGGTAGGAAGAGGAAAGGGCTATATATAAGGCGGCACCGGCTCGAGGCGCACTATCGGCGCCGCTATAGTAGCGAAACGCCTCGGCCTCTAAGAGTATGCCTCTTAAGCCTTATCTTAAAGCTTCTCCGCCTTAAGGCAGTGCCTATCCTACGCCGCGTATCTCCCCCTATAGAGGGTATACCGGTATAAGATCTACCTTATAGTAGCCGTATATATAGCTTCGTTATATAGTCCTAACGCATACCGCCCGTACGTCGCCTTTGCTATATAGTACTTCGCGATATATCTATACTAAAAGCACTAGTAGCACTGCCTCGGCCGGATCGTATTATCGAAGGGCTCTATATTAAAAATCTCCGCCTATATTACTATGCTAAAGTCGTAGAGCCTATTCGCCGCCTTTACGCCGTCTACCGTAATAATTAAGGTCGCCTTTATGCCCGCCCTTATATAGGCCTTCTTAAGGTAGAGGTAGATAACCTCGACGTCGTTTGCCTTAGCTAGTTCGGCTACTAGGGCGGCGTTATCCCCTCTCTAAAGGACTGTTATCGGGACGCCCTTTACTATTACCGTAAAGCCGCTATAAAATAGCATTGTCTCCTTCCCGAAAGCCTTTTCTAGCTACTCTCTATCCGCCCTATACTTCTTTATATTCTGCTTAAATATAAGCGCGATATCGCCGCTCCGGAGGACCCGCGCCGCTTTTACGGCGGGCTCCCTAAGGGCGTAATTAACGTCGTTAATAATCGCTTAAAGGGTCTTACGTTAGAGATCTAAGGCGATCCCCTCGTATCGGACCGTAAGCTAGTTTTCGTAGTAGGCGAGAGTCGGCTTCTCGCTATTAGCCCTAATATTATAGCCGCCGCTAGCGCCTCTAGGCGTAGGCTAGCGTCGCGTCGGGGGTGCGATAGTAGTAGCCGCGACCGCGGCCGTAGCTACGTCGGCCTAAGACTTCGACGCTTGCTTCGATAGGAGCGCCGCCTTAATAGCCTCCTTTACTAATTCCTTAACCGATTTCTTAAGCTAGCCTACGGTCGTATAGACCGCGGTATCCGCTTAGATCTTCTCCTCCTATTCCTTTAGGTAGCCCTAGAGAACGGACTTAAAGGCCCTTTAGACGCCTTAGAGGGCCTCCTTAGGCACTAGACCTACGAGTTTTAGGTAAGCGGCACTATCCCTTCCTATTAGTTTCTCTTTGCCTACGTCGGGCTTAAAGGGCGCTTCGTTAGTAGTCGGTAGGCTATATACGCTAGCCTTTAACCCCCTTCTCGCGGCATTAACGTCTATCGGCTCGCAGCCCGCGTCCGTCCCCCGATACGCTATCGCGCTTAAGGGCAACCGGGTCTAAGGAATCCGATTCTTAAGTCTAAATTGACTTTATAATCTAGTATCGACCTCGGCGGCTATGCGAGGAGATCGTAGAGCGTTATTAAATACGTCTTTTAAATTTAAAGTAGCGTAGTTATCGGGGAGATAACACTAGAGTATCCCTTAATAAAACGGCGGTAGAAGTTTATAAACCTAAGAAACTGCTAGAGTTCTTTTACTAAAGTTAGGGTATTTTAAGCCGTAATTATACGCACCTTCTTAAGGTCTATACTTATACTAGATGTCGAAATAATTAGTCTAAGATACTTAGTCTTCGTTATATAAAACTCTAACTTCTCGATATCGATTTAAAGCCCTATATTGCCTAGGCGTTAGATAACTATTCGCATATAGTTCCTTTATTCCGCCCTAGTCTTTAAAAAGACTAGTACGTTATTAAGATATACTATATAGAAGTTATCGAGGGCATTATAAAGCACGTGATTAATATAGTTCTAGAAGGTCGACGGTATATTGCAAAGGCCGAAGGGGGTAACTAGCATCTCGAACAGTCCGAAGCGTATAATAAATGCTATAAGCTACTTATAACCCTCGGCTATTCGAATACGGTTAAATATAGCAATTACATCTAGCTTTATGTAAAACTTAGCGTCGTAGAGAGAATCTAGTGTTTTGCGGATTAAAGGCAAGAGATATCGATTTTTAACTATAACCTAATTTAAACCTCGGTAGTTATAATAGATATAGACACTACCGCTTAATTTATAAGCGAGGATTAATAATGCCGCGGCTAGAGAAGAAGACTCTTAAATAAAGCCTTTATTAAGCATATCGTTAATCTACTTCTTAATGCAGCGGAGTTCTATAGGTAATATAGGCCGATTTCTATAGTATAGAGCTTATTTACTAAGTATAAGTTCGATTTTATAATCCTAAGGGCGGTATAAGGGGAGCTCGTTCGCATTCTTTAGAAGGAAATAAGGAAGCTTATCCTAGAACTCTTTTAGGAGTTTCTTTAGGATATCTGCCTCTATAACTTCCGGTTTTACTTAGAGGAATTTTTCTACGTCGGCCTCGTCGACCTTCCGAAATAGAGATTGGGAATTAGCTATATCCCGGAGGTTTATCTAAAGGAAATTATAAAAACGTTCGGGGAAAGCGGCTTAAGCTACCTCTATTATATAGTCCTTAGTAATAACGCGTTAAAAAGAGGTTTCGGATAGTTCTAGGACTTCAACTAAGCCTACTAAGAGTTCGTTAAGGAGTTATAGATTTTCTCCCTCCTTAACTAGCTTAGCTAATTTAGATATACTAATTCGCATCGCTTAAACACTATCCTATTTATAGAATTAAACGAAGTTAACTACTCGTATATAGTAAATATCGTTTATATCTAAGGGTATTTAATCTTCCTATCGTATACGTTAGCGGGGGCGTCTCGTCTAGCCCTATCGGGCGGGAACGTAGCGACGGCCGGCGGTAAGACGAATAGGGAGTAGGCGAGCTACTAAAGTAGTCTACGGCGGAGTGGCCTTAAAGGCTCGAGTCTTAAGGGAGTCCGGAAGGCTAATCGGGGATATTAAGCAGGCGGTTTCCTAGGCGAATAGCTATATCCTATATAGGGGATATCGAATCGGTTAGCTAGGGTTTAAGGGGTATAATGCCTACTTAGGTAGATATTCCTTAGTAGATAAGTCTATAGATATATAACTTCTCGGTAGGATAGTCTAGTCTTCTAGGATATTAGTCTCTTCCTACCGAAAGGGAATTTCTAGTATATCTTTTATCGTTATAAAGACCTTTTATTTTAGGGTAAACGTTAAGGTAGTCTAAATCTCTACGACGTTAGAAAAATATACTTTTCGATGTAACTAATGCCTTTTAGGCGCGGGAGTAATAAGAGTCCGAGGAGCTATCCTATCCTCGGCTATTATACTTAAAGGCAGGTAGTATCTTATATAGTAATCGGAATCGAAGCGGACTTAGAGAGATTTCTAAAATATAGTTAGTTCGTATTCCTAAAGCTAAGGGATGCCTAGGATAATCGGGGTAAAGGGTAATAGATTCGTAATAAAGAAGAGCATAAGTTTTATATACTTGCTAATAGTTATTTAGGCTATAAAGTAGTCCGTTATCTATATTAAAGGTATACTATCGGCTAGTCGAAGCGGTCGAGGTTTAAGGAGCTTTTTCGTAGTAACGTTATATTTCCGTACGATAGCGTAAAGATCGGCGAACGCTACGGTAGTATAGCTAAAGTCTACGAAGGATAACGTATTAACGTAGTAAGGGGACTAAGGGTTACGTATAGAGGAGAGATAAGTATAAAGAAGGATTAACTTTTTATTACTATTCGACGAACTAATCTAAAGATCCGTTCTATCTAAGAGCAACGACTTAATCCTTTTATCCTCCTTTATATATAACCCTTAGGAGCGACTTACTCTAGGGGTATATCTTTTAGCAATAGCTTTAACGCCGGCCGCTCGCCTTATAGATCCGTATCTTTTTCCCTAAGGATATAGCCTTATATATAGTCGGCCGTACGGACGAGCTAACCCTAGCTATACCCGCCGCCGCGGGCGCCCTAAGATCCTCGGCCGAAGCCGGGGGAGGGGGCGCCCCGGCCCCGAAACTAAGGACTACCCTAACGTAAGGGCATTAAAAGCGGATTTACTATCTTAGCTAGGCCGTAAGCCTCCTTCTAGTATCTAGGCTCTCCGTAAGCTATATAGAGTTTATTATCGATCCTAAATTATCGTTTAGTATCGGAAAGCCGGTTAAGGTCTATAGGGTTACTATATAGGGGTTAGGCTAGGGCGGTTAGGGTAGGGGCAGGTATAGGCGTCGGCGGGAACTACGAACGGGGGGCGGCCTTCTTCTTAAGCTTCTAACAATAAGTATAGTTAGCGAGGTTCTTTATAAAGATATCTATCTATACTAACTACTTCTCGTAGTCGGTGTTAGGGATCTTAGTCTATGTATTCTTAATAAGATCGCTTATATCCTTCGATATAAACTTCCGGAGGAGGTCGACTTACTATTCTTTTATCTTCCTTGCCTTACGTATATAAGCGTCGAGGTCTACCTTTTAGATCTAATAGTTCTTATCGCCTTAAGGGAAATTATCGAGGATATTCTTAGCGGCTTACGTTAAGTCTAAAACCTTATACTACCTGCCTAAAGCTGCGAGGAGCGTCGTCGTAGTAGGCTATTCCTACTTCTCCCTCTCGGATAGGTTAACTATAACAATAGCCATCCTATCTTTAACGAAATTGTAGGCCCGTTTACTAAGCCTATCGCTAATATAAAAGAGGCGGGCGCTATCTAAGTCGAACTATATGCTATCGCGGAGGAAGATACTATTAACGTTATACGACGTTAGGGGCTATACGGGGCATTGACCCGGGCCTAGACTATAGAGATACAACAGGCTATTACGTCCCTAACGAGCCTATTACATAACCCCCTTAGCTAAGGACGGCAGGTGGGTATTCCGTTGTATTATAACTGCGGTTAGTGCGGGCTAAGGGCCCTGTTTAAGAGGCTCCGGTACCTATATATACCTCCGTTAGTCCTATAGTTAGGTAGCTGCATGCATCTTTATGTCTACGAGTTTAGACCTCCTTTCTTTACTCTTCTACTATGATATTTATGCAGCTAATTTCCTATATTTAAGAGTTATAAGCCCGGCCGCATAAGCTAGGTCTCTTTCGCTTAAACAACGCTAAATTAAAGCTATCGATATCGCATTTTTCACACCGCGTTAGGCTCTAACCTTAGTGTTATCACGAAGAGCTAGCTTTAAAGAAGGATTAAGACGATAAAATAACACATAGTTATCCCTCGTAACGACGAGGTAAGAAGAACGATTATAGCGATATATATATCCGGAGAGGTAAGTATCGTAACGCTTAAGGAAAGCCTTAATTAGACCCCCTAGATTCGGGCTATTAAGGGTTAGGCGAAGATCTACTACATCTAGGAATATATCGACCCGGCAGAATCTAAAGAGCTCGAGGAGCCCGTTAAGATTAGCTAAGAAGAATTTAAAGCTAACCTTAGGGAACGACCTTAGAGAGGGGCCCTCGAGGACATTAAGTTTAACAATAAGACCGCTAACTATAACAATCGGCTTAATAATACGACGATAGAGTTCCGTTTTAAGCAAGATGGCTATAACTCAGCCGTTAGCCTGTTTAAGACCTAGGAAAAGGCTATAATTCGCATCGAAGAGCTAATTAGTAAGTCAATTAGTAAGGCTCTTAAGGGAGAGACCCTCGTATAGACCTCGCCTCGAAGCAGGATCTAAGAACTCAAACAGAAGGTCCTGCCCTTAGAGGAGGAGGAAAAGACCCTCGTGGATGACCGGTACTACTAAATTATCGGTAAAAGGGGGAATTAGGACTAGAAGGCCTAGGCCGATTAACTTAATTAAGTGATTGTCGACTCTAGGAACCTAAAAGTCACGACTTTAAATAACATTAAGATTCGATAGGATTTTCTTCGGGCTATAGAGGAATTCGACCTTAGTTAGGCCTCGAACGAGAGATTAAATAATGCCTTCTATAAGCGACTTAAAGGCATCGTTAGATTAACTCCGAACCCCCTAAGGAACCTTATCGCGGAGTTTAAACGTAAGGTAACCCTTCGAAAGAAATCTAAACCTTAGGTTAACTAGAACTCTCCGGCACCGAAGAAAGAGTCCGAGTAGTCGTAGTGCCTATATAACACTCACCGGACTAACAATAAGGAGAATTAGTAGGAAGGCTGCTTTTTATTCCGTGCGATGTTTAAAAAGGATCCCCTTAAGGGATAGGAACCGAAAGACCTACTAAGGGCTAGGATTAATAAGTAGCTTTAGGATAACCCGGAAGATAGGAAGAGGGCAATAGTCTAGAAACCCTCGGGAGTAGGTAAGGCAGACAATACGATTATAGTCCCGAATAGCGGCAACGGCAATAAGCAGGCGAATGTGGTTTCTCGCATTAACATGATATTATAAGTTAACCTCACCTATATTAAGGATAAACCTCTTAGAGATAAGGTTATCTACGATTTAAGGGCGAGTATATATATGTTTAATAACATTAGGTGGTTTAATAAGAAGACGTTTACCTAAGGGTCGTAAGAGGTCCGCGCTAGTAAAACCGCACTTATAGTCTAGGAGGTAGGGTCTATAGTTATCCTACTCTTAAGGGGCAAGAAGCTCCTACTCGAAAACAGCTACTATATCCCTAAGATGCCGACAAGCGTCTTTTCTATTCGATAAAGGATTAAGGCTTTGGTTTATTAGAACTAGCACGACAATACGCTATTCTATAAGCCGACGGGCGAGCAGCTCACTTAGCTTAAGGAATTCGAGGACTAATACGTTATTGCGAGCTTGCCGGATGCCCCGGGAACTGTTTTTGCGACGAGTCGACGACCTAAGCCACCTTCGAATAAGGATCTAGCGGACCTTTAGCATAGGCGCCTAGGGCACCTAGGGCCGGAGGCTATAGGGCTGCTAGTTGATAAGTCCGTGGGCACGAAGCTTTATAGACCGGCAACCTATAAATGCGAGGTATATACTACGGGAAAAGCGAAACGATAAGTCTCCCGGGACCTACTAACGTTAAGGCCGTAAGGGGTAAGGGTTTAATTTAGCTTCGACCTCTATATAGGCCCGGAAGTAAGTGCCGCGGGATTTAAATACTACGCTTTATTTACCTATATAACGACTAGCATAAGGTTCTTCTACGCTATTAAGCAGAAGACCGAGGTCCGGGACGTCTTTAAGAAGCTAATTGCGAAGCTCTCTACGCGCTACGGGATTTAAATAATTATCTTAGTCACTAACGGAGAGAAGGCCCTAATCACTAAGGAGATTAAGCAGTACACGGATAGACTTAGCCTATAGCTCTTTGTGTTAGCCCTTTTAACGCCGACTTAGAATAGTTATACGGAGCGATTAGGGGCTATTGTTAAGGAAAGGGCTAGACTAATAAGTCTTAAGTCGTAGATCCCTAATACTCTTTAGACCGAGACCTACCGAACGGCCGTCTACCTGCTAAACCTAACGCCCTTTATAGGGGTCGATAAGATAGGAAGGAGTCCCTATAAGAGGTAGTAGTAGTATATAAGGGACTATAACCCCTTATATAGCTATATTAAAGAGATCCGCCCGATAATTACGTATTTACGCGTGCATAGATATATAGTATACCTTATAACAACGGATGCCCTTAAACACATTAAATCTTATAAGTCCCTCTCGCAGACTACGTAGAGGGCATACATTAGATATCTAGTTAGGTATAAGTCTACTAACTAGTTCGTTATTTAGGTCCCTTCCCTAGGATAGACGAAGCTTTTAACCTCTTCGAATGTTTAATTTAATAAGGATGTTATATACGATCTAAGGAGGGAAGAAGGTGCGCCGGCTCTATACACCTATACTTATAATATCCTCCGATAGATAAACGCAATTAATATGCCTAAAGATAATAAAGGCGATAAAGAGGGGGCCTATAAGTACCCTCGGACCGATAAGACTACTAGACTACGATATACGGCGGCTGAATTTATGCTAGCATTTAATTATAGGAGGTAGAATAAGGGGGTAATACCCCCGACGATAGAGGATCTATACGTCTCGCCTCCTCCGACCGGTTAGGTAGTCTCCTTCGATGCCGCGATACTACCTAATCTTAGGGGTAGGAATCCCGCGATACCGGAACTAGTGACACTAGTACCTATAAGGGGGGCAATTGGCCTCGGGACGCCTCTTTTAGAGGTCTCGGGGGTGCCTCCTCCTCTAGGGGGTGAATTAACAGCCGAAACGGCTAATAGACCCGACCTTAATAGCCGACCTTGCATAGATAAGCTTTTAGACATAGAGGAAGACGTGCCGGCTTTGTGAAAGCCGTTACGCAAAGAGCGGGACACGTCTTAAGGTATAAACCTTAGTAATATCGTTAAAGGAAAGAGAAAGAGAACTTAAAGGACCCTATTTATTAACAATATTATTGCGAAGGCTTTAACCTATAGACTATACATTAAGGATATGCCTCCTATGCCTACCTCCTATAAGATAGCGATAGCCTCCCCTATAAGACCTAATGGCTTAGAGAGATAGCCTGCGAAATTAAGGATTAGGAGAAACTTCTAACCTAGGTTAAGACCCTAAAGTCTAAGCCTAAGAAGAAGGGAGAACCCCTAATTCCGATAAGATAGGTCTACGCCTATAAGTGCGATCTATAGGAATATATAGTTCGGTTTAAAGCCCGTCTAGTTGTTTAAGGAGATCGCTAACCGGAAGATAACGAGGATACGTATGCGGCGACCCTTCGAGCTAGGACCTTTAGGCTGCTAATAGCCCTACTATGTCTTAAGGATATAGAGTCCGCGCAGTACGACGTTAAGACGGCTTTTCTAAACACAATACTGCGATTTATAGTCTACTATTAGCTTCTACCCGGATACGTAGAACTAGGCTTATATATACGGCTTCTATAAGGGCTATACGGCCTAAGAATCGCCCTAAAGCTTTAGTATAAGGACCTTACCGGCTTCTTTAAGTCTTTAGGCGCGGAGACCTTAATTAAGGACGCCTATGTGATAGTCTATAAGGGAGTGATTATCTTCTTCTTCGTAGACGATATCGCGATAATATATCCGAAGGAGCGGAAGGATAACTAGCTCGAACTCTATAAGGCCCTTATAGCGAAATACACCGTTAACTTTATAAGGGAACTACGTTAGTTCTTAGGGATTAAGATAATCCGGGATAGACCTAATAGGAAGTTATAGCTTTCTTAGGCATCTTATATCTCTAAGATAGCGAAGAAGTTTTATATAGACGACGATTCGGGCTTTAGCGCGCTTAAGATCCCCCTAACGATAGATAAGCTAATTCCCTACGAGGAAAAGGCGAGCAACGAAGAGGTCTATTACTTTCTTTCTTTAGTAGGCACGATCCTACATCCGGCGATTTACACTAGGGCGGACGCGGCGTTCCCGGCGGCACGGCTGGCTTAATTTAGCTATAACCCGGGTCTACGACACCTTCGAGAAGCAAAGAGGTGCCTAGCGTACTTATACACTACGCGGGACCGTTATATCTATTTTAAAGCAACTAACGAGATAAGGAGGTTTCTCTATGCGTTAGACTCCTTGTTCGCGGACGACCCTACGTCGAGGAAGTCATTATAGGGGTATATATTCTTATTTCTCAGCGGGCCCGTGGATTAGAAAGCTATTAAGCAGGCTACGGTTACGACCTCGTCTACCGAAGTAGAACTCCTAGCTTTATTAAGCACCGCGAAAGAGTAGATGCAATTTGCTCGACTTATTAAGGAGCTTAGGATCTAGGTTAAAGGCACCGCGGAGCTATAGTATAACAACCTCTAAACGATTAGGCTATTGACCGAGCTAAGTGCCCGGCTTAAGACGAATTTAAAGCATATTGACATCTATCGATATTAGCTTCGTTAGGAGGTGTAAGAGGAACGGCTCTAGGTCAAATAGATTAAGTCCACCGAAAACCCGGCGGACGGCATAACTAAGGCCCTCCCTTTGTAAAAGCACTAAGACTTCGTAAGGTAGCTCGGCATAAGGGACCGCCCCGAGGACTTAGATAGGAAGGACTAGAACGGCGCGGATAGGACCCTCTAGGGTGTGTTTTTATAGTTTATGCGAATTCAGCCCCCTATCTAACATTAGGGGTGGTATAATAGATATAGGCCGTTCCGACTAATTCGAACGAGCTATTTTATTTAATTAGTATATTGTCTTTACGTTGCTATAGTCTCTATAAGGACTATAGTAAGGGGGTGTATTAACGTTATACGACGTTAGGGGCTATACGGGGCATTGACTTAGGCCTAGACTATAGAGATGCAATAGGCTATTACGTCCCTAACGAGCCTATTATATAACCCCCTTAGCTAAGGACGGTAGGTAGGTATTCCGTTGTATTATAACTACGGTTAGTGCGGGCTAAAGGCCCTGTTTAAGAGGCTCCGGTACCTATATATACCTCCGTTAGTCCTATAGTTAGGTAGCTATATGCATCTTTATGTCTACGAGTTTAGACCTCCTTTCTTTACTCTTCTACTATGATATTTATACAGCTGATTTCCTGTATTTAAGAGATACCCTATATCTTAAGTTCTTAGGCCTCGTACTTACGTTAACGGTCGGAGGCAGACCCCTTCTTAGTAAAGATCGGAGGATCTACCGTCTTTCGTTTTCCTAACGACTATGCCGGGGTTATTGTCTAAGACTATAACGTCTTTATAGTTAAGATTATAAGGTCCTTAGCCTTAAGAAGTTGCTCCTTCGTAACTAAGAGCTAATCCTTTATAGCTAAAAGCTAATCTCGTATAGTTATACGTTCCTTTAACCTAGTATTTCGGTTAACCTAAGAGGCCTCCGCTACGCGAAGGGAGCGAAGACTCTCCTCGATATATATAAGAATATATCGGGTATTTAGGCTCTATAAGGATCCTATTAGGTAGGCGCATTAGTTAGCGCCCCGCTATAGGGTTTTCCCTAAAGCCCTAAGCGCCTACAACCTTAGCTAGTCAATTAACTACATATAGAACATAGTCTTAACGAAGCTTCCCCTAGCCGGAAGCCACGAGACTTTCTATTATGCCCGATCCGACCTTTAAAAGGCCTTAAAAATACGTATTTTTAAAGAGCAAAACTTAGCCTCTTTAGAAATCGGACGAATCACGCATCCTAGCGTTTACGCTACGTAGACCTATTGTATTACCTTAAACACACGTTCTACCCTATTTTTCTTTCGCCTAACGTTGCATAAGCCTAACGTTGCATAATATATCGGCAGCGTTGCCGCCGAATTCGCCGTCGGAGGACGAGCTAGGAGCCGACCGAAGCTCTCGCCGGGGCTCTATAGCAAGCTCTACTATCGGCCCTAAGCCGAATAAGACGAGTTTAATCGCTAGCCTAAGAAGATAGGTAGACTAGAAGATAACCCGCTAAAACGAAGTCTTTAATACTTACCTTAACGACTTACGTAAAGAACTTCGCGGTGAAATGCGTTAGTAGTCTTAATAGTAAGCTAACTAGCTTAAACAGCTAGAAGATAACTAAATAACCTAGATAGAGCGTTTCGAGGAGCGTTAAGCTACCTAGATAGAGCGTTACTAAGCGAGCTAAGCTACCTAGATAGAGCGTTACTAAGCGAGCTAAGCTGCTTAGATAAAGCGCATAGAGGAGCGCCTAGCTAGTCTCTATCGAGCATAAGCACCTCCTCTTCTAGCACTACTACCTGCTGCTAGCTCCTTAGCTTTAGGACTTATTCCCGTTCCTCCCGCGCCTCCCGTGCCGGACTACTTATCGCCTCCTACTCTTCCCGTAGATCCGGAAAGTATTGCTATAACGCCTACTGCTAACCTTATAAGCGAGCAGCGATTTGCTCGTTCGAATTAGCAGTAGTAAGGGCAGGTAGTATAGCCGTAGTATAGGCAATCTGCTTAACCGGTTCTACCGTAATAGCACTAGCTGCCGGTAAAGCCTTTCTTATACTACGACGATAGAGCCGTCGACTAGTACGCATTCCTAGAACGAGGTCCCGACTTACGTTTAAACTTCGACTATCCTATATACGTTCCGCATAATGCCACTTACGATCGAGCTACTAAGACTCTTGTAAAAAGCATCTAGCCTCGAGCGAAAGCTACTAGAGACGTTAACGATATAGTAATTAACAACCGAAATAAGATTACTATAAAGCCTAAATAGAAGTTGTACTAGGCGGACTATACCGTCCTTTAGAAGCTCTAATAGATGCAATCCGCGTTTTTTATCGGATAAATACTATATAACCTCTAGCCTACTTAAATAGCCAACGAGTTATCTAAGGACTTCGGCCCTATTGCGTATTAGGTTAACGTTAGGCACCTAGACTAGATATTGCTCCTTAAGGGCATTTTTACAGTCCTAAAGGACTACGGTGTTTTAGACGCGCCGTTAGCTATTTACGCCTAACTAGCGCTAGTTAAGAATAAGGCCTTCGTTAACTTTGCCTAGCGTATTCGCGACGCGTTCTTAAACCTTCCCGATATTAAGAAACGTAGTCTTAGTGTCCGTACTATTACCCTCTAGTATATTCGGAATAACCTCCTATATATCTAATTACGGATCGGTTCCGATATTACTATACTATATAGTATAGCCTTTATTTAGCGTCTTATGCTATTAGCTAGCGAGTAAACGCATTAGCCTATAGAAGATATCTACGGTAAGCTAGCTACTTCTATCCGTATATAAGAAGGCTAACTATACTAAATATAGAAGATAAATAAGGTCGTTAGTAATAAACCGGCGATAATAAAAGTCGTTAAGGCTAATCCTAGCTTATTATCCGCCTCCTCTTATTTAGGCCCTTTAGGCATTGTTATAGCCGATCTACGTACGACCGATACTCTCGTCTACGCCGCCGACGATAAAGCTATCGCCGCTTTGACTTTTATAGCCTTATCTAAGGCGAATACCTACTTTAACTATAGTAAGGCTAGACATTAGGCATAAGACTACCGTCTATTATCTTCGCTAGTACTTATTACTATATTATCCTTACCGTTTAGCCTGCCTTAAGACGTTACGATAAAAGGGAAGATATATAAAGCTATTAAGGCATTCGGTTCCCGCTAGCGCTTTAGAGGGAGTAGCCGCGGCCGCGGTAGTAATCGCGGTAGAGGTAACTAAGGCAAGAGCATACGTAAAGACACGCGAGGAAATTATCGTAATTACGCTAACCGCCTATATATATACTTCGACGACGAGGTTATAGATAATACCGACGAAGACTAAGATCTAACGTACTAACTTAAGGAAGATAACGCAGAAATAAAAGCTATCCTTATAGCTATATAAGAAGGGATAGATATAAGGCATTTCTAATAGGGAGGCGACGCTATCTACTTTATAACTATAGATAGCGGTATTAATACTAGCTAGAAGCCTTTCTATAAAGGCTTCGGCGATTGTTATAGTATTTTCCTTTACCGACTAACGACTTCCCTATCCTTTACTCTTTCTTCGACTATAGTTCTATATCTTATTACGTTTCTTCTTTACTTATACTTAAGCTAGCCCTATACCCGTCCTAAGTTACCTCTACTATAAAGGGGATAGGAGGGATTACTAGACTAAGCGTTTAAGACGATATCGTTATCGCTATATAATAGTAAGGCAACGACGACTAGACTAGTTTAGTTACCCTCTCTTACGGTATCGTCCCTAACGGGACTTTCCTTAGTGATTTAACCCTTAGACAATCTATCTTTTACGCCCTTAAAGTCGCTTATAAAGGCAATAGCGCTATACGACTTCGCAATCTTAAAGGCAAGCCTTTATTATAGCCGCGGCCGTCGAACGTTTTCTCTATAGCTATTTTCGCTAATTCGACCGACGTTTAACTTACTCTTACGCGTGTTATTCGCTTTTACGCTAATACGCCGGAATAAGCGAAATGTTTTATAAACGTTTATTTCGCTAAATTCCTAAAGCTTTTCGACGTATTGCTTCGACGCATAGAAAAATTAGCATAGATAGTCTATCGAATTAATATAGGCAATAGCACGCCTATACAGCAGGCTCCCCGACGCTATAGTCCCTCGTAGGCCTAAGCTATTAGGGACTTTATTAAGAAATATAAGGGGAGTATTATTCGAAAGTCCGTTAGCCTATAGTCGTCTCCTTTACTATTAACGCCGAAGAAGGCACTTATAGGCCTATAGCATAATGCCCGTAGGTAAGTAATTTAGTGTATTTACGCCGACTACTATATACTTAATACCCTAACGAAGAAGTATATGTATCCTCTCTTAAATACTATAGATAAAATCTAGCGTATAGCCGGCTACTATTACTACGCTTTTATCGACCTATAATACGAGTTTTAGTATATCCGCATCGCCTTAAAAGACTGCGAGAAGACTGCTTTCGTTATGCCTTTCGGCCTATACGAATAGGAAGTTATGCCTATAGGCCTTACGAGCGCCCTAGCTACTTTCTAAGCTTTTATAGAGGAAGTTTTATAGCCGCTACGCGAGTTCGCCGCTAGTCTCTTTAACGATATATGCCTTTAGGCCGATATAGTCGAGTAGCTTTACGAACGCCTACTTACCTTCTTCGCCCGCGCTGTTGAGTACGGCCTGCTTTTAAACGCTAAGAAGATAAAGCTCTTCGTCGATATAGGTATATTCTTAGGCTTTATCGTCTATTTTAGAGGCATTCGGGCAGATCCTCTTAAAATTGCCGCTATTCGCGACCGCCCGATGCCTACGACTACTACGGAAATCCGCGCTTTTATTTATACAGCCGGATACCTACGTATGCTAATCCCGAACTTTTCGGACTTATTTATCCCGTTAATCGAATAGTCCCTCGGTAGTAAGAACGTCCCTATTACCCTAACTACGAAAGCTAAAGCTACTTAAGAACGGATCCGTAATGCTATTATAATAACACTAGTCCTCGTTAAGTTTAGCTAAATGCTTCCCGTAATTATTAAGAGCGACGCGTCTAGGAAATATATAGGCGTAGCTTTTCTATAGCCGTATATATACCTAACGGGTAGTAAAGAGCGTTCCTACCTTTACCTAATAGCCTACTTTTCTAAGAAGCTTACTAAAACGTAATAGCGTTATTCTATATAAGAACGAGAGCTTTTAGGAATTATAATAGCTATATAATATTAAAAGCATTAGGTTAAAAGCGCGGATATTACTATTATTACGGATTATAAATCCCTTAAGACTCTTCGCACTAAGATAGACTAACCTATGCGAATTATTCGGTTCCTTAACGTTATTAAACACTATAATATTAAGATCGTATATTATAGCGGTAAAGCGAATATGCTCGCCGATTATCTCTCTCGCCCGCTATACGATAAGGATACTACTTATAACGCCGACGAAGGGAGGATAGCTGCGATTAACGATAACGACGAGCTTATAACGATCCTAAAAGACGATCCCGCGTATAATAACGATATAGCGCTTAAACCTACGCCTAAAGCCGATAACGCCGCTCTTAATACTATAGAGCTCGTTACTCGACTAAAACAGTTAGCACGAATTAATCTCTAGGCTATCTTCGAATTCCTTACGTCTAGAGAAGCTCTACCGCCGAATATTACGATAAGCTAGGCTCGTACGTACTTTTGCGAGCTAAAAGGCGCTTTATACCGCATCCGTTAGACTAAGCACCTCCCGCCCGGCGAACCTCTAAGCCCTGCTAGAGCTATTGCTCTACTACTTATGCTAGAGTACGAGGCCCTTATCGATGCTATAAGATAAGCCTATAAGGCCTCTAGGCATAGTTCTATCGGCCACGTTATGCGTTATCTAGCTATAAGATACTAGCACCCCGAGCTTCCGCTCGTAGCTTACGAAGCTATTCGCCGTTGCTAGTCTTACTAACTAATAAAGCCGCTGGACCCGACGCTCCTTAACCTAATGCCTTTAGCACCCGTGCCGCCCTTAATAAGGTAGGCTATCGACTATATAGGGTGTAAAGGGCAATATCTGCTTAACGCCGTAGAGTACGCAACCGGGTGGCTTATCTCTACTATTACGTAGTCTATAGACTTCGAGGGAATAATCCTAGTCCTATAGACTATTACTACGCGATTCGGCCTACCCTACGAGATTATTAGTAATAATATAGGTTGCTTTACTAAGCAATAAGCCTAAGACTATTATAAGCGTTATAGAATACTTATTAAGCTAGTTACGCCCGCGAGACCTTGCGGGAATAGCAAAGTTAAGCAAGCAAACGGCGTGCTTAAAGCTATTATCTATCGCCTCTATCTCGATAATCCCTCTATACCGTTAGCATAGCGTTTAATACGAGCCGTCTACTTATACAACCGTTAGGAAGGCCTATACGGCTATAGCTTATTCTTCTTATTATACAGAACCTAGCCTCTAGAGTAGCACTACGAAGCTACGTACATAGCCTATACCCGCGATCCTATAGTAGAGGAAGATATCGCGTAGGCCTAAGAACTCGTGCAATAATATCCTGCTCCTATCGCACGAGGATATATCACTAGCCTTAAAGCCGCTCGCGCCTATATACGAGCTTACTTATAGGAACGTAAGGGACTAATCCACGTATACGCGCCGGGAGATTAAGTCTTGCGAGTGCGTTAGCGCATTAGAAAGCACGAACCCTACTACGACGGTCCTTAGGCTATTACGGCCGCCTATCCGGGCAATGCCTACTCCCTCGCGTCCCTAAGAGGATTCGGCCTTCCTAGTAGGTATAATAGAATAAATCTATTCCCCGCGTATAGTCGCGACGGACACCCGGTCCGTAGCTTATAGTACGCGAGCCGCACGATATTAGAGAAGGATCGCAAGCGCTTAAGAGCCGCTACTACTATATAATAGAGGATTAAAGGTATTTTTATTATTATTTCGCATCGTATATACCGATGCACTATTTCCTATTTAGGTTCTATTAATTGCTTTAGCAAGTAGGGGACTGCTTATTTAAGCAAAGGGGTATTAAGGATCCTATTAAGTAGGCGCATTAGTTAGCGCCCCGCTATAGGGTTTTCCTTAAAGCCCTAAGCGCCTACAACCTTAGCTAGTTAATCAACCATACATAGAACATAGTCTTAACGAAGCTTCCCTTAGCCGGAAGCCACGAGACTTTCTATTATGCCCGATCCGACCTTTAAAAGGCCTTATCTATAGGTTTTCCTAGGTCTCCTACGTATTAGCGACCGGGACTACGTTATCGAACCTCTTAATCGCCTAGGCGATCTAAGGAAATTCACTAATAAACTCTTTAATAAGGGCTTTTAGACCGTCGCCCGTAGCGTTAGAGGCTATAGGTGTGTCCGCTATACGGAGGAAGGAGGAGTATCTAGTCTAAGGGGTGTGTGTTTATCGGGGACTATAAAAAAAATCTATAGGCTATATAGGTTTCTATAGGCTAGGGAAAAATTCTTAGGGGCTTAGGGGAATAATTTCTTAGGGGTTACGCTCGGGTCGCGACGACTAAGGGGATAAGGTAATAGAGCTACTAAGACTATATTTGCAAAGCTAGGGATCGCGACGGGGCGCAATAGGAGATAGAATAAACTATTACGGCACTAGGTAATAGCTAGATAACCTTATTATTCTATAAAGAGGAGGAGAAGAACTATAGAGGCTAAAGGCTCGTTTATATATAGGACTATATATCACGTGGTATATTACTATATACTATGTTATATAATGTAGTACTATAACACCGGGCAACGCTTACTCCCTAGCGTCCTTAGGCGGTTATACCCTTCCTAATAGGTATAATAGAATAAACCTATTTCCCGCTTATAGTCGAGATAGTTATCCTATATGCAGCCTTTAGTATAGAAGTAGGACTATATTAAAAAGGGATCGTAAGTGCTTAAAGGCCGCTGCCGCTACTGCTTTATAATAGAGGATTAAGGGTATTTTTACTATTACTATTTGTTTCACGTTATATATAACGATATAGGATTTCCTATTTAGGTTCTATTAATTGCTTTAGCAAGTAGGGGACTACTTATTTAAGCAAAGGGGTATTAAGGATCCTATTAGGTAGGCGCATTAGTCAGCGCCCTACTGCAGGGTTTTCCCTAAAGCCCTAAGCGCCTATAACTCTAGATAATTAATTAAGTATACATAGAACATAGTCTCACGAAGCTTCCTAGCCGGAAGCCTAAAGACTCTCTATTATGCTTAATCCGACCTTTAAAAGGCCTTAATGTTCTATTCGTATTTGTTAATTTATAATATCTAGAGTTATAGGCGCGTAGGGCTTTAGGGAAACCCCTATAGCGGGGCGCTGACTAATACGCCCACCTAATGGGATCCTTAAAGCCACGAGGTTATCTATGCAGCTATTCCGAGGACTGAAAGCCTTAAAGGGATTAGTCCTATCTCTCTTTCTTAGTCAGCCTCTGGTGCGGGGTGATTATTAGATTATTAGGCCCTGACGCATGTGCGCGCGTGCGCGCAAAGAGCTCACGATAAATCCCTCCCGCCCACATTCACGACCTCAAATCTTCTGACCTAAGTGACTCATCCCGCTCGGCACCTACCTGGGCAGACACCGAGGGAGTTCTTCGTCAGGCAGTTTACTCCCTCAATAATAACAACCAGCAATCGCAAATCTCGCCAAGTAAGTTCCCGGGGCACACCACCACCCGCAGGTCTATCTAGATCGGCAAGTGCCGTACTTCTCCCCCACGAGCGACCGCCATGTCCATCAACTTCCCCAGGGAAGAAGAGGCTACCATCGAGCGATGGCGCACCATCAATGCATTTCACCGCCAGGTACGTAATTGCCCAGAACGGCGACCGACGCCGCGTGCCGCCAGTGCTCACTCCACCACCTAGCTTGAGCTTTCCGCCGGCCGTCCGTCTTACACCTTCTACGATGGCCCGCCCTTTGCAACTGGCCTGCCTCACTACGGCCACCTGCTGGCATCCACCATCAAGGATATCATACCTCGTTACTGGTCCATGAAGGGCTACCACGTCGAGCGTCGCTTTGGCTGGGACACGCATGGCCTACCCATCGAGCACGAAATCGACAAGAAGCTTGGCATTTCGGGCAAGGCTGCCGTGACTCAGTTTGGCATCGGGAATTACAATGCAGAATGCCGCTCCATCGTCATGCGCTACTCGAGCGAGTGGCGATCAACTATCGAGCGTCTCGGCCGCTGGATAGACTTTGACAATGACTACAAGGTAAGATGAGCTGGGTGAGGGGGGAGAATGGGGCAAACTGACCCCCCTTGCACTGGGTTGTGTCCAATTGTCTTGACCATGTTACTGACGCCTATCATCTCAAGACTATGGACCCCAAGTTCATGGAGTCCCTTTGGTGGGTATTCAAGCAACTCTTCGACAAGGGGCAGATCTACCAAGGCTACCGAGTCATGCCCTACTCGACCGTCCTGACGACCGCCCTCAGTAACTTCGAGGCCAACCAGAACTACCAGGACGTTACGGACCCAGCCGTCGTCGTTTCTTTCCCTCTTCTGGACGATCCGGACACCCACCTTCTCGCGTGGACTACGACGCCGTGGACTCTCCCGTCTCACACCGGCCTGGCCGTCAACCCGGATTTCGACTATGTCAAGATCCACGATGAGAAATCTGACAAGACTTTTGTTCTGCTCGAGAAGCTGCTCAGCACCCTGTACAAGGACCCCAAGAAAGCCAAATTCAAAGTCGTGGGCAAGGTTCGAGGTCGAGAAATGCTGGGCTGGCGCTACAAGCCGCTGTTTGACTATTTCTACGACGAATTCAAGGATGTCGGCTTCCGCGTACTTGGCGGTGCTTACGTGACGGCTGACAGCGGTACTGGAATTGTTCATCAGGCTCCCGCCTTCGGTGAGGAGGATTACAACGTGGCTATGGAGGCCGGCGTCATCAGCGAGAAAAGACCCCCTCCTGACCCGGTCAACGACACTGGCCACTTCACCGAACGCGTCCACGACTTCGTCGGCATGCATGTCAAAGAAGCAGACAAGCATATCATCAAGCATCTGAAGAACAGCGGCCGTCTTGTGGTTGATTCACAGATCAGACACTCGTACCCCATGTGTCCCCGGTCTGACACCCCCCTCGTGTACCGGGCTGTTCCCTCATGGTTCATTCGCATACCCGAAATCATACCCGATATGCTGAAGAACATTGAGGCTTCTCACTGGGTCCCATCCTTTGTCAAAGAGCGACGATTTGCCAGCTGGATCGCCAATGCTCGCGACTGGAACGTAGGGAGAAATCGCTACTGGGGCACACCGATCCCTCTCTGGGTCAGCGATGATCTGGAGGAGCGCGTCTGCGTGGGAAGCGTGGAGGAGCTGCGGCAACTGAGCAGCTATGAGGGGGAGCTGGTTGACCTTCACCGGGACAAGGTCGACCACATCACCATTCCCAGCAAAATGGGCAAAGGCACTCTTAAACGAGTCAACGAAGTCTTTGACTGCTGGTTCGAATCAGGCAGCATGCCGTATGCCAGCCAACACTATCCATTCGAAAACGTCGACAAGTTCAAGCAGTCGTTCCCAGGAGACTTTATTGCCGAAGGCCTTGATCAAACGAGGGGGTGGTTCTACACGCTGCTCGTGCTCGGCACGCACCTCTTTGGCTGCTCGCCGTTTCAGAACTGCGTCGTCAACGGCATTGTGCTTGCCGAGGATGGCAAGAAGATGTCGAAGAGGCTGAAGAACTACCCCGATCCCACCCTTGTAATGAGCAAGTATGGATCGGATGCACTCCGCCTCTATCTCATCAACTCGCCTGTGGTGAGAGCAGAACCACTGCGATTCAAGGAAAATGGAGTCAAGGAGGTTGTCCAGAAGGTTCTGCTGCCTCTGTGGAATAGCTTCAAGTTCTTTGAGGGTCAAACGGCACTTCTGAAGAAGACCGAAGGTGTCGACTACATGTGGACGCCCAATACGCAGTCTGACAACACCAATGTCATGGATCGTTGGATCTTGGCGAGCTGCCAAAGTCTCCTGCAGTTTGTCAATGAAGAAATGCGCGGTAAGTGGAATCTGACAAAACGTCGCACATGCATCCAGTCTAACATGAAACAGGATATCGGCTGTACACCGTCGTCCCCCGGCTTCTCGGGCTTCTTGACAATACCACAAACTGGTACATCAGGTTCAACCGCCGCCGACTCAAGGGAGAGAACGGTTTGCAAGATACGCAGTACGCGCTTGACGCGCTTTTTGAGGTCCTGTATACCCTCTGCCGGGGCTTGGCACCCTTCACGCCCTTTTTGACGGACAACATCTACCTCAAACTCCTTCCGCACATTCCAGAACACCTTAGAGGAGAGGACCCTCGAAGCGTCCATTTCTTGCCCTTTCCAGAGGTGCGACAAGAGCTTTTCGATGCACAGGTCGAGAGAAGAGTATCGAGAATGCAGCGAGTCATTGATCTCGGCCGGGTTTCGCGCGAAAGGAGGTCTATCGGTCTCA
The DNA here is from genome assembly GCA_012934285.1 of Ophiocordyceps sinensis. NCBI lineage: Eukaryota > Fungi > Ascomycota > Sordariomycetes > Hypocreales > Ophiocordycipitaceae > Ophiocordyceps > Ophiocordyceps sinensis. The sequence goes on along the minus strand of JAAVMX010000006.1, from coordinate 1,779,118 downwards.
AGACCCCGTTGAAGAGCCTCGTGGTGATACATAACGATCCGCAATACCTCGACGATGTGAAGTCACTTCAAAGGTACATCACGGAGGAGCTGAATCTGCGAGACTTGGTCCTCTCCGGGGATGAAGCCAAGTACAATGTTCAACTCAGCGTGACTGCCGACTGGGCGGTCCTGGGCAAGAAGTTGAGAAAGGACTTGGCACGTGTCAAAGAGGCGCTCCCGGGGTTGAGCAGCGAGCAGGTGCGGGCCTACCTGCAACAAGGAGAAATCTTGGTGGACGACATCCGACTGGAAGAAGGAGATCTCGTTGTGCATCGGGGTTTACGAGACGATGCTAACTCCAAGAGCCTGGAAGTCAACTCGGACAGCGAAGTATTGACAATTCTCGACGCGGAAATCTACCCTGAACTGGCCCACGAGGGCGTGGCTAGGGAGGTTATCAACAGAGTTCAACGGCTTCGCAAGAAGGTTGGCCTCCAGTCGACCGACGACATCCGGATGGAGTACCGCGTCATGTCCGACCCGGAGGGTGTGGGCCTGGCAGCAGTGTTATCGTCGCATGAAGCCATCTTTGCGAAGACGCTGCGCCGACCGTTGGAGACACTTGAAAACGACCGCAATGCCAATGGCATCATTGTTGAGGAGAAACAAGAAGTGCAAAAGGCGACCTTCCTGCTGAGGCTGCTGAGGCTGTGAGAGCCATCCGCTGGACTAGGTTCGACAAGCACTATAGTACAACCCGATATTTGCGAACAGGTACTCTTGGCATCATACATGACAAGCGCTGGTGTGGAAAAGTGTGTGAGCGGGCTCTACATTGACGGATGACGATGAGACAGGGGGTAAACGGCGGGGGCGGGGACGGGGACGGGGACGGGGACGGGGGGATGGGAGCTTTATTTCTTGGCGACAGCCTTCTGTAGATGAACATGGTGAGACGGCGGGTGATCTCATCGGCTGTCAAATGGGAGAGGGGGGGGGTTGACACACAAGATAACATGTTCTCAGTCTTATGAATTCGCTGATGCACTTGTCCTTGTCGATGGCGTTGTAATCGGCCACGATACACAATCCGTAGGCGGCGGCCTAAATAGACATCCTGTTAGCGACATGTTAAGTGCAGGGCGGAGGCGGAAGACCACGCACTTCGGCCGAGCATTGAGTCACCGCTGCGGCAAGTTTATGGATTGGACGCTGTGTTGATCGGGCCATGGCAGATATTGGCGAAATGTCTGAAGTTTTTAACAATTAAAGGGCCTAATCCATAGCGCATTGCGAAAAGTATGTTTATACGGTAATCTTTTAGATCCACGGGTGAAGGGATCACATGTGGGATCACGTGCGGGATCACGGGCGGGAAATTAGGCTAAGAGACCTGTTAAATAAGGTCTTAAGGCAGCTGTTAGGCTAAGAGCCCCTTAGGGGCCTCTAAGGGTAAGGATCCTATTAGTGCAGACTATTAGTTAACACCCTACGCGCAGAGTTTTCCTTAAAAACCCTCTACGCGTATAACTCGGGATAATTAATTAGAGTGTTGCTATTTATACGGTAGGAAATCTCTATTTATACGGTAATTTAAGAAAATCTCTACTTTTTCGGCGCGTACCCCGCGCGCCTATGTCCCGCTACTAAAATTAAGTATACCCGTTGACTATTAGATGCTAACTTAATTAGCTCCGTATTAAGTTAGGCAGAAAACCTTTAGATAGCTAGAAAACCTTTAGATAAAATCGCTATATAAAACGTATAGGATAGAAGGGTAAAGGGGGAAAATCAACTCTACGAATGTCTACGAATCTTCTAGTATATAAAAAGTATCTTAAAATAGGATAGAGTTTATCTTCTTTTTTTAAGCTAGGTGTTACGGCACTAGGTAATAGCTAGATAACCTTATTGATTTATAAAGAGGATAAGAACTATAGAGGCTAAGGGCTCGTTTATATATAGGACTATATATTACGTAGTATACTACTATATACTGTGTTATATAATGTAGTACTATAATAATACTCTCTTTTTAAAGACGATTTAGTCCTTAAATCGCTAAGAAATCGCTAAACGTTAAAATCGTTCGCTAGAAATATTATTTTACTAGAAATTAGTATACGGTAAAAGAATCTTTTATAGGCGGGCTTAATCTAAGGGGCCGGGCTTGTCTAGGTTGTATTTATAGAAGCGTTAGATAGCTTTAGGATAACCTCTTAGGTTATCTTTAGGCTGCTAGGTTAATTCTTAGTATTATTATTATTATTAAAGTACTCTAGCTGTCCTAACGGGCCTAGTGCCCCGGCATTTAGCTAGCATAGGAAAAACTAAGAGGCCTAAGAGAAAACCTATATAACGTCTATCTATCTTAGCGTCGGGCCGGATGCGGCCTGTATTCGCGGTAGTTAATTAAGTTTAGTTACTACCGCCGGTCTAGTGCTTAATAAAGGTTACCCCGCCCGGGCAAGCCCGGGGGCGTTAAGGTCGGGCGGATAGTCTAACTTAGTAAAGCTAGCACGCATACGGCATATAGGCGATAGGGTGCGGGCCGGGGCCCCGCTTAGTAGGTTAGAATATAGAAAAATAAATCTTAGTAAGCGTATATATTCGAATATATAAATATATAAACGCTAAAGGGGGTTTATATTAAAAGCCTTATCGTCTTACTCTTAGAGTTCCCCCCTTCTAGCATTACGGCGGTCTATCTTCTCTATAAAGGCCGTCGCGGCCTAAAACTACTATAATAGGCGGTGCTTAAGAAACTACCGAATAAGCGGCTTAGCGGCGGCGGGGCGGTTTAACGCCGCCTTAAGGTCGCTCTCCTATCGGATGCCTTTTAGTAAGGCCGCCCTCGCGTTAGCGAGGGCTAGGCACTAGAGGAAGAGGTAGAACGCGGTCTTACATACGGTCTTATACCGATAGAGCGGCGAGTTAACGTTAGGAACGTTCCGGTCGAATAAAAACCCCTATAGACCGATCTTCCCGATCTAGATTTAAATAAGCGCGGAGCTCTTATATTTATATAAGCCGTTATATACCTTTAGCGCCTTCTTTAGCTAGTCGAAGTAAGGGTTAATATCTACCGGCTGCTAGGCTTATTATAGCCGCTTCGCCTTCGCTACTCGGAGATTCTCTTTCTAACGCGCCTTTTAATCGTAGAGGACCGCCTCTTTAGGTATAGTACCTTAAGGGCATTAGTCTTAAAGCTATGTATCGTACGGCCGGCCGGGCGGTCGGGTCGGCCGTCGGGGTTAAGGCAATACTCTCGCCGGCTTCTCGTAGGCGTATTAGATCCGGTCCGCTATGCCTAACTCCTTAGTGCGTTCTTTATACCGCGCGAGGCGGTCGTTAAGGTAAAGGTCGAGCGGCGGGACCGCCGTTTATATATCTATATTTTAGATTAAGGTCGCCTTAAACGCCTTAGCTATTACCTTAAGGCAGCTCGACTAATATACTATAAGCGCTTTTATTAAGCCGGTAGGTTTTCCTCCTTTAGGCGTAGGCTTATAAAACGTCGACGCCTTATAGGCGAGCGCGCTTTAAACTATGCTAGTCCTTAATAGAATTATCCTTCTTTATATATATATTCTTAGTGCTTAGTGTATTAAATAGGTACGATAAGTTTTAAGGCATTTAGATACTAGCTTTACTATTATATTGATGCATACTTACGGGATATTATTTAGTTTTATATTAGCCGAGCTATAAGTACTACTATAAGCACGCTTAAGCAGTATTTACGTACGGTATAGCGGCTAGGGATACGACTATTTTTCACCCGCTCGGATTATAGCGTTAAGACTCCTCTTTAAGTAGTAGCCTAAGCTATGCTAGCTTAAGCTAGCCCGGCCGAAATCTCGAAGGATAAGGAAGGGAATAAACATCGATATCGCTAAGGAGAAATAATTTAATCCTACTATATATACGGACTAAGCACGAGAAACATACGTATTAAAAGCTAATAGTCCTAGTTAAGAAAAGGGCTAACTAATCGATAGCTAGTAAGAAGCTTCCTCCTCGTACGGAAAGTCTTTATATTAACCTACTTTATTAATCATTCTTTTTTTTTATTACGCGTATATGTCCGTTTAGGATATAACGCGATAGGGGCTAGTCCCCTACAACTCATAGCCCGCTAGCTAACTTACTAAATAGCGAGCAAAAGGAAAAAAAACAGAAGAAGGAAATTATAGTTAGTCTAGGGCTTTCCCACGCATATTCGTTTCCCCCTAAAGGCCCGAGGGCCCTTAGGTTACTCTTTCGCAAGCCCCTATCCCGTACCTAGCGTTTTACCGCTTAGGTAGGGGAAGAAGCTACCTTCCTAAGAAGGCCTTTCCGACGTTAACGGTACTCGCCGCTAGCCCCTATAAGCCTCGACCCTCGAATGGGTTCCGGCTATATAAAGGCCACTTTAAAGTAAAGAAGGTAAAAAACATAAAGAAGAAGAAATAGAGAAAACCACCGAGCCGGCCCTTCCCTTCGGGGGGTTAAGCCACCTTGGCTTCCCTAAGACCTCTAGACCGTTAAAGGTCTTTGCTTCGTCTGAGAAGAGGGTTAGTTCGAAGCTAGTAGGCACCCCGTGCGCTACTAGCTTTTTCCAGCTATTAGGAGTGCTAATAGACTCGATAGAAAAGCCCGAAAAGAGGGCTATCCACTCGCTCTGCCTAGCTAAAAGCTGCTTTCCGGAAAAGGGTTGTTTTATCGTAATAACTAGGTTCCCCCTAGCAGAAATCTCGAGGCTAATAACACCTATAACGCCTAAAGCGTTATAAAGCTTATTCCGGTATTCGAAGGGGCTAAAAAGGGGTCGAGGGGCCCCCTTTTTTAGCCGTAGTACGACCTAGTAGTCGTGCCTTACGTAGGGTTTTTTCGTATAAGGGTTTTTCGTATTCGGGGTTTTCGCTATATTTTCCCGGGCCTTTTTAGGGGCCTAGGGCGCTTGGAGAGCCTAGGGAACGTTCCGGCGGGTGATTTCCGAAAAGGTAGGGACGCTACCTAGGCTAAGACCCCTAGCTAGGCTAGGGTCCCTAGCCGGGCGAAGAGGGCCTATCTAAGCGGCCTGGACGGCCTCGGGGCCTTTTGCAGTCTAAGTGCCCTAGGTGGTAGTAGCAGCCTAGGCAAGGCTCGGGGTAGTATCCGGGGCGGTCTAGGTGCCTTTCTAGGGGAGGCATAGGGCGCTAGGCCGAGGGCCTATAATACCCCCTACGTTTTCTTATTAAAGTTTCTTAAGTTACTTAGCTACCCGTCGGAGCCCGGCCTACGGGCTAACGGCATATGCTTTATCTACGGCCTATAGAGCGTCTTCGAGATGCCAAGCGATTTCTAGGTATTAATCTTTCCATTCGGGCTCTAGGTCCTCCTCGGGCTCTTCTTCCTCCGGGGAGGCGGGCACTAAGTCTATAGCGTCTAGGTCTTATTCCTCGGGGGGCTGCGTGGCCTGCGGGAGCAGCTAGGCGGGTTGCGGATGTACTTATTGCTTAGTGGTAGGCTGCTGAGTAAGCTGCCGGTCGAGTGCGGGGAAATTTTCCTCGTAGTCCCTAAGGGGGGCGAATTGCCCGCTAATTGCTTACATCTTCCTCCTTGTCTTACGCGCGCGCAACGGGTTGCGCGGTGCTGCTCCTTAAAAGAGGAAGGGATTACGTAGAGACGGTTCGGATAGCATATTTCGCGTGTATTTTATCGTAGTAGCGGGGCGGATGCAGTAGGCGGCATCCTTCCGACGTATATATATGTTGTTTATTAATTATTCTTTAACGAGCTTATAGCGTACGCTCTCTTTATTAAAGATTATCTTATTAATTAAATTGCATTATATATAGTTTATAGTACGCTTCTCTAAGACGAATTCGCTTCTTTTATATCCCTTTAGAATAAGCATAAGATCCGTATATAAAGAAACCGCTAGTATATTCTTTCTAAAATACTAATAGATCTCTACTATAAGCATAATATACGCAATTAGGCCGTTCCTTTAGGCGAAGATAAAGATAGTAATAACCGAGAGGTGCTTTATATAATGCTTAATCCGCTAGAGGATTGCGATATCGATTCCTTTCTTTTAGAGGAAATATTAGCTTAGTGTATAAGAGAGCTTTCCGCTCTTAGGCATAACGAAGAAATAGAAGACTACGAACGGCCGTTTTTAACTTCGTATATTTAACTACGACGACGAATTAACGAGTATTAGTAAAGCGGCGAGCTTCCGATCTTATTACTTAACCTTACTCCTCTTAGAGGGGCGGAATAGTTTATTAATAGTCACCTTCTCCTCGTATAGATAAATACTTACTCTCTTTAGTACGAACTACTATAACGCAACTATACTAACCTAAATCTCTAAGGGAACCCTCTACCGTAAGAGCTATAAGCTTAATTTTAAGGCTTTTAATAGGAGGAAATCGAGCACTATTAGCCTTTGCGTACGCTCTTCGCCCTTTAAACTAGTCGTCTTTATTAAATACGGCGCGTGTAGTATACTAGGCCGCTTTTAGGGGCTCGTAGCGACTTAGCCGGTAGGGAGGATAGCGATAGGGTTATACAAGCTCGTAGCGACCTAGCCGGGGGGGAGGATAGCGATAGGGTTATACGAGCTCGTAGCGACCTAGCCGGCGGGGAGGATAGCGACGGGGTTATACGATAAGCTCGTAGCGACCTAGCCGCCGGGGATTCCGTCGAAGAGATTAAAAGGAGTATTACTATTTACACTAAGTGTTTTCTCTATTTGCACTAAGTTGACATTAAGTAGACCTAATTCTTCTGCGCCTACCCTCCGCGCCTACCCCGCCTAACCCAATTTGTGTGTAATAACATAGTGACGGCGGGGCCCGCGCAAAGTGAATAGTCCCTTTATTCTATATCGCAAAGTGAAGCTCTTTGTAAAGCCTTTACGATAGATCTATAACTCCTAATCGAGCCCGACTAGCCTAGCGACGAGCCTGCCGACTAGCCTAACGACGAGCCTGCCGACTAGCCTAGCAACGAGCCTGCCGACCAGCCTAGCAACGAGCCTGCCGACGAGGGCCTGCTAATCCTATGTCTTCCGCCTTCGCTATCTTTTAACATATACGAAGAGCTATATAGCTTCCTCTAGAGCTTCTATCGAGATAATAGCGCCGCTATCGTAAAGAAGTCTAGCTCCTATAAGCGAGAGGTTAATAGGTAGGTTATATATACCTATATTGCGTTTATCTATAATCGTAGCGAACGGCGAGCCTCGATAAGCAGCGGGCTTCGTAAGGCTTCTATACAAAAGCTCGACTGCCCTATTAAGATTATCGCATTAGTGACGAAAAGATCCTATTAGAAGTAGACTTATCGCGTTAATAATGCCTAGCATAACTATAGTTAGTTAATCGATCTATTAGCTTATAACGCCTATCGCCGCCGTATAAAGCTATAGCAAGAGCTTAAGAATAGTCTTTCGAAGCATCGTGCCCTACCGGCTCGCGAGATAGCCTCGATTATTAGAGACGCTACTAATAAAGAGTCTTTCTTCCGATAGCGGGATATCTATAACGATCGTTAGAAAATTCGCGCCGTAGCCTTCGGTGGTAAGACGGCTACTTAGGCATTTATTAACTACCTCTAACGCGGTAGTCTAAAGCATATAGTTAAGTTTAACGACGAGGACGAGCAAAAGGTAGAGGCTATCTTCTAGACATATCCTTAATGCGAGCAGATGTAGAAGCGGTTGCTAAAAGTCTTAGGACTTAACAATATATATAAAACGAACCGCTTTAAGATATATCTCTTCTAGGCCACTAGGGTTACCGATTAAAGGTCTATCGCTAACTTCGCATTTAGCCTTATTAACTCGGAAAAGGAAGAGGGCTTCCTATAGCTCTCTAAACAACTTAATAACCTTCGATAGTAAGTTAAGGCCCTAGAGCCTACTATAATTATCACAGACAAGGAAAAGGCTCTTAAAAACGCACTCTTACGCGTTTTCCCTACCTCGCAGCAATAGCTTTACGTATACTATATTAACGCTAACGTTAATGCGAGGATTAAGTCCCGCTAGAAGGCGCCCTAGGGCGACGATAACGATGCCCCTGCCGAGGATGCTGCCGCTGCCGATGCCCTTGCCGAGGATGCTGCCCCTACCGCTGCCGATGCCCCTACCGAGGATACTGCCCCTGCCGAGGATGCTGCCGCTGCCGAGGTTACTGCCGGACGAGCCCGCACCTAATAAGAGGCTAAAGAGGCTAAGGACGGAATCTTAGGCCCGCTTAAGAAGGAATACAGCCGCGAGAGCATGTTTGCCGCTTAGAAGTTAGTTATTTATGCTCTTAATAAGGAAGCTTTCTAGTCGGCTTAGCGGGCTATTAATCGTACCTACGGCGAACACTAAGGGTAAATCTTACGATATATCTTAGACAAGCATATGCCTTAGCGTAAGTAGTAGGCTTATTGCTTTATTAGCCGCTATCGCAACTTCGGCTAGAGAGTTAGTAGCCCGGTCGAGAATACCTATAAAGACGTAAAGTTATATTTGCTTATAGGCACCGGCGATCTCTTTTACCTCTATAACGCCTTACTATAGATAATCGAGAATAAGCAATATTACTATACCTTAGAAGCCGCCCGGCAGTAAGGTCGGCAGCGGTTACTATATCTTAGCTAGAAGTAGCTTAGCAAGCTTAACGTTAAGGTTACCTATTAAGCTATTAACCTCCTTGCTAAGCAGCACCGTCTTGCCTTAGCCGTATTGCCTTTCGAGCTTAGGAAAGAGCCGCGGGAGCTAGTGCCGCTACCGCCTTATATATAGCGGTTTATACAGCAGTAAGGACTTCCTTATTCCTACGTAATCTTATAACGACTCTAAGCCGATATACTCTAGGCCGATATACCGCTTATTAAGCTTAATGTTTATCCTCGGTAGTAGCTTAAGAAGCCGCTAGTAAGACCCCCCCCCCCTTTTCTATGCAAATTACGCTAATCCTTACCCTTAGGACCTTAACGAACTATTCCTTCGAATCCGGGACCCTAATGTCGTTTAAAACCTCCGTAGTCGGCCTCGTGCACTAAAGAACGTGCTCCTACCGGTGCCTTAAGACTTAGAGCTAAGCCGAGATTAAGATAACGACGCCTAAGCTTCGCAATAGCAAGCCTCGTAGAGAGGCACGCAAGGCACATAAGGCACACGAGGCAGAGGCAGAGGTAGAGGCACACAAGGCACGCAAAGGCGGCTATCGCGGTCTAGCTAAGCTAGCACCCGCCGCCTTAATGCGAGCGTGCGCCGTATACGTACGCAATACGAGATAGACGAGCTATAAGGGGAAGGCAGTTAGGCGTCTAGCCAGCCGTCGTAAGCAAGATCGCGCGCGCGTATAAATACATAAGGCAGACAATTAGGAGGGAGATAAGGCAGGGGCGTTAGGGGCGGTAGAGCTACGCCTGCGTCGTCCGCTATAGAGGAGGTTATTCCCGCCACCTCTTTAGCTAGCCGCGTTATATCCTAAACGGACACATACGCGTATTAAAAAAAAAAAAAAAAGCCTAGGGCTACGTAGCCTAGGGCCACGCAGCCTAGGGCTACGAATTAAGATGCGTTATAAGGGCGAATTAAGTAGGCGAATTAAGCGTGTTATTCGCATAAATTAAACGTAGACGCCCGCCTAGACTATTTACTTTGCCCGGGCCCCGCCGTTGCTATATTATTACACACAAATTGGGTTAAGCGGGGTAGGCGCGGAGGGTAGGCGCAAAAAGATTTTAGGTCTACTTAGTGCAAATAGAGAAAACACTTAGTGTAAATAGTAATACTTAAAGAGAAACTTAAACCTCTTAAGTTCTTATATAGATAAACTAGCAATATTAGCAACGGTTGCGTTAACTATTCTAGCTATTAGTTCTACGGGAAGAGGCAATAAGGGTTTCTAAAGTTTAAGCGTAATAGAAAGATCGATTTTCTCCTAAATCCCTTAGGCGAGTGCGTATTTCTAAATCGTTAAGATCTATCGGTCCTAGTCTGCTAGTCTATTTAAAACGGTCTTCGAAGTAATATCGGCTATAATAGATACAATAACGTACCCCTATAGCGGATTAGTCAACCGCTTGGATAAGCCTGCAGATAGGAGTCGGTTTAAATCCGGCTAGAATGACTTTTTGCGACTGCGCCTATAGTCGCGGGGAAAAAATAGGCCGGCCGCGCCCTGTTATCGCGTCGCTAGCAAGCAGGTCACGTAGGCGAAATCACGTGCAGTGTACGACTACGTTATTTGTCGGAAAAAACAGAAGGCCGGGTAGGGCGCTCCCGACATTAGCCACTAAGCCGTACGGCCCGGTACTAGGCCTACGCATAGCTATACTAAGGGGAAAAGAGGGGTAGCGATAATCGCCCGTACCGATAACTACGACTAGCATATGCCCGCCGTTACGCGGGTCCGTATATATAGGGACTAGGCTAATTTAAATATAGTATAACTAAGGGAACCTTACCTAGCCCCCCGATAGCTAATTAAATAGTCGGGCTACTCGCTACACTAAGAAAATACCGTCCGACTATTTGTCCGACGTAGCTGCGACTAACTAAATTAACCGAAGCGAATCCGGGCCGGGGGCGCTACGTAACCTACACGTGCGGGGATACAACGCGCTTAAGCGGCCTAAACGACCGTAGTAGGAAGTATATAGGTTTTTCCTAAGGTCCTCCCGTTTCCTATACTAGCTAAGATCGAGGCACTAGGCCCGTAAGGGTAGCTAGAGTACTTTAATTAATTAATTAAAGATATAATAACGTAGGTAAAAGTATAGTAAAATCACCGGAAGGGGTAGTTAAATATATAGTATATATAAATAAACCGTAAAAACTAAACTAAGTGCGGGAAAACACTAATAGAATAGGGTAAACGTACTAACTAGTCCTCCGCGAGTCGATTCGCTAGATTAATAACGCTCCTTAAAGACATACTAGTCCTCTATAAGTTAATTCGCTAGATATAAAGGCAAAGGCTTTACCACCGTAAGTCGTAGCGTTAGCAGGCTGAAAATACAAGCCGTTAGAACTCTCTATACGTAGAGAAGTTCGTCCGGGCTTATAACTATCGAACGCTAGGCTAGCCTCTCTACACACGTCGGAAGGATGCTAATACACTTAGCACTAAGAATATGTGTGTAAAGAAGGATGCTTCTATTAGGTAGGCGTAAGCCCTAGGAGCTAGGAATAGCTCCCTACTATCTTATCTATGGCTGATTATATTAGCCCCGGCATATAGTATAGAGGATGCTTTATATACATTAGAATGCCGGCTCGAAAAAGAAAACACTACTGCCTATAGTAGTTATAAATATAATCCTAATTAGGCAATTAGGAGGAATACTCCTATTGCCTAAATCCTTCCTTTTATTCTCATAAGTTATGCTTATACCTGCTAGTAATTATTCCTTTAATCGTTCCTTTTGCTAAGCGGCTTTCTTGCTTCGTATAGCGCGTGCGGGAGGGCGACCCTAGAACTCCGTAATAGCTTTAGCGGAGACCTAGTCGGCTCGGACCTATTAGTTATGCATAGCAGCCTATCCCTTCTATCGTACGAGGTATTCGGTTATAGGTGACTTCGACCGACCGATGCGACGAATACGGATGTCTATTAGGCGTTCGACTTCGTAGTAATAATCCCCTTCGTTAGGTGCTTCGATATCGCGAGCCGCTTCGATAGGCCTAGGTTCTAGTTTAATATAGTGACCGTCGTAAGCAAGCTTAAGGTGCTAAATAGATACGATAGGGTGGATCCTAACTTAGCTCGGGAGTATAAGTTCCGTCGCGAGGTTATTAACTATACGCTTAATAACGAAAGGGCCTTCTCGTTGCCGCGACTATTTCTTTAGCGGCTGGCTAGGCTTGTGATAGCCCGTATGCAACTTTAGATAGACCTTATCACTAGCTTTAAGAAGAACCGGCCGGTGTTTCGCGTTATACCGCTGCTTGGCTTTTATAGCGGCTAGGTCTATAGCTAGGCTCGCTTATCTACGGATAACTTCTCGTAAGTAGGGCAATTCGTCCGTAGTAGTGCTTAGGATATTATCGGCAGCTTTTAATAGTCTACGCATATTAAAGCCGAAGATAGATTTATAGGCGGAGATCTTCGTACTAGCGTTAAATACCGTATTTAGATTCTACTAGAGGGCGGGGATTATTATTTTCCAATCTAGGCTAAGATCCTCGATGTAGGATATTCGCAGAGCGGTCTCTATAGTCTAGTTGCGCCGTTCGGTAAGTCCGTTAGCCTATAGGTAGTAGGCGGTGGTTATTGCAATTTTAGTGCCGAACGCGCTTTAGAGGCCTTTCTAAAAGTCGGATATAAATTTACGATCCCGGTCGCTAATAATAGTTCTTAGTATGCCTTAATCGGAAAGAAGCAACTAGCGGGCTAGGCTTTAAGCCTAGTCCTTTATACCGTACTTCGCGTTGCCTAGGATTAGTAAGTATCTCTTACTAATTAGATAAGTGACTATAAGAAGTTAGTTAAAGATATTAAAGCCTAGAATCTACTATAAGGAGCTTGCTAAAGGCGAGGGCGGTATATCGGTTATAAAGTCTATCGCGATACTCTGCATTAGAAGTAGCGGGGGGCGAATAGGCTTTTAGCTGCCGGTAAGGGTCTAACGGTCTATCTAGCTAAGACAATAGGCCTTATAGGCCGCGATATGCTTCTTTACCTAACGGGTGACTCTATAAATTAAATATATTTCTAAGTCCTTAATTATATAGACGACGCTAAAGTAGTTCTTATTATTATAAGCTACCGAGATTATAGATAGGACGAAGGCGTTAGGAATACATAGCCGGGTAAAGCCGTCGGGGCCTTTATAGTATAAGAGCTTATCGACTATAAAAAACGGTATGCCGCGGCGTTTAAGCTACGCCTTTATCCTTACTATAGAGTTAGTGACTATAGCTCCTTCTAAGGGCGAGGAAAGACTCTCGATAGCATCCTCGCTATCCGCGATTATCTAAAGTATTCGCTTATAGTAAGGGTTATTATCGTAGGCGACGGCGAATTCCTCGCGTTTCTTAAGAGCTATAATAGCTTTAGAGGCTATAAGCATATCGTTAAGCATAGTAAAGTTAGGGCGGCGATAGTTAAGCAGCTAATCGGACTCCTCGGCTAGCAAGCGACTAAGGGCGTCGGGAATAAAGTTCTTCTTACTAAGGAGGTAATAAACCTTAATATCGTACTTAGAGAGATAAATTAAGGCTATAACTAAACGACGATTGGCTCGGTCTATGCTAGAAGTATCGAGGGTTCTCTTAGCGACGATCTGCTTAATCGCGGAGTAGTCGGTTAAGACTATAAGCGGAAGGGTTAACGACTATACCGTAGTGCGTATCTTCTTCGCAGCCTATACGAGATAAGCGACCTCTAGTTCTAAGGGACTATAGGACTACTCGGCTTTCGTTAGAGTACGGGAGAGGAAGTAGATAGGTATAATAGCTTTAACCGGAATAAGCTAGCCTAGCTGCTAAACGGTGCCGTCGCGGAGATAGAAAAAGACGGCTGCGAAGCCTCGCTATAAGGAAGCGTTAATCTAATAGAATAGCCTCTTCTATAGGTATATATAGTAAATCATACGGCTAGAAGTGATTTCCTTCTAAAGGGAGGCGAAGGAAGAAAGCTCGGCTAAGGTCGGCTAGAACGATATAACTCGTGTATAAGACTTCCGCTTATTAGGGTTCCCGTTCTTAACCTTACCGACTAAGCGACCTTAGGCTAGAAGACTAGTCTTACGATCCTATAGAGGGGCAATAGAGGCGCCGTAGTACGGGATAAGGTTGCGAATATACCCTATAGCGCCGATGTAGTGTTTAAGAGCGGCGAGATTATCGGGAAATAGAAGCTTTATAAAGGCGGTAAGCCTATGCTTCGTAGTGCTTATCCTAAACGCGTCGATATGAAATCCGAGCAACTCTACGGAAGGGTAGCCGATCTAGCTCTTAGTAGGGCTTATAGACAGATTAAGCGATGCGAAGAGCTTAAAGATAGCCTCGAGATATTAAAAGTGTTCTTCTTCTATAGCGGAATAAATAACAATATTATTAATAAACGCGCGGCTATAGCCCTAATGCGGACGGAGAACTCGGTCTATATAGCGTTATACGTACGCTAGGCTATTGCGAAAGCCGATAGGTGTAATTATTAAGCGCTTTAGACCTCGATGACTTGTAATAGTAAACCTGCCTCGATGCTTAAGTTTAACTCGAAACTAATAGAAGAAGGTGGAAGCGTCGATAGCAGTAATAAAACGGGCGCTTAAGAGTTTAGCAATAATAGAGCTTTACAGCGGTAGAGGGTAAGAATCCGGGATAGTAATACTATTAACGGCACGTAGGTTAATAACGACGCGGCCTTTAGTCTCGCCTTAGGCTATACGCTAGACTACGAAGACAGGTGCTACGAACGGCGTAGGCTCGTCGGCCTACTTTAGGCGACCCTGCTTATAAAGTAGGTTAAACGTATCGTCGATAACCTTCCTATCGCGAAGCCCTTATAGGTAAGGCCTTTAAGCGATTCGTTTTTCATGCTAATTGTCGATAAAGGGGATTATTAATTCCTTTCCGGGTTCTACGACGACGGTGCCTATATCTCGCTAGAGCTAGGAGTATTTCCTAAAAAGCTTCTTAACGCGGCGTAGGAAAGGGGGGCTATAGTCGAAAATATAAATCCCTTCCTTAGTGCATTTTTCTTAAAGCTTTAGTAGGCGCTAAACGTGCGTTTAGTATAGAATGCGGCTAGAGAGAGGATCCTCGATTCTATCCGCGGCGTCTGTCTCGATAGCTACGGCAGCTGCTATTACGTTAGTAGCGGCTGCTGCGAGGTTCTAGCGAACCTTAGACTATTTGGCGGGTCCTACTAAAGAGGCTATAACGTAGGCGTAGATAGAGTCGGATAGCGAAGGCGTTAGAGAAGAGCCTAGAATAAGAGCTTCTATAGGTTAAGACAGGGCGGGAGGCTATAGACACTTAAGGATCTCCTATATAAGCGGGAAGGTGCTCGCAACGTTAACCGATAAATTGATAGAAGAAGTAGTAATAGCAATAGCGGTTCCTATAGAGGAGGATAGCGTAGTAGCGGCTTTAAGAGCAGGCGAAACTGCCGTAGCTAGCGTTAGAGCCTTTATAGCTGATTTCTAGGATAGGGCGGCAAAATAGCTAGACTTCTAATACTCCTATATCTAGCTAAGCTTCTGCTTGCGCTTAATAATAAGGTTAACGTTCGTGCTATTAGTAATAAGGATAGTAGGAAGAGATTTAGCATCGACGATGCTATAAATAGCATTAGCGTAAGAGGCGAAGAAAGTATAGGCGCGGTCTTTAGGAAGTTCTTTCTAAGAGGTAGGGACTATAAGGGTAGTGCCGGGTAGTATAATAGTCTTTCGGACGGCTTAAATACGGCGAATAACTTCGCGGGGCTATTTATAGATATCGAATAGGATTTTAAACCCGTCGAGCACTCTAATGCGAATAACCTCTTTATTATAATTAAGGGATCCTCGGTATAGCTTAAGGAAGGCATTGCCTAGAAGCGCGCCGGCCTCTACCTTAGAGACTTAGGCGGAGTAAGTGAATTTAGCTATAGCTGCTTAGGCGGTCGGGCTAGCTATAGTACTACGCGCGTAGAAGGAGAACGTAGCCTAGTCCTCGCAAAAAGAGCGACCGTTAACTCCGTTAATAGTAACGGGAGGCTTCTTCTCGACGGTGTGGTTAAGAGTCTAAAAAAGGTCGCGATTAATTATAGGCTTACTATAGCTAGAGTTAAGGCAAACTTAGACTTCCTGCCTACCGGGTTAGGCAAAGACCTTAATCCTTATATAGGAGTATAAGTGCGGCGGGGAATCCTATCCTATTAGGGCTCCTCGGCTTTAGCTTCTAGGACTTAATCTAGTCGAGGTGCCGCAGTAAGCGCTACGTAAAAAATAGGCTCCTTAATAATAGATGCGGGAAGAATAGGCTCTAATACGATAGGGGAATTAGGCTTAGTAGGAATAGAGTCGACGATATTCCCTATAGGAATAGTAAGAGTAGGAAGGGTCTTCTTACACCCGAGATAGAGATAAGAGAAAAGTACGTTATAAGAAAGAAAAGAGGCCTTATAAACCTTATAGGTTAAAGGCTTAAGCGCGCGCTCTTTACTACGGAGCTATTGCTTAGATACGTAGTAGTTAGCGTATATATACTCCTTAAGCATAGAGGCGAGGGCGAAAGTACGGTCGTAGGTGCTATATTTAAACTTACCGGCCCGTTCGGTAAGGTAGCGAGAGTTTATATTGCCTACGAAGTTAGCTTCCGAAGAGGCGTAAGAAGACGCGTCGTCCTAAGAGTCGTTTAAGTATAGCTCGTTACTAGCTTTATCGCCGCTAGGAGCAGTCTTCTTATCGCTCTAATATTTCGACTTAAAGCGTACTTTCTTCTTATTATTATTACCCTTATATTTACCTTAGCGGTATTCCGTTCGGTTATCTCGTCGGTCGTCCCGGCGAGGGTAATGCTTATCGTAGCGTAGCGGGCGTAAGCTTAACTAATTACGGTTGTTACTTAAGCTTTATCCCTTAGGGCTACGGTTACGATTATAACCTTAATCCCGATCTTAGCGGTTAATCTATCGGTAGTTATTGCCTTAGTTACCTTAACGATAGTTATCGCGACGATTATTACGACGGCTGCGATTACGGTTACCCTAACGGTAACTATTGTTACGGCGACGGTTATCCTAACGATAGTTATTATCCCGATAGGAAAAGCTGCCGCGGCGAGAACGGTCTCGGTCTTTAGAGATATATAGCTTAAGGGAGGCTATAATAAAGGGCTTTCGTTCTTTAATAATGCGAATCTATTTATCGATCGGGGTCTTTTTCGTAGGAATAAGAAGAAGCGAGGAGATCTAGACGGCAATAAGAGGATAGATAGCCTTAATGATTTAGGCATCTTTGCCTATCTTAAGTTAGCGGGCGAGCGAAACCTTTCTCTAGATTTACTACGCGAGAGTAATAGAGCTAGAGGACTATATAAATATCGTATACCTTTCCCTATAAAGTTCCTTTAAGACGTCGGCGTTAGGACGCTTAAAACGCCTAGTTAAGAACTTATAGAAGGTTCTAAGGGGGGAGGAACTAAGGATATCGCGTTATTCCGCTATAAGCTTACTTATATACTATATAAGAGCTCCTCCTACTAAGAAGGAGAGGTAATATAGGCAAAAGGCGAATAGATCCTCGTCTTAGTAAATCCTTAAACGCTCCGTAAAGAGATAGACGTTTATATAGATATTCTTTCTATCGCTAAGAGCGATAATGCCTAGGTTCTTCGGGTTATGCTTATCTAGGTTAAAAGTACTAATGTTATCCTATTTAAAGCGTTTAGTAACGGCCTCGTCGTTATAGGCTAAGGAGGAGGTATAACTCGCCTTACGGTGCCTACGCGGGTTCGGATAGGACTTTAGGGGGCGGCGGATAAAACTATTATCGGACTTAGATAAATTATTATTATTATTATCTAAATCCTTCTATCGACGAGAGTAAAAGGCCTAAGAGTACTTAGATAACTTAGACTAAAGAGAATAATATAGAACCTAGGGTTATTCCTTAGGGTAATGCTACTATCTAATAGAGCGCTGCTTGGATAAGCGAAGTATTCCTTACGGACGAAGAGGAGGCTATTCCTCCGATTAACCGTTAGAAGGGTCTCCGTCGATTATTTACGGGTTAAGAGGCACGGCTTAGACTAGCGGATACACCGGAGTTATCGTAGCATAGAGAGGAGTCTCCTTATTAAAAAGCTCGCCTATAAAACGAAGATATAAGCGAATTCCCTTTCGCTAAGTATCGGCGTGCTATAGATGCTTTTCCTTTACGGACGGAAGATCTAAGATATCGAAGATAATCTCCGACTTAGAGGCTAAAGAGCCTAAGAGAATATAGGCTTGCTTTATATATATTACGTCTATATTAGTAAAGGTCTTAATAACCCCTTCTATAGGTAGTGTCTTAATTAACTTAAAGTAGCGGACGGCCTATTTTAATAGGTTATTATAATCTCTATCCTCTATAGCTAGTATAGTAGACTGCTTACGTAATACCTCGGTTTCTAAGGATAAGCGAGGACGACGGCGGGCGGGAGGAGGAGGATCTTTATAATTACTCTTAGAGTCCCTAGAGGGGGCGGCGCTATAGACACTATCCGGCGGAGCGTACTCCTATATTAGTAAGCGAGGGTAGACGTCGTTATCTAAACGAGATATAGATGCCGTAGCTTAACGGGCTTCTTTATCCTTAGCTATAGTAATAATAGCTTAATAAAACGAGGGAAGAAGGCGAAGAGGTCGGTAGATAGAGAAGAGGAGGGATTGCGAAAAAAAAAGAGTTGTAGGAGAGGAGAAAAGTCTGTAGTAGGAGGTGTAGGGTGTTTTAATTTTAGCGTAAGAACGGGTACGCGTAGGAAATCGAAAACATAGAGAGAAAATTTTTCCTTACGGCTAATTGCGTGGGGACTTAAGAATAGAGAACTAGGCAGTAGGCCCTAGTTCTAATAATGCCTAGAAAGGCGAGACTCGTCGGATCGTAAGGCTTATATTAGAGGTTATATAGGCGTGCTAGCTAAGGTTGCATAAGCTGGTTATACTATAGGTGTCGGGAGCCTTTAGGCGGCTTCTAACGAATAGTAAGAGCTTTAAGAAGCTCTTAGCGAACGTATCGTAGTAGAGCGAAGCTCTAGAGATAGGAAGGCGTTCCTAATAGTAGCTTTAAGGCAGAAGGTGCGGAATTGCTACTAATTTTAATGCACTTAGCACTAAGAATGTATATGTAAAGAAGGATGCTTCTATTAGGTAGGCGTAAGCCCCGGGAGCTAGGAATAGCTCCCTGCTATCTTATCTATGGCTGATTACATTAGCCCCGGCATATAGCATAGAGGATGCTTTATATGCATTAGATGCTGCCTGCTGCATCCGCCCCGCTACTACGATAAAATACACTCGCAATACGCTATTTAAACCGTCTTCGCACGCTCTCTTCCTACTCTAAAGGGCGGCTCCGTATAGCCCGATGCGCGCGCGCAATACGAGAAGGAAGATACAAGCAATTAGCGGGCAATTCGCCCCCCTTAGGGACTACGAGGAAAATTTCCCCGCACTCGACCGGCAGCTTACTTAGCAGCCTACCACCACGCAATAAGTACATTCGCAACCCACCTAGCTGCTCCCGCAGGCACCGCAGCAATAGACCGACCCCTTACCGCCCCCCCCCGAACTAGACCCTAGCTATTTGCCCCCGGCAGCCTCTTTTTACGGCTAAAGGGGCATTTTCAGCTAGTCGAACGGACCCTAGCCCGAGCCCCGGGGCGGCCTAGCTAGCTAGCCTAGGCCCGGGCCCGGACCCGGACGCTATAGACTTAGTGCCTAGCTCCCCCCCCTAGGAACCGGCCTAGCAACCGGCCTAGCAGCCGGCCTAGGAACCGGCCTAGGAACCGGCCTAGCAGCCGGCCCAGCAGCCGGCCTAGCAGCCCTCTCGACAAGACCCCCTACAGCCTTCCTAAGCCGACCAAGAAGCCTAGAACGCAGCGTTTATAGCGATCGTCTAGCACCTCGAAGATGCTATATAAGCGACAAAAAGAGCCTATGCCGTTGCCCCGTGGCCGTCGCTACGGCAGGCAGTCGAGCGGCTCGAAAAGAAGCAGCAAGAAACAAGAGCCCGTATTACGGGCTCTTCTACCTAATAAGAACCCCCCTATAACTCCCTCGCCCTCGCCCTCGCCCCGGCCCTAGCCCCGGCCCTAGCCCTAGCCCCGGCCCCGGCCCTAGCCCCGGCCCCGGAAAGCCCGGCTAAGGGCCCTAGCCCCGCTAAGGGTCTTAGCCCGGGTAGTATCCCTACTTTCTTAGAGATTGCCCGACGGAATAGGTAGGCCTAGCAAGACCCAGGCTCCCCAAGCAGACAGTGCCCCTAAAAGGGCCCTAAAAAACCCCCCGAAAAAACCCCATGCTAGGCACGACTACTAGGTTGTCCTATAGCTAAAGAAAGAAGCCCCTCGTCCTCTTTTCGGCCCCTTCGAGTACCGAAATAAGCTTAATAGCGCTTTAGGCGCTATAGCTATTATTAGTCTTGAAATCTCTACTAGGGGCAACCTAGTTATTACGACGAAACAACCCTTTTCCGGCAAGCAGCTTTTAGCTAGGCAGAGCGAGTAGATAGGCATTTTCTCGGCCTTTTCTATCGAAGCTATTAGCACCCCCGATAGCTGGAAAAAGCTAGTAGCGCACGGCGTGCCTACTAGCTTCGGACTAACCCTCTTTTCGAACGAAGCGAAGACCTTTAACGGTCTAGAGGTATTAGGGAAGCCGAGGTAGCTTAACCCCCCGAAGGGTAGGGCGGGCTCGGTTGTTTTCTCTATTTCCTCGTCTTCTTTACCCTTTTTACCTTCTTTACTTTAAGAGGGCCTTTATATAGCCGGAACCTATTCGCGGGTCGAGGCTTATAGGGGCTAGCGGCAAGTACCTTAAACAACGGAAAGGCCTTCTTAAGAAGGTAGCTTCTTCCCCTACCCGAGCGGTAAAACGCTAGGTACGGGATAGGAGCTTGCGAAAGAGTAACCTAAAGGCTCTCGGGCCCTTAGGGGGAAACGAATATACGTGGGAAAGCCCTAGACTAACTATAATTTTCTTCTTCTGTCTTTTTTCCTTTTGCTCGCTATCTAGTAAGTTAGCTAGCGGGCTATTAGTTATAGGGGACTAGCCCCTGCCGCGTTATATCCTAAACGGACACATACGCGTTATAAAAAAAAAAAAAAACTATCGAACGCTAGGCAGTCGGGTCCTCGATATTAGTATAATAGCAATTAAGTAGAAGAAAGGCTCTAAGGCTAAAACAGCCTACATAGAGGGATTAAAAGCTATAAGATGTAAATAACTAAGAATAATAGCTCTTATCTTATCTAGTAGGGAGGCTAACTAGTCTCTATATATAGGGAAAATTATTAGATAAAATCAGCCGCGTAGACCTAAGGAAAAATAGGTAACGTAAATAATCAGACGGAAGGATCGGTATAAAAAGCAATAGATCGTGCCGTACGATAAAATAAGTTATATAGTTAGTAAATAAATAAGCAGTCTAGTAGAAGACTAGTGAATTCTACGGTAGAAGCCGTAGGATAGAATTAGAATTCTACGGTAGAAGACCGTAGAAGGGAAGAGATTTTATAGGTAAAGACTATATAAATAACCGTAAAATCACCGTAAAACCACGGTGAAATATAACCGAAGAAAAGTAGGTAAATGCGCCCGTAGAAGTACGGGGTAAATGACCGTAGAAGCCCGTAGACTTCTATAGTAGAATCTAAGGAAGAACCGGGGATTTCCCGGTGGAAAGCAAATAGGGAAGACGGTAATATTAACACGGAGGCATATAACCTCCTGCCTAAAGGGTAGATAAAGAGTAAGACTAAAAGGTCTACTAAAATAGCGATACGAGTTATAATAAAGCTTATAAAGATAGCGTAAGCCTAAAAAAGGTAGCGTTATTTCTCTAGCTTAACTTTAAAAAAGCTTTCGATAAGGTAAACTATATATATCTCGTTAAGACCTTCCGCCTAAAGGGTTTCTTAAGTTAGGTATCGTATAGGTTAAAAGCTTCTTTAAGGGGAGGATAGCCTAGCTTTACTTTAACGATATATAAGTAAAGACTTAGGAAGTATATATAGGCATACTTTAAGGCTTACCTTTCTCTTTAATCCTTTTCCTCCTCTATATTACGCTACTATACGACGACCTTAAGCCGGAGATAGGAGTTACTACTATCGGTTTTACCGATAATATAAACCTTTTAGCCTATAGTAAGACTATAGCCGCGACTATATAGCGCTTTAAGAGCGCTTAGATAAAATACAATAAATAGGTAAAAGAGGTTAGCGCTAAGTTTAAGCTAAAGAAAAGCAAGCTTATCTACTTTACGAGGACCTATAAGCCGATACTAATAAAGCTTTAGCTTAAGATAAATATAGTCTAGCCGGTCGAAGATAGGCGGTTCCTTAGGGTTTAGTTTAACTAAAAGCTACGATAGAAAGCCTAAGTTAAAAAGCTTAAGACGAACATAGGTATATAAGCGCTAGCCTTTACTAAGCTTATAGCGTTTATATAAAGTATATAATTATAAAACGCGAGGACTATAAGAGAACGAGCTTAGGAGGGGTATATAATTATTATTAATACATAAAGGGACACAGCTATAGACTAGATCTAAATATCTATATATACAATGTAGAGGTTATATAGGATAATATATAATATAACCTAACACTATGATAGTATATCCCCTTTAAATCGGCGTTCGACTCGAACGCTTAAAAGCGTTAATAAGCTAATAAAAACAAAGGAAATCTATGTTAATTAGTCCTAAAAGCGGGCCTAATATAAAACGAGAGAGGAATAGAAAGAATTAAAGGGTAAAACTAAGAAACTAACGCGTGCCGTCGTAATGTAAATTATATTAATAAATTATACTTATTATTACTTAGGCGAAGGGGAAGATATAAGGAAGGCCGTATAAAAGGCCGGTTTAGGCTTAGTCGGGTTAAAGGCGTAAAAAGCCTTAAGGTCGTCCTAGCAGCCGTTAAGGCAGGAGGAGTCCTCTTACGTAAGGGGGCTATAACGCTATTAAACGCAATACTTAATTTTCCCGGAGGCGTACTAGCGTTGCGTAAGGATAGAAGAAAACTCTTACTTAAGGTACGCGTTATCGCCGTCGTCGTCGCCGGGGGAAAGGAGAACGCTATTATCGACGGGCCGGACGTTAAGCTCCGACTAGCCGGGCAAAGGGGGCTTTTAGGTCTTAGTAAAGAAGGAGTAATAAAAAACGGGGTAAAGGCGGCTGCCCTTAAGGAGGCGAAAAAGACACGCCGTCTTATATACTTTAAGGACCTTATATAGGCCCTCCCGCTTATAGTTAAGCTTCTTTATAAAGCGGAGGGTCTAAATCTAGCGGGTGCTAAGGAATACTATATCGCCGGGCTAATACGCTAGGGCGGGAGTCCGCCGGGCGTTTGCGTAGTAAGCTTAAGTAGCTTAGGCATCCTCTATCGCATCGCGGAGGAAGTTAAAGATACGCTAGAGATAGGAAGCGAGTGCGTTACCGCGGAGGTATTCCTTCCGCTACTAGGGGGTTATACCGGGCGGGGGGGGATTAAAGGGCTTAGTGCTAAGCTTTAGGTAGAAGCTATAGTTAGCGAAGAAAGGGGAAAGGCCTATAGATTTAGAGACTTAATTATTAATAGTAAACTTAGCGAGGGGAAAGAGGTCGACCTAATCGTCCTAAAGGTAGGTAGTATAATAACGAAGGTAAACCTCTATTTAAGCGTTCGCGATCTCGGTCTAACCGTCGGTCTAAGAGTAGTAGGCGGAGCTAGGGTAAAGGCGGTAACTAAGGCGATAACTAAGCTACTATTAGAAAGCCGAAATAAACTAAGTGCTATAGTTACTAATAATAAAGGCCGGGGTGCTATAAAGGGACTAAACGCGGGAAATAAACGCGTTAATAACGTCTTTAACGGTTATTAAAGGTGTCGGGACGTAGTAGCGTATCTTCGTAAGGCGGTCGACGATAATAAGGATATTAGAAAACTTAACGCTATTGCGGCGGTAGATAGGGAGGTCGGTAATAAAATCGACAGATATATCGGTCTACGGGGCGAAGGGAATACTTAAGGGCTAGAGTAGGCCTTAAGGGGAGGAACGAGGGGATTTAACGCGTAGGCATATATAATAGTTCTATACGAAGCTAGAAATAGACTTATGTATGCCGGGCTAAATATAGGACCGGCGGTAGAGGCTAGCGGTCTTTGTACGTCTAAGGTAGCCGGCTAAAGGAGAGGTATAAGCGCGGACGAGGATCTAAAGAATTAAGGCGTCGCTAAGGGGAACGAAAAGCCGACCTTAGAAATAGAACCGGCCTTAGACCTTAGAGAGAGCGGTCTTAGGGATCGAGCGGAGGGGGGCTCGAAGGGGGTAATACTAGCGGGGCTAAGGGGACTAAAGAGCTATGCGAATAGTAGAGATAAGCGGGGAGGAGGAATAAGCCCGGTCGATAAGATTATCGATCGGCTTAGAGTCGTCGAGGGCGTAAAGGTTAATGCAGTCGGAATTATATTTATAAATTATATTTTTAAACGAATCGGACTCCTCGACGGTATTAAGGGCGGTAGTAGTATTAGGGTAGAGGGAGGTATTAATCTTAGACTTAGGGAGGATAACCTAATATTAGTAGTTAATCCTCTCGTCGGCTCCGTCGGTAAGGGAGAGAGGGCGGGCGCTAGGCAAGCGGCTAAGGGCGTTAGGGAGAATGGCTTAAGAGCCGGGCTAAAAGACGATCTTAAAATTAAAACGACTAAGGAATTCGGCCTAGCGGGCCTATCGCTAGTTAAGGAGCTTCGTAGTTATAAAATACTAAAGATTCTTATAGTCCGAGGCTATCTTAAACTTAGGCAGGCCCTCGAGCTTAAGGCGCTACTCCTCGAGAGATTTTATAATCGCGAGGAGTTCTTTATCGTAGATCTCGTAATTATACTCTTAAGCGGAGTGCTTTAACGAGAAGAAAGCAACCGGATAATAACGACTATCGTCGAAGAGCTATATTAGCATACCCCCGGCGGCTTAGTCGGAAGCATCTATTAGAGGGGGATAGCGTAGTAGTAGAAGCGCTTAGAAGGCCCCGCTTTATCGGCGAGGTCGTAGGTTCGAATCCCGCTCCCCCCCCTAGCTGGAAAAATTTTCAGCTACTCTACGTAGCCCCTCCTATAGGGCGGTAAAACCTCGGCTTAGGCTAACGAACAACCCCCCCCGAACGACCCCTACTACGAATTGCGTACCGACGTACCGGCGTCCCGTATATTTAATTGACTGCGCCCCGACCGGCGCACGCTACGACTAAATCAACGTACCTCCCCGACCCGTATTAATACCGCCACTAGCCACCCCTGCTAACCTACGACTAGTACGACTGCGAAGGGGTCCGTAGCCCGAACGGGTAGAGAAGGCAGGGGGCTAGGCAGGAAGGAGTTAGGAGTGTGGAATCGGGGTAAGGAGGCGGATTAGTAACCTACGGGCGGCTTCGGCAGCCTGTAGGGGGAAAAGACAATGCGAGGGAACCACTAGCTTAACCTACCCTTCCTATAAATACACTAAGTCTAGTAAAGCTAGCGAAAACCGGGACTTTATCCCGGCGCGTTATATCCTAAGCGGACATATACGCGTAATAAAAAAAAAGAAAAAAGGGCTTCGAAGGCGTAGGCGTAGGCGGGAGACTAAATCTAAGGGGCAGAGTTCTTAGTAAGGGCGTTTAGAGGGTTTATAAGCTTAGAAAAGCCGCGAATAAAACGCTGATAAAAATTTATAAATCCTAAGAAGCGCCGGAGGTCCTTAATAAAGGAGGGGGTAGGCTAGTCTAAGACCGCACGAACCTTTTTAGGATCTATGCGAATGCCCTTATCTAAGATAATTAGGCCGAGGTACTTAGTCTCGGTAATATAGAAGTTATACTTATCTACGTTAAGCTAGAGGCCGGCGGCGTCGAGGCGCTTAAGAACCGCATTAACGTAGGCTTAGTGCTCCTCCCGCGTCTTTAAGAAGATTAAGACGTCGTTTAAATAAGCAAAGCAGAACTTATTAAGAATGCTATAAAAGGCCGTATTAATAAAACTCTAGAAGTAAGATAGGGCGGCGGTAAGGCTAAAGGGGGTAATATAATACTCGAAAAGCCTATACTATATAACCCTTATAGCGGAGTGGTTAACCGCCTAGATAAGCCTGTAGATAGGAGTCGGTTTAAATCCGGCTAGGGTGACTTTTTGCGACTGCGCCCGTAGTCGCGGGGAAAAAATAGGCCGGCCGCGCCCCGTTATCGCGTCGCTAGCAAGCAGGTCACGTAGGCGAAATCACGTGTAGTATACGACTACGCTATTTATCGGGAAAAAAACAGAAGGCCGGGTAAAGCGCTCCCGACATTAGCCACTAAGCCGCACGGCCCGGTACTAGGCCTACGTATAGCTACACTAAGGGGAAAAAAGGGGTAGCGATAATCGCCTATACCGATAACTACGACTAGCACGTGCCCGCCGTTATATAGGTACGTATATATAGGGATTAAGCTAATTTAAATATAGTATAACTAAGGGAACTTTGCCTAGCCCTTTAATAGCTAATTAAATAGTCGGGCTACTCGCTATACTAAGAAAATACCGTCCGACTATTTGTCCGACGTAGCCGCGATTAACTAAATTAACCGAAGCGAATCTAGGCCGGGGGCGCTACGTAACCTACACGTGCGGGGATGCGACGCGCCTAAGCGGCCTAAACGACTGCAGTAGGAAGTATATAGGTTTTTCCTAAGGTCCTCCCGTTTCCTATACTAGCTAAGATCGAGGCACTAGGCCCGTAAGGGTAGCTAGAGTACTTTAATTAATTAATTAAAAGCCTATACTATATAGCGAACGCGGTCTTTTACTTATATCCCTCGGTAATATAAAGGCGATTAAACGCTACGATAATATCGATCTTAGTAAAAAACTTCGCCTTCTAGATATAGGCGAGAGTATCGTAGATAAAGGGTAAAGGGAAACGGTTCTTAATCGTAGCCTTATTTAGGCCGCGATAGTTAATATAAAAATAGACGCCCCCGCCCGGCTTACGGGCGAGTATAATAAAGGCAATAGCGGGGGAGGTAGAGCGGCGGATAAAGCCTTTCCTAAGCTACTCGTTAACGTACGCGTAGACGATCCGGTTCTTAGCTTCGCTAAAGGGGCGAAGGCGGGTATAAAGAGGTTATATCCCCTCTTTAAGGTTAATTTAAGTATTAACGGTATAGTAAAGGACGAGCTTATCGGCCTTACTCTTAAGCTATATATAAATTATATAGTAAAGCTCCTTAAGGACCTTAGCTTAAAGCTCGTCGAGCGTATAAAAGACCTTCTCTTACTTCTTAAAGAACTTAGCGATATCGTCGGGGGAGATCTTATTAAGGTAGATCTTACTAAGGTAGTCGTCGATAAAGTCGTAAAGGCGGGGGTTAAAGTAGGCTTTCGCGTCCTCGGCATCTATATATCTAATTAAAACGGCCTAATAGAAGTCCTTAAGGATATCGTAGTCGATAGGTAGCGGGGGCTTAATAGGCAAAGGCTCGGCGGTAAAGGCCTTAATTAAGGTCTAAGAGGTTTAGACTTTAGGCTACCGGTAGAATATTACTATCGCGTTAATATTAAGCATCCGGACGTTAAACGCTAAATCGTCGGGGGATAAAAAGCGGAAAGGCTAAGGTTTAATAGTCTTACGACTCGGCCGTAATATAAAGCGGCGGTAGCTAGCGGTCTTATAGACGGGATAAAGGCGGGGAGGTCGAACGTAGCGGCGAGGGTAAAAGGTAGCTAAGGAGTTAAAGTCGTAGCCGGAGTTAGAGTTAGCGTCGTTAACCTAGCGGGAGGAGTCTAGATAAGCGGGTTTACCTACGTTAAAAGCATCCTTAAAAAACGTAGAGAGGGACGGGCTAAAGGATAGGGGAATAAACTTAAGAACGTCGCTAAAGCGGATAGAACGGATAAAGGCCGGAGGACGGGCTAGGGCCGGACGGGCGGGAATAAGAATCGCTATAGCAAGGGGTTTGCCCTCGTCGTTAGAGTCTTTAACGGAGGGGGCGGTAGGGGGTTCGCCCTTATCGTTAGAGTCTTCGACGGAGGGGGCAAAGGGAAAACGAATTGTATTTATTAATTATATTCCCTTTAAAATAGGGGCGGGGGGAGCTAGGACGGGGCGGGTAGGGCGGGCAAGGGTGGCCGAGAGGCCCGGGATAAGATAAAGCTAGTAGTCCGAAAGGCAGGAGGCTAGACAAAAGGGGGACTAGAAGGAAAGGGAGTTACCGCGCTAGCTAATAATAGGGTTATACTAGCGTAGCTAAAGGAGGCTAAGAATAACCTTATAGCTAAGCTTTATAAGAAAGAAGTAGATAGACTTAGTATAGGCGCTAATCCGGGAGACCGAAAAAGCGCAATAAGTAACGGAGCCGGACTTATAGTCGCTACTATTAGCGAGAGAAAGCCGGCGTAGGAATTAGAGCTAGCGGATAGGAAGGGTAAGGCGGTACGCGGTCTAAGCGTGTATAAAGGCGTATCCGGAATAGCTAGAGTCGACTAAAGCACTTATAATAATATCGGCGGACATAAGGGATAAAGGCATAAGCAAAGCACGCGGTTATATTCCCGCGGGGAGGCAAAGATCCTCCTTAGTGTCGAACGAAGCTATAAACTTAGATATTAAGAGCTCTATCGCGCGATAAGGCGAGGGAGCTACGTATTTCCCGAGGACGGGGAAGAGGCGGGGAGGTCGTCTACTTCGCCCTCGATAAAGCCTTGCTTAATAGCGTGAACTTAGTAGCGGGGGGGAGGGGGTTTAAGCAAGCGCGGGGCAGACGTACCGCTACTACGGCCACGGCCGCGGCTAGAGCTAGAACCGGCGCCGGGACTAGCGCTAGGGTTAGCGCCGGGATTAGCACCGATACCCTTATTAAGGTAGGTCTAAGCGGTATAGGTAGCGGTAGCTAGCTAAGCGTAGTAAAGGTAAAGATAGTTCTCGAACCGCCGTTGCTTCTTAGCGTTAGTAAGCTAGGCCCGGAATGCGTCGAGCTATATCGGGTTACCGGTAGGGGACGTAAGCGGGGCGGGCGAGGTAGGGCTAGTGCGAGCGGGGTTACGAAGCGGCTAGAGTTAAGAACGGGCCTTAATACGCTACTAGTTGTCCTAAAGCGTGGAATATATCTTAGCCTAGGCCGTAAAGTCGTTATAGGCTAGGCATTCGACTTATAGAGCGGCGGCGTTAGTAAGTTCGATAGAGACCTTTAAATAAAGGTAGGCGACGTAAGCGGTGCCGTTTAACGATAAGTCGGCTTAAAGTTAGGTAAACTTCGAATAGAAGTCCGGCTAAGAGATATTCTTTATCGATAAGGCGTTAAAGTCGGCCTCCGACTAAGCGTAGGTAAAATTAGCATTAAAAACTAAGCTAAGGTCGTCGGTAAAGGCTTTAATAGTAGTATACTACTAATTAGCGAAAGACTTATTATCGAGGACGTCCTAGGGAACGCTAGCGATAATAGAGGCGGCTTAGCCGGTAAGTCGGCTAGCCGCGTAGAGAATACGATCCTGCTTTATAGGGTATAAGGCGGCGTCCTAACGGAGCTTAATAGTAAGGCCGTTACGCTAGGTCCGGAAAGCCTCCTAACGTTACTTCTAGGTGCCGGAGTCGCCGGCGAACCTCTTAGGGTCGGCTATATAGGAACGGGTAGGGGTAGGGGCAAGGGCGGGGGTAGGGGCCTAGTCTTAAGCCGCATCGCGTTCGGTTAAGACGAGGAGAGAGGACGTAGCGCGGTTAAGCTAACGCTAGAGATTAGTAGTATACTCTTAGGCAACGGCTGCGTGCTCTTAAGCGACGAGTACTCCTATATCTAACTTAACGTAAGTATTATTAAGGTAAGTAAGGGCCTTAATCTAAGGGGCGCGGAAGTCGTAAGTAGCGTTAGCCTAAATATAGGCGAACGTGCCGAATATAGGCCGTTAGGCTCGAAGAAGGGCGGCGAGGCGAGGGTAGTAGGAAACGTACTTAGTCTAGGGCTCTAGGTCGGTAGGAGCCGGCGGGGTAACGGCTAAGGTAGCGGACGGAGGATCGGCCTCTATACGGTCGGTTATCGTAGATTATAAGGCAATATAATAAGGTAAAGGTAGGGGAAAGGTAAGGAGGGAAATCTATATAATTCGCGTCGAGACGGCGTATTTACACCGGGAAAATTCTAATAATTAAGGAAAACTTAGTCGAAGGGGTCCGGCGAGGAGGCGGACTCGCGTCGCGAAGAAGGGAGATTAGAAAAGAAAGAAATAAGATAGTAAGATTATTAATTAAAGGCAATAGGATAAAATAGTAGATTAAACTATAAGAGAACGAGCTTAAGGGGGGTATATAATTATTATTAATCCACGAAGGGATATAGCTATAGACTAGATCTAAATGTCTATATATACGATATAGAGGTCACGTAGGATGATATATAACATAACCTAACATCGTGATAAGGACTGTTTACGCTAGCGTAGTTTAAAACGCGCTCGCTTAAAGGACGTTAACGTTTTATAAGCCTACGCTTAAAGGAGGGAAACCTACCGGCTTAGTAAAAGCGCTTATAGTATATTAATTAAGCTGCCTTTACCTTAACGACCGCCTTACGCGGTACGAAAAGCGTACTAAGGAGTTAGGTATAGCGGACTAGGTCTAACACGCCTACGAGAAGCCGGCGAGAGTACTGCCTTAACCCCGTCGGCCGACCCGACCGCCCGGCCGGCCGTATAATACGTAGCTTTAGGACTAATGCCCTTAAGGCATTATAATTAAAGAGGCGGTCTTCTATAATTAAGAAGCGTATTAGGAAGAGGATCTTTAAGTAGCGGAGGTAAAGCGATTACGATAAGCCTAGCAGCCGGTAGATATTAACCTTTACTTTAACTAGCCGAAGAAAGCGCTAAAGGTATATAACGGTTGATATAAGTATAAGAGCTCCGCGCTTATTTAGATCTAGATTAAGAAGATCGGTCTATAAGGGTTTTTATTTAACTAAAACGTTCTTAACGTTAACTCGCCGCTTTATCTATATAAGACTATACGTAAAACCGTATTTTACCTTTTCCTTTAGTGCTTTACTTTCGCTAACGTAAGGGCGGCTTTACTAAGAGATATCCGACGGGAGAGCGACCTTAAGGCAGCGCTTAACCGCCCCGCCGCCGTTAAGCCGCTTATCCGGTAGTTCTTTAAGCACCGCTTACTATAGTAGTTCTAGGCTATAACGGCCCTTACGGAGAAGATAGACAGCTATAACACCGGCGGGGGGGAGCTCTAAGAGTAAGACGACGAGGCTCTTAACGTAGACCCCTTTTAGCGTTTATATATTTATATATTCGATTACACGCTTATTAAGATTTTTTTTTTTACGTTTTAACCCGCTAAGCGGGGCCCCGACTTATACCCTATCGCCTATATACCGTCTATACGCCGGCTTTACTAAGTTAGACTATCCGCCCGACCCTAACGCCTTACTTAAGCGGGGTAACCTTTATTAAGCATTAGACCGGCGGTAGTAACTAAACTTAATTAACTACTATAAATATAAGCCGTATCCGGCCTAACGCTAAGATAGATAGACGTTATATAGGTTTTCCCTTAAGCCTCTTAGTTTTTCTTATGCTAGCTAAATATAAGGGCACTAGGCCCGTTAGGGCAGCTAGAGTACTTTAATAATAATAATAAAATATAACGCTATATGTAGGAATAGCTAGCTACGTGCGACGATGTAGTCGCACATACGTAATGCACGTGATCTAGGGAGCTACGTTACCGCGATGGCTTCCCCTTACTTAGCTAGTAATACAACCTAATACAACTATACTATTTACCCTATAAGGTCGACCTAGAGACCTACTAACACTAATTAGTGATTGATTCAGTTAATTATAGACAGCTAGGTAGAAGAGATAAGATCCGTAACCATCGAGTAGTATAAAACACCTTCGGGAATACTTAAGGACGGTTATCTTCGTGCTAAAAACAAGGATATCTCCGACCCGATCTAACGGTCGAGACGTCTTTCCCAGCTTCTATTAAGCCCGTTACTCCTATTAGATAGGTTAGGCTAATATTAATTAAAGTGCGTCTATAACGTAAGATAACTATCGTAAAATCCCTTACGATACTAACAAAAATGGCTTCTTCTTTAACCTTAATCCTAGGCCTATTAAAGAGGACCCTACCTACTCTTAAAAAGTACCTCGCTAACGTGCTAATCCTAGATAGCTTCCTATCGGCGATATATATCGACCTTTAGGATAATAAAGTAATACTTAAAGAGCGCAACGAGACTACCCTTATAATATATACTATACGATTCCTATTATTCTATTACTACGATATTAGTCTATAAGATAACGAGCTCCTTAGATACTTCTAAGAGCATTTCTAAGGGTAGACTAAGGAGACTTAGGAAGTGTTAAAGAGGGAGTTTAGGAGGGAAGTCAGGCTTCTCCTTAAACAACGAGGCATCTACCCTAGCTTAAACAACACCTCGTTCCTAAAATAATTTATTACTCTATAATTAGCGGAATTAGTGCTAAACTAGCCTAGGCAAGCTTAGGCAATAACGAAGTTCGATATTAGAATAACGGCATATAACATAAAGCTTTAGGGCATTTAAGGCATTAAGCAATAATATAACACCCTGTCTCCTGCCCTAATATCTCCTACGCCGGACCCGTCTCCTGCCTTAAACCCGTCTCCTGCCCTAAACCCGGCTCTAGGCCCGGTAGCTATTCCCGGTGCAATACAATAACAATAGACTATCTACCTAACAACTTATTAATTCAACTAGCTAATAGCCCCTATTATCCTTAGTGCCCCTATTGCGCCCGGTGCCCCTATTATCCCTGCCCCTATTGTCCTTGCCCCTATTGTCCCTCCGACTGCTATGCCTATTGCCCTTTTGCTATCTATTAACGCTTACACTACGATCTTACTAATCGAAGTTCTAAACGTCGATATAGACGCCGACCTCTAGTAGAAATTCGCTAAGCTCTAGAGGAAGGATAAGTATTATACGGGAAAGCCCTATAACCTCTTCGACGATAAGGTCTACTTATTTATAAGAACCTACTATAAGCTTAAAGTCTAACCTAGTTAATTCTATAACCTATTCTCCTAGATTCTAACGGATAGAGCCGAGACCTTCTATATCTAATACATTAAGTTAACTATATCGTTCCGTACAACCTATAATATTATTAAGCAATATTTTAATATAGACGTTAACTATAGTTATTATTTTACTAACTAGACAATAACGATATTTAATAAGGTCCGTACGGAAAATCCCTCTATACCGCTTTATAAAGTTCTTTAGACTCTCTTTAATAAACTTTAACTATATTAGAAAGCCCTTAGCAAAGACTACGATAGTAATATTCCCCTTTGTATATCTCTTATTAACGCTTGTCGTAGTATTCCTAAGCTAGAATACGCTTTCTTTAAGCCCGCCTAGAAAGTCTAGACTATTTTTACAGACTTACGTACGTCTATCGAGACCTATCTCGTACGGAACCCGTCGGCCTAGTTCCTATAGGATAAAGCATTTAATTATAATAATTAATAGTACTTAGACCGAAGATACTCGAACAACCGTAGACGAGGCGGATTCCGTGGTCTTAGACGAGGCTACGGACGAGGATATAAACGTAGCGGCCGTAGAGGCTATTCACGAGGATTTAGCTATAACCGTAGGACCCCCTTTCGCCTACGAGGACGCGGCGGCTATAGCAATAGCCCTAACCGCTTAACCTAGACTAAGAAGTGTTTCGTCTATTATAAGGAAGGTTATTAGTTAATTAAGCACACGCCTAAGGAACGTTAACGGTCTAAGGACTAATACCTTACGTAATGTTTTAACAATAGTATCTCTACTACTAACTTTATAGCATACATAACCGAGTTTAAAGGTTATAAACCCGATACTAAAGGCGACGCTAACGAGTACTAGGACGTAGAAGACGCCGATAATACTGCCGAGCCCGAGCAAGCCGTAACTTAAATGCTCTACGAGGCCGGCTTTACATACCTTTAGACCGGCGAAGACGTCTACGGCATAGACCTATTAATACCTACCGACTAATTCCTAATCGAGGATCGTTACTTACGCTAATAATTCTAGGGAATTATAATCGACACTAGTGCGGCTAGAGTATTAACCGTAGGATAGGAATAGTACTTCGCTTTAAAGCGAACGGACCCTTCTATCACACTTAATAACTCTACAGCCGGCTAAGCCTTAATCCGATTTAGCATTAGCATACCTATATAGTTATTTAGTTCGATCGCCCTCGAAACCCCCGTTAGTTAAGGACTCGCGATCTAGCTAACCGGATCCTAGTAATCCGTAAATAGGGTCACCTATAGTTCTTCTTGCCTAAGGACGAAGAGACAATATTATTCCTAATAGAAACCGAGATAAGGATACTATATCGCCGCTTTAGACACCTAGCTGTTTCGAGGCTTTATTACCTACTTAAGTAGGCGGGCTATAATATTACGACTATATAGCTTAAATCGATCTCTAAATTTTATTATTACTGCTAGATACACTTATAGGCACCTAGGCGTTTTTAATTCACGCTAAAAGATAACTAGGAATTCAATTACGAGATTATAGTAGACGTAATATACCTTAAGAGCCCTTAACGACCCGTTCTATACGTCGTTAACTCCGCAATAGCGTTCTAAGGGGCTAGGTTCCTTCCTTCTATATTAGCTAAGAATACTTAGGAAGTCCTTTAAGCCCTTTAGATCGATAGCTACCTTAGACCTCCTAATATAATTAAATATAACGCAAGAACTAATTTTGCTTTAATAGAGTTCCGTAACGAAGCAAAGATTATAGGGATAACCTATAAGCAGGTCCTTATAGAATCACATACGTCGATTAAGAAGGTCGAGAGGTATTATACTCCTTTACGCCGTGCGTAAAATCCTTTACGTAGAGATTAAAACTATTACCTCTCCTAAGGTAGTCCTTTAGATAGCCGTAAAAGCCGTAAACGATATAGCCGGACCTTACGGCCTTATCCTTATACTTCTCGTCTTTAGTGCGTACCTACGTATAACTATTGACTTACCTCTATTAGCTATAACCTTAAAAAGGTCTATAGCTATACAAAAGGCGATAAAGATGCTACGATAACTTTCTATAGAACGATAAGTTTAGGATACTCTTCGCGCTCGCAACGGCCCTTCTATAGCCGAAACACTTGCTCTACCGCTATAAAGCGAGGTTCGCGTCTAAAGAGAAAAGGGGGGATAGTAAGGACTATTTAAGATTGCTATAATTAACGGTCACGATATTACTATTAATACCGTCAACGGACCTTAATCCTTTCGGTCTACCCTAGTGTAGCCCTACCTTCGAGACGATTCGTCTCCTCTACCCTTACTTCCCGCGATTAAAGCGCCCCCGGATGCCGAACCAACCCCTAACCAGACACTAAGGTCTATACTCCCTGCCCTAATCCCTAAGCCCCCTATGCCACGCAGACGTAGCCGTCCTCCTAGTGTAAAGAATAAGCTAAAGCTACTAGTTCGGCTTTTAATTCCACTTCCCCCTCCCTAGGCCTTTATCATTAAGAAAGAAGAAGATACCTACGAATTAGCACTTAATCTACGGGAAAAAGGGGTTATTATAACCCTAGGAGCCCCGTTTAAGCAGTTAGATTAATAAGAGATCGATAACCTCGTTACCCGTAGTGTTTTTAGCTTCGAACGCTACGATAAAGCTATCTACGTAGGTTACCGTATCTTTAAATTAAGGATAGTGCGTAAAGTAAAAGGGAAGGATAAAAAACCCTACGAGAAGTCACGACTCGTTGTTTAAGGACATAATAACGAAGAGAAGACGACCTTATTAACGCAATTACCGACGATTTAACGCGTTAGCTAGCGGCTAATCTTAGCCCTCGCTCCGGGACTCCTTCGCTATTACGGCATAACTCTTTCGTTGCGAGACATTACTTAGGCCTACCTATAAGCCGAAACTAAGCTATTTAGGACGATCCTAACTAGACTGCCCGCCGAAATGCAAGGACGATACCCGGAAGGGACTATTATCTATATAATTCGACCCTTATACGGGATCGCGGAGTTAGGACTATATTAGCTCTAAACGTATTATAAGTATTACGTTATTCGACTTAAATATATTAACCTCGACGTACGACTTATGCTTATTAATTGCGAATAAGACCTTTAATAGATTTAGGATAGTTAGCCTATAGATAGATAACACGTTTATATTAGGCATACGTATCTTCTTAAATGCTAAAGAAGAGCAGCTTTAAAAGGCTAAGTTTAAAGCGAAGCCGAAGACTAAGATATCTGCCGGCTCGGTGCTTAATTCCAATAGGGCTAGGCTAACACTCTAAGATTAGGATCTTCTTCTTTAGCAAAAGGGCTAATTAGAGAAGATTAAGACTATTATCGCATAGGATTATAACTATGCGTAGAGGTATATAGAATAGCGAGCCCGAGGAGCATACGTCGCGTTAATATACGAACCGGAAGCTTCTTTTAACCTTTCTATAGCAGCATAAGTTTAAAACCCTAACGAAAAAGACTGCGTGATAATTAACAAACGCCTGCAATAGCAAATAGACTATAAAAAACGCGGCCTAATGTATAAACTAATTAATCTTACGAATGCGAAGCTGCTAGTATTTACGGATAGCTCTTTTGCAAACAACTTAGACCTCTCTTTACAACTAGGCTTTATTATTGCACTTATTATAGAGACCCGGTCTAACAGCCACTTCGAGATTAAAGGCAATATCGTGCACTAGAGCTCTACTAAGTGCAAAAGGGTCACACGCAGCGTTCTAGCCTTAGAGGTCTACGGCATGGTTGGAGGCGTTGATATCGGCATTTGCCTCGCTATAACGATTAAGATAATCACAGAACGCCTACAGCTGCCTCCGGTGCCTTTAATCCTTTGTATAGACTTATATTCGCTCTACGAATGTCTTATAAAGCTTACTATAACGAAAGAAAAGCGATTAATAATCGATGTTATATCGCTTCGTTAGTTATACGAGCGAAGGGAGATTATAGAAGTACGATAGATTAATAGGAATAATAACCTAGCTAATGCATTGACGAAGTCCTCCCCGAATAAGTCTCTTAAACGCTTCGTTAAGACTAACGCGCTAACCGTTAGGATGGAAGCTTTCGTCGTGCGGCCTTAATCTTTAACGCTATTTGCTTATTTAATTACGCGCTCTTTGCTTATTTAATTGCGCGCTCTTTCCCTCTTTCCTTATTTAATTACACGCTTACTTTATTGTTTAATTGCGCGCTCATTCGCGCACTTATTCCTTTACTTATTCTATTGCTTAATTAACAGCAATAAAAGAATTCGTTAACATTAGCACGGTTCGAACCCTAAACCTCCGGCTAACTATATTTAAACCAATCGGGAAGGTTATCTTATCGTATGCTATTATTCGGTTAAACACATTCTAGCAATTCGCTGTAAATATCACTATAAACAATATAGCGAAATTAATAAAAAGAATAATCTTTCGGTAGAGTGATATTATTAACATACTTAACTAGGAATCGTCCCCAAAGGGGTTCCTAGACATTAAGTCTAACAAGTCTAATCCTTACAACCGCCCCCGTCGAACAACCCTAGTACGAATAGCCCCGAAAGAACAGCCCCGACGAACATTTTATTATTATTTTTTCCCTAGTTATTTTCCTTCCTACTACAACGTTCGGCAAGATAGTTAGCAAGGCCACCCTAAAGCACGGTTACTAGCACGAAGCGGTAGTCTAGACCGCCCAATCATTAATAGAGGTTACTAGCCTAACCACTACGTTAAAGAGGTATTTTCTCGCGTTGCGTTATTACGTTATAAACCAGCTACGTATTCAACGGTTATATAGCTATTATAATATAGCTTTAACCCTATTAATTCAATATTGCGCAACTATACCTACGCCCGCGCGATCGCGCCCGCGTAGCTGCAATAGCCTGCTTAACTAGGCTCTTTCTTTGTTTTATTCTATAAGGCATACGGTTTGTTTCTACAAAGGAAAAACTGCGAGTGTGGGAATAGCTAGCTACGTGCGACGATATAGTCGCACACACGTAATACACGTGATCTAAGGAGCTACGTTACCGCGATAGCTTCCCCTCACTTAGCTAGCAATATAACCTAATACAACCATACTATTTACCCTATAAGGTCGACCTAGAGACCTACTAACACTATAGGTACTTTTTTTTTTAAAATAGAATGTTTAAAAACATTTAGTACTTACTTTCTTATTTTTACTTCTTCTATTAAAATAGAGCTTATTATAACTAAATAATTTACGATTAATTTATTTCGAGGGTTTTAAATATATAATATAGATATATAAAAGTTTTCTCCTATTCGGTATTTATATAGAATTATAAATCGATTTAAATATAAAGGGTATTACTTTTTATACTTATTACTAAGTAAAAGCGAGTTTAAAAACCTTTCTAAGTAAAAGAGAGAATTAGTTATTATATATATATTATTATTATTATTAAAGTACTCTAGCTGCCCTAACGGGCCTAGTGCCCTTATATTTAGCTAGCATAGGAAAAACTAAGAGGCTTAGGGGAAAACCTATATAACGTCTATCTATCTTAGCGTTAGGCCGGATACGGCTTATATTCGCGGCGGTTAATTAAGTTTAATTACTACCGCCGGTCTAAAGCCTAATAAAGGTTACCCCGCCTAAGTAAGCCTAAGGGCGTTAGTGTCGGGCGGATATTCTATTTTAACTTAGTAAAGCTAGCGCGTAAACGGCATATAGGCGATAGGGTATAGGCTAAGGCCTTACTTAGCGGGTTGTAACGTAGAAAAATAAATATTAATAAGCGTATAATCGAATATATAAATATATAAACGCTAAAGGGGGTCTACGTTAAGAGCTTTATCGTCTTACTCTTAAAGCTCCCCCCCGCTAGCGTTACGGCGGTCTATCTTCTCTATAAGGGCCGTTATAGCCTAGAACTACTATAGTAGGCGGTGCTTAAAGAACTACTAGATAAGCGGTTTAACGGCGGTAGGGCGGTTAAGCGCCGCCTTAAGATCGCTCTCTTATTCTACCTTACACCTTCTTCTTAGCTATAGAAACTATATAAAGGAACGATAGACGCTCCGGAAGGCCTTACGAGGCCAACCGTTAGCCCTACCTACCCTATTTTCTACTAAGGTCGGGAGGAAAGCCCTCCTAGCCTTTATAGAAAAAACTAGGGTTTATACGGCGGCGTGGTATGCGAAAGAGTAACCTATTAAGCCTTCGGGCTTTTAGGGGGGAACGATAATACGTGGGAATAGAACGACTGACTGTATTTTCCTTTATCTATCCTTTTCTTTATAAAATTGCTAGCTCTTTAGCTAGCCTGCTAGTCTAGAAGCAGGGCCTCGCGGCCCTGCCCTAGCTAGCCGCGTTATATCCTAAGCGGACACATACGCGTATTAAAAAAAAAAAAAAAAAAGCTAGCCGCGTTATATATATCCTAAACGGACACATACGCGTATTAAAAAAAACATGCCCTCTTAAATTAAGCTTAGCAAAGGTCTTATTAAGTCTCTAACGGGTTATAGGGAAGGCCTTATAGCCGAAACACCGGATGTGCTGTTTCCGGGGTTTAACCCGAATATATGCCTATTCCTCGCGGTTATCTCGGAGCCACTCGTTGAAGCGCTATATCCTAAACGGACACATACGCGTATTAAATAAAAACAAAATAAAGAGGCGCTTTTTTTTTTTTTTAATACGCGTATATATCCGTTTAGGATATAACGCGGCTAGCTAGGGCAGGGCCGCGAGGCCCTGCTTCTAGACTAGTAGGCTAGCTAAAGAGCTAGCAATTTTATAAAGAAAAAGATAAACAAAGGAAAATACAGTTAGTCGTTCTATTCCTACGCATTATCGTTCCCCCCTAAAAGCCCGAAGGCTAAATAGGTTACTCTTTCGCATACCACGCCGCCGTATAAACCCTAGTTTTTTCTATAAAGGCTAGGAGGGCTTTCCTCTCGACCTTAGTAGAAAATAGGGTAGGTAGGGCTAACGGTTGGCCTCGTAAGGCCTTCCGAAGCGTCTATCGTTCCTTTATATAGTTGCTGTAGCTAAGAAGAAGGTGTAAGGTAGAGTGGCGATAGTAGCTATACCTACACTCTTCGAAGCTCGTCCTATTCGTCTGTTTTAGGTAGGCTTTTAAATAGCCTATCCCGAAAAGAAGCTGGTAATAAGCCGATAGCGTAGGCCGCGGGGCCTTTGCTAGATCCGGGTCCGGCTTATAGGTGAAGCAAAGTTAGTCCCGCTTTACCCGTCGGTAGTGCTTTCCTAGGCCCTGCGCCTTAGGGCCCCTTGTTTCCTCTTCTACCTAAAGGGTCTTCTACCTCTCTAGGCAGGTTTTCCGTACTTTTCTTCGGAGGTAGCTAATAGAGGCCGTAGGGGTCCCTCGAAAGGGAGCCTCTAGGCCCTTCTTAGCCAGTCGATCGGCAAGCTCGTTGCCAAAGATCCCAACGTGGCTCGGGCACTAATCTAGCCTAATTATATAGGCTAGATAAAGGCGCTCGAGCAGGATAAAGAGGCGCTATAGCGGCGGCTTCTACCCCTTAGACTTAACGGGTGTACGATTAAGCAGGTAGATAGCTGCCTTTATCGCTAATAGCCACATCGTGTGTAGGAAGCCGGACTAGGCTAGCAGGGTTGTTATTAATTAAACTACTATGCCCCCGGACCTCTCGGCATAACTATTCTAATGCGGGTATAATAGCGATGATTCCCGGACCTCTATTCCTGCTTTATGTATATCCTTAACGTATTCCTCGGTTAGGAAGGCCGTCTCGCCGTCTAACATTAGGATCGCAATCTTAATCCCGAATTTAGCGTTAATAGTCTCTTTAAGGCCTCGGAAGATACCTTAAAGCTCGGTCTTTTCACCTACCTTAAAACAATGCCTTATTCCTATATTAAAATAGGTAAACATAGCTATATTATTAATGCCGTAATACGCTATTCTTAGATAAAATAAGTTGAAAGAGACCGCGCGCCGTATAGCCTCTTTAGGTATAAGGGGTCCTAATATGCCCGCGAAATCTGCCTCCTATTCTTCGTCGTATAGTAGACCTCGCAGTCTAGAAGGTCGATTCCGTTAATGATATTATCGTCCTAACCGCTAAAAAGATGCCTTATCGCACCCTTTCCCGGGTGGCCTATTCGTGCGTGCTATAGGGCGTCTACGGTCCCGGTTAAGGTCTTTAGGAAGCGCGGAAGAGCCTTTAGGAGCCCCTTAGAATAATGTGTCGGGAAAGCCCCGTCTAAGGCTGCTTAAAGCGGGATCTAAGACTATTCGTATAACCGGAACGTCGTAAATACGCATTTTCTAGCCGGGTTAAAGAGCTCGCCCGTAAGGTTATTATAAAGGTAGCCCTTAGCTATAGATTTGTCTATAGAGACTACATTCGTGTGAAAACCGGGAATATAGCGGGCGTTCTTAAAAGTTAGGACGAAGCCTATGTCCGCGATAACCTAGGCTATTCTAATAGCCTCGGCACCGACGGTCTAGGTGCTTAAGAGGAGCCTCGAGCTCTTTAAGTAGTTAAGGTCGATGAATTAAGCTAGGTCGTTGAAAAGATGCTTAGAAGCCCTTATATCCTAGAGAGCTCGATCCTTAATGTCGCTTTTAGGGCTATTATTGCTTCCGAAGTCCCCTACTAGAAAAGCAGCTTCCTTATCGGTCGTTGCGAACACTCCTCCCTTAGGGGCTAACTCTACGGACTTCTCGGGGTTCTTACCCTTCTAGGCGTCGATCTTAGCTCTAAGGCCTATTTCCTTATCGATCTTAGCCTTAACCTTCTTTAAAAGCTCTATATCTAAGGGTCGACTCTAGAATTATAGCTTCTGATTAAGGGCATAGAAATAGCTCTACTAATAAGGTTAATTCTTATGTTTAATAGGATTTACGTAAGACCTTTTACACTATTTGAATTTAGTGTATTCGGACCGTAGAACCCGCTATCCCTAACCTCCCGATGGCTTTATGCTACTGCCGCTATTGCCGTTACTTACCTCCTTCCTATCCTTATCCCGGCCTTAATAAGTCGCTAGGAATATAGAATCTTATTAGGTTAAATTAGCGGCACCCTAAATGCGGAAATTAGAGGTAATCTCCTTAAATATAAGGATCTCTTTCCCTTCTTTCTTAGCCCGTTAATAGGTTATAGTCTATAGGTTCGACTAAGCCTAATATAAAGTAGCGATAGCGTTGAGGAATAGTTCGATAATTTCCGACTCTTCGCCTAATATAGACCCTATATCCCTATAGAGGTTAAAGCCATCTACGATATAACTAGTCTAGGCCGTTAGATTAACCTTTCGAAGGTCTATTGCGAGGAGCTTCCGTAGGAATCTCTTAGCATACTTCTTCTTATCCTTAGCCCTTAGATAGACTTAGATAAAGAGTTTCTAGAGCTTTCCTTAGGCCGCGGTAATATAGGTGATGAAATTATAGTAGTCTTAAGAGATGCTAGCCGAGATATATAGACTAATATCGTAAAGCGTAGTTATCTTCTTCTTATAGACTTTAACTACCCGTTTGTATTATAGGACGATAACTCTCTCGAAGTTATATATAGCTTAACCTAAAGCACTAGATTTAGTCGCCTTAAGGGCTATAGCCGAGAGAAAATTTAATGCCTAAAGGCCTAATTCCTCCTAGTCTTCCTAAAGGACCGGGAGTCTGAGTTCTTAAGATCTTAGCTAGGTTAACCTCTCCCGAGGTTATAATGCCGCTCTTATAGCACCCTCGGCAGCAGGGCTTTCTAACTCTACCTCGATCTCTTTCTCGTTAAAGGACGGCACCTTTGGCAATCTAGGGACGATATTTAAATAAGAGTTAACGTACTACTAAACCCGTTATAGCTCGGCTATAGTTTTAACCTAGCTATACCACTTAGTCTAGTCCTTAGGCTTCTTAAGGGTATACTTAGGGGTTATAAAGATAGACGTTAATAATAAGTCTATAATAATTAAATATTTATTATTGTTAGAAAAGGGGCTAGAGTTAAAGTAGTAATAGCTTTAAAACCGGGGAACGTGATAAGAATAAAGGGATAAGACTTTAAATTAAAGCAGTCGGCGGCTTTTAACGAAAGGAGGATTTAATCTCTTAAAAAGCGTATATTATAAAGCCACGGACCTTATCCCGGGCTTATAACTAATATAGTTATTTAAGTGCAATACATAAAGTCTTATATATCTTAGAGTGTGTGTATTGCTCTATCTAATCTAATCTAGGGACCGATAGGGGAGTAGGTATTTATAGGTACCTTAGCCTCCCCGGCCTAATAGCTTTACATACATTTTTAGTAGGTAGTCGTTTAGGGTCACCGTAAAAGAGACTTCTACTAGCCTCTTGCCCTATCTAGACTACGTTTTCCTTCGTTGCACTAACGCCGCCCCGTACGCACTAAAGCCGTTATGCATTCCTACGTGTAACACTTAGCCTCTTAAGGCTTTTAGTCCTCGGAATAGCTGTATAGAGACCTCTTGGCTTCGCGTTGCGTGGTTGTAAGGAAGCTACGTTAAGGTTATATTCTATGTATTAATTGATTATCTAGAGGATGTAGGCGCGCAGGGTTTTTAAGGAAAACCCTATGCGATGCTAACTAATGCGCCTACAGCGGGATCCTTAGATGCCCTTTGCTTAAATAAGCAGTCCGCTGCTTATAAGGCAATTAACGCAACCTAAACAGGAAATAACGCATTAAAAG
Organism: Ophiocordyceps sinensis; assembly: GCA_012934285.1. Taxonomy (NCBI): domain Eukaryota; kingdom Fungi; phylum Ascomycota; class Sordariomycetes; order Hypocreales; family Ophiocordycipitaceae; genus Ophiocordyceps; species Ophiocordyceps sinensis. The sequence goes on along the minus strand of JAAVMX010000006.1, from coordinate 1,735,726 downwards.
AAGAGATGCAAAACAAGCAATAAATAAGCAACAAAAACAAACAATAAAAACACACTAAGCAACACGAATAACACACTAAAAGCAGACTAAGCAACACGCTACGTTCCTAACGGCCTAGCTATAACGGCCGCTGTCGATTTCCTTATATATAGCGGCGATAAGGGCCTGCGTTTAAGGGTTATCCTCCTTATCCGCATCGGCAATAGAGCCCTCGTAGTGTACACGTGGCTGGCTGGCGTTGCTACGATGTAACGTGCTACGATAGCCTCTACGGTCTCCTACTGCAAAGCAGCCCTCCCCTTTCCTCGTATTAGCCCGATCCCGCCAGCGGTTGCCGAGGGTTCTAGCTATCTTATACAGCCTGCCCGTGTCGTCGGGGGGCGGCGGGGACGAGGCGAGCTTATAGCTCCTGGCCTAATGGCCTGCTTTGCCGCACTTAAAGCAAGCGTTGCGCTGGGCTTCGGCTGCAGAGGACTCGGACGGGGTGACGGTGCGGCTTTAGGCAGCAGAGGGGGTGACGGCGTTGTGTTCGGCCGGGTAGACTATAACGCCGGGCGAGAGCGACGAGAAGAGCGGCGCCGAGGAAAGTGACGAGGGCAGCGCAGATAGGGACGAGGCCGATAGCTAAGCAGGGCTAGGCCTAATCATCTTAAGCTAGGCCGGTTTGCCGTCTATAGCCTCGTTGACCTACTAAGTCTAGTACGGCGTGGCTGCTGCTTAGGTACGAATTAAGGCAGAAGGCGTGCCGTAGATCTCTTTAACCGGCTAGCGAGACTATTCGCCCGCTAGTAGGACTAAACGCTAGATTAAGCCGGTGCTATAGAGGGTCGCGATATCTCGACGTAGCTAAGACTAAATTTACGGTAGGTTATTGCGTACGTGCTAGATCGTGAGATTCCGCACGCTAGGGCTCGTTTTCTCAACGTCCGGGAGGTTAAGAAACGCGTCCCGGATACGCTAGGCGAAATTAACGATAGCTTCGTCTTTAACCAGGGCGAGCTACGCAAAGAGGGCGAGCGGGGCGTTAAGAATACTATAGTCGCGAAGCACGGTAAAGATGCCCTCTAGCAAGAGCATTTAGTCGGGATAGCGCGTATTAATCTAATAGGCAACGTGCCCGAAATCGCCTAATAGCTCGTTAACTATACGAGCCGGCTAAAGACTATATAAGATCTACGAGATTACGAAGGTAGACTAGATTTACTATAATTTCTATAGCACGGTGTAGTCTGCTTAGTATAGCTTTTACTCCGCCCGTAATACGACCTTATCCCGGTTATTCGTAACCGTATAGTCGATCTCGTCGTATGCTTTCGCTCGCGGCTATACGGACTTAACGAGAGCCCGTATAGCCTAATCGTACGAGGCGTCGTAAGGGATGTAAGCCGGGCAGTCGAAATTAAGGCGCTAGCGATAGTCTCGTTCGTGGAAGGCGTACGGGTCTCCTATTGCCTCCTCGACGTATAGGAAACGAAAAGGGCTTGCCGGTAGCTAAGGCTGCTAAGCCGGTTGCTATTGCGGCTATTATGCCGGCTGCTAGGCTCGCTGCTGCTGCTAGGCTCGCTGCTAGTTAGAGCGATTAAAACGCTCCTCGCTATTTTAGCCAACTTCTCGAAACCGAGCCGAAAACAGACGACGAACACGCGCGAATAATCCCCTCATTCGCCTCTATCTCGCAACCTTTATTGCATCTACGCGCACGTTGTTGCGCGTGTGCAATTAGGCTGCGAAGATGGCGGAAAACGAGGGTAATCCCGCCTACGATACTAACCCTACGACCGACGCAAGGTACGTACCGACGAGTTAGGTGACCGACGGCGACATAGAGATAGATAACGCATTAGACCTCGTCCCGACGCCCCCTTCCCCCACCCCCTCGGCTACCCCCTAATAAGATACACCCCCCCCGACTGTATACCCCCCCCGACCGACTACGCCCCCGGCCGCCCCGGCCCCGGCCTAGGCCCCGGCGACCCCCCTAAATCCCCCGGAAAAGGTCTTTAGCCTAGAAGGGCTAGGGATTAAACCTCCGGAACTGCGAAAAACAATTCGGGGAAATACGGATAATATAGCCGGCTTTGCCTATAAGCCGGTTATTACGCCGGCTATCCCCCTTATTCTGCCCGGCCTGCCTAAGCCAGCTACCCCCCTATAAGCGAAATCGACGAAGAGGCGTTGCCCGGACTCGCCCGGAGGTCCCGAGCTGCCGGTTCTCGGAGGCCTTAAAGACGAGGAAAAGACCGCTAGGCTACTGCGTTAAGCCCTAGCCGCCCTCGAGGGGGCATAGAAAATACAGCCCCTTTTTAAGGAGCTAATAAACGGAACTAGGAAGGCGATATCGCAGCTTTCCCTCGACCCCTCAGCCCGGCCCTCTTCTGCCCCGGCTTCGGCCTAGCCCTCTTTAGGGCTAGGTGCGAGCAAATGGAAAGGGGCCCCCTAGGCAAAGGAAGCTCCTATAAAGGCGGGAATAATAGCTCCCGCCCTTAAAAAAGCGGAAAAGGAGAAGAAAAAGAAGGCTACCTTTGCAGAAGTGCTTTCCGCGGAATCTCTTGCCGCCCCGACCCGAATCCCGGCCCCGTCCCGGACCCGAACCCCGGCACCGCCGACCTCGTCCTAGGCCCAGACCCCGGCCCTATAGACCGCGAATAGGAAGGCCCCGGCCCGGGCCCCGGCCTTAAAAAAGAAAAGCCCGACGGAAGGATACCAGCTTATTCTTAAGCTAGCTAGGCAGCAATAGCCTACCTTCGACTCCTTCGCTCTCCGCAACTAGGTTAACGCCGCGTTAGGGGAGATCGCGGTAATACGAATCGAGCGTTCGGATAGGGGTAATATCGTTATTACGATAAAACAACCCTTCTCGGCAGCGTAGCTTCTAGCTGCAAAAAGCAAATAGGCGCCCGCGTTTAACGGCTTCGCGAATCAGTCTGCCGACCTTCCTACTAGCTAGGTTAAGCTAGTAGCCTATAACGTCTCGGTCTTAGTAAACGGAGACGTCCTAGGCCTCTTCCCGGAAGAGGCTAAGGTATTTAATAGGATAGAGACGGTAGGGGCCCCCCGGTGGCTAAAGCAGCCTCGTGAGGGGCAAAGAATAGGATCCGTTGTTTTCGCCGTCCCCTCCGAAGAATTAGGGGCCCGCTGCCGCAAGCAGGGCCTATGTATTACAGGAATCCTAACTAAGGTCGAGGCTTATAAGGCCTTTACTATACGCACATAGTGCTATAGGTGCCTCGGCTTCGGACATAACCCCGGGACCTGCCGGAAATAAGTTCGGTGTGCGTTTTGCCCGGAACGGCATTTAACCCGGGACTATTTATGTCCGACTTACAAGTCTAGCCAGGCTTATAATCATTTCTAAGCCTATTGCTATAACTGCAAGGGGAATTACCGGACTACTAATAAGTCTAGCTACGGGACCTTTAAGGCATTATCTAATGTCTAGTGGCCCTCGAAGACCTCGCGGCCCTCGCGGCCCTAAGGGCCCTTAGAGCCCTTAGAGCTCTAGCAGCTCTATTATAATTGTTTAGCATAACGCGAACCGAAACGAACCCGCCTACCTTAGAATCTTAGACAAAAGCCTACATATTAGTGCAGATATAGTGCTCTTACAAAAGCTCTGCTGCTATAGTATTAACGGGGCCTATATCCCCCTATAATATCCCTCTTTCGACCTGCTAACCCTAGTCCCTACGGCTAGCTTCCCGAAGCTAGCCGTAAGGCCTAGGGTTCTAGCTTATGTTCGGAAGGCGGCGCGTATCGAAGCTTCCCTAAGATACGATATAGTCTGCGACCCCGACCTCTAAGCAATAGGGGTAGTTAGCCTTAAATCGTTCCTTATCTTTAACATATATAACGAGAAAGAGCGTTTAGGGCCGGACCTTTGCTAAGACCCTAGCTAGGACCCTAGCTAGGACCCTAGCTAGGAAGACTAGGGCCCTAGCCCTAGCCGGAAGGGGGCTTTAACGGTAAATAGGCTGCTAACGCACCTATCTATCGTAGAGCCCTTCCTCCTAGCAGGGGACTATAACCTACACCACCCACGCTAGAACCTTACTGCTGACCCGGCGAAGACCTAACAGGCGGCCCCCTTAGTTAGCTGGCTCGACAGCTATAAGGCAAGCCTAATTACGGACCTCGACGCCGCTGCCGAAAGGGGGGGGACCTTCTTTAGAAAGGGCTTAAAAACCCTTTCTATTATAGACCTCGCGCACTATAGCCCCTTTCGGAAGCTCTAATAGACGAATTTCCGCTTCCTTCGTGCTACGGGATCGGACTATAAGCCTATAGCCTTTAACGCGGTCCCCCGGTCCTCCTCCGGGCCTAGCCCGCCTTTTCTCGCTAGGCCCCCCTTGTTTAATTATAGGAAGGCCGACTGGGACGTCTTTTAGAAGGACCTTCGCGAGAAGGAAGTTAGCCTTCTAGAAGAGCTCGAAAGGCTTATTAGCAAAGGAAACCTCGAAGAAGTTGCTACCCTTTTAACAAAGGCGGTCTTAGGGGCAGCAAGAAGGGCTATCCCGAAAAAACGCGCTTGCGAACGGTCGAAGCCGTAGTGGAACGAGAAAATTAGCACGCTCCGGAAAGAGCTAGCTATAGCTTACCGACGCTAGAAGAAAGAACGGATAGACCCCCTACTTGCAGAGTAGAAGGCGATTCGGCAGACATACGGAAAAGCTATTAAAGTAGCAAAAAAGGCGTTTTAGGAAGAATTCCTAAGTAAGGCCTCGGGAAAGGACGTTTTTACGGCCTATTCCTATACAAAAGACCGGTAAAGCCCTTCTCTTCCGAGTATAACCTATACGAAGGAGGGGGAATAAGCGATTGCTACTACCTTTGCAATAAAATGCGATACATTCCTTTCGACGCTCTTTCTAACCCTAGAACAAGGCCCCCCGGACCCACCGCGGAGCCCTAGACCCTAGAGCCCTTCCGGACAGCCTTAGGGCTATAAGGGCAGTAAGGCTAGTAGTCCTAGGTGGGAATAGCCGGACCTAACCGACGAAGATATGAAAAAGGCTATATTATCCTCCCCTACGAAGAAAGCGCCCGGCCCGGACTCCCTTAGCTTTTTGCCTATATAATACGCTTATAGGGCGGTGCCGGCTGTGTTTAATAAGGCCTATAAAGCCTTGTTTAGCAGCGGATATCACCCGAAGGCGTGGCGGCAAGCTATCGGGATTATCCTACCTAAGCCTAATAAGACGGACTATTCGGTCCCGAAGGCTTATAGGGTAATTGCCTTGCTAAACTGCTTAGGCAAGACGTTAGAAAAGCTTTTTGCAACCCGGCTTAGCTATTTAGCTAATACGGCCGGGCTGCTAGGACCTACGCAGCTAGGCGGGAGGAAGCAGCGAAGTGCGGTTAATACCGCACTCCTCCTCGCCCACTACGTACAACAACAATAGGCATCGAGGAAGAAAGCTATTACTAGCACCCTTCTTCTTAATATAAAGGGAGCCTTCGACTATATGTCGAAAGACTAGCTTTTAAGGGTATTAGAAAGGCTCGGCCTTCCGAAAACCCTTATTAGCTAGGTGAACTACTTCGTTTCTAACCGGAAAATTCAGCTAGCCTTTAAGGGCCAGCTGCAACCGCTAGGGGATATCGCTATAGGAGTCCCGCAAGGGTCCCCCGTTAGCCCTATCCTCTTTCTTCTTTACGTACGAGACATTATCGCTTCTAAAGGATACTAGCTATCCTATATAGATGACTTTAGTATCTCTATTACGTCTATATCGGCGAGAAAGAACGTTCGACAACTTAAAGAGATAGCTAGCAGCCTTTTCGAACAAGCTGCGAGGCAAAAGGTTGCATTCGACCCCGGAAAGACCGAGCTTATCTACTTCTCGAGGCAAAGGGAGCCTATCTTAGAAGGGATCCGCGTAGGCGGCCTTCTTATAGCCCTTAAGCAGCTGGTTAAGTGGCTAGGCATTTGGTTCGATTTAGGGCTACGTTTCCGTCAACACGTGGAAAAGAAAGTACAGTGGGGTAACAAAAGTTACGATTAGCCCGATGTTTATATACCTACCCTATACTTCTACGGGAACAATAAAAACTCTACTAAAACTTAGCGCGTTACTTAAAACCTCTATAAATTTTACGAAACCTATATAACATACTAAAGTCAATAAATATATTTTACTTATAATTTATAACGCTATAGGTACTTTTAATATTTAAAAAATATAATATTCAAAAACATTTAGTACTTACTTTCTTATTTTTACTTCTTCTTTTAAAATAGAGCTTATTATAACTAAAACATTTGCGAATAATTTATTTTAAGGTTCTTTAATATATAATATAGATATAGAGGTTCTTTTATTCTATTAGGTATTTATATAGAATTATAAATCGATTTAAATATAAAGGATATTACTTTTAGTACTTATTACTAAGTAAAAGCGAGTTTAAAAACTTTTCTAAGTAAAAGAGAGAATTAGTTATTATATACATAATAGTCATATAAATACGATACGTAAATGCCCTTATTATAACAATAATAAAATATGTATATTATGCTAGTTAGAATTAATAAAAAATTAATATAGAAATACGTTAAGTATTAATTTTTAGCTAGAAGGAAGGTACTCTTTATAATAATATATAGTTAAATATACGGAATCCGTACTACTATAAACTCTATACTATAAATAGAAACAATAGCGTCGGTATATAGAAAACTCTTTTTTAAATATAAAAGCTTTTTCTTTAGATATAAAGGAAAGGTTTTTAAAAACTCTGAAAAATACTTAAATAGTAAAAGAAATTAATTATCGTATTTGATATAAAACGTAAAACTAAATATAGATAATAGAAAAGATCGTATACTTATTATACATAATATAAGGTATAATATAGTATTTTTGTTTCGCCGAAAACTAATTACTATAAGTAAATATAAATAAATTATATTAAGAGAGAAGTACCTTTCTATTACTCTTACTTATGTCCAATCGTAACTTTTGGAGAGCCACTGTAGCAGTAGCGCAAGTAGCCTTTTAAGGCCTCTCTAGGCTAGCCTCTACGCAAAAAGGCCTTTCTTTTCGAGCAATAAGGCAGCTATACGTAGCGTGTATTACCGCGATAGCTGACTATAGGGCTTAACTTTAGTTTATAGGGCATAGGCAGTAAGGGCTACTTAAGCTCTTTCAACGACTTTAAAATTAGGGCCTTAAGAAGGTCCTAGGGACGTTTAAGGGTTCCCCGACTAAGGCCCTAGAGCTCGAGGCTAGTATACCCCCCCCGGAGATAAGGCTGCGCAAGGCCTGCCTAGCCTATAGCCTACGGACCCTCTACTTTCAAAAAGACTACCCTACACGACAAGCCTACGATTAAGCAGCCCGGGACGACCTCGCGGACTCCGACTTAGACCTCGGCGCCTTAGCTTCGATTAGGCCCTCTACGCAGCTATTTCGGCTCCTTAGGGAGCTGCTAGCAGTCATAGGGCCTAGTTATAAACTAGAAAGACAGAAGGCTAGCTGGGCACCGCCTTGGCTAGCGGGCCTAAAGGCGACTATTCGGATCTTAGAGGCCCTAAAAGGGCAGGCTAAGCTATAACACCAACAGCTCCTAGCTAGCCTAGAATTCGAGGACCCCCTTATCTTCTATACGGACGGCTCGTAGGGGACCTATCAAAAGGCCCTTACGAATAGCTAGTCCTACTGCGAAATAGGCCTCGAGGGGAGGCCTAGAAAGACAGAGTCCGGGAACCTAGGCCCATACGTCGAGGTAGCTGATGCAGAGCTATTTGCGATTTATAGGGTCCTAGCGGACCTCTCGAGGAGGCCCCTAGCGCCTCTATAACAACCTACCCCTACCTAGCTTGTCTTTATCTTTATCGACAGCTAGGCGGCGATTCTCCGGCTAGAAGGTTATTCGGACCTAGCCGTACGGATAAGAAGCCTACTCGAACGCCTCTGCCTAGCCTATACAATTAGGCTAGATTAGTGCCCGAGCCACGTTAGGATCTTCGGCAACGAGCTTGCCGATCGACTAGCTAAGAAAGGCCTAGAGGTTCCCTTTCGGGGGACCCCTACGGCCTCTATTAGCTACCTTCGGAAAACAGTACGGAAAACTTGCCTAGAGAGGTAGAAAGCCCTTTAGGTAGAAGAAACAGAGAGGGGCCCTAAGGCGCAGGGCCTAGGGAAGCATTACCGAAAGGTAAAGCGGGACTAGCTTCGCTTCGCCTATAAGCCGGACCCGGACCTAGCGAAGGCCCCGCGGCCTACGTTATCGGCTTACTACTAGCTTCTTTTCGGGATAGGCTATCTAAAAGCCTACCTAAAACAGACGAATAGGACGAGCTTTAAAGAGTGCCGGTATAGCTATATTAGCTATACCGCATCGCACCTTCTTCTTAGCTATAGCAACTATATAAAAGAACGACCCACGCTTCGGAAGGCCTTACGAGGCTAACCGTTAGCCCTACCTACCCTATTTTCTACTAAGGTCGGGAGGAAAGCCCTCCTAGCCTTTATCGAAAAAACTAGGGTTTATACGGCGGCGTGGTATGCGAAAGAGTAACCTATTAAGCCTCCGGGCTTTTAAGGGGGAACGATAATGCGTGGGAATAGAACGACTAACTGTATTTTCCTTTGTTTGTCTTTTTCTTTATAAAATTGCTAGCTCTTTAGCTAGCCTACTAGTCTAGAAGCAGGGCCTCGCGGCCCTACACTAGCTAGCCGCGTTATATCCTAAACGGACATATACGCGTATTAAAAAAAAAAAAAACGCTCCTCGCTGGTTAGGGCAGCTAGGCCCGGGGGGATAGCGTAGTGGTAGAAGCGCTTAGAAGGCCCCGCTTTATCGGCGAGGTCGTAGGTTCGAATCCCGCTCCCCCTACCTAGCTGGAAATTTTCAGCTGCTCTACGCAGCCCCTTATAAAGCGGCAAAACCTCGGCTCGGGCCAAAGAATAACCCCCCCCCCCGAACGACCCCTACCTCGAATTGCGTACCGACGTACCGGCGTCCCGTACATTTAATTAACTGCGCCCCGACCGGCGTACGCTATAATAAAAATCAACGTACCTCCCCGACCCGCATTAATACCGCTACTAGCCACCCCCGCCAACCTGCGACTAGTACGACTGCGAAGGGGTCCGTAGACCGAACGGGTAGTAAAGGGGGGCTAGGCAGGAAGGAGTTAGGAGTGTAGAATCGGGGTAAGGAGGCGGATTAGCAACCTACGGGCGGCTTAGGCAGCCTATAGGGGGAAAAGACCAAGCGCGGGAACCACTAGCCTAAAACTTTACCTTTAATGTATATAGGACTAAGTCTAGCAAAGCCTAGCGAAAACCGGGACTTCGTCCCGGCGCGTTATATCCTAAACGGACATATACGCGTAATAAAAAAAAAAAAAAACAGCTAGGCCTAAAGTCGGCTGCGATAAAGTCGGCGGCGACGAAGAAGTCGGCTGCGATAAAGTCGGCGGCGACGAAGAAGTCGGCGGCGACGAGGGCAAAGGGACAGACTCGGCAGAAACAGGCATAAGGGCAGAATTGCCGGCTAGGGCAGAAGAAGAAGACTAGCCGGCTAGGGCAAAAGAAGAAGACTAGCCGGCTAGGGTAAAAGAAGCGGACTAGCTGGCTAGGGAGCCTATGCTAACTATAATAGTTATTATTTGCGTTATCTGCTTTAACATATCGGCCATTTGCTTCGCTATGTTTGCCATTTAGCTAGAGAGCTAAAGAAGCTCTTAGCGAAGCTTATCCTACTTCGCGTCTTACCTCTAAAAGTAGTATTTAGCCTAGTTGCCGAGGCTAGCAACGGACCTACCCTTGCCGGGCTCCTAGGCGGTGCTAGGGCCCGCTAAGGAAGCCTCGTCGTCCGAGCTTAGAGAGCCTAGAGGGAAAGAGCCTACGAGGCCTAACATCTTAGTCGGTGCGTTAGGTGGTATTCGCGGTAGAGTCGTTGCGTTGCGTTGCGTTCGTTGTAGGTTAGTAGGAATCCGATTTTCCGATTTCTAAAGAGCTAAGGGTAACTCCTTAAAAATACGTATTTTTAAGGCTTTTAGTCCTCGGAATAGCTGCATAAAGACCTCGTGGCTTCGCGTTGCGTAGTTGCAAGGAAGCTACGTTAAGGTTATATTCTATGTGTTAATTGATTATCTAGAGGTTGTAGGCGCGTAGGGTTTTCAGGGAAAACCCTATGCGATGCTGACTAATGCGCCCACAGCGGGATCCTCACTCTCGTCGCGCCTCCCTCTAACGCAGCGCGGGCGGCTTTTGCGCGCATGCTGTCCACTTTTTCACCCTAGAATTCGCACAAATCGTTACCTTCGCCCCGGAAGTCGATATACCAGAGCACGTAGGCCGGTACCTCACCGACAAGGCTAGACGGGCTTAAGGACAAGAAGAGCCCGGTAATTTTCCACCTCGTATTGCTCGTTTATAGTCTGATACGCTAACCTAATATGCTTGGCAATACTAGGGCCGGTCCTAGTCACTTCGGTCGACCAATTTCTCGGAATCATCTCGTCTACGTTTAGCTCTTACTATGTCGACGATTTCCGCAATAAGTGCAAGAATTTCGACCACCTCGTCGGGTCGGGCTCGCTCGTGTCAGTTGAAGGCCAAGCCTTTAAGCCCTGGGATGTCTTGATCAGAGAGCTAGGCCTCATGGCCCTGATTGCAGACTTATGCCAGGCCATTGCCTATCTAGTTCACACGGCAATTAGAGCAAGCTTTTCACGTGGACTCCCTTCCAGCCTAGAGGATTGTTTGTCTACCACGGAACCTGCCCGGAACCCCAGAATACAAAATTCCTCGTCGACCTTACGCACCGTCCGTTCGTGGGCTTATATGAGCAAAGCAATATTAATGAGATAATATATGGCATAAACGATCTTCCTGTCATCTGGACGGCCTTTAGTCCTTTCCGCGCCTTTCTTTGGGCAGTCTTTCGGGTAGGTGTCGTCATGGCGGTTCCTCATCCTACGGCGCAATCTAAACTAAATGTAACCTAGGAAGCCGGTGGCAAGGTGTACGAAGGCATTATTCTCCGCCAATTCTGTTCGACGCAACCTCATTTGTCGGAAGACTCCCTCGTCGCAATAGAACACAACACATTTAAACAACAACCCTCGCGGTATCAGTCCGTATATATCACGCAATGACATCTCGCGGCGACGCAAGACTCCCTCGTCTACATACATCGCGGCAAACGCAGCACCTTTCGCGTCAAGCGCTCTCGCGGCATTTATCCGCATCAATGACTCGAGCAAGCAGCTCTCGCGGCTTCGTCCGCATCACGCCCTCGGTAACACAAAGCCCTTGGCCATCCTTGGCCATACACGAAGTCCTCGGCCACACACGAGCCTCGGCCACACACGAGTCTTAGCCACACATCCAGCCCTCGGCAATACAAAGCCCTCGGCCATACACGAAGCCCCTCGGCCATATATAAGCCATCGGCAATACGAAGCCCTCGGCTATATATGAGGAGTATTGCTATTTGCAGGACAAGAAATCTCTATTTGCACGAGAAATAACTCAAAGCCCCCACGGGCAAGGGGATCTCGAGGGAGACAGGCTAGGGGCGGAAGAGCTGCAAGAGCTACGCCGTCGCCGTCGCCGTCGCCGTCTATAATAGAAGTTGTTCTAGCTACGCAGGCCACGCAGTCCGGGCCGGGCTAATAAACTGATAGTCTGTCTAAGGGCGGACTAAAGTCCCTTCATATAGCCAATTCCACACGAACAAAGGTATATATGACTTAATTGACTGTGGTTATAGAAAGCGCTATTATTTGTCTGCATAATGTGGGTAGTTAAATCCTATTTGGTAGCTTGGTTATTATAGGATTAATTGCGCGAGTAATACGAGGTGGCGTATATAACGCCGGTTGACCGAGTCATAAGTTAAAATAGCTTGGTGCCGCGGGCACAACTATAAGCAAAGCTTTTTGCTGTGCCCGCGGCACCAAGCTATTTTTTTTCCTATAGCTAGGGCACCTATGGCAGCCAATAGCCGTAAAGAATTTCGGGATAAACCCTACCGGACGGGTTACCAATAGGAAGCGAGTATTTTTTGGCCGGTTAAACCCCGGGGGAAATGTAGCCAATTGGCGCACTGGATTTTTAGACTCTAGCCAATCATAGCGTGTCATTTGGGGCCAGCCAATGGCCGCACTTCGTTAATACAAGGGACCCCTACAATAAAAAAGCTCACTACACATATTAAGTAAGCAAAGCGGCTTGCCGCAACTTGCACACATTCTGTGTTCTTCGTAGCGCAAAGCAAGCTTTGCTTAATGACTTACATGCCTTTGTCTCCACTTATACTATATACTTCGGGCTTCGGTATCTCAGCTATTTAGGGAGCTAATGCGACCGGATGACTTGCGTTATATGCAAGAGTATTGCTATTTGCACGATACGAAATTGCTATTTACACGACAAATACCTCTAAGCCCCGTTTTTTCTACGCGACCCCGCGCGCTTAGGTCCCGCTACTAAAATTAGGTAGCAATTAAGAGGGTACGGAAGGCTATAGCTACATATGTTTTAAAACTCTGCTACGTTAAAAAAAGTAAACTAGGCCTATACTAATATATATAGAGTCGTATATATTAATTTAATAGAGCATTGCTATTTACACAACACGAAATTGCTATTTATATAATAAATACCTAAATTCTCTACTTTTTCTACGCGACCCCGCGCGCTTAGGTCCCGCTAGTAAAATTAGGTGTAGGTATATAGTAATTAAGAGAGCCGCGTAAATCGTGCGAAGAACGCAATCCACCCTAAGAGCACGGGGGGATAGCGTAGTAGTAGAAGCGCTTAGAAGGCCCCGCTTTATCGGCGAGGTCGTAGGTTCGAATCCCGCTCCCCCTACCTAGCTAGAAATTTTTAGCTGCTCTACCTAGCCCTTTATAGGGCGGCAAAACCTCGGCTCGGGCTAAAGAATAACACCCCCCCGAACGACCTTTACCTTAAATTGCGTACCGACGTACCGGCGTCCTGTATATTTAATTAACTACGCCCCGACCGGCGCACGCTACGACTAAATTAACGTACCTCCCCGACCCGTATTAATACCGCCACTAGCTACCCCCGCTAACCGCGCTACGACTAGTACGACTACGAAGGGGTCCGTAGACCGAACGGGCAGACGTGGGCAAGGCAGGGCTAGGCAGGAAGGAGTTAGGAGTATAGAATCGGGGTAAGGAGGCGGATTAGTAACCTACGGGCCTTAGCCTATAGGGGGAAAAAGACTATGCGAGGGAACTACTAGCCCGAAACTTTACCTTTAATATATATAGGACTAAGTCTAGTAAAGCTAACGAAATCCGGGGCTTCCGCCCCGGCGCGTTATATTATAAACGGACACATACGCGTAATAAATAAATAAATAAAAACCCCGAGGGCACGCAGCCGGGAGCTAGGCACAAAGCATATATTAAGGAGCCGTATATATAGCAGAGGGCACGCAGCAGAAGGCACGTAGTAGGGCACGCAGCCGGGTATAAAGCATATATTAAGGAGCCGTACATATAGTAGAGGGAAGGCAGTAGGGCAAGCAGCCGGGCATAAAGCATATATTAAGGAGCCGTATATATAGTAGAGGGCACGTAGTAAAGGGCACGCAGTAGGGCACGCAGTAGGGCACGCAGCCGGGCATAAAGCATATATTAAGGAGCCGTATATATAGTAGAGGGCACGTAGTAAGGCACGCAGTAGGGCACGAAGTAGGGCACGAAGCAGAGCACGCAGTAGAGCACGCAGTAAGGCACGCAGCCGGGCACGCAGCCGGGCACGCAGTAGGGCACGCAGTAGGGTACGAAGTAGGGCACGAAGTAGAGCACGTAGTAGAGCACGCAGTAAGGCACGCAGCTAGGCACGCAGTAGGGCACGCAGTAGGGCACGCAGCCGGGAGCTAGGCACAAAGCATACATTAAGGAGCCGTACACATAGTAGAGGGCACGTAGTAGAGGGCACGCAGTAGAGGGCACGTAGTAGAGGGCACGCAGTAGGGGGCACGCGCGCTACTATAGCTATTAAATCGACTAAATTAAGGCTATATATACGATTTGCGCGGCCCTCTCTATTGCTATATACCTCTACCTAATTTTAGTAGCGGGACCTAGGCGCGCGGGGTCGCGTAGAAAAAACAAGGCTTAGATATATTTATTATATAAATAGCAATTTCGTGTTGTATAAATAGCAATACTTATTTAATACAATAAAACTATATATTAAAGTATATAGAACGTACGTACGAAGTATTTAAGTCGCGAATGCACTTTTTACTTTAGTATAATTTTCTTCCTACTATATACCTCTTCCTACCTATATAAAGTCGTATTATCGCTTACGAACGCACTTTCTACTTAATAGAGCTTTCTTCTCTTACTACCGAATCGTTTCCTTTAATATAAGGTCTTATAACTCCTTTTAATAAAGTATATTTATAATACTACCTACCGCCGCCCCCCCCCCTCCCTTAAGCCGACCTATTACTGCCCTATCGATTGATAGGAGTATAGTAGAGTTAAGGAAGTTTATAGCAATACTAGATTTTGTCTAAACTACTATTAACGCTTGCCTATAGCTAAGATAGTATAAACTATCGACCTTACGGCGCTATCGCCTCGTATAGCCCGGAACTATAAAAGAGCGATAACGATTCCGATAGAACGGACTCGCTTTACGCTAAACACCTACGCTAAGGCCTTTAAATTAGCCTTATACGCTCGTACGTAAAGCATCGTAAGTATATAAGCCCGTCGAGCCCTATTATCGGTCGATGTTTACGCCGTATTTTAAGTCGTAAAGGGATATATAGATTAATTCGCCGGTAGAATAAGTAGAATAACATATACTAAGTATACGCTTCTTCTAAAAGCCGTATATAAGAGTAAGGGTAAGTGCGCCCTTTCTTTAGACTATAAGTATAAATCTTATAAGAATATAGTGCGAGAAATCGTAACCTAATATCGGCCGATGCTCGCTAATAAGGATTAGTCTATAGTTTAAAGCGTATAGCCTACTAGGGCTACGATTAGGCCTATATACTTTAACTATACGGCGTATTAAATAACTTCGATTCTAAAGTTTTTTAAAAAGGCGAGTATCGTCGTAAGTAAAGAGATAGATAAGGTCTAGCTCTCTTTTTAGGTATTTTACGATATAGGCCGACCTACTTCTCTACGTCTTATGCGATCGAAGAAGAGGTCGCTTAAGGGTAAGTATAATACCTCGCTACCGCCTAATAAGCCTAAAGTCCCTCGCATTAAATAAGAGAATATAATTAAGTCTAAATCTCGACTAATTAAGTCTAAATCTTAACGTACTAAGTAGTATAATGCTCTTACGACTCTAATAAAAGACAAACGGCCGACCGACTTTAATATTAATCGTAATTTTCTATCTCCCTCGCCTCTTTATACATAAGGCGATAGTAGCTAAGATAAAGATACGTAAGGCGGCTAAGATAAGGATACATAAGGCGGTAATGCCGAGATCGATAATATATATGGCAATAATAGCTAAAGCGAGGTTATAGAATAAATAAAGATTAAGCTTAAGATTCGATTAAGTAGGTTAAGGAAATAGGTCTAGCTAAAAGCGGGGTATTATAAAACGATTGCGAGCGTATAGTCTAATACTAAATTTCTATATTACTACCGTCGCTTATACTACCTTCTAAGTCACTAACTTCCTCTCCTTCTTCCTTAGTATTAATAGCATCTACTACGTTATTAAATAGAGTCGTATAGTTAATATCGTGTTCTATAAGCTTCTTACGGACGCGTTTTATCCCTTTAGTTAATAACTCTAGCAAAGAGAGACTAAGTTTTTACTTAGATTCGATATACTACTATAGCCGCCTCTATAAGTAGATATACGTTAAGAAATACGGCTAGTATAGTAGATTAAAGCCTATATTAGACCGTTCGGAAAGGATATATACGTAAACGGTTATTATATCCTCTAGCAGGTAGGCGTTAAGGTCGTATTCGTTATCTTTAAAGATCTTATTAAGCGTATCGAGTCGATATTAAGGGATAACTTCTGTAAAGTTCCGTATAGTCGGGTTATTTAGCCAATAGTAGAGAGTCTACGGCTAGCTAAGTATAACGTAAGGTCTTATACGTTGTTTGCGAATATAATGCGAATTCTAAAGATATACGAAGTCGGCAAACTCCGTACGGATAATTAGCATAAAGATAAACTGCTCGAGCGCCTTTATCTAGCCTATACGTTTAGGCTAGATTAGTGCCCGAGCCACGTTGTGATCTTTAGCAACGAGCTTGCCGATCGACTGGCTAAGAAGGGCCTAGAGGCTCCCTTTCGGGGGACCCCTACGGCCTCTATTAGCTACCTTTAAAGAAAAGTTCGGAAAACCTGCCTAAAGAGGTAGAAGACCCTTTAGGTAGAAGAGGAAATAAAGGGCCTTAAGGCGTAGGGCCTAGGAAAGCACTACCGACGGGTAAAGCGGGACTAACTTCGCTTTACCTATAAGCCAGACCTAGATCTAGCAAAGGCCCCGCGGCCTACGCTATCGGCTTATTACTAGCTTCTTTTCAGGATAGGCTATTTAAAAGCCTACCTAAAATAGACGAATAGGACGAGCTTTAAAGAGTATAGGTATAACTACTATCGCTATTCTACCTTACACCTTCTTTTTAGCTATAGTAACTATATAAAGGAACGATAGACGCTTTTTTTTTTTTTTTTACACATATATGTCCGTTTAGGATATAACGCGCTAGGGCGGAAGCCCCGGATTTCGCTAGCTTTGCTAGACTTAGTCCTATATATATTAAAGGTAAAGTTTTAGGCTAGTGGTTCCCGCGCTTGGTCTTTTCCCCCTATAGGCTGCCTAAGCCGCCCGTAGGTTACTAATCCGCCTCCTTACCCCGATTCTATACTCCTAACTCCTTCCTGCCTAGCCCTACCTTGCCCACGTCTGCCCGTTCGGTCTACGGACCCCTTCGTAGTCGTACTAATCGCAGCGCGGTTAGCGGGGGTGGCTAATGGCGGTATTAATATAGGTCGGGGAGGTACGTTGATTTTTATTATAGCGTGCGCCGGTCGGGGCGCAGTGAATTAAATATGCGGGACGCCGGTACGTCGGTACGCAATTCGTAGTAGGGGTCGTTCGGGGGGGGTTGTTCGTTAGCCCGAGCCGAGGTTTTGCCGCCCTATGGGAGGGGCTGCGTGGAGTAGCCGAAAATTTTTCCAGCTAGGGGGGGGAGCGGGATTCAAACCTACGACCTCGCCGATAAAGCGGGGCCTTCTAAGCGCTTCTACTACTACGCTATCCCCCTAACGATAGACGCTTCGGAAGGCCTTACGAGGCCAACCGTTAGCCCTACCTACTATTTTTTCTACTAAGGTCGGGAAGAAAGCCCTCCTAGCCTTTATAGAAAAAACTAGGGTTTATACAGCGGCGTGGTATGCGAAAGAGTAACCTATTAAGCCTTCGGACTTTTAGGGGGGAATAATAATGCGTAGGAATAGAACGACTAACTATGTTTTCCTTTATTTATTATTTTTCTTTATAAAATTGCTAGCTCTTTAGCTATAGAAGCAGGGCCTCGCGGCCCTGCCGTAGCTAGCCGCGTTATATCCTAAACGGACATATACGCGTATTAAATAATAAAAAAAAGCATAAAGATAAAGAGCATCGCAATACGATCGGCAAAGAAACTCTAAACGAAAAGGTTATCAGCCGTTAGGTAGGAGAAATACTCCTATTTCGGTATAGTTAGCAATATATATATATACTAAAGAGTAAAGGTAGATACTTACCCGCTAGAATATTAAACGGCTATTAGAGAGACGTTCTTACTAGCTCTTAATCCTTTAGTTCTATATACTCTTACTAAATAGCTAATAGTCGTTTAACTATACGTCTTAGCGTATACCGTCTCGTACGATAAGGCGCTCTTAAGAGAGGTAAAGTTTTTTTTTATTATGCGTATATATCCGTTTAGGATATAACGCGCCGGGGCGGAAGCCCCGGATTTCGCTAGCTTTACTAGACTTAGTCCTATATATATTAAAGGTAAAGTTTCGGGCTAGTAGTTACCTCGCATAGTCTTTTCCCCCTATAGGCTAGGGCCCGTAGGTTACTAATCCGCCTCCTTACCCTAATTCTATACTCCTTACTCCTTCCTGCTTAGCCCTGCCTTGCCTACGTCTGCCCGTTCGGTCTACGGACCCTTTCGTAGTCGTACTAATCGCAGCGCGGTTAGCGGGGGTAGCTAGTAGCGGTATTAATATAGGTCGGGGAGGTACGTTAATTTAGTCGTACCGTACGCCGGTCGGGGCGTAGTTAATTAAATATACGGGGATAGCGTAGTAGTAGAAGCGCCTAAAAGGCCCCGCTTTATCGGCGAGGTCGTAGGTTTAAATCCCGCTCCCCTTTAGCTGCTCTACGCAGCCCTTCCTATAGGGCGGTAAAACCTCGGCTCGGGCTAACGAATAACCCCCCCCGAACGACCCCTACTACGAATTACGTACCGACGTACCGGCGTCCCGTATATTTAATTAACTACGCCCCGACCGGCGCACGCTATAATAAAATCAACGTTGTAAGAGAACGAGCTTAGGAGGGGGTATATAATTATTATTAATCCACGAAGGGACACAGCTATAGACTAGATCTAAATGTCTATATATACGATATAGAGGTTACGTAGGATGATATATAATATAACCTAACACCGTGATAGTATATCCCCTTTAAATCGGCGTTCGACTCGAACGCCTAAAAGGGGTTAATAGGCTAATAAAAACAAAGGGAACCTATGTCAATCGGCCCTAAAAGCGGGCCTAATATAGAACGAGAGAGAGAAATAGAAAGAAATAAAGGGCAAAACTAAGAAACTAATACGTGCCGTCGTAACGTAAATTATATTAATGAATTATACTTATTATTACTTAGGCGAAGGGGAAGATATAAGGAAGGCCGTATAAAAGGCCGGTTTAGGCTTAGTCGGGTTAAGGGCGTAAAAAGCCTTAAGGTCGTCCTAGCAGCCGTTAAGGTAGGAGGAGTCCTCCTACGTAAGGGGGCTATAACGCTATTAAACGCGATACTTAATCTTCCTAAAGGCGTACTAGCGTTACGCGAGGATAGAAGAAAACTCCTACTTAAGGTGCGCGTTATTGCCGTCGTCGTCGCTAGGGGAAAGGAGAACGCCGTTATCGGCGGGCCGGACGTTAAGCTCTAACTAGCCGGGCAAAGGGGGCTTTTAAGTCTTAGTAAAGAGGGAGTAATAAAAAATAAGGTAAAGGCGGCTGCCTTTAGGGAGGCGAAGAAGACACGCCGTCTTATATACCTTAAGGACCTTATATAGGCCCTCCCGCTTATAGTCGAGCTTCTTTATAGGGCGGAGGGTCTAGATCTAGCGGGTGCTAAGGAATACTATATCGCCGGGCTAGTACGCTAGGGCGGGAGTCCGCTAGGCGTCCGCGTAGCGAGCTTAAGTAGCTTAGGCATCCTTAATCGTATCGCGGAGGAAGTTAGAGATACGCTAAAGACGGGAAGCAAGCGCGTTACCGTAAAGGTATTCCTTCCGCTGCTAGGGGGTTATGCCGGGCGGGGGGGGACTAAAGGGCTTAGTGCTAAGCTTTAGGTAGAAGCTATAGTTAGCAAAGAAAGGGGAAAGGCCGGTAGATTTAAAGACCTAATTATTAGCAGTAAACTTAGCGAAGGGAAGGAGGTCGACTTAATCGTCCTAGAGGTAGGTAGTATAATAACGAAGGTAAACCTCTATCTAAGCGTTTACGATCTTAGTCTAACCGTCGGTCTAAGGGTAGTAGGCGGAGCTAAGGTAAAAGCGGTAACTAAGGCGACGATTAAGCTACTATTAGAAAGCCGAAATAAACTAAGTGCTATAGTCGCTAATAATAGAGGCCGGGGTACTATAGAGGGACTAAACGTAGGAAATAAATACGTTAATAACGTCTTTAACGGTTATCGAGGGTATTAGAACGTAGTAGTATATCTTCGTAAGGCGGTCGACGATAACGAGGATATTAGAAAACTTAACGCTATTACGACGGTAGATAAAAAAGTCGGTAATAAAATCGACGGATATATCGGTCTATAAGGCGAAGGGAATACTTAAGGGCTAAAGCAGGCCTTAAAGGGAGGAACGAGGGGATTTAGCGCGTAAGCACGTATAATAGTTCCGTATAAAGCTAGAAATAGACTCGTATATACCGGGCTAGATATAAGACCGGCGGTAGAGGCTAGCGGTCTTCGTACGTCTAGGGTAGCCGGTAAGGGGGGAGGTATAAGCGCGGATAAGGATCTAAAGAATTAAGGCGTCGTTAAAGGGAACGAAGAGCCGGCCTTAGAAATAGAACCGGCCTTAGACCTTAGAGAGAGCGGTCTTAGGGATCGAGCGGAAGGGGGCTCGAAGGGGTAAGGCTAGCGGGGCTAAAGAGACTAGAGAGCTACGCGAATAGCGGAGATAAGCGGGGAGGAGGAATAAGCCCGGTCGATAAGGTTATCGATCGGCTTAGAGTCGTCGAGGGCGTAGAGGTTAAGGCAGTCGGAATTATATTTATAAATTATATTTATAAACGAAACGGACTCCTTAACGGTATTAAGGGCGGTAGTAGTATTAAGGTAGAGGGAGGCATTAACCTTAGACTTAAGGAGGATAACCTAATATCGATAGTTAATCCTTTCGTCGGCTCGGTCGGTAAGGGAGAGAGGGCGGGAGCCGGGCAGGCGGCTAAAGGCGTCGGGGAGTATAGCTTAAGAGCCGGGCTAAAAGACGATCTTAAAATTAAAACGACTAAGGAATTCGGCCTAGCGGGCCTATCGCTAGTTAAGGAGCTTCGTAGTTATAAAATACTAAAGATTCTTATAGTCTAAGGCTATCTTAAACTTAGGCAGGCCCTTAAGCTCGGGGCGCTACTCTTCGAGAGATTTTATAATCGCGAGGAGTTCCTTATCGTAGATCTTATAATTATACTCTTAAGCAGAGTACTTTAACGAGAAGAAGGCAACCGGATAGTAACGACTATCGTCGAGGAGCTATATTAGCATACCCTTAGCGGCTTAATTAGAAGCATTTATCTAAACTATAGTCTTACGATAGGGGTTAAAGTATACGAGGACTAGGGCGGTAGTAAAGGCGTGCTTAAGGGCTTTAAAGGCGTAAGCGTAGGCGGGAGACTAGATCTAAGGGGCAGAGTTCTTAGTAAGGGCGTTTAAAGGGTTTATAAGCCTAAAAAAGCCGTGAATAAAACGCCGATAAAAATTAGCGAATCCTAAAAAGCGCCGGAGGTCTTTAATAAAGGAAAAGGTAGGCTAGTCTAAGACCGTATAAACCTTATTAAGGTCTATATAAATGCCTTTATCTAAGATAATTAGGCCGAGGTACTTAGTCTTAGTAACGTAGAAGTTATACTTATCTACGTTAAGCTAAAGGCCGGCGGCATTAAGGCGCTTAAGAACCGTATTAACGTAGGTCTAATGCTCCTCCCGTGTCTCTAAGAAGATTAAGACGTCGTTTAAATAGGTAGAGTAAAACTTATTAAAGATGCCGTAAAAGGCCGTGTTAATAAAACTCTAGAAGTAAGATAGGGCGGCGGTAAGGCTAAAGGGAGTAATATAATACTTAAAAAGCCTATACTATATAGCGAACGCGGTCTTCTACTTATATCCTTCGGTAATATAAAGGCGATTAAACGCCGTAATAACGTCGATCTTAGTAAAAAACTTCGCCTTCCGGATATAGGCGAGAGTATCGTAGATAAAGGGTAAGGGAAAACGGTTCTTAATTATAGCCTTATTTAGGCCGCGATAGTTAACGTAAAAACGGACGCCCCCGCCTAGCTTATAGGCAAGCATAACGGGGGTAGTAGCGGGGGAGGTAGAGCGGCGGATAAAGCCTTTCCTAAGCTGCTTATTAATATACGCGTAGACGATCTAGTTCTTAGCTTCGCTAAAGGGGCGAGGGCGGGTATAAAGAGGCTATATTCCCTCCTTAAGGTTAATTTAAGTATTAACGATATAGTAAAGGGCGAACTTATCGGCCTTACTCTTAAGCTATATATAGATTATATAGTAAAGCTCTTTAAGGACCTTAGCCTAAAGCTTATCGAGCGTATAAAGGACTTTCTCTTACTTCTTAAAGAACTTAGCGATATCGTCGGGGGAGATCTTATTAAGGTAGATCTTATTAAGGTAATCGTCGACGAAGTCGTAAAGGCGGGGGTTAAAGCAGGCTTTCGCGTCCTTAGCGTCTATATATCTAATTAAGACGGCCTAATAAAGGTCCTTAGGGATATCTTAGTCGATAGGTAATAAGGGCTCGGTAGGCAAAGGCTTAGCGGTAAAGGCCTTAATTAAAGTCTAAGAAGTCTAGACTTTAAGCTACCGGTAGAATATTACTATCGCGTTAACGTCGAGCATCCGGACGTTAAACGCCGAGCTATTAAAGGACGAGAAGCGGAAAGGCTAAGGTCTAATAACCTTACGACTCGGCCGTAATATAGGACGGCGGTAGCCGGCGGTCTTATAGACGGGACGGGGGCGGGGAGGTCGAATATAGCGGCGAGGGTAGAGGGTAGCTAAAGAGTCGGAGTCGTAGCCTAAGTCGGAGTCGGCGTCGTTAACCTAGCGGGAGGAGTCCGGATAGGCGGGTTTACCTACGTTAAGGGCATCCTCGAAAAACGCCGAGAGAGAGGGGCTAAGAGACGGGGGAATAAACTTAAGAACGTCGCTAAAGCGGATAGACCGGACAAAGGCCGGAGGACGGGCTAAGGCCGTATAGGTAGGAATAGGGATCGCAGCGGTAGGAATAAGGATTATAGCGGTAAGGGGTTCGCTCTCGTCGTCTAAGTCTCTAATAGAAGGGGCGGTAGGGGGTTCGCCCTCGTCGTTAGAGTCTTCGATAGAAGGAGTAAGGGGAAAACGAATTATATTTATTAATTATATTCCCTCTAAAATAGGGGCGGGGGGAGCCGGGATAAGGCGGGCAAGGCGGGCAAAGGTAGCCGAAAGGCCCGGGATAAAGTAAGGCTAGTAGTCCGAGAGGCAGGAGGCTAGATAAAAGGGGGACTAAAAGGAAAGGGAGTTACCACGTTAGCTAACAACGGGGTCGTGCTAGCGTAGCTAAAGGAGGCTAAGAATAACCTCGTAGCTAAGCTTCGTAAGAAAGAAGCAGATAGACTTAGTATAGGCGCTAATCCGGGAGACCGAAAAGACGCAATAAGTAATAGAGCTAGACTCGTAGTCGCTACTATCGGCGAGAGAAAGCCGGCGTAGGAACTAAAGCTAGCGGATAGGAAGAGCAAGGCGGTATACGGTCTAAGCGTATATAAAGGCGTATCTAAAGCAGCCGGAGTCGACTAAAGCACTTATAACGATATCGGCGGACATAAGGGATAAAGGCATAAGCAGAGCACGCGGTTATATTCCCGTAGGGAGGCAAAGATCTTCCCCGGTATCGAACGAAGCTATAAACTTAGACACTAAGAGCTCTATCGCGCGATAAGGCGAAGGAGCTACGCATTTCCCGAGGATAGGGAAGAGGCGGGGAGGTCGTCTACCTCGCCCTCGATAAAGCCTTACTTAATAGCGCGAACCTAGTAGCGGGGGGGAGGGGGTTCGAGCAGGCGCGGGGCAGACGTACCGCTACTACGGCTACGGCCGCGGCTAGAGCCGGAACCGGCGCCGGGACTAGCGCTAGGGTTAGTGCTGGGATTAGCACCGATACCCTTATTAAGGCAGGTCCGGGCGGTATAGGTAGCGGTAGCCGGCTAAGCGTAGTAGAGGCAAAGACGGTTCTTAAACCGCCGTTGCTTTTTAGCGTTAGTAAGCCGGGCCTAGAATACATCGAGCTGCATTAGGTCACCGGTAGGAGGCGCGGGCGGGGCGGGCGAGGTAGGGCCGGTGCGAGCGGGGTTGCGAGGCGGCTAGAGCTAAGAACGGGCCTTATTTTTATTTTTTTTATTTAATACGCGTATGTGTCCGTTTAGGATATAACGCGGCTAGCTAGGGCAGGGCCGCGAGGCCCTGCTTTTAGACTAGCAGGCTAGCTAAAGAGCTAGCGATTTTATAAAGAAAAAGACAAACAAAGGAAAATACAGTTAGTCGTTCTATTCCCACGTATTATCGGTCCCCCCTAAAAGCCCGGAGGCTTAATAGGTTACTCTTTCGCATACCACGCCGCCGTGTAAACCCTAGTTTTTTCTATAAAGGCTAGGAGGGCTTTCCTCCCGACCTTAGTAGAAAATAGGGTAGGCAGGGCTAACGGTTGGCCTCGTAAGGCCTTCCGAAGCGTCTGTCGTTCCTTTATGTAGTTGCTATAGCTAAGAAGAAGGTGCGATACGGTATAGCTAATATAGCCACACCGGCATTATTCGAAGCTCATCCTATTCGTCTGTTTTAGGTAGGCTTTTAGATAGCCTATCCCGAAAAGAAGCTAGTAGTAAGCCGATAACGTAGGCCGCAGGGCCTTCACTAGGTCCGGGTCCGGCTTATAGGCGAAGCGAAGCTAGTCCCGCTTTACCTTTCGGTAATGCTTTCCTAGGCCCTGCGCCTTAGGGCCCCTCCCTAAGATAAGCAGCATAACGCGATTATTTTAGCTAACTTCTCGAAACCGAGCCGAAAACAGACGACGAACACACGCGAATAATCCCCTTATTCGCCTCTATCTCGCAACCTTTATTGCATCCACGCGCACGTTATTGCGCGTGTGCAATTAGGCTGCGAAGATAGCGGAAAACGAGGGCGATCCCGCTAAGCACGACGCTAACCCCGCGCCCGGCGTAGGGTACGTACCGACGAGTTAGGTGACCGATAGAGACATAGAGATAGATAACGCATTAGACCTCGTCCCGACGCCGCCTTCCCCTACCCCCTCGGCCACCCCCTAACAAAACACACCCCCCCCGACCGTATACCCCCCCCGACCGACTACGCCCCCGGCCGCCCCGGCCCCGTCCTAGGCCCCGGCCTAGGCCCCGGCGACCCCCTTAAATCCCCCGGAAAAGGTTTTTAGCCTAGAAGGGCTAGGGATTAAACCTCTAGAACTACGAAAAACAATTTAGGGAAATATAGATAATATAGCCGGCTTTGCCTATAAGCCGGTTATTACGCCGGCTATCCCCCTTATTCTACCCGGCCTGCTTAGGCTAGCTACCCTTATTCTGCCCGGCCTGCCTAGGCTAGCTACCCCCCTACAAGCGAAATCGACGAAGAGGCGGTGCCCGGACTCGCCCGGAGGTCCCGAGCTGCCGGTTCTCGGAGGCCTTAAAGACGAGGAAAAGACCGCTAGGCTACTGCGTTAAGCCCTAGCCGCCCTCGAGGGGGCATAGAAAATACAGCCCCTTTTTAAGGAGCTAATA
Organism: Ophiocordyceps sinensis; assembly: GCA_012934285.1. Lineage (NCBI taxonomy): Eukaryota > Fungi > Ascomycota > Sordariomycetes > Hypocreales > Ophiocordycipitaceae > Ophiocordyceps > Ophiocordyceps sinensis. Next base: position 1,710,407 of record JAAVMX010000006.1, on the reverse strand, counting down.
AACGGAACTAGGAAGGCGATATCGCAGCTTTCCCTCGACCTCTCGGCCCGGCCCTCTTCTGCCCCGGCTTCGGCCTAGCCCTCTTTAGGGCTAGGTGCGAGCAAATAGAAAGGGGCCCCCTAGGCAAAGGAAGCTCCCGTAAAGGCGGGAAAAGAAGCCCTTAAAAAGGCGGAAAAGAAGAAGAAGGCGACTTTTGCAGAAGTCCTTTTAGCGGAAGCCCTTGCCGCCCCGACCCGAATCCCGGCCCCGACCTAGACCCGAACCCCGGCCCTCCCGACCTTAAAGCCATCCTAAACCCGAACCCCGGCCTAGCCGACCTCGAAGCCGATCTAAGCCCCGGCCCTATAGACCTCGAATAGGAAGGCCCCGGCCCGGACCCCGGTCCCGAAGAAGAAGAGTCCGACGGAGGGCTTTTAGCTTATTCTTAAGCTAGTAAGGCAGGCTTCGCAGCCTACCTTCGACTCCTTTGCCCTCCGAAATTAGATAAATACCGCGTTAGGGGAAGTTATAGTAATACGTATCGAACGGTCTAATCGAGGCAATATCGTTATTATAACGAAACAGCCCTTTTCGGCTACGCAGCTTTTAGCTGCAAAAAGCAAGTAGGCACCGGCCTTTTATAGCTTTGCTATTTAGTCCGCCGACCTTCCTACTAGCTAGGTTAAGCTAGTAGCCTACAATGTCCCGGTCCTTGCAAACGGGGACGTCCTAGGCCTCTTCCCGGAAGAGGCTAAGGTCTTTAACGGGATAGAGACAGTAGGGGCCCCCCGGTAGCTAAAGCAGCCACGCGAGGGGCAAAGAATAGGGTCGGTCGTCTTTACCGTCCCTACGGAAGAGCTAGGGGCCCGCTGCCGTAAGCGGGGCCTATGCATAGCCGGGATCCTAACAAGGGTCGAGGCTTATAAGGCATTTACCATACGCATATAGTGCTATAGGTGCCTCGGCTTCGGGCATAACCCGGGGACCTGCCGGAAATAAGTCCGGTGCGCGTTTTGCCCGGAGCGGCATTTAACCCGGGACTACTCGTGCCCGACTTATAAGTCTAGCTAGGCTTATAGTCATTTTTAAGCCTATTGCTATAACTATAAGGGGAATCACCGGACTACTAATAAGTCTAGCTGCGGGACCTTTAAGGCATTATCTAATGTCTAATAGCCCTTAAAGACCTCGCGGCCCTCGCGGCCCTAAGGGCCCTTAGAGCCCTAAGAGCTCTAGCAGCTCTATTACAATCGTTTAGCATAACGCGAACCGATATAAACCCGCCTATCTTAGAATCTTAGACGAAAGTCTAAGCATTAGCGCCGATATAGTACTCTTATAAGAGCCCTACTGCTATACTATTAACGGGGCTTATATCCCCTTATAACATCCCTCTTTCGACCTGCTAACCCTAGTCCCTACAGCTAGCTTCCCGAAGCTAGCCGTAAGGCCTAGGGTTCTAGCCTACGTTTAGAAGGCGGCGAGGATCGAAGCTTCCCTAAGATACGATATAGTCTGCGACCCCGACCTTTAAGCAATAGGGGTAGTAGGCCTAGAATCGTTCCTTATCTTTAACATATATAACGAGAAAGAGCGCTTAGGGGCGGACCCTAGCTAGGACCCTAGCTAGGACCCTAGCCAGGACGACCCTAGCTAGGACCCTAGCTAGGAAGACTAGGGCCTTAGTCAGGGCCCTAGCAGGAAGGGGGCTTTAACGGTAAACAGGCTGCTAACGCACCTATCTATCGAAGAGCCTTTCCTTCTAGCTAGGGACTATAACCTATACTACCTACGCTAGAACCTTTCTGCTAATCCGGCGAAGACCTAACAGGCGGCCCCCTTAGTTAGCTAGCTCGATAGCTATAAGGCAAGCCTAATCACGGACCTCGACGCCGCTGCCGAAAGGGGGGGGACCTTCTTTAGAAAGGGCTTAAAAACCCTTTCTATTATAGACCTCGCATTCTATAGCCCCTTTCGGAAGCTCTAATAGACGAATTTCCGCTTCCTCCGCGCTATAGGTTCGGACTATAAGCCTATAGCCTTTAACGCGGTCCCCCGGTCCTCGTCCGGACCTAGCCCGCCTTTTCTCGCTAGGCCCCCCTTATTTAACTATAAGAAGGCCGACTAGGACGCCTTCTAAAAGGACCTCCGTAAGAAAGAAGCTAGCCTTCTAGAAGAGCTCGAAAGGCTTATTAGTAAGGGAGACCTAGAAGGGGTCGCTACCCTTCTAACAAAGTTAGTCCTAGGAGCAGTAAGAAGGGCTATCCCGAAAAAACGCCCTTGCGAGCGGTTAAAGCCGTGGTAGAACGAGAAGATTAGCACGCTCCGGAAAGAGCTAGCTATAGCTTACCGACGCTAGAAGAAAGAACGAATAGACCCCCTACTTATAGAGTAGAAGGCGATTCGGCAGACATACGGAAAAGCTATTAAAGTAGCAAAGAAGGCGTTTTAGGAAGAATTTCTAAGTGAGGCCTCGGGAAAGGACGTTTTTACGGCCTATTCCTATACAAAAGACCGGTAGAGCCCTTCTCTTCCGAGTATAACCTATACGAAGGAGGGGGAATAAGCGATTGCTACTACCTTCGCAATAAAATGCGATGCATTCCTTTCGACGCTCTTTCTAACCCCGGAATAAGGCCCCCCGGACCTACCGCGGAGCCCTAGACCCTAGAGCCCTTCCGGACAGCCTTAGGGCTATAAGGGCAGTAAGGCTAGTAGTCCTAGGTAGGAATAGCCGGACCTAACCGACGAAGAGGTGAAAAAGGCTATATTGTCCTCCCCTAAAGAAAGCGCCCGGCCCGGACTCCCTTAGCTTTTTGCCTATATAATACGCTTAAAGGGCGGTGCCGGCTGTATTTAATAAGGCCTATAAAGCCTTGTTTAGCAGCGGATATCACCCGAAAGCGTAGCGGCAAGCTATCGGAATTATCCTGCCTAAGCCTAATAAATCGGACTATTCGGTCCCGAAGGCTTATAGGGTGATTGCCTTACTCAACTGTCTAGGCAAGACGTTGGAAAAGCTTTTTGCAACCCGGCTTAGCTATTTAGCTAATACAGCCGGGCTGCTAGGACCTACGCAGCTAGGCGGGAGGAAGCAACGAAGTGCGGTTAATACCGCACTCCTCCTCGCCTACTACGTATAGCAACAACAAGCCTCGAGGAAGAAAGCTATCACTAGCACCCTTCTTCTTAATATAAAGGGAGCTTTCGACTATATGTCGAAGGACTAGCTTTTAAGGGTATTAGAAAGGCTCGGCCTTCCGAAGACCCTTATTAGCTGCTTCGTTTCTAACCGGAAAATTCAGCTAGCCTTCGAGGGCTAGCTGCAGCCGCTAGGGGATATTGCTATAAGGGTCCCGTAAGGGTCCCCCGTTAGCCCTATCCTCTTTCTTCTCTACGTACGAGATATTATCGCTTCTAAAGGGTACTAGCTATCCTATATAGATGACTTTAGTATCTCTATTACGTCTACGTCGGTAAGAAAGAACGTTCGGCAACTCGAGGAAATAGCTAGCAGCCTTTTTAAACAAGCTGCTAGGCAGAAGGTTACGTTCGACCCCGGAAAGACCGAGCTAATCCACTTCTCGCGGCAAAGGGAGCCTATCTTAGAAGGGGTCCGCGTAGGCGGCCTTCTTATAGCCCTTAAGCAGCTTGTTAAGTAGCTAGGCATTTAGTTCGACTTAGGGTTGCGGTTCCGTTAACACGTAGAAAAGAAGATAGCAGTAGCGCAAGCAGCCTTCTAAGGTCTCTCTAGGCTAGCCTCTACGCAAAAAGGCCTTTCTTTTCGGGCAATAAGGCAGCTATATATAGCGTGTGTTACTACTATAGCGGACTACGGGGCCTAGCTTTGGTTTATAGGGCATAGGCAGTAGGGGCTGCTTAAGCTCTTCTAACGACTTTAGAATTAAGGCCTTAAGAAGGTCCTAGGGACGTTTAAGGGCTCTCCGACTAAGGCCCTAGAGCTCGAGGCTAGTATACCCCCCCCGGAGGTCAGGCTACGCAAGGCCTGCCTAGCCTATAGCCTACGGACCCTATACTTTTAGAAAGACTACCCTACGCGATAAGCCTACGATTAAGCAGCCCGGGACGACCTTACGGACTCCGGCTCGGACCTCGGCGCCTTAGCTTTAATTAGGCCCTCTACGCAGCTATTCCGGCTCCTTAGGGAGTTACTAGCAGTCATAGGGCCTAGTTATAAGCTAGAACGATAGAAGGCTAGCTGGGCACCGCCCTAGCTAGCAGGCCTAAAGGCGACTATTCGGATCTTAGAGGCCCCGAAAGGGAAGGCTAAGCTATAACACCGACAGCTTCTAGCTAGCCTAGAATTCGAGGACCCCCTTATCTTCTACACGGACGGCTCGTAGGGGACCTATTAAAAGGCCCTTACGAATAGCTAGTCCTACTGCGAAATAGGCCTCGAAGGGAGGCCTAGAAAGACAGCTTCCGGGAACCTAGGCCTATACGTCGAGGTAGCCGATGTAGAGCTATTTGCGATTTATAGGGTCCTAGCGGACCTCTCGGGGAGGCCCCTAGCGCCTCTATAGCCCGCCTAGCTTGTCTTTATTTTTATCGACAGCCAGGCAGCGATTCTCCGGCTAGAAGGTTATTCGGACCTAGCAGTACGGATAAGAGGCCTACTCAAATACCTTTGCCTAGCCTATACAATTAGGCTAGATTAGTGCCCGAGCTACGTTAGGATTTTTAGCAACGAGCTTGCCGATCGACTAGCTAAGAAGGGCCTAGAGGCTCCCTTTCGAGGGTCCCCTACGGCCTCTATTAGCTACCTTCGAAGAAAAGTTCGGAAAACCTGCCTAGAGAGATAGAAGACCCTTTAGGTAGAAGAGGAAACAAAGGGCCCTAAGGCGTAGGGCCTAGGAAAGCACTACCGGCGGGTTAAGCAGGACTAACTTCGCTTTACCTATAAGCCGGACCTAGATCTAGCAAAGGCCCCGCGGCCTACGCTATCGGCTTATTACCAGCTTCTTTTCGGGATAGGCTATTTAAAAGCCTACCTAAAATAGACGAATAGGACGAGCTTCGAAGAGTGTAGGTATAGCTATTATCGCTATTCTACCTTATACCTTCTTCTTAGCTGCAGCAACTACATAAAGGAACGATAGACGCTTCGGAAGGCCTTACGAGGCCAACCGTTAGCCCTACCTACCCTATTTTCTACTAAGGTCGGGAGGAAAGCCCTCCTAGCCTTTATAGAAAAAACTAGGGTTTATACGGCGGCGTGGTATGCGAAAGAGTAACCTATTAAGCCTTCGGGCTTTTAGGGGGGAACGATAATGCGTAGGAATAGAACGACTGACTATATTTTCCTTTGTTTGTCCTTTTCTTTATAAAATTGCTAGCTCTTTAGCTAGCCTGCTAGTCTAGAAGCAGGGCCTCGCGGCCCTGCCCTAGCTAGCCGCGTTATATCCTAAACGGACATATACGCGTATTGAATAAAAAAAAAGAAGGCTATAGGCTCGTGGTCCGATCCCGTAGCGCGAAGGAAGCGGAAATTCGTCTATTCGAGCTTCTAAAAGGGGCTATAAAACGCGAGGTCTATAATAGATAGGGTTTTTATGCCCTTTCTATAGAAAGTCCCCCCCCTTTCGGCAGCGGCGTCGAGGTCCGTGATTAGGCTTACCTTATAGCTGTCGAGCTAGCTAACTAAGGGGGCCGCCTGTTAGGTCTTCGCCGGATCAGCAGTAAGGTTCTAGCGTAGGTGGTATAGGTTATAGTCCCTAGCTAGAAGGAAGGGTTCTGCGATAGATAGGTGCGTTAGCAGCCTATTTACCGTTAAAGCCCCCTTCCTTCTAGGGCCCTAGTCTTCCTAGCTAGGGTCTTAGCTAGGGTCGCCCTAGCTAGGGTCCTAGCTAGGGTCCTCCCCTAAACGCTCTTTCTCGTTGTATATATTAAAGATAAGGAATGATTTAAGGCCTGTTACCCCTATTGCTTGGAGATTAGGGTCGTAGACTATATCGTATCTTAGGGAAGCTTCGATCCTCGCCGCCTTCCGAACGTAAGCTAGAACCCTAGGCCTTATGGCTAGCTTCGGGAAGCTAGCTATAGGGACTAAGGTTAGTAGGTCGAAAGAGGGATATTATAGGGGGATATAAGCCCCGTTAATACTATAGCAGTAGGGCTCTTATAAGAGCACTATATCGGCGCTAATGCTTAGACTTTCGTCTAAGATTCTTAGGTAGGCGGGTTCGTTTCGGTTCGCATTGTGCTAAACGATTGTAATAGAGCTGCTAGAGCTCTAAGGGCTTTAAGGGCCCTAAGGGTCGCGAGGGCCCCGGCCTCGAGGGCCCTTAGGGCCGTACGGGCCGCGAGGTCTTTGAGGGCCACTAGACATTAGATAATGCCTTTAAGGTCCCGTAGCTAGACTTATTAGTAGTCCGGTGATTCCCCTTATAGTTATAGCAATAGGCTTAGAAATGACTATAAGCCTAGCTAGACTTATAAGTCGGGCACGAGTAGTCCCGGGTTAAATACCGCTCCGGGTAAAACGCGCACCGGACTTATTCCCGGCAGGTCCTTAGGTTATACCCGAAGCCGAGGCACCTATAGCACTATATGCGTATAGTAAATGCCTTATAAGCCTCGACCCTTATTAGGATCCCGGCTATGTATAGGCCTCGCTTACGGCAGCGGGCCCTTAGCTTTTTAGTAGGGACGGTAAAGACGACCGACCTTATTCTTTGCCCCTCGCGCGGCTGCTTTAGCCACCGGGGGGCCCCTACCGTCTCTATCCCGTTAAAGACCTTAGCCTCTTCCGGGAAGAGGCCTAGGACGTCCCCGTTTGTAAGGACCGGGACGTTATAGGCTACTAGCTTAACCTAGCTAGTAGGAAGGTCGGCGGACTAAATAGCAAAGCCGTAGAAAGCCGGTGCCTACTTGCTTTTTGCAGCTAGAAGCTACGTAGCCGAAAAAGGCTATTTCGTTATAATAACAATATTGCCTTAATTAGACCGTTCGATTTTTTTTTTTTACGCGTATATGTCCGTTTAGGATATAACGCGCCGGGACGAAGTCCCGGTTTTCGCTAGGCTTTGCTAGTCTTAGTCCTATATACATTAAAGGTAAAGTTTTAGGCTGGTGGTTCCCGCGCTTAGTCTTTTCCCCCTTTAGGCTAGGGCCTGTGGGTTGCTAATCCGCCTCCTTACCCCGATTCCATACTAAAGGTCGAGCGGTAGGACTACCGTCTATATCTTTAGGTTCTGGATCGATATCGCCTTAAACGCCCTAGCTATTACCTAAAGGCAGCTCGACTAATATACTACGGTAAGACCGTAGCCGCGACTATATAGCGTCTAAGGAGCGTATAGAAAAAGTACGATAAGTAAGTAAAGGAGGTCGGCGCTAAATTCGAGCTAGAAAAGAGTAAGCTTATCTACTTTACGAGGACCTATAAGCCGATACCGACGAAGCTTTAGCTTAAGATAAATATAGTCCGGCCGGTCGAAGATAAGCGGTTCCTAAAGGTTTAGTTTAACTAAAAGCTACGATAGAAAGCCTAAGTTAGGAAGCTTAAGACGAAAATAGGCATATAGGCGCTAGCCTTTACTAAGCTCGCGGCGTCTATATAAGGCATACGACTAAAAAGCGCGAGGACGGTCTACGCTAGCGTAGTTTAAAGCGCGCTCGCTTATAGGGCGTCGACGTTCTATAAGCCTACGCCTAAAGGGGGGAAACTAACCGGCCTAATAAAAGCGCTTATAGTATATTAGTCGAGCTACCTATAGGTAGTAGCTAAGGCGTTTAAAGCGACCTTAATCCGGAACCTAGAGATATAGACGGCGGTCCTGCTACTTAACCTTTACCTTAACGACCGCCTCGCGCGGTACGAAGAGCGTACTAAGGAGTCGGGCATAGCGGACTAAATCTAACGCGCTTACGAGAAGCCGGCGAGAGTGCTACCTTAACCCCGTCGGCCGACCCGACCGCCCGGCCGGCCGTACGACGCGTGGCTTTAGGACTAATGCCCTTAGGGCACTATAACGGAGGAGGCGGTCCTCCGCGACTAAGAAACGCGGTAGAAGGAGGATCTCTAAGTAGTAGAGGCGAAGCGACTATAAAAAGCCCGGCAGCCGGTAGATATTAACCCTTACTTTAACCGGCCGAAGAAAGCGCTAAAGGTATATAATAGGTTATATAAGCATAAGAGTAATAGCTTAGTACCGCGGGTACAACTATAAGCAAAGCTTTACTATGCCCGCGGCACTAAGCTATTTTTTTTAGCTAGTTGCTAGTCGCTAAATTACCGGGGGAGACATCTAGCTAATTACTAGCTAAACGGTTAATCGTCGGGAAAAGTCTAGCTAATAGCCGTCGTTAAAAACTTTTTCGAAGCTAATTATAAACGCCGAATTTAAGCGACTAGTAGAAGGACTTCGTTTTTACAGGGGACCCTTATAATAAAAAAGCTTACTATATATATTAAGTAAGCAAAGCGGCTTGCCGCAACTTGTATACATTCTGTGTTCTTCGTAGCGTAAAGCAAGCTTTGCTTAATAAGAGCTCTGCGTTTATTTAGATCCGGACCGGGAAGATCGGTCTATAGGGGTTCTTATTCGACTAAAACGGTTTTAACGTCGACTTACCGCTTTATCGGTATAAGACCGCGCGTAAAACCGCGTTCTACCTCTTCCTCTAGTGCCTTACCCTCGCTAACGCGAGGGCGACCTTACTAAGAGGCATCCGACGGGAGAGCGACCTTAGGGCAGCGCTTAACCGCCCCGCCGCCGCTAAGCCGCTTATCCGGTAGTTCCTTAAGCACCGCCTACTATAGTAGTTCTAGGCCGCGACGGCCTTAGCGGAGAAGATAGACCGCCGTAACGCCGGCGGGGGGGAGCTCTAAGAGTAAGACGACGAGGCTCTTAACGCTAGCCCCCTTTAACGTTTGTGTGTATATGTGTATGTTTGTATATTCGATTATACGCTTATTAAGATTTGTTTTTCTGCGTTTTAACCCGTTAGGCGGGGCCCCGGCCCGCACCCTATCGCCTGCGTGCCGTCTACGCGCCGGCTTTACTAAGTTAGACTATCCGCCCGACCCCGACGCCCTTAGGCCTACCCGGGCGGGGTAACCTTTATTAGGCACTAGACCGGCGGTAGTAACTATACTTAATTAACTATAGCGAATATAGGCCGCATCCGGCCCGACGCTAAGATAGATAGACGTTATATAGGTTTTCCCTTAAGCCGCTTAGTTTTTCCTATGCTAGCTAAATATAAGGGCACTAGGCCTATTAGGGCAGCTAGAGTACTTTAATAATAATAATATATAAAAGGGCTATTTATCGCTCTTTAGTTTATAGCTTCTATAAGCTAATACTTACTAGCTTATAACCCCTTTTTATTTTATTAACTACTTAATAATAACCTTTAATAATAACCTTTAATAATATACTATTATATTTAATTAAAAGTTACATTTTTCATTTTTTAAGATAGGTATAAATAGTAAAGAAAAAAAAAGGAACTTATGCTTTTAGGCATTTTATTCTTTTAAGCGAATAGGTACGTACCTTTATGTAATTATGCTATATCCTCGAGGGGCGCACTGGGCGCAACTAGTGTACCCGTACAAAAAAAAAACACGATTTAGGTTTTATCTCTAACTCTCTTCTAGTCGGCCGTATCTTCGTGCGTCCGCCTCGACTCAGTCGAGGCGTTGTGGATCAGGCCCTAAGACTCTTCTCCAATATATGCTAGAGCTCGCCGGCGATAAATCAGCTGGGAATGTCTTTTCGGAAAAAGAACGCCGTGATTCGGGATGCGGGAACGTTGCCTGCCCAGAAGCAAAACAAGGCATTTAACCCCGGCACTCGCCACTCGCCCCTAGATGGCAGGCTGACGACTTCCACGGGGACTGTTTCGCTGGATCAACTGCTGGCAGGCCACTGCGGGATGCCGCTCGGGACCTCGCTGCTAGTCGAGGAGACTGGCACGACCGATTTCGGAGGAACATTACTACGGTACTTTGCTGCCGAAGGCTTAGTGCAGGGCCATCATGTCCATCTCCTCGGGCCTGGCGATGCTTTTCGACGCGAATTGCCAGGGCTCGCCGACAGGGTAAGCAGGGCAAAGGCGGACAACAAGAATGACGTCGCCTCGTATGACAAGATGAGAATTGCTTGGCGTTACAAGGCACTCAGCAATGTGTCCCCTCCCGTCAAGGGTATACCATCTTCTCCCGCCTGCCCGACAAAGGAATGAATAGACGGCTCACAGACGACTTCACTAGATTATCAAGCCGGCTGTCCTTCATCTGGCGACGCCGAACCGTTCTGCCACTCGTTTAACCTCGCGAAGCGCTTGGAGTCCAGCGCTATCAGGGGGCAACTTCACGGCCTACACGGTAGGGACTTTCAAGGCCATCTCGCGGCACCTAACTTCAAAATTTTCCTTGATGATGTGGCCGCGAAACTCATGATCTCGCCACCGATTGCTGTTCATAGGATCCTGGTCCCCAATCTCTTGTCGCCCGCGGTGTATGGCTCGGCAGCTTGCCAGCCGCACCAGGTCCTTCAATTCCTGTATGGCCTCCGAAGCATTCTGCGGCAGTTTCCCGCCAAGGCTACAGCCTTAGTAACCCTGTCCGTCTCACTATACCCTCGCACTACTGGCCTCACGAGATGGATGGAGCTTTTATCCGATGGCGTCATCGAACTTGTCACCCTCCCGCACCAAGTGACACTAAGTCACGGGTCCGATCGTGATGCCAACTTCCAAGGCTTGCTGCGAGTTCACAGCGTGCCGATATTCCACGAGAGGGGCGGCGGGCTGGCAAACAGTTGCCTAGACGAGGACAGGTCTTTTAAGCTAAGCGCGTTAAGCGGCATGGTTATTATGCCCTTTAGCCTGCCTCCTATAGGGGACCAAGGCAGTTCTTCTATACAACCTCCCGAGGCACCCGAGCCTAACGTCCCGAAGCAATCGCTTGAATTTTAACTATAATAGTAGAGTATTACTATTTATATAAGTATTGCTATTTACACGCTAATAAATCTCTATTTACACGATAAATACTAAAAGCCCTGATTTTTCCGCGTTTCCCCCTCGCGCTTATATCCCGCTATTAAAATTAAATATAAGTATAAAGTAATTAAAAGAGCCGCGTAAATCGTACGAAGAATACTATCTTCGCGCACCGGGCGGGGTTCCTATAAGTATAGTAGCTCTCTAAAGGTTACGATTAGACATAAGTAAGAGTGATAGAAAGGTACTTCTCTCTTAACTTAATTTATTTATATTTACTTACGGTTATTTATTTTCGGTAAAAGGAAAATATTATATTATATCTTATACTATATAAGTCTTACTATTTGTATAGCACGAAATCTCTATTTGTATAGTAAGATACCTTAATCCCTACTCTTTCTGCACGTACCCCGCGCGCCTATGTCCTGCCACCTAATTTTAGTAGAGGTATATGGCAATTGAGAGGGCCGCGTAAATCGTGCCTAGCCTTAATTAAATAGTCAATTCAACAGCCATAGCAGCGCACGCGTAGGAAGCTTAAATAACGCAAATAACGCATGTTTAAAGAGATCGCGAGATGCGCGTACGGACCGTTAATTAGTCCGTGGCCTGCGTAGCTGGAATAACCTCCTTAATAGACGGCGACGGCGACGGCGACGGCGACGGCGATAGCGCAGCTCTTGTAGCTCTTCCGCCCCTAGCCCGTCTCCCTCGAGATCCCCTTGCCTATGTATTTGCGCGTACACGCGATCTTCCTTATAACGCCTACCCTTAAAATGCTCCTTATAACGCTTAAGATGCCTTATCGACCTTATTATATATATATATACGCCGTACGCTTGCGTTAAGTCGGCGGATACTAGCCTAACTTAATCGCGGTAGCCGCCTCTATATCCCTCGTCCTCGTCTACGTAGTTGTAAGGCTGCTTATAAAGCTGCCGGCGCTTATTAATCGTGGCCTTCCTCTTCTTAATGTTATAGGGTTAAGGGCATAGTTAGACTAGTGTTTTTCGCAACGCGAGGCCGGCCTTTAAGCGTTTGCACTACGTCGGGGTTACGAATACGGAGGAGTGGCTCCTCGAGGTCCTAGAGGTCGATTAGCATCGTCTATATAGACAAAGGGGGAAAGGGAGGGGTCGTACTAAAGGCTTCTTAAGCTACTACCGGGGAAGAATATTAAGCCTAATAAGCGGAAGCGGAGGGTTAGCTTTAAGGCGCTTAAGAATAACGTAGGCATAAGGAAGCCCCTGCTGTTATATAAAACGCCCGGTATAACGCGGTAGTAGGATTAGCTCCCGCGGCTCTTTCCCTAGCTCTAAGGGCATCGCGGCTATAGTAAGCCGGTGCTATACGGCAAGTATATTAATAGCCTAATATATGATTTAGAAAGTCAGCTTGCTAAGCTAATCCTAACCGCTATAGAGGAGCCGCTGCCGTGCCTACTATCGGGCGGCCTCTTACTAGTAGTAGCGCTCTTTATTCTCGATTATTTAGAGTAAGGCGGTATAGAGGTAAAAGAGGTCTCTTATACCTATAAGAAGGTACGATTTAACGTCTTTATAAGCGGTCTCTATAAGGCTATTAACTCTCTAGCTAAAGTTGCGATACCTACTAATAAAGCAGGCAGCCTATTGCTCCCGCTAAGGCATATACTCCTTTAAGATATACCTAATGATACGGGCCTAGAGCTCTCCGTAGGTCTTATCAAACGTCTTCCAATTGGCCTTAAAGGCTTCTTCCGTAGCCGTATAGATTATAGTCTTCTAAGCTGCGAATATGCTCTTACGGGTATATTTATCGGCCGGGGGCGGAAGGCTACTCCTAAGCTCTTACTGCGCAAAGGTTCGTCGACGATATATAATTAACTGCCTATAGTTATACTAACTATTATTAACGGGAAGGTCTACTTCTAGTTTAAACTTTAGGTTGCTAAGGCTATAATCGTAACAGGGCAGTTAATCTTTATAGAGGAGGTTTTCCGGAGCCTAGCGCTTTTCGAGGCTCGTCGAGGCCTACGATCGCATATAAAGACGACGTAGGTTAGAACTAGCTGGCCGTTAATCTAACGCTTATAGGCGCTATTTTTCTTTACGATAGCGGCGCCGTTCTCGCGGTAGAAACGTTATAGGAAGTTATATAGCTTATCGTACGTATTAAAGGTCGGCGAGGGCGGTAGGGGTGGAATTAGTAGGCTGTCGTAGTCGTCGGGCTCGTAAAGAGGCCTCTCTTCGTCTTAAGAGGGCTTATCGGCGCGTAGCTGCTCGTGTATCGGCTCTTAGGGAGGGCGTTGCGAATCTATCGCGAATAGCTTTACGTTGCACTTTACGCTTAGGAAAAATCGATAGGCTCGATTTACGCGGCCCTCTTAATTGCTATATACCTCTACTAAAATTAGGTAGCAGGATATACGCGCGCGGAGTACGTATAGAAAGAGTAGGGGTGTACCTATCTTACTATGCAAATAGAGATTTCGTGCTATGCAAATAGTAAGACTCTACTATATATACTAAGTATAAGATCTTTGCCTCTCTCTATATTTAGTTAAACGCTTTATATTAAATATAGAGTATTACTATAAGTATTACTATTTGGCCTAGTATAAATCTCTATTTAGCCTAATGACACTTTACGTACACCCGGAAAACGCCTATACCCCTTACGACTAGCCGCGCCTACTTAATTATAGTGCGTATGCCTAGCAGGCTATAGGCTAATTCTTCGCATCGCATCGTTAAATCGCATCGTTAAGTCGCATCGTTAAATCGCATCGTTAAATCGCATCGTTAAATCGCATCGCATCGCTCTAGCGCACGCAGCAAGGCACGCAGCAAGGCTCGCAGCCGGGAGCCGGGCACGAAGCATACATCGAGAAGCCGCCGAGCCGCACACACAGCAGAGGGCACGCAGTAGGCCACGCAGCCGGGCACGAAGCATACATTAAGGAGCCGCACACACAGCAGAGGGCGCGCAGCAGGGCACGCAGCAAAGCACGCAGCAGAGGGCACGCAGCCGGGCACGAAGCATATATTAAGGAGCCGCACACACAGTAGAGGGCACGCAGCAGGGCACGCAGCATACATTAAGGAGCCGCACACACAGCAGAGGGCGCGCAGCAGGGCGCGCAGCAGGGCACGCAGTAGGGCACGCAGCAAAGCACGCAGTAGAGGGCACGCAGCCGGGAGCCGGGCACGCAATAAAGAGCCGGGTATTCGTATTCGTACGTAAATAATTAAAGAAAGAATCGGTCCCCGGCTTGCCATATATACGCACTGTATTTGTATAGGCGCGGCTGGGCGTGCGGGGTTGGGCGTTTTTAGGGGTATGCGTAGGTACGAAAAAACATATCACTAGGCCAAATAGAGATTTATACTAGGCCAAATAGTAATACTCTATATATATAGCTAATATCTCGTAGGAAGTTAATAATATAGCCGCGATATTTATATTGCTAACTACGATACTAAAAAACCTAGATATATATATAGACCTAGGCAATAAGTATCTCTTCGACTTTTAGAAGGAGATATAGCAGGCATATCGAGATTACCTATAAAGTCTAGCTAGTAAAGAGGCGACGGGGGAGGTTATTGTATCGAGGCTAGAGGCGAGGACGGGAGAGGTTATAAGGACGGGAGAGGTTGTAAGGATAGGGAAGGTTATTGTATTAAATCCGGGTGCGAGGACGGCGGAGCTTAGGAAGGCTTAGCAGAAGAAAGCAGCTGCGATATACTTAGTATCGGAGAAGGCTCTTTACCTACGCGTCGCTAGACCCTATAATAACGGCTAATCTTAGCCTAGCGGGCGTATGCTCGAGCCTAGCCCGGGCTATCCTATAAGTAAACACTACGTCGGAAGAGGCTAAGAATACCGAAGCGTTAAGCCTATTTATAATTAGTATTCGTAGGAATAGATAGAAAAGGGAAGTTAGGGAGTATATATACAAAAGTAGATTAACCTTAGCGATATATAATGCACTTTATAGTCCGCTTTATTAGGTCTTTAATACTAATAAATTAGTTGTTAGGCTTTATTATATTATACTTATTGCAATAACGCGGGCTCTGTATTCCGCCTATTAGGAGACCGGGTGACTGTATTCCGCCTATCGGGAGCTTAGGTGACTATGTTCCGCCTGTCGGGAGCCCGGGAGACTTAGGGCGAGGGTATAGTAAAGGTAAGCGAGGAGAGCGCGGGCTTTACATCTCGAGGGACTATACTTTGCTTGCCGTTCGCTTATATAAATTATATAAAGTCGAGTTTATACGAATAGGCGTAAAGAGGCCTCGAGCCTAAGAATAATTAGTAGAGCAAGACGTAGAAAGGGAAGGGGCAGTATATAGAAGGAGAATGTCCCTAGCGATATATAAGGCACTTTATAGTCTATTTCGTTAGGTCTTTAAGGTAGATAAATTAATTATAAGGCTTAGATACGCGATAATAGGGGCAACGACGATTGGGTAAAGCATAAATGTCGTTATCGCGGCTAGCAAGCGGTTATAGAGGCGGAGGCGGAGGCGGGGGGGCTGCTGCTATAAGAGCTATTGCAAACCGTAATAAAGAAGCCGCGATAAAGGCGCGTTGTTATTTACGTTGTTTTTTCCTGCTTGTCGCGAAATGCGGTTAAACCCCGGCAGAAGAATATAGTAGCTAATGACCGTGTTAGATTTCATTAGTTAATATGTCGGGATGAGCCCTACGGGACGCACTACTAATAGGAACCGTGGGATTTTTAGCCCTTTAAACCGCGGGAGAAATATAGCTAATAAGCGCACCGAATTTTTAGACTCTAGCCAATCATAGCGTGTCATTTAGGGCCAGCCAGTAGCCGTACTTCGTTAATATAGGGGACCCCTATAATAAAAAAGCTCACTATATATATTCAGTAAGCAAAGCGGCTTGCCGCAACTTACATACATTCTGTGTTCTTCGTAGCGTAAAGCAAGCTTTGCTTAATAAATGCCTAAGTATATAATAATAGGGAATTAACAGGTTACCCCTTATATACCCTTACTAAAGTCGTCTCCTATTGCCTAAATATAGTTAGGAAAAGAGATTATTTTGCCTAATAAATATAATTAATAAATATAAAATAAATATAATTAATAAATATAAAATAAATATAATTAATAAATATAAAATAAATATAATTAATAAATATAAAATAAATATAATTAATAAATATAAAATAAATATAATTAATAAATATAAAAAAATCGTATTATTCTTCCGTAAATTATATATAAATTAAATACCCGCTTTAGGTTACCCGTTATATACCCCCTTAAGCGACCTACTTTTTACGTTTCCTTTTAGTCCTTAGCATAAACTAAGGCCTACCTACTGTCTTTAGCTTATATATACTATTAGAGTATTGCTATTTGCACGGATATAAATCTCTATTTGCACGGAAGTCTAGGAAATCCCCACTCGTTCTGCGCGAACCCCGCGCGCCTATGTCCCGCCACTAAAATCCAGTGTAGGTACATGGCAATTAAGAGAGCCGCGCATTCGTGCCAGTCTGCGAAGGCCACGACTTTACAGCCAAGCACGCAGCCGGGAGCCGGGCATAAAGCATACATCAAGGAGCCGCACACACAGCAGAGGGCACGCAGCAGGGCACGCAGCAAGGCACGCAGCAGGGCACGCAGCAGGGCACGCAGTAAGGCACGCAGCAGGGCACGCAGCAAGGCACGCAGCAAGGCACGCAGCAAGGCACGCAGCAAGGCACGCAGCCGGGCACGAAGCACACATCAAGGAGCCGCACACACAGCAGAGGGCACGCAGCAAAGGGCACGCAGCAGGGCACGCAGCAGGGCACGCAGCAGGGCACGCAGCAGGGCACGCAGCAGGGCACGCAGCAGGGCACGCAGCAGGGCACGCAGCAGGGCACGCAGCAGGGCACGCAGCAGGGCACGCAGCAGGGCACGCAGCAGGGCACGCAGCAGGGCACGCAGCAGGGCACGCAGCAGGGCACGCAGCAGGGCACGCAGCAGGGCACGCAGCAGGGCACGCAGCAGGGCACGCAGCAGGGCACGCAGCAGGGCACGCAGCAGGGCACGCAGCAGGGCACGCAGCAGGGCACGCAGCAGGGCACGCAGCAGGGCACGCAGCAGGGCACGCAGCAGGGCACGCAGCAGGGCACGCAGCAGGGCACGCAGCAGGGCACGCAGCAGGGCACGCAGCAGGGCACGCAGCATACATCAAGGAGCCGCACACACAGCAGAGGGCACGCAGCCGGGAGCCGGGCACGAAGCATACATTAAGGAGCCGCACACACAGCAGAGGGCACGCAGCAAAGGGCACGCAGCAGGGCACGCAGCAGGGCACGCAGCAAGGCACGCAGCAGAGGGCACGTAGTAGGGCACGCAGCGAATTGACTGAATTAAGGCTATGCACGATTTGCGCGGCCCTCTCAATTGCCATGTACCTATACGGAAAATTTGGTGGCGGGACATGGGCGCGCGGGGTTGCGCAGAAAGAGTGGGGATTTCAGCGAACTTCCGTGCAAATAGAGATTTATATCCGTGCAAATAGCAATACTCTACTATTAACCTCTAGTATCGCGATACTTTAAAAATTTAAGCCTACGCTCTTAATTACTTTAATATTTATTCTTACTTAATAGTTAAAGAGCCTTTTTATAAGCTATAATACGCTAGAATAGCCCCTAGCCTTAGTATTGCTATTTTTAATACTACTTCTACTACTACTACTACTACTACTACTACTACTACTACTACCACCTACTTCCTATTTATCGGGCTACTATAAGGTTATTCGCGAGATTTAGTTTAAATCGCCGGCTTAGCGTAAGGTTATTCGCTACTAATAGGTTCTAACGCTGCCTATATAAAAGCCGCCGTATATATAAGAGCTACCTAAGAGTCTACTCGAATTCTAAAGCCCGCCTGCCCGGCTGCTATAAAGCCTACCTTAGTAAGGAGTATATATATATTATCTTATTATTTTAGCTAACTTCTCGAAACCGAGCCGAAAACAGACGACGAACACGCGCGAATAATCCCCTTATTCGCCTCTATCTCGCAACCTTTATTGCATCTACGCGCACGTTGTTGCGCGTGTGTAATTAGGCTGCGAAGATAGCGGAAAACGAGGGCGATCCCGCTAAGCACGACGCTAACCCCGCGCCTAGCGTAGGGTACATACCGACGAGTTAAGTAACCGACGGCGACATAGAGATAGATAACGCATTAGACCTCATCCCGACGCCGCCTTCCCCTACCCCCTCGGCTACCCCCTAATAAAACACACCCCCCCCCGACCGCACCCCCCCCCCCGACCGACTACGCCCCCGGCCGCCCCGGCCCTAGCCCCGGCCCCGGTAACCCCCCCGAACCCCCCGAACCTCCCGGAGAAGGTCTTTAGCCTAGAAGGGCTAGGGATTAAAGCTCTAGAGCTACGAAAGACAATACGGGGAAATACGGATACTATAGCCGGCTTTGCTTATAAGCCGGTTACGCCGGCTATCCCCCTTGTCCTGCCCGGCCTACCTAGGCCGGCTACCCCCCTACAAGCGAAATCGACGAAAAGGCGATGCCCGGACTCCCCCGGAGGCCTTAAGCTGCCGATTCTCGGTGGCCTTAGAGAGGAGGAAAAGACCGCTAGGCTGCTACGTTAAGCCCTAGCCGCCCTCGAGGGGGCATAGAAGATACGGCCCCTTTTTAAGGAGCTTATAAACGGAACCCGGAAGGCAATATCGCAGCTTTCCCTCGACCCCTCGACCCGGCCCTCTCCTGCCTAGGCTTCGGCCTAGGCTTCGGCCTAGCCCTCGATAGGGCTAGGTGCTAGTAAGTGGAAAGAGGCCCCCTAGGTAAAGGAAGCTCCCGTAAAGGCGGGAAAGATAGCTCCCGCCCTTAAAAAGGCGGGAAAGGAGAAAGAGAAGAAAAAGAAGCCTACTTTCGCAGAGGTCCTTTTAGCGGAAGCCCTTGCCGCCCCGACCCGAATCCCGGCCCCGACCCGGACCCGAACCCCGGCCCTACCGGCCTCGACGCCGGCCCCGTAGACCTCGAAGCTAAACCAGACCTAGACCCCGGCCCTACAGATCGCGAATAGGAAGGCCCCGGCCCGGACCCCGACCCTAAAGAAGAAGAGCCCGACGGAGGGCTTCTAGCTTATCCTTAAGCTAGCAAGGCAGGCTTCGCAGCCTACCTTCGACTCTTTTGCCCTCCGAAATTAGATAAATGCCGCGTTAGGGGAAGTTGCAGTAATACGGATCGAAAGGTCCGATCGAGGCAATATCGTTATTACGACGAAATAGCCTTTTTCGGCTACGCAGCTTCTAGCTGCAAAAAGCAAGTGGGCGCCGGCTTTCCACGGCTTCGCTATTTAGTCCGCCGACCTCCCTACTAGCTAGGTTAAGCTAGTAGCCTATAACGTCCCGGTTCTTACAAATAGCGACGTCCTAGGCCTCTTCCCGGAGGAGGCTAAGGTATTTAATAGAATAGAGACGGTAGGTGCCCCCCGGTGGCTAAAACAGCCGCGCGAGGGGCAAAGAATAAGGTCGGTCGTTTTTACCGTCCCTACGGAAGAGCTAGGAGCCCGCTGCCGCAAGCGAGGCCTATGCATAGCCGGGATCCTAACTAAGGTCGAGGCTTATAAGGCATTCACTATACGCACATAGTGCTATAGGTGCCTCGGCTTCGGGCATAACCTAGGGACCTGCCGGAAATAAGTCCGGTGCGCGTTTTACCCGGAACGATATTTAACCTAAGACTATTCGTGCCTAACGTATAAGGCCAGCTAGGCTTATAGTCACTTCTAAGCCTATTGCTATAACTGCAAAGGAAATCACCGGACTACCGATAAGTCTAGCTGCGGGACCTTTAAGGCATTATCTAATGTCTAGTGGCCCTCGAAGACCTCGCGGCCCATACGGCCTAAAGGGCCCTCGCGGCCCTCGGAGCTTTAGTAGCTCTATTACAATCGTTTAGCATAATGCGAACCGAAATAAACCCGCCTACCTAGGAATCTTAGACGAAAGTCTAGGCATTAGCGCCGATATAGTGCTCTTACAAAAGCCCTACTCCTATAGTATTAACGGGGCTTATATCCCCCTATAATATTCCTCTTTCGACCTGCTAACCTTAGTCCCTATAGCTAGCTTTCCGAAGCTAGCCGTAAGGCCTAAGGTTCTAGCTTACGTTCGGAAGGCGGCGAGGATCGAAGCTTCCCTAAGATACAATATAGTCTACGACCCTAACCTCTAAGCAATAGGGGTAATAGGCCTTAAATCGTTCCTTATCTTTAATATATACAACGAGAAAGAGCGTTTAGGGGAGGACCTTAGCTAGGACCTTAGCTAGGGCGACCCTAGCTAGGACCTTAGCTAGGGCGACCCTAGCTAGGACCTTAGCTAGGAAGACCAGGGCCCTAGTTAGGGCCCTAGAAGGAAGGGGGCTTTAACGGTAAATAGGCTGCTAACGCACCTATCTATCGCAGAACCCTTCCTCTTAGCTAGGGACTATAACCTACACTACCTACGCTAGAACCTTTCTGCTAGTCCGGCGAAGACCTAACAGGCGGCCCCCTTAGTTAGCTGGCTCGATAGCTATAAGGCAAGCCTAATCACGGACCTCGACGCCGCTGCCGAAAGGGGGGGGACCTTCTTTAGAAAGGGCTTAAAAACCCTTTCTATTATAGACCTCGCATTCTATAGCCCCTTTCGGAAGCTCTAATAGACGAATTTCCGCTTCCTTCGCGCTACGGGATCGGACCACGAGCCTATAGCCTTCGATGCGGTCCCCCGGTCCTCTTCCGGGCCTAGCCCGCCTTTTCTAGCTAGCCCCCCCTTGTTTAACTATAAGAAAGCCGATTAGGACGCCTTCTAAAAGGACCTCCGCGAGAGGGAAGCTAGCCTTCTAAAAGAGCTCGAAAGGCTTATTAGCAAAGGAGACCTTAAAGAGGTTGCTACCCTCCTAATAAAGTTGGTTCTAGGGGCAGCAAGAAAGGCTATCCCGAAAAAACGTCTATGCGAAAGGTCGAAGCCGTGGTAGAACGAGAATATTAGCACGCTTCGAAAGGAGCTTGCTATATCTTACCGCCGCTAGAAGAAAGAACGCATAGACCCCCTACTTATAGAGTGGAAGGCGATTCGGCAGGCCTACGGAAAAGCTATTAAGGTAGCAAAAAAGGCGTTCTAGGAAGAATTCCTAGGTAAGGCTTTTAGAAAGGACGTTTTTACGGCCTATTCCTATACGAAGGACCGATAGAGCCCTTCCCTTCCGAGTATAGCCTATACGAAAGAAGGGGAACAGGCGGTTGTAACTACATTTACGGAAAAATGCAATGCATTCCTTTCGACGCTCTTCCCGGCCCTATAAGGCCCCCCGGACCCGCCGCGGAGCCCTAGACCCTAAAGCCCTTCCGGACAGCCTTAGGGCTATAAGGGCAGTAAGGCTAGTAGTCCTAGGTGGGAATAGCCGGACCTAACCGACGAAGAGGTGAAAAAGGCTATATTATCCTCCCCTGCGAAGAAAGCACCCGGCCCGGACTCCCTTAGCTTTTTGCCTATACAATACGCTTATAGGGCGGTGCCGGCTATGTTTAATAAGGCCTATAAAGCCTTATTTAGCAGCGGATATCACCCGAAGGCGTAGCGGCAAGCTATCGGAATTATCCTGCCTAAGCCTAATAAATCGGACTATTTAGTCCCGAAGGCTTATAGGGTAATTGCCTTACTTAACTATCTAGGCAAAACGTTAGAGAAGCTTTTTGCAACCCGGCTTAGCTATTTAGCTAATACAGCCGGGCTGCTAGGACCTACGCAGCTAGGCGGGAGGAAGCAGCGAAGTGCGGTCGATACCGCACTCCTCCTCGCCTACTACGTATAGCAATAATAAGCTTCGAGGAAGAAAGCTATTACTAGCACCCTTCTTCTTAATATAAAGGGAGCCTTCGACTACGTGTCGAAAGACTAGCTTTTAAGGGTATTAGAAAGGCTCGGCCTTCCGAAGACCCTTATTAGCTAGGTAAACTGCTTCGTTTCGGACCGGAAAATTCAGCTAGCCTTCGATAGCTAGCTACAGCCGCTAGGGGATATCGCTATAAGGGTCCCGCAAGGGTCCCCCGTTAGCCCTATCCTCTTTCTTCTTTACGTACGAGATATTATCGCTTCTAAAGGGTACTAGCTATCCTATATAGATGACTTTAGTATCTCTATTACGTCTATATCGGCAAGAAAGAACGTTCGGCAACTCGAAGAGATAGCTAGCAACCTTTTTATACAGGCTACGGCGCAGAAGGTTGCATTCGACCCCGGAAAGACCGAGCTTATCTACTTCTCGCGGCAAAGGGAGCCTATCTTAGAAAGGGTCCGCGTAGGCGGCCTTCTTATAGCCCCTAAGCAGCTTATTAAGTGGCTAGGCATTTAGTTCGACTCGGGGCTACGGTTCCGTTAATACGTGGAAAAGAAGATAGCAGCGGCGCAAGCAGCCTTCTAAGGCCTCTCTAGGCTAGCCTTTACGCAAAAAGGCCTTTCTTTTCGGGCAATAAAGCAGCTATATATAGCGTGTGTTACTACTATAGCTGACTACGGGGCTTAGCTTTAGTTTATAGGGCATAGGCAGTAAGGGCTGCTAAAGCTCTTCCAACGACTTTAGAATTAGGGCCTTAAGAAGGTCCTAGGGACGTTTAAGGGTTCCCCGACTAAGGCCCTAGAGCTTAAGGCTAGTATACCCCCCCCGGAGATTAGGCTGTGCAAGGCTTGCCTAGCCTATAGCCTACGGACCCTCTACTTTTAGAAAGACCACCCCGTACGATAAGCCTACGATTAGGCAGCCCGGGACGACCTCGCGGACTCCGGCTCGGACCTCGGCGCCCTAGCTTCGATCAGGCCCTCTACGCAGCTATTCCGGCTCCTTAGGGAGCTATTAGCAATTGTAGGGCCTAGTTATAAGCTAGAACGACAGAAAGCTAGCTAGGCACCGCCCTAGCTAGTAGGCCCGAAGGCGACTATTCGGATCTCGGAGGCCTTAAAAGGGCAGGCTAAGCTATAACACCGGCAGCTCCTAGCTAGCCTAGAATTCGAGGACCCCCTTATCTTCTACACGGACGGCTCGCAGGGGACCTATCAAAAGGCCCTTACGAACAGCTGGTCCTACCGCGAAATAGGCCTCGAAGGGAGACCTCGAAAGACAGCTTCCGGGAACCTAGGCCCGTTCGTCGAGGTAGCTAATGTAGAGCTATTTGCGATTTATAGGGTCCTAGCGGACCTCTCGGGGAGGCCCCTAGCGCCTCTACAGTCCGCCTAGCTTGTCTTTATTTTTATCGACAGCCAGGCAGCGATTCTCCGGCTAGAAGGTTATTCGGACCTAGCAGTACGGATAAGAGGCCTACTCGAATACCTTTGCCTAGCCTATACAATTAGGCTAGATTAGTGCCCGAGCCACGTTGGGATTTTTAGCAACGAGCTTGCCGATCGACTGGCTAAGAAGGGCCTAGAGGCTCCCTTTCGAGGGACCCTTACGGCCTCTATTAGCTACCTTCGAAGAAAAGTTCGGAAAACCTGCCTAAAGAGATAGAAGACCCTTTAGGTAGAAGAGGAAACAAGGGGCCCTAAGGCGCAGGGCCTAGGAAAGCACTACCGACGGGTAAAGCGGGACCGACTTCGCTTCGCCTATAAGCCGGATCCGGATCTAGCAAAGGCCCCGCGGCCTACGCTATCGGCTTACTACTAGCTTCTTTTCGGGATAGGCTATTTAAAAGCCTACCTAAAACAAACGAATAGGACGAGCTTCGAAGAGTGTCGGTATAGCTACTATCGCCATTCTGCCTTACACCTTCTTCTTAGCTACAGCAACTATATAAAGGAACGATAGACGCTTCGGAAGGCCTTACGAGGCTAACCGTTAGCCCTACCTACCCTATTTTCTACTAAGGTCGGGAGGAAAGCCCTCCTCGCCTTTATAGAAAAAACTAGGGTTTGCACGGCAGCGTGGTATGCGAAAGAGTAACCTATTAGGTCTTCGGGCCTTTAAGGGGAAACGATAGTGCGTGGGAAGAGAACGACTGACTGTGTTTTCCTTTGTTTGTCCTTTCTTTATAAAATTCGCTAGCTTTTTAGCTAGCCTGCTAGTCTAGAAGCAGGGCCTCGCGGCCCTGCCCTAGCTAGCCGCGTTATATCCTAAACGGACATATACGCGTATTAAAAAAAAAAAAAAAGTATCTCCCCCTATAGAAGGTATATTAGTATAAGATCTACTTAATAGTAGCCGCGTATATAGCTTCGTCGTATAGTCTTAACGCGTACTGCCTATACGTTGCCTTCGCTATATAGTACTTTGCGACGTATCTATATTAGAAATACCGGTAGTACTGCCTTAGCCGGATTATATCGTCGAAAGGCTCTATATCGAAAATCTCCGCCTATATTACTATACTAAAGTCGTAGAGCTTATTCGCCGCCTTTACGCCGTCTACTATAATAATTAAGGTCGCTTTTATACCCGCCTTTATATAGGCCCTTTTAGGATAAAGGTAGATAACCTCGACGTTATTCGCTTTAGCTAGTTCGGCTGCTAAGGCGGCGTTATCCCCTCTCTAAAAGACTATTATCGGGACGCCCTTTACTATTACCGTAAAGCCACCTTAGAATAGCATCGTCTCCTTCTTAAACGCCTTCTCTAGCTATTCTTTATCCGCCTTATACTTCTTTATATTCTGCTTAAACATAAGCGCGATATCGCCGCTGCGGAGGACCTACGTCGCCTACAACACCGACAGCTCTTAGCTAGCCTAGAATTCGAGGACCCCCTTATCTTCTATACGGACGGCTCGCAGGGGACCTTTCAAAAGGCCCTTACGAACAGCTGGTCTTACTGCGAAATAGGCCTCGAAGGGAGACCTCAAAAGACAGCTTCCGGGAACCTAGGCCCATTCGTCGAGGTAGCTGATGCGGAGCTATTTGCGATTTATAGGGTCCTAGCAGACCTCTCGGAGAGGCCCTAAGCGCCTCAACCCGCCCAGCTTGTCTTTATCTTTATCGACAGCTAGGCAGCGATTCTCCGGCTAGAAGGTTATTCGGACCTTGCTATACGAATACGGGGCCTGCTCGAGCGCCTTTATCTAGCCTATACAATTAGGCTAGATTAGTGCCCGAGCCACGTTGGGATCTTTGGCAACGAGCTTGCCGATCGACTGGCTAAGAAGGGCCTAGAGGCCCCCTTTCGAGGGACCCCTACGGCCTCTATTAGCTACCTTCGAAGAAAAGTTCGGAAAACCTGCCTAGAGAGGTGGAAGACCCTTTAGGTAGAAGAGGAAACAAAGGGCCCTAAGGCGCAGGGCCTAGGAAAGCACTACCGACGGGTAAAGCGGGACTAACTTCGCTTTACCTATAAGCTAGACCCGGATTTAGCAAAGGCCCCGCGGCCTACGCTATCGGCTTATTACTAGCTTCTTTTCGGGATAGGCTATTTAAAAGCCTACCTAAAACAGACGAATAGGACGAGCTTCGAAGAGTGTAGGTGTGGCTACTATCGCCATTCTACCTCACACCTTCTTCTTAGCTACAGCAACTACATAAAGGAACGACAGACGCTTCGGAAGGCCTTACGAGGCCAGACGTTAGCCCTACCTACCCTATTTTCTACTAAGGTCGGGAGGAAAGCCCTCCTAGCCTTTATAGAAAAAACTAGGGTTTGCACGGCGGCGTGGTATGCGAAAGAGTAACCTATTAAGCCTTCGGGCTTTTAGGGGGGAACGATAATGCGTGGGAATAGAACGACTAACTAACTGTATTTTCCTTTGTTTGTCTTTTTCTTTATAAAAATTGCTAGCTCTTTAGCTAGCCTGCTAGTCTAGAAGCAGGGCCTCGCGGCCCTGCCCTAGCTAGCCGCGTTATATCCTAAACGGACACATACGCGTATTAAAAAAAAAAAAAAAAAAAAAAAGGACCTACGTTGCTTTTACAGCGGGCTCCTTAAAGGCGCGATTAACATCGTTAACAATCGCTTAAGGGGTTTTACGTTAGAGATTTAAGGTAATCCTCTTATATCGGACCGTAAGCTAGTTTTCGTAGCGGGCGAGAGTCGGCTTTTCGCTATTAGCCTTAATATTATAGCTACCGCTAGCGCCTCCGGGCGCGGGCTAGCGTCGTGTTAGGGGCGCGACGGTAGCAGCCGCGACCGCAGCCGCGGCTATATCGGCCTAAGACTTCGACGCTTACTTCGATAGGAGCGCCGCCTTAATAGCCTCCTTTACCGACTCTTTAACCGATTTCTTAAGCTAGCCTACGGTCGTATAGACCGCGGTATTCGCTCGGATCTTCTCCTCCTATTCTAAAGAACGGACTTAAAGGCCCCTTAAACGCCTTAGAGGGCCTCCTTAGGCACTAGACCCGCGAATTTTAGGTAAGCGGCACTATCCCTTCCTATTAGTTTCTCTTTACCTACGTTAGGCTTAAGGGGCGCTTTATTAGTAGTCGGTAGGCTATATACGCTAGCCTTTAACCCCCTTCTCGCGATATTAACGTCTATCGGCTCGTAGCCTACGTCCGTCCCCTAATGCGCTATCGCGCCTAAAGGCAACCGGGTCTAAGGAATCCGATTCTCGAGTCTAAATTGATTTTATAATCCGGTGTCGACCTTAGCGGCTATGCGAGGAGATCGTAGAGCAGTTTTTTTTAGACAATTTAGTATAAGCACTATATTTAACTAGTATATTTAATATAAACCGTAAATCTATATATAAAGAAAAGTAAATATATTATACTTACTATATATAATTTTTTAATTATAATAATATATTTTTCTATTGCCGAAAATAAATTACCGTAAGTATTAGTAAGTATCTTTAATGCAAATATAAATATAGGTCTAATAGTATAATTGGAATTATTAATACCTATCTAGCTAAAGATTATACTACCTTCTTATAGATAAAACGGGATAAGGGTTAAGGCTTCCTTCCGGGAAGCCTCGGTAGCTAGCCTTTATTTAAATAATAAGATAGATACTTTAGTCGTATAAAATATCCTTACTTTAATAAAGTAAGTATTATTTTTTTTAAAAATTCGTAAAATTACTATTATTATTAAAGTACTCTAGCTGCCCTAACGGGCCTAGTGCCCCTACATTTAGCTAGTATAGGAAAAACTAAGCGGCCTATGTAAAATTACTAAGATAATAAAAATATTTAACTAGTATATTTAATATAAAACGTAAATCTATATATAAAGAAAAGTAAATATATTATACTTACTATATATAATTTGTAATTATAATAATATATTTTTCTATTGCCGAAAATAAATCACCGTAAGTATTAGTAAGTATCTTTAATATAAATAGAAATATAGGTCTAATAGTATAATTAGAATTATTAATACCTATCTAGCTAAAGATTATACTACCTTCTTATAGATAAAACGGGAGAAAGGTTAAGGCTTCCTTCCGGCAAGCCTCGGTAGCTAAGAATAGAAAGGGATCTATAAATAGAATTTATAGATAGATACGTTAGTCGGGGAAGACCTTCTATAGACGGATACGTTAGTTAGTAAAACCGTAGAAGTCTATAGAAGGAAATAGAATTCTATCGTAGAATTTACCTTAAAAGGAAAATCGACTATTTGTTATATTAGAATAGTTTATTATTGTAGGAATAAGGGATAAAGGATACGTAAGGTGCTATTGCGGATACGTAATCTACGTAATTACGTGCACGCAACGAGACTATATCTCCGCGATGCCTTCTCCTCTTTTAGCTAGTAAGACAGACATAACACATACACCGGTTAACCCTATATAGTAGAGCCTAACTAATACTAATTAGTAATTAATCCGCTTAATTATAGACAGCTAGGTATAGAAGAGGCAGATACGTATCCTCGAACGTGCTACGGATCTTTGTCTTTAGTGACCTTATTCCGTGCATTTAGAGAGGGTTATCTCGTGCTAAGAATAAGGCATCTCCGCTAGTCTTTACTTACTAAGAGATTCCTTCCTAGCTTCTAATTAACCCTATCACCGCTATCCTCGATAGAAGCACGATACTAATTGTAAGTGCGTTAGCAACGCATCCGATAAAACGCATCTCCGCTAGTCTTACCTACCGAGAGATTCCCTCCGACCCGTTACGATAATTATCGCGAAGACCCTCGCGCCCTTAATACTATACTAGTCATCTACGATAACTTCCTAGAGCCTAACTCCTATCGCCGTAGCTAACGCGGTACTAAATCCTATAGCCGTCGCCTTTACGGCAGTAACTACCTTAGCGGTAGAGAATCCCGCCGCTACCGCTATTATCGAATTTATTAGCGGTTGCAGACCCCTATAAGAGTATAATAACGACGAAGATATCTTCTATTATTTTAAGAATTAGTTTAAAGATTAGACCGAAGATACTTAGAATAAGGTCAACCGGGAATATAAAAGGGCATTATAAGACTTCCTAAATAGGCGTGGTATCTACACTAGGTAGAACCAGCCTTTCACAAAGCTATTTACCGGTCGTTATTATTTAATCTATATAATAATAAACGTAATTGACTTTTATATTAAAAGATCTCTTAATTATATCGTATGCCTTTCGGAATATCGCTCTTTAGTTAATATATTAAATATAATAAGTTTACGTACTTCCTACGAGGATCTTAAGGAATAAAGCATAGAATTAACTCGGTTTAATTTAAGGTTATAGCATAAGTTTATATAGTTTTATCTCTTATCTAAAGCTTAATAAAGCGCTATTAAATATATATATTAGCGATAGCATTTAGAATATTATCTAAAGGGAGTTTTATATATGCCTCTAACGGAATAGGATTAGAATTATTTAGCTATTTTAGAATATACGTAGAAGCTTAGTTATCTAAAAGCGTAGGATTTATAAATAGATCTAGCGATTAAAATAGGGCTAATAACGACGCGGTTGTCGGATTATTAAGGGTTATAACTAATAACCCCTTTTCCTTATAGTAGTTATCCTTTATTCCTATATTCCTATAGCCTTAACTATACTTTAGTAAAGAACTAATAAACACCTTCTACCCTTAATACGCGAAACCTATTTATTATATTTATTCATTGTATTTATCAATTTTATTTATTAATTATCGAATAATAAACCTTATTAGATTTATAGCTTTTATTAAAGCGAGGCTAAGTACCGGGCTAGGTCCGAGCTCGACTAATATAAGGAAAAGTAAGAGAAAAAAAATATATTAATATTACGTACGAATATATAAAAGGAAAATTAAGGAAATATTTATCTATCCCCCTTAAAGTATATTATTCTAGCTATAAGCACTCGTAGGCTTTCGTGGCTATTCTACCCCTTTTCCTCTATTAGGCTTTCGTAAGCGGCGCTAGGTAGAGCCTCGTCTAGGAAGACGAGCTCTCTAAGGTAGCCGGAGGAGGGGATAATAACGAAGGTATTATTAACGTTAATGCTAGCGAAGAAATTAGCGGCGGAGGCGGCGATATTAGCGACGGCGAGATGCCTACCGTAGGCAGTAGAGGCAGTAGCTCTATAGCTTAGGCGTAGGGCGAGGAGGCGGCAGTAGCGGTAGTAGCCGGTTTAGTAGTAGGCTAGGCTAAGGCGGCAAAAGACGCCTCGAGCTCGGGCTTAAAGCGGCTCTCGGTCGTAGGCTAGGTAGAAGTAGCTAAGATGCCGAGCTTAAGGGTACTATCTGCGAAGCAGTCGGGCAGCTTATAGTCGTAGGCGGGTGGCTTTAAGGCAGGCTAGCTATCGGATAAGTCGGGCGGCTTATAGTCGTAGGCGGGCGGCTTTAAGGTAGGATGCCTTTCGTACCCGATAGCTAGCCTAAAGGTAAGTTAACCTCTATCTTAATCTAGCCTTCTTTAATAGTCTAGTTAACGGATAAAGCCGTTATCTTAGCCGAAAGCAAGCTCGTAGGGGCGGGTTCGGTAGACAAAGGCTAGGACTTTAGGTTACCCTAACGCTCTCGGCGCTAAAAGAGAAGGGGCTAGAGCTACTTAAAGACGGAAAACTTTATCGTACGATAGGAGGGTATAAGGCAAAGGAATTCGGGCTAGTATATAGAAAGATATATAGACGAGTAAGTAGTAAATTAAGTATATATATATAATAAACTCTTATAGTAAGGGTTTCTTAAACTAAGGCGCTAGGGTCGTTTCCTTACAATTAGGTTATAGTAGTCTCCGGCGAATGCCGGTAATAAAGGCGTTATAAGGTATAACGTTATAGAATTAGACTATTAGTATAACGTTATATATAGTAGAAACTAATTAATAAATAGAGGTAGTCTCCGGCGAATGCTAGTAATAAAGGCGTTATAAGGTATAACGTTATAGAATTAGACTATTAGTACAACGTTATATATAGTAGAAACTAATTAATAAATAGAGGTAGTCTCCGGCGAATGCTAGTAATAAAGGCGTTATAAGGTATAACGTTATAGAATTAGACTATTAGTACAACGTATAGTAGAAACTAATTAATAAATAGAGGTAGTCTCCGGCGAATGCCGGTAATAAAGGCGTTATAAGGTGTAACGTTATAGAATTAGACTATTAGTATAGCGTTATATATAGTAAAAACTAATTAATAAATAGAGGTAAAATTTAATAGAAAAGGCGTTATAAGGTATAACGTTATAGAATTCGACTATTAGTATAGCGTTACATATAGTAAAAACTAATTAATAAATAGAGGTAAAATTTAATAGAAATACTAATAGAAGATACGGTAAAGGGTAACTCCCTACTTTACCTTACTAATGACTATAATAGGTAATAGCGACTATAGCTATACGAGCCTTCTAGCCGACCCTACCTGCCTACCTTAGATTAAATCTATAAGGATAATAAATAAATATTATAAATAAATATAATTAATAAATACAATTTACCGTTTATACCGCGGGGGTAGGCTGCCGTAGTACTATCGATTCTAGTACGTATATATAGCCCTTTAGTCATAGGTCTAATAGGACCGCGAGAGTAGGTCTTAAAATAGATGCGTCTACCCGAGACCGCGGGAGTATGCCGCCCGCCCTCCCGCCCGAGATTGCCGTAGTATTATCGATTCTAGTACGTATATATAGCCCTTTAGTCATAGGTCTAATAGGACCGCGAGAGTAGGGCCTAAAATAGATGCGTCCGCCCGAGACTACGGGAGTATACCGCCCGCCCTCCCGCTTAAGATTGCCGTAGTATTGTCGATTCTAGTACGTATATATAGCCCTTTAGTTATAGGTCTAATAGGACCGCGAGAGTAGGGCCTAAAATAGATGCGTCCGCCCGAGACTATAGGTAGTATGCCGCCCGGATTCTAGTACGTATATATAGCCCTTTAGTTATAGGTCTAATAGGACCGCGAGAGTAAGTCCTAAAATAGATGCGTCCGCCCGCCTCCCCGCCTAAGACAGCGGGAGTGCCTAAGAAGGTAGTATATCTCTTTCTATTCTAGCTAGTTAGCGGGCAGTATTTACGCTAAGCTTTCCTTAGCGTATAAATCTACTTTTATATTTTATAACTCTTCGCTATACTTTACTATTTACCGTAATAGGTAATACCGAGTTTAGCTATACGACCTTTATCGCTAATACCGCCTACCCGCTTCGATAATAAATAAATATAATTAATAAATACAATTTAGCTGACTTAAAAGTAAAGTAGAATTAAGAAGTATTCGCGCCGATCGCCTATCTACTTATAGTAGCTAAGCCTTTATCCGTATTGCCTTTCTACGCGTTTAAGCTCTCGAGGGTATTAAAGGCGGTATTATAAGCGAGAGTATTATAGGCTCTAATATTAAGGGCATTGCTATTACCGTAGCTTCGTCTATAGGCGGCGAAGGCGGTATTACGTATACTATTAGGAGGGGGGCTAAGAGCCGTTGCCTCTTAGGCGACGGTAGACTTAAATACGGTAGCCTAGGCCTTTTTAGCGACTTCGGGCTCTTAAGCTCTTAGTTCCCCCCCTAAGGCGGGCTTTTAGGGGGGCATGCGGCTAGGCTCTCCGGCGGCTCTTATGCCTGCTAAAGCGGGCTCTTTAGCAGGCGGGCCGGCCGACTCCGGAATTCGAGTAGACTTTTAAGCGGCTCTTATGCCTGCTAAAGCGGGCTTCTTAGCAGCCGGGCAAGCCGGCTCCGGAATTCGAGTTAACTCTTAGGCGGCTCTTATACCTGCTAAGGTAGGCTTCGTGGCAGGCGGGCCGGCCGGCTCTAGAATTCGTATAGACTCCTAGGTGGCTCTTATGCCTGCTAAGGTAGGCTTTATAGTAGGCGGGCCGGCCGGCTTTAGAATTCGTATAGACTCTTAGGTAGCTCTTATGCCTGCTAAGGTAGGCTTCTTAATAGGAATTACGGCTCTTATGCCTACTAAGGGCTTCGTAGCAGCCGGGCAGCCGGGCTTTAGAATTCGAGTAGACTCCTAGGTGGCTCTTATGCCTGCTAAGGTAGGCTTTTTAATAGGAATTACGGCCCTTATGCCTGCTAAGGTAGGCTTCGTAGCAGCCGGGCAGGCGGGCTTTAGAATTCGAGTGGACTCTTAGGTGGCTCTTATGCTAGCCTTATTAGCGGTAAACGCAGGCGGGCGGTAGGCGGGCTCCTTAGCACGTAGGCAGGCGGGCTCCTTAGCACGTAGGCAGGCGGGCTCTAGAATTTAAGTAGATTCTTAGGTAGCTCTTATGCTAGTATAGGCGGAGGCAGGCCGCCGGGTAGGCTCCTTAATGAATTCCTCTAGGTTAAAAGCGGCTCTTATATACGCGGCGGCTTTTATATAAGCAGCGTTAGAACCTATTAGTAGCGAATAACCTTACGCTAAGCCGGCGATTTAAACTAAATCTCGCGAATAACCTTATAGTAGCCTAATAAATAGGAAGTAGGTAGTAGTAGTAGTAGTAGTAGTAGTAGTAGTAGTAGTAGTAGTAGTAGTAGTAGAAGTAGTGTTAAAAATAGCAATACTAGGGCTAGGGGCTATTCTAGCGTATTATAGCTTATAAAAAGGCTCTTTAACTATTAAGTAAGAATAAACATTATTAAAGTAATTAAGAGCGTAGGCTTAAAATTTTAAAGTATCGCGATGCTAGAGGTTAATAGTATATATAAGCTAAAGACAGTAGGTAGGCCTTAGTTTATACTAAAGACTAAAGGGAAACGTGAAAAGTAGGTCGCTTAGGGGGGTATATAACGGGTAACCCGAAGCGGGCATTTAATTTATATATAATTTACGGAAGAATAATATTTATTAATTGTATTTATTTTTTTGTATTTATTAATTATATTTATTAGGCAAAATAATATCTTTTCCCGACTATATTTAGGCAACGGGAGACGACTTTAGTATAACCACGCGGCGTATAACGCTACGTGCCTTATATAGTTAATAACCTCGTTATTAACTAGGGCATCGTTATAACTAGAGTAGTAAGCCCTAGCGTAGGCCTTAATAATGCATTATTAAGGCATAGCAGGCTCTATAGAGGGACCCCGGCAGACGGGTATAAAGGGGCGCCCTTATTCCCCCTTCTTAGCTAGATTAGAATTAACTATAACTAATGCAACCCCTTTTGTTTAGATTAATCTAAGTAAATCCCTACTAATATTAACGGAATAATATTTTTTTTATTTATTTATTAATTATATTTATTAGGCAAAATAATCTCTTTTCCCGACTATATTTAGGCAACGGGAGACGACTTAAGTTATTATTAGTTATTTATTGCTTAGGATTATCTATCTACCTAGTTTTTAAGTCCTCGGGCTACTGCCTCGTCGGAAGAAGTGTCTAAAGGTATGCGAACTTACTAGTCGGGCTACCGGCGAAAGAGGCGGCGTAATAGAGAAGTATAATCGGTTTAAAGCGCGTTTAAGATCGCCTATTTTCCGATTAAACTTAACATAGAGCTGCTAGTGCTAGCGGTAAAGCTATTCTTCCTCTATAATCTCCTCTAAGGTGCTAACGCGATCGCCTACGCGAGCATCGTAGTACTAAGTCTTAGGTAGTTTTTAAGTTATACGGCGGGGCGGGCGATAGAACGTCTTAAGCCGTTGCTTAAGTAGCTTAAGTTTTTCCTTTACTATCGATCTATTAGCAATATAATCCTTAATATAGGGGGGAACGCTAGGCTAACCTTAATCTAGCATTGCTTTTTTAGTATATAAAGTAGAAATAAAAAAGAGAGGCTAGACTAAAAAGGGAATAAAAGATATAGTAGTATTAGGTAATAGTAGCTAGCTTTTAAAGTAAGGTATAGTTTATATATAGTATAAAATATAAGAGATTTACTATAGGATAAATAGTAAGACTTATTTTTACGAAGTATAAGTTCCCGCGTTAGAATTAATCGCTAAGGGCCTAAGACCGTTTTATTTCTATAGTACTCTAAATCTTTATCCCGACTATCCCGACGAAGTACTCTCTTACTAGTTTTTATACTAATTCCCTATATTCCGATAGATACTTTTTACTAATCGTATATCTATAGGTAAGATCGTTACGCGTTTAGCGTATTATATATATATATTTATATCTATATCTATTATTAGCATTCTAGTACTTTAAAATAGTAAAACTATTAACTTACTAGTAAAAAGAGCAATAAGAAAACTCTCTATAGATTCTTATAATATATATAGCGCGTTATGCTATATTCTTACACCTAGCAATTAACGATCTATTATCTCCTAGATAAGCCGCTTAAACGGCGTATACGGTATAAGCAGGTCGGTAGACTTTTAAAGTTAACGAATCTCGCGAAGGATTTTAGCTAAAATATAGACTATTAGTTTAGAGTATTGCTATTTGTACGGTAGGAAATCTCTATTTATACGGTAAACCCACTTTTTCGGCGCGCACCCCGCGCGCCTATGTCCCGCCACCAAAATTAAGTGTAGGTACATGGCAATTGAGAGAGCCGCGTAAATCGTGCGAAGAACATACACAGCAGGGCACGCATTAAAGCACGCATTAGAGGAGCACGCATTAGAGGAGCTCGCATTAGAGCACGCAGCCGGGCACGAAACATACATCAAGGAGCCGCGCACGCAGCAGAGGGCACGCAGCAGAGGACACGCAGCAAGGCACGCAGCAAAGGGCACGCAGCAAAGGGCACGCAGCAAGGCACGCAGCCAGGCACGCAGCAGGGCACGCAGCAGAGGGCACGCAGCCGGGAGCCGGGCACGAAGCATACATCGAGAAGCCGCCGAGCCGCACACACAGTAGAGGGCACGCAGCAGGGCACGCAGCATACATTAAGGAGCCGCACATACAGCAGAGGGCACGCAGCAAAGGGCACGCAGTAGAGAGCTAGGCATATACCTTATTTAAGCTCTTTGCGCGCTCGCGCTGCTATGACTATTGAATTGAATTAAGGCCAGGCACGATTTACGCGGCCCTCTTGATTGCTATGTACCTCTACCTAATTTTAGTGGCGGGACATAGGCGCGGGGGGTACGCGCCGAAAAAGTAGAGATTTCCTTAATTTACCGTACAAATAGAGATTTCCTACCGTACAAATAGCAATACTCTATAATAAATATATTATTATTAACTTACTATTCGGAGTCTATCGACGTCGTTATAGTTAAAGCCGAATATTTAACTTCTTTAGCTATATATTTTATTAGTGCTAGACTTACTATCGATATAGGGATCTTTAACTAGGTTTATTAGCTTATCGCTAAGTAGGGAGAAGCGGCCTAGCGCGTAGCGAGCTAGTTTCGTATAGTTTATAAGGAGGGAGAAAGGGCCTAGCGCTTAGCGAGGGTAGCTGCGCTTCGTGAGTTTCGCATAGCGAGCTAATAGGTAGCTAGCCTTCGTGAGTTTTGTATAGTTTATAAGGAGGGAGAAGGGGCCCGGCGCTTAGCGAGGGTAGCTACGCTTCGTGAGTTTCGCGTAGCGAGCTAACGGGTAGCTAGACTTTATAAGTTTCGTATAGTTTATAAGGAGGGAGAAGGGGCTCGGCGCTAAGCGAGGGTAGCTACGCTTTATAAGTTTTATATAGTTTATCTATCTAACGCAAAGGAGTTAAGCCTATGCCTAGCTGTTAGCCGGGTGTTTAAGGCCGAGCATCGCGAGGGAAAGGGGGTCTTAGCTATTAGCCGGGTGTTTAAGGCCGAGCATCGCGAGGGAAAGGGGGTCTAACGCTTAGCGAGCTAACGGAGACTAAGATAGATCGAGTAAAGCGACGTATAGAGGATTAACGTAAAGGAGTTAAGCCTATGCTTAGTTATTAGCCGATTAATAACTTATTAGGTGTCTAAGGGCGAGCATCGCGTTATATACGGCTAATGCCTAGCTATTAGCCGACTAATAACTTATTAAGTGTCTAAAGGCGAGCCTCGCGTTATATATAGCTAATGCCTAGCTGTTAGCCGCCTAATAACTTATTAGGTGTCTAGTAGCGAGCATCGCGGTGTTTACGGCGATAGATTTAAGGAGTTCGTTAGATAGGCGTTTCCGATATACGAGACTCTAGTATATTTAACTCGTCTATATTAATAGGCTTTTGCTTAACTTAAATAATAAATATAAATATTATAGGGCCTAAAAAGTTAACGATATTCCTTAGTATCTCTATAGAGGTAGGGAGTCGATCCCTCGTAGCTATAGGCTAAACTCGGCTAATCTAGTATTTAGGTTTAGTAAATATTTCAATAATGTTTATTCTTACTTATTACTATAGGCTATATAGCGTTGCTCGTAGCGATAGGCTATACTTAGTTTAACTCGTCTATATTAATAGGTTTTTAGTTAACTTAAATAATAAATATAAATATTATAGGGTCTAAAAAGTTAACGATATTCCTTAGTATCTCTATAGAGGTAGGGAGTCGATCCCTTATAGCTATAGGCTAAACTCGGATAATCTAGTATTTAGGTTTAGTAAATATTTTAATAATGTTTATTCTTACTTATTACTATAGGCTATATAGCGTTACTTATAGCGATAGGCTATACTCGGTTTATCTACGTTGCTTAGTTAATCCGTTCTTTAGGTTAAGTAAATATCTATTATATTGCTTATAGCGAATAGTAACGATATATAAAACCTATAGTAAAGCTCTATACCTTTAATATATTTACTACTTTCGTATATACTAAGATTAATACCTACTATTACTCTATTAGTCTATACCTCGATTTCGCGATCTATTATCTATAGCTTCTTAAGCAAACTCCTCCTTCGCTCGCGAAGTTAACTTACCCTTTATTAATACTCTCGAATAAATCGGATCGCCGACTTATTTCTAATTCCCTAACGGATTACTCTAGGAGATAGAACGATTTATCTCTTAGTAGGAATCTATAATATAGTTTACAGATTTTGCTTTAATATAAGAAGAAGGCGGGGAAACGACTCCTCTTAGTAAGTAAGTAAGACTAATTTTCTAGATAAGCTATCGAGCGGTAATCTAAGAGTCTTTCCTTTAAGGAGCGACCTCTTTAGATAGCAAACCGATAGTTATTTGCGTTTTTTACGACTAGGCTATAACCTATCTACGGGTAAGGGGTACTAGTACATTAGCTATAACCCGCTATCTAGTAA
This sequence comes from Ophiocordyceps sinensis, assembly GCA_012934285.1. Taxonomy (NCBI): domain Eukaryota; kingdom Fungi; phylum Ascomycota; class Sordariomycetes; order Hypocreales; family Ophiocordycipitaceae; genus Ophiocordyceps; species Ophiocordyceps sinensis. Next base: position 1,672,956 of record JAAVMX010000006.1, on the reverse strand, counting down.
GCAGAAGCTACTAGAATGCTCGGGATAGCTTAGAAGACTCTATTAGAAACTAACTCTAGCGAAAGTTTAAAGTATATTTCGCTTAATCCTTTCGAGCATATTTGTATTTATTAATTATATTTATAAAAAATAGCTTGGGTCTAAACTATAGAAAGCCGAATTCGAACGACGCTTAGCCTATTTTTTCTCTTAAACCTATTCGGCTATAAACCTTATTAATAAACTAGCTTTCTAGCAACTACTTTAACACCTTTACCTAAAGGTTTATATTCTATCGGCACTAACGATAGCAAAGTATATATAGCAGTATATAAAATAACTCTAAGAGGCAACGTTAAACGATATTCCTAAAGGCAGCAAAATTTCACTTACTATTAACGGTTAGATAAGAAATAGCTAGTCTAAGAGCCTTTTAGGCATTATTGCCTATTTTATTAACGCTAAGTGGAATTTACGCCTTATTTACATTAACCTTAAGAATATATCGTTAGATAGTAGTAGACTAACTTAAATAAAGGCAATTATAGAGTCGGCTTATAGCTATAATCTTTTAGATTAAATTCTAGCTATAACTGCCGATAATAGCGTATATATTAATATTAATAACTTATAGACTTAAATCTAAACCCGACTACGATCGAGAAGTTAGAATAAGATCTACTATATCCGATATATAGCTTATATCTTAAACCTAATTACGTTTAAAATACTTAACTATAAGCGCCTCTAAAAAATCGAACGGCGTTAAGATTAAGGCGAAGAATCTTAACTCGATCGAGATACGGATATAGACTCTTTAAGTAACTTTACTAATGCTAAATAGAAACTACTAAGAGACTATAATACATAGATCTCTAACGCTATTCTTAAGGTAAGTATATCGATAACCTATTACGCATTTATATATATATTAATTAAACTAGATCCGACTTCTTGCTAGCAAATTCTCTAGAAGCCTTAAGCAGCTCGCTTCTTTCTCTTTCCTAGAGCTTTAGGAGTCTCGACGCTCTTAGCAGTAGAGTAGCAAAAGGCCACTTTAACTACTACGAGACGTTAAGACCTATTAGAACTTAACTACTAGCATGCTCCTCCGTATAGAACGGCTAAGGGAGTTTATTAATAATTAGTAAGCTAAGCATAAAAGCGACTAATCTTATCGATTGTTAAAAGAAAACTAGACTTAGATTAGCTATTTAATAGATATTAGCTCCTTTATAACTTAGCTTATAAATAACATTAGTTAAAAGCGTTCGCTAATATTAGCAGATTCTTAGATATCTCTAAAGCTTATTAGAAAACACCTAAGTATTATCCTAAAGTCGCTAAATAATTAAATAGCAGGCGGGTTAAGTAAATAATAGCGGTAGACACTTATTACTGCTCTTTATTAAGCCTAAGCGAAGCTAGAGAAGTATTGCAAAAAACTACATAAATATTTACTAATCTATGCTATATTAGCACTACTAATACCGCCCTCTATCGAAAGTAAGTCCGATATACGCTAGCATAGCCTTTAATAGATATTTATATAAAAACTAGATAATAGTCGCGAATATATAATAGCTAATATAAAGTAGTAGTGCGAAGAGATCTTTATACGCGAGTATCGGAGAAAATATAGGCACTATTTAATAAGCTATTAAAACACCGATGCGTCTTAGTCTATAACATAGGATGATCTACTAGCAGAGTTCTTAAGCCTAAGAAAGGTATATACCCTAATTGTATTTATTAATTGTATTTATATTTAACCTCTACTAATAAATAATTTCTAGATAGTAAGATCCGATAATTGCGTAGCTATTTATAATAGCTTCTTTTAGGAGAGTAAGTAAAAAATTTCTTATACTTCCCGAATATATTAATAATATATTTTCTAAAGCGTAATAATTTAGAAGATATCTATAGGTTCTAGAGACGCCTATTAATATATAAGAAATATCCCGGTATCTGCGCTATAGCCCGGGACTATTTAGTTATATAATTAAGTAGTGTGCTAATCGAACGAGCCTAGAGTATATACCGCTATATCGACTCCTAGGAACGGACATAGCTTAGCATAGAAAGCCTTAAGAATCGGTTTAGTATCTACCTCTATTAATATAAGTATAACTAGCAAAACAATATTCTAGCTAATAATAATAATATAGGCGAAGACGCTAGAAAAGCCTATAAGGCAAGGCTTTATAAGCTAACTAAGGCCTTAAAATATTCGTTTATTCGATAATAACTAAATCAACTAGGACGCCTTATATTAGGCGACCTAACTATAGAAGCAGAAGTAGAGGGTGAGTATTAGATAATACTAAATATTACTAAACATAAATAGGATAGATACTAACTTAATCTAGCCCTATCCTTACCTATTATAGCATCTTTAGCCGCGGATAGATTCTCTTCTAATACTAACCTATTTAGTTTACTAATAGCTTTAGGTAGTAAAGCTTTAAATAGTTAACCTTAGAGCTAGACTAACCCTTTTAATAATAAATTAATGGCTTTTAATAACGACGATAAAGAGGAAGCATACTCTAGTGCTATATAGAGAAGGTTGTTTAAGCCTAGACTACTTTAGGATAAGAGCGATAATAACTTAAATATAGGGGCGGAAGAAGCAGAGGGGAGTCTAGGATATCGAAGGATAAGGAGCGGGCGAATAAATAAGCCTTAAAAAGGGATAAGAGGGAGAGGGACTAAAGGGAAGGGGACTAAAGGGCGAGGGACGAGGTAGAGAGTAAACGGATATAGGTTCCCCTAGGGTAACGCCCTCCTAAGGGGGACTAGGGAACTTAGTTATAGTTAGACGGTTACGGGTACCTCTAGGGTAACGCCCCCTTAAGGGGGACTATAGAACGTGGATAAGCGGTCTAGGCAAGTAAGGGACTAAGGGATATACTATATTGATTTCTTTATATTTATTAATTGTATTTATCACCTACCCTATAAGTTTCGTTATAGATTAGCAGAAAATCCTTACCTATATTAAAAAGGACGGTTTATAGTAGAGTAGTATCTCTCTTAATATAGCCCTATAATATTATTTTTATATTTATCTTTAATATCTAAAAAATACGATTTTAAAATTACTATTTATATTTTATTTTATTTTATAATTACCTTTTAGGTATTCTAGGTATTTTAGGTACCTAAGAAAAAACGGTAGAAACCCAGATATATTATAGGTACCTAAAATACCCTATAGGTAGTTTAAACCGAATCTACCCAAAATACCCATGGGTAATTTAGACCCTAGCTATAGCTCCGCGGCCGCGCCTTCTTCCTCGCTGTAATAGTCTTAGAGCCCTTATTAGCGCCCTTAGCCCTAACGAAGCTAGCGAGGCGGCTACGGGAGTAAGAGCGGGAGCGGGAGCGGGATTATTCTATAGCCGCCGCCGCTAAGGCATAATCGTAGGATCGCGGATTCGCTAGTCAAGGTCGGTTTCTGCCTAAAAAGGGATTATTAGTCTAAAATAATACTTTTCGCGATGCTAATAAATATACCCTTACTAAATCGAAGCGTAAGAGCTAGTAGCTATTATAAAAGGAAAGAAGCAGTGGCGCCGTAACGATAACCTCCTTTTTTTGCTTAGCAACGCGTAGTTAAAGGAAATTCGATATTATATACTAATAAGGCAACCTATACTAAGCAATAAAGCTATTTTTTTTTATTTAATACGCGTATGTGTCCGTTTAGGATATGACGCGGCTAGCTAAAGAGCTAGCAATTTTATAAAGAAAAGGACAAACAAAGGAAAATACAGTCAGTCGTTCTATTCCCACGCATTATCGTTCCCCCCTAAAAGCCCGAAGGCTTAATAGGTTACTCTTTCGCATACTACGCCGCCGTATAAACCCTAGTTTTTTATATAAAGGCTAGGAGGGCTTTCCTCCCGACCTTAGTAGAAAATAGGGTAGGTAGGGCTAACGGTTGGCCTCGGAAGGCCTTCCGAAGCGTCTATCGTTCCTTTATGTAGTTGCTACAGCTAAGAAGAAGGTGTGAGGTAGAATGGCGATAGTAGCCACACCTACACTCTTCGAAGCTCGTCCTATTCGTCTGTTTTAGGTAGGCTTTTAAATAGCCTATCCCGAAAAGAAGCTGGTAATAAGCCGATAGCGTAGGCCGCGGGGCCTTTGCTAGATCCGGATCCGGCTTATAGGTGAAGCGAAGTTGATCCCGCTTTACCCGTCGGTAGTGCTTTCCTAGGCCCTACGCCTTAGGGCCCCTTGTTTCCTCTTCTACCTAAAGGGTCTTCTACCTCTCTAGGCAGGTTTTCCGAACTTTTCTTCGAAGGTAGCTAATAGAGGCCGTAGGGGCCCCTTAAAAGGGGGCCTCTAGGCCCTTCTTAGCCAGTCGATCGGCAAGCTCGTTGCTAAAGATCCTAACGTGGCTCGGGCACTAATCTAACCTAATTGTATAGGCTAGATATAGGCGCTCGAGCAGGCCCCTTATCCGTATAGCTAGGTCCGAATAACCTTCTAGCCGGAGAATCGCTGCCTGGCTGTCGATAAAAATAAAGACAAGCTAGGTAGGCTATTGTAGAGGCGCTAGGGGCCTCCTCGAGAGGTCTACTAGGACCCTATAAATCGCGAATAGCTCTACATTAGCTACCTCGACGTATAGGCCTAGGTTCCCGGACGCTGTCCTTCTAGGCCTCCCTTCGAGGCCTATTTCGCAGTAGGACTAGCTATTCGTAAGGGCCTTTTGATAGGTCCCCTACGAGCCGTCCGTGTAGAAGATAAGGGGGTCCTCGAATTCTAGGCTAGCTAGGAGCTGTCGGTGGTGTAGCTTAGCCTGCCCTTTTAGGGCCTCCGAGATCCGAATAGTCGCCTTCGGGCCTGCTAGCTAGGGCGGTGCCTAGCTAGCTTTCTATCGTTCTAGCTTATAACTAGGCCCTACAACTGCTAATAGCTCCCTAAGGAGCCGAATAGCTGCGTAGAGGGCCTAATCGAAGCTAGGGCGCCGAGGTCCGAGCCGGAGTCCGCGAGGTCGTCCCGGGCTGCCTAATCGTAGGCTTATCGTACGGGGTGGTCTTTCTAAAAGTAGAGGGTCCGCAGGCTATAGGCTAGGCAGGCCTTGCGCAGCCTAACCTCCGGGGGGGGTATACTAGCCTCGAGCTCTAAGGCCCTAGTCGGGGAACCCTTAAACGTCCCTAGGACCTTCTTAAGGCCCTAATTATAAAGTCGTTAGAAGAGCTTTAGCAGCCCTTACTGCCTATGCCCTATAAACTAAAGCTTAGCCCCGTAGTTAGCTATCGTAGTAATACACGCTACGTATAGCTGCCTTATTGCTCGAAAAGAAAGGCCTTTTTGCGTAGAGGCTAGCCTAAAGAGGCCTTAAAAGGCTGCTTGCGCTGCTGCTACCTTCTTTTCCACGTATTGACGGAACCGTAGCCCCGAATCGAACTAAATGCCTAGCCACTTAACTAGCTGCTTAAGGGCTATTAGAAGGCCGCCTACGCGGACCCCTTCTAAGATAGGCTCCCTTTGCCGCGAGAAGTGGATTAGCTCGGTCTTTCCGGGGTCGAACGTAACCTTCTACCTAGCAGCTTATTCGAAAAGGCTGCTAGCTATTTCCTCGAGTTGCCGAACTTTCTTTCTTGCCGACGTAGACGTAATAGAGATACTAAAGTTATCTATATAGGATAGCTAGTACCCTTTAGAAGCGATAATATCTTATACGTAAAGAAGAAAGAGGATAGGGCTAACGGGGGACCCTTGCGGGACCCCTATAGCAATATCCCCTAGCGGCTGTAGCTAGCCCTCGAAGGCTAGCTGAATTTCCCGGTCCGAAACGAAGCAGTTTACCTAGTTAATAAGAGTCTTCGGAAGGCCGAGCCTTTCTAATACCCTTAAAAGCTAGTCTTTCGACATATAGTCGAAGGCTCCCTTTATATTAAGAAGAAGGGTGCTAGTAATAGCTTTCTTCCTCGAGGCTTATTATTGCTGCACGTAGTGGGCGAGAAGGAGGGCGGTATCGACCGTACTTCGTTATTTCCTCCCGCCTAGCTGCGTAGGCCCTAGCAGCCCGGCCGTATTAGCTAAATAGCTAAGCCGGGTTGCAAAAAGCTTTTCTAACGTCTTGCCTAAGCAGTTTAGCAAGGCAATCACCCTATAAGCCTTCGGGACCGAATAGTCCGATTTGTTAGGCTTAGGCAGGACAATTCCGATAGCTTGCCGCCACGCCTTTAGGTAATACCCGCTGCTAAATAAGGCCTAATAGGCCTTATTAAAAACAGCCGGCATCGCCCTATACGCGTATTATATAGGCAGAAAGCTAAGGGAGTCTAGACCGGGTGCTTTCTTCCCGGGAGATGTTAAAATCGCCTTTTTCACCTCTTCGTCGGTTAGGTCCGGCTATTTCCACCTAAGACCACTAGCCTTACTGCCCTTATAGCCCTAAGGCTGTCCGGAAGGGCTCTAGGGTCTAGGGCTCCGCGGTAGGTCCGGGGGGCCTTGTTCCGGGGTTAGAAAGAGCGTCGAAAGGAATGTATCGCATTTTATTGTAAAGGTAGTAGCGATCGCCTGTTCCCCCTCCTTCGTATAGGTTATACTCGGAAGAGAAGGGCTCTGCCGGTCTTTTATATAGGAATAGGCCGTAAAAACGTCCTTTCCCGAGGCCTTACTTAGGAATTCTTCCTAAAACGCCTTCTTTGCTACTTTAATAGCTTTTCCGTATATCTGCCGAATCGCCTTCCACTCTGCTAAAAGGGAGTCCGTAAGCAAGGGGTTAGCGCGTTCTTTCTTCTAGCGTTGGTAAGCTATAGCTAGCTCTTTCCGGAGCGTGCTAATCTTCTCGTTCTACTACGGCTTTAACCGCTCGCAAGGGCGTTTTTTCGGGATGGCCCTCCTTGCTGCTCCTAGGACCGACTTTATTAAAAGGGTAGCGACCCCTTCTAGGTCTCCCTTACTAATAAGCCTTTCGAGCTCTTCTAGGAGGCTAGCTTCCTTCTCGCGGAGGTCCTTCTAGAAGGCGTCCTAGTCGGCTTTCTTATAATTAAATAAGGGGGGCCTAGCTAGAAAGGGCGGGCTAGGCCCGGAAGAGGACCGGGGGACCGCATCGAAGGCTATAGGCTCGTGGTCCGATCCCGTAGCGCGAAGGAAGCGGAAATTCGTCTATTCGAGCTTCTAAAAGGGGCTATAAAACGCGAGGTCTATAATAGATAGGGTTTTTAAGCCCTTTCTATAGTAGGTCCCCCCCCTTTCGGCAGCGGCGTCGAGGTCCGTGATTAGGCTTGCCTTATAGCTATCGAGCTAGCTAACTAAGGGGGCCGCCTATTAGGTCTTCGCCGGATTAGCAGAAAGGTTCTAGCGTAGGTAGTGTAGGTTATAGTCCCTAGCTAGAAGGAAAGGCTCTTCGATAGACAGGTGCGTTAGCAGCCTATTTACCGTTAAAGCCCCCTTCCTACTAGGGCCCTAACTAAGGCCCTAGTCTTCCTAGCTAGGGTCCTAGCTAGGGTCCGCCCCTAAGCGCTTTTTCTCGTTATATATGTTGAAGATAAGGAACGATTCTAGGCCTACTACCCCTATTGCTTAAAGGTCGGGGTCGTAGACTATATCGTATCTTAGGGAAGCTTCGATCCTCGCCGCCTTCCGAACGTAGGCTAGAACCCTAGGCCTTACGGCTAGCTTTAGGAAGCTAGCTGTAGGGACTAGGGTTAGCAGGTCGAAAGAGGGATATTATAGGGGGATATAAGCCCCGTTAATAGTATAGCAGCAGGGCTCTTATAAGAGCACTATATCGGCGCTAATGCTTAGACTTTCGTCTAAGATTCTAAGGTAGGCGGGTTTATATCGGTTCGCGTTATGCTAAACGATTGTAATAGAGCTGCTAGAGCTCTTAGGGCTCTAAGGGCCCTTAGGGCCGCGAGGGCCGCGAGGTCTTCGAGGGCTACTAGACATTAGATAATGCCTTAAAGGTCCTACAGCTAGACTTATTAGTAGTCCGGTGATTCCCCTTGCAGTTATAGCAATAGGCTTAGAAATAACTATAAGCCTAGCTAGACTTATAAGTCGGGCACGAGTAGTCCCGGGTTAAATGCCGCTCCGGGCAAAACGCGCACCGGACTTATTTCCGGCAGGTCCCCGGGTTATGCCTAAAGCCGAGGCACCTATAGCACTATGTGCGTATAGTAAATGCCTTATAAGCCTCGACCCTTATTAGGATCCCGGCTATACATAGGCCCCGCTTACGGCAGCGGGCCCCTAGCTCTTCCGTAGGGACGGTAAAGACGACCGACCCTATTCTTTGCCCCTTGCGTAGCTGCTTTAGCTACCGGGGGGCCCCTACCGTCTCTATCCCGTTAAAGACCTTAGCCTCTTCCGGGAAGAGGCCTAAGACATCCCCGTTTGCAAGGACCGGGACATTATAGGCTACTAGCTTAACCTAGCTAGTAGGAAGGTCGGCGGACTAAATAGCAAAGCCGTGGAAGGCCGGTGCTTACTTGCTTTTTATAGCTAAAAGCTACGTAGCCGAAAAGGGCTGTTTCGTTATAATAACGATATTGCCTCGATTAGACCGTTCGATACGTATTACCGCAACTTCCCCTAACGCGGTATTTATCTAATTTCGGAGGGCAAAGGAGTCGAAGGTAGGCTGCGAAGCCTGCCTTACTAGCTTAAGAATAAGCTAAAAGCCCTCCGTCGGACTCTTCTTCTTTAGGGCCGGGGTCCGGGCTAGGGCCTTCCTATTCGAGGTCTATAGGGCCGGGGCTTAGATCGGCTTCGAGGTCGGCTAGGCCGGGGTTCGGGTTTAGGATGGCTTCGAGGTCGGGAGGGCCGGGGTTTAGGTCCGGGTCGGGGCCGGGATTCGGGTCGGGGCCGGGATTCGGGTCGGGGCGGCAAGGGCTTCCGCTAAAAGGACTTCTGCAAAAGTCGCCTTCTTCTTCTTTTCCGCCTTTTTAAGGGCTTCTTTTCCCGCCTTTACGGGAGCTTCCTTTGCCTAAGGGGCCCCTTTCCATTTGCTCGCACCTAGCCCTAAAGAGGGCTAGGCCGAAGCCGGGGCAGAAGAAGGCCGGGCCGAGGGGTCGAGGGAAAGCTGCGATATCGCCTTCCTAGTTCCGTTTATTAGCTCTTTAAAAAGGGGCTATATTTTCTATGCCCCCTCGAGGGCGGCTAGGGCTTAACGCAGTAGCCTAGCGGTCTTTTCCTCGTCTTTAAGGCCTCCGAGAACCGGCAGCTCGGGACCTCCGGGCGAGTCCGGGCACCGCCTCTTCGTCGATTTCGCTTATAGGGGGGTAGCTAGCCTAAGCAGGCCGGGCAGAATAAGGGTAGCTAGCCTAGGCAGGCCGGGCAGAATAAGGGGGATAGCCGGCGTAATAACCGGCTTATAGGCAAAGCCGGCTATATTATCCGTATTTCCCTAAATTGTTTTTCGTAGTTCCGGAGGTTAAATCCCTAGCCCTTTTAGGCTAAAAACCTTTTCCGGGGGATTTAGGGGGGTCGCTAGGGCCTAGGCCGGGGCGGCCGGGGGCGTAGTCGGTCGGGGGGGGTATACGGTCGGGGGGGGTGTGTTTTATTAAGGGGTAGCCGAGGGGGTAGGGGAAGGCGGCGTTAGGACGAGGTCTAATACGTTATCTATCTCTATGTCTCCGTCGGTTACCTAACTCGTCGGTACGTACCCTGCGCCGGGCGCGGGGTTAGCGTCGTGCTTAGCGGGATCGCCCTCGTTTTCCGCTATCTTCGCAGCCTAATTGCACACGCGCAACAACGTGCGCGTAGATGCAATAAAGGTTGCGAGATATAGGCGAATAAGGGGATTATTCGCGTGTGTTCGTCGTCTGTTTTCGGCTCGGTTTCGAGAAGTTGGCTAAAATAATCGCGTTATGCTGCTTATCTTAGGGAGGGGCCCTAGGTCTTCTACCTCTCTAGGCAGGTTTTCCGAACTTTTCTTCGAAGGTAGCTAATAGAGGCCGTAGGGGTCCCTCGAAAGGGGGCCTTTAGGCCCTTCTTAGCTAGTCGATCGGCAAGCTCGTTGCTAAAGATCCCAACGTGGCTCGGGCACTAATCTAACCTAATTGTATAGGCTAGATAAAGGCGCTCGAGCAGGCCCCTTATCCGTATAGCTAGGTCCGAATAACCTTCTAGCCGGAGAATCGCTGCCTAGCTGTCGATAAAAATAAAGACAAGCTGGGTAGGCTATTGTAGAGGCGCTAGGGGCCTCCTCGAGAGGTCCGCTAGGACCCTATAAATCGCGAATAGCTCTACATTAGCTACCTCGACGTATAGGCCTAGGTTCCCGGACGCTGTCCTTCTAGGCCTCCCCTCGAGGCCTATTTCGCAGTAGGACCAGCTATTCGTAAGGGTCTTTTAATAGGTCCCTTGCGAGCCGTCCGTGTAGAAGATAAGGGGGTCCTCGAATTCTAGGCTAGCTAGGAGCTGTCGGTGTTATAGCTTAGCCTGCCCTTTTAAGGCCTCCGAGATCCGAATAGTCGCCTTCGGGCCTACTAGCTAGGGCGGTGCCTAGCTAGCTTTCTGTCGTTCTAGCTTATAACTAGGCCCTATAACTGCTAATAGCTCCCTAAGGAGCCGGAATAGCTGCGTAGAGGGCCTAATCGAAGCTAAGGCGCCGAGGTCTAAGCCGGAGTCCGCGAGGTCGTCCCGGGCTGCCTAATCGTAGGCTTGTCGTATAGGGTGGTCTTTCTAAAAGTAGAGGGTCCGTAGGCTATAGGCTAGGCAGGCCTTACGTAGCCTTACCTCCGGGGGGGGTATACTAGCCTCGAGCTCTAGGGCCTTAGTCGGGGAACCCTTAAACGTCCCTAGGACCTTCTTAAGGCCCTAATTCTAAAGTCGTTAGAAGAGCTTTAGCAGCCCTTACTGCCTATGCCCTATAAACTAAAGCTAAGCCCCGTAGTCAGCTATAGTAGTAACACACGCTATATATAGCTGCCTTATTGCCCGAGAAGAAAGGCCTTTTTGCGTAGAGGCTAGCCTAGAGAGACCTTAGAAGGCTGCTTACGCCGCTGCTATCTTCTTTTCCACGTGTTGGCGGAACCGTAGCCCCGAGTCGAACTAGATGCCTAGCCACTTAACAAGCTGCTTAAGGGCTATAAGAAGGCCGCCTACGCGGACCCCTTCTAAGATAGGCTCCCTTTGCCGCGAGAAGTGGATAAGCTCGGTCTTTCCGGGGTCGAATGCAACCTTCTACGCCGCAGCCTGCACAAAAAGGCTACTAGCTATCTCTTCGAGTTGCCGAACGTTCTTTCTTACCGATATAGACGTAATAGAGATACTAAAGTCATCTATATAGGATAGCTAGTACCCTTTAGAAGCGATAATATCTCGTACGTAAAGAAGAAAGAGGATAGGGCTAACGGGGGACCCTTGCGGGACCCCTATAGCGATATCCCCTAGCGGCTGCAGCTGGCCCTCGAAGGCTAGCTGAATTTTCCGGTTAGAAACGAAGCAGTTCACCTAGCTAATAAGGGTCTTCGGAAGGCCGAGCCTTTCTAATACCCTTAAAAGCTGGTCTTTCGACACATAGTCGAAAGCTCCCTTTATATTAAGAAGAAGGGTGCTAGTAATAGCTTTCTTCCTCGAGGCTTGTTGTTGCTGCACGTAGTAGGCGAGGAGGAGTGCGGTATCAACCGCACTTCGCTGCTTCCTCCCGCCTAGCTGCGTAGGTCCTAGCAGCCCGGCTGTATTAGCTAAATAGCTAAGCCGGGTTGCAAAAAGCTTGCTTCGGGAAGCTAGCCGTAGGGACTAGGGTTAGTAGGTCGAAAGAGGGATGCTGTAGGGGGATATAAGCCCCGTTGATAATATAGCTATAGGGCTCCTATAAGAGCACTATATCGGCACTAATACTTAGACTTTCTTCTAAGATTCCGAGATAGACGTCTTCTTATCGGTTCGTATTGTGTTAAACGACTGTAATAGGGCTGCTAGAGCCCTAAGAGCTCCGAGGGCCTCGAGGGCCCCGCGAGCCGCGAGGTTTTCGAGGGCCACTAGACATTAGATAGCGCCTTATAGGTTCCGCAGCTAGACTTATCGGTAGTCCGGTGATTTCCTTTGCAGTTATAGCAATAGGCTTGGAAGTAACTGTAAGCCTGGCTAGCCTTATACGTTGGGCACGAATAGTCCCGTGTTAAATGCCTTTCCGGGCAAAACGCATATCGGACTTACTTCCGGCAGGTTCCTAGGTTATGGCCGAAGCTAAGGCACCTATAGCACTAAGTGCGTATAGTAAAGGCCTTATAAGCCTCGACCTGAGTTAGGATTCCGGCAATGCATAGGCCCTGCTTTCGGCAGCGGGCCCCTAATTCCTCGGAGGGGACGGCGAAGACAACGGATCTTGTTCTTTGCCCCTCACGCGGCTGCTTTAGCCACCGGGGGGCCCCTACCGTCTCTATCCCATTAAATACCTTAGCCTCTTCCGGGAAGAGGCCTAGGACGTCCCCGTTTATTAAGACCGGGACAAGCAATAAAGCTATATATACACTACGGAAGCGGCCTTTCGCCTAAGTAAAGACGGTAGCTTTACGTAAGTAGAGTCTGCTTATAGATAAGCTCGAGACTTTTATAAGACACCTTTTACACTATATCCTTATATAATGTCGTCCGAAATCGGTCTCGCTAGCGTAGTAACTCCCTCTCGGCTTCTATATTAAACCGTAACTTCGAAGTCTCCCGTTAGAGGGTAAGCGTACTATAGAGCTACGAGAGGTTAGCGTTACTATTGCGAATAAAGCTTTAAGCGCTTACGTAAAGAGATTCGTAAGGCGAAGACGTTATATAACCGTAATTGCGATATTTCTCCGTATAAGCAATTGCCTATTAAGGTCGAAGCGGAATGTATATATTCCGTAGGTAGGAAATAAAGGAAGGTTGCGTAGAAAAGTCGGTCTATAAAACTCCCTAGCGCTAGTTAAAGATCTCTTCCGTTAGTGTATAAAGGAGGCCGCGCTAGGCCTTAAGAAAGTCCTTAGGCTGGCATTTAGCAGCTGTTAGAGGTTGACTTAGGCCTTCGGGCTACTTAAGAAGCTGCTCGACTATAATTTTAACCTATCTTTCCTCGAAAGGGCCGTCCTAGCGCTCCTTAACTGCTTTTAGCACGTTCTTCGCGATATACTACGTATAAATTTGCATTTAAGTATTAGGGTAGATTAAAGTTATCCCTATACGCTTAGTAGTATTAAAATCGGTAATAATAATAAGCGGGAAAAAGAAGTCGTTATTAAATCCCTTTTAAAGGGCGAATTCGACTAACTATCCCTTTAAGTAGCCGAGGCATTACTTAAAGGCCTCTCTTAACTCATTAGGGGAGAGGCTATAGGCAATAGGGAAGGTTATACCGCGGTAGGTAATACTATTTATCTCGAGAAGCTTTAAGCTAAATCGATTTATATTATACGTAACGATTTTAATTTTTTTATTCAATACGCGTATGTGTCCGCTTAGGATATAACGCGGCTAGCTAGGGCAGGGCCGCGAGGCCCTGCTTCTAGACTAGCAGGCTAGCTAAAGAGCTAGCAATTTTATAAAGAAAAGGATAGACAAAGGAAAATACAGTCAGTCGTTCTATTCCCACGCATTATCGTTCCCCCCTAAAAGCCCGAAGGCTTAATAGGTTACTCTTTCGCATACCACGCCGCCGTATAAACCCTAGTTTTTTCTATAAAGGCTAGGAGGGCTTTCCTCCCGACCTTAGTAGAAAATAGGGTAGGTAGGGCTAACGGTTAGCCTCGTAAGGCCTTCCGAAGCGTCTGTCGTTCCTTTATGTAGTTGCTATAGCTAAGAAGAAGGTGTAAGGTAGAATAGCGATAGTAGCTACACCTACACTCTTCGAAGCTCGTCCTATTCGTCTATTTTAGGTAGGCTTTTAAATAGCCTATCTAGAAAAGAAGCTGGTAATAAGCCGATAGCGTAGGCCGCGGGGCCTTTGCTAGATCCGGGTCCGGCTTATAGGCGAAGCGAAGTTAGTCTCGCTTTATCCGTCGGTAGTGCTTTCCTAGGCCCTACGCCTTAGGGCCCCTCGTTTCCTCTTCTACCCAAAGGGCCTTCCACCTCTTTAGGCAGGTTTTCCGAATTTTTCTTCGTAGATAGCTAATAGAGGCCGTAGGGGCCCCCCGAAAGGGGTCCTCTAGGCCTGTCTTCGCTAGTCGGTCGGCAAGCTCGTTGCCGAAGATTCCTACGTAGCTCGGGCACTAATCTAGCCTAATTGTATAGGCTAGATAAAGGCGCTCGAGCAGGCCCCTTATCCGTATAGCTAGGTCCGAATAACCTTCTAGCCGGAGAATCGCTGCCTGGCTGTCGATAAAAATAAAGACAAGCTAGGCGGGTTGTAGGGGTGCTAGGGGCCTCCTCGAGAGGTCCGCTAGGACCCTATAAATCGCAAATAGCTCTGCATCGGCTACCTCGACGTATGGGCCTAGGTTCCCGGACGCTGTCTTTCTAGGCCTCCCTTCGAGGCCTATTTCGCAGTAGGACCAGCTATTCGTAAGGGCCTTTTAATAGGTCCCCTGCGAGCCGTCCGTGTAGAAGATAAGGGGGTCCTCGAATTCTAGGCTAGCTAGGAGCTATCGGTGTTATAGCTTAGCCTGCCCTTTCGGGGCCTCCGAGATCCGAATAGTCGCCTTCGGGCCTGCTAGCTAGGGCGGTGCCCAGCTAGCTTTCTGTCGTTCTAGCTTATAACTTATACGTAACGTTAAATATTAAGAGCATATAGCTCTTACTCTAGAACTTAAAGTTCGCGTCGAGGAGCACGATTTAACGCTTAAATTCGTTATCGATAAGTTTTTCATAGTATTATATACCCTCTTCGTCGAGCCTTACGATAAGGGCTTAAAGCGAGGTCTTAGCACTATGTTTTTTAATCTAGAGCCGTATATAAACGTTCTCGACGTCTTTTTCGGTAGCAATAACCCTATTACCTTAAGCGATAAGGGAAAGATAGATTAACCGAGAAGAGAGGCTAGCATCGCGAGTTAGAACGTCGATTTCTTCGACCTAGGCATCGTTAAGCCTCCTTAGCTCGGGGAAAGCAATAGCGCTAAAAGGTAGGTGGTTATAGTCGCTTTAGATGCCCTTAACGCGGGCCACCCTAGCCGGACTATGTCTTATACCCTAACCGGACTATGTTTAGTCCCGATTCGGCAGGACTAAGGGGCAGGCTATAGGAACATAGGGTATATAAATTTTGCCGAGCGCAATAGTAAGACTAATATACCGCTAGATCGGGCAGACTAGCCCGGCGGCGGCTAACGCAGCCTAGCGTTTCTTAAACGAATGTGTATTAATTAAAGATATTAGAATAGCTAGAAAGGCGCGAAATAAGGCTTATCTTACGGTGTTATAGCTCCTACTCCCGCTCCCGGAACCTAGCCCTACTACTATAGTAGCGGCACTCTATTAGGTTGACCTTATGCTTCGCCGCCTATACGATTTAGCAGCGTGGTCGGGATCCGAGCAAACGACGTAGAGGCGGGTGCCTAAGGTAGCGGCTAAAGGAAAGAACGAGGTCTCTTACGATAATCTCGCTAAGGCCCGCTAGGGCTAGCTGCTAGCGGCTCCTACTGCTCCTAACGTAAGGGCAGGCGCCGCGGCGCTATGTTTAATCGGAAGCTATATAGCTACGTGCGTATAGGCGGTAGCATAGGTTATTAGAAGATTATAGGTTATTAGAAGATAATCCTAGGCGGCGCGGCCGGCAGCATAAGCTACTACTGCCTAAGCTACTGCTGCTACTGCTATTATAACCTAGGCATCGCGGCCGGCAGCTTAAGCTACTGCTATAAGGGCGTCGCGGTAGGCAGCCTAAGCTGCTGCTACCTAAGCTGCTACTGCCTAAGCTACTACTGCTTAAGCTACTGCTACTGCTGCTATTATAACCTAGGCATCGCGGCCGGCAGCTTAAGCTACTGCTATAAGGGCGTCGCGGCAGGCAGCCTAAGCTACTATTATAGCACCTTAACTATTGTTTCCTTTATTAAGTCCGCAATAGCTATAGCTCCGCGGCCGCGCCTTCTTCCTCGCTATGATAGTCTTAAAGCCTTTATTAGCGCCCTTAGCCCTAACGAAGCTAGCGAGGCGGCTACGGGAGTAAGAGCGGGAGCGGGAGCGGGATTATTCTATAGCCGCCGCCGCTAAGGCATAATCGTAGGATCGCGGATTCGCTAGTAGGGGTCGGTTTCTGCCTAAAAAGGGATTATTAGTCTAAAATAATACTTTTCGCGATACTAATAAATATGCCTTTACTAAATCGAAGCGTAAGAGCTAGTAGCTATCCTAAAAGGAAAAAGGCAGCGGCGCTATAACGACAACCTCCCTTTTTTGCCTAGCAACGCGTAGTTAAAGGAAATTCGATATTATATACTAATAAGGCAGCCTATATTAAGCAACGAAGCTATATATATACTACGGAAGCGGCCTCTCGCTTAGGTAAAGATAGTAGCCTCGCGTAAGTAAAGTCTGCTTATAGATAAGCTCGAGACTTTTATAGGACACTTTTTGCACTATATCCTTATATAATATCGTCTGAAATCGGTCTCGCTAGCGTAATAACTCCCTCTCGGCTTCTATATCGAACCGTGACTTTAAAGTCTCTCGTTAGAGGGTAAGCGCACTATAGAGCTACGAGAGGTTAGCGTTACTATTGCGAATAAAGCTTTAAGCGCTTGCGTAAAGAGATTCGTAAGGCGAAGACGTTATATAACCGTAATTACGATATTTCTTTATATAAGTAGTTGCTTATTAAAGTCGAAGCGGAATATATATATTCCGTAGGTAGGAAATAAAGGAAGGTTACGTAGAAAAGTCGGTCTATAAAACTCCTTAGCGCTAGTTAAAGATCTCTTCCGTTAGTATATAAAGGAGGCCGCGCTAGGCCTTAAGAAAGTCCTTAGGCTGGCATTTAGCAGCTGTTAGAGGTTGACTTAGGCCTTCGGGCTGCTTAAGAAGCTGCTCGACGGTAATTTTAACCTATCTTTCCTTAAAAGGGCCGTCTTAGCGCTCCTTAACTGCTTTTAGCACGTTCTTCGCGATATACTATATATAAATCTGCATTTAAGTATTAAGGAAGATTAAAGTTATCCCTATACGTTTAGCAGTATTAAAATCGGTAATAATAATAAGCGGAAAAAAAATCGTTATTAAATCCCTTTTAGAGGGCGAATTCGACTAACTATCCCTTTAAGTAGCTAAGGCACTACTTAAAGGCCTCTCCTAACTCATTAAGGGAGAGGCTATAGGCAATAGGGAAGGTTATACCGCGGTAGGTAATACTATTTATCTTAAGAAGCTTTAAGCTAAATCGATTTATATTATACGTAACGTTAAACATTAAGAGTATATAGCTCTTGCTTTAGAACTTAAAGTTCGCGTTAAGGAGCACGATTTAACGCTCGAATTCGTTATCGACGAGTTTTTCGTAGTATTATATACCCTTTTCGTCGAGCCTTACGATAAAGGCTTAAAGCGAGGTCCTAGCACTATATTTTTTAATCTAGAGCCGTATACGAACGTTCTCGACGTCTTTTTCGGTAGCAATAACCCTATTACCTTAAGCGATAAGGGAAAGATAGATTAACCGAGAAGAGAGGCTAGCATCGCGAGTTAGAACGTCGATTTCTTCGACCTAGGCATCGTTAAGCCTCCTTAGCTCGGGGAAAGCAATAGCGCTAAAAGGGGGGTGGTTATAGTCGCTTTAGATGCCCTTAACGCTCTAAAGGTCACCGAAAAGGCGGCGCTGTACGACCTTAAGGCGGAAAGGGCATTAAGTCTTCCTTGTGCCCGATTGTCGAAGTCCGGCGGATTCGCTCTTATAGGCGCGGCCGCTATAGGCGCAAGTGATATCGTAGCGACGGGGTACTCCATTTGAGTAGTTGCTCGTCCGGCGGCGCACAATTGCGTAGCCCTAAGTCTTTGCATAGTCCTAAAGAGCCGTGAGGGCTTTATTATAGGTCTTAAAGGGTCTAAAGTCGGCTGGGGGCGGCTTAAGCATCGTTTTGGCGGGCGGCGTCGCGGTGAGAAAATCGTGTTGCGGTGTTCTTTTAGTGTTACGGCATTGACTGCTACGAAGAGACTGGCCTAGTCGTATGGACGACGTGAGGTACGTAGAGTACTGTTAACGTCATGCGACGTTAGGGGCCACACGGGGCATTGACCCGAGCCCAGACCATAGGGATGCAATAGGCTATTACGTCCCTAACGAGCCTATTACATAACCCCCTTAGCTAAGGACGGCAGGTAGGTATTCCGTTGTATTATAACTACGGTTAGTGCGGGCTAGGGGCCCTGTTTGAGAGGCTCCGGTACCTATATATACCTCCGTTAGTCCTATAGTTAGGTAGCTGCATGCATCCTTGTGTCTACGAGTTTAGACCTCCTTTCTTCACTCTTCTGCTATAATATTTATGTAGCTGATTTCCTACATTTGAGAGTTATAAGCCCGGCCGTATAAGCTAGGTCTCTTTCGCTTAAACAACGCTAAATTAAAGCTATCGACATCGCATTTTTCACACCGCGTTAGGCTCTAACCTTAGTGTTATTACGAAGAGCTAGCTTTAAAGAAGGATTAAAATAATAAATAACACATAGTTATCCCTCGTGACGACGAGGTAAAAAGAACGATTATAGCGACATCTACATCCGGAGAGGTAAGTATCGTAACGCTTAAGGAAAGCCTTAATTAGACCCCCTAGATTCGGGCTATTAAGGGTTAGGCGAAGATCTACTACATTTAGGAATATATCGACCCGGCAGGATCCGAAGAGCTCGAGGAGCCTATTAAGATTAGCTAGGAAGAGTTTAAACGCAACCTTAGGGAACGACCTTAGAGAGGGGACCTTACGGACGTTAAATTCAACAATAGGACTACTAACTATAACAATCGGCTTAATGATGCGACGATAGAGTTCCGTTTTAAGCAGGATGGCTATAACTCAGCCGTTGGCCTATTTAAGACCCGGGAAAAGGCTATAATTCGCATCGAGGAGCTAATTAGTAAGTTAATTAGTAAGGCTCTTAAGGGAGAGACCCTCGTATAGACCTCGCCTTAAAGCAGGATCTAGGAACTTAAACAGAAAGTCCTGCCTTTAGAGGAGGAGGAAAAGACCTTAGTAGATGACCGGTATTATTAGATTATCGGCAAAAAGGGGAATTAAGACTAGAAGGCGTAGGCCGATTAACTTAATTAAGTGATTATCGACTCTAGGGACCTAAAAGTCACGACTTTAAATAATATTAAGATTCGATAGGATTTTCTTCGGGCTATAGAGGAATTCGACCTTAGTTAGGCCTCGAACGAGAGATTAAATAATGCCTTCTGTAAACGACTTAAAGGCATCGTTGGATTGACTCTAAACCCCCTAAGGAACCTCATCGCGGAGTTTAAACGTAAGGTAACCCTTCGAAAGAAATCCAAACCTTAGGTCAACTAGAACTCTCCGGCACCGAAGAAAGAGTTAGGGTAGTCGTAGTGCCTATATAACACTCACCGGACTAACAATAAGGAGAATTAGTAGGAAGGCTGCTTTTTATTCCGTGCGATGTTTAAAAAGGATCCCCCTAAGGGATAGGAACCGAAAGACC
Source organism: Ophiocordyceps sinensis (assembly GCA_012934285.1). Classification (NCBI taxonomy): domain Eukaryota; kingdom Fungi; phylum Ascomycota; class Sordariomycetes; order Hypocreales; family Ophiocordycipitaceae; genus Ophiocordyceps; species Ophiocordyceps sinensis. The sequence continues at coordinate 1,653,435 of JAAVMX010000006.1, read as the reverse complement.
TACTAAGGGCTAGGATCAACAAGTAGCTCTAGGATAACCCGGAAGGTAAGAAGAGGGCAATAGCCTAGAAACCCTCGGGAGTAGGTAAGGCAGACAATACGATCACGGTCCTAAATAGCGGCAACGGCAATAAGTAGGCGAATATGGTTTCTCGCATTAACACGATATCCTAAGTCAACCTCACCTATGTTAAGGATAAACCTTTTGGAAATAAGGTTATCTACGATTTAGGGGCGAGTATATATATGTTTAATGACATTAGGTGGTTTAATAAGAAGACGTTTACCTAAGGGTCGTAAGAAGAGGTCCGCGCTAGTAAAATCGCGCTTATAGTCTAGGGGGTAGGATCCGTAGTTATCCTACTCTTAGGGGGCAAGAAGCTCCTACTCGAAGACAGCTACTATATCCCTAAGATGCCTACAAGCGTCTTTTCCATACGATAAGGGATTAAAGCTTAGGTTTATTAGAACCAGCACGACAACACGCTATTCTATAAGCCGACGGGCGAGCAGCTCACTTAGCTTAAGGAATTCGAGGACTAATACGTTATTGCGAGCTTGCCGGATACCCCGGGGACTGTTTTTGCGACGAGTCGACGACCTAAGCCACCTTCGAATAAGGATCTCGCGGACCTTTAGCATAGGCGCCTAGGGCACCTAGGGCCGGAGGCTATAGGGCTGCTAGTTGACAAGTCCGTGGGCACGAAGCTTTATAGACCGCCAACCTGCAAATGCGAGGTGTGTGCTACGGGAAAAGCGAAACGATAAGTCTCCCGGGACCTACTAACGTTAAGGCCGCAAAGGGCAGGGGTTTAATTCAGCTTTAACCTCTATGCGGGCCCGGAAGTAAGTGCCGCGGGATTTAAATACTACGCCTTATTTACCTATATAACGACGAGCATAAGGTTCTTCTACGCTATTAAGCAGAAGACCGAGGTCCGGGACGTCTTTAAGAAGCTAATTGCGAAGCTCTCCACGCGATACGGGATTTAAATAATCATCTTAGTCACTAACGGAGAGAAGGCCTTAATCACTAAGGAGATTAAGCAGTACACGGATGGACTTAGCCTGTAGCTCTTTGTGTTAGCCCCTTTAACGCCGACTTAGAATAGTCATACGGAGCGATTAAGGGCTATTGTTAAGGAGAGGGCTAGACTAATAAGTCTTAACTCGCAGATCCCTAACACCCTCTAGACCGAGACCTACCGAACGGCCGTCTACCTACTAAACCTAACGCCCTTTATAGGCGTCGATAAGACAGGAAGGAGTCCCTATAAGCGATAGTAGTAGTATATAAGGGACTAAAACCCCTTATACAGCTATATTAAGGAGATCCGACCGACAATCACGCATTTGCGTGTGTATAGATATATAGCATACCTAATAACAACGGATGCCCTCGAACATATTAAATCTTATAAGTCCCTCTCGCAGACTGCATAAAGGGCATACATTAGATATCTAGTTGGGTATAAGTTAACTAACTAGTTAACTAGTTCGTTATTTAGGTCCCTTCCCTAGGACAGACGAAGCTTTTAACCTCTTCGAATGTTTAATTTAATAAGGATGTTATATACGATCCGAGGAGGGAAGAAGGTGCGTAGGCTCTATACACCTACACCTATAATATCCTCCGATAGATAAACGCAATTAATATGCCCGAAGATAACAAGGGCGATAAAGAGGGGGCCTACGAGTACCCTTAGACCGATAAGACTACTAGACTGCGATATACGGCGGCTGAATTTATGCTAGTATTTAATTATAGGAGGTAGAATAAAGGGGTAATACCCCCGACGATAGAGGATCTATACGTCTCGCCTCCTCCGACCGGCAAGGTAGTCTCCTTCGATGCCGCGATACTACCTAATCTTAGGGGTGGAAATCCCGCGACACCGGAACTAATAACACTAGTGCCTATAGGGGGGGCAATTGGCCTTAGGACGCCTCTTTTAGAGGTCTCGGGGGTGCCTCCTCCTCTAGGGGGTAAATTAATAGCCGAAACGGCTAATAGACCCGACCTTAATAGCCGACCTCGCATAGAGGAGCTTTTAGACACGGAGGAAGACGTGCCGGCTTCGTCGAAGCCGTTACGCAAAGAGCGGGATACGTCTTAGGGTATAAACCCTAGCAATATCGTTAAAGGGAAGAGAAAGAGAAAGCAGTATAACGCGATTATTTTGGCTAACTTCTCGAAACCGAGCCGAAAACAGACGACGAATACACGCGAATAATCCCCTTATTCGCCTCTATCTCGCAACCTTTATTGCATCTACGCGCACGTTGTTGCGCGTGTGTAATTAGGCTGCGAAGATAGCGGAAAACGAGGGCGATCCCGCTAAGCACGACGCTAACCCCGCGCCCGGCGTAGGGTACGTACCGACGAGTTAGGTGACCGATAGAGACATAGAGATAGATAACGCATTAGACCTCGTCCCGACGCCGCCTTCCCCTACCCCCTCGGCCACCCCTTAACAAAACACACCCCCCCCCCGACCGTATACCCCCCCGACCGACTACGCCCCCGGCCGCCCTAGCCCCGGCCTAGGCCCCGGCCTAGGCCCCGGCGACCCCCCTAAATCCCTTAGAAAAGGTTTTTAGCCTAGAAGGGCTAGGGATTAAACCTCTAGAACTACGAAAAACAATTCGGGGAAATACGGATAATATAGCCGGCTTTGCCTATAAGCCGGTTATTACGCCGGCTATCCCCTTTATTCTGCCCGGCCTGCTTAAGCTAGCTACCCTTATTCTGCCCGGCCTGCCTAGGCTAGCTACCCCCTTATAAGCGAAATCGACGAAGAGGCGGTGCCCGGACTCGCCCGGAGGTCCCGAGCTGCCGGTTCTTAGAGGCCTTAAAGACGAGGAAAAGACCGCTAGGCTGCTGCGTTAAGCCCTAGCCGCCCTCGAGGGGGCATAGAAAATACAGCCCCTTTTTAAGGAGCTAATAAACGGAACTAAGAAGGCGATATCGCAGCTTTCCCTCGACCCCTCGGCCCGGCCTTCTTCTGCCCCGGCTTCGGCCTAGCCCTCTTTAGGGCTAGGTGCGAGCAAATGGAAAGGGGCCCCCTAGGCAAAGGAAGCTCCCGTAAAGGCGGGAAAAGAAGCCCTTAAAAAGGCGGAAAAGAAGAAGAAGGCGACTTTTGCAGAAGTCCTTTTAGCGGAAGCCCTTGCCGCCCCGACCCGAATCCCGGCCCCGACCCGGACCTAAACCCCGGCCCTCCCGACCTCGAAGCCATCCTAAACCCGAACCCCGGCCCAGCCGACCTCGAAGCCGATCTAAGCCCCGGCCCTATAGACCTCGAATAGGAAGGCCCTAGCCCGGACCCCGGCCCCGAAGAAGAAGAGTCCGACGGAGGGCTTTTAGCTTATTCTTAAGCTAGTAAGGCAGGCTTCGCAGCCTACCTTCGACTCCTTTGCCCTCCGAAATTAGATAAATACCGCGTTAGGGGAAGTTACGGTAATACGTATTAAACGGTCTAATCGAGGCAATATCGTTATTATAACGAAACAGCCCTTTTCGGCTATATAGCTTTTAGCTATAAAAAGCAAGTAGGCACCGGCCTTCTACGGCTTTGCTATTTAGTCCGCCGACCTTCCTACTAGCTAGGTTAAGCTAGTAGCCTACAATATCCCGGTCCTTACAAACGGGGACGTCCTAGGCCTCTTCCCGGAAGAGGCTAAGGTCTTTAACGGGATAGAGACGGTAGGGGCCCCCCGGTAGCTAAAGCAGCCACGCGAGGGGCAAAGAACAAGGTCGGTCGTCTTTACCGTCCCTACGGAAGAGCTAGGGGCCCGCTGCCGTAAGCGGGGCCTATGCATAGCCGGGATCCTAATAAGGGTCGAGGCTTATAAGGCATTTACTATACGTATATAGTGCTATAGGTGCCTCGGCTTCGGGCATAACCTAGGGACCTGCCGGAAATAAGTCCGGTGCGCGTTTTGCCTAGAGCGGCATTTAACCTAGGACTACTCGTGCCCGACTTATAAGTCTAGCTAGGCTTATAGTTATTTCTAAGCCTATTGCTATAACTATAAGGGGAATTACCGGACTACTAATAAGTCTAGCTGCGGGACCTTTAAGGCATTATCTAATGTCTAATAGCCTTCGAAGACCTCGCGGCCCTCGCGGCCCTAAGGGCCCTTAGAGCCCTAAGAGCTCTAGCAGCTCTATTACAATCGTTTAGCATAACGTAAACCGATATAAACCCGCCTACCTTAGAATCTTAGACGAAAGTCTAAGCATTAGCGCCGATATAGTGCTCTTATAAGAGCCCTACTGCTATACTATTAACGGGGCTTATATCCCCCTATAATATCCCTCTTTCGACCTGCTAACCCTAGTCCCTACAGCTAGCTTCCCGAAGCTAGCCGTAAGGCCTAGGGTTCTAGCCTACGTTCGGAAGGCGGCGAGGATCGAAGCTTCCCTAAGATACGATATAGTCTACGACCCCGACCTTTAAGCATAGGGGTAGTAGGCCTAGAATCGTTCCTTATCTTTAACATATATAACGAGAAAGAGCGCTTAAGGGCGGACCCTAGCTAGGACCCTAGCTAGGACGACCCTAGCTAGGACCCTAGCTAGGAAGACTAGGGCCTTAGTTAGGGCCCTAGCAGGAAGGGGGCTTTAACGGTAAACAGGCTGCTAACGCACCTGTCTATCGAAGAGTCTTTCCTTCTAGCTAGGGACTATAACCTACACCACCCACGCTAGAACCTTTCTGCTAATCCGGCGAAGACCTAATAGGCGGCCCCCTTAGTTAGCTGGCTCGATAGCTATAAGGCAAGCCTAATCACAGACCTCGACGCCGCTGCCGAAAGGGGGGGGACCTTCTTTAGAAAGGGCTTAAAAACCCTTTCTATTATAGACCTCGCATTCCATAGCCCCTTTCGGAAGCTCTAATAGACGAATTTCCGCTTCCTCCGCGCTATAGGTTCGGACTATAAGCCTATAGCCTTTAACGCGGTCCCCCGGTCCTCGTCCGGATCTAGCCCGCCTTTTCTCGCTAGGCCCCCCTTATTTAACTATAAGAAGGCCGACTAGGACGCCTTCTAAAAGGACCTCCGTGAGAAAGAAGCTAGCCTTCTAGAAGAGCTCGAAAGGCTTATTAGTAGGGGAGACCTAGAAGGGGTCGCTACCCTTCTAACAAAGTCAGTCCTAGGAGCAGTAAGAAGGGCTATCCCGAAAAAACGCCCTTGCGAGTGGTTAAAGCCGTAGTAGAACGAGAAGATTAGCACGCTCCGGAAAGAGCTAGCTATAGCTTACCGACGCTAGAAGAAAGAACGAATAACCCCCCTACTTACAGAGTAGAAGGCGATTCGGCAGATATACGGAAAAGCTATTAAAGTAGTAAAGAAGGCGTTTTAGGAAGAATTCCTAAGTAAAGCCTCGGGAAAGAACGTTTTTACGGCCTATTCCTATATAAAAGACCGGCAGAGCCCTTCTCTTCCGAGTATAACCTATACGAAGGAGGGGGAACAGGCGATTGCTACTACCTTCGCAATAAAATGCGATACATTCCTTTCGACGCTCTTTCCAACCCCGGAATAAGGCCCCCCGGACCTACCGCGGAGCCCTAGACCCTAGAGCCCTTCCGGACAGCCTTAGGGCTATAAGGGCAGTAAGGCTAGTAGTCCTAGGTGGGAATAGCCGGACCTAACCGACGAAGAGGTGAAAAAGGCTATATTATCCTCCCCTACGAAGAAAGCGCCCGGCCTAGACTCTCTTAGCTTTTTGCCTATATAATACGCTTATAGGGCGGTGCCGGCTGTGTTTAATAAGGCCTATAAAGCCTTATTTAGCAGGGGATATTACCCGAAAGCGTAGCGGCAAGCTATCGGAATTATCCTGCCTAAGCCTAATAAATCGGACTATTCGGTCCCGAAGGCTTATAGGGTGATTGCCTTACTTAACTGTCTAGGCAAGACGTTAGAAAAGCTTTTTACAACCCGGCTTAGCTATTTAGCTAATACAGCCGGGCTGCTAGGACCTACGCAGCTAGGCGGGAGGAAGCAATAAAGTGCGGTTAATACCGCACTCCTCCTCGCCTACTACGTATAGCAATAATAAGCCTCGAGGAAGAAAGCTATTACTAGCACCCTTCTTCTTAATATAAAGGGAGCTTTCGACTATGTGTCGAAAGACTAGCTTTTAAGGGTATTAGAAAGGCTCGGCCTTCCGAAGACCCTTATTAGCTAGGTAAACTGCTTCGTTTCTAACCGGAAAATTCAGCTAGCCTTCGAGGGCTAGCTGCAGCCGCTAGGGGATATTGCTATAGGGGTCCCGTAAGGGTCCCCCGTTAGCCCTATCCTCTTTCTTCTCTACGTACGAGATATTATCGCTTTTAAAGGGTACTAGCTATCCTATATAGATGACTTTAGTATCTCTATTACGTCTATATCGGTAAGAAAGAACGTTCGGCAACTCGAAGAGATAGCTAGTAGCCTTTTTGAATAAGCTGCTAGGCAGAAGGTTACGTTCGACCCCGGAAAGACCGAGCTAATCCACTTCTCGCGGCAAAGGGAGCCTATCTTAGAAGGGGTCCGCGTAGGCGGCCTTCTTATAGCCCTTAAGCAGCTTGTTAAGTAGCTAGGCATCTAGTTCGACTCGGGGTTGCGGTTCTATTAACACGTGGAAAAGAAGATAGCAGTAGCGCAAGCAGCCTTCTAAGGTCTCTCTAGGCTAGCCTCTACGCAAAAAAGCCTTTCTTTTCGGGCAATAAGGCAGCTATATATGGCGTATATTACTACTATAGCGGACTATAGGGCATAGGCAGTAGGGGCTGCTTAAGCTCTTCTAACGACTTTAGAATTAAGGCCTTAAGAAGGTCCTAGGGACGTTTAAGGGCTCTCCGACTAAGGCCTTAGAGCTCGAGGCTAGTATACCCCCCCCGGAGGTCAGGCTACGCAAGGCCTGCCTAGCCTATAGCCTACGGACCCTATACTTTTAGAAAGACTACCCTACGCGATAAGCCTACGATTAAGCAGCCCGGGACGACCTCGCGGACTCCGGCTCGGACCTCGGCGCCTTAGCTTTAATTAGGCCCTTTACGCAGCTATTCCGGCTCCTTAGGGAGTTACTAGCAGTCATAGGGCCTAGTTATAAGCTAGAACGATAGAAGGCTAGCTGGGCACCGCCCTAGCTGGCAGGCCCGAAGGCGACTATTCGGATCTCAGAGGCCCCGAAAGGGAAGGCTAAGCTATAACACCGATAGCTTCTAGCTAGCTTAGAATTCGAGGACCCCCTTATCTTCTACACGGACGGCTCGTAGGGGACCTATTAAAAGGCCCTTACGAATAGCTGGTCCTACTGCGAAATAGGCCTCGAAGGGAGGCTTAGAAAGACAGCTTCCGGGAACCTAGGCCTATACGTCGAGGTAGCCGATGTAGAGCTATTTGCGATTTATAGGGTCCTAGCGGACCTCTCGGGGAGGCCCCTAGCGCCTCTACAGCCCGCCCAGCTTGTCTTTATTTTTATCGACAGCTAGGCAGCGATTCTCCGGCTAGAAGGTTATTCGGACCTAGCAGTACGGATAAGAGGCCTACTCGAATACCTTTGCCTAGCCCATACAATTAGGCTAGATTAGTGCCCGAGCCACGTTAGGATTTTTAGCAACGAGCTTGCCGATCGACTGGCTAAGAAGGGCCTAGAGGCTCCCTTTCGAGGGTCCCCTACGGCCTCTATTAGCTACCTTCGAAGAAAAGTTCGGAAAACCTGCCTAAAGAGATAGAAGACCCTTTAGGTAGAAGAGGAAACAAGGGGCCCTAAGGCGTAGGGCCTAGGAAAGCACTACCGACGGGTAAAGCGGGACCGACTTCGCTTTACCTATAAGCCGGATCCGGATCTAGCAAAGGCCCCGCGGCCTACGCTATCGGCTTACTACCAGCTTCTTTTCGGGATAGGCTATTTAAAAGCCTACCTAAAATAAACGAATAGGACGAGCTTCGAAGAGTGTCGGTGTGGCTACTATCGCCATTCTGCCTCACACCTTCTTCTTAGCTGCAGCAACTATATAAAGGAACGACAGACGCTTCGGAAGGCCTTACGAGGCCAACCGTTAGCCCTGCCTACCCTATTTTCTACTAAGGTCGGGAGGAAAGCCCTCCTCGCCTTTATAGAAAAAACTAGGGTTTATACGGCAGCGTGGTATGCGAAAGAGTAACCTATTAGGTCTTCGGGCCTTTAGGGGGAAACGATAGTGCGTGGGAAGAGAACGACTAACTGTGTTTTCCTTTGTTTGTCCTTTTCTTTATAAAATTCGCTAGCTTTTTAGCTAGCCTGCTAGTCTAGAAGCAGGGCCTCGCGGCCCTGCCCTAGCTAGCCGCGTTATATCCTAAACGGACACATACGTGTATTAAATAAAAAAAAAAAAGAAGAGAAAGAGAACTTAAAGGACCCTATTTATCAACAATATTATTGCGAAGGCTTTAACCTATAGACTATACATCGAGGATATGCCTCCTATGCCTACCTCCTATAAGATAGCGATAGCCTCCCCCTATAAGACCTAGTGGCTTAGAGGAATGGCCTGCGAAATTAAGGATTAGGAGAAACTTCTAACCTAGGTTAAGACCCTAAAATCTAAGGCTGCGAAGAAGGGAGAACCCTTAATTCCGATAAGATAGGTCTACGCCTATAAGTGCGATCTATAGGGATATATAGTTCGGTTTAAAGCCCGTCTGGTTGTTCGAGGAGATCGCCAACCGGAAGATAACGAGGATACGTATGCGGCGACCCTTCGAGCGAGGACCTTTAGGCTGCTAATGGCCTTACTGTGTCTTAAGGACATAGAGTCCGCGTAGTATGACGTTAAGACGGCCTTTCTAAACACGATACTGCGATTTATAGTCTATTGTTAGCTTCTACCCGGATACGTAGAACTAGGCTTATGCATACGGCTTCTACGAGGGCTATACGGCCTAATGATCGCCCCGAAGCTTTAGTATAAGGACCTCACCGGCTTCTTTAAGTCTTTAGGCGCGGAGACCTTAATTAAGGACGCCTGTATGATAGTCTATAAGGGAGTGATTATCTTCTTCTTCGTAGATAACATCGCGATAATATATCCGAAGGAGCGGAAGGATGACTAGCTAGAACTCTATAAGGCCCTTATAGCGAAATACACCGTTAACTTTATAGGGGAACTACGTTAGTTCTTAGGGATTAAGATAATCCGGGATAGACCTAATAGGAAGTTATGGCTTTCTTAGGCATCTTATATCTCTAAGATGGCGAAGAAGTTTTATATAGACGACGATTCGGGCTTTAGCGCGCCTAAGATCCCCCTAACGACGGATAAGCTAATTCCCTACGAGGAAAAGGCGAGCAACGAAGAGGTCTATCACTTTCTTTTATTAGTAGGCACAATCCTACATCCGGCGATTTACACTAAGGCGGACGCGGCGTTCCCGGCGGCACGGCTGGCCTAGTTTAGCTATAACCTAGGGTATATTTTCATAGTTTATGCGAATTTAGCCCCTTATCCAATATTAGGGGTAGTATAATAGATATAGGCCGTTCCGACTAATTCGAACGAGCTATTTTATTTAATCATTATATTATTCTTGCATTACTACAGTCTCTATAAGGACTATAGTAAGGGGGTGTGTTAACGTCATACGACGTTAGGGGCTATACGGGGCATTAACCTAAGCCTAGACCATAGGGATGCAATAGGCTATTACGTCCCTAACGAGCCTATTATATAACCCCCTTAGCTAAGGACGGCAGGTGGGTATTCCGTTATATTATAACTACGGTTAGTGCGGGCTAGGGGCCCTGTTTAAGAGGCTCCGGTACCTATATATACCTCCGTTAGTCCTATAGTCAGGTAGCTGCATGCATCTTTGTGTCTACGAGTTTAGACCTCCTTTCTTCACTCTTCTGCTGTAATATTTATGCAGCTGATTTCCTGCATTTAAGAAGTACATTGTGAATTTATAGGGAAATTAAAGTCCCTACCGTCTATTAGCTGACGGTCTAGTTCTAGGGCCAAAAGGGGACTAAACACAGTCCGGTTAGGGTATAAGACATAGTCCGGCTAGGGTGGCCCGTTCGGTCCACGGACCCCTTCGCAGTCGTACTAGTCGCAGGTTGGCGGGGGTGGCTGGTGGCGGTATTAATGCAGGTCGGGGAGGTACGTTGATTTTATTATAGCGTGCGCCGGTCGGGGCGCAGTCAATTAAAATACGGGACGCCGGTACGTCGGTGCGCAATTCGTAGTAGGGGTCGTTCGGGGGGGGTTGTTCGTTAGCCCGAGCCGAGGTTTTGCCGCCCTATAGGAGGGGCTGCGTAGAGCAGCTGAAAATTTTTTCCAGCTGGGGGGGGGAGCGGGATTCGAACCTACGACCTCGCCGATAAAGCGAGGCCTTTTAGGCGCTTCTACCACTACGCTATCCCCCTACAATTTACCGTTTATACCGCGGGGGTAGGCTGCCGTAGTACTATCGATTCTAGTACGTATATATAGCCCTTTAGTTATAGGTCTAATAGGACCGCTAGAGTAGGTCCTAAAATAGATACGTCTGCCTAAGACCGCGGGAGTATGCCGCCCGCCCTCCCGCCCGAGATTGCCGTAGTATTGTCGATTCTAGTACGTATATATAGCCCTTTAGTTATAGGTCTAATAGGACCGCGAGAGTAGGTCCTAAAATAGATGCGTCTACCCGAGACTATAGGTAGTATGCCGCCCGCCCGCCCGCCTAAGATTGCCGTAGTATTGTCAATTCTAGTACGTATATATAGCCCTTTAGTTATAGGTCTAATAAGACTGTGAGAGTAAGGCCTAAAATAGATACGTCCGCTTAAGACCGCGGTAGTATACCGCCCGCCCGTATATATAGCCCTTTAGTCATAGGTCTAATAGGACCGCGAGAGTAGGTCCTAAAATAGATACGTCCGCCCGCCTCCCCGCCTAAGACAGCGGGAGTGCCTAAGAAGGTAGTATGTCTCGATTCTAGTACGTATATATAGCCCTTTAGTCATAGGTCTAATAGGACCGCGAGAGTAGGTCTTAAAATAGATACGTCCGCCCGCCTCCCCGCCTAAGATAGCGGGAGTGCCCGAGAAGGTAGTATATCTCTTTCTATTTTAGCTAGTTAGCGGGCAGTATTTACGCTAAGCTTTCCTTAGCGTGTAAATCTACTCCTATATTTTATAACTCTTCGCTATACTTTACTATTTACCGTAATAGGTAATACCGACTATAGCTACGCGACCCTTATCGCTAACGCCGCCTGCCTGCCTTAATAATTAAGCAAAGCTTGCTTTGCGCTACGAAGAACACAGAATGTGTGCAAGTTGCGGCAAGCCGCTTTGCTTACTTAATATGTGTAGTAAGCTTTTTTATTGCAGGGGTCCCTTATATCAACGAAGTGCGGCTATTGGCTAGCCCTAAATGACACGCTATAATAAGCTAGAGTCTAAAAATCCAGTGCGCTAATTAGCTATATTTCCCCCGGGGTTTAACCGGCTAAAAAATACTCGCTTCCTATTAGTAACCCGTCCGGTGGGGTTTATCCCGAAATTCTTTACGGCTATTAGCTGCTATAGGTGCCCTAGCTATAGAAAAAAAAATAGCTTAGTGCCGCGGGCATAGCAAAAAGCTTTGCTTATAGTTGTGCCCGCGGCACCAAGCTATTTTAAATAAATATAATTAATAAATATAATTTAGCTCCTCCCCGCCTAAGACCGCGACGCGGAAGTAGGTTGCCGTAGTACCGTCGATTCTAGTACGTATATATGGCCCTTTAGTCATAGGTCTAATAGGACCGCGAGAGTAAGGCCTAAAATAGATGCGTCTGCCTAAGACTATAGGTAGTATACCGCCCGCCCTCCCGCCCGAGATTGCCGTAGTATTGTCGATTCTAGTACGTATATATAGCCCTTTAGTTATAGGTCTAATAGGACCGCGAGAGTAGGGCCTAAAATAGATGCGTCTGCCTAAGACCGCGGGAGTATGCCGCCCGCCCTCCCGCCCGAGATTGCCGTAGTATTATCGATTCTAGTACGTATATATAGCCCTTTAGTTATTAAGCAAAGCTTGCTTTGCGCTATAAAGAACACAGAATGTGTGTAAGTTACGGCAAGCCGCTTTGCTTACTTAATATATATAGTGAGCTTTTTTATTGCAAGGGTCCCTTGTATGAAAACAAAGTACGGCGATTGGCTGCCCTAAAATAACACGCTATGATTGGCTAAAGTCTAAAAATTCAGTGCGCTGATTGGCTATAGTAGGGCCGGGGTTAAACCGGCTAAAAAATCCAGTGCGGCTATTAGCTACCTGTCTAATAGAGTCTAAACGGCAGATCCTATACTGCTATTAGATAGGTCTCCTCCCGGGGATTAACCGTATTTCCCGATAGGTCCCCTAGCTATAGTAAAGCTTTGCTTACAGTTGTGCCCCGCGGCATAAGCTATATTAGGTCTAATAGGACCGCGAGAGTAGGTCCTAAAATAGATACGTCCGCCCGCGTCCCCGCCTAAGATAGCGGGAGTGCCCGAGAAGGTAGTATATCTCTTTCTATTCTAGCTAGTTAGCGGGTAGTATTTACGCTAAGCTTTCCTTAGCGTATAAATCTACTTCTATATTTTATAACTCTTCGCTATACTTTACTATTTACCGTAATAGGTAATACCGACTATAGCTATACGACCCTTATCGCTAACGCCGCCTGCCTGCCTTAATAATAAATAAATATAATTAATAAATATAATTTAGCTAACTTAGAAATAAAGTAGAATTAAAAGTAGAATTAGGAAGTATTCGCGCCGATCGTCTTCCTCCCCGCTTAAGACCGCGACGCGGGAGTAGGTTGCTATAGTACCGTCGATTCTAGTACGTATATATAGCCCTTTAGTCATAGGTCTAATAGGACCGCGAGAGTAGGGCCTAAAATAGATGCCTCTGCCTAAGACCGCGGGAGTGTTATTTTTATTTATAAAATTGCTAGCTCTTTAGCTAGCCTGCTAGTCTAGAAGCAGGGCCTCGCGGCCCTGCCCTAGCTAGCCGCGTTATATCCTAAACGGACATATACGCGTATTAAATAAAAAAAAAATATATATGCCGCCCGCCCTCCCGCCTAAGATTGCCGTAGTATTATCGATTCTAGTACGTATATATAGCCCCTTAGTTATAGGTCTAATAGGACCGCGAGAGTAGGCCTTAAATAGATACGTCGGCCTACCTCCCCGCCTAAGACCGCGGGAGTGCCCGAGAAGGTAGTATATCTCTTTCTATTCTAGCTAGTTAGCGGGCAGTATTTACGCTAAGCTTTCCTTAGCGTGTAAATCTATGCTTTTATTTTATAACTCCTCGCTTTACTTCGCTATTTACCGTAATAGGTAATACCGAGTTTAGCTATACGACCTTTATCGCTAATGCCGCCTACCCGCTTCGATAATAAATAAATATAATTAATAAATATAATTTAGCTAACTTAGAAATAAAGTAGAATTAGGAAGTATTCGCGCCGATCGCCTATCTACTTATAGTAGCTAAGCCCTTATCTATATTGCCCTTCTACGCGTTCGGGCTCTTAAGGGTATTAAAGGCGGCATTATAGGCGAGAGCATTATAGGCTTTAATATTAAAGGCATTGCTATTACCGTAGCTTCGTCTATAGGCGGCGAAGGCGGTATTACGTATACTATTAGGAGGGGGGCTAAGAGCTATTGCCTCTTAAGCGACGGTAGATTTAGATACGGTAGCCTAGGCCTTTTTAGCGACTTCGGGCTCTTAAGCTCTTAGTTCCCCCCCTAAGGCGGGCTTCTAAGGGGGCATGCGGGTAGGCTTTCCGGCGGCTCTTATGCCTGCTAAAGCGGGCTCTTTAGCAGGTAGGCCGGCCGGCTCCGGAATTCGAGTAGACTTCTAGGCGGCTCTTATGCCTGCTAAAGCGGGCTTCTTAGCAGCCGGGCAGGCCGGCTCCGGAATTCGAGTTAACTCCTAGGCGGCTCTTATGCCTACTAAGGTAGGCTTCGTAGCAGGCGGGCCGGCCGGCTTTAGAATTCGTATATACTCCTAAGTAGCTCTTATACCTGCTAAGGTAGGCTTCGTAGTAGGCGGGCCGGCCGGCTTTAGAATTCGTATAGACTCCTAGGTGGCTCTTATGCCTACTAAGGTAGGCTTCTTAATAGGAATTACGGCTCTTATGCCTACTAAGGGCTTTATAGCAGCCGGGCAGCCGGGCTTTAGAATTCGAGTAGACTCCTAGGTGGCTCTTATGCCTGCTAAGGTAGGCTTCTTAATAGGAATTACGGCCCCTATACCTACTAAGGTAGGCTTTATAGCAGCCGGGCAGGCGGGCTTTAGAATTCGAGTAGACTCCTAGGTAGCTCTTATGCTAGCCTTATTAGCGGTAAACGGCTAGCCTTATTGGCGGTAAACGCAGGCGGGCGGTAGGCGGGCTCCTTAGCACGCAGGCAGGCGGGCTCCTTAGCATATAGGCAGGCGGGCTTTAGAATTTAAGTAGATTCCTAGGTGGCTTTTATGCTAGTATAGGCGGAGGCGGGCCGCCGGGCAGGCTCCTTAATAAATTCCTCTAGGTTAAAGGCGGCTCTTATATACGCGGCGGCTCTTATATAGGCAGTATTAAAACCTATTAATAGCGAATAACCTTACGCCGAGCCGGCGATTTAAACTAAATCTCGCGAATGACCTTATAGTAGCTTAATAAATAGGAAGTAGGTAATAGTAGTAGTAGTAGTAGTAGTAGTAGTAGTAGTAGTAGTAGTAGAAGTAGTATTAAAAATAGCAATACTAAGGCTAGGGGCTATTCTAGCGTATTATAGCTTATAAAAAGGCTCTTTAACTATTAAGTAAGAATAAACATTATTAAAGTAATTAAGAGCGTAGGCTTAAAATTTTAAAGTATCGCGATGCTAGAGGTTAATAGTATATATAAGCTAAAGATAGTAGGTAGGCCTTAGTTTATACTAAAGACTTAAAGGAAACGTGAAAAGTAGGTCGCTTAGGGGGGTATATAACGGGTAACCTAAAGCGGGCATTTAATTTATACATAATTTACGGAAGAATAATATTTATTAATTATATTTATTTTTTGTATTTATTAATTATATTCATTAGGCAAAATAATCTCTTTTCCCGACTATATTTAGGCAACGGGAGACGACTTTAGTATAACTAAGCGTATAACGCTACGTGCCCTATATAGTTAATAACCTTATTATTAACTAAGGGCATCGTTATAACTAGAGCAGTAAGCCCTAGCGTAGGCCTTAATAATGCATTATTAAGGCATAGCAGGCTCTATAGAGGGACCCCGGCAGACGGGTATAAAAGGGCCCCCTTATTCCCCCTTCTTAGCTAGATTAGATATAACTATAATTAATATAACCCCTTTTGTTTAGATTAATCTAAGTGAATCCCTACTAATATTAACGGAATAATTTTTTTTTATTTATTAATTATATTTATTAGGCAAAATAATCTCTTTTCCCGACTATATTTAGGCAATAGGAGACGACTTAAGTTATTACTAGTTATTTATTGCCTAAGATTATCTATCTATTTAGTTTTTAAGTCCTTAGGCTACTGCCTCTTCGGAAGAAGTATCTAAAGGTATGCAAACTTACTAATTAGGCTGCCGGCGAAAGAAGCGGCGTAATAGAGAAGTATAATCGGTTTAAAACGCGTTTAAGATCGCCTATTTTCCGATGAAACTTAATATAGAGCTACTAATGCTAGCGGTAAAGCTATTCTTCCTCTGTAATCTCCTCTAAGGTACTAACGCGATCGCCTACGCGAGCATTATAGTACTAAGTCTTAGGTAGTTTTTAAGTTATATAGCGGGGCGGGCGATAGAACGTTTTAAGCCGTTGCTTAAGTAGCTTAAGTTTTTCCTTTACTATCGATCTATTAGCAATATAATCCTCGATATAGGGGGGAACGCTAGGCTAACCTTAATCTAGCATTGCTTTTTCGGTATATAAAGTAGAAATAAAAAAGAGAGGATAGACTAAGAAGGGAATAGAAGATATAGTAGTATTAGGTAGTAGTAGCTAGCTTTTAAAGCGGGGTATAGTTTATATATAGTATAAAATGCAAGAGATTTACTATAGGATAAATAGTAAGACTTATTTTTATAAAGTACGAGTTCCTACGTTAGAATTAATCGCTAAAGGCCTTAGACCGTTTTATTTCTATAGTACTCTAAATCTCTATCCCGACTATCCCGACGAAGTACTCTCTTACTAGTTTTTATACTAATTCCCTATATTCTAATAGATACTTTTCACTAATCGTATATCTATAGGTAAGATCGTTACGCGTTTAGCGTATTATATATATATATTTATATCTATATATATTATTAGGATTCTAATACTTTAAAATAGTAAAACTATTAACTTACTAATAAAAAGAGCTATAAGAAAACTCTATATAGATTTTTATAATATATATAGCGCGTTATACTATATTCTTACACCTAGTAATTAACGATCTATTATCTCCCGGATAAGCCGCTTAAACGGCGTATACGGTATAAGTAGGTCGGTAGACTTTTAAAGTTAATAAATCTCGCGAAAGATTTTAGCTAGAATATAGACTATTAATTTATATATAATATAATAAATATATTATCGTTAACTTACTATTTAAAGTCTATCGACGTCGTTATAGTTAAAGCCGAATATTTAACTTCTTTAGCTATATATTTTATTAGTGCTAGACTTACTATCGATATAAGGATCTTTAACTAGGTTTATTAGCTTATCGCTAAGTAGGGAGAAGCGGCCTAGCGCGTAGCGAGCTAGTTTCGTATGGTTTATAAGGAGGGAGAAAGGGCCCGGCGCTTAGCGAGGGTAGCTACGCTTCGTGAGTTTCGCATAGCGAGCTAACGGGTAGCTAGCCTTCGTGAGTTTCGTATAGTTTATAAGGAGGGAGAAGGGGCCCGGCGCCTAGCGAGGGTAGCTGCGCTTCGTGAGTTTTATATAGCGAGCTAACGGGTAGCTAGCCTTCGTGAGTTTTATATAGTTTATAAGGAGGGAGAAGGGGCCTAGCGCTTAGCGAGGGTAGCTACGCTTCGTGAGTTTCGTATAGTTTATCCGTCTAACGCAAAGGAGTTAAGCCTATGCCTAGCTATTAGCCGGGTATTTAAGGCCGAGCATCGCGAGGGAAAGGGGGTCTTAGCTATTAGCCGGGTATTTAAGGCCGAGCATCGCGAGGAAAAGGGGGTCTAACGCCTAGCGAGCTAACGGAGACTAAGATAGATCGAGTAAGGCGATATATAGAGGATTAACGTAAAGGAGTTAAGCCTATGCCTAGTTATTAGCCGACTAATAACTTATTAAGTATTAGGGCGAGCATCGCGTTATATACGGCTAATGCCTAGCTATTAGCCGACTAATAACTTATTAGGTATTTAAAGGCGAGCCTCGCGTTATATACGGCTAATGCCTAGCTATTAGCCGCTTAATAACTTATTAGGTGTTTAATAGCGAGTATTACGGTGTTTACGGCGATAGATTTAGGGAGTTCGCTAGATAGGCGTTTCCGATGTACGAGACTCTAGCATATTTAACTCGTCTATATTAATAAGCTTTTGCTTAACTTAAATGATAAATATAAATATTATAAGGTCTAAAAAGTTAACGATATTCCTTAGTATCTCTATAGAGGTAGGGAGTCGATCCCTCGTAGCTATAGGCTAAACTCGGCTAATCTAGTATTAAGGTTTAGTAAATATTTCAATAATTGTTAGTAGGTGTCTCGAATGCAAATGCAAATGCAGGTCTAGTAGTCTTATTGGAATTATTAATGCCTATCTAACTAAGGGCTATACTACCTTCTTTATAGATAAGACGAGAGAAGGGTTAGAGCTACCTTCCGGGAACCCTCGGTAGCTAAGAATAGAAAGGGATCCGTAAATAGAATGTAAAGACGGATGCGTTAGTTAGGAAAGACCTTCCGCAGACGGATGCGTCTATCGGGACGACCGTAGAAGTCTATAGAAGGAAGTGGAATTCTATCTATAGAATTCACCTTAGAAGGGAAGTCCTTCTACCGTAGAATTCTATCTATAGAATTCACCTTAGAAGGGAAGTCCTTCTACTATAGAATTCTATTGGAATTCTATCTATAGAATTTACCTTAGAAGGGAAGTCCTTCTACCGTGGAATTCTATCTATAATTCCTATACTAGCAACTTTTTCTTTATGCCGTTTATAAGAACCTCTCTTGTTTTCCTTAAATATTACCCTTCTTTAAAAAGGAAATAAAAATGTATAATAAAATCGACTATTCGTTATATTAGAATAGTTCGTTGTAATATTATATAGTGTTATAACTATATAACCTTAAAAGAAAGAATGTGTTAGAAGGGTTATAGGCGAATAATAAACCCTTCTATTCTAATAGTCAATTTATTTATATTAACGAAACGTTTAAGGGCCTGGTTTAGTAATGCTTTCGTTATTGCATTAGCTAGGTTATCGGCTCCGTTAATCTATCGGACCTCTATAATCTCACGGCGTTTGTATAACTATCGTAAAGCTATAATATCGATTATTAATCTTTTCTCCTTTATAATACCTAGTTTAATAAAGCATTTATATAAAGAGTACGAATCGGTGTAGATAATTAATAAAACCGGAGGAAGACTAAGGCGATCCGTAATTATCTTAAGAGTTATAGCAAGAGATATCCTAATATCGAATCCGTTTACTATACCGTAGATTTCCGATGTAAAGACGCTTTAGGTAACTCGTTTGCATTTCGTAGAGTTTTAGTAGACAATATTGCCTTTAATCGAAAATTGCTTATCTATTCGGTCGGTCTTATAAACTAAAGCAATAACGAATTTAAGCTATAAAGATAAATCTTTATTATTTATAAACGATGTATCGGTAAAGACTAAGAGCTTAGCCGATGCGAGGTTAATTAGAAGATATATTAGTCTATATTGTTAATTGTCTAGTTGCTACTATAGTCTTTTGTTTAGGATTATACAGTCTTTTTATTCTAGGTTTTAGATTTAAGCAGCAATAGAGATATTAAACGATGCTTCCGGTTAATAGATAGATATAACGTATATACTACGAGCTCGTTGCTCTATATACCTTTACGCGCGGTTAATAGCCTATAGTTTTACGGTTTTAATCTTAGCTGCTTAACCCTTCTATTATAGTAGCAAACTTCTATCGTATTATAGGGTTAATTTCGCGCCGTTAAAGTCTATAGATTATCTAGTAGTTATTAGAGTTTTCGGTTTAGCTCTAAATTATGCTTTCTAAAGCTCTTTTTCTTTATAGTCCGAAAAACTCTAAGTCTAAGCATTAACGTATCGTCTATCTATATCCCGATAATTCTAAAAGGTATAGGAGGGCTATAGTTAGAAATAAGCAAGCATACGTCGTATATTAAATAAGCTATATTAAGCTCTTTAATATAGTGACTATAGTATATATTAAACTAGTGTAATCCGGATTCCGCGATACCGTATAAAGGTTTAATCATACGGATGATTATGCCTTCCGGATACTTCTTTATTAGTTTAGCGGGCAGAGCTATTAGGATTGTTCGGGATAACTCTATAGTAGCTTAAGGATATGCTTAGGTAATGTCTCGTAAAGACAATATTATTCCGTATTCTTTAAGCATTCCGGCTACAATTGCTATAATTAAACGTTAACTAACTCGCTAGATTATTAGCGACTATATAAGTATAGATATCTTCTTAATATTACTATATCCTTAGATTATTAGTCTCGACTTTTCGTATAGTTTAGTATTACGTCCTTTAACCTCTTTAACCATCCGAGAACGGAAGATTCGATACCCTCTATATTTTTCTTCGTTATATTATTCGAAACTAAATACACTACGAATAACTAGGTCGTTAATCTCTTTTATATTAGATTCTTCGAATAGGTCACCGGGTGTTATAATTACGCTATCTATATAGAGTTTAAGTATAAGATCGTATGCGTTAACCTCTTTCTTAGCTAAGAACTGCTAATTCTTTAGTTTATTTTTCGCACCGGGTAGGCGACTACGTTTTCAGGGTATGCGAGGAGGTTCTTATATAGTTTTATATTATTCTATTAGTTTATTATCTTAAGAATTATATTCCGGTATGTCTGCTAGGAGTCCTTCTAATAGTAGTACCGATTTTTCGTCTCGGAAGTATAGTTGTATATATATTAATCTAAATACTTATAGTCTATTAATAGTGTTAATTATTATATTATAGCCTTTAATTGCTGCGATTTTAAATAGACCTTCTTAACTATTCTTTTCTCTCTAGATATAGACCTTACTTTATAGTAGAAGATTAAGAATCTCCTTTATTAATAGTCCGTTTCGGCTATAAATAGCATCCTTAATTCGTCTTTCTATAGAGATTTAGCGAAGCAATTTTATAGCCTTTTGTATAGCTATAGCTCTTTATATCGTTATTATAGAAGGGGGTGATTCCTATATAATCCGGGGGTAAGCACTAAAAACTAATAATATAGGAACTAAACTATTAGGACTAGCTATATTATTAATTGCCTTAACTACTATTTAAAGGATAGCTTTAGCTAATATAACGTTCTTAATTTCCTCCTAAAGAATACTAAATATTCGTTTAAGTAGTCTATAACATCCTTTTATCTTTCCGATAGACTAGTAGGCTTTAACTAGAACTTGCTTATACGTAATCCCTATTACTTTCGCTTCGTTTCGGAATTTATTAAAAGCAAAATTCGTTCCTACGTTATATTTAATAATATCTAGCGGACCGAAATATATATTAATGTATAACGCACGTAGTGTCTCCTACGTATCTTTAGCGGATATCAATAGAAGGAATCTTACTGCTTAGAATAAAGTTGCTAAATCTACTACGTATAGCATTAGTCGTTATAGGTTTCCAAGGTATATAACGTTAATAATAATCTTATAGTTAAATTCTCGATTATCTTATAGTGTGAATTTAAATCGTCTCGGAGCCTAGGAGTATATTTAGCATTAATAATAAAATTTAGAAATAGTTTTGAGTCTTCCGATTAATACATTATTATATCCTACTTAGCGTAGTATATAATATAGTCTTATAACTACGGGATGTCTAAACCGACGATAGAGTATTCGGATCTTAACCTCTATAAGGAAGTTAATAGATTCCTTATCTTTAGAAAGAAAGAACTATAGATATCCTTATTTTCGTATTACGGGAACTACGCCTCGACTAATAATTATGTCTATTGTATTATTAAAGTATACACTTAGTCGGTCTATATCGGCTAAAGAGAGTAGGAAAGGTATAAGTGTCTTTAGAACGTAAAAAGTAATCCTTCTAATTAGTGTTTTAAGGGCAATAGAACTAAGTGAGTTAATAGCATCTCTATTACTAAACTTAATAGAAGCTTATCCTGCCGTTGACTTATCGATAGTAATAGAAGGATCTTCTTTCTATAGAGCAATATACTGGTTAAATCCGGCTGTTAATACTTTTGCTATACCTATATTAACTATAATGCCTTAGAAGCGTGTCTTAGAGTATCTTTTATTAATAATAAATTAGTTAGATATAGTAATAGCTTCTTATTTACTATATAGGTCTTCGCTAGTAAGCCGATATATAAATGCTTATTAGTAAATTATCTAACTAGCTTGCTATTATCCTATAAAATTATCGTTGTCTCTTAGGCAAGATTTATTATTAAAGTCTTCTGCTATATCGTCTATCTCGTGACCTTTATATTGCGTTACGTAGGCTATAAAACCTATTGTTAGAATATTCGTAAAGTAGCATTATGCGATATACTAGTCCTTCGATTTCTATCGTTCCTCGGGTGTATGTTTAGTTAACTAGCATCCTTATTTTCCGTATATAAAACACTTCTTAGTCTATAGACGATTGCCGTAATTGCCTCTATAGCTACTTCGGGCTTAAGACCCTGCTTATAATCTAGCAGCTAATAGGGAGTATCCGCTACGGAATCCTCTACGGAATCCTCTACGATTAAATAATCGGCTATAGTTTCGTCCTCCTCGTCCTTAGTATCTATATCTTCCGCGGTTATTGTTATTATATCTCCGATCTATATAGAATGTCTAGTTATATAGGTCGTAGTTATCCTCTTTATTATCTTAATTATTAGACTAATATTCCTAGATGAATTAGTTAGATAAACTACGAGATAGGTATATTTACAACGAGGATCTTAGGTCGGCAAAAAGTGCTTCTATATTAGTTAAAGGTTTAAATAGAGCGTACTTTAGTTTAGGAACTCCTTTATATACATTAATAAGTCTATATAATAGTGTACGTGATTGACTTCTGTATTAAAATATCTCTTAATTATATCGTATGCCTTTCGGAATATCGCTATCTAGTTAATATATTAAATATAATAGGTTTACGCACGTCCTACGAGGATCTTATGGAATAAAGCATAGAACTAACTTGGTTTAATTTATAGGTTGTAATATAAGTTTATAAAAACCTAAAGTTTATCGTTAAGTAAGTTATATAGTTCTCCGGTATAGTTCTTATCTTTTGTCTAAAGCTTAATAAAGCGTTATTAGACATCTATATTAGCGATAGCGTTCGGAACATTGTCTAAATGAAGTCTTATATATGCCTCTAATAGAATAGGGTTAGAATTGCTTAGCTATTTAGTTATTGCCGTAGAACCTTAGTCTATAGGATTTATAAAGAGATCTAGACGATTGAATCGGTGTGATATTAGGTAAATAGTTATACCTAGAACATTAGTGTTAAATAGCTATTGTTTATATAGAACTATCGGATATTGCTTAAATAGAATAGTCCCTCCTAAATCGAACTGCGGAACCGTTAGAAGTGTGTTAGACGTCTATAGCATCTCTAAAACGTTTATTATAGTCTATGGCATCTCGGGAACGTTTGCTATAGATGCTGCTTTTTCTATTAGAACTACTTCTAATAGTTAGAAAGGGGCTATTCTAGCGGTAATAGGCGTAGAAGGATATATTGTGTTTTTTATCTCTATTTTCTTAGTGTATTCTTCTATGCTATCGTTAAATTTCTATATTATTATATCTTCTATAGGCTATTCTAATAGTTTCTCGAGTGCTTATAACATTAGAAAGATCGTTATATAGGATGCATTACTACGACCGGTGTATATTCCTTGTTTCCTTATTAGAACTTTTAGCGCTCGTTTATAGTCTATGTGTGTTAGACCCTATATATTCGTTATCTATCCTTAGAAGTAGTCTTAGAAGTATAATAGGATCTCGTTTCCTTAAAAATCGATCGACGCTTCGTAGAGGGTAATAAACTTAGCGACGGATGTTATAATCGCGATGCCGTTGTTTTCGTCGGGTTTAATATTGCTATCCTAATGTTTTACGTTAATATATAGAAAAAGGGATCGGTAGATAGTTATGCCTTCTATCTATTCCCTAAGAGTCTCCTCTATAGTGTTAGATAAAGGACTAATAGGTAAGTGTATCGAAGTTATATTGCGTGCTTGTTTTTTACGCGGTTTATCGGTGTGTTTATAGGGTTCTCTACGAAAAATTTATCGTTCGGCGTTATTAACGCACTTTCTGCTAGTGCTACTCTTCTTCTTCTAAAGCGGTAATCGGTTAGCAAAAAGTTTAAAAAAGAGCTATACGTAACCCCTAAGGGCGAGCTAGACTCGGAAGGTAAAGTCTTCTTATTCTTAGCATAGTTATCCTTCTCTAAGTGCATAGAATAAGATCGTCGGGCGGATGCCGTTCGATAAAGATCTATAATACGTTCGAAGGACGAGAGAAGGGTCGGAGCTACCTTCCGGGAACCCTCGGTAGCTAAGAATAGAAAGGGATCCGTAAATAGAATGTAAAGACGGATGCGTTAGTCGGGGAAGACCTTCCGCGGACGGATGCGTCTATCGGGACGACCGTGGAAGTCTATAGAAGGAAGTAGAATTCTATCTATAGAATTCACCTTAGAAGGGAAGTCCTTCTACCGTAGAATTCCATTGGAATTCTATCTATAGAATTCACCTTAGAAGGGAAGTCCTTCTACCGTGGAATTCTATCTATAATTCCTATAATAATGTTTATTCTTACTTATTACTATAGGCTATATAGCGTTGCTCGTAGCGATAGGCTATACTTAGTTTAACTCGTCTATATTAATAGGTTTTTGCTTAACTTAAATAATAAATATAAATATTATAGGGTCTAAAAAGTCAACGATATTTCTTAGTATCTCTATAGAGGTAGGGAGTCGATCCCTCGTGGCTATAGGCTAAACTTAGATAATCTAGTATTTAGGTTTAGTAAATATTTTAATAATGTTTATTCTTACTTATTACGATAGGCTATATAGCGTTGCTTATAGCGATAGGCTATACTCGGTTTATCTATATTGCTTAGTTAATCCGTTCTTTAGGTTAAATAAATATCTATTATATTGCTTATAGCGAATAGTAACAATATATAAAACCTATAGTAGAGCTCTATACCTTTAATATATTTACTACTTTCGTATATACTAATATTAATACCTACTATTACTCTATTAGTCTATACCTCGATTTCGTAATCTATTATCTATAGCTTCCTAAGTAAGCAAACTCCTCCTTCGCTTACGAAGTTAACTTACCTTCTATTAATACTCTTAAATAAATTAGATAGCCGACTTATTTCTTATTCCCTAACGGATTACTTTAAGAGATAGAACGATTTATCTCCTAGTAGGAATCTATAATATAGTTTACTAATTTTGCTTTAATATAAGAAGAAGTCGGGGAAACGACTCCTTTTAGTAAGTAAGTAAGACTAATTTTCTAGATAAGCTATCGAGCGGTAATCTAAAAGTCTTTCCTTTAAGGAGCGACCTCCTTAGATAGTAAACCGATAGTTATTTACGTTTTTTACGACTAGGCTATAACCTATCTACGGGTAAAGGGTATTAGTATATTAGCTATAACCCGCTATCTAGTAAGCAAAAGCTGCTAAAATGCTTAAGATAGCTTAAAAGACTCTATTAGAAACTAACTCTAGCGAAAGTTTAAAGTATATATCGCTTAATCCTTTCGAGTATATTTATATTTATTAATTATATTTATAAAAAATAGCTTAGGTCTAAACTATAGAAAGCCGAATTTAAACGACGCTTAGCCTGTTTTTTCTCTTAAACCTATTCGGCTATAAACCTTATTAATAAACTAGCTTTCTAGCAACTACTTTAATACCTTAACCTAAAGGTTTATATTCTATCGGCACTAACGATAGTAAAGTATATACGGCAGTATATAAAATAACTCTAAGAGGCAATATTAAACGATATTCCTAAAGGCAGTAAAATTTTACTTACTATTAACGGTTAGATAAGAAATAGCCGGTTTAAGAGCCTTTTAAGCATTATTGCCTATTTTATTAACGCTAAGTGGAATTTACGCCTTATTTATATTAACCTTAAGAATATATCGTTAGATAGTAGTAGACTAACTTAAATAAAGGCAATTATAGAGTCGGCTTATAGCTATAATCTTTTAAATTAAATTCTAGCTATAACTGCCGATAATAGCGTATATATTAATATTAACGACTTATAGACTTAGATTTAAACCCGACTACGATCGAGAAGTTAAAATAAGATCTACTATATCCGATATATAGCTTATATCCTAAACCTAATTACGTCTAAAATACTCGACTATAAGCGCCTCTAAAAAATTAAACGGCGTTAAGATTAAGGCGAAGAATCTTAACTCAATCGAGATATAGATATAGACTCTTTAAGTAACTTTACTCATGCTAAATAGAAACTACTAAAAGACTATAATATATAGATCTTTAGCGCTATTCTTAAGGTAAGTATATCGATAACCTATTACGCATTTATATATATATTAATTAAACTAAATCCGACTTCTTACTAGCAAATTCTCTAAAAGCCTTAAGCAGCTTGCTTCTTTCCTAGAGCTTTAGGAGTCTTAACGCTTTAAGCAGTAGAGTAGTAAAGGGCTACTTTAACTACTACGAGACGTTAAGACTTATTAGAACTTAACTATTAGTATACTCCTCCGTATAGAACGGCTAAAGGAGTTTATTAATAATGAGCAAGCTAAGCATAAGAGCGACTAATCTTATCGATTATTAAAAGAAAACTAGACCTAGATTAGCTATTTAGTAGATATTAGCTCCTTTATAACTTAGCTTATAAATAACATTAGTTAAAAGCGTTCGCTAATATTAGTAGATTCTTAGATATCTCTAAAGCTTATTAGAAAACACCTAAGTATTATCTTAGAGTCGCTAAATAATCAAATAGCAGATAGGTTAAGTAAACAATAGCGGTAGATACTTATTACTGCTCTTTATTAAGCCTAAGCGAAGCTAGAGAAGTATTATAAGAAACTATATAAAGATTTACTAATCTATACTATATTAATACTACTAATACCGCCCTCTATCGAAAGTAAGTCTAATATACGCTAATATAGCCTTTAATAGATATTTATAGAAAAACTAAATAACGGTCGTAAATATATAATAGCTAATATAAAGCAGTAGTACGAAGAGATCTTTATACGCGAGTATTAGAGAAAATATAGGCACTATTTAATAAGCTATTAAAAAACCGATGCGTCTTAGTCTATAACATAAGATAATCTACTAGTAGAGTTCTTAAGCCTAAGAAAGGTAAATACCTAGGGGGGATAGCGTAGTGGTAGAAGCGCTTAGAAGGCCCCGCTTTATCGGCGAGGTCGTAGGTTCGAATCCCGCTCCCCCTACCTAGCTGGAAATTTTCAGCTGCTCTACGCAGCCCCTTATAAGGCGGCAAAACCTCGGCTCGGGCTAAAGAATAACCCCCCCCCCCGAACGACCCCTACCTCGAATTGCGTACCGACGTACCGGCGTCCCGCACATTTAATTAACTACGCCCCGACCGGCGCACGCTATAATAAAAATCAACGTACCTCCCCGACCCGCATTAATACCGCCACTAGCCACCCCCGCCAACCTACGACTAGTACGACTGCGAAGGGGTCTGTAGACCGAACGGGCAGAGAAGGGGGGCTAGGCAGGAAGGAGTTAGGAGTATAGAATCAGGGTAAGGAGGCGGATTAGCAACCCACAGGCGGCTTAGGCAGCCTGTGGGGGGAAAAGACCAAGCGCGGGTACTACTAGCCTAAAACTTTACCTTTAATATATATAGGACTAAGTCTAGCAAAGCCTAGCGAAAACCGGGACTTCGTCCCGGCGCGTTATATCCTAAACGGACACATACGCGTAATGAAAAAAAAAGGGTAAATACCCTAATTATATTTATTAATTATATTTATATTTAACCTCTACTAATAAATAATTTCTAGATAGTAAGATCCGATAATTACGTAGCTATTTTTAATAGCTTCTTTTAGAAGAGTAAGTAAAAAATTTCTTATATATCCCGAATATACTAATACTATATTTTCTAAAGCGTAATAATTTAGAAGATATCTATAAGTTCTAGAGACGCCTATTAATATATAATAAATATCTAGGTATCTGCGCTATAGCTTAAGACTATTTAATAGTATAACTAAGTAGTATGCTAATCGAACGAGCCTAGAGTATATGCCGCTATATCGACTCCTAAGAACGGATATAGCTTAGCATAGAAAGCCTTAAGAATCGGTTTAGTATTTACCTCTATTAATATAAGTATAACTAGTAAAACAATATTCTAGCTAATAAAAATAATATAGGCGAAGACGCTAGAAAAGCCTATAAGGTAAGGCTTTATAAGCTAACTAAGGCCTTAAAATATTCGTTTATTCGATAATAACTAAATCAACTAGGACGCCTTATATTAAGCGACCTAACTATAGAAGCAAAAGCAGAGGGTAAGTATTAGACAATACTAAATATTACTAAACATAAATAGGATAGATACTAACTTAATCTAGCCCTATCCTTACCTATTATAGCATCTTTAGCAGCGGATAGATTCTCTTCTAATACTAACCTATTTAGTTTACTAATAGCTTTAGGTAGTAAAGCTTTAAATAGTCAACCTTAGAGCTAGACTAACCCTTTTAATAATAAATCAATAGCTTTTAATAACGACGATAAAGAGGAAGCATACTCTAGTGCTATATAGAGAAGGTTGTTTAAGCCTAGACTACTTTAGGATAAGAGCGATAATAAGTTAAATATAGGGGCGGAAGAAGCAGAAGGGAGTCTAAGATATCCTATTTAACGAAACACATACATACGTCGGAAGGATGCTGCCTGCCGCATCCGCCCCGCTACTACGATAAAATACACACGTAATACGCTATTCGAACCGTCTTCGCACGCTTTCTTCCTATTCTAAAGGGCGGCTCCGCGCAGCCCGTTGCGCACGCGCAATACGAGAAGGAAGATGCAAGCAATTAGCGGGCAATTCGCCCCCCTTAGGGACTACGAGGAAAATTTCCCCGCACTCGACCGGCAGCTTACTTAGCAGCCTACCACGCAACAAGTACATCCACGACCCGCCTAGCTGCTCCCGCAGGCACCGCAGCAATAGACCGACCCCCCCCCGACCCCCCTACACTAGACCCTAGCTATTTGCCCCCGGCAGCCCCTTTTTACGGCTAAAGGGGCGTTTTTAGCTAGCCGACCGGACCCCGGCCCGAGCCCCGGGGCGGCCTAGCTAGCTAGCCTAGGCCCGGACCCGGACCCGGACGCTATAGACTTAGTGCCTAGCTCCCCCCCCTAGGAACCGGCCCAGCAGCCGGTCCAGCAGCCGGCCTAGGAACCGGCCCAGCAACCGGCCCAAGAACCGGCCTAGGAACCGGCCTAGCAGCCGGCCCAGCAGCCGGCCTAGCAGCCGGCCCAGCAGCCGGCCCAGCAGCCGGCTCAGCAGCCCTCTCGACAAGACCCCCTACAGCCTTCCCAAGCCGACTAAGAAGCCTAGAACGCAGCGTTTATAGCGATCGTCTAGCACCTCGAAGATGCTATACAAGCGACAAAAAGAGCTTATGCCGTTGCCCCGTGGCCTTCGCTACGGCAGGCAGTCGAGCGGCTCGAAAAGAAGCAGTAAGAAATAAAGGCCTGTATTATAGGCTCTTCTACCTAACAAGAACCCCTCTACGACTCCCTCGCCCTCGCTCCGGCCCCGGCCCCGGCCTTAGAAAGCCCGGCTAAGGGCCCTAGCCCCGCTAGGGGTCTTAGCCCGGGTAGTATCCCTACCTTCTCGGAGATTGCATGACGGAATAAGCCTAGCAAGACCCAAGCTCCCCAAGCAGATAGGGCCCCTAAAAAGGCCTTAAAAAACCCCCCGAAAAAACCCTATGCTAGGCACGACTACCAGGTCGTCCTATAGCTAAAGAAAGAAGCCCCTCGACCTCTTTTTAGCCCCTTCGAGTACCGAAATAAGCTTAATAGCGCCCTAGGCGCTATAGCTGTTATTAGTCTCGAAATCTCTGCTAGGGGCAACCTAGTTATTACGACGAAACAACCCTTTTCCGGCAAGCAGCTTTTAGCTAGGCAGAGCGAGTGGGTAGGCCTTTTCTCGGCCTTTTCTATCGAAGCTATTAGCACCCCCGATAGCTGGAAAAAGCTAGTAGCGCATAGTATGCCTACTAGCTTCGGACTAACCCTCTTTTCGAATGAAGCGAAGACCTTTAACGGTCTAGAGGTATTAGGGAAGCCGAGATAGCTTAACCCCCCGAAGGGTAGGGCTGCCTCAGTTGTTTTTTCTATTTCCTCGTCTTCTTTACCCTTTTTACCTTCTTTACTTCGAGAGGGCCTTTATATAGCCGGAACCTATTCGCGGGTCGAGGCTTATAGGGGCTAGCGGCAAGTGCCTTTTACGACGGAAAGCCCTTCTTAGGAAGGTAGCTTCTTCCCTTACCCGAGCGGTAAAACGCTAGGTACGGGATAGGAGCTTGCGAAAGAGTAACCTAAGGGCTCTCGGGCCCTTAGGGGGAAACGAATATGCGTGGGAAAGCCCTAGACTGACTATAATTTCCTTCTTCTATCTTTTTTTCCTTTTGCTCGCTATCTAGCAAGTTAGCTAGCGGGCTATTAGTTGTAGGGGACTAGCCCCTACCGCGTTATATCCTAAACGGACACATACGCGTAATGAAAAAAAAAAAAAAAAAAAAAGAGTCTAAGATATCGAAGGATAAGGAGCGGGCGAATAAATAAGCCTTGAAAAGGGATAAGAGGGAGAGGGACTAGAGGGAAAAGGGACTAAAGGGCGAGGGACGAGGTAGAGAGTAAACGGATATAGGTTCCCCTAGGGTAACGCCCTCCTAAAGGGGACTAGGGAACTTAGTTATAGTTAGACGGTTATAGGTACCTCTAGGGTAACGCCCCCTTAAGGGGGACTAAGGAACGTATATAAGCGGTCTAGGTAAGTAAGGGACTAAGGGATATACTATATTAATTTCTTTATATTTATTAATTATATTTATTACCTACCCTATAAGTTTCGTTATAGATTAGCAGAAAATCCTTACCTATATTAAAAAGAACGGTTTATAGTAGAGTAGTATCTCTCTTAATATAGCCCTATAATATTATTTTTATATTTATCTTTAATATCTAAAAAAATACGATTTTAAAATTACTATTTATATTTTATTTTATTTTATAATTACCTATTAGGTATTCTAGGTATTTTAGGTACCTAAGAAAAAACGGTAGAAACCTAGATATATTATAGGTACCTAAAATACCCTATAGGTAGTTTAAACCGAATCTACCTAAAATACCTATAGGTAATTTAGACCCTAACGTCTAGCCTAATATAATTTCCGTCGTAATATAATACGTAACGTAATAACGTAATTAAAGCTATTCGCTATTAATCGCCGCGATAGACTACGACGATAAGCCTTTTATTCCTACGCCCTTTACGCCCGACGAGCCTCTTCCTAACGAGCCTCTTCCTAACGAGCCTCTTCCTAACGAGCCTCTTCCTAACGAGCCTCTTCCTAACGAGCCCGCGCCTACGTACGGCCGGGAAATTCCCTCGCTGCCGCCCTCGCCTACCTTCCGAACCCTCGACGAACTATACGAATTCCTCTTCTAAGGCTAGCATCGCGATAACGGCGCCGCGATTGTCAAAAAGTTAAGTAATCGTAAGCGCGCCTTTAATAGCTAAGAGAGCCTAACCTACGTTGTCTTTACTTACGATAGAGGCCCGTGGCGAGCTACGGCGAGCACTAGTCTCCGGCGCACCTCGACTGTAAAAATCGACTGCCTTATTAAGATTATCGCCTTAACATTAGAAAAGGCCGACTGTCTATAGACTTTTCGCGTCGAGATAGGTTAGCATAACTATAGGCAGTTAATTAATCCCTCTGCGTATAAAATATGAGTATTGCTATTTGTATAGTAACAAATTGCTATTTGTATAGTAAACCCAATTTTTCGGCACGCACCCCGCGCGCCTATGTCCCGCCACCAAAATCTAGTGTAGGTACATGGCAACTAAGAGAGCCGCGCAAATCGTGCGAAGAACAACAACACGCAGCAGAGGGCACGCAGCAGAGGGCACGCAGTAGAGCCGGGCACGCAGCAGAGGGCACGCAGCCGGGCACGCAGAAGAACCAGGCACGAAGCATACATCAAGGGGCCGCACACACAGCAGAGGGCACGCAGCAGGGCACGCAGCAAAGGGCACGCAGCATACATCAAGGAGCCGCACACACAGCAGGGGGCACGCAGCAGGGCACGCAGCAGGGCACGCAGCAGGGCACGCAGCAGGGCACGCAGCAGGGCACGCAGCAGGGCACGAAGCATACATTAAGGAGCCGCACACACAGCAGAGGGCACGCAGTAGAGGGCACGCAGCAGGGCACGCAGCAGGGCACGCAGTAGGGCACGCAGCATGGCACGCAGTAGGGCACGCAGCAGGGTACGCAGCAGGGCACGCAGCATACATTAAGGAGCCGCGCACGCAGCAGAAGGCACGCAGCAGAGGGCACGCAGCCGGATTGAATTAAATTGAATTAAGGCTAGGCACGATTTACGCGGCCCTCTTAATTGCCATGTACCTCTACGGAAATTTGGTGGCGGGACATAGGCGCGCGGGGTGCGCGCCGAAATTGTGGAGACAATACTGATTTACTGTATAAATAGCAATTCTCTATTGTACAAATAGCAATAATACTCTAAAATATATCGCCGGCGCACTATACCGTAGTAGCAACTCGAGCGGACCCTCTCGAAATATAAAGCTCTTCTAGCGAGAGAGCTTAGGTCGATTATTTAGGATTAAACGCCTAGATAGACCTATTTTAGGCAGAGGGACATCTATAACGATCGTTAAAAGCTTCGCTTTAAGACTCTTAGCGGTAAGACCGCTACTTAAGCTTTTATCGGCCTCCTCTAGTAAAACAACATTAAGCATAGAGTTAAATACGCCGAGGACGATAAGAATAAGACTAAGGCACTCTTTTAGACCTACCTATAGTGCGAGATAATATAGAAGCGGTTTCTAGAAGTTTTTTTTTTAATTTAATACGCGTATATGTCCGTTTAGGATATAACGCGGCTAGCTAAAGAGCTAGCAATTTTATAAATAAAAAGACAAACAAAGGAAAATACAGTTGGTCGTTCTATTCCTACGCATTATCGTTCCCCCCTAAAAGCAATTACGAGGCCAACCGTTAGCCCTACCTACCCTATTTTCTACTAAGGTCGGGAGGAAAGCCCTCCTCGCCTTTATAGAAAAAACTAGGGTTTGCACGGCGGCGTAGTATGCGAAAGAGTAACCTATTAAGCCTTCGGGCTTTTAGGGGGGAACGATAATGCGTGGGAATAGAACGACTGACTGACTGTATTTTCCTTTGTTTATATCTTTTCTTTATAAAAATTGCTAGCTCTTTAGCTAGCCTGCTAGTCTAAAAGCAGGGCCTCGCGGCCCTGCCCTAGCTAGCCGCGTTATATCCTAAACGGACACATACGCGTATTGAAAAAAAAAAAGGCCGTGTTATAGATCTTTATCGAACGGCTTCCGCCCGACGATCCTGTTCTATGCACTTAGAGGAGGATAACTGTGCTAAGAACAAGAAGACTTTACCTTCCGAGTCTAGCTCGCCCCTAGGGGTTGCGTATAGCTCTTCTTTAAACCTTTTGCTAACTAATTAGTATTAGTAGGTGTCTTAAATACAAATGTAAATATAGGTCTAGTAGTCTTATTGGAATTGTTAATACCTATCTAGCTAAGGATTATACTACCTTCTTATAGATAAGACGAAAAACACATTATCTTGTTATTTTAGCCAACTTCTCGAAACCGGGCCGAAAACAGACGACGAACACACGCGAATAATCCCCTTATTTACCTCTATCTCGCAACCTTTATTGCATCTACGCGCACGTTGTTGCGCGTGTGTAATTAGGCTGCGAAGATAGCGGAAAACGAGGGCGATCCCGCTAAGCACGACGCTAACCCCGCGCCCGACGTAGGGTACGTACCGACGAGTTAGGTAACCGACGGAGACATAGAGATAAATAACGTATTAAACCTCGTCCCGACGCCGCCTTCCCCTACCCCCTAATAAAACACACCCCCCCCGACCGTATACCCCCCCCGACCGACCACGCCCCCGGCCGCCCCGGCCCCGGCCTAAGCCCCGGCCTAAGCCCTAGCGACCCCCTTAAATCCCCCGGAGAAGGTCTTTAGCCTAGAAGGGCTAAGGATTAAAGCTCTAGAGCTACGAAAGACAATATAGGGAAATACGAATACTATAGCCGGCTTTGCTTATAAGCCGGTTATGCCGGTTACGCTAGCTATCCCCCTTATTCTGCCTAGCCTATCTAAGCCGGCTACCCCCCTATAAGCGAAATCAACGAAAAGGCGATGCCTAGACTCCCCTAGAGGACCTAAGCTGCCGATTCTTAGGGGCCTCGGAGAGGAGGAAAAGACCGCTAGGCTACTTCGTTAAGCCCTAGCCGCCCTCGAGGGGGCATAGAAGATACGGCCCCTTTTTAAAGAGCTTATAAGCGGAACCTAAAAGGCTATATCGCAGCTTTCCCTCGGCCCCTCGGCCCTACCCTCTTCTACCCCGGCTTCGGCCTAGTCCGGGCTAAGTGTAAGCAAATGGAAAAGGGCCCCTTAGGCAAAGGAAGCTCCTATAAAGGCGGGAAAAGAAGCCCTTAAAAAGGCGGAAAAGAAAAAGAAGGCGACTTTTGCGGAAGTTCTTTCCGCGGAAGCCCTTGCCGCCCTAACCCGAATCCCGGCCCCGACCCGGACCCTACTACAGCCGGCCCTAAAGCCGGCCCTAAAGCCGGCCCCGAAGCCGACCTAGACCTAGGGCTAGGCCCGAACCCCGGCCCTTTAGACCTCGAATAGGAAGGCCCCGACCCGGGCCCCGGCCTCGAAGAAGAAAAGCCCGACGGAAGGATACTAGCTTATTCTTAAGCTAGCTAGGCAATAATAGCCTACCTTCGACTCGTTCGCTCTTCGCAACTAGGTTAACGCCGCGTTAGGGGAGATAGCAGTAACTCGTATCGAACGATCCGATAGGGGCAATATCGTTATTATAACGAAGCAGCCCTTTTCGGCTATATAGCTTCTAGCTATAAAAAGCAAGTAAGCGCCGGCTTTCTACGGCTTTGCAATTTAGTCCGCCGACCTCCCTACTAGCTAGGTTAAGCTAGTAGCCTATAACGTCCCGGTTCTTATAAACGGGGACGTCCTAGGCCTTTTCCTAGAAGAGGCTAAGGTATTTAATAGGATTAATACGGTAGGGGCCCCCCGGTGGCTAAAGCAGCCGCGCGAGGGGCAAAGAACGGGGTCGGTAGTTTTTGCCGTCCCTACGGAAGAGCTAGGGGCCCGCTGCCGTAAGCGAGGCCTATGCATAGCCGGGATCCTTACTAAGGTCGAGGCTTATAAGGCATTCACTATACGCATATAGTGCTATAGGTGCCTCGGCTTTAGATATAACCTAAGGACCTACCGGAAGCAAGTCCGGTGCGCGTTTTGCCCGGAACGGCATTTAACCTAAGACCACTCGTGCCCGACCTATAAGTCTAGCCAGGCGTGCAGTCACTTTTAAGCCTATTGCTATAACTGTAAGGGGAATCACCGGACTACTAATAAGTCTAGCTGCGGGACCTTTAAGGCATTATCTAATGTCTAATAGCCCTCGAAAACCTCGCGGCTCTTAAGGCCCTTAGGGCTCTAGCAGCCCTATTACAGTCGTTTAATACAATACGAACCGATAAAAAGACATCTACCTTAGAATCTTAGAAGAAAGTCTAAGTATTAGTGCTAATATAATGCTCTTATAAGAGCCCTATAGCTATATTATCAACGGGGCTTATATCCCCCTATAGTATCCCTCTTTCGATTTGCTAACCCTAGTCCCTACGGCTAGCTTCCCGAAGCTAGCTGTAAGGCCTAGGGTTTTAGCGTACGTTCGAAAGGCGGCACGAATCGAAGCTTCCCTAAGATACGATATAGTCTACGACCCCGACCTCTAAGCAATAGGGGTAGTAGGCCTCGAATCGTTCCTCGTCCTTAATATATACAATGAAAAAGAGCGTTTAGGGCTAGACCCTAGCTAGGATCCTAGCTAAGGCGACCCTAGCTAGGACCCTAGCCAGGAAGACCAAGGCCTTAGCCCTAGCCGGAAGGGGGCTTCGACGGTAAATAGGCTGCTAACGCACCTATCTATTATAGAACCCTTCCTTCTAGTAGGGGACTATAACCTACACCACCTACGCTAGAACCTTACTGCTAATCCGGCGAAGGCCTAATAGGCGGCCCCCTTAGTTAGCTGGCTCGACAGCTATAAGGCAAGCCTAATTACGGACCTCGACGCCGCTGCCGAAAGGGGGGGGACCTACTATAGAAAGGGCCTAAAAACCCTTTCTATTATAGACCTCGCGTACTATAGCCCCTTTCGGAAGCTCTAATAGACGAATTTCCGCTTCCTTCGCGCTACGGGATCGGACTACGAGCCTATAGCCTTTAACGCGGTCCCCCGGTCCTCTTCTAGGCCTAGCCCGCCTTTTCTAGCTAGGCCCCCTTTATTTAATTATAAGAAGGCCGATTAAGACGTCTTTTAGAAGGACCTTCGCGAGAAGGAAGTTAGCCTTCTAGAGGAGCTAGAAAGGCTTATTAGCAAAGGAAACCTCGAAGAAGTCGCTACCCTTTTAATAAAGTCGGTCTTAGGGGCAGCAAGAAGAGCTATTCCGAAAAAGCGCCTTTACGAGAGGTCGAAGCCGTGGTAGAACGAGAGGATTAGCACGCTTCGAAAGGAGCTTGCTATAGCGTACCGCCGCTAGAAAAAAGAGCGTACGGAACCCCTACTTATAGAATAGAAGGCGATTCGGTAGACCTACGGAAAGGCTATTAAGGTAGCAAAAAAGGCGTTTTAGGAAGAATTCCTAAGCGAGGCCTCCGGAAAGGACGTTTTTACGGCCTATTCCTATACGAAAGACCGGCAGAGCCCGTCCCTTCCGAGTATAACGTATACGAAAGAGGGGGATTAAGCGGTTGCAACTACGTTTGCGGAAAAATGCGATGCGTTCCTTTTAACGCTCTTCCCGACCCCGGAATAAGGCCCCCTAGACCCGCCGTATAGCCCTAGACCCTAGAGCCCTTCCGGACAGCCTTAGGGCTATAAGGGCAGTAAGGCTAGCAGTGTTCTTAGGTAGGAATAGCCGGACCTAACCGACGAGGAGGTAAAAAGGGCTATATTATCCTCCCCTACGAAGAAAGCGCCTAGCCCGGACACCCTTAGCTTCCTACCCGTGCAATGCGCCTATAGGGCGGTGCCGGCTGTTTTTAATAGGGCCTATTAGGCCTTATTTAGCAGCAGGTATCACCCGAAGGCGTAGCGGCAAGCTATCGGGATTATCCTACCTAAGCCTAATAAGACGGACTATTCGGTCCCGAAGGCTTATAGTAGGGTGTAAGAATAAGTACCCATAGGTATTTTTAGGTACCTAGACTTTTATAGGTACTATACTATTATTATTATCCTTTTACTTAAAATAGGTACCTAAATAATAGTATAGTCCTACCCCTATAGAGAGGATATATATTAGGTATATATTTTTCAATAATATATATTTTATACTTAGATATCTTATTTATATTTATTATTTGTATTTATAATTTATTCATCGTAAGGAGGCGAGTATATATATTATTTTAGTTGCCTTCTTACTTAACTCAGGCCCTAGTTACTTTGTTCCCTAGTCCTAGACTCTTAGCTAGCTTCGGATTGATTTAGCCGAGCCGATTTGCGAACCTTAGCCTATGCCCTATTAGCAAACATCTTCGCCTTTGCCTCCTTCTATATCTCTCCTTTCTTACCGGTGATAGAATTCTATTCTATAGCACCTAGGTCTAGAATAAGAGTAGGTTAGTAAGGCTATCGGATAATATATACTATTAAGGTAAAATATATAAGGTAGGGCTTTAGTTAGAAATTCGGCCGAAATCGGACGGAATACATTAAGAACTAAGCGCAACGACTTAAAGTCACTAGGCATTACGGTCACGCGCTTAGCGTAAACCGTTAGGTATTAGGCCGCTAAGAATAGTTAGCAATAGAACGATATTAAAGGTTAAGAAGGTCTAGATATACCTATAAATGTTTGCGTAAGGGCGTTCTCCGCCGCTTCTTAGAGTGCCGCTAAGGCTTCGGCCTATACGCGAAAGTTCGCCGGCCTAGTAAGATCGTATAGGATCTCTCGAACTAGACGCGTAAATAGCGCCTTAGGTATAATAAGGTCCGTCGTTCGCTACAGCCGGCGGATATTACGTAGTACGACCGCTTTATAGAGTTAGCAAGGTCTCTTAGACGATAGAGTTAATAGATAATACTTACTTCTAGGCTTCTACCGCCTTTTAAGCCTGCCGCGGATCGACGTCGAGGGGTTAGATAGCAGCTGCCCTACGACGGTTTTCTAGCCTACGCGGCGACGGGGCCTCTTTATAGCGCTTCGCGCTATAACCTAAGTTTTTAGCGTAAGCAACTCGAAGTAAATACAAATTATAAATACAATTCGAAATAGCTTATAAAATTAGGTAGTAGAGCCAATTAGGTGGTAGAGCTAAGCGGTTAGTTAGCGAGCGTGTGTTTATTTAGGTAAAAAAGGAGATTTAGCGGGCTATCGCACGCGCGCGAGATAATGTTTTAATATAACGTAATAATATACGCGTTAGTAAGGAATAATTTCACGCGAACTAATCAAAAATATAAAAAGTTAAAATTAAAGTTTACGCTAACTAATTTCAAATATAAAAACATAGGGATTTAAGTTTATACGACCCGGCTTATATTCTAGTACTTTTTCTTACTTATTAAGTAACGTATAAAGGCTATTTTAGTTAAAGCGAGTAAATACTAAAAATAAATACAAATAAAACACGCCTTTACGTAAATAGTAACTTTACTTAAATATAAATATAAGCTAATCTATAAGCTTAAAGTAGAAAGATATACTTTTCTAGTATTAATAGTAAATAAATAGCGGCTAAAAGTAGGGCTAATATGATATATTATTCTTCGCATAATTAAAATAAACAAACGCGCCTAATCTCTTTATCTATCCTAGAGCTCGCTTTAGTCCCTTCTAAAGACTAAAACCCGCCGCGAAACATAACGCGTTAGCGACTCTTTAACTTCTTAAGTTCTTAACCAACCACAACGCGTCGACTATATAAGCGATAACGACATAAAGCGCGGCCTAGGTACGTTAGGATTATAGGATTATATAAGGCGTTTACTAATAGTTAACTAATTAGGCCGACCCCTAAGCACTAAAATCACTAAGAGGAAGGCACTAGACGAGCTCTCTAATAATATCTACTCGAAGAGAACTAGAGATCGACGGGATAGCATATCGTTAGAAAAGCTCTAGGCGGAAAATGCGAAAATTACCATACGATAAAAGATCCGACGAGAGGTTATTAAACTAAGGAAAACGACGCAATTTATTAAAGCAACCCTAAACGGGCAAGAGGAGTAGATTGCGCATCTTAAACGTCAAATCAAAGCAATATAGTAAGTTATACCGAATTACATAAGTTATTATTGCTAATATATTACTTATTTTATTAGTCTTACGAAGAATAGACATCCGAGTTAGGTATCGTTATCGAGCTAGCGAAATATAGCTAGCTTGCCTTTCGATAATAGGAGTCCCCTTTAGGAAGACATTTTAGACCTCTCCCTAATTGAGGTTAAGAATCTAAAATAGGTCGATAGGCTAGCAAACGACGACCTAGCTAGTGCGCCCCTTAAGTCTAACGAGGAGATAGGGGAAGACATTCGAGCCGTGTTTAGAAAGCAATATAAGGTAAGTTTTCTAAAAATTCTCCTATAAATTACTTACTAAAACTATAATAGCGCGAGATAGCGAACTTATTCCATACGGCTTAAAAGGTAATTATCGTCAATCTAAAGTCACTTTTTTTTAAGATCCAGGCTATAAAAACCAGCCCGAGAAGCTGCGTAGAGTTTTTCTCTAAAATTAAGGCCGACCTTAACCTTATTATTTTTTTTATTTTTTTATTCAATACGCGTATGTGTCCGTTTAGGATATAACGCGGCTAGCTAAAGAGCTAGCAATTTTATAAAGAAAAATAACAAACAAAGGAAAACACAGTCAGTCGTTCTATTCCCACGCATTATTATTCCCCCCTAAAAGCCCGAAGGCTTAATAGGTTACTCTTTCGCATACCACGCCGCCGTGCAAACCCTAGTTTTTTCTATAAAGGCTAGGAGGGCTTTCCTCCCGACCTTAGTAGAAAAGAGGGTAGGTAGGGCTAACGGTTGGCCTCGTAAGGCCTTCCGAAGCGTCTGTCGTTCCTTTGTGTAGTTGCTGCAGCTAAGAAGAAGGTGTGAGGTAGAATGGCGATAGTAGCCACACCTACACTCTTCGAAGCTCGTCCTATTCGTCTGTTTTAGGTAGGCTTTTAAATAGCCTATCCCGAAAAGAAGCTAGTAATAAGCCGATAGCGTAGGCCGCGGGGCCTTTGCTAGATCCGGGTCCGGCTTATAGGTAAAGCGAAGTTGGTCCCGCTTTACCCGTCGGTAGTGCTTTCCTAGGCCCTGCGCCCTAGGGCCCCTTATTTCCTCTTCTACCTAAAGGGTCTTCTACCTCTTTAGGCAGGTTTTCCGAACTTTTCTTCGAAGGTAGCTAATAGAGGCCGTAGGGGTCCCTCGAAAGGGAGCCTCTAGGCCCTTCTTAGCCAGTCGATCGGCAAGCTCGTTGCCAAAGATCCCAACGTGGCTCGGGCACTAATCTAACCTAATTGTATAGGCTAGATAAAGGCGTTCGAGCAGGCCCCTTATTCGTATAGCAAGGTCTGAATAACCTTCTAGCCGGAGAATCGCTGCCTGGCTGTCAATAAAGATAAAGACAAGCTAGGCGGGTTGAGGCGCTAGGGGCCTCTCCGAGAGGTCTGCTAGGACCCTATAAATCGCAAATAGCTCTGCATTAGCTACCTCGACGAACGGGCCTAGGTTTCCGGAAGCTGTCTTTCGAGGTCTCCCTTCGAGGCCTATTTCGCAGTAGGACTAGCTGTTCGTAAGGGCCTTTTGATAGGTCCCCTACGAGCCGTCCGTGTAGAAGATAAGGGGGTCCTCGAATTCTAGGCTAGCTAGGAGCTGCCGGTGTTGTAGCTTAGCCTGCCCTTTTAGGGCCTCCGAGATCCGAATAGTCGCCTTCGGGCCTGCTAGCTAGGGCGGTGCCCAGCTAGCTTTCTGTCGTTCTAGCTTATAACTAGGCCCTACAACTGCTAATAGCTCCCTAAGGAGCCGGAATAGCTACGTAGAGGGCCTAATCGAAGCTAGGGCGCCGAGGTCCGAGCCGGAGTCCGCGAGGTCGTCCCGGGCTGCCTAATCGTAGGCTTATCGTACGGGGTGGTCTTTCTGAAAGTAGAGGGTCCGTAGGCTATAGGCTAGGCAAGCCTTACGCAGCCTAATCTCCGGGGGGGGTATACTAGCCTCGAGCTCTAGGGCCCTAGTCGGGGAACCCTTAAACGTCCCTAGGACCTTCTTAAGGCTCTAATTCTAAAGTCGTTAGAAGAGCTTTAGCAGCCCTTACTGCCTATGCCCTATAAACTAAAGTTAAGCCCTATAGTCAGCTATAGTAGTAACACACGCTATATATAGCTGCCTTGTTGCCCGAAAAGAAAGGCCTTTTTGCGTAGAGGCTAGCCTAGAGAGGCCTTAGAAGGCTGCTTACGCCGCTGCTATCTTCTTTTCCACGTATTAACGGAACCGTAGCCCTAAGTCGAACCAGATGCCTAGCTACTTAACAAGCTGCTTAGGGGCTATAAGAAGGCCGCCTACGCGGACCCCTTCTAAGATAGGCTCCCTTTACCGCGAGAAGTGGATAAGCTCGGTCTTTCCGGGGTCGAATGCAACCTTCTGCGCCGCAGTCTACACAAAAAGGTTGCTAGCTATCTCTTCGAGTTGCCGAACGTTCTTTCTTGCCGATGTAGACGTAATAGAGATACTAAAGTCATCTATATAGGATAGCTAGTACCCTTTAGAAGCGATAATATCTCGTACGTAAAGAAGAAAGAGGATAGGGCTAACGGGGGACCCTTGCGGGACCCTTATAGCGATATCCCCTAGCGGCTGCAGCTAGCCCCCGAAGGCTAGCTGAATTTTCCGGTTAGAAACGAAGCAGTTTACCTAGCTAATAAGGGTCTTCGGAAGGCCGAGCCTTTCTAATACCCTTAAAAGCTAGTCTTTCGACACATAGTCGAAAGCTCCCTTTATATTAAGAAGAAGGGTGCTAGTAATAGCTTTCTTCCTCGAGGCTTATTATTGCTATACGTAGTAGGCGAGGAGGAGTGCGGTATTAACCGCACTTCGCTGCTTCCTCCCGCCTAGCTGTATAGGCCCTAGCAGCCCGGCTGTATTAGCTAAATAGCTAAGCCGGGTTGCAAATAGCTTTTCTAACGTCTTGCCTAGATAGTTAAGTAAGGCAATTACCCTATAAGCCTTCGGGACCGAATAGTCCGTCTTATTAGGCTTAGGTAGGATAATCCCGATAGCTTGCCGCCACGCCTTCGGGTGATACCCGCTGCTAAATAAGGCTTAATAGGCCTTATTAAAAATAGCCGGCACCGCCCTATAGGCGTATTGCACGGGTAGGAAGCTAAGGGAGTCCGGGCTAGGTGCTTTCTTCGCAGGGGAGGACAATATAGCCTTTTTTACCTCTTCGTCGGTTAGGTCCGGCCATTCCCACCTAAGACCACTAGCCTTACTGCCCTTATAGCCCTAAGGCTGTCCGGAAGGGCTCTAGGGTCTAGGGCTCTACGGCGGGTCCGGGGGGCCTTGTTCCGGGGCCGGGAAGAGCGTTAAAAGGAATGCTTCGCATTTTTCCGCAAACGTAGTTGCCACCGCCTAATCCCCCTCTTTCGTATACGTTATACTCGGAAGGGACGGGCTCTGCCGGTCTTTCGTATAGGAATAGGCCGTAAAAACGTCCTTTCCGGAGGCCTCGCCTAGGAATTCTTCCTAAAACGCCTTTTTTACTACTTTAATAGCTTTTCTATATATCTGCCGAATCGCCTTCTACTCTGCTAAAAGGGAGTCCGTAAGCAAAGGGTTAGCGCGTTCTTTTTTCTAGCGTCGGTAAGCTATAGCTAGCTCTTTCCGGAGCGTGCTAATCTTCTCGTTCTACTACGGCTTCGACCGCTCGTAAGGGCGTTTTTTCGGGATAGCTCTTCTTACTGCCCTTAAGACCGACTTTATTAGAAGGGTAGTAATCTCTTCGAGGTCTCCCTTACTAATAAGCCTTTCGAGCTCTTTTAGGAGGCTCGCTTCTTTATCGCGGAGGTCCTTTTAAAAGGCGTCCTAGTCGGCTTTCTTATAATTAAATAAGGGGGGCCTAGCT
Organism: Ophiocordyceps sinensis; assembly: GCA_012934285.1. Taxonomy (NCBI): domain Eukaryota; kingdom Fungi; phylum Ascomycota; class Sordariomycetes; order Hypocreales; family Ophiocordycipitaceae; genus Ophiocordyceps; species Ophiocordyceps sinensis. Next base: position 1,610,642 of record JAAVMX010000006.1, on the reverse strand, counting down.
AGAAAAGGCGGGCTAGGCCCGGAAGAAGACCGGGGGACCGCATCGAAGGCTATAGGTTCGTAGTCCGATCCCGTAGCGCGAAGGAAGCGGAAATTCGTCTATTAGAGCTTTTAAAAGGGGCTATAGTACGCGAGGTCTATAATAGAAAGGGTTTTTAAGCCCTTTCTATAGAAAGTCCCCCCCCTTTTAGCAGCGGCGTTAAGGTCTATAATTAGGCTTGCCTTATAGCTGTCGAGCTAGCTAACTAAGGGGGCCGCCTGTTGGGTCTTCGCTGGGTCAGCAGTAAGGTTCTAGCGTGGGTGGTGTAGGTTATAGTCCCCAGCTAGGAGGAAGGGTTCTGCGATAGATAGGTGCGTTAGCAGCCTATTTACCGTTAAAGCCCCCCTCCTTCTAGGGCCCTGACTAGGGCCCTAGTCTTCCTGGCTAGGGTCCTAGCTAGGGTCGCCCTAGCTAGGGCCCTAGCTAGGGTCCTCCCCTAAACGCTCTTTCTCGTTGTATATATTAAAGATAAGGAACGATTTAAGGCCTATTACCCCTATTGCTTAGAGGTTAGGGTCGCAGACTATATCGTATCTCGGGGAAGCTTTAATCCTCGCCGCCTTCCGAACGTAAGCTAGAACCCTAGGCCTTACGGCTAGCTTCGGAAAGCTAGCTATAGGGACTAGGGTTAGCAGGTCGAAAGAGGGATGTTGTAGGGGGATATAAGCCCCGTTAATACTATAGGAGCAGGGCTCTTATAAGAGCACTATATCGGCGCTAATGCTTAGACTTTCGTCTAAGATTCTTAGGTAGGCGGGTTCGTTTCGGTTCGCATTGTGCTAAACGATTGTAATAGAGCTGCTAGAGCTCCGAGGGCCTTAAGAGTCTTAGCCGCGAGGGCCGCGAGGTCTTCGAGGGCCTCTAGACATTAGATAATGCCTTAAAGGTCCCGCAGCTAGACTTATCAATAGTCCGGTGATTCCCCTTACAGTTATAGCAATAGGCTTAAAAGTGACTGCACGCCTGGCTAGACTTATAGGTCGGGCACGAGTAGTCCTAGGTTAAATGCCGTTCCGGGCAAAACGCGCACCGGACTTGCTTCCGGCAGGTCCTTAGGTTATATCCGAAGCCGAGGCACTTATAGCACTGTGTGCGTATAGTAAATGCCTTATAAGCCTCGACCTTAGTAAGGATCCCGGCTATACATAGGCCTCGCTTACGGCAGCGGGCCCCGAGCTCTTCCGTAGGGACGGCAAAAACTACCGACCCCGTTCTTTGCCCCTCGCGCGGCTGCTTTAGCCACTAGGGGGCCCTTACCGTATTAATCCTATTAAATACCTTAGCCTCTTCTAGGAATAGGCCTAGGACGTCCCCGTTTGTAAGAACCGGGACGTTATAGGCTACTAGCTTAACCTAGCTAGTAGGGAGGTCGGCGGACTAAATTGCAAAGCCGTAGAAAGCCGGCGCCTACTTGCTCTTTACAGCTAGAAGCTGCGTAGCCGAAAAGGGCTGCTTTGTTATAATAACGATATTGCCCTTATTAGACCGTTCGATACGAGTTACCGCTATTTCCCCTAACGCGGCGTTAACCTAGTTGCGAAGAGCGAACGAGTCGAAGGTAGGCTATTATTGCCTAGCTAGCTTAAGAATAAGCTAGTATCCTTCCGTCGGGCTTTTCTTCTTCGAGGCCGGGGCCCGGGCCGGGGCCTTCCTATTCGAGGTCTAAAGGGCTGGGGTTCGGGCCTAGGTCTAGGACGGCTTCGGGGCCGGCTTTAGGGCCGGCTTTAGGGCCGGCTTTAGGGCCGGCTTTAGGGCCGGCTGGGCTAGTAGGGCCCGGGTCGGGGCCGGGATTCGGGTCGGGGCGGTAAGGGCTTCCGCGGAAAGAACTTCCGCAAAAGTCGCCTTCTTTTTCTTTTCCGCCTTTTTAAGGGCTTCTTTTCCCGCCTTTACGGGAGCTTCCTTTGCCTAGGGGCCCCCTTTCCATTTGCTTGCACCTAGCCCGGACTAGGCCGGAGCTAGGGTAGAAGAGGGTAGGGTCGAAGGGCCGAGGGAAAGCTGCGATATTGCCTTCCGGGTTCCGCTTATAAGCTCCTTAAAAAGGGGCCGTATCTTCTATGCCCCTTCGAGGGCGGCTAAGGCTGACCGTAGTAGCCTAGCGGTCTTTTCCTCCTCTCCGAGGCCTCCGAGAATCGGCAGCTTAGGGCCTCCGGGGGAGTCTAGGCATCGCCTTTTCGTCGATTTCGCTTATAGGGGGGTAGCCGGCCTAGGCAGGCCGGGCAGGATAAAGGGGATAGCCGGCGTAACCGGCTTATAAGCAAAGCCGGCTATAGTATCCGTATTTCCCTATATTGTCTTTCGTAGCTCCGGGGCTTTAATCCCTAGCCCTTCTAGGCTAAAGACCTTCTCCGGGGGATTTAGGTTTAAGGGGGGGGGGTGTGCGGTCGGGGGGGGTGTGTTTTATTAGGGGGTGGCCGAGGGGGTAGGGGAAGGCGGCGTCGGGACGAGGTCTAATGCGTTATCTATCTCTATGTCTCCGTCGGTCACCTGACTCGTCGGTACGTACCCTACGTCGGGCGCGGGGTTGGCGTCGTGCTTAGCGGGTTCGCCCTCGTTTTCCGCCATCTTCGCAGCCTAATTGCACACGCGCAACAACGTGCGCGTGGATGCAATAAAGGTTGCGAGATAGAGGCGAATAAGGGGATTATTCGCGTATGTTCGTCGTCTGTTTTCGGCTCGGTTTCGAGAAGTTGGCTAAAATAACAAGATAATGTTTTGTTTTGCCTATGTAGAGGCTAGCCTAAAGAGACCTTAGAAGGCTGCTTGCGCTACCGCTATCTTCTTTTCTACGTGTTAACGGAACCGTAACCCTAAGTCGAACTAGATGCCTAGCTACTTAATAAGCTGCTTAGGGGCTATAAGAAGGCCGCCTACGCGGACCCCTTCTAAGATAGGCTCCCTTTGCCGCGAGAAGTAGATAAGCTCGGTCTTTCCGAGGTCGAATGCAACCCTCTACGCCGCAGCCTGCACAAAAAGGCTGCTAGCTATCTCTTCGAGTTGCCGAACGTTCTTTCTTGCCGATGTAGACGTAATAGAGATACTAAAGTTATCTATATAGGATAGCTAGTACCCTTTAGAAGCGATAATATCTCGTACGTAAAGAAGAAAGAGGATAGGGCTAACGGGGGACCCTTACGGGACCCCTATAGCAATATCCCCTAGCGGCTGCAGCTAGCTATCGAAGGCTAGCTGAATTTTCCGGTCCGAAACGAAGCAGTTTACCTAGCTAATAAGGGTCTTCGGAAGGCCGAGCCTTTCTAATACCCTTAAAAGCTAGTCTTTCGACACGTAGTCGAAGGCTCCCTTTATATTAAGAAGAAGGGTGCTAGTAATAGCTTTCTTCCTCGAAGCTTATTATTGCTATACGTAGTAGGCGAGGAGGAGTGCGGTATCGACCGCACTTCGCTGCTTCCTCCCGCCTAGCTGCGTAGGTCCTAGCAGCCCGGCTATATTAGCTAAATAGCTAAGCCGGGTTGCAAAAAGCTTCTCTAACGTTTTGCCTAGATAGTTAAGTAAGGCAATTACCCTATAAGCCTTCGGGACCGAATAGTCCGATTTGTTAGGCTTAGGCAGGATAATTCCGATAGCTTGCCGCTACGCCTTCAGGTGATATCCGCTGCTAAATAAGGCTTTATAGGCCTTATTAAACACAGCCGGCACCGCCCTATAAGCGTATTGTATAGGCAAAAAGCTAAGGGAGTCCGGGCCGGGTGCTTTCTTCGCAGGGGAGGATAATATAGCCTTTTTCACCTCTTCGTCGGTTAGGTCCGGCCATTCCCACCTAGGACCACTAGCCTTACTGCCCTTATAGCCCTAAGGCTGTCCGGAAGGGCTCTAGGGTCTAAGGCTCCGCGGCGGGTCCGGGGGGCCTTGTAGGGCCGGGAAGAGCGTTAAAAGGAATGCATCGCAATTTTCCGTAAATGTAATTGCAACCGCCTGTTCCCCTTCTTTCTTTCTTTTTTTTTTATTCAATACGCGTATGTGTCCGTTTAGGATATAACGCGGCTAGCTAAAGAGCTAGCAATTTTATAAAGAAAAATAATAGATAAAGGAAAATATAGTTAGTCGTTCTATTCCCACGCATTATCGTTCCCCCCTAAAAGCCCGAAGGCTTAATAGGTTACTCTTTCGCATACCACGCCGCCGTATAAACCCTAGTTTTTTCTATAAAGGCTAGGAGGGCTTTCCTCCCGACCTTAGTAGAAAATAGGGTAGGTAGGGCTAACGGTTGGCCTCGTAAGGCCTTCCGAAGCGTCTATCGTTCCTTTATGTAGTTGCTATAGCTAAGAAGAAGGTGTCAGGTAGAGTAGCGATAGTAGCTATACCTACACTCTTCGAAGCTCGTCCTATTCGTCTGTTTTAGGTAGGCTTTTAAATAGCCTATCTAGAAAAGAAGCTGGTAATAAGCCGATAGCGTAGGCCGCGGGGCCTTTGCTAGATCCGGGTCCGGCTTATAGGTGAAGCGAAGTTAGTCCCGCTTTACCCGTCGGTAGTGCTTTCCTAGGCCCTGCGCCTTAGGGCCCCTTATTTCCTCTTCTACCTAAAGGGTCTTCCACCTCTTTAGGCAGGTTTTCCGTACTTTTCTTCGGAGGTAGCTAATAGAGGCCGTAGGGGTCCCTCGAAAGGGAGCCTCTAGGCCCTTCTTAGCCAGTCGATCGGCAAGCTCGTTGCTAAAGATCCCAACGTAGCTCGGGCACTAATCTAGCCTAATTATATAGGCTAGATAAAGGCGCTCGAGCAGGCCCCTTATTCGTATAGCAAGGTCTAAATAACCTTCTAGCCGGAGAATCGCTGCCTGGCTGTCGATAAAAATAAAGACAAGCTAGGTAGGGGTAGGTTGTTATAGGGGCGGTAGGGGCCTCCTCGAGAGGTCTGCTAGGACCCTATAAATCGCAAATAGCTCTACATTAGCTACCTCGACGTATAGGCCTAGGTTCCCGGACGCTGTCCTTCTAGGCTTCCCTTCGAGGCCTATTTCGCAGTAGGACCAGCTATTCGTAAGGGCCTTTTTATAGGTCCCCTGCGAGCCGTCTGTATAGAAGATAAGGGGGTCCTCGAATTCTAGGCTAGCTAGGAGCTGCCGGTGTTATAGCTTAGCCTGCCCTTTTAGGGCCTCCGAGATCCGAATAGTCGCCTTCGGGCCTGCTAGCTAAGGCGGTGCCTAGCTAGCTTTCTATCGCTCTAGCTTATAACTAGGCCCTACAACTGCTAATAGCTCCCTAAGGAGCCGGAATAGCTGCGTAGAGGGCCTAATCGAAGCTAAGGCGCCGAGGTCCGAGCCGGAGTCCGCGAGGTCGTCCCGGGCTGCCTGATCGTAGGCTTGTCGTATAGGGTGGCTTTTCTGAAAGTAGAGGGTTCGTAGGCTATAGGCTAGGCAAGCCTTGCGTAGCCTAACCTCTAGGGGGGGTATACTAGCCTCGAGCTCTAGGGCCTTAGTCGGGGAACCCTTAAACGTCCCTAGGACCTTCTTAAGGCCCTAATTCTAAAGTCGTTGGAAGAGCTTTAGCAGCCCTTACTGCCTATGCCCTATCAACTAAAGCTAGGCCCCGTAGTCAGCTATAGTAGTAACACACGCTACATATAGCTGCCTTATTGCCCGAAAAGAAAGGCCTTTCTGCGTAGAGGCTAGCCTAAAGAGACCTTAGAAGGCTGCTTGCGCCGCTGCTATCTTCTTTTCTACGTGTTGACGGAACCGTAGCCCCGAGTCGAACTAGATGCCTAGCCACTTAACAAGCTGTTTAAGGGCTATAAGAAGGCCGCCTACGCGGACCCCTTCTAAGATAGGCTCCCTTTGCACAAAAAGGTTGCTAGCTATCTTATCATAGTATCACATCACATGACATAGTACATAGTGACATGCCACGTGACATATAGTCCTATATATAAACGAGCCCTTAGCCTCTATAGTTCTTCTCCTTTTTATAGAATAGTAAGGTTATCTAGCTATTACCTAGTGCTATAATAGTTTGTTCTATCTCCTATTGCGCCCCGTCGCGATCCCTAGCTTTATAAACACAGTCCTAGTAGCTCTATTACCTTATCCCCCCCCCCTTTTTTTTTTTTTTAATACGCGTATAGGTCCGAAAAAGATTCCCCCCCTTAGTCGTCGCGACCCGAGCGTAACCCTTAAGAAATCATTCCCCTAAGCCCTTAAGCCCCTAAGAATTTTTCCCTAGCCTATAGAAACCTATATAGCCTATAAAAAAGTTTTTATAGTCCCCGATAAACACCTTAGATTAGACACTCCTCCTTCCTCCTTATAGTAGACATACCTATAGCCTCTAACGCTATAAAGGACGGTCTAAAGGCCTTTGCTAAGGAGTTTATTAGTGAATTTCCTTAGATCGCTTAAGCGATTAAGAGGTTCGATAACGTAGTCCCGGTCGCTAATGCGTAGGAGACCTAGGAAAACCTTTAGAGCTTAAATACCCGATATATTCTTATATATATTAAGGAAAGTCTTCGCTCCCTTCGCGTAGTAGAGGCCTCTTAGGTTAACCGAAATGCTAGGTTAAAGGAACGCGTAACTATACGAGATTAGCTCTTAGCTACGAAGGATTAGCTCTTAGCTACGAAGGAGCAACTTCTCGAGGCTAAGGACTTTACGATCTTAACTATAAAGATATTATAGTCTTAGACGATAACCTTAGTATAGTCGTCTAGAAAACGAAAGACGGTAGACCCTCCGATCTTTACTAGAAAAAGGTCTGCCTCCGACCGTTAATATAAGTACGAGGCCTAGGAACTTAAGATATAGGGTATCTTCCTCCGCGATAGTATATAGTTCGACTTAGATAGCGCCCGCCTCTTTTATATTAGCGATAGGCTTAGTAAATAGGCCTACGACTTTATTAAAGATAGGATAGCTACTATTATAGCTAACCTATCCGAAAGAGAGAAGTAGGAATAGCCTACTACGACGACGCTTCTTATAGCTTTAGGCAAGTAGTATAAGGTTCTAGACTTAACGTAAGCCGCTAAGAATATCCTCGATAATTTCCCTTAAGGCGATAAGAATTATTAGATCTAGAAGGTAGACCTTAACGCTTATATACGTAAGGTAAGGAAGATAAAGGAATAGTAAATCGACCTCCTCCGGAAGTTTATATCGAAGGATATAAGCGATCTCGTTAAGAATATATAGACTAAGATCCCCGACACCGACTACGAGAAGTAGTTAGCGTAGATAGATATTTTTACGAAGAATCTCGCTAACTATACTTATCGTTAGAAGCTCGAGAAGAAGGCCGCCCCCCGTTTATAGTTCCCGCCGACGCCTATACCTACCTTTACCTTAACCGCTTTAGCTTAACCCTTATATAGTAACCCTATAGACCTTAACCGGCTTTCTAATACTAAATAATAATTTAAGATCGATAATAAACTCTATATAGCCTACGGAGAGCCTAAACACTAGAAGGAGGCTTACGACCCGGCTAAGATAGCGAATCCGCTTTTAATGCCCTTACGTCGGGGTAGTCCTTAGTTTTAGGACCGGGGCGCCCCTTCCCCCGGCTTCGGCCGAGGATCTTAGGGCGCCCGCGGCGGCGGGTATAGCTAGGGCTAGCTCGTCTATACGGCCGACTACGAATAAGGCCGTATCCTTAGGGAAAAGGATACGGATTTATAAGGCGAGCGGCCGGCGTTAAGGCTACTGCTAAAAGATATACCCTTAGAATAAGTCGCTCTTAGGGGTTATATATAGGGGAGGATAAGAGGATTAGGTCGTTGCTCTTAGATAGAACGGATCTTCGGATTAGTTCGTCGAATAGTAATAAAAAGTTAATCTTTCTCTATATTCGTCTCTCCTTTACGCGTAACCTTTAGTCCCCTTACTACGTTAATACGTTATCCCTTATAGATTTTAGCTATACTACCGTAGCGTTCGCCGATCTTTACGCTATCGTACGGAAATATAACGTTATTATAAAAAAGCTCCTTAAACCTCGACCGCTTCGACTAGCCGACGGTATACCCTTAATATAGATAATAGACTACTTTATAGCCCGAATAACTATTAGTAAGCATATAGAACTTATGCTCTTCTTTGTTATAAATCTATTACCTTTTACCCCGATTATCCTAAGCATCTCCTAGCTTTAGGAATATAAACTAACTATACTTTAGAAATCTCTTTAAGTCCGCTTTAATTCCGATTACTATATAAGATACTGCCTACCTTTAAGCATAATAGCCGAGGATAGGATAGCTCTTAAGACTCCTATTACTCCCGTGCCTAAAGGGCATTAGTTACGTCGGAAAGTATATTTTTCTAACGTCGTAGAGATTTAGATAACCCTAACGTTTACTCTAAAATAAAGGGTCTTTATAACGATAGAAGACGTGCCGGAAATTCCCTTTCGGTAGGAAGAGATTAATATCCTAAAAGACTAGACTATCTTACCGGGAAGTTATATATCTATAGACTTATCTACTAAAGAATATCTACCTAAGTAGGCATCGCACCTTTTAAACCTTAGCTAACCGATTCGATATCCTTTATATAGGATATAGCTATTCGCCTAGGAAACCGCCTGCTTAATATCCCCGATTAGCCCTCCGGACTCCCTTAAGACTTAAGCCTTTAAGGCCACTCTGCCGTAGACTACTTTAGTAGCTCGCCTACTCTTTATTCGCCTTACCGCCGGCCGTCGCTACGTTCCCGCCCGATAGGGCCGGACGAGACGCCCCCGCCGGCGTATACGATAGGAAGATTAAATGCCTTAAGACATAAACGACATCCGCTGCGTATAAGTAATTAACTTCGTTTAATTCTATAAATAAGATAGTATCTAGGCGATACGAATTAGTATATCTAAATTAGCTAAGCTAGTCGAAGAGGGAGAAAATCTACGACTCCTTAACGAACTCCTAATAGGCCTAATTAAGGTCCCGGAATTATCTAAAACCTCTTTCTAACGCGTTATTACCGGGGACTATATAATAGAGGTAGCTTAAGCCGCCTTCCTTAAACGTTTTTATAATTTCCTTTAGACGAACCTCCGGGATATAGCTAATTCCGAATCTCTATTTTAGAGGGTCGATAAGGCCGATATAGAAAAATTCCTCTAAGTAAAACCGGAAGTTATAAAGGCAGATATCCTAAAGAAGCTCCTAAAAGAGTTCTAAGATAAGCTTCCTTATTTCCTTCTAAAGAATGCGAACGAGCTCCCCTTATACCGCCCCTAGGATTATAAGATCGAACTTATACCTAGCAAATAAGCTCCGTACTATAGAAATCGGCCTATATTACCTATAGAACTCCGCTATATTAAGAAGTAGATTAACGATATACTTAATAAAGGCTTTATTCGGGAGTCTTTTTCTCTAGTCGCGGTATTACTAATCCTCGCTTATAAACCGGGCGGTAGTGTCCGCATCTATTATAACTACCGAGGTTTAAATTAAGTTATAGTTAAGAATCGATATCCCTTACCTTTAATCCGCGAAACACTAGATTCTCTCTACGACGCTAAGTTTTATATAAAGCTAGACGTAATTACTATATTTAACTATATTTAAATCGCCGAGGGTTATAAGTGGCTTATAGCATTTATTATATGCTTTAGACTATTCGAGATGCTAGTTACCTTCTTCGGCCTTTATAACGCATAGTCGACCTTTTAGAACTATATTAATTACGTGCTTTATAATGCCCTCGATGACTTCTATATAGTATATCTTAATAATATACTAGTCTTTTTAAAGACTAATAAGGCGGAATATAAGAACTACGTGCGAATAGTTATCTAACGCTTAGGTAACGTAGGGCTTTAAATCGATATCGGGAAGTTAGAGTTTTTTATAACGAAGACTAAATACCTTAGATTAATTATTTCGACATCTAGCATAAGCATAGACCCTAAGAAGGTACGTATAATCACGGCTTAGAATACCCTAACTTTAGTAAAAGAACTCTAGCAGTTTCTTAGGTTTATAAACTTCTACTATCGTTTTATTAAAGGATACTTTAGTATTATCTCCCTGATGACTATACTACTTCGAAAGGATTCCCGTTAGTCTTAAGGACCCGAATAAGCTGCCGCGTTTAAGGCCCTTAAACTTGCTTTTACTATTGCCCCGGTCTTAGCCTATTTTAATTACTCGAAGAAAATAGTTATTAAAACTAACGCCTCGAATTAGGCCTTAGGAGGAGTCCTTTTATAGACCGGAGACGACGGATATCTTTACCCTATTGCGTTTTTTTCGTTAAAGCATACTACCCTTAAGTATAACTACGAGATCTATAATAAAGAGCTATTAGCAATTATTAAAGCGCTTAAGGAATAGCGCTTAGAACTCTAAGGGACTACTAAGGCGTTCGACGTTATTATAGACTATAAGAATCTTTAGACGTTTATATCTATAAAGCAACTTAACTAACGATAAGTGCGCTAGGCCGAGTTCCTTTCCTAGTTTAACTTCGTGATTATATACCGCTTAGGCAATAAGGCAATTCTCCTTAACGCTTTTAGCAGGCTCCCCGGCGATAGACTAGCTACCGTAGACGACGATAGACTCCTCTATCGAAATTAGGTAGTTATCCTTAAAGAGAAAGTCGACCTAACTATCCTAGAAGAACTCTTAACCGATTCCTATACCTTAAAGGAGGACCTTAATGCAGTCGCCGCTCTCGGACTAAACGTAGCTAATAAATCACTCGATAAGCTTATCCGTAAAGTATATTAATAAGATAATCTTACTTAGGATATAGTAGCGATACTCTAGGATTTATACGCCCGACGCTAGCTAAAGCATATCCGAAAGCTCTTATATTGCGATATATCCGAATGTTAGTTAATTAACGGACGTATCTTTTTCCGCGACCGGCTCTTCGTTCCCGATATTCCGGATTTCTGCCTTAAAGTCGTTTATCGATCCTATAGCAGTAGCCTAATAGGATACCTAAGGAGGGTAAAAACCCTTAATCTATTAAACCGAATATACTAATAGCTAAGGATTTCTTACTTCGCCGCTATATTCGTTAAAGACTATACTCTCTATCTTTAGACTAAGACCCCTTGCTCGTCTCCCCTTAGATTCCTAAAACCCCTCGCTCTACCGGTCTAACTATAGGCCGATATATTAATTAATTATATTACGATACTCCCTAAGTATACCCGAAACGGGAAAACTTATAAGAATATACTTACGATAGTTAATAGGCTTATCCCTATTACCGGCCTTTCTATAGAAGAATTAATTAACTCTTTTATCTACGTAGTCTATCGCTTATATAAAGCACCTAATACTATTATCTCCGACCGAGGCACTTAGTTTATCTCTAATTTTTAGCGATAGCTTAGCACTCGTTTAAGAATAACGTTAAAACTAAGCTTAGCATAGCACCTTTTTTTTTTTTAATACGCGTATGTGTCCGTTTAGGATATAACTAAAGACTAACGGTTAAACTGAAATCGTTAACGCTACGATAAATAAATATATTCGAGCCTATATTATCTTTACCTAAGATAATTAAGTCGATTAGCTCCCGCTCGCGGAATTCGCAACGAATAATTAAGTAAACGAAACAACCGGTATTTCTCCGTTTTTCGCTAACTACGGCTTTAATCCTCGTCTCGGCATCGAACCTATAGGCCCCCGACCCTTAACGCTCTTATTATAGGTAAAGAAGGAATTCCTTCGCGCGGACGTAAAGCTAGTCGTTTTAACCGCATCCTTATTTAGCTTTAAGCTCTCGCACGAGCCTTATAATAGAAATATAAAGATAATGCTAATATAAAGCGGGACGAAGGCTTTCTCTTCCGACCCGGTGATATAGTTATAGTTTTATTAGAGAATATAACTACTAATCGCCCGAAGAAAAAATAAGACGATAAATAGGACGACGGTCTTTATCCTATTCTCGAGGTCTACCGCGGTGCTATAGTTATCGACCTCCTAAAGCATATCTAAGTCAATAAGTCTTTCTATACGTTAAAGGTGCGGCTTTAGATAACGGAAATAATACCGGGCTAAGCATAGATTAATCGAGAGGAACGACGTAACGTCGTAGGCCGTATCGCGGAACGCGATAACGACGGCAATATCGAAGAAACATAGGAATTTAAGAAGATCCTTAACGTACACAATAACGAAGCCCCGATCCTAACTTATCTAATCAAATAGAAATATCACTAAGAACCGACCTAGTAGCCCGAAGATAACATAAGGGGTTGCCCTAAAGCTATTTAACGCTTCTATAGATGCAACCTAGATAAGCCGGGCCCCTTAGATTAGGCCCGCCTATAAAATATTCCTTTATTATATACGGATTTCTAGCGAAAATGACATTTTTTAGCGATTTAAGGACAAAATCGTCTTTAGAGGGGGAGTACTATTATAGTATTATATCACATAATATAGTATATAGTAATATGCTACGTGATATATAGTCCTATATATAAACGAGCCCTTAGCCGCTATAGTTCTTCTCCTCTTTATAGAACAATAAGGTTATCTAGCTATCACCTAGTGCCGTGATATATCTCTTCGAGTTGCTAAACGTTCTTTCTTGCTAATGTAGACGTAATAGAGATACTAAAGTCATCTATATAGGATAGCTAGTACCCTTTAGAAGCGATAATATCTCGTACGTAAAGAAGAAAGAGGATAGGGCTAACGGGGGACCCTTACGGGACCCTTATAGCGATATCCCCTAGCGGCTGCAGCTAGCCCTCGAAGGCTAGCTGAATTTTCCGGTTAGAAACGAAGCAGTTTACCTAGCTAATAAGGGTCTTCGGAAGGCCGAGCCTTTCTAATACCCTTAAAAGCTAGTCTTTCGACATATAGTCGAAAGCTCCCTTTATATTAAGAAGAAGGGTGCTAGTGATAGCTTTATTCCTCGAGGCTTATTATTGCTATACGTAGTAGGCGAGGAGGAGTGCGGTATCAACCGCACTTCGCTGCTCGGTTTCGAGAAGTTGGCTAAAATAACAAGATGATAGTCCTTTATACCCTATATAGTCGATGGCCTACCTTATTAAGGGCGGCACGGGTGCTAAAGGCATTAGGTTAGGGAGCGTAGGATCCGGCGGCTTTATAAGTTAATAGGACTAGCAACGGCGAATAGCTTCGTAAGCTGCGAGCGGGAGTTTTAGATACTAGTATCGCATAGATAGGTATCGCATAACGTAACTAACGGTGCTATACCCGGAGGCCTTATGTGCCTGCTTAGCTGCATCTACGAGAGCTTTATACTCTAGTACTAGCAGTAGTGTAATTGCTCTAGCAGGGCTTAGAGGTTCGCCGGGCGGGAGGTGCTCGGTCTAACGGATGCGGTATAAAGCGCCTTTTAGCTCGCAAAAGTGCGTACGAGCCTAGCTCGTCGTAATATTCGGCGGCAGAGCTTCTCTAGACGTAAGGAATTCGAAGATCGCTTGTAAATCAATTCGTGCTAGCTGTTCTAGTCGAGTGACGAGCTTTATAGCGTTAGGGGCGGCGTTATCGGCTTCGGGCGCAGGTTTAGGTGCTGCATCGTTATTATACGCGGGATCGTCTTCTAGGATCGTTGTAAGCTCGTCGTTATCGTTAATCGCAGCTATCTTCCCCTCGTCGGCGTTGTAAGCAGTATCCTTATCTTTTTTTTTTTAATACGCGTATGTGTCCGTTTAGGATATAACGCGGCTAGCTAGGGCAGGGCCGCGAGGCCCTGCTTCTAGACTAGTAGGCTAGCTAAAGAGCTAGCAATTTTATAAAGAAAAATAACAAATAATTAAAAACACAGTTAGTCGTTCTATTCCTACGCATTATTATTCCCCCCTAAAAGCCCGAAGGCTTAATAGGCAGTATCCTTATCGTATAGCGGGCGAGAGAGGTAATCGGCGAGCATATTCGCTTTGCCACTGCGATATACGATCTTAATGTTATAGTATTCGATAACGTCGAGGAACCGAATAATTCGCATAGGTTAGTCCATCTTAGTGCGTAAGGTCTTAAAAGACTTATAATCCGTGATAATAGTAATATCCGCGCCTTTAACCTAATGCTTCTAATGTTATACGGTATAATTCCTAAAAGCTCTCGTTCTTACGTAGAATAACGCTACTGCGTCTCGGTAAGCTTCTTAGAAAAGTAGGCTATAGGGTAAAGGTAGGAACGCTCCTTACCACCTGTTAGGTGTATATACGGCTGTAGAAAGGGGGATAGCGTAGTGGTAGAAGCGCTTAGAAGGCCCCGCTTTATCGGCGAGGTCGTAGGTTCGAATCCCGCTCCCCCCCCTAGCTGGAAAAAATTTTCAGCTACTCTACGCAGCCCTTCCTATAGGGCGGCAAAACCTCGGCTCGGGCTAACGAACAACCCCCCCCGAACGACCCCTATTACGAATTGCGTACCGACGTACCGGCGTCCTATATATTTAATTAACTACGCCCCGACCGGCGTACGCTACGACTAAATCAACGTACCTTCCCGACCTATATTAATACCGCTACTAGCCACCCCCGCCAACCTACGACTAGTACGACTGCGAAAGGGTCCGTAGCCCGAACGGGTAGAGAAGGCAGGGGGCTAGGTAGGAAGGAGTTAGGAGTATGGAATTAGGGTAAGGAGGCGGATTAGTAACCTACGGGCCCTAGCCTATAAGGGGACAAGACTATACGAGGGAACTACTAGCCCGAAACTTTACCTTTAATATATATAGGACTATGTCTAGCAAAGCTAGCGAAATCCGGGGCTCCCGCCCCGGCGCGTTATATCCTAAACGGACATATACGCGTAAAAAAAAAAAAAAACGGCTGTAGAAGAGCTACGCCTATATATTTCCCGGACGCGTCGCTCTTAATAATCACGGGAAGCATTTAGCTAAACTTAACGAGGACTAGTGTTATTATAATAGCATTATAGATCCGTTCTTAAGCAGCTTTAGCTTCTGCAGTTAGAGTAATAAGGACGTTCTTACCACCGAGGGACTATTCGATTAACGGGATAGATAGGTCCGAAAAGTTCGGGATTAGCATACGTAGGTATCCGGCCGCGTGAATAAAAGCGCGGATTTCCGTAGTAGTCGTAGGCATTAGGCGGTCGCGAATAGCGGCAATCTTAAGAAGATCTGCCCGAATGCCTCTAAAATAGACGATAAAGCCTAAAAACACACCTATATTAACGAAGAGCTTCGTCTTCTTAGCGTTTAAGAGCAGGCCGTACTCGACGGCGCGGGCGAAGAAGGCGAGCAGGCGTTCGTAAAGCTGCTCGACTATATCGGCCTAAAGGCATACATCGTTAAGGAGACTAGCGGCGAACTCGCGCAGCGGCTATAAAACTTCCTTTATAAAAGCTTAGAAAGTAGCCGGGGCGTTCGTAAGGCCTATAGGCATAGCTTCCTATTCGTATAGGCCGAAAGGCGTAACGAAAGCAGTCTTCTCGCAGTCTTCTAAGGCGATACGGATATGCTAAAAACCATCCTATAAGTCGATAAAGGTATAGTAATAGTAGCCGGCGGCACGCTAAATCTCGTCTATAGTATTAAGGAGCGGGTATACGTACTTCTTTATTAAAGTGTTAAGTATACGGTAGTCGGCGCAAATACGCTATATAACTTACCTATAGGCATTATGCCATAGGCCCGTAGGTGCTTTCTTTAGCGTTAATAGTAGAGGAGACGACTACGGGCTAACGGACTTTCGAATAATACTCCCCGTATATTTCTTAATAAAGTCCCTAATAGCTTAAGCCTACGAGGGACTATAGCGTCGGGGAGCCTGCCGCATAGGCGTGCTATCGCCTATGTTAATTCGATAGACTATATATGCTAATTTTTCTATACGTCGAAGCGATACGTCGAAGAGCTTCGGGAATTAGGCGAAGTATACGTCTATAAAGCGTTTCGCCTATTCCGGCGTGTCGGCGTAAAAGAGAATAGCACGCGTAGGAGTAGGTTAGACGTCGGTCGAATTAGCGAAAATAGCTATAGAGAAAACGTTCGACGGCCGCGGCTATAATAAAGGCTTGCCCTTAAGGTTACGCAATCGTATAGCGCTGTTGCCTTTATAAGCGACTCTAAGGGCGTGAAAGATAGACCGTCTAAGGGTTAAGTCACCGGGGAAAGTCCCGTTAAGGACAATACCGTAAGAGAGGGCAACTAAACCGGTCTAATCGTCGTTGCCTTACTATTGTATAGCGATAACGATATCGTCTTAAAGGCTTAGTCCGGGAATCCCTCCTATCCCCTTTATAGTAAGGGCGACTTAAGACGGGTATAGGGCTAGCTTATATGCGAGTAAGGAAGAAACGTAATAATATATAGAACTATAGTCGAAAAAGGAAGAAAGAGTAGAGGATAGGGAAGTCGTTAGTCGGTAAAGGAAAACACTATAACGATCGCTAAAGCCCTCGCGGAGAGGCTTCTAGCTAGTATTAATGCCGCTATCTATAGTCATAAAGTAGATAGCGTCGCCTCCCTATTAGAAATACGTCGCGTCTATCCCCTCTTATATAGCTATAAGGATAGCTTCCGTTTCCGCGTCGTCTTCCTTAAGTTAGTACGTCGGATCTTAGTCCTCGTCGGCATTACCTATAACCTCGTCGTCGAAATATATATATAGGCGGTTAGCGTAGTTGCGATAATTTCCTCGCGTGCCCTTACGTATACTCTTTTTTTTTTTTTTTTTTTTAATACGCGTATGTGTCCGTTTAGGATATAACGCGGCTAGCTAGGGCAGGGCCGCGAGGCCCTGCTTCTAGACTAGCAGGCTAGCTAAAAAGGTAGCGAATTTTATAAAGAAAGGATAAACAAAGGAAAACACAGTTAGTCGTTTTCTTCCCACGCACTATCGTTTCCCCCTAAAGGCCCGAAGACCTAATAGGTTACTCTTTCGCATACCACGCTGCCCTGCAAACCCTAGTTTTTTCTATAAAGGCGAGGAGGGCTTTCCTCCCGACCTTAGTAGAAAATAGGGTAGGTAGGGCTAACGGTTGGCCTCGTAAGGCCTTCCGAAGCGTCTGTCGTTCCTTTATATAGTTGCTGCAGCTAAGAAGAAGGTGTAAGGCAGAATGGCGATAGTAGCCACACCGACACTCTTCGAAGCTCGTCCTATTCGTTTGTTTTAGGTAGGCTTTTAAATAGCCTATCCCGAAAAGAAGCTAGTAGTAAGCCGATAGCGTAGGCCGCAGGGCCTTTGCTAGATCCGGATCCGGCTTATAGGTAAAGCGAAGTCGGTCCCGCTTTACCCGTCGGTAGTGCTTTCCTAGGCCCTGCGCCTTAGGGCCCCTTGTTTCCTCTTCTACCTAAAGGGTCTTCTATCTCTCTAGGCAGGTTTTCCGAACTTTTCTTCGAAGGTAGCTAATAGAGGCCGTCGGGGTCCCTCGAAAGGGAGCCTCTAGGCCCTTCTTAGCCAGTCGATCGGCAAGCTCGTTGCTAAAAATCCTAACGTAGCTCGGGCACTAATCTAGCCTAATTGTGTAGGCTAGGCAAAGGTATTCGAGTAGGCCTTTTATCCGTACTGCTAGGTCCGAATAACCTTCTAGCCGGAGAATCGCTGCCTAGCTGTCGATAAAAATAAAGACAAGCTAGGCGGGCTGTAGAGGCGCTAAGGGCCTCCCCGAGAGGTCCGCTAGGACCCTATAAATCGCAAATAGCTCTGCATCGGCTACCTCGACGTATAGGCCTAGGTTCCCGGAAGCTGTCTTTCTAGGCCTCCCTTCGAGGCCTATTTCGCAGTAGGACTAGCTATTCGTAAGGGCCTTTTAATAGGTCCCCTACGAACCGTCCGTGTAGAAGATAAGGGGGTCCTCGAATTCTAGGCTAGCTAGAAGCTGTCGGTGTTATAGCTTAGCCTTCCCTTTCGGGGCCTCCGAGATCCGAATAGTCGCCTTCGCGCCTGTAGCTAGGGCGGTGCCTAGCTAGCCTTCTGTCGTTCTAGCTTATAACTAGGCCCTATAACTGCTAGTAACTCCCTAAGGAGCCGGAATAGCTGCGTAGAGGGCCTAATTAAAGCTAAGGCGCCGAGGTCCGAGCCGGAGTCCGCGAGGTCGTCCCGGGCTGCTTAATCGTAGGCTTATCGTATAGGGTGGTCTTTCTAAAAGTATAGGGTCCGTAGGCTATAGGCTAGGCAGACCTTGCGTAGCCTAACCTCCGGGGGGGGTATACTAGCCTCGAGCTCTAGGGCCTTAGTCGGAGAGCCCTTAAACGTCCCTAAGACCTTCTTAAGGCCCTAATTCTAAAGTCGTTAGAAGAGCTTAAGCAGCCCCTACTGCCTATGCCTTGTAAACCAAAGCTGGGCCCCGTAGTCCGCTATAGTAGTGATATACGCTACATATAGCTGCCTTATTGCCCGAAAAGAAAGGCCTTTTTGCGTAGAGGCTAGCCTAGAGAGACCTTAGAAGGCTGCTTGCGCCGCTGCTATCTTCTTTTCTACGTGTTGACGGAACCGTAGCCTCGAGTCGAACTAAATGCCTAGCCACTTAATAAGCTGCTTAGGGGCTATAAGAAGGCCGCCTACGCGGACCCCTTCTAAGATAGGCTCCCTTTGCCGCGAGAAGTAGATAAGCTCGGTCTTTCCGGGGTCGAATGCAACTTTCTACGCCGTAGCCTGCATAAAAAGGCTGCTAGCTATCTCTTCGAGTTGCCGAACGTTCTTTCTTACCGATATAGACGTAATAGAGATACTAAAGTCATCTATATAGGATAGCTAGTACCCTTTAGAAGCGATAATATCTCGTACGTAGTTCTAGAAGAAAGAGGATAGGGCTAACGGGGGACCCTTGCGGGACCCCTATAGCGATATCCCCTAGCGGCTGCAGCTAGCCCTCGAAGGCTAGCTGAATTTTCCGGTTAGAAACGAAGCAGTTTACCTAGCTAATAAGGGTCTTCGGAAGGCCGAGCCCTTCTAATACCCTTAAAAGCTAGTCTTTCGACATATAGTCGAAAGCTCCCTTTATATTAAGAAGAAGGGTGCTAGTAATAGCTTTCTTCCTTAAGGCTTATTGTTGCTGCACGTAGTAGGCGAGGAGGAGTGCGGTATTAACCGCACTTCGCTGCTTCCTCCCGCCTAGCTGCGTAGGCCCTAGCAGCCCGGCTGTATTAGCTAAATAGCTAAGCCGGGTTGTAAAAAGCTTTTCTAACGTCTTGCCTAGATAGTTAAGTAAGGCAATCACCCTATAAGCCTTCGGGACCGAGTAGTCCGGTTTATTAGGCTTAGGCAGGATAATTCCGATAGCTTACCGCTATGCTTTCGGGTGATATCCGCTGCTAAATAAGGCTTTATAGGCCTTATTAAACACAGCCGGCACCGCCTTATAAGCGTATTGTATAGGCAAAAAGCTAAGGGAGTCCGGGCCGGGCGCTTTCTTCGTAGGGGAGGATAATATAGCCTTTTTCACCTCTTCGTCGGTTAGGTCCGGCCATTCCCACCTAGGACCGCTAGCCTTACTGCCCTTGTAGCCCTAAGGCTGTCCGGAAGGGCTCTAGGGTCTAGGGCTCCGCGGTAGGTCCGGGGGGCCTTGTTCCGGGGTTAGAAAGAGCGTCGAAAGGAATGCATCGCATTTTATTGCGAAGGTAGTAGCAATCGCCTATTCCCCCTCCTTCGTATAGGTTATACTCGGAAGAGAAGGGCTCTGCCGGTCTTTTGTATGGGAATAGGCCGTAAAAACGTCATTTCCCGAGGCCTTACTTAGGAATTCTTCCTAAAACGCCTTCTTTGCTACTTTAATAGCTTTTCCGTATATCTGCCGAATCGCCTTCCACTCTGCTAAAAGGGAGTCCGTAAGCAAGGGGTTAGCGCGTTCTTTCTTCCAGCGTCGGTAAGCTATAGCTAGCTCTTTCCGGAGCGTGCTAATTTTCTCGTTCTACTACGGCTTCGACCGCTCGCAAGGGCGTTTTTTCGGGATAGCCCTTCTTACTGCCCCTAAGACCGCCTTTGTTATGTTAAAAGGGTAGCAACTTCTTCGAGGTTTCCTTTGCCAATAAGCCTTTCGAGCTCTATTAGAAGGCTCACTTCCTTCTCGCGGAGGTCCTTCTAGAAGGCGTCCCAGTCGGCTTTCTTATAATTAAACAAGGGGGGCCTAGCTAGAAAGGGCGGGCTAGGTCCGGAAGAGGACCGGGGGACCGCATCGAAGGCTATAGGCTCGTAGTCCGATCCCGTAGCACGAAGGAAGCGGAAATTCGTCTATTCGAGCTTCTAAAAGGGGCTATAAAACGCGAGGTCTATAATAGATAGGGTTTTTAAGCCCTTTCTATAGTAGGTCCCCCCCCTTTCGGCAGCGGCGTCGAGGTCCGTGATTAGGCTTGCCTTATAGCTGTCGAGCTAGCTAACTAAGGGGGCCGCCTATTAGGTCTTCGCCGGATCAGCAGTAAGGTTCCAGCGTGGGTGGTGTAGGTTATAGTCCCTAGCTAGAAGGAAGGGTTCTGCGATAGACAGGTGCGTTAGCAGCCTATTTACCGTTGAAGCCCCCTTCCTTCTAGGGCCCTGACTAAGGCCCTAGTCTTCCTAGCTAGGGTCCTAGCTAGGGTCGTCCTAGCTAGGGTCCTGACTAAGGTCCTAGCTAAGGTCCTCCCCTAAACGCTCTTTCTCGTTGTATATATTGAAGATAAGGAACGATTCTAGGCCTATTACCCCTATTGCTTAAAGGTCGGGGTCGTAGACTATATCGTATCTCGGTGTAGCTTCGATTCGCGCCGCCTTCCGAACGTAAGCTAAAACCCTAGGCCGTACGGTTTGCTTCGGGAAGCTAGCCGTAGGGACTAGGGTTAGTAGGTCGAAAGAGGGATGCTGTGGGGGGATATAAGCCCCGTTAATAATATAGCTATAGGGCTCTTATAAGAGCACTATATCGGCACTAATACTTAGACTTTCTTCTAAGATTCCGAGATAGACGTCTTTTTGTCGGTTCGTATTGTGTTAAACGACTGTAATAGGGCTGCTAGAGCCCTAAGAGCCCCTAGGGCCCCGAGGGCTCCGAGGGCCTTAAGGGCCCCGCGAGCCGCGAGGTTTTCGAGGGCCACTAGATATTAGATAGCGCCTTATAGGTTCCGCAGCTAGACTTATCGGTAGTCCGGTGATTTCCTTTACAGTTATAGCAATAGGCTTAGAAGTGACTGTAAGCCTAGCTAGCCTTGTACGTTAGGCACGAATAGTCTTATATTAAATGCCTTTCCGGGCAAAACGCGTATCGGACTTACTTCCGGCAGGTTCCTAGGTTATAGCCGAAGCTAAGGCACCTATAGCACTAAGTGCGTATAGTAAAGGCCTTATAAGCCTCGACCTAAGTTAGGATTCCGGCAATGCATAGGCCCTGCTTTCGGCAGCGGGCCCTTAATTCCTCGGAGGGGACGGCGAAGACAACGGATCCTGTTCTTTGCCCCTCACGCGGCTGCTTTAGCCACCGGGGGGCCCCTACCGTCTCTATCCTATTAAATACCTTAGCCTCTTCCGGGAAGAGGCCTAGGACGTCCCCGTTTGTTAAGACCGGGACGTTATAGGCTACTAGCTTAACCCAGCTAGTAGGAAGGTCGGTAGACTAAATCGCGAAGCCGTTAAACGCAGGCGCCTATTTGCTCTTTACAGCTAGAAGCTGCTTTGCCGAGAAGGGTTGTTTTATTTTAATAACAATATTACCCCTATCCGACCGCTCGATGCGTATTACTGCAATCTCTCCTAACGCGGCGTTAACTTAGTTGCGGAGAGCGAAGGAGTCGAAGGTAGGTTGTTATTGCCTAGCTAGCTTAAGAATAAGCTGGCATCCCTCCGTAGGGCTCTTCTTTTTCGAGGCCGGAGCCCGGGCCGGGGCCTTCCTATTCGCGGTCTATAGGGCCGGGGTCCGGGCCTAGGACGAGACCGGTGGTGCCGGGGTTCGGGCCTAGGCCTGCTTTAAGGCCGGCGGGGCCGGCAGGGCCGGGGTTCGGGGCAGGGTCCGGGTCGGGGCCGGGATTCGAGTCGGGGCGGCAAGGGCTTCTACGGATAGGACTTCTACAAAGGTCGCCTTCTTCCTTTTTTCCGCCTTTTTAAGGGCTCCTTTTCCCGCCTTTACGGGGGCTTCCTTTGTCTAGGGGGCCTCTTTCCACTTACTAGCGCCTAGCCCTAAAGAGGGCTAGGTCGAAGAAGAGGGCCGGGCCGAGGGGTCGAGGGAAAGCTGCGATATTGCCTTCCGGGTTCTATTTATAAGCTCCTTAAAAAGGGGCCGCATTTTTTATGCCCCCTCGAGGGCGGCTAGGGCTTAACGCAGTAGCCTAGCGGTCTTTTCCTCCTCTCTAAGGCCCCTAAGGATCGGCAGCTCGGGACCTCCGGGTGAGTCCGGGCATCGCCTTTTCGTTGGTTTCGCTTGTAGGGGGGTAGCCGGCCTAGATAGGCCAGGTAGAACAAGGGGGATAGCCGGCGTAACCGGCTTATAAGTAAAGCCGGCTATAGTATCCGTATTTCCCCGTATTGTCTTTCGTAGCTCCGGAGCTTTAATTCCTAGCCCTTCTATGCTAAAGACCTTCTCCGGGAGGTTCGAGGGGTTTAAGGGGGTTACTAGGGCCGGGGCCGGGGCCGGGGCTAGGGCCGGGGCCGGGGCGGCCGGGGGCGTAGTCGGTCGGGGGGGGGGGTGCGGTTAGGGGGGGTGTGTTTTATTAGGGGGTAGCCGAGGGGGTAGGGGAAGGCGGCGTCGGGACGAGGTCTAATGCGTTATCTATCTCTATGTCTCCGTCGGTTACCTAACTCGTCGGTACGTACCCTACGCCGGGCGCGGGGTTGGCGTTGTGCTTAGCGGGATCGCCCTCGTTTTCCGCCATCTTCGCAGCCTAATTGCACACGCGCAACAACGTGCGCGTAGATGCAATAAAGGTTGCGAGATAGAGGCGAATAAGGGGATTATTCGCGTGTGTTTGTCGTCTGTTTTCGGCTCGGTTTCGAGAAGTTGGCTAAAATAACATACGCGTATATATCCGTTTAGGATCCTTATAAGGGCAGTCTTATTGCGCTCTTTAGGTATTACTTTATTATCCTAGAGGTCGATATCTATCGTCGATAGGAAGCTATCTAGGATTAGCACGTTAGCGAGGTACTTTTTAAGAGTAGATAGTGTCCTCTTTAATAGGCCTAGGGTTAAGGTTAAAAAAGAAGCTATTTTCGTTTATATCGTAAGGGATTTTACGATAGTTGTCTTACGTTATAGACGCACTTTAATTAATGTTAGCCTAACCTATCTAATAGGAGTAACGGGCTTAATAGAAGCTAGGAAAGACGTCTCGACCGTTAGATTAGGTCGGAGATATCCTTATTTTTAGCACGAAGATAACCGTCCCTAAGTGTTCCCGAAGGTGTTTTATACTACTCGATGGTTACGGATCTTATCTCTTCTACCTAGCTGTCTGTAATTAACCGAATCAATCACTAATTAGTGTTAGTAGGTCTCTAGGTCGACCTTATAGGGTAAACAGTATAGTTGTATTAGGTTAGTTTCTAGCTAGGTAAGGGGAAGCTATCGCAGTAATATAGCCTTCCCGAATGACACGTAATCCCTACGATCACGTGTGTGTGCGATAGCAACGTCGCACGTAGCTAGCTATTCCTATAGTACTCTATATTAACCGAAGATATACTAATAACCGCGGCAATAGCCGTAGGTTTAGCGGAAGTAGCGGATAAAGCTACCATAGCCCTTACGGCGGCGGTAGTAGCTTTAGCAACCGCTAATAGTTAAGGAAGTACTTCGTTTATTAGAAGGAAGGATGCTAGTCGATAAAGCATACCCTATAGGAACGAGCTAGGTCTAAGGCTTAATACCACGCTTAATGCCTATTAACCGGCAACCCTAGCATAGGATTTAAGGCCTATCTTACTAAATATAAAGGTCACGAGACTCTATAGGCCGCTATCGAGTAGCGTAACGATAAGGCTAATAACGACGAAGAACTAACTAAGTAGTAAGCCTTATAAATCCTCTATTAGTAGTCCTTTAACTATTTAATTATAGGCGAAGACGTATAAGGGATAGACTAGTTAAGCGTTCCGGCTACTTAATTCGTCTTCGACTATTACTTAAAGGACCGCTTTTACGGCATCCTCGTAGATATAAGAGCAGCTATAGTCTCTACGGTAGGTTAAGACTAGTATCTCGCCTTATAACAAAAGGACCCGTCTATTATACTCGACGAATCTACCGCCGGCTAGGCTTATATTAAATTTAGCAGCGGCGAGGACGTACGTTCCCTTAGCTTTATTGCCCTTAAGACCCTTATTAGCCGTATTACGTTCTACGTGTTAAGTAACGACCCCCTTCCTCCTTTGCCTAGCTAATATAGATCGCTTAAGCGTATACTTTAATAATACTACCGATACGATTATCGGTCCCGGTATTACCGTCCTTATTATTCGCAAATAAGGATATCTATAGTTCTTCTTTAGTAAGGAAGAGAACGTAGTCGCCTCCTTAACTAAAGCCGAGATACGAACGCTATACCGCCGATTTAGCTACCCGGCCGTTAATAGACTTTACTACCTATTAAAATAAGTAAGGCATAACGATATCTTACTAGAAATACTTAAGGATATATTAAAATTCTGCTATTACTATTAGCTCTACGCGCCGGCGCCCCGGAGGTTTAGGTTTATATTAAAGGATAACTAAGAATTTAATTTCGAGGTTATCGTCGATATAATATACCTAAAGGTCGGTAGTAGCACCCGCCCGGTGCTATACGCGGTCGATATAGCGACCTCCTTCTAAAGAGCGCGATTCCTCCCGTCTATATCGGCTAAGGATACATAGGAAACACTTAGGGCTCTATAGATTAATATATACCTTAGCCCCTTTAACTTTATCTAGTATAACGTAGGCACTAACTTCGCCTTAACCGAGTTTCGTAACGAAGCTCGTATTATAGGTATTACGTATACCTAGATCCCCGTTAAGGCATATTAGTCTATAGGTAAAGTTAAAAGGTACTATAGCCCGCTCCGACGTACGTTTAAAATAATATACGCCGAAATCGGTAAGACAACGGCCCTTAAATCCGTCCTATAAATAGCTATTAAAGCCGTAAACGATATAGTAGGACTAAACGGCCTTATCCCTACGCTCCTTGTCTTTAGAGTATACCTACGGATAACTTAAGACTCCCTACCTTCGGCAACTACGGTATAGAGAGCCGCGACTATCTAAAAGGCTATAAAAGCCTTACGGCAGCTCGCCGCCGCGCGATAAGTTAAGGATAGCCTATAAGCTCGAAACGGCCCTTTAACCCTTAATACTCTATTACTGCTATTATAGAGTAAAGTCCGCGTCTAAAGAGAGAAGCGAGGATAGTAAGGTCTATATAAGATTGCCTTTATTAACGGCTACGACGTTACTATTAAGACCGTTAACGGCCCTATAGTCTTCCGCTTTACTCTTATATAGCCGTACTACTATAGTAAGGACGATACCTTAGATCCCCTTACCCTCGATAATATAGACACCCTCTCTAAGGTCGATTCCTTTACTCCGGACGAAATTCCCGAGCTAGACCCTTCCCCCTCTCCGGCACGGGCACTGCCGGCTCCGCCGTAGCCCCGCAAACGCGGACGTCCCTTAGACTTAAGGAATAAGCTAAAGACTATAACCTTCTATAATTAATTCCTCGTTAAGAAGGAAGAAGATATACTACGGCTATTAACTAAGCTACGTAATAACGGCGTTATTACTACACCTTGCGCCCCTTTTAAAGAATTAGACTAACGGGAGATTAACGATCTTATAGCCCGTAGGGTATTTAGCTT
Source organism: Ophiocordyceps sinensis (assembly GCA_012934285.1). NCBI lineage: Eukaryota > Fungi > Ascomycota > Sordariomycetes > Hypocreales > Ophiocordycipitaceae > Ophiocordyceps > Ophiocordyceps sinensis. The sequence continues at coordinate 1,584,933 of JAAVMX010000006.1, read as the reverse complement.
CGAATAATACGATAAGTTAATTTATAGGTCTTATCGCTTATTTCGATCCTAAATAGTCCGGGAAGTAAAAGGCCGTAACGTTAAACTATACGAGAAGTCCCGACTAATAATCTAAGGCTATAGCGATATAGAGAAAAGCTCGCTCCTAACCTATTCCCCTACTATTTAACGTATTAGCTAGCGCTTAATCCTAGCCTTTACCCCCGCATTACTTCGCCAAGGCATAAGCCTATCTCTCCGCGATATTACATAGGCCTATCCCTAAGCTTAAATAGAGCTTAATCGTATAGTGTTAGCGGCTCTTCCGATAGAGCTCTAGGGCAAGTACCTAAAGGGTATAATTATAAGAGTCATTAGACCGTTATACAGTCTTATAGAAGCCGGTATATATTAGTAAAAGACCTATTATAAACACTACGTTAAGAGCCTTAATATAGCTCCCTCTACCTATAACTTATGCTTTCTAATTATGAATTAAGGACCCGACGACTTTAGCCTCGTCGGAATACAGACGGATAACACCCTAATGCTCGGTTTAGACACCTTTTCGGCCTACGAAGAAAAAGAGCTCGAGATAGCTTAATTTCACGCTAAGCCGAAGGCTTAAATAACCCTAGGGAATGCTATAGACTTTAATAGTATAAAACTAACGCTTTACGACGACGTTCTACTCCTATAGCAGAAGGGATAGGCCTTAAGGATCGAGGTAGTTAACTTACGGGCTCGTGATAAGGCCTAGCAGTACCTTAAGCAACGCGCTTATGCTACGTACGTTGCCTCTATCTATTAGCCTAAGGCCTTATTCGATATCTCTATAGTAGCCTAGGTCTAAGCCCCTAAAGAGAAGGATTATAATATCCTTAACAAATGCCTCTAGTAGTAAATCGACTATTAATAACGTAGACTTACGTATTAACTAATTAATCTTAAGATAGCTAAACTTATAGTATTTACGGATAGCTTATTCGTAAACAACCGAGACCTTTCGTCTTAGTTAGGCTTCGTTATTACGCTCGTTAATAAAACCGAGCGTACGGATACATACTTCCGGGTTAATAGCAATATTATCTATTAGAGCTCGACGAAGTATAAGCGAGTAACCCGTAGTGTTCTTACGAGCGAGATCTACGGCATAGTTAACGGTATAGACCTTAGTATCTCCCTTATTACGACCCTCCGTATAGTTACGGAACGGCTTTAGCTCTTACTAATCCCTTTTATTATATATACTAACTTATACTCCCTCTATAAATGCCTTATTAAGCTCGGCACTATAAAGGAGAAACGCTTAATAATCGATATTATAGCGTTACGTTAGTTATATAAGCGACGGGAGATTAAAGAGATTAGGTGGATCTACGGGGAAGATAATCCCGCCGACGCTATAACGAAGGTATCGCTAAATAAGGCCCTGAAACGCCTTATCGATATAAACAACCTTTCGATTAGGATAGAAGCCTTCGTCCTTCGCCTATAGCCGCTAACGGTTTCCCTACGATATTCCCTTTATTCTGCCCCCTTTTTATTTATATTTATTAAATATATTTATTCGGTCTTCTACCTTATATATCGTTCTTCCTATCTCCCTTTATTTAGATTATAGGCTTACTATATAGCAATTATAAAAGAAAAGTTGCTAGTATAGGAATAAAGGATATCCGTTCTTTAGGCACGATTATAATCTACGTGATGAAATAGATTACGTACGGGTAACGCTTAAATAGATGCGCTATTAACTATACGATATATCGATCGTATGTATTAGGGACCCTAATAATAGCGTTATTAACTCGGCCGCCCTTACGATAATTAAGTTATTAACTTAATCGCCCTTATAGGCATAGCCCCGACGTCGTACGCAAGGGCTCGCAAAGGTCCGGCTTTAGGCCCTATTAATATACGCATTTATAGCCTATATAAAAGGGCTATTTATCGCTCCTTAGTTAATAGACATTATAGACTATAATCTAGCTAGTTTATAACCCCTTTGTTTGTTTAACTAACTAATAATATCCCCTATTCCTATAAATAGGCTAATACTCTATAACTAGCTTTAAGACCCTTTTATTTTATATAAATTAATAAATAGAAACTCTGAAAAAGAATTTTAAACTTTTTTTTATTTCTTAAATAAATTATATATTTTTTTTATCTTTATAATATATAAGTTTAACTTTAATAAATTTTCTATTTAATTAGGCGTATTTCATTTTAAGGTTTAAGGGGGGAGGGGGCTAGCGTTTATCCCCCTTACGTAATGTCGATTACTAATTTTATTCCCCCGCCTCGCGCTATTAAACCCGAGGTGTACACGTAGCCTAAAAATTGCCAAAAATCGTTTTGGCCCTAACTCAGCTATAGTCGCCCGTAGACCCCTTCGCAGTCGTACTAGTCGCAGGTTAGCGGGGGTGGCTAGTGGCGGTATTAATGCGGGTCGGGGAGGTACGTTGATTTAGTCGTAGCGTGCGCCGGTCGGGGCGTAGTTAATTAAATATACGGGACGCCGGTACGTCGGTACGCAATTCGTAGTAGGGGTCGTTCGGGGGGGGTTGTTCGTTAGCCCGAGCCGAGGGTTTTGCCGCCCTATAGGAGGGGCTGCGTTAATGCCTTAAAGGTCCCGCAGCTAGACTTATTAGTAGTCCGGTAATTCCCCTTGCAGTTATAGCAATAGGCTTAGAAATGACTATAAGCCTAGCTAGACTTGTAAGTCGGGCACGAGTGGTCCCGGGTTAAATACCGCTCTAGGCAAAACGCGCACCGGACTTATTTCCGGCAGGTTCCTAGGTTGTGCCCGAAGCCGAGGCACCTATAGCACTATATGCGTATAGTGAATGCCTTATAAGCCTCGACCTTTATTAGGATCCCGGCTATGCATAGGCCCCGCTTGCGGCAGCGGGCCCCTAGCTCTTTAGTAGGGACGGTAAAGACGACTAACCCTATTCTTTGCCCCTCGCGCGGTTGCTTTAGCCACCGGGGGGCCCCTACCGTCTCTATCCCGTTGAAGACCTTAGCCTCTTCCGGGAAAAGGCCTAAGACGTCCCCGTTGATAAGGACCGGGACGTTATAGGCTACAAGCTTAACCCAGCTAGTAGGAAGGTCGGCGGACTAAATAGCAAAGCCGTGGAAAGCCGGTGCCCACTTGCTTTTTGCAGCTAGAAGCTGCGTAGCCGAAAAGGGCTGTTTCGTTAGGGTCGTAGACTATATCGTATCTCGGTGTAGCTTCGATTCGCACCGCCTTCCGAACGTAAGCTAAAACCTTAGGCCGTACGGCTTGCTTCGGGAAGCTAGCCGTAGGGACTAGGGTTAGTAGGTCGAAAGAGGGATGCTATAGGGGTATATAAGCCCCGTTAATAATATAGCTATAGGGCTCCTATAAGAGCACTATATCGGCACTAATACTTAGACTTTCTTCTAAGATTCTAAGATAGACGTCTTCTTATCGGTTCGTATTATATTAAACGACTGTAATAGGGCTGCTAGAGCCCTAAGAGCTTCTAGGGCCTTAAGGGCTCCGAGGGCCTCGAGGGCCCCGCGAGCCGCGAGGTTTTCGAGGGCTACTAGACATTAGATAGCGCCTTATAGGTTCCGCAGCTAGACTTATCGGTAGTCCGGTGATTTCCTTTATAGTTATAGCAATAGGCTTAGAAGTAACTATAAGCCTAGCTAGCCTTATACGTTAGGCACGAATAGTCCTATATTAAATGCCTTTCCGGGCAAAACGCATATCGGACTTACTTCCGGCAGGTTCTTAGGTTATGGCCGAAGCTAAGGCACCTATAGCACTAAGTGCGTATAGTAAAGGCCTTATAAGCCTCGACCTAAGTTAGGATTCCGGCAATACATAGGCCCTACTTTCGGCAGCGGGCCTTTAATTCCTTAGAGGGGACGGCGAAGACAACGGATCCTATTCTTTGCCCCTTACGCGGCTGCTTTAGCCACCGGGGGGCCCCTACCGTCTCTATCCTATTAAATACCTTAGCCTCTTCCGGGAAGAGGCCTAGGACGTCCCCGTTTGTTAAGACCGGGACGTTATAGGCTACTAGCTTAACCTAGCTAGTAGGAAGGTCGGCAGACTAAATCGCGAAGCCGTTAAACGCAGGCGCCTATTTGCTCTTTACAGCTAGAAGCTGCTTTACCGAGAAGGGTTATTTTATTATAATAACAATATTACCCTTATCCGACCGCTCGATGCGTATTACCGCAATCTCTCCTAACGCGGCGTTAACCTAGTTGCGGAGAGCGAAGGAGTCGAAGGTAGGTTGTTATTGCCTAGCTAGCTTAAGAATAAGCTAGCATCCCTCCGTAGGGCTCTTCTTTTTTAAGGCCGGAGCCCGGGCCGGGGCCTTCCTATTCGAGGTTTATAGGGCCGGGGTCCGGGCTTAGGGCGGCGGGGCTAGAGTTCGGGCCTAGGACGGCTTCGAGGCCGGTAGGGCCGGTAGGGCCGGGGTTCGGGTTAGGGTCCGGGTCGGGGCCGGGATTCGGGTCGGGGCGGCTAGGGCTTCCGCGGAAAGGACTTCTGCAAAAGTCGCCTTCTTCTTCTTCTCCGCCTTTTTAAGGGCTTCTTTTCCCGCCTTTGCGGGAGCTTCTTTTGCTTAAGGGGCCCCTTTCTACTTACTCGCGCCTAGCCCTAAAGAGGGCTAGGCCGAAGCCGAAGCGGAAGAGGGCCGGGCCGAGGGGTCGAGGGAAAGCTACGATATTGCCTTCCGGGTTCCGTTTATAAGCTCCTTAAAAAGGGGCCGTATCTTCTATGCCCCCTTAAGGGCGGCTAGAGCTTAGCGTAGTAGCCTAGCGGTCTTTTCCTCCTCTTAGAGGCCGCTGAGAATCGGCAGCTTAGGGCCTCCGGGGGAGTCCGGGCATCGCCTTTTCGTCGATTTCGCTTATAGGGGGGTAGCCGGCTTAGGTAGGCCGGGCAAGACAAGGGGGATAGCCGGCGTAACCGGCTTATAAATAAAGCCGGCTATAGTATCCGTATTTCCCTATATTATCTTTCGTAGCTCCGGAGCTTTAATCCCTAGCCCTTCTAGGCTAAAGACCTTCTCCGGGGGATTCGGGGGGGTCGCTAGGGCCGGGGCGGCCGGGGGCGTAGTCGGTCGGGGGGGTGTACGGTCGGGGGAGGGGTGTGTTTTGTTAGGGGGTGGCCGAGGGGGTAGGGGAAGGCGGCGTCGGGACGAGGTCTAATGCGTTATCTATCCCTATATCGCCGTTAGTTACCTAACTCGTCGGTACGTACCCTACGCCGGGCGCGGGGTTAGCGTCGCGCTTAGCGGGATCGCCCTCGTTTTCCGCTATCTTCGCAGCCTAATTACACACGCGCAACAACGTGCGCGTTAAAGGTTGCGAGATAGAGGCGAATAAGGGGATTATTCGCGCGTGTTCGTCGTCTGTTTTCGGCTCGGTTTCGAGAAGTTGGCTAAAATAACAAGATGATGTTATTTTTTGCCTATAGCCTTCGATACGGTCCCCCGGTCCTCTTCCGGGCCTAGCCCGCCTTTTCTAGCAAGGCCCCCCTTATTTAATTATAAGAAAGCCGACTGGGACGCCTTCTAAAAGGACCTCCGCGAGAAGGAAGCTAGCCTCCTAAAAGAGCTCGAAAGGCTTATTAGTAAGGGAGACCTCGAAGAGGTTGCTACCATCCTAACAAAGTCGGTTCTAAGGGCAGCAAGAAGAGCTATCCCGAAAAAACGCCCTTACGAGCGGTCGAAGCTATAGTAGAACGAGAAGATTAGCGCGCTCCGGAAAGAGCTAGCTATAGCTTACCGACGCTAGAAGAAAGAACGCGCTAACCCTTTGCTTGCGGACTCTCTTTTAGTAGAGTAGAAGGCGATTCGGCAGACATACGGAAAAGCTATTAAAGTAGCAAAAAAGGCGTTTTAGGAAGAATTCCTAAGCGGGGCTTTTAGAAAGGACGTTTTTACGGCCTATTCCTATACGAAGGACCGATAGAGCCCTTCCCTTCCGAGTATAGCCTATACGAAAGAAGGAGAACAGGCGGTTGCAACTACCTTTACGGAAAAATGCGATACATTCTTTTCAACGCTCTTCCCGGCCCTATAAGGCCCCCTAGACCCGCCGCGGAGCCCTAGACCCTAGAGCCCTTCCGGACAGCCTTAGGGCTATAAGGGCAGTTAGGCTAGTAGTCCTAGGTGGGAATAGCCGGACCTAACCGACGAAGAGGTGAAAAAGGCTATATTATCCTCCCCTACGAAGAAAGCACCCGGCCTAGACTCCCTTAGCTTTTTGCCTATATAATACGCTTATAAGGCGGTGCCGGCTGTTTTTAATAAGGCCTATAAAGCCTTATTTAGCAGCGGATATTACCTAAAAGCGTGGCGGCAAGCTATCGGAATCATCCTGCCTAAGCCTAATAAATCGGACTATTCGGTCCCGAAGGCTTATAGGGTAATTGCCTTACCCAACTGTCTAGGCAAGACGTTAGAAAAGCTTTTTGCAACCCGGCTCGGCTATTTAGCTAATACAGCCGGGCTGCTAGGACTTACGCAGCTAGGCGGGAGGAAGCAGCGAAGTGCGGTTAATACCGCACTCCTCCTCGCCTACTACATATAGCAACAACAAGCCTTAAGGAAGAAAGCTATCACTAGCACCCTTCTTCTTAATATAAACGGAGCTTTTAACTATATGTCGAAAGACTAGCTTTTAAGGGTATTAGAAAGGCTCGGCCTTCTAAAGACCCTTTTTTTTATTACGCGATATGTCCGCTTAGGATATAACGCGCCGGGACAAAGTCCCGGTTTTCGCTAGCTTTGCTAGACTTAGTGTATTTACTTTTTTTTTTTTTTTACGCGTATATGTCCGTTTAGGATATAACGCGCCGGGGCGGGAGCCCCGGATTTCGCTAGCTTTGCTAGACTTAGTCCTATATATATTAAAGGTAAAGTTTCGGGCTACTGGTTCCCTCGCATGGTCTTTTCCCCCTACAGGCTAGGGCCCGTAGGTTACTAATCCGCCTAAAAGGGCAGGCTAAGCTATAACACCGGCAGCTCCTAGCTAGCCTAGAATTCGAGGACCCCCTTATCTTCTATACGGACGGCTCGTAGGGGACCTATTAAAAGGCCCTTACGAATAGCTGGTCTTACTGCGAAATAGGCCTCGAAGGGAGGCCTAGAAGGATAGCGTCCGGGAACCTAGGCCTATACGTCGAGGTAGCTGATATAGAGCTATTCGCGATTTATAGGGTCCTAGCGGACCTCTCGAGGAGGCCCCTAGCGCCTCTACAACAGCCTACCTAGCTTATCTTTATTGTTATCGACAGCTAGGCAGCGATTCTCCGGCTAGAAGGTTATTCGGACCTAGCTATACGGATAAGGGGCTTGCTCGAGCGCCTTTATCTAGCTGATACAATTAGGCTAGATTAGTGCCCGAGCTACGTTAGGATCTTTAGCAACGAGCTTGCCGATCGACTGGCTAAGAAGGGCCTAGAGGCTCCCTTTCGAGGGACCCCTACGGCCTCTATTAGCTACCTTCGAAGAAAAGTTCGGAAAACCTGCCTAAAGAGGTAGAAGACCCTTTAGGTAGAAGAGGAAATAAGGGGCCCTAAGGCGTAGGGCCTAGGAAAGCACTACCGACGGGTAAAGCAGGACTAATTTCGCTTTACCTATAAGCCGGACCCGGATCTAGCAAAGGCCCCGCGGCCTACGCTATCGGCTTATTACTAGCTTCTTTTCGGGATAGGCTATTTAAAAGCCTACCTAAAACAGACGAATAGGACGAGCTTCAAAGAGTATCGGTATAGCTACTATCGCTATTCTGCCTTATACCTTCTTCTTAGCTATAGCAACTATATAAAGGAACGATAGACGCTTCGGAAGGTCTTATAAGGCCAACCGTTAGCCCTGCCTACCCTATTTTCTACTAAGGTCGGGAGGAAAGCCCTCCTCGCCTTTATAGAAAAAACTAGGGTTTATACAGCGGCGTAGTATGCGAAAAAAAAAAGGAACCTACGCGAGTTAGAGCCGACGAAGCTATTACGATATAGCTAGCTCTCGGTAGCCGCCGATAAGTCCCTTCCTCCGGCTAGAAGGTTATTCGGACCTACCTATACGGATAAGAGGCCTGCTCGAGCGCCTTTATCTAGCCTATACAATTAGGCTAGATTAGTTCCCGAGCTACGTTAGGATCTTTAGCAACGAGCTTGCCGATCGACTAGCTAAGAAGGGCCTAAAGGCTCCCTTTCGAGGGACCCCTACGGCCTCTATTAGCTATATTCGAAGAAAAGTTCGGAAAACCTGCCTAGAGAGGTAGAAGACCCTTTAGGTAGAAGAGGAAATAAGGGGCCCTAAGGCGTAGGGCCTAGGAAAGCACTACCGACGGGTAAAGCAGGACTAATTTCGCTTTACCTATAAGCCGGACCCGGATCTAGCAAAGGCCCCGCGGCCTACGCTATCGGCTTATTACTAGCTCCTTTTCGGGATAGGCTATTTAAAAGCCTACCTAAAATAGACGAATAGGACGAGCTTCGAAGAGTGTAGGTATAGCTACTATCGCTATTCTACCTTATACCTTCTTCTTAGCTATAGCAACTACATAAAGGAAAGACAGACGCTTCGGAAGGCTTTACGAGGCTAACCGTTAGCCCTACCTACCCTATTTTCTACTAAGGTCGGGAGTAAGGTCTAAATTACCTATAAGTATTTTAGGTAGATTCGGTTTAAACTACCTATAGGGTATTTTAGGTACCTATAATATATCTGGGTTTCTACCGTTTTTTCTTAGGTACCTAAAATACCTAGAATACCTAATAGGTAATTATAAAATAAAATAAAATATAAATAGTAATTTTAAAATCGTATTTTTTTTAGATATTAAAGATAAATATAAAAATAATATTATAGGGCTATATTAAGAGAGATACTACTCTACTATAAACCGTCCTTTTTAATATAGGTAAGGATTTTCTACTAATCTATAACGAAACTTATATTATTTTTATTATTATTAAAGTACTCTAGCTGCCCTAACGGGCCTAGTGCCCCTGCGTTTAGCTAGCATAGGAAAAACTAGGCGGCTTAGGGGAAAACCTATATAACGTCTATCTATCTTAACGTCGGGCCGGATGCGGCCTATATTCGCTACGGTTAATTAAGTTTAGTTACTACCGCCGGTCGAGTGCTTAATAAAGGTTACCCCGCCTAGGCAGGCCCGGGGGCGTTAGGGTTAGGCGGATAGTCTAACTTAGTAAAGCCGGCGCGTAGATAGCACGCAGGCGATAGGGTGCGGGCTAGGGCCCCGCTTAGCGGGTCGGAACGTAGAAAAATAAATCTTAGTAAGCGTATAATCGAATATATAAATATATATAAATATATATTAATATTAAAGGGGGCTACGCTAAGAGCCTCGTCGTCTTACTCCCGGAGCTCCCCCCCGCCGGTATTACGGCGGTCTATCTTCTTTATAAGGGCCGTCGCGGCCTAAAACTACTATAGTAGGCGGTGCTTAAGGAACTACCGGATAAGCGGCTTTACGGCGGCGGGGCGGTTAAGCGCCGCCCTAAGGTCGCTCTCCCGTCGGATGCCTTTTAGTAAGGCCGCCCTCGCGTTAGTAAAGGCAAAGCACCGGAGGAAGAGGTAAAACGCGGTTTTATATACGGCCCCGCACTAATAGAGCGGTAAGTCGACGTTAGGGATATTCCGGTCGAATAAGAACCCCTATAGACCGATCTTCCCGGTCTAAATCTAAATAAACGTAGAGCTTTCGTGCTTATATAATCCGTTATATACCTTTAGTGCCTTCTTCGGCCGGTCGAAGTAAGGGTTAATATCTGCCGGCTGCTGTACTCTTTATAGTCGCTTCGCCTCTATCGCTTAGAGATCTTCCTTCTAACGCGCCTCTTAATCGCGGAGGACTGCCTCCTCCGGTATAGTGCCTTAGGGGCATTAGTCCTAGAGCTACGCGTCGTACGGCCGGCCGGGCGGCTAGGTCGGCCGACGGGGTTAAGGCAGCACTCTCGCCGGCTTCTTATAGGTGCGTTAGATCCGGTCCGCTATGCTTAATTCCTTAATTCGCTCTTTATACTACGTAAGGCGGTCGTTAAGGTAGAGGTCGAGCGGCGGGACCGCTATCTATATCTCTAGGTTCTAGATCGGCGTCGCCTTAAACGCCTTAGCTACTACCTATAGGTAGCTTAACTAATATACTATAAGCGCTTTTATTAAGCCGGTAGGTTTCCCTCCTTTAAGCGTATGCTTATAGAACGTCGACGCTTTATAAGCGAACGTGCTTTAAACTATATTAGCATAGACCGTCCTCGCGCTTTATAGTTATATGCCTTATATAAACGCCGTAAGCTTAGTAAAAGCTAGCGCTTATATGCCTATTTTCGTCTTAAGCTTCCTAACTTAGGCTTTCTATCGTAGCTTTTAGTTAAACTAAACCCTTAAAAACCGCTTATCTTCGACCGGCCGGACTATATTCGTCTTAAGCTAAAGCTTTATTAATATCGGCTTATAGGTCTATATAAAGTAGATTAGCTTGCTTTTCTCCGGCTTAAACTTAGCGCTAACCTCCCTTACTTACTTATCGTATTTCTTTTAAGCGCTCCTTAAACGTCGTATAGTTACGGCTACGGCCTTACTATAGGCTAAAAGGCTTATATCGTTAGTAAAGCCGACGGTAGTAACCCCTATCTCCGGCTTAAGGTCGTTGTATAGTAGCGCGATATAAAGGAGGAAGAAGATTAAAGAGAAGGGCAAGCCTTAAGGCACGCCCGTAAGTACCTTTTAGGTCTCCGCCGGCGTGCTATCGAAGTAAAGCTAGGCCGTCCTCCCTTTAAAGAAGCTCTTAACCTACGCGATAACCTAGCTTAAGAAACCCTTTTAGCGGAGGGTTTTAACAAGGTACGTATAGTCTACCTTATCGAAAGCTCCCTTAAGGTCGAGCTAAAGGAACGACGCTACCCCTCCTTAGGCCTATATCGTCTTTACAAGCTTTATTATAAATCGTATCGCTATTTTAATAGACCTTTCGGTCTTATTCCCTATCTACCCTTTAGGCAGGAGGTTATACGCCTTTACTACGTCTACGATCCTCCTCGCGACTATAGCCTTAAGGATCTTCCCTACTATACTAAAGAGAGAGATTAGTCTTTACCCTTAGGCTTATTAAAGCTAGGCCGCTATCTTCCTAAGCTTCGGTAGGACGATAATAGCTATATATTAAAACCGTCTTAGAAAATATCTAATATTATAACTAGCGTTAAGCAATACCGTAAGCACCTTAAGTAGTAGCTTTTTATAGGCCTAAATAAGCCTAACTAAGAGGCCGTTTTCCCCTACGGCCTTTTATAACGCTATCTTCCTAACCGCCGACTTAACGTCGCCGACTATAAAACGCTGTAATATTATATAGGCCTCTTAGGCGGCTTAGGGGCTCCCCTCGCCTCTCGCTACTAAAGGTAGGAAGAACCGGGCCGCGAGGGTCTCTACCTTCTCTACGTAAGTATAGGCCGGCCCCTTCGGGTCGCTTAGTCTCTTTAGGTCCGGGATATATATCGCCTATAGTAGGCTACCGCTTTAGAGCCGCGCTTACCTCTCGATCTTCTAAAGGAGGGCTTAGTTAGCGGCTAAATCGTAGGCGAGCTCCCGCTAGGAGTCTCGTTATATAGCAACGATCGCACGCTAAAGGGCTATCTTCGCCTTATCTAACGTCTCTTAGGTCGTCTAGTTGCCGGACGCTAAGAACGCCCGGAAGGCACGTTTAGCCTCCTTATCGCACTAGTCTACCTTTATAGTCTATTAGTTAAAGCGGCCGCCGTCGGCACGGCTTTAGGCCTTAGGTATATAGTCCTTTATAATCTTAGTTAATTAGGTAACTACTTAGTCTATATACGCCTCGACCTCCTTAAGGGTCGTAGGCGTAGTTAGCGCGGCCCCCGGCCGGAACTTTACGATAGCTACTACTTAGGCCTTATCTAGGTCGAGTTTCCTCTAGAGGCGGTTAAGTCCTATCGTCCGGGCCGCCGGCCGATAAATTAGCGGCCCTATATCTACCTCTAGCCGTTGCGATATATAATCCGATCCGACGAGGCCTACGTTTCTACGGTACGTTACGCTTAAACCCTAAGACGCTTAAGCGAGGTTTATCGTATTATTCCTCCGGCCCTTAGAGGCGATGCGTATAACCTAGCCTTTAAGGGTTACGAGCTTAAGGCGCTATCGCGCTATTAGCTTTAGGAGGTCCTTACTATTCCTAAAGGTACGCGCGTAAGTATCTTAAAGTAAGTAATAGCTATTAAAGTCCCCGACGAAAATATAATAAGTGCGTAACGATTTAATCACGAGGTTAAGGAGCGGAGTAGTTAAAAAGGGGGAGTTAACTAACGGGGAGTAAACCGAAAAAACTATAGTATTAAAATTAGTAAACGTAACGCTATATTAGTCTATACCTTAATCGCTTATCTACGTATTAATGCTATGCCTCTTCTAGACGTATAGCATGCTTTAGGTCGCCTTAAAGACGAGCCTATAGTCGTACCGCCTTAGGCACGCCGGGGCTTTTATCCTACTATTAATCGGTATCTCTTAAAGTGCTATAATATCGTACGCCTTAAGGGCAACGAGCGCGAGGTATATATTCGCGCTTATCCTTATAGTATTTTAGTAAAGGATATCTAATATTAAGGGGGCTCGGAAAAAGGGTTATCGTTAGGAGCGGGCGCGGCCTTAACTATAGCGGTATAAGCCCTTACCGACGCTAAGGCCGGCCGCGACTATAGAAGCCCGCGAATAGTCGACTAGCCTTACGCCCGGCCGGCCCTTATAATATCCTAAGGCCGGCCGGGGGGAAGGGCGGGTAGTAGGGGGGGGGGGGGGGGTGTCCTATCGTCGCTGTTTTAACGGCGACGCCTACGGCGCGGTAGGAAGCGGAAAGGGCTATATATAAGGCAGCGCCTGCTTAAAGCGTATCGTCGGTATCGCTATAGCGGCGAAACGCCTTAGCCTTTAAGAATATACCTCTTAAGCCTTATCCTAAAGCTTCTCCGCCTTAGGGCAGTGCTTATCCTACGCTGTATATCTCCCCCCGTAGAGGGTATACTAGTACGTAATCTGCCTAATAGTAGCCGCGTATATAGCTTCGTTATATAGTCTTAAAGCGTACCGCTTATACATTGCCTTCGCTATATAGTACTTCGCGATATAACTATATTAGAAATACCGGTAGTACTGCTTTAGCCGGATTATATCGTCGAAAGGCTTTATATCGAAAATCTCCGCTTATATTACTATACTAAAGTTATAGAGCCTATTCGCCGCCTTTACGCCGTCTACTATAATAATTAAGGTCGCCTTTATGCCCGCCCTTATATAGGCCCTTTTAGGGTAAAGGTAGATAACCTTAACGTCGTTTGCTTTAGCTAGTTCGGCTGCTAAAGCGGCGTTAACCTTTCTTTAAAGGACTATTATTAGGACGCCTTTTACTATTACCGTAAAGCCGCTTTAAAATAGCATTGTCTCCTTCCTAAACGCCTTCTTTAGCTACTCTCTATCCGCCTTATACTTCTTTATATTCTACTTAAATATAAACGCGATATCGCCGCTACGGAAGACCTATACCGCTTTTATAGTAAGCTCCCTAAAGGCATGATTAACGTCGTTAATAATCGCTTAAAGGGTTTTACGTTAAAGATCTAAGGCGATCCCCTCGTATTAGACCGTAAGCTAGTTTTCGTAGCGGGCGAGAGTCGGCTTTTCGCTATTAGCCCTAATATTATAGCTGCCGCTAGCGCCTCCGGGCGCGGGCTAGCGTCGCGTCGGGGGCGCGACGGTAGCAGCCGCGACTACGGCCGCGGCTACGTCGGCCTAAGACTTCGACGCTTGCTTCGATAGGAGCGCCGCCTCGATAGCCTCTTTTACTAACTCCTTAACCGATTTCTTAAGCTAGCCTACGGTCGTATAGACCGCGGTATCCGCTTAGATCTTCTCCTCCTATTCCTTTAGGTAGCCTTAAAGAACGGACTTAAAGGCCCTTTAGACGCCTTAGAGGGCCTCCTTAGGCACTAGACCCGCGAATTTTAGGTAAGCGGCACTATCCCTTCCTATTAGTTTCTCCTTGCCCGCGTCGGGCTTAAAAGGCGCTTTATTAATAGTCGGTAGGCTATATACGTTAGCCTTTAACCCCCTTTTTGCGATATTAACGTCTATCGGCTCGTAGCCCGCGTCCGTCCCTTAATGCGCTATCGCGCCTAAGGGCAACTAGGTCTAAGGAATCCGATTCTTAAGTCTAAATTAATTTTATAATCCAGTGTCGACCTCGGCGGCTATACGAGGAGATCGTAGAGCAGTTTTTATTTTTTATTTAACGAAACTTATAGGGTAGGTGATAAATACAATTAATAAATACAAAGAAATTAATATAGTATATCCCTTAGTCCCTTACTTACTTAGACCGCTTATCTACGTTCCTTAGTCCCCCTTAAGGGGGCGTTACCCTAGAGGTACCTATAACCGTCTAACTATAACTAAGTTCCTTAGTCCCCCTTAGAAGGGCGTTACCCTAGGGGAACCTATATCCGTTTACTCTCTACCTTGTCCCTCGCCCTTTAGTCCCCTTCCCTTTAGTCCCTCTCCCTTTTATCCCTTTTTAAGGCTTATTTATTCGCCCGCTCCTTATCCTTCGATATCCTAGACTCCCTTCTGTTTCTTCCGCCCCTATATTTAACTTATTATCGCTTTTATCCTAAAGTAGTCTAGGCTTAAACAACCTTCTCTATATAGCACTAGAGTATGCTTCCTCTTTATCGTCGTTATTAAAAGCTATTAATTTATTATTAAAAGGGTTAGTCTAGCTCTAAGGTTAACTATTTAAAGCTTTACTACCTAAAGCTATTAGTAAACTAAATAGGTTAGTATTAGAAGAGAATCTATCCGCGGCTAAAGATGCTATAATAGGTAAGGATAGGGCTAGATTAAGTTAGTATCTATCCTATTTATGTTTGGTAATATTTAGTATTATCTAATACTTACCCTCTACTTCTGCTTCTATAGTTAGGTCGCTTAATATAAGGCGTCTTAGTTAATTTAGTTATTATCGAATAAACGAATATTTTAAGGCCTTAGTTAGCTTATAAAGCCTTACCTTATAGGCTTTTCTAGCGTCTTCGCCTATATTATTTTTATTAGCTAGAATATTGTTTTACTAGTTATACTTATATTAATAGAGGTAAATACTAAACCGATTCTTAAGGCTTTCTATGCTAAGCTATATCCGTTCTTAGGAGTCGATATAGCGGCATATACTCTAGGCTCGTTCGATTAGCATACTACTTAGTTATACTATTAAATAGTCTTAAGCTATAGCGCAGATACCTAGATATTTATTATATATTAATAGGCGTCTCTAGAACTTATAGATATCTTCTAAATTATTACGCTTTAGAAAATATAGTATTAGTATATTCGGGATATATAAGAAATTTTTTACTTACTCTTCTAAAAGAAGCTATTAAAAATAGCTACGTAATTATCGGATCTTACTATCTAGAAATTATTTATTAGTAAAGGTTAAATATAAATACAATTAATAAATACAATTAGGGTATATACCTTTCTTAGGCTTAAGAACTCTATTAGTAGATTATCCTATATTATAGACTAAGACGCATCGGTGTTTTAATAGCTTATTAAATAGTGCCTATATTTTCTCCGATACTCGCGTATAAAGATCTCTTCGCACTACTGCTTTATATTAGCTATTATATATTCGCGACCGTTATCTAGTTTTTCTATAAATATCTATTAAAGGCTATGCTAGCGTATATCGGACTTACTTTCGATAGAGGGCGGTATTAGTAATATTAATATAGCATAGATTAGTAAATCTTTATATAGTTTTTTATAATACTTCTCTAGCTTCGCTTAGGCTTAATAAAGAGCAGTAATAAGTGTCTACCGCTATTGTTTACTTAACCCGCCTGCTATTTAATTATTTAGCGACTCTAAGATAATACTTAGGTGTTTTCTAATAAGCTTTAGAGATGTCTAAGAATCTACTAATATTAGCGAACGCTTTTAATGTTATTTATAAGCTAAGTTATAAAGGAGCTAATATTTATTAAATAGCTAATCTAGGTCTAGTTTTCTTTTAATAATCGATAAGATTAGTCGCTCTTATGCTTAGCTTACTAATTATTAATAAACCCCTTTAGCTATTCTATACGGAGGAGTATGCTAATAGTTAAGTTCTAACGGGTCTTAACGTCTCGTAGTAGTTAAAGTAGCCCTTTGCTACTCTACTGCTAAGAGCGTCGAGACTCCTAAAGCTCTAGGAAAAAAGCGAGCTGCTTAAGGCTTCTAAAGAATTTGCTAGCAAGAAGTCGGATTTAGTTTAATTAATATATATAAAAGTACGTAATAGGTTATCGATATACTTACCTTAAGAATAGCGCTAGAGATCTATATATTATAGTCTTTTAGTAGTTTCTATTTAGTATTAGTAAAGTCACTTAAAGAGTCTATATCTATATCTCGATCGAGTTAAGATTCTTCGCCTTAATCTTAACGCCGTTCGATTTTTTAGAGGCGCTTATAGTCGAGTATTTTAGACGTAATTAGGTTAAAGATATAAGCTATATATCGGATATAGTAGATCTTATTCTAACTTCTCGATCGTAGTCGGGTTTAGATCTAAGTCTATAAGTCGTTTAATATTAATATATACGCTATTATCGGTAGTTATAGCTAGAATTTAATCTAAAAGATTATAGCTATAAGCCGACTCTATAATTGCCTTTATTTAAGTTAGTCTACTACTATCTAACGATATATTCTTAAGGTTAATATAAATAAAGCGTAGATTCTACTTAGCGTTAATAAAATAGGCAATAATGCCTAAAAGGCTTTTAGACCGGCTATTTCTTATCTAACCGTTAATAGTAAGTAAAATTTTACTGCCTTTAGGAATATCGTTTAATATTGCCTCTTAGAGTTATTTTATATACTACCGTATATACTTTACTATCGTTAGTGCCGATAGAATATAAACCTTTAAGTAAAGGTATTAAAGTAGTTACTAAAAAGCTAGTTTATTAATAAGGTTTATAGCCGAATAGGTTTAAGAGAAAAAATAGGCTAAGCGTCGTTTAAATTCGGCTTTCTATAGTTTAGACCTAAGCTATTTTTTATAAATATAATAAATAAATATAAATATGCTCGAAAGGATTAAGCGATATATACTTTTAACTTTCGCTAGAGTTAGTTTCTAATAGAGTCTTTTAAGCTATCCCGGGCATTCTAAGAGCTTCTACTTACTAGATAGCGGGTTATAGCTAATATACTAGTACCCTTTACCTATAGATAGGTTATAGCCTAGTCGTAAAAAACGCAAATAACTATCGGTTTGCTATCTAAGGAGGTCGCTCCTTAAAGGAAAGACTCTTAGATTACCGCTCGATAGCTTATTTAGAAAATTAGTCTTGCTTGCTTACTAAAAGGAGTCGTTTCCCCGCCTTCTTTTTATATTAAAGCAAAATTAATAAACTATATTATAGATTCCTACTAAGAGATAAATCGTTCTATCTCCTAGAGTAATCCGTTAAGGAATTAGAAATAAGTCGGCGATCCGATTTATTTAAGAGTATTAATAAAAGGTAAGTTAACTTTACGAGCGAAGGAAGAGTTTGCTTAAGAAGCTATAGATAATAGATCGCGAAATCGAGGTATAGACTAATAGAGTAATAGTAGGTATTAATCTTAGTATATACGAAAGTAGTAAATATATTAAAGGTATAGAGCTCTACTATAGGTTTTATATATCGTTACTATTCGCTATAAGCAATATAATAGATATTTACTTAACCTAAAGAACGGATTAACTAAGCAATGTGGATAAACCGAGTATAGCCTATCGCTACGAGGAACGCTATATAGCCTATAGTAATAAGTAAGAATAAACATTATTAAAATATTTACTAAACCTAAATACTAGATTATCCGAGTTTAGCCTATAGCTATAAGGGATCGACTCTATACCTCTATAGAGATACTAAGGAATATCGTTAACTTTTTAAACCCTATAATATTTATATTTATTATTTAAGTTAAGCAAAAAACTATTAATATAGACGAGTTAAACTAAGTATAGCCTATCGCTACGAGCAACGCTATATAGCCTATAGTAATAAGTAAGAATAAACATTATTAAAATATTTACTAAACCTAAATACTAGATTAGCCGAGTTTAGCCTATAGCTACGAAGGATCGACTTACTACCTCTATAGAGATACTAAGGAATATCGTTAACTTTTTAGACCCTATAATATATATATTTATTATTTAAGTTAAGCAAAAGCCTATTAATATAGACGAGTTAAATATGCTAGAGTCTCGTATATCGGAAACGCCTATCTAGCGAACTCTTTAAATCTATCGCTGTAAATACCGCGATGCTCGCTATTAAATACCTAATAAGTTATTAGGCGGCTAATAGCTAGGCATTAGCCGTATACAACGCGAGGCTCGCTCTTAGATACCTAATTAGTTATTAGTCGGCTAATAGCTAGGCATTAGCCGTATATAACGCGATGCTCGCCCTTAAATACCTAATGAGTTATTAGTCGGCTAACAACTAGGCATAGGCTTAACTCCTTTACGTTTATCCTCTATACATCGCCCTACTCGATCTATCTTAGTCTCCGTTAGCTCGCTAGGCGTTAGACCCCCTTTCCCTCGCGATGCTCGGCCTTAAACACCCGGCTAATAGCTAAGACCCCCTTTCCCTCGCGATGCTCGGCCTTAAACACCTAGCTAATAGCTAGGCATAGGCTTAACTCCTTTGCGTTAGACGGATAAACTATACGAAACTCACGAAGCGTAGCTACCCTCGCTAAGCGCCGGGCCCTTTCTCCCTCCTTATAAACTATACGAAACTTACGAAGGCTAGCTACCCGTTAGCTCGCTACGCGAAACTTATAAAGCGTAGCTATCCTCGCTAAGCGCTAGGCCCCTTCTCCCTCCTTATAAACTATACGAAACTCACGAAGGCTAGCTACCCGTTAGCTCGCTACGCGAAACTTACGAAGCGCAGCTACCCTCGCTAAGCGCTAGGCCCTTTCTCCCTCCTTATAAACTATATAAAACTAGCTTACTACGCGCTAGGCCGCTTCTCCTTACTTAGCGATAAGCTAATAAACCTAGTTAAAGATCCTTATATCGATAGTAAGTCTAGCATTAATAAAATATATAGCTAAAGAAGTTAAATATTCGGCTTTAACTATAACGACGTCGATAGACTCCGAATAGTAAGTTAACGATAATATATTTATTATATTATATATAAACTAATAGTCTATATTCTAGCTAAAATCCTTCGCGAGATTCGTTAACTTTAAAAGTCTACCGACCTACTTATACCGTATGCGCCGTTTAAGCGGCTTATCTAGGAGATAATAGATCGTTAATTACTAGGTATAAGAATATAGTATAACGCGCTATATATATTGCAAGAATCTATAGAGAGTTTTCTTATAGCTCTTTTTACTAGTAAGTTAATAGTTTTATTGTTTTAAAGTATTAGAATACTAATAATAGATATAGATATAAATATATATATATAATACGCTAAACGCGTAACGATCTTACCTATAGATATACGATTAGTGAAAAGTATCTATCGGAATATAGGGAATTAGTATAAAAACTAGTAAGAGAGTACTTCGTCGGGATAGTCGGGATAGAGATTTAGAGTACTATAGAAATAAAACGGTCTTAGGCCTTTAGCGATTAATTCTAACGCGGGAACTTATACTTTGTAAAAATAAGTCTTACTATTTATCCTATAGTAAATCTCTTGCATTTTATGCTATATATAAACTATACCCCGCTTTAAAAGCTAGCTACTACTACCTAATACTACTATATCTTCTATTCCCCTCTTAGTCTAGCCTATCTTTTTTATTTCTACTTTATATACCGAAAAAGCAATGCTAGATTAAGGTTAGCCTAGCGTTCCCCCTTACATCGAGGATTATTGCTAATAGATCGATAGTAAAGGAAAAACTTAAGCTACTTAAGCAACGGCTTAAGACGTTCTATCGCCCGCCCCGCCGTATAACTTAAAAACCACCTAAGACTTAGTACTATAATACTCGCGTAGGCGATCGCGTTAGCACCCTAAAGGAGATTACGGAGGAAGAATAGCTTTACCGCTAGCACTAGCAGCTCTATATTAAGTTAAATCGGAAAATAGGCGATCTTAAACGCGCTTTAAACCGATTACACTTCTCTATTACGCCGCTTCTTTCGCCGGCAGCCCGATTAGTAAGTTCGCATACCTTTAGACACTTCTTCCGACGAGGCAGTAGCCCGAGGACTTAAAAACTAGGTAGATAGATAATCTTAGGCAATAAATAACTAGTAATAACTTAAGTCGTCTCCCGTTGCTTAAATATAGTCGGGAAAAGAGATTATTTTGCCTAATAAATACAATTAAAAAAAAATATTATTCCGTTAATATTAGTAGGGATTCACTTAGATTAATCTAAATAAAAGGGGTTATATTAGTTATAGTTGTATCTAATCTAGCTAAGAAAGGGGAATAAGGGCGCCCTTTTATACCCGTCTGCCGGGGTCCCTCTATAGAGCCTACTATGCCTTAATAATGCATTATTAAGGCCTACGCTAAGGCTTACTACTCTAGTTATAACGATGCCCTTAGTTAATAACGAGGTTATTAACTATATAAGGCACGTAGCGTTATACGCTTAGTTATACTAAAGTCGTCTCCCGTTGCTTAAATATAGTTAGGAAAAGAGATTATTTTGCCTAATAAATATAATTAATAAATACAAAAAATAAATATAATTAATAAATATTATTCTTCCGTATATTATATATAAATTAAATGCCCGCTTCGGGTTACCCGTTATATACCCCCCTAAGCGACCTACTTTTTACGTTTCCTTTTAGTCTTTAGTATAAACTAAGGCCTACCTACTGTCTTTAGCTTATATATACTATTTACCTTTAGCATCGCGATACTTTAAAATTTTAAGCCTACGCTCTTAATTACTTTAATAATGTTTATTCTTACTTAATAGTTAAAGAGCATTTTTATAAGCTATAATACGCTAGAATAGCCCCTAGCCCTAGTATTGCTATTTTTAATACTACTTCTACTACTACTACTACTACTACTACTACTACTACTACTACTACTACTACTACTACTACTACTACTACTACTACTACTACTACTACTACTACTACTACTACTACCTACTTCCTATTTATTAGGCTACTATAAGGTTATTCGCGAGATTTAATTTAAATCGCCGGCTCGGCGTAAGGTTATTCGCTACTAATAGGTTCTAACGCTGCCTATATAAGAGCCGCCGCGTATATAAGAGCCGCCTTTAACCTAAAGGAATTCATTAAGGAGCCTGCCCGGCGGCCTGCCTCCGCCTATACTAGCATAAGAGCCACCTAGGAATCTACTTAAATTCTAAAGCCCGCCTGCCTACGTGCTAAGGAGCCCGCCTGCCTGCGTGCTAAAAAGCCCGCCTGCCGCCCGCCTACGTTTACCGCTAATAAGGCTAGCATAAGAGCCACCTAGGAGTCCACTCGAATTCTAAAGCCCGCCTGCCCGGCTGCTATAAAGCCTACCTTAGCAGGCATAAGGGCCGTAATTCCTATTAAGAAGCCTACCTTAGCAAGCATAAGAGCCACTTAGGAGTCTACTCGAATTCTAGAGCCCGGCTGCCCGGCTGCTACGAAGCCCTTAGTAGGTATAAGAGCCGTAATTCTTATTAAGAAGCCTACCTTAGCAGGCATAAGAGCTACCTAAGAGTCTATACGAATTCTAGAGCCGGCCGGCCCGCCTGCTACGAAGCCTACCTTAGTAGGCATAAGAGCTACTTAGGAGTATATACGAATTCTAGAGCCGGCCGGCCCGCCTGCTATAAAGCCTACCTTAGTAGGCATAAGAGCCGCTTAGGAGTTAACTCGAATTCCGGAGCCGGCCTGCCCGGCTGCTAAGAAGCCCGCTTTAGTAGGCATAAGAGCCGCCTAAAAGTCTACTCGAATTCCGGAGCCGGCCGGCCCGCCTGCTAAGGAGCCCGCTTTAGCAGGCATAAGAGCCGCCGGAGAGCCTACCCGCATGCCCCCCTAGAAGCCCGCCTTAGGGGGGGAACTAAGAGCTTAAGAGCCCGAAGTCGCTAAAAAGGCCTAGGCCACTATATCTAAGTCTACCGTCGCTTAAGAGGCAACGGCTCTTAGCCCCCCTCCTAATAGTATACGTAATACCGCCTTCGCCGCCTATAGACGAAGCTATAGTAATAGCAATGCCCTTAATATTAGAGCCTATAATGCTCTCGCCTATAATACCGCCTTTAATACCCTCGAGAGCCCGAACGCATAGAAGGGCAATACGGATAAAGGCTTAGCTGCTATAAGTAGATAGGCGATCGGCGCGAATACTTCCTAATTCTACTTTATTTCTAAGTTAGCTAAATTGTATTTATTAATTATATTTATTTATTATCGAAGCGGGCAGGCGGTATTAGCAATAAGGGTCGTATAGCTAAACTCGGTATTACCTATTACGGTAAATAGCGAAGTAAAGCAAGGAGTTATAAAATAAAAGCATAGATTTATACGCTAAGAAAAGCTTAGCGTAAATGCTGCCCGCTAACTAGCTAGAATAGAAAGAGATATACTACCTTCTTAGGCACTCCTACGGTCTCGGGCGGGGAGGTAGGCCGACGTATCTATTTAAGGCCTACTCTCGCGGTCCTATTAGACCTATAACTAAAGGGCTATATATACGTACTAGAATCGATAATACTACGGCAATCTTAGGCGGGAGGGCGGGCGGCATACTCCCGCGGTCTTAGGCAAAGGCATCTCTTTTAGGCCTTACTCTCGCGGTCCTATTAGACCTATGACTAAAGGGCTATATATACGTACTAGAATCGACGGTATTACGGCAACCTACTCCCGCGTCGCGGTCTTAGGCGGGGAGGCAGACAATCGGCGCGAATACTTCCTAATTCTACTTTTAATTTTACTTTATTTCTAAGTTAGCTAAATTGTATTTATTAATTATATTTGTTTATTATAAAAGCAGGCAGGCTATATTAGCGATACGTAGCTATAGTCGGTATTACCTATTAGGGTAAATAGTAAAGTATAGCGAAGAGTTATAAAATATAGAAGTAGATTTATACGCTAAGGAAAGCTTAGCGTAAATACTGCCCGCTAACTAGCTAAAATAGAAAGAGATATACTACCTTCTTAGGCACTCCCGCTATCTTAGGCGGGGAGGCAGGCGGACGTATCTATTTTAGGACCTACTCTCGCGGTCCTATTAGACCTATAACTAAAGGGCTATATATACGTACTAGAATCGATAATACTACGGCAATCTTAGGCAGGAGGGCGGGCGGCATACTACCTATAGTCTTAGGCGGGCGTATCTATTTTAGGCCTTACTCTCGCGGTCCTATTAGACCTATAACTAAAGGGCTATATATATGTACTAGAATCGACAATACTACGGCAATCTCGGGCGGGAGGGCGGGTGGCATACTACCGCGGTCTCGGGCGGACGTATTTATTTTAGGCCCTACTCTCGCGGTCCTATTAGACCTATAACTAAAGGGCTATATATACGTACTAGAATCGACGGTACTACGGCAACCTACTCCTACGTCGCGGTCTTAAGCGGTAAGGAGCTAAATTATATTTATTTATTATTAAGGCAGGTAAGCGGCGTTAGCGATAAAGGTCGCGTAGCTATAGTCGGTATTACCTATTACGGTAAATAGTAAAGTATAAGGAAGAGTTATAAAATATAGAAGTAGATTTATACGCTAAGGAAAGCTTAGCGTAAATACTGCCCGCTAACTAGCTAGAATAGAAAGAGATATACTACCTTCTTAGGCACTCCCGCTATCTTAGGCGGGGAGGCGAGCGGACGCATCTATTTTAGGACCTACTCTCGCGGTCCTATTAGACCTATAACTAAAGGGCTATATATACGTACTAGAATCGATAATACTACGGCAATCTCGGGCGGGAGGGCGGGCGGCATACTCCCGCGGTCTTAGGCAGACGTATCTATTTTAGGCCCTACTCTCGCGGTCCTATTAGACCTATAGCTAAAGGGCTATATATACGTACTAGAATCGATAATACTACGGCAATCTTAGGCGGGAGGGCGGGCGGTATACTACCTATAGTCTTAAGCAGACCTATATATTTTAGGCCCTACTCTCGCGGTCCTATTAGACCTATAACTAAAGGGCTATATATACGTACTAGAATCGACGGTACTACGGTAACCTACTCCCGCGTCGCGGTCTTAGGCGGGGAGGAGCTAAATTGTATTTATTAATTATATTTATTTATTATTAAGGCAGGCAGGCGGCGTTAGCGATAAAGGTCGTATAGCTATAGTCGGTATTACCTATTACGGTAAATAGTAAAGTATAGCGAAGAGTTATAAAATATAGAAGTAGATTTATACGCTAAGGAAAGCTTAGCGTAAATACTACCCGCTAACTAGCTAAAATAGAAAGAGATATACTACCTTCTCGGGCACTCCCGCTATCTTAGGCGGGGAGGCGGGCGGACGTATCTATTTTAGGACCTACTCTCGCGGTCTTATTAGACCTATAACTAAAGGGCTATATATACGTACTAGAATCGATAATACTACGGCAATCTTAGGCAGGAGGGCGGGCGGCATACTACCTATAGTCTTAGGCGGACGCATCTATTTTAGGCCTTACTCTCGCGGTCCTATTAGACCTATAACTAAAGGGCTATATATACGTATTAGAATCGATAATACTATAGTAATCTTAGGCGGGAGGGCGGGCGGTATACTACCGCGGTCTTAGGCGGACGTATCTATTTTAGGCCTTACTCTCGCGGTCTTATTAGACCTATAACTAAAGGGCTATATATACGTACTAGAATCGATAATACTACGGCAATCTTAGGCGGGAGGGCGGGCGGCATACTACCTATAGTCTCGGGTAGACGCATCTATTTTAGGACCTACTCTCGCGGTCTTATTAGACCTATGACTAAAGGGCTATATATACGTACTAGAATCGATAATACTACGGCAATCTCGGGCGGGAGGGCGGGCGGCATACTCCCGCGGTCTTAAGCAGACGTATCTATTTTAGGACCTACTCTCGCGGTCCTATTAGACCTATAACTAAAGGGCTATATATACGTACTAGAATCGATAGTACTACGGCAGCCTACCCCCGCGGTATAAACGGTAAATTGTATATATTAATTATATTTATTTATTGTTAGTAGGTGTCTCTAAATGCAAATGTAAATGCAGGTCTAGTAGTCTTATTGGAATTGTTAATACCTATCTAGCTAAGGGCTGTACTACCTTCTTTATAGACAAGACGAGAGAAGGGTCGGAGCTACCCTCCGGGAAGCTTCGGTAGCTAAGAATAGAAAGAGATCCGTAAACAGAATGCAAAGACGGATGCGTTAGTCGGGGAAGACCTTCCGCGGACGGATGCGTCTGTCGGGACGACTGTAGAAGTCTATAGAAGGAAGTGGAATTCCATCTATAGAATTCACCTTAGAAGGGAAGTCCTTCCTTATCGGCTCCGTTAATCCATCGGACCTCTATAATCTCACAGCGTTTGTATAACTATCGTAAAGCTATAATGTCGATTATTAATCTTTTCTCCTTTATAGTACCTAGTTTAATAAGGCATTTATATAAGGAGTACGAATCGGTGTAGATAATTAATAGAACCGGAGGAAGACTAAGACGATCCGTGATTATCTTAAGGGTTGTATAACTTTTTCTTTATGCCGTTTATAAGAACCTCTCTTGTTTTTCCTTAAACATTACCCTTCTTTAAAAGGAAATAAAAATGCATAATAAAATCGACTGTTCGTTATATTAGAATAGTTCGTTATAATATTATATAGTATTATAACTATATAACCGTTAAAAGAAAGAATGTGTTAGAAGGGTTATAGGCGAATAATAAACCCTTCTATTCTAATAGTCAATTTGTTTGTATCGACGAAACGTTTAAGGGCTTGGTTTAGTAATGCTTTCGTTATTATATTAGCTAGGTTGTCGGCTCCGTTAATCTATCGGACCTCTGTAATCTTACGGCGTTCGTGTAAATGTAGGTCTAGTAGTCTTATTGGAATTGTTAATACCTATCTAGCTAAGGGCTATACTACCTTCTTTATAGATAAGACGAGAGAAGGGTCGGAGCTACCCTCCGGGAAGCTTCGGTAGCTAAGAATAGAAAGAGATCCGTAAATAAAATATAAAGACGGATGCGTTAGTCGGGGAAGACCTTCCGCGGACGGATGCGTCTATCGGGACGACTGTAGAAGTCTATAGAAGGAAGTAGAATTCCATCTATAGAATTCACCTTAGAAGGGAAGTCCTTCCACCGTAGAATTCCATCTATAGAATTTACCTTAGAAGGGAAGTCCTTCTACCGTAGAATTCTATCTATATAATTTACCTTAGAAGGGAAGTCCTTCTACCGTAGAATTCTATCTATAGAATTTACCTTAGAAAGGAAGTCCTTCTACTATGGAATTCCATTGGAATTCCATCTATAATTCCTATACTAGCAACTTTTTCTTTATGCCGTTTATAAGAACCTCTCTTGTTTTCCCTTAAACATTACCCTTCTTTAAAAGGAAATAAAAATGCATAATAAAATCGACTATTCGTTATATTAGAATAGTTCGTTATAATATTATATAGTATTATAACTATATAACCGTTAAAAGAAAGAATATGTTAGAAGGGTTATAGGCGAATAATAAACCCTTCTATTCTAATAGTTAATTTATTTATATCGACGAAACGTTTAAGGGCTTAGTTTAGTAATGCTTTTGTTATTGCATTAGCTAGGTTATCGGCTCTGTTAATCCATCGGACCTCTATAATCTTACGGCGTTCGTATAACTATCGTAAAGCCATAATATCGATTATTAATCTTTTCTCCTTTATAGTACTTAGTTTAATAAGGCATTTATATAAGGAGTACGAATCGGTATAGATAATTAATAGAACCGGAGGAAGACTAAGACGATCCGTGATTATCTTAAGGGTTATCGTAAGAGAGATCCTAATATCGAATCCGTTTACTATACCGTAGATTTCCGATGTAAGGACGCTTTAGGTAACTCGTTTGCATTTCGTAGAGTTCTAGTAGACAATATTGCCTTTAATCGAAAATTGCTTATCTATTCGGTCGGTCTTATAAACTAAAGCAATTACGAATCTAAGCTATAAAGATAAGTCTTTATTATTTATAAACAATCTATCGGTAAAGACTAAGAGCTTAGCCGATGCGAGGTTAATTAGAAGATATATTAGTCTACGTTATGAATTATCTAGTTGCTACTATAGTCTCTTGTTTAAGATTATATAGTCTTTTTATTTTAGGTTCTAGACTTAAGCAGTAATAGAGATATTAAACGATGCTTTTAGTTAATAGATAGATGCAACGTATATACTATAAGCTCGTTGCTTTATATACCTTTACGCATAGTTAATAGCCTATGGTTTTACGGTTTTAATCTTAGCTGCTTAACCCTTCTATTATAGTAGTAAACTTCTATTGTATTATAGGGTTAATTTCGCGCCGTTAAAGTCTATAGATTGTCTAGCAGTTATTAGAGTTTTCGGTTTTACTTTAAATTGTGCTTTCTAAAGCTCTTTTTCTTCGTAGTCTAAAAAACTTTAAGTCCTAAGCATTAACGTATCGTCTATCTACATGCCGATGATTCTAAAAGGTATAGGAGGGCTATAGTTAGAAATAAGCAAGCATACGTCGTATGTTAAATAAGCTATATTAAGCTCTTAGATATAGTGACTATAGTATATATTAAACTAGTATAGTCCGGATTCCGCGATACTATATAATAGTCTAATTATACGGATGATTATGCCTTCCGGATACTTCTTTACTAATTTAGCGGGTAGAGCTATTAAGATTGTTTAAGATAAATCTATAGTAGCCTAGGGATATGCTTAGGTAATGTCTCGTAAAGACAATGTTATTCCGTATTCTTTAAGCATTCCGGCTGCAATTGCTATAATTAAACGTTAACTAATTCGCTAGATTATTAGCGACTATATAAGTATAGATGTCTTCTTAACATTAATATATCCTTAGATTACTAGTCTCGACTTTTCGTATAGTTTAGTATTACGTCCTTTAACCTCTCTAACTATCCGAGAACGGAAGATTCGATATCCTCTATATTTTTCTTCGTTATATTATTCGAAACTAAATATACTATAAATAACTAGGTCGTTAATCTCTTTTATATAAGATTCTTCGAATAGGTTACCGGGTGTTATAATCACGCTATCGGCACGAAGTTTAAGTATAAGATCGTATATATTAACCTCTTTCTTAGCTAAGAACTGCTAATTCTTTAGTTTATTTTTCGCACCGGGTAGGCGACTACGTTTTCGGGGTATGCGAGGAGGTTCTTATATAGTTTTATATTCTTCTATTAGTTTATTATCTTAAGAATTATATTCCGGTATATCTGCTAGGAGTTCTTCTAATAGTAGTACCGATTTTTCGTCTCGGAAGTATAGTTGTATATATGTTGATTTAAATACTTATAGTCTATTAATAGTGTTAATTATTATATTATGGCCTTTAATTACTGCGATTTTAAATAGACCTTACTAGCCGTTCTTTTCTCTTTAGACACGGACTTTACTTTATAGTAGAAGATTAAGAATCTCCTTTATTAATAGTCCGTTTCGGCTATAAATAGCATCTTTAATTCGTCTTTCTATAGAGATTCAGCGAAGCAATTCTATAGCCTTTTGCATAGCTATAGCTCTCTATATTGTTACTATAGAAGGGGGTAATTCCTATATAATCCGGGGGTAAGCACTAAAAACTAATAATATATAAACTAAACTATTAGGACTAGCTATATTATTAATTGCCTTAACTGCTATTTAAAGGATAGCTTTAGCTAATATAACGTTCTTAATTTCCTCCTAAAGAATACTAAATGTTCGTTTAAGTAGTCTATAATATCTTTTAATCTTTCCGATAGACTAATAGGCTTTAACCGGAACTTGCTTATACGTAATCCTTATTACTTTCGCTTTATTTCGGAATTTATTAGAAGTAAAATTCGTTCTTACGTTATGTTTAATAATATCTAGCGGACTAAGATATATATTAATCTATAACGCACGTAGTATCTCCTATGTATCTTTAGCGGATATTAATAGAAGGAATCTTACTGCTTAGAATAAAGTTGCTAAATCTACTGCGTATAGCATTAGTCGTTATAGGTTTCCGAGGTATATAACGTTAATAATAATCTTATAGTTAAATTCTCGATTATCTTATAGTATGAATTTAAATCGTCTCGGAGCCTAGGAGTGCATCTAGCATTAGTGATAAAATTTAGAAATAGTTTTAAGTCTTCCGATTAAGATATTATTATGTCCTACTTAGCGTAGTAGATAATATAGTCTTATAACTACGGGATGTCTAAACCGACGATAGAGTGTTCGGATCTTAACTTCTATAAGGAAGTTAATAGATTCCTTATCTTTAGAAAGAAAGAACTATAGATGTCCTTATTTTCGTATTACGGGAACTACGCCTCGACTAATGATTGTATCTATTGTGTTATTAAAGTATATACCTAGTCGGTCTATATCGGCTAAAGAGAGTAAGAAAGGTATAGGTGTCTTTAGAACGTGAAAAGTAATCCTTCTAATTAGTGTTTTAAGGGCAATAGAACTAAGTAAGTTAATAGTATCTCTACTACTAAACTTAATAGAAGCTTATCCTGCCGTTAATTTATCGATAGTAATAGAAGGGTCTTCTTTTTATAGGGCAATATACTAGTTAAATCCGGCTATTAAAACTTTTGCTACACCTATATTAACTATAATGCCTTAGAAGCGTGTCTTAGAGTATCTTTTATTAATAATAAACTGGTTAGATATAGTAATAGCTTCTTATTTACTATATAGGTCCTCGCTAGTAAGCCGATATATAAAGGCTTATTAGCAAATTATCTAACTAGCTTGCTATTATCCTATAAAATTATCGTCGTCTCTTAGGCAAGATTTATTATTAAACTCTTCTACTATATCGTCTATCTTATAACCTTTATATTGCGTTACGTAGGCTATAAAACCTATTGTTAGGATGTTCGTAAAGTGTTATTATGCGATATACTAGTCCTTCGATTTCTATCGTTCCTTAGGTATATGTTTAGTTAACTAGCACCCTTATTTTCCGTATATAAAACATTTCTTAGTCTATAGACGATTTCCGTAGTTGCCTCTATAGCTACTACGGGCTTAGGACCCTGCTTGTAATCTAGCAGCTGATAGGGAGTATCCTCTACGGAATCCTCCGCGGAATCCTCTACGATTGAATAATCGGCCATAGTTTCGTCCTCCTCGTCCTTAATATCTATATCTACCGCGGTTGTTGTTATTATATCTCCGATCTATATAGAATATCTAGTTATATAGGTCGTAGTTATCCTCTTTATTGTCTTAGTTATTAGACTTATGTTCTTAGATAAATTAGTTAGATAAACCGCGAGATAGGTGTGTTTATAACGAGGATCTTAGGTCGGCAAAAAGTGCTTTTACATTAGATATACGTTTAAACAGAGCGTACTCTAGTTTAGGAACTCCTCTATATGCATTAATAAGTGTGGTTCGTAGGGGAAGATCGCCTATAAAGTCTTTGCCGAGTGCCCGTTAGTAAAGTTGCAATTTGTCGAATAAAGCTTAAAGGATTTTATACAATAGCTTAGCCGGGTGTTCTCCTCGCAACTTATAGGAGGTCGTTGTTGTCTAGTCTATGTAATAATATACGTGATTAACTTCTATGTTAAAGTGTCTCTTAATTATATCGTATGCCTTTCTAAATATCGCTATCTAGTTAATATATTAAATATAATAGGTTTACGCACGTCCTACGAGGATTCTAAGGAATAAAGCATAGAACTAACTTAGTTTAATTTACAGGTTGTAGCATAAGTTTATAAAAACCTAAAGTTTGTCGTTAAGCAAGTTATATAGTTCTCTAATATAGTTCTTATCTTTTGTCTTAAGCTTAATAAAGCGTTGTTAGATATCTATATTAGCGATAGCATTTAGAACATTGTCTAGAGGAAGTTTTATATATGCCTCTAATAGAATAAGGTTGGAATTGCTTAGCTGTTTGGTTATTGCCGTAGAACCTTAGTCCGTTGGATTTATAAATATATCTAGACGATTAAATCGGTGTAATGTTAGGTAAATAGTTATACCCGGAACATTAGTGTTAAATAGCTATTGTTAATATAGAACTATCGGCTATTGCCTATATATAATAGTCCTTCCTAAATCGAACTACGGAACTATTAGAAGTGTGTTAGACGTTTATAGCATCTCTAGAACATTTGTTATAGTCTATAGCATCTCCGGAACGTTTGCTATAGATGCTGCTTTTTCTATTAGAACTGCTTCTAATAGTTAGAAGGGGGCTATTCTAGCGGTAATAGGCGTAGAAGGATGTATTGTGTTTTTTATCTCTATTTTCTTAGTGTATTCCTCCGTGCTATCGTTAAATTTCTATGTTATTATGTCTTCTATATGCTATTCTAATAGTTTCTCAAGTGCTTGTAATATTAGAAAGATCGTTGCATAAGATATATTACTACGACCGGTGTATATTCCTTATTTCCTTATTAGAACTTTTAGCGCTCGTTTATAGTCTGCGTGTGTTAGACCCTATATATTCGCTATCTATCCTTAGAAGTAGTCTTAGAAGTATAATAGGATCTCGTTTCCTTAAAAATCGATTAACGCTTCGTAGAGGGCAATAAACTTAGCGACGGATGTTATAATCGCGATGCTATTATTCTCGTCGGGTTTAATATTGCTATCCTAATGTCTTACGTTAATATATAGAAAAAGGGATCGGTGGACAGTTATGCCTTCTATCTATTCCCTAAGAGTCTCCTCTATAGTATCGGATAAAGGACTAGTAGGTAGGTATGTCGAAGTTATATTGCGTGCTTGTTTTTTACGCGGTTTATCGGTATGTTCGTAGGGTTTTCCACGAAAAAAATTATCGTTCGGCGTTATTAACGCACTTTCTGCTAGTGCTACTCTTCTTCTTCTAAAGCGGTAATCGGTTAGCAAAAAGTTTAAAGAAGAGCTATACGCAACCCTTAAGGGCGAGCTAGACTTAGAAGGTAAAGTCTTCTTATTCTTAGCATAGTTATCCTTCTCTAAGTGCATAGAATAGGATCGTCGGGCGGAAGCCGTTCGATAAAGATCTATAATACGTTTAAAGAATATATAACTATCTCGTCTACCTTACTATCTGTAATTAAGCCTTACAATTACTAATTAGTGTTAGTAGGTGTCTCTAAATGCAAATGCAAATGCAGGTCTAGTAGTCTTATTAGAATTATTAATACCTATCTAGCTAAGGGCTATACTATCTTCTTTATAGACAAGACGAGAGAAGGGTCGGAGCTACCCTCCGGGAAGCTTCGGTAGCTAAGAATAGAAAGAGATCCGTAAATAGAATGTAAAGACGGATGCGTTAATCGGGGAAGACCTTCCGCGGACGGATGCGTCTATTAGGACGACCGTGGAAGTCTATAGAAGGAAGTGGAATTCTATCTATAGAATTCACCTTAGAAGGGAAGTCCTTCTACCGTGGAATTCCATCCATAGAATTTACCTTAGAAGGGAAGTCCTTCTACCGTAGAATTCTATCTATAGAATTCACCTTAGAAGGGAAGTCCTTCTACCGTAGAATTCCATTAGAATTCCATCTATAATTCCTATATTTATAAAATTTATTTATTATCCTTATAGATTTAATCTAAGGTAGGCAGGTAGGGTCGGCTAAAAGGCTCGTATAGCTATAGTCGCTATTACCTATTATAGTTATTAGTAAGGTAAAGTAGGGAGTTACCCTTTACTATATCTTCTATTAGTATTTCTATTAAATTTTACCTCTATTTATTAATTAGTTTTTACTATATATAACGCTATACTAATAGTCGAATTCTATAACGTTATACCTTATAACGCCTTTTCTATTAAATTTTACCTCTATTTATTAATTAGTTTTTACTATATATAACGCTATACTAATAGTCTAATTCTATAACGTTATACCTTATAACGCCTTTATTACTAGCATTCGCCGGAGACTACCTCTATTTATTAATTAGTTTCTACTATATATAACGTTATACTAATAGTCTAATTCTATAACGTTCTACCTTATAACGCCTTTATTACTAGCATTCGCCGGAGACTACCTTTATTTATTAATTAGTTTCTACTATATATAACGTTATACTAATAGTCTAATTCTATAACGTTATACCTTATAACGCCTTTATTACCGGCATTCGCCGGAGACTACTATAACCTAATTCTAGGGAAACGACCCTAGCGCCTTAGTTAAAGAAACCCCTACTATAAGAGTTTATTATATATATATACCTAATTTACTACTTACTCGTCTATATATCTTTCTATATACTAGCCCGAATTCCTTTGCCTTATACCCTCCTATCGCACGATAAAGTTTTCCGTCTTTTAGTAGCTCTAGCCCCTTCTCTTCTAGCGCTAAGAGCGTTAGGGTAACCTAGAGTCCTAGCCTTTGTCTACTAAACCCGCCCCTACGAGCTTGCTTTCGGCTATAATAACGGCTTTATCCGTTAACTAGACTATTAAAGAAGGCTAGATTAAGATAGAGGTTAACTTGCCTTTAGGCTAGCTATCGGGTACGAAAGGCATCCTACCTTAAAGCCGCCCGCCTACGACTATAAGCCGCCCGACTTATCCGATACCTAGCCTGTCTTAAAGCCACCCGCCTACGACTATAAGCTGCCCGACTGCTTCGCAGATAGCACCCTTAAGCTCGGCATCTTAGCTACTTCCACCTAGCCTATAACTCTATAACCGAGAGCCGCTTTAAGCCTAAGCTCGAGGCGTCCTTTACCGCCTTAGCCTAGCCTACTACTAAACCGGCTACTGCCGCTACTGCCGCCTCCTCGCCCTACGCTTAAGCTAGTAGAGCTACTGCCTCTACTACCTACGGCAGGCATCTCGCCGTTGCTAATATCGCCGCCGCCGCCGCTAATTTCTTCGCTAGTATTAACGTTAATAATGCCCTCGTTATTATCCCCTCCTCCGGCCACCTTAGAGAGCTCGTCTTCCCGGACGAGGCTCTACCCGGCGCCGCTTGCGAGAGCCTAGTAGAGGAAAAGGGGTAGAAAAGCCGCGAAAGCCTACGAGTGCTCATAGCTAGAATAATATACTTTAAGGGGGATAGATAATATTTCCTTAATTTTCCTTTTATATATTCGTACGTAATATTAATATATTCTTATCTCTTACTTTTCCTTATATTAGTCGAGCTTAGACCTAGCCCGGTACCTAGCCTCGCTTTAATAAAAGCTATTAATCTAATAAGGTTTATTATTCGATAATTAATAAATAAAATCAATAAATATAATTAATAAATACAATTAATAGGTTTCGCGTATTAAGGATAGAAGGTATTTATTAGTTCTTTACTAAAGTATAGTTAAGGCTATAGGAATATAGGAATAAAGGATAACTACTATAAGGAAAAGGGGTTTTTAGTTATAACCCTTAATAATCCGACAACCGCGTCGTTATTAGCCCTATTTTAATCGCTAGATCTATTTATAAATCCTACGCTTTTAGATAACTAAGCTTCTACGTATATTCTAAAATAGCTAAATAATTCTAATCCTATTCCGTTAGAGGCATATATAAAACTCCCTTTAGACAATATTCTAAATGCTATCGCTAATATATATATTTAATAGCGCTTTATTAAGCTTTAAATAAAAGATAAAACTATATAAGGGAGCTATATAACTTACTTAATAATAAACTTTAGGTTTTTATAAACTTATGCTATAACCTTAAATTAAACCGAGTTAATTCTATGCTTTATTCCTTAAGATCCTTATAGGAAGTACGTAAACTTATTATATTTAATATATTAACTAAAGAGCGATATTCCGAAAGGCATATAATATAATTAAGATATCTTTTAATATAAAAGTTAATTACGTTTATTATTATATAGATTAAATAATAACGACCGGTAAATAGCTTTGTAAAAGGCTAGTTCTACCTAGTGTAGATACTACGCCTATTTAGGAAGTCTTACAATGCCCTTTTATATTCCCGGTTGACCTTATTCTAGGTATCTTCGGTCTAATCTTTAAACTAATTCTTAAAATAATAGAAGATATCTTCGTTGTTATTATACTCTTATAAGGGTCTATAACCGCTAATAAATTCGATAATAGCGGTAGCGGCGGGATTCTCTACCGCTAAGGTAGTTACTACCGTAAGGGCGACGGCTATAAATTATATATAGTAAGTATAATATATTTACTTTTCTTTATATATAGATTTACGTTTTATATTAAATATACTAGTTAAATACTTTTATTATCTAAGTAATTTTACGTAGGCCGCTTAGTTTTTCCTATGCTAGCTAAATGCAGGGGCACTAGGCCCGTTAGGGCAGCTAGAGTACTTTAATAATAATATTAATTTTACGAATTTTAAAAAAATTTATACTTACTTATTAAAGTAAGGATATTTTATACGACTAAAGTATCTATCTTATTATTTAAATAAAGGCTAGCTAGGTTTAAAGTCTTTCCTCTTTTATATATAGGAAGTAATTTATTAAGCTTATAAGTAGAGATATAATAAATATAATTTAATTTATAAGACTAATTAAGTTGATAGGTAGAGAAATAATAAATATAATTAATAAATATAATATAGAAATTTATATATAGGAAGTAATTTATTAAGCTTATAAGTAGAGATATAATTAATTTAATTTCATTTATAAGAATAATTAAGTTTATAGGTAGAGAAATAATAAATATAAATAATAAATCCGTTATACGGTATTATAGAATCTAGACTATACTAGTTTAATACATACTATAGTTACTATTTTAAAGAGCTTAATATATATTATTTAATATACAATATATGCTTGCTTATTTCTAAATATAGCCCTCCTATACCTTTTAGAATCGTCGGGATATATATAAACGATACGTTAATACTAAGGACTTAGGGTTTTTTCGGAACTATCTAAAAAAGCTCTATAATCTCCTCGTATAGCCGCCGAGGTCGATAACGGATTATAAAATCAATTTAGACTTAAGAATTAGAATCCTTAGACCCGGTTGCCCTTAAGCGCGATAGCGCATCGGGGGACGGACGTAGGCTGCGAGCCGATAGACGTTAATATCGCGAGATAGGGGTTAAATGCTAGCGTATATAGCCTACCGACTATTAATAAAGCGCCCCTTAAGCCCGACGCGGGCAAGGAGAAACTAATAGGAAGGGATAGTGCCGCTTACCTAAAATTCGCGGGTCTAGTGCCTAAGGAGGCCCTTTATAGCGTCTAAAGGGCCTTTAAGTCCGTTCTCTAAGGCTACCTAAAGGAATAGGAGGAGAAGATCCGAGCGGACACCGCGGTCTATACGACCGTAGGCTAGCTTAAGAAATCGGTTAAGGAGTTAGTAAAGGAGGCTATTAAGGCGGCGCTCCTATCGAAGTAAGCGTCGAAGTCCTAGGCCGATATAGCCGCGGCCGCGGTCGCGGCTACTACTATCGCGCCCCCGACGCGACGCTAGCCCGCGCCCGGAGGCGCTAGCGGTAGCTATAATATCGGGGCTAATAGCGAGAAGCCGACTCTCGCCCGCTACGAAAACTAGCTTACGGTCTAATATAAGGGGATCGCCTTAGATCTCTAACGTAGAACCCCTTAAGCGATTGTTAACGACGTTAATTACGCCCTTAAGGAGCCCGCCGTAAAAGCGGCGCGGGTACTTTATAGTAGCGATATTACGCTCGTATTTAAGCAGAATATAAAGAAGTATAAGGCGGATAAGGAGTAGCTAGAGAAGGCGTTTAGGAAGGAGACAATGCTATCCTAAAGCGGCTTTATAGTAATAGTAAAGGGCGTCCCGATAATAGTCCTTTAGTAAGGGGATAATACCGCCTTAGCAGCCGAATTCGCTAAAGCGAACGACGTTAAGGTTATCTACCTTTACCCTAAAAGGGCCTATATAAGGGCGGGCATAAAGGCGACCTTAATTATTACGGTAGACGGCGTAAAGGCGGCGAATAGGCTCTATAACTTTAGCACGGTAATATAAGCGGAGATTTTCGATATAAAGCCCTTCGATAATATAATCCGGCTAAGGTAGTACTACCGGTATTTCTAATATAGATACGTCGTAAAGTACTATATAGCGAAGGCGACGTATAGGCGGTATACGTCTAGACTATACGACGAAGCTATATACGCAGCTACTATTAGGCAGATCCTATACCGGTATACCCTCTACGGGGGGAGATATACGGCGTAGGATAGGCACTGCCCTAAGGCGGAGAAGCTTTAGGATAGGGCTTAGGAGGCATACTCTTAAAGGCCGAGGCGTTTCGCTACCGCGGCGATGCCGACGATACGCCTTAAGCAAGCGCCGCCCTATACATAGCCTTTTCCGCCTCCTACCGCGCTATAGGCGTCGCCGTCGAAACGGCGATAATAGGACACCCCCCCCCCCCCCCCCCCCCCCCCCCCCCCCCCCCCCCGCTACCCGCCCTTTCCCCTAGCCGGCCTTAGGATATTACGAGGGCTAGTCGGGCGCGTAGCTAGTCGACTATTCGCGGGCTTTTATAGTCGCGGCCGGCCTTAGCGTCGATAAGGGCTCGCACCGCTATAGTCGAGGCCGCACTTACTCCTAACGACGACTTTTTCTCCGACCCCCCTTAATATTAGACATCCTTTACTAAAATACCGTAAGAATAAGCGCGAATATATACCTCGCGCTCGCCGCCCCTAAGGCGTACGATATTATAGCACTTTAGGAGATACCGATTAATAGTAGGATAAAAGCCCCGGCGTGCTTAAGGCGGTACGACTATAGGCTTGTCTTTAAGGCGACCTAAAGCGTACTATACGTCTATAAGAGGCACGATATCGATATATAGACGAGCGACTAAGGTATAGATTAGTATAGCGTTACGTTTACTAATTTTAATACTATAGTTTTTTTAGTTTATTCCCTACCGGTTAACTCCCCCCTCCTAACTACTCCGCTTCTAGACCTCGCGATTAAGTCGTTATACACCCGTTACGTCTTCGTTAAGGACTTTAATAGCTATTACCCGCTTTAAGACGCTTATAGGCGTACCTTTAGGAATAGCGAGGACCTCCTAAAGCTAACGATACGTTAGCGCCTTAGGCTTATAACCCTTAAGGGCTAAGTTATACGCATCGCCTTTAAGGGCCGGAGGAACGGTACGATAGACCTCGCTTAAGCGTCTCGGGGTTTAAGCGTTACGTACCGTAGAAACGTAGGCCTCGTCGGATCGGATTATATATTGCAACGGCTAGAGGTAGATATAAGGCCGCTAACTTATCGGCCGGCGGCTTAGATAATAAGACTTAACCGCCTTTAAAGGAAACTCGACCTAGATAGGGCTTAAGCAGTAGCTATCGTAAAGTTCCGGCCGGGGGCCGCGCTAACTACGCTTACGACCCCTAAGGAGGTCGAGGCGTATATAGACTAAGTAGTCGCCTAGTTAACTAAGATTGCGAAAGACTATATACCCGAGGCCTAGGGCCGCGCCGACGGCGGCCGCCTTAACTAATAGACTATAAAGGTAGACTAATGCGATAAGGAGGCTAAACGCGCCCTTTAGGCGTTTTTAGCGTCCGGCAACTAAACGACCTATAAGACGTTAAACGAGGCGAAGAAAGCCCTCCGGCGTACCGTCGTTACTATATAACGCGACTCCTAGCGGGAGCTTACCTACGATTTAGCTGCTAATTAAGCCCTCCTTTAGAAGATCGAGAGGTAGGCGCGGCTTTAAAGCGGTAGCCTACTATAGGCGATATATATTCTAGACTTAGAGAGACTAAGCGACTTAAACGGGCCGGCCTATACTTACGAGGAGAAGGTAGAGACCCTTACGGCCCGGTTCTTCCTACCTTTAGTAGCGAGAGGCGAGGGGAGCCTTTAAGCCGCCCGGGAGGCCTATATAATATCGTAGCGTTTTATAGTCGGCGACGTTAGGTCGGCGGTTAAAAAGATAGCGTCGTAGAAGGCCGTAAGGGAGGACGGCCTCCCGGTTAGGCTTATTAAGGCCTATAAAAAGCTATTGCTTAAAGTACTTACAATATTACTTAACGCTAGTTACGACGTCGGATATTTTTTAAGATAGTTCCGATATACGGCTATTATCGTCTTACCGAAGCTTAAGAAGATAGCGGCCTAGCTTTAATAAGCTTAAGGGTAAAGACTAATCTCTCTCTTTAGTATAGTAGGGAAGATCCTTAAGGCTATAGTCGTAAGGAGGATCGTAGACGTAGCGGAGGCGTATAACCTCCTGCCTAAAGGGTAGATAGGGAATAGGACTAAAAGGTCTACTAAGATAGCAATACGACTTATAATAAAGCTCGTAAAGATAACGTAGGCCTAAGGAAGGGTAGCGTCGTTCCTCTAGCTCGACCTTAAGGGAGCTTTTAATAGGGTAGACTATACGTACCTCGTTAAGACCTTCCGCTAGAGGGGTTTCTTAGGCTAGGTTATCGCGTAGGTTAAGAGCTTCCTTAAGGGGAGGACGGCCTAGCTCTACTTTAATAACGCGCCGGCGGAGACTTAGGAGGTGCTTACGGGCGTGCCCTAAGGCTCGCCCCTCTCCTTAATCCTCTTCCTCCTTTATATCGCGCTACTATACGACGACCTTAAGCCGGAGATAGGGGTTACTACCGTCGGCTTCGCCGATAATATAAACCTCTTAGCCTATAGTAAGACCGTAGCCGTAACTATATAGCGCTTAAAGAGCGCTTAGAAAAAGTACGATAAGTAGGTAAAAGAGGTCGGCGCTAAGTTTAAGCCGGAGAAAAGCGAGCTAATCTACTTTACGTAGACTTATAAGCCGATACTAACGAAGCTTTAGCTTAAGATAAATATAGTCCGGCCGGTCGAAGATAGGAAGTTCCTAAAGGTTTAGTTTAACGAAAAGCTACGATAGAAAGCCTAAGTTAGGAAGCTTAAGACGAAAATAAGTATATAAGCGCTAGCCTTTACTAAGCTTATAGCGTTTATATAAGACATACGATTGCGAAACGTAAAGACGGTTTACGCTAGTATAGTTTAAAGCACGCTCGCTTATAAAGCGTTAACGTTCTATAAGCCTACGCTTAGAGGAGGGAAACCTACCGGCTTAGTAAAGGCGCTTATAGTATATTAGTTAAGCTACTTATAGGTAATAGCTAAAGCGTTTAAGGCAACCCCGATCCGGAACCTAAAGATATAGACGGCGGTCTTACCGCTCGACCTTTACCTTAACGACCGCTTCGCGCGGTATAAGGAGCGAACTAAGGAGTTAGGTATAGCGGACCGGATTTAAAGCGCCTATAAGAAGCCGGCGAGAGTACTGCCTTAACCCTATCGGCCGACCCGGCCGCCCGGCCGGCCGCACGACGTATAGCTCTAAGACTAATGCCCTTAAGGCACTATAATAGAGGAGGCGGTCCTCCGCGATTAAGAGGCGCGCTAGAAGGAGGATCTCCGAGTGATAGAGGCAAAGCGACTATAAAGAGTATAGCAACCGGCAGACATTAACATTTACTTCGACTGGCTAAAGAAGGCACTAAAGGTATATAACGGGTTATATAAGCACGAGAGCTCCGCGCTTATTTAGATTTAGACTAAGAAGATCGGTCTATAGGGGTTTTTATTTAACCGGAACGTCCCTAACGTCGACTCGCCGCTTTATCGGTGCGGGACCGCACGTAAAACCGTATTCTACCTCTTCCTTTAGTGCCCTACTCTTATTAGCGTAAAGGCGGCCTTACTAAAAGGCATCCGACGGGAGAGCGACCTTAAGGCGGCGCTTAACCGCCTTACCGCCGCGAAGCCGCTTATCTAATAGTTCCTTAAGCACCGCCTACTATAGTAGTTCTAAGCCGCGATAGCCCTTACGGAGAAGATAGACCGCCGTAACGCCGGCGGGAGGGAGCTCTAAGAGCAGGACGTCGAGGCTCCTAGCGCTAGCCCCCTTTAACGTTTATATATGTTTATATATGTTTATATATTCGATTATACGCTTACTAAGATTTATTTTTCTGCGTTTTAACCCGCTAGACGGGGCCCCGGCCCGTACCCTATCGCCCGCGTGCTATCTACGCGCCGGCTTTACTAAGTTAGACTATCCGCCCGACCCTAACGCCCTTAGGCCCGCTCGGGCGGGGTAACCTTTATTAAGCACTAGACCGGCGGCAGTAACTAAACTTAATTAACCGCAGCGAATATAAGCCGCATCCGGCCCGACGTCGAGATAGATAGACGTTATATAGGTTTTCCCTTAGGCCGCTTAGTTTTTCCTATGCTAGCTAAATATAGGGGCACTAGGCCTATTAGGGCAGCTAGAGTACTTTAATAATAATAATAAAGTATAATATATTTACTTTTCTTTATATATAGATTTACGTTTTATATTAAATATACTAGTTAAATACTTTTATTATTTTAGTAATTTTACGTAGGCCGCTTAGTTTTTCCTATGCTAGCTAAATGCAGGGGCACTAGGCCCGTTAAGGCAGCTAGAGTAGTTTAATAATAATAGTAATTTTACGAATTAAAAAAAATTATACTTACTTTACTAAAGTAAGGATATTTTATACGACTAAAGTATCTATCTTATTATTTAAATAAAGGCTAGCTAATTTATAAGAATAATTAAGTTTATAGGTAGAGAAATAATAAATACAATTAATAAATATAATATAGAAATATAATAGATTATATAATTTATTTATATAATTAATAATATATATCTCTTAGATAACTACCCGCCGTCTTTAAATACTAAAGGAGAATACCGTCGATACTTAGCTTTCTAAGACCTAAAAGCCTATTAGGTAGGAATATATACCGTACTTCCCTAAGTCCTACTTAAGAGCCTCTCTTAGACTCTTATAGTATTTATCGATAAAGTTAAGAAAAAATATAAGCTAGTTAATCTAGCCCTCCTAAAGCCACGTAGGTCTAGGTAGGTTAACCTAACCTAAACCTACGCGGCGAGGTCTATAGATTTCTAAGATTATTGCTCGATAGCTAGGATACTAAGCTACGTCCTAACGCCGACGAGCTTATAAAGCTTTTATACCCGGACAATACGCTCTACGTCGTATACTAAACATTAACCTAAATAATTAATTAATATAAGAAATAATAAAGAATTAAGAAGACTTACGACTAGGCGGTCCTAGAGGATAATATATCCTTCGTCGAGGTCCTCGTTGCTTAAAAGAGAGCCTATACTAAGGGCTTACCTAGCGTAAAAATTTTAAGGGCCTTCGGGGTTATATTAAGGTTAAGGTCGGCCTTAATTTTAGAGAAAAACTCTACGCAGCTTCTCGGGCTAGTTTTTATAGCCCGGATCTTAAAAAAAGTAACTCTAGATTAACGATAATTACCTTTCGAACCGTATAGAATAAGTTCGCTATCTCGCGCTATTATAGTTTTAGTAAGTAATTTATAGGAGAATTTTTAGAAAACTTACCTTATATTGCTTTCTAAACACAGCTCGAATATCTTCCCTTATCTCCTCGTTAGACTTAAGGGGCGTATTAGCTAGGTCGTCGTTTGCCAGCCTATCGACTTATTCTAGATTCTTAACCTTAATTAAGGAAAGGTCTAAAATGTCTTCCTAAAGGGGACTCTTATTATCGAAAGGCAAGCCAGCTATATTTCGCTAGCTCGATAACGATACCTAACTTAAATGTCTATTCTTCGCAAGACTAATAAAATAAGTAATATATTAGCAATAATAACTTATATAATTCGGTATAACTTACTATATTGCTTTAATTTAACGTTTAAGATACGTAATCTGCTCCTCTTGCCTGTTTAGGGTTGCTTTAATAAATTACGTTATTTTCCTTAGTTTAATAACCTCTCGTCGGATCTTTTATCGCATAGCAATCTTCGCATTTTCCGCCTAGAGCTTTTCTAACGATATGCTATCCCGTCGATCTCTAGTTCTCTTTAAGTAGACATTATTAGAGAGCTCGTCTAGTGCCTTCCTCTTAGTGATTTTAGTGCTTAGGGGTCGGCCTAATTAGTTAACTATTAGTAAACGCCTTATATAACCCTATAATCCTAACGTACCTAGGCCGCGCTTTATATCGTTATCGCTTATATAGTCGACGCGTTATAGTTAGTTAAGAACTTAAGAAGTTAAAGAGTCGCTAACGCGTTATATTTCGCGGCGGGTTTTAGTCTTTAGAAGGGACTAAAACAAGCTCTAGGATAGATAAAGAGATTAAGCGCGTTTGTTTATTTTAATAATACGAAGAATAATATATTATATTAGCCCTACTTTTAGCCGCTATTTATTTACTATTAATACTAGAAAAGTATATATTTCTACTTTAAGCTTATAGATTAGCTTACATTTATATTTAACAATAAGCATAGTTAGCGAGATTCTTTATAAAGATATCTATCTACGCTAACTATTTCTTATAAAAAGCTCTACGATCTCCTCGTATAGCCGCCGAGGTCGACACCGGATTATAAAATCAATTTAGACTTAAGAATCGGATTCCTTAGACCCGGTTGCCCTTAGGCGCGATAGCGCATCGGGGGACGGACGCGGGCTATAAGCCGATAGACATTAATATCGCGAGACGGGGGTTAGAGGCTAGCGTATATAGCCTACCGACTACTAACGAAGCGCCCCTTAAGCCTAACGCGGGTAAGGAGAAACTAATAGGAAGGGATAGTGCCGCTTACTTAAAATTCGCGGGTCTAGTGCTTAAGGAGGCCCTCTATAGCGTCTAAAGGGCCTTTAAGTCCGTTCTCTAAGGCTACCTAAAGGAATAAGAGGAGAAGATCTAAGCGGACACTGCGGTCTATACGACCGTAGGCTAGCTTAAGAAATCGGTTAAAGAGTCGGTAAAGGAGGCTATCGAGGCGGCGCTCTTATCGAAGTAAGCGTCGAAGTCTTAGGCCGATATAGCCGCGGCCGCGGTCGCGGCTACTACCGTCGCGCCCCCGACGCGACGCTAGCCTACGCTTAAAGGCGCTAGCGGCAGCTATAATATTAGGGCTAATAGCGAGAAGCCGACTCTCGCCCGCTACGAAAACTAGCTTACGGTCTAATATAAAGGGATCGCCTTAGATCTCTAACGTAAAACCTTTTAAGCGATCGTTAACGATATTAATCGCGCCTTTAAGGAGCCCGCTATAAAAGCGGCGCGGGTCTTCTATAGCGGCGATATCGCGCTTATATTTAAGCAGAATATAAAGAAGTATAAGGCGGATAGGGAGTAGCTAAAGAAGGCGTTCGGGAAGGAGATAATGCTATTATAAGGCGGCTTTATAGTAATTATAAAGGGCGTTTTAATAATAGTCCTTTAGCGAAGGGACGACGCCGCTTTAGCAGCCGAACTAGCTAAAGCGAACGACGTTAAGGTTATCTACCTTTACCCTAAAAAGACCTATATAAAGGCGGGCATAAAGGCGACCTTTATTATTACGGTAGACGGTGTAAAAGCGGCGAATAGGCTCTACGACTTTAGCATAATAATATAGGCGGAGATTTTCGATATAAAGCCCTTCGACGATATAATCCGGCCGAGGCAATACTATTAGTATTTTTAGTATAGATACGTCGCGAAGTATTATATAGCGAAGGCGATATATAAGCGGTATACGTTAGGACT
Source organism: Ophiocordyceps sinensis (assembly GCA_012934285.1). NCBI lineage: Eukaryota > Fungi > Ascomycota > Sordariomycetes > Hypocreales > Ophiocordycipitaceae > Ophiocordyceps > Ophiocordyceps sinensis. The sequence continues at coordinate 1,540,117 of JAAVMX010000006.1, read as the reverse complement.
ATACGACGAAGCTATATATACGGCTATTATTAAGTAGATCCCGTACCGGTATACTATTTACGGGGGGAGATATACGGCGTAAGATAGGCACTGCCCTAAGGCGGAGAAGCTTTAGGATAGGGCTTAAGAGGCATACTCTTAAAGGCTAAGGCGTTTCGCCGCCGCGGCGATGCCGATAATACGCCTTAAGCAGGCGCCGCTTTATGCGCCGCCTTTTCCGCTTCCTACCGCGCTATAGGCGTCGCCGTCGAAACGGCGATAATAGGATAACCCCCCCCCCCGCTACCCGCCCTTCCCCCTAGCCGGCCTTAGGATATTACGAGAGCCGGTCGGGCGTAAGGCTAGTCGATTATTCGCGGGCTTCTATAGTCGCGGCCGGCCTTAGCGTCGGTAAGGGCTTGTACTATTATAGTCGAGGCCGCGCTTACTCCTAACGACGACCTTTTCTCCGACCCTTTTTAATATTAGATATCCTTTACTAAAATACTATAAGGATAGGCGCGAATATATACCTCGCGCTCGCCGCCCTTAAGGCGTACGATATTATAGCACTTTAGGAGACACCGATTAATAGTAAGATAAAAGCCTTAGCGTGCCTAAGGCGGTGCGACTATAGGCTTGTCTTTAGGGCGACCTAAAGCACGCTATACGTCTATAAAAGGCACGGCATTAATATATAGATAAGCGATTAAGGTATAGACTAGTATAATATTACGTTTACTAATTTTAATACTATAGTTTTTTTAGTTTACTCCCTATTAGTTAACTCCCCCCTCCTAACTACTTTACTCCTTAACCTTACGACTAAATCGTTATATACTTATTACGTCTTTGTGCTATTACCCGCTTTAAGACGCCTATAGGCGTACCTTTAGGAATAGCGAGGACCTCCTAAAGCTAATAGCGTATTAGCGCCTTAGGCTTATAACCCTTAAGGGCTAGGTTATATATATTACCTCTAAGGGCCGGAGGAACGGTATAATAGACTTTGCCTAAGCGTTTTAAGGTTTAAGCATTACGTACTATAGAAACGTAGGCCTTATCGGATCGGATTATATATCGCAATAGCTAAAGGTAGATATAGGGCCGCTAACTTATCGGCCGGCGGCTTAGACGATAGGACTTAACCGCCTTTAGAGGAAACTTAACCCGGATAGGGCTTAAGTAGCAGCTATCGTAAAGTTCTAGCTAGAGGCCGCGCTAACTACGCCTACGACCCTTAAGGAGGTCGAGGCGTACGTAGACTAAGTAGTCGCTTAGTTAACCGAGATTATAAAAGACTATATACCTAAGGCCTAAAGCCGCGCCGACGGCGGCCGCCCTAACTAATAGACTATAAAGGTAGACTAGTGCGATAAGGAGGCTAAACGCGCCTTTTAGGCGTTCTTAGCGTCCGGCAATTAGACGACCTATAAGCCGTTAGACGAGGCGAAGATAGCCCTTTAGCGTACCGTCGTTACTATATAATAAGACTCCTAGCGGGAGCTTACCTACGATTTAGCCGCTGACTAAGCCCTCTTTTAGAAGATCGAGAGGTAGGCGTAGCTTTAAAGCGGTAGCCTACTATAGGCGATATATATCCCGGACTTAGAGAGACTAAGCGACCCAAACAAGCCGGCCTATACTTACGAGGAGAAGGTAGAGACCCTCGCGGCCCGGTTTTTCCTACCCCCGGTAGCGAGAGGCAAAGGGAGCCCTTAAGCCGCTTAAGAGGCCTATATAATATCGCAGCGTTTTATAGTTAGCGACGTTAGGTCGGCGGTTAAAAAGATAGCGTTATAGAAGGCCGTAAGGGAGGACAAGCTCCCCGTTAGGCTTATTAAGGCCTATAAGGAGCTATTGCTTAAAGTGCTTACGGTATTACTTAACGCTAGTTGCGATATTAGATATTTTCTAAGACGGTTTTAATATACGGCTGTTATCGTCCTACCGAAGCTTAAGAAGATAGCGGCCTAGCTTTAATAAGCCTAAGGGTAGAGACTAATCTCTCTCCTTAGTATAGTAGGGAAGATCCTTAAGGCTATAGTCGTAAGGAGGATCGTAGATATAGCGGAGGCGTATAACCTCCTACCCGAAGGGCAGATAAAGAATAAGACCGAGAGGTTTATTAAAACGGCGATACGACTTATAATAGAGCTCGTAAAGACAACGTAGGCCTAAGGAAAGGTAGCGTCGTTCCTCTAGCTCGACCTTAAGGGAGCTTTCGATAAGGTAGACTATATATACCTTATTAAGACCTTCCGCTAAAGGGGTTTCTTAGGCTAGGTTATCGCGTAGGTTAAGAGCTTCCTTAAGGGGAGGACGGCCTAGCTCTACTTCGATAGCGCGTCGGCGGAGACTTAAGAGGTACTTACGGGCGTGCCTTAAGGCTTGCCTTTCTCCTTAATCCTCTTCCTCCTTTATATCGCGCTACTATACGACGACCTTAAGCCGGAGATAAGGGTTACTACCGTCGGCTTCGCCGACGATATAAACCTTTTAGCCTATAGTAAGACTATAGCCGCGATTATATAGCGCTTAAGGAGCGCTTAAAAGAAGTACGATAAGTAAGTAAGGGATATTAGCGCTAAGTTTAAGCTAAAGAAAAATAAGCTAATCTACTTTACGTAAACCTATAAGCCGATACCGATAAAGCTTTAGCTTAAGATAAATATAGTCCGGCCGGTTAAAGATAGGAGGTTCTTAAAGGTTTAATTTAACCGAAAGCTACGATAGAAAGCCTAAGTTAAAAAGCTTAAGACGAAAATAGGCATATAAGCGCTAGCCTTTACCGGGCTTATAGCGTTTATATAAGGCATACGACTATAAAGCGTAAGGACGGTCTACGCTAATATAGTTTAAAGCGCGCTCGCTTATAAAGCGTCGACGTTTTATAAGCCTACGCTTAGAGGAAGGAAACCTACCGGCTTAGTAAAGGCGCTTATAGTATATTAGTTAAGCTACTTATAGGTAGTAGCTAAAGCGTTTAAAGCGACCTTAATCTAGAACTTAGAGATATAGACGGCGGTCCCGCCGCTCGACCTTTACCTTAACAACCGCCTCGCGCGGTATAAGGAGCGAACTAAGGAGTCGGGTATAGTAGACCGGATCTAATACGCTTATAAAAAGCCGGCGAGAGTGCTGCCTTAACCCTATCGGCCGACCCGGCCGCCCGGCCGGCCGTACGACGTATAGCTTTAAGACTAATGCCCTTAAGGCACTATAACGGAAGAGGCGGTCCTCCGCGATTAAGAGGCGCGCTAAAAGGAGGATCTCCGAGCGACGGAGGTAAAGCGACTATAAAGAGTATAGCAGCCGGTAGATATTAACCTTTACTTCGACCGGCCGAAGAAGGCACTTAAGGTATATAACGGGTTATATAAGCACGAGAGCTTTACGTTTATCTAGATTTAGACCGGGAAGATCGGTCTATAAGGGTTCTTATTCGACCGGAATATCCTTAACGTCGACTCGCCGCTCTATTAGTGCGGGACTACGCGTAAAACCGCGTTTTACCTCTTCCTTTAGTGCCTTGCCTTTACTAGCGCGAAGGCGGCCTTAATAAAAGGCATCCGACGGGAGAGCGACCTTAGGGCGGCGCTTAACCGCCTTACCGCCGTAAAGCCGCTTATCCGGTAGTTCCTTAAGCACTGCCTACTATAGTAGTTCTAGGCCGCGATAGCCCTTACGGAGAAGATAGACCGCCGTAACGCCCGTAGGGGGGAGCTTTAAGAGTAAGACGACGAGGCTCTTAGCGCTAGCCCCTTTTAACGTTTGCGTATATTTATATATATTTATATATTCGATTATACGCTTACTAAGATTTATTTTTCTACGTTCTAACCTATTAGGCGGGGCCCCGGCCCGCACCCTATCGCCTACGTACCGTCTACGCGCCGGCTTTACTAAGTTAGACTATCCGCCCGACCCTAACGCCCTTAGGCCTACCCGGGCGGGGTAACCTTTATTAGGCACTAGACCGGCGGCAGTAACTAAACTTAATTAACCGTAGTAAACATAGGCCGCATCCGGCCCGACGTCGAGATAAATAGACGTTATATAGGTTTTCCCCTAAGCCGCCTAGTTTTTCCTATGCTAGCTAAATATAGGGGCACTAGGCCCGTTAGGGCAGCTAGAGTACTTTAATAATAATAATAATAATTATATTTATATTTAAGTAAAGTTACTATTTACGTAAAGGCGTGTTTTATTTATATTTATTTTTAGTATTTACTCGCTTTAACTAAAATAGCCTTTTTACGTTACCTAATAAGTAAGAAAAAGTACTAGAATATAAGCCGGGTCGTATAAACTTAAATCCCTATTTTTATATTTAAAATTAGTTAGCGTAAACTTTAATTTTAACTTTTTATATTTTTAATTAGTTCGCGTAAAATTATTCCTTACTAACGCGTATATTATTATGTTATATTAAAACATTATCTTATACGCGTGCGGTAGCCCGCTAAATCTCCTTTTTTACCTAAATAAATACACGCTCGCTAACTAACCGCTTAGCTCTACTACCTAATTTGCTCTACTACTTAATTTTATAAGCTATTTTATTAGTAGGTGTCTCTAAATGCAAATGCAAATATAGGTCTAGTAGTCTTATTAGAATTATTAATACCTATCTAGCTAAGGGCTATACTACCTTCTTTATAGATAAGACGAGAGAAGGGTCGGAGCTACCCTCCGGGAACCTTCGGTAGCTAAGGATAGAAAGGGATCCGTAAATAGAATGCAAAGACGGATGCGTTAGTCGGGGAAGACCTTCCGCGGACGGATGCGTCTATCGGGACGACTATAGAAGTCTATAGAAGGAAGTGGAATTCTATCTATAGAATTTACCTTAGAAGGGAAGTCCTTCTACCGTGGAATTCCATTGGAATTCACCTTAGAAGGGAAGTCCTTCTACCGTAGAATTTCTATTAGAATTCTATCTATAGAATTTACCTTAGAAGGGAAGTCCTTCTACCGTAGAATTCTATCTATAATTCCTATACTAGCAACTTTTTCTTTATGCCGTTTATAAGAACCTCTCTTGTTTTTCCTTAAACACGTTTTTCCTTAAACATTACCCTTCTTTAAAAGGAAACAAAATGCATAGCAAAATCGACTATTCGTTATATTAGAATAGTTCGTTGTGATATTATATAGTATTATAATTATATAACCTTAAAAGAAAGAATATATTAGAAGGGTTATAGGCGAATAATAAACCCTTCTATTCTAATGTTTAATTTATTTATATCGACGAAACGTTTAAAGGCCTAGTTTAGTAATGCTTTCGTTATTATATTAGCTAGGTTATCGGCTTTATTAATCTATCGGACCTCTATAATCTTACGGCGTTCGTATAACTATCGTAAAGCTATAATATTAATTATTAATCTTTTCTCCTTTATAGTACTTAGTTTAATAAGGCATTTATATAAGGAGTACGAATTAGTATAGATAATTAATAGAACCGGAGGAAGACTAAGGCGATCCGTGATTATCTTAAGGGTTATAGTAAGAGAGATCCTAATATCGAATCCGTTTACTATACCGTAGATTTCCGATGTAAGGACGCTTTAGGTAACTCGTTTACATTTCGTAGAGTTCTAGTAGATAATATTGCCTTTAATTGAAAATTGCTTATCTATTCGGTTAGTCTCGTAAACTAAAGCAATAACGAATCTAAGTTATTAAGATAAGTCTTTATTATTTGCAAACGATCTATCGGTAAAGACTAAGAGCTTGGCCGATGCGAGGTTAATTAAAAGATATATTAGTCTACGTTATTAATTATCTAGTTGCTACTATAGTCTCTTGTTTAGGATTATATAGTCTTTTTGTTCTAGGTTTTAGATTTAAGCAGTAATAGAAATATTAAACAATGCTTCCGGTTGATAGATAGATATAACGTATATACTACGAGCTCGTTGCTTTATATACCTTTGCGCGCGGTTAATAGCTTTTAGCTTTACGGTTTTAATCTTAGCTGCTTAACCCTTCTATTATAGTAGCAAACTTCCATCGTGTTATAGGGTTAATTTCGCGCCGTTAAAGTCTATAGATTATCTAGCAGTTATTAGAGTTTTCGGTTTAGCTTTAAATTGTGCTTTCTAAAGCTCTTTTTCTTCGTAGTCCGAAAAACTCTAAGTCCCGAGCATTAACGTATCGTCTATCTATATGCCGATAATTCTAAAAAGTGTAGGAGGGCTATAGTTAGAAATAAGTAAGCATACGTCGTATGTTAAATAAGCTATATTAAGCTCTTAGATATAGTGACTATAGTATATATTAAACTAGTATAGTCCGGATTCTGCGATACTATATAATAGTCTAATTATACGGATGATTATGCCTTCCGGATACTTCTTTACTAATTTAGCGGGTAGAGCTATTAAGATTGTTTAAGATAACTCTATAGTAGCCTAGGGATATGCTTAGGTAATGTCTCGTAAAGACAATGTTATTCCGTATTCTTTAAGCATTCCGGCTGTAATTGCTATAATTAAACGTTAACTAATTCGCTAGATTATTAGCGACTATATAAGTATAGATGTCTTCTTAACATTACTATATCCTTAGATTACTAGTCTCGATTTTTCATATAGTTTAGTATCGCGTCCTTTAACCTCTCTAACTATCCGAGAACGGAAGATTCGATATCCTCTATGTTTTTCTTCGTTATATTATTCGAAACTAAATACACTACGAATAACTAGGTCGTTAATCTCTTTTATATTAGATTCTTCGAATAGGTCACTAGGTCTTATAATCACGCTATCGGCACGAAGTTTAAGTATAAGATCGTATGCATTAACCTCTTTCTTAGCTAAGAACTGCTAATTCTTTAGTTTATTTTTCGCACCGGGTAGGCGACTACGTTTTTAGGGTATGCGAGGAGGTTCTTATATAGTTTTATATTCTTCTATTAGTTTATTATCTTAAGAATTATATTCCGGTATATCTACTAGGAGTTCTTCTAATAGTAGTACCGATTTTTCGTCTCGGAAGTATGGTTATATATATGTTAATCTAAATACTTATAGTCTATTAATAGTATCGATTGTTATATTATAGCCTTTAATTACTGCGATTTTAAATAGACTTTGCTAGCCGTTCTTTTCTCTTTAGACATAGACCTTACTTTATAGTAGAAGATTAAGAATCTCCTTTATTAATAGTCCGTTTCGGCTATAAATAGCATCTTTAATTCGTCTTTTTATAGAGATTTAGCGAAGCAATTCTATAGCCTTTTGCATAGCTATAGCTCTCTATATTGTTATTATAAAAGGGGGTAATTCCTATGTAATCCGGGGGTAAGCACTAAAAACTAATAATATATAAACTAAACTATTAGGACTAGCTGTATTATTAATTGCCTTAACTGCTATTTAAAGGATGGCTTTAGCTAATATTACGTTCTTAATTTCCTCCTAAAGAATACTAAATGTTCGTTTAAGTAGTCTATAATATCTTTTAATCCTTCCGATAGACTAGTAGGCTTTAACTAGAACTTGCTTACACGTAATCCTTATTACTTTCGCTTCGTTTCGGAATTTATTAGAAGCAAAATTCGTTCTTACGTTGTGTTTAATAATATCTAGCGGACCGAGATATATATTAATCTATAACGCACGTAGTATCTCCTACGCATCTTTAGCGGACATTAATAGAAGGAATCTTACTGCTTAGAATAAAGTTACTAAATCTACTACGTATAGCATTAGTCGTTATAGGTTTCCGAGGTATATAACGTTAATAATAATCTTATAGTTAAATTCTCGATTATCTTATAGTATGAATTTAAATCGTCTTAGAGCCTAGGAGTATATCTAGCATTAGTAATAAAATTTAGAAATAGTTTTAAGTCTTTTAATTAAGATATTATTATGTCTTGCTTAGCGTAGTAGATAATATAGTCTTATAACTACGGGATGTCTAAACCGACGATAGAGTGTTCGGATCTTAACCTCTATAAGGAAGTTAATAGATTCCTTATCTTTAGAAAGAAAGAACTATAGATATCCTTATTTTCGTATTATAGGAACTACGCCTCGACTAATAATTATGTCTATTGTGTTATTAAAGTATACACCTAGTCGGTCTATATCGGCTAAAGAGAGTAGGAAAGGTATAAGTGTCTTTAGAACGTAAAAAGTAATCCTTCTAATTAGTGTTTTAAGGGCAATAGAACTAAGTAAGTTAATAGTATCTCTACTACTAAACTTAATAGAAGCTTATCTTGCCGTTAACTTATCGATAGTAATAGAAGGATCTTCTTTCTATAGGGCAATATACTAGTTAAATCCGGCTGTTAATACTTTTACTACACCTATATTAACTATAATGCCTTAGAAGCGTGTCTTAGAGTATCTTTTATTAATAATAAACTAGTTAGATATAGTAATAGCTTCTTATTTACTATATAAGTCTTCGCTAGTAAGTCGATGTATAAAGGCTTATTAGCAAATTATCTAACTAGCTTGCTATTGTCCTATAAAGTTATTATCGTCACTTATATAAGATTTATTATTAAAGTCTTCTGCTATATCGTCTATCTTATGACCTTTATATTGCGTTACGTAGGCTATAAACCCTATTATTAGGATATTCGTAAAGTGGCATTATGCGATATACTAGTCCTTCGATTTCTATCGTTCCTTAGGTATATGTTTAGTTAACTAGCATCTTTGTTTTCCGTATATAAAATACTTCTTAGTCTATAGACGATTGCCGTAGTTGCCTCTATAGCTGCTACGGGCTTAAGACCCTGCTTATAATCTAGCAGCTAATAGGGAGTATCCTCTACGGAATCCTCCGCGGAATCCTCTACGATTAAATAATCGGCCATAGTTTCGTCCTCTTCGTCCTTAGTATCTATATCTTCCGCGGTTGTTATTATTATACCTCCGATCTATATAGAATGTTTAGTTATACAGGTCGTAGTTATCCTCTTTAGTGTCTTAATTATTAGACTAATATTCCTAGATGAATTAGTTAGATAAACTGCGAGATAAGTGTATTTACAACGAGGATCTTAGGTCGGCAAAAAGTGCTTCTATATTAGTTAAAGGTTTAAATAAAGCGTACTTTAGTTTAGGAACTCCTCTATATATATTAATAAGTGTGGTTCGTAGGGGAAGATCGCCTATAAAGTCTTGACTAAATGCCCGTTAGTAAAGTTGCAATTTGTCGAATAAAGCTTAAAGGATTTTATGCAATAGCTTAGCCGGGTATTCTCCTTGCAACTTATAGAAGGTCGTTATTGTTTAGTCTATGTAATAATATACGTAATTAACTTCTATATTAAAGTGTCTTTTAATTATATCGTATGCCTTTCTAAATATCGCTGTCTAGTTAATATATTAAATATAATAGGTTTACGTACGTCCTACGAGGATCTTAGGGAATAAGGTATAGAATTAACTTAGTTTAATTTATAGGTTATAGCATAAGTTTATAAAAACCTAAAGTTTGTCGTTAAGTAAGTTATATAGTTCTCCGGTATAGTTATTATCTTTTATCTAAAGCTTAATAAAGCGTTATTAGATATCTATATTAGCGATAGCATTTAGAACATTGTCTAGAGGAAGTCTTATATATGCCTCTAATAGAATAGGGTTAGAATTGCTTAGCTATTTAGTTATTGCCGTAGAACCTTAGTCTATAGGATTTATAAAGAGATCTAGACGATTAAATCGGTGTGATATTAGGTAAATAGTTATACCCGGAACATTAGTGTTAAATAGCTATTGTTTATATAGAACTATCGGATGTTGCTTATATAGAATAGTCCCTCCTAAATCGAACTGCGGAACCGTTAGAAGTATGTTAGACGTCTATAGCATCTCTAGAACGTTTGTTATAGTCTATAGCATCTCCGGAACGTTTGCTATAGATGCTGCTTTTTCTATTAGAACTGATTCTAATAGTTAGAAGAGGGCTATTCTAGCGGTAATAGGCGTAGAAGGATATATTGTGTTTTTTATCTCTATTTTCTTAGTGTATTCCTCCGTGCTATCGTTAAATTTCTATATTATTATGTCTTCTATAGGCTATTCTAATAGTTTCTTAAGTGCTTATAATATCAAAAAGATCGTTATATAAGATGCGTTGCTACGACCGGTGTATATTCCTCTCTTCCTTATTAGAACTTTTAGCGCTCGTTTATAGTCTGCGTATGTTAGACCCTATATATTCGCTATCTATCCTTAGAAATAGTCTTAGAAGTATAATAGGATTTCGTTTCCTTAAAAATCGATCGACGCTTCGTAGAGGGCAATAAACTTAGCGATGGATATTATAATTACGATGCCGTTATTTTCGTTAGGTTTAATATTGCTATCTTAATGTTTTACGTTAATGTATAGAAAAAGGGATCGGTAGATAGTTATGCCTTCTATCTATTCCCTAATAGTCTCCTCTATAGTATCGGATAAAGGACTAGTAGGTTAGTATATCGAAGTTATAATACGTGCTTGTTTTTCACGCGGCTTGTCGGTGTATTCGTAGGGTTCTCTACGAAAAATTTATCGTTCGGCGTTATTAACGCACTTTCTGCTAGTGCTACTCTTCTTCTTCTAAAGCGGTAATCGGTTAGCAAAAAGTTTAAAGAAGAGCTATACGTAACCCCTAGGGGCGAGCTAGACTTAGAAGGTAAAGTCTTCTTATTCTTAGCATAGTTATCCTTCTCTAAGTGCATAGAATAGGATCGTTAGGCGGATGCCGTTTAATAAAGATCTATAATACATTCGAAGGATATAGAACTATCTCGTCTACCTTACTATCTATAATTAAGCCTTATAATTACTAATTAGTATTAGTAGGTGTCTCTAAATGTAAATGCAAATATAGGTCTAGTAGTCTTACTAGAATTATTAATACCTATCTAGCTAAGGGCTATACTACCTTCTTTATAGATAAGACGAGAGAAGGGTCGGAGCTACCCTCCGGGAACCTTCGGTAGCTAAGAATAGAAAGGGATCCGTAAATAGAATGTAAAGACGGATGCGTTAGTCGGGGAAGACCTTCCGCGGACGGATGCGTCTGTCGGGACGACTGTAAAAGTCTATAGAAGGAAGTGGAATTCTATCTATAGAATTCACCTTAGAAGGGAAGTCCTTCTACCGTGGAATTCCATTGGAATTCACCTTAGAAGGGAAGTCCTTCCGCCGTAGAATTTCCATTAGAATTCTATCTATAGAATTCACCTTAGAAGGGAAGTCCTTCTACCGTGGAATTCCATCTATAATTCCTATATATTTCGAATTATATTTATAATTTATATTTACTTTAAGTTGCTTACGCTAAAAACTTAGGTTATAGTGCGAAGCGCTATAAAGAGGCCCTATCGCCGCGTAGGCTAGAAAACCGTTATAAGGCAGCTGCTATCTAACCCCTCGACGTCGATCCGCGGTAGGCTTAAAAGGCGGTAGAAGCTTAGAAGTAAGTATTATCTATTAACTCTATCGTCTAAGAGACTACGTAATATCCGCCGGCTATAGCGAACGACGGACCTTATTATACCTAAGGCGCTATTTACGCGTTTAGTTCGAGAGATCCTATACGATCTTACTAAGCCGGCGAACTTTCGCGTATAGGCCGAAGCCCTAGCGGCACTCTAAGAAGCGGCGGAGAACGCCTTTACGCAAACATTTATAGGTATATTTAGACCCTCTTAACCTTTAATATCGTTCTATTTCTAACTATTCTTAGCGGCCTAATACCTAACGGTTTACGCTAAACGCGTGACTATAATGCTTAATAACTTTAAGTCGTTGCGCTTAGTTCTTAATGTATTCCGTCCGATTTCGGCCGAATTTCTAACTAAAGCCCTACCTTATATATTTTACCCTAATAGTATATATTATCCGATAGCCTTACTAACCTACTCTTATTCTAGACCTAGGTGCTATAGAATAGAATTCTATCACCGGTGAGAAAGGAGAGTTATAGAAGGAGGCAAAGGCGAAGATATTTGCTAATAGGGCACGGGCTAAGGTTCGTAAGTCGGCTTAGGTAAATTAATCTAAAGCTAGCTAAGAGTCTAGGACTAAGGAATAAAGTAACTAAGGCCTAAGTTAAGTAAGAAGGTAACTAAAATAATATATATACTCGCCTCCTTACGATAAATAGATTATAAATACAAATAATAAATATAAATAAGATATCTAAGTATAAAATATATATTATTGAAAAATATATACCTAATATATATCCTCTCTATAAGGGTAGGACTATACTATTATTTAGGTACCTATTTTAAGTAAAAGGATAATAATAATAGTATAGTACCTATAAAAGTCTAGGTACCTAAAAATACCTATAGGTACCTATTCTTATACCTTAGTTAGGAGGAAAGCCCTTTTAGCCTTTATAGAAAAAACTAGGGTTTACACAGCGGCGTAGTATACGAAAGAGTAACCTATTAAGCCTTCGGACTTTTAGGGGGGAACAATAATGCGTAGGAAAGTATATAATATTATCTTATTATTTTAGCTAACTTCTTAAAACCGAGCCGAAAACAGACGACGAACACGTGCGAATAATCCCCTTATTCGCCTTTATCTCGCAACCTTTATTGCATCTACGCGTACGTTATTGCGCGTATGCAATTAGGCTACGAAGATAGCGGAAAACGAGGGCGATCCCGCTAAGCGCGATACTAACTGTTATAGCACTAGGTGATAGCTAGATAACCTTATTATTCTATAAAGAGGAGAAGAACTATAGAGGCTAAGGGCTCGTTTATATATAGGACTATATATTACGTGGTATATCACTATATACTATGTTATGTGATATAGTACTATGATAGTACTCCCCCTCTAAAGACGATTTAGTCCCTAAATCGCTAAGAAATGTCATTTTCGCTAGAAATCCGTATATAATAAAGGAATCTTTTATAGGCGGGCCTAATCTAAGGGGCCCGGCTTATCTAGGTTGCATCTATAGAAGCGTTAAATAGCTTTAGGGCAACCTCTTAGGTTATCTTTAGGCTGCTAGGTCGGTTCTTAGTAATATTTCTATTTAATTAGATAAGTTAGGATCGGGGCTTCGTTATCGTATACGTTAAGGATCTTCTTAAATTCCTATATTTCTTTAATATTGCCGTCGTTATCGCGTTCCGCGATACGGCCTGCGACGTTACGTCGTTCCTCTCGATTAATTTATGCTTAGCCCGGTATTATTTCCGTTATCTAAAGCCGTACCTTTAACGTATAGAAAGACTTATTAACTTAGATATGCTTTAGGAGGTCGATAACTATAGCGCCGCGGTAGACCTCGAGAATAGGATAAAGACCGTCTTATTTATCGTCCTATTTTTTCTTCGGGCGATTAGTAGTTATATTCTCTAATAAAACTATAACTATATCACCGGGTCGGAAGAGAAAGCCTTCGTCCCGCTTTATATTAGCATTATCCTTATATTTCTATTATAAGGCTCGTACGAGAGCTCGAAGCTAAATAAGGATACGGTCGAAACGATTAGCTATTACGTCCGCGCGAAGGAATTCCTTCTTTGCTTATAATAAGAGCGTTAGGGGTTAGGGGCCTATAGGTTCGATGCCGAGATAAGGATTAAAGCCGTAGTTAGCGAAGAACGGAGAAATACCGGTTGTTTCGTTTACTTAATTATTTATTGCGAATTCCGCGAGCGGGAGCTAGTCGACCTAATTATCTTAGGTAAAGCTAATATAGGCTCGAATATATTTATTTATCGCAGCGTTAACGATTTCGGTTTAACTATTAGTCTCTAAGTGCTATGCTAAGCTTAGTTTTAACGTTATTCTTAAATAAGTGCTAAGCTATCGCTAAAAATTAGAGATAAACTAAGTGCCTCGGTCGGAGATAATATTATCGGGTGCTTTATATAAGCGATAGACTACGTAAATAAAAGAGTTAACTAGTTCTTCTATAAAAAGGCCGGTAATAGAGACGAAATATCTTATCTTCGTAAGCCTATTAACTATCGTAAGTATATTCTTATAAGTCTTCCCGTTTTAGGTGCACTTAGGGAGTATCGTAATATAATTAATTAATATATCGGCCTATAGTCGTACCGGTAGAGCGAGGGGTTTTAGGAATCTAAGGGGAGATAAGCGGGGGGTCTTAGTCCGAAGATAGAAAGCATAGTCTTTAATAAACGTAGCGGCGAAGTAAGAAATCCTCGGCTATTAGTATATTCGGTTTAATAGATTAAGGGTTTTTACCCTCCTTAGGTATCCTATTAGGCTATTGCTATAGGATCGATAAACGACTTTAAGGCAGAGATCCGGAGTATCGGGAACAAAGAGCTAGTCGTAGAAAAAAATACGTTCGTTAATTAACTAACATTCGGATATATCGTAACGTAAGAGCTTTCGGATGTATTTTAGCTAGCGTCGGGCGTATAGATCCCGAAGTATCGCTACTATATCCCGGGTAAGATTATCTTATTAGTATGCTTCGCAGATAAGCTTATTAAGTGATTTACTAGCTGCGTTTAGTCCGAGGGCGGCGACTATATTAAGGTCCTCCTTTAAGACATAGGAATCGGTTAAGAGTTCTTCTAAGATAGTCGGGTCGACTTTCTCTTTAGGGATAACTACCTAATTTCGATAGAGGAGTCTATCGTCGTCTATAATAGCTAGTCTATAGCCGGGGAGCTTGCTAAGAGCGTTAGGAAGAATTGCCTTATTACTTAGGCGGTATATAATTACGAAGTTAAACTAGGAAAGGAACTCGGCTTAGCGCACTTATCGTTAGTTAAGTTGCTTTATAGATATAAACGTCTAAAGATGCTTATAGTCCGTAATAACATCGAACGCCTTAGTAGTCCTTTAGAGTTCTAAGCGCTATTCCTTAAGCGCTTTAACAATTGCTAATAGCTCTTTATTATAGATCTCGTAGTTATACTTAAGGGCAGTATGCTTTAACGAAAAAAACGAAATAGGGTAAAGATGTCTGTCGTCTCTGGTCTATAAAAGGACTCCTCCCGAGGCCTAATTTAAGGCGTTAGTTTTAATAACTATTTTCTTCGAGTAGTTAAAATAGGCTAGGACTAGGGCAGTAGTAAAAGCAAGTTTAAGGGCCTTAAACGCGGCAGCTTATTCGGGTCCTTAAGACTAACGGGAATCCTTTCGAAGTAGCGTAGTTATCAGGGAGATAATACTAGAGTATCCTTTAATAAAACGACGGTAGAAGTTTATAAACCTAAGAAACTATTAGAGTTCTTTTACTAAAGTCGGGGTATTTTAAGCCGTGATTATGCGTACCTTCTTAGGGTCTATGCTTATGCCCGATGTCGAGATAATTAATCTAAGGTACTTAGTCTTCGTCGTATAAAACTCTAACTTCCCGATGTCGATTTAAAGCCCTACGTTGCCTAGGCGTTAGATAACTATTCGCATGTAGTTTTCGTATTCCGTCCTAGTCTTTAAAAAGACTAATACGTTATTAAGATATACTATATAGAAGTCATTAAGGGCATTATAAAGCACGTAATTAATATAGTTTTAAAAGGTCGACGGCGCGTTGTAAAGGCCGAAGGGGGTAACTAGCATCTCGAATAGTCCGAAGCGTGTAATAAATGCTATAAGCTACTTATAACCCTTAGCGATTCGAATACGGTTAAATATAGTAATTACGTCTAGCTTTATATAAAACTTAGCGTCGTAGAGAGAATCTAGTGTTTCGCGGATTAAAGGTACGGGATATCGATTCTTAACTATAACCTAATTTAAACCTCGGTAGTTATAATAGATACGGATACTACCGCCCGGTTTATAAGCGAGGATTAGTAGCGCCGCGGCTAGAGAAAAAGACTCCTAAATAAAGCCTTTATTAAGTATATCGTTAATCTACTTCTTAATGCAGCGGAGTTCTATAGGTAATATAGGCCGATTTCTATAGTACGGAGCTTATTTGCTAGGTATAAGTTTAATCTTATAATCCTAAGGGCGGTATAAGGGGAGCTCGTTCGTATTCTTTAGAAGGAAATAAGGAAGCTTATCTTAGAACTCTTTTAAGAGCTTCTTTAGGATATCTGCCTCTATAACTTCCGGTTTCACTTAGAGGAATTTTTCTACGTCGGCTTCGTCGACCCTCCGAAATAGAGATTCGGAATTAGCTATATCCCGGAGGTTCGTCTAAAGGAAATTATAAAAACGTTTAAGGAAGGCGGCCTAAGCTACCTTTATTATATAGTCCTTAGTAATAACGCGTTAGAAAGAGGTTTTAGATAGTTCTAGGACCTTAACTAGGCCTACTAAGAGTTCGTTAAGGAGTCGTAGATTTTCTCCCTCTTCGACTAGCTTAGCTAATTTAGATATACTAATTCGCATCGCTTAGATACTATCTTATTTATAGAATTAAACGAAGTTAACTGCTTATACGCAGCGGATGTCGTTTATATCTAAAGGTATTTAATCTTCCTATCGTATACGCCGGCGGGGGCGTCTCGTCTAGCCCTATCGGGCGGGGACGTAGCGACGGCCGGCGGTAAGGCGAATAAGGAGTAGGCGAGCTACTAAAGTAGTCTACGGCGGAGTGGCCTTAAAGGCTTAAGTCTTAGGGGAATCCGGAGGGCTAATCGGGGATATTAAGCGGGCGGTTTCCTAGGCGAATAGCTATATCCTATATAGGGGATATTAAATCGGTTAGCCGGGGTTTAAAGGGTGCGATGCCTACTCGGGTAGATATTCCTTAGTAGACGAGTCTATAGATATATAACTTCCCGGTAGGATAGTCTAGTCTTTTAGGATATCGGTCTCTTCCTATTAAAAAGGAATTTCCGGTACTTCTTCTATCGTTATAAGGACCCTTTATTTTAAAGTAAACGTCGGAGTTATCTAAATCTCTACGACGTTAGAAAAATATACTTTCCGACGTAACTAATGCCCTCTAAGCGCGGGAGTAATAGGAGTCCTAAGAGCTATCCTATCCTCGGCTATTATACTTAAAGACAGGCAGTATCTTATATAGTAATCGGAATTAAAGCGGACTTAGAGAGATTTCTAAAGTATAGTTAGTTTATATTCCTAAAGCTAGGGGATGCCTAAGATAATTAGGGTAGAAGGTAATAGGTTTATAACGAAGTAGAGCATAAGTTCTATATGCTTACTAATAGTTATTCGGGCTATAAAGTAGTCTATTATCTATATTAAGGGTATACCGTCGGCTAGTCGAAGCGGTCGAGGTTTAAAGAGCTTCTTTATAATAACGTTATATTTCCGTACGATAGCGTAAAGATCGGCGAACGCTACGGTAGTATAGCTAGAATATATAAGGGATAACGTATTAACGTAGTAGGGGGACTAAGGGTTACGCGTAGAGGAGAGACAAGTATAGAGAAGGATTGACTTTTTATTACTAATCGACGAACTAATCTAAAGATCCGTTCTATCTAAGAGCAATAACCTAATCCTCTTATCCTCCCTTATATATAACCCTTAAGAGCGACTTATTCTAAGGGTATATCTTTTAGCAATAGCCTTAACGCCGGCCGCCCGCCTTATAAATCCGTATCCTCTTCCCTAAGGATACGGCCTTATTCGTAGTCGGCCGTATAGACGAGCTAGCCCTAGCTATACCCGCCGCCGCGGGCGCCTTAAGATCCTCGGCCGAAGCCGGGGGAGGGGGCGCCCCGGCCCTAAAACTAAGGACTACCCCGACGTAAGGGCATTAGGAGCGGATTCGCTATCTTAGCCGGGTCGTAAGCCTCCTTCTAGTGTCTAGGCTTTCCGTAGGCTATATAGAGTTTATTATCGATCCTAAATTATCGTTTAGTATTAGAAAGCCGGTCGAGGTCTATAGGGTTACTGTATAAGGGTTAGGCTAGGGCGGTTAGGGTAGGGGCAGGTGTAAGCGTCGGCGGGAACTACGAACGGGGGGCGGCTTTCTTCTCGAGCTTTTAACGATAAGTATAGTTAGCGAGATTCTTCGTAAAGATATCTATCTACGCTAACTACTTCTCGTAGTCGGTGTTAGGGATCTTAGTCGGCATATTCTTACCGAGATCGCTTATATCCTTCGATATAAACTTCTAGAGGAGGTCGACTTACTATTCCTTTATCTTCCTTACCTTACGCATATAGGCGTTAAGGTCTGCTTTCTAAATCTAATAGTTCTTATCGCCTTAAGGGAAATTGTCGAGGATATTCTTAGCGGCTTACGTTAAGTCTAGAACCTTATACTACCTGCCTAAAGCTATAAGAAGCGTCGTTATAGTAGGCTATTCCTACTTCTCTCTCTTAGATAGGTTAGCTATAATAGTAGCTATCCTATCTTTAATGAAGTCGTAGGCCCGTTTACTAAGCCTATCGCTAATATAAAGGAGGCAAGCGCTGTCTAAGTCGAACTATATACTATCGCGGAGGAAGATACCTTATATCTTAAGTTTTTAGGCCTTATACTTACGTTAACGGTCGGAGGTAGACCCCTTTTTAGTAAAGATTAGAAGGTCTACCGTCTTTCGTTTTCCGGACGACTATACTAAGGTTATCGTCTAAGACTATAATATCTTTATAGTTAAGATCGTAAAGTCCTTAGCCTCGAGAAGTTACTCCCTTATAGCTAAGAGCTAATCCTTTGTAGCTAAGAGCTAATCTCGTGTAGTTATGCGTTCCTTTAACCTAGCATTTCGGTTAACCTAAGAGGCCTCCGCTACGCGAAGGGAGCGAAGACTCTCCTCGATATATATAAGAATATATCGGGTATCCGGGCTCTAAAGGTTTTCCTAGGTCTCCTATGTATTAGCGACCGGGACTACGTTATCGAACCTCTTAATCGCCTAAGCGATCTAAGGAAATTCACTAATAAACTCCTTAGTAAGGGCCTTTAGACCGTCGCCTATAGCGTTAGAGGCTATAGGTATGTCTACTATAAGGAGGAAGGAGGAGTGTCTAATCTAAGGTGTTTATCGGGGACTATAAAAAAATTTCTATAGGCTATATAGGTTTCTATAGGCTAGGGAAAAAATTCTTAGGGGCTTAAGGGCTTAAGGGAATAATTTCTTAAGGGTTACGCTCGGGTCGCGACGACTAAAGGGATAAGGTAATAGAGCTGCTAGGACTATGTTTATAAAGCTAGGGATCGCGACGGGGCGCAATAGGAGATAGAACAAACTATTATAGCACTAGGTAATAGCTAGATAACCTTATTGTTCTATAAAGAGGAGAAGAACTATAGAGGCTAAGGGCTCGTTTATATATAGGACTATATGTTACGTAGCATGTCACTATGTACTATGTTATGTAATGTAGTACTATAATACTAACCCCGCGCCCGGCGTAGGGTACGTACCGATAAGTTAAGTAACCGACGGCGATATAAAGATAGATACCGTATTAGACCTCGTCCTAAAGCCGCCTACCCCTCCCCTCGGCCACACCCCGACAAAATACACTCCCCCCCCCCTTTAACCGTACCCCCCCCTACCGACTACGCCCCCGGCCGCCCCGGCCCCGGCCCCGGCCCCGGTAGCCCCCCCGAACCCCCCGAACCTCCCGGAGAAGGTCTTTAGCCTAGAAGGGCTTAAGATTAAAGCTCCGGAACTACGAAAGACAATACAGGGAAATACGGATACTATAGCCGGCTTTGCTTATAAGCCGGTTACGCCGGCTATCCCCCTTGTCCTGCCCGGCCTACCTAGGCTAGCTACCCCCCTATAAGCGAAATCGACGAGGAGGCGGTGCCCGGACTCTCCCGGGGGCCCCGAGCTACCGGTTCTCGGAGGCCTCGGAGAGGAGGAAAAAACCGCTAGGCTACTACGGTCGGCCTTAGCCGCCCTTAAAGGGGCATAGAAGATACGGCCCCTTTTTAGGGAGCTTATAAGCGGAACCCGGAAGGCAATATCGTAGCTTTCCCTCGGCCCCTCGGCCCTGCCCTCTTCTACCCCGGCTTCGGCCTAGTCCGGGCTAGGTATAAGCAAATAGAAAGGGGCCCCCTAGGCAAAGGAAGCTCCCGTAAAGGCGGGAAAAGAAGCCCTTATATCTAGCCTATACAATTAGGCTAGATTAGTGCCCGAGCCACGTTAGAATCTTCGGCAATAAGCTTGCCGATCGACTGGCTAAGAAAGGCCTAGAGGCCCCCTTCCGGGGGGCCCCTACGGCCTCTATTAGCTATCTCCGAAGGAAAGTCCGGAAAACCTGCCTAGAGGGGTAGAAGGCCCTTTAGGTAGAAGAGGCAGCGAGGGGCCCTAAGGCGTAGGGCTTAGGAAAGCACTACCGACGGGTAAAACGGGACTAACTTCGCTTCGCCTATAAGCCGGACCTGGATCTAGCAAAGGCCCCGCGGCCTTTTTTTTTTTTTTATTACGCGTATATATCCGTTTAGGATATAACGCGCCGGGACGAAGTCCCGGTTTTCGCTAGGCTTTACTAGACTTAGTCCTATATACATTAAAGGTAAAGTTTTAGGCTAGTGGTTCCCGCGCTTAGTCTTTTCCCCCTATAGGCTAGGGCCCGTAGGTTGCTAATCCGCCTCCTTACCCCGATTCCACACTCCTAACTCCTTCCTGCCTAACCCCGCCTTCTCTGCCCGTTCGGTCTATAGACCCCTTCGCAGTCGTACTAGTCGCAGGTTGGCAGGCCCCGCGGCCTACGCTATCGGCTTACTATTAACTTCTTTTCGGGATAGGTTACTTAAAAGCCTACCTAAAACAGACGAATAGGACGAGCTTTAAGGAGTATAGGTGTAGCTATTATCGCTATACCGCCTTACACCTTCTTCTTAGCTATAGCAACTACACTAAGGAACGATAGACGCTTCGGAAGGCCTTACGAGGCCAACCGTTAGCCCTGCCTACCCTATTTTCTACTAAGGTAGGGAGGAAAGCCCTCCTAGCCTTTATAGAAAAAACTAGGGTTTATACGGCGGCGTGGTATACGAAAGAGTAACCTATTTAGCCTTCGGGCTTTTAGGGAGGAACGATAATGCGTGGGAATAGAACGACTAACTGTATTTTCCTTTGTTTGTCCTTTTTTCTTTATAAAATTCGCTAGCTCTTTAGCTAGCCTACTAGTCTAGAAGCAGGGCCTCGCGGCCCTGCCCTATCTAGCCGCGTTATATCCTAAACGGACACATACGCGTATTGAAAAAAAAAAAGAAGCCCTTAAAAAGGCGGAAAAGAAAAAGAAGGCGACTTTTGCAGAAGTTCTTTCCGCGGAAGCCCTTGCCGCCCCGACCCGAATCCCGGCCCTAACCCGGACCCTACTAGCCCAGCCGGCCCTAAAGCCGGCCCCGAAGCCGACCCAGGCCCGAACCCCGGCCCTTTAGACCTCGAATAGGAAGGCCCCAGCCCGGGCCCCGGCCTCGAAGAAGAAAAGCCCGACGGAAGGATACCAGCTTATTCTTAAGCTAGCTAGGCAACAACAGCCTACCTTCGACTCGTTCGCTCTTCGCAACTAGGTTAACGCCGCGTTAGGGGAGATTGCGGTAACTCGTATCGAACGGTCTAATAGGGGCAATATCGTTATTATAACGAAGCAGCCTTTTTCGGCTACGCAGCTTCTAGCTGTAAAGAGTAAGTGGGCGCCGGCTTTCTACGGCTTTGCAATTTAGTCCGCCGACCTCCCTACTAGCTAGGTTAAGCTAGTAGCCTATAACGTCCCGGTTCTTATAAACGGGGACGTCCTAGGCCTCTTCCCGGAAGAGGCTAAGGTATTTAATGGGATTAATACGGTAGGGGCCCCCCGGTGGCTAAAGCAGCCGCGCGAGGGGCAAAGAATAGGGTCGGTAGTTTTTGCCGTCCATACGGAAGAGCTTAGAGCCCCCTGCCGTAAGCGAGGCCTATGCATAGCCGGGATCCTTACTAAGGTCGAGGCTTATAAGGCATTCACTATACGCACATAGTGCTATAGGTGCCTCGGCTTCGGACACAACCTAGGGACCTGCCGGAAATAAGTCCGGTGCGCGTTTTGCCCGGAACGGCATTTAACCCGGGACCTTGCCCTGCTGCTATAGTATTAATAGGGCTTATATCCCCCTATAACACCCCTCTTTCGACCTGCTAACCCTAGTCCCTACGACTAGCTTCCTAAAGCTAGCTATAAGGCCTAGGGTTCTAGCTTACGTTCGGAAGGCGGCGCGAATCGAAGCTTCCCTAAGGTACGATATTGTCTACGACCCCGACCTCTAAGCAATAGGGGTAGCAGGCCTCGAATCGTTCCTTATCTTTAATATATACAACGAGAAAGAGCGTTTAGGGGCGGACCCTAGCGACCCTAGCTAGGAAGATAGGGGCCCTAGCCCTAGCCGGAAGGGGGCTTCGACGGTAAATAGGCTGCTAACGCACCTATCTATTATAGAACCCTTCCTCCTAGCAGGGGACTTTAACCTACACCACCTACGCTAGAACCTTACTGCTAATCCGGCGAAGACCCTATAAGCGGCCCCCTTAGTTAGCTAGCTCGACAGCTATAAGGCAAGCCTAATTATAGACCTCGACGCCGCTGCCGAACGGGGGGGGACCTTTTATAGAAAGGGCTTAAAAACCCTCTCTATTATAGACCTCGCGTTCTATAGCCCCTTCCGGAAGCTATAGTAGACGAATTTCCGCTTTCTACGCGCTACGGGCTTAGACCACGAGCCTATAGCTTTTAAGGCGGTCCCCCGGGCTAACACACGTCGGAAGGATGCCGCCTACTGCATCCACCCCGCTACCACGATAAAATACACGCGAAACATGCTATCTAAACCGTCTCTACGCAATCCCTTCCTCTTCTAAAGGGCCGCTCCGCGCAGCCCGTTGCGCACGCGCAATGCGAGAAGGAAGATGCAAGCAATTGGCGGGCAATTCGCCCCCTTAAGGGACTACGAGGAAAATTTCCCCGCGCTCGACCGGCAGCTTACTCAGCAGCCTACCACGCAACAAGTACATTCGCAACCTACCTAGCTGCACTCGTAGGCCACGCAGCCCCCCGAAGAATAAGACCTAGACGCTATAGACTTAGTGCTTTCCTCCCCGGAGGAAGAAGAAGAAAAGGAAGAAGAAGAGCCCGAGGAGGCCCTATTGCCCGAGGAAATCCTCGTAAAAGAGGCCCTTGAGGACCTAGAGCCCCCCGAATGGAAAGATTAATACCTAGAAATCTCTTGGCATCTCGAAGACGCTCTACAGGCCGTAGATAAAGCGTATGCCGTTAGCCCGTAGGCCGGGCTCCGACGGGTAGCTAAGCAGCTTAAGAAAATTCAACGCCTAGAAGCTAAGCTCCCTTCTAGAGTATATCACCGAGGAGGGCATTTACATTTAGCCGGGCTCCGACGGGTAGCTAAGCAACTTAAGAAAATTCAACAAGAAAATGCAGGGGGTATTATAGGCCCTCGGCCTAGCGCCCTATGCCTCCCTTAGAAAGGCACCTAGACCGACTAGAACACCGCCCCGGGCCCTGCCTAGACTACCTAGACTACCTAAGGCACCTAGACTACGAACCCGACTACGGAAAGCCCCCAGGCCGCCCGGATAGGCCCGCCTCGCCCGGCTAGGGACCCTAGCCTAGCTAGGAGTCTTAGCCCGGGTAGCGTCCCTACCTTTTCGGAAATCACCCGCCGGAACGTTCCCCAGGCTCTCCAAGCCCCCTAGGCACCTAAAAAGGCCCGGGAAAATATAGCGAAAATCCCGAATACGAAAAAGCCTTATACGAAACAACCCTACCTAAGGCACGACTACTAGGTCGTGCTACGGCTAAAAAAGGGGGCCCCTCGACCTCTTTTTAGCCCCTTCGAATACCGGAATAAGCTTAATAGCGCTTTAGGCGTTATAGCTGTTATTAGCCTCGAGATTTCTGCTAGGAGGAACCTAGTTATTACGATAAAACAAACCTTTTCCGGAAAGCAGCTCTTAGCTAGGCAGAGCGAGTAGATAGCCCTCTTTTCGGGCTTTTCTATCGAGCCTTAGTCTTAATCCCGACGGTTATTCTAACGGTAGTTATTGCCTCGGTTACCTTAACGATAGTTATCGCGACGATTATCGCGACGGCTACGATTACGGTTACCCTAATAGTAACTATTGTTACGGCGACGGTTATCCTAACGATAGTTATTATCCCGATAAGAAAAGCTACTACGGCGAAAACGGTCTTAGTCTCCGGAGATATATACCTTTCCTTATAAAGTTCCTTTAAGATATCGGCGTTAAAACGCTTAAAACGCTTAGTTAAGAACTTATAGAAGGTTCTAAGAGGGGAGGAACTAAGGATATCGCGTTATTCCGCTATTAGTTTACTTATAGAGTATTACTATTTGCACTAAGTAGACCTAAAATCTTTTTGCGCCTACCCTCCGCGCTTACCCCGCTTAACCTAATTTATATGCAATAATATAGCAACGGCGGGGCCCGGGCAAAGTAAATAGTCTAGGCGGGCGTCTACGCTTAATTTATGCGAATAATACGCTTAATTCGCCTGCTTAATTCGCCTACTTAATTCGCCCTTATAACGCATCTTAATTCGTAGCCTTAGGCTGCGTGGCCTTAGGCTATATGGCGGGAATAACCTCCTCTATAGCGGACGACGCAGGCGTAGCTCTGCCGCCCCTAACGCCCTTGCCTTATCTCCCTCCTAATCGTCTGCCTTATGTATTTATACGCGCGCGCGATCTTGCTTACGACGGCTGGCTAGACGCCTAACTGCCTTCCCCTTATAGCTCGTCTATCTCGTATTGCGTATATATGTAGCGTACGCTCGCATTAAGGCGGCGGGTGCTAGCTTAGCTAGACCGCGATAGCTGCCTCTACGTGCCTCGTGTGCCTCTACCTCTGCCTCTGCCTTATGTGCCTTACGTGCCTTGCGTGCCTCTCTGCGAGGCTTGCTATTGCGAAGCTTAAGCGTCGTTATCTTAATCTCGGCTTAGCTCTAAGTCTTAAGACACCGGTAGGGGCACGTTCGTTAGTGCACGAGGCCGACCACAGAGGTTTTAAACGACATTAAGGTCCCGGATTCGAAGGAGTAGTTCGTCGAGGTCCTAAGGGTAAGGATTAGCGTAATTTGCATAGAAAAGGGGGGGGGGGTCTTACTAGCGGCTTCTTAAGCTACTACCGAGGATAAACATTAAGCTTAGTAAGCGGTATATCGGCCTAGAGTATATCGGCTTAAAGTCGTTGTAAGATCACGTAGGAATAAGGAAGTCCTTACTGCTATATAAACCGCCCTATATATAGCGGTAGTAGCACTAGCTCCTACGGCTCTTTCCTAAGCTCGAAAGACAATACGGCTAAGGCAAGACGGTGCTGCTTAGCAAAGAGGTTAATAGCTTAATAGGTAACCTTAACGTTAAGCTTACTAAGCCACTTCTAGCTAAGATATAGTAACCGCTACCGACCTTACTGCCGGGCGGCTTTTTAGATATAGTAACGTTGCTTATTCTCGATTATTTATAGTAAGGCGTTATAGAGGTAAAAGAGATCGCCGGTGCCTATAAGCAAATATAACTTTACGTCCTTATAGGCAGTCTCGACCGGGCTATTAACTCTTTAGCTAAAGTTACGATAGCGGCTAATAAAGCAATAAGCGTACTACTTACGCTAAGGCATATGCTCGTCTAAGATATATCGTAAGATATGCCCTTAGTGTTCGCCGTAGGTACGATTAAGAGCCCGCTAAGCCGACTAAAAAGCTTCCTTATTAAGAGCATAAATAACTAACTTCTAAGCGGCAAATATGCTCTCGCGGCTGTATTCCTTCTTAGGCGGGCCTAAGATTCCGTCCTTAGCCTCTTTAGCCTCTTGTTAGGTGCGGGCTCGTCCGGCAGCAACCTCGGCAGCGGCAGCAACCGCGGCAGCATCCTCGGCAGTAGCAGCATCCTCGGCAGGGGCATCGGCAGCGGCAGGGGCAGCATCCTCGGCAGCGGCATCGGCAGCGGCAGCATCCTCGGCAGGGGCATCGTCATCGTCGCCCTAGGGCGCCTTCCAGCGGGACTTAATCCTCGCATTAAGGTTAGCGTTAATATAGTATACGCAAAGCTATTACTGCGAGGCAGGGAAAACACATAAGAGTGCGTTTTTAAGAGCCTTTTCCTTGTCTATAATAATTATAGTAGGCTCTAGGGCCCTAACTTACTATCGAAGGTTGTTAAGTTATTTAAAGAGCTATAGGAAGCCCTCCTCCTTTTCCGAGTTAATAAGGCTAAATGCGAAGTTAGTAATAGACCTCTAATCGGTAACCCTAGTGGCTTAGAAGAGATATATCTTAAAGCGGTTCGTTTTATATATATTATTAAGTCCTAAGACTTCTAGGAACCGCTTCTATATCTGCTCGCACTAAGGATATGTCTAGAAGATAGCCTTTACCTTTTGCTCGTCCTTGTCGTTAAACTTAACTATATGCTTTAGACTACCGCGTTAGAGGTAGTTAATAAATGCCTAAGTGGCCGTCTTGCCATCGAGGGCTACGGCGCGAATTTTCTAACGATCGTTATAGATATCCCGCTATCGGAAGAAAGACTCCTTATCGGTAGCGTCTCTAATAATCGAGGCTATCTCGCGAGCCGGCAGGGCACGATGCTTCGAAAGACTATTCTCGAGCTCTTACTATAGCTTTATACGGCGGCGATAGGCGTTATAAGCTAATAGATCGATTGACTAACTATAGTTATACTAGGCATTATTAACGCGATAAGTCTACTTCTAATAGGATCTTTTCGTTACTAATGCGATAATCTTAATAGGGCAGTAGAGCTTTTATATAGAAGCCTTACGAAGCCCGCTGCTTATTAAGGCTCGCCGTTCGCTACGATTATAGATAAACGCAATATAGGTGTATATAACCTGCCTATTAACCTCTCGCTTATAGGAGCTAGACTTCTTTACGATAGCGGCGCTATTGTCTCGATGGAAGCTCTAGAGGAAGCTATATAGCTCTTCGTATATGTTAAAAGATAGCGAAGGCGGAAGATATAGGATTAGTAGGCCCTCGTCGGCAGGCTCGTCGCTAGGCTAGTCGGCAGGCTCCTCGCTAGGCTAGTCGGGCTCGATTAGGAGTTGTAGATCCATCGCGAAGGCTTTACAAAGAGCTTTACTTTGCGATGTAGAATAAAGGGACTGTTTACTTTGCGCGGGCCCCGCCGTCACTATGTTATTGCATATAAATTAGGTTAGGCGGGGTAGGCGCGGAGGGTAGGCGAGGAAGAATTAGGTCCACTTAATATTAACTTAGTGCAAATAGAGAAAACACTTAGTGCAAATAGTAATACTCTACTTATATACTATATAAGGGCTCCTCCTGCTAAGAAGGAGAGGTAGTATAGGCAAAGGGCGAATAGATCCTCGTCCTAATAGATCCTTAGACGCTCCGCGAAGAGGTAGACGTCCGTATAGATATTCTTTCTATCGCTAAGAGCGATAATGCCTAGGTTCTTCGGATTATGCTTATCTAGGTTAAAAGTACTAATATTATCCCGTTTAAGGCGTTTAGTAACGGCCTCGTCGTTATAGGCCGAGGAGGAGGTATAGCTCGCCTCGCAGTACTTACGCGGATTCGGATAGGACTTTAGGGGGCGGCGGATAAAGCTATTATCGGACCTAGATAAATTATTATTATTATTATCTAAATCCTTCTATCGACGAGAGTAAAAGGCCTACGAGTACTTAGATAACTTAGACTAAAGCGTATAATATAGAACCTAAGGTTACTCCTTAGGGCGATGCTGCTATCTAATAGAGTATTGCTTAGATAAGCGAAGTTATCGAACGCTAGGCAGTCGGGTTCTCGACATTTAAGTAATAGCAATTAAAAAGGAAAGAGAGGCTCTAAGGCTTAAACAGCCTATAAGGAAGGATTAAAAGCTGCAAGGTGCAAATCACTGAGAATAATAGCTCTTATCTTATCTAGTAGGGAGGCTAACTAGTCTCTATATATAGGAAAAATCCTCGGACGAAATCAGCCGCGTAGACCTAAGGAAAAATAAGTAACGTAAATAATCGGACGGAAGGATCGGTAAGAAAAGCAATAGATCGTGCCGTATAATAAATAAGTTATATAGTTAGCAAATAAATAAGCAGCCTAGTAGAAGACTAGTAAGTTCTACGGTAAATTCTACGGTAAAAGCCGTAGAAGAGAATTAGAATTCTACGGTAGAAGACCGTAGAAGGGAATCAGAATTCTACGGTAGAAGACTATAGAAGGGAAGAGATTTTATAGGTAAAGACTGTGTAAATAACCGTAAAATTACCGTAAAATCATAGTGAAGTATAACCGAAGAAAAGTAGGTAAATACGCCTATAGAAGTACGGGGTAATGCCTGTAGAAGCCCGTGGAATTCTATAGTAGAATCTAGGGTAGAACCGGGGATTTCCCGGGGGAAAGCAAATAGGGAAGACGGTGATATTAATATACCCCCCTAGCTAGAAGGGAATAACTTCCGGCTAGTCTAAATTATTATCGACTTTTTCTTAAATCCTAGAAGAAATATCCGTAAGTCGAAGCTAGCGAAGGAACGTTTAAAAACGTTATCGTAGAAGCAATTTAGTTAATCTATCCGCAACTATCTAGTTAGAAGGGATATATTTAATATTAAAAGTATTGCGTAAGAATTCCTATCGGGCCTAGCAGTTGTAAATTTTAACGTATTTTAAGGCGGTCTAAATCTTTAGAATCTCGGCGGAAACTAGGCGGATTATCTAGGTATTATTATACTAAATAGTAGGAATAGGAACATCTAGCTATAGGGAAATATCGTAAAACAAACGAAGAATAGAAATTAGCTCTTTCGCGGTAGAAGAGACTATAAGAAGTTCGGCCTCGGTAGAGGAAGTAGTAACCGTATATTGTTTCCGGGCACTCTACGCGATTAGACTGTTAAATAGGCTAATAAAATAGCCTTTAAAAGAATAATATATGTCCGGGTCGTCGGCGTAAGCGGTATTAGAAGCTATAACGAGTTCTGATTCGTCTGTATTTAAAAACTTAATCGTAAGGAAACGCGATTCGTATAAGTAAGTCACTAAGCTTTCTGCGAGCTTAATATAGAACGCAGACGGGTTCTATATATACTCCGCTAAAGAATTCGACGATTTTACGGCGTCGAGACGGGTAGAAATAGTCGCGTAATTGCAGGAACCGACTAAAGACTAAAAATAGTGGATTTAGTTATCCGTAGCCTATCCCTAGTGTTTTTCTAGCTTCTCGGGAAGTAGGAACGGATAAAGGGTCGAAATAGGCCGTAGAACTATAGAAGTAGGGATTAAACTAAACTTAAAAGCAATCTTATCTAAGTAAACGTCTTAGCATAACTATAGCTTTCGCTGCCTACGGTCCCGGATGATTCTTATCCTAAGGAAATAGGTAAGCTTTCCGCGGTCGGTGACTATATACTTTTTCTTAAAGCGACGGATAAAATCGTTAGTAGCCCTATAGTGCTCCTTACGGAAAAGGATAATAATATTATCTATAAAGAAGAAAGTAATAATACTACTTGTAGTAGATATAAAAATGTAAGGATCCTCCGCACTTTGCTAGAGGCCTAGCTTAGTAAGAGACCTAGATAGTTCCTATTGCTAAAGAAGCGGCGAACGGCAAAGCCTATATAAAGCCTTTATTACCGAATTATAAAACTAAATATCTTAAATCCGTCTAAGAAGTAGATATATACTTCTTTATTTAGATTAGCATTCGTAAAGGCGTTAACCGCGTTAAGTAAGCGGGTTTCTATGCTAAATTTAGCGGTAATAGCAATTATAATACGGAAATTTCGCGCTATAAGCGTCGCGGCGTAAGTTTCCTTTCCGCTAAACGGCTAAAGATCTCCTCGTATATAAAGGCGAGACTTAAACTTCCTAAGGTAGCCGTGCTTATTAAACTTATAATCGAATGCCTATATTAATAGAAGAGGACGCACTAGTGCGTTCGCTCTTAGGGTAGGCAAAGGAAAGAAGGTCTTCCGCTGTTTTAAGGAGTCCTATTTAACCCCTCTAGCGGCTTTAAACTTAGGTCTATACGGATGCGTCTCGAGATTAGACTAAAACCTTAAAAGCGCGGGTAAATCCTATTTATATATCTTCCTAGGTTTAAGAGAAGTAGCGAATATAGCTATAAAAGCGCTACTATTAGCCGGTAAATGCCTAACGTAGGCGAAAGCGGGATATCGACCTAAAAAACGGTTTAAACGAGTAAAGCGTAAATCCCTTATAAATCTCGTCGTCTATAGACTATCTATAGGAATAGTATTATCGTAATCTATAGACCGAGAAGTGGCTTAAGGCAACTGCACCTTAAGACGGTCTACTAGTTCTATAGTTATAGTAAGTAAAAGAGTAGAAATATTAGGTTAGAAATCCTATATATTCTTAAAAATATCCTCCGGCGGTTCCGGGGTTTAGTTAGGAGTCGGGAGCTAAGGATTGCCATCCGCTAGAAGGTCTACTAGATTAGAATGCTTATTAAGAAGCACTATTAGCGTTAACTAGAATTCTGCCTTATCTTGCTCTTCTTCCTATGTAATATATAGTAGAAATGCCGGTGATAATACCTATATTAGCGGTTCGGATGCCTTAGACGTAGTGAAAAACTAAGTCTTATTAAACGTTATATTATAAACTTAGCGAACCTCCCGTCTCTATAGGATCTATATACGAAAAATATTAGTAGAATTATACCCGACTAAGTAACTAACCTTTACGTAAGGTTCCTGCTTAAGATCGCGTTTCTGCGTATTAATTAGGGCCTTAGTGGTTAGTAGGTAGGCTTTATAGCTAAAAGCTCGAAGATAATCGAATCGTAATAGTTAGGGAAAGAGAAATGCCGGTATATTCCGGTCGTAATCCTTTAACTAATCGTAAAGGATCTCTATTAGGGAAATCTACTTCGATAGAAATAACGTAGAGGAAGCTGCCTATTAGGCTAGAATCCGATTGTGTAAATATGCTATAGTTTTCTACGTTTCTATCTATAAATGCTTAGGCAAATTTGCTTTAATCCTTATAGATCGAGCTTTCGTAGATACTACCCCCCTAGCTCGTTTAGCAGCGCTGTTTTAAGCGGGTGTATACGGTATAGTAGGCTTATTATAAATGCCCTATTAGTTAATAAAGTCCTAAAAATCGTGTCGAAAGGCTTAGTCGTTGTCTCGATAGATTATACCGATAGAAAGTAAGAACTATCGGGAAATATACCGACCTAGGCTCTTAAAGTATAAAATCAGCTCGTCTATAAAGGCGTCTAGAAGAGCATATAGAAAAATAAGCTTCGTATAGTTATCCTTAATGAGAAATACAACGTTCTTATTGTTATAACTCTTATATATAGAAAAGACATCGTAAAACACCTTAGAAAAGGGAAACGTCGCTTTAGAAAGCGGCGGTTCGCGGTTAATAATTCGTTTAGCCTACGTAAGTTTATAAGACTTATAGGAGATTATCTTATCGAAGGTTACTAACTATAGTATTCCGAGGGCTTTCGAAAGCGCTTTATTGTTTAGATGTCTAAGCCGTTAGTGCTAAAGAGAAAGTTCCTCTATACTTATTAGTATAGACTCCGGTATAGTGACTGAAAAAGGTGCTATAACCGGGGTTTCTACGGTAGAATCTATAGAAGGAACGGAAGCAATAGTTAGAAGCGCAGTAGAAGGTATTAACGGGTTATACTCGATAATATACTAGTTGTAAATTAGCTCCGTTATGCAAATAGTGCGTATTAAAGAAGAGATCTATCTAGTCTACGGGTTCTACGAAAGATTCGCCTTATAAAAAAGACGAAGTAAATAAAAGGACGTATAAAAGGACGGGATATATGCTACTTAACTAAGCTAAAAAGTGCCCGTCGAAATACGCATAAACACTATGCCTATCTTAAGAATAAGGGTGCTTCTACTACCTGCGAGTGCGTACTCGGAAGAAGGCTAGAAGTTATAGAAACGCTCCTTATTATTGCAAATATATCTATTAGACCCTAAATCCATAATAAAAGAATCCCTTAACGGGTATTCTATAGTAGTCTATAGAATAACTAATAGTAAAAAGGTCGTAAGAACATTAGCGGTAGCCGTAGCTTACACCGTCTTTATCTTAGTCGTATTATTCTTCCGCTACTCCTCGTCGTAAAGGAGTGCCGCGTTAACTTTAGCCTTATTGGCCGGAACCTTAAGGTAGTCGTCTATAGTCTTTTAGACGTCCTTATCGGGTTTCTATAATAGAAGTCGAACGGAAGGGTTAAAGTAATAATACTATCGGAAATAGTATCGTTCTCCGTAAATGCACGGCGGACTATCCTTTTTCTTGCCTTTATCCTTATCCTTATCTAAGGACGTAGCTGCTAAAGTAGTTGCCGATTTATTAGTAGATTCCGCGGCTAAGGGCTTTATTCCCTAGCCTTAGAATTTCGCAAAAGCGTTAGTCTTTAGCGCTTTAGTCGTAGCCTTTAAGGCCTGCGAGCGCTCGAAAAGGTCGGATATCTTAAATCCGTCGGGGAAAGACTGCTCCTACCCTAGCTTATTTAGGCGGGCATCGTCCTCTATTTTGTTTATCTAGTATTCCGCAAAAGGGCTAGAAATAGGCTAAATAGCCTTAAGAAAAAGCTATATAGCCCGGAGACCTTCCGATTCCGGCAACTTAATTCGCCGGGCGTCGGTAAGGACCTTCTGCTAGTTAGAAATCTATATCGTAATATCCGTCCGGTCTAGTGCCTTTAAAATAGTATAGAACTACGTAAGAATTATCTTCTATTGCGTCTACGAAGTTAGCTTTACACGCCGCTATAGTAAAGCCAATTTATTAGAAACCTTATGTTCGTCGGCAATAGTTAAGTAGTAGTTCCCGATATTCTAAACGATAAACTACTAGATTAACGTAAGAGATTTCTATTAGTCCTTATAAGCTTAAAGCAACGTACGGTACCGGGAAAAGAGAAACTTAAACCTCTTAAGTTCTTTTATAGACACCCTAGCAATATTAGCAATAGTCGTATTAACTATTCTAGCTATTAGTTCTACGGGAAGAGGCAATAAGGGTTTCTAAAGTTTAAGCGTAATAAAAAGGTCGATTTTCTCCTAAATCCCTTAGGCGAGTGCGTATTTCTAGATCGTTAAGATCCATCGGTCTTAGTCCGCTAGTCTATTTAAAATAGTCTTCGAAGTAATATCGGCTATAATAAATGCGGTAACGTAGGTAAAAGTATAGTAAAATCACCGGAAAAGGGTGGTTAGATACATAATATATGCAAATAAACCGCAAAAACTAAACTAGGTGCGGGAAAACACTAATAGAATAGGGTAAACGTACTAACTAGTCCTTCGTAAGTCGATTCGCTAGATTAAATAACGCTCCTTAAAAAATCACACTAGTCCTCTAGGAGTCGATTCGCTAGATATAAAGGCAAAGGCTTTACTACCGTAAGTCGTAGCGTTAGTAGGCTGAAAATACAAGCCGTTAGAACTCTCTATGCGTAGAGAAGTTCGGCCGGGCTTATAACTATCGAACGCTAGGCAGTCGGGTTCTCGACATTTAGGTAATAGCAATTAAAAAGGGAAGAGAGGCTCTAAGGCTTAAACAGCCTATAAGAAAGGATTTAAAGCTATAAGGTATAAATCACTAAGAATAATAGCTCTTATCTTATCTAGTAGGGAGGCTAACTAGTCTCTATATATAGGAAAAATCCTTAGACGAAATCAGCCGCGTAGACCTAAGGAAAAACAAGTGACGTAAATAATCGGACGGAAGGATCGGTAAGAAAAGCAATAGATCGTGCCGTACGATAAATAAGTTATATAGTTAGTAAATAAATAAGCAGCCTAGTAGAAGACTAGTAAATTCCACGGTGAATTCTACGGTAGAAGCCGTAGAAGAGAATTAGAATTCTACGGTAGAAGACCGTAGAAGGGAATTAGAATTCTACGGTAGAAGACTATAGAAGGGAAGAGATTTTACGGGTAAAGACTATATAAATAACCGTAAAATCACCGTAAAATCACGGTGAAATATAACCGAAGAAAAGTAGGTAAATACGCCCGTAGAAGTACGGGGTAATGCCCGTAGAAGCCCGTGGAATTCCATAGTGGAATCTAGGGTAGAACCGGGGATTTCCTAGGGGAAAGCAAATAGGGAAGACGGTGATGTTAATAGAAGTATTCCTTAAGGACGAGGAGGAGGCTATTCCTCCGATTAACCGTTAGAAAGGTCTCCGTCGATTATTTACGGGTTAAAAGGCACGGCTCGAACTAGCCGATACACTAGAGTTATCGTAGCGTAGAGAGGAGTCTCTTTATCTAAAAGATTGCTTATAAAACAAAGATACGCGCGAATTCCCTTTCGCTAAGTATCGGCGTGCTATAGATACTTCTCCTTTACGGGCGGAAGATCTATAATCTTAAGGATAGTCTCTAACTTAGAGGCTAAATAGCCTAAGAGAATACGGGCTTACTTTATATATATTAGGTCTATATTAGTAAAGGTCTTAATAACCCCTTCCGTAGGCAGTGTCTTAATTAACCTATAGTAGCGAACGGCCTATTTTAATATATTATTATAGTCCTTATCCTCTATAGCTAGTAAGGTAGATTGCTTACGTAGTACCTCGGTTTCTATAGATAAGCGAGGGCGACGACGAATAGGAGGAGGATCTTTATAATTACTCTTAAATTCCTTAGAGGGGGCGGCGCTATAGATACTTTCCGGCGGAGCATATTGCTAAGTCAGCAAGCGAGGGTAGAGGTCGTCGTCTAAACGAGATATAGACGCTATAGCTTAACGGGCTTCTTCGTCCCTAGCTATAGTAATAATAGTATCGCACCGACTTATAAGGACCCGCACCCGAGGGCGCGATTAAGATACCGTTAATTATACGTAATTAAGGTAGCAAAGCGAGGGAAAACTATGTTATTCTTATCTAGTTCTATAGAAGGCTAGCTGTCTTACGAGGCACCTTAAATAGGTGCGTAAGTAGATATAATAACCGTATAGGTACCGAGCTACATCTGGCTCGGTCTTATAGGCGCCGCTCCGATACGATATACCCCCTAGCGTTAAGTGATTAATTTAACGCTGCGAGAAGAAGCTATCGCAAGCGCCTATAAAGCCTTAAATGCACCTTCCCCTAGTATTACGACCGTTTCTATTCCTCTAATCCTCCTGTGTTTCCTTTATTCCCTACATCCGCCCGCGTATATCCTTTAAATTAAGCAACGCTGCACCCTCCCCTAGTGTTGCGACCGTCTCTATTCCTCTAATCCTCCTATGTTTCCTTTATTCCCTATATCCGCCCGCGTGTATCCTTTAAATTAAGCAACGCTTTAAACCTCTTAAATTTAGCTCTCGGGAGCGCCTTTATTAAGCCGTCTATAGGCATCTCGGCCGTTAGGATGTATTCCACCGTAAAGCGCCCTTTCCTACCCAGCTGGAAATTTTCAGCTGCTCCACGCAGCCCCTCACAGGGCGGCAAAACCCCGGCTCGGGCCAAAAGAACAACACCCCCCGAACGACCCACCACGAATTGCGACCGACGTACCGGCGTCCCGCATTTCAATTGACTGCGCCCCGACCGGCGCACGCTACGACTAAATTAACGTACCTCCCCGACCCGCATTAATACCGCCACCAGCTAGCCACCCCCGCTAACCTGCGACTAGTACGACTGCGAAGGGGTCCGTAGACCGAACGGGTAGAGAAGGCAGGGGGCTAGGCAGGAAGGAGTTAGGAGTATAGAATTAGGGTAAGGAGGCGGATTAGTAACCTATAGGCCTTAGCCTATAGGGGGAAAAGACTATACGAGGGAACTACTAGCCCGAAACTTTACCTTAAATGTATATAGGACTAAGTCTAGCAAAGCTAGCGAAATCCGGGGCTCCCGCCCTAGCGTGTTATATCCTAAACGGACATATACGCGTAATAAAAAAAAAAGCGCCCTTTCTTATATTCTTATTTAAGCTATATATTCTAAATGTCGATATAACGGAGCTTCGTAGAGATACGGCCTTCTTCGACTACTAATCGAATAGTCTAGAGGTTATCGTAGTATATTTTTAATAGCCTAAGGTCTTCTAAAATATCTCGTAGTAGCTTTAATAGCGCAATGCCTTCCTTCGTTACACGCGCGAGTCCTAAGAGCTCCGCCTCTATAGTCGAGGTTATTACTATATCTTATAGGCTCGCTTTCTAGACGATTAAGCCGTCGTAGAGCATTATAATATAGCCTTATAACGAGCGGCGTATATCGGGATCGTCTACGAAAGACGCGTCGGTCGCGATAATAAGAGCCTTACCTATAGTAAGTCTATCGAACTTAATTATAAGGAACCTTATTGCGTATAGGTAGCGGATGCATTAGTTTACCGCCTCTAAGTGCTTAAGGGAAGGGTTCGTTAGGAACCTCGAGAGCTACGAGGCTGCGAGCGCTACGTTAGGTCTTACGGTAATCGCGGTGTATATAATTAACCCGGCCTTTTCCTAATTATCCTTAATCTCGCGAAAGGAGGCCTATTCGGTATTCTTAACGAGTAGAAAAGGCGGGATTAAAACCGCCGGCGCTTTACTATTATTATTAAGGCTAAACTTACGTATAATCTTCTCGATATATACGTCTTAGTAGAGGAAGATCTTCCGAAGCTATCGGTCGCGGATAACTCTAATCCTAAGATACTATCTAAAGGCCTCCTTATAGACCTTATATTTCCCGTTAAGGTACTTAATAAGGTCGTCTACGCTAATCCCTTTAGGACTTAGGATAAGGATATTATTAACGTATACTAGCATAAGGATCTTACCGTTTGTAAAGACGTAAGGAGGGGGGATAGCGTAGTGGTAGAAGCGCTTAGAAGGCCCCGCTTTATCGGCGAGGTCGTGGGTTTAAATCCCGCTCCCCCCCCGGCTGGAAAAAAATTTCAGCTGCTCTACGCAGCCCCTCCCATAGGGCGGCAAAACCTCGGCTTGGGCTAACGAATAACCCCCCCCCCGAACGACCCTTACTACGAATTGCGCACCGACGTACCGGCGTCCCGTATTTTAATTAACTACGCCCCGACCGGCGCACGCTATAATAAAATCAACGTACCTCCCCGACCCGCATTAATACCGCTACTAGCCACCCCCGCTAACCTGCGACTAGTACGACTGCGAAGGGGTCCGTAGACCGAACGGGCAGAGAAGGCGGGGCTAGGCAGAAAGGAGTTAGGAGTGTAGAATTAGGGTAAGGAGGCGGATTAGCAACCTACGGGCCCTAGCCTATAGGGGGAAAAGACCAAGCGCGGGAACCACTAGCCTAAAACTTTACCTTTAATATATATAGGACTAAGTCTAGCAAAGCCTAGCGAAAACCGGGACTTCGTCCCGGCGCGTTATATCCTAAACGGACATATACGCGTAATAAAAAAAAAACATCTAGACCCCGTTTTTTCTACGCGACCCCGCGCGCTTAGGTCCCGCTACTAAAATTAGGTAGAGGTATATAGCAATTAAGAGGGCCGCGCAAATCGTCCCTTAGCTAAATTTTCTATCCTTAACTCTAGATCGCGTATTCGTACGTAAAGTAAAGCCTTTACGATAGACTAAATTCCTGTTTAATAGCCTATTAAAGAGCCTCCTCGAGACGAAGAGGCCCTCGATCCGAATGCCTACTAGCCTAACGCCTACGACGCACCGCTAATTCTACCCCTACCGCTATCGCCGACCTTTAATACATACGATAAGCTTTATAACTTCCTATAGACATTCTACCGAGAGAACGGCGCCGCTATCGTAAAGATAAATAGCGCTAATAAGCGTAAGGTCGACGGATAGCTAGTTCTTACTTACGTTACCTTTATATGCGATCGTAGGCCTCGAAGAGCCTCGAAAAGCGCTAGGCTCCGTAAAACCTCCTCTATAAAGCTTAACTATCCCGTTACGATTATAGCCTTAGCAATTTAGCGTTCGAACTATAAGTAGACCTACCGCGCTATTAATAGTTAGCATAATTATAGGTAGTTAATTAATCCTTCGGCGTATAATATATATCGCCGACGAACCGTTGCTTAGCAAGAGCTTAAGAGCCGGCTTTCTAAGCTTTAAGCCGTCCTTACTCGCGAGATCGCATCGATCCTTAGGGAGTCAACTGCCGAAGAGTCCTTCTTTCGGCAAAAGGATATCTATAACGATCGTTAGAAGATCCGCGCCGTAGCCCTTAGCGGGAAGACTGCTACCTAAGCCTTTATCGCCTACCTCCGAGACGCCGGCCTTAAATATATCGTTAAGCTCGCCGACGCCGATAGCGATAGCGACGATAGTCATAGCAACGGCGACGGCGACGGCAACGGCAATAACGGTCGGAAGGTTAAGGCTATCTTCTAGACCTACCCTTAGTGCGAGAAGATATAGAAGCGGTTCCCTAAGGTTCTCGGCCTTAATAATATATATAACACTAACCGCTTTAAGATATTTCTCTTTTAGGCTACTAAAATCACCGATTAGCATTCTATTGCTAACTTCGCCTTTAGCCTTATTAATATAGAAAAGGAGGAGGGCTTCTAGTAGCTAGTAGAGCGGCTTAACGAGCTACGACTAGAGGTCGGGGCTATACAGCCGACTATTATTATTATAGATAAAGAAAAGGCCCTTAAAAACGCCCTTTCGAACGTTTTCCCCTCCTCGTAGTAATAGCTTTACGTATAGCATATTAACGCTAATATCTATATAAGAATAAAGACGCGGTAGAAGGAGCCTAGCTGCGACGACGACGACGACGACGACGACGATAACGATAACGACGACGATAACGACGACGAGGCTAACGAGGCTAACGAAGGCGATCCTAACGGACGAGCTTAGGTCGTTTAAAAAAAGCCGGCTATTATCTTGTTATTTTAGCTAACTTCTCGAAACCGAGCCGAAAACAGACGACGAACACACGCGAATAATCCCCTTATTCGCCTCTATCTCGCAACCTTTATTGCATCTACGCGCACGTTGTTGCGCGTGTGCAATTAGGCTGCGAAGATAGCGGAAAACGAGGGCGATCCCGCTAAGCACGACGCTAACCCCGCGCCCGACGCAGGGTACGTACCGACGAGTTAGGTGACCGACGGAGACATAGAGATAGATAACGCATTAGACCTCGTCCCGACGCCGCCTTCCCCCACCCCCTCGGCGACCCCCTAATAAAACACACCCCCCCCGACCGTACACCCCCCCCGACCGACCACGCCCCCGGCCGCCCCGGCCCCGGCCCCGGCCCTAGCCCCGGCCCCGGCCCTAGCGACCCCCCCGAATCCCCCGGAGAAGGTCTTAAGCCTAGAAAGGCTAGGGATTAAAGCTCCGGAGCTACGAAAGACAATATAGGGAAATACGGATACTATAGCCGGCTTTATTTATAAGCCGGTTACGCCGGCTATCCCCCTTGTCTTACCCGGCCTACCTAGGCCGGCTACCCCCTTATAAGAGAAATCGACGAAAAGGCGATGCCCGGACTCCCCCGGAGGCCCTAAGCTGCCGATTCTCGGCGGCCTCTAAGAGGAGGAAAAGACCGCTAGGCTACTACGCTAAGCTCTAGCCGCCCTCGAGGGGGCATAGAAGATACGGCCCCTTTTTAAGGAGCTTATAAACGGAACCCGGAAGGCAATATCGTAGCTTTCCCTCGACCCCTCGGCCCGGCCCTCTTCCGCTTCGGCTTCGGCCTAGCCCTCTTTAGGGCTAGGCGCGAGTAAGTGGAAAGGGGCCCCTTAAGCAAAAGAAGCTCCCGCAAAGGCGGGAAAAGAAGCCCTTAAAAAGGCGGAGAAGAAGAAGAAGGCGACTTTTGCAGAAGTCCTTTCCGCGGAAGCCCTAGCCGCCCCGACCCGAATCCCGGCCCCGACCCGGACCCTAACCCGAACCCCGGCCCTACCGGCCCTACCGGCCTCGAAGCCGTCCTAGGCCCGAACTCTAGCCCCGCCGCCCTAAGCCCGGACCCCGGCCCTATAAACCTCGAATAGGAAGGCCCCGGCCCGGGCTCCGGCCTTAAAAAAGAAGAGCCCTACGGAGGGATGCTAGCTTATTCTTAAGCTAGCTAGGCAATAACAACCTACCTTCGACTCCTTCGCTCTCTGCAACTAGGTTAACGCCGCGTTAGGAGAGATTGCGGTAATACGCATCGAGCGGTCGGATAAGGGTAATATTGTTATTATAATAAAATAACCCTTCTTAGTAAAGCAGCTTCTAGCTGTAAAGAGCAAATAGGCGCCTGCGTTTAACGGCTTCGCGATTTAGTCTGCCTACTAGCTAGGTTAAGCTAGTAGCCTATAACGTCCCGGTCTTAACAAACGGGGACGTCCTAGGCCTCTTCCCGGAAGAGGCTAAGGGATTTAATAGGATAGAGACGGTAGGGGCCCCCCGGTGGCTAAAGCAGCCGCGTAAGGGGCAAAGAATAGGATCCGTTGTCTTTACCGTCCCCTCCGAGGAATTAGGGACCCGATGCCGAAAGCAAGGGCTATGTATTGCCGGAATCCTAACTCGGGTCGAGGCTTATAAGGCCTTTACTATACGCACTTAGTGCTATAGGTGCCTTAGCTTCGGCTATAACCTAGGAACCTGCCGGAAGTAAGTCCGATGTGCGTTTTGCCCGGAAAGGCATTTAACATAGGACTATTCGTGCCTAACGTGTAAGGCTAGCTAGGCTTACAGTCACTTCTAAGCCTATTGCTATAACTATAAAGGAAATCACCGGACTACCGATAAGTCTAGCTACGGAACCTATAAGGCGCTATCTAATGTCTAGTAGCCCTCGAAAACCTTGCGGCTCGCGAAGCCCTT
This sequence comes from Ophiocordyceps sinensis, assembly GCA_012934285.1. Taxonomy (NCBI): domain Eukaryota; kingdom Fungi; phylum Ascomycota; class Sordariomycetes; order Hypocreales; family Ophiocordycipitaceae; genus Ophiocordyceps; species Ophiocordyceps sinensis. The sequence continues at coordinate 1,499,487 of JAAVMX010000006.1, read as the reverse complement.
AAGGCCCTCGGAGCCCTCGGGGCCTTAGGAGCTCTTAGGGCTCTAATAGCCCTATTATAGTCGTTTAATATAATACGAACCGATAAGAAGACGTCTATCTCGGAATCTTAGAAGAAAGTCTAAGTATTAGTGCCGATATAGTGCTCTTATAGGAGCCCTATAGCTATATTGTTAACGGGGCTTATATCCCCCTATAGCATCCCTCTTTCGACCTACTAACCCTAGTCCCTACGGCTAGCTTCCCGAAGCAAGCCGTACGGCCTAAGGTTTTAGCTTATGTTCGGAAGGCGGCGCGAATCGAAGCTACACCGAGATACGATATAGTCTACGACCCCGACCTTTAAGCAATAGGGGTAATAGGCCTCGAATCGTTCCTTATCTTTAACTTATACAACGAGAAAGAGCGATTAGAGCTAGACCTTAGCTAGGATCCTAGCTAGGACGACCTTAGCTAGGACCCTAGCTAGGAAGACAAAGGCCCTAGCCCTAGCAGGAAGGGGGCTTCGACGGTAAATAGGCTATTAACACACCTATCTATCGTAGAACCCTTCCTTCTAGTAGGGGACTATAACTTACACTACCTACGCTAGAACCTTACTGCTAATCCGGCGAAGGCCTAATAGGCGGCCCCTTTAGTTAGCTAGCTCGATAGCTATAAGGCAAGCCTAATTACGGACCTCGACGCCGCTGCCGAAAGGGGGGGGACCTACTATAGAAAGGGCCTAAAAACCCTTTCTATTATAGACCTCGCGTACTATAGCCCCTTTCGGAAGCTCTAATAGACCAATTTCAGCTTCCTTCGTGCTACGGGATCGGACCACGAGCCTATAGCCTTTAACGCGGTCCCCCGGTCCTCTTCCGGGCCTAGCCCGCCTTTTCTAGCTAGGCCCCCTTTGTTTAATAATAAGAAGGCCGATTAGGACGTCTTTTAGAAGGACCTTCGCGAGAAGGAAGTTAGCCTTCTAGAGGAGCTCGAAAGGCTTATTAGCAAAGGAAACCTCGAAGAAGTCGCTACCCTTTTAATAAAGTCGGTCTTAGGGGCAGTAAGAAGAGCTATTCCGAAAAAACGCCCTTACGAGAGGTCGAAGCCGTGGTAGAACGAGAGGATTAGCACGCTTCGAAAGGAGCTTACTATAGCTTACCGCCGCTAGAAAATGGAGCGTACGGAACCCCTACTTATAGAATAGAAGGCGATTCGGTAGACCTACGGAAAGGCTATTAAGGTAGCAAAAAGGCGTTTTAGGAAGAATTCCTAAGCGAGGCCTCCGGAAAGGACGTTTTTACGGCCTATTCCTATACGAAAGACCGGTAGAGCCCGTCCCTTCCGAGTATAACTTATACGAAAGAAGGGGAATAGGCGGTTGTAACTACGTTTGCGGAAAAATGCGATGCATTCCTTTTAACACTCTTCCCGACCCCGGAACAAGGCCCCCCGGACCTACCGCGGAGCCCTAGACCCTAGAGCCCTTCCGGACAGCCTTAGGGCTATAAGGGCAGTAAGGCTAGCAGTGTTCCTAGGTGGGATTAGCCGGACCTAACCGACGACGAGGTGAAAAAGGCGATTCTAACCTCTCCCGGGAAGAAAGCACCCGGCCCGGACTCCCTTAGCTTTTTGCCTATATAATACGCTTATAAGGCGGTGCCGGCTGTGTTTTATAAGGCCTATAAAGCCTTATTAAGCAACGGATATCACCTAAAGGCGTGGCGGTAAGCTATTAGAATTATCCTGCCTAAGCCTAACAAATCGGACTATTCGGTCCCGAAGGCTTATAGGGTAATTGCCTTACTTAACGATCTAGGCAAAACGTTAGAAAAGCTTTTTGCAACCCGGCTTAGCTATTTAGCTAATACAGCCGGGCTACTAGGACCTACGCAGCTAGGCGGGAGGAAGCAGCGAAGTGCGGTTAATACCGCACTCCTCCTCGCCTACTACGTATAGCAACAATAAGCCTTGAGGAAGAAAGCTATCACTAGCACCCTTCTTCTTAATATAAAGGGAGCTTTCGACTATATATCGAAAGACTAGCTTCTAAGGGTGCTAGAAAGGCTCGGCCTTCCGAAGACCCTAATTAGCTAGGTAAACTGCTTCGTTTCTAACCGGAAAATTCAGCTAGCCTTCGAGGGCTAGCTGCAGCCGCTAGGGGATATCGCTATAGGGGTCCCGTTAGGGTCCCCCGTTAGCCCTATCCTCTTTCTCCTCTACGTACGAGATATTATCGCTTCTAAAGGATACTAGCTATCCTATATAGATAACTTTAGTATCTCTATTACGTCTACGTTAGCAAGAAAGAACGTTCGGCAACTCGAAGAGATAGCTGGCAGCCTTTTCAAGCAGGCTACGGCGCAGAAGGTTACATTCGACCCCGGAAAGACCGAGCTTATCTACTTCTCGCGGCAAAGGGAGCCTATCTTAGAAGGGGTCCGTGTAGGCGGCCTTCTTATAGCCCTTAAGCAGCTTGTTAAGTGGCTAGGCGTCTAGTTCGACTTAGGGCTACGGTTCCGTTAACACGTGGAAAAGAAGGTAGCAGTAGCGTAAGCAGCCTTTTAAGGCCTCTCTAGGCTAGCCTCTACGCAAAAAGGCCTTTCTTTTCGAGCAATAAGGCAGCTATACGTGGCGTATATCACTACGATAGCTAACTACGGGGCTTAGCTTTAGTTCATAGGGCATAGGCAGTAAGGGCTGCTAAAGCTCTTCCAACGACTTTAGAATTAGGGCCTTAAGAAGGTCTTAAGGACATTTAAGGGTTCCCCGACTAAGGCCCTAGAGCTCGAGGCTAGTATACCCCCCCCGGAGGTTAGGCTGCGTAAGGCCTGCCTAGCCTATAGCCTACGGACCCTCTACTTTTAGAAAGACCACCCTATACGATAAGCCTACGATTAGGCAGCCCGGGACGACCTCGCGGACTCCGGCTCGGACCTCGGCGCCCTAGCTTCGATTAGGCCCTCTTCGCAGCTATTCCGGCTCCTTAGGGAGCTATTAGCAGTTGTAAGGCCTAGTTATAAGCTAGAACGACAGAAAGCTAGCTAGGCACCGCCCTAGCTAGCAGGCCCGAAGGCGACTATTCGGATCTCGGAGGCCCTAAAAGAGCAGGCTAAGCTATAACACCGACAGCTCCTAGCTAGCCTAGAATTCGAGGACCCCCTTATCTTCTATACGGACGGCTCGTAGGGGACCTATTAAAAGGCCCTTACGAATAGCTGGTCCTACTGCGAAATAGGCCTCGAAGAGAGGCCTAGAAGGACAGCGTCTAGGAACCTAGGCCTATACGTCGAGGTAGCTAATGCAGAGCTATTTGCGATTTATAGGGTCCTAGCGGACCTCTCGAGGAGGCCCCTAGCGCCTCTACAACAGCCTACCTAGCTTGTCTTTATTTTTATCGACAGCTAGGCAGCGATTCTCCAGCTAGAAGGTTATTCGGACCTAGCCATACGGATAAGGGGCCTGCTTAAGGCCCCGCGGCCTACGCTATCGGCTTATTACCAGCTTCTTTTCGGGATAGGCTATTGAAAAGCCTACCTAAAACAGACGAATAGGACGAGCTTCGAAGAGTGTAGGTATAGCTATTATCGCCATTCTACCTCACACCTTCTTCTTAGCTGCAGCAACTACATAAAGGAACGATAGACGCTTCGGAAGGCCTTACGAGGCCAACCGTTAGCCCTACCTACCCTATTTTCTACTAAGGTCGGGAGAAAAGCCCTCCTAGCCTTTATAGAAAAAACTAGGGTTTGTACGGCGGCGTGGTATGCGAAAGAGTAACCTATTAAGCCTTTAGGCTTTTAGGGGGCAACGATAATGCGTGGGAATAGAACGACTGACTGTATTTTCCTTTGTTTGTCCTTTTCTTTATAAAATTGCTAGCTCTTTAGCTAGCCTGCTAGTCTAGAAGCAGGGCCTCGCGGCCCTGCCCTAGCTAGCCGCGTTATATCCTAAACCGACACATACGCGTATTAAAAAAAAGAAAATAGCTATACGTTCGACGATTCCTCTGTAACTATAATATCTACGGGCGTATAAAGATTTAGCGTATGCTTAAGAAAGGGCTACTTAAGGGCCTAATCTATTACGCCTTAACTAAGTCGAGGCGGACGTACGAAGAGATATAGCCTATATATTTTTTATAGGCCGGGTTTTTTTTATACTATCGTATACCTTTATTAGCGAATTTCCTTACCGCTTTCGCACCCTACGTATTTCTTATATTCGTTATTTAGCGGCGGTAGTAGTAGTAGCGGCGGTAGTAGGCGTATTTCTTATACTCGTTATTTAGCGGCGGTAGTAGTAGTAGCGGCGGTAGTAGGCGTATTTCTTATACTCGTTATTTAGCGGTAGTAGTAGTAGCGGTAGTAGTAGCGGCGGTAGTAGCGCGAAGACGTATATAAAGTGCACGTACTATATTCGCTAGCCGCCTCGACTTATTTAAGGCGGCGACGTAGAAAAATGCGTTTTACTTAGCGACTTTCCCTAATATAGGCATTTACGCGACTATATACGACCTTTACTAGCTCGGTATATTAAGAGTACTAGGGGGGCCGTAAAGTTAGCTCCCCCTCCTAGCTCCGCTAGGAGGGGGGGTACGTCGACCGCATTAAAGAGCACTAACTCAATAAAAAAATAGTATATAGGCACCCCGCTAGATTTGCGCTAAACACATGTAGTCTTATATACATAAATTCCTCGTTTAAGTACACAAACTTTTAACCGTACTATTAGTAGATATATCGTTAATCTAGGCGAACATCGTTAACGTTAACCTAGGGGTTAGTGTTAGCCTCGTCCTTAAGGATCTTAACCTCATCGGCTTCGCTACCCTTAGTAAGGCTAGCACCTGTGACCTTAAAGCCGTTAGCCTCTAGAGCGATTGCGCAGCACTATATACGCGGCCTGTGATATATCGCGATGTTATTATTAGGGACGGATATAAAGTTATAGTGAAAATTTAACTAAACTAGTCTACTTAATTTTACTAGGGGAATATACCTAAAAAAATAGGTACCTCTATTTATTTTATTAAGTTAGTGCTCTTTTATACGGTCGACGCACCCCCCCTCCTAGCTCCGCTAGGAGGGGGAGCTAACTTTACGGCCCCCCTAGTAAGGGTAGATATATAAATATAGAAGGAAAAGCTATAATTCTTTTATTTATACTAAAAACATATGCTAATCGGGGTTTTAATACCCTTCTATTATATATATATATCCGCCTTAACTAAGTTAAGGCGTTATAGATTCAGCCTTAAATCGCTTCCCTTATTAGACCGGTTCTATACGTATATTTAAAAAAAAAACGCTCTACGATCTCCTCGCATAGCCGCCGAGGTCTACCGACTACTAACGAAGCGCCCCTTAAGCCTAACGCAGGCAAGGAGAAACTAATAGGAAGGGATAGTACCGCTTACTTAAAATTCGCGGGTCTAGTGCCTAAAGAGGCCCTCTAAGGTGTCTAAAGGGCCTTGAAGTCCGTTCTCTAAGGCTACCTAAAAGAATAGAAGGAGAAGATCTAAGCGGACACCGCGGTCTATACGACCGTAGGCTAGCTTAAGAAATCGGTTAAGGAATCGGTAAAAGAGGCTATTAAGGCAGCGCTCCTATCGAAGCAAGCGTTAAAGTCTTAAGCGGACGTAGCCGCGGCCGCGGTCGCGGCTACTACCGTCGCGCCCCCGACGCGACGCTAGCTTACGCCTAAAGGCGCTAGCGGCAGCTATAATATCGGGGCTAATAGCGAGAAGCCGACTCTCGCCCGCTACGAAAACTAGCTTACGGTCCGATACGAAGGGATCGCCTTAGATCCCTAACGTAAAACCCTATAAGCGATCGTTAACGACGTTAATCGCGCCTTTAAAGAGCCCGCTATAAAAGCGGTATAGGTCCTCCGTAGCGGCGATATCGCGCTTATATTTAAGCAAAATGCAAAAAAGTATAAGGCGGATAGGGAGTAGCTAGAGAAGGCTTTTAGGAAGGAGATAATACTATTTTAAAGCGGCTTTACGGTAATAGTAAAGGGCGTCTTAATAATAGTCTTTTAGAGAGGGGACGACGCCGCCTTAGTAGCCGAACTAGCTAAAGCGAACGACGTTAAGGTTATCTACCTTTACCCTAAGAAGGCCTATATAAAGGCAGGCATAAAAGCGACCTTAATTATTACGGTAGACGGCGTAGAGGCGGCAAATAGGCTCTACGACTTTAGCACGGTAATATAAGCGGAGATTTTCGATATAAAGCCCTTCGACGATATAATCCGGCTAAGGCAGTGCTATTAGTACTTTTAATATAGATATATCGCGAAGTACTATACGGTAAAAGCGATGTATAAGCGGTGCGCGTTAGGACTATACGACGAAGCTATATATACGGCTACTATAGGGTAGATCCCGTACCGGTATACCTTCTATAGGGGGAGATACGCGGCGTAGGATAGGCATTGCCCTAAGGCGGAGAAGCTTTAAGATAAGGCTTAGGAGGCATACTCCTAAAGGCTAAGGCGTTTCGCCGCTACGGTAACGCCGACGATACGCCTTAAGCCGGTGCCGCCCTATATATAGCCCTTCCCTCTTCCTACCGTACTATAGGCGTCGCTATCGAAACGGCGACGAATAGGACACCCCCCCCCCCCCCCCCCCCTACTACCCGCCTTTCCCCCCGGCCGGCCTTAGGATATTACGAGGGCTAGTCGGGCGCGAGGCTAGTTAACTATTCGCGGGTATCTACGGTCGCGGCCGGCCTTAGCGTCGGCTAAGGCTTATACCGCTACGGCCGAGGCCGCGCTTATACCTAACGACGACCCTTTTTCCGACCCCCCTTAATATTAGACATCCTTTACTAAAATACCGTAAGGATAAACGCGAGTATATACCTTACGTTCGCCGCCCTTAAGGCGTATAATATTATAGCACTTTAGGAGACACCGATTAATAGTAGGATAAAAGCCTTAGCTTACCTAAGGCGGTACGACTATAGGCTCGGCACGGCATTAATATATAGACGAGTGATTAAAGGGTAGACTAATATAGCGTTACGTTTACTAATTTTAATACTATAGTTTTTTTAGTTTACTCCCTGCCGGTTAACTCCCCCCTCCCGATTACTTTACTCTTTAACCTCGCGGCGAAATCGTTATATACTTAATACGTCTTCGTCGGGGACTTTAATAGCTATTACCCGCTTTAAGACGCTTACGCGCGTACCTTTAGGAATAGTAAGGACCTCCTAAAGCTAACGGCGCGATAGCGCCTTAGGCTTATAACCCTTAAAGGCTAGGTTATACGCATCGCCTCTAAGGGCCGGAGGAACGATACGATAGACCTCGCCTAAGCGTCTTAAGGTCTAGGCGTAACGTACCGTAGAAACGTAAGTCTTATCGGATCGGATTATATATCGCAACGGCTAAAGGTAGATATAAGGCCGCTAACCTACCGGCCGGCGGCCCGGACGATAAGACTTAACCGCCTTTAGAGAAAACTTAACCTAGATAAGGCCTAAGCGGCGGCTATCGTAAAGTTCTAGCTAAAGGCCGCGCTAACTACGCCTACGACCCTTAGGGAGGTTAAGGCGTACGTAGACTAGGTAGTTACCTAATTAACCGAGATTACGAAAGACTATATACCTAAGGCCTAGGGCCGTGCCGACGGCGGCCGTCCTAACTAATAGACTATAAAGGTAGACCGGTGTAATAAAGAGGCTTAACGCGCCCTCTAGGCGTTCTTAGCGTCCGGCAACTAGACGACGTTAGATAAGGCGAAGATAGCCCTCCGGCGTGCCGTCGTTGCTATATAACGAGACTCTTAGCGGGAGCTTACTTACGATTTAGCCGCTAACTAAGCCCTCCTTTAGAAGATCGAGAGGTAGGCGTAGCTTTAAAGCGGTAGCCTACTATAGGCGATATATATCCCCGACCTAAAGAGACCGAGCGACCCGGCGGGGCTAGCCCGTACTTATGCGGAAAAGGCAAAGACCCTTACGGCCTAGTTCTTTCTACCCCTAGTAGCGAGAGGCGTAAGGAGCCCTTAAGCCACCTAGGAGGCCTATATAATACCGTAGCGTTTTATAGTCGGCGACGTTAGGTCGGCGGTTAGGAAGATAGCGTTATAAAAGGCCGCGGGGGAAGACGGCCTCCTAATAGGGCTTATTAAGGCCTATAAGGAACTATTGCTTAAAGTGCTTACGGTATTACTTAACGCTAGTTATAACGTCGGGCATTTTCTAAGACGGTTTTAATATACGGCTATTATCGTCTTACTAAAGCCCGGGAAGATAGCGGCCTAGCTTTAATAAGCCTAAGGGTAGAGACTAATCTCTCTCCTTAGCATAGTAGGGAAGATCCTTAAGGCCGTAGTCGCGAGGAGGATCGTAGACGCGGCGGAGGCGTATAACCTTCTGCCCGAAGGGTAGATAGGGAATAAGACTAAAAGGTCTACTAAGACGGCGATACGACTTATAATAGAGCTCGTAAAGACGACGTAGGCCTAATAAAGGGTAGCGTCGTTTCTTTAGCTCGGCCTTAAGGGAGCTTTCGATAAGGTAGACTATATATATCTTATCGAGACCCTCTATCTAAGGGGTTTCTTAGGTTAGGTTATTGCGTAGGTTAAAAGCTTCCTTAAGGGGAGGACGGCCTAGCTCTACTTCGACGACGCGTTAGCGGAGACTTAGGAAGTGCCTATAGGCGTGCCTTAAGGCTCGCCCCTCTCTTTAATCCTCTTCCTCCTTTATAATACGCTACTATACTACGACCTTAAGCCGGAGATAGGGGTTACTACCGTCGGCTTCGCCGATAATATAAACCTCTTAGCCTATAGTAAGACCGTAGCCGCGACTATATAGCGTTTAAAAAGCGCCTAAAAGAAGTACGATAAATAGGTAAAGGAGGTCGGCGTTAAGTTTAAGCTAAAGAAAAGCGAGCTTATCTACTTTACGAAGACCTATAAGCCGATACCGATAAAGCTTTAGCTTAAGATAAATATAGTCCGGCTAGTCGAAGATAGGCGGTTCCTTAGGGTTTAATTTAACTAAAAGCTACGATAAAAAGCCTAAGTTAGGAAGCTTAAGACGAAAAAAGGTATATAAGCGCTAGCCTTTACTAGACTCGCGGCGTCTATATAAGGCATATAATTATAAAGCGTAAAGACGGTCTACGCTAGCGTAGTTTAAAGCGCGCTCGCTTATAAAGCGTCGATATTCTATAAGCCTACGCTTAGAAGGGGGAAACCTACCGGCTTAGTAAAGGCGCTTATAGAATATTAGTTAAGCTGCCTATAGGTAATAGCTAAGGCGTTTAAATCGACCTTAATCTAAAACCTAAAGATATAGACGGCGGTCTTACTACTCGACCTTTACCTTAACGACCGCCTCGCGCGGTATAAAGAGCGTACCGAAGAGTTAGGTATAGTAGACCGGATCTAACGCGCTTACGAGAAGCCGGCGAGAGTACTGCCTTAACCCCGTCGGCCGACCCGACCGCCCGGCCGGCCGTACGACGCGTAGCTTTAGGACTAATGCCCTTAAGGCACTATAACGGAGGAGGCAGTCCTCTATAATTAAAAAACGCGGTAGAAAAAGGATCTTTAAGTAGTAAAGGCAAAGCGACTATAAAAAGCCCGGTAGCCGGTAGATATTAACCCTTACTTTAACCGGCCGAAGAAAGCGCTAAAGGTATATAATAGGTTATATAAGCATAAGAGCTCTACGCTTATTTAGATCTAGACTAAGAAGATCGGTCTATAGGGGTTTTTATTCGACTAAAATATTCCTAACGTCGACTTACCGCTCTATTAGTATAAGACCGCGTATAAAACCGCGTTCTACCTCTTCCTTTAGTGCTTTGCCTTCGCTAACGCGAGGGCGGCTTTATTAAGAGGCATCCGACGGGAGAGCGACCTTAGGGCGGCGCTTAACCGCCCCGCCGCCGCTAAGCCGCTTATCCGGTAGTTCCTTAAGCACCGCTTACTATAGTAGTTCTAAGCCGCGACGGCCCTTATAGAGAAGATAGACCGCTATAACGCCGGCGGGGGGGAGCTCTAGGAGTAAGACAATAAGGCTCCTAACGCTAGCCCCTTTTAGCGTTTATATATATTTATATATATTTATATATTCGATTATACGCTTATTAAGATTTATTTTTCTACGTTCTAACCCGCTAGGCGGGGCCTTAGCCCGTACCCTATCGCTTGCGTGCCGTCTGCGCGCCGGCTTTACTAAGTTAGACTATGCGCTTAACCCTAACGCCTTTAGGCCTGCCCGGGCGGGGTAACCTTTATTAAGCACTAGACCGGCGGCAGTAACTAAACTTAATTAACCGTAGCGAATATAGGCCGTATCCGGCCCGACGCTAAGATAAATAGACGTTATATAGGTTTTCCCTTAAGCCGCTTAGTTTTTCCTATGCTAGCTAAATGTAGGGGCACTAGGCCCGTTAGGGCAGCTAGAGTACTTTAATAATAATAATAATACGTATATTTAGATAGACTTTATTATAGACCTCCCTTTTATAAAGAGCGGTAACTGTAATCTTTAGGTAACTAAGGACTATCTAAGTAAGGAAATAGTATTAGAACCTATGCCCTCTATAAAAGCGGAGATCTACGTAAAGCGCTTTCTTATATACTACGTACGATACTATTAATAGCTAACGTTAATTATAAGCGATAAAGGCTTAAATTAGATAAGCCGCTTTTAGTAATACCTATATCGGCTGCTATAGATTATATAGCTGCTAAGTATAGCATATTATCCGTAAACCGATAAAGGGCCGGAACGGCTTAATTAGGAAGTTTAAGCTTACCTCCGGGGCGTTATCGACCGTAACTAATAAGACTAAGATAAATAGCTCCCCGTAGCGTAAATAGCGCTTAACGGGAGAAATTACTCTTCGATTAGTATATCCCTTTTCTTCGCACTATATAGGTATAAACTAGTATCCCTATTTCCTATCGCTATAGATATAGCGGCGGAAAAGCCGTTAAGCAATAGCCTAAAGGGGCGCGTAGCCTCCTTTATATAGCGACTTAAGTAGGTCTTAGACTTCTATTAGTCGTTAATAGCCTTAGTAATATAAGACTAAAAGCGGTATATTAATAAATAATAAGAACCCGTAAAGCTATTTACGGTAGGTAATAAAGTCTAAGTAGACCTACGGAACTACGTATCCTTAAGGCCGAAGAAAAAGCTTAATTAATTATATATAAAATTTACGGTTAAGAAAGTGCTAAGCCTATAAGCCGTCGAGCTAAAGGGATTGCCTAACGTAATTTACCTTAATTTTAACGTAGACCTTCTTCGCCGCGTAGTAATAGATCTAATACCCGGCTAAGTAATAGCGGACCTATAGCCTCCCGTAATCTTAGTAAAAGGAGAAAAAGGGTTCTTAGTAAAGGAAATTCTTACTATACGATAGAAGAAAGTCGGCCGTAGTAGTAGGCGTAAGGTCTTTATAAGGTGGTAAAGGTACTAAGACCTTACGTAGCATTTAGTAGCGGACTTCGTAGATATAAAAGCGCTCGATCGCTTCGAAGAGCGCTTTAGGGCTATCGGAGAAAACGATAGACCGCCCGACGCTATATTGCCGGTAAAAATACAACGGAAGAAGGTACGGTTTACGCTCCCTAAAGCGAGCCGCGTAGCTTAAAGCGCGGCCGGGCCCTATATAATACGTCGTTAAATTTCACTTAGGTAAGGTAAAGGTCTTATATAAAGGTCTTCGACTATTATTATTATTATTCTTAAAGTACTCTAGCTGCTCTAACGGGCCTAGTGCCCTTATATTTAGCTAGCATAGGAAAAACTAAGCGGCCTAAGGGAAAACCTATATAACGTCTATCTATCTTAGCGTCGGGCCGGATACGGCCTATATTCGCGGCGGTTAATTAAGTTTAGTTACTACCGCCGGTCTAGTGCTTAATAAAGGTTACCCTACCCGGGCAGGCCTAAGCGTCGGGGTCGGGCGGATAGTCTAACTTAGTAAAGCCGGCGCGTATACGGCACACGGGCGATAAGGTACGGGCTAAGGCCCCGCGGGCCTAGCGGGTTAAAACGCAGAAAATAAATCTTAGTAAGCATGTATTCGAATATATAAATATAAACATATAAAAGCTAGGGGGGGTTTACGTCGGGAGCTTTATCGCCTTACTCCCGGAGCTCCCCCCTATTAGCGTTACGGCGGTCTATCTTCTTTATAAGGGCCGTCGCGGCCTAAAACTACTATAGTAGGCGGTATTTAAGAAACTATTAAATAAGCGGCTTAGCGGTAGCGGGGCGGTTTAGCGCCGCCTTAAGGTCGCTCTCTTATCGGATACCTTTTAGTAAGGCCGCCCTTACGTTAGCGAAGGTAAGGCACCGGAGGAAGAAGTAGAACGCGGTCTAACGCGTAGTCCTATACCGGTAGAGCGGTAAGTTAACGTTAAGAATATTCCGGTCGAATAAAAACCTTTATAAACCGATCTTCTTAGTCTAGATCTAAATAAGCGTAGAGCTCTCGTACTTATATAAACCGCTATATACCTTTAGCGCTTTCTTCGGCCGGTTAAAGTAAGGGTTAATATCTACCGGCTGTTAGGCTTATTATAGCCGCTTCGCCTCCGCTACTTAAAGATCTTCCTTTTAACGTGTCTTTTAATCGCGGAGGACCGCCTCCTTAAGTATAATGCCTTAAGGGCATTAGTCTTAAAGCTATGCGTCGTACGGCCGGCTAAGCGGCCGGGTCGGTCGTTAGAGTTAGAGTAGTACTCTCGCCGGCTTTTCGTAAGCGCGTCGGATTTAGTCCGCTATGCCTAACTCCTCGGTACGCTCCTTATACTACGCGAGGCGGTCGTTAAGGTAAAGGTCGAGCGGCGGGACCGCCGTCTATATCTCTAGGTTCCGGATCGGGGTCGCCTTAAACGCCTTAGCTATTACCTAAAGGTAGCTCGACTAATGTATTATAAGCGCCTTTACTAAGCCGGTAGGTTTCCCCCCTTTAAGCGTAGGCTTATAAAACGTCGACGCCTTATAGACGAGCGCGCTTTAAACTACGCTAGCGTAGACCGTCCTCGCGCTCCGCAACCGTATGCCTTATATAGACGCCGCGAGCCCGGTAAGGGCTAGCGCTTATATAAGGTCTTCGACTATTAGTAAGATTAAGTCTACGACTTAATCCGTATTTATCGCATCGGAGCGGCGCTTATAAAGGCCGGTTAGATATAGCTCGGTACCTAAGTAGGCCACTATGTCTACTTTGCCGCCTATTTAAGCAAGCGCGTAAGACAGCTAGCCCCGTGCCTATACTAGACTAGAACAATAGACTTTTCCGACCTTAATTATATGCGTGCCTAATTAACCACCTAACCGCGCCTGCGGCTACGGCCCCTTTTAGGTAGATGCGACAGTTATAAGCCCGGTATACGACCCGCGCAAATTGCTACTAATGCCTACTATTGCAATAACACGCGCGTCTACCTGCGAGGCGGCCTAACGCCCCGTAGGCGACCTAATAAGCCTACGATGTGCTGTAGAAATACAGCTATCGTTATATCTTAGAATACGTTAAGGTATACGCGAGAATGCGGATTACACCGCTCCTCTTATACCGCCGCTCTTAGCGTAGTTCTCTCGCACCTATAAGTACGCCGTAATATACGGTCTTAAAAGAGCTCTTTATCCCTAAGCACCTTAGCATTATTGCCCCTTTTTAGCCCCTTTTCTTTTAAACACTCTTAACGTTAACTATTATTATTATGTCTTCCTTTAGCGCAACTAAAGCTATAGACAACACTAAGATCATCCTTACTAAGTCAGTCTATTAGGCTACTTAGTACTCTACGTACGAGATTAATGCTAGGACCGCACGCATCTAGGAGTTTGTTAACTTTAAGGATACTACGGTCTCCCTTAAAGAGCCCGTAGAGGCATCGTTCGAAGGAGAGCTCGTAAGGCTAAACAAGCTCGGAGCCGCTAACCACGCAGAAGAAGTCCGGCTTAGTCGATTACCGATCCCACCGTATAAGCCAATCCGCACGCTCGACGAAGCCTAGCTTAAGGGCCTTATAGCCTAACGCGAGGACTATAAACAGAGGTACATTAAGTATATCACAAAGCTTAAAGCGTATATAGAGCTTACGACCTAAGTGCATACAACGGTAGACCCGGCCTTAGTAAGGTTCTTTCTAAAGACTTAGGACATCCGTAAGACTATCGTAAAGCTGCGTAAGATACTCGGGGTCACGGATAAGTACCGAGTGGACTATACTCGCTCGGACTATCGCAAGGCCTTATAGATAACGAAGCGGACTAACCTAAGCGATTAGTACCTTTAATAAGAGCTCGTATACCTTAAAGCCGTCGAATTAGACATCCTAGACATTAAGGGGTCCTAGGGCATAACCGACTTCCTTAACGCCGTTATAATACTAGACTCCGAGTAGGCCCGGTAATAGCTTAGTGCGCTTCGCGCGGAATAGCTAAGGAAGAACGTTACTATAACCCTCTAGATCCTTAGCGAGCTATTCTATTACGTTAGTTAGGATCGAGCCCGTACCTCTAGTAAGTCCGCGCCGTCCGGGGCGTTCGCTACGATATAAGCTCCGCCGGCGACCCCTAGAGCCCGCTAATCCCACGACTGCCCCTACGGCATCGTTAAGGCGCGCTACAGCTAGAAGCCCGCGGACTGCGCAGCGTTCTACATTGCCGTTAACGGGGTCTCTTATAGGCCCTAGCTTCTCGTTAGTGCTAACCGTGTTAAGAAGTACGAGGAGGCGAAGTCCTTATCTCGCTAAAAGCAGATAGTAGAGGCTATTAAAGGCATAAAGGGGAAGACCCCTACTGCCTCGACCGAGACGACGCCTGCTACATAGGGTGCCTAGGCACACATAGTGATAGACTCGAGGTTTGTAGGTAGTAAGGCGAGCTCCGCTCCGACCTAGGCTAGCTTTAGCACCTTCGGCTCGCCCGACAGCTTTATCTCCTCCGTCTTTAGCAACTAGCGCTACGAGCACCCGCTGATTAAATCGACTCTATTCGACTGCTGCGCGAGCACCTATATTATTAATAAGCTCGAGCTTCTCGGGGGTAACGTTATCGCCGCTATAGAGACCGACATTATGCTTATAGGCGACACCGCCCTTACGGTGCTATATCGTAGGACCCGTACGATAAAGAACCTGCTCTACGGACCGGATGGCCCTAACACGCGAGATCTCGTCCTTAAGGACACCGCCTACGTCCCCGGCTTTTATACTAATATTATTAGCGGGGAGAAGCTTAAGGTAAGCGGCTTCTAGATCTATAGCTGCGATAACACGATCCGAGTTAGCCCTATAGAGAACAACAACGTGGTTATATATATCGAGAGTAAGTACGGGCTTTTAATAGCTAAATTAAAGTCCTCTTACTCTTGCTTTGCCTTGCCCTACGCTCCTACGTGCCTATTCTTAGCAGTATAAGACGCTATCCTAAGATACCCTAGGCGCCGTATCGCCGTATCTAAGAACCTACGCTTACTAAGGGTAGATACCGTAGAGCTTTAGCATTTAAGGGCCGGGCACCTGAGCCCTCGAGTGCTTGAGCAACTAGTCTTTCGGGCACGCGGGGTGCGAATTAAGGGGCCTACAACGGTTAAGTGCCTAGGCTACGCTTAAGGAAAAGCGCACGAGCAGATTTCTCATAGAGAGCCCGCCAACCGCTCGCGGTAGCCCCTTTTCTATATCTTCCTCGATATCTTTAACTTCGAACTCGGCTATAACGGCCACCGATACATCCTACTACTCTCTAACAAATATAGCGGGATAATGTTCTTATAGAGCATAACGCGGAAGACGGAATCGGACGACCTAATCCGCAACTTTAAGGCCTTAGTCCGCCGCTATATAAGTGCGGTGATTTATAAGATTAAGATAAATAATAAGAGAGCTTTAGTTAACCTCCTAGAGTAGAGAAATTCGCCCTTTTAAGATTAGGCTAAGCGGGAGGGCATCGAGCTCGAGCTCCCGCCGCTATATATAAAAGAGCCTATAAGCGGCGCGGAGAGACCGGGAGGCGTAATCTAATAACGCCTCCGCTCCGTTATAGGGAAGCTACTACGCAACCTCTAGCCGGAGATATACTAAGCGCTCGTTCGCATATACAACATCCTGCCGAAATACCGCAACTAGTAGAGAACTCCTAAGGAGACTATCGATAGGTAGTTTAACTAGTACCTCCGCTAGTACGGTAGGATCGGCGCTATAGCGCATAGGGACGTAGACCTCCGCCTTAAGTAGAACGGCATATATGCCTACGGCTGCCGCGCTTACCCCCTATATAAGGACATAAAGGCTTACCTCTATAAGAGAGCCTTTAAGGTCTTCCCCCGGGCGTATATAGGTTACCTCGTCGGCTACTAAGCTAGTAACCTATTCCGCGTCTAGGTTCCTTAACTTACCTAGGTTATTATCACCCGGGATATGATTTTTAATAAGCTCTACTACTTTAATTCTTAGACCGAGGATTTATAAATGCCCGTCTAAGAATACGCCCCTCTCGCTAAGTCGATCGAATTGCCGATCTAATACGATTAGAATGCTATACTTAAGGATTTTTTATAGGAATTTAACGATTATATCTTAGGAATTAAGCCCGACGATTCGAACTCGGGTAGAGGGCAGGGCATCGCTGTCGCCGTCGCTAGCCGCTCCGGAAGCGGCTCCGACTCTAAAGGATGCCTCGCCTACCCCTAAAGGACTTCTCACGCTAGAACGAACGCCTAACCCGACGGGGTTAAGCCCGTTGCCCGCACTAAGATCACCCCCCCGCAACGAGGATATAGACATACCCCTCGTCCCGGCGCCCTAAGAGCTAGGCGTATAGCCGAAGCCCTAGCTCGGGCGAACCTCCTCGATACCTAAAGCTACTACCCCCGCTTATTAGGAGACCTAGCTTACGACCTAGCAGCCGCCTACACCTACGCAGGAGATAGGCCTATAAAGCATATAGCAACCCGACGACCGAACGGATCCCGGTTACGGCATTATAGCTCTACTAGTATCGATATAGACGAGTAACGCCGAGGGCCTTAAGGCGGGCCTATCGGGCATATAATTAGATGCGAGGTTACAACGACCTCGCCGGATATAGAAGGAGCTCTACGGTATAAAAGCTATAAGATAGAGCTCCTAAGCGAATAAAGGGATAAGGAGAGATAATATCTTTACCACCCTACTTCCTAAGGCCCTCTATCTATAGGGGGACTTTATAACTTTTCATTTAGTATTCGCCGCCGTAGTCTCGTAGGAAGCTTATAAGCATTATCGTAACGACCTATTCCGCTTGCCTAAGCGCTACTAAGACCTTAACTACTACCCGTACGGTAAGGAGTTTAAAGAGGGATGTCGTAAGGAGCTTTAAGACCTCCTCTATAGAGGCATATAGCGCCTCCTTTCGCGAGAACGTGCTAAAGGAACCCTAATTCCGCTTAAATAGGTATTCCTCTATAAGTTTAACGAGGATAGGTACCTTACATATTGCAAAGCACGCATTTATATACGCGGAGACCTCTAGGGCGACTAAGGCGACGAAAAGACCTACGCCGTAACCCTCGCTATTAAGACCTTTAGGACCGTAATCTCTATAGTAGCGAAGCGTGACCTTAACGTCCGACAACTTAATATCGCTAACGCGTTCCTTAACACTAATATTAATAAGAAGAGGCCGGTGTACGTAGAGCTCCCGAAGGGCTACGTAGAGCTCGGATTCCTTAAGCCGGATAAGAATCCCGCGATAGTCGCCGAGCTCGATAAAGCCCTCTACGGACTTCGCGAATCCCCTCTCCTTTAGTATAACGAGATCCACTAAGCGCTTAAAGAATAAGGCCTAATCCGCACCGGCGAGAAGCCTTATATCTTTACAGACGGGAAGGTCCTTATGCTAGTATACGTTAATAACATCCTTATCTTAAGCCTAAAGGACTACTCTATAGACGACCTTATCGCCTTCCTTTACGGCAAATACGAGGTCCGCGAGGAAGCCTTTAGATAGTATCTTAGGATCCGCGTTATTAAGGACCGATAGCTCCGCCGAATCTACCTATGCTAAAACGCCTACATCGAGAAGATCGTACGCAAATTCGGCCTTAATAACATAGGGAAGGCGCCGGCAATCCCTATGCCGACCTAGCAGCTTATTAAGAACACGGG
This sequence comes from Ophiocordyceps sinensis, assembly GCA_012934285.1. NCBI lineage: Eukaryota > Fungi > Ascomycota > Sordariomycetes > Hypocreales > Ophiocordycipitaceae > Ophiocordyceps > Ophiocordyceps sinensis. The sequence goes on along the minus strand of JAAVMX010000006.1, from coordinate 1,481,353 downwards.
ATAAGCCTCTTTGCGCGAGATTAAGGACTTTTAAGAACGCGTGGGCTCTATTATATATACCGCGGTTACGGCGAGGCTAGACGTAGCCCTCGCCGCTTCGCAGCTCTTAGGGTTCCTAACGAACCCTTTAGCCGAATACCTCGAGGCGGCTAATTAGTGTATCCGCTACCTCTACGCGATAAGGTTCCTCGCGATTGTATTCGACGGACTCGCTTAAGGCGAAGCCCTTATTATCGTAACTAACGCCTTATTCGCCGACGACCTAAAGACGCGCCGATCGTCGTAAGGCTATATTATAATGCTCTACGGCGGCCTAGTCGTATAGAAGGCAAGCTTGCAGGATATAGTTATAACCTCTACCACCGAGGCAGAGCTCCTTAGGCTAGAGCGCACCGCTAAGGAGGGATACGCGCTCGCTAGGCTGCTTCGCGACATCTTACACGACCTCGGGCCCTTAAAGATATACTATAACAACCTCTAATCTATCCGCCTCGTAGTCGAGGAAGGCCGTATCTCTATAAAGCTACGTTACGTTAATATCTAAAACATATGGCTTAAATAGGAATATAGACGGGGTCGCTTTACGGTTGAATACATCTCTACGGCCGAAATGCCGGCCGACGGTCTTACGAAGGCGCTGCCGCGGGCTAAATTTAAGAAGTTTAGAGCGCTGCTAAACCTAAGGGATATACGGGGGCGAATGTAGGCAGGGACGGAGGACTAAGGGCATTAACACTAGGGACGGACGCTTCTACACCTTGTAGGGCGCTCGCGATAGCTTCTTCTTATAGCGTTAAATTAATCACTTAACGCTAGGGGGTGTGTCGCATCGGAGCGGCGCCTACAAAGGCCGGTCAGATGTAGCTCGGTACCCGAGCAGGCTACCGTGTCTACTTTGCCGCCTATTTAAGCAGGCGCGTAAGACAGCTAGCCCCGTGCCTATACTAGACTAAAACAATAGACTTTTCCGACCTTAATTATATGCGTGCCTAATTAACTACCCAACCGCGCCTGCGGCTACGGCCCCTTTTAGGTAGATACGATAGTATTCTTATATATAAGTAGGGAAAAGGCACGTACGGGCGGGGAAAAGGGCTTATGCGAATAAAGGTAAAGGGCTTATATAAATAAAGGTAAAAGGCACGTATAGATAAAAGGGTATATACCTAGAGCTATATATCCGTATATATAAGTGCGCTTATACTTAGTTCTTTATAGATAATTTCTATACCTATATAAAAGGCACTTATATAATTACTCTACCTACCTTATTATAGTTATAAACATATCCCCTTTTACCCCGATTATCTTAAGCATCCTTTAGCTTTAGGAATACGAATTAACTATACTTTAGAAATATCTTTAAGTCCGCTTTAACTCTTATTACTATATAAGATCCTACCTACTTTTAAGTATAATAGTCGAGGATAGGATAGCCTTTAAGACTCTTATTACTTCCGCGCCTAAAGGGCATTAGTTACGTTATAAAGTGTATTTTTCTAACGTCGTAGAGATTTAGATTACCTTAACGATTACCTTAAAATAAAGGGTCCTTATAATAGTAAAAGATATACCGGAAACCCCTTTTCGATAGGAAGAAATCGATATCTTAAAGGATTAAACTATCCTACCGGGATATTATATACCTATAGACTTATTTACTAAGGAATATCTACCTAAGTATATACTATACCCCTTAAACCTTAGCTAACCGATTCGATATCCTTTATATAGAATATTGCTATTCGCTTAAGATACCGCCCGCTTAATATCCCCGATTAGCTCTTTAAACTCCTTTAAGACCTAAGCCTTTAAGACTACTCCGCCGTAGACTACTTTAGTAGCTCGCCTACTCTTTATTTATCTTACCGCCGGCCGTCGCTACGTTCCCGCCTAATAGGGCTAGACGAAACGCCCCCGCCGGTATATACGATAGGAAGATTAAATACCTTTAGATATAAACGATATCTACTATATATACGTAGTTAACTTTATGTAATTATATAAATAGGATAATATCTAAGCGATATAAATTAGTATATCTAAATTAGCTTAGCTAATTAAGGAAAGAGAAAGTCTACGACTCTTTAATTAACTCTTAGTAGGCTTAGTTAAGGTCTTAGAACTACCTAAAACCTCTTTCTAACGCGTTATTGCCGGGGACTATATAATAGAGGTAGCTTAAGCCGCTTTCTTTAAATGTTTTTATAACTTCCTTTAAGCGAACCTCTAGGATATAGCTAATTCCGAATCCTTATTCTAAAGGGTTAATAAGGCTAATATAGAAAAGTTCCTTTAAGTAAAGCCGGAAGTTATAAAGGCAGATATCCTAAAGAAACTCTTAAAAGAGTTCTAGGATAAGCTTCCTTATTTCCTTTTAAAGAATAAGAACGAGCTTCCCTTATACCGCTCTTAAGATTATAAGATCGAACTTATACTTAGTAAATAAGCTCTATTCTATAGGAATCGGCCTATATTACCTATAGAACTCCGCTATATTAAGAAGTAGATTAATAATATATTTAATAAAAGCTTTATTTAAGAGTCTTTTTTTCTAGCTACGGTATTACTAATCCTCGCTTATAAGCTAGGCGGTAGTATCTATATCTATTATAACTACCGAGGTTTAAATTAGGTTATAGTTAAAAATCGATATTATTTACCTTTAATCCGTGAAACGCTAGATTCTCTCTACGACGCTAGTTTTATATAAAGCTAGACGTAATAACTACGTTTAACTATATTCGAATCGCCGAGGGTTATAAATAGCTTATAGCGTTTATTATATACTTTAAAATACTTAAGATACTAATTACCCCTTTCGGCCTTTATAACGCACCGTCGACCTTTTAAAACTATATTAATTACGTGCTTTATAATGCCCTCGATAACTTCTATATAGTATATCTCGACGATGTCTTAGTCTTTTTAAAGACTAAGGCAGAATATAAGAACTATATACGAATAGTTATCTAACGCTTAAGCAACGTAAGGCTTTAGATCGATATCGGGAAGTTAGAGTTTTATACGATAAAGATTAAGTACCTTAGATTAATTATTTCGATATCTAGTATAAGCATAGACCTTAAGAAGGTATAAGAGAACGAGCTTAAGGGGGTATATAATTGTTGTTAATCCACGAAGGGACATAGCTATAGACTAAGTCTAAATGTCTATATATACGATATAGAGGTCACGTAGGATAACATATAATATAACCTAACACCGTAATAGTACATCCCCCTTAAATCGGCGTTCGACTCGAACGCCTTAAAAGAGGCGATAGGCTAATAACAACGAAGGAAACCTATATCAACCGGTCCTAAAAGCGGGCCTAACATAGAACGAGAGAAGAATAAGGAGAAATAAAGGGCAAAATAAAGAATCTAACGCATGCCGTCGCTAGCGCGTGCCGTCCTAACGTAAATTATATTAATGAATTATACTTATTATTACTTAAGCGAAGGTAAAGACGTAAGGAAGGCCGTATAAAAGGCCGGTTTAGGCTTAGTCGGGTTAAGGGCGTAAAAAGCCTTAAGGTCGTTCTAGCAGCCGTTAAGGCAGGAGGAGTCCTCTTATATAAGGGGGCTATAACGCTATTAAACGCGATACTTAATCTTCCCGGAGGCGTATTAACGTTGCGCGAGGATAGAAGAAAACTCCTACTTAAGGTACGCGTCGTCGCCGTCGTCGTCGCTAGGGGAAAGGAGAACGCCGTTATCGGCGGGCCGGACGTTAAGCTCCGACTAGCCGGGCAAAGGGGGCTTTTAGGTCTTAGTAAGGAGGGAGTAATAAAAAACGGGGTAAAGGCGGCTGCCCTTAAGGAGGCGAAGAAGATACGCCGTCTTATATACCTTAAGGACCTTATATAGGCCCTCCCGCTTATAGTCGAGCTTTTTTATAGGGCGGAGGGTCTAGATCTAGCGGGTGCTAAGGAATACTATATTGCCGGGCTAATACACTAGGGCGGGAGTCCGCCGGGCGTCCGTATAGCGAGCCTAAGTAGCCTAAGCATCCTCGATTATATCGTAGAGAAAGTTAGAGATACGCTAGAGATAGGAAGCGAACGCGTTACCGCGGAGGTATTCCTTCCGCTGCTAAAGGGTTATACCGGGCGGGGGGGGACTAAAGGGCTTAGTGCTAAGCTTCGGGTAGAAGCTATAGTTAGCGAAGAAAGGGGAGAGACCGGTAGATTTAGAGACCTAATTATTAGTAGTAAACTTAGCGAGGGGGAGGAGGTCGACCTAATCGTCCTAAAGGTAGGTAGTATAATAACGAAGGTAAACCTCTATTTAAGCGTTCGCGATCTCGGTCTAACCGTCGGTCTAAGGGTAGTAGGCGGAGCTAGGGTAAAGGCGGTAACTAAGGCGACGACTAAGCTACTGCTAGAAAGCCGAAATAAACTAAGTGCTACGGTCGCTAATAAAGGCCGGGGTGCCGTAGAGGGACTAAACGCGGGAAACGAACGCGTTAATAACGTCTTTAACGGTTATTAAGGGTATTAGGACGTAGTAGCGTATCTTCGTAAGGCGGTCAACGATAACGAGGATATTAGAAAACTTAACGCCGTTGCGACGGTAGATAAGGAGGTCGGTAATAAAATCGACGGATATATCGGTCTATAAGGCGAAGGGAATACTTAAGGGCTAAAGCAGGCCTTAGGGGGAGGAACGAGGGGATTTAACGCGTAGGTATATATAATAGTTCCGTACGAATCTAGAAATAGACTTATATATGCCGGGCTAGATATAGGACCGGCGGTAGAGGCTAGCGGTCTTCGTACGTCTAGGGTAGCCGGCAAGGGGGGAGGTATAAGCGCGGACGAGGATCTAAAGAATTAGGGCGTCGTTAGGGGGAACGAAGAGCCGGCCTTAGAAATAGAACCGGCCCCGGACCTTAGAGAGAGCGGTCTTAGGGATCGAGCGGAGGGGGGCTTAAAGGGGGCAAGGCTAGTAGGGCTAAAGAGACTAGAGAGCTACGCGAATAGCGGAGATAAGCGGGGAGGAGGAATAAACCCTGTCGATAAGGTTATCGATCGGCTTAAAGTCGTCGAGGGCGTAAAGGTCGAGGCAGTCGGAATTATATTTATAAATTATATCTATAAATAAGTTAGACTCCTTAAAGACGTTAGGGGCGGTAGTAGCGTTAGGGTAGAGAAAGGCATTAACCTTAGACTTAGGGAGGATAACCTAATATCGGTAGTTAATCCTCTCGTCGGCTCGGTCGGTAAAGGAGAGAGGGCGGGAGCCGGGCAAGCGGCTAAGGGCGTCGGGGAGAATAGCTTAAGAGCTAGGCTAAAAGACAATCTTAAAATTAAAACGACTAAGGAATTCGGCCTAGCGGGCCTATCGCTAGTTAAGGAGCTTCGTAGTTATAAAATACTAAAGATTCTTATAGTCTAAGGCTATCTTAAACTTAGGCAGGCCCTCGAGCTTAGGGCGCTACTCCTTAAGAGATTTTATAATCGTAAGGAGTTCCTTATCGTAGATCTCGTAATTACACTCTTAAGCAGAGTGCTTTAACAAGAAGAAGGCAACCGGATAGTAACGACTATCGTCGAAAAGCTATATTAGTATACCCTTAGCGGCTTAGTTAGAAGCATCTATCTAAACTATAGTCTTACGATAGGGGTCGAAGTATATAAGGACTAAGGCGGTAGTAAAGGCGTGCTTAAGGGCTTCGAAGGCGTAGGCGTAGGCGGGAGACTAGATCTAAGGGGCAGAATTCTTAGTAAGGGCGTTTAGAGGGTTCGTAAGCTTAGAAAAGCCGCGAATAAAACGCCGATAAAAATTAGCGAATCCTAAGAAGCGCCGGAGGTCTTTAATAAAGGAAGGGGCAGGCTAGTCTAAGACCGCACGAACCTTATTAAAGTCTATGCGAATGCCCTTATCTAAGATAATTAGGCCGAGGTACTTAGTCTTAGTAACGCAGAAGTTATATATCTACGTTAAGCTAGAGGCTAGCGGCGTTAAGGCGCTTAAGAACCGTATTAACGTAGGCCTAGTGCTCCTCCTATATCTCCGAGAAGATTAAGACGTCGTTTAGATAGGTAGAGTAGAACTCGTTAAGGATGCCGTAAAGGGCCGTATTAATAAAACTCTAGAAGTAGGATAGGGCGGCGGTAAGGCTAAAGGGGGTAATATAATACTTAAAAAGCCCGTACTATATAGTAAATACGGTCTTCTACTTATGTCCTTCGGCAATGCGAAGGCGATTAAACGCCGCGATAACGTCGATCTTAGTAAAAAACTTCGCCTTCCGGATATAGGCGAGAGTATCGTAGACAAAGGGTAAGGGGAAACGGTTCTTAATCGTAGCCTTATTTAGGCCGCGATAGTTAACGTAAAAACAGACGCCTCCGCCCGGCTTACGGGCGAGCATAATAGGGGCAGTAGCGGGGGAGGTAGAGCGGCAGATAAAGCCCTTCTTAAGCTACTCGTTAACGTACGCGCAGACGATCTAGTTCTCGGCTTCGCTAAAGGGGCGAGGGCGGGTATAAGGAGGTTATATCCCCTCTTTAAGGTTAATTTAAGTATTAACGGCACGGTAAAGGGCGAGCTTATCGGCCTCGCTCTTAAGCTATATATAAATTATATAGTAGAGCTCCTTAAGGACCTTAGCCTAAAGCTCGTCGAGCGTATTTGTTATTTTAGCTAACTTCTCGAAACCGAGCCGAAAACAGACGACGAACACGCGCGAATAATCCCCTTATTCGCCTCTATCTCGCAACCTTTATTGCATCTACGCGCACGTTGTTACGCGTGTGCAATTAGGCTGCGAAGATAGCGGAAAACGAGGGCGATCCCGCTAAGCGCGATACTAACCCCCCGCCCGGCGTAAGGTACGTACCGACGAGTTAGGTAACCGACGGCGATATAGAGATAGATAACGCATTAGACCTCGTCCCGACGCCGCCTACCCCTACCCCCTCGGCCACACCCCGACAAAATACACCCCCCCTTTAACCGCACCCCCCCCGACCGACTACGCCCCCGGCCGCCCCGGCCCCGGCCCCGGCCTTAGTAACCCCCCCGAACCCCCCAAGCCTCCCGGAGAAGGTCTTTAGCCTAGAAGGGCTAGGGATTAAAGCTCCGGAACTACGAAAGACAATACGGGGAAATACGGATACTATAGCCGGCTTTACTTATAAGCCGGTTACGCCGGCTATCCCCCTTGTCCTACCCGGCCTACCTAGGCCGGCTACCCCCCTATAAGCGAAATCGACGAAAAGGCGATGCCCGGACTCCCCCGGAGGCCTTAAGCTACCGATTCTTAGTAGCCTCGGAGAGGAGGAAAAGACCGCTAGGCTACTACGCTAAGCTCTAGCCGCCCTCGAAGGGGCATAGAAGATACGGCCCCCTTTTAAAGAGCTTATTATAACGACGACGAGGGGTGCCGTCGCGCTAATAGCAAAAGCCACTAGTGATATTAATTATATTACTGCCCCTTACGTATACCTTATAAAGCCGACCCCGGGCCGTACTACCTATGTCGCACCTTACACTTATCCCCTCTGTAATAGCAGTATGTCCTAAGCTATACGTGTCTCCCTCGATTACGTGACCCAGCGCGCTATAGGCCTCGGCAACCGCAGGCAGGAATAACCTAGTGGACGTTGACCTAAGACGTAGATGCCATCGTCGCATTGCCCCGATGCGCCGCCTCTACGGGCGGTACGTGAGCTGCGCCTACGCCGATGCACCTGCCTTATAGCTAGCTGCCCCGAGCCCCTTTCTTTAAGGGGTCTCGAATAGGAAGGCTATTAATTAATGTTATAATTGTAACGACGACGAGGGGTGCCGTCGCGCTAATAGCAAAAGCCACTAATAACATTAATTATGTTACTGCCCCTTACGTATACCTTATAAAGCCGACCCCGGGCTATACCACCCGTGTCGCACCTTATACTTATAAACGGAACCCGGAAGGCAATATCGCAGCTTTCCCTCGACCCCTCGGCCCGGCCCTCTTCCGCTTTAGCTTCGGCCTAGCCCTCTTTAGGGCTAGGCGCGAGTAAGTAGAAAGGGGCCCCTTAAGCAAAAGAAGCTCCCGCAAAGGCGGGAAAAATAGCTCCCGCCCTTAAAAAGGCGGGAAAGGAGAAGGAGAAGAAAAAGAAGCCTACTTTCGCAGAAGTCCTTTTAGCGGAAGCCCTTACCGCCCCGACCCGAATCCCGGCCCCGACCCGGACCCGAACCCCGGCCCTACCGGCCTCGACGCCGGCCTAGGCCCGAACCCCGGCCTAGGCCCGAACCCCGGCCCAGCCGACCTTAAAGCCGACCTAAGCCCCGGCCCTACAGACCTCGAATAGGAAGGCCCCGGCCCGGACCCCGGCCCTAAAGAAGAAGAGTCCGACGGAGGGCTTTTAGCTTATTCTTAAGCTAGTAAGGCAGGCTTCGCAGCCTACCTTCGACTCCTTTGCCCTCCGAAATCAGATAAATGCCGCGTTAGGGGAAGTTGCGGTAATACGTATCGAACGGTCTAATCGAGGCAACATCGTTATTATAACAAAACCGCCCTTTTCGGCCACGCAGCTTCTACCCGCAAAAAGCAAGTAGGCACCGGCTTTCCACGGCTTTGCTATTTAGTCCGCCGACCTTCCTACTAGCTAGGTTAAGCTAGTAGCCTATAACGTCCCGGTCCTTACAAACGGGGACGTTCTAGGCCTTTTCCCGGAAGAGGCTAAGGTCTTTAACGGGATAGAGACGGTAGGGGCCCCCTAGTGGCTAAAGCAACCGCGCGAGGGGCAAAGAACAGGGTCGGTCGTCTTTACCGTCCCTACTAAAGAGCTAGGGGCCCGCTGCCGCAAGCGGGGCCTATGCATAGCCGGGATCCTAACAAGGGTCGAGGCTTATAAGGCATTTACTATACGCACAAAGTGCTATAGGTGCCTCGGCTTCGGGCACAACCTAGGGACCTGCCGGAAACAAGTCCGGTACGCGTTTTGCCCGGAGCGGCATTTAACCCGGGACTACTCGTGCCCGACTTATAAGTCTAGCCAGGCTTATAGTTATTTCTAAGCCTATTGCTATAACTGTAAGGGGAATCACCGGACTACTAATAAGTCTAGCTGCGGGACCTTTAAGGCATTATCTAATGTCTAGTGGCCTTCAAAGACCTCGCGGCCTATACGGCCCTAAGGGCCCTCGCGGCCCTCGGGGCCCTTAAAGCCTTTAAAGCTCTAGCAGCTCTATCACAATCGTTTAGCATAATGCGAACCGAAACAAACCCGCCTACTTAGGAATCTTAGACAAAAGTCTAAGCATTAGCGCCGATATAGTGCTCTTATAAGAGCCCTGCTGCTATAGTATTAACGGGGCTTATATCCCCCCACAACACCCCTCTTTCGACCTGCTAACCCTAGTCCCTATAGCTAGCTTCCCGAAGCTAGCCGTAAGGCCTAGGGTTCTAGCTTACGTTCGGAAGGCGGCGAGGATCGAAGCTTCCCCGAGGTACGATATAGTCTGCGACCCTAACCTCTAAGCAATAGGGGTAATAGGCCTTAAATCGTTCCTTATCTTTAACATATACAACGAGAAAGAGCGTTTAGGGGAGGACCCTAGCTAGGACCCTAGTTAGGGCGACCCTAGCTAGGACCTTAGCTAGGAAGACTAGGGCCCTAGTTAGGGCCCTAGAAGAAAGGGGGCTTTAACGGTAAATAGGCTGCTAACGCACCTATCTATCGCAGAACCCTTCCTCCTAGCTAGGGACTATAACCTGCACCACCCACGCTAGAACCTTACTGCTGACCCGGCGAAGACCTAACAGGCGGCTCCCTTAGTTAGCTGGCTCGACAGCTATAAGGCAAGCCTAATCACGGACCTCGACGCCGCTGCCGAAAGGGGGGGGACTTTCTATAGAAAGGGCTTAAAACCCCTATCTATTATAGACCTCGCGTTTTATAGCCCCTTTTAGAAGCTCCATTAGACGAATTTCCGCTTCCTTCGCGCTACGGGATCGGACCACGAGCCTATAGCCTTCGATACGGTCCCCCGGTCCTCTTCCGGGCCTAGCCCGCCTTTTCTAGCTAGGCCCCCCTTGTTTAATTATAAGAAAGCCGACTAGGACGCCTTCTAAAAGGACCTCCGCGAGAAGGAAGCTAGCCTCTTAGAAGAGTTCGAAAGGCTTATTAGTAAGGGAGACCTCGAAGAGGTTGCTACCCTCCTAATAAAGTCGGTTCTAAGGGCAGCAAGAAGAGCTATCCCGAAAAAACGTCTATGCGAAAGGTCGAAGCCGTGGTAGAACGAGAATATTAGCACGCTTCGAAAAGAGCTTGCTATATCTTACCGCCGCTAGAAGAAAGAACGCATAGACCCCCTACTTATAGAGTGGAAGGCGATTCGGCAGGCCTACGGAAAAGCTATTAAGGTAGTAAAAAAGGCGTTTTAGGAAGAATTCCTAGGTGAGGCTTCTAGAAAGGACATTTTTACGGCCTATTCCTATACGAAGGACCGACAGAGCCCTTCCCTCCCGAGTATAGCCTATACGAAAGAAGGGGAATAGGCGGTTGCAACTATATTTACGGAAAAATGCGATGCATTCCTTTTAACGCTCTTCCTGGCCCTACAAGGCCCCCCGGACCCGCCGCGGAGCCCTAGACCCCAGAGCCCTTCCGGACAGCCTTAGGGCTATAAGGGTAGTAAGGCTAGTAGTCCTAGGTAGGAATAGCCGGACCTAACCGACGAAGAGGTAAAAAAGGCTATATTGTCCTCCCCTACGAAGAAAGCACCCGGCCCGGACTCCCTTAGCTTTTTGCCTATACAATACGCTTATAGGGCGGTGCCGGCTGTGTTTAATAAGGCCTATAAAGCCTTATTTAGCAGCGGATATCACCCGAAAGCGTAGCGGCAAGCTATCGGAATTATCCTGCCTAAGCCTAACAAATCGGACTACTCGGTTCCGAAGGCTTATAGGGTGATTGCCTTACTTAACTATCTAGGCAAGACGTTAGAAAAGCTTTTTGCAACCCGGCTTAGCTATTTAGCTAATACAGCCGGGCTGCTAGGACCTACGCAGCTAGGCGGGAGGAAGCAGCAAAGTGCGGTTAATACCGTACTCCTCCTCGCCCACTACGTGCAGCAACAATAAGCCTCGAGGAAGAAAGCTATCACTAGCACCCATCTTCTTGATATAAAGGGAGCTTTCGACTATGTGTCGAAAGACCAGCTTTTAAGGGTATTAGAAAGGCTCGGCCTTCCGAAGACCCTTATTAGCTAAGTAAACTGCTTCGTTTCTAACCGGAAAATTCAGCTAGCCTTCGAGGGCTAGCTGCAGCCGCTAGGGGATATCGCTATAAGGGTCCCGTAAGGGTCCCCCGTTAGCCCTATCCTCTTTCTTCTTTACGTACGAGATATTATCGCTTCTAAAGGGTACTAGCTATCCTATACAGATGACTTTAGTATCTCTATTACGTCTATATCGGTAAGAAAGAACGTTCGGCAACTCGAAGAGATAGCTAGCAGCCTTTTTATACAGGCTGCGGCGCAGAAGGTTGTATTCGACCCCGGAAAGACCGAGCTTATCCACTTCTCGCGGCAAAGGGAGCCTATCTTAGAAGGGGTCCGCGTAGGCGGCCTTCTTATAGCCCCTAAGCAGCTTGTTAAGTAGCTAGGCATCTAGTTCGACTCGGGGCTACGGTTCCGCTAACACGTGGAGAAGAAGATAGCAGCGGCGCAAGCAGCCTTCTAAGGTCTCTCTAGGCTAGCCTCTACGCAAAAAGGCCTTTCTTTTCGGGCAATAAGGCAGCTATATGTATCGTGTGTTACTACTATAGCTGACTACGGGGCTTAGCTTTAGTTTATAGGGCATAGGCAGCAAGGGCTGCTAAAGCTCTTCCAACGACTTTAGAATCAGGGCCTTAAGAAGGTCCTAGGAACGTTTAAGGGTTCCCCGACTAAGGCCCTAGAGCTCGAGGCTAGTATACCCCCCCCGGAGGTTAGGCTACGCAAGGCCTGCCTAGCCTATAGCCTACGGACCCTCTACTTTCAGAAAGACTACCCCGTACGACAAGCCTATGATTAGGCAGCCCGGGACGACCTCGCGGACTCCGGCTCGGACCTCGGCGCCTTAGCTTCGATTAGGCCCTCTACGCAGCTATTCCGGCTCCTTAGGGAGCTATTAGCAGTTGTAGGGCCTAGTTATAAGCTAGAACGATAGAAAGCTAGCTGGGCACCGCCCTAGCTAGCAGGCCCGAAGGCGACTGTTTAGATCTCGGAGGCCCTAAAAGGGCAGGCTAAGCTACAACACCGACAGCTCCTAGCTAGCCTAGAATTCGAGGACCCCCTTGTCTTCTACACGGACGGCTCGTAGGGGACCTATCAAAAGGCCCTTACGAATAGCTGGTCCTACTGCGAAATAGGCCTCGAAGGGAGGCCTAGAAGGACAGCGTCCGGGAACCTAGGCCCATACGTCGAGGTAGCTAATGCAGAGCTATTCGCGATTTATAGGGTCCTAGCGGACCTCTCGAGGAGGCCCCTAGCGCCTCTACAACAGCCTACCCAGCTTGTCTTTATTTTTATCGACAGCTAGGCAGTAATTCTCCGGCTAGAAGGTTATTCGGACCTAGCCATACGGATAAGGGGCCTGCTCGAGCGCCTTTATCTAGCCTATACAATTAGGTTAGATTAGTGCCCGAGCTACGTTAGGATCTTTGGCAACGAGCTTGCCGATCGACTGGCTAAGAAGGGCCTAGAGGCCCCCTTTCGAGGGACCCCTACGGCCTTTATTAGCTACCTTCGAAGAAAAGTTCGGAAAACCTGCCTAGAGAGGTAGAAGACCCTTTAGGTAGAAGAGGAAATAAGGGGCCCTAAGGCGTAGGGCCTAGGAAAGCACTACCGACGGGTAAAGCGGGATTAACTTCGCTTTACCTATAAGCCGGATCCGGATCTAGCAAAGGCCCCGCGGCCTACGCTATCGGCTTATTACTAGCTTCTTTTCGGGATAGGCTATTTAAAAGCCTACTTAAAACAGACGAATAGGACGAGCTTTAAAGAGTGTAGGTATAGCTACTATCGCCACTCTACCTTACACCTTCTTCTTAGCTGCAGCAACTATATAAAGGAACGATAGACGCTTCGGAAGGCCTTACGAGGCTAACCGTTAGCCCTACCTACCCTATTTTCTACTAAGGTCGGGAGGAAAGCCCTCCTAGCCTTTATAGAAAAAACTAGGGTTTATACGGCGGCGTGGTATACGAAAGAGTAACCTATTTAGCCTTCGGGCTTTTAGGGGGGAACGATAATGCGTGGGAATAAAACGACTGACTGTGTTTTCCTTTGTCTATTATTTTTTCTTTATAAAATTGCTAGCTCTTTAGCTAGCCGCGTTATATCCTAAACGGACACATACGCGTATTAAAAAAAAAGCCCTTCTTAAGCTGCTCGTTAACGTATGCGCGGACGATCTAGTTCTCGGCTTCGCTAAAGGGGCGAGGGCGGGTATAAGGAGGTTATATCCCCTCTTTAAGGTTAATTTAAGTATTAACGGTACGGTAAAGGGCGAGCTTATCGGCCTCGCTCTTAAGCTATATATAAATTATATAGTAAAGCTCCTTAAGGACCTTAGCCTAAAGCTCGTTAAACGTATAAAGGACCTTCTCTTACTTCTTAAAGAACTTAGCGATATCGTTAAAGGAGATCTTATTAAGGCAGATCTTATTAAGGTAGTCGTCGATAAAGTCGTAAAGGTAAAGGTTAAAGCAGGCTTTTGCGTCCTCGGCATCTATATATCTAATTAAAATAGCCTAATAGAAGTCCTTAGGGATATCTTAGTCGATAGGTAGTAGGGGCTTAGTAGGCAAAGGCTTAGCGGTAAAGGCCTTAATCGAGGTCTAAAAGGTCTAGACTCTAGGCTGCCGGTAGAATATTACTATCGCGTCGACGTTAAGTATTTAGACGTTAAACGCTAAGTCGTTAAAGGATAAAAAGCAGAAGGGCTAAGGTCTAATAGTCTTACGATTCGGCCGTAATATAGGGCAGCGGTAGCTAGCGGTCTTATAGATAGGATAGGGGTAGGGGGGTCGAATATAGCGGCGAAGGTAAAAGGTAGCCGGGGATTTAGAGTTATAGCCGGAGTTAGAGTTAGCGTCGTTAACTTAGCGGGAGGAGTTTAGATAGGCGGGTTTACCTACGTTAAGAGTATCCTTAAAAAGCGTAGAGAGGGACGGGCTAAAGGACGGGGGAATAAACTTAAGAACGTCGCTAAAGCGGACGGAACGGATAAAGGCCGGAGGACGGGCTAAGGCCGGACGGGCGGGAATAGGGATTATAGAGGTAGGAATAAGGATCGTAGCGGCGGGGGATTCGCCCTCGTCGTTAGAGTCTTCGATAGAGGGGGCGGTAGGGGGTTCGCCCTCGTCGTTAGAGTCTTTAACGGAGGGAGTAAAGGGAAAACGAATTATATTTATTAATTATATTCCCTTAGAGATAAGGGCGGGGGGAGCCGGGACGGGGCGGGTAGGGCGGGCAAAGGTAGCCGAAAGGCCTAGGATAAGATAAGGCTAGTAGTCCGAGAGGCAGGAGGCTAGACAAAAGGGGGACTAAAAGGAAAGTAAGTTACCGCGCTAGCTAATAATAGGGTCGTGCCGGCGTAGCTAAAGGAGGCTAAGAATAACCTTATAGCTAAGCTTCGTAAGAAAGAAGCAGATAGACTTAGTATAAGCGCTAATCCGGGAGACCGAAAAAGCGCAATAAGTAATAGAGCTAGACTTATAGTCGCTACTATCGGCGAGAGAAAGCCGGCGTAGGAATTAAAGCTAGCGGATAGGAAGGGCAAGGTAGTACGTAGTCTAAGCGTATATAAAGGTATATCCGGAATAGCTAGAGTCGACTAAAGCACTTATAATAATATCGGCGGACATAAGGGATAAAGGCATAAGTAAAGCACGCGGTTGTATTCCCGCGGGGAGGCAAAGATCCTCCTTAGTATCGAACGAAGCTATAAACTTAGACACTAAGAGCTCTATCGCGCGATAAGGCGAAGGAGCTAAGCATTTCCTAAGGACGGGGAAGAGGCGGGGAGGTCGTCTACTTCGCCCTCGATAAAGCCTTACTTAATAGCGCGAACCTAATAGCGGGGGGGAGGGGGTTTAAGCAAGCGCGGGGCAAACGTACCGCTACTACGGCTACGGCCGCGGCTAGAGCTAGAACCGGCGCCGGAACTAGCGCTAAGGTTAGCGCTAGGATTAGCACTAATACCCTTATTAGGGTAGGTCCGGGCGGTATAGGTAGCGGTAGCCGGCTAAGCGTAGTAAAGGCAAAAACGGTTCTTAAACAGCCGTTGCTTTTTAGCGTTAGTAAGCTAGGCCCGTAATGCGTCGAGCTATAGTAGGGTAACAAAAGTTACGATTAGCCCGACGTTTATATACCTACCCTATACTTCTACGGGAATAATAAAAACTCTACTAAAACTTAGCGCGTTACTTAAAACCTCTATAAATTTTACGAAACCTATATAACATACTCAAGTCAATAAAGACATTTTACATATAATTTATAACGCTATAGGTACTTTTATTATTTAAAAAATAGAATATTTAAAAACATTTAGTACTTACTTTCTTATTTTCACTTCTTCTTTTAAAATAGAGCTTATTGTAATTAAAACATTTACGGATAATTTATTTCAAGGTTCTTTAATATATCATATAGATATAGATAATTTCCCCTTCTATTAGGTATTTATATAGAATTACAAATCGATTTAAATAAAAGGGGTATTACTTTTAGTACTTATTACTAAGTAAAAGCGAGTTTAAAAGCTTTTCTAAGTAAAAGAGGGAATTAGTTATTATATATATAATAGTCGTATAAATACGATACGTAAATGCCCGTATTATAACGATAATCAAATATATATATTATGCTAGTTAGAATTAATTAATAATTAATATAGAAATACGTTAAGTATTAATTTTTAGCTAGAAGGAAGGTACTCTTTATATTAATATCTAGTTAAATATACGGAATCCCTACTACTATACACTCTATACCATTAATAGAAACAATAGCGTCGGTATATAGGAAACTCTTTTTTTAATATAAAAGCTTTTTTTTTAGATATAAAGGAAAGGTTTTAAAAAACTCTGAAAAATACTTAAATAGTAAAAGTAATTAATTATGGTATTTAATATAAAACGTAAAACTGAATATAGGGAATAGAATAGAGGGTATACCTATTATACATAATACAAGGTATAATATAGTATTTTTGTTTTGCCGAAAACTAATTACTATAAGTAAATATAAATAAATTAAGTTAAGAGAGAAGTACCTTTCTATTACTCTTACTTATGTCTAATCGTAACTTTTAGAGAGCTACTATACATCGGGTTACCGTTAGGGGACGCGGGTAAGGCGAGCGAGGCAGGGCTAGTGCGAGCGGGGTTACGAGGCGGCTAGAGTTAAGAACGGGCCTTAATACGCTGCTAGTTGTCCTAAAGCGTAGAATATATCTTAGCCTAGGCCGTAAAGTCGTTATAGGCTAGGCACTCGACTTATAGAGCGGCGGCGTTAGTAAGTTCGATAGAGACCTTTAAATAAAGGTAGGCGACGTAAGCGGTGCTATCGAACGATAAGTCGGCTTAAAGCTAGGTAAACTTTAAATAGAAGTCCGGCTAAAAGATATTCTTTATCGATAAGGCGTTAAAGTCGGCCTTTAACTAAGCGTAGGTAAAATTAGCACTAAAAACTAAGCTAAGGTCGTCGGTAAGGGCTTTTATAGTAGTATACTACTAATTAGCGAAAGATTTATTATCGAGGACGTCCTAGGGAACGCTAGCGATAATAAAGGCGGCCCGGCCGGTAAGTCGGCTAGCTGTATAAAGAATACGATCTTACTCTATAGGGTATAAGGCAGCGTCCTAACGGAGCTTAATAGTAAGGCCGTTATGCTAGGTCTAGAAAGCCTCTTAATATTGCTTTTAAGTGCTAGAGTCGCCGGCGAACCTCTTAAGGTCGGCTATATAAGAATAGGTAAAGGTAAGGGCGGGGGTAAGGGTAAGGGCCTAGTCTTAAGCCGTATCGCGTTCGGTTAAAACGAGGAGAGAAGACGTAGTGCGGTTAAGCTAACGCTAAATATTAGCAGCGTACTTTTAAGCAACGGCTGCGTGCTCTTAAGCGGCGAGCACTCTTATATCTAACTTAACGTAAGCATTATTAAGGTAAGTAAAGGCCTTAATCTAAAGGGCGCGGAAGTCGTAAGTAGCGTTAGCTTAAATATAGGCGAACGTGCTAAATATAGGCCGTTAGGCTTAAAGAAAGGCGGCGAGGCGAGGGTAGTAGGAAACGTACTTAGTCTAAGGCTTTAGGTCGGTAAGAGCCGGCGGGGTAACGGCTGGGGTAGCGGACGGGGGATCGGCCTTTATATAGTCGGTTATCGTAGATTATAGGGCAATAGGATAAGGTAAGGGTAAGGGAAGGGTAAGGAGGGAAATCTATATAATTCGCGTTAAGACGGCGTATTTATACCGGGAAAATTCTAATAATCGAGGAAAACTTAGTCGAAAGGGTCCGGCGAAGAGGCGGACTTACGTCGCGAAGAAGGGAGATTAGAAAAGAAAGGGGTAAGATAGCGAGATTATTAATTAAAGGCAATAGGATAAAATAGTAGATTAAACTATAAGAGAACGAGCTTAAAGGGGTATATAATTATTATTAATCCACGAAGGGATATAGCTATAGACTAAGTCTAAATGTCTATATATACGATATAGAGGTTACGTAGGATAATATATAATATAACCTAATACTATAATAGAAGGTATATATAATTACGGCTTAAAATACCCTAATATTAGTAAAAGAACTTTAGTAGTTTCTTAGGACTAACGCTTTAAATTAGGCCTTAGGAGGCGTCCTTTTATAGACCGGAGATAACGGATATCTTTACCTTATAGCGTTTTTTTCGTTAAAGTATACTGCTCTTAAGTATAACTATAAGTTTTATAATAAAGAGTTATTAGCAATTGTTAAAGCGCTTAAGGAATAGCGCCTAAAACTCTAAGGAACTACTAAGGTATTTAACGTTATAATAGACTTATTATAGAACGAGCTTAGGGGGGGTATATAACTATTGTTAATCCACGAAGGAGCGCAGCTATAGACTAAGTCTAAGGGTCTATATATACGATATAGAGGTTACGTAGGGTGATATATAATATAACCTAACACCGTAATAGTACATCCCCCTTAAATCGGCGTTCGACTTAAACGCCTAAAAAGGGGCAATAGTAGAAGAGCGAGAGCTAATAGAATCCCGTGTTAATCGACCTAAAAGGTAGGCCCTTATAACATAAAGGAAGGAAAGAAAACAAAGCTCGAGGTTAGAAAGCCTATACGCGCTAAGATGAATTATATTTATTAATTATATCTATTATTATCTAGGTAGGGGGGGACGCGGCGAGGAAGGTAGTATAAAAGGCGGGGCGAGGCTTAGCCGGGTTCGCGGCGTAAAAGGACTTAAGGTCGTCCTAACATCCGTTAAGGCATAAGGAATCCTCCTACGTAAGGGGGCTATAACGCTATTAGATGCGATATTTAATCTTCCTAAACGCGTACTAACGTTACGCGAGGATAGAGGAGAATTCCTACTTAAGGTGCGCGTCGTTATCGTTATCGCCGTCCGGGGAAAGTAAGATACCCCCGTTAGTAGGCCGGATATTTAGGTCGGCTTAGCCGGGCAAAGAGGGCTCTTAGGTCTAGGTAAGGAGTAAGTAGTAGAAAATAAGGTAAAGACGGCTACCCTTAGGGAGGCGGAGGAGGCAAGCCGTCTTATACGCCTTAAGGACCTAATATAGGCCCTCCCGTTTATAGTTAAGCTTCTTTATTAAGCGGAGGGTATAGATCTAACGGGTGCTAAGAAAGACTATATCGCTAAGCTAGTACGTTAGGGCGGGCGCCCGGCGGGTATCGGCGTACCGGGCTTAAGTAGCTTAAGCGTCTTCGATCGCGTTACGAAGGAAGTCGGATACGCGTTAAAGGCGTAAGGCGAGCGTATCGCTACGGAGGTACTCCTTACGCTACTAAAGGGTTATGCTAAGGGGGGGTAGTCTTAAGGGCTTAGTGCTAAGCTTTAGGTCGAAGCCGTAGTTAGCGAAGAAAAGGGAGAGGCTAGTAGACTTAGAAACCTAGTTATTAGCGGTAAACTTAGCGAGGGGAAGGAGATCTACCTAATCGTCCTAAAGGAAGGTAGTATAGTAGCGGAGGTAGACCTCTATCTAAGCGTTTGCGATCTTAGTCTAGCTATTAGTCTAAGGGTAGTAGGCGGAACTAAGGTATAAGCGGCAGCCGAGGCGGCGGCTAAGCTACTGCTAGAAGGCGGAGATAAACTAAGTGCCCTTATTACTAACGATCGAGGCAAAGGTACTATAGAGAGACTAAACGCGAGAAATAAACGCATTAACGACGTCCTTAACCGTTATCGAGGGCGTTAGGACGTAGTAGCGTATCTTCGTAAGACGGTTAACGATAACTAAGATACTTAAGAACTTAACGCTATAACGGCGGTAGACGGGAAGGTCTGTAACGAAATTAATAGAGATATTAGTCTAAAGGGCGAAAGGGATGCTTAAAGGTTAAAGAAGGCCTTAAGGGGCGGAATAGGGGGACTTAACGCGGAGGTAGACGTAGTAGTTGTAAATAAAGCTAGAAATAGACTTATATATGCTAGGCTAAACGTAGGTTCGGCGGTAGAGGCTCGCGGTCTTAGTGCGCTTAGGGTAGCTAGCTAGCGGGGAAGTATAGGTGCGGATTAAGATCTAGAGGATAAGGGCGTCGTTAGGGGGAATAAATAACCGGCCCTAAAAGTAGAACCGGCCTTAGGCCTTTAAGAGGGCGGACTTTAGGATTAAGCGGAGAGGTACGCGAAGAGAATTAGGCTAACGGAGCTAAGGAGACCGGAGAGCCGCGCGAATATCGGCGATAAGCAGAGAGGAGAAATAAGCCCGGTCGATAAGGTCGTCGATCGGCTTAAAGTCGTTAAAGGCATAGAGGGTAAGGCAGTCGGAGTCGTTAGAATTATATTTATTAATTATATTTATAGACAAATCGGACTCCTTAAACCCGTTAGGGAGTAAGGAGGCGTCGACCTTAGACCGTAGAAGGATAACCTAGTAACGATAGTCGATCCTCTCGTCGGCGCGGTCGGTTAGGGAGGTAGGACGGGAACTAAAGAGTCGGCTAAAGGCGTTAGGGAGGGTAGCTTAAGAGCTAGGCTAGAAGACGATCTTAAAGTTAAAGCGACTTAAGAACTTAGCCTAGCGGGCCTACCGTTAGTTAAGGAGCTTTATAGTTATAAAATACTTAAGGTTCTTATAATCCGAAGCGATCTTAAACTTAGGCAGGCCTTTAAGCTTAAGGCGCTATTCTTTAAGGGACTTTACGATCGCGAGGAGTTCCTTATCGTAGATCTTATAGTTATATTCCTAGGCGGAGTGTTTCGACGAGAAGAATACGATAGGGTAGTAGCGGCCGTCGTTAGAGAGCTATATTAGCACGCCCTTAGCGGCCTAGTCGGAAGCATCGGTCTAAACTATAGTCTTTCGAGAGGGGTTAAAGTATGCGAGGACTAAGGCGGCGGTAAAAGCGTGCTTAAGGGCTCCGAAGGCGTAGGCGTAGGCGGGGGACTAGATCTAAAGGGCAGAGTTCTTAGTAAAGGCGTTTAAGGGATTCGCAAGCTTAAAAAAGCCGCGGATAAAACGCCGATAAAAATTAGCGAACCCTAAGAAACGCCGGAGGTCTTTTATAAAGGAGGGGGCTAGCTAGTCGAGGACGGCGTAGACCTTTTTAGGATCTATACGTATGCCCTTATCCGAGATAATTAGGCTAAGGTACTTAGTCTTAGTAATATAGAAATCGCACTTATCGACGTTAAGCTAAAGGCTAGCGGCGTTAAGGCGCTTAAGAACCTCCCGGACGTAGACCTAGTGCTCCTCCTATATAGTAGAGAAGATTAAAACATCGTCTAAATAAGCGGAATAAAAATTATCGAGGATATCGTATAAGGCTATATTAATAAAGCTCTAAAAGTAGGATAACGCGTTAGAGAGACTAAAGGGTATAACGTAATACTCGAAAAGCCTATACCGTATAGCGAAAGCCGTCTTCTATTTATAGCCCTCGGCGATACGAAGGCGATTAAACGCTATAATAACGTTAATCTTAGTAAAGAACTTCGCCTTCCTAATTCGGGCGAGGGTATTATAGACTAAAGGCAAGGGGAAGCGGTTCTTAATCGTAGCCTTATTTAAGCTATAGTAATCGATATAGAAACGGATGCCGCCGCTAGGCTTATAAGCGAGTATAATAGGGGCGGCGGCAGCGGAGGTCGAATAGCGAATAAAGCCTTTCTTAAGCTGCTTATTAACGTAGGCGCGGATAATACGGTTCTCGGCTTTACTAAAGGGATAAGGGCGGGTATAAAAGGGTTATATTCCCTCTTTAAGGTTAATCTAGGTGTCGACGGCGCGGTAGGGGGCGAGCTTATCGGCTTTAATCTAAAGCTATATATAGATTATATAGTAAAGCTCTTTCGGGACCTTAGCCTAGAGCTTATCGAGAGTATAAAGGACCTTATCGTATTTTAAAAAGAACTTAGCGATATTATCGGGCGAAACCTTATTAAGGAAGATCTTATTAAGGTAGTTATCGACGAAGTTATAAAGGCAAGGGTTAAGTTAGGCTTTAGCGGCATCGGGATTAATAGACCTAGATAGAACGGCCTAATAGAGTTCCTTAGGGATCTTTTAGTCGATAGGAGGCAGGGGCTTAGTAGGTAGGGGTTTAGCGGCTAAGGCTTTAATTATAGTCTAGGAAGTCGTAATAGAGGGCTAGCGGTAGAACGCTATTATAGCAGCTATATTAAGCATTTAGATAGAGAACGTAAGGTCGCCCGGAAGGATTATAAAAGGGCGGGGTCCTATCGCTCGATGCTTAGGTTAAGGAGCCGGGTAGCGGGAGCCGGCAGCCTAACGTATAGGCCGAAGGCGGGGGGGGCGGAAGTAACGGCGGGGGTAGAGGGTATTTAAGGGGTCGGAGTTATAGCCTAGGTCGAGGTCGGTCTAATAGGAGGAGTCTAGGTAAATAGGTTTACCTACGTCGGGAGTATCTTTAAGGGACGTCGGGAGGCTAGGGGAAAAACAAGGCGATAGGGGAATAAACTTAAGGGTATTAGAAAAGCGGACGGCATAAGCAAAAGCCTAAAGGGCAAGAGGCGAAGATAAGGCAGAGAGCTCGCCCTTATCGTTAGAGTTAGCGATAGAAAGGGTAAAGGGGGAACGAATTATATTTATAAGTTATATTCCCTTAAGGGCGGGAACGGGAATAGTAGGAGCGGCCGAGAGGCTAAGGATAAGATAAGGCTAAGGGTCTAAGAGGCAAGAGGCAAGGTAGAATAAGGACTAGAAGGAGAGGGAGTTATCGCGCTAGCTAATAACGGGGTTATAGCGGCGTAGCTAAAAGAGGCTAAGAATAACCTTATAGCTAAGCTTCGTAAGGAAGAAGTAGATAGACTTAACGTAGGCGCCGACTTAAGCGATTAAGTAAGCGCAATAGGTAATAGCGCTAGACTTATAGTCGCCGCTATTAGCGAGAGAGAGACGGCGAGGGAACTAGAGCTAGCGGACGGGGAGGGTAAGGCGGTACGCGGTCTAAGTATATATAAAGGCGAATCTAGAATAACTAAAGTCGACTAAAGCACTTACGGCGACGTTAGTAGGCATAAGGGAGAAAGGCAATAGTAAAGCGCGAGGCTATATTCCCGCCGGGAGATAAAGGTCTTCCTTTATATTAAATAAAGCTATAAAATTAAAAACCGAAAGCTCTATCGCGCGATAAGGCGAGGGAGCTAAGCGTTTCCTAGGGGGGGGGAAGCGCTAGAGGCAAGGGTAAGAGAGTCGGTAACCTCGCCCTCGACGAAGCCTTACTTAATCGCCTAGACGTTAAGCTAGGGAGGGGGCGCGAGGAGGCGTAGGGCGGGAGTGCCGCCGCTTTAGCCGCGACCCCGGCTAGCACCCTTCTTAGAATAGGTCCGGGCCGTATAGGTCGGGGTTACCGGGGCGGTATAGTAGAGATAGAGACAGTTCTTATACCGTCGTTGCTTCTTAGCGTCTATAAGACTAGCCTAGAACGCGTTAAGGTCTATCGGGTCGCTAGCGGGCGTAGAGGCGGCGGGGCTAGCGGACCTAGTAGGGGCGGGGGGGGGAATAGTCTAGGGCTAGACGAGCCTCTTATAGGCTCGAATACGCTTATAGTTCTCCTAAAGGGCGGCGTAGAGCTTAGCCTAGCCGTAGAAGTCGTCGGTATTAGGGCTAGAGACTTAGAGAGCGGCGGTATCGGCGAGCTCGTTAGTAACCTTTTAATAAAGGTATCTAACGCGGGCGCTCTCGTTATAATCGAGGTCGGCCTATAGCTAGGTAAACCGCGAGAAGAAATCCGGCTAAGAGGTGCCTTTTATAGCTAGGGTATTAAATTCCGCCTTAGACTAAGCGCGGTAGTTCGCGGCACTAAAGACGGAGGCGAGCTCGTAGGTAAGGGAGTCGAGGGACTAAAAGCGCTACTGCTCGAAGGGGGTATCGTCGCGGATATAGCGGGGGATGCTAGCGGCGATAGAAGCGGCCCGGCCGGAAAGTCGGCCGGTCGCGTAGACGACTTAGTCCCTATCGGTAGGGAATATATAAGGGTCGGAGGCGATCTTAAGGGATATACCGTTACGCTAGACGCGGAAGGCGTCTTAGCGCTACTTTTAGGTGCCGATATCGCCGGAGAAGCGTTTAAGGTCGGCGAAGCGGGTATAAGGACTTACGGTAAGAGGGGCAAAGGCAGCCTAAAAGGCGGTAAGATAGGCGAAGGCGGCGTTAGACTAATTAAGCTAGTCCTAGAGTCCCTCCGCGTACTACTAGTAGCCGAGGGCCTCCTTACGGGCGGTAGTAGCGGAGGTAGCGGCCTTAAGGAAACTAGACTTAAGAAGGACGAGAGACTAGGTCTAATCGGTATACCGGAGGAAATTCGTCTAAAGGTCGGCGAAGATAGACGAGGCGACGGAGGAACCCTAGAGAATAGAGGCTAAGTAAGGGAAGGCGGAGAGGGCGTTAGGCTAAAGGACGTCTTAAAGGGGAACGCCTGCCGGAGGGCCGGGCGAAGGGGAGAAGGAGGGGGTAGAAATAGGAGTAGCTATCGTAGCGGTAGGAAAAAGGGGTAGCGGCGGGAAAAAGGGCTAGAAAAATCTATAAGAGAGTAGTAGAAAAGAGGCGGAAAGGGGCGTAATAAGACAAAGAACGAAGGCAGGCGTGTAGGCGAAGCTAAGGGGACTAAGGAATCGTAAAGGCTCGGCGGGAGGGTAAAAGAATAGTAGATTAAACTATTATAAAACGAGCTTAGGGGGGGTATATAACTATTGTTAATCTACGAAGGAGCGCAGCTATAGACTAAGTCTAAGGGTCTATATATACGATGTAGAGGTTACGTAGGGTAATATATAATATAACCTAATACTATAATAAGACTATAAGAATCTTTAGACGTTTATATCTATAAAGCGATTTAACTAACGATAAATACGCTAAGCCGAGTTCTTTTCTTAGTTAACTTTATAATTATATACCGCTTAGGTAATAAGGCAATCCTCTTTAATGCTTTTAGTAAGCTCCTTAGCGATAGATTAGCTACTATAGACGATAACCGACTCTTTTATCGCAATTAGGTAATTATCCTTAAAGAGAAAGTCGACCCGACTATCCTAAAGGAACTCTTAGCCGATTCCTATACCTTAAAGGAGGACCTTAATATAGTCGCCGCCTTTAGACTAAACGTAGCTAGTAAATCATTCGATAAGCTTATCCGTAAGGTATATTAATAAGATAATCTCGCTTAAGATATAGTAGCGATACTTTAAGACCTATATGCTTAACGCGAGCTAAAGTATATTCGGAAGCTTTTATATTACGATATATCCGAATATTAGTTAATTAATAAATATATTTCTTTCTACGATTAGCTTTTCGTCCTTAATACCTTAGATCTCCGCCTTAAAGTCGTTTATCGATCTTACGGCAATAGCTTAATAGGATATCTAAAGAAGGTAAAAACCCTTAATCTATTAAACCGAATATACTAATAGCTAAGAATTTATTATTTCGCCGCTACGTTTACTAAAGACTATGCTCTTTATCTTTAGACTAAGACCCTTCGCTTATTTCCCTTTAGATTCCTAAAACCCTTCGCTTTATTAGTCTAGCTATAGGCCGATATATTAATTAATTATATTATAATACTCCTTAAATACATAAAATAGGAAGACTTACGAGAATATACTTACAATAGTTAATAGGCTTACGAAGATAAGATATTTTATCCTTATTACCGGCCTTTCTATATAAGAACTAATTAACTCCTTTATTTACGTAGTCTATCGTTTATATAAAGCACCTAATACTATTATCTCGGACTAAGGTATTTAGTTTATCTTTAATTTTTAGCGATAGCTTAACACTCGGTTATAAATAACGTTAAAAGTAAGCTTAGTATAGTACTTAAAGACTAACGGTTAAACCGAAATCGTTAATACTACGATAAGAAATACCTTCGAGCCTTTATTAGCTTTACCTAAGATATTTAGGTCGACTAGCTCTAGCTTATAGAATTTATAATAAATAATTAAGTAAATAAAATAACCGGTATTTCTTTATTTTTCGCTAATTACGGCTTTTATCCTTATCTTAGTATTAAACCTATAGGTTCTTAACCCCTAACTCTCTTATTATAGGCAAAGAAGGAATTCCTTCGCGCGGACGTAATAGCTAGTCGTTTCGACTATATCCTTATTTAGCTTTAAGCTCTTATATAAGCCTTATAATAAAGATATAAGGATAATGCTAATATAAAGCGGGACGAAGGCTCCTTCTTCCGACTAAGTAATATAGTAATAGTTTTATTAGAGAATATAACTACTAATCGCTTATAGAAGAAATAAGATAATAAATAGGACGGTCTTTATCTTATTCTTAAGGTCTACCGTAGCGCTATAGTAATCGACCTCCTTAAGTATATCCGGGTTAATAAGTCTTTCTATATGTCTTAAGTACGGCTTTAGATAACGGAAATAATACTAAGCTAGGCATAGATTAATCGAGAGGAACGATATAACGTCGTAAGCCGTATCGCGGAACGTAATAACGACGGCAATATCGAAGAAATATAGGAATTTAAAAAAAATCCGTAATATATACGATATTATTATTATTATTAAAGTACTCTAGCTGCCCTAAGGGGCCTAGTGCCCCTGCATTTAGCTAGCATAGGAAAAACTAAGCGGCTTAAGGGAAAACCTATATAACGTCTATCTATCTTAGCGTCGGGCCGGATGCGGCCTATGTTTACTACGGTTAATTAAGTTTAATTACTACCGCCGGTCTAGTGCCTAATAAAGGTTACCCCGCCTAAGTAAGCCCGGGGGCGTTAGGGTCGGGCGGATAGTCTAACTTAGTAAAGCCGACGTATAGACGGCACGCGGGCGATAGGGTATAGGCCGGGGCCCTGCCTAACGGGTTAAAACGTAGAAAAACAAATCTTAGTAAGCGTATAATCGAATATATAAATATATATAAATATATATAAACGTTAAAAAGGGCTAGCGTTAAGAGCCTCGTCGTCTTACTCCTAGAGCTCCCCCCCGCCGGCGTTATAGCGGTCTATCTTCTCTATAAGATCCGTCGCGGCCTAGAACTACTATAGTAGGTAGTGCTTAAGGAACTACCGGATAAGCGGCTTAGCGGCGGCGGGGTAGTTAAGCGCCGCCCTAAGGTCGCTCTCCCGTCGGATGCCTCTTAGTAAGGTCGCCCTCGCGTTAGCGAGGGTAAAGCACTAGAGGAAGAGGTAGAACGCGGTTTTACGCATAGTCCTATACTAATAGAGCGGTAAGTCGACGTTAAGAACGTTCCGGTCGAATAAGAACCCTTATAGACTGATCTTCCCGGTCTAGATCTAGATAAGCGCGGAGCTCTCGTGCTTATATAACCCGTTATATACCTTTAGCGCTTTCTTCGGCCGGTCGAAGTAAGGGTTAATATCTACCGGCTGCTAGGCTTTTTATAGTCGCTTTACCTCCGCTACTTAAAGATCCTCCTTCTACCGCGCTTCTTAATCGCGGAGGACCGCCTCCTCCGTTATAGTGCCTTAAGGGCATTAGTCCTAAAGCTACGCGTCGTATAGCCGGCCGGGCGGCCGGGTCGGCCGATAGGGTTAAGGCAGCACTCTCGCCGGCTTCTCGTAGGCGCGTTAGATCCGGTCCGCTATGCCCGACTCCTTAGTGCGCTCCTCGTACCGCGCGAGGCGGTCGTTAAGGTAAAGGTCGAGTAGCGGAACCGCCGTCTATATCTCTAGGTTCCGGATCGGGGTCGCCCTAAACGCCCTAGCTACTACCCGTAGGTAGCTTAACTAGTGTACTATAAGCGCCTTTACTAAGCCGGTAGGTTTCCCCCCTTTAAGCGTAGGCTTATAGAACGTCGACGCTTTATAAACGAGCGCGCTTTAAACTACTAATATATACGATAATAAAGCCCTAACTCTAACTTATATAATTAAATAGAAATATTACTAAGAACTAACCTAATAGCCTAAAGATAACCTAAAATGTTATCTTAAAGCTATTTAATGCTTTTATAGATATAACCTAGATAAGCTAGGCCCTTTAGATTAAGCCCGCTTATAAAAGATTCTTTTACTATATATTAATTTCTAATAAAATAATATTTCTAGCGAACGATTTTAATAATTTTAGCAATTTCTTAGCGATTTAAGGACCAAAACGTCTTTAGAAAAAGAGTACTATTATAGTACTATATTATATAATATAGTATATAGTAATATACTACGTAATATATAGTCTTATATATAAATAAGCCTTTAGCCTTAATATTTCTTCTCCTCTTTATAGAATAATAAGGTTATCTAGCTATTACCTAGTGCCGTAATAGGACCGTTCGATACGTATTACCGCGACTTCCCTTAGCGCGGTACTTATCTAATTTCGGAAAGTAAGGGAGTTAAAGGTAGGGTGCGAAGCCTGCCTTACTAGCTTAAGAATAAGATAGAAGCCCTCCGTCGGGTTCTTCTTCTTTAAGGCCGGGTTCCGGGCTAGGGCCTTCCTATTTAAAGTCTATAGGACCGGGGTCTAGGCCTAGTTCGGCTTTAAGGTCTACGGGGCCGGGGTTCGGGCCTAGGCCGGCGTTAAGGTTAGTAGGGCCGGGGTTTAGGTCCGGGTCGGGGCCGGGATTCGAGTCGGGGCGGTAAGGGCTTCCGTAGAAAGGACTTCTGCGAAGGTAGCCTTCTTTTTCTTTTCCTTTTCCGCCCTTTTTAGGGCGGGAGCTGTCTTTCCCGCCTTTGCGGGAGCTTCCTTTGCCTAAGGGGCCCCTTTCTACTTACTCGCACCTAGCCCTAAAGAGGGCTAGGCCGAAGCCTAGGCGGAGGAGAGCTAGGCCGATTAGTCGAGGAAAAGCTACAAAATTGCCTTCCGGGTTCTATTTATAAGCTCTTTAAAAAGGGGCCGTATCTTCTGCGCCCCTTCGAGGGCGGCTAGGGCTAACCGTAGTAGCCTAGCGGTTTTTTCCTCTTCTCTTATGCCTCTAAGAACCGGCAGCTCGGGGCCTTTAAGAGAGTCCGGGCACGGCCTTTTCGCCGATTTCTTCGGCGGGGGGGGGGCCGGCCTAGATAGGCTAGGCAGAATAAGGGGGATAGCCGGCCTAACCGGTATAACCGGCTTATAAGTAAAGCAAGCTATATTATCCGTATTTCTCCGAATTATTTTCCGTAATTCCGGAGCTTTAATCCCTAGCCCTTCTAGGCTAAAGACCTTCTCCGGGGGGTTTAAGGGGTTTAAGGGGGTCGCCGGGGCCCGGGCTAGGGCTAGGGCGGCCGGGGGCGTAGTCGGTCGGGGGGGGTATACGGTCGGGGGGGGTATGCTTTATTAAGGGGTAGCCGAGGGGGTAAGAGAAGGCGGCGTCGGGATAAGGTCTAATGCGTTATCTATCTCCGTATCGCTATCGGTTACCTAACTCGTCGGTATATACCTTACGTCGGGCGTAGGGTTAGCGTTGTGTTTAGCGGGATCGCCCTCGTTTTCCGCTATCTTCGCAGCCTAATTGCATACGCGTAATAACGTGCGCGTAGATATAATAAAGGTTGTAAGATAGAGGCGAATAAGGGGATTATTCACACGTGTTCGTCGTCTGTTTTCGGCTCGGTTTTAAGAAGTTAGCTAAAATAATAAGATAATGTTTGTTTTTAGCACTTAGTTTATCTTAGCCTTTTAATAGTAGCTTAATCGCCGCCTTAGTTACCGCCTTTACCTTAGCTCTACCTATTACCTTTAGACCGACGGTTAGACTAAGATTATAAACGCTTAAATAAAGTTTTACCTTTATTATTATACTACCTACCTTTAAGACGATTAAGTCGACCTTTTTCCCTTTGCTAAGTTTACTATTAATAATTAAGTCTTTAAATCTACCGGCTTTTCCTATTATAGTGTTAGGTTATATTATATATTATCCTACGTAACCTCTATATCGTATATATAGACATTTAGACTTAGTCTATAGCTATATCTCTTCGTAGATTAATAATAATTATATACCCCCCCTTAAGCTCGTTCTCTTATAGTTTAATCTACTATTTTATCTTATTGCCTTTAATTAATAATCTCGCTATCTTACCCTTTTCTTTTTTTGCGTGGCTTTAAGACTAGTGCCCCCGGGGCACTACAACGGAGGAGGCGGTCCTCCGCGATTAGGAGGCGCGCTAGAAGGAAGATCTCCGAGCGATAGAGGCAAAGCGACTATAAAGAGTATAGCAGCCGGCAGACATTAACCCCTACTTCGACCGGCCGAAGAAGGCACTAAAGGTATATAACGGGTTATATAAGCACGAGAGCTCCGCGCTTATCTAGATTTAGACTAAGAAGATCGGTCTATAGGGGTTCTTATTCGACCGGAACGTCCTTAACGTCGACTCGCCGCTCTATCGGTATAGGACCGCGCGTAAAACCGCGTTCTACCTCTTCCTCCGGTGCCCTGCCTTTACTAGCGCGAGGGCGGCCCTACTAAGAGGCATCCGACGGGAGAGCGACCTTATAGCGGCGCTTAACCGCCCCGCCGCCGCGAAGCCGCTTATCCGGTAGTTCCTTAAGCACCGCCTATTATAGTAGTTCCGGGCCGCGATAGCCCTTACGGAGAAGATAGACTACCGTAACGCCGGCGGGGGGGAGCTCCGGGAGTAGGACGACGAGGCTCTTAGCGCTAGCCCCCTTTAACGTTTGCGTATGTTTATATATATTTATATATTCGATTATACGCTTACTAAGATTTATTTTTCTGCGTTTTAACCCGCTAGGCGGGGCCCCGGCCCGCACCCTATCGCCCGCGTGCCGTCTACGCGCTAGCTTTACTAAGTTAGACTATCCGCCCGACCCCGACGCCCTTAAGCCTGCCCGGGCGGGGTAACCTTTATTAAGCACTAGACCGGCGGTAGTAACTAAACTTAATTAACCGTAGTAAACATAGGCCGTATCCGGCCCGACGTTAAGATAGATAGACGTTATATAGGTTTTCCCTTAGGCCGCCTAGTTTTTCCTATGCTAGCTAAATACAAGGGCACTAGGCCCGTTAGGGCAGCTAGAGTACTTTAATAATAATAATACCCTTTTCTTTTCTAATCTCCCTTCTTCGTAACGTAAGTCTATCTCCTCGCCGGACTTTTTCGACTAAGTTTTCCTCGATTATTAGAATTTTCCCGGTATAAATACGCTATCTCGACGCGAATTATATAGATTTCCCTCCTTACCTTTCCCCTACCTTTACCTTATCCTATTGCCTTATAATCTACGATAACCGACTATATAAAGGCCGATCCTCCGTCCGCTACCCCGGCCGTTACCCTACCGGCTCCTACCGACCTAAAGCCCTAGACTAAGTACGTTTCTTACTACCCCCGCCTCGCCGCCTTTCTTTAAGCCTAACGGCCTATATTCGGCACGTTCGCTTATATTTAAGCTAACGCTATTTACGATATCCGCGCCCTTTAGATCGAGGCCTTTATTTACCTTAATAATGCTTATGTTAAGTTAGATATAAGAGTGCTTATCGCTTAAGAGCATATAGCCGTTGCCTAAAAGCATATTGCCGATCTTTAGCGTTAGCTTAACCGCGCTACGTCCTCTCTCTTTATCTTAACCGAACGCGATATAGCTTAAGACTAAGCCTTTACCCTTACCTTTACCTTTACCTTTACCCGTTCTTATATAGCCGACCCTAAGAGGTTCGCTAGTAACTCCGGCACTTAAAAGCAACGTTAAGAGGCTTTCCGGACCTAGCGCAACGGCCTTACTATTAAGCTCCGTTAGGACGTCGCCTTATACCCTACGGAGGAAGATCGTATTCTTTACGCAGCTAGCCGGCTTACCGGCTAAGCCGCCTTTATTATCGCTAGCGTTCCTTAGGACGTTTTCGATAATAAGTCTTTCGCTAATTAGTAGTATACTACTATTAAAGCCCTTACCGACGACCTTAGCTTAGTTTTTAGTACTAATTTTACCTACGCTTAGTTAGAGGCCGACTTTTACGCTTTATCGATAAAGAATATCTCTTAGCCGGACTTTTATTCGAAGTTTACCTAGCTTTAAGCCGACTTATTGTTTAACGGTACCGCTTACGTCGCCTACCTTTATTTAAAGGTCTCTATTAAACTTACTAACGCCGCCGCTTTATAGGTCGAGTGCCCGGCCTATAACGACTTTACGGCTTAGGCTAAGATATATTCTACGCTTTAAGATAACTAGTAGTGTATTAAGGCCCGTTCTTAACTCTAGCCGCCTTATAACCCCGCTCGCACCGGCCTTACCTTACCCGCCCTACCCGCGTCCTTTATCGGTAACCTAATATAGCTCGACGTATTCTAGGCCCGGCTTACTAACGTAACGCTAAGAAGCAACGGCGGTTTAAGAACCGTCTTTGCCTTTACTACGCTTAGCCGGCTACCGCTACCTATACCACCCGGACCTGCCTTAATAAGGGTATCGGTGCTAATCCTAGCGCTAACCCTAGCGCTAGTCCTAGCGCCGGTTCCGGCTTTAGCCGCGGCCGTAGCCGTAGTAGCGGTACGTTTGCCCTACGCTTGCTTAAACCCCCTCCCCCCTACTATTAGGTTTGCGCTATTAAGTAAGGCTTTATCGAGGGCGAAGTAGACGACCTCCCCGCCTCTTCCCTATCCTTAGGAGATACGTAGCTCCCTCGCCTTATCGCGCGATAGAGCTCTTAGTATCCGAGTTTATAGCTTCGTTTGACACCGGGGAGGATCTTTGCCTCCCCGCGGGAATATAACCGCGTGCTTTACTTATGCCTTTATCCCTTATATCCGCCGATGTTATTATAAGTGCTTTAGTCGACTCTAGCTATTCCGGATACGCTTTTATATATACTTAGACTACGTACCGCCTTACCCTTCCTATCCGCTAGCTCTAATTCCTACGCCGGCTTTCTTTCGCCGATAGTAGCGACTATAAGTCTAGCTCTATTACTTATTACGCCTTTTCGGTCTCCCGGATTAGCGCTTATACTAAGTCTATCTACTTCTTTCTTACGAAGCTTAGCTATAAGGTTATTCTTAGCCTCCTTTAGCTACGCTAGTATAACCTTATTATTAGCTAGCGCGGTAACTCCTTTTCCTTTTAGTCCCCCTTTTATCTAGCCTTTTGCCTCTCGGACTACTAGCCTTATCTTATCCTAGGCCTTTCGGCTACCTTTGCCCGCCTTACCCGTCCTATCCCGGCTCCCCCCGCCCTTATTTTAAAGGGAATATAATTAATAAATATAATTCGTTTTCCCTTTACTCCCTTTATTAAAGACTTTAACGATAAGGGTAAACCCTTTACCGCCCCTTTTATTAAAGACTCTAACGACGAAGGCGAACCCCCTACCGCTACGATCCTTATTCCTACCGCTATAATCTTTATTCCCGCCCGTACGGCCTTAGCCTATCCTCCGGCCTTAGCCTATCCTCCGGCCTTTATCCGTTCTATCTGCTTTAGCGACGTTCTTAAGTTTATTCCCCCGTCCTTTAGCCCCTCTCTCTCGGCGTTTTTCGAGGATACCCTTAACGTAGGTAAACCCGCTTATCTAGACTCCTCCCGCTAGGTTAACGACGCTAACTCTAACTCCGGCTATAACTCCGACTCCCCGGCTACCTTTTACCCTCGCCGCTATATTCGACCTTCCTACCCTTATCCTATCTATAAGACCGCCGGCTACCGCCGCCCTATATTACGGCCGAGTTATAAGACTATTAGACCTTAGCCCTTCTGCTTTTTATCCCCTAACGATTTAGCGTTTAACGTTTAAATACTTAACGTCGATATAATAGTAATATTCTATTAATAGCCTAAAGTTTAAACCTCTTAGACCTTAATTAAGGCCTTTACCGCTACGCCTTTACCTACTAAGCCTTTACTACCTATCGACTAAAATATCCCTAAGGATTTTTATTAGGCTATTTTAATTAGATATATAGACGCTAAGGACGCGAAAGCCTACCTTAACCCTTGCCTTTACGACTTTATCGACGACTACCTTAATAAGATCTATCTTAATAATATCTCCTTTAACGATATCGCTAAGTTCTTTAAGAAGTAAGAGAAAGTCTTTTATACGCTCGACGAGCTTTAGGCTAAAGTTATTAAAGAGCTTTACTATATAATCTATATATAGCTTAAGAGCGAGGCCGATAAGCTCGCCCCTTACTATACCGTTAATACTTAAATTAACCTTAAGGAGGGAATATAACCTCTTTATACCCGCTTTTACCTTTTTAGTAAAGCCGAGAACCGGATTATCTATATATACGTTAACGAGCAGCTTAGGAAGTGCTTTATCCGCCGCTCTACCTCCCCCGCTACTACCCCTATTATGCTTGCCTATAAGCCGGGCGGGGGCGTTTATTTTTGCGTTAACTATCGCGGCTTAAATAAGGCTATAATTAAAAACCGTTTCCCTTTGCCTTTTATCTACGATACCCTCGCCTATATCCGGAAGGCGAAGTTTTTTATTAAGATCGACGTTATCGCGGCGTTTAATCACCTTTATATTACCGAATGATATAAGTAAAAGACTACATTCGCTATATAGTATAGGCTTTTCGAGTATTATATTACCCCCTTTAGCCTTACCGCCGCTTTATCCTACTTCTAGAGTTTTATTAATATAGCTCTTTACGGTATCCTTAATAAGTTTTACTTTACCTATCTAAACGACGTCTTAATCTTCTTAAAGACGCGGGAGGAGCATTAAGCCTACGTTAATACGGTTCTTAAGCGCCTTAACGCCGCCGGCCTCTAGCTTAACGTAAATAAGTATAACTTCTGCGTTACTAAGACTAAGTACCTCGGCCTAATTATCTTAGATAAAGGCATTCGCATAGACCTTAATAAGGTTCGTGCGGTCTTAGACTAGCCTGCCCCTTCCTTTATTAAGGACCTCCGGCGCTTTTTAAGATTCGCTAATTTTTATCGGCATTTTATTCGCGGTTTTTCTAAGCTTACGAACCTTTTAAACGCCTTTATTAAGAACTCTACCCCTTAGATCTAGTCTCCCGCTTGCGCCTACGCCTTTAAAGCCTTTAAGCACGTCTTTACTACCGCCTTAGTCCTTATATACTTCGACCTCTATCGTAAGACTATAGTTTAAATAGATGCTTCCGATTAAGCCGCTAAAGGTATGCTAATATAGCTCTTCGACGATAGTTATTACTATCCGGTTGCCTTCTTCTTATTAAAACACTCCGCTTAAGAGTATAATTATAAAATCTACGATAAGGAACTCCTCGCGATTATAAAATCCCTCGAGGAGTAGCGCCTTAAGCTTAAGGGCCTGCCTAAGTTTAAGATAGCCTTAGATTATAAGAATCTTTAGTATTTTATAACTACAAAGCTCTTTAACTAGCGATAAGCCTATTAGGCCGAATTTATTAGTCGTTTTAATTTTAAGATTGTCTTTTAGCCCGGCTCTTAAGCTATTCTCCCGGACGCCTTTAGCCGCCTGCCTAGCTCCCGCCCTCTCTCCCTTACCGACCGAGCCGACGAAAGGATTAACTACCGATATTAAGTTATCCTCCTTAAGTCTAAGGTTAATGCCTCCCTCTACCTTAATACTACTACCGCCCCCGATACTATCGAAGAGTCTAATTCGTTTATAAATATAATTTATAAATAGAATTCCGATTGCCTTAACCTTTACGCCCTTAATAACTCTAAGCCGATCGATAACCTTATCGACTAGGCCTATTCCTCCTCCCTACTTATCTCCGCTATTCGCGTAGCTCTTTAGTCCCTTTAGCCCCGCTAGCCTTACTACCTTTAAGCCCCGCTCCGCTCGATCCTTAAGACCGCCCTCTCTAAGGTCTAAGGCCGGTTCTATTTCTAAGGCCGGCTCTTTATTCCCCTTAACGACGCTTTAATTCTTTAGATCCTCGTCCGTGCTTATACCTCCCCCCTTACCGGCTACCTTAGACATACGAAGACCGCTAGCCTCTACCGCCGGTCCTATATCTAGCCCGGTATATATAAGTCTATTTCTAGCTTTATACGGAATTATTATATATGCCTACGTGCTAAATCCCCTCGTTCCTCCCCTTAAGGCCTGCTTTAGCCTTTAAGTATTCCCTTCGCCTTATAGACTAATATATCCGTCGACTTTATTACCGACCTCCTTATCTACCGCCGTAACGGCGTTAAGTTTTCTAATATCTTTATTATCGTCGACCGCCTTACGAAGATACGCTACTACGTCTTAATACCCTTAATAACTATTAAAGACGTTATTAACGCGTTTATTTCCCGCGTTTAGTCCCTCTATAATACCCCGGCCTTTATTATTAGCGACTATAGCACTTAGTTTATTTCGGCTTTTTAGCAATAGCTTAATCGTCGCCTTAGTTACCGCTTTTACCTTAGCTCCGCCTATTACCCTTAGACTAACGGTTAGACTAAGATCGCGAACGCTTAGATAGAGCTTTACCTTCGTTATTATACTACCTACCTTTAGGACGATTAAGTCGACCTCCTTCCTTTCGCTAAGTTTATTGCTAATAATTAAGTCTTTAAATCTACCGGCATCTCCCTTTTCTTTGCTAACTATATCTTTTACCTAAAGCTTAGTACTAAGCCCTTTAGTCCCCCCCCCGCCTAGTATAACCCTTTAGCAGCGGAAGGAATACCTCCGCGGTAACGCGCTCGCTTCCTGCCTTTAGCGTATCTCTAACTTCCTCCGCGATACGATCGAGGATACCTAAGTTACTTAGGCTCGCTACGCGGACGCCTAGCGGACTCCCGCCTTAGCGTATTAGCCCGGCGATATAGTATTCCTTAGCACCCGCTAGATCTAGACTCTCCGTCTTATAAAGAAGCTTAACTATAAGCGGGAGGGCTTATATAAGGTCCTTAAGGTATATAAGACAGCGTATCTTCTTCGCCTCCTTAAGGGCAGCCGCCTTTACCTTATTTTATATTACTCCCCCTTTACTAAGACCTAAGAGCCCCTTTTGCCCGGCTAATCGGAGCTTAACGTCCGGCCCGCTAATAACGGCGTTCTCTTTTCACCCGGCGACGATAACGGCGATAACGCGTACCTTAAGTAGGAGTTTTCTTCTATCCTCGTATAACGCTAATACGCCTCCGGGAAGATTAAGTATCGCGTTTAATAGCGTTATAGCCCCCTTACGTAAGAGGACTCCTCCTCTCTTAACGGCTGCTAGGACGACCTTAAGGCTTTTTACGCCCTTAACCCGACTAAGCCTAAACCGGCCTTTTATACGGCCTTCCTTACGTCTTTACTTTCGCCTAAGTAATAATAAGTATAATTTATTAATATAATTTACGTTACGACGGTATGCGTTAGATTCTTTATTTTACCTTTTATTTCTCTTTATTCTTCTCTCGTTCTATATTAGGCCCGCTTTTAGGACTGGTTAACATAGATTTCCTTCGTTTTTATTAGCCTATTGCCCCTTTTAAGCGTTTAAGTCGAACGCTGATTTAAAGGGGATATACTATTATAGTATTAGGTTATATTATATATTATCCTACGTAACCTCTCTATCGTATATATAGACATTTAGACCTAGTCTATAGCTATGTCCCTTCGTAGATTAACAATAATTATATACCCCCCCTTAAGCTCGTTCTCTTATATTTCCCTTTTTTTGCGAACTATAGCTTCTACCTAAAGCTTAGCATTAAGCCTTTTAGTCCCCCCCCGCTTAATCTAACCCCCTAATAGCGGAAGGAAATACCTTTATAGTAACGCGTTTACTTCCCGCCTTTAGCGTATCTCTAACTTCTTTTATAATATAATCGAGGATACTTAAGCTACTTAGGCTCGCTATATAGACGCTTAGCGGACTCCCGCCTTAGCGTATTAGCTAGACGATATAGTATTCCTTAACACTCGCTAGATCTAGACCTTCCGCCTTATAAAGAAGCTCGACTATAAACGGGAGAGCTTATATAAGGTCCTTAAGGTATATAAGACAGCGTATCTTCTTCGCCTTCCTAAAGGCAGCCGCCTTTACTTTATATTCTATTACTCCCTCCTTACTAAGACCTAAGAGCCTCTTTTGCCCGGCTAGTCCGAGCTTAACGTCCGACCCGCCGATAACAGCCTTCTTCTTTCCTTTAGCAATAACGACGGCGATAACGTATATCTTAAGTAAGAGTTTTCTTCTATCCTCGCGTAATGCTAATACGTCTTTAAGAAGATTAAATATCGCGTTTAATAGCGTTATAGCCCCCTTACGTAGGAGGACTCTTCCTACCTTAACGGCTGCTAAGACGACCTTAAGGCCTTTTACACCTTTAACCCGACTAAACCTAAGGGCCTAATCTACAACGCCTCGACTAAGTCGAGGCGGACGCACGAAGAGACATAGCCTATATATCTTTTACGGGCCGGGTCCTCTTATACCGTCGTATACCCTTATTGGCGAATTTCCTTACCGCTTTCGCGCCCCGCGTGTTTCTTACACTCGTTATTTAGCGGCAGCAGCAGTAGCAGTAGCGGCAGCAGCAGTAGCGGCGGCAGCAGCAGCAGCGGCGGCAGTAGGCGTGTTTCTTACACTCGTTATTTAGCGGCAGCAGTAGTAGCAGCAGCCGTAATAGCAGCAGTAGCAGCGGCAGTAGCGCGAAGACGTATATAAAGTGCACGCACTGTATTCGCTAGCCGCCTCGACTAAGTCGAGGCGGCGACTTTTGCTTAGCGACTTTCCCTAATATAGGCATTTACGCGATTATATACGGCCTAGGACTACTAGCTCGGTATATTAGGAGTAAGGGTAGATATGCAAATGTAGAAGGAGGAGCTATAATCCTTTTATTTATACTAAAAAATAGCACTAATCGGGGTTCTAATAGCCTTCTATTATATATATATGTCCGCCTCGACTAAGTCGAGGCGTTATAGATTAAGCCCTAAGCCGGCCTTTTATACGGCCTTCCTTATGTCTTTACCGTCGCCTAAGGGATAAAAGATATAATTTATAAATATAATTTACGTTATAACGGCATGCGTTAGTTTCTTAGCCTTCTTTCTTATTTTCTTCCTATTTCTCTCTCGTTCTATATTAGGCCTACTTTTAGAACCGATTAATATAGATTTCCTTCGTTTTTATTAGCATATTGCCCCTTTTAGGCGTTTAAGTCGAACGCCGATTTAAAGGTCATACTATTATAGTATTAGGTTATATTATATATTATTATATATAACCTCTATATTGTATATATAGACCTTTAGACTTAGTCTATAGCTGTGTTCCTTTGTGGATTAATAATAATCCTGTACCCCCCCCCTAAGCTCGTTTCCTTATAGAAAACAACGGCCCGCCTAATACGGTATTGCTAGTAGTAGGACGGCGGAAGAAGGTACGGTTCGCGCTTCCTAAAGTAAGTCGCGTTGCTTAAGGCGCGACCGGGTGTCTACGTAATACGTCGTTAAAATTCGCTCGGGTAGGGTAAGGGTCTTATATAAGGGTCTTCGGCTATTAGTAAGATTCGGTCTACGACCTAATCCGCATTCTTATATACGGGCGGGGAAGAGGCACGTATAGGCGGGGTAAGGGGCTCGTGCGATCCTGCTCCCCCTACCTAGTTAGAAATTTTCAGCTGCTTTACGTAGCCCCTCCTATAGGGCGGTAAAACCCCGGCTCGGGCTAATAAATAATACCCCTTAAATAACCTACTTCGAATTGCGTACCGACGTACCGGCGTCCCGTGTATTTAATTAACTGCGCCCCGACCGGCGTACGCTATAATTAAATTAACGTACCTCCCCGACCTATATTAATACCGCTACTAGCTACCCCGCTAACCTACGATTAGTACGATAGTACGACTGCAAAGGGGTCTATAGACCGAACGGGCAGACGAGGCAAGGCTTAGCAAAAAGGAGTAAGGAGTATAGAATTAGGGTAAGGAGGCGGATTAATAACCTATAGGCGGCTTAGGCAGCTTATAAGGGGAAAAGACTAAACGTAGGAACTACTAGCCTAAAACCTTACCTTTAATATATATAGGACTAAGTCTAGCGAAGCCTAGCGAAAACCGGGACTTCGTCCCGACGCGTTATATCCTAAACGGATATACATACGTAAAAAAAAGGGGGGGCTTATTTAAATAAAGGTAAGGGGCTCGTGCGGATAAGGGTAAAAGGCACATACGGATAAAAGGGTACGTGCGTAGGGCTATATATCCGCACGTATATATACGCCTTATACGTAGTTCTGTATTTATAATTTCCATACCTATATAAAGGGCACTTATATAATTACTCTGCCTGCCTTATTATAAGGGGGCCGCTTTTAAGAGATATTATCCCCTAGTTATATAACGGTTATACCAACCTAATCTAGTAACCTCTATTAGATATCTAATATTATTATATTAATAGTAATACTCTAGAATATAACCTTATAGCAACTTCCTTATAACTATCTTACATTTAGGCCGAAAATTACGACTAATCGGGGGACGAACACTCTTCTAGCCGGAACGCATGTCTGAAGTATCTTGAGTCAGGCGCCGCCGCGGAGCGTCGTGGATCAGGGCCTTAGAAGGCTGGAAGGATAGTTGGGTTTTTTTTTGGCGGCGACGAACGGTCCTAGTCACTCGGCTAAACCAACCCAGGGCCTTGCGTTCCTCAAGGCATTCGTAGAACAAGCTTGCACTAACGTTATGCCTATGACATGTTCGCATGCTGTGCCATGTTGAGGTTATTTTTAAACTCCTTCCCGTATAGGTAGTAGTCGAGATCTATTTATCATCGACGCCGTCAATGTCAATTGCATCTGGATTCGCGGCAAACGATGGCTCGACTGTCCCCTTGGAACCCAAACTCGCCGCCACGAACCCTTCTAGCGCCCTTGCCTGCCTCTCGAACGACGCCTTGATGTCAGCAGCCTCATTGGCGATGCCATCGTCCATTCGCTGCTGGCTGCGGGCCAGGGCTTGGGAGGCGATAAAGTTGACATCCGTGTTGTATTGTGCCTGGACACTTCGCTTGATTCTTAGCATCTCCTTGTAAGTATCTTCGTTGCCGTGCTGGACTTCGAACTGCTCCCATCGCGTCCAAAAGTCCAAATTGGTCCGTGGGTCGCAGAACTGAGAGGCATGTCCGTATATCGCTCTTGCACGGTCGATCTCGCCCAGTCGCTTCTCCATGTCCGCGAACTTGAGGCACATCTCCTTTGCTTCCACGTCTGGCAGAGCCGTGATTGCCCTCTCGTATATTGGCCGGGTAGACGGGAGACCAAAGTTGGAGGCGGATTTCGTGATGTAGAAGTTGAACATATCCGCGCGATCTTCGTCCGCAACGGCTCGGGTGGCCCTCTCGTAGATGCGCATGGCGTGTCGTGCAAGTCCACGCTCCTCCTCCAAGTTGCCGTACATAAGGTAGATGGTTTTAGCGAATTTGGGAGGGCAGTCCTCCACCGCCTGCTCGAATAGATCCCGCAATCTTTCGATGCCGATTTTCCGGTCCACCGCCTTTGTCAAGTACAAGTTCCACAGCTCAAAGGCCACAGGGTAACTAAAGAGGTCCAGGCCACGTTCATAGACCTTGAATGACTCTTCGTAGTAGTGATACTCTTCCAGGAGATTGGCGTAATTCACCACTGTCTGCGGCGTTGCGATGCGAAGCTCAAAGATCCGCTCGTATACTCTCTTGACCTCTTCCAACGTGGAAACGCTCTCAACAAGATCCACGTAGAAACTCCAGAGCTTCCAGCTTTTGTGCACGCGCTGATGCGGAGACAGCGTCTCATCAAAATAGTCAGTATTGGATCGTTTCGGAGCTTGGACAGCTTTGGCCAGTATCCGAACCGCGTCGTCGAAGTTCTCGTTGCGAAGCTCCATCTCGGCCCACTCGATCCACATGTCTGCTAGTTCAGCGACAGATTTGAAGGGGACTTTGACGGCTTTCTCCATGATGATGCGGGCGGTCCGTGAATCCCCTCCCCGTTCGTAGAACCGTGCGTAGCTTGCCCAAATCTTGTGCAATGATCCTGTGGCTCGCTTCGGATGAATGGCGGAAATAGCGTTGGAATAGGTGTGCACGACCTCCGGCTTGTTGTCACCCCACAGGGCAACCCTCTTCTCCCATTCGGACACGTTGTTTGGGTTCTGACGTAGAAGAACATCGTTGAGGAGGAACGGACGACGGTCCATCAAATGCTCAAATCGCAACATGCGGATGTCGAGATCGAAATCTGCATCTTCATGCACGACACCTTTCTCAGCACGCTTCGATGCAGCATCCATCATAGTACCGATGACGGATTCTTCGAATTCCACGTATGCGTCAAAGATGAGCGTGAAGTCCCTGACTGTCATGACAGTCGTGATGGCCTCCTCGAAAACGTCTCGGGCCTTTTCAAAGCTGCCTCTTCGAATCCAGTACGTCGCCAAGCCGGCCCAAAGCTTCCCGCCTTGGTCGGCAAAGCGTACGAGACCACTCCTCATGATGCGCTCCACGTTCAACCCGTTCCCGTTGTCCGTGTCTATTTCCGTCGCATGTTCAACAAGAACGTCTACCATCTCGCTCCAAAGTTCGAAATGACCCTTGCCATGCTTGCTGGTAAAGCGAACGTTATTCAAGAGATCGACGTAGCGTCTGGCTGCTTCCGTGTATGCGCCCGTTCCAAGAAGCAACTCGATGAAATCCTCGGCACTCTCGGGACATATTTGCATGTACCGTCTCCAGACCATCACTGCCGTCTCTCCAGAGGCAGCATTGGCAAAATGCAGGTACAGGGTCCAGATGCGCTTGTGCTGCGTGACTGGAAGTGCTCTCAGCGCGCGATCAAACGTCCGGCGGGCCAGGGTAACCACAGGCTGCTGCATGAGAAGTTGCAGATACATCTCCCAAATCCGGGGCATCTTGTTCAGGAGAATCAGGGCTTTCTCGAAAAGAGTATTGACCTTGATGTACTCTACCGCCAAGGCCGCTGGGTTCAGTTTGCTGGCGTGTTTTGCCCTGAAGGTAAGGAACTAACTGCGGTCAACGGGGACGCTCAGCCATTCCGGGCACAATACTTACGAGCTTCCAAAGTTTGTATGACCGGGGTAACTGAAGGCATGCGCGAGCCATGACGAAGTTTTGCTCCGACAAGCTACCATGACGAGATTTGAAATTAATGTATGCCAGCCATGGATTGACGCTGGCTGGATCACGAAGAATGTCCTGCTCGTAGACAGCATCGCCGTTGGACTGGGTATTGAACATATTAGCTAGCGAAGCGATAGACGACAACACGCTATGCTTGGGAATCGCTAACAAGGACTTGTAAGTCAGGCTGCCCTGATTTGCGCCTGGTCGACGCCATGGCTACAACGATAGCTCCGAGGAGCTGGAAGCCAAGAGTCTATGTCGTAACGTCGGAAGTGTACGGCGGATTGTGTTTCCAGGTAATCGGAAACATCGCACGACGATGAGTTCAAAGGCACCGGGGGGGGAGGTGGGTATTGCGGGTGCGCTGGCCTGGTTGCTTCGATGTGTGAGGTTGCGATAGGCATCGGTGAGTATCTATTGGTGCACGCTATTAGTCAGCGCACCCCCGCGTTTAGTTTTATCTAAAACCCTCTACGCGCATAACTCTATATAATAATATCGAACGCTTGAGGCTTTTAGTCCTCGGAATAGCTGAGGATCCCATTGGGTGGGCGCATTAGTTAGCGCCCCGCTGCAGGGTTTTCCCTAAAGCCCTAAGCGCCTATAACCTTAGCTAGTCAATCAACACATATAGAATATAGTCTTAACGAAGCTTCCCCTAGTAGGAAGCCTAGAGACTCTCTATTACATATTTAATCCGACCTTTAAAAGGCCTTAAAAATACGTATTTTTAAAGAGTAAAACTTAGCCTCTTTAGAAATCGGACGAATTATATATCTTAGCGTTTACGCTACGTAGACCTATTGTATTACCTTAAACATACGTTCTACCCTATTTTTTCTTTCGCCTAACGTTATATAAGTCTAACGTTATATAGTAGTATATCGGCAGTATCGTAGCCGCCGAATTCGCCGTCTAAGGACGAACTAAGCGTAGACCGAAGCTCTCGCTAGGGCTCTATAGCAAGCT
Source organism: Ophiocordyceps sinensis (assembly GCA_012934285.1). Taxonomy (NCBI): domain Eukaryota; kingdom Fungi; phylum Ascomycota; class Sordariomycetes; order Hypocreales; family Ophiocordycipitaceae; genus Ophiocordyceps; species Ophiocordyceps sinensis. Next base: position 1,437,699 of record JAAVMX010000006.1, on the reverse strand, counting down.
CTACCGTCGGCCTTAAGCCGGGCAAGACTAGTTTAGTCGCTAGCTTAGGAAGATAGGTAGACTAAAAGATAACCCGCTAAAACAAAGTCTTTAATACTTACCTTAACGACTTACGTAAAGAACTTCGCGGTAAAATACGTTAGCAATCTCGATAATAAGCTAATTAGCTTAAATAGCTAAAAGATAACTAAATCACCTAGATAAAGCGTCTTAAGGAGCGTTAAACTACCTAGCTAAAGCGTTAAGCTACTTAGATAAAGCGTCTTAAGGAGCGTTAAACTACCTAGCTAAAGCGTTAAGCTACCTAGATAAAGCGTATAGAAGAGCGCTTAACTAGTCTCTTTCGAGCATAAGCACCTCCTCTTCTAGCACTACTACCTACTGCTAGCTCCTTAGCTTTTAGGACTTATTCCCGTTCCTCCCGCGCCTCTAGTGCTAGACTATTCGTCGCCTCCTACTCCTCCCGTAGATCTAGAGAGTATTGCTATAACGCCTACTACTAACCTTATAAGCGAGCAGCGATTTACTCGTTTAAATTAGCAGCAGTAAGGGCAGGTAGCGCAGCCGTAGTATAAGCAACCCGCTTAACCGGTTCTACCGCAATAGCATTAGCTGCCGGTAAAGCCTTTCCTATACTACGATAATAAAGCCGTCGACTAGTATATATTCCTAAAATAAGGTCCTAACTTACGTTTAAACTTCGACTATCCTATATATATCCCGTATAATACTACTTACGATTAAGCTACTAAGACTCTTATAAAAAGTATTTAGCCTTAAGCAAAAGCTGCTAAAGACGTTAACGATATAGTAACTAATAACCGAAATAAGATTACTATAAAGCCTAAATAGAAGTTATACTAAGCGGACTATACTATCCTTTAGAAGCTCTAATAGATATAATCCGCGTTTCTTATCGGATAGATACTATATAACCTCTAGCCTACTTAGATAGCCAATGAGTTGTCTAAGGACTTCGGCCCTATCGCGTATTAGGTTAACGTTAGGCACCTAGACTAGATATTGCTCCTTAAGGGCATTTTTATAGTCCTAAAGGACTACGGGGTTTTAAACGCGCTATTAGCTATTTACGCCTAACTAGCGCTAGTTAAGGACGAGGCCTTCGTTAACTTTGCCTAGCGTATTCGTAACGCGTTCTTAAACCTTCCCGATATTAAGAAACGTAGCCTTAGTGTCCGTACTATTACCCTCTAGTATATTCGGAATAACCTCCTACGCATTTAGTTATAAATCGGTTCTAATATTACTATACTATATAGCATAGCCCTTATTTAGCGTCTTATACTATTAGCTAGCGAATAAACGTGTTAGCCTATAAAAGACATCTACGGTAAGCTAGCTACTTCTATCCGTATATAAGAGGGCTAACTATACTAGATATAGAGGATAAATAAGGTCGTAGGCAATAAACCGGCGATAGTAGAAGTCGTTAAGGCTAATCCTAGCTTATTATCCGCCTCCTCTTATTTAGGCCTTCCGGGCATTATTATAGCCGATCCGCGTACGATAGACACTCTCGTCTACGCCGCCGACGATAAAGCTATTGCCGCTTCGACTTTTACAGCCTTATCTAAGGCGAATACCTACTTTAACTATAGTAAGGCTAGACATTAGGCATAAGACTACCGTCTATTATCTTCGCTAGCACTTACTACTACGTTATCCTTACCGTTTAGCCCGCCTTAAGACGTTATAATAAAAGGGAAGATATATAAAGCTGCTAAGGCATTTAGTTCCCGCTAGCGCTTTAGAGGGAGTAGCCGTAGCCGCGGTAGTAATCGCGGTAGAGGTAACTAAGGTAAGAGCATACGTAAGGGCACGCAAGGAAATTATCGTAACTACGCTAACCGCCTATATATATACTTCGACGACGAGGTTATAGATAATGCCGACGAAGACTAAGATCCGATATACTAACTTAAGGAAGACGACGTAGAAATAAAAGCTATCCTTATAGCTATATAAGAGGGGATAGACTTAGCGTATCTCTAATAAGGAGGCGACGCTATTTACTTTATAACTATAGATAGCGGTATTAATATTAGCTAGAAGCCTCTCCGCGAGGGCTTTAGCGATCGTTATAGTATTTTCCTTTATTAACTAACGACTTCCCTATCCTTTACTCTTTCTTCTTTCTTTAACTACGGTTTTATATCTTATTACGTTTCTTCTTTACTCGTACTTAAGCTAGCCCTATACCCGTCCTAAGTCGCCTCTACTATAAAGGGGATAAGAGGGATTCCCGGACTAAGTGTTTAAGACAATATCGTTATCGCTATATAATAGTAAGGCAACGACGATTAGACCGGTTTAGTTGCCCTCTCTTACGGTATCGTCCCTAACGGGACTTTCCCTAGTGACTTAACCTTTAGACGATCTATCTTTTACGCCCTTAAAGTCGCTTATAAAGGCAACGGCGCTATACGACTTCGCAATCTTAAGGGCAAGCCTTTATTATAGCCGCGGCCGTCGAACGTTTTCTTTATAGCTATTTTCGCTAATTCGACCGACGTTTAACTTACTCCTATGCGTGCTATTCGCTTTTACGCTAATACGCTAGAATAGGCGAAATATTTTATAGACGTTTATTTCGCTAAATTCCTAGAGCTCTTCGACGTATCGCTTCGACGTATAGAAAAATTAGCATAGATAGTCTATCGAATTAATATAGGCGATAGCACGCTTATACAGCAGGCTCCCTAACGCTATAGTCCTTTATAGGCTTAAGCTATTAGGGACTTTATTAAGAAATATAAGGGGAGTATTATTCGAAAGTCCGTTAGCCTATAGTCGTCTCCGCTACTATTAACGCTAAAGAAAGCACCTACGGGCCTATAGTATAATGCCCGTAGGCAAGTGATTTAGCGTATCTACGCCGACCACCGTATACTTAATACCCTAACGAAGAAGTATACGTATCCTTTCTTAAATACTATAGATAAAATCTAGCGCGCAGCCGGCTACTATTACTACGCTTTTATCGACCTATAAGACGGGTTTTAGCATATCCGTATCGTCTTAAAAGACTGCGAGAAGACTGCTTTCGTTACGCCTTTCGGCCTATACAAATAGGAAGTTATGCCTATAGGCCTTACGAATGCCTTAGCTACTTTCTAAGCTTTTATAGAGGAAGTTTTACAGCCGCTGCGTAAGTTCGCCGTTAGTCTCCTTAACGATATATGCCTTTAGGCCGATATAGTCGAGCAGCTTTATAAACGCCTGCTTGCCTTCTTCGCCCGCGCCGTTAAGTACGGCCTGCTCTTAAACGCTAAGAAGATAAAGCTTTTCGTCGATATAAGTGTATTCTTAGGCTTTATCGTCTATTTTAAAGGCATTCGGGTAGATCTTCTTAAGATTGCCGCTATTCGCGACCGCTTAATGCCTACGACTACTACGGAAATCCGCGCTTTTATTTATATAGCCGGATACCTACGTATACTAATCCTAAACTTTTCGGACTTATCTATCCTATTAATCGAATAGTCCCTCGGTGGTAAGAATATCCCTATTACCTTAACTACGGAAGCTAAAGCTGCTTAAAAACGGATCCGTAATGCTATTATAATAACACTAGTCTTCGTTAAGTTTAGCTAGATACTTCCCGTAATTATTAAGAGCGACGCGTTTAGGAAATATATAGGCGTAGCTCTTCTATAGCCGTATATATACCTAACGGGTGGTAAAGAGCGTTCCTACCTTTACCTAGTAGCCTACTTTTCTAAGAAGCTTACCGAGATATAGTAGCGTTATTCTATATAAGAACAAGAGCTTTTAGGAATTATAATAGCTATATAATATTAAAAGCATTAGGTTAAAGACGCGGATATTACTATTATTATAGATTACGAATCCCTTAAGACTCTTCGCACTAAGATAGACTAACCTATGCGAATTATTCGGTTCCTCGACGTTATTAAATACTATAATATTAAGATCGTATATCGTAGCGGCAAAGCGAATATGCTCGCTAATTATCTCTCTCGCCCGCTATACGATAAGGATACTGCTTATAACGCCGACGAGGGGAGGATAGCTGCGATTAACAATAACGACGAGCTTATAACGATCCTAGAAGACGATCCCGTGTATAATAACGATATAGCGCTTAAACCTACGCTTAAAGCCGATAACGCCGCTCCTAACGCTATAGAGCTCGTCACTCGACTAGAATAGCTAGCACGAATTAATTTATAAGCGATCTTCGAATTCCTTACGTCTAGAGAAGCTCTACCGCCGAATATCACGCCGCATTAAGCGAATACATACTTCTACGAGTTAAAGGGCAGTCTATACCGCATTCGCTAGAATAAGCGTTCCCTTCCCCCTAGCGAGCCGCTAAACCCTATAAAAGCAATCGCACTACTACTAGTACTAGAGTATAACGCTCTCGTAAATATAGCTAAGCAAGCATATAAGGCCTTAGGGCATAGCACCGTTAGCTATATTATGCGATATCTATCTATATAATACTAGCACTTAGAACTCCTGCTTATAGCTTACGAAGCTATTCGCCGTTGCTAGTCCTACTAACTAATAAAGCCGCCGGACCCGACGCTCCTTAACCTAATGCCTTTAGCACCCGTGCCGCCCTTAATAAGGTAGGCTATCGACTATATAGGGTGTAAAGGGCAATAGCTGCTTAACGCCGTAGAGTACGCAACCGGGTGGCTTATCTCTACTATTACATAGTCTATAGACTTTAAGGGGACTATCCTAGTCTTATAGACTATTAGCATACGATTCGGCCTACTACGCGAGATTATTAGCGATAATATAGGTTGCTTTACTAAGCAATAAGCCTAAGACTATTATAAGCGTTTTAGTATAACCGTTAAGCCCGTTACGCCCGCTAGACCTTATAGGAACGGAAAGGTTAAATAAGCGAACGGAGTGCTTAAGGCTATTATCTACCGCCTATATCTCGATAATCCTTCTATACCGTTAGTATAGCGCTTAATGCGCGTAGTTTACCTATATAACCGCTAACCCGACCCGTATAGGTATAGCCTATTCTTCTTATTATATAGAACCTAGCCTCTAGAGTAGCACTATAAAGCCACGTACGCAGCCTATACCCGCGATCCTATAGTAGAGGAAGATATCGCGTAGGCTTAAGAACTCGTGTAATAACATCCTGCTCCTATCGCACGAGGATATATCACTAGCCTTAAAGCCGCTCGCGCCCGTATATAAGCTTACTTATAGGAACGTAAGGGACTAATTTACGTATACGCGCCGGGAGATTAGGTCTTGCGAGTGCGTTAGCGCACCCGAAAGCACGAACCCTACTACGACGGTCCTTAGGCTATTACGGCCGCCTATCCGGGCAATGCCTACTCTCTCGCGTCCTTAGGAGGATTCGGCCTTCCTAGCAGGTATAATAGAATAAATCTATTCCCTGCGTATAGTCGCGACGGACACCCGGTCCGTAGCTTATAGTACGCGAGCCGCACGATGTTAAAGAAAGATCGCGAGCGCTTAAAAGCCGCTGCTGCTATATAATAGAGGATTAAGGGTATTTTCATTATTATTTCGCATCGTATATACTAATGCACTATTTCCTATTTAGGTTCTATTAATTGCTTTAGTAAGTAAGGGACTGCTTGTTTAAGCAAAGGGGTATTAAGGATCCTATTAGGTAGGCGCATTAGTTAGCGCCCCGCTATAGGGTTTTCCCTAAAGCCCTAAGCGCCTACAACCTTAGCTAGTTAATTAACACATATAGAACATAGTCTTAACGAAGCTTCCCCTAGTAGGAAGCCTAGAGACTCTCTATTATACACTTAATCCGACCTTTAAAAGGCCTTATAGCTGCATAAAGACCTCGTGGCTTCGCGTTGCGTAGTTGTAAGGAAGCTACGTTAAGGTTATATTCTATGTGTTAATTAATCATCTAGAGGTTGTAGGCGCGCAGGGTTTTTAGGGAAAACCCATGCGATGCTAACTTATACGCCTATAGCGGGATCCTTAGATGCCCTTTGCTTAAATAAGCAGTCCGCTTCTTATAAGGCAATTAACGCAACCTAAATAGGAAATAACGTATTAAAAGAAGAGATATAAAATAAGCAATAAAAACAAGCAATAAAAACAAGTAATAAAGCAAGCAATAAAGTAAGCAATAAAGTAAGCAATAAAGCAAGCAATAAAGCAAGCAATAAAGCAAGCAATAAAAACACGCTAAGCAATAGAAGCACACTATATTCCTAACGGCGGCCTAGCTATAACAGCCGCTATCGATTTCCTCGTATATAGCGGCGATAAGGGCCTACGTTTAAGGGTTATCCTCCTTATCCGTAATAGAGCCCTCGACGTATATATATAGCTAGCTAGCGTTGCTATAATACCCTTACCTACGGTCTCTTACTATAAAGCAGCCCTCCCTTTTCCTTATATTAGCCTAATCCCGCTAGCGGTTGCCGAGGGTTTTTGCTATTTTATATAGCTTGCCCGTAATCTTAATGTCTTTAGGCGGCGGGGACGAGGCGAGCTTATAGCTCTTAGCCTAGTAGCCTGCTTTACCGTACTTAAAGCAAGCGTTGCGCTAGGCCTCGGCTGCGGAGGTCTTAGACGGGGTAACGGTGCGGCTTTAGGCAGTAGAGGGGGTGGCGGCGTAGTGTTCGGCCGGGTAGACTGTAATGCCGGGCGAGAGCGACGAGAAGAGCGGTGCCGAAGAGAGTAACGAAGGCGGCGCGAGTAACGAGGCGGATAACTACGCGAGGCTAGGCCTAGCTATCTTAAGCTAGGCCGCCTTGCCGTCTATAGCCTTGTTAACCTACTAAGTCTAGTACGGCGTAGCTACTGCTTAGGTACAAATTAAAGCAGAAGGCGTGCTATAGATCTTTTTAACCGGCTAGCGAGACTATTCGCCCGCTAGTAGGACTAAACGCTAGATTAAGCTAGTGCTATAGAGGGTCGCGATATCTCGACGTAGCTAAGACTAAATACGCGGTAGGTTATTACGTACGTGCTAGATCGTAAGATTCCGCACGCTAAGGCTCGTTTTCTCAACGTCCGGGAGGTTAAGAAACGCGTCCCGGATACGCTAGGCGAAATTAACGATAGCTTCGTCTTTAACTAGGGCGAGCTACGCAAAGAGGGCGAGCGGGGCGTCGAGGGCACTATAATCGCGTAAGACGGTAAAAATACCTTTAAGAAGGAGCAACTAATCCGGGCGACGAATATTAACCTAGTAGGCGATAGTCCCGAAGTCTCTAGACGGGAAAAGCTCGTTAGCTAAGCGTGCCGGCTAAAGGGAGTATAGGATCTACGCGATTATAAAGGCAGACTAAATTTACTGCAATTTCTATAGTACGGTATAGTCTGCCCGATAAAGCTTCTACTCTAGCTTAAGCACGACCTTATTCCGGTTGTTTATAACCGCCTTATCAATTTCGTTAGCCGCTTTAGCTTACGGCTATACGGACTTAGCGAGAGCTCGTATAGCCGGGTCGTATAAAGCGTCGTAAGGGATATAAGCCGGGCAGTCGAAATTAAGGCGCTAGCGATAGCCTCGTTCGTAAAAGGCGTACGGGTCGCTAGTGCTTTCCTCGACGTACGAGAAGCGGATTATAGTCGTAGGTAGCTACTACGGCTGCTAAGCCGGTTACTATTACGGCTGCTATGCCGGCTGCTAAGCTCGCTGCTGCTGCTAGGCTCGCTGCTGCTGCTAGGCCTGCTAGTTAGAGCGTTTAAAACGCTCCTCGCTAGTTAGGGCAGCTAGGCCTAAAGTCGGCTGCGATACAGTCGGCGGCGACGAAGTCGGCGGCGACGAGGGCAAGGGGACAGATGTAGCAGCAATAGGTATAAGGGCAGAGTTGCCGGCGAAGGCAGCTAAAGACTAACCGGCTAAGGCAAAGGCAGAAGACGGCGTGGGCTTTATAGCTAGGGAGCCTATGCTAGCAGCTATTATAGCTATTAGCTATAAGTATTACTATTTGGCCTAGTACAAATCTCTATTTGGCCTAGTGACACTTTACGCACACCCGAAAAACGCCTATACCCCCCACGACCAGCCGCGCCTACTTAATTACAGTGCGTATGCCTGGCAGGCTGTAGGCCAATTCTTCGCATCGTATCGTTAAATCGCATCGCATCGCTCTAGCGCACGCAGCAAGGCACGCAGTAAGGCACGCAGCAGAGCCGGGCACGAAGCATACATTAAGGAGCCGCATATATAGTAGAGGGCACGCAGCAGGGCACGTAGTAGGGCACGCAGTAGGGAGCCGGGCACAAAGCATACATTAAGGAGCCGCACATACAGTAGAGGGCACGCAGCATACATTAAGGAGCCGCACACATAGCAGAAGGCACGCAGCAGGGCACGCAGCCGGGCACGAAGCATACATTAAGGAGCCGCACATACAGCAGAGGGCACGCAGCAAAGGGCACGCAGTAGAGGGCACGCAGCAGGGCACGCAGCAGAGCACGCAGCAGAGGGCGCGCAGCAGGGCACGCAGTAGAGCACGCAGCAGAGGGCGCGCAGCCGGGCACGAAGCATACATCAAGGAGCCGCACACACAGCAGAGGGCACGCAGCAGGGCACGCAGTAAGGCACGCAGCCGGGCACGAAGCATACATTAAGGAGCCGCACACACAGCAGAGGGCACGCAGTAGGGAGCGAGCCGTAGACGGATATTCGTAGTTCGTATTCGTACTTCGTACGTAAAGAATTATTAGTCTATAGCCTGCCATATATGCGCACTGTATTTATATAGGCGCGGCTAAGCGCGGGGGGGTTAGACGTTTTCCGGGGTATACGTAGGCTATAAAAAAAATGTTACTAGGCTAAATAGAGATTTACACTAGGCTAAATAGTAATACTCTTAGCTATATTATCTAGTTGCTAATACGGCGAAGCTCGCTATAAAGCTTATCGTAGTTAGCGTCTTGCCTTTAGAAGTAGTACTCGGCCTAGTTGCTAAGGCTAGCAACGGACTTGCCTTTACTAAGCGCAGCGGTGCCGCTAGGACCCGCTAAGGAAGAGTCGTTATCCGAGCCTTAAGGGAAAGAGCCTACGAGGCCTAACATCGCGTTAAGTAGTATTCGCGGTAGAGTCGTTGCGTTGCGTTTGTTATAGGTTAGTAGGAATCCGATTTTCCGATTTTTAAAGAGCTAAGGGTAACTCTTTAAAAATACGTATTTTTAAGGCTTTTAGTCCTTAGAATAGCTATATAAAGACCTTATAGCTTTACGTTACGTAGTTATAAGGAAGCTACGTTAAGGTTATATTCTATATGTTAATTAAGAGTATTACTATTTAGCCTAGTGTAAATCTCTATTTAGCCTAATAACATTTTTTTTATAGCCTACGTATACCCCGGAAAACGTCTAACCCCCCCGCGTCTAGCCGCGCCTATACAAATACAGTGCGCATATATGGCAGGCTGCAGACTAATAATTCTTCACGTACTCGTACGAAGTACGAATATCCGTCTACGGCTCGCTCCCTGCTGCGTGCCCTCTGCTGTGTGTGCGGCTCCTTGATGTATGCTTCGTGCCCGGCTGCGTGGCCTGCTGCGTGGCCTGCTGCGTGCTCTGCTGCGTGCCTTGCTGCGTGCCCTCTGTGTGTGCAGCTCCTTGATGTATGCTTCGTGCCCGGCTCCCGGCTGCGTGCTCTGCTGCGTGCCCTGCTGCGTGCCCTGCTGCGTGCCCTCTGCTGCGTGCGCGGCTCCTTAATGTATGCTGCGTGCCCGGCTGCGTGCCCTCTGCTGCGTGCCTTTTGCTGCGTGCCCTCTGTGTGTGCGGCTCCTTAATGTATGCTTCGTGCCCGGCTCCCGGCTGCGTGCTCTGCTGCGTGCCCTGCTGCGTGCCCTGCTGCGTGCCCTCTGCTCTGTGTGCGGCTCCTTGATGTATGCTTCGTGCCCGGCTCTGCTGCGTGCCTTGCTGCGTGCCTTGCTGCGCCCGGCTCTGCTGCGTGCCTTGCTGCGTGCCTTGCTGCGTGCGCTAGAGCGATGCGATGCGATTTGACGATGCGATTTGACGATGCGATTTGACGATGCGATTTGACGATGCGATGCGAAGAATTAGCCTGCAGCCTGCCAGGCATACGCACTGTAATTAAGTGGGCGCGGCTGGTCGTGGGGGGTGTGGGCGTTTTTCGGGTGTACGCAAAGTGTCACTGGGCCAAATAGAGATTTGTACTGGGCCAAATAGTAATACTCTTGATTAATTATCTAGAGGTTGTAGGCGCGCAGGGTTTTAAGGGAAAACCCTATGCGATGCTGACTAATGCGCCTACAGCGGGATCCTCACGCTTAAGGCCTTTTAATAGTCGGATTAAGCACAATAGAGAGTCTCTAGGCTTCCGGCTAGGAAGCTTTGTAAGACTATATTCTATGTGTAGTTAATTAATTATCTAGAGTTACCCGTTAGCTCTCTTTATGCCAACTTAATTAGCTCCGCATTAAGTTAGGAAGAATACGCTTAGACACTTAGTAAACGTTTAGACGCTTTTTAGGTGGTAAAGCCAGCTAAAAAAATAATAATATATTCTACGAACGTCGCACCGGATTTTTTTGTTATTCTTAATAGATATTAATTTATCTCTTGTTTTTAAAGCTATTAAAAAGGCGATTTAAAGTGCGTAATGCAATATACATAGCGTTAAAGCTATACACTAATGTATTAAATTGTATGTATGTACTTAAGTATTTAATGTCTTTACCCTTATCCTTACTAGATCGAAACATAGCTATTTTATATATCTTCTTAAACCGAATTCGATTGCTAAGTAGATTAATAAATAGCTTAAGTAGCCTAGCATTTATTAACAATTTCTTTAAAGGCGCAATTCGCAATTCGTAGTATACGGCCGCGACGATAATAGCGGCGGCCGCGACGATTATAGCGGCGGCCGCGACGATTATAGCGGCGACTAGCGCAACGAGACCGCTATAAGACTAGCGCCTTATAGCGCCCGGGTCGCGTTAGAGGGTAGCGACGAGCTGTTTAACGGATTAATTAATAAGAGTATTGCTAATCGCACGACACTAAATGTCTAATCGCACGACAACCCCGTTTTTCCCAGCCTAAACCCCGCTATAGCCCGCTATACGATTTGGCCTATGTAGCCTAGCGCCGCCGGGAGTCACTCGAAGTCACTAAGAATTTTTTGTCGGCATCGCATACGTATACGTAGCTCTAACGTTCCTACGCCCGCGATGCGATACACATGCGACGATTGCGACGATTGCGACGATTGCGACGATGCGACGATTGCGACGATTGCGACGATTGCGACGATGCGACGATGCGACGATGCGACGATGTGACGATTGCGACGATGCACGTATAAAGGCTTGACTGACGTAGGGATTCGAGTGACTCCCCGCGGCGCTAGGCTACATAGGCCAAATCGTGTGGCGGGGTATAGCGGGATTAAGGCTAGGGAAAACCGGGGTTATCGTGCGATTAGACATTTAGTGTCGTGCGAATAGCAATACTTATTAATAATGCATTAACGATATATTAACGATGCAATAATACTCTTGCGAGGGTTAATAACTAGCTTTATTACTGTATTTATAGTAGCGATTTAGGAATCTTTATCGCGTTGCGATATAAAAGACGGTTTTTACGACGTAGAAACATAGTATAAATATTAGGCTTATACTAAAAAACATAGTAGCTACGATAGCGGGGCAGTGTCTAAACGTTTACTAAGTGTTTAAGCGTATTCTTCCTAACTTAATGCGGAGCTAATTAAGTTAGCATAAAGACAGCTAATAGGTATAAGCGCGTAGGGCTTTAGGAAAACCCTATAGCGGGGCGCTAACTAATGCGCCTACCTAATAGGATCCTTAATACCCCTTTGCTTAAACAAGTAGTCCCCTACTTACTAAAGCAATTAATAGAACCTAAATAGGAAATAGTGTATTAGTATATACGATGCGAAATAATAAAAATACCCTTAATCCTCTATTATAAAGCGGCAGCGGCCTTTAGACGCTCGCGATCCCTTTTTAGTATAGTCTTACTTTTATACTAAAGGCTGTATATAAGATAACTATCTCGACTATAAGCGGGAAATAGGTTTATGCTATTATACCTACTAGGAAGGGCATAACCGCTTAAGGACGCTAGGGAATAAGCGTTGCCTAAGTAAGCAGCCGTAATAGCCTAAGGGCTATCGTAGTAGGGTTTATGCTTTCTAGTGCGCTAACACACTCGTAAGACTTAATCCCCTAGCGTGTATACTCGGATTAGCCCTTTACGTTCTTATAGGTACGCACGTATGTATTACGGTATTAGGTTATATTATATATTATCCTACGTGACCTCTATATCGTATATACAGACCTTTAGACTTAGTCTATAGCTATATCCCTTCGTGGATTAATAATAATTATATACCCCCTTTAAGCTCGTTTCCTTATAGTTTAATCTACTATTTTATCCTATTGCCTTTAATTAATAATCTCGCTATCTTACCCTTTTCTTTTCTAATATCCCTTCTTCGCAACGCGAGCCCGCCTCCTCGCTAGACCCTTTCGACTAAGTTTTCCTTAATTATTAGAATTTTCCCGGTGTAAATACGCCGTCTTAACACGAATTATATAGATTTCCCTCCTTACCTTTCCCTTACCCTATCCTATCGCCTTATAATCTACGATAACCGACTATATAAAGGCCGATCCCTTATCTACTACCCCGGCCGTTACCCCGCCGGCTCCTACCGACCTAAAACCTTAGACCGACTACGTTTCCTACTATCCCTATCTCGCCGCCTTTCTTTAGGCCTAACGGCTTATATTCGGCACGTTCGCTTATATTTAGGCTAACGCTACTTACGACTTCCGCGCTCTTTAGATTAAAGCCCTCGCTTACCTTAATAATACTTACGTTAAGTTAGATATAAGAGTGCTCGTCGGTTAAGAGTATATAGCCGTTGCCTAAGAGTACGCTGCCGATCTTTAGCGCTAGCTTAACTACGCTACGTCCTCTCTCTTTGTCTTAACCGAACGTAATGCGGCGCGGGATTAGGCCTTTGCCCCTGCCCCCGCCTTTACCCTTACCTATTCCCGTATAGCCGACCTTAAGAGGTTCGCCGGCGACTCTAGCACTTAAAAGCAACGTTAGAAAGCTTTCTAGACCTAGCGCAATAGCCTTACTATTAAGCTCCGTTAAAGCGCCGCTAAGGGGGATAGCGTAGTAGTAGAAGCGCTTAGAAGGCCCCGCTTTATCGGCGAGGTCATAGGTTCGAATCCCGCTCCCCCCCCTAGCTGGAAAATTTTTTTAGCTACTCTACGCAGCCCCTCCTATAGGGCGGTAAAACCTCGGCTCGGGCTAACAAATAACCCCCCCCGAACGACCCCTACTACGAATTACGTACCGACGTACCGGCGTCCCGTATATTTAATTAACTACGCCCCGACTAGCGCACGCTACGACTAAATTAACGTACCTTCCCGACCTATATTAATACCGCCATTAGCCACCCCCGCTAACCTACGACTAGTACGACTGCGAAGGGGTCCGTAGCCCGAACGGGTAGAGAAGGCAGGGGGCTAGGCAGGAAGGAGTTAGGAGTGTGGAATCGGGGTAAGGAGGCGGATTAGTAACCTACGGGCCCTAGCCTATAGGGGGAAAAGACTATGCGAGGGAACCACTAGCCCGAAACTTTACCTTTAATATATATAGGACTAAGTCTAGCAAAGCTAGCGAAATCCGGGGCTCCCGCCCCGGCGCGTTATATCCTAAACGGACATATACGCGTAAAAAAAAAAAGACGCCGCTTTATACCTTACGGAGTAAGACTATATTCTTTACGCGGCTAGCCGGCTTACCGGCCGGGCCGCTTTTATTATCGCTAGCGTTCTTTAAGACGTCCTTAATAATAAGTCTTTCGCCGATTAATAATATACTACTATTAAAAGCTTTTACCGACGACCTTAGCCTAGTCTTTAGTGCTAATTTTACCTATACTTAGTCGGAGGCCGACTTTAATACCCTATCGATAAAAAATATATCTTAGCTAGACTATCGAAAAACGCTCTACGATATCCTCGTATAGCCGCCGAGGTCGATACCGGATTATAAAATTAATTTAGACTTAAGAATCGGATTCCCTAGACCCGGTTGCCCTTAAGCGCGATAGAATATCGGGGGACGGACGCGGGCTATAAGCCGATAGACGTTAACGTCGTAAGAAGGGGGTTAGAGGCTAGCGTATATAGCCCGCCGACCCCCGACGAAGCGCCCCTTAAGCCCGACGTAGGCAAGGAGAAACTAATAGGAAGGGATAGTGCCGCTTACCTAAAATTCGCGGGTCTAGTGCCTAAGGAGGCCCTCTAAGGCGTCTAAAGGGCCTTTAAGTCCGTTCTTTAAGGCTACCTAAAGGAATAGGAGGAGAGGATCTAAGCGGACGCCGCGGTCTATACGACCGTAAGCTAGCTTAAGAAATCGGTTAAAGAGTCGGTAAAAGAGGCTATTAAGGCAGCGCTCTTATCGAAGCAAGCATCGAAGTCTTAGGCTAACGTAGCCGCGGCCGCGGTCGCGGCTACTACCGTCGCGCCCTTAACGCGACGCTAACCCGCGCCTAAAGGCGCTAGTGGCATCTATAATATTAGGGCTAATAGCGAAAAGCCGACTCTCGCCCGCTACGAAAACTAGCTTACGGTCCGGCACGAAGGGATCGCCTTAGATCTCTAACGTAGAACCCTTTAAGCGATCGTTAACGACGTTAATCACGCCTTTAAGGAGCCCGCTATAAAAGCGGCGTAGGTTCTCTATAGCGGCGATATTACGCTTATATTTAAGCAGAATGTAAAAAAGTATAGGGCGGATAGGGAGTAGCTAGAGAAGGCTTTCGGGAAGGAGACGCTACTATCCTAAGGCGGCTTTACGGTAATAGTAAAGGGCGTTCTAATAATAGTCCTTTAGAGAGGGGACGACGCTGCCTTAGCCGCTAAACTAGCTAAAGCGAACGACGTTAAGGTTATCTACCTCTACCCTAAGAGGGCCTATATAAAGGCGGGCATAAAGGCGACCTTAATTATTACGGTAGACGGCTTAAAGGCGGCGAATAGGCTTTACGACTTTAGTACGGTAATATAAGCGGAGATCTTTAATATAAAGCCCTTCGACGATATAATCCGGCTAAGGTAGTACTACCGGTGCTTTTAGTATAAATATATCGCGAAATACTACTATACGGTAAAAGCGACGTATAGGCGGTATACATTAGGTCTATACGATAAAGCTATATACACGGCTACTATAGGGCAGATCCTATACCGATGCACCCTCTATAAGGGGAGATATACGGCGTAGGATAGGCATTGCCTTAAGGCGGAGAAGCTTTAGGATAAGGTATAAGAGGCATACTCTTAAAGGCCGAGGCGTTTCGCCGCCGCGGCGACGCCGACAATACGCCTTACGCCGGCGCTGCCGTATATATAGCCCCCCCTTCGTCCTACTACGCTATAAACGTCGCCGTCGAAACGGCGACGATAGGACACCCCCCCCCCGCTACCCGCCCTTCCCCCCGGCCGACCCTTATAAGGGAGCAGATATCTCCTGATTGGTTCATCCCACCAATGCATAAAGATATGCATTAGAACCGCCTTGCATTGTTGCATATAACATAAGTCACTCGGTCGCATTAGCTCCCGAGATAGCTAAGATACCGAAGCCCGAAGTATGTGGTGTAAGTAGAGATAAAGGCATGCAAGTTATAACTCATAACTCGGTCAACCGGCGTTATCTATATTACCTCGTATTACTCGCGCATTTAATTATATAACAACTAAGCTACTAAATAGGATTAGACTACTTGCATTATGCAGACAAATAATAGCGCTTTCTATAACCACAATTAGTTAAGTTATATATACCTTTATTCGTATGGAATTAGCTATACAAAGGGACCTTAGTCCGCCCTTAGATAGACCTTTACTAAGCAATTTAATAACACCTTTCTCTCTTATTTCTGCATTAATCTTAACACTCTTTGCACTGCCGTAATCCTCTGCCTCTAAGCTTCCCTTTAGGCTCTTATTAGTTATAATCCCTATCTCTGCCTAAGCTTTAAGTTGCTTCTTATCTAAAGCTCTCTTTAGATCCTTTAGACTACCCGCCGCTATACTAAAAACAACCGCCCGTCTACTACGACCTCCTCTTTGCCTTTTTAGGCCTCTTGCCTTCCTAGGCCACCCTTAGTTTACATATATTACTATTTTCTTAGTGTTTTGTCCCCCGTTCTCTTTATTAGCCCCGATTCGACCTTAGCACACACCTTCTTCTAACTACTGTCTTTCGCTAAAAACCCCACTAAAAAAATTCTTTTAAAATTCCTTCGCTACCTCCGCCGTAGCCCGTCGACTCCGAAGTCCTTCCGAAGTTTCTCCGATACCTCCCGACCTAGAAAATAAGTTCGTTTAAGGACTACTCGTTTATAAAGCTTAAGGGGAGCGTTAACTTTTCTGCCTAGTCTCTACGGATAGAATCCGTTTTTATACGTAAGAAGCTTACTCCCGCAATCCTCGACGCTTCCTACGCGAAGTCCTAAGACTATCTCGCACTTATACGCCTAATAGTCGACGATAGTCCTCTCTCTTAGATAAAGCATTATACGTCTATAAAGGCGGCTTAGGATGCTCTTAAGACCCTATACAACCCGGTAAACTTTACCTTAAACTTCCTCTTTATTAAGGAGCTCTTTAATACGAAGATTAAGGGTAAACTATCTATCGAAACTTACCTAAATAAGGTAAAAGAGCTCTATAATAAGCTAAATACTAGAGAGATCCGAATCCCAGAGATCGTGGTAATAATATAGATCCTTAAGAGTCTAAATAGCTCTTTCTCGAGTTATATTATAAACATAACCTAGACACTCCGTACCGATGCTATAGTATATACCCTCGAGTCGCTCTCCTCGTCCCTCGTCGACGAGTTTAAGAGAACTAAGGCTTTAGAGAGTAATAAGCACCTCTTTATAGCGAACAATAATAAGATTCCTATTTACTCCTGCTATAAGAAGCGTAGGCATATAGAGAAAAATTGTTTTTAGAAACTAGAGAATAAGGATAAGGCTAAGGCCGCCGGTTTTACTACTAAAACGTTGCCCTCCTCCTCCTCGACTAAAAAGGAGCCTAAGGAGTATACTAACAGGAGCTATAAGAGGCCCACGCCTATCCTAAACTCTCGAGAGAGTTCCCCCTCCCCTACTCCTCGCCCGGCTGCCCGTCCCCGGACTTCTCGACTCCGGAAGAGAAAGGCCCCCTCGGTATCTTCTCCTAAGTCTAGCAAGGTCCTTATTGTCTCTAAGTCGGCTTCTAGCATTATAAGTTCCCCTCCTACCCCTCTTTATACTCCTTATATCCTTTATACCCTCGATACTCTCGTCTATACCCTTAATACTCTTCTCTATACTCTCGTTACTATATAAAATGCTAGTCCTTCTTTATACCTTCTCTTCCTATACCCTATTTCCTTTAAAAAATATCCTTCTCTATACCCCTATAAAAACAAAGTCCTCCTCCAATAGAAAACAAATAATAGGACCTCTAAAGCCGCTTCTCTCGGCAATTTTAAGGGTAACCTTAAAGGTCGATAGGGCTGCTTTACGGATTAGGAATTTTTATAACTTTATATTCGATACTAAGGCTATTAGGCATATAGTTTCGAATAAAACTCTCCTCTCTAATTATAAAGAAATATACACTACCGTGACCTAAGGGAAAGCTTCCTCTATTGTTGTGCGAGGTGCTAGAGACCTCGTCTTTAAATTTCCAAATAGTAATTAATAATATACCTTAAGAAATTGCCTTTATATACCTAAAATCGGCATTAATATAATTAGCCAATCAGCTATAACAAATACATACGCCTTAATAGGCCCGGACTCTATATCCCTCCTCGATAAAAATCTAAATAAATTAATAACCGGTTTTATTAAGAACGGACTATACTACATCCCTTTAGATATAAAGAAAACCCGATTTCTAATTAAAAACAAAATATACAATATATAATATAGTCCGAAAGAGACAATAAATAACGCTATACTCTAAGACACTATACTAACTAATACAATAAAAACACCTAAGACTGAGATAAAAACACCTAAGATAAAAAAGAAAATAGACCTCGTTCTCTAGCATAAACGGCTAGGCTATCTTAGCTATAAATCCCTATACCGATACCTCCGTAGACTATACCTAGACATATCCGTAGACCAAAAAGATATTATAGCTATAAAACAATGCGAAGCTTGTATATAGGCTAAACATACCGATAAAAAGAAGAAAACTCCCTTAAAACGACGATATCTCTTTCTTAATAAAATAAACGTTGATATCTAAGGCCCTATTAAAGTCCCTACCTACGATAAATTTAGATACTTTATATCTTTTCTTAATACCTATTCTAGGTACCTAAGAATATACCTAATAAAAGATAAAGCTAAAAGCCTGCCTGAGTTTCTAGAATTTAAAGCAGAACTTAAGAATAATATAGATAAAACAAAGATAAAAGAAGTCTTCTTAGACAATGCAAAAGAATTCATCTATAATATTAAACCATATGCCCTTAAAAACGGTATTAAATATAACTCGAGCCTACTATTTACCCCCTACTCGAACGGCAGGATAGAGCGTATAAACAAAACAATACTTAATAAAGTTAGATCTATGCTTTATACGGCTAGACTGCCTAAATATCTTTGGGGTAAAACTGTTTTAGCAGCTACATATATATACAATCGATCTCCTTATCCTACTCTAGGGTATATATGCCCTTTAGAAAAGAAAGAAAACAAGGCCCTTACTAGAGAAGATATAGAAAAAATCCGTGTGTTCGGAAGCATTATATACTATAAGAATAAAACACCTAGTGATAAACTAGACGTACGAGCCTATAAAAGAATCGTAATTGGCTACGAAGACATAGCCTATAAAATATACGACTATAGTAGAAAAAAGGTCGTAATATTAAAAGATATTACTATATTAGAAAACAACTTCTTAAAAGATAATAAAACCTTTAACTTTAATACTATACCGTCTATAAATAAAATTCCGGAGGATTATCTACGTACGAGATCCTTTATACTAGATATAAAACCTAACAATACCCTATATAATAAATCCTAGAATAATCCGAATGAAATACTAGATAACATATCCGAGGATGATAATCCTAACTGTATAATATAGGACAATAATAATAAGGATTAAAGAATTCAGGTTGAAATACCTAAGAAGCCGGCTGAATTCTATAACGACTACTAAGAATACCCAATACATCTGCTAATAAATAACGATAATATAACCCTTCTATCTGCGTTAGAAGGTTGTAATCCTATAGAACTAAAAACCTATAAGCAAGCTATGAAAAGCGCCGAAGCTCCACACTAGGATAAAGGCATGGTAGCAGAAATACAGCAGCTTATAGACAATAATACTTAGGAAATAACCGAGCTACCCGATGACCGGGAAGCTCTCGGAAGCCGATAGGTCTATAGAGTTAAGAAGGATAATAAAAACCAGATAAAGAAATTCAAGGCTCGACTTATAGCTTTAGGCTATAAGCAAATATACGGCCTAGACTATATTAAAACCTTCTCTACTGCAGCAAGACCTGAGTCTATAATGCTCCTACTAGTATAGGCTGTCGCTAATAACCAAAAAGTACTATAGTTTGATATAAAAAATGCCTTCCTACATGCAGATATAGACATAGAAACGTATATACAGATACCCGAAGCTTTTCTAGATATAATACTACACGCATGGTTTTCCTAGTATAAAAATACAAAATATAAAGGCATAACTTACTTTAATTACTTAAATAAAAACAAGACAAAGAAGCTCGTAGCAAAACTAAGAAAAGCACTATACGGCTTAAAACAAAGTCCTTTACTCTAGTATAACCTATTAAAAAGCGTCCTCAACGAGCTTGGTTTTTACTGCCTTCTAATAGACGAAGGGGTGTTTATAAACAGCACGCTTAGAATAGCTATAGCCGTCTATATAGACGACCTCTTATTCTTTAGACCTACTATACGTGCAATAACCTAAGTTATAGACTAAATAAATAAAACCCTACCGATTGAATCTCTAGGGGAAGTAAAAGACTTCTTAGGATTATCTATACAGATACATAGAGAAACAAAGGAACTATATATATCCTAAGCAAACTATATAAAGAATAAAATAAAGGAATTTAATAAACAAAATATAGGAACCTCTAATACACCTGCTACTAAAGGCGTTAAATTAAATAAGTTAGGAACAAAAAACGCCTCTAAAAAGGACATACTCTTATACTAAATGCAAATAGGCTCCTTACTATTTTTAGCCCTATTTACAAGGCCTAATATCCTTTTCGCAGTAATATCCTACCTAAGATTCTCTTCTTAACTAGACTCCTCGCATTTTAAAGCCCTTAACGTTATATGGAAATACTTAAATAAATTCCCCGACCTATGCTTATATTATAACTGCAATATACCTATACTAGACTTCTATTTTACAGCTTATATAGAGACTCTGACTGGGCTAGTGACCTTATAGACCGACGATCGGTCTTTAGATACTGCTTCTTTATACGCAATAATTTAATAAGCTGGTTATGTTAAAAGCAAAAATCGATATCGCTATCTACTTAGGAAGCAGAGTTTATAGGCCTTAGAGAGGCTAATAAGGAGGCCTTATATCTATACAGCCATCTAAATAGCATCGCAAAAGAGTTGTCTATACCTATATCTAATAAAGTCCCTCTAATATTTTCCGATAGTTAATTAGCGTTAAAAATAGCAAATAACCCGGAAGTATATAAACTCCGGAAATACATCGGCCTTGCCTATAATTTCACCCGTAATAGTGTTTTACTAGGCGAAATAGAAGTATTCTATATAAAATCCGCTGATAATATCGCTGATATATTTACAAAAGAATTAGGGCGTATACTATTTAATAAATTTCGAGACCTCTTAGGTCTTAAGAAGGATCCTATATATAAACGCCGTCTACTATAATAATTAAGGTCGCTTTTATACCCGCCTTTATATAGGCCTTCTTAAGGTAAAGGTAGATAACCTCGACGTCGTTTGCTTTAGCTAGTTCGGCTGCTAGGGCGGCGTCGTCCTTTCTCTTAAGGAATAGTATTAGGACGCCCTTTACTATTACCGTAAAGCCGCTTTAAAATAATATCGTCTCCTTCCCGAACGCCTTCTTTAGCTACTCTTTATCCGCCTTATACTTCTTTATATTCTGCTTAAATATAAACGCAATATCGCCGCTATAAAGGACTTACGCCGCTTTTATAGCGGGCTCCTTAAAAGCGTAATTAACGTTATTAACGATCGCTTAAAGGGTTTTACATTAGAGGTCTAAGGCGATCCCCTTATATCGGACCGTAAGTTAGTTTTTATAGTAGGCGAGAGTCGGCTTCTCGCTATTAGCCCCGATATTATAGCTACCGCTAGCGCCTCCGGGCGTAGGCTAGCGTTACGTTAGGGGCGCGACGGTAGCTACTACGACCGCGGCCGCGGCTACGTTAGCCTAAGACTTCGACGCTTACTTCGATAGAAGCGCCGCTTTAATAGCCTCCTTTACCGACTCTTTAACCGATTTCTTAAGCTAGCCTACGGTCGTATAGACCGTAGCGTCCGCTTAGATCTTCTCCTCTTATTCCTTTAGGTAGCCTTAGAGAACGGACTTAAAGGCCTTTTAAACGCCTTAGAGGGCCTCCTTAAGCACTAGACCCGAGAATTTTAGGTAAGCGGCACTATCCCTTCCTATTAGTTTCTCTTTGCCTACGTCGGGCTTAAGGGGCGCTTCGTTAGTAGTCGGTAGGCTATATACGCTAGCCTTTAACCCCCTTCTCGGGATATTAACGTCTATCGGCTCGTAGCCCGCGTCCGTCCCTTAATGCGCTATCGCGCCTAAGGGCAACCGGGTCTAAGGAATCCGATTCTTAAGTCTAAATTAATTTTATAATCCGGTGTCGACCTCGGCGGCTATATAAGGAGATCGTAGAGCAGTTTTTCTTTTATAATAACGTCTTTAATAATTATTAAAGGTATTAAGACGTAGTAGCGTATCTTCGTAAGGCGATCGATAATAACGAAGATATTAGAAAACTTAACGCTATTACGGCGGTAGATAGGGAGGTCGGTAATAAAATCGACGGATATATTAGTCTATAGGGCGAAGGGAATACTTAAGGGCTAGAGTAAGCCTTAAAGGGAGGAACGAAGGGATTTAACGTATAGGCATATATAATAATTCCGCACGAAGCTAGAAATAGACTTATATATACCGGGCTAGATATAGGACCGGCGGTAGAGGCTAGCGGTCTTCGTATGTCTAAGGTAGCCGGTAAGGGGGGAGGTATAAGCGCGGACGAGGATCTAAAGAATTAAGGCGTCGTTAAGGGGAACGAAGAGCCGGCCTTAGAAATAAAACCGGCCTTAGACCTTAGAGAAAGCGGTCTTAGGGATCGAGCGGAGGGGGGCTCGAAGGGGGTAAGGCTAGCGGGGCTAAGGGGACTAAAAAGCCACGCAAATAGCGGAGATAAGCGGGGAGGAGGAATAGGCCTAAGCGATAAAGTCATCGATCGGCTTAAAGTCGTCAAAGGCGTAAAGGTTAAGGCAGTCGGAATTATATTTATAAATTATATTTATAAACGAATCGGACTCTTTAACGGTATTAAAGGCGGTAGTAGTATTAGGGTAGAGGGAGGCATTAACCTTAGACTTAAGGAGGATAACCTAATATCGGTGGTTAATCCTTTCGCCGGCTCGGTCGGTAAGGGAGAGAGGGCGGGAGCTAAGCAGGCGGCTAAATGCGTCGGGGAGAATAGCTTAAGAGCTAAGCTAAAAGACAATCTTAAAATAAAACGACTAAGGAATTCGGCCTAGCGGGCCTATCGCTAGTTAAAGAGCTTTATAGTTATAAAATACTAAAGATTCTTATAGTCTAAGGCTATCTTAAACTTAGGCAGGCCTTTAAGCTTAAGGCGCTACTCTTTAAGAGATTTTATAATCGCAAGGAGTTCTTTATTATAGATCTTATAATTATACTCTTAAGCAGAGTGTTTTAACGAGAAAAAGGCAACCGGATAGTAACGACTATCGTCGAGGAGCTATATTAGTATACCTTTAGCGGCTTAGTTAAAAGCATCTATTTAAACTATAGTCTTACGATAAAGGTCGAAGTATATAAAGACTAAGGCGGTAGTAAAGGCGTGCTTAAGGGCTTCGAAGGCGTAGGCGTAAGCGGGAGACTAGATCTAAGGGGCAGAGTTCTTAGTAAGAGCGTTTAAAGGGTTCGCAAGCTTAAAAAAGCCGCGAATAAAACGCTAATAAAAATTAGCGAATCCTAAAAAGCGCCGGAGGTCTTTAATTAAGGAGGGGGTAGGCTAGTCTAAGACTACACAAACCTTTTTAAGGTCTATACAAATGCCTTTATCTAAGATAATTAGGCCGAGGTACTTAGTCTTAGTAACGTAGAAGTTATACTTATCTACGTTAAGCTAAAGGCCGGCGGCATTAAGGCGCTTAAGAACCGCGTTAACGTAGGCCTAGTGCTCCTCCCGCGTCTTTAAGAAGATTAAGACGTCGTTTAGATAAGCAGAATAAAACTTATTAAAGATACCGTAAAAGGCCGTATTAATAAAACTCTAGAAGTAAGATAAGGCGGCGGTTAGGCTAAAGGGGGTAATATAATACTTAAAAAGCCTATACTATATAGCAAACGTAGTCTTTTACTTATATCCTTCGGCAATACGAAGGCGATTAAATACTACGATAACGTCGATCTTAGTAAAAACTTCGCCTTCCGGATATAGGCGAGGGTATCGTAGATAAAGGGTAAAAGGAAACGGTTTTTAATCGTAGCTTTATTTAGGCCGCGATAGTTAACGTAAAAACGGACGCCCCCGCCTAGCTTACGGGCGAGTATAATAAAGGCAATAGTAAAGGAGGTAGAGCGGCGGATAAAGCCTTTCTTAAGCTGCTTGTTAACGTATATATAGACGATCTAGTTCTCGGCTTCGCTAAAGGGATAAAAGCGGGTGTAAGGAGGTTATATTCCCTCTTTAAGGTTAATTTAAGTATTAACGGTATAGTAAAAGGCGAGCTTATTAGCCTCGCTTTTAAGCTATATAGAAATTATATAGTAAAGCTCCTTAAGGACCTTAGCCTAAAGCTCGTCGAGCGTATAAAGGACTTTCTCTTACTTCTTAAAGAACTTAGCGATATTGTTAAAGGAGATCTTATTAAAGTAGATCTTATCGAAGTAGTCGTCGATAAAGTCGTAAAGGCGAAGGTTAAGGTAGGCTTTCGCATCCTTAGCATCTATATATCTAATTAAAATAGCCTAATAAAGGTCCTTAGGGATATCTTAGTTAATAAATAGTAAGGGCTTAGTAGGTAAAGGCTCGGCGGTAAAGGCTTTAATTAAGGTCTAAAAGGTTTAGACTTTAGGCTACCGGTAGAATATTACTATCGCGTTAACGTCGAGTATTTAGACGTTAAACGCTAAATCGTTAGGGGACGAAAAGCAGAAGGGCTAAAGTCTAATAGTCTTACTACTTAGCCGTAATATAAGGCGGCGGTAGCTAGCAGTCTTATAGACGGGATAAAGGCGGGGAGGTCGAACGTAGCAGTAAGGGTAGAAGGTAGCTAAAGAGTCGGAGTTATAGCCGGAGTTAGAGTTAGCGTCGTTAACCTAGCGGGAGGAGTTTAGATAGGCGGGTTTACTTACGTTAAGAGTATCCTTAAAAAACGTAGAGAGGGAAGGGCTAAGGGATAAAGGAATAAACTTAAGAACGTCGCTAAAGCGGACGGAACGGATAAAGGCCGGAGGACGGGCTAGGGCTAGACGGGCGGGAATAAGGATCGCAGCGGCGGGAATAGAGATCGTAGCGGTAAAGGGCTCGCCTTTATTATTAGAATCCTTAATAAAGGGACTAAAGGGAAACCCCCTTAAGGCAAAGGTAGGTAAAGGCGCGGTAGGGGGCTTGCCCTTATCGTCGAAGTCTCCGATAGAAAGGGCGGGGGAAAACGAATTATATTTATTAATTATATTCCCTCCGAAATAAGGATAAAGGAAGCCGGGATAGGGCGGGCAAGGCGGGCAAAGGTAGCCGAAAGGCCTAGGATAAGATAAGGCTAGTAGTCTAAGAGATAGGAGGCTAGATAAAAAGGGGACTAAAAGGAAAGGGAGTTACTACGCTAGCTAATAATAGGGTTATACCGGCGTAGCTAAAGGAGGCTAAAAATAACCTTATAGCTAAGCTTCGTAAGAAAGAAGCAGATAGACTTAGTATAAGCGCTAATCCGGGAGACCGAAAAGGCGCAATAGGTAATAGAGCCGGACTTATAGTCGCTACTATCGGCGAGAGAAAGCTAGCGTAGGAATTAAAGTTAGCGGATAGGAAGGGTAAGGCGGTATATAGTCTAAGCGTATATAAAGGCGTATCCGGAATAGCCGGAGTCGACTAAAGCACTTATAACGATATCGGCGGATATAAGGGATAAAGGTATAAGCAGAGTATATAATTATATTCCCGTAGGGAGGCAAAGATCCTCCCTAGTGTTAAATAAAGCTATAAACTCGGATACTAAGAGCTCTATCGCGCGATAAGACGAAGGAGCTACGTATTTCCTAAGGATAGGAAAAAGGCAAAGAGGTCGTCTACTTCGCCCTCGATAAAGCCTTGCTTAATAGCGCGAACCTAGTAGTAGGGGGGAGGGGGCTTAAGTAGGCGCGGGGCAAACGTACCGCTACTACGGCTACGGCCGTAGCTAGAGCCGGAACCGGCGCTAGGACTAGCGCTAGGGTTAGCGTTAGGATTAGCACTAATACCCTTATTAAGGTAGGTCCGGGCGGTATAAGTAGTAGTAGCCGGCTAAGCGTAGTAAAGGCAAAGACGGTTCTTAAACCGCCGTTGCTTCTTAGCGTTAGTAAGCCGGGCCTAGAATATGTCGAGCTATATTAGGTTACCGGCAAAAGACATAGGTAAGGCGGGCGAGGTAGGGCCGGTGCGAGCGGGGTTATAAAGCGGCTAGAGTTAAGAACGGGCCTTAATACGCTGCTAGTTATCCTAAAGCGTAGAATATATCTTAGCCTAGGCCGTAAAGTTGTTATAGGCTAGGCATTCGGCCTATAGAGCGGCGGCGTTAGTAAGTTCGATAAAGACCTTTAAATAAAGGTAGGCGACGTAAGCAATACCGTTAAACGATAAGTCGGCTTAAAGCTAAGTAAACTTTAAATAAAAGTCCGGCTAAGAAATATTCTTTATCGATAGGGTATTAAAGTCGGCCTTTAACTAAGCATAGGTGAAATTAGCACTAAAGACGAGGCTAAGGTCGTCGGTAAAAGCTTTTATAGTAGTATACTGCTAATCGGCGAAGGACTTATTATTAAGGACGTTCTAAAGAACGCTAGCGATAATAGAGGCGGCTTAGCCGGTAAGCCGGCTAGCCGTATAGAGAATACGATCTTACTCTATAGGGTATAAAGCAGCGTCCTAACGGAGCTTAATAGTAAGGCCGTTACGCTAGGTCCGGAAAGCCTCTTAACGTTACTTTTAGGTGCTAGAGTCGCTAGCGAACCTCTTAGGGTCGGCTATACGGAAATAGGTAAAGGTAAAGGCGGGGGCGGGGGTAAAGGCTTAGTCTTAAGCCGCGTCGCGTTTAGTTAAGATAAAGAGAAAGAACGTAGCGCGGTTAAGCTAACGCTAAAGATTAGCAGCGTGCTTTTAGGCAACGGCTATATGCTTTTAAGCGATAAGCACTCCCGTATTTAACTTAACGTAAGCATTATTAAGGTAAGTAAGGGCCTCGATCTAAGGGGCGCGGAAGTCGTAAGTAGCATTAGCCTAAATATAGGCGAACGTGCCGAATATAGGCCGTTAGGCTTAAAGAAAGGCGGCGAGGCGGGGGTAATAGGAAACGTACTTAGTCTAAGGCTTTAGGTCTATAAAAGCCGGCGGGGTAATAGCTAAGGTAGCGGACGGAGGATCGGCCTTTATATAGTCGGTTATCGTAGATTATAAGGCAATAGGATAAAGTAAAGGTAAAGGAAAGGTAAAGAGGGAAATCTATATAATTCGCGTTAAGACGGCGTATCTATACTAGGAAAAATTCTAATAATTAAGGAAAACTTAGTCGAAGGGGTCCGATAAGGAGGCGGACTTACGTCGCGAAGAGGGGAGATTAGAAAAGAAAGGGGTAAGATAGCGAGATTATTAATTAAAGGCAATAGGATAAAATAGTAGATTAAACTATAAGAGAATAAGCTTAAGGGGGGGTATATAATTATTATTAATCTACGAAAGGATATAGCTATAGACTAGGTCTAAATGTCTATATATACGATATAGAGGTTACGTAGGATAATATATAATATAACCTAATACCGTAATAGTATAGGTTTTCCCTTAGATCTCTTAGTCTTTCTTATATTAGCTAAATACAAGGGCACTAAGCCCGTTAGGGCAGCTAGAGTACTTTAATAATAATAATAATAATCTTAGCTAGACTTCTATTTAAAGTTTACCTAACATTAAGCCGACTTATTATTTAACGGCACCGCTTACGTCGCTTACTCTTAAATATAGGAAATTAGCTATATAAATATTATAGTAGAAGAGTAAAGAAAGGAGGTCTAAACTCGTAGATATAAAGATGCATGTAGCTACCTAACTATAGGACTAACGGAGGTATATATAAGTACCGGAGCCTCTTAAATAAGGCCCTTAGCCCGCACTAACCGTAGTTATAATACAACGGAATACCTACCTACCGTCCTTAGCTAAGGGGGTTATATAATAGGCTCGTTAGGGACGTAATAGCCTATTACATCCCTATAGTCTAGGCTTAGGTTAATGCCCTATATAGCCCCTAACGTCGCATAACGTTAATATACCCCTTTGCTATAGTCCTTATAGAGACTATAGTAACGTAAAGACAATACAATAATTAAATAAAATAGCTCGTTTAAATTAGTTAGAACGGCCTATATCTGTTATACTACCCCTAATATTAGATAGGGGGCTAAATTCGTATAAACTATAAAAACACACCCTAAAGGGCCTTATCCGCGCCGTCCTAGTCCTTCCTATCTAAGTCCTTAGGGCGGTCCCTTATGCCGAGCTGCCTTACGAAGTCTTCGTGCTTTTGCAAAGGGAGGGCCTTAGTTATACCGTCCGTCGGGTTCTCGGTGGACTTAATCTACTTAACCTAAAGCCGTTCCTCTTACACCTCCTAACGAAGCTAATATCGATAGATGTCGATATATTTTAAATTCGTCTTAAGCCGGGCACTTAGCTCGGTTAATAGCCTAATCGTTTAAAGGTTGTTATACTATAGCTCCGCGGTGCCTTTAACCTAGATCCTAAGCTTATTAATAAGTCGAGCAAATTGCATCTACTCTTTCGCGGTTCTTAATAAAGCTAGGAGCTCCGCTTCGGTAGACGAGGTCGTAATAGTAGCCTGCTTAGTCGCTTTCTAATCTACGGGCCCGCTGAGAAACAAAAATATATACCCTTATAATAACTTTCTCGACGTAGGGTCGTCCGCGAACGAGGAGTCTAACGCATAGAGAAACCTCCTTATCTCGTTAGTCGCTTTAAAATAGATACAACGGTCCCGCGTAGTGTATAAGTACGCTAGGCACCTCTTTGCCTCTCGAAGATATCGTAGACCCGGGTTGTAGCTAAACTAGGCTAGCCGTGCCGCCGGGAACGCCGCGTCCGCCCTAGTGTGAATCGCCGGATATAAGATCGTGCCTACTAAAGAAAGAAAGTAATAGACCTCTTCGTTGCTCGCCTTTTCCTCGTAGAAAATTAGCTCATCCGTCGTTAGGGGGATCTTAGGCGCGCTAAAGCCCGAATCGTCGTCTATATAAAACTTCTTCGCTATCTTAAAGATATAAGATGCCTAAGAAAGCCATAACTTCCTATTAGGTCTATCCCGGATTATCTCAATCCCTAAGAACTAACGTAGTTCCCTTATAAAGTCAACTATGTATTTCGCTATAAGGGCCTAATAGAGTTTAAGCTAGTTATCCTTCCGCTCCTTCGGATATATTATCGCGATGTCGTCTACGAAGAAGAAGATAATTACTCCCTTATAGACTATTATATAGGCGTTCTTAATTAGGGTTTCCGCGCTTAAAGACTTAAAGAAGCCGGTAAGGTCTTTATACTAGAGTTTCGGGGCGATTCTTAGGCCGTATAGCCCTCGTAGAAGCTATATGCATAAGCCTAGTTCCGCGTATCCGGGTGGAAGCTAATAGTAGACTGTAAATCGTAGTATCGTGTTTAGAAAAGCCGTCTTAACGTTATACTACGCGGACTCTATATCCTCGAGATATAGTAGGGCTATTAGCAGCCTAAAGGTCCTCGCTCGAAGAGTCGCCGTATACGTATCCTCGTTATCTTCCGGTTAGCGATCTCCTCGAACAACTAGACGGGCTTTAAACCGAACTATATATCCCTATAGATCGCACTTATAAGCGTAGACCTATCTTATCGGAATTAGAGGTTCTCCCTTCTTCTTAGCCTTAGATTTTAGGGTCTTAACCTAGGTTAGAAGTCTCTTTTAATCCTTAATTTCGTAGGTTATTCCTCTAAGCCACTAGGTCTTATAGGGGGAGGCTATCGCTATCTTATAGGAGGTAGGCATAGGAGGCATATCCTCGATGTATAGTCTATAGGTTAAAGCCCTCGCAATAACATTATTAATAAACAGGGTCCTTTAAGTCCTCTTTTTCTTCCCGTTAACGATGTTGCTAGGGTTTATACCCTAAGATGTGTCCCGCTCCTTACGTAACGGCTTCGACGAAGCCGGCATATCTTCTTCCGTATCCGAAAGCTCCTCTATCCGAGGTCGGCCTTCGAGGTTAGGTCTAGCCGTTTCGGCTGTTAATTTACCTCCTAGAGGAGGAGGCACCCCCGAGACTTCTAAAAGAGGCGTCCCGAGGCTAATTGCCCCCCCTATAGGCTCTAGTGTTACTAGTTCCGGTGTCGCGGGATTTCTACCCTTAAGATTGGGTAGTATCGCGGCATCGAAGGAGACTACCTTACCGGTCTAAGGAGGCGAGACGTATAGACCCTCTATCGTCGGGGGTATTACCCCCTTATTCTGCCTCCTATAATTAAATGCTAGTATAAATTCAGCCGCCGTATATCGTAGTCTAATAGTCTTATTAGTCCGAGGGTACTCGTAGGCCCCCTCTTTATCGCCCTTATTATCTTCGGGCATATTAGTTGCGTTTATCTATTAGAGGATATTATAAGTATAGGTGTATAGAGCCTACGCACCTTCTTCCCTCTTTAGATCGTATATAATATCCTTATTAAATTAAACATTCGAAGAGGTTAAAAGCTTCGTCTGTCCTAAGGAAGGGACCTAAATAACGAACTAGTTAGTAGACTTATACCTAACTAGATATCTAATGTATGCCCTCTATACGGTCTGCGAGAGGGACTTATAAGATTTAATATATTCGAGGGCATCCGTTGTTATTAGGTATGCTATATATCTATACACGCGTAAATGCGTGATTATTACTTAGATCTCCTTAATATAGCTATATAAGGGGTTATAGTCCCTTATATACTGCTACTATCGCTTATAAGGACTCCTTCCTATCTTATCGACCCTTATAAAGGTCGTTAGGTTTAGCAGGTAGACGGCCGTTCGGTAGGTCTCGGTCTAGAGGGTATTAGGGATCTACGAGTTAAGACTTATTAGTCTAGCCCTTTCCTTAACAATAGCCTTTAATCGCTCTATATAACTATTCTAAGTCGGCGTTAAAGGGGCTAACACAAAGAGCTATAGGCTAAGTCTTTCCGTATACTGCTTAATCTCCTTAGTGATTAGGGCCTTCTCTCCGTTAGTGACTAAGATGATTATTTAAATCCCGTAGCGCGTAGCGAGCTTCGCAATTAGCTTCTTAAAGACGTCCCGGACCTCGGTTTTCTGCTTAATAGCGTAGAAGAACCTTATACTAGTTGTTATATAGGTAAATAAGGCGTAGTATTTAAATCCCGCGGCACTTACTTCCGGGCTAGCATAGAGGTTAAAGCTAAATTAAACCCCGGCTCCTTATAGCCTTAACGTCGGTAGGTCCCGGGAGACTTGCCGTTTCGCTTTTCCCGTAGCACACACCTTACATTTGCAGGTTGCCGGTCTATAAAGCTTCGTGCCTACGGACTTATCAACCAGCAGCCCTATAGCCTCCGGCCCTAGGTGCCCTAGGCGCCTATGCTAAAGGTCCGCGAGATCTTTATTCGAAGGTAGCTTAGGTCGTCGACTCGTCGCAAAAACAGTTCCTAGGGTATCCGGCAAGCTCGCAATAACGTATTAGTCCTCGAATTCCTTAAGCTAAGTAAGCTACTCGCCCGTCTGCTTATAGAATAGCGTATTATCGTGCTAGTTCTAATAAACCTAAGCCTTAATCCTTTATCGAACGGAAAAGACGCTTATCGGCATCTTAGGGATATAGTAGCTATTTTCGAGTAAGAGCTTCTTGCCCCCTAAGAGTAGGATAACTACGGATCCTACCCCCTAGACTATAAGCGCGGTTTTACTAGCGCGGACCTCTTCTTACGACCCTTAGGTAAATGTCTTCTTATTAAACTACTTAATGTTATTAAACATATATACACTCGCCCCCGAATCGTAAATAACCTTATCTCTAAGAGGTTTATCCTTAACATAGGTGAGGTTGACTTATAATATCGTATTAATGCGAGAAACTATATTCGCCTGCTTATTGCCGTTACCGCTATCCGGGACTATAATCGTTTTGTCTAACTTACCCGATCCGGATGGCTTTTAAGCTATTGCCTTCTTTTTACCTTCCGGGTGGTTCTAAAGCCACTTATTAATCCTAGCCCTTAATCCGTCTTTCGGTTCCTATCCTATAGGGGGATCCTTTTTAAATATCGCACGGAATAAGAAGCAGCCTTCCTACTAATTCTCCTTATTGTTAGTCCGGTAAGTGTTATATAAGCACTACGACTACCCTAACTCTTTTTTCGGTGCTAGAGAGTTCTAGTTAACCTAAGGTTTAGATTTCTTTCGCAGGGTTACCTTACGTTTGAATTCCGCGATAAGGTTCCTTAGGGGGTTCGGAGTTAATCTAACAACGCCCTTAAGTTGTTTATAGAAGGCATTATTTAATCTCTCGTTCGAGGCCTAACTAAGGTCGAATTCCTCTCTAGCCCTATCGAACGCTAGGCAGTCGGGTCCTCGACATTAGTATAATAGCAATTAAGTAGAAGAGAGGCTCTAAGGCTAAAACAGCCTGTATAAAGGGATTAGAAGCTGCAAAAGGATGTAAATCACTAAGAATAATAGCTCTTGTCTTATCTAGTAGGGAGGCTAACTAGTCTCTAGATATAGGAAAAATCCTCGGACGAAATCAGCCGCGTAGACCTAAGGAAAAACAGGTGACGTAAATAATCGGACGGAAGGATCGGTAAGAAAAGCGATAGATCGTGCCGTACGATAAATAAGTTATATAGTCAGTAAATAAATAAGCGGCCTAGTAGAAGACTAGTAAATTCTATAGTAGAAGCCGTAACTATATAAAGGAATTCTACGGTAGAAGCCGTAGAAGAGAATTAGAATTCTACGGTAGAAGACCGTAGAAGGGAATTAGAATTCTCCGGTAGAAGACCGTAGAAGGGAAGAGATTTCATAGGTAAAGACCGTATAAATAACCGTAAAATCACTATGAGAAGACAGACTAAAGGCACGTTTAGGAAGGTAGGAACGATAGTTAAAAGTACGAATAATCCTTTATTGCAATACGGTTGCCCTCTTATAGTAAGACTCAAGCTTGCCCCTCTTTTAAGATATATCGGGGCCTTAGGGATATACCCTTAGGCCTCGAGAGGGGTTGTCGGGGACTAGTTAGCGACTAATGGCCGAATAGTCCCTAAGCTAAAATGCATTATCTATCGTATATATATCCCTATCTCCCCGCTTTATAGTTGCGCGGGTAGCTGCGTTATAATTATCCCCCCCTTCTAGGGCGGACGTCTTAGACGCTAGGATAGCTTTAAGTACGAATAAAGTCGTAATAGCAAATAGGACTAAAATAGGATTAAACATAGTATAAAAATTAACGACGATAGTTATTATTATATATATTATAATAATTATCGTGTTAGTTACGCGTTATAATAGTTATTACGCAATAAGGGGTTAGTCGCCTACGTATAGTTAGCGAACTATAATAGAGTACTGCTTTTTATATATAAAGATTTTTTTTCTTCTCTTCTCTTATTATACAACTATATTAAGATCTTATAGAGAAGCACATTCGGAATTAGACGAGTATATTCTAAATCTAACGAGCATATTCCGAATTAGATAAGTATATTCCGAATTAGACAAGCATATTCCGAATTAGATAAGCATATTCCGAATTAGTTTAACGCTATAGGTCCTAAGCGAACGGCAAGCGCAATAGTATAAACGCCCTAAAAGCGAGGAAAATAGATAGACGACATTTAGCCGATAGGCCCTTTAGTTATTGCTTAAGTCTTAGAGTTATCGGCGAATAGAGTATCGATTAAAGACGCTATAGCGATAGCATAGGAAGAGATAAAGCTAAAGAAGACGCGCGGAGAGAAAACAACCTTATTAAAACGACTCTTTATAGAGAAAAACATACGAGATGCCTTAGAGAAGTCGATATCCTTATTAGAGGAAGAAACCGAAGATTAACTATATCGTTAATTATTTAAAGGACCCTTTATAAGCATAAAAAAACCTATTATAGTAGAGTCTTAAGAAGATTACGCGAATATAAAGCGTATAACGCTAGCGGTTATTAAATCCGAAACATTTTCGTCGTTTAGTAAAGACGATAGAGATAAAGATATAGTTGCGAATATTTAAAGGAGACACCGGCGATAAGAGGAATATCTAGAAAGGGATATCGCCTAAGAAAAAGGGCAAGAAGGCCGTATATATAAAAAGTCGCCGGGCGAAAGGGTGCTAAGTTACCGAGCTATACTATATTAAGTGCCTTAATAGCAGTATATAAGGGTTTAGCGATAACGAGGACGATACTAGAATAGTCGAACTATATTTAATGCACTTAGCACTAAGAATGTATGTATAAAGAAGGATAATTCTATTAGGTAGGCGTAAGCCCCGGGAGCTAGGAATAGCTCCCTACTATCTTATCTATAGCTAATTATATTAGCCCCGGCATATAGCATAGAGGATGCTTTATATACATTAGAATGCCGGCTCGAAAAAGAAAACACTACTGCCTACAGCAGTTATAAATACAATCCTAATTAGGCAATTAGGAGGAACACTCCTATTGCCTAAATCCTTCCTTTTATTCTTATAAGTTATGCTTATACCTACTAGTGATTATTCCTCTAATCGTTCCTTCTGCTAAGCGGCCTTCTTGCTTCGTATAGCGCGTGCGGGAGGGCGACTTTAGAACTCCGTAATAACTTTAGCGGAGACCTAGTCGGCTCGGACCTATTAGTTATATATAGCAGCCTATCCCTTCTATCGTACGAGGTATTCGGTTATAGGTGACTTCGACCGACCGATACGACGAACACGGATGTCTATTAGGCGTTCGACTTCGTAGTAATAATCCCCTTCGTTAGGTGCTTTAACATCGTAAGCCGCTTCGATAGGCCTAGGCTCTAGTTTAACGTAGTGACCGTCGTAAGCAAGCTTAAGGTGCTAAATAGATACGACGGGGTGGATCCTAACTTAGCTCGAGAGTATAAGTTCCGCCGCGAGGTTATTAACTATACGCTTAATAACGAAAGGGCCTTCTCGTTGCCGCGACTATTTCTTTAGCGGCTAGCTAGGCTCGTAATAGCCCGTATGCAACTTTAGATAGACCTTATCACTAGCTTTAAGAAGAACCGGCCGGTGTTTCGCGTTATACCGCTGCTTAGCCTTTATAGCGGCTAGGTCTATAGCTAAGCTCGCTTATCTACGGATAACTTCTCGTAAGTAGGGCAATTCGTCCGTAGTAGTGCCTAGGATATTATCGGCAGCTTTTAATAGTCTACGTATATTAAAGCCGAAGATAGATTTATAGGCGGAGATCTTTATACTAGCGTTAAAAACTATGTTTAGATTCTACTAAAGGGCGGGGATTATTATCTTTTAATCTAGGCTAGGATCCTTAATGTAGGACATTCGTAGAGCGGTCTCTACGGTCTAGTTACGCCGTTCGGTAAGTCCGTTAGCCTATAGGTAGTAGGCGGTAGTTATTGCAATTTTAGTGCCGAACGCGCTCTAAAGGCATTTCTAAAAGTCGGATATAAATTTGCGATCCCGGTCGCTAATAATAGTTCTTAGTATGCCTTAATCGGAAAGAAGCAACTAACGGGCTAGGCTTTAAGCTTAGTCCTTTATGCCGTACTTCGCGTTGCCTAAGATTAGTAAGCATCTCTTATTAGTTAGATAAGTGACTGTAAGAAGTTAGTTAAAGATATTAAAGCCTAGAATCTGCTATAAGGAGCTTGCTAAAGGCGAGGGCGGTATATCGGTTATAAAGTCTATCGCGATACTCTATATTAGAAGTAGCGGGGGGCGAATAGGCTTATAGCTGCCGGCAAGGGTCTAACGGTCTATTTAGCTAAGGCAATAGGCCTTATAGGCCGCGATATGCTTCTTTACCTAACGGGTGACTCCGCGAATTAAATATATTTCTAAGTCCTTAATTATACGGACGACGCTAAAGTAGTTCTTATCGTTATAAGCTGCCGAGATTATAGATAGGACGAGGGCGTTAGGAATATATAGCTAGGTAAAGCCGTCGGGGCTTTCGTAGTATAAGAGCTTATCGACTATAAAGAACGGTATGCCGCGGCGTTTAAGCTACGTCTTTATTCTTACTATAGAGTTAGTGACTATAGCTCCTTCTAAGGGCGAGGAAAGACTTTCGATAGCGTCCTCGCTATCCGCGATTATCTAAAGTATTCGCTTATAGTAAGGGTTATTATCGTAAGCGACGGCGAATTCCTCGCGTTTCTTAGGAGCTATAATAGCTTCGGAGGCTATAAGCATATCGTTAAGTATAGTAAAGTTAGGGCGGCGACGGTTAAGCAGCTAATCGGACTCCTCGGCTAGCAAGCGACTAAGGGCGTCGGGAATAAAGTTCTTCTTACTAAGGAGGT
Organism: Ophiocordyceps sinensis; assembly: GCA_012934285.1. Taxonomy (NCBI): domain Eukaryota; kingdom Fungi; phylum Ascomycota; class Sordariomycetes; order Hypocreales; family Ophiocordycipitaceae; genus Ophiocordyceps; species Ophiocordyceps sinensis. Next base: position 1,401,540 of record JAAVMX010000006.1, on the reverse strand, counting down.
AATAAACCTCGATATCGTACTTAGAGAGATAAATTAAGGCTATAACTAGACGACGATTAGCTTAGTCTATGCTAGAAGTATCGAGGGTTCTCTTAGCGACGATCTGCTTAGTCGCGGAGTAGTCGGTTAAGACTACGAGCGGAAGGGTTAACGACTATACTATAGTGCGCATCTTCTTCGCAGCCTACATAAGATAGGCGACCTCTAGTTCTAAAGGACTATAGGACTGCTCGGCTTTTATTAGAGTACGGGAGAGGAAGCAGATAGGCATAATAGCTTTAACCGGAATAAGCTAGCCTAGCTGCTAAACGGTGCCGTCGCGGAGATAGAAAAAGACGGCTATAAAGCCTCGCTATAAGGAGGCGTTAATCTAATAGAATAGCCTCTTCTACGGGTCTATATAGTGAATTATACGGCTAGAAGTAATTTCCTTCTAAAGGGAGGCGAAGGAGGAAAGCTCGGCTAAGGTCGGCTAGAACGATATAACTCGCGTATATAATTTCCGCTTATTAGGGTTCCCGTTCTTAACCTTACCGACTAAGCGACCCTAGGCTAGAAGACTAGTCTTACGATCTTATAGAGGGGCAATAGAGGCGCCGTAGTATAGGATAAGGTTGCGAATATACCTTATAGCGCCGATGTAGTGTTTAAGAGCGGCGAGATTATCGGGAAATAGAAGCTTTATAAAGGCGGTAAGCCTATGCTTCGTAGTGCTTATCCTAAACGCGTCGATACGAAATCCGAGCAACTCTACGGAAGGGTAACCGATCTAGCTTTTAGTAGGGCTTATAGACAAATTAAGCGATGCGAAGAGCTTAAAGATAGCCTTAAGATATTAGAAGTATTCCTCTTCCGTAGCGGAGTAGATAATAATATCGTTAATAAACGTGCGGCTATAGTCCTAGTATAGGCGGAGGACTCGGTCTATATAGCGTTATACGTACGCTAGGCTATTGCGAAAGCCGATAGGTATAACTATTAAGCGCTTTAGACCTTAATAACTCGTAATAGTAAACCTGCCTTAATGCTCGAGTTTAACTTAAAACTAATAGAAGAAGGCGGAAGCGTTAATAGTAGTAATAAAACGGGTGCTTAAGAGTTTAGCAATAATAGAGCTTTATAGTAGTAGAGTATCGATATTTCATTTATAAGCTATTGTATTACGTCTACGGTCGGGATGTATCTTACTTTTGCCTAGTTAGTATAATAGTAAAATGTTAATAGTTATAAGCCCGGGAGCGAAGTCTATTTTGCTAAGACCTAGCTGCAACTTCTACTGCTATTAACATTCTTTCGAACCCTGCGTTAATTCGTTATTTTTTCGCTACTTTCTCTATAAGACGCTACTTTCGCTATTTTAGGCCCGGTCGCACTTTTAGCGGCTGCGCGCTACCTTTACGCCTTCGATCGAGATGTCATACTTAACAGTCATACATTGTGACTTCGGCGGCGCACTTGCGCTAAGGCACCTTACGGCATTCGGCACGGCACATTCGGCGGCGGCGATTAACACCACGGCTTATTTAGCACGGTCGGGCAGGCCACCGTGTACGTAGGGGGGTATATCGACATTTCATTTATAAGCCATTGTATTACGTCCACGGTCGGGATGCATCTCACTTTTGCCTGGTTGGTACAATGGTAAAATGTCAACACAGAGGGTAGGAATCCGGGATAGTAACACTATTAACGGCACGTAGGTTAATAACGACTCGGCCTTTAGTCTCGCCTCGGGCTACGGCTATGCGCTAAACCACGAAGACCGGTGCTACGAACGGCGTAAGCTCGTCGGCCTACTCTAAGCGGCCCTGCTTATAAAGTAGGTTAAATATATCGTCGATAACCTTCCTATCGCGAAGCCCTTATAGGTAAGGCCTTTAAGCGACTCGTTTTTCGTGCTAATTATCGATTAAAAGGACTATTAATTCCTTTCCGGGTTTTACGACGGCGGTGCCTATATCTCGCTAAAGCTAGGAGTATTTCCTAAGAAGCTTCTTAACGCAGCGCACGAAAGATAGGCTATAGTCGAAAATATAAATACCCTCCTTAGTGTATTTCTCTTATAGCTTAGGTAGACGCTAAACGTGCGTTTAGTATAGAATGCGGCTAGAGAGGGGATCCTCGATTCTATCCGCGGCGTTTGTCTCGATAGCTACGGCAGCTGCCGTTATATTAGTAGCAGCTACTGCGAGGTTTTAGGAAACCTTAGACTACTTAGCGGGTCTTGCCGAAGAAGCTATAACGTAGGCGTAGATAGAGTCGGATAGCGAAGGCGTTAGAGAGGTGCCTAAAATAGAAGCTTCTACGGGTTAAGATAGGGCGGGAGCTTATAGACACTCGAGGATCTCCTAAGTAAGCGGGAAGGTGCTCGTAACGTTAACTAATAAATTAATAGAAGAAGTAGTAGTAGCAATAGCGGTTCCTACGGAGGGGGATAGTATAGCAGCGGCTCTAAGAGCAGGCGAAACTGCCGTAGCTAGTATTAAAGCCTTTATAGCTAATTTCTAAGATAGGGCGGTAAAATAGCTAGACTCCTAATACTCCTATATCTAGCTAAGCTTCTGCTTACGCTTAATAACGAGGTTAACGTTTATAATATTAGTAATAAGGATAGTAGGAAGAGATTTAGCATCGACGATGCTATAAATAGCATTAGCGTAAGAGGCGAAGTAAGTATAGGCGCGGTCCTTAGGAAGTTCTTTCTAAGAGGTAGGGACTATAAGGGTAGTACTAGGTAGTATAATAGTCTTTCGGACGGCCTAAATACGGCGAATAACTTCGCGGGGCTATTTATAGATATCGAATAGGATTTTAAACCCGTCGAGCACTCTAATGCGAATAACCTCTTTATTATAATTAAGGGATCCTTAGTATAGCTTAAGGAAGGCATTGCCTAAAAGTGCGCCGGCCTCTACTTTAGAGACCTAGGCGGAGTAAGTGAATTTAGCTATAGCTGCTTAAGCGGTCGGGCTAGCTATAGTACCGTGCGCGTAGAAGGAGAACGTGGCCTAGTCCTCGCAAAAAGAGCGACCGTTAACTCCGTTAATAGTAATAAGAGGCTTCTTCTCGACGGTATAGTTAAGAGTCTAAAGGAGGTCGCGATTAATCATAGGCTTGCTATAGCTAGAGTAAGGGCAAACTTAGACTTCCTGCCTACCGGGTTAGGTAGAGACCTTAATCCTTATATAGGAATATAAATACGGCGGGGAATCCTAATCCTGCTAGGGCTCCTCGGCTTTAGCTTTTAGGACTTAATCTAGTTAAAGTACCGTAGTAAGCGCTGCGTGAAAAATAGGCTTCTTAATAATAGATGCGGGAAGAATAGGCTCTAATACGACGGGGGAATTAGGCTTAGTAGGAATAGAGTCGATAATATTCCCGACGGGAATAGTAAGAGTAAAAGGGGTCTTCTTACACCCGAGACGGAGATAAGAGAAAAGTGCGTTACGAGAAAGAAAAGAGGCCTTATAAACCTTATAGGTTAAAGGCTTAAGCGCGCGCTCTTTACTATAGAGCTACTACTTAGATACGTAGTAGTTAGCGTATATATGCTCCTTAAGCATAAAGGCGAGGGCGAAAGTACGGTTATAGGTGCTATATTTAAACTTACCGGCCCGTTTAGTAGGGTGGCGAGAGTTTATATAGCCTACGAAGTTAGCTTCCGAAGAGGCGTAAGAGGACGCGTTATCCTAAGAGTCGTTTAAGTATAGCTCGTTACTAGCTTCGTCGCCGCTAGGAGCAGTCTTCTTATCGCTTTAATATTTCGACTTAAAGCATACTTTCTTCTTATTATTATTACCTTTATATTTACTTCGGCGGTATTCCGTTCGGTTATCTCGTCGGTCGTCCCGGCGAGGGTAACGCTTATCGTAGCGTAGCGGGCGTAAGCTTAACTAATTACGGTTATTACCTAAGCTTCGACCTTTAGGGCTACGGTTGCGATTATAACCTTAGTCCCGATCTTAGCGGTTAGTCTATCGGTAGTTATTGCCTTAGTTACCTTAACGATAGTTATCGCGGCGATTATTACGACGGCTGTGATTACGGTTACCCTAACGGTAACTATTGTTACGGCGACGGTTATCCTAACGATAGTTATTATCCCGATAGGAAAAGCTACCGCGGTGAGAACGGTCTCGGTCTCTAGAGATATATAGCTTAAGAGAGGCTATAATAAAGGGTTTTCGTTCCTTAATAATACGAATCTATTTATCGATTAAGGTCTTCTTTATAGGAATAGGAAGAAGCGAGGAGATCTAGACGGCAATAAGAGGATAGATAGCCTTAATGATTTAAGCATCCTTGCCTATCTTAAGTTAGCGGGCGAGCGAAATCTTTCTCTAGATCTACTACGCGAGAGTAATAGAGCTAGAGGACTATATAGATATCGTATACCTTTCCCTATAAAGTTCCTTTAAGACGTCGGCGTTAGGACGCTTAAAACGCCTAGTTAAGAACTTATAGAAGGTTCTAAGAGGGGAGGAACTAAGGATATCGCGTTATTCCGCTATAAGCTTACTTATATACTATATAAGAGCTCCTCCTACTAAGAAAGAGAGGTAATATAAGCAAAGGGCGAATAGATCCTCGTCCTAATAGATCCTTAGACGCTCCGTAAAGAGATAGACGTTTATATAGATATTCTTTCTATCGCTAAGAGCGATAATGCCTAAGTTCTTCGGATTATGCTTATCTAGGTTAAAAGTACTAATATTATCCCGTTTAAGGCGTTTAGTAATAGCCTCGTCGTTATAGGCCGAGGAGGAGGTATAACTCGCCTCGCGGTGCTTACGTAAGTTCGGATAGGACTTTAAGGGGCGGCGGATAAAACTATTATTAGACTTAGACGAATTATTATTATTATTATCCGAATACTTCTATCGACGAGAGTAAAAAGCCTGCGAATACTTAGATAACTTAGACTAAAGAGAGTAATATAGAACCTAGGGTTACTCCTTAGGGTAATACTACTATCTAATAGAGCGCTGCTCGGATAAGCGAAGTATTCCTTACGGACGAAGAGGAGGCTGCTCCTTTAATTAACCGTTAGAAGGGTCTCTATCGATTATTTCCGGGTTAAGAGGCATAGCTTAGACTAGCCGATATACTAGAGTTATCGTAGCGTAGAGAGGAGTCTCCTTATTAGGAAGCTCGCCTATAAAACAAAGATATAAGCGAATTCCTTTTCGCTAAGTGTCGGCGTACTATAGATGCTTTTCCTTTACGGGCGGAAGATCTAAGATATTAAAGATAATCTCTAACTTAAAGGCTAAAGAGCCTAAGAGAATACGGGCTTACTTTATATATATTACGTCTATATTAGTAAAGGTCTTAATAACCCCTTCCGTAGGCAGTATCTTAATTAACTTAGAGTAGCGGACGGCCTATTTTAATAGGTTATTGCAATCTCTATCCTCTATAGCTAGTATAGTAGACTGCTTATATAGCACCTCGGTTTCTAAGGATAAGCGAGGACGACGGCGGGCGGGAGGAGGAGGATCTTTATAATTACTCTTAGAGTCCCTAAAGGGAGCGGCGCTATAGATACTATCCGGCGGGGCATATTCTTATATCGGCAAGCGAGGGTAAGAGTCGTCGTCTATGCGAGATACGGACGCTATAGCTTAACGGGCTTCTTCGTCCTTAGCTATAGTAATAATAGCTTAAATAAAACGAGGGAAGAAGGCAAAGAGGTCGATAGATAGAGAAAAGGAGGGATTACGAAGAAAGAAGAGTTATAAGAGAGGAGAAAAGTCTATAGTAGGAGGTATAAGGTGTTTTAATTTTAGCGTAGGAACGGGTACGCGTAGGAAATCGAAAACATAGAGAGAAAATTTTTCCTTACGGCTAATTGCGTAAGGACTTAAAATAGAGAATTAAGCAGTAGGCCTTAGTTTTAATAATGCCTAGAAAAGCGAGCCTCGTCGGATCGTAAGGCTTATATTAGAGGTTATATAAGCGTGCTAGCTAAGGTTGTATAAGCTAGTTATACTATAGGTGTCGGGAGCCTTTAAGCGGCTTCTAACGGATAGCGAGAGCTTTAAGAAGCTCTTAGCGAACGTGTTATAGTAGAGCGAAGCTCTAGAGATAGGAAGGGCGTTCCTAATAGTAGCTTTAAGGCAGAAGGTGCGAAATTGCTACTAATTTAATACACTTAGCACTAAGAATGTATGTGTAAAGAAGGATAATTCTATTAGCTAGGCGTAAGCCCTAGGAGCTAGGAATAGCTCCCTACTATCTTATCTATAGCTGATTATATTAGCCCCGGCATATAGCATAGAGGATGCTTTACATACATTAATATTATATATAGGAGGATACACGATTAAGCAGATGTATTTAATATAACTTACGCGGTGACCTCTGCGAATCGGTAAGCCCTTCGTTCCCTATTAAGTCGGGATATAGTTGCTAATAAAATTATAAGTGCCGGCAATAATATCCGGAGATATAGCTAATCTATACGCTATTTAGACAAAGATAGCTAAGTTATAGACTACTTAGGACGAGATAGAGAAGAAGAAGATAAAGTCAATCTTTTACTAAGTTTATACATCGTTTATAGCCGTAATAACGGCCTACCGAGAGGAATAAGGGGTATTAGGTGCTAAAGGTTTATATACGAAACGTCGTCTCGAATACCGGCAGGCATCGATAGAGCGACGGAAAGCTATACGCGAGAATAAGGACTAAAAGCTTCGTCTAGTGATTAAGGACGTAGGTTTTACCCTATAGCGGGTAGGACGAGAATATACATACGATAATTTATACGAAATATTCGAGGAAAGCGGTCGCTAAGGAAGAGGCGAGTAGGTAAAGCGTCTCTTAGTTATTACGGAGTTTACGAGCGAGATAGAAGTAAGAGACTTCTACCGTATAGATATTAAGGAATAAAGGCGAAGTAGCGGCGGAGTAGCAATAGAAAAGTTAAGGTAAGCTAAAAAGAAGTGATTTCGTAATGCGTAATTTCCGCTATTTCTTTAATCGTATCTTTAGGTATTCGTTAATAAGTTCTTAGGTATTCGCTATATCGTCTTAAGCAACCTACTCGTTATATTCGGCTAGCTAACCTTCCTATTTCACTAAGTAGTAGGTAACGCCTTTCTTCTTCTTATAGTCCTTAATTTGCTAGACCGACTATTCTCCTTCGGTATCGTTAAGGTTAGGCATCGGCAGTAATTCGCTAGGGTGTTAGTTAGTAGCCCGTTCTATCTACGGCTTAAGAAGACTAATGTAAAACATATTATAAAGCCGGTCGTATTTCTCTAGTAGGGCTAGGCGGTACGCCTGCTTGCTAATAGCTTAAAGGACCTTAAAAGGTCTAATATATTTAGGTAATAACTTCCTTCTTTAGTCCTTAAGGCGTAAGTTCTTCGTAGAGAGTCCTACTAGGTCTCTAACCTTAAGGGTAAGTGGCTTATAATAGAGGTTATAGAATTTCTTTTGCGACTCGATAGCTTATCGCTAATAAGTCTCTAGCTTTTTCCTTAAGTCTGCTAATTTACTAATGCGAGCTCTCGCTTCGGGCACTCCCCTACTAGTAGTATCGTCCGTAAGGTAGATATAGTAGTCTAGTTAGTATCCGAACAATGCCTTATTTAGCGAAAAGCCTATAGTTATATTCTTCGCATTATTATAAGCGAACTAAGCCTCTCGTAGTAGTCTAGGTTAGTTATTCTATTCGGCATTTATATAATACCGAAGGTAGTATTATAGTGTTTAATTTACCTATTCGGTCTAACCGTCGGTTTATAGGTAAAAGGCTATCGATAACCTACGTTTTATCCGTAATATATAATAGAGGTCTAACTAAAACTTACTAATAAATAGAGATACTCTATCGGAAATAATGCCTTTCGGTACTCTATAGATAAGCTTAATCTTATAATAAAAAGCCTTAGCTAACTTAGGCGCTATTATTGTCTTAGAGACCGCGAGAAATACGCTATACTTAGTGTATCGATTAACGATTACTAGTATTGCGTTAACTTCTCTACTATTAAACTATAACTCTGGAAAACCGGTAGTAAAGTCTATAGAGACTTCTTCCTAAGGTCTTATAGGAATAGGCAGCGACTTAAGGGCGCTATATAGGCGATGCCGCTTTAGAACGGCGCTTTAATAGATATAATATAAACGCACGTAGCTATTTATATTACGAGCTATTCCTTCCTAAAAGAATTTCCGGGATAGGAGGTCTTTCGTGCGGGCTATTCCGAAGTATCCTATAAAGGGATCGTTATAGTAGAGCTAAATAAGCTCTTACCTTAAGGCAACCTCTACAGGCACTACGATTTTTCCCGAATGTAAAATAAGTCCGTCTAGGCTTAATGACTAAGGACTTACCCCTTCTTTAAGGTACTTTCGGCCTATACTCGCTATATAGTCTACGGATCTTCTGCTTAAGTCCTCTTAAAGAGCTTAAAAAGGGGCTTAGAGATATTACTCTTATAGACCCCTTTACAACGAGCTGCTAACCTAGCCAATTGTCTTTAACACTATTGTTTATAACTAACGATATCTTTAACCTAAGTAGCTAACTTAGCGGGACTCGTTCCTAAATGCTAAGTGATCGAATCTTAGAGAGCTTATGCATTTTCGTTACGTAAAGATATCTCGTTAAGCTTAGTATACTATATTAGACCCTATCGATAACCCTAACGCTCCCGGTCCTACACCGGAAGCAACTAAGCCTAACGATAACCCCCTTCCTAGTTGGCTAAAAGGCATCGATATCTTCGGTTCGTACTAAAATAGAGCTAATATTGCATTCTAGGAGATAGACGTTACCTACGATAATATAAATAAGAAAGCAGTTACGACCTACGTAGCCTAGTTTATTATCGTTAATATCGGCTTAACTATTTATAGATACGAGCTATTTACGGACTTCTAAGAATACTTTAACGGATAGATAGAGGCTATATAGAACCGGGTAGATAAACATTTTAGGAAGGCCCTTAAATCCTTCTTATAGTCCTATAGAATTAAGACCGGCGCTAAAAACCTTAGCTATATAGTATCGTTTTTAATGCTTTAGCGCTAATAGATTCCCCCGATTTAGCTAAGAGACGAACTACTAAAGACCCCTCCGTCGTGCTTAACGAGTCTACCGCTAGCTAGGCCTATATTAAATTCGGCAGCGGCGAGGATATGCGTTCCCTTAGCTCTATTGCCCTTAAGACCTTTATTAGCCGTATTACGTTCTACGTGCTAGGGATAACGACCCCCTTCCTCCTTTACTTAGCTAATATAGATAGATTAGGCGTATACTTTAATAATACTACCGATACGATTATCGGTCTAGGTATTAGCGTCCCTATTGTTCGTAAATAAGGACATCCGTGGTTCTTCTTTAGTAAGGAAGAGAACGAAATCGCCTTTTTAACTAAAGTCGAGATACATACGCTCTACCGCCGCTTTAGCCACCCGGCCGTTAATAGACTTTATTACCTATTAAAATAAGCAAGGCATAACGATATCTTAGTAGAAACACTCGAGGATATCTTAAAATTCTACTATTACTACTAGCTCTACGCGCCGGCACCCTAGAGGTTTAGGTTTATATTAAAGGATAACTAAGAATTTAATTTTAAGGTCGTCGTCGATGTAATATATATAAAGGTCGGTAGTAGCACCCGTCCGGTGCTATATACGGTCGATATAGCGATATCTTTTTAAGGAGCGCAATTCCTCCCGTCTATATCGGCTAAGGATATATAGGAAACACTTAAGGCACTATAGATCGATATATACCTTAGCCCCTTTAACTTTATCCGGTATAACGCGGGCACTAACTTCGCCTTAACCGAGTTTCGCAACGAAGCTCTTATTATAGGTATTACGTATACCTAGATCCCCGTTAAGGCATATTAGTCTATAGGTAAGGTTAAAAGGTATTACGGCCCGCTCCGTCGTGTGTTTAAAATAATATACGCCGAAATCGGTAGGATAACCCTTAAATCCATCCTGCAAATAGCTATTAAAGCTATAAATAACATAGTAGGACTAAACGGGCTCGTCCCTACGCTCCTCGTCTTTAGAGCGTACCTACGGATAACTTAAGACTCCCCTCCTTCGGCAACTACGGTATAGAGAGCCGCGACTATCTAAAAGGCTATAAAGGCCTTACGATAGCTCTCCGCGGTACGGTAAGTTAAAGACGCTCTATAAGCTCGAAACGGCCCTTTAACCCTTAATACTCTATTACTACCGCTATAGAGTATAGTCCGCGTCTAGAGAGAGAAGCGAGGATAGTAGGGTCTATATAAGATTGCCTCTATTAACGGCTACGACGTTACTATCGAGACCGTTAATAGCCTTATAGTCTTCCGTTATACCCTTATGCAGCCGTACTACTATAGCAACGACGATACCCTAGATCCCCTTGCTCTCGATGATAGAGATACCCTCTCTAAGGTCGATTCCTCTACTCCGGACGAAATTCCCGAGCTAGATCCTTCCCCCTCTCCGATACGGGCACTACCGGCTCCTCTATAGCCCCGCAAACGCGGACGTCCCCCGGGTTTAAGGAATAAGCTAAAGACCGTAACCTTATATAATTAATTCTTAGTTAAGAAGGAAGAAGATATACTACGGCTTTCGACTAGGCTACGCAATAACGGCGTTATTACTATACCTAGCGCCCTTTTTAAAGAATCCGACTAACGAGAGATTAACGATCTTATAGCCCGTAGAGTCTTTAGCTTTAAATAGTACGACGAAGCTATTTATAGGCAATACCGCCTATTTCGGTCCCGGATAGTCCGGGAGGTAAAAGGTCGCGACGTTAAACCCTACGAAAAGTCCCGTCTAGTAATCTAAGGCTATAGCGATATAGAGAAAAGCTCGCTTCTAACCTATTCCCCTACTATTTAACGTATTAGCTAGCGCTTAATACTAGCCTTTGCCCCCGCCTTACTTCGCCGAGGCATAAGCTTATCTCTACGCGATATTATATAAGCCTATCCCTAAGCTTAAATAGAGCTTAATTATATAGTATTAGCAGCTCTTCTCGTAGAGCTCTAGGGCAAGTACCTAGAGGGCATAATTATAAGAGTTATTAGACCGTTATACGGCCTTATAGAGGCCGGGGTCTATTAGTAGAAAACCTACTATAAGCACTATGTTAAGAGCCTTAACATAGCTCCCTCTACCTATAACTCGTGCCTTCTAATTATAAATTAAGGACCCGACGACTTTAGCCTCGTCGGAATATAGACCGATAATACCCTAATGCTCGGTTTAGACACCTTTTCGGCTTAGGAAGAAAAAGAGCTCTAGATAGCTTAATTTCGCGCTTAGCTAAAGGCTTAAATAACCCTAGGGAATGCGATAGACTTTAATAGAGTAAAACTAACGCTCTACGACGACGTTCTACTCCTATAGTAGAAGGGATAGGCCTTAAGGATCGAGGTAGTTGACTTACGGGCTTATAATAAAGCCTAGCAGTACCTTAAGCAACGCGCTTATGCTATATACGTCGCCTTTATCTATTAGCTAAAGGCCTTATTCGATATCTCCGTAGTAGCCTAGGTCTAAGCCCTTAAAGAAAAGGATTATAATATCCTTAATAAGCGCCTTTAGTAGTAGATCGACTATTAATAACGTAGACTTACGTACCGACTAATTAATCTCGAGATAGCTAAACTCGTAGTATTTACGGATAGCTCGTTCGTAAATAACCGAGACCTTTTATCTTAGTTATGCTTTATTATTACACTCTTTAATAAGACTATTATTATTATTATTAAAGTACTCTAGCTGCCCTAACGGGCCTAGTGCCCCTGCATTTAGCTAGCATAGGAAAAACTAAGCGGCCTAGGGGAAAACCTATATAACGTCTATCTATCTTAACGTCGGGCCGGATGCGGCCTATATTCGCTACGGTTAATTGAGTTTAGTTACTACCGCCGGTCTAGTGCTTAATAAAGGTTACCCCGCTTAGGCAGGCCCGGGGGCGTCGGGGTTAGGCGGATAGTCTAACTTAGTAAAGCCGGCGCGTAGATAGCACGCGGGCGATAGGGTGCGGGCTAAGGCCCCGCCTAGCGGGTTAGAACGTAGAAAAATAAATTTTAGTAAGCGTATAATCCAATATATAAATATATATAAACGTTAAAGGGGGCTAGCGCTAGAAGCCTCGTCGTGCTGCTCCCGGAGCTCCCCCCCGCCGGCGTTACGGCGGTCTATCTTCTCCGTAAGGGCTATCGCGGCCTAGAACTACTATAGTAGGCGGTGCTTAAGGAACTACCGGATAAGCGGCTTTACGGCGGCGGGGCGGTTAAGCACCGCCCTAAGGTCGCTCTCCCGTCGGATGCCTTTTAGTAAGGCTACCCTTACGTTAGCGAGGGTAAGGCACTAGAGGAAGAGGTAGAACGCGGTTTTACGCGCGGTCTTATACCGATAGAGCGGTAAGTTAACGTTAGGGACGTTTTAGTTAAATAAGAACCCTTATAGACCGATCTTCTCGATCCGAATTTAGATAAGCGTAGAGCTCTCGTGCTTATATAACCCGTTATATACCTTTAGTGCCTTCTTCGGCCGGTCGAAGTAGGGGTTAATATCTGCCGGCTGCCGTGCTTTTCGTAGTCGCTTTACCTCCGTCGCTTAGAGATCTTCTTTCTAGCGCGCCTTTTAATCGCGGAGGACCGCCTCCTCCGTTATAGTGCCCTAAGGGCACTAGTCTTAGAGCTACGCGTCGTATAGCCGGCTAGGCGGCCGGGTCGGCCGACGGGGTTAAGGCAGTACTCTCGCCGGCTTCTCGTAGGTGCGTTAGATCTAGTCCGCTATGCCCGACTCCTTAGTTCGCTCCTTATACCGCGTAAGGCGGTCGTTAAGGTAGAGGTCGAGCGGCGGAACCGCCGTCTATATCTTTAGGTTCTAGATCGGGGTCGCCTTAAACGCTTTAGCTATTACCTATAGGTAGCTTAACTAATATATTATAAGCGCCTTTACTAGGCCGGTAGGCTTCCCTCCTTTAAGCGTAGGCTTATAGAACGTCGACGCTCTATAGGCAAGCGCGCTTTAAACTATACTAGCGTAGACTATATTCGCGTTTATAGTCGTATACCTTATATAAACGCCGCGAGCTTAGTAAAGGCTAGCGCTTATATGCCTATTTTATCTTAAGTTTCCTAACTTAGGCTTTCTATTATAGCTTTTAATTAAACTAAACCCTTAGGAACCTCTTATCTTCGACCGGCCGGACTATATTCGTCTTAAGCTAAAGCTTTATCGGTATCGGCTTATAGGTCTACGTAAAGTAGATTAGCTCGCTCTTCTCTAGCTCGAACTTAGCGCTAACCTCCCTTACCTACTTATTGTACTTCTTTAAACCGCTCCTTAAGCGCTATATAGTCGCGGCTATAGTCTTACCGTAGGCTAAGAGGTTTATATCGTCGGCGAAGCCGACGGTAGTAACCCCTATCTCCGGCTTAAAGTTATCGTATAGTAGCGCGATATAAAGGAGGAAAAGGATCGGGGAGAGGGGCGAGCCTTAGGGCACGCCTATAGGTACCTCTTAGGTCTCCGCCGGCGCGCTATCGAAGTAAAGCTAGGCCGTCCTCCCCTTAAGGAAGCTTCTAACCTACGCGATAACCTAGCCTAAGAAACCCCTCTAGCGGAAGGTCTTAACGAGGTATATATAGTCTACCTTATCGAAAGCTCCCTTAAGGTCGAGCTAGAGGAATAACGCTACCCCTCCTTAAGCCTACGTCGTCTTTACGAGCTCTATTATAAATCGTATCGCCGTCTTAGTAGACCTCTCGGTCTTATTCCTTATCTACCCTTTAGGCAAGAGGTTATACGCCTCTACTATATCTACGATCCTCCTCGCGACTATAGCCTTAAGGATCTTCCCTACTATACTAAGGAGTAAGATTAGTCTTTACCCTTAGGATTATTAAAGCTAGGCCGCTATCTTCCCGGGCTTCGGTAAGACGATAATAGCCGTATATTAAAACCGTCTTAGAAAATATCCGACGTCGTAATTAGCGTTAAATAATACCGTAAGCACCTTAAGCAATAGCTCTTTATAGGCTTTAATAAGCCTAACTAAGAGGCCGTCCTCCCCTACGGCCTTTTATAACGCTATCTTCTTAACCGCCGACCTAACGTCGCCGACTATAAAACGCTACGATATTATATAGGCCTCCCGGGCGGCTTAAGGGCTCCCCTCGCCTCTCGCCGCTAAGGGTAGGAAGAACCGGGCCGCGAGGGTCTCTACCTTCTCCTCGTAAGTGCGGGCCGGCCCGTTTAGGTCGCTCGGTCTCTTTAGGTCTAGGATATATATCGCCTATAGTAGGCTACCGCTTTAGAGCCGCGCTTACCTCTCGATCTTCTAAAGGAGGGCTTAGTTAGCGGCTAAATCGTAGGTAAGCTCCCGCTAGGAGTCTCGTTATATAGCAACGACGGTATGCCGGAGGTAGCAACGACGGTACGCCGGAGGGCTATCTTCGCCTCGTCTAACGTCTTATAGGTCGTCTAGTTGCCGGACGCTAAGAACGCCCGGAGGGCGCGTTTAGCCTCCCTATCGCATTAGTCTACCTTTATAGTCTATTAGTTAAGGCGGCCGCCGTCGGCACGGCCTTAGGCCTTAAGTATATAGTCTTTCGTAATCTCGGTTAACTAAGCGATTACTTAGTCTACGTATGCCTCGACCTCCTTAAGGGTCGTAGGCGTAGTTAGCGCGGCCCCCGGCTGGAACTTTACGATAGCTGCTGCTTAAGCCTTATCTAGGTCGAGTTTCCTCTAGAGGCGGTTAAGTCCTATCGTCTAAGCCGCCGGCCGATAAGTCGGCGGCCCTATATCTACCTCTAGCCGTTGCGATATATAATCCGATCCGACGAGGCCTACGTTTCTATAGTACGTTACGCTTAAACCTTAAAACGCTTAGGCGAGGTCTATTATACCGTTCCTCTAGCCTTTAGAGGCGATACGTATAACTTAGCCCTTAAGGGTTATAAGCCTAAGGCGCTATCGCGTCGTTAGCTTTAAGAGGTCCTCGCTATTCCTAAAGGTACGCTTATAGGCGTCCTAAAGCGGGTAATAGCTATTAAAGTCCCTAACGAGGACGTAATAAGTACGTAACGATTTAGTCGTAAGGTTAAGGAGTAGAGTAGTCGGAAGGGGGGAGTTAACTAGCGGGGAGTAAACTAAAAAAACTATAGTATTAAAATTAATAAACGTAATGCTATATTAGTCTATACCTTAGTCGCTCGTCTACGTATCGATACTATGCCTCTTATAGACGTATAGCGCGCTTCGGGTCGCCCTAAAGATAAGCCTATAGTCGTACCGCCCTAAGCACGCTAGGGCTTTTATCCTACTATTAATCGGTGTCTCTTAAAGTGCTATAATATCGTATGCCTTAAGGGCGGCGAGCGCGAGGTATATATTCGCGCCTATCCTTACGGTGTTTTAGTAAAGGATGTCTAATATTAGGGGGGGTCGGAGAAAGGGTCGTCGTTAGGAGCGGGCGCGGCCTCGACCGTAGCGGTACGAGCCCTTACTAACGCTAAGGCCGGCCGCGACCGTAAAAGCCCGCGAATAGTCGACTAGCCTTACGCCCGACCGGCCCTCGTAATGTCCTAAGGCCGGCTAGGGGGAAGGACGGGTAGCGGGGGGGTTAATAAGACTAAGCGTATAGATATATACTTCCGGATTAATAGCAATATTATCTATTAGAGCTTAACAAAGTATAAGCGAGTAACCTATAGCGTTCTTACGAGCGAGATCTACGGTATAGTTAACGGTATAGATCTAAGCATCTCCTTTATTACGACCCTCCGTATAGTTACGGAACGGCTTTAGCTCTTACTAATCCCTCTTATTATATATACTAACTTATACTCCCTCTACGAATGCCTTATTAAACTCGGCACTACGAAGGAGAAACGCCTAATAATTAATATTATAGCGTTGCGTTAGTTATATAAGCGATAGGAGATTAAGGAGATTAGGTAGATCTATAGGGAAGATAACCCCGCCGACGCTATAACGAAGGCATTACTAAATAAGGCCTTTAAACGCCTTATTAATACAAACAGCCTCTCGATTAGGATAAAAGCCTTCGTCCTTCGCCTATAGTTACCTACGGTCTCCCCTACGGTATTCCCTTTATTCTGCCCCTTTTCTATTTATATTTATTAAATGTATTTATTAGGCCTTCTACCTAATATATCGTTCTTCCTATCTCCCGTTATTTTGATATAGATTACGGACTTACTGTTTAGCAACTATAAAGAAAAGTTGCTAGTATAGGAATAAGGGATATCCGTTCTTTAGGCACGATTGTAATCCACGTAATTAAATATATCACGTGCGGGCAACGCCTATATAGATGCGTTATTAACTATACGATGTATTATATACATTAGGGACCCCGGTAATAGCGTTACTAACTCGGCCGCCCTTATAATAATTGAGTTATTGACTTAATCGCCTTTATAGGCATAGCCCCGGCGTCGTAGTAAGGGCTCGCAAAGGGCCGGCTTCGGGCCCTATTAATATACGCGTTTGTAGCCTATATAAAAGGGCTATTCGTTGCCCCTTAGTTAATAGACATTATAGACTAATCCAGCCAGTTTACAACCCTATTTGTTTGTTTAACTAACTAATAGTAATGCCTTTTAAATAGTAGTTCTAAAGGACCGGCAGCTTAAATTAGCTAGCAATAGGGACTAGGCTAGACTTATCTTATATAGTAAATAAGTTGTCGGAGGTAAATTATAACCCTACGGCAACGCACCTAGCTGTTTTAAAGCACTTATTGCGTTATCTTAAGGGATCTTTAACCTTAGGCATTGTCTTTAGCGGTCGTTATTCGCCTTACGATCTAAAGCTACGCGTCTATACCGACGCCTCTTTTACTAACGATCTTCGAACCCGCTGTTCTATAGCTAGGTATATATACTACTCTAACAATAAATCCTACGAGCTGCTTAAGGAAAATCACTAGAGCAAGGTCCGCTAGTAGGGTAACAAAAGTTACGATTAGCCCGATGTTTGTATACCTACCCTATACTTCTATAGGAATAATAAAAACTCTACTCAAACTTAGCGCGTTACTTAAAACCTCTATAAATTTTACTAAACCTATATAACATACTAAAGTCAATAAAGACATTTTACTTATAATTTATAACGCTATAGGTACTTTTATTTTTTAAAAAACAGAATATTTAAAAACATTTAGTACTAACTTTCTTATTTTCACTTCCTCTATTAAAATAGAGCTTATTATAACTATAACATTTACGAATAATCTATTTTAAGGTTCTAAAATATGGAATATAGATATAGAAAAATTGTTCCCCTATTAGATATTTATATAGAGTTATAAATCGATTTAAATATAAAGGGTATTACTTTTAGTACTTATTACTAAGTAAAAGCGAGTTTACAAACTTTTTTAAGTAGAGGAGAGAATTAGTCATTATATATATAATAGTAGTATAAATACTATACGTGAATGCCTCTATTATAACGATAATAAAGAATATATATTATGCTAGTTAGAATGAATAAATAATTAATATATAAATACGTTAAGTATATATTTTTCCGAGAAGGAAGGTACTCTTAATAATAATGTTTAGTTAACTATACGGAATCCTTACTACTAAACGCTCTATACTATAAATAGAAACAATAGTGTCGGTATATAGGAAACTCTTTTTTAAAAATAAAAGCTTTTCCTTTAGATATAAAAGAAAGGTTTTAAAAGACTCTGAAAAATACTTAAAGAGTAAAAGTAATTAACTATCGTATTTAATATAAAACGTAAAACTAAATATAGAGAAAAGAAACGATTGTACACTTATTGAATGCAATACAAGGTATAATATAGTATTTTTAGGTCGCTGAAAACTAATTACTATAAGTAAATATAAATAAATTAAGTTAAGAGGGAAGTACCTTTCTATTCTTACTTGTGTCTAATCGTAACTTTTGGAGAGCTACTATAGTCTTTTTAGCCGACGGACCGATCTTTTAGCGGTCGAAGCGATAAACGTTAGTAATAACCTCGTCTACTAGGACAGAATTTATTAACCTTACGCCGGCTAGTATAGCAGCTATATAGCAGGCGAAGCTTTTGCACGATATAGGCTACCCGTAACCTACGCCGATAATTATATATACCGATAGTTAGAATACGAGACTAGCTATTCTTAATAAGGCGAATGCGGGCCGTATAAGGCATATTAATCGCTACTTTAAATAGATTATCTAACGCACGGCGATAGGCTATTTTTAGCTTTATTAGGTCCGGACCGAGGAAATAATCGCTAACGGCTTAACGAAGCCGCTCTTACGTATAAACCACGAGAAGTTTAGGCATTAGCTTAGACTTTAATCCGAGATTTAATAACGAGGATTTCTCCCGATTAAGAAAGGATTAAGGGCCTAATTAAGCAATTAGAAGGGCAAAAAGCCCTATGAATAAAGGAACGATGACTTACGGAAGAAGAGGAGCTATAGAAAGCAGTTGCGACCGCGTTAAATTACGCGTTTGCCGTGTTATTAAAAGCCTTATATAGGCTATTCGGCTAAGGGGAGGTGTTATAGTTCGCCCTACTTTTAGTTAGTTAGCCTTTCGTGCTTAGGGTGTCTTTTACACCCTCGCATAAGCCTATAGGGCTTCTTTTAGCTAGATTATTATTATCGCACGATCTTACGCAGTACGCCTTATATGCCCTAACGTAAGCCCTAAGAGGCTTATGCCCTCTACTATATATACGGCTCCTTAATGTATGCTTCGTGCCTAGCTCTACTGCGTGCCCTTTGCTACGTGCCCTCTACTATATATACGGCTCGTGCCCTCTACTATGTGTACGGCTCCTTAATATTTACTTTATGCCCGGCTGCGTGCCTTCTACTACGTGCCCTACTGCGTGTCGGGGGGGCCTAGTGTTCTTTGTGTTCTTCGCACGATTTACGCGGCTCTCTTAATTACTATATATCTACACTTAATTTTAGTAGCGGGATATAGGCGCGCGGGGTGCGCGCTGAAAAAGTAGAGATAATCGTAGTTTACTATCTAAATAGCACTATAACGACTTTAAGCAATTAACGGATATACCTCGCATAGCCGCCGAGGTCGACACTAGAGTATAAAATCAATTTAGACTCGAGAATCGGATTCCTTAGACCCGGTTGCCCTTAAGCGCGATAACGTATTAGGGGACGGATACAGGCTGCGAGCCGATAGACGTTAATATCGCGAGAAGGGGGTTAGAGGCTAGCGTATATAGCCTACCGACTACTAACGAAGCGCCCCTTAAGCCCGACGCGGGCAAAGAGAAACTAATAGGAAGGGATAGTACCGCTTACCTAAAATTCGCGGGTCTAGTGCCTAAGGAGGCCCTCTAAGGTGTCTAAAGGGCCTTTAAGTCCGTTCTCTAAGGCTACCTAAAGGAATAGGAGGAGAAGATCTAAGCGGATACCGTAGTCTATACGACCGTAGGCTAGCTTAAGAAATCGGTTAAAGAGTCGGTAAAGGAGGCTATTAAGGCGGCGCTCTTATTAAAGCAAGCGTCGAAGTCTTAGGCCGACGTAGCTACGGCCGCGGTCGCGGCTACTACTATCGCGCCCCCGACGCGACGCTAGCCTACGCCCGGAGGCGCTAGCGGTAGCTATAATATTAGGGCTAATAGCGAAAAGCCGACTCTCGCCCGCTACGAAAACTAGCTTACGGTCTAATACGAGGGTTCGCCTTAGATCTCTAACGTAAAACCCTTTAAGCGATTATTAACGACGTTAATCGCGCCTTTAGGGAGCCCGCTGTAAAAGCGGCGCGGGTCCTCTATAGCGGCGATATCGCGCTTATATTTAAGCAGAATATAAAGAAGTATAAAGCGGATAAAGAGTAGCTAGAGAAGGCGTTTAGGAAGGAGACGATGCTATCCTAAGGCGGCTTTATAGTAATAGTAAAGGACGTCCCGATAATAGTCCTTTAGAGAAAGAACGACGCCGCTTTAGTAGCCGAACTAGCTAAGGCAAACGACGTTAAGGTTATCTACCTTTACCCTAAAAGGGCTTATAGAAGGGCGGGTATAAAAGCGACCTTAATTATTACGGTAGACGGCGTAAAGGCGGCGAATAGGCTTTACGACTTTAGTACGGTAATCTAGGCGGAGATTTTCGATATAAAGCCTTTCGACGATATAATCCGGCTAAGGCAATACTACCGGTGCTTTTAGTATAGATACGTCGCGAAGTACTATACGGCGAAGGCGACGTACGGGCGGTATACGTTAGGACTATACGATAAAGCTATATACGCGGCTACTATTAAGTAGATCCCGTACCGGTATACCCTCTATAGGGAGAGATACACGGCGTAGGATAGGCACTGCCCTAAGGCGGAGAAGCTTTAGGATAGGGCTTAGGAGGTATACTCTTAAAGGCCGAGGCGTTTCGCTACTACGGCGATATAGACGATACGCCTTAAGCCGGCGCCGCCCTATATATAGCCCTTTCCGCTTCCTACCGCGCTATAGGCGTCGCCGTTAAAACGGCGACGATAGGATACCCCCCCCCCCTACCGCCCGCCCTTCCCCCCGGCCGGCCTTAGGACATTACAAGGGCCGGTCGGGCGTAAGGCTAGTCGACTATTCGCGGGCTTCTACGGTCGCGGCCGGCCTTAGCGTCGGTAAGGGCTCGCACTGCTATAGTCGAGGCCGCGCTTACTCCTAACGACGACCCTTTTTCCGACCCCCTTTAATATTAGATATCCTTTACTAAAATACCGTAAGGATAGGCGCGAATATATACCTCGCGCTCGCCGCCCTTAAAGCGTACGATATTATAGCACTTTAAGAGATACTAATTAATAGTAGGATAAAAGCCCCGGCGTGCTTAAGGCGGTATAACTATAGGCTTATCTTTAGGGCGACCTAAAGCACGCTATACGTCTATAAGAGGTACGGCATCGATATATAGATAAGCGACTAAGGTATAGACTAATATAGCGTTATATTTACTAATTTTAATACTATAGTTTTTTTAGTTTACTCCCTACCGGTTAACTCCCCTTTCCTAACTACTCCGCTCCTTAACCTCGCGATTAAATCGTTACGTACTTAATACGTCTTTATTAAGGACTTTAATAGCTATTACCCGCTTTAAGACACCTATAAGCGTACCTTTAGGAATAGCGAGGACCTCCTAAAGCTAACGGCGCGATAGCGCCTTAGGCTTATAAGCCTTAAGGGCTAGGTTATACGTATCGCCTCTAAGGGCTAAAGGAACGGTATAATAGACTTCGCTTAAGCGTCTTAAGGTCTAAGCGTAACGTACTATAGAAACGTAAGCTTTATTAGATCGGATTATATATTGCAATAGCTAAAGGTAGATATAGGGCCGCTAATTTATCGGCCGGCGGCCTAGACGATAGGACTTAACCGCCTTTAGAGGAAACTCGACCTAGATAAGGCCTAAGTAGTAGCTATCGTAAAGTTCCGGCCGGGGGCCGCGATAACTACGCCTACGACCCTTAAGGAGGTTAAAGCATACGTAGACTAAGTAGTTACTTAATTAACCGAGATTGTAAAAGACTATATACCTAAGGCCTAAGGCCGTGCTAACGGCGGCCGCCCTAACTAATAGACTATAAAGGTAGACCGGTGCAATAAAGAGGCTAAACGCGTCTTTTAAGCGTTCTTAGCGTCCGGCAATTAGACGATCTAAGAGACGTTAGACGAGGCGAAGATAGCCCTCCGGCGTGCCGTCGTTACTATATAACGAGACTCTTAGCGGGAGCTTACCTACGATTTAGCCGCTAACTAAGCCCTCCTCTAAAAGATCGAGAGGTAAACGCGGCTTTAAAGCGGTAGCCTACTATAGGCGATATATATCCTTAACCTAAAGAGACTAAGCGACCCGATAGGGCCGGCCTATACTTACGTAGAGAAGGTAGAGACCCTCGCGGCCTAGTTCTTCCTACCCTTAGTAGCGAGAGGCAAAGGGAGCCCTTAAGCCGCCCGGGAGGCCTATATAATATCGTAGCGTTTTATAGTCGGCGACGTTAGGTCGGCGGTTAAGAAGATAGCGTTATAAAAGGCCGTAGGGGAGGACGGCCTCTTAGTTAGGCTTATTAAAGCCTATAAAGAGCTATTGCTTAAGGTGCTTACGGTATTATTTAACGCTAGTTACAACGTTAGTTATTTTTTAAGATAGTTCCGATATACGGCTATTATTGTCTTACCGAAGCCTAGGAAAACAGCGGCCTAGCTTTAATAAGCCTAAGGGTAGAGACTAATCTCTCTCTTTAGTACGGTAGGGAAGATCCTTAAGGCTATAGTCGCGAGGAGGATTATAGACGCGGTAGAGGCGTATAACCTCCTGCCTAAGAGGTAGATAAAGAATAAGACCGAAAGGTCTACTAAGATAGCGATACGACTTATAATAAAGCTCGTAAAAACGACGTAGGCCTAAGGAAGGGTAGCGTTGTTCTTCTAGCTCGACCTTAAAGGAGCTTTAAATAGGGTAGACTATATATACCTTATCGAGACCTTCCGCTAGAGGGGTTTCTTAGGCTAGGTTATCGCGTAGGTTAAAAGCTTCTTTAAGGGGAGGACGGCTTAGCTCTACTTTAATAGCGTACTAGCGGAGACTTAAGAGGTGCTTATAGGCGTGCCTTAAGGCTCGCCCTTCTCCTTAATCCTCTTCCTCCTTTATATCGCGCTACTATACGACGACCTTAAGCCGGAGATAGGGGTTACTACCGTCGGCTTCGCCGACGATATAAACCTCTTAGCCTACGGTAAGACTATAGCCGCGACTATACGACGTTTAAAAAGCGCTTAAAAGAAGTATAATAAATAGGTAAGGGAGGTCGGCGCTAAGTTTAAGCCGGAGAAAAGCGAGCTAATCTACTTTACGTAGACTTATAAGCCGGTATTAACAAAGCTTCGGCTTAAGACGAATATAGTCCGGCTAGTTAAAGATAGGCGGTTCTTAAAGGTTTAGTTTAACCGAAAGCTACAATAAAAAGCCTAAGTTAAAAAGCTTAAGACGAAAATAGGTATATAAGCGCTAGCCTTTACCGGGCTCGCGGCGTTTATATAAGGCATACGATTATAAAACGTAAGGACGGTCTACGCTAGTATAGTTTAAAGCACGCTCGCCTATAGGGCGTTAACGTTCTATAAGCCTACGCTTAAAGGAGGGAAACCTACCGGCTTAGTAAAAGCGCTTATAGTATATTAGTCGAGCTACTTATAGGTAATATATCGCATCGGAGCGGCGCCTATAAGACCGAGCTAGATGTAGCTCGGTACCTATGCGGTTATTATGTCTACTTACGCACCTATTTAAGGTGCCTCGTAAGACAGCTAGCCTTCTATAGAACCAGACAAAAATAACATAGTTTTTCCCTCGCTTTACTACCTTAATTACGCACAATTAACGGTATCTTAATCGCGCCCTCGGGTGCGGGTCCTTATAGGTCGGTGCGATAGTTATAAGCCCGGTATGCGAACCCGCGCAAATTGCTACTAAGTCAACGTATTTAAGAATTATCGCATCTTCCTATAAGAAGCCTAGAGCCGCTTTAGCTAGGCAGCTTCGAGGGACCGTAGCTTTCTAAGGCCTTAAGTAATAGCATAACGTCGGGCATAACGATTATCCGCGTTAGCCGTTAGGGGTCCTCGAGGTATAACGTCTAGGTCAGCCTCGAGAAGCTAAGGTCCCTAAAGGCTGCCTTAACTAAGGCAGCTATATAAGCCCTCGATCGACTGTTTAGTAAAGCATCGACATCGAGATCCTAATAGCATCGATATAATAACCGTATAGGACCTCGATGCTCCTTAACCTCTAAGACAGTCGCAATAAATAAGGCAGTAAGGAGAAGATCACCGTAAGGGGCGAAAAGGTAACGTACGACGTCTCCTTTACCGCTTAACGGGTGACTATCTCTAGTGCCTATAAAGAGCAAGTTGTATATGCTCGGAAGCCTCTTTCCTCGAACATCTTTAACATCTTCTATGATAAGCACTCTTGTTTTACAACCCCTTTCTTCTATAACTTTAACTTTAACTTTAACACTTAACAATAGCTATAACTCTTACGTCTCTAGCAATTAACACTAAGGTCAGCCTGTCTAAGGCAGACTACTAGGCAACATAGTTTACGACGTTCTATCGCATAGCTAAGGGTATAGAGGTTTAGAAGTATATAAACACCGGCGATAAGGGGGCTAATAAGACCCTTAAGCTAGTTAAACCTCCGGTCGTGACTTATATAAGCTAGGTCGCGAAGATTAACAGCCTCGTAGCCTAGGCACACGTAAAAGCTATGCTTAATAACCCGGCAATACCGCTAGACCCGCTAGTCCCGATTATAGAGCTTAACGTAGGACAGCTTATATACTTTAAGTCTAACCGAGATAACCGTAAGATAGCCTACGCTAAATACGTCTCTAAGAAAAAGGCCGTAACGGACCTTTTGAACTAGGTCTATTAAACCGTTAATTAGTCCTACGTAAGGCACTTCCTAGATGATCTAGACCTCTATAGGATCGTAAATAAGCTAAGAGAACTTCTTAGGGTCTCTAACGCCTACCGCATCGGCATCGCACGACTAAACTATCGTAGGGCACTATAGACACCCCGAAGGATTAACCTAGTAGACTAATACCTCTAGTAGGAACTAGTATACCTTAAAGCCTTTACTACGATAACTATTAACATCGAGGGAGATTAGGCTATCGCAGACTTCCTTAAGGCAACTATACCGCTAGACGAACTATAGTCTCGCAATTAGCTTAGCAAGCTATATAAGTAGTAGCAAAAAGGCAACGTCGTTACGATAACCCTCTAGAGCGTTAGAAAACTCTTCTACTCCGTAAGCCTCGATCGCAATATATATAGTAAGCTATTCGGGCTAGCAGGCGCGTTCTCTACACCCGGAGGAAACGCACCGGCTCGATAGGAACACGAGTGCCCCTACGGTATTAGTAAGAATCGCTATTACTAAAAGCCTATAGACTATACGGCTTTCTATAAGGCTATTAACGGGGTCTCCTATAGGCCCGGGATTACCGAGGTCCCTAACCGCGTTAAGAAGTATAAGGAAGCTAAGGACTTACCGCGCTAAAAGACTACGGTCGAGGCGATTAAGGCTTTAAAGGGCTAGCCGGCACCGTAGACATTAACTTAGCCGAAGAAATCGACATTAGGACCGCCGGCCTTAGCCTATACAGTAATCTAATAGACCGTTAAAGAGCAGTATGCATTTAGCATATCGCCGAACGCGTACGCGGCTATTTATCCGCTATAGAACTCGACCCTTATCGATAGTTACGCAAGCACCTATATTATTAATAAGCTCGAGCTTCTTTAGTATAACGTCGTTAAGGCAACTAAGACCGATATCGTGCTAGTTAGCGATACGGCGCTCGCGGTGCTATATAGAGGCACGCGGATTATCGAGAATATCGTTAACGGACCTAATAGTAAGAAAACGGAGGACCTAATCCTCTAGGACGCTGCATTCGTCCCCGGATTCCACACTAACCTAATTAGCGGGGAGAAGCTTAAGGACTTTAGCTTTTAGCTATATAGGTATAATAATACGTTAAGGTATAGAAGCATTAAGTATAATAAGATCCTTATAAGCTTTAAGAGCATATACGGCCTCTTAGTAGCTAAATTAAAGCTACTTACGTCCTGCTTTATATTGCCTAATGCTCCCTAGTATACGTTATTAGCGGTCTAAGATAAGATTCCGTAGTACTCCTAGCGGTAGATCGCAGTATTAAGAAACCTAGTTCCGCCTAAGGTTAATATAGCAAAGATTTAGCACTTAAGATTAGGGCATATAAGCCCTCGAGTACTTAAGCAATTAGTCTTTTAGGCGAGAGGAGTGCGGATATACGGCCTAACTACGGTTAAATGCGAGGGCTACGGGCTAAGAAAAGCACACGAGTAAATCTCTCGCAGAGAGCCGGCTAATCGCTTAAGGCAACCTTTCTACCGTATCTTCCTCGACCTCTTCGACTTTAAGCTAGGCTATAACGGCCACCGATATATCCTACTGCTATCCGACGAATATAGCGGGATAATATTCTCGTAGAGCATATATTTAAAGACAGAGAGCCCCCTCCTTATATATAACTTTAAGGCATTAGTCCGCCGACATATAGGCGTAGTGATTTATAAGATAAAAATAGACAATAAGAGAGCCTTAGTTAACCTCCTAGGATAGAAGATATCGAAGTTTTAGGAATAGGCAGAATAGGAAGGCATCGAGCTTAAGCTTCCGCCCGTATATACGAAAGAGCCTACGGGAGGCGCGGAAAGACTAGGCGGAGTTATACAATAACGACTCCGTTCGGCAATAGGGAAGCTGCCTCGCAACTTCTAGCTAAAGGCTTACTAAGCCATAGTTAGGACGTATAACATCCTGCCGAGATACCGCAACTAGTAGAAATCGCTTAAAGAGACACTCGATAGATAGTTTAATTAATATCTTCGCTAGTTCGGCCGGTTTAGCGTTATAGCGCATAGAGAAGCTAACTTCCGCCTATATTAGGACGGGCTCTACGCCTTTAGCTGCCGCGCCTACCCTTTATACCTTAATATAAAGGCTAACTTATATAAACGAGCCTTTAAAATATACCCTAGAGCGTATATTAATTATCTTATTAGCTACTACGCTAGTAACCTATATCGCGTCTAGGTTCCCTAACTTAAGAGGGTTATTATTACTCGAGATATAGTGTTTAACGAGAACTATTTCTTCGACCTATAGATAAAGGACCTATAAGTCCTAATATAAGAATATATCCCTATCGTCGAGTCGATCGAAATACCGATTTAATAGGACTAGAATGCTATTCTTAATGATTTTTTACAGGATATAAGGCGGCGGCGCGTAGCGTTAGCCGGCTTTATAAAGTGTACGTAAGGGGCAGTAACATAATTAATATTACTAGTGGCTTTTGCTATTAGCGCGACGGCACCCCTCGTCGTCGTTACAATTGTGACATTAATTAATAGCCTTCCTATTCGAGACCCCTTAAAGAAAGGGGCTCGGGGCAGCTAGCTGTAAGGCAGGTGCATCGGCGTAGGCGCAGCTCACGTACCGCCCGTAGAGGCGGCGCACGTAGTGCGACGATAGCATCTACGTCTTAGGTTAACGTCTACTAGGTTATTCCTGCCTACGGTTGCCGAGGCCTATAGCGCGCCGGGTCACGTACGGGGGCGACACGTACAGCCTAGGACATACTGCTATTAAAGAGGGGATAAATGTAAGGCGGCGGCGCGCAGCGTTAGCCGGCTTTATAAGGTGTACGTAAGGGGCAGTAACACAATTGATGTTACTAGTGGCTTTTGCTATTAGCGCGACGGCACCCCTCGTCGTCGTTATATAGGAGTTCGACGAACATATCTTAGGTATTAAGCCCGCTATTTCGAACTTAGGGGTAGAGGGCGTAGGTAAGGTCGTAAGAGAGGCTTTAATTCGCATAGAAGCCTCCTCGTTAGCTTAAGCAGAGGCGGCGAAGCTATAACCTATATTATTACCTCCTCCCGAAGGACTTCTTACACCGGAATAGACGCCTAACCCGATAGGGCAGGGTCTCGAACCGACCGTAGGATTATAGGATAACGAGACCGATACCCCTCTCGTATATCTAAAGCCTAAAGAGCTAGAGCAACTGCCGTAGCCCTAGCTTAAGCAAACACCTCCCTTACCGAGGAGGGAAGCCTTAGCTAAGCAACCTCCCGACTAAGAGGAAGAGGTAGGCCTATAATAAGGTATATACGCTAAAGATCGCTAGGATCTTAATTAACGTAATGCGACCTTAGTAGAAGAAGGTAAGGTTTCCGCGGGACTACCTACGGAAGAAGCCCTAATATAAGAAAGGACCCGTCGCCTTCGTCGAACATAATAAGAGCTCTACGGCATAGAAGCTACGGGATAAAGCTCTCGACCGAGACGCATAAGGCAGAGGGATAACGTTTTTAGTACCCTACTACCTAAAGATCTCTAGCTAAAAGGAGATCTTACGATATTTCATTTAGTATTCGCAGCCGTAGTCTAATAAAAGGCATATAAGCATTATCGAGATAACTTAGTCCGACTGCCTAAGCGCTATTAAGATCTCGACTACTACCCGTACGGGAAGGAGTTTAAAGAGGGCTACCGCAAAGAGCTATACGACCTCCTCCGAAGAGGTACGTAGCGCCTCCTTAGCCGGGAACGCGCTAAGGGAACCCTAATCCCGCTTAAATAGGTCTCTATAAGTTCGATAAAGATAGATACCTTACATAATGTAAGGCACGCATTATTATGCGTAGAGACCTCTAGGGCGATTAAGGCGAGGAGACCTACGCTATAACCCTCGCTATTAAAACCTTTAGGATAGTAGTGTCCGTAGCGGCGAAGTATAATCTCAATGTTCGGCAACTTAATATCGCTAACGCTTTTCTAAACACTAATATTAATAAGACGAAGCGGCCGGTCTACGTAGAACTACTAAAAGGGTACGTCGAGCTAGGTTTTCTTAAAGGAGATAAGAATTCTTTAATAGTAGCCGAGCTTAATAAGGCTCTCTATATACTACGCGAATCGCCTCTTCTTTAGTATAACGAGATATACTAAGCGTTAAAGGAATAAGGGCTTATCTATACCGGCGAGGAGCCTTACGTCTTTACAAACGGCAAGATCTTTATGCTAGTATACGTTAATAATATCCTTATCCTAAGTCTTAAAGGGATTAGCGTAGACGACCTTATTAAGTACCTTAACGGGAAATACGAGGTCCGCGAGGAGGCCTTTAGATAGTATCTCGGGATTAAAGTTATCCGCGACCGATAGCTTCGAAAGATCTTTCTCTACTAAGACGCATGCATCGAGAAGATTATACGTAAGTTTAGCCTTAACGATAATAGCAAAGCGCCGGCGGTTTTAATCCCGCCTTTTCTACTTATTAAGAATACTAAATAAGCCTCCTTTCGCGAGATTAAGGACTTTTAGGAAAGGGTCGGGTTAATTATATACACCGCGATTACCGTAAGACCTAACGTAGCGCTCGCAGCCTTATAGCTTTCGAGGTTCCTAACGAACCCTTCTCCTAAGCATTTAGAGGCGGCGAACTAGTGCATCCGCTACCTATACGCAATAAGGTTCCTTATAATTAAGTTCGACGGACTTACTATAGGTAAGGCTCTTATTATCGCGACCGACGCGTCTTTTGCAGACGATCCCGACATACGCCGCTCGTTATAAGGCTATATTATAATGCTCTACGGCGGCTTAGTCGTCTAGAAAGCGAGCCTATAAGATATAGTAATAACCTTAACTATAGAGGCGGAGCTCTTAAGACTCGAGCGTATAACGAAGGAAGGCATCGCGCTATTAAGGCTACTATAAGATATCTTAGAAGACCTTAGGCTATTAAAAATATACTGCGATAACCTCTAGACTATACGATTAGTAGTCGAAGAAGGCCGTATCTTTACGAAGCTCTATTATATCGACATTTAGAATATATAGCTTAAATAAGAATATAGGAAAGGGCGCTTTACGGTGGAATATATCCTAACGGCCGAGATGCCTATAGACGGCTTAATAAAAGCGCTCCCGAAAGCTAAGTTTAAGAGGTTTAGAGCGTTGCTTAATTTAAAGGATATACGCGGGTGGATATAGGGAATAAGGGAAACATAGGAGGATTAAAGGCAAGGAATAAGGACGGTCGTAACACTAGGGGAGGGTGTATTTAAGGCTTTATAGGCGCTTACGATAGCTTCTTCTCGCAGCGTTAAATTAATTACTTAACGCTAGGGGGTATATTATATCGGAGCGGCGCCTATAAGACCGAGCTAGATATAGCTTAGTACTTATACGGTTATTATATCTACTTACGCACCTATTTAAAGTGCCTTATAAGATAGCTAGCCTTCTATAAAACTAGATAAAAACAACATAGTTTTTCCCTTACTTTACTACCTTAATTA
Organism: Ophiocordyceps sinensis; assembly: GCA_012934285.1. Taxonomy (NCBI): domain Eukaryota; kingdom Fungi; phylum Ascomycota; class Sordariomycetes; order Hypocreales; family Ophiocordycipitaceae; genus Ophiocordyceps; species Ophiocordyceps sinensis. Next base: position 1,371,577 of record JAAVMX010000006.1, on the reverse strand, counting down.
CGTATAATTAACGGTATCTTAATCGCGCCCTTAGGTGCGGGTCCTTATAGGTCGGTGCGATATAATAGCTAAAGCGTTTAAAGCGACCTTAATCTAGAACCTAAAGATATAGACGGCGGTCCCGCCGCTCGACCTTTACCTTAACGACTGCCTAACGCAGTACGAGGAGTAAACCGAGGAGTCGGGTATAGCGGACTAGATTTAATACGCCTACGAGAAGCCGGCGAGAGTGCTGCCTTAACCCCGTCGGCCGACCTAGCCGCCCGGCCGGCCGTACGACGCGTAGCTTTAAGACTAATGCCCTTAAGGCACTATAACGGAGGAGGCGGTCCTCCGCGATTAAGAGGCGCGCTAGAAGGAGGATCTCTAAGCGATAGAGGCGAAGCGACTATAAAAAGCCCGGCAGCCGGTAGATATTAACCTTTACTTCGACCGGCCGAAGAAGGCACTAAAGGTATATAACGGGTTATATAAGTATAAGAGCTTTACGCTTATTTAGATTTAGATTAAGAAGATCGGTCTATAAGGGTTTTTATTCGACCGGAACGTCCTTAACGTCGATATACCGCTTTATTAGTATAAGACCGTATATAAAACTATATTTTACCTCTTCCTTTAGTGCCTTACCTTTATTAACGCGAGGGTAGCCTTACTAAAAGGCATCCGACGGGAGAGCGACCTTAGGGCGGCGCTTAACCGCCCCGCCGCCGCGAAGCCGTTTATCCGGTAGTTCCTTAAGTACCGCCTACTATAGTAGTTCCGGGCCGCGACGGCCCTTATAGAGAAGATAGACCGCCGTAATACCGGCGGGGGGGAGCTCTAAGAGTAAGACGATAAGGCTTTTAGCGCTAGCCCTTTTTAACGTTTATATATATTTATATATATTTATATATATTTATATATTCGATTATACGCTTACTAAGATTTATTTTTCTACGTTTTAACCCGCTAGGCGGGGCCCCGGCCTATACCCTATCGTCTACGTGCCGTCTACGCGCCGGCTTTACTAAGTTAGACTATCCGCCCGACCCTAACGCCCTTAGGCCTACCCGGGCGGGGTAACCTTTATTAAGCACTAGACTAGCGGTAGTAACTAAACTTAATTAACTATAGCGAATATAGGCCGCATCCGGCCCGACGACGAGATAGATAGACGTTATATAGGTTTTCCCTTAAGTCGCTTAGTTTTTCCTATACTAGCTAAATACAAGGGCACTAGGCCCGTTAGGGCAGCTAGAGTACTTTAATAATAATAATAATACTATCTAAATAGTAATTTATTACTATGTAAATAGCAATACTCTACTATATTATATACCGTTGCATAAGGAAAAAGGCTTAAAGAGGGCTTAAAAAGGAAGTAATTATAGATGCCGAATCCCTCTATAGGGCCCTACGGAAAACACGGATCTAGTGGGATTTTTCTGCCCTACTTAACCGCCCTGCCACCTATGCCCTTAGGCCTCCAAGGGGGCTCTCAAAAGCTACTTCAAGGCTTTTAGGGAAAACCCTGCAGCGGGGCGCTGACTAATACACCCACCCAATGGGATCCTCAGCCTTACTCAGCCCACTTGATCGATCGACGTCACTCCGCGGGCTGCCGTGCCTCCGTCTACCCTTTCAGGCACTCGAGCAACACACTGCCCAACATGTCTGGTGCTGCTGTACGTGGCATCCCCTTCCTACTGCTGGCTCATACATGACTCACCTGGCCAGGATCGCGAAGCCGTCTTCCCCACCAGGCAGTCGCTGGGGATCATGAAAGCGAAGCTCAAAGGCGCGGAAACGGGACATAGTTTGCTAAAACGGAAGAGCGAGGCTCTCACCAAGTAAGTCAATTTAGTTTCCCTCGTATGTATCGGGACTGATCCTTATGGCTTCGTGCAGGCGCTTTCGAGGTTGGTCCCTAAATCCCGAATGGAGCTGCCTGCCTTGTCACGCAGCTGACATTGCTGTGCGGTAGAAATCACGCGGCGGATCGACGAGGCAAAGAGAAAAATGGGACGTGTCATGCAAATTGCTGCCTTTTCGCTCGCCGAGGTAACATACGCGGTTGGGGGGGATATCGGGTATCAGGTCCAAGAGTCGGCAAGGTCGGCCCGGTTCCGGATCCGCACGAAACAGGACAATGTCTCTGGCGTCCTTCTTCCGGCATTTGAGAGCTTTTTGACTGAAGGCAACAATGACTTCGGGTTGACCGGTCTGGGGAAAGGGGGCCAGCAGGTTCAACGTTGCCGGGAGACTTATGCGCGGGCTGTCGAGGCCTTGGTCGAGTTGGCGAGCCTGCAGACCGCCTTTGTGATACTCGACGAGGTCATCAAAGTGGTCAACCGAAGAGGCAAGTTTTGCGCGCTCAGGAGTAGCTACTGTCTGCGCAAGCTTGGCTAACCAAACTACCAGTCAACGCCATCGAGCACGTCATCATACCGCGGACAGAAAACACCATCAAATACATCAATTCCGAGCTCGATGAACTGGACCGTGAGGAGTTCTACAGGCTGAAGAAGGCAAGCATACCTGTGGAGCTCGATCATGTCTGCTGCGAGTGTACTGACCTCACGCAATAGGTAGCCAACAAGAAACAGCGAGACACTGCTAAAGCCGACGCCGAGATGAAAGCCAAGCAAGAGGCGGTGTCGGTCGATACCGGAACCGCCCTAGACCACAGAAAACACGACGCTGATGTCTTGGGCGCGGAGGACGACGACGACGTCATTTTCTAAAGCATTTGCTCGGTGCCTCTGTCATTGCTGACGTTTTGATAGCCCAGCCCGAGGATATGTCAAGCAGTACTTGAAAGTCAAAGCTGCATCAACACCTTTACTCCTTCACGCGCACATGTATTTTCTGGTGTTTTCGCGCGCATAACGAGTCGGTGGCTGCCTTGGCAAAGTCTGCGTCTACTACTGCCTTTGATACGTAACTTTCAGAACCTTGTCCTGCAAAGTCATCCCGGCAGTGTTTTCCTTCGCAACGATTGCGCCCTGCTCTGCCTCGTACTCCACAAACGCAATTCCCCGTCGCCCAGGCACAAGTCTGATTTCGCGAAATCCGTCAAACCGGCCAAACACTGCCGTCAGCCCCTCGACGTCGTAGTCATCTGGAACGTTCTGCAGGAACAGGATCTTGTTAGGTGGCAGATACTCGTCAGGGATGACCGTGGATGTCGTGACGCCAGTCGACTTCAGGCCAGCTGACTTGGTCAGTTTGACTGGTCGAGTGTCCGAGCCCCCTGTGGCGCCAGTGCTTCTCTTCAGGTTCCTCTGAGAATCGGCAGCTTCGAGGGCTCTTCGTTTATCTAGAGGGCATATGTGAGTTAATAGAGCACGGCGATGAAGACTCGAAATACGAATGTCATTCTCACCTTTCTCGGCTTGACGATGTCGTTTGTGAACAGCAAACTCATCGACTGTGCAATTTGATTCGACCGTCTTGTCGCTCCTGCTTCGGGCCAAAGAAAGCTTCATTGGTTTCCCGAATAATTCAAAGCCCTGCATCTCGTCGATGGAATTTACGGCATCCTCCGGTTTGTCGAATATAATGAATGCTTGACCCCTGGCCATCACATTCTTTTTGGCGACAACATCAACAACGCCGCCGAATTCGGAGAAAAGGGATGTGAGCGCCTGGGTGAGGGGCTCTAGTTTCACTCTCTCCTCTAGGTTCTGCGCGTAAACGCTGTCAGGCCAGTCAGCTTTTAAATCTCACGGTACGTGTCGCGGTGCAATGACACGCACGTGGATATAGACGGGTCACCAGTCATCGTGTTTGAGATCTAATGGTTGAAAGATGTTGTATAGCGCTACGTAAGCAGTCGAGCCAGCTATTTATGCCTGAAGGAACGAGGCATATATGTACATACGAATACGAAGTGATGAAATAATATATATACTCGCCTCGTTACTATAAATAAATTATAAATATAAATGATAAATATGAATAATATATATTATTATTATTAAAGTACTCTCGCTGTCCTAACGGGCCTAGTGCCTTAATATTTAGCTAGTATAGGAAAAACTAAGAGGCTTAAAGGAATACTCTTAGATATAGGAAATTAGCTATATAAATATTATAGTAAAAGAGTAAAGAAAGTAGTGCTTAGACTATTATATATAAAGATATATATAGCTACCTAACTATAGGACTAAAAGAGGTATATATAGGTACTAAAGCCTTTTAAAAATAGCCCTTAGCCCGTACTAACTATAGTTATAATATAATAGAATACCTATCTACCGTCCTTAGCTAAGGGGGTTATAGTAGCCTAACTTTAAAAACGACGAGTTAAAAGTCAGCGTGACCGATAGGTACTTATCTCTTAACTAAATTAATTTTTCTTTTTAGAGGATTATTAGTAAAAGCTTAAATAAAACTCGTATGCTATACCTAATACTATATTTAGTAAGACAAAATTATGCTTTCATTTCTTTCTAACGATTTTAGCTCTATATTAAATAAAATAGTAAATTTTGTTTTTAAATTAAGGTAAAACGTAACCTCCTTTCTAAAACCTTTTATAATAAATAACTAAAATGCTATAAAATAAACAAAGGGTTTATATATAGGATTACTATTACACTAATTAGTAATACTTGTTTTCTAGCTATTATATATCTCTATATTTAACTAAATATTAATATTACAAGTACCTCTTTTTTTCTTAAAAATAGGTACTTTACGTACTTTCTTTAATAATTTACCCTTATTTATCATAAGGATTATTTAAATATATTACTTTATTATATATTCTACTTAAAAAGTATTTTACTTATAGTATTTTAAATCCTATTATACCTATTTTACTTAAAAAGCTATAAAAGTTTATAAAATCGTAAAAACTTAAAGAAAAGTACTAAAAGTGATTTCCCTTACGTTTTTCCTTCTCCCTTATTCTATAGAGTATTGCTATTTGTATAGTAGAGAATTACTATTTATATAGTATATTAGGATTGTCTCTATAATTTCGGCGCGCACCCCGCGCGCCTATATCCCGCTACTAAATTTCTATAGAGGTATATAGCAATTAAGAGGGCCACGCAAATCGTGCCTAGCCTTAATTTAATTAATTCAATTGCCTTCTACTGCGTGCCTTCTACTGCGTGCCTTCTACTGCGTGCGCGGCTCCTTAATATAGGCTTCGTGCCCCGCTGCGTGCTCTACTGCGTGCCTTACTACGTGCCTTCTGCTGCGTGCCTTCTACTACGTGCCTTCTGCTGCGTGCCCTCTACTAGGTGCCCTCTACTATATATGCGGCTCCCGGCTGCGTGCCCTACTATATGCCTTCTGCCGCGTGCCCTACTGCGTGCCCTACTACGTGCCCTACTGCGTGCCCTCTACTACGTGCCCTCTACTATATATACGGCTCCTTAATGTATGCGTCGTGCCCTACTGCGTGCCCTACTGCGTGTTGTTATTCTTCGCACGATTTGCGCGGCTCTCTTAGTTGCTATATACCTACACTAGATTTTAGTGGCGGGACATAAGCGCGCGGGGTGCGTGCCGAAAAAGTAGTTTTACTATATAAATAGCAATTTATTACTATATAAATAGCAATTTATTACTATATAAATAGCAATTTATTACTATATAAATAGCAATTTATTACTATATAAATAGCAATTTATTACTATATAAATAGCAATTTATTACTATATAAATAGCAATTTATTACTATATAAATAGCAATTTATTACTATATAAATAGCAATACTTATAGAGATTTATACTTAGGCAAATAGTAATACTTATAAAATATAGTAGAGTTTTTAATTTTTTCTCTATATAATATAGTAGAGTTATTTTTCTCTATATAAAAAGTCTTTTCCTAAAAAATAGGGGTTTTCAGAGAGTTTTATAAATCTTAGTTAGTTATAAACGGACATATATAAAGCGCACTTCTTATACAATAAGTACCCTTTAAGAGGGGCTATAAGGGAGCAGATATCTCCCGATTGGTTTATCCTACCGGCATATTAAAATATGCATTAGAACCGCCGTGCATTATTGCATATAATATAAATCACCCGGCTGTATTAGCTGCCCGAATGCTTGAGATACCGAATGCCGAAGTATGTAGTATATATAGGGACTAATGTACGCATAGTCTATAGTCGGGCCCCGGTTAACTAAGGTTACCTACACTACCTCCTATTACTCGCGCAATTAATCACGCAATAACTAGGATACTATACGAGGTTAGACTATATGCACCTAGCATAGAATTAATAGCGCTTTCTATCCCGACAATTAGTTAAGTTATATATACCTTTATTCCTATGCAATTAGCTATATAAAGAGATCTTAGTCCGCACTTAGACAGACTATCACTAAGCAAATCTATATCCTCTTCTCTCTCTTATCTTTGTATCTTCCTCGATACTTTCTGCATTTGCCGTAATCCTCTGCCTTTAAGCTTCCCTTTAGGCTCTTATTCTTCTTTATCTAAATCGGCATTCGTAAAGGCGTTAACTACGTTAAGTAAGCGGGTTTCTATGCTAAATTTAGCGGCAATAGTAATTATAATGCGAAAATTTCACGCTATAAGCGTCGCGGCGTACATTTCTTTTCCGCTAAACGGCTAAAGGTCTCCTTATACATAAAGGCGAGACTTAAACTTCTTAAGGTAGCCGTACTTATTAAACTTATAATCGAATGCCTATATTAATAAAAGAAGACGTATATAAGCGTTCGCTCTTAAGGTAGGCGAAGGAAAGAAGGTCTTCCGCTAATTAAGGGAGTCCTATTTAACCTTTCTAGCGGCTTTAAACTTAGGTCTATACGGATATATCTCGAGATTAGACTAAAACCTTAGAAGCGTAGGTAAGTCCCGTTTATATATCTTCTTAGGTTTAAGAGAAGTAGCGAATATAGTCGTAAAAGCGGTGCCTTTAGCCGGTAAATGCCTAACGTAGGCGAAAGCGGGATATCGACCCGAAACACGGTTTAAACGAGTAGGGCGTAAATCCCCTATAAATCTTATCGTCCGTATACTATCTATAGAAATAGTATTATTATAATCTATAGACCGAGAAGTAGCTTAAGGCAACTATACCTTAAGACGGTCTATAGGTTCTACGGTTATAGTTAGGGAAAGAGTAGAGATATCGGGTTAAAAGTCCTATATATTCTTAAAAATATCCTCCGGTAGTTCTAAGGTTTAGTTAGGAGTAAAAAGCTAAGGATTAATTTCGGCTAGAACGTCTACTAGAGTAAAATACTTATTAAAAAGCATTATTAGCGTTAATTAGAATTCTGCCTTATCTTACTCTTCTTCCTATATAATATACAGTAGAAATACTAGTAATAATACCTATATTAGCGGTTTAAATGCCTTAGACGTAGTGAAAAACTAAGTCTTATTAAACGTTATATTACGAACTTAACGAACCTCCTATCTCTATAGGATCTATATACGAAAAATGTTAGTAGAATTATACCCGACTAAGTAACTAACCTCTATATAAGGTTCTTGCTTAAGATTACGTTTCTACGTGCTAGTTAAGGCCTTAGTAGTTAGTAGGTAGGCTTTCTAGCTAAAAGCTTAAAGATAATCGAATCGTAATAGTTAAGGAAAAAATAAAAGCCGGTATATTCCGGTCGTAATCCCTTAACTAATCGTAAAGGATCTCTATTAAGGAAATCTAACTTAGTAGAAATAACGTAGAGGAAGCTGCCTAACGGGCTAGAATCTAATTGTGTAAATATACTATAGTCTTCTACGTTTCTGTCTATAAATGCTTAGGCAAATTTGCTTTAATCTTTATAGATCGAGCTTTCGTAGATACTACCCCCTTAGCTCGTTCGGTAGCGCTATTCTAAGCGGGTATATAAAGAGCATTAGGCTTATTATAAATGCCCTACTAGTTAATAAAATCTTAAAAATCCCGTCGAAGGGCTTAGTCGTTATCTCGATAGATTGTACCGATAGAAAGTAAGAACTATCGGGAAATATACCGACCTAGGCTCTTAAAGCATAAAATCAGCTCGTCTATAAAAGCGTCTAAAAGCGTATATAGAAAAACAAGCTTTATATAGTTATCCTTAATAAGAAATACAACGTTCTTATTATTATAACTCTTATATATAGAAAAGATATCGTAAAACACCTTAGAAAAGGGAAAAGTCGCCTTAGAAAGCGGCGGTTCGCGGTTAATAATTTGTTTAGCCTACGTAAGTTTATAAGGCTTATAGGAGATTATCTTATCGAAGGTTACCGACTATAGTATTCTAAAAGCTTTCGAAAGTGCTTTATTGCTTAGATATCTAAGTCGTTAGTGCTAAAGAGAAAGTTCCTCTATACTTATTAATATAAAATCCGGTATAGTAGCCGAAAAAGGTGCTATAACCGGGGTTTCTACGGTAGAATCTATAGAAGGAATAGAAGCAATAGTTAGAAGCGTAATAGAAAAGGTTAACGGGTTATACTTAATAATATACTAATTATAGATTAGCTCCGTCATGCAAATAGTACGTATTAAAGAAAAGATTATACTAGTCTACGGGTTTTATAAAAGATTCGCCTTATGCAAAAGACGAAGGGAATAAAGGGACGTATAAAAGAACGGGATATATACTACTTAACTAAGCTAAAAAGTGCCCGTCGAAATACGTATAAACACTATGCCTATCCTAAGAATTAGAGTGCTTCTATTGCCTATAAGTATATACTTAGAAGAAGGCTAGAAGTTATAGAAACGCTCCCTATTATTGCAAATATATCTATTAGACCTTAAATCTATAATAAAAGAATCCCTTAACGGGTATTCTATAGTAGTCTATAGAACAACTAGTAGTAAAAAGGTCGTAAGAATATTAGCGGTAGTCGTAGCTTATACCGTCTTTATCTTAGTCTTAGTATTCTTCCGCTACTCCTCGTCGTAAAAAAGTGCTGCGTTAACTTTAGCCTTATTAGCCGGAACCTTAAAGGTAATCGTCTATAGTCTTTTAAACGTCTTTATCGGGTTTCTATAATAGAAGTCGAACGGAAGGGTTAAAGTAGTTATACTTAAAGAAGAAGTAACGTTCTCTATAAGCATACTACGGTTTAAATTTTAGCTTAGTCTTATCCTTTTCTAAGGACGTTATAGCCGGTGTTTTTATAGATTTTTTAGTAGATTCCGCGGCTAGGGATTATATTCCCTAGCCTTAGAACTTTGCAAATGCATTAGTTTTTAGCGCTTTAGTCGCAGCCTTTAAGGCCTACGAGCGCTCGAAAAGTTCGGATATCTTAAATCCGTCGGGGAAAGACTGCTCTTAACCTAGCTTATTTAGGCGGGCATCGTCCTCTATCTTATTTATTTAGTATTCTATAAAAGGGCTCGAAATTAGCTAAATAGCCTTAAAAGAAAAAGCTATATAGCCCGGAGACCTTCCGATTCCGGTAATTTAATTCGCCGGGCATCGGTTAGGACCTTCTATTAGTTAGAAATCTATATCGTAATATCCGTCTGGTTTAGTGCCTTTAAAATAGTATAGAACTATATAAGAATAGTCTTCTATTGCGTTTACGAAATCGGCTTTATACGCCGCTATAGTAAAGCTAATTCCTTAGAAACCTTATATTCGTCGGCAATCATTAAGTAATAGTTCCCGATATTTTAAATAATAAACTACTAGATTAATGTAAGAGATTTCTATTAGTCCTTATAGGCTTAAAGCAACGTACGATACCGGGAGAAGAGAAACTTAAACCTCTTAAGCTCTTCTATAGATAAACTAGTAATATTAGTAATAGTTGCGTTAATTATTCTAGCTATTAGTTCTACGGGAAGAGGCAATAAGGGTTTCTAAAGTTTAAGTGTAATAGAAGGATCGATTTTCTCCTAAATCCCTTAAGCGAGTGCGTATTTTTAGGTTATTAAGATCTATCGGTCTTAGTCCGCTAGTCTATTTAAAACGGTCTTCGAAGTAATATCGGCTATAATAGATATAGTAACGTAGGTAAAAGTATAGTAAAAATCACCGAAAAGGGGTAATTAAATACATAATATATATAAATAAACCGTAAAAACTAAACTAAGTGCGGGAAAACACTAATAGAATAAGATAAACGTACTAATTAATCCTCCGCGAGTCGATTCGCTAGATTAATAACGCTCTTTAAAAGATATATTAGTCCTCTATAAGTTAATTCGCTAGATATAAAGGCAAAGGCTTTACTACCGTAAGTCGTAGCGTTAGCAGGCTGAAAATATAAGCCGTTAGAACTCTCTATACGTAGAGAAGTTCGTCTAGGCTTATAACTATCGAACGCTAGGCAGTTAGGTCCTCGACATTTAGGTAATAGCAATTAATAAGAAGAGAGGCTCTAAGGCTTAAAATAGCCTATACGGAAGGATTAGAAGCTATAAAATAATATAAATCACTAAGAATAATAGCTCTTATCTTATCTAGTAGGGAGGCTAACTAGTCTCTATATATAGGAAAAATCCTTAGACGAAATCAGCCGCGTAGACCTAAGGAAAAACAGGTGACGTAAATAATCGGACGGAAGGATCGGTAGGAAAAACAAATAGATCGTGCCGTACGATAAATAAGTCATATAGTTAGTAAATAAAACGCAGTCTAGTAGAAGACTAATAAATTCTACGGTAAAAGCCGTAAATATATAAAGGAATTCTACGGTAGAAGCTATAGAAGAGAAATAGAATTCTATAGTAGAAGACCGTAGAAGGGGATTAGAATTCTATAGTAGAAGACTATAGAAGGGAAATAGAATTCTACGGTAGAAGACCGTAGAAGCAAGAAGAGATTCCCGTAGAAGGGAATTAGAATTCTACGGTAGAAGAGCGTAGAAGGGAAGAGATTTTATAGGTAAAGACCGTATAAATAACCGTAAAATAACCGTAAAATGACGGTGAAATATAACCGTAGAAAAGTAGGTAAATGCGTCCGTAAAAGTGCGGGGTAAATAACCGTAGAAGCCCGTAGAGTTCTATAGTAGAATCTAGGGAAGAACCGGGGATTTCCCGGTGGAAAGCAAATAGGGAAGACGGTGATATTAACATCCGACCTCGTTATAGAGACCGATCCCTCGTCCGCCGCTACCCCGGCCGTTACTCCGCCGACTTCCGCCGACCTAAAGCCTTAGAACGACTACCTTTCCTGCTATCCCCGTCTCGCTACTTTGCTTTAGGCCTAACGGCCTATATTCGACTTATTCGCCTATATCTAGGCTTACGCTACCCTTAATTTCCGCGCCCTATATAATGCTTACGTCGAGTTAGATATAGGTATACTCGTCTCCTAAAAGCACGCCGCCGACCTCTAGCGGTAGCTTAACCGTGCTACGTCCTCTCTCCTCGTCTTTCCCGAGCGTAACGTAGCCCGGAACTAAGCCCTAGCCCTTGCCCCTGCCTTTACCCCTACCCGTTCCTATATCGCCGACCCCGAGAGGTTCGCCGGCGACTCTAGCACCTAAAAGCAACGTTAGGAAGCTTTCCAGACTTAGCGCAACGGCCTTACTATTAAGCTCTATTAGAACGCCGGCTTATACCCTACGGAATAGGACTATATTCTCTACGCGGCTAGCCGGCTTACCGGCCGGGCCGCCTCTATTATCGCTAGCGTTCCTTAAGACGTCCTCGATAATAAGTCTTTCGCCGATTAGTAGTATACTACTATTAAGGCCTTTACCGACGACCTTAGCTTAGTCTTTAGTGCTAATTTTACCTACGCTTAGTTTAAGGCCGACTTTAACGCCTTATCGATAAAGAATATCTTTTAGCTAGACTTCTATTTAAAGTTTACCTAGCTTTAAGCCGACTTATCGTTTAACGGTACCGCTTATATCGCCTACCTTTATTCGAAGGTCTTTATCGAACTTACTAACGCCGCCGCTTTATAGGTTAAATGCCTAGCCTATAACGACTTTACGGCCTAGGCTAAGATATATTCTACGCTTTAAGACAACTAGCAGCGTATTAAGGCCCGTTCTTAACTCTAGCCGCCTTGTAACCCTACTCGCCTTAGCCCTACCTCGCCTATCCTACCTACGTCTCCTGCCGGTAACTTAATATAGGTTAATATATCCCGGGCCCGGCTTACTAACGCTAAGAAGTAACGGCGGTTTAAGAACCGTCTTTACCTCTACTACGCCTAGCCGGCTACCGCTACCTATACCGCCCGGACCTACCCTAATAAAGGTATTAGCGCTAACCTTAGCGCTAACCCTAGCGCTAGTCCTAGCGCCGGTTCCGGCTTTAGCCGCGGCCGGGGCTATAGTAGCGGTACGTCTACCCTACGCCTCTTTAAACCCCCTTACTCCCGCTACTAGGTTCGCGCTATTAAGCAGGGCTTTATCGAGGGCGAAGTAAACGACCTCCCCGCCCTTTCCCCGTCTTTAGGAAATATATAGCTCCCTCGCCTTATCGCGTGATAGAGCTCTTAGTGTCTAAGTTTATAGCTTCGTTTAACACTAGGGAGGATCTTTGCCTCCCCGCGGGAATATAACCGCGTGCTTTGCTTATGTCTTTATCTCTTATATCCGCCGATATCGTTATAAGTGCTTTAGTCGACTCTAGCTATTCCGGATACGCTTTTATATACGCTTAGACCGCATACCGCCTTGCCTTTTCTATCCGCTAGCTCCGATTCCCGCGTCGGCTTTCTCTCGCCGATAGTAGCGACTATAAGTTCGGCTCTATTACCTATTGCGCTTTTTTAGTCTCCCGGATTAGCGCTTATACTAAGTCTATCTGCTTTTTTCTTATAAAGCTTAGCTATAAGGTTATTCTTAGCCTTTTTTAGCTACGCCGGCACGACCTTATTATTAGCTAGCGTAGTAACTCCCTTTTCTTTTAGTCCCCCTTTTATCTAGCCTCGCCTCTTAGACTACTAGCCTTATCTTATCCCGGGTCTTTCGGCTACCCTTGCCCGCTCTACCCGCCCTATCCTAGCTCCCCTTACCCTTATTTCGGAGGGAATATAATTAATAAATATAATTCGTTTTCCCCCCGCCCCTTCTATCGAAGATTCTAACGACGAGGGCGAACCCTTTACTACTACGATCCTTATTCCCGCCGCTATAATCCCTATTCCCGCCCGTATAGCCCTAGCCCGTCCTCCGGCCTTTATCCGTTTCGTCCGCTTTAGCGACGTTCTTAAGTTTATTCCTTTATCCCTTAGCCCTTCCCTCTCTACGTTTTTTAAGGATACTCCCGACGCGGGTAAACCCGCTTATTTAGACTCCTCCCGCTAGGTTAACGACGCCGACTCTAACTTTAGCTATAACTCTAACTACCTAGCTACCTTTTACCCTCGCCGCTATATTTAACCTCCCCGCCTTTATCTTATCTAAAAGACCGCTAGCTACTACTACCCTACGTCGCGACTAAATTATAAGACTATTAGACCTAAGCCCTTTTATTTTCCGTCCTTTAACGACTTAGCGTTTAACGTCCGGATGCTTAACGTCGATATAATAGTAATATTCTACCGATAGCCTAAAGTCTAGACCTTTTAGACCTTAATTAAAGCCCTTACCGCTAAGCTATTGCCTACTAAGCCTCTATTACTTATTAGTTAAGATATCCTTAAGGACTTTTATTAGGCCGTTTTAATTAGATATATAGACGCTAAGGACGCGAAAGCCTACCTTAACCCCCGCTTTTACGACTTTATCGATAACTACTTTAATAAAATATTCCTTAATAAAATCTCCTTTAACGATATCGCTAAGTTCTTTAAAAAGTAAGAGAAGGTCTTTTATACGCTCGACGAGCTTTAGGCTAAGGTCCTTAAGGAGCTCTACTATATAATCTATATATAGCTTAAGAGCGAGGCCGATAAGCTCGCCTTTTACTATACCGTTAATACTTAGATTAACCTTAAGGAGGGGATATAACCTCCGTATACCTACCCCTATCCCTTTAGCGAAGCCGAGAACTAGATCGTCTATACGTACGTTAACGAGCAGCTTAGGAAGGGCTTTATCCGCCGCTCTACCTCTTTTACTACTACCCTTATTATACTTACTTATAAGCCTAACGGGGGCGTCTGTTTTTACGTTAACTATCACGGCTTAAATAAGGCTATAATTAAAAACCGTTTTCCCTTACCTTTTATCTATAATACCCTCGCTTATATCTAGAAGGCGAAGTTTTTTACTAAGATCGATATTATCGCGGCGTTTAACCGCCTTTATATTGCCGAAGGATATAAGTAAAAGACCGCGTTCGCTATATAGTATAGGCTTTTTAAGTATTATATTACCCCTTTTAGCCTTACCGCCGCTTTATCTTACTTTTAGAGTTTTATTAATATAGCCTTTTATAATATCTTTAATAAGTTTTACTCTACTTATTAAAATAATATCTTAATCTTTTCGAAGACGCGGGAGGAATACTAGGCCTATATGAATATAGTTCTTAAGCGCTTTAACGCCGCCGGTCTTTAGCTTAACGTAGATAAGTATAATTTCTATATTACTAAGACTAAGTACCTCGGCCTAATTATCTTAAATAAAGGCATTCGTATAGACCTTAAAAGGGTTTATACGGTCTTAAACTAGCCTACCCTTTCTTTTATTAAAGACCTTTAGCGCTTTTTATAATTCGCTAATTTTTATCGGCGTTTTATTCGCGGCTTTTTTAAGCTTATAAACCCTTTTAACGCCTTAATTAAGAACTCTACCCCTTAGATTTAGTCCCCCGCTTACGCCTACGCTTTTAAAGCCTTTAAGCACGCTTTTACTACCGCTATAAGAGAACGAGCTTAAGGGGGGTATATAATTATTATTAATCCACGAAGGGACATAGCTATATACTAGGTCTAGATGTCTATATATACGATGTAGAGGTCACGTGGGATAATATATAATATAACCTAACACTATAATAGTATATCCCCTTTAAATCGGCGTTCGACTTAAACGCCTAAAAGGGGCAATAGGCTAATAAAAACGAAGGGAATCTATGTTAACCGGTCCTAAAAGCGGGCCTAATATAGAACGAGAGAGAAGAATAGGGAGAAACAAAGGGTAAAACAAAGGGTAAAACTAAGAATCTAACGCATGCCGTCGTAATGTGAATTATATTAATAAATTATACTTATTATTACTTAGGCGAAGGTAAAGACGTAAGGAAGGCCGTATAAAAGGCCGGTTTAGGCTTAGTCGGGTTAAGGGCGTAAAAAGCCTTAAGGTCGTCCTAGCAGCCGTTAAGGCAAGCGGAGTCCTCTTACGTAAGGGGGCTATAACGCTATTAAACGCGATACTTAATCTTCCCGGAGGCGTACTAGCGTTACGCGAGGATAGAAGAAAACTCTTACTTAAGGTACGCGTTATCGCTATTGTCGTCGCTAAGGGAAAGAAGAACGCCGTTATCGGCGGGCCGGACGTTAAGCTCCGACTAGCCGGGCAAAGGGGGCTCTTAGGTCTTAGTAAAGAGGGAGTAATAAAAAATAGGGTAAAAGCGGCTGCCTTTAAGGAGGCGAAGAAGATACGCCGTCTTATATACCTTAAGGACCTTATATAAGCCCTCCCGCTTATAGTCGAGCTTCTTTATAAGGCGGAGGGTCTAGATCTAGCGGGTGCTAAAGAATACTATATCGCCGGGCTAATACGCTAGGGCGGGAGTCCGCCGGGCGTCCGCGTAGCGAGCCTAAGTAGCTTAAGCATCCTCGATCGTATCGTAGAGGAAGTTAGAGATACGCTAAAGATAGGAAGCAAGCGCGTTACCGTAGAGGTATTCCTTCCGCTGCTAAAGGGTTATACTAGGCGGGGGGGGACTAAAGGGCTTAGTGCTAAGCTTTAGGTAAAAGCTATAGTTAGCGAAGAAAGGGGAAAGGCCGGTAGATTTAGAGACCTAATTATTAGTAGTAAACTTAGCGAAGGGAAGGATATCGACCTAATCGTCCTAAAGGTAGGTAGTATAATAACGAAGGTAAACCTCTATCTAAGCGTTCGCGATCTTAGTCTAACCGTCGGTCTAAGGGTATTATTATTAAAGTACTCTAGCTGCCCTAACGGGCCTAGTGCCCCTGCATTTAGCTAGCATAGGAAAAACTAAGCGGCCTAAGGGAAAACCTATACAACGTCTATCTTTCTTAGCGTCGGGCCGGATATAGCCTATATTCGCTATAGTTAATTAAGTTTAGTTACTACCGCCGGTCTAGTGCCTAATAAAGGTTACCCCGCCCGGGCAGGCCTAGGGGCGTCGGGGTCGGGCGGATAGTCTAACTTAGTAAAGCCGGCGCGTAGACGGCACGTAGGCGATAGGGTATAGGCCGGGGCCCCGCCTAGCGGGTTAGAACGTAGAAAAACAAATCTTAGTAAGCGTATAATCGAATATATAAACATATATATATATATAAACGTTAAAGGGGGCTAGCGTCCGGAGCCTCGTCGTCCTACTTCTAGAGCTCCCCCCCCGCCGGCGTTACGGCGGTCTATCTTCTCCGTAAGGGCCGTCGCGGCCCGGAACTACTATAGTAGGCGGTGCTCGAGGAACTACCGGATAAATAGCTTAGCGGCGGCGGGGCGGTTAAGCGCCGCCTTAAGGTCGCTTTCCTACCGGATGCCTCTTAGTAAGGTCGCCCTCGCGTTAGCGAGGGCAAGGCACCGGAGGAAGAGGTAGAACGCGGTTTTATACGTAGTCCCGCACTAATAGAGCGGTAAGTCAACGTTAGGAACGTTTTAGTCGAATAAGAACCCTTATAGACCGATCTTCTTAGTCCGGATCTAAATAAGCGCGGAGCTCTCGTGCTTATATAACCTATTATATACCTTTAGCGCTTTCTTTAGCCGGTTAAAGTAAGGGTTAATATCTACTAGCTGCCGGGCTTTTTATAGTCGCTTCGCCTCCGCTACTTAGAGATCCTCCTTCTACCGCGCTTCTTAGTCGCGGAGGACCGCCTCCTCTATTATAGTGCCTTAAAGGCACTAGTCCTAAAGCCACGCGTTATACAGCCGGCCGGGCGGTCGGGTCGGCCGATAGGGTTAAGGCAGTACTCTCGCCGGCTTCTTATAGGCGCGTTAGATCCGGTCCGCTATGCCTAACTCCTTAATGCGCTCTTTATACTGCGTAAGGCGGTCGTTAAGGTAAAGGTCGAGTAGTAAGACCGCCGTCTATATCTTTAGGTTCCGGATCGGGGTCGCTTTAAACGCCTTAGCTATTACCTATAGGCAGCTTAACTAATGCACTATAAGCGCCTTTATTAGACCGGTAGGTTTCCTCCCTCTAAGCGTCGGCTTATAGAACGTCGACGCCCTATAGGCGAGCGCGCTCCGAACTATACTAGCGTAAACCGTCCTCGCGTTTTTTAGTCGTATGCCTTATATAGACGCCGCGAGCCCGGTAAAGGCTAGCGCCTATATGCCTATTTTCGTCTTAAGCTTCTTAACTTAGGCTTTCTATCGTAGCTTTTAGTTAAACTAAACCTTTAAGAACCGCCTATCTTTAACTAGCCGGACTATATTCGTCTTAAGCTAAAGCTTCGTTGGTATTAGCTTATAGGTCCTCGTAAAGTAGATAAGCTCGCTTTTTTCCGGCTTAAACTTAGCGCTAATCTCTTTTACCTATTAATCGTATTTCTTCTATACGCTTTTTAAACGCTATATAGTCGCGGCTACGGTCTTACCGTAGGCTAAGAGGTTTATATCGTCGGCGAAGCTAACGGTAGGAACCCCTATCTCCGGCTTAAGGTCGTCGTATAGTAGCGCGATATAAAGGAGGAAGAGGATTAAAGAGAGGGGCGAGCCTTAAGGCACGCCTATAAGCACTCCCCGGGTCTCCGCCGGCGCGTCGTCGAAGTAAAGCTAGGCCGTCCTCCCTTTAAAAAAGCTCCCGACCTACGCGATAACCTAACTTAAGAAACCCTTTAGACGGAGGGTCTTAACGAGATATATATAGTCTACCCTATCGAAAGCTCCCTTAAGGTCGAGCTAGAGAAATAACACTACCCCTCTTTAAGCCTACGTCGTCTTTACGAGCTTTATTATAAGTCGTATCGCTATCTTAGTAGACCTTTCGGTCCTATTCTCTATCTACCCCTTAGGCAGGAGGTTATACGCCTCCGCCGCGTCTATAATCCTCCTCGCGACTACGGCCTTAAGGATCTTCCCTACCTTCTAAAACGCTATCTTCCTAACCGCCGACCCGACGTCGCCGACTATAAAACGCTACGGTATTACGTAGGCCTCCCGGGCGGCTTAAGGGCTCCCTTCGCCTCTCGCTACTAAGGGTAGGAAGAACTAAGCCGTAAGGGTCTCTGCCTTTTCTACGTAAGTGCGGGCCGGCCCCGCCGGGTCACCCGGTCTCTCTAAGTCGGGGATATATATCGCCTATAGTAGGCTGCCGCTTTAAAGCCGCGCCTACCTCTCGATCTTCTAGAGGAGGGCCTAGTTAAAGGCTAAATCGTAGGTAAGCTCCCGCTAAGAGTCTTATTAAACGGCAACGACAGCACGCCGGAGGGCTATCTTCGCTTCGTCTAACGTCTCTTAGGTCGTCTAGTTGCCGGACGCTAAGAACGCCCGGAGGGCGCGTTTAGCCTCTTTATTATACCGGTCTACCTTTATAGTCTATTAGTTAGGGCGGCCGCCGTCGGCACGGCCTTAGGCCTCGGGTGTATAATCCTTCGCAATCTTAGTTAATTAGGCGACTACTTAGTCCGTACGCCTCGGCCCCCTTAAGGGTCGTAGGCGTAGCTAGCGCGGCCTTTAGCCGGAACTTTACGATAGCCGCCGCTTAGGCCTTATCTAGGTCGAGTTTTCTCTAAAGGCGGTTAAGTCCTATCGTCCGGGCCGCCGGCCGGTAGGTTAATAACCTTATATCTACCTCTAGCCGTTGCGATATATAATCCGATCCGATAAAGCCCGCGTTTCTACGGTATATTACGCTTAGACTATAAGACGCTTAGGCAAGGTCTATCGTGCCGTTCCTCCGGCCCTTAGAGGCAATATATATAACCTAGCCCTTAAGGGTTATAAGCCTAAGGCGCTATCGCGCCGCTAGCTCTAAGAGGTCCTTACTATTCCTAAAGGTACGCTTATAGGCGTCCTAAAGCTGGTAATAGCTATTAAAGTCCCTAACGAAGACGCACTAAGTGCGTAACGATTTCGCCGCGAGGTTAAGGAGCGGAGTAGTTAGGAGGGGGGAGTTAACCGGCGGGGAGTAAACTAAAAAAAACTATAGTATTAAAATTAGTAAATATAACGCTATATTAGTCTGCCCTTTAGTCACTCGTCTATATATCGATACCGTGCCTTTTCTAGATATATAGCGCGCTCTAGGTTGCCTTAAAGATAAGCCTATAGTTATACCGCCTTAGGCATACGAAGGCTTTTATCCTACTATTAATCGGTATCTCCTAAAGTACTATTATATCGTACGCCTTAAGGGCGGTAAGCGCGAGGTATATATTCGCGCTTATCCTTACGGTGTTTTAGTAAAGGATATCTAATATTAAGGGGGGTTAGAAAAAGGGTCGTCGTTAGGTATAAGCGTGGCCTTAGCCGTAGCGGCATAAGCCCTAGCCGACGCTAAGACCGGCCGCGACTATAGATACCCGCGAATAGTCGACTAGCCTCGCGCCCGACTAGCCCTCGTAATGTCCTACGGCCGGCCGGGGAGAAGGGCGGGTAGCGGGGGGGGGGGGGGGGTGTCCTATCGTCGCTATTTCGACGGCGACGTCTATAGCGCGGTAGGAAGAGGAAAGGGCTATACGTAAGGCGGCACTAGCTCGAGGCGTACCGTCGGCGCTACCGCGGCGGCGAAACGCCTCGGCCTTTAAGAGTATGCCTCCTAAGCCTTATCCTAAAGCTTCTCCGCCTTAGGGCAATGCTTATCTTACGCCGTATATCTCCCTTTATAAAGGGTATACCGGTACGGGATCTACCTTATAGTAGCCGTATATATAGCTTTATCGTATAGTCTTAACGTATACCGCCTATACGTCGCCTTTACTATATAATACTTTACGATATATCTATACTAAAAGCACTAGTAGTACTACCTCGGCCGAATCGTATTATCGAAGGGCTTTATATCGAAAATCTCCGCCTATATTACTATGCTAAAGTTATAGAGCCTATTCGCCGCCTTTACGCTATCTACTATAATAATTAAGGTCGCCTTTATGCCCGCCTTTATATAGGCCTTCTTAAGGTAAAGGTAGATAACCTTAACGTCGTTCGCTTTAGCTAATTCGGCTGCTAAGGCGGCGTCGTCCCTTCTCTAAAGGACTATTATCGGGACGCCCTTTACTATCACCGTAAAGCCGCTATAGGATAGTATTATCTCCTTCCTAAAAGCCTTCTCTAGCTACTTCCTATCCGCCTTATATTTCTTTATATTTTGCTTAAATATAAGCGCGATATCGCCGCTACGGAGGACCTACGCCGCTTTTACGACGGGCTCCTTAAGGGCGCGATTAACGTCTTTAATAATCGCTTAAAGGGTTTTACGTTAGAGATTTAAAGCGATCCCTTTATATTAGACCGTAAGCTAGTTTTCGTAGCGGGCGAGAGTCGGCTTTTCGCTATTAGTCCCGATATTATAGCTACCGCTAGCGCCTCCGGGCGTAGGCTAGCGTCGCGTCGGGGGCGCGATAGTAGTAGCCGCGACCGCGGCCGTAGCTACGTCGGCCTAGGACTTCGACGCTTGCTTTAATAAGAGCGCCGCCTCGATAGCTTCCTTTACCGATTCCTTAACCGATTTCTTAAGCTAGCCTATAGTCGTATAGACCGCGGTATCCGCTTAGATCTTCTCCTCCTATTCCTTTAGGTAGTCTTAAAGCACGGACTTAAAGGCCCCTTAGACGCCTTAGAGGGTCTCTTTAAGCACTAGACCCGTAAAATTTAGGTAAGCGGCACTATCCCTTCCTATTAGTTTCTCCTTGCCTACGTTAGGCTTAAAAAGCGCTTTATTAATAGTCGGTAGGCTATATACGCTAGCCTTTAACCCCCTTCTCGCGATATTAACGTCTATCGGCTCGTAGCCCGCGTCCGTCCCCCGATACGCTATCGCGCTTAAGGGCAACCGGGTCTAAGGAATCCGATTCTCGAGTCTAAATTGATTTTATAATCCGGTGTCGACCTTAGCGGCTATACGAGGAGATCGTAGAGCGTTCGGGCTTTTTATTATCGGTCTAAGGGTAGTAGGCGGAGCTAAGGTAGAGGCGGTAACTAAGGCGACGACTAAGCTACTACTAAAAAGCCGAAATAAACTAAGTGCTATAGTCGCTAATAATAAAGGCCGGGGTGCTATAAAAGGACTAAACGCGGGAAATAAACGCATTTATAACGTCTTTAACGGTTATTAAAGGTATTAAAATATAGTAGCGTATCTTCGTAAAGCGGTCGATAATAACGAGGATATTAGAAAACTTAACGCCGTTGCGGCGGTAGATAGGGAGGTCGGTAATAAAATCGACGGATATATCGGTCTATAGGGCGAAGGGAATACTTAAGGGCTAAAGTAGGCCTTAGGGG
Organism: Ophiocordyceps sinensis; assembly: GCA_012934285.1. NCBI lineage: Eukaryota > Fungi > Ascomycota > Sordariomycetes > Hypocreales > Ophiocordycipitaceae > Ophiocordyceps > Ophiocordyceps sinensis. The sequence goes on along the minus strand of JAAVMX010000006.1, from coordinate 1,350,147 downwards.
GAAGAACGAGGGGATTTAGCGCGTAGGCACGTATAATAGTTCTATATAAAGCTAGAAATAGACTTATATATGCCGGGCTAGATATAAGACCGGCGGTAGAGGCTAGCGGTCTTCGTACGTCTAAGGTAGCCGGCAAGGGGGGAGGTATAAGCGCGGACGAGGATCTAAAGAATTAAGGCGTCGTTAAGGGGAACGAAGAGCCGGCCTTAGAAATAAAACCAGCCCCGGACCTTAGAGAGAGCGGTCTTAGGGATCGAGCGGAGGGGGGCTCGAAGGGGGCAAGGCTAGCGGGGCTAAGGGGACTAAAGAGCTACGCGAATAGCGGAGATAAGCGGGGAGGAGGAATAAGCCTAGTCGATAAGGTTATCGATCGGCTTAAAGTCGTCGAGGGCGTAAAGGTCGAGGCAGTTGGAATTATATTTATAAAATATATTTATAAACGAATTAGACTCCTTAACGGTATTAAGGGCGGTAGTAGTATTAGGGTAGAGGGAGGTATTAACCTTAGACTTAAGGAGGATAACCTAATATCGGTGGTTAATCCTCTCGTCGGCTTAGTTAGTAAGGAAGAGAGGGCGGGAGCTAGGCAGGCGGCTAAAGGCGTCGGGGAGAATAGCTTAAGAGCTAGGCTAAAAGACGATCTTAAAATTAAAACGACTAAGGAATTCGGCCTAATAAGTCTATCGCTAGTTAAAGAGCTTCGTAGTTATAAAATACTAAAGATTCTTATAGTCTTAGGCTATCTTAAACTTAGGCAGGCCTTTAAGGTTAAGGCGCTACTCCTTAAGAGATTTTATAATCGCAAGGAGTTCCTTATCGTAGATCTCGTAATTATACTCTTAAGCGGAGTATTTTAACGAGAAGAATACAACCGGATAGTAACGACTATCGTCGAGGAGCTATATTAGTATACCCTTAGCGGCCTAGTTAAAAGCATCTATCTAAACTATAGTCTTACGATAGGGGTCGAAGTATACGAGGACTAAGGCGGTAGTAAAGGCGTGCTTAAGGGCTTTAAAGGCGTAAGCGTAGGCGGGAGACTAAATCTAAGGGGTAGAGTTCTTAGTAAAGGCGTTTAGAGGGTTCGTAAGCTAAGAAAAGCCGCGAATAAAACGCCGATAAAAATTAGCGAATCTTAAGAAGCGCTAGAGGTCTTTAATAAAGGAAAGGGTAAGCTAGTCTAAGACCGTACAAACCTTATTAAGGTCTATGCGAATACCCTTATCTAAGATAATTAGGCCGAGGTACTTAGTCTTAGTAACGTAGAAGTTATACTTATCTACGTTAAGCTAAAGGCCGGCGGCATTAAGGCGCTTAAGAACCGCGTTAACGTAGGCCTAGTACTCCTCCCGCGTCTCTAAGAAGATTAAGACGTCGTTTAGATAGGTAGAGTAGAACTTATTAAAGATGCCGTAAAGGGCTATATTAATAAAACTCTAGAAGTAAGACGGGGCGGCGGTAAGGCTAAAGGGGGTAATATAATACTCGAAAAGCCTATATTATATAGCGAACGCGGTCTTTTACTTATATCCTTCGGTAATGCGAAGGCGATTAAACACTACGATAACGTTAATCTTAGTAAAAAACTTTGCCTTCCGGATATAAGCGAGAGTATTATAGATAAATAGTAAAGGGAAACGGTTCTTAATTATAGCCTTATTTAGGCTACGATAGTTAATATAAAAAGGGACGCCCCCGCCTAGCTTACGGGCAAGCATAATAAAGGCAATAGTAAAGGAGGTAAAGCGGCGGATAAAGCCTTTCCTAAGCTGCTCGTTAACGTACGCGCGGACGATCTAGTTCTCGGCTTCGTTAAAGGGGTAAAAGCGGGTATAAGGAGGTTATATCCCCTCTTTAAGGTGAATTTAAGTATTAACGGCACGGTAAAGGGCGAGCTTATCGGCCTCGCTCTTAAGCTATATATAAATTATATAGTAGAGCTCTTTAAGGACCTTAGCCTAAAGCTTGTTAAGCGTATAGGGGACTTTCTCTTACTTCTTAAAGAACTTAGCGATATCGTTAAAGGAGATCTTATTAAGGTAGATCTTATTAAGGTAGTCGTTAATAAAGTCGTAAAAGCAAAGGTTAAAGTAGGCTTTTACGTCTTCGGCATTTATATATTTAATTAAAACGGCCTAATAGAGGTCTTTAAAGATATCTTAGTCGATAGGTAGTAAAGGCTCGGTAGGCAAAGGCTTAGCGGTAAGGGCCTTAATTAAGGTCTAAGAGGTCTAGACTTTAGGCTACCGGTAGAATATTACTATCGCGTCGATATTAAGCATCTAAACGTTAAACGCTAAGTCGTTAAAGGACGAGAAGCGGAAGGGCTAAAGTCTAATAGTTTTACGACTCGGCCGTAATATAGGGCGGCGGTAGCTAGCGGTCTTATAGATAGGACGGGGGCGGGGAGGTTAAATATAGCGGCGAGGGTAAAAGGTAGCTAGGGAATTAGAGTCGTAGCCGGAGTTAGAGTCGGCGTTATTAACCTAGCGGGAGGAGTCCGGATAAGCGGGTTTACCTACGTCGGGAGCATCCTCGAAAAACGCAGAAAAGGAGGGGCTAAAGGACGGGGGAATAAACTTTAGAACGTCGCTAAAGCGGACGGAACGGATAAAGGCCGGAGGACGGGCTAAGGCCGGACGGGCGGGAATAGGGATCGTAGCGGCGGGAATAGAGATCGTAGCGGTAGGGGGCTCGCCCTCGTCGTTAGAATCCTCGACGGAAGGACTAAGGGGAAACCCCCTTAGGGCAAAGGCAGGTAGGGGCGCGGTAGGGGGCTCGCCCCTATCGTCGAAGTCTTTAATAAAAGGGGCGGGGGGAAAACGAATTGTATTTATTAATTATATTCCCTCCGAAATAGGGATAAGGGAAGCTAAGACGGGGCGGGTAGGGCGGGCAAAGGTAGCCGAGAGGCCCGGGATAAGATAAGGCTAGTAGTCTAAGAGATAGGAGGCTAGACAAAAGGGGGACTAAAAGGAAAGGGAGTTACCGCGCTAGCTAATAATAAGGTCGTGCTAGCGTAGCTAAAGGAGGCTAAGAATAACCTTATAGCTAAGCTTTATAAGAAAGAAGCAGATAGACTTAGTATAGGCGCTAATCTAAGAGACCGAAAAAGCGCAATAGGTAATAGAGCCGGACTTATAGTCGCTACTATCGGCGAGAGAAAGCTAGCGCGGGAATTAGAGTTAGCGGATAGGAAGGGCAAGGCGGTACGCGGTCTAAGCGTGTATAAAGGCGTATCTAAAACAGCGGAGTCGACTAAAGCACTTACAACGGCATCGGCGGATATAAGGGATAAAGGCATAAGCAGAGCACGCGGTTGTATTCCCGCGGGGAGGCAAAGATCCTCCCCGGTGTCGAACGAAGCTATAAACTTAGATACTAAGAGCTCTATCGCGCGATAAGGCGAGGGAGCTACGTATTCCCTAAGGACGGGAAAGAGGTAGGGAGGTCGTCTACTTCGCCCTCGATAAAGCCTTACTTAATAGCGCGAACTTAGTAGCGGGGGGGAGGGGGTTTAAGCAAGCGCGGGGCAAACGTACCGCTACTACGGCCACAGCCGCGGCTAGAGCTAGAACTAGCGCCGGGACTAGCGCTAGGGTTAGCGCCGGGATTAGCACCGATACCTTTATTAAGGTAGGTCTAGGCGGTATAGGTAGCGGTAGCCGGCTAAGCGTAGTAGAGGCAAAGACGGTTCTTAAACCGCCGTTGCTTCTTAGCGTTAGTAAGCCGGGCTTAGAACGTATCGAGCTATATCGGGTTACCGGTAGGAGACGCGGGTAGGGCGGGCGAGGTAGGGCTAGTGCGAGCGGGGTTACGAGGCGGCTAGAGTTAAGAACGGGCCTTAACACGCTGCTAGTTGTCTTAAAGCGTAAAATATATCTTAGCCTAGGCCGTAAAGTCGTTATAGGCCGGGCATTCGACCTATAGAGCGGCGGCGTTAGTAAGTTCGATAGAGACCTTTAAATAAAGGTAGGCGACGTAAGCGGTGCCGTTAAATAATAAATCGGCTTAAAGCTAGGTAAACTTCGAATAAAAGTCCGGCTAAGAAATATTCTTTATCGATAAGGCATTAAAGTCGGCCTTTAACTAAGCATATATGAAATTAATACTAAAGATAAGGCTAAGGTCGTCGGTAAGAGCTTTTATAGTAGTATATTACTAATCGGCGAAGGACTTATTATTAAGGACGTCCTAAGGAACGCTAGCGATAATAGAGGCGGCCTAGCCGGTAAGCCGGCTAACCGCGTAGAGAATGCAATTCTACTCTATAGGGTATAAAGCGGCGTCCTAATAAGCTTAATAGTAAGACCGTTACGCTAGGTCCGGAAAGCCTCCTAACGTTACTTCTAAGTGCTAAAGTCGCCGGCGAACCTCTCGGGGTCGGCTATACGGGAATAGGTAAAGGTAAGGGCGAGGGCGGGAGTAAAGGCCTAGTCCTAAGCCGCGTTGCGTTTAGTTAAGACGAAGAGAGAGGACGTAGCGTAGTTAAGCTAACGCTAAAGATCGGTAGCGTACTTTAAGGCAACGGCTACGTGCTTTTAAGCAACGAGCACTCCTATATCTAACTTAACGTAAGCATTATTAAGGTAAATAAGGGCCTCGATCTAAGGGGCGCGGAAGTCGTAAGTAGCGTTAGCTTAAATATAAGCGAATGTGCCGAATATAGGCCGTTAGGCTTAAAGAAGGGCGGCGAGGCGGGTGTAGTAGGGAACGTACTTAGTCTAAGACTTTAGGTCGGTAGGAGCCGGCGGGGTAACGGCCGGGGTAGCGGACGGAGGATCGGCCTCTATATAGTTAGTTATCGTAGATAATAAGGCAATAGGATAGGGTAAGGGTAAGGGAAGGGTAAGGAGGGAAATCTATATAATTCGCGTTAAGACGGCGTATTTACACCGGGAAAATTCTAATAATCGAGGAAAACTTAGTCGAAGGGGTCCGGCGAGGAGGCGAACTTACGTCGCGAAGAAGGGAGATAAGAAAAGAAAGGGGTAAGATAGCGAGATTATTAATTAAAGGCAATAGGATAAAATAGTAGATTAAACTATAAGAGAACGAGCTTAAGAGGGGTATATAATTATTATTAATCTACGAAAGGATATAGCTATAGACTAGGTCTAAATGTCTATATATACGATGTAGAGGTTACGTAGGATAATATATAATATAACTTAATACTATAACAACCGCCTTAGTCCTTATATACTTCGACCTTTATCGTAAGACTATAGTTTAAATAGATGCTTTTAACTAAGCCGCTAAAGGTATGCTAATATAGCTCCTCGACGATAGTCGTTACTATCCGGTTGCTTTCTTCTTATTAAAATACTCTGGTTAAGAGTATAATTACGAGATCTATAATAAGGAACTCCTCGCGATTATAAAATCTCTTAAGGAGTAGCGCTTTAAGCTTAAAGGCCTACCTAAGTTTAAGATAGCCTCGGATTATAAGAATCTTTAGTATTTTATAACTATAAAGCTCTTTAACTAGCGATAGGCCCGCTAGGCCGAATTCTTTAGTCGTTTTAATTTTAAGATTGTCTTTTAGCCCGGCGTTTAAGCTATTCTCCCTAACGCCTTTAGCCGCTTGCCTAGCTCCCGCCTACTCTCTCTTACTAACCGAGCCGACGAGAGGATTAACTACCGATATTAGGTTATCCTCCTTAAGTCTAAGGTTAATGCATCCCTTTACCCTAATACTACTACCGCCCTTAATACCGTTAAGGAGTCTAATTTATTTATATATATAATTTATAAATATAATTCTAACTACCTCGACTTTTACGCCTTTAACGACTTTAAGCCGATCGATAACCTTATCGACCGGGCTTATTCCTCCTCCCCGCTTATCTCCGCTATTCGCGTAGCTCTTTAGTCCTTTTAGCTATAGTAGCCTTACCCCCTCTAAGCCCCCTTCCGCTCGATCCCTAAGACCGCTCTCTCTCTCTAAGGTCTAAGGCCGGTTCTATTTCTAAGGCCGGCTCTTTGTTCCTTTTAACGACGCTTTAATTCTTTAGATCCTCATCCGCGCTTATACCTCCCCCTTTACCGGCTACCTTAGACGTACGAAGACCGCTAGCCTCTACCGCCGGTCTTATATCTAGCCCGGTATATATAAGTCTATTTCTAGCTTCGTATAGAATTATTATATATACCTATGCGTTAAATCCCCTCGTTCCTCCCCTTAAGGCCTACTTTAGCCCTTAAGTATTCCCTTCGCCCTATAGACCGATATATCCGTCGACTTTATTACCGACCTCCCTATCTACCGCTATAACGGCGTTAAGTTTTCTAATATCCTTATTATCGTCGACCGCTTTACGAAGATACGCTACTATATCTTAATACCCTTAATAACCGTTAAAGACGTTATTAACGCGTTTATTTCTCGCGTTTAGTCCCTTTACGGCACCCCGGCTTTTATTATTAGCGACTATAGCATTTAGTTTATCTCGGCTTTCTAATAGTAGCTTAATTCTTACCTTAGTTACCGCCTTTACCTTAGCTCCGCCTACTACCTTTAGACCGACGGTTAGACTAAGATTACGAACGCTTAGATAGAGGTTTACCTTCGTTATTATACTACCTACCTTTAGGATAATTAGGTCGACCTCCTTCCCTTCGCTAAGTTTACTACTAATAATTAGGTCTTTAAATCTACCGGCCTTTCCCCTTTCTTCGCTAACTATAGCTTTTACTTAAAGCTTAGCACTAAGCCCTTTAATCCCCCCCCGCCTAGTATAACCCCTTAGTAGCGGGAGGAATACCTCCGCGGTAATACGCTTGCTTCCCGCCTTTAGCGTATCTCTAACTTCCTCCGCGATATAATTAAGGATGTTTAAGCTACTTAGACTTACTATACGGACGCCCGGCGGACTCCCGCCCTAGCGTATTAGCCCGGCGATATAGTATTCCTTACTACTCGCTAGATCTAGACCCTCCGCTTTATAAAAAAGCTCGACTATAAACGGGAGGGCCTATATAAAGTCCTTAAGGTATATAAGACTGCGTATCTTCTTCGCCTCCTTAAGGGCAGCCGCCTTTACCTTATTTTCTATTACTCCCTCTTTACTAAGACTTAAAAGCCTCTTTTACCCGGCTAGTCGGAGCTTAACGTCCGGCCCGCCGATAACGGCGTTCTCCTTTCCCTTAGCTATAACGACGGTAATAACGTATACCTTAAGTAAGAGTTTTCTTCTATCCTTACGTAACGCTAGTACGCCTTTAGGAAGATTAAGTATCGCGTTTAATAGCGTTATAGCCCCCTTACGTAAGAGGACTCCTTTTGCCTTAATAGCTACTAAGACGACCTTAAGGCCTTTTACGCCTTTAACCCGACTAAACCTAAGCCGACCTTTTATACGGCCTTCCTTTCGTCTTTACCTTTGCCTAAGTAATAATAAATATAATTTATTAATATAATTTACGTTACGACGGTATGTGTTAGTTTCTTAGCCTTACCTTTTATTTCACCCTATTTCTCTCTCGTTTTATATTAGGCCCGCTTATAGGACCGATTAATATAGATTTCCTCCGTTTTTATTAGCCTATTGCCCCTTTTAAGCGTTTAAGTCGAACGCCGATTTAAGGGGGATATACTATTACAGTATTAGGTTATATTATATATTATCCTACGTGACCTCTATATCGTATATATAGACATTTAGACCTAGTCTATAGCTATATCTCTTCGTAGATTAATAACAATTATATACCCCCCCCTAAGCTCGTTTCCTTATATAGGCTATATAAAATAGTAAGAACCCTTAGCAACCGCTAGCGTAATACGAGGAAAGGGGAGGGCTACTTTATAGTAGGCGACTATAGAAGCTATCGTAGTAATAGTAACGCTAGCTAGCTATAGGTATACTATTAATATTACCGTCTTCCCTATTTGCTTTCTACTAGGAAATCCCCGGTTCTTCCTTAGATTCTACTATAAACTTCTACGGGCTTCTACGGTTATTTACCCCGCGCTTCTATAAGCGCATTTACTAATGCAGTAGGCACTAAGAATATATATGTAAAGAAGGATGCTTCTATTAGGTAGGCGTAAGCCCCGGGAGCTAGGAATAGCTCCCTACTATCTTATCTATAGCTAATTACATTAGCCCCGGCATATAGTATAGAGGATGCTTTATATACATTAGAATGCCGGCTCGAAAAAGAAAACACTACTGCCTATAGCAGTTATAATATAATCCTAATTAGGCAATTAAGAGGAATACTCCTATTGCCTAAATCCTTCCTTTTATTCTTATAAGTTATACTTATGTATGCTAGTAATCGTTTTATCCTCTAATCGATCCTTTTACTAAGCGGCCTTCTTGCTTTATATAGCGCGTGCTAGAGGGCGACCTTAGAACTCCGCGATGGCTTTAGCGGAGACCTAGTCGGCTCGGACCTATTAGTTATATATAGTAGCCTATCCTTTCTATCGCATAAGGTATTCGGTTATAGGTGACTTCGACCGGCTAATGCGACGAATACGGATGTCTATTAGGCGCTCGACTTCGTAGTGCTAATCTCCTTCGTTAGGCGTGTGTTCGATATCGCGAGCGGCTTCTATAAGTCTAGGCTTAAGTTTAACGTAATGCCCTTCGTGCGCGAGCTTAAGATGCTAAATAAAGACAACCGGGTGGATTCGGACTTAGCTAAGGAGGTCGAGCTCCGCCGCGAGGTTATTAACTATACGCTTAATAACGAAAGGACCTTCTCGTTGCCGCGACTATTTATTTAGCGGCTGGCTAGGCTTATAATAGCCCGTATATAGCTTTAGGTAGACTTTATTACTAGCTTTAAGAAGAACCGGCCGGTGTTTCGCGTTATACCGCTGCTTAGCCTTTATAGCTGCTAGGTCTATAGCTAGGCTCGCTTATCTACGGGTGACTTCTCGTAAGTAGGGCAGTTCGTCCGTAGTAGTGCCTAAGACATTATCGGCAGCTTCTAACGGTCTACGTATATTAAAGCCGAAGATAGATTTATAGGCGGAGATCTTCGTGCTAGCGTTAAATACTATGTTTAGATTTTATTAAAGGGCGGGGATTATTATCTTCTAATCTAGGCTAGGATCCTTAATATAGGATATTCGTAGAGCGGTCTCTACGGTCTAGTTGCGCCGTTCGGCAAGTCCGTTAGCCTATAGATAGTAGGCGGTAGTTATTGTAATTTTAGTGCCGAATGCGCTCTAAAGCCTTTTCTAGAAGTCGGATGTAAATTTGCGATCCCGGTCGCTAATAATAGTTCTTAGCATGCCTTAATCGGAAAGAAGCAACTAACGGGCTAGGCTTTAGGCCTAGTCCTTTATGCCGTACTTCGCGTTGCCTAAGATTAGCAAGCATCTCTTGCTAGTTAGGTAAGTAACCGTAAGAAGTTAGTTAAAGATATTAAAGCCTAGGATCTACTACGGGGAGCTTGCTAAAGGTAAGGGCGGTATATCGGTTATAAAGTCTATCGCGATACTCTGTATTAGAAGTAGCGGGGGGCGAATAGGCTTATAGCTGCCGGCAAGGGTCTAACGGTCTATTTAGCTAAGGCAATAGGCCTTATAGGCCGCGATATGCTTCTTTACCTAACGGGTGACTCCGCGAATTAAATATATTTCTAAGTCCTTAATTATGCGGACGACGCTAAAGTAGTTCTTATCGTTATAAGCTGCCGAGATTATAGATAGGACGAGGGCGTTAGGAATATATAGCTAGGTAAAGCCGTCGGGGCTTTCGTAGTATAAGAGCTTATCGACTATAAAGAACGGTATGCCGCGGCGTTTAAGCTACGTCTTTATTCTTACTATAGAGTTAGTGACTATAGCTCCTTCTAAGGGCGAGGAAAGACTTTCGATAGCGTCCTTGCTATCCGCGATTATCTAAAGTATTCGCTTATAGTAAGGGTTATTATCGTAAGCGACGGCGAATTCCTCGCGTTTCTTAGGAGCTATAATAGCTTTAGAGGCTATAAGCATATCGTTAAGTATAGTAAAGTCGGGGCGGCGACGGTTAAGCAGCTAATCGGACTCCTCGGCTAGCAGGCGACTAAAGGCGTCGGGAATAAAGTTCTTCTTGCTAAGGAGGTAATAAACCTCGATATCGTACTTAGAGAGATAAATTAAGGCTATAACTAGGCGACGGTTGGCTCGGTCTATGCTAGAAGTATTAAGGGTCTTTTTAGCGACGATCTGCTTAATCGCGGAGTAATCGGTTAAGACTACGAGCGGAAGGGTTAACGACTATACTATAGTGCGTATCTTCTTCGCAGCCTATATAAGATAGGCGACCTTTAGTTCTAAGGGACTATAAGACTGCTCGGCTTTCGTTAGAGTGCGGGAGAGGAAGCAGATAGGTATAATAGCTTTAACCGGAATAGGCTAGCCTAGCTGCTAAACGGTGCCGTCGCGGAGATAGAAAAAGACAGCTGCGAAGCCTTACTATAAGGAGGCGTTAATCTAATAGTATAGCTTCTTCTATAGGTCTATATAGTAAATTATACGGCTAAAAGTGATTTCCTTCTTAAGGGAGGCGAAGGAGGAAAGCTCGGCTAAGGTCGGCTAGAACGATATAATTCGCGCGTAGGACTTCCGCTTATTAGGGTTCCCGTTCTTAACCTTACCGATTAAGCGACCCTAAGCTAGAAGACTAGTCTTACGATCCTATAGAAGGGCAATAGAGGCGCTATAGTACGGGATAAGGTTGTGAATATACCCTATAGCGCCGATGTAGTGTTTAAGAGCGGCGAGGTTATCGGGGAATAGAAGCTTTACGAAGGCAGCGAGCCTATGCTTTATAGTACTTATCCCGAACGCGTCGATACGAAATCCTAGTAGCTCTACGGAAGGGTAGCCGATCTAGCTCTTAGTAAGGCTTATAGATAGGTTAAGCGATGCAAAGAGCTTAAAGATAGCCTCGAGATATTAAAAGTATTCCTCTTCCGTAGCGGAGTAAATAATAATATTATTAATAAACGCGCGGCTATAGCCTTAGTATAGACGGAGGACTCGGTCTATATAGCGTTATACGTACGCTAGGCTATTGCGAAAGCCGATAGGTATAACTATTAGGCGTTTTAGACCTCGATGACTTATAATAGTAAACCTGCCTTAATGCTTAAGTTTAACTCGAAACTAATAGAAGAAGGCGGAAGCGTCGATAGTAGTAATAAAACGGGCGCCTAAGAGTTTAGCAATAATAGAGCTTTATAGTAGTAGAGGGTAGGAATCCGGGATAGTAATACTATTAACGGCACGTAGGTTAATAACGACTCGGCCTTTAGTCTCGCCTCGGGCTATGCGCTAGACTACGAAGATAGGCGCTACGAACGGCGTAGGCTCGTCGGCCTACTCTAGGCGACCCTGCTTATAAAGTAGGTTAAACGTATCGTCGATAACCTTCCTATCGCGAAGTCCTTATAGGTAAGGCCTCTAAGCGACTCGTTTTTCGTGCTAATTATCGATTAAAGGGACTTTTAATTCCCTTCCGGGTTTTACGACGGCGGTGCCTATGTCCTGCTAGAGCTAGGAGTATCTCCTAAGAAGCTTCTTAACGCGGCGTACGAAAGAGGGGCTATAGTCGAAAATATAAATACCCTCTTTAGTGCATTTCTCTTATAGCTCCGGTAGGCGCTAAACGTGCGTTTAGTATAAAATGCGGCTAGAGAGGGGATCCTCGATTCTATCCGCGGCGTCTGTCTCGATAGCTACGGCAGCTGCCGTTACGTTAGTAGCAGCTGCTACGAGGTTCTAGCGAACCTTAGACTACTTAGCGGGTCCTACCGAAGAAGCTATAACGTAGGCGTAGATAGAGTCGGATAGCGAAGGCGTCGGAGAAGTGCCTAGAATAGGAGCTTCTACGGGTTAAGATAGGGCGGGAGCCTATAGGCACTTAAGGACTTCCTAAGTAAGCGGAAAAGTACTCGCAACGTTAACCGATAAATTAATAAAAGAGGCAGTAGTAGCAATAGCGGTTTCTATAGAGGAGGATAGCATAGTAGCGGCTCTAAGAGTAGGCGAAACTACTATAGCTAGCGTTAGAGCCTTTATAGCCGATTTCTAAGACAGGGCGGCAAAATAGCTAGACTCCTAATACTCCTATATCTAGCCAAGCTTCTGCTTGCGCTTAATAACAAGGTTAACGTTCGTGCTATTAGTAATAAGGATAGTAGGAAGAGATTTAGCGTCGATAATACTATAGAAAGCATTAGCGTAAGAGGCGAAGAAAGTGTAGGCGCGGTCTTTAGGAAGTTCCTTCTAAGAGGTAGGGACTATAAGGGTAGTGCCGGGTGGTATAATAGTCTTTCGGACGGCTTAGACACGGCGAATAACTTTACGGGGCTATTTATAGATGTCGAATAGGATTTTAAACCCGTCGAGCACTCCGATGCGAATAACCTCTTTGTTATAATTAAGGGATCCTCGGTATAGCTTAAGGAAGGCATTGCCGAGAAGTGCGCCGGCCTCTACTTTAGAGACCTAGGCGGAGCAGGTGAATTTAGCTATAGCTGCTTAGGCGGTCGGGCTAGCTATAGTGCCGCGCGCGTAGAAGGAGAACGTGGCTTAGTCCTTGCAAAAGGAGCGACCGTTAACTCCGTTAATAGTAACGGGAGGCTTCTTCTCGACGGTATAGTTAAGAGTCTAAAGAAGGTCGCGATTAATTATAGGCTTGCTATAGCTAGAGTCGGGGCAAACTTAGACTTCCTGCCTACTAGGTTAGGCAGAGACCTTAATCCTTATATAGGAGTATAAGTGCGGCGGGGAATCCTAATCCTGCTAGGGCTCCTCGGCTTTAGCTTCTAGGACTTAATCTAGTCGGGGTGCCGTAGTTAGCGCTGCGTGAAAAACAGGCTCCTTAATAATAGGTGCGGTAAGAATAGGCTCTAGGGCGGCGGGGGCATTAGGCTTAATAACGACGGGATCGGAGACGTTTAATACGTTAATAAAAGGGGATTTCTTATACCTAAGACGGAGGTAAGAGAAGAAGGCGTTGCGAGAAAGAAAAGAGGCCTTATAAACCTTATAAGTTAAAGGCTTAGGTGCGCGCTCTTTACTACGGAGCTACTGCTTAGATATATAGTAGTTAGCACGTATATACTCCTTAAGCACGGAGGTAAGGGCGAAGGTACGGTCGTAAGTGCTATATTTAAACTTACCGGCCTGTTTAGTAGGGTGGCGGGAGTTTATATAGCCTACGAAGTTAGCCTCTAAGGAGGCGTAAGAAGACGTATCGTCCTAAGAGTCGTTTAAGTGCAGCTCGTTACTAGCTTCGTCGCCGCTAGGAGCAGTCTTCTTATCGCTCTAATATTTCGACTTAAAACGCACTTTCTTCTTATTATTATTACCCTTATATTTACCTCGGCGGTATTCCGTTTAGTTATCTCGTCGGTCGTCCCGGCGAGGGTAACGCTTATCGCGGCGTAGCGGGCGTAAGCTTAACTAATTACGGTTATTACCTAAGCTTCGTCCTTTAAGACTACGGTTGCGATTATAACCTTAGTCTTAATCCTAACGGTTACCCTAACGGTAGTTATTGCCTTAGTTACCTTAACGATAGTTATCGCGACGATTATTACGACGGCTGCGATTATAGTTACCCTAACGGTAACTATTGTTATAGCGACGGTTATCCTAACGATAGTTATTATCCCGATAGGAAAAGCTGCCGCGGCGAGAACGGTCTTAGTCTCCGGAGATATATAGCTTAAGGGAGGCTATAATAAGGGGCTTTCGTTCCTTAATAATGCGAATCTATTTATCGATCGGGGTCTTTTTCGTAAGAATAGGAAGAAGCGAGGAGATTTAGACGGCAATAAGAGGATAGATAGCCTTAATGATTTAGGCATCCTTGCCTATCTTAAGTTAGCAGGCGAGCGAAACCTTTCTTTAGATCTACTGCGCGAGAGTAATAGAGCTAGAGGACTATATAGATATCGTATACCTTTCCCTATAAAGTTCCTTTAAGACGTCGGCGTTAGGACGCTTAAAACGCCTAGTTAAGAACTTATAGAAGGTTCTAAGAGGGGAGGAACTAAAGATATCGCGTTATTCCGCTATAAGCTTACTTATATACTATATAAGAGCTCCTCCTACTAAGAAGGAGAGGTAATATAGGTAAAAGGCGAATAAATCCTCGTCTTAATAGATCCTTAGACGCTTTATAAAGAGATAGACGTCTATATAGATGTTCTTTCTATCGCTAAGAGCGATAATGCCTAGGTTCTTTAGATTATGCTTATCTAGGTTAAAAGTACTAATATTATCCCGTTTAAGGCGTTTAGTAATAGCCTCGTCGTTATAAGCCGAGGAGGAGGTATAACTCGCCTCGCGGTGCCTACGAGAGTTCGGATAGGACTTTAAGGGGCGGCGGATAAAACTATTATTAGACCTAAATAAGTTATTATTATTATTATCCGAATACTTCTATCGACGAGAGTAAAAAGCCTGCGAATACTTAGATAACTTAGACTAAAGAGAGTAATATAGAACCTAGGGTTACTCCTTAGGGTAATACTACTATCTAATAGAGCGCTGCTCGGATAAGCGAAGTATTCCTTACGGACGAAGAGGAGGCTACTCCTTTAATTAACCGTTAGAAGGGTCTCTATCGATTATTTCCGGGTTAAGAGGCATAGCTTAGACTAGCCGATATACTAGAGTTATCGTAGCGTAGAGAGGAGTCTCCTTATCGGGAAGCTCGCCTATAAAACAAAGATATAAGCGAATTCCTTTTCGCTAAGTGTCGGCGTACTATAGATGCTTTTCCTTTACGGGCGGAAGATCTAAGATATTAAAGATAATCTCTAACTTAAAGGCTAAAGAGCCTAAGAGAATACGGGCTTACTTTATATATATTACGTCTATATTAGTAAAGGTCTTAATAACCCCTTCCGTAGGCAGTATCTTAATTAACTTAGAGTAGCGGACGGCCTATTTTAATAGGTTATTGCAATCTCTATCCTCTATAGCTAGTATAGTAGACTGCTTGCGTAGCACCTCGGTTTCTAAGGATAAGCGAGGACGACGGCGGGCGGGAGGAGGAGGATCTTTATAATTACTTTTAGAGTCCTTAGAGGGAGCGGCGCTATAGACACTATCCGGCGGGGTATATTCTTATGTCGGCAAGCGAGGGTAGGAGTCGTCTAAGCGAGATGCGGACGCTATAGCTTAACGGGCTTCTTTGTCCTTAGCTATAGTAATAATAGCTTAAATAAAACGAGGGAAGAAGGCGAAGAGGTCGATAGATAGAGAAGAGGAGGGATTGCGAAGAAAGAAGAGTTATAGGAGAAGAGAAAAGTCTATAGTAGGAGGTGTAGGGTGTTTTAATTTTAGCGTAGGAACGGGTACGCGTAGGAAATCAAAAACATAGAGAGAAATTTTTTCCTTACGGCTAATTGCGTAGGGACTTAAGAATAGAGAACTAAGCAGTAGGCCCTAGTTCTAATAATGCCTAGAAAGGCGAGCCTCGTCGGATCGTAAGGCTTATATTAGAGGTTATATAGGCGTGCTAGCTAAGGTTGTATAAGCTGGTTATACTATAGGTGTCGGGAGCCTTTAGGCGGCTTCTAACGAATAGTAAGAGCTTTAAGAAGCTTTTAGCGAACGTGTC
Source organism: Ophiocordyceps sinensis (assembly GCA_012934285.1). Taxonomy (NCBI): domain Eukaryota; kingdom Fungi; phylum Ascomycota; class Sordariomycetes; order Hypocreales; family Ophiocordycipitaceae; genus Ophiocordyceps; species Ophiocordyceps sinensis. The sequence continues at coordinate 1,334,557 of JAAVMX010000006.1, read as the reverse complement.
GTAGTAGAGCGAAGCTCTAGAGATAGGAAGGGCGTTCCTAATAGTAGCTTTAAGGCAGAAGGTATAGAATTGCTACTAATTTAATGCAGTAGGCACTAAGAATGTATATATAAAGAAGGATGCTTCTATTAGGTAGGCGTAAGCCCCGGGAGCTAGGAATAGCTCCCTGCTATCTTATCTATAGCTAATTACATTAGCCCCGGCATATAGCACAGAGGATGCTTTACATACATTATTTACCTACTTTTCTACGGTTATATTTCACCGTGATTTCACGGTTATTTACACGGTCTTTACCTATGAAACTTCTTCCCTTCTATAGTCTTCTACCGTGGAATTCTAATTCCCTTCTATAGTCTTCTACCGTAGAATTCTAATTCTCTTCTACGGCTTCTACCGTAGAATTCCTTTATATATTTACGGCTTTTACCGTAGAATTTATTAGTCTTCTACTAGACTGCGTTTTTATTTGCTAACTATATAACTTATTTATCATACGGTACGATCTATTGTTTTTCCTACCGATCCTTCTATTGTTTTTCCTACCGATCCTTCTATCCGATTATTTACGTTACCTATTTTTCCTTAGGTCTACGCGGCTGATTTTGTCTAAGGATTTTTCCTATATATAGAGACTAGTTAGCCTCCCTACTAGATAAGATAAGAGCTATTATTCTTAGTTATTTGCATTATTTACAGCTTTTAATCCTTCCTTATAGGCTGTTTTAAGCCTTAGAGCCTCTCTTCTACTTAATTGCTATTATACTAATGTCGAGAACCCGACTGCTTAGCGTTCGATAGTTATAAGCCTAGATAAACTTCTCTACGTATAGAGAGTTCTAACGGCTTATATTTTTAGCCTACTAACGCTACGACTTACGGTAGTAAAGTCTTTGCCTTTATATCTAGCGAATTAACTTATAGAGGACTAGTATATTTTTTAAGAGTATTGCTATTTATATAGTAGAGAATTGCTATTTATATAGTAAATTAGGATTGTCTTTATAATTTCGGCGCGCACCCCGCGCGCCTATATCCCGCTACTAAATTTCCGTAGAGGTATATAGCAATTAAGAAGACCGTGTAAATCGTGCCTAGCCTTAATTTATTTAATTTAATTGCCCTCTACTGCGTGCCCTCTACTGCGTGCCCTCTACTGCGTGCCCTCTACTACGTGCGTGGCTCCTTAATGTAGGCTTCGCGCCCGGCTGCGTGCTCTACTACGTGCCTTACTGCGTGCCTTCTACTACGTGCCTTCTACTACGTGCCTTCTACTACGTGCCCTTTATTGCATGCCTTCTGCTATATATATAGCTCCCGGCTGCGTGCCCTACTATATGCCCTCTACCGCGTGCCCTACTGCGTGCCCTACTGCGTGCCCTCTACTGCGTGCCCTCTGCTATATATACGGCTCTTTAATATATACTTTATGCCCTACTGCGTGCTATACTACGTGTTATTATTCTTCGCACGATTTACGCAGCTCTCTTAGTTGCTATATACCTACACTAGATTTTAGTAGCGGGATATAGGCGCGCGGGGTGCGTGCTGAAAAAGTGGTTTTACTATATAAATAGCAATTTATTACTATATAAATAGCAATTTATTACTATATAAATAGCAATACTCTTTTTTAAAGAGCGTTATTAATCTAGCGAATCGACTCGCGGAGGACTAGTTAGTACGTTTACCCTATTTCATTAGTATTTTTCCCCACTTACTTTAGTTTTTACGGTTTGTTTATATATATTGTGTATTTAACTATATTTTTCCGGTGATTTTACTATACTTTTACCTACGTTACTATATCTATTGTAGCCGATATTACTTCGAAGACTATTTTAAATAGACTAGCGGACTAAGACCGATAGATCTTAATAATCTAGAAATACGCACTCGCTTAAGGTATTTAAGAGAAAATCGATCCTTCTATTACGCTTAAACTTTAAAAACCCTTATTGCCTCTTCCTATAGAACTAATAGCTAGAATAGTTAACGCGACTATTGCTAATATTGCTAGTTTATCTATAGAAGAACTTAAGAGGTTTAAGTTTCTCTTTTCCCGGTATTATACATTGCTTTAAGCCTATAAGGACTAATAGAAATCTCTTACGTTAATCTAGCAGTTTATCGTTTAGAATATTAGGAACTACTACTTAACGATTGCCGCCGAATATAAGGTTTCTAAGGAATTAGCTTTACTATAGCGGCGTATAAAGCCGACTTCGTAGACGCAATAGAAGACAATTCTTACGTAGTTCTATACTATTTTAAAGGCACCGGACCGGACGGATATTACGATATAGATTTCCAACTAGCAAAAGGTCCTTACCGACGCCCGGCGAATTAAGTTGCCGGAATCGGAAGGTCTCCGGGCTATATAGCTTTTTCTTAAGGCTATTTAGCCTATTTCTAGCCCTTTTACGGAATACTAGACAAATAAGATAGAGGACGATACCCGCCTAAATAAGATAGGTTAGGAGCAGTCTTTCCCCGACGGATTTAAGATATCCGAACTTTTCGAGCGCTTGTAGGCCTTAAAGGCTACGACTAAAGCGCTAAAGACTAACGCTTTTACGAAGTTCTAAGGCTAAGGAATAAAGTCCCTAGCCGTAGAATCTACTAATAAATCGGCAACTACTTTAGCAGCTGCGTCCTTAGACAAGGATAAGGATAAAGGCAAGAAAAAGGATAGTCCGCCGTGTATTTACGGAAAACGATACTATTTCCGATAGTATTATTACTTTAACCCTTCCGTTCGACTTCTATTATAGAAACCCGATAAAGACGTCTAAAAGACTATAGACGACTACCTTAAGGTTCTAGCTAATAAGGCTAAAGTTAACGCAGCACTTCTTTACGATAAGGAGTAGCGGAAGAATAATCCAACCGAGATAAAGACAGTATAAGCTACGGCGGCCGCTAATATTCTTACAACCTTTTTACTACTAGTTATTTAATAGACTACTATAGAATACCTATTAAGGGATTCTTATATTATAGATTTAAGGTCTAATAGACACATTTGCAATAATAGGGAGCGTTTCTATAACTTCTAACCTTCTTCCGAGTACGTACTTATAGGCAGTAGAAGCACCCTTATTCTCGGGATAGGCATAGTATTTATACGTATTTCGACGGGCACTTTTTAGCTTAGTTAAGTAGTATATATCTCGTCCTTTTATACGTCCCTTTATTTACTTTGTCTTCTTTATAAGGCGAATCTTTCGTAAAACCTATAGACTAAACAGATCTCTTCTTTAATACGCACTATTTGCATAACGGAGCTAATTTACAACTAGTATATTATCGAGTACAACCCGTTAACGCCTTTTACTACGCTTTTAATAATTCCAACTATTGCTTCCGTTCCTTCTATAGATTCTACCGTAGAAACCCCGGTTATAGCACCTTTTTTAGTTACTATACTAGAGTCTATACTAATAAGTATAGAGGAACTTTCTCTTTAGCACTAACGACTTAGACATCCGAATAATAAGGCGCTTTCGAAAGCCCTCGGAATACTATAGTCGGTGACCTTCGATAAGATAATCTCCTATAAGTCTTATAAACTTACGTAGGCTAAACGAATTATTAACCGCGAACCGCCGCTTTCTAAGGCGACGTTTCCCTTTTCTAAGGTGTTTTACGATGTCTTTTCTATATATAAGAGTTATAATAATAAGAACGTTGTATTTCTTATTAAGGATAACTGTACGAAGCTTATTTTCCTATATGCGCTTCTAAACGCCTTTATAGACGAGCTGATTTTATGCTTTAAGAGCCTAGGTCGGTATATTTCCCGATAGTTCTTACTTTCTATCGGTATAATCTATCGAGACAACGACCGAGCCCTTCGACACGATTTTTAGGACTTTATTAACTAATAGGGCATTTATAATAAGCCTACTATACCCTATACACCCGCTTAAAACGGCGCTACTAAACGAGCTAAGGGGGTAGTATCTACGAAAGCTCGATCTATAAGGATTAAAGCAAATTTGCCCGAGCATTTATAGATAGAAACGTAGAAAACTACGGTATATTTATACAATCGGATTCTAGCCCGATAGGCAGCTTCCTCTACGTTATTTCTATCGAAGTAGATTTCCCTAATAGAGATCTTTTACAACTAGTTAAGGGATTACGACCGGAATATACCGGCTTTTCTCTTTCCCTAACTATTATAATTCGATTATCTTTAAGTTTTTAGCTATAAAGCCTACCTACTAACCACTAAGGCCTTAACTAACACGCAGAAACGCGACCTTAAGTAGGAACCTTACGTAAAGGTTAGTTACTTAGTCGGGTATAATTCTACTAATATTTTTTATATATAGATCCTATAGAGACGGGAGGTTCGCTAAGTTCGTAATATAACGTTTAATAAGACTTAGTTTTTTAGCGCGTCTAAGGCATCCGAACCGCTAATATAAGTGTTATTACCGGCATTTCCACTATATATTGCATAAGAAGAAGAGCAAGATAAGGCAGAATTCTAGTTAACGCTAATAGTGCTTCCTAATAAGCATTCTAATCTAGTAGACCTTCTAGCCGATAGCAATCCTTAGCTCCCGACTTTTAACTAAACCCCGGAACCGCCGGAGGATATTTTTAAGAATGCATAGGATTTCTAACCTAATATTTCTACTCTTTTACCTACTATAACTATAGAACTAGCAGACCGTCTTAAGGTATAGTTGCCTTAAGCTACTTCTCGGTCTATAGATTACGATAATACTATTCCTATAGATAGCCTATAGACGACGAGATTTATAGGGGATTTACGCCCTACTTATTTAAACCGTTTTTCGGGTCGATATCCCGCTTTCGCCTACGTTAGGCATTCACCGGCTAATAGCAGCGCTTTTACGGCTGTATTCGCTACTTCTCTTAAACCTAAGAAGATACACAAACGGGATTTACCCACGCTTCTAAGGTTTTAGTCTAATCTTAAGACGCATCCGTATAGACCCGAGTTTAAAGCCGCTAGAGGGGTTAAATAGGACTCCTTAAAACAGCGAAAGACCTTCTTTTCTTCGCCTACCCTAAGAGCGAACGCGCTAGTACGTCCTCTTCCTTTAATATAGGCATTCGATTATAAGTTTAATAAGTATAGCTACTTTAGAAAGTTTAAATCTCGCCTTTATATGCGAGGAGATCTTTAGCCATTTAGCGGAAAGGAAACTTACGCTACGACGCTTATAGCGCGAAATTTTCGTGTTATAATTGCTATTGCCGCTAAATTTAGCATAGAAACCCGCTTACTTAACGTGGTTAACGCCTTTACGAATGCCGATTTAGATAAAGAAGTATATATCTACTTCCTAAACGGTTTTAAGATATTTAGTTTTATAATTCGTTTAATAAAGGCTTTATACGGACTTCGCCGTTCGCCGCTTCTTTAGCAATAGGAACTATCTAAGTCTCTTACCGAGCTAGGCCTTTAGTAAAGTACGGAGGATCTTTACATTTTTATATCTCCTATAAGTAGTATTATTACTTTCTTCTTTATAGATAATATTATTATCCTTTTCCGTAAGGAGCACTATAAGGCTACTAACGATTTTATCTATCGCTTTAAGAAGAAGTATATAATCACCGACCGCGGAGAGCTTACCTATTTCCTTAGGATAAGAATTGTCTAGGACCGTAAGTAGCAAAAGCTATAGTTATACTAGGACGTTTACCTAGATAAGATTGCTTCTAAGTTTAGTTTAATCCCTACTTCTACGGTTCTACGGCCTATTTTAACCCTTTATCTATTCCTACTTCCCGAGAAGCTAGAGAAATACTAAAGATAGGCTACGGATGACTAAATCTACTATTTTTAGTCTTTAGTCGGTTCTTACAATTACGCGACTATTTCTACCTATCTTAACGCCGTAAATCGTCGAATTCTTTAGCGGAGTATATATAGAACCCGTCTACGCTCTATATTAAGCTCGCAGAAAGCTTAGTAACTTATTTATACGAATCGCGTTTTCTTACGATTGAGTTTTCGGATATAGACGAGTAAGAACTCGTTATAGCTTCTAATACCGCTTACTCCGACGACTTAGACACTCGTTATTCTTCTAAAGGCTACTTTATTAGCCTATTTAACGGTTTAATTACGTAGAGTGCCTAAAAACAATCTATAGTTACTACTTCCTCTACTAAGGCCGAACTTCTTATAGTCTCTTCTACCGCGAAAGAGCTAATTTCTATTCTTCGTTTGTTTAACGATATTTCCCTATAGCTAGATATTCCTATTCCTACTATTTAGTGTAATAACACTTAGACAATCCGCTTAGTTTCCGCCGAGATTCTAAAGATTTAGACCGCCTTAAAGCACGTTGAAATTTATAACTACTAGGCCCGATAGGAATTCTTACGCAATACTTTTAATATTAAATATATCCCTTCTATAACAACGACGAGGGGTGCCGTCGCGCTAATAGCAAAAGCTACTAGTAATATTAATTATATTACTGCCCTTTACGTACACCTTATAAAGCCGACCCCGGGCCGTACTACCTATATTGCACCTTATACTTATTATAACAACGACGAGGGGTGCCGTCGCGCTAATAGCAAAAGCCACTAGTAATATCAATTGTATTACTACCCTTTACGTATACCTTATAAAGCCGACCCCGGGCCGTACTACCCGTATCGTACCTTATACTTATCCCCTCTTTAATAGCAGTATATCCTAGGCTACACGTGTCTCCCTCGACTACGTGACCCGGCGCAAACTATAGGCCTCGGCAACCGCAGGCAGGAATAACCTAGTGGACGTTGACCTAAGACGTAGATATATCGTCGCATTGCCCCGAATGCGCCGCCTCTACGGTACGTGAGCTACGCCTACGCCGACACACCTGCCTTACAGCCGCTGCCTAGCCCCTTTCTTTAAGGGGTCTCGAACAGGAAGGCTGTTAATTAATGTCACAATTGTAACGACGACGAGGGGTGCCGTCGCGCTAATAGCAAAAGCCACTAGTGACATTAATTATATCACTGCCCCTTACGTACACCTTATAAAGCCGACCCCGGGCCGTACTACCCGTATTGCACCTTATACCTTCTAACTAGATAGTTACGGATAGATTAACTAAATTGCTTCTACGATAACGTTTCTAGACGTTCCTTCGCTAGCTTCGACTTACGGATATTTCTTCTAGGATCTAAGAAGAAGTCGATAATAATTCTAAGTAGCCGGAAGTTATTCCCTTTTAGCTAGGGGGGTATGTTAATATTACCGTCTTCCCTATTTGCTTTCTACCGGGAAATCCCCGGTTCTTTCCTAGATTCTACTATAGAATTCTACGGGCTTCTACAGGCATTACCCCGCACTTCTACAGGCGTATTTACCTACTTTTCTTCGGTTATATTTCACCGTGATTTTACAGTGATTTTACGATTATTTACATAGACTTTACCTATAAAATCTCTTCCCTTCTATAGTCTTCTACCGTAGAATTCTAATTCTCTTCTACGGCTTTTACCGTAGAATTTACCGTAGAATTCACTAGTCTTCTACTAGGCTGCTTATTTATTTGCTAACTATATAACTTATTTATCGTACGGCATAATCTATTGCTTTTCCTACTAATCCTTCCGTCCGATTATTTACGTTACCTGTTTTTCCTAAGGTCTACGCGGCTGATTTCGTCCGAGGATTTTTCCTATATATAGAGACTAGTTAGCCTCCCTACTAGACAAGATAAGAGCTATTATTCTTAGTGTTTTACATCCTTTTGCACCCTCTAATCCTTCTATGCAGGCTGTTTTAGCCTTAGAGCCTCTCTTCCCTTTTTAATTGCTATTACTTAAATGTTAAGAACCCGACTGCCTAGCGTTCGATAGTAGTCTAAAGCATTACGAGCTAGGGCGTAAGAGGTCCGTTCATTCGGCCTATATAGACCCTCGCCTTTATATAGGCGTTCGTAATGCTCTTTTAAAGTCCCGTTAGACCGTATTCTATACGGCTTCGGTCTAGCCCTCGAAATAGTCCCGGAAGTAGTCGAGAAGCTCGTATCCCTAGACGTATACGTCGAATTCCGTGTATACTATAAAACGGGCGACGTATGTTATTGCGGCGGCTTAGCTTATCGTTCCTTCTTTAGGGCGGAAGTCTTCCTCCTAAAGGGCAAGGTCGATATACTTATAGAGGGTCTCGTAGACTCTAATGCCTTTTAAAAGAGTCGTAAGCTAGTCGACGGGGGCCGGGTTTAAGGCTAATATTATATCTTCCGGGGTATTCCTCCGGGGTGTTCTTATTAAATAAAGCTTAGAGCAGTAAGCGGACTATGTGTATATGCCGGGGTAAAGTAGGTCTATTGCCGGGCCGAAAAAGGGCGTGGCCGGGTTCTTATAGGTCCTACTTTAAGGCGGCAAAGGGCAAAGCAGTAAGGCAGGCATACACTAGCAGTTCTTTAAAAAGAATAACTAGCAGGCTAGGCTTAAAGCAGCCAGCGGACTATTAATGTATGTAAAGCATCCTCTATGCTATATGCCGGGGCTAATGTAATCAGCCATAGATAAGATAGCAGGGAGCTATTCCTAGCTCCCGGGGCTTACGCCTACCTAATAAAAGCATCCTTCTTTACACATACATTCTTAGTGCCTACTGTATTAAATTAGTAGTAATTCTGCACCTTCTGCCTTTAAGCTACTATTAGGAACGCCCTTCCTGTCTCTAGAGCTTCGCTCTACTACGACACGTTTGCTAAGAGCTTCTTAAAGCTCTCGCTATTCGTTAAAAGCCGCCTAAAGGCTCCCGACACCTATAGTATAACTAGCTTATATAACCTTAGCTAGCACGCCTATATAACCTCTAATATAAGCCTTACGATCCGACGAGGCTCGCCTTTCTAGACATTATTAGAACTAGGGTCCGCTACCTAGTTCTCTATTCTTAAGTCCCTACGCAATTAGCCGTAAGGAAAAATTTTCTCTCTATGTTTTCGATTTCCTACGCGTACCCGTTCCTACGCTAAAATAAAAACACCCTATACCTCCTACTATAGACCTCTCTCTTCTCCTATAATTCTTCCTTCGCAATCCCTTTTCTTCTCTATCTATCGACCTCTTCGCTTTCTTCCCTCGTTTTATTTAAGCTATTATTACTATAGCTAGGGACGAAGAAGCCTATTAAGCTATAGCGTCTATATCTCGTTTAGACGACGACTTTTATCCTCGCTTGCCGATATAGGAATATACTCCGCCGGAAAGTGTCTATAGCGCCGCCCCTTCTAAGGACTCTAAGAGTAATTATAAAGATCCTCCTCCTCCTGCCCGCCGTCGTCCTCGTTTATCCTTAGAGACCGAGGTACTACGCAAGCAGTCTGCCTTACTAGCTATAGAAGATAGGGACTATAACAATCTATTAAAATAAGCCGTTCGCTACTTTAAGTTAATTAAGATACTACTTACGGAAGGGGTTATTAAGACCTTTACTAATATAGACGTAATATATATAAAGTAAGTTCGTATTATTTTAGGCTCTTTAGCCTTTAAGTCGGAGATTATCTTTAATATCTTAGATCTTCCGCCCGTAAAGGAAAAGCATCTATAGCACGCCGATACTTAGCGAAAGGGAATTCGCGCGTATCTTCGTTTTATAGGCGATCTTCTAGACAAAGAGACTCCTCTCTACGCTACGATATCTCTAGTGCATCGGCTAGTTCGAGCCGTGCCTCTTAACCTATAAATAATCGACGGAGACCCTTCTAACGGTTAATTAAAGGACTAGCCTCCTCCTCGTCCGTAAGGAATACTTCGCTTATCTAAGCAGCACTCTATTAGACAGTAGTATCGCCCTAAGGAGCAACCCTAAGTTCTATATTACTCTCTTTAGTCTAAGTTATCTAAGTATTCGTAGGCCTTTTACTCTCGTAGATAGAAGGATTTAGATAATAATAATAATAATTCGTCTAAGTCCGATAATAGTTTTATCCGCCGCCCCTTAAAGTCCTATCCGAACCTACGTAGGTACCGCGAGGCGAGCTATACCTCCTCCTCGGCCTATAACGACGAGGCCGTTACTAAACGCCTTAAATAGGACAATATTAGTACTTTTAAACTAAATAAGCATAATCCGAAGAACCTAGGCATTATCGCTCTTAGCAATAGAAAAAACATCTATATAGACGTCTATCTCTTTACGGAGCGTCTAAGGATCTACTAAGACGAGGATTTATTCGCCCTTTGCCTATACTACCTCTCCTTCTTAATAGGAGGAGCTCTTATATAGTATATAAGTAAGCTTATAGCGGAATAACGCGATATCCTTAGTTCTTCCCCTCTTAAAACCTTCTATAAGTTCTTAACTAGGCGTTTTAAGCGTCTTAACGCCGACGTCTTAAAGGAACTTTATAGGGAAAGGTATACGATATCTATATAGTCCTCTAGCTCTATTACTCTCGCGCAGTAGATCTAAAGAAAGGTTTCGCTCGCCCGCTAACTTAAGATAGGCAAGGATGCCTAAATTATTAAGGCTATCTACCCTCTTATTGCCGTTTAGATCTCCTCGCTTCTTCTTATTCCTATAAAGAAGACCCCGATCGATAAATAGATTCGCATTATTAAGGAACGAAAGCCCCTTATTATAGCCTCCCTTAAGCTATATATCTCTAAAGACCGAGACTATTCTCGTCGCGGTAGCTTTTCCCGTCGGGATAATAATATAAGAAGACAGACCAGAGGTACGTTTAAGAAGGTAGGAACGATAGTTAAAAGTACGAATAATCCTTTATTGCAATGCGGTTGCCCTCTCGTGGTAAGACTAAAGCTTGCCCCCCTTCTAAGATGTGTTAGGGCCTTAGGGATATACCCTTAGGCCTCGAGAGGGGTTTGTCGGGGACTAGTTAGCGACTAATAGCCGAATAGTCCCCGAGCTAAAATATATTATCTATCGTGCATATATCCCTATCTCCCGGCTCTATAGTTGCGCGGGTAGCTGCGTTATAATTATCCCCCCCTTCTAAGGCGGACGCCTTAGACGCTTAGATAGCTTTAGGTACGAATAAAGTCGTAATAGCAAACAGGACTAAAACAGGATTAAAATAAGATTAAACGTAGTATAAAAATCAACGACGATAGTTGTTATTATATATATTATAATAATTATCGTGTTAGTCGCGCGTTGTAATAGTTATTGCGCAATAGGGGGCTAATCGCCTACGTATAGTTAGCGAACTATAATAGAGTGCTGCTCTTTATATATAAAGATTTTTTTCTTCTTTTCTCTTATTATATAACTATATCGAGATCTTATAGAAAAGCACATTCGGAATTAGACGAGTATATTTAGAATCTAACGAGCATATTCCGAATTAGACGAGCATATTCCGAATTAGACGAGTATATTCCGAATTAGTTTAACGCTATGCCTTTTAAGCGAACGGTAAGCGGAACGGTGTAGATACCTCGAAAGCGAGGAAAGCAGACGGATAATATTTAGCCGATAGGCCCTTTAGTTATTGCTTAAGTCCTAGAGCTATCCGTAAATAGAGTATCGATTAAGGACGCCGTAGCGATAGTATAGGAAGAGATAAAGCTAAAGAAGACGCGCGGAGAGAAAACCACCCTATTAAAACGACTCCTCGTAGAGAAAGACATACGAGATGCCTTAGAGAAGTCGATATCCTTATTAAAGGAAGAAACCGAAGATTAACTATATCGTTAATTATTTAAAGGACCTTTTATAAGCATAAAAAACCTATTATAGTAGAGTCTTAAGAAGATTACGCGAATGTAAAGCGTATAACGCTAGCGGTTGTTAAATCCGAAATATTTTCGTCGTTTAGTAAAGACGATAGAGATAAGGACATCGAGGCGAATACTAAAGGAGATACTAGCGAGAAGAGGAATATCTAGAAAAGGATATCGCCTAAGAAAAAGGGCAAGAAGGCTATATATATAAAAAGTCGTAAGGCGAAAAGGTGCCGTATTACCGAGCTATGCTATATTAAGTACCTTAATAGCAGTATATAAGGGTTTAGCGATAACGAAGACGATACTAAAATAGTCGAACTATATTATATATAGGAGGATGCACGATTAAGTAGATGTATTTAATATAACTCGCGTAGTAACCTTTATAAATCGGTAAGCTCCTCGTTCCTTATTAAGTCGGGATATAGTTGCTAATAAAATTATAGGTGCCGGTAATAATATCCGGAGATATAGCTAATCTATACGCTATTTAAACGAAGATAGCTAAGTTATAGACTACTTAGGACGAGACGGAGAAAAAGAAAATAAAGTTAATCTTTTACTAAGTTTATACGTCGTTTATAGCTATAATAACGGCCTACCGAGAGGAATAGGGGGTATTAGGTACTAAACGTTTATATATAAAACGTCGTCTTAAATACCGGCAGGCATTAATAGAGCGACGGAAAGCTATACGCGAGAATAGGGACTAAAAGCTTCGTCTAGTAATTAGTAACGTAGGTTTTACCCTATAGCGGGTAGGACGAGAATATATATACGATGATTTATACGAAATGATTAAGGAGAGCGGTCGCTAAGGAAGGGGGGAGTAGTTAAAACGTCTCCCTATTATTGCGGAGTTTATTAATAAAATAGAAGTAGGAGACTTCTGCCGTATAGATATTAAGGAATAACGATAAAGTAGCGGCGGAGTAGTAAGAGAAAAGTTAGGGTAAGCTAAAAAGAAGTTATTTCGTAATACGTAATTTCCGCCGTTTCTTTAGCTATATCTCTAGGTATTCGTTAATAAGTTCTTAGGCATTCGCTATATCGTCTTAAGCAACCCACTCGTTATATTCGGCTAGCTAACCTTCCTATTTCACTAAGTAATAGGTAACGCCCTTCTTCTTCTTATAGTCCTTAATTTGCTAAACCGACTATTCTTCTTCGGCATCGTCGAGGTTAGGCATCGGTAGTGATTTGCTAGGGTGTTAGTTAGTAGCCCGTTCTATATACGGCTTAAGAAGACTAATGTAAAATATATTATAAAGCCGGTCGTATTTCTCTAGTAGGGCTAAGCGGTACGCTTGCTTACTAATAGCTTAAAGGACCTTAAAAGGTCTAATGTATTTAGGTAACAACTTCCTTCTTTAGTCCTTAAGGCGTAAGTTCTTTATAGAGAGTCTTACTAAGTCCCTAACCTTAAGGGTAAGTGGCTTATAATAGAGGTTATAGAATTTCTTTTACGACTTAATAGCTTATCGAGTCTTATAGGAATAGGCAGCGACTTAAGGGCGCTATATAGGCGATGCCACTTTAGAACGGCGCCTTAATAGATATAATATAAACGTACGTAGCTATTTATATTATAAGCCATTCCTTCCTAAAAGAATTTCCGGGATAGGAGGTCTTTCGTTTAAGCTATTCCGAAGTATCCTATAAGGGGATCGTCGTAGTAGAGCTAAATAAGCTCTTGCCTTAAGGCAACCTCTATAGGCACTACGATTTTTCCCGAATGTAAAATAAGTCCGTCTAGGCTTAATAACTAAAGACTTACCCCTTCTTTTAGGGTACTTTCGGCCTATACTCGCTATATAGTCTACGGATCTTCCGCTTAAGTCCTCTTAAGGAGCTTAAAAAGGGGCTCGGAGATATTGCTTTTATAGACCCTTTTATAACGAGCTGCTAACCTAGCTAATTATCTTTAACACTATTGTTTATAACTAACGATATCTTTAACCTAAGTGGCTAACTCCGCGGGACTCGTTCCCGAATGCTAAGCGATCGAATCTTAGAGAGCTTATGTATTTTCGTTACGTAAAGACATCTCGTTAAGCTTAGAGATAGTAGAGACCTAAGAACTCGTCTTTAGGTCGCTCTATAAAGAATCTATAGCTATATGCACCTACCGAATGACTGCTAACTTCTATTATAGTTCTAAGAGTAGCTCTATAGACGGTAGGGCTTCGCCTATAAATTCTAGCTTCTTTAATAAAGCATTAGTAGGATTTAATTTACCGGCTTAGTGTTTAATCGTAAAATCGAAAGGAGCTAGGTATATACACTAACGTGCTTATCTTCTATTAAAGGATACTTACTTTATAAAGCCTTAAAGGTTCTAGTAATCTAATAAAACTTTAACGGTATTCGCCGCCCCTTCGACGTAGTATCGCTTGTGTTTAAATAACTTAACGATAGTAAATATCTCTTAATTAAGGGTGCCGTAGTTAAGCTTAAGGCTAGTAAACTTCTATAACTAGAAAGCAATCGGATAATAGTAGCCTTTATTATTAGGCTACGAAAGAATGCTAGCTATTGCGAAAATTAAGGCATTAGTCTCGATGCGAATCGGTCTTTAAAGGTCGAAGTATTAGAGAAGTAGGGCTATTGCAAAGGCGTTCTTTATAGCGTAAAACGCTATTAATTCGCTAGTGTTTAGCTATACTCGTCTAGGCTTTCTTCCTTTAACCCTCCCCTTTAATAACGTAGTAAGAGGGGCAATAATGCTAGAGTATCCTAAAATAAATCGTCGGTAATAATTTATAAAACTAAGAAAAACTTAAATATTATAGAAAGAACGAGGTTCTTCCTAATTTATAATAGCCTTAATATAGGCTCAGTCTATTACAACTCCGTTAATAGATAAGATAAATCCTAAAAACTCTAAAGACTGCTTATAGAAAGTACACTTCGATAAATTAGCGAATAGCTTAGTATTCTTTAGTCGTTTAAGGACTTATCGTAAGTGTTCTATATGCTCTTCGTAGGTCTTAGACAAGATTAAAATATCATTAAGGTAGACGACGCAAATAGTATCTATAAGGCCTTTAAGAGCTTAGTTAATATATGACTAAAATATAGTAAGGGCGTTAGTTAATCTAAACGGCAATACTAAATACTTATAGTAACCGTAGTAAGTACGAAAGGCTATCTTCTATTTATCCCCTCCCTTAATCCGGATGCGTTAGTATGCGTTTTTTAGGTTAATCTTCGAAAAGTACTTAGCCCCTTAATAACGGTCTATAATCTCTAAAATAAGGGGGAGTAGGTAGCGATTCTTCTCGGTAATGCTATTAACCCCCCGGTAGTCTATATAAAGGCGTAGAGTGCCGTCTTTCTTAGGCATAAAAAGGATAAGAGCCCCGGCCGAACTCTTAGACTTCCGAATAATACCACGCTTAAGGGACTAATCTAACCACTCCTTTAAAACCTAAAGTTCGGATTAAGAAAGAGGGTAGATAGGTCTAAAAGGCGGCTTAGAGTTAGGCAATAGGTTAATCGTATAATCGGTGCCTTTCTTCCTT
Source organism: Ophiocordyceps sinensis (assembly GCA_012934285.1). Lineage (NCBI taxonomy): Eukaryota > Fungi > Ascomycota > Sordariomycetes > Hypocreales > Ophiocordycipitaceae > Ophiocordyceps > Ophiocordyceps sinensis. The sequence goes on along the minus strand of JAAVMX010000006.1, from coordinate 1,319,327 downwards.
AGTAATAAATCGGTCTTATGCTTAGAAAACACGTCTTTAAAGTCTAAAAGAGTCGCCGGTATTTCCTCCCCCGTTTGCTTAAGGTTCGCCGAGTTATTATCTTTATCGGGAAATAGTATAAAATTTAGGTCTAGTGTAACTACATAGACCCGTGCCTTATTCCGACACTTATGCAAAAATTTCTGCGGTTAGCGTAATAATACCTTAGAAAGTTAGTATTTAAACCACTAAACACGCTTAAAAGGAACGAGATAAATATATTCCTAAGAAAGTACGGGCATACTAAGCAAAACTAATGCGTCGTCGGGTTTTAATCTATTATTAACGCCGATATAGAGGCGAGTGACTATCTTTTCCTTATAGCGACTATCTTAGAGTTAGATAGAAACTTCCTAGACTCTATATCGTTTTGCAAGCGTATTCCCGACTACCTTTAATCTAAGGGTTAATAAAGGAAGCTATCGTAGTCCCTATTTTCGAGCAAAATTTATATCTACTAGGTCTACTTTACTACCGCAATCGAGATTAACGATGATTTTATAAAGTATTCGCCTTAGTAGCTTTCTAGTAGTACGTAGTCTCTTAACTACCTCTACCTATAGCTTAGTCGAAGGAGAGGCATTTACTTCGACTTTTAGGCGTTTCCCTCCTTCTTCGTCGTCTCTAAATCGGCCACGGCTTAATCAGCTTTCGCTATCGCCTAGCAATCGGCTTATATATAGCCTAGTTTCTTATAATACTAATAAATAACTATGCCGGATTAGCTTTCGCCGTTTCTATGCGAATTTCCTCCTTAGTTATTGCTACGGCTATTCCTACCGTATCTATTCCTGCCGTTACGACTATTGCGACTATTTCCTCGGCCGTTCTTACGGCCGTTGCTACGACCGTTTCTACGGCTATTTAAGGTCGATCTAGTAGCGTCGGAATCTTAATAGTTATTAGTAGATCTATTTCGGCCTTTACGTCGGCGATAGCCTATCGAACGGGAGCCTCTTGCCCTTTAAGTAGAGGTTAACTAGTTGTTAGTTAGCTTTACGGAGTGCTTTTTATTTCCTAAAGCATCTTAAAAGCGTTAAGCGAGTTAGACTATCTCCTTACGAGTATTATCCTAAATAGACGCTAAATAAAGGGAGATTTAGTCCTAAAGATCGGGACGTAACTTCGCAAAAAAGGAAAGTATATAAGTTTTTTCTAGCGGACGTTTTAGGTATTACTCGAGGGAATCTAAGTAAAGACTAAAATCGAGGGGGGATTAACCCTCTCGTTAGCGTATTTCCTATAGTTACGTAGCTAAGAGAGTCTTACGATTAGTAGTATCTTTAATTAAAATTAAGGTTTAGTTACGAAAATTATCCTAGTTAGTGCGAAGTAATTCCTTCTCTATAGGGAGCTTTTTATTAAGGTATCGCCTCTATCTCGCCTTATAGTCTACGTATATATAGTTAAGGGTATATAAGATTTTATTCTTATTGCGCTTAAAACGACGTAAGGCAGCGATAAAGGCATCCTTAAGATCGCTAATCTAATCGAGACGTTTTTAAGGGTTAGTCGGTTGTAATAACTAAGGAATGTTTTTTATTTTAATTTCCCTACTATAACTCTCCTTCGATTTAGTTAACTATCGGCGATGTTTATATAAGTCCCTACTAAATAAGTTACCCTACTGCGAAAATTCCTCTCGAAGTTCCGCAATCCTATCTCTTAATCTTTTCTCCTCCTCTAGCTCTACGGCTCTTGCTTAAAGGGCTGCGAGGATATCTATACGCGGAGGGGTAGGTTGTAAAAGGCCGGCTTACGTTTAACTTCGCGAGGGGATAGATCGGGCCCCTTTAAGCAACGAAAAAATTAGTAATAGCGTCTTAAGACGCTCGTTATTGCCCTTATATAAGTTAGTATATTTATCTTCTAATATTAGTTCCGTTACGTAAGGTAACGGCGATAGGCTAGCGACTCGATAGCTAGTATAACTTATTCGGCCTACGCGGCCTATACGTTTAGAAACGCGCCTACCGTACGGCGCTATCGCTCTTAGGTAACTAAAAAAGAGAAGCTTTAGAAATTATAAGAAGATAGACTAAAGGTACGTTTAGGAAGGTAGGAACGATAGTTAAAAGTACGAATAATCCTTTATTATAATACGGTTGCCCTCTCGTAGTAAGACTAAAGCTTGCCCCGCTTCTAAGATATATTAAGGCCTTAGGGATATACCCTTAGGCCTCGAGAGGGGTTTATCGGGGACTAGTTAGCGACTAATAGCCGAATAGTCTCTAAGCTAAAATGCATTATCTATCGTGTATATATCCCTATCTCCTAGCTCTATAGTTACGCGGGTAGCTACGTTATAAATAACTATCGTTAGGATAACCGTCGCTATAATAATAGTTACCGTTAGGGTAACTATAATCGTAGCCGTCGTAATAATCGTCGCGATAACTATCGTTAAGGTAATAAAGGCAATAACTACCGTTAGAGTAACCGTCGGGATCGGGACTAAGGTTATAATCGCAACCGTAGTCCCGAAGGACGAAGCTTAGGTAATAACCGTAACTAGTTAAGCTTACGCCCGCTACGCCGCGATAAGCATTACCCTCGCCGGGACGACCGATAAGATAACCGAACGGAATACCGCCGAGGTAAATATAAAGGTAATAACAATAAGAAGAAAGTGCGTTTTAAGTTAAAATATTAAAGCGATAAGAAGACTGCTCCTAGCGGCGATAAAGCTAGTAATAAGCTATACTTAAACGACTCTTAGGATAACGCGTCCTCTTACGCCTCCTTAAAGGCTAACTTCGTAGGCTATATAAACTCCCGCTACCTTACTAAACGGGCCGGTAAGTTTAAATATAGCACCTACGACTGTACCTTCGCCCTCGCCTCCGTACTTAAGGAGTATATATATGCTAACTGCTATATATCTAAGTAGTAGCTCTATAGTAAAGAGCGCGCGCTTAAGCCTTTAACCTATAAGGTTTATAAGACCTCTTTTCTTTCTCGTAATGTCTTTTTCTCTTATCTCTATCTCGGGTGTAAGAAGACCCCTTCTACTCCTGCTATTCCTATAGGGAATATCGTCGACTCTATTCGTGCTAAGCCTAATTCCACCGCCGTATTAAAACCTACTCTTCCCGTACCTATTATTAAAGAGCCTGTTTTTTACGTAGCGTCTACTATAGTACCCCGACTAAATTAAGTCCTAAAAGCTAAAGCCGAGGAGCCTTAGTAGGATTAGGATTCTCCGCCGCACTTATACTCTTATATAAGGATTAAGGTCTCTACCTAACCCGGTAGGCAGGAAGTCTAAGTTTGCCCTAACTCTAGCTATAGTAAGCTTATAATTAATCGCGACCTTCTTTAGACTCTTAACTATACCGTTAAGAAGAAGCCTCCCGTTATTATTAACGGAGTTAACGGTCGTTCCTTTTGCGAGGATTAGGCTACGTTCTCCTTCTACGCGCGCGGTACTATAGCTAGCTAAGCCGCTTAAGCAGCTATAGCTAAATTCACTTACTCCGCCTAGGTCTCTAAAGTAGAGGCCGGCGTACTTCTCGGCAATGCCTTCCTTAAGCTATACCGAGGATCCCTTAATTATAATAAGGAAGTTATTCGCATTAGAGTGCTTAACGGGTTTAAAATCCTATTCGATATATATAAATAGCCTTATAAAGTCGTTCGCTATGTCTAAGCCGTCCGAAAGACCGTTATACCGCCCGGCACTATCCTTATAGACCTTATATCTTAGAAAGAACTTCCTAAAGACCGCGCCTATACTTTCTTCGCCTCTTACGCTAATGCTATTTATAGTATTATTAATGCTAAATCTCTTCCTACTATTCTTATTACTAATAGCACGAACGTTAACCTCGTTATTAAGCGTAAGCAGAAGCTTAGCTAGATATAGGAGTATTAGGAGTCTAGCTATTTTACCGCCCTATCTTAGAAATTAGCTATAAAGGCTCTAATACTAGCTACGGCAATCTCGCCTACTCTTAGAGCTACTATTATACTACCCTCCTCCGTAGGAACCGCTATTGCTACCGCTGCCTCTTCTATTAATTTATCGGTTAACGTTGCGAGCACTTTCCCGCTTACTTAGGAGGTCCTTAAGTGTCTATAGCCTCCCGCCCCGCCTTAACCCGTAGAAGCTCCTATTCTAGGCACTTCTCCGACGCCTTCGCTATCCGACTCTATCTACGCCTACGTTATAGCTTCTTCGGCAAGACCCGCTAAGTAGTCTAAGGTTCGCTAAAACCTCGTAATAGCTATTACTAACGTAACGGCAGCTGCCGTAGCTATCGAGATAGACGCCGCGGATAGAATTAAACACCCTTTCTCTAGCCGTATTCTATACTAAACGTACGTTTAGCGCTTACTAAAGCTTTAAGAGAAATATACTAAAGAAGGTATTTATATTTTCGACTATAGCCCCTCTTTCGTACGCTACGTTAAAAAGCTTTTTAGGAAATACTCCTAGCTTTAGCGAGATATAAGCACCGCCGTTATAGAACTTAGAAAGGAATTAATAGTTCCTTTAATCGATAATTAGCACGAAAAGCGAGTCGCTTAAAGGCCTTACCTATAAGGGCTTCGCGATAGGAAGGTTATCGACGATATATTTAACTTACTCTATAAGCAGGGTCGCTTAGAGTAGGCCGACGAGCCTACGCTGTTTATAGCACCGGTCTTTATAGTTTAGCGTATAGCCTAAGGCGAGACTAAAGGCCGAGTCGTTATTAACCTACGTGCCGTTAATAGTATTACTATTCCGGATTCCTACCCTTTACTATTATAAAGCTCTATTATAGCTAAACTCTTAGGCGCCCGTTTTATTACTTCTATCGACGCTTCCGCCTTCTTCTATTAGTTTCGAGTTAAACTTAAGCATTAAGGTAGGTTTACTATTATAAGTTATCGAGGTCTAAAGCGCCTAATAGTTATACCCATCGGCTTTCGCAATAGCCTAGCGTATGTATAACACTATATAGACCGAGTTCTCTATCCGTACTAGGGCTATAGCCGCGCGTTTATTAATAATATTGTTATTTACTCCGCTATAGAAGAGGAACACTTTTAATATCTTAAGGCTATCTTTAAGCTCTTTGTATTACTTAACTTATCTATAAGCCTTACTAAAAGCTAGATCGGCTACCCTTCCGTAGAGCTACTCGGATTTCGTATCGACGCGTTTAGGATAAGTACTATAAAGCATAGGCTTACCGCCTTTATAAAGCTCTTATTCCCCGATAATCTCGCCGCTCTCGAACACTATATCGGCGCTATAAGGTATATTCGCAACCTTATCCTATACTACGGCGCCTCTATTGCCCTTCTATAGGACCGTAAGACTAGTCTTCTAGCCTAAGGTCGCTTAATCGGTAAGGTTAAGAACGGGAACCCTAATAAGCGGAAGTCTTATACGCGAGTTATATCGTTCTAGCCTACCTTAGCCGAGCTTTCCTCCTTCGCCTCTCTTTAGAAGGAAATTACTTTTAGTCGAATAATTTACTATATAGACCTATAGAAGAGGCTATTCTATTAGATTAACGCCTTTTTATAGCGAGGCTTCGCCGCCGTCTTTTTTTATCTCCGCGACGGCACTATTTAGCAGCTAGGCTAGCCTATTCCGGTTAAAGCTATTATGCCTATCTATTAGATCTTCGATCTACGGCCTACTAAATAAGGATGCGAGAGATATGTGTTATAACGGCCGTTAGGGCGCTACAGCGGCTATAATGCCGCTGAAAGCAGTATATTAATAATGATAATAATAATGCTTTTTGTGCCCGAAAAGGGGCTACCTCGAGACCTTATTTAAGGGGTCTTTTGGCCTAATTTCCCGTCCGTGATCCCGCACGTAATCTATCCCTTTACCCGCGGATCTAACACACCCCTTCAGCTTCGATCGCAATGCGAGGGAAGCTGGACCAAAGAGCTCAAATAGCTCAAATCCGGGGTCTTTGCCAATAAATCCATCAATCGGGGCGGATTATCGTGTTCTTCCGGGTCCTCCTTACGACCGACCATACTTCGTAGTAGTAATTGCAACTCGGCATTTTATGCCTTTACGCTGCCGTATGCGCCTTTAGCGGCAATAACACGCCTTGTTCCTCCTATATTAGTCGATTGGTCGATCGCTTCGGACGGTTCGTATGGTTTATTGGAGTGTGCGGGCGGACGAGGGCTTCGTGTGGCCGAGGCTTATATGTATGGCCGAGGGTTGTGTTCCCGAGGGCTCGTGTGTGTGGCCGAGGGTCGTGTTCCCGAGGGCTCGTGTGTGTAGCCGAGGGTTGTATTCCCGAGGGCTCGTGTGTGTGGCCGAGGCTCGTGTGGCCGAGGCTTGTGGATGAAGTCGAGGCTCGTATGGCCGAGGCTCGTGGATGGATTCGAGGCTTGTGTGGCCGTATGCCGTAATGAGCGCGGACGAGGGAGTCTTCCGTCGCCGCGAGAGCTACTTGCCACGACGAGGGACTCTGCCGCTCGCCGCGAGAGCGCTCGCTACGACGAGGAACTTTGCCGCTCGCTGCGACGAGGGACTCTGCCTCTCGCCGTGAGAGCTGCTTACTCGAGTTATTGATTAAGTGATGCGGACGAAGCCGCGAGAGCTACTTGCTCGAGTTGTTGATTAAGTGATACGGACGATGCCGCGAGAGCTATTTGCTCGAGTTATTAATTAAGTAATGCGGACGATGCCGCGAGAGCTATTTGCTACGACGAGGGACCCTACCGCTCGCCGCGGGAGCTAATTGCTCAAGTAAGTACAGTGGCCTAACTTTAAAAACGACGAGTTGAAAGTCAGCGTGACCGATAGGTACTTATCTCTTAACTCAATTAATTTTTCTTTTTCGAGTATTATTAGTAAAAGCTTGAATAAATATTGTATACTATACCTAATACTTTATATAGTATAATGTCATTATTATTTTATTTCTTTATATAGAATTTAGCTCTAAATTAAATAAAATAGTAAATAGTTTTTTTAAATCGGAGTAAAACTTAACGTCCTTTTTAAACCCTTTTATTATAAATAGCAAAAATGCTATAAAATAAACTAAAGGGTTTATATATAGGTTTACTATTAAACTAACTATTAATACTCGTTTTCTAGCTATTATACTTCTCTATACTTAACTAAAGATTAATATTGCGAGTACCTCTTTTTTTCTTAAAAATAGGTACTTTACGTACTTTCTTTAATAATTTCTCTTTATTTGTGATAAGGTTTATATAAATATATTACTTCGTTATATATTCTACTTAAAAAGTAACTTACCTATAGTATTTTAAATATTATTATACCTAATTTACTTAAAAGGCTATAAAAGTTTATAAAATCGTAAAAACTTAAAGAAAAGTACTAAACGTAATTTCCCTTACGTTTTTAGTTCTCCCTAATTCTATAACTCTAATTATATATAGACCCTTTTATATAATAAACTTTATATATATTGTAACGTATAAATAATAGAAACGTAAATTCTTTATTTCTTTTACGCTAGGAAGAACAAAAATAAGAAATTTGTCGGACTAATCTAGTTATATAAGGAGAAAAGGGGTCATAAGTCATGACCCCTAATGACCCCGACGACAACGCCGTCATTAGCCTCGTTATAACCCGGGCAATACCCTCGTTATAACCCTAATGACAGCGTTAGTGGCTGGGTCACGTGCTCCTAACAAGGCTCTGTTAGGCGCCCGGCTAAGCCGGGCAGGCTCTTCGCAGCACTTATAAAGGGGCCCCCTTTTCCCCCTTTCTAGCTAGTAAGACAAGAGAATAGAACCTAATGCACCTAACCTAATTAGTGCAATAGGTTTACCTTCCGGCCGCTCTACGCAGTAGAGCCCTGCTAACACTAATTAGTGATTGAAACGCTTAATCACAGATAAGCTAGGTAGAAGAGATAGACTCCTTAACCCTCGAACGTGCGACGGATCCGATTGAATAGTTATTTAACCCTAAGTCAACTTGACCTACGATCCTGATCCGTACACTTAGAGAGGGCTGTTTGTGCTAAGAACGAAGAACCTTCCCGAACTAGAGCGACACAGCTTTCGCAGGCCGCTAAAGAGACTTCCTAAGCTCCTATTAACGGATTACCGCTTTAACGAAGCCTATGACTATTAAGAAGAGTGCGTTAACAACGCTAATAAGGGTGTTAAATAGCTACCCTTAAAGGAACCGCTTTAACGAAGCCTGTGCTATTAATGAATAGCGCGTCCGTTTTTCACGACGCTAACCCTATCGCGAAGACCCCCTCGCGAACCCGTTAAAAAAAAACACTCCCGATAGCCTATAGGATATACGATTAACACAAGCCATTTAATTACGACCCTCGCGTAAAGACCCTTACGTACGACAAACACCCCGCCGTCTTCCGACCCGGCACTATAACACAGTCCGCTTACTGCCCTAAGCTTTCTTTAATAAGAATATAATGCTAACCTCGGCCTAGACACTATTCCCGGAGGAAGAGAACCCCCTTAGCTACCTTATATATAAGCTGTTCTATAAGTATGTCGATATAAGCCGTTAGGAGGCAGACGTTACGCCGGACGATAATAATGTTATCGCCGTTACGACCTATACGGCTCGATTCCTCGCCGTCTCGGATAATAGCATCTACATTAACGGCCCCTAGCTCTTCGACGACTTCTAGGAACACTTCGAGGGATAGAAAGAGGCAACGTAGAATAAAGTCTAGAAGGATTATACGAAGGCGTTAAAGACCCTCTTAAGAAGGCGTGGGATCTTTCTAAAACGTCGAAACGACCGTTAGACCGGCTCGAACGCGGCGCAATTAGCCGCTTTACTAGAATTCGACGAGCCGCTAATCTAGCCTACCGACGAGTTCTTAACGACCTAATTCGACATCGGAACAGCAGCTTATGCTAAACAAACAGCTGCTGCCGCCGCTATCGCATCGTTAGTTCCGCTATCGCCTTTCCCTACCGCTTCAACGGCTGCGCCCTCGTCAGTCCCGGCGTCCGTTGTTCAAAGAGCCGTAAGAGTGTCGTTGCCCGCGTTATCGCCTATTGTTCCGTAAGTTATTCCCGGCCCGCCTCCGCTAGTTATTCCCGGCCCGTTCGTTCCTTAGGCTCCGCAACACACGGTCTATCCGACAAGTCACTAGTTCCGGCACCCTAAATTCGCCCCGACTGCTTAACCGTTCCAGCCTACCGCCGTTCCTACCGCCGTTCCTACCGCTATTTCCCGAGGCCCTGTCCCGGCTCCCGTCCCGGCTCCCGTCCCCGTCTTCCCCCTTAAGGCATATATAACAATGCTACCTCCCGAGGTCCTAAACGTTCCTACCGATAGGAACCTCGTAATGTAATTCGCTAAGGTATAAAGGAAGGACTATAACTATACGGGAGAGCTATATAACATCTTAGACGATAAGGTCCGGCTCTTTATACGGACCTACTATAGCCTCCGAATCGCACTAGGCTAATTTCACGGACTAATTATTTAAATCCTTACCGGCCGTACCGAGGACTACTATATCTAGCAGATTAATTAGTCTACGGCCACGTTCCGGGTAGTATACGATGCCTTTAAACGCCGTTTCGATATTAACTAACGATAGTACTTTACGGAGTAGACTATAACGTCATTTTAGAAGCTTCGGATACAGCACCCCGGCAAGCCGCTCTAAGAGGTCCTCGAGCTGCTATTCGATAAGCTGTAGCTCTGCCAACGTGCCCTTAGCCCGGCTTTTGCAGGAGATATCCCCCTACGACTGGCTATCACAAACGCTTGTTAAGGCGTCCCGGAACTTAAACAGGCCCTCTTTCGACCGGCCGAACGAGTAGAAGAGCTGTTTTCCGACCTTCGCTCGTGCCTCGAAACGCACCTCGCACGCCGCCCCGACCAGCAATACTTTAACCAACGCGGCCGTGCGAGAGGTCGTATAGGCTCCGGACGATAACACGGCTACGTTCTAGGTAAAGAGGATAACGACGACGATAGGACTAACGGGTTCGGCTAGCTAACCCTTTCGGATACTCCCTAGCCGAGATAACGTCTTTATTTTAGTTCTTTGTTTAAAGACTGCTAGTATGTTTATTATTTCCCCTTATTCCTTATTTTTCTGCTTTAACCTAGCAACGATATATCCCGGCCCTACTTCGACCTTACGTCGTACCGGTCACGTTTTATTCCGGCCTAAATATGCTCTTTTTAATCATTTTGCGATTTATATGTATTATTTATATTTATTAGGCATTTTAGCCTAATATGCATTTTCTTCTTCTTTCGTACGTTGTAAAGGTTATTGCAACGTTGTTTCGGCCGGATCTACGATAATAATAACGGCCCGTTTAACCGGGCTATAAATCCCTGTTTTTACCCTTCTTTGTTCGTTAGCCGGATCCGAGATAATAATACGGCCCGTTTAATCGGGCTATAGATTCTATTTCTATTCGTTATATTCGATTAGTCCGTTAATACGCTTTGCAGCCTCTTAAAGAAGAACTGCTAGTATCGGACTAATCTAGTTATATAAGGAGAAAAGGGGTTATAAGTTATAACCCCTAATAACCCCGACGACAACGCCGTTATCAGCCTCGTTATAACCCGGGCAATAGCCTCGTTATAACCCTAATAACAGCGTTAGTGGCTAGGTCACGTGCTCCTAATAAGGCTCTATTAGGCGCCCGGCTAAGCCGGGCAGGCTCTTCGCAGCACCTATAAAGGGGCCCCCTTTTCCCTCTTTCTAGCTAGCAAGACAAGAGAATAGAACCTAATGCACCTAACCTAATTAGTGCAATAGGTTTACCTTCCGGCCGCTCTACGCAGTAGAGCCCTGCTAACAAAATTCCTAAAAAAGAAGTACCTATAAAAATAAAATTTATTTAAAACTCAATTAAAAAGCACCTATAGCTTAATAAATTATAAGTATTACTATTTGCACAGGTAAGAATCTCTATTTGCATAGGAAATACATTTTTTCTGCGCCGACCCCGCCCCAACCCCGCGCACCTAGCCCGCGCCACCTAAATTAGGTATAGCGCCATAGCAATTAAAAGGCTCGCGCAAGATGGAATAGCTCTCTGCTATATGCTCTGCTTGCCTTACTGCGTGCTATGCTGCGTGCCCTACTGCGTGCTCTACTACGTGCCCTACTGCGTGCCCTCTGCTGTATGTGCGGCTCCTTGATGTATGCTTCGTGCCCGGCTGCGTGCCCTACTGCGTGCCTTCTACTGCGTGCCCTGCTGCGTGCGGCTCCTTGATGTATGCTTCGTGCCCGGCTGCGCGCCCTCTGCTGCGTGCGTGGCTCCTTGATGTATGCTTCGTGCCCGGCTCCCGGCTGCGTGCCCTCTGCTGCGTTTTCTGCTGCGTGCCCTGCTGCGTGCCCTGCTGCGTGCCCTCTGCTGTGTGTGCGGCTCCTTGATGTATGATTCGTGCCCGGCTCCCGGCTGCGTGCCCTCTGCTGCGTGCCTTCTGCTGCGTGCCCTGCTGCGTGCCCTGCTGCGTGCCCTTTGCTGCGTGCCCTCTGCTGTGTGGGCGGCTCCCTGATGTATGCTTCGTGCCCGGCTCCCGGCTGCGTGCCCTGCTGCGTGCTCTGCTGCGTGCCCTCTGCTGCGTGCCCTCTGCTGTGTGTGCGGCTCGGCGGCTTCTCGATGTATGCTTCGTGCCTGGCTCCCGGCTGCGTTTTACGCGGCTTTATTAATTGCCATAGCGCTATACCTAAATTGGGTGGCGTGGGCTAGGCGCGCGGGGTTAGCGCAGAAAAAATGTATTTCCTATGCAAATAGAGATTCTTACTTGTGCAAATAGTAATACTCTAAATTATAACTCAAAAATCATTATATACTTCATAATACTATATAGCTATAGTAAAAATCTTAGAGATTTTTAGTCGCGTTCTAGGTTTTAGTGGGTTTTTTTATAGTTCTACGAGAAGTATAGGGTAGTAGCTTTACATATATGTCGTCGTTATTTTTGTTGACCCACTGTAAGTGTGTATAAGGGAGAGGGACTCTACCGCTCGCTACGACGAGGGACTCTGCCGCTCGCCGTAATGTGCGTATTGCTTAAATAAGTATTCGTGACGAGGGTAGTCTTTCGTCTTACTGCGACGAGGGACTCTGCCGCTCGCTGCGACGAGGGACTCTGCCGCTCGCTGCGACGAGGGACTCTACCGCTCGCTGCGACGAGGGACTCTGCCGCTCGCCGTAATGTGTGTATTGCTCGAGAGCCGTTTGCTCGAATAAGTGCGACGAGGGACTCTACCGCTCGCCGTAAGAGCTGCTTGCTCGAGAGCCATTTGCTCGAATGAGTGCGACGAGGGACTCTACCGCTCGCCGTAAGAGCTGCTTGCTCGAGAGCTGCTTGCTCGAGAGTGCGACGAGGGACTCTACCGCTCGCCGTAAGAGCTGCTTGCTCGAGTGTTAGAGCATGTACGAGGGAAAGGGACTTTTCCTTCTTTCCGCCGCCGCGAGCTATTAGCTCGTCGAGAGCTATTAGCTCATGCGTTAGATAAGTGCGCGGACGAGGGACTCTTCCTCCCGCCGCGTTGTGTGTTTGCTAGCGACGACGAAAGAGTCTTCTTCTCTTCCGCCGCTGCGAAATATATATTACGACGAGAGAGTATTCCTCTCGCCGCCGCGATATATTTGCCGTAACGACGAAAAAGTCTTCTTCTTCCGCCGCCGCGACTGCTATATGCTACGACGAGAGAGTCTTTCTTTTCTCCTCTCGCCGCCGCGAATATGTTATTGCTGCTGCGACGAGAGACTTTACCGCTTGCCGCGACGAGGGACTCTTTCTTTCTCTCGCCGCGATGTGTATGCTGCGACGAGAGAGTATTCCTCCCGCCGCGATGTGTTATTACTGCGACGACGAAAGAGTCTTCTTCTCTTCCCGCCGCCGCGAGCTATTAGCTTATAAGCTAATAGCTTGTGTCTTATCTAAGTGTGCGGACGAGGGGTCTTTGCCGCTCGCCGCGAATGGCTTGTATAGTCTTATTTGTTTAATGCCACGGAGGGGTCAACTCCTTAATGTAGGCTTGTTTAATACCACGGAGGGGTTAACTCCTTAATATAGGCTTGTTTAATGCCACGGAGGGGTTTGCTCCTTAATGTAGGCTTATTTAATGCTAAGGATCCTATTGGGTGGGCGCATTAGTCAGCGCCCCGCTGCAGGGTTTTCCCTTAAAGCCCTAAGCGCCTACAACCTTAGCTAGTTAATTAACACATATAGAATATAGTCTTAACGAAGCTTCCCCTAGTAGGAAGCCTAAAGACTCTCTATTATATAACGTAAGCAACTAGGGGTCCGCTACCCCTAAGGTCCGCTATATAATCTTAGTCACGACTTATAGTATTAATACAAATATAAATTATTACAATAACATTAATTAAAGCTATTTACGCGTTAAATTTTCATTATAGATACTTCTAACGCTCGCCGTAAGATTAATATTAATAACGCACGTAAAGACGTAGAACGCGGGTCCTCTATCGCGCTTATAAGCCGCGAGCATGCTATACCTCGGACTACCCTACGAGAGCGGCTTAACGGCGCGTAGCCTATTCGCAACGCTATAGAAAGCAGTTAACGCTTATCTCTAAGGCAAGAGCAAGAGCTTATGCAGTAGATCCTTGCGGAAGAAGCTGCCGGGCGGCCGCCCTCGAGGCGTAAGCTCTAGAGCTTTACGTAGCTTATTGCGGGCCTTAGTAGCGACGACCGACCTATTAGGCCAACTTAGGTCGACCGCTTTATCTAGCGCAACCCTAACGTTAAAATAAAGCTCGCACGAGGCATTAAGACCCTCCGCACCTAGAGCTCCTCGGAGGAGAAATTCCGCGCATTCTAAGACCTCCTAGACAGAGAGATTAAGAATAAGTGCGTCGGCTCGAGCCGCATCTACAATATAGACGAGACCGGCGTCGTAGAAGGGGAAACTAGGGCTAAGAAGGTTATTAGCAGCTGCTTAACGAAGCACTATATAAGGACTAAGGGAAGCATTAGCGAATAGGCCTTTATTCTCGAGTGTGTAAGTGCCGACGGGCGCTGCATTAAGCCTATAATCCTCTTTACGGGTACGAACCTCTAAGGGCAGTGGTTTCCCGAGCAATTCCCCGAATAGGCCTAGGATTGCAGTAAGTCGGGCTAGTCGAATAGCTATACGGCTCTTAAGTAGCTTAAGAACGTGTTTATCCCGGAAATAAAGCCTTAAATAGCCTCGCTATAGAGGATCTTAGTGCTCGACGGGGCTATATCGCATATAGGCCTTAACTTTATATATACGGCCTTTAAACATCGTATCTAGCTTCTCTTCCTCCCTACGCATTCGTTATATATTACGCAGCCTCTTAATATCGGCGTCTTTGCCTTTCTTAAGGAGTTTTACCGCACCTAGCTCGCTAGCCTCGTCGACTTTATAGTTATAGCGCCTCGTTAAAAACAGCGCTTCGTTAGGGCATATAACGTTGCATCCTCGCTAGCCTTTACTAAAGACAATATTAAGGCCGGCTTTAGAGCTACTAGGATCTATCCTACGAATGTTAACCGCGCCCTCGAGGCTGTGGTTAAGCCACGAGCATCGGATAACGTTCTATTAACGCTTAAGAAGCTCGAGAGGCATAAGATCGAGAAAACCAAGGAGTGGTAGACTCCTAAGGATAGCAAGGAGGTTCGGGCCTAGCTTAATGTATTGCGCGTTAACTTATCCGGCGTTAATCGCGGCTATAGAGTTATAGCCTTTAAGGCTAGGCATAGCCTTTAAGGCTAGGCATAGCCTTTAAGGCTAGGCATAGCCTTAACTAAAAGAATAGTCTTACGGCGTCTCTAAAGGCCGAGAATAACTATCTTAAGGCTAAGCTCGAAGCCTCTAGGCCTGCCGGCCGTAAGACCGTTAAGATCAACCCGAATAACGCTTTTGCTAAGGTGCTAGACATTATAAAGGCCAAGGTAGAGGCTAAGCAGGCTGCCGAGCGTTATCGTCGTAGCTACGGCTTAAATCTCGAGGAGGATGCACTTAATATAGCTCGTCTTAATTAGGAAGACATAATGCATACGTTTTAGCTAGATTAAATTAAATTAGGCTTATTTTAGCTACGTAATAGGTTGTTAAAGCTTCGTGTTATTCTCCTTAATTACGTAGCGGACCTTAGGGGTAGCGGACCCCTAGTTAATTACGTTACTTAATCCGACCTTTAAAAGGCCTTAAAAATACGTATCTTTAAAGAGTAAAACTTAGCCTCTTTAGAAATCGGACGAATTACGCATCCTAGCGTTTACGCTACGTAGACCTATCGTATTACCTTAAACATACGTTCTACCTTATTTTTTCTTTCGCCTAACGTTATATAAGTCTAACGTTATATAGTAGTATATCGGCAGCGTCGTAGCCGCCGAATTCGCCGTCTAAGGACGAACTAAGCGTAGACCGAAGCTCTCGCTAAGGCTTTATAGCAAGCTCTACCGTCGGCCTTAAGCTAGGTAAGACTAGTTTAGTCGCTAGCTTAGGAAGATAGGTAGACTAAAAGATAACCCGCTAAAACGAAGTCTTTAATACTTACCTTAACGATTTACATAAAGAACTTCGCGGTAAAATACGTTAGTAGTCTCGATAGTAAGCTAATTAGCTTAAATAGCTAGAAGATAACTAAATCACTTAGATAAAGCGTCTCGAGGAGCGTTAAACTACCTAGCTAAAGCGTTAAGCTACTTAGATAGAGCGTCTTAAAGAGCGTTAAACTACCTAGCTAAAGCGTTAAGCTACCTAAATAAAGCGTATAGAGGAGCGCTTAATTAGTCTCTTTTAAGCATAAGCACCTCCTCTTTTAGTACTACTACCTACTGCTAGCTCCTTAGCTTTAAGACTTATTCCCGTTCCTCCCGCGCCTCTAGTGCCGGACTATTCGTCGCCTCTTACTCCTCCTATAGATCCGGAGAGTATTGCTATAACGCCTACTACTAACCTTATAAGCGAGCAGCGATTAACTCGTTCGAATTAGCAGTAGTAAGGACAGGTAGCGTAGCCGTAGTATAGGCAACCTATTTAACCGGTTCTACTATAATAGCACTAGCTGCCGGTAAAGCCTTTCTTATACTACGACGATAGAGCCGTCGACTAGTACGCATTCCTAAAACGAGGTCTTAACTTACGTTTAAACTTCGACTATCCTATATATATCCCGTATAATACTACTTACGATTAAGCTACTAAGACTCTTATAAAAAGCATCTAGCCTTAAGCGAAAGCTGCTAAAGACGTTAACGATATAGTAACTAATAACCGAAATAAGATTACTATAAAGCCTAAATAGAAGTTATATTAAGCGGACTATACCGTCCTTTAAAAGCTCTAATAGATATAATCCGCGTTTCTTATCGGATAGATACTATATAACCTTTAGCCTACTTAGATAGCTAATAAGTTATCTAAAGACTTCGGCCCTATTGCGTATTAGGTTAACGTTAGGCACCTAGACTAGATATTGCTCCTTAAGGGCATTCTTATAGTCCTAAGGGACTATAGGGTTTTAGACGCGCTATTAGCTATTTACGCCTAACTAGCGCTAGTTAAGGACAAGGCCCTCGTTAACTTTGCCTAGCGTATTCGTAACGCGTTTTTAAACCTTCCCGATATTAAGAAACGTAGCCCTAGTATCCGTACTATTACCCTCTAGCATATTCGGAATAACCTCCTACGCATTTAGTCACGAATTAGTTCCGATATTACTATACTATATAGCATAGCCCTTATTTAGCGTCTTATACTATTAGCTAGCGAATAAACGCGTTAGCCTATAGAAGACATCTATAGTAAGCTAGCTACTTCTATCCGTATATAAGAGGGCTAACTATACTAGATATAGAGGATAAATAAGGTCGTAGGCAATAAACCGGCGATAGTAGAAGTCGTTAAGGCTAATCTTAGCTTATTGTCCGCCTCCTCTTATTTAAGCCCTCCGGGTATTATTATAGCCGATCCGCGTACGATAGACACTCTCGTCTACGCCGCCGACGATAAAGCTATTGCCGCTTTAACTTTTACGGCCTTATCTAAGGCGAATACCTACTTTAACTATAGTAAGGCTAGATATTAGGCATAAGACTACCGTCTATTATCTTTACCGGCACCTACTACTACGTTATCCTTACCGTTTAGCCCGCCTTAAGACGTTATAATAAAAGGGAAGATATATGAAGCTACTAAGGCATTTAGTTCCCGCTAGCGCTTTAAAGGGAGTAGCCGCAGCCGCGGCAGTAATCGCGGTAGAGGTAACTAAGGTAGGAGCATACGTAAGGGCACGCGAGGAAATTATCGTAACTACGCTAACCGCCTATATATATACTTCGACGACGAGGTTATAGATAATACCGACGAAGACTAAGATCCGATATACTACCTTAAGGAAGATAACGTAGAAATAGAAGCTATCCTTATAGCTATATAAGAGGGGATAGACTTAGCGTATCTCTAATAGGGAGGCGACGCTATCTACTTTATAACTATAGATAGCGGTATTAATACTAGCTAAAAGCCTCTTTACGAGGGCTTCGGCGATTATTATAGTATTTTCTTTTACCGACTAACGACTTCCCTATCCTTTACTCTTTCTTCTTTCTTCGACTATAGTTCTATATCTTATTACGTTTCTTCTTTACTTATACTTAAGCTAGCCCTATACCCGTCCTAAGTCGCCTCTACTATAAAGGGGATAGGAGGGATTCCTAGACTAAGTGTTTAAAACGATATCGTTATTACTATATAATAGTAAGGCAATAACGATTAGACCGGTTCGGTTGCCCTCTCTTACGGTATCGTCCTTAACGGGACTTTCCCTAGTGACTTAACCTTTAGACGATCTATCTTTTACGCCCTTAGAGTCGCTTATAAAGGCAACGGCGCTATACGACTTCGTAATCTTAAGGGCAAGCCTTTATTATAGCCGCGGCCGTCGAACGTTTTCTCTATAGCTATTTTCGCTAATTCGACCGACGTTTAACCTACTCTTACGCGTGTTATTCGCTTTTACGCTAATACGCCGGAATAGGCGAAATATTTTATAGACGTTTATTTCGCTAAATTCCTAGAGCTCTTTAACGTATCGCTTCGACGCATAGAAAAATTAGCGTAGATAGTCTATCGAATTAACATAGGCGATAGCACGCCTATACGGCAGGCTCCCCGACGCTATAGTCCCTCGTAGGCCTAAGCTATTAGGGAATTTATTAAGAAATATAAAAGGAGTATTATTTAAAAGTCCGTTAGCCTATAGTCGTCTCCTCTACTATTAACGCTAAAGAAGGCACCTACGGGCCTATAGCATAATGCCTATAGGTAAGTGATTTAGTATATCTACGCCGACTACCGTATACTTAATACCCTAACGAAGAAGTATACGTATCCTCTCCCGAATACTATAGATAAAATCTAGCGTATAGCCGGCTACTATTACTACGCTTTTATCGACCTATAAGACGGGTTTTAGCATATCCGCATCGCTTTAAAAGACTGCGAGAAGACTGCTTTCGTCACGCCTTTCGGCCTATACGAATAGGAAGTTATGCCTATAGGCCTTACGAATGCCCTAGCTACTTTCTAAGCTTTTATAGAGGAAGTTTTACAGCCGCTACGCGAGTTCGCCGTTAGTCTCCTTAACGATATATGCCTTTAGGCCGATATAGTCGAGCAGCTTTACGAACGCCTGCTTACCTTCTTCGCCCGCGCCGTTAAGTACGGCCTACTCTTAAACGCTAAGAAGACGAAGCTCTTCGTCGATATAGGTATATTCTTAAGCTTTATCGTCTGTTTTAAAGGCATTCGGGCAAATCCTCTTAAGATTGCCGCTATTTGCGACCGCTTAATGCCTACGACTACTACGGAAATCCGCGCTTTTATTTTTACAGCCGGATACCTACGTATGCTAATCCCGAACTTTTCGGACCTATCTATCCCGTTAATCGAATAGTCCCTTAGTGGTAAGAATATCCTTATTACCCTAACTATAGAAGCTAAAGCTGCTTAAGAACGGATCCGTAATGCTATTACAATAATACTAGTCCTCGTTAAGTTTAGCTAAATGCTTCCCGTAATTATTAAGAGTAACGCGTCTAGGAAATATATAGGCGTAGCTCTTCTATAGCCGTATATATACCTAACGGGTAGTAAGGAGCGTTCCTACCTTTACTTAGTAGCCTACTTTTCTAAAAAGCTTACCGAGACGTAGTAGCGTTATTCTATATAAGAACGAGAGCTTTTAGGAATTATAATAGCTATATAACATTAGAAGCATTAGGTTAAAAGCGCGGATATTACTATTATTATAGATTACGAATCCCTTAAGACTCTTCGCACTAAGATAGACTAACCTATGCGAATTATTCGGTTCCTCGACGTTATCGAATACTATAACATTAAGATCGTATATCGTAGCGGTAAAGCGAATATGCTCGCCGATTATCTCTCTCGCCCGCTATACGATAAGGATACTACTTATAACGCCGACGAGGGGAGGATAGCTATAATTAACGATAACGACGAGCTTATAACGATCCTAAAAGACGATCCTGCGTATAATAACGATATAGCGCTTAAACCTACGCCTAAAGCCGATAACGCCGCTCCTAACGCTATAGAGCTCGTCACTCGACTAGAATAGCTAGCACGAATCAATTTATAAGCGATCTTCGAATTCCTTACGTCTAGAGAAGCTCTACCGCCGAACATTACGCCGTATTAGGCGAATATATACTTCTACGAGTTAAAGGGCAGTCTATACCGCATTCGCTAGAATAAGCGTTCCCTTCCCCTTAGCGAGCTACTAAACCCTATAGGAGCAATCGCACTACTACTAGTACTAGAGTATAACGCTCTCGTAGATATAGCTAAGTAAGCACATAAGGCCTTAGGGCATAGCACCGTTAGCTACGTTATGCGATATCTATCTATGCGATACTAGCATTTAGAACTCCCGCTTATAGCTTACGAAGCTGTTCGCCGTTGCTAGTCTTACTAACTAATAAAGCCGCCGGACCCGACGCTCCTTAACCTAATGCCTTTAGCACCCGTGCCGCCCTTAATAAGGTAGGCTATCGACTATATAGGGTGTAAAGGGCAATAGCTGCTTAACGCCGTAGAGTACGCAACCGGTTGGCTTATCTCTGCTATTACGTAGTCTATAGACTTCGAGGGAACTATCCTAGTCCTATAGACTATTAGCACGCGATTCGGCCTACTACGTAAGATTATTAGCGATAATATAGGTTGCTTTACTAAGCAATAAGCCTAAGACTATTATAAGCGTTTTAGTATAACTGTTAAGCCCGTTACGCCCGCTAGACCTTACGGGAACGGAAAGGTCGAATAAGCGAACGGAGTGCTTAAGGCTATTATCCACCGCCTATATCTCGATAATCCTTCTGCACCGTTAGTATAGCGCCTAATACGCGTAGTTTACCTATACAACCGCTAACCCGGCCCGCACGGGTATAGCCTATTCTTCTTATTATACGGAACCTAGCCTCTAGAGTAGCACTACGAAGCTACGTACGTAGCCTACACCCGCGATCCTATAGTAGAGGAAGATATCGCGTAGGCCTAAGAACTCGTGCAATAATATCCTGCTCCTATCGCACGAGGATATATCACTAGCCTTAAAGCCGCTTACGCCCGCACACGAGCTTACTTATAGGAACGTAAGGGACTAATTCGCGTATACGCGCTAGGAGATTAGGTCTTACGAGTGCGTTAGCGCACCCGAAAGCACGAACCCTACTACGACGGTCCTTAGGCTATTACAGCCGCCTATCTAAGCAATGCCTACTCTCTCGTATCCTTAGGAGGATTCGGCCTTCCTAATAGGTATAATAGAATAAATCTATTCCCCGCGTATAGTCGCGACGGACACCCGGTCTATAGCTTATAGTACGTAAGCCGCACGATATTAGAGAAGGATCGCGAGCGCCTAAGAGCCGCTACTACTATATAATAGAGAATTAAGGGTATTTTTATTATTGTTTCGCATCGCATATACCGATATACTATTTCTTATTTAGGTTCTATTAATTGCTTTAGCAAGTAGGGGACTGCTTGTTTAAGCAAAGGGGTATTAAGGATCCTATTAGGTAGGCGCATTAGTTAGCGCCCCGCTATAGGGTTTTCCCTTAAAGCCCTAAGCGCCTACAACCTTAGCTAGTTAATTAACACACACAGAACATAGTCTTAACGAAGCTTCCCCTAGTAGGAAGCCTAGAGACTCTCTATTATACACCTAATCCGACCTTTAAAAGGCCTTAATGCCACGGAGGGGTTTGCTCCTTAATGTAGGCTTATTAATGCTATGGAGGGGTTGACTCCTTAATGTAGGCTTATTATTTAATGCCACGGAGGGGCTTGCTCCTTAATGTAGGCTTTTTGCTTAGCTAGCTAACGAGGGAATCACCCTCTCGCCTCTGCTAAAAGCAGTATATGTCTTAGCTAGCTAACGAGGGAATTACCCTCTCGCCTCTACTAGTAGTAGCAGGATATGTGTTTGGCTAGCTAACGAGGGAATCACCCTCTCGCCTCTGCTAGTAGCAGGATGTTTGGCTAGCGAGGGAATTACCCTCTCGCCTCTGCTAAAAGCAGGATGTTGTTCTTCCTAATGCCGCGAGGTAGTCTCTTACGGGCTCTTTATTCGATGTATTAGTGCCGCGTATTGCGGGCTTTATTCGATGTATTAGTGCCGCGTAGTTACGGGCTTAATTCGATATAGTGCCGCGTATTGCGGGCTTTATTCGATATAGTGCCGCGAGGTAGTCTCTCGTGGGCTTAGTTTAATATAGTGCCGCGAGGATGGTTCTCGCGGGCTTGTTTTAATGTAGTGCCGCGAGGTAGTTCTCGCGGGCTTTATTCGATGAGGTGCTACTTAGTGCGGGCTTTCTTTCGATGTAGTGCCGCGAGGATGGTTCTCGCGGGCTTATTTCGATGTATTGCCGCGTGTTGCGGGCTTTATTCGATAAGGTGCCGCGAGGTAGTTCTCGCGGGCTTTGTTCGATAAGGTGCCGCGACGTGGTTCTCGCGGGCTTTATTCGATATAGTACCGCGAGGTGGTTCTCGCGGGCTTTATTCGATGTAGTGCCGCGAGTTACGGGCTTTTCTTCGATGCGAGAGGAATCTAGTCCTCTTGCCGAGCATAATTAGCTAGGCTTTTTCTCGCGGTTTAAAGGGGGCCTAATAGTTGAATAGTAGCTTCTCTTAGTAGCAGTAGCTAGAAGACTAAGACTCTTAATTATTAGATCTTCGATCTACGGCCTACTAAATAAGGATGCGAGAGATGTGTATTATAGCGGCCGTTAGGGCGCTGCAGCGGCTATAATGCCGCTAAAAGCAGTATATTAATAATAATAATAATAATGCTTTTTATGCCCGAAAAGGGGCTGCCTTAAGACCTTATTTAAGCGGTCTCTTAGCCTAATTTCCCGTCCGTAATCTATCCCTTTACCCGCGGATCTAACACTATCTGCTTCCTCTCCCGTACCCTAACGAGAGCCGAGTAGTCCTATAGTCCTTTAGAGCTAGAGGTCGCCTATCTTATATAGGCTGCGAAGAAGATACGCACTACGGTGCAGTCGTTACCCCTCCCGCTCGTAGTCTTAACTAATTACTCCGCGATTAAGCAGATCGTCGCTAAAAAGACCCTTAATACTTCTAGTATAGACCGAGCTAACCGTCGCCTAGTTATAGCCTTAATTTACCTCTCGGAGTACGATATCGAGGTTTACTACCTCCTTAGCAAAAAGAACTTTATTCCCGACGCCCTTAGTCGTTTGCTAGCCGAGGAGTCCGATTAGCTGCTTAACCGTCGCCGCCCTAACTTTACTATACTTAACGATATGCTTATAGCCTCTAAGGCTATTATAGCTCTTAAAAAACACGAGGAATTCGCCGTCGCCTACGATAATAACCCTTAATATAAGCGAATACTTTAAATAATCGTAGATAGCGAGGACGCTATTAAGAGTCTTTCCTCGCCCCTAGAAGGAGCTATAGTCGCTAACTCTATAGCACGAACGAAAGCATAGCTTAAGCGCTACGGTATACCGTTCTTTATAGTTAATAAGCTTCTATACTATAAAGGCCCTAACGGATTTACCCGGCTATATATCCCTAACGCCCTCGTCCTATCTATAATCTCGGCAGCTTATAACGATAAGAACTACTTCGGCGTCGTCTATATCATTAAGGACTTAAAGATATACTTAATTCGCGGAGTTACCCGTTAGGTAAAAAAACATATCGCGGCCTATAAAGCCTATTGCCTTAGCTAAATAGACCGTTAGACCTTTACCGGCAGCTATAAGCCTATTCGCCCCCCGCTACTTTTAATATAAAGTATCGCGATAGACTTTATAACTAATATACCGCCCTCGCCCTTAGTAAGCTCCTTATAGTAGATCCTAGGCTTTAATATCTTTAACTAACTTCTTATAGTCACTTGCCTAACTAATAAGAGATGCTTGCTAATCCTAAGCAACGCTAAATACGGCATAAAGGACTAGGCCTAAAGCCTAGCCCGTTAGTTACTTCTTTCTAATTAAGGCATACTAAGAACTATTGTTAGCGACCGGGATCGTAAATTTACATCCGGCTTTTAGAAAGGCCTCTAAAGTGCATTCGGCACTAAAATTGCAATAACTACCGCCTACTACCTATAGGCTAACGGACTTGCCGAACGACGTAACTAGACTATAGAGACCGCTCTACGAATATCCTACATCGAGGATCCTAGCCTAGATTAAAAGATAATAATCCCCGCCCTTTAGTAGAATCTAAATACGGTATTTAACGCTAGTACGAAGATCTCCGCTTATAAGTCTATTTTCGGCTTTAATATACGTAGACCGTTAGAAGCTGCCGATAATATCTTAGGCACTACTACGGACGAACTGCCCTACTTACGAGAAGTTATCTATAGATAAGCGAGCCTAGCTATAGACCTAGCTGCTATAAAGGCCAAGCAGCGGTATAACGTAAAATACCGGCCGGTTCTTCTTAAAGCTAGTAATAAAGTCTACCTAAAGTTATATATAGGCTATTATAAGCCTAGCTAGCCGCTAAAGAAATAGTCGCGGCAACGAGAAGGCCCCTTTATTATTAAGCATATAGTTAATAACCTTACGGCGGAACTTAACCTCCTTAGCTAAGTTAGAATCCACCCGGTCGTCTCTATTTAGCACCTTAAGCTCGCGTACGAAGGGCATTACGTTAAACTTAAGCCTAGACCTATAGAAGCCGCTCGCGATATCGAACACGCGCCTAACGAAGGAGATTAGCACTATAAAGTCAAGCGCTTAATAGACATCCGTGTTCGTCGCGTCGGCCGGTCGAAGTCACCTATAACCGAATACCTCGTGCGATAGAAAGAATAGGCCGCTATATATAACTAATAGGTCCGAGCTAACTAGGTCTCCGCTAAAGCTATTACAGAGTTCTAAGGTCGCCCTCTAGCACGCGCTATATAAAGCAAGAAGGCCGCTTAGCAAAAGGAACGATTAGAGGATAAACGATTACTAGCATATATAAGCATAACTTATAAGAATAAAAGGAAGGATTTAGGCAGTAGGAGTATTCCTCTTAATTGCCTAATTAGGATTGTATTATAACTGCTATAGGCAGTAGTGTTTTCTTTTTTAAGCCGGTATTCTAATGTATATAAAGCATCCTCTATGCTATATGCCGGGGCTAATGTAATTAGCTATAGATAAGATAGTAGGGAGCTATTCCTAGCTCCCGGAGCTTACGCCTACCTAATAGAAGCATCCTTCTTTACACACACATTCTTAGTGCCTACTGTATTAACTATATGTGTGTATATGCGTATGTATGCCGGGCTTAAGGGAGCAAGCGGACTATATATTATGCCGGGTTAAAAGACGGTATTTATCGTATACGAGGGTCTTTATAATAGTTATTAAGAGCAGGCAGCGGGCTTTTAGATAATTAAATGGCTAGTATTAATCGAATGTTTATCGGGTCGCGAGGGTCTTCGCGATAGGTTATCGGTATAAGCAGTAGGCGCAATTCGGGTCGTTATAGCAAGAGATCCAGTCGGTAATCTAGTAGGATGTCTTAAGCAGCGTTAAAAAAAGGGGCTTTGCGATAGTTATCTTTAGGGCACCGGGGTCGATTAAGATACTTAGAGAGGATCTAGACGGTAATCTAGGAGGATTCTTCGTAAGTAATATAAAGGGTCGTTACTACCGGGAGCGGGCAGCGGGCTCGTCGCGTTAGGGGACGCACTATCGATAGAAGGAATCCAAACGGTAATCCAGACGGGTCTCTTTTCGATAGTTAGAAGGGATCTAAACGGTAATCTAGAAGGTCCCTTATCCTTAGCATAGATAATCTTTCCGTCGACTAAGTCGCTATAGTCTGCGAAAATAGCGATGCTAATCTTTAAAGATTAAGGGTTCTATCTCTTCTACCTAGCTAATCTATAATTAAGCGTTTTAATCACTAATTAGTATTAGTAGGGCTCTACTACAGTAAGCAGCCGGAAGCGAACCTATCGCATGTATAATAGTATGCGGGTTAGGTTCTTATTGTCTTGTCTAGCTAAGAAGGAAGAGGGGAAAGGGGGCCCCTTTATAAGTAACGTAGCCTCGTTGCACGCACGTAATTACGTAGGATTACGTAGCTGCAACTACCTTATACCTATCCCTTATCCCTTATTCCTATAGTACTACTATAGAATTAAAGATACCCTAGACCCCTTTATCCTCGATAATATAGACACCTTTTCTAAGGTCGGTTCCTCTACTCCGGACGAAATTCCCGAGCTAGACCCTTCCCCCTCTCCGGTGCGAGCGCTACCTACTCCTCCGTAGCCCTATAAGCGCGGACGTCCCCCCGGCTTAAGGAATAAGCTAAAGACCGTAACCTTTAATAATTAATTCTTAGTTAAGAAGGAAGAAGATATACTACGGCTTTTACTTAAGCTACGCAATAACGGCGTTATTACTATACCCGGCGCCCCTTTTAAAGAATCCGACTAATAAGAAATAGACGATCTCCTAGCATATAGCGTCTTTAGTTTTAAATAGTTCGACGAATTGCTCTATAGATCTTACCGACTCTTGCGTTCCTAAATAGTCCGGGAAGTAAAGAGCTATAACGTTAAGCCCTACAAAAAGTCCCGCCTAGTGATCTAAGGCTATAGCGATATAGAGAAAAGCTCGCTTTTAACCTATTTACCTACTATTTAGCGTATTAGCTAGCGCTTAATCCTAGCTATTACTCCCGCCTTACTTTGCTAAGGCATAAACCTATCTCTACGCGATATTATATAGGCCTATTCTTAAGCTTAAATATAGCTTAATCGTATAGTGTTGGCAGCTCTTCTAATAAAGCTTTAAGGCAAGTACCTAGAGGGCATAATTATAAGAGTTATTAGACTATTATACGGCCTTATAAAAGCCGGTGTATATTAGTAGAAAACCTACTATAAGCACTATATTAAGAGCCTTAATATAGTTCCTTCTATTTATAACTCGTGCGTTCTAATTATAAATTAAGGACCCGACGATTTTAGCCTCGTCGGGATATAAACCGATAATACCTTAATGCTCGGTTTAAATACCTTTTCGGCTTAGGAAGAAAAAGAGCTTTAGATAGCTTAATTTCGCGCTAAGCTAAAGGCTTAAATAACCCTAGGGAATGCTATAGACTTTAATAAAGCAAAAGTAACGCTTTATAACGACGTTCTACTCTTATAGTAGAAGGGATAAGCCTTAAGAATCGAGGTAGTCGACTTAAGGGCTTATAATAAAGCCTAGCAGTACCTTAAGCAACGCGCTTATGCTACGTACGTCGCTTCTATCTATTAGCTAGAGGCCTTATTTAATATCTCCGTAGCAGCCTAGGTCTAAGCTCCCGAAGAGAAGGACTATAATATCCTTAATAAGCGCTTCTAGTAGTAGATCGACTATTAATAATATAGACTTACGTATAGACTAATTAATCTCGAGATAGCTAAACTCGTAGTATTTACGGATATTTCGTTCGTAAATAACTAAGACCTTTCGTCTTAGTTAGGCTTTATTATTACGCTCGTTAATAAGACTAAGCGTATAGATACGCACTTTCGGATTAATAGGAATATTATCTATTAAAGCTCGACGAAGTATAAGTAAGTAACCCGTAGCGTTCTTACGAGCGAGATCTACGGTATAGTTAACGGTATAGACCTCGGCATCTCTCTTATTACGACCCTTCGTATAGTTATAGAACGGCTCTAGCTCCTACCGATCCCTCTTATTATATATACTAACTTATACTCCCTCTACGAATGCCTTATTAAGCTCGGCACTACGAAGGAGAAACGCTTAATAATCGATATTATAGCGTTGCGTTAGTCGTATAAGCGACGGGAGATTAAAGAGATTGGGTAGATCTATAGGGAAGATAACCCCGCCGACGCTATAACGAAGGCATCGCTAAATAAGGCCTTTAAACGCTTTATTAATATAAACAGCCTTTCGATTAGGATAGAAGCCTTCGTCCTTCGCCTATAGCTACTAACGGTTTCCCAACGGTATTTCCTTTATTCTACCCCCTTTTTCATTTATGTTTATTAAATATATTTATTAGGCCTTTTACCTAATATATCGTTCTCCCTTATTTAGATTACGGACTTACTATTTAGTAACTATAAAGAAAAGTTGCTAGTATAGGAATAAGGGATATCCGTTCTTTAAGCACGATTGCAATCTACGTAATTAAATAGATTACGTGCGGGCAACGCTTATACGGATGCGCTATTAACCACACAATGCATCGTATACATTAAGGACCCCGGTAATAGCGTTACTAACTCGGCCGCCCTTGCGATAATTAAGTTATTAACTTAATCACCCTTATAGGCATAGCCCCGACGTCGCAACGAGGGCTCGCAAAGGGTCGGCTTTAGGCCCTAATAATACACGTGTTTATAGCCTATATAAAGGGGCTATTCGTCGCCCCTTAGTTAATAGAATTAGTATAGACTAATCTAGCTAGTTTGCAACCCCTTTGTTTATTTAACTAACTAATAGGTTCTTTAGTATATACTCGCGAGGCTATAATAAGCGCACTGCTAAATCTCGGAATAAAAAGAGTATAGCCGTTAGCTAGGTATAAGGGTCTTTAACTATTAGTAAGATTAGGTCTATAACCGAATCCGCATTCTTATATACGAGCGGGGAAGAGGCATATACGGGCGGGGAAAGGGTCTTATATAAATAGGGGTAAGGGGCTCGTATAGATAGGGGTAAAGGGCTCGTACGAATAAAGGGGTATGTGCGTAGAGCTATATATCCGTATACATAGGTGTGTAAGGAAACGAGCTTAGGGGGGGTATATAATTGTTATTAATCCACGAAGGGATATAGCCATAGACTAGGTCTAAATGTCTATATATACGATATAGAGGTCACGTAGGATAATATATAATATAACCTAACACTATAATAGTATATCCCCTTTAAATCGGCGTTCGACTTAAACGCTTAAAAAGGGCAATAGGCTAATAAAAACGAAGGAAATCTATGTTAATCGGTCTTAAAAGCGGGTCTAATATAGAACGAGAGAGAAATAAGGAGAAATAAAAGGTAAGGCTAAGAAACTAACGCATGCCGTTATAACGTAAGTTATATTAATAAATTATATTTATTATTACTTAGGCGAAGGGGAAGACGTAAGGAAGGCTATATAAAAGGCCGTCTTTAGTTTAGTCGGGTTAAAGGCGTAAAAGGCCTTAAGGTCGTCCTAGCAGCCGTTAAGGCAAGAGGAGTCCTCTTACGTAAGGGGGCTATAACGCTATTAAACGCGATACTTAATCTTCCCGGAGGCGTACTAACGTTATATAAGGATAGAAGAAAACTCCTACTTAAGGTATACGTTATTACCGTCGTTATCGCTAAGGGAAAGGAGAACGCTATTATCGGCGGGCCGGACGTTAAGCTCCGATTAGCTAAGTAAAACAGGCTCTTAGGTTTTAGTAAGGAGGGAGTAATAGAAAATAAGGTAAAGGCGGCTGCCCTTAAGGAGGCGAAGAACATACGCCGTCTTATATACCTTAAGGACCTTATATAGGCCCTCCTATTTATAGTCGAGCTTTTTTATAGGGCGGAGGGTCTAGATCTAGCGAGTGCTAAGGAATACTATATCGCCGGGCTAATACGCTAGGGCGGGAGTCCGCCGGGCGTTTGCGTAGCGAGCCTTAATAGCTTAAGCATCCTTAATCGCATCGCGGAGGAAGTTAGAGATACGCTAAAGGCGGGAAGCGAGCGCGTTACCGCGGAGGTATTCCTTCCGCTACTAAAGGGTTATACCGGGCAAAGGGGGACTAAAAGGCTTAATGCTAAGCTTTAAGTAAAAGCTATAGTTAGCGAAGAAAAGGGAAAGGCCGGTAGATTTAAAGACTTAATTATTAATAATAAACTTAGCGAGAGGAAAGAGGTCGACCTAATCGTCCTAAAGGTAGGTAGTATAATAACGAAGGTAAACCTCTATCTAAGCGTTTGCGATCTTAGTCTAACCGTCGGTCTAAAGATAGTAGGCGGAGCTAAGGTAAAGGCGGTAATTAAAGCGACGATTAAGCTACTACTAGAAAGCCGAGATAAACTAAGTGCTATAGTCGCTAGTAATAGAGGCTAGGGTACTATAGAGGGACTAAACGCGAGAAATAAACGCATTAATAACGTCTTTAACGGTTATTAAAGGTATTAAGACGTAGTAGCGTATTTTTATAAGGCGGTCGACGATAACGAGGATATTAGAAAACTTAACGCTATTATAGTAGTAGATAGGGAGGTCGGTAATAAAGTCGACGGATATATTAGTCTATAGGGCGAAGGGAATACTTAAGGGCTAGAGTAGGCCTTAGGGGGAGGAACGAGGGGATTTAGCGCGTAAGTACGTATAATAATTCCGCACGAAGCTAGAAATAGACTTATATATACCGGGCTAGATATAGGACCGGCGGTAGAGGCTAGCGGTCTTCGTACGTCTAAGGTAGCCGGTAAAGGGGGAGGTATAAGCGCGGACGAGGATCTAAAGAATTAAGGCGTCGTTAAGGGGAACGAAAAGCCGGCCTTAGAAATAGAACCGGCCTTAGATCTTAGAGAGAGCGGTCTTAGGGATTAAGCAGAGGGGGGCTTAGAGGGGGTAAGGCTAGCGGGGCGAAGGGGACTAAAGAGCTACGCGAATAGCGGAGATAAGCGGGGAGGAGTAGGCCCGGTCGATAAGGTTATCGATCGGCTTAAAGTCGTCGAGGGCGTAGAGGTTAAGGCATCGATAAACGAATTAGACTCTTTAATAGTGTTAAGGGCGGTAGTAGTATTAGGGTAGAGGGAGGCATTAACCTTAGACTTAGGGAGGATAACCTAATATCGGTGGTTAATCCTCTCGTCGGCTTAGTTAGTAAAGGAGAGTAGGCGGGAGCTAGGCAAGCGGCTAAGGGCGTCGGGGAGAATAGCTTAAGAGCCGGGCTAAAAGATAATCTTAAAATTAAAACGACTAAGGAATTCGGCCTAGCGGGCCTATCGCTAGTTAAAGAGCTTTATAGTTATAAAATACTAAAGATTCTTATAATCTAAGGCTGTCTTAAACTTAGGCAGGCCCTTAAGCTTAAGGCGCTACCCTTTAAGAGATTTTATAATCGCAAGGAGTTCCTTATCGTAGATCTCGTAATTATACTCTTAAGCGGAGTATTTTAATAAAAAGAAGGCAATGGGATAGTAACGACTATCGTCGAAGAGCTATATTAGCATACCCCTAGCGGCTTAGTCGGAAGCATCTATCTAAACTATAGTCTTACGATAGGAGTCGAAGTATGCGAGGACTAAGGCGGTAGTAAAGGCGTGCTTAAGGGCCTTAAAGGCATAGGCGTAGGCGGGAGACTAGATCTAAAGGGTAGAGTTCTTAGTAAGGGCGTTTAAAGGGTTTTTAAGCTTAGAAAAGCTATAAATAAAACGCCGATAAAAATTAGCGAATCCTAAGAAGCGCTAGAGGTCTTTAATAAAGGAAGGGGCAGGCTAGTCTAAGACTATACGAACCTTTTTAAGGTCTATGCGAATGCCTTTATCTAAGATAATTAGGCCGAAGTACTTAGTCTTAGTAATGTAGAAATTACACTTATCTACGTTAAGCTAAAGACTAGCGGCGTTAAAGCGCTTAAGAACCGTATTAACGTAGGCTTAGTACTCCTCCCGCGTCTTTAAGAAGATTAAAACGTCGTTTAGATAGGTAGAGTAGAATTTATTAAGGATGCCGTAAAGGGCTATACTAATAAAACTCTAGAAGTAGGATAAAGCGGCGGTTAGGCTAAAAGGGGTAATATAATACTCGAAAAGCCTATACTAGATAGCGAACGCGGTCTTCTACTTATATCCTTCGGCAATATAAAGGCGGTTAAACGCTATAATAACGTCGATCTTAGTGAAAAACTTCGCCTTCCGGATATAGGCGAGGGTATCGTAGATAAAGGGTAAGGGAAAACGGTTCTTAATCGTAGCCTTATTTAGACTACGATAGTTAACGCAAAAACGGACGCCCCCGCCCGGCTTATAGGTAAGTATAACGGGGGCAATAGCGGGCGAGGTAAAGCGGCGGATAAAGCCCTTCCCGAGCTGCTCGTTAACGTACGCGCGGACGATCCGGTTCTCGGCTTCGCTAAAAGGGCGGGGGTAGGTATAAGGAGGTTATATTCCTTCCTTAAGGTTAATTTAAGTATTAATACTACGGTAAAAGGCGAGCTTATCGGCCTCGCTCTTAAGCTATATATAGATTATATAGTAAAGCTCCTTAAGGACTTTAGCCTAAAGCTCGTCGAGCGTATAGGGGACCTTCTCTTGCTTTTTAAAGAACTTAGCGATATTATTAAAAGAGATCTTATTAAGGTAGTTATCGACGAAGTCGTAAAGGCGGGGGTTAAGGCAGGCTTTCGCGTCCTTAGCGTCTATATATTTAGTTAAAACGGCTTAATAAAAGTCTTTAGGGATATTTTAGTCGATAGGTAATAAAGGCTTAATAAGCAATAGCTCGGCGGTAAGGGCCTTAATCGAGGTCTAAGAGGTCTAGACTTTAGGCTACCGGTAGAATATTATTATCGCGTCGACGTCGAGTATTTAGACGTTAAACGCTAAGTCGTCGGGGGACGAGAAGCGGAAGGGCTAAGGTTTAATAGTCTTACGACTTAGCTAAGACATAGGGCGGCGGTAGCTAGCGGTCTTTTAAACGGGATAAAAGTAGGGAGGTCGAACGTAGCGGTAAGGGTAGAGGGTAGCCGGGGAGTCGGAGTTATAGCCGGAGTTAGAGTCGGCGTCGTTAACCTAGCGGGAAGAGTCCGGATAGGCGGGCTTACCCGCGTTAAAAGTATCCTCGAAAAACGTAAAGAGGGAGGGCCTAAGGGACGGGGGAATAAACTTAAGAACGTCGCTAAAGCGGACGGAACGGATAAAGGCTAGAGGATAGGTTAAGGCTAAACGAGCGGGAATAGGGATCGCAGCGGCGGGAATAAGGACTATAGCGGTAGGGGGTTCGCCCTCGTCGTTAAAATCCTCGACGGAGGGACTAAAGGGAAACCCCCTTAAGGCAAAGGTAGGCAAAGGCGCGGTAGGGGGCTCGCCCCTATCGTCGAAATCTTCGATAAAAGGGGCAAAGGGAAAACGAATTATATTTATTAATTATATTCCTTTTAAAATAGAGATAAGGGAAGCCGGGATAAGGCGGGTAAAGGTAGCCGAGAGGCTTAGGATAAGATAAGGCTAGTAGTCTAAGAGGCAGGAGGCTAGATAAAAGGGGGACTAGAAGGAAAGGGAGTTACCGCGCTAGCTAATAATAGGGCTATGCCGACGTAGCTAAAGGAGGCTAAGAATAACCTTATAGCTAAGCTTCGTAAGAAAGAAGTAGATAGACTTAGTATAGGCGCTAATCTAGGAGACCGAAAAGACGCAATAGGTAATAGAGCCGGACTATTATAGTACTACATTACATAACATAGTACATAGTGACATACCACGTGACATATAGTCCTATATATAAACGAGCCCTTAGCCTCTATAGTTCTTCTCCTCTTTATAGAATAATAAGGTTATCTAGCTATTACCTAGTGCCGTAATAGTTTATTCTATCTCCTATTACGCCCTATCGCGATCCCTAGCTTTATAAATATAGTCCTAGCAGCTCTATTACCTTATCCCCTTAGTCGTCGCGACCTAAGCGCAACCCCTAAGAAATCATTCCCCTAAGCCCTTAAGCCCCTAAGAATTTTTTCCCTAGCCTATAGAAACCTATATAGCCTATAGAATTTTTTTTATAGTCCTTAATAAACACCTTAGATTAGACACTCCTCCTTCCTCCTTATAGCAGACACACCTATAGTCTCTAACGCTATAGGCGACGGTCTAAAGGCCCTTACTAAGGAGTTTATTAGTGAATTTCCTTAGATCGCCTAGGCGATTAAAAGGTTCGATAATATAGTCCCGGTCGCTAATACGCAAGAGACCTAGGAAAACCTTTAGAGCCTAAATACCCGACATATTCTTATATATATCGAGGAGAGTCTTCGCTCCCTTCGCGTAGCGGAGGCCTCTTAGGTTAACCGAAATGCTAGGTTAAAGGAATATATAACTACACGAGATTAGCTCTTAGCTACGAAGGATTAGCTCCTAGCTATAAGAGAGCAACTTCTTAAGGCTAAGGACCTTATAATCTTAACTATAAAGATATTATAGTCCTAGACGATAACCCCGGTATAGTCGTCCGGAAAACGAAAGACGGTAGACCCTCCGATCTTTACTAAAAAGGGGTCTACCTCCGACCGTTAACGTAAGTACGAGGCCTAGGAACTTAAGATATAGGGTGTCTTCCTCTACGATAGCATATAGTTCGACTTAGACGGCGCCCGCCTCCTTTATATTAGCGATAGGCTTAGTAAACGGGCCTACGACTTCGTTAAAGATAGGATAGCTACTATTATAGCTAACCTATCCGAGAGAGAGAAGTAGGAATAGCCTACTACGACGACGCTTCTTATAGCTTTAGGCAGGTAGTATAAGGTTCTAGACTTAACGCAAGCCGCTAAGAATATCCTCGATAATTTCCCCTAAAGCGATAAGAATTATTAGATCTAAAAGGTAGACCTTAACGCCTATATGCGTAAGGCAAGGAAGACAAAGGAATAGTAAGTCGAACTCCTCCGTGTTATAGAACTACTAATCTAAGTTCCTAGTTTACTTTCTTTTTTCTAAAGTACGGGACGACT
The DNA here is from genome assembly GCA_012934285.1 of Ophiocordyceps sinensis. Classification (NCBI taxonomy): domain Eukaryota; kingdom Fungi; phylum Ascomycota; class Sordariomycetes; order Hypocreales; family Ophiocordycipitaceae; genus Ophiocordyceps; species Ophiocordyceps sinensis. The sequence goes on along the minus strand of JAAVMX010000006.1, from coordinate 1,285,085 downwards.
TAAGTACTAAGGGACTTAAGTACGGAAATACTTAGTACGAGGGTACCGGGGTACTTAGTACCTTGGTACTTGGTACTTTATGACTCAGCATAAAGATGTTCGCCCCGGACTTACCTATTATCCGGTCACACCCCTTTTCGGCCTAGGACACACCCCTTTTTCGAACCTAAGTCCCTTAGGACTTAGCTTCCTTAGGTACGGGACGTACCACGCAGCTACGGTCACGCCGACGATCTTATTAAGCACCCCTGCCTAATAAGACCCGATGATTAGCTCGATGCCCCGTATAATAGACCGACACCTAGACCACCGGGAGCTATAGGCCTAATATAGCCCTCCCGGCTTTCGGGACCGATTATTCGTCCGATCCTCCGCATAAGGAGGTCACACGACTTATATCGTGTGACCCACCTACATAACATTATGCACGTGGTGCATAAATGGACCTATATGACCTAGATTAGTCTATAAGGGCTCTAGAACGACGCGGGAGGCAGCCTTTTCGAGGTCAGCCGACCTACACAGCCCCTACGCAGCCCCGGGGACCCGCATTAGCTTGGGGCAGTGTAAGAGATACGTGGCAGAAGGTGCTAGAAGGAAAGGGACGTACCGGGACCGTCTAGACGGACGGGAAGAGCTATATAAAGGAACTTTAGTCCGCCCTTCCTTAGGCTCTCCTTCCTTCCTTTCTTCTTTAGCTTTTATTATAGTTTTAGTTTAACTGCCTACTAAGTGACCTACACCTCTTCTAGTAGTGCCCTTAGTGCTCTAGCCTCGACTACCCCTGCTTGCTTAGACTTAGCTAGCCGGTCTAGTATAAGTAACCCCGAGTGCTCCTCTGCTTACTGTTCCGCCCCTATAGCTTTTAAGGATAAATAACGCCCTCTATTAGTCTTTAACTATTAGAGACTTAGTCCGGTTAGACTGTCTTCTGTCTTCTAACCGTTCTATCACATAATAAAAGCTCTTACCTTTTGCTTAGCCGCGGAGTGTGTTTTTTAAGACCGTTGCTTAATCTTTGTTTAATCTTTGCTTAGTCTTTGTTTTACCCCTTAATCTTTTCCTAATCTTTCTAATCTATTAGATCTTAGATCTTGTTTTAATCTTTGTGGATTCGAAGAACCCTTTTTAGAAAAAACACTAAAAACAACTACTTCTTTAAGAATGTCTTCTTCTACTTCTTTAACCTCTCGCCCGGCAGCTCGCCCGGCAGCTCGTCCGGCTGCAGCTACGGCTGCTGCTTCTACTACTACGCCTACGGGCCCGGCTCCGGCTTATACCGCCGCCCCGGGACCACCGCCGCCTCCGGGCCCGGCCGGGTACGCCCCGGTCCCGGCCCCGGTTCTAGATTTCCGCCACCCCCGGCAGTTCGGGGAAATTGTTAAAACCCCGAAGCCGGCTGTTTACACCGGAGAAGCCGGCAAACTATAGGAATTTCTTACCTAGCTAAAGGCCTTTTTTCTTTCCTTTCCGGATTCCTTCTCTATTAATAAAGCGAAGGTCTTTTTTGCAGCTAGCTGCTTAAAGGGATTAGCTTTAACCTAGTTTAAACCTATTCTTAGGGATAGGGTGACCGAGGCAGAGGGGGACCGGGATAAACTTACGGACGATATCTTTAATAGTTATTAAGCTTTTAAAACCAACCTCTAGTAGACCTTTAGCGTAGGTGACGAGAAGAGAGCCGTAGAGCATAAGCTGCGGTATTTACAATAAAAAACCTCTATTTCTAATTATACTGCCTTATTTAGGCAGATAATATCGAAATTAGAATAGGACGACGACGCTATAATAGCGGTTTTCTATAAGGGGCTAAAGGACGATGTAAAGGACGAGATCTCTAAATAAGACCGTCCCGACACCCTCGTCGAGTTTATAGCCCAAGCAGTTAGAATCGACGACCGGCTTTTCGAACGCCGGCAATAGAAGAAGGACCCCCGAGGGGGGTATAAGGTTTTTTCGAAGAAAAAGGGGAAATAGACGACTTACGGCGATCCTATAGACCTAGATACTATTTTAAACTTAGGAACAACTAGCTATTCGGCATCGGCCGGAAGCTCGAAAAACAATAGCATTTATAAGAGCCTTACCTACTTCTTTTGTAAGAAGGCAGGGCATATTGCTAAAGATTGCTACCGGAAGAAAAATCTAGCTAAAGGAAAGCCGGCGGCTTCTAAAAGCCTTAATACCTTAGAGCAAGGACCTCTTAGGCTCTCTCTACCGCCTTTAAGAAAAGCTCTCGATCCTACGCTTTTTAACAGCGATCCTATAGGCTTTTCTGCCTATCCCTACTACGAAAAACGTTTTACGACTATTAGGGATTCTAAGGACAAAATGGCACTTATTCTAGATAGCCTAGTTAGGCCCTCTATCGAAGAAGAGGAGGACTTATTTAGATAGTCGGACCCGGACGAGGATCCAGCCGGACCGGAGGACCCGGCCGGCCCGGATAGTCCGGACGCTCTAGACAGCGTGATAGAGGATCTTGTGATCGACTTAAAGGACGGAGAAATCATAGATAACTCTATAGATAACGCGGGGGTCGGACTAGCACCCCCGGACTCCCCGGACTCCCCGGACTCCCCGGACTCCCCGGACTCCCCGGATTCCTCTATAGAGTCCGCTCCGGACTTAGAGGGTCCGGAGCCCGGGCCGGAGCCCGGGCCGGAGCCGGACGACGACGACGACGACGACATACCCCTAATAACGCAATACGACTCCGAGGAATTCCCTTAAGAAACCTAGTACTAGTACAACCATAGCTAGGCCCCGGAGTTAGAAGATCTCACCGGAGGCTATATACCCGATGCTTATAGCCCCGCTAATACCGAAGAATTCTTAGAGGGCAGCGTAGCTACGGCTGCCCCGTGCGACGGCTCGGAGTCCCCTCCTCCCTACCGCGAACTCGAAGACGTTAAGGACCTTCTCGATGGCCTTAACCCGGAATATAGCAGCTGTAGGGAATACCTAGCTATTACGAACTATTTGGAAGGAGTTATCGAACGAGAAGCCTAGGGATACCCTAGCGCCGAAGATAGGCCCCCGGAGTGCCTTACCGACATAGCCGAAGAGACTTTAGCTTTACTTCGAAGCTATAAGCGTAAAGCAAATCGGCTAAAGGCACTGCTTTTAGATAATAAGCATAAAACCTACGAGGAATTTAGCAGGGAAATTACATCCCTAGCAGACCTCGTGGAAGAGAAAGAACGCGAGAAGCTTAACCTCCTTACTAGACTAGACAGTCTAGAAGGTTATGTGCCGGAGCTACACTTAGAACCCTCTTTCGAGGTCCGGACTCTCTAGGAGGCCCTCCCGAGGCTAGAAGGCGTCCACTGCCTCGCCTCCCGGACCCTTAGACTCGCTTCTTAAGTTAATCGAGACCTACTCAAACGGGTCCGGCAACTATAAGGTCTCCCTTTCGAGACTACGAATTATAGGGTTATAATATAACCTATACCCTAAGGAACTACTAATAGACCTAGCAGTAAGTCTATTAGAGAAGAGCCGGGTTCTACTAGGTTTAAAAGAGAACCCCTAGGGTTTAAAAGACAACCCCCGGAGCTTAAAAGAGAGCTTAATCTATATAGACTTAAAAGATAGTCTAGTAGACTTAAAAGAGAGTCTACTAGGTTTAAAAGAGAACCTAATCCCCCTAAGACTATTTTAGGGGAGGGGATGTAGGGTAATAGCACCCTTACTACCGAGGATTTAAAAAACCTCTATTACTAGAAGTAAAAGGGCTACTTACTAGTAATTAAGATCTTCTTATTACTAACAAAACTATTAGTAAGAAGATAACCCTTACGATTAACTACTAAGGGCATAGACTTTCCGCTTTAGTAGATAGCGGATCTATAAGCAACTATATTGCCCCGGAAACGATAAATCGTCTACGCCTTCGTTACCGGCAGAAAACCACGCCTTATACGCTATTTATAGCCGAAGGGAAACCCTTTACGTATAACAACGGGAATATTATCTACGAAACTAATCCTTTCGAATATTCTATTAGAAACTTATCGTCTAAAGACCCTTTCGATATCCTATCTATACGATACGATATTATACTAAGACTACCCTTCTTACAATAATATAACCCTTCTATCGACTAGAATAAAGGCCTTCTAAGGTTTAAAGACGATACCTTAGATATTCCACTCTATAACGAATTAAAGGACTTAACCGGACTAAAAACCTCGGAACTTAATACTAGCCTAGAAAGGCGAAGCCTAGGAATTAAGGAAGTTGCTACCTTATTCGAAGAGGAACTTCCGGACCGATTTAATATAGTCCCGGAACCGCTAAACCTATTATTAAAAGACGCTTCGAATAGCGCCTCTATTAAAGAAATAGAGACGGACCTTAAAGCGGATAGATTTAAGACTATACCGCACGATATCCTTGTTAAATTCGGTGTGATATTTAACGACCTACTAGAGGATAAACTACCGCCTCGAACGCAATAGGATTACGAAATCAACCTTAAAGACGGAGCGAAGCCTCGCTTCCGTAAGATATATAACCTCGATGAATTGTATTTAAAATTGCTTCGGGATTATATCGACGAAAACCTTCGAAAAGGTTATATAAGGGAGTCGAAATTAGAATATCGGGCCCCGGTACTATTTACTCCGAAAAACAGTAAAGATAAGGTTAAGACTAGGCTATGCATCGACTACCGCTAGCTTAACAATAATACTATTAAAGACCGGACCCCTTTACCCCTTATTGTCGAATTAAGGGATCGATTATCTAAGAAAAGATATTATACAAAAATCGACCTTAAAGTGGCTTATAGCTAGATACGAATTAGGGAAGGAGACGAATATAAGACCGCTTTTAGAACTCGATACGGCTTATACGAATTTTTAATCCTCCCTCTAGGGCTTACGAATGCCCTAGCGACTTTTCAGAAGCGTATTAATAACGCCCTACATAAACACCTCGATATATTCGTCTTAGCTTATTTAGACGATATAATCGTCTATTTAGACGATTTGGAAACGCATAAACTCGACGTTATAAAGGTGCTTAAGGCTCTCGAAGCAGCCAGCCTTTATATTAAGCTAGAAAAATACATATTCTACACGCAGGAAGTCGAATTCTTAGGCCATATAATTACCCTAAATACTATACGGATAGACCTGTATAAGTTAGAGGCATTTAGCGGTTGGCCTGTTCCTTCTACGATTAAGGAAATACAGAGCTTTATAGGCTACGCTAATTACTACCGACGCTTTATAGTGGATTTCTCTAAAGAGTTAATCCCTATACTAGCAGTAATAAAGCTAGCTAGGACGAAACCCTATACCTGGACGGACGAAGCTAATAACGCTTTTATTAAGCTTAAGAGCCTATTAACTTCTGCCCCGGTACTATACAGCTACGATGCGGAAAAGCCGTGTGAATTAGAAACCGACGCTTCTAATTTCGCATTAGGTGCGTAGTAAAGCTAAAGGGACGATAATAATATATTGCATCCTATAGCTTTTTACTCTAAAAAGCTAAGTAGGGTAGAGATATATTATCCGATCTACGATAAAGAATTTTTAGCGATTATAAACGCCTTTAAAGAATTTCGGCATTATATTCTAGGGAATTCCTATAAGACGAAGGTCTATATAGACTATAGGAATATCACCTATTTCGCTAGTACGCAGCAGCTTAACGCACGGCAAATCCGTTGGGTAGAGTTCTTAGCAGATTTTAACTACGAAATTCTGCATAAGAAGGGAACCGAAAATTCCCGTGCCGACGCTATTAGTCGACGTCCCGACTATAATACGAAGATCGAACCTTATAACGAACGGCTTTTATATCTTAATACGGAAGGCAACTACGAGTAGTAATCACTTAATGCCGTATTTAAGATCGAAGGAGATAATTCTGTTTTAGAATTACTTAAAAGCACTTATAAGGATACCGATTTTAGTAGGTTTAAGAAGCATATAACCTGGGAAAACGACCTCGCCTACTATAAGGGAAAGTTATTCCTTACGCTTAGTAGCGAGGCAACGATTATAAAGGATTTCTACGAAAGCCTGATATACGGCCACTAAGGGATATCCCGGACTTATAATCGAATTCGGAATTACTATAATACGTATAATCTTCGCCGCAAAATTTAGAAGATTATTAAGGCATGCGATACTTATAATAAAGCTAAGGCTGTACGGCATAAGCCCTACGGAAATCTATAGCCTATAGAGACCCCTAAATTACCTTAGGAATCTATTGCTATAGACTTTATTACGAAGTTACCGAAATCTATCGAACCTATAACGAATATAGAATACGACTCTATATTAGTTATAGTAGACCGCCTTACGAAATACGGTTATTTTATTCCGATTAAAGAAGCTATATCGGCTAAGGAATTATCTTACGTCTTTATAAGATATATTCTAGCCGATAGAGGTCTACTAAAAACCCTAATTACGGATAGGGACCGAAAGTCTATATCACACTTTTGGCAGAGCCTTATGCGAGCTCTAGGAACTAAGCATAAATTATCCACTGCTTATCACCCTATTACCGACGGAATTACGGAACGGCTAAACTAGACCTTAAAGCAATACCTTCGAAGCTATATTAACTACTAGCAAGACGACTAGCTAGTTAGGCTACTAATAGCCCAGTTAGCTTATAATACTTCGGTATCAGAACCTATATAGCAAACGCTAGCCTTTGCGAATTACGGATTTACACCTAAAGCCTATAGGTCTTCCCTACCGGAAGTTATAGCCGAAAAAGCTATCTTAAGCTCCGAGCAGCTAAGAAGCTTATATTCCGCTATTAAAGACGAGCTCGACTTTATAAAGGAGCGAATAACTTATTATTATAATAAGAAGACCGAAAAGGAACCTACTTTTAATAAGGGCGATAAAGTCTACCTTATTAAGAAGAATATTACTTCTAATAGGCCTAACCATTCGTTAGACTATAAGAAGATAGGACCTTTTCTTATATAAGAAAAATTCTCCGACTTAACCTATAAGCTAGACCTACCGACGGCTATGCTTATACACCCCGTTTTTCACGTTTCGCTACTCGAATTAGCGCCTAAGAATAACCGCCTAGCGAAAGATATCGATATACTAGTCGAAGAAGACGAATATAAAGTCGAAGAGATTTTATCTAAGAAGATAGAAAACGGCTAGTATTTCTATCTTATAAAGTAGAAGAATTATCCTTCTTCCGATAACACGTAGGAACCTATTAAGCATCTTAAGAACGCTCTTAAGAAGATTAAAGCCTATAATAAATCTAACCCTTAGGTTTAAGGGAAGAGGAGTTTAAGGGTTTAAAGGTTTAACCCCCCTTAGGAAGGGTAATGTGTTATAGAACCACTAATCTAGGTTCCTAGTTTACTTTCTTTTTTCTAAAGTACGGGACGACTTAAGTACTAAGGGACTTAAGTACCTTCGCGCGCCGGGCGGGGTTCTAGTCAGTGGCTGAGTTACTATGTTAAGCGGCAAAACTATGTTAAACTCGTCCGTAGTATTACCAACGTGATAGGTTTAACAAAGTGTTCTAATCACTATAAGAATAGCCGAAAAAATAGTTTTACTAAAACATCGTTTTATATAGGAAAAACGGTTATAAAATAAAAGTCATTTTAGCAATAAATAAAGAGTACCTATTGCTAGGTACTCGATACCGGCTGCGGGGCCGGGGCCGGGGCCGGGTGGGGCGCTACCTAGGTACGAGGGGACAAGCTACGGCGCACGCACGCATAAGCACAGGCACGCACAGGCACAAGCACAGGCACAGGCATAGGCTACGAGGGACAGGCACAGGCTACGAGGGATAAGCACAGGCTACGAGGGACAGGCATAGGCTACGAGGGAAAAAAATTACATTAGGCGGAATCGAACATAGAGCTACGAGGTTACGAACTACGATTTGCGCCGCTTGACTAAACGGGCTTACTAATTGTTGGAAATTTCAAACCTTTTTCTACTATATAAAGGTTATAGCGCGACCTAGGGTGCGGGGTAATCTACGTACCCGCGCACCCTACGCAACACGGCTAACATAGGCCAATAGGGCTACGAACAGCGGCTAATAGGATGTTAAGGCGACTAACAAGGCTTTAGGTGGCAAAAGGGCTAAATTCGTAAACACGGTTTTAGGCGTATTATCGCGATAAGTAGGAAATTTATATTAGAAGGATTATAACTTCCTACATTATTAAGATTTTGCTATAAATAAGAGTGTTTATTCTGCATTACTAAATTAAACCGCTGTAATAGAGTAACGCGCCCTACAATAGAGTAACGCGCCCTATAACATAGTCACACACGCCTAAAATAGTGACTTAGCCACTAACTACAACCCCGCCCGGCGCGCGAAGGTACGGAAATACTTAGTACGAGGGTACCGGGGTACTTAGTACTTTGGTACTTCGCAATTTATAACTCAGCATAAAGATGTTCGCCCCGGACTTACCTATTATCCGGTTATACCCCTTTTCGGCTTAGGACACACCCCTTTTTCGAACCTAAGTCCCTCGGGACTTAGCTTCCTTAGGTACGGGACGTACCACGCAGCTACGGTCACGCCGACGATCTTATTAGGCACCCCTGCCTAATAAGACCCGATGATTGGCTTAACGCCCCGCATAATAGACCGACACCTAGACTACCGGGAGCTATAGGCCTAATATAGCCCTCCCGGCTTTTAGGACCGATTATTCGTCCGATCCTCCGCATAAGGAGGTTATACGACTTATGTCGTGTGACCTACCCACATAACATTATGCACGTGGTGCATAAATGGACCTATATAACCTAGATTAGTCTATAAGGGCTTTAGAACGACGTAGGAGGCAGCCTTTTCAAGGTCAGCCGACCTATATAGCCCTTACGCAGCCCCGGGGACCCGCATTAGCTCGGGGCAGTGTAAGAGATACGTAGCAGAAGGTGCTAGAAGGAAAGGGACGTACCGGGACCGTCTAGACGGACGGGAAGAGCTATATAAAGGAACTTTAGTCCGCCCTTCCTTAGGCTCTCCTTCCTTCCTTTCTTCTTTAGCTTTTATTATAGTTTTAATTCAACTGCCTACTAAGTGACCTATACCTCTTCTAGTAGTGCCCTTAGCGCTCTAGCCTCGACTACCCCTGCTTGCTTAGACTTAGCTAGCCGGTCTAGTATAAGTGACCCTAAGTGCTCCTCTGCTTACTATTCCGCCCCTATAGCTTTTAAGGATAAATAACGCCCTCTATTAGTCTTTAACTATTAGAGACTTAGTCCGGTTAGACTGTCTTCTGTCTTCTAACCGTTCTATTATACTCCGGAAGTTTATATCGAAGGATATAAGCGATCTCGTTAAGAATATATACACTAAGATCCCTAACACCGACTACGAGAAGTAGTTAGCGTAGATAGATATCTTTGCGAAGAATCTCGCTAACTATGCTTATCGTTAGAAGCTCGAGAAGAAGGCCGCCCCCCGTTCGTAGTTCCCGCCGACGCCTACACCCGCCCTTACCCCGACCGCCTTAGCCTAACCCCTATACGGTAACCCTATAGACCTCGACCGGCTTTCCGATACTAAACGATAATTTAGGATCGATAATAAACTCTATATAGCTTACGGAGAGCCTAGACACTAGAAAGAGGCTTACGACCCGGCTAAGATAGCGAATCCGCTTCTAATGCCCTTACGTTAAGGTAGTCCTTAGTTTTAGGGCTAGGGCGCCCCCTCCCCCGGCTTCGGCCGAGGATCTTAGGGCGCCCGCGGCGGCGGGTATAGCTAGGGATAGCTCGTCCGTACGGCCGACTATAAATAAGGCCGTATCCTTAGGGAAGAGGATACGGATTTATAAGGCGAGCGGCCGGCGTTAAGGCTATTACTAAAAAATATACCCTTAGAGTAAGTCGCTCCTAAGGGTTATATATAGGAGAGGATAAGAGGATTAGGTCGTTGCTCTTAGATAGAACGGATCTTTAGATTAGTTCGTTAAATAGTAATAAAAAGTCAATCCTTTTCTATACTCGTCTCTCCTCTACGCATAACCCTTAGTCCCTTTACTACGTTAATACGTTATCCCTCGTAGATTCTAGCTATACTACTGTAGCGTTCGCCTATCTTTACGCTATCGTACGGAAATATAACGTTACTATAAAGAAGCTCTTTAAACCTCGACCGCTTCGACTAGCCGACGGTATACCCTTAATATAAATAACGGACTATTTTATAGCCCGAATAACTATTAGTAAGCATATAGAACTTATGCTCTTCTTCGTTACGAATCTATTACCCTTTACCCTAATTATCCTAGGCATCCCCTAGCTTTAGGAATATAAACCAACTATACTTTAGAAATCTCTCTAAGTCCGCTTCGATTCCGATTACTATATAAGACACTGCCTGCCTCTAAGCATAATAGCCGAGGATAGGATAGCTCTTAGGACTCCTATTGCTCCTACGCCCGGAGGGCATTAGTTACGTCGGAAAGTATATTTTTCTAACGTCGTAGAGATTTAGATAACCTTAACGTTTACTCTAAAATAAGGGGTCCTTATAACGATAGAAGACGTGCCGGAAACTTCCTTTCGGCAGGAAGAGACTAATATCCTAGAAGACTAGACTATCCTACCGGGAAGTTATATATCTATAGACTCGTCTACTAAGGAATGTCTACCTAAGTAGGCATTGCACCCTTTAAATCCCGGCTAACCGATTCGATATCCCTTATATAGGATATAGCTATTCGCTTAGGAAACCGCCCGCTTAATATCCCCGATTAGCCCTCCGGACTCCCTTAAGACTTAAGCCTTTAAGGCTACTCCGCCGTAGACTACTTTAGTAGCTCGCCTACTCCTTATTCGTCTTACCGCCGGCCGTCGCTACGTTCCTATATAATAGGGCTAGACGAGACGCCCCCGCTAGCGCATACGATAGGAAGATTAAATGCCCTTAAATATAAACGATATCTATTGCGTATAAGTAGTTAACTTCGTTTAATTCTATAAATAGGATAGTATCTAAGCGATGCGAATTCGTATATCTAAATTAGCTAAGCTAGTCGAGGAGGGAGAAAATATACGACTCCTTAACGAACTCTTAATAGGCTTAGTTAAGGTCCCGGAACTATCTAAAACCTCTTTCTAACGCGTTATTACTAAGGACTATATAATAGAGGTAGCTTAAGCCGCCTTCCCCGAACGTTTTTATAATTTCCTTTAGACGAACCTCCGGGATATAGCTAATTCCGAATCTCTATTTTAGAGGGTCGACGAGGCTAACGTAGAAAAATTCCTCTAAGTAAAACCGGAAGTTATAAAGGCAGATATTCTAAAGAAACTCCTAAAAGAGTTCTAGGATAAGCTTCCTTATTTCCTTTAAAAGAATGCGAACGAGCTCCCCTTATACCGCCCTTAGGATTATAAGATCGAACTTATACCTAGCAAATAAGCTCTATACTATAGAAATCGGCCTATATCACCTATAGAACTCTGCTATATTAAGAAGTAGATTAACGATATGCTTAATAAAGGCTTTATTCGGGAGTCTTTTTCTCTAGCCGTAGTATTACTAATCCTCGCTTATAAACCGGGCGGTAGTGTCTATATCTATTATAACTACCGAGGTTTAAATTAGGTTATAGTTAAGAATCGATATCCCTTACCTTTAATCCGCGAAACACTAGATTCTCTCTACGACGCTAAGTTTTATATAAAGCTAGACGTAATTACTATATTTAACCGTATTCGAATCGCCGAGGGTTATAAGTGGCTTATAGCATTTATTACACGCTTCGGACTATTCGAGATGCTAGTTACCCCTTTCGGCCTTTATAATACACCGTCGACCTTTTAGAACTATATTAATTACGTGCTTTATAATGCCCTTAATAACTTATATATAGTATATCTTAATAACGTACTAGTCTTTTTAAAGACTAGGGCGGAACACGAGAACTACGTGCGAATAGTTATCTAACGCCTAGGCAACGTAAGGCTTTAAATCGATATCGGGAAGTTAGAGTTTTATACGACGAAGACTAAGTACCTTAGATTAATTATTTCGATATCTAGCATAAGTATAGACCTTAAGAAGGTGTGTATAATCACGGCTTAGAATACCCCGACTTTAGTAAAAGAACTCTAGCAGTTTCTTAGGTTTATAAACTTCTACCGTCGTTTTATTAAAGGATACACTAGTGTTATCTCCCCGATGACTACGCTACTTCGAAAGGATTCCCGTTAGTCTTAGGGACCCGAATAAGCTGCCGCGTTTAAGGCCCTTAAACTTGCTTTTACTACTGCCCCGGTCCTAGCCTATTTTAACTACTCGAAGAAAATAGTTATTAAAACTAACGCCTTAAATTAGGCCTCGGAAGGAGTCCTTTTATAGACCGGAGACGACGGATATCTTTACCCTATTGCGTTTTTTTCGTTAAAGCATACTGCCCTTAAGTATAACTACGAGATCTATAATAAAGAGCTATTAGCAATTATTAAAGCGCTTAAGGAATAGCGCTTAGAACTCTAAGGGACTACCGAGGCGTTCGATATTATTATAGACTATAAGAATCTTTAGACGTTTATATTTATAAAGCAACTTAACTAACGATAAGTACGCTAGGCCGAGTTCCTTTCCTAGTTTAACCTTATAATTATATACCGCTTAAGCAATAAGGCAATTCTCCTTAACGCTCTTAGCAGGCTCCCTAGCGATAGATTAGCTACCGTAGACGACGATAGACTCCTCTATTAAAATTAGGTAGTTATCCCTAAAGAGAAAGTCAACCCGACTATCCTAAAAGAACTCCTAACCGATTCCTATGCCTTAAAGGAGGACCTTAACGTAATCGCCGCCCTCGGACTAAACGTAGCTAGTAAATCACTTAATAAGCTTATCCGCGAAGTATATTAATAAGATAATCTTACCCGGGATATAGTAGCAATACTCCGGGATCTATACGCCTAACGTTAGCTAAAGCATATCCGAAAGCTCTTACGTTACGATATATCCGAATATTAATTAATTAATAGACGTATTTTTTTCCGCGACCGGCTCTTCGTCCCTAATGCCTTAGATCTCCGCCTTAAAGTCGTTTATTAATCCTATAGTAGTAGCCTAATAGGATACCTAAGGAGGGTAAAAACCCTTAATCTATTAAACCGAATATATTAATAGCCGAGGATTTCTTACTTTGCCGCTATGTTCGTTAAAGACTGTACTCTCTATCTTCGGACTAAGACCCCCCGCTTATCTCCCCTTAGATTCCTAAAACCCTTCGCTCTACCGGTCCGACTATAGGCCGATATATTAATTAATTATATCATAATACTTCCTAAGTACACCTAAAATAGGAAGACTTATAAGAATATACTTACGATAGTTAATAGGCTTACGAAGATAAGATATTTTATTATTATTACCGGCCTTTCTATAGAAGAATTAGTTAATTCCTTTATCCACGTAGTCTATCGCTTATATAAAGCACCCGATACTATTATCTCCGACCGAGGCACTTAGTTTATCTCTAATTTTTAGCGATAGCTTAGCACTCGTTTAAGAATAACGTTAAAACTAAGCTCGGCATAGCACCCGGAGACTAACGGTTAAACCGAAATCGTTAACGCTACGATAAATAAATATATTCGAGCCTATATTAGCTTTACCTAAGATAACTAGGTCGACTAGCTCCTACTCGCGGAATTCGCAACGAATAATTAAATAAACGAAACAACCGGTATTTCTCTATTCTTCGCTAACTAGGGCTTTAATCCTCGTCTCGGCATTAAACCTATAGGCCCCCGACCCCCGACGCTCTTATTATAGGCAAAGAAGGAATTCCTTCGCGCGGACGCAATAGCTAGTCGTTTCGACCGTATCCTTATTTAGCTTCGAGCTCCTATACGAGCCTTATAATAGAAATATAAGGATAATACTAATATAAAGCGGGATAAAGGCTTTCTCTTCCGACCTAGTAATATAGTTATAGTTTTATTAAAGAATATAACTATTAATCGCCGCTCTTATAGCGGAGTGGTCAACCGCTTAGATAAGCCTATAGATAGGAGTCGGTTCGAATCCGGCTAGGGTGACTTTTTGCGACTGCGCCTATAGTCGCGGGGAAAAAATAGGCCGGCCGCGCCCCGTTATCGCGTCGCTAGCAAGTAGGTCACGTAGGTGAAATTACGTGCAGTGCCCGACTACGTTATTTGTCGGAAAAAACAGAAGGCCGGGCAAAGCGCTCCCGATATTAGCCACTAAGCCGCACGGCCCGGTACTAGGCCTACGTATAGCTATACTAAGGGAAAAAGAGGGGTAACGATAATCTAGCACTAATAACTACGACTATAGCACGTGCCCGCCGCGCAACCACACGGGTATATATATATAGGGATTAAGCTAATTTAAATATAGTATAACTAAAGGAACCTTGCCTAGCCCCCTAATAGCTAATTAAATAGTCGGGCTACTCGCTATACTAAGAAAATACCGTCCGACTACTTGTCCGACGTAGCCGCGACTAACTAAATCGACCGAAGCGAAGCCGGGGTAAGGGCGCTACGTAACCTATACGTGCGGGGATACGACGCGCTTAAGCGGCTTAAACAACCGTAGTAGGAAGTGTGTAGGTTTTTCCCGGGGTCCTCCCGTTTCCTATACTAGCTAAGATCGAGGCACTAGGCCCGTTAGGGTAGCTAGAGTACTTTAATTATTATTATTATTAACTATTAATCGACTAAAGAAAAGATAGGACGATAAATAGGATAGTCCTTATCTTATTCTCGAGGTCTACCGCGGCGCTATAGTTATCGACCTCCTAAAGCATATCCGAGTCAATAAGTCTTTCTATACGTCTAAGGTGCGGCTTTAGACAACGGAAATAATACTAGGCTAAGCATAGATTAATCGAGAGGAACGACGTAACGTCGTAGGCCGTATCGCGGAACGCGATAACGACGGCAATATCGAAGAAATATAGGAATTTAAGAAGATCCTTAATATATACGATAACGAAACCCCGATCCTAACTTATCTAATTAAATAGAAATATTACTAAGAACCGACCTAGCAGCCTAAAGATAACCTAAGAGGTTGCCCTAAAGCTATTTAACGCTTTTATAGATGCAACCTAGATAAGCCGAGCCCTTTAGATTAGGCCCGCCTATAAAAGATCCCTCTATTACACACGGATTTCTAGCGAAAATGATATTTCTTAGCGATTTAAGGACTAAATCGTCTTTAGAGGGGGAGTACTATTATAGTACTACATTACATAACATAGTATATAGTGATATACCACGTGATATATAGTCCTATATATAAACCAGCCCTTAGCCTCTATAGTTCTTCTCCTTTTTATAGAACAATAAGGTTATCTAGCTATTACCTAGTGCCGTGATATAGACTTATAGTTGCTACTATCGGCGAGAGAAAGCCGGCGCGGGAATTAGAGTTAGCGGATAGGAAGGGTAAGGCAGTACGCGGGTTAAGCGTGCATAAAGACGTATCTAGAATAGCCGGAGTCGATTAAAGCACTTATAACAATATTAGCGGATATAAGGGATAAAGGCATAAGCAGAGCACGCGGTTATATTCCTACGGGGAGGCAAAGATCCTCCTTAGTATCGAACGAAGCTATAAACTTAGATATAGAGAGCTCTATTACGTAATAAGGCGAGGGAGCTACGTATTTCCTAAGGACGGGGAAGAGGTAGGGAGGTCGTTTACTTCGCCTTCGATAAAGCCTTGCTTAATAGCGCGAACTTAGTAGCGGGGGGGAGGGGGTTCGAGGAGGCGCGGGGCAGACGTACCGCTACTATAGCTACGGCCGCGGCTAAAGCCGGAACCGGCGCTAGGACTAGCCCTAGGGTTATCGCCGGGATTAGCACTAATACCTTTATTAAGGTAGGTCTAAGCGGTATAGGTAGCGGTAGCCGGCTAAGCGTAGTAGAGGCAAAGACGGTTCTTAAACCGCCGTTGCTTCTTAGCGTTAGTAAGCCGGGCCCGGAATATATCGAGCTATATTAGGTTACCGGTAGGAGACGCGGGTAAGGCGGGCGAGGTAGGGCCGGTGCGAGCGGGGTTATAAGGCGGCTAGAGTTAAGAATAGGCCTTAATACGCTACTAGTTATCCTAAAGCGTAGAGTATATCTTAGCCTAGGCCGTAAAGTCGTTATAGGCCGGGCATTCGACTTATAAAGCGGCGGCGTTAGTAAGTTCGATAGAGACCTTTAAGTAAAAGTAGGCGATATAAGCGGTGCTATTAAACGATAAGTCGGCTTAAAGCTAGGTAAACTTCGAATAAAAGTCTAGGTAAGAAATATTCTTTATCGATAAGGTATTAAAGTCGGCCTCCGACTAAGCATAGGTGAAATTAGTATTAAAGATAAGGCTAAGGTCGTCGGTAAGAGCTTTAATAGTATTATTATTATTATTATTAAAGTACTCTAGCTGCCCTAACGGGCCTAGTGCCCCTGTATTTAGCTAGCATAGCAAAAACTAGGCGGCCTAAGGGAAAACCTATATAACGTCTATCTATCTTAGCGTCGGGCCGGATGCGGCCTATGTTCGCTACGGTTAATTAAGTTTAGTTACTGCCGCCGGTCTAGTGCCTAATAAAGGTTACCCCGCCCGGGTAGGCCCGGGGGCGTTAGGGTTAGGCGGATAGTCTAACTTAGTAAAGCCGGCGCGTAGACGGCACGCGGGCGATAGGGTGCGGGCCGGGGCCCCGCCTAGCGGGTTAGAACGTAGAAAAACAAATCTTAGTAAGCGTATAATCGAATATATAAATACGTATAAATATATATAAACGTTAAAGAGGGCTAGCGTTAAGAGCCTCGTCGTCCTACTCCCGGAGCTCCCCCCCGCCGGTATTACAGCGGTCTATCTTCTCTATAAGGGCCGTCGCGGCTTAGAATTACTATAGTAGGCGGTGCTTAAGGAACTACCGGATAAGCGGCTTAGCGGCGGCAGGGCGGTTAAGCGCCGCCCTAAGGTCGCTCTCCCGTCGGATGCCTTTTAGTAAAGTCGCCCTCGCGTTAGTAAGGGTAAGGCACTAAAGGAAGAAGTAAAACGCGGTTTTACGCATAGTCCCGCACTAATAGAGCGGCGAGTTAACGTTAAGAACGTTTTAGTCGAATAAAAACCCTTATAGACTAATCTTCTTAGTCTAGATCTAAATAAACGTAGAGCTCTCGTGCTTATATAACCTATTATATACCTTTAGCGCTTTCTTCGGCTAGTCGAAGTAAGGGTTAATATCTACCGGCTGCTAGGCTTTTCGTAGTCGCTTCGCCTCCGTTACTTAGAGATCCTCCTTCTACCGCGCTTCCTAATCGCGGAGGACCGCCTCCTCCGTTATAGTGCCTTAAGGGCACTAGTCCTAAAGCTATACGTCGTACGGCCGGCCGGGCGGTCGGGTCGGCCGATAGGGTTAAGGCAATACTCTCGCCGGCTTCTCGTAGGCGCGTTAGATCCGGTCCGCTATGCCCGACTCCTTAGTGCGCTCTTTATACCGCGTAAGGCGGTCGTTAAGGTAAAGGTCGAGTAGTAGGACCGCCGTCTATATCTCTAGGTTCTAGATTAAAGTCGCCTTAAACGCCTTAGCTACTACCCGTAGGCAGCTCGACTAATATACTATAAGCGCTTTTACTAAGCCGGTAGGTTTCCCCCCTCTAAGCGTAGGCTTATAAAACGTCGACGCCCTATAGGCGAACGCGCTTTAAACTACGCTAGCGTAAACCGTCCTCGCGTTCTTTAGTCGTATGCCTTATATAAACGCTACGAGCTTAGTAAAGGCTAGCGCCTATATACTTATTTTCGTCTTAAGCTTCTTAACCTAAGCTTTCTATCGTAGCTTTTAGTTAAACTAAACCCTAAGGAACTACCTATCCTCGACCGGCCGGACTATATTCGTCTTAAGCTAAAGCTTCGTCGGTATCGGCTTATAGGTCTTTATAAAGTAGATAAGCTCGCTTTTTTCCGGCTTAAACTTAGCGCTAACCTCCTTTACCTACCTATCGTACTTCTTTTATACGCTCCTTAAACGCTATATAGTCGCGGCTATAGTCTTACTATAGGCTAAAAGGTTTATATCGTCGGCGAAGCCGACGGTAGTAACCCCTATCTCCGGCTTAAGGTCGTCGTATAGTAGCGCGATATAAAGGAGGAAGAGGATTAAAGAGAAGGGCGAGCCTTAGGGCACGCCCGTAGGCACTTCCTATGTCTCCGCCGGCGCGTCGTCGAAGTAAAGCTAGGCCGTCTTCCCCTTAAGGAAGCTCCCGACCTACGCGATAACCTAACCTAGGAAACCCTATAGACGGAGGGTCTCGATAAGATATATATAGTCTACCCTATCGAAAGCTCCCTTAAGGTTAAGCTAGAGAAACGACGCTACCCTTCCTTAGGCCTACGTCGTCTTTATAAGCTTTATTACGAGTCGTATTGCTATTTTAATAGACCTCTCGGTCTTATTCCTTATCTACCCTTTAGGCAGGAGGTTATACGCCTCCGCTATATCTACGATCTTCCTCGCGACTACGGCCTTAAGGATCTTCCCTACTATACTAAGGAGAGAGATTAGTCTTTACCCTTAGGCTTATTAAGCTAGGTCGCTATCTTCCCGGGCTTTAGTAGGACGATAATAGCCGTGTATTAAAACCGTCTTAGAAAATGCCCGACGTTATAGCTAGCGTTAAGCAATACCGTAAGCACTTTAAGCAATAGCTCTTTATAGGCCTTAATAAGCCCTATCGGAAGGCCGTCCTCCCTTACGGCCTTCTATAACGCTATCTTCCTAACCGCCGACCTAACGTCGCCGATTATAAAACGCTACGGTATTATATAGGCCTCCCGGGCGGCTTAAGGGCTCCCTTCGCCTCTCGCTACCGGGGGTAGGAAGAACTAGGCCGTAAGGGTCTCTGCCTTTTCCGCGTAAGTGCGGGCCGGCCCCGCCGGGTCGCTTAGTCTCTTTAGGTTAGGGATATATATCGCCTACGGTAGGCTACCGCTTTAGAGCCGCGCCTACCTCTCGATCTTCTAAAGGAGGGCTTAGTTAGCGGCTAAATCGTAGGTAAGCTCCCGCTAAGAGTCTCGTTAAGCGGCAATAACGGCACGCCGGAGCGCTATCTTCGCCTCGTCTAACGTCTCCCGGGTCGTCTAGTTGCCGGACGCTAAGAACGCCCGGAGGGCGCGTTTAGCCTCCCTATTACTTCGGTCTACCTTTATAGTCTATTAGTCGGGGCGGCCGCCGTCGGCACGGCCTTAGGCCTTAGGTATATAGTCTTTCGCAATCTCGGTTAATTAGGTAACTACTTAGTCTACGTACGCCTCGACCTCCCTAAGGGTCGTAGGCGTAGTTAGTACGGCCTTTAGCTAGAACTTTACGATAGCCGCCGCTTAAGCCCTATCTAGGTTAAGTTTTCTCTAAAGGCGGTTAAGTCCTATCGTCTAAGCCGCCGGCCGGTAGGTTAGCGGCCTTATATCTACCTTTAGCTATTACGATATATAATCCGATCCGACGAGGCTTACGTTTCTACGGTACGTTACGCTTAAACCTTAAGACGCTTAAGCGAGGTCTATCGTGCCGTTTCTCTAGCCCTCGGAGGCGATATATATAACCTAGCCCTTAAGGGTTATAAGCCTAAGGTGCTATCGCGCCGCTAGCTTTAGGAGGTCCTTACTATTCCTAAAGGTGCGCCCGTAGGCGTCTTAGAGTAGGTAATAGCTATTAAAGTCCCTAACGAAGATATACTAGGTGTATAACGATTTCACCGCGAGGTTAAAGAGCGGAGTAGTTAAAAGGGGGGAGTTAACTAGCGGGGAGTAAACTAAAAAAACTATAGTATTAAAATTAATAAACGTAACGCTATATTAGTCTACCCTTTAGTCGCTCGTCTATGTATTAACGCCGTGCCTTTTATAGACGTATAGCGCGCTTTAAGTCGCCCTAAAGATAAGCCTATAGTCGTACCGCTTTAGGCACGCCGGGGCTTTTATCCTACTATTAATCGGTGTCTCCTAAAGTGCTATTATATCGTACGCCTTAAGGGCGGCGAGCGCGAGGTATATATTCGCGCCTATCCTTACGGTATTTTAGTAAAGGATATCTAATATTAAGGGGGGTCGGAAAAGGGGTCGTCGTTAGGTATAAGCGTAGCCCCGGCCGTAGCGGTATAAGCCCTAGCCGACGCTAAGGCCGGCCGCGACTATAGAAGCCCGCGAATAGTCGACTAGCCACGCGCCCGACTAGCCCTCGTAATATCCTACCGCCGGCCGGGGGGAAGGGCGGGTAGCGGGGGGGTGTTCTATCGTCGCCGTTTCGACGGCGACGTCTATAGCGCGGTGGGAAGAGGAAAGGGCTATATATAGGGCGGCACTAGCTTAAGGCGTACCGTCGGCGCCGCCGCGGCGGCGAAACGCCTCAGCCTTTAAGAGTATGCCTCCTAAGCCTTATCCTAAAGCTTCTCCGCCTTAGGGCAGTGCCTATCCTACGCCGCGTATCTCCCCTTATAGAGGGTATACCGGTATAAGATCTGCCCTATAGTAGCCGTATATATAGCTTTATTATATAGTCTTAACGCGTACCGCCTATACATCGCCTTTACTATATAGTACTTCGCGATATATTTATACTTAAAGCACTAATAGTACTGCCTTAGCCGGATCGTATTATTAAAGGGCTCTATATCGAAAATCTCCGCTTATATTACTATACTAAAGTCGTAGAGCCTATTCGCCGCCTTTACGCCGTCTACCGTAATAATTAAGGTCGCTTTTATACCCGCCCTTATATAGGCCCTCTTAAGGTAAAGGTAGATAACCTTAACGTCGTTCGCTTTAGCTAGTTCGGCTGCTAAAGCGGCGTCGTCCTTTCTCTAAAGGACTATTATCGGGACGCCCTTTACTATTACCGTAAAGCCGCTATAGAATAGTATTGTCTCTTTCCTAAAAGCCTTCTTTAGCTACTCCCTATCCGCCCTATACTTTTTTATATTCTGCTTAAATATAAGCGCGATATCGCCGCTCTAAAGGACTTACGCCGCTTTTATAGCGGGCTCCTTAAAGGCGTAATTAACGTTATTAACGATCGCTTAAAAGGTTCTACGTTAGAGATCTAAGGCGATCCCCTTATATTAGACCGTAAGCTAGTTTTCGTAGCGGGCGAGAGTCGGCTTCTCGCTATTAGCCTTAATATTATAGCCGCCGCTAGCGACTCTAGGCGTAGGCTAGCGTCGCGTCGGGGGCGCGACGGTAGTAGCCGCGACCGCGGCTATAGCTACGTCGGCCTAGGACTTCGACGCTTACTTCGATAGGAGCGCCGCCTCGATAGCCTCCTTTACCGATTCCTTAACCGATTTCTTAAGCTAGCCTACGGTCGTATAGACCGTAGTATCCGCTCGGATCTTCTCCTCTTATTCCTTTAGGTAGCCCTAGCGAACGGACTTAAAGGCCCTTTAAACGCCTTAGAGGGCTTCCTTAGGCACTAGACCCGCGAACTTTAGGTAGGCGGCACTATCCCTTCCTATTAGTTTCTCTTTGCCCGCGTCGGGCTTAAGGGGCGCTTCGTTAGTAGTCGGTAGGCTATATACGCTAGCCTTTAACCCTCTTTTCGCGGTATTAACGTCTATTAGCTCGCAGCCCGCGTCCGTCCCTTAATGCGCTATCGCGCCTAAGGGCAACCGGGTCTAAGGAATCCGATTCTTAAGTCTAAATTGATTTTATAATCTAATATCGACCTCGGCGGCTATACGAGGAGATCGTAGAGCGTTTTTAGTCGAGCTTTAATAGTAGTATACTATTAATCGGCGAAAGACTTATTATCGAGGACGTCCTAAGGAACGCTAGCGATAATAAAGGCGGCTTAACTAATAAGCCGGCTAGCCGTATAGAGAATACGATCTTACTCCGTAGGGTATAAGGCGGCGTCTTAACGGGGCTTAATAGTAAGGCCGTTGCATTAAGTCCGGAAAGCCTCCTAACGTTGCTTTTAAGTACTAGAGTCGCCGGCGAACCTCTTAAGGTCGGCTATATAGGAACAGGTAGGGGTAAGGGTAAGGGCGGGGGTAAGGGCCTAGTCTTAAGCCGCTTCGCGTTCGGTTAAGATAAAGAGAGAGGACGTAGCGTAATTAAGCTAGCGCTAAAGATCGGCAGCGTGCTTTTAGGCAATAGCTATATGCTCTTAAGCGATAAGCACTCCTATATCTAACTTAACGTAAGCATTATTAAGGTAAGTAAAGGCCTCGATCTAAAGGGCGCGGAAGTCGTAAGTAGCGTTAGCCTAAATATAGGCGAACGTGCCGAATATAGGCCGTTAGGCCTAAAGAAAGGCGGCGAGACGGTAGTAATAGGAAACGTAGTCGGTCTAAGGCTTTAAGTCGGTAGGAGCCGGCGGGGTAACGGCCGGGGTAGCGGACGGGGGATCGGCCTTTATATAGTCGGTTATCGTAGATTATAGGGCAATAGAATAGGGTAAAGGTAGGGGAAAAATAAGAAGGGAAATCTATATAATTCGCGTTAAGACGGCGTATTTATACCGGGAAAATTCTAATAATCGAGGAAAACTTAGTCGAAAAGGTCCGGCGAGGAGGCGGACTTACGTCGCGAAGAGGGGAGATTAAAAAAGAAAAAGATAAGATAGCGAGATTATTAACTAAAGGCAATAGGATAAAATAATAGATTAAACTATAAGGAAACGAGCTTAAATAGGGTATATAATTGTTATTAATCTACGAAGGGATATAGTTATAGACTAAGTCTAAATGTCTATATATAAGATATAGAGGTTATATAGGATAATGTTAGTAGGTAATTCACTTGGATTAATCTAAACAAAGGGGGTTGTATTAGTTATAGTTGTATCTAATCTAGCTATAGAAGGGGGAATAAGGGGGCCCCTTTATACCCGTCTGCCGGGGTCCCTCTATAGAGCCTACTATGCCTTAATAATGCATTGTTAAGGCCTACGCTAGGGCTTACTACTCTAGTCATAACGATGCCCTTAGTTAATAACGAGGTTATTAACTATATAGGTTACGTAGCGTTATACGCCGCGTAGTTATAACCCCTATTGCCCCTTTCCTATGTATGGTCGGCAATATAGTTGCGACTCTATCCCTTAGTTATATAACTATATTCCCATACTAGCAGTCTTTCTTTCTAACTGCTAAGCAACCTTCCTAATCGCAAGGATAACGTGTATTAGACTAAAAGGGGTCTAATAAATACAATACATAAGTATAAATAAAAGAGAGTCCTAAAAGGGGAACTTAGGGGCGTAGAACGTATGCCTCTATCCGAATAGTTAAGCTATTGTTGTCTATAAAGCGTTTAAGGGCTCGGTTTAGTAATGCCTTCGTTATAGCATCGGCCGGGTTATTATCGCCGTTGATCTAACGGAACTCTACAATCTCTCGTTGCTCGTATAACTATCGAAGAGACATAATATCAATCATTAATCTCTTCTCCTTAGTTATCCCGAGCTTTACGAGGCATTCGTAGAGCGAATACGAATCTATATAGATAATTAATTAAATGTTCGGTAGCTTAAGCCGGTCGGTAATAATCTTTAACGTAGTTGCTAAGGCGATCCCGAGGTTAACGCCGTTAACTATGCCGTATATCTTAGAGGCTAGCACGCTTTAGGTAACTCTCTTACACTTCGTCGAACTCTAGTAGGTAATGTTTTTAATAACCTTAAACTAGTTATTAGACCTTTCGGTCTTATTAACTAGTGCAATAATAAAGCCTAGTTGTAATAATAGGTCTTTATTATTAGCAAACGACCTATCCGTAAATACTATTAGCTTCGTCTTTATAAGATCAATTAGTTTATATATTAAGCCTCTGCTCTAGTAGTCTATTTGCTACTTAAGTCGCTTATTTAAGATTATGCAATCCTTATCATCCGGGTTCTATACTTATGCCGCAACCGAGATATCGAATACTGCTTCCGGTTAGCATACCGAGGCTATATAGGCTCTACGAGCACGTTGTTCTAGGTACTATTATGTATAGTCTAAAGCCTTAACATCGATTCGGTCGATCCGAGCGGCTTATTCTTTCTATTAGAGCAGGAGTATCTTATCCTATTATAAGCTTACCTTCGCGCCGTTGAAATCCGTGACGGAGCCCTAAGTTATCGTGGTTTTCGGCTTCGCCCTAAATTATGCCTCTCGGAGCTTTTCTTCTTTAGCGGCCGAAAAACTCGTCGTTCTAAGCATAAGGGTATCATCCGTTTACATCCTAATAATGCCAAAGTGTTTTAGTCCTATATTAGATATTAGAAGGCAAGAGTCGAAGGTCGATATCGCTATATCGAGGCCTTT
The DNA here is from genome assembly GCA_012934285.1 of Ophiocordyceps sinensis. Lineage (NCBI taxonomy): Eukaryota > Fungi > Ascomycota > Sordariomycetes > Hypocreales > Ophiocordycipitaceae > Ophiocordyceps > Ophiocordyceps sinensis. The sequence continues at coordinate 1,260,792 of JAAVMX010000006.1, read as the reverse complement.
AATATAGTGCTTCTAATACGTATTAAACTAATAGACTCCCGATTCTACGATGCTATATAGGGGCCTAATAACTCGGATAATTATATCGGGTGGATACTTCCCTTATAATTTAGCGGGGAGACGTATTAAGACCGTTCGAAAGAGCTTTATATTCGCCTAAGGATATACCTAGGTGATGTCTCGAAGGGACAACGTTATCCTATAGCGTATAAGGCTAGGAGCAAAGGCTAAGATTAGTCGTTAGCTAATGCGTTAGATCGTCGGGGACTGCGTTAGTAGGGAAGCCTTCTCCCTATTATTATAACTTTAGACGATAAGCCTTAATTTCTTATATAGCTTAGTGTCTCTGCCTTTAACCTCTCGAACTATACGGGAGTTAAAGATACGGTAGCCGCTATAAATAGCTTCGTTATACCGTTCGAAACTAAATACTCCTCGTGCTACGAGGTTATCGATCTCCGTGCTGTCTAACGCTTTAAATAGTGCTTCTAGGGTCGTAATAGCGCCTTTAGATCGGAGCTTAACGGCTAGCTTATAGGCCTCTTCCTTCTTTTTTATCGTAAAGGCCTCGTCCGCTTCTTTATCGCTTAAATCGTTAAGATCTATATCGTTCTCGTTATCTTTTAGGTTATCCTCTACGTCTAGTCCTTCTATAATTAAATGCCTAGCCTTATTCTTCGATCCGGGCGGGCGTCCTCGCTTACGGGGTGCCGGAGGGTCCGGTCGGGCGGGTTCGTCCGGCTGCTCGGATTCTAATGCCGGAAGGTCGTTAAGCATTTAATCACAATAATACGGTTATACTAGCGTAGATCTAAAGACCTAAGGTCTATTAACCGTATCGATCGTAATATCGTGCCCGTTAATAGCTATAATTTTAAACGGTCCTTACTATCCTAACTTCTCCCTCTATACGTAGACCTCGCTCTAGAGAGGAAGGGCAAGTGTGTTTACCGTATCTAGACCGTTACGGCTATATAGTACTGCTTAGACCTATCGTTTAGCCGTAAGCTGCCGAAGTGCCTTTATCGCTTTCTATACTATAGTAGCTCGTTTAAAGGTTATTAGCGATAGCGGCGAATTAAGAGTTATCTTAGGATATACCCCGAATATAAGCAACGTAGGCATTAGTCCGTTCGGTCTAGCAGTATCGTTAATAGCTTTAACAGCCGTCTAAAGGACTGCCTTAAGGGAGGTAAAGCCGCCTATTTCTACGAAGAGGATATTAAAAGCTCGGCGCAAAGGGGTATAATACCTTTTAACCTTGCCGATAGACTAGTATGCTTTAATAAGAACTTATATATATATAATCCCTATAATACGGGTTTCGTTTCGGAATTCTACCGCCGCGAAGTTCGTGCCGGCATTATATTTAATAATGTTAGGGGGACTAAGGTATATGTGAATCTAAAGGGCTCGAAGAGTCTCCTATATATCCTTAGCTAATATAGAAGGAAGAAATCGAGCGCTTTAAAAGGCCGTCGATGCGTTAATAATATACAATACCGGACGTTATGCTAAATTCGGAACGTCTAAGTATATTATATTAACGATAACCTTATAATTAAAGTCTTAGTTATCTTTAAGGTTAAACTTAAACCGTTTTAGGGCAGGCGAATGTATCTAGCAATAGTAATATAGTTCTAAGATATTCTCTAAAGTGCTAAGAGACACATCGCCGTAGCCTGCTTGCTTTAATAGGTTATATAGCCTAGCTATAGTAGGATGTCCGAATCGACGGTATAGGGTCCTAATTTCCGTTTCTATAAGGAATACGGTCGATTGTTTACTCTTCCTGAGGAAGAACTAAGGGTGTCCCTATTTCCTAACCACCGGGATGTTTGCCTTAGGGCCGGTAAGGGTATTCGTCGTATTATTAAAGAATACTCCTAGCCTATCTATATCCGCGAGATATAGTAGGAAAAGGATCGAAGTTTCTAGCATATAAAATATAATCCTTCTAATCGGAGTAATAAGATTAATTAATCCTAAAGACCTTATAATAATGCCGGGGCTAAACCTAATTGATTCTTAGCCTACGGTCGATATGTCTAAATAGACGGAAGGGTTTTCTTATTAGAGGGCTATATACTATTCTTATCCGGCTGTTAAGACCTTTACTACTCCCGTATCGATTAGGATGCCTTAAAAATAGAGCTTCGAGTAGCGGTCGTCGATAAGAAACTAGTCGGCCGAGACTATTAGTTCTATGCCGTAGACGTTATCTCCTATAATAAGGTAGTTAAAAGCTATTTAATAAAGCATTTAACTAGCTTGCTATTATTCCGGCTTATTATCCTCGCTATACTCTTCCTCCTTATCGTCCTTATAGCCTTTATAGCCCGCTAAATAGGCCGTAATATCTAGGGAAACGCCGGTGTATAGATAATGCGAGAGATATTAGTCCTTAGCTTTCCGCCGTTCCTCTATAGAATGTTTCGTAGACTAATATCCCTCTTTTCTACACACGAAGCACTTTTTAGTCTAGGTCTTATTGCCGTATCCTTAACCGTAGCCTCCTCTACCGCGAGGTCGATAGCCTTATCTAGAGTCTCGCGAGTGAAATCCTCCGTTGCCTCTACTACGATTGTTAGTATACCAACGGTCTATATAAAACTAACTATTAGGGTTCCTCGAATTGTATTTATAATTTATATCTATCCTATCGTTATTACGATGTCTATCTTAGATAAATTAGCGTGAGGCGTTTCTCGCCTATTGTGTGAGGTACGTCGTAAGGGAAGCTCGGAGGTCGGTATAGAGCTCCTTAGCCTCCTTAGCCTATTTAAAGAAGGCACCTTTAAGTTCCGGGACACCTTAGCACGCCTTAGTGAGATTTACTATAAGCGGGGTTTCGCCTATAAAGTTAGGTCCTAGAGCCCGTTGATAAAGCAATAGCTTATCGATTAGCAACTAGAGCACTTCCGGTAGACCTTTCTTAGGGTTGCTAGCCCGAATTTAGTTAAACGTTGTGTTAGTCTAATCGGTATAGTACTAAGCCTAGGTCGCTTTAGTATCGAAATGTCGTTTGATTTTATCGTATGCGCCTCGGAAGGTAGTCGTCTAAGTGATATTCTCCGTATAGAAGCGATCGGCTCGTCCCTTTAAGATCTAAGAGAGAAGTATATAAAAGAGCCCTAGCTTAATCTTAAGGTTGTAATATACGCCTATAAACTTACGAATAGTCTCGTTAAATAGGGCATATAGCTCGCCGGTGTAGCTCTTCTCCTTATCCTATATCTTAATAAACTTAGTCTAAACGTTGGGATCGGACGAGAGGTTCGGAACCTCGGCTAGTAGGAGTGCTATATACTCCTTAATGTTATAATTAAATGCTTCGACCGTAGCCTTTAGGGCGATTGTTAAAGCAGATAGATCGAGCCTTAGTTTCGCTCTTAGGATATACAACGTTAGTTTTAGGAGAAATAGTAGTCGTAGCGTATAAATCCGATTCGTGCGATTAAATAGTGGAAATGCCGGTGCATCCGTCGTGGCTGTGTTCGGGTCTTAGTCTAGTTCCGGGGTTAGATCTATGGTCGCCGCTCGGGCCGGGCCGTTATATTAGAATTTATGCGAAGTCGGAAAGACTATTAACTAGTTCGTTATAGTCGAGAAGGGATCCGGATTCGTTTATTCTTAGGCTACTTAGTCTTATGTATTTCTTATCTTTTCTTATTTACGGAAAGCCCTTATGCCTATCTTAAATTCTTCTTTTATAAACTCCTTCTTATTCTAGGGGAGTAGATCGTCCGATCGAAGCATAGCTATATATAACCTAGTATACGACGTGTTCTTAATTCCTATAGCGAGTCTACGTCTTCGTATAAGAGCTTTAAGGGCTCTCTTATAGTCCGTAGAAACTAGGGTCTATATAGATTTATTCTATCCCTAAAAATGCTCTTAGAATAAGTTAAAGAGCCGTTGGCCTTAGTAGTAGATAGATGCTTTGCTAACTATAATAAATCGGGCTATAAACGTCGTGACTTCGGCTTTACTAAGGTCTTCCGATGTGATTTCCTCCGTATCCTAATATTATATATCTACGTCTCTACGAGCGGACGGGATAATGCTAATGTCCTTTATCTATCGTTCGATCGGTTTAACCGGGTTATCGGTGTTTCTAGGGGGAGCCGATGTATTCGTAGCTAATAACGGTCCTGCTATTTTTGCTTGTTTTAAATTCGTTAATAGGGGTTATCGTAGGGGTCTCGTAATAGTCTTTACGAGAGATGTCGAAGCGATTAGTCTCTATTCTAAGTGACGTTACTCTTCCTCCTTAATAGAAGCGAGACGGGATTAAATAGTTGTAGGGATTCGCGTTATTTATTCTGCGTTATAGACGCACTGCCTATTAACGTTACTCTTCCTCCTTAATAGAAGCGAGACGGGATTAAAAGGAAGCTTAAAAGGGTCTATTTGCTAGTCGAGCTCGGTTTAAACAGTCTTATTCTTAGTATAGATGATCTTCTCTAGGTGTACGCAATAGAACCCGAGGATAAAGATGCGTAGGAGCCGCGTTCTTATAACTACTGCCCCTTTTACACTTTCGAAGATTAAGATCTATCTCTTCTGCCTTACTATTCTATAATTGAATCTATTTAATCACTAATTAGTATTAGTAGGTAATTCACTTAGATTAATCTAAACAAAGGGGGTTGTATTAGTTATAGTTGTATCTAATCTAGCTATAGAAGGGGGAATAAGGGGGCCCCTTTATACCCGTCTGCCGGGGTCCCTCTATAGAGCCTACTATGCCTTAACAATGCATTGTTAAGGCCTACGCTAGGGCTTACTGCTCTAGTTATAACGATGCCCTTAGTCAATAACGAGGTTATTAACTATATAGGTTACGTAGCGTTATACGCCGCGTGGTTATAACCCCTATTGCCCCTTTCCTATGTATAGTCGGCAATATAGTTGCGACTCCATCCCTTAGTTATATAACTACATTCCTATAGATAATATATAATATAACCTAATACTATAATAAGGTGCGCTTATACTTAGTTCTTTATAGATGATTTCTATACCTATATAGAGGGCACTTATATAATTACTCTACCTACCTTATTATACTAAGGCGTCTATCGCCTTAAAAGTCGAAATAAAAATTATAAAGCCTAGGAATTATAGATAGAATTCTACGGTAGAAGGACTTCCCTTCCTAAGTAAATTCTATAGATAGAATTCTACGATAGAAGGACTTCCCTTCTAAGATAAATTCTATAGATAGAATTCTACTTCCCTTTATAGACTTCTACGGTCGTCCCGATAGACGCATCCGTCTATAGAAGGTCTCCCCTAACTAACGCATCCGTCTATACATTCTATTTATAGATCCCTTTCTATTCTTAGCTACCGAGGCTTTCCGGAAGGAAGCCCCGACCTTTCTTTTATCTTATCTATAAGAAGGTAGTATAATTATTAGCTAGATAGGTATTAATAATTCTAATAAGACTACTAGACCTATATTTGCATTTATATTTAAGACACCTACTAATAATAAATACTATAAAGAAATAAGGGTTATAAGTTATAAACTAAAATAACCTTAATAATAGCGTTATTATTAGCCTTATTATAACCCTAGTAAGTAGCCTTATTATAAACCTAATAATAGTATTAGCGGCTATATTACGTACTATTAATAAGGCTTTATAAAGCGCCCGGTAGGCTTAGGTAGGCTCTTTATAATACTTATAATAAGCCCCCCCCCGAGCCGGAGATAGGGGTTACTACCGTCGGCTTTACTAATAATATAAACCTCTTAGCCTACGGTAAGACCGTAGCCGCGACTATACGGCGTCTAAGGAGCGCCTAAAAGAAGTGCGATAAGTAGGTAGGGGAGGTTAGCGCTAAGTTCGAGCCGGAGAAGAGCAAGCTAATCTACTTTACGTAGACCTATAAGCCGATACTAACGAAGCTTTAGCTTAGGACGAATATAGTCCGGCCGGTCGAAGACGGGCGGTTCTTAGGGGTTTAGTTTAACTAAAAGCTGCGATAGAAGGCCTAAGTTAAAAAGCTTAAGACGAAAATAGGCATATAGGCGCTAGCCTTTACTAAGCTCGCGGCGTCTATATAAGGCATACGACTATAAAGCGTAAAGACGGTCTACGCTAGTATAGTTTAAAGCGCGCTTGCCTATAGAGCGTCGACGTTCTATAAGCCTACGCCTAAAGGAGGGAAACCTACCGGCTTAGTAAAGGCGCTTATAGTGTATTAGTTAAGCTACCTACGGGTAGTAGCTAGGGCGTTTAAGGCGACTTTAATCCGGAACCTAGAGATATAGATAGCGGTCCCGCCGCTCGACCTCTACCTTAACGACCGCCTCGCGCGGTACGAAAAGCGAACCGAGGAGTCGGGCATAGCGGACCGGATCTAACGCACCTACGAGAAGCTAGCGAGAGTGCTGCCTTAACCCCGTCGGCCGACCTAGCCGCCCGGCCGGCCGTAAGACGCGTAGCTTTAGGACTAGTGCCCTTAAGGCACTATAACGGAGGAGGTAGTCCTCCGCGATTAAGAGACGCGTTAGAAGGAGGATCTCTAAGCGACGGAGGCAAGGCGATTATAAAAAGCCCGGCAGCCGGTAGATACTAACCTTTACTTCGACCGGCCGAAGAAGGCACTAAAGGTATATAACGGGTTATATAAGCACGAAAGCTCTATGCTTATCTAGGTTTAGACCGGGAAGATCGGTCTATAAGGGTTTTTATTCGACCGGAACGTCTCTAACGTCGACTTACCGCTCTATCGGTGCGGGACTATACGTAAAACCGTATTCTACCTCTTCCTCTAGTGCCTTGCCTTTACTAACGTAAGGGCGGCTTTATTAAAAGGCATCCGACGGGAGAGCGACCTTAAGGCAGCGCTTGACCGCCCCGCCGCCGTAAAGCCGCTTATCTAGTAGTTCCTTAAGCACCGCCTACTATAGTAGTTCTAGGCCGCGACGGCCTTTATAGAGAAGATAGACCGCCGTAATACCGGCGGGGGGGAGCTCTAAGAGTAAGACGACGAGGCTCCTAGCGCTAGCCCCTTTTAACGCTTATATATATTTATAGATATTTATATATTCGATTATACGCTTACTAAGATTTATTTTTCTACGTTTTCACCCGCTAGGCGGGGCCTCGGCCCGTACTTTATCGCCCGCGTACTATCTACGCGCCGGCTTTACTAAGTTAGACTATCCGCCCGACCCTAACGCCCTTAGGCCTACCCGGGCGGGGTAACCTTTATTAAGCACTAGACCGGCGGTAGTAACTAAACTTAATTAACCGTAGCGAATATAGGCTGCGTCCGGCCCGACGTTAAGATAGATAGACGTTATATAGGTTTTCCCTTAGGCCGCTTAGTTTTTCCTATGCTAGCTAAATATAGGGGCACTAGGCCCGTTAGGGCAGCTAAAGTACTTTAATAATAATAATATAATAAGCCCCCCTTTTACCCCCCTCTTAGCTAGAATTTATAGTAAGTTTTTATATAAGTATACCTAATTAATATTTTATATAATAAACTATTTTAATAGGATTATATTATAATTTCTAAAAAAAAAAAACTGCTTTACGATCTCCTCGCATAGCCGCTAAGGTCGACACCGGATTATAAAATCAATTTAGACTCGAGAATCGGATTCCTTAGACCCGGTTGCCCTTAAGCGCGATAGCGCATTAAGGGATATACGTAGGCTATAAGCCGATAGACGTTAATATCGCGAGAAAGGGGTTAAAGGCTAGCGTATATAGCCTACCGACTACTAACGAAGCGCCCCTTAAGCCTAACGTAGGCAAGGAGAAACTAATAGGAAAGGATAGTGCCGCTTACCTAAAATTCGCGGGTCTAGTGCCTAAAGAGGCCCTCTAAGGCGTTTAAAGGGCCTTTAAGTCCGTTCTCTAAGGCTACCTAAAGGAATAAGAGGAGAAGATCTAAGCAGATACCGCGGTCTATACGACCGTAGGCTAGCTTAAGAAATCGGTTAAAGAGTCGGTAAAGGAGGCTATCGAGGCGGCGCTCTTATTAAAGCAAGCGTCGAAGTCTTAAGCCGACGTAGCCGTAGCCGCGGTCGCGGCTGCTACTATCGCGCCCCTAACGCGACGCTAGCCCGCGCTTAGAGGCGCTAGCGGTAGCTATAATATTAGGGCTAATAGCGAAAAGCCGACTCTCGCCCGCTACGAAAACTAGCTTACGGTCTAATATAAGGGGATCGCCTTAGATCTTTAACGTAAAACCCCTTAAGCGATTGTTAACGACGTTAATCGCGCCCTTAAGGAGCCCGCCGTAAAAGCGGCGTAAGTCCTCCGTAGCGGCGATATTACGCTTATATTTAAGCAGAATATAAAGAAGTATAAGGCAGATAGGGAGTAGCTAGAGAAGGCTTTTATAAAAGAGACGATGCTATCCTAAGGCGGCTTTACGGTAATAGTAAAAGGCGTCCTAATAATAGTCCTTTAAAGAGGGGATAACGCCGCTTTAGTAGCCGAACTAGCTAAAGCGAACGACGTTAAGGTTATCTACCTTTACCTTAAAAAGGCCTATATAAAGGCGGGTATAAAGGCGACCTTAATTATTACGGTAGACGGCGTAGAGGCGGCGAATAGGCTCTACGACTTTAGCACGGTAATATATAAGCGGAGATTTTCGATATAAAGCCCTTCGATAATATAATCCGGCTAAGGCAGTACTACCGGTATTTCTAATATAGTTATATCGCGAAGTACTATACGACGAAGGCGACGTATAGGCAGTATACGTTAGGACTATACGACGAAGCTATATACGCGGCTATTATTAGGTAAATCCTATACCGGTATACCCTCTATAGGGGGAGATATACGGCGTAGGATAGGCACTGCCCTAAGGTAGAGAAGCTTTAGGATAGGGCTTAAGAGGTATACTCTTAGAGGCTAAGGCGGTTCGCCGCCGCGGCGATACCGACGACGCGCCTTAAGCAGGCGCCGACCTATACGTAGCCCTTTCCGCTTCCTACCGCGCCGTAGGCGTCGCCGTCGAAACAGCGACGATAGGATACCCCTAACCCCCCCCTACCACCCGCCCTTCCCCCTAGCCGGCCTTAGGATATTACGAGGGCCGGCCGGGCGTAAGGCTAGTCGACTATTCGCGGGCTTTTATAGTCGCGGCCGGCCTTAGCGTCGGTAAGGGCTTATACTACTATAGTCGAGACCGCGCTTACTCCTAACGACGACCCTTTTTCCGACCCCCCTTAATATTAGATATCCTTTACTAAAATACCGTAAGGATAAGCGCGAATATATACCTCGCGCTCGCCGCCCTTAAGGCGTACGATATTATAGTACTTTAAGAGACACCGATTAATAGTAAGATAAAAGCCCCGGCGTGCTTAAGGCGGTACGACTATAGGCTCGTCTTTAAGGCGACCTAAAGCGCGCTATACGTCTATAAAAGGCACGGTATCGATATATAGACGAGCGACTAAGGTATAGACTAATATAGCGTTACGTTTATTAATTTTAATACTATAGTTTTTTTAGTTTACTCCCCGCCGGTTAACTCCCCCCTCCTAACTACTCCGCTCCTTAACCTCGCGACTAAATCGTTACGCACTTAATACGTCCTCGTAAGGGACTTTAATAGCTATTACCCGCTCTAAGACGCCTATAAGCGTACCTTTAGGAATAGCGAGGACTTCTTAGCGCTAACGGCGCGATAGCGTCTTAGGCTTATAACCCTTAAGGGCTAGGTTATACGTATCGCCTCTAATAGCTAAAGGAACGGCACGATAGACCTCGCTTAAGCGTCTTAAGGTTTAGGCATAACGTACCGTAGAAACGCAGGCCTCGTCGGATCGGATTATATATCGCAATAGCTAAAGGTAGATATAAGGCCGCTAACTTATCGGCCGGCGGCCCGGACGATAGGACTTAACCGCCTTTAGAGGAAACTCGACTTAGATAGGGCCTAAGCAATAGCTATTATAAAGTTCCGGCCGGGGGCCGCGCTAACTACGCCTACGACCCCCGAGGAGGTTAAAGCGTACGTAGACTAAGTAGTTACCTAATTAACTAAGATTGCGAAGGACTATATACCTAAGGCCCGCGGCTATGCTAACGGCGGCCGCTTTAACTAATAGACTATAAAGGTAGACTAGTGCGATAGGGAGGCTAAACGCGCCCTCCGGGCGTTCTTAGCGTCCGGCAACTAAACGACCCGGGAGACGTTAGATAAGGCGAAGATAGCCCTCCGGCGTGCCGTCGTTACTATATAACGAGACTCCTAGCGGGAGCTTACCTACGATTTAGCCGCTAACTAAGCCCTCCTCTAAAAGATCGAGAGGTAAGCGCGGCTCTAAAGCGGTAGCCTACTATAGGCAATATATATCCTAGACCTAAAGAGACCGAGCGACCCGATAGGGCCGGCCCGCACTTACGTAGTGTTAATATTACCGTCTTCCCTATTTGCTTTCCCCCGGGAAATCCCCGGTTCTTCCCTAGATTCTACTATAGAATTCCACGGGCTTCTATAGGCATTACCCCGCACTTCTACGGGCGTATTTACCTACTTTTCTTCGGTTATATTTTACCGTAGTTTTACGGTGATTTTACGGTTATTTACATAGTCTTTACCCGTAAAATCTCTTCCCTTCTACGGTCTTTTATCGTAGAATTCTAATTCCCTTCTATAGTCTTCTACCGTAGAATTCTAATTCTCTTCTACGGCTTCTACTATAGAATTCACCGTGGAATTCACTAGTCTTTTACTAGGCTGCTTATTTATTTGCTAATTATATGACTTATTTATCGTACGGTATAATCTATTGCTTTTCCTACTAATCCTTCCGTCCGATTATTTACGTCACCTGTTTTTCCTTAGGTCTACGCGGCTGATTTCGTCCGAGGATTTTTCCTATATATAGAGACTAGTTAGCCTCCCTACTAGATAAGACAAAAGCTATTATTCTTAGTGATTTACATCCTTTGCAGCTTCTAATCCTTCTTTACAGGCTGTTTTAGCCTTAGAGCCTCTCTTCCCTTTTTAATTGCTATTACCTAAATGTCGAGAACCCGACTGCCTAGCGTTCGATAGTTATAAGCCCGGCCGAACTTCTTTACGCATAGAGAGTTCTAACGGCTTATATTTCTAGCCTACTAACGCTACGACTTACGGTAGTAAAGCCTTTGCCTTTACATCTAGCGAATCGACTCTTAAAGGACTAGTATGATTTATTAAAGAGCGTTATTTAATCTAGCGAATCGACTTACGGAGGACTAGTTAGTACGCTTACCCTATTTTATTAGTGTTTTCCCGCACTTAGTTTAGTTTTTACGGTTTATTTACATACATTATGCATTTAACTACCCTTTTCCGGTGATTTTACTATACTTTCACCTACGTTACCGTATCTATTATAGCCGACATTACTTCGAAGACTATTTTAAATAGACTAGCGGACTAAGACCGATAGATCTTAACGATCTAGAAATACGCACTCGCCTAAGGGATTTAGGAGAAAATCGATCCTTCTATTACGCTTAAACTTTAGAAACCCTTATTGCCTCTTCCTATAGAACTAATAGCTAGAATAATTAACGCGACCGTTGCTAATATTGCTAGTTTATCTATAGAAGAACTTAAGAGGTTTAAGTTTCTCTTTTCCCGGTATCGTATATTACTCTAAGCCTATAAGGACTAATAGAAATTTCCTACGTTAATCTAGCAGTTTATCGTTTAGAACATCGGGAACTACTACTTAATGATTGCCGACGAATACGAGGTTTCTAAGGAATTAGCTTTACTATAGCGGCGTATAAAGCCGACTTAGTAGACGCAATAGAAGACTATTCTTACTTAGTTCTATACTATTTTAAAGGCACCGGACCGGACGGATATTACGATATAGATTTCCAACTGGCAGAAGGTCTTTACCGACGCCCGGCGAATTAAGTTGCCGGAATTAGAAGGTCTCTAGGCTATATAGCTTTTTCTTAAGGCTATTTAGCTAATTTCTAGCCCTTTTGCGGAATACTAGATAAATAAGATAGAGGACGATGCCCGCCTAAATAAGCTAGGCTAGGAATAGTCTTTCCCCGACGGATTTAAGATATCCGAACTTTTCGAGCGCTCGTAGGCCTTAAAGGCTACGACTAAAGCGCTAAAGACTAACGCTTTTGCGAAATTCTAAGGCTAGGGAACAAAGTCCCTAGCCGCGGAATCTACTAATAAATCGGCAACTGCTTTAGCAGCTACGTCCTTAGATAAGGATAAAGACAAAGGCAAAAAGAAGGATAGTCCGCCGTGCATTTACGGAGAACGATACTATTTCCGATAGTATTATTACTTTAACCCTTCCGTTCGACTTCTATTATAGAAACCCGATAAAGACGTCTAAAAGACTATAGACGACTACCTTAAGGTTCTAGCCAATAAGGCTAAAGTTAACGCGGTACTTCTTCGCGACGAGGAGTAGCGGAAGAATAATCCGACTAAGATAAAGACGGTTTAAGCTACGGCTACCGCTAACGTTCTCACGACCTTTTTATCACTAGTTGTTCTATAGACTATAATAGAATACCCGTTAAGGGATTCTTTTATTATAGATTTAGGGTCTAATAGACATATTTACAACAATAGGCAGCGCTTCTATAACTTCTAGCCTTCTTCTAAGTACGCACTCGCAGGCAGTAGAAGCACTCTAATTCTTAGGATAAGCACGGTGTTTATACGTATCTCGACGGGCACTTTTTAGCTTAGTTAGGTAGTATACATCCCGTCTTTTCACACGTCCCTTTATTCTCTTCGTCTCTTATATAAGGCGAATCTTTTATAGAACCTATAGACTAGATAGATCTCTTCTTTAATACGCAACATTTGCATAACGGAGCTAATTTATAACTAGTATATCATCGAGTATAACCTGTTAACGCCTTCTAATGCGTTTCTAATAATTCTAACTATTGCTTCCGTTCCTTCTATAGATTCCACCGTAGAAACCCCGGTTGTAGCACCTTTTTCGGCTACTATATCGGAGCCTATACTAATAAGTGTAGAGGAACTTTCTCTTTAGCACTAACGACTTAGACATCCGAATAATAAGGCGCTTTCGAAAGCCCTCGGAATACTATAGTCGGTAACCTTCGATAAGATAATCTCCTATAAGTCCTGCAAACTTACGCAGGCTAAACGAATTATTAACTATAAGCCGCCGCTTTCTAAGGCGACGTTTCCTTTTTCTAAGGTGTTTTGCGATGTCTTTTCTATGTATAAGAGTTATAACAATAAGAATATTGCATTTCTTATTAAGGATGACTATACGAAGCTTGTTTTTCTATATGTACTTTTAGACGCCTCTATAGACGAGCTTATTTTATATTTTAAGAGCCTAGGTCGGTATATTTCCCGATAGTTCTTACTTTCCATCGGTATAATCCATCGAGACAACGACCGAGCCCTTCGATACGATTTTTAGGACTTTATTAACTAGTAGGGCATTTATAATAAGCCTACTGCTCTTTATACACCCGCTTAAAACGGCGCTGCTAAACGGGCTAGGGGGGTAGTATCTACGAAAGCTCGATCTATAAGGATTAAAGGAAATTTGCCCGAGCATTTATAGATAGAAACGTAGAAAACTACGGTATATTTACACAATCGGATTCTAGCCCGATAGGCAGCTTCCTCTACGTTATTTCTATCGAAGTGGATTTCCCCGATAGAGATTCTTTACGATTAGTTAAGGGATTACGACCGGAATATACCGGCTTTTCTCCTTCCCTAACTATTACGATTCGATTATCTTCGAGCTTTTAGCTATAAAGCCTATCTACTAACCACTAAGGCCCTAACTAACACATAGAAACGTAATCTTAAGCAGGAACCTTATATAAAGGTTAGTTACTTAGTTAGGTATAATTCTATTAATATTTTTCGTGTGTAGATCCTATAGAGACGGGAGGTTTATCGAATTCGTAATATAACGTTTAATAAGACTTAGTTTTTTACCGCGTCTAAGGCATCCGAACCGCTAATACGGGTATTATCACCGGCATTTCCACTATATATTGCATAGGAAGAAGAGTAAGATAAGGCATAATTCTAGTTAACGCTAATAGTGCTTCCTAAAAAGCATTCTAATCTAGTAGACCTTCTAGCCGATAGCAATCCTTAGCTCCCGACTCCTAACTAAACCCCGGAACCGCCGGAGGACATTTTTAAGAATACACGGGATTTCTAACCCGATATTTCTATACTTTTACCTACTGCAACTATAGAACCAGCAGACCGTCTTAAGGTATAGTTGCCTTAAGCTACTTCTCGGTCTATAGATTACGATAATACTATTCCTATAGATAGTCTACGGGCGACGAGGTTTATAGGGGATTTACGCTTTACTCGTTTAAACCGTTTTTCGGGTCGATATCCCGCTTTCGCCTACGTTAGGCATCTGCCGGCTAATAGCACCGCTTTTACGGCTGCATTCGCTACTTCTCTTAAACCTAGGAAGATACACAAACGGGATTTACCCGCGCTTCTAAGGTTTTAGTCTAATCTCGAGACGCATCCGTTTAGACCTAAGTTTAAAGCCGCTAGAGTAGTTAAATAGGACTCCTTAAAATAGCGGAAGACCTTCTTTCCTTCGCCTACCCTAAGAGCGAACGCGCTAGTACGTCCTCTTCTATTAATATAGGCATTCGACTATAAGTTTAATAAGCACGGCTACCTTAGGAAGTTTAAATCTCGTCTTTATACACGAGGAGATCTTTAGCCGTTTAGCGGAAAGGAAACTTACGACGTAATGCTTATAGCGCGAAATTTTCGCATTATAATTGCTATTGCCGCTAAATTTAGCATAGAAACCCGCTTACTTAACGCGGTTAACGCCTTTACGAATGCCGATCTAGATAAAGAAGTATATATCTACTTCCTAGACGGATTTAAGATATTTAGTTTTATAATTCGGTTAATAAAGGCTTTATATAGGCTTCGCCGTTCGCTGCTTCTTTAGCAATAGGAACTATCTAAGTCTCTTACCGAACTAGGCCTTTAGCAAAGTGCGGAGGATCCTTACATTTTTATATCTACTACGAGTAGTATTATTACTTTCTTTTTTATAGATAATATTATTATCCTTTTTCGTAAGGAGTACCGTAGGGCTACTAACGATTTTATCCGTCGCTTTAAGAAGAAGTATATAGTTACCGACCGTAGAGAGCTTACTTATTTCCTTAGAATAAGAATTATCTAGGACTATAAGCAGCGAAAGCTATAGTTATGCTAGGACGTTTACCTAGATAAGATTGCTTCTAAGTTTAGTTTAATCCCTACTTCTACGGTTCTACGGCCTATTTCGACCCTTTGCCTATTCCTACTTCCCGAGAAGCTAGAGAAACACTAGGGATAGGCTACGGATAACTAAATCTACTACTTTTAGTCTTTAGTCGGTTCCTGCAATTACGCGACTATTTCTACTCGTCTCGACGCCGTAAAATCGTTGAATTCTTAAGCGGAGTATATATAAAACCCGTCTACGCTCTATATTAAGCTCGTAGAAAGCTTAGTGACTTACTTATACAAATCGCGTTTTCTTACGATTAAGTTTTTAAATATAGACGAGTAAGAACTCGTTATTGCTTCCGATGCCGCTTACGCTAACGACTTAGATACGCGTTATTCTTCTTAAGGCTATTTTATTAGCCTATTTAACGGTCTAATCGCGTAGAGTGCCTGGAAACAATCTACGGTTACTACTTCCTCTACCGAGGCCGAACTTCTTATAGTCTCTTCTACCGCGAAAGAGCTGATTTCTATTCTTTGTTTATTTAACGATATTTCCCTATAGCTAGATATTCTTATTCCTACCATTTAGTGTAATAACACTTAGACAATCCGCCTAGTTTCTGCCGAGATTCTAAAGATTTAGACCGCCTTAAAGCACGTTGAAATTCACAACTGCTAGGCCCGATAGGAATTCTTACGCAATACTTTTAATATTAAATATATCCCTTCTAACTAGATAGTTACGGATGGATTAACTAAAGTGCTTCTACGATAACGTTTCTAAACGTTCCTTCGATAGCTTCGACTTACGGATATTTCTTCTAGGATTTAAGAAGAAGTCGATAATAATTCCAATTAGCTAGAAGTTATTCCCTTCTAGCTAGGGGGGTATATTAACATTACCGTCTTCCCTATTTGCTTTCCCCCGGGAAATCCCTAGTTCTTCCCTAGATTCTACTATAGAATTCCACGGGCTTCTATAGGCATTACCCCGTACTTCTATAGGCGCATTTACCTACTTTTCTTCGGTTATATTTTACCGTAGTTTTACGGTGATTTTACGGTTATTTATACGGTCTTTACCTATAAAATCTCTTCCTTTCTACGGTCTTCTACCGTAGAATTCTAATTCCCTTCTATAGTCTTCTACCGTAGAATTCTAATTCTCTTCCACGGCTTCTACCGTAGAATTTACCGTAGAATTTACTAGTCTTCTATTAGGCTGCTTATTTATTTGCTAACTATAAGACTTATTTATCGTACGGCATAATCTATTGCTTTTCCTACCGATCCTTTCGTCCGATTATTTACGTCACCTGTTTTTCCTTAGGTCTACGCGGCTGATTTCGTCCGAGGATTTTTCCTATATATAGAGACTAGTTAGCCTCCCTACTAGATAAGATAAGAGCTATTATTCTTAGTGATTTACATCCTTTACAGCTTCTAATCCTTCTTTATAGGCTGTTTTAGCCTTAAAGCCTCTCTTCCCTTTTTAATTACTATTACCTAAATATCGAGAACCCGACTGCCTAGCGTTCGATACGTAGAGAAGGCAGAGACCCTCGCGGCCTAGTTCTTCCTACCTTTAGTAGCGAGAGGCGAAAGGAGCCCTTAAGCCGCCCGGGAGGCCTATATAATATCGCAGCGTTTTATAGTTAGCGACGTTAGGTCGGCGGTTAAGAAGATAGCGTCGTAGAAGGCCGTAGGGGAAGACGGCCTCCCGGTTAGGCTAATTAAAGCCTATAAGGAGCTATTGCTTAAGGTGCTTACGGTATTACTTAACGCTAGTTGCGACGTTAGATATTTTCTAAGACGGTTCTAATATACGGCTATTATCGTCTTACTAAAGCCCGGGAAGATAGCGACCTAGCTTTAATAAGCCTAAGGGTAAAGACTAATCTCTCTCCTTAGTATAGTAGGGAAAATCCTTAAGGCTATAGTCGCGAGGAGGATCGCAAACGTAGTAAAGGCGTATAACCTCCTACCTAAAGGGTAGATAGGAAATAGGACCGAGAGGTCTACTAAGACGGCGATACGACTTATAATAAAGCTCGTAAAGACGACGTAAGCCTAAGGAGGGGTAGCGTCGTTCCTTTAGCTCGACCTTAAAGGAGCTTTCGATAGGGTAGACTATACGTACCTCGTCGAGACCCTCCGCTAAAGGGGTTTCTTAGGCTAAGTAGTTACGTAGGTCGGGAGCTTCCTTAAGGGGAGGACGGCCCGGCTTTACTTTAACGACGCGCTAGCGGAAACCCGGGAGGTGCCTATAGGCGTGCCTTAAGGCTCGCCCCTCTCTTCGATCCTCTTCCTCTTTTATATCGCGCTACTATACGACGACCTTAAGCTAGAGATAAGGGTTACTACCGTCGGCTTTACCGACGATATAAACCTTTTAGCCTACGGTAAGACTATAGCCGCGACTATATAGCGTTTAAAGAGCGCTTAAAAGAAATATAATAAGTAAGTAAAGGAGGTTAGCGCTAAGTTTAAGCCGGAGAAAAGCGAGCTAATCTACTTTACGTAGACCTATAAGCCGATATTAACGAAGCTTCGGCTTAAGACGAATATAGTCCGGCCGGTCGAAGATAGGCGGTTCTTAAAGGTTTAGTTTAACCGAAAGCTACGATAGAAAGCCTAAGTTAGGAAGCTTAAGACGAAAATAAGCATATAAGCGCTAGCCTTTACTAGGCTCGCGGCGTCTATATAAGGCATACGATTGCGAAGCGTAAGGATAGTCTACGCTAGTATAGTTTAAAGCACGCTCGCTTATAAAGCGTCGACGTTTTATAAGCCTACGCTTAAAGGAGGGAAACCTACCGGCCTAATAAAAGCGCTTATAGTATATTAGTTAAGCTGCCTATAAATAGGTAGTAGCTAAAGCGTTTAAGGCGACTTTAATTTAAAACCTAAAGATATAGACGGCGGTCCCGCCGCTTAACCTTTACCTTAACGACCGCCTTACGTAGTATAAAAAGCGAACCGAGGAGTTAGGTATAGTAGACCGGATCCGACGCGCTTACGAAAAGCCGGCGAGAGTACTGCCTTAACCCCGTCGGCCGACCCGGCCGCCCGGCCGGCCGTACGATACGTAGCTTTAAGACTAATGCCCTTAAGGCATTATAACGGAGGAGGCGGTCCTCCGCGATTAAGAGGCGCGCTAGAAGGAGGATCTTTAAGCGATAGAGGCAAAGCGACCGCGAAAAGCATAGCAGCCGGTAGATATTAACCCTTACTTCGACTAGCTAAAGAAGGCACTAAAGGTATATAATAGATTATATAAATATAAGAGCTCTACGCTTATCTAGATTTAGACCGGGAAGATCGGTCTATAAGGGTTTTTATTTAACCGGAACGTCCCTAACGTCGACTCGCCGCTCTATTAGTATAGGACTATATATAAAACCGCGTTCTACCTCTTCCTCCGGTGCTTTACCCTTACTAACGCGAGGGCGGCTTTACTAAAAGGCATCCGACGGGAGAGCGACCTTAAGGCGGCGCTTAACCGCCCTACTACCGCGAAGCCGCTTATCTAGTAGTTCCTTAAGCATCGCCTACTATAGTAGTTCTAGGCTACGATAGCCCTTACGGAGAAGATAGACCGCTATAATACTAACGGAGGGGAGCTCCGGGAGTAGGACGACGAGGCTCCTAGCGCTAGCCCCCTTTAACGTTTATATATATTTATATATTCGATTATACGCTTACTAAGATTTATTTTTCTACGTTCCGACCCGCTAAGCGGGGCCCCGGCCCGTACCCTATCGCCTACGTGCCGTCTACGCGCCGGCTTTACTAAGTTAGACTATCCGCCCGACTCTAACGCCCTTAGGCCTACCCGGGCGGGGTAACCTTTATTAGGCACTAGACCGGCGGCAGCAACTAAACTTAATTAACCGTAGCGAATATAGGCCGTATTTAGCCCGACGTTAAGATAAATAGACGTTATATAGGTTTTCCCTTATGCCGCTTAGTTTTTCCTATGCTAGCTAAACGTAGGGGCACTAGGCCCGTTAGGGCAGCTAGAGTACTTTAATAATAATAATAATAATAATATATTATAATTTCTTTTTATATTATTTAAAGGGGGAGGCCTTTATCGGGCTGCTTATCGCTATTTTAGCGCTTATTTTATCTATATATTAGTATAAGCGTAGATAGGTTGTTCGGCTATATCGAGGTTTTAAAACATATATAGCTATAGCCTTCCGTAGTAGGTATATAGTAATTAAGAGAGCTGCGTATATTATAGTTCGCCTTACTTTAGTTAGTTAGCCTCTTATACTAGGGTGTCTTTAATACCCTCGTATAGTAGCCTATAGGGCTTCTCTCTAGCTAGATTATTATTATCGCACGATCTTACGTAGCACGCCTTATATGCCCTAACTTAAGCCTTAAGAGGTTATAAGCGCCGCTAAAACGCATCCCTACGCTTTATAAGTAGTTCTTTTTAATTATCACGATCTTTTCCCGACTTTTCTCGCCTTTATAGCTGTTTTTTTACCTAAACGCCTATTTAAAGAGTTGTTTCTACGTATAAAATCCTATAACAACGCCTCTTTCCCTATAGGATAGTTGCCTAACGGGACGTTTAAGATAGCTAACGATAATAGAGCCCTAACAGGCACGATTAAACGTCTAAAGGGACTAAAAAACTATACTGCCTAGCTATTATTATTATTATTAAAGTACTCTAGCTGCCCTAACGGGCCTAGTGCCCCTACGTTTAGCTAGCATAGGAAAATCTAAGCGGCCTAAGGGAAAACCTATATAACGTCTATCTATCTCGACGTCGGGCCGGATATAGCCTATATTTACTACGGTTAATTAAGTTTAGTTACTACCGCCGGTCTAGTGCTTAATAAAGGTTACCCCGCCCGGGCAGGCCTAAGGGCGTTAGGGTCGGGCGGATAGTCTAACTTAGTAAAGCCGGCGCGTAAACGGCACGCGGGCGATAGGGTATAGGCTAAGGCCCCGCCTAATAGGTCGGAACGTAGAAAAATAAATCTTAGTAAGCGTATAATCGAATATATAAATATATATAAATATATATAAACGTTAAAAGAGGCTAGCGCTAGGAGCCTTATCGTCTTACTCTTAGAGCTCCCCCCCGCCGGTATTATAGCGGTTTATCTTCTCTATAAGGGCTATCGCGGCCCGGAACTACTATAGTAGGCGGTGCTTAAGGAACTACTAGATAAGCGGCTTTATAGCGGCGGGGCGGTTAAGCGCCGCCTTAAGGTCGCTCTCCCGTCGGATGCCTTTTAGTAAGGCTACCCTTACGTTAGTAAAGGTAAAGCACTAAAGGAAGAGGTAGAATACGGTTTTATATATAGTCCTATACCGATAGAGCGGTAAGTCGACGTTAAGGACGTTCCGGTCGAATAAAAACCTTTATAGACCGATCTTCCCGGTCTAAATCTAAAGAAGCGCGGAGCTTTTATACTTATATAATCTATTATATACCTTTAGTGCCTTCTTCGGCCGGTCGAAGTAAGGGTTAATATCTACCGGCTGCCGTTATTTTTATAGTCGCTTTGCCTTTATCGCTTAAAGAGCCTCCTTCTAGCGCGTCTCTTAATTACGGAGGACCGCCTTCTCCGGTATAGTGCCTTAAGGGCATTAGTCCTAAAGCTATACGTTATACGGCCGGCCGGGCGGCTAGGTCGGCCGACGGGGTTAGGGCAGTACTCTCGCCGGCTTCTCGTAGGCGTGTCGGATCTAGTCTACTATGCCTAACTCCTCGGTTCGCTCTTTATACTACGCGAGGCAATCGTTAAGGTAGAGGTTAAGCAGTAGGACCGCCGTCTATATCTCTAGGTTTTAGATTAAGGTCGCTTTAAACGCCTTAGCTATTACCTATAGGTAGCTTAACTAATATACTATAAGCGCTTTTATTAAGCCGGTAGGTTTCCTTCCTCTAAGCGTAGGCTTATAAAACGTCGACGCTTTATAAGCGAGCGCGTTTTAAACTATACTAGTATAGACCGTCCTTACGCTTTATAGTCGTATGCCTTATATAAACGCCGCGAGCCTAGTAAAGGCTAGCGCTTATATATCTATTTTCGTCTTAAGCTTTTTAACTTAGGCTTTCTATTATAGCTTTTAGTTAAACTAAACCCTTAAGAACCGCCTATCTTTAACTAGCCGGACTATATTTATCTTAAGCTAAAGCTTCGTTAGTATCGGCTTATAAGTTTGCGTAAAGTAGACTAGCTCGCTTTTCTCTAGCTTAAACTTAGCGCTAACCTCTTTTACTTATTTATTATACTTTTTCTAAGCGCTTTTTAGACGTTATATAATCGCGGCTACGGTCTTACCGTAGGCTAAAAGGTTTATATTATCGGTAAAGCCGACGGTAATAACCCCTATCTCCGGCTTAAGGTCGTCGTATAGTAGCGCGATATAAAGGAGGAAGAGGATTAAAAAGAGGGGCGAGCCTTAAGGCACGCCTATAAGCACCTCTTAGGTCTCCGCCGGTATATCGTCGAAGTAGAGCTAGGCCGTCCTTCCCTTAAGGAAGCTCCTAACTTACGTAATAACTTAGCCTAAGAAACCCCTCTAGCGGAGGGTCTCGATAAGGTATATATAGTTTACCTTATCGAAAGCTCTTTTAAGGTTAAGCTAAAGGAACGACGCTACCCCTCCTTAGGCCTACGTCGTCTTTACAAGCTCTATTATAAGTCGTATCGCTATTTTAGTAGACCTTTCGGTCTTATTCCCTATCTATCCCTTAGGCAGGAGGTTATACGCCTCCGCTATATCTATAATCCTCCTCGCGACTATAGCCTTAAGGATCTTCCCTACCGTACTAAAGAGAGAGATTAGTCTTTACCTTTAGGCTTATTAAAGCTAGGCCGTTGTCTTCTTAGGCTTCGGTAAGACGATAATAGCCGTATATTAGAACCGTCTTAGAAAATATCTAACGTCGCAACTAGCGTTAAGCAATACTATAAGCACCTTAAGTAATAGCTCCTTATAGGCCTTAATAAGCCTAACTAAGAGGCCGTCTTCCCTTACGGCCTTTTATAACGCTATCTTCCTAACCGCCGACCTAACGTCGCCGACTATAAAACGCTGCGATATTATATAGGCCTCCCGGGCGCCTTAAGGGCTCCCTTCGCCTCTCGCTACCGGGGGTAGGAAGAACTAGGCCGCGAGGGTCTCTGCCTTCTCCGCGTAAGTGCGGGCCGGCCCCTTTAGGTCGCTTAGTCTCTCTAGGTCTAGGATATATATCGCCTATAGTAGGCTGCCGCTTTAAAGCCGCGCCTACCTCTCGATCTTTTAAAGGAGGGCTTAGTTAGCGGCTAAATCGTAGGTAAGCTCCCGCTAAGAGTCTCGTTATATAGTAATAACGGCACGCCGGAGGGCTATCTTCGCCTTGTCTAATATCTCTTAGGTCGTCTAGTTGCCGGACGCTAAAAACGCCCGGAGGGCGCGTTTAGCCTCCCTATCGCACCGGTCTACCTTTATAGTCTATTAGTTAAAGCGGCCGCCGTCGGCATAGCCTTAGGCCTTAGGTATATAGTCTTTCGCAATCTCGGTTAACTAAGTAACTACTTAGTCTACGTACGCCTCGACTTCCTTAAGGGTCGGAAGCGTAGTTAGCGCGGCCCCCGGCCGGAACTTTACGATAGCTACTACTTAAGCCTTATCTAAGTCGAGTTTCCTCTAGAGGCGGTTAAGTCCTATCGTCTAAGCCGCCGGCCGATAAGTTAGCGGCCTTATATCTACCTCTAGCCGTTATAATATATAATCCGATCCGATAAGGCCTATATTTCTACGGTACGTTATGCTTAAACCCTAAGACGCTTAAGCGAGGTCTATTATACCGTTCCTTTAGCCCTTAAAGGCGATACGTATAACCTAGCCTTTAAGGGTTATAAGCCTAAGGCGCTATCGCGCCGTTAGCTCTAAGAGGTCCTCGCTATTCCTAAAGGTACGCCCGTAAGCGTCTTAAAGCGGGTAATAGCTATTAAAGTCCCCGATAAAGACGTATTAGGTGTATAACGATTTAATTATAAGGTTAAGAAGCAAAGTAGTCGGGAGGGGGGAGTTAACTAGCGGGGAGTAAACTAAAAAAACTATAGTATTAAAATTAGTAAACGTAACGCTATATTAGTCTATACCTTAGTCGCTCGTCTACGTATCGATGCCGTGCCTCTTATAGACGTATAGCACGCTTTAGGTCGCCTTAAAGACGAGCCTATAGTCGTACCGCCTTAAGCACGCTAGGGCTTTTATCTTACTATTAATTAGCGTCTCTTAAAGTGCTATAATATCGTACGCCTTAAGGGCGATAAGCGCGAGGTATATATTCGCGCCTATCCTTACGGTATTTTAGTAAAGGATGTCTAATATTAGGGGGGGTCGGAAAAAGGGTCGTCGTTAGGAGTAAGCGCGGCTTCGACCGTAGCGGTATAAGCCCTTACCGACGCTAAGGCCGGCCGCGACTATAGAAGCCCGCGAATAGTCGACTAGCCTTACGCCCGGCCGGCCCTTATAATATCCTAAGGCCGGCCGGGGGGAAGGGCGGGTGGTAGGGGGGGGGGGGGGGGGGTGTCTTATCGTCGCCGTTTTAATAGCAATGCCTACGGCGCGGTAGGAAGCCGAAAGGGCTACGTATAGGGCGGCGCTTACTTAGGGCGTATCGTCGGTATCGCTACGGCGGCGAAACGCCTTAGCCTTTAGGAGTATACCTCCTAAGCCTTATCTTAAAGCTTCTCCGCCTTAAGGTAGTGCCTATCCTACGCCGAGTATCTCTCCTTATAGAGGGTATACCGGTATAAGATCTGCTTAATAGTAGCCGCGTATATAGCTTCGTCGTATAGTCTTAATATATACCGCCCGTACGTCGCCTTCGCTATATAGTACTTCGCGATATAACTATACTAAAAACACCGGTAGCACTACCTCGGCTAGATTATATCGTCGAAGGGCTTTATATCGAAAATCTCCGCCTATATTACTATACTAAAGTCGTAGAGCCTATTCGCCGCTTTTACGCCGTCTACTATAATAATTAAAGTCGCTTTTATACCCGCCTTTATATAGGCCCTTTTAAGGTAGAGGTAGATAACCTCGACGTCGTTCGCCTTAGCTAGTTTAGCTATTAAGGCGGCGTTATCCTTTCTTTAGAAGACTATTATTAGGACGCCCTTTACTATTACCGTAAAGCCGCCTTAAGATAGCATCGTCTCCTTCCCGAACGCCTTCTCTAGCTATTCCCTATCCGCCTTATACTTCTTTACATTCTGCTTAAATATAAAGGCGATATCGCCGCTATAAAAGACCCGCGTTGCTTTTATAGCGGGCTCCTTAAAGGCGTAATTAACGTCGTTAACGATTGCTTAAAGGGTTTTACGTTAGAGATCTAAGGCGATCCCCTTATATCGGACCGTAAGCTAGTTTTCGTAACGGGCGAGAGTCGGCTTCTCGCTATTAGCCCCGATGTTATAGCTGCCGCTAGCGCCTCTAGGCGCTAGCTAGCGTTACGTTAGGGGCGCGACGGTAGCAGCCGCGACCGCGGCCGCGGCTACGTTAGCCTAAGACTTTAACGCTTGCTTCGATAGGAGCGCCGCCTTAATAGCCTCTTTTACCGACTCTTTAACCGATTTCTTAAGCTAGCCTACGGTCGTATAGACCGCGGTGTCCGCTTAGATCTTCTCCTCTTATTCCTTTAGGTAGCCTTAAAGAACGGACTTAAAGGCCCTTTAGACGCCTTAGAGGGCCTCCTTAAGCACTAGACCCGCGAATTTTAAGTAAGCGGCACTATCCCTTCCTATTAGTTTCTCTTTGCCCGCGTCGGGCTTAAGGGGCGCTTCGTTAGTAGTCGGTAGGCTATATACGCTAGCCTTTAACCCCCTTCTCGCGATATTAACGTCTATCGGCTTATAGCCCGCGTCTATCCCCCGATGCGCTATCGCGCTTAAGGGCAACCGGGTCTAAGGAATCCGATTCTTAAGTCTAAATTAATTTTATAATCCGGTCTCGACCTCGGCGGCTATGCGAGGAGATCGTAAAGCAGTCTATTGTTATAAGTATAGCGTTATCTATTGTTTCTTTCGGGCTATATTATATATACTGCCTAGCTAATTAACGTAAATCTTACGTTAAAGATATTAGATATTTACGAATATATCTAAGGGCTCGTCCTTAGGCCCGAACGACCGGTAGGCACGATTAGCATTACCGAAGAATAAAAGGACTAGCAAAAGAACGACTTAAAGGCTATAAGAATCCTTATAATTACTCTATCCGATAATCTAAAGGAGATAGTTATAAGGGGAGGTTAGATAATTAATTCTACGAGTTAATAGATATACCTCCTTATATAGCGAGCAGCCTTATAGCTGCCTAAGTCTTCTATCGTAGAGACGATACTTAAGTTTTTTAGACTTAAAGCTTATAACTTTGCCACTTTAGATATATACTCTTAACGACTAAAGTAGTGCTAGCGTTAACTAAAGGCCTTTTATAAGACACTAGACGAGAATATATACGTTTATACGGCTATCTATAGCCTTTAGACGGGTTACTCTTATTAGTTTTACGCTTAGTAATACGACTATAAGAAGGATGATTTTCCTACTAAAGCCGCTATCGATAAGGTTTTACAATATTAATGCTAGGTAGAGAAAGGATCTTAAAAGGTCCCCGGCTCCTAAGCGTTAGCTATCTAAGATAAGTCGTTAATATCCTTAACCCTATCTATAATAGATAACTCTCGTAGAGGAGGACAAGGCAAAGGCCGCGGTAGAGGCTATAGAGGCAGAGGTAGCTCCGATAATACTAGATCCCGAAATAATAATAGCTTATCTAAGTAAGTAAAACTCGAATATAGTTATATCGTCGCTACTACTAGAGGCTATAAGCTAAGCAACTGCTAGACTCTCTACCCTAATAAAGCCCTAGAATAGAAACGGGAAGAATAGCGTTAATAAGGCATTAATCCTTTTAAAAAGGGCAATATAGATATTATAGCGGTAGGTAAACGCGATATAACCTTATTCGCTATAAGTCTTACGTCGTTTAAAGACGCTATCCTAGCTATAGGTTATAAGGCCTTACGGGATATAGTTATATACGATACTAAAGCCTTAGACACCTACTTTAACGACTTAAAGTAGTTTACGACCTTTACTCCTACTCCGGCCTATCGTCTAATATAAGCATTAAACGGTAGCAACCTTCGAGTCTTAAGCGTAGACATAATATATATAACGATTAGAGACTTAACTCTTAACCTAACTAACGTTCGTTATTGCCTTAATGCACCCGCGAATTTAATAAGCTTTAAAGTCCTTTAGGATAAGTGTATCGTGCTAGACGGATTTAATAGCCGACTAGCTTTTTAAGCTATAGGGGAGGCAGTTTGTAAGATCACCTAGGAACTTAGCGTTAGCACTATTCGTAATGCTTAGGCTGTGGGTAACCCTACGATTTAAGATAAGCACCCCGACCTCGCCTTTACGGCGTTGCCGAAGACCTTAATAAAGGTTAATAAGAAGGTTGATTTTAGGCTTATATACCGTAGACTTAGATATACGGGCAAGGCTAGACTACTTAATACGTGCCGAAAGTTAGGCATTAACGTTAATATATAAAGCCTTAACGACTTCTTTTATAAGGCCTATTATTTTACAAAGGCCGACCTTATAGTTAGCCGGATATCTTTAGTTAAGCTATTATAGTTCCTAGCATACGTCTTCTAGGACTTTATTTAGCACTTACCTACCGGTTTCGGCGGAAAGCAGTACTCGCTATACGGGATCGATATTTACATAAGGTTCTATTAGGTTCTTTTCGCGGTAAACCGAGGAGAGGCGTACGACTTACTTTATAGTTAGATAAGGCAGGTATAAGCCTACTCTACGAATAAGAAGGTTTAGTCTATATATTTTAATAACGCGTTAGAGTTCTAGTCGGACGTAATGTTTTAATAGGCCGATAAGGACGGGTTTATCCTTCGCTTTAGTACTCCCTATACTCTAGAGTAGAATAGACTTACTAAACGTGCTAGCCGCACTCTAATAGACCTCGTACGCTATATTTACGCCGATATAAACCTTCCGGCCTTTTTATAGCCGTACTTTATAGAGATAAGCGCTTACGTTAATAATATGCTTCCGACGAGCGCCTATAAGGACGGTAAAGCCCTAATTAAGGTTTTATTTAATAAGATCCGCATACTATACTTATATAGCATTAAGCATATAAGGGCTTAGGGCTATACTACGTTCGTTACTATCCTATACTAGCAGAGGGTTAAAAGTGTAAAGATAGCTCTACGAGCTTAGAAAGGTCGCTTAGTTAGCATAGAGGGACTTAACGGGCATATATATAAGGTCTAGCTTCCTAAGAAGAAGATCGTTATACGCGCTTAAGATATCCGCTTCTAGGATAGCAAGGAGCACTAGCGCCCTGCTATTAATAAAGTCGAATTTAAGGCTACCCTATAGGAGGATAATAATAAAGTCACCTACCTATTCGATATAAGGAAGATTAAAGCCGTAGATAGAAAACGCAATGCGAGGCATAACGAAGCCGCTTCGCTACGTAAAGAAGAACTCGACCTATCTACCCTATAGGGGGTGCTTAAGGACCTAAGTTATATCCTAACACCCGATCCGACGCTTACTATAGGGCAATAGCAGCGTTATATTTATTGTAATAAAGATATTATAAAGCACGACGATATAGAGGACTCGAATCCGGCTTTTAAGGATAAGGCATCGCTATTTTATCCTCGCCGAACCTCGCGACTATATTAGGCCCGTGACTATAACGAGCGCTTAGGGCGAGGCCGTGGCCGTAGTAGCCGTGCTCGCGGCAACCGTAGTAGCGGCAGCCGTAGTATAGCTAGGGAATTATCCGGTTTATAGCAACTCGTAGTGTTTTACGAAAATAATACTAATTGTAAGACTAATCCTCCTTAGATTCTTAGTGTAGGAGCGGCTCTAGCTTTTATATAGCCTAATACGACTCTAAAGACCTAAAAGCAGGCTGTAGACTACCTTAACTATAAGAGTCGCTAGTTGCCTACTATAAGGAAGGAATACCGTAAGCTTAATAATAAAGGGACTTAGATTCTTATTTCCCGCCTATAAGGCTGTTCAGTCCTTCTAGGCCGTTAGGTCTTTCTTAAGAAGCATATTACGGGAGCCGATAGCATCGCTAAGGTCCGTTAGTATATTTGCGGAGACCGAGACTCTATAAACAGGCCTATTAAAGACGTCTACGCTACCGTAGTATACTAGGCTTTTATTCGCGTGTTTACTACTTTTATAGCTACGGATAACCTCGAATGTAAGAAGTTCGACGTAGTTAACGCCTTCCCGCACGCTAAAGTAAGGGAGAAATTTATATTAAGCAGCCCTACGGTCTAACTAACGGCACTAGCCGTGTCTATAAGCTGCAACGAGCTCTATATAGGCACGAGGCCGCCCTTCGTTAGTGGTTTAATAAAGTTGTTATTAACCTTATTGCTTTAGGCTTCGTTTAGCTAGAGGCAGAATTATGCCTATTTCGTTACGATAATAGCACGTTTTTAATCCTCTACGTCGACGATATATTAATTGCAGTAGCTAACGAGACCTTATTGCGGATAAGGCTCGCCTATTAAACGGCCTATATAAGATAAAGAGTCTTAAGGAGCCGACCGAGTTCCTAAGACTAGAAATAGACCGGGATCGCGTTAACTAAATAATTCGCCTATATTAGATAAGATTCGCGATAAAGATCCTTAAGGAGTTCGGTAGTAATATCGCGAATACGGCAATAACGCCGTAGCCGCTAAAGACCGTTATCTTAGCGGACTAGAAATAACAATAGTCGGTAATGCCCTTTAAGCAATAGCTCTAAAGGACCGGCAGCCTAAATTAGCTAGCAATAGGGACTAGGCTAGACTTATCTTATATAGTAAATAAGTTATCGGAGGCTAATTATAACCCTACGGTAATACACCTAGCTATTTTAAAGCACTTATTGCGTTATCTTAAGGGATTTTTAACCTTAGGCATTATCCTTAGCGGCCGTTATTCGACTAACGATCTAAAGCTACGCGTCTATACCGACGCCTCTTTTACTAACGATCTTTAAACCCGCTGCTTAATAGCCCGGTATATAGTCTTTTTAGCCGACGGACCGATCTTTTAGCGGTCGAAGCGATAAACGTTAGTAATAACCTCGTCTACTAAGGCAGAATTTATTAACCTTACGCCGGCTAGTATAGCAGCTATATAGTAAGCGAAGCTTTTGCACGATATAGGCTATCTATAGCCTACGCCGATAATTATATATACGAATAGTTAAAACGTAAGACTAGCTATTCTTAATAAGGCGAATGCGGGCCGTACGAGGTATATTAATCGCTACTTTAAATAGTTTATCTAACGCACAGCGATAGGCTATTTTTAGCTTTATTAGGTCCGGACCGAGGAAATAATCGCTAACGGCTTAACGAAGCCGCTCTTGCGTGTAAACCACGAGAAGTTTAAGCACTAGCTTAGACTTTAACCCGAGATTTAACAACGAGGATTTCTCCCGATTAGGAAAGGATTAAGGGCCTAATTAGGCAATTAGAAGGGCAAAAAGCCCTGCGAATAGAGGAACGATAACTCACGGAAGAAAGGAGCTATAGAAAGCAGTTTTAAAAGCGCGTTGCAATTCCACGTTTGCCGTGTTATTAAGAGCCTTATATAGGCTATTCGGCTGAGGGGAGGTGTTATAGTTCGCCCTACTTTAGTTAGTCAGCCTCTCGTGCCAGGGTGTCTTCTGCACCCTCGCACAGCAGCCCACAGGGCTTCTCTCTAGCTAGATTATCATTATCGCACGATCTCACGCAGCACGCCTTGCATGCCCTAACGTGAGCCTTAAGAGCGCAAATCGTGCGAAGAACACCAGTCTACGAAGGTCACGATTATCAACCTAACAGCCGCAGAGCACGAAGCAGGGCACGCAGCAGGGCACGCAGCCGGGAGCCGGGCACGAAGCATACATTAAGGAGCCGCGCACGCAGCAGAGGGCACGCAGCAAAGGGCACGCAGCAGGGCACGCAGCAGGGCACGCAGCAGGGCACGCAGCCGGGCACGAAGCATACATCAAGGAGCCGCGCACGCAGTAGAGGGCACGCAGCAGGGCACGCAGCCGGGAGCCGGGCACGAAGCATACATTAAGGAGCCGCGCACGCAGCAGAGGGCACGCAGCAAAGGGCACGCAGCAGGGCACGCAGCAGGGCACGCAGTAGGGCACGCAGCCGGGCACGAAGCATACATCAAGGAGCCGCGCACGCAGTAGAGGGCACGCAGCAGAGCACGCAGCAGAAGGCACGCAGCAGGGAGCCGGGCACGCAGCAGGGCACGCAGTAGGGCACGCAGCAGGGCACGCAGCAGGGCACGCAGTAGGGCACGCAGCAAGGCACGCAGCAAGGCACGCAGCAAGGCACGCAGCAAGGCACGCAGCAGGGAGCCGGGCACGAAGCATATATTAAGGAGCCGCACACACAGCAAAGGGCACGCAGCAGAGCACGCAGCAGAGCACGCAGCAGGGCTGCTATAGCTGTTAAATTGCTATTATTAAATTGACAATTTAACTAGAGAGTATTACTATTTGGCCTAGTGCAAATCTCTATTTGGCCCAGTGACATTTTTTTTGTAGCCTACTACGGAAGGCGACATGGCCGAACAACCTGTCTACGCCTATACTAATATATAGATAAAATAGGCGCTAAAATAGCGATAAGCAGTCCGATAAGGGCCTCCCCCTTTAAATAATATAAAAAGAAATTATAATATAATCCTATTAAAATAGATTATTATATAAAATATTAATTAGGTACTATAGGAATAAGAGATATCCGTTCTTTAGGCACGATTGCAATCCACGTGATTAAATAGATTACGTGTAGGCAACGCCTAAACAGATGCGCTATTAACTATACGATGCATCGTATGCATTAGGGACCCCGGTAATAGCGTTACTAACTCGGCCGCCCTTACGATAATTAAGTTATTAACTTAATCGCCCTTATAGGCATAGCCCTAACGTCGTAAGCAAGGGCTCGCAAAGGTCCGGCTTTAGGCCCTATTAATATACGCGTTTATAGCCTATATAAAGGGGCTGTTTGTCGCCCCTTAGTTAATAGACATATAGACTAGAATCTAGCTAGTTTATAACCCCTTTATTTATTTAACTAATTAATACTAATTAGTGATTAAACGATTAATTATAGATTAGTAAGGTAGAAGAGGTAGAGCCTAATCGTCGAAAAGTGCACGGATCTTAATCCCTCGCGGATTCTATTGCCTATACCTAGAGACGGTCTTTTATGCTAAGAATAAGGAACCTACGCGAGTTAAAGCCGACGAAGCTATTATAGCTAGCTCTCGGTAGCCGCCGATAAGTTCTTTCCTAGCTTTTATTTAATCCTATCTCGCTTCGAGAAGAAGAAGAGTTACGTCGAGCAATAGTACGTCCGTAACGTAAGACAACCTTTATAATAACCCTCGCGACCCCTTTTAACAATAATAGTGTGTTTTATTTAATTATACTATATCGGACCCTACCGATAACCTTAATGCTCCTAGTTCCGCACCGGAAGCAACTAAGCCTAATAATAACCCCTTTCCCGGTTGGCTAGTAGGCATTAATATCCTCGGTTTAAACTAAAATAAAGCTAATATTGTATTATAAGAGATAGACGTTACCTATAATAACATAAATAAGAAAACAGTTATAACTTACGTAGCCCGGTTTATTATTACTAATATCGGCTCGACTATTTATAGATATAAGCTATTCTTAGACTTCTAAGAATACTTTAACGGATGGATAGAGGCTATATAGAACTAGGTAGATAAACAATTTAGGAAGACCCTTAAATCTTTCTTACGAGCCCGTAGGATCTAGACCGGCGCTAAAAACCTTAGTTATCTAGCATCGTTTTTAATGCTTTAGCGTTAGTAGATTCCCCCGATTTAGCTAAGGGACGAACTACTACTAGAATAGTTAAAGTTCTACGATAAGCGAACCCGAGAGTTTATAAGGAATATATCCGTTATAGCCCCGGCTGCTATAACTAACCCTCCTTTACTAATTGTCTTAGGCACGGCCCTAACGGCACCTCTTAATGCCTTAACCCCGGCTCTTATAGTAACTTTTGCGATAGCACTATCTACGCCCGCGGCTACTCCCCTTACGCCTTTAACCGCCCCGGCAGTTATAT
Organism: Ophiocordyceps sinensis; assembly: GCA_012934285.1. Classification (NCBI taxonomy): domain Eukaryota; kingdom Fungi; phylum Ascomycota; class Sordariomycetes; order Hypocreales; family Ophiocordycipitaceae; genus Ophiocordyceps; species Ophiocordyceps sinensis. The sequence goes on along the minus strand of JAAVMX010000006.1, from coordinate 1,228,328 downwards.
TCGCGCTAAAACCCTCCTTTGCCTTAATAACCTCGATACGTGCTACCTCCGTCGATCCTAGCTTATACCCGCGAGATTAAATGCCCGGCATATTCCCGAACCTATAGGCCCTTCCGTTCCGAGATATATTAGAAACGCTAATAATACTTTACCCGACCTCGTACTAGTTCTCTAGGACCCCTTTAATTAACTTAACGGTAAAGGCAGCCTATACGATAGTCCCCCCTTACGACGTTCCGAACGAGGAGATAGACGTAGACCTCCTATAAAAGTTTATTAAGCTATAGGATAAGAGTAAGAATTATACGGGAGAGCCTTATGATATTCTTAATGATAAAGTCCGTATCTTTACGGACGTTTGTTATATAGTTAAAGCCTAGCCCGGCTATTTCTATACCCTCTTTCCCTAGATCCTTACCGGCTAAGCCTAGGACTACTATATCTAGTATATAGAGTAGGATAGTATATTTAGGCAAGCCTACGACCTACTAAAGGCTTACTTCGATACCGAAGTAAACTATTAGCACTATTAGGTAGATTAAAGTACTACGACTTTTAAAAAGCTGCGAGTTAAGCATCCGAATAAAACCTAATAGGAAGTCCTATAGACCCTTTTTAATAAGCTATAACGATGTTAACGCGCCTTAGGATTTAAGTTCGCTAGAGACCTCCCCTTTCGCACTATATTGCTTAACGTATGCCGAAACGTCCCGGAATTTAGCTATACGCTATATAACCCCCTTAAGACTACGGAAAAGCTATTATCCGCGCTGCGTTCCTCTTTAGAGACCTATCTATTAATGTAGGCTAAGAACGGTACGTCCGGCACGTTTATATAATATCGTGACGAGGTAATAAATATAAATAATAAATATAATTTATTAGGCGTATTTTACACCGACCGTAGATACACTAATAACCGCGGCAACGGCCGTAGGTTTAGCGGGAGCAGCGGAAAAAGCTACCGTAGCCTTTATAGCGGCGGTAGTAGCTTTAGCAACCGCTAATAGTTAAGGAAGTGCTTTGTTTGTTAGAAGGAAGGCTGCTAGTCGATAAAGTATACCTTAGAGGAACGAGCTAGATCTAAGGCTTAATACTACGCGTAATGCCTTCTAACCGGCAACCCTAGCATAGGATTCGAGGCCTATCTTACCGAATATAAAGGTAATAAGACTTCCTAGGCCGCTATCGAGTAGCGTAACGATAAGGCTAGTAACGACGAAGAACTAACTAAGTAGCAAGCCTCGCAAATCGTATATTAGTAGTCCTTTAACTATTTAATTACGGGCGAAGACGCATAAGGGATAGACTAATTAAGCGTCCCGGCTATGCAATTTATCTTCGACCGTTACTCGAAGGACCGTTTTTACGGCAGCCTTATAGACACCGGAGCAGCTATAGTCTCTACGGTAGGTTAAGACTAATACCTCGCCTTATAACGAGAAGACCCGTCTATTATGCTCGACGAGTCTACCGCCGGCTAGGCCTATATTAAATTCGGCAACGGCGAGGACGTGCGTTCTTTCGGCTCCGTTGCCCTTAAGACCCCTATTAGCCGTATTACGTTCTACGTGCTAAGAACGACGACCCCTTTCCTCCTCTGCCTAGCTAATATAGATCGCTTAGGCGTATACTTTAATAATACTACCGATACGATTATCGGTCCTAGTATTAGCGTCCCCGTTGTTCGTAAATAGGGATATCTATAGTTCTTCTTTAGTAAGGAAGAGAACGTAGTCGCCTTCTTAACCGAAGCTAAGATATAAACGCTCTACCGCCGATTTAGCCACCCGGCCGTTAATAGGCTTTACTACCTATTAAAATAAGTAAGATATAACGATATCTTAGTAGAAATACTCGAGGATATCTTAAAATTCTGCTATTACTACTAGCTCTATACACCGGCGCCCTAAAGGTTTAGGTTTATATTAAAGGATAACTAAGAGTTTAATTTCGAGGTCGTCGTCGATGTAATATACTTAGAGCTCGGTAGTAGCACCCGCCCGGTGCTATACGCGGTCGATATAGCGATATCTTTCTAAAGAGCGCGATTTCTCCCGTCTATATTAGCTAAAGACATATAGGAAACACTTAGGGCACTATAGATCGATATATACCTTAGACCCCCTAACTTTATCTAGCATAACGCGGGCACTAACTTCGCCTTAACTAAGTTTCGCAACGAGACTCGTATTATGGGTATTACGTATACTTAGATCCCCGTTAAGGTATATTAGTCTATAGGTAAGGTTAAAAGGTATTATAGCCTACTCTATCGTACGTTTGAAATAATATACGCTAAGATCGGTAGGATAACGGCCCTTAAATCCGTCCTATAAATAGCTATTAAAGCCGTAAATAATATAGTAGGACTAAACGGCCTCGTCCTTACGCTCTTTGTCTTTAGAGCGTACCTACGGATAACTTAGGACTCTCCTCCTTCGGCAACTACGGTATAGAGAGCCGCGACTATCTAAAAGGCTATAAAAGTCTTACGGTAGCTCTCCGCCTCGCGATAAGTTAGGGATAGCCTATAAGCTCGAAACGGCCCTTTAACCCTTAATACTCTATTACTACCGCTATAGAGTAAAGTCCGCGTCTAGAGAGAGAAGCGAGGATAGTAAGGTCTATATAAGATTGCCTCTATTAACGGCTACGACGTTACTATTAAGACCGTTAACGGCCCTATAGTCTTCCGTTCTACCTTTATATAGCCGTACTACTATAGTAAGGACGATACCCCGGATCCCCTTGCCCTCGATGATATAGATACCCTCTCTAAGGTCGATTCCTCTGCTCCGGACGAAATTCCCGAGCTAGACCCTTCCCCCTCTCCGGTATAAGCACTACCGGCTCCGCCGTAGCCCCGCAAACGCGGACGTCCCCCGGGCTTAAGGAATAAGCTAAAGACCGTAACCTTCTATAATTAATGCTTAGTCAAAAAGGAAGAAGATATACTACGGCTTTCGACTAAGCTATATAATAACGACGTTATTACTACACCTAGCGCCCTTTTTAAAGAATCCGACTAACGAGAGATTAACGATCTTATAGCCCGCGGAGTCTTTAACTTCGAATAGTACGACGAATCTATTTATAGATCATACCGTCTATTTAGATCCCGAATAGTCTAGGAAGTAAAGGGTCGTAACGTTAAACCCTACAAAAAGTCCCGTCTAGTGATCTAAGGCTATAGCGATATAGAGAAAAGCTCGCTTCTAACCTATTCCCTTACTATTTAATGTATTAGCTAGCGCTTAATCCTAGCCCTTGCCCCCGCCTTACTTCGCTAAGGCATAAGCTTATCTCTACGCGATATTATATAAGCCTATCCCTAAACTTAAATAGAGCTTAATTATATAGTATTAGTAGCTCTTCCGATAGAGCTCTAGGGCAAGTATCTAAAGGGCACTATTATAAGAGTTATTAGACCGTTATACAGTCTCGTAGAAGCCGGTGTTTATTAATAGAAAACCTACTATAAGCACTATATTAAGAGCCTTAATATAGCTCCCTCTACCTATAACTCGTGCCTTTTAATCACGAATTAAGGACCGGACGACTTTAGCCTCGTCGGAATATAGACCGATAATACCCTAATGCTCGGTTTAAACACCTTTTCGGCCTAGGAAGAAAAAGAGCTCGAGATAGCTTAATTTCGCGCTAAGCCGAAGGCTTAGATAACCCTAGGGAATGCTATAGACTTTAATAAAGTAAAACTAACGCTTTAAGACGACGTTCTACTCCTATAGTAGAAGGGATAGGCCTTAAGGATCGAGGTAGTCGACTTACAGGCTCGTGATAAAGCCTAGTAGTACCTTAAGTAACGCGCTCGTGCTACGTACGTCGCCTCTATCTATTAGCCCGAGGCCTTATTCGATATCTCCGTAGCAGCCTAGGTCTAAGCCCCCGAAGAGAAGGATTATAACATCCTTAATAAGCGCCTCTAGTAGTAGATCGACTATTAATAACGTAGACTTACGTACCGACTAATTAATCTCGAGACCGCTAAGCTTATAGTGTTTATAGATAGCTTATTCGTAAATAACCGAGACCTTTCGTCTTAATTAGGCTTCGTTATTACGCTCGTTAATAAGACCGAGCGTACGGATACGCACTTCTAGGTTAATAGCAATATTATCTATTAGAGCTCGACGAAGTATAAGCGAGTAACCTATAGCGTTCTTACGAGCGAGATCTACGGTATAGTTAACGGCGTAGACTTTAGCATCTCCTTTATCACGACCCTCTATATAGTTACGGAACGGCTTTAGCTCCTACTAATCCCTCTTATTATATATACTAACTTATACTCCCTCTACGAATGCCTTATTAAGCTTAGCACTATAAAGGAGAAACGTCTAGTAATCGATATTATAGCGTTGCGTTAGTTGTATAAGCGATAAGAGATTAAGGAGATTAGGTAGATCTATAGGGAAGATAACCCCGCCGACGCTATAACGAAGGTATCGCTAAATAAGGCCTTTATACGCCTTATTAATACGAATAGCCTCTCGATTAGGATAGAAGCCTTTGTCTTTCGCTTATAGAGACTAACGGTATTCCCTTTGTTTTGCCCCTTTTTTATTTGTATTTATTAAATATATTTATTAAAAAGAAAAAGCTCTACGATCTCCTCGCATAGCCGCCGAGGTCGACACTAGATTATAAAATTAATTTAGACTCGAGAATCGGATTCCTTAGACCCGGTTGCCTTTAAGCGCGATAGCGCATCGGGGGACGGACGTAGGCTACGAGCCGATAGACGTTAATATCGCGAGATAGGGGTTAAAGGCTAGCGTATATAGCCTACCGACTACTAACGAAGCGCCCTTTAAGCCCGACGTAGGCAAAGAGAAACTAATAGGAAGGGATAGTGCCGCTTACTTAAATTTCGCGGGTTTAATGCCTAAAGAGGCCCTCTATAGCGTCTAAAGGGCCTTTAAGTCCGTTCTCTAAGGCTACCTAAAGGAATAGGAGGAGAAGATCTAAGCGGATACTACGGTCTATACGACCGTAGGCTAGCTTAAGAAATCGGTTAAAGAGTCGGTAAAGGAGGCTATTAAAGCGGCGCTCTTATTAAAGCAAGCGTCGAAGTCTTAGGCCGACGTAGCCGCGGCTATAGTCGCGGCTACTACCGTCGCGCCCCCGACGCGACGCTAGCCTACGTCTAGAGGCGCTAGCGGCAGCTATAACATTAGGGCTAATAGCGAGAAGCCGACTCTCGCCCGCTACGAAAACTAGCTTACGGTCCGATATAAAGGGATCGCCTTAGATCTCTAATGTAAAACCCTTTAAGCGATTGTTAACGACGTTAATTACGCCTTTAAAAAGCCCGCTATAAAAGCGACGCGGGTCTTCCGTAGCGGCGATATCGCGCTTATATTTAAGCAGAATATAAAGAAGTATAAGGCGGATAAGCAGTAGCTAGAGAAGGCGTTTAGGAAGGAGACGATACTATTCTAAGGCGGCTTTACTATAATAGTAAAGGGCGTCTTAATAATAGTCCTTTAGCGAAAGGACGACGCCGCTCTAGTAGCCGAACTAGCTAAAGCAAACGACGTTAAGGTTATCTACCTTTACCCTAAAAGGGCCTATATAAGGGCGGGTATAAAAGCGACCTTAATTATTACGGTAGATAGCGTAGAGGCGGCGAATAGGCTCTACGACTTTAGTATAGTAATATAGGCGGAGATTTTTAATATAAAGCCCTTCGACGATATAATCCGGCCGAGGCAATACTACCGGTATTTCTAATATAGATATATCGCGAAGTATTATATAGCGAAGGCGATATATAGGCGGTATACGTTAAGACTATACGACGAAGCTATATACGTGGCTATTATTAAGTAGATCCTATACTAGTATACCTTCTATAGGGGGAGATACGCGGCGTAGGATAAGCACTGCCCTAAGGCGGAGAAGCTTTAGGATAAGGCTTAGGAGGCATACTCTTAAAGGCCGAGGCGTTTCGCCGCCGCGGCGATGCCGACGATACGCTTTAAGTAGGCGCCGCCTTATACATAGCCTTTTCCGCTTCCTACCGCGCTATAGGCATCGCCGTCGAAACGGCGACGATAGGACACCCCCCCCCCCCCCCCCCCCCCCCGCTACCCGCCCTTCCCTTTAGCCGGCCTCGGGACATTACGAAGGCCGGTCGGGCGCGAGGCTAGTCGACTATTCGCGGGCTTCTATAGTCGCGGCCGGCCTTAGCGTCGGTAAGGGCTTATACCGCTATAGTCGAGGCTACGCCCGTTCTTAACGACGACCTTTTCTCTAACCCCCCCTAATATTAGACATCCTTTATTAGAATACCGTAAGGATAAGCGCGAATATATACCTCGCGCTCGCTGCCCTTAAGGCGTACGATATTATAGCACTTTAGGAGATACCGATTAATAGTAGGATAAAAGCCCCGACGTGCTTAAGGCGGTACGGCTATAGGCTTATCTTTAGGGCGACCTAAAGCGCACTATACGTCTATAAGAGGCACGGTATCGATATATAGATAAGCGACTAAGGTATAGACTAGTATAGCGTTACGTTTATTAATTTAATACTATAGTTTTTTTAGTTTACTCCCCGCTAGTTAACTCCCCCTTCCTAACTACTCCGCTCCTTAACCTTACGACTAAATCGTTACGCACTTATTATATCTTCGTTAAGGACTTTAATAGCTATTACCCGCTTTAAGACGCCTATAGGTATACCTTTAGGAATAGCGAGGACCTTTTAAAGCTAACGGCGCGTTAGCGCCTTAGGCTCGTAACCCTTAAGGGCTAGGTTATACGCATCGCCTTAAAGGGCCGGAGGAACGGTACGATAGACCTCGCCTAAGCGTCTTAAGGTTTAGGCGTTATATACCGTAGAAACGTAGGCCTCGTCGGATCGGATTATATATCGCAACGGCTAAAGGTAGATATAAGGCCGCTAACTTATTAGCCGGCGGCCCGGACGATAGGACTTAACCGCCTCTAGAGGAAACTCGACCTAGATAGAGCCTAAGCAGTAGCTATCGTAAAGTTCCGGCCGGGGGCTACGCTAACTACGCCTACGACCCTTAAGGAGGTCGAGGCGTACGTAGACTAAGTAGTCGCCTAATTAACCGAGATTGCGAAGGACTATATACCTAAGGCCTAAGGCCGCGCCGACGGCGGCCGCCCTAATTAGTAGACTATAAAGGTAGACCGGTGCGATAGGGAGGCTAAACGCGCCCTCCGGGCGTTCTTAGCGTCCGGCAACTAAACGACCCGTAAGACGTTAGATAAGGCGAAGATAGCCCTCCGGCGTGCCGTCGTTACTATATAACGAGACTCCTAGCGGGAGCTTACCTACGATTTAGCCGCTAACTAAGCCCTCCTTTAGAAGATCGAGAGGTAGGCGCGGCTTTAAAGCGGTAGCCTACTATAAGCGATATATATCCCGGACCTAGAGAGACTAAGCGACTTAAACGGGCCGGCCTATACTTACGAGGAGAAGGTAGAGACCCTCGCGGCCTAGTTTTTCCTACCTTTAGTAGCGAGAGGCGAAAGGAGCCCTTAAGCCACCCGGGAGGCCTATATAATATCGCAGCGTTTTATAGTCGGCGACGTTAAGTCGGCGGTTAGGAAGATAGCGTTATAAAAGGCCGCGGGGGAGGACGGCCTTTTAGTTAGGCTTATTAAGGCCTATAAGGAGCTATTGCTTAAAGTGCTTACGGTATTACTTAACGCTAGTTATAACGTTAGATATTTTCTAAGATAGTTTTAATACGCGGCTATTATTATCCTACCGAAGCCCGGGAAGATAGCGGCCTAGCTTTAATAAGCTTAAGGGTAGAGACTAATCTCTCTCCTTAGTACGGTAGGGAAGACCCTTAAGGCTATAGTCGCGAGGAGGATTATAGACGTAGCGGAGGCGTATAACCTCTTGCCCGAAGGGTAGATAGGGAATAGGACTAAAAGGTCTATTAAGACGGCGATACGACTCGTAATAGAGCTTATAAAGATAACGTAGGCTTAAGGAAGGGTAGCGTCGTTCCTTTAGCTCGACCTTAAGGGAGCTTTTAATAAGGTAGACTATACGTACCTCGTTAAGACCTTCCGCTAGAGGGGTTTCTTAGGCTAGGTTATCGCGTAGGTTAAGAGCTTCCTTAAGGGGAGGACGGCCTAGCTTTACTTCGATAGCGCGCTAGCGGAGACCTAGGAGGTACCTACGGGCGTGCCTTAAGACTCGCCCCTCTCCTTAATCCTCTTCCTCTTTTATATCGCGCTATTATACGACGACCTTAAGCCGGAGATAAGGGTTACTACCGTCGGCTTTACCGACGATATAAACCTTTTAGCCTACGGTAAGACCGTAGCCGCGACTATATAGCGCTTAAGGAGCGTTAAAAAAAGTATAATAAGTAGGTAAAGGAAGTCGGCGCTAAGTTTAAGCCGGAGAAGAGTAAGCTAATCTACTTTACGTAGACCTATAAGCCGATACCGACGAAGCTTTAGTTTAAGACGAATATAGTCCGGCTGGTTAAAGATAGGAAGTTCTTAAAGGTTTAATTTAACTAAAAGCTATAATAGAAAGCGTAAGTTAAAAAGCTTAAGATAAAAATAGGCATATAGGCGCTAGCCCTTACCGGGCTTACGGCGTTTATATAAGGTATACGACTGCGAAGCGCGAGGACGGTCTACGCTAGTATAGTTTAAAACGCGCTCGCCTATAAGGCGTTAACGTTCTATAAGCCTACGCTTAAAGGAAGGAAACCTACCGGCCTAGTAAAAGCGCTTATAGTATATTAGTCGAGCTACCTATAGGTAATAGCTAGGGCGTTTAAGGCGACCTTAATCTAGAACCTAGAGATATAGACGGCGGTCCCGCCGCTCGACCTCTACCTTAACAACCGCCTCGCGCGGTATAAGGAGCGAACTAAGGAGTCGGGTATAGCGGACTAAATCTAACGCGTCTGCGAGAAGCCGGCGAGAGTGCTGCCTTAACCCTATAGGCCGACCCGGCCGCCCGGCCGGCCGTATAACGCGTGGCTCTAAGACTAATGCCCTTAGGGCATTATAACGGAGGAGGTAGTCCTCCGCGATTAAGAGGCACGCTAGAAGGAGGATCTCTAAGCGATAGAGGCGAAGCGACTATAGAGAGCACGGCAGCCGGCAGATATTAACCCTTACTTCGACCGGCCGAAGAAGGCACTAAAGGTATATAATAGGTTATATAAGCACGAGAGCTCTACGCTTATTTAGATTTAGACCGGGAAGATCGGTCTATAAAGGTTCCTATTCGACCGGAACGTCCTTAACGTCGACTCGCCGCTCTATCGGTATAGGACCGCGCGTAAAACCGCGTTTTACCTCTTCCTCTAGTGCCCTGCCCTTACTAGCGCGAGGGCGGCCCTACTAAGAGGCATCCGATAGGAGAGCGACCTTAGGGCGGCGCTTAACCGCCCCGCCGCCGCGAAGCCGCTTATCCGGTAGTTCCTTAAGCACCGCCTACTATAGTAGTTCCGGGCCGCGATAGCCCTTACGGAGAAGATAGACCGCTATAACGCCGGCGGGGGGGAGCTCTAGGAGCAAGACGACGAGGCTCCTAGCGCTAGCCCTTTTTAACGTTTGCGTATATTTATGTGTGTTTATATATTCGATTGTGCGCTTACTAAGATTTGTTTTTCTACGTTCTAACCCGTTAGGCGGGGCCCCGGCCCGCACCCTATCGCCCGCGTGCCGTCTATACGCCGGCTTTACTAAGTTAGACTATCCGCCCGACCCTAACGCCCCCGGGCCTACCCGGGCGGGGTAATCTTTATTAAGCACTAGACCGGCGGCAGTAACTAAACTTAATTAACCGTAGCGAATACAAGCCGTATCCGGCCCGACGTCGAGATAGATAGACGTTGTATAGGTTTTCCCCTAGGCCGCTTAGTTTTTCCTATACTAGCTAAATATAGGGGCACTAGGCCTATTAGGGCAGCTAGAGTACTTTAATAATAATAATAATATGAAATATATTTATTAGGCCTTCTACCTAATATATTATTCCTTCTATCTCCCTTTCTTTAGATTATAGGCTTACTATATAGCAACTATAAAGAAAAGTTACTAGTATAGGAATAAAGGATATCCGTTCTTTAGGCACGATTGCAATCTACGTGATTAAATAGATTATATATAGGCAACGCTTAAACGGATGCGTTATTAACTATACGATATATCGTATGCATTAAGGACCCCGGTGATAGCGTTACTAACTCGGCCGCCCTTGCGATAATTAAGTTATTAACTCAATCGCTATTATAGGCATAGCCCTAACGTCGTAAGCAAGGGCTCGCAAAGGTCCGGCTTTAGGCCCTATTAATATACGCGTTTATAGCCTATATAAAGGGGCTGTTCGTCGCCCCTTAGTTAATAGACATATAGGCTAGAATCCAGCTAGTTTGCAACCCCTTTGTTCGTTTAACTAACTAATAGGTACGCTTATATAAAAACTCACTATAAATTCTAGCTAAAAGGGGGGTAAAAGGGGATAAGCAGCCCGATAAAGGCCTCCCCCTTTAAATAATATAAAAAGAAATTATAATATAATCCTATTAAAGTGGATTATTATATAAAATATTAATTAGGTACGCTTATATAAAAACTTACTATAAATTCTAGCTAAAAGGGGGGTAAAAGGGGGGCCTATTATAAATACTATAAAGAACCTACCTAAGCCTACCGGGCGCTTAATAAAGCCTTATTAATAGTACGTAATATAGCCGCTAATACTATTATTAGGTTTATAATAGAGCTACTACTAGGGTTATAATAGGGCTAATAATAATGCTATTATTTAAGTTATTAAAGGTTTTAACTTATAACCTTTATTTCTTTATAGTATTTATACTATATTTCTATAAACGTACTTTCTTATTAATATTACTTATTAGTTATTAGTAGGGCTCTACTACGGTAAGCAGCCGGAAGCGAACCTATCGTATATGTAATAGTATACGGTTAGGTTCTTATTGTCTTGTCTAGCTAGTAAGGAAGAGGGGAAAGGAGGCCCTTTTATAGGTAACGTAGCCTCGTTACACGTACGTAATCGTGTGGATTACGTGGCTGTAACTACCTCGTACGTATCCCTTATACCTTATTCCTATACTAGCAGTCTTTATAAGATCGTGCAAATAGCCTAAACAAGCGTAGCAATAAGGGGCAATAAGGGGCTAAATAGGGATCTATAGCTAGGTTAAACGGGGCCGTATTATTATCGTAGATCCGGCTTTTTAACCTTATAACAACCGTATAAAGTACGGGGAAAAGAACGTAGAAAAACTACATATTAGGCTACAATGCCTAATAAATACAATTTGTAAATATAAATCGCAAAAGGGCAAAAAGAGAACGTTAGGAAGCATTAAGCTTTAGGGCGAAGTAGAGTAAGAGATAGAGTTATCTTCGGGTCGGGAAAAGAGCGTAAAACGAAGCGTAAAATAAAGCGTGTGTTCGGGCTAGGAAAGAACGTTGCCGGAGTATAGTAGGGTCGGTATATAACGTTGCCGGGGCGAAATAGGGCTTATTTCGGTGCTTGTTTTAGGGCACTAAAAGGGGAAGCAAAAAGAGGGAAAAACAAAGCAGGGAATACACTCGCAGTCTTTAAACAAAGAATAAAGGGCGTAAAGAACGTTATCTCGGCTACTAGGGAGTGTTAGATAGGGTTAGCTAGCCGAGCTTATTAGTCCTATCGTTATCGTTATCCTCTTCGGCTAGGATATAGCCTTATTATTAACGTCCGTAGCCTCGTCCGTACGCCTGACTAAGACCTAGTCTCGAGCGTATAGAACCTCGTATATATCCCTTAAGACGACCTCTTGCACGGCCGAAAAACTGCTGGTCGGGGCGGCGTGCGAGGTGCGTTTCGAGGGACGATCGTAGGTCCGAAAATAGCTCTTCGATGCGTACGGCCGGGCGGAAAAGGGCCGGTTCGAGCTCCGGAACGCCACGGCAGGCCTAGACGAGTGTCATCCGTAAGGGGGCGTTGGTTTCCGGGTCTTAGTCTACGAACGTACCTCTAAGGGCGCGTTAATAGAGCTACAGCTTGTCGAATAGCAGCTTAAGGACCTCGGGCAAGGGCTTCTTAAGGTGCTAGGTTTAAAGCCTTAAGAATAATATCGTCGTCTACTCTATAAAGTATTATTGCTAGTTAACGCCGGTGTCGAAATAGCGTTTAAGGGCATCGTATACGTCCCGGAACGTAGTTATAGACTAATTAATATGCTAGACGTAGTAGTCCCGGGCCCTTCTAGAGAGGATTTAAAGAACTAGGCCTTAAAACTAGCCTAAGGCGACTTAAAGGCTATAATAGGTCCGTATAAAAAGCCGGACTTTATCGTCTAAGATATCGTACGGCTTTCCTATATAATTATAGTCCTTATTCTACGCCTTAGCGAATTGCAGTACGAGGTTAGCGTCCGTAGGGACGTTTAAGACCTTAGGTAGCGGCATTATTATATATGCCTTAAGGGGGAATTTAGGGATAGTAAGGACGGGAGCGACGGGAGGGACGCGGATATAGGGAACGGCAGTAGGAACGGCGGTAGGAAGGAACGGTTAGGCGGTAGGAAGGAACGGTTAGGCGGTAGGCTAGTACTAGTTAGCAGGCGGGACGGCGAATTAGGGGTGCCGGAACTAGTGATTTATCGAATAGACCGTCTATTGCAGCGCCTAGGAAATAGCCTAGGGAACAGCCTAGGGGATAACGGTAGGGACTTAGCCGGGAATAACTAGTAGAGGCGGGCCGGAAATAACGGGTGGTAGAACAACGGGCGATAACGGCGGCGGAGCTATTATTACGGCAGCTACTAATGCTATAGCGGGCGGCGACGATAATAGCAATCTAATAGCTTTTTAAATACTATTAGAGGCGGACGAGGGTAGTACCGTTAATACGGCGGCGGAAATAGTAGCGGTAGGGAAGGGCGAGTACGAGGGCGGAATTAACGTTACGGTAGTAGCTTATTTAGCAAAAGCTGCTATTCCGATGTCGAATTAGGTCTCCGCGAATTCGTCGGCAGGCTAGGTTAGCGGGACGTCTAGCCCTTATAGGTTAACGAATTGTCTCGCTAAGGAGCTTCCCTTACGGCCTATATAGATGCCTCGTCTTCGTAGTAGGTTCTTTAGGACTTTCCGGTATTCCTTATTAACCTTATTCTACGTAGTCTCGGTCTACCCTTCGAAGTGTTCTTAAAAGCGTCGAATATCTAGCACCTATTAGCATAGATATTAGCTTCGGAAATAGCTAAGAACCTAGCTATAGAGGTTATTACGATAACTTCCTTTTCTTCGTCTAAGGCGACGTCGGTCTCCTATTAGTCGATATCGATATACTTTAAGAAGGAGCTATAGATCGGCACGTCCTTTATCTACTCTTAAAGCATAGTGCGTAAGGCGGTAGAGGTAGGTGTAAGAGACTTGTCTAATATCTTATAGTCTTCCTAAGCGTTTTTATTATTATCGGGGCCTTAATAAGGGTTATAACTTATAACCCTCTTCCTCCCTTATATAACTAGATTAGTCCGATAAATACGCTATATAATTATAACTCTTATTACCCTATTCCTATATAGAGTCTATAATATAGTAACGACTTAATTCCTAAGTTATATAACTATATTCTTATATATATTACGTTATTAATTAAATCCTATACTTATTTCTATAGTTTTAAAACTTCTATAAAGTTTTTATTATTCCTTTTTAAATATACTCTAATATATTAATACTAATAGAAAAAGGGTTTTATATAACTTTTCTATTTATAGAAATTTATATTATATAAAGTTTTATAAGATAGGGGGGGTAGGGGGGGGACATTACCCCTATAGCCTTTTTTATTTCCCCCCTTAGGTGCTCGTAGGGATTTTCGGCCACGTCGAGGTTTTAAAACATATATAGCTATAGCCTTCCGTACCTACGTATAGCTATATCCCTAAAAGATTATAAACATGTGAATTAGGGCCCCCTTTTTTCCGCCCTTTAATAAGGGTAGTGTATATTGCCGCTAAGATAAGAGACATATAATAATACTAAAAGATATATAAGAAACAAGCGAAAAGCAGGATTAATAGAGGTATTAGAATGTCAATTACTATCTAGTATGTCCGCCGCCCGCCTTAAGCACAGCTTAAAGCCTCCTTAGCATTAAATGCACTAACTATAGTAGAAAATCGTTAGAAATAGCGTTCTAAGCATTAATAATAGCACCTTCGAGCATAAGGCCTATAGGCCGCTATTATATATACTTATTATTATCAATCTATAACTTTATCTACGACTAAACATGCTTAATTAGGTTAAGATTAGGGCTATAAGGCGGCTATACGGCTAGCTTTACATCCGGGAAGAGCCTTATAATAACCTCTTATATAGAGGCGGCTGCGTGCGTTAGGGCATTATCTTACTAAATCGTAAATTCCTTCCGCTAAATCCAGAAGTCCTAGAAAAGAGGTAAAATATGCTTAGAATAAGACTCTGCCGTTGCGTAGCCTAAAGCTGCTTTATCCTATAATTTATATATACCTTTCTCTACGCCGGCGAAGTAGGCCTAGAATATAATACCTTTATACCTAAGTTTAGACTTACTAAAATCGTTTAGGTTCTCGTCTAATAAAGATTAGTACGATATATAAAACACGTAAAGAGACAATTAAGAAAGGACTAACCTAGAAAGAGTGTTGTCTAGCGGCGACGAGGGACGCTAGTAATATAGGTCTCGTTAGACTAGATCTATTATTCCTAATCTTCCTTAGTAAGATACCGCTAACGAAGAGCAAACTCAATCCGTATACGCTAGGATGTTTCTAGGTTAAGCTACACCCGTTAAAGTTAGCGTCGGGCTCTAATTGCGCTAAGAGCGTTGCGTATAGCCTTACTACTATAGAGGCAAAGCTTAGGAATAGCTTTACGTAGCTATATAGGTGATAAGAACCGCTTAGTCTTCTTTAGCGTGTAAATCATGCTTTTAAGACTATCTAAAAGAGGTCTCGGCACGATTAAAGGGCGTCTACTATTCTTATAGGCCGGCGTTATATTATAGCTTAATACATAGTAAACCTACCTTTGCGAGAGACTAAGGGCTATTGCAATATCCGGAACTAATATTATAGCGATTAACCGTAAGGTCTTAATCTATAGGCGTTAGTTAGCTATAGTAGGATCGGCAACCCGCCTGCGTGTAGGCATATCCTCGCCTTCGCCCTCGCCCTTGTCCTCTTCCTCGTCCTCTAGCCCTAGACCTAAGACCCCTCTGCTAGTATTAGTATTAGTGTCGTCCTCCGCGGGGGCGACGTTAGGGGCGAGTGCTAGGTAAGCTCCTAGGGCGGCGACGTCGGGAGCGGCGCCGTTAGGGGCGCCGTCGGGGGCGAGGGGAAAAGCGACAGCATTATAGGCGCCGGTAGGGGCGGTATTAAACGCAACACAGGCGGTCTCTCTTACAAGCGCGTATACCGCCTCGAATTATACTGCGAGACCTACCTCGTTAACAGCGGCGGTAGTAGTAGCATAGGCGGCGGACCTAGCTACGGCAGGCGGCGTGCCGATATTAAACGTGCCCTAATTTAATATTAAGGTAGGCAAAGGTCTTACGATCTTAGGCCTCTTCGCCGGCTTAGGTACTAGCTTAGGCCTTTGAGTAGCCCTTATAGCTATTAGAGGAATAAGAGCCGCTCTTATTCGTAAACTACGAGCTCTCGCTATTAGACTTAAAGCTCTCGTCGGATAAGGGCTATATAGTTTCTGCGTTCTTCTTCGACTCTTAGCGGGTTGCTATAGTAAGGACAATAAGGATAGGATATAGGGGTCGGAAGCGGCCTAAGAGGAGTTAAGAGCCCCTTAGGGTTAAATTAGACTACCTAAGATCCTAGTAGGAAGCTCCTAAGCTATATAAAGAAAGAGGATATAATAATAATAGAAAACTAAGGGTAAAGCTTAGTAGAAGGCTAAGGAAGAGTGCTTAAAGAAAGTAAATTATTTATAAGTTAGTAATAGTTCCTACTAACCTCCTTTACTAATAGAAAATTAGTATAAGCGGGAGATAAGCGGGCGGGAGACTCTAGTATAAAAAGTAGGCCTTATAGAGTTCGACTTCTAACCCCTCTCTTACGATATATAGTCTTTAACGGTAAGAGGATTTTCCTATTAAAGCGTAGTAGTAATATCCTTTAGCGCCGGTAGCTAGTACTTTGCTAAGAAAGACTTAATTATAGTATTATAAAAGTACGCTATTATACAGCCGGTAAAGAAATTAAAAACGTAGTAGAAGTAACTAAGGGAAACGGTTAAATAAACCCTTAACTTTCGCTATAATAATAAACAACCTAAGAGAAAAGACTAGTATCTTTATACTCGTAGAGACGCGCTCTATCTCCCTTACTGATTTTATTTACGTTCCAAGCCCTAGCGCATTAAAAACGAAGGAATAAAGCTGCCTATATACTTTTTTTACTTTTAAAGTGATTTTTCACGTCGGTACGTACCTTAGCTTACGTCGGTACGTACCTTAGCTTACGTCGGTACGTACCTTAGCTTACGTCGGTACGTACCTTAGCTTACGTCGGTACGTACCTTAGCTTACGTCGGTACGTACCTTAGCTTACGTCGGTACGTACCTTAGCTAACGTCGGTACGTACCGGCGAGGGGCTTAGGTACGTACCTTCCCGACCTAATAAGATAAAAATTGACCTACAATCTTTTAGGGAAAGCGCTATACACCCCGGAAAACGTCTAACCCCCCCGCGCCTAGCGGCGCCCATACAAATACAGTGCGTGCGCATATATAGCAGGCTGCAGACTAATAATTCTTCACGTACGAATATCCGTCTACGGCTCGCTCCCTGCTGCGTGCCCTCTGCTGCGTGCCCTGCTGCGTGCCCTGCTGCGTGCCCTGCTGCGTGCCCTGCTGCGTGCCCTGCTGCGTGCCCTCTGCTGTGTGTGCGGCTTCTTAATGTATGCTGCGTGCCCTGCTGCGTGCCCTCTGCTGCGTGCTCTGCTGCGTGCCCTACTGCGTGCCTTAGAGCCTCGTTAGCTAGAGCGATACGATGCGGCGAGATGCGACTTAACGATGCGATTTGACGATGCGATTTAACGATGCGATGCGATTTGACGATGCGATGCGATTTGACGATGCGATGCGATTTGACGATGCGATGCGATTTGACGATGCGATGCGATTTGACGATGCGATGCGATTTGACGATGCGATGCGATTTGACGATGCGATGCGATTTGACGATGCGATGCGATTTGACGATGCGATGCGATTTGACGATGCGATGCGATTTGACGATGCGATGCGATTTGACGATGCGATGCGATTTGACGATGCGATGCGATTTGACGATGCGATGCGATTTGACGATGCGATGCGATTTGACGATGCGATGCGATTTGACGATGCGATGCGATTTGACGATGCGATGCGATTTGACGATGCGATGCGACGATGCGATGCGACGATGCGATGCGACGATGCGATGCGACGATGCGATGCGATGCGACGATGCGATGCGACGATGCGATGCGACGATGCGATGCGATGCGACGATGCGATGCGACGATGCGATGCGACGATGCGATGCGATTTAACTTAGGGTTAGGGTTAGGGTTAGGTCTTAGCGCTACTAGATTTATATTAGGCTAGTATCTGCCTGCACTAAAGTCGAATGTTAATAGCGAAGCCGGGCAGGGGTAGATACTAGCCTAATATAAATTTAGTAGCGCTAAGACCTATAGGGCCCTTACTTCCCTAGACCGCTAAGACCGGTCTAATTCTATAAGTTTCTACGGTAATACTCTTTAGTATTTACACGACACGAAATTGCTATTTGCACGACAAATACCTAACTTCTCTACTTTTTCTACGCGACCCCGCAAAATTAGGTGTAGGTATATAGCAATTAAGAGAGCCGCGTAAATCGTGCGAAAAACACCAGTCTGCGAAGGCTACGCAGCCGGGAGCCGGGCACGAAGCATACATTAAGGAGCCGCACATATAGTAGAGGGCACGTAGCAGAGGGCATATAGCAGAGGGCACGCAGTAGGGCACGCAGTAGGGCACGTAGTAGAGGGCACAAAGCAGGGCACAAAGCATACATTAAGGAGCCGTACATATAGTAGAGGGCACGTAGTAGGGCGCGCGCGCTACTATAGCTATTAAATTAACTAACTAAATTAAGGCTATATACGATTTACGCGGCCCTCTTAATTGCTATATACCTCTACCTAATTTTAGTAGCGGGACTTAGGCGCGCGGGGTCGCGTAGAAAAAACGGGGCTTAGAGGTATTTATCGTGTAAATAGCAATTTCGTGTCGTGTAAATAGCAATACTCTTTAATTAAGGCGAGGCACGATTTACGCCGCCCTCTTTATTGCTATATACCTATACCCGATTTTAGTAGCGGGATATAGGCGCGCGGGGTACGCGTAGAAAAAGCAGGGACGATAGGGTCTTATAGTATAAATAGAGATTCCTTATGGTATAAATAGTAATACTCTTACTATATACCTCTACCTGATTTTAGTAGCGGGATATAGGCGCGGGGGATACGCGCCGAAAAAGTAGGTTTACTATATAAATAGAGATTTCCTACCGTATAAATAGCAATACTCGATTTTATTAAAGTAGTCGTCGACGAAGTCGTAAAGGCGGGGGGGTTAAGGTTAGCTTTTATAACGTCGGCGTTTATATATCTAATTAAAACGGCTTAGTAAAGGTCTTTAAGGATATCTTAGTCGATAGGTAGTAAAGGCTTAGTAAGCAATAGCTCGGCGGTAAGGTCTTTAATTAAAGTCTAAAAGGTCTAAACTCTAAAACGGTTAGAAGATAGAAGACAGTCTAACCGGACTAAGTCTCTAATAGTTAAAGACTAATAGAGGGCGTTATTTATCCTTAAAAGCTATAGGGGCGGAATAGTAAGCAAAGGAGCACTTAGGGTTACTTATACTAGACCGGCTAGGTAAGTCTAAGTAAGTAAGGGTAGGTAAGGCTAGAAGACTAAGGGCACTACTAAAAGAGGTATAGGTCGCTTAGTAGGTAGTTAAACTAAAACTATAATAAAAGCTAAAGAAGAAAGGAAGGAAGGAGAGCCTAAGGAAGGGCGGACTAAACTTCCTTTATATAGCTCTTCCCGTCCGTCCGGACGGCCCCGGTATGTCCCTTTCCTTCTAGCACCTTTATTAACATTACCGTCTTCCCTATTTGCTTTCCCCCGGGAAATCCCCGGTTCTTCCCTAGATTCTACTATAGAATTCCACGGGCTTCTACAGGCATTACCCCGCACTTCTACGGGCGTATTTACCTACTTTTCTTCGGTTATATTTCACCGTGTTTTTACGGTTATTTTACGGTTATTTACATAGTCTTTACCTATAAAATCTCTTCCCTTCTATAGTCTTTTACTATAGAATTCTAATTCCCTTCTATAGTCTTCTACTATAGAATTCTAATTCTCTTCTACGGCTTCTACCGTAGAATTTACTATAGAATTTACTAGTCTTCTACTAGACTGCTTATTTATTTACTAACTATATAACTTATTTATCGTACGGTATAATCTATTGCTTTTCCTATAGATCCTTCCGTCCGATTATTTACGTCACCTGTTTTTCCTTAAGTCTACGCGGCTGATTTCGTCCGAGGATTTTTTCTATATATAGAGACTAGTTAGCCTCCCTACTAGATAAGATAAAAGCTATTATTCTTAGTGATTTATACCTTATAGCTTTTAATCCTTCCTTATAGGCTGTTTTGCCTTAGAACCTCTCTTTTACTTAATTGCTATTATACTAATATCGAGGACCCGACTACCTAGCGTCCGATAACCTTCTGCCACGTATCCCTTACACTGCCCCGAACTAATACAGGTCCCTAGGGCTACGTAAGGGCTATATAGGTCGGCTAACCTTAAGAAGGCTGCCTCCCGCGTCGTTCTAAAGCCCTTAGACTAAACTAGGTTATATAGATCTATTTATGCACCTTATGTATAGCGTTATATAGGTAGGTTATACGATATAAGTCGTATAACCTCCTTATACGAAGGATCGGTCGAATAATTAGTCCCGAAAGCCGAAGGGGCTATATTAGGCCTATAGCTCCCGGTGGTCTAGGTATCGGTCCCTTATGCGGGGCATCGAGCTAATCATCGGGTCTTATTAGGCAGGGGTGCTTAAAAAGCTCGTCGGCGTGACCGTAGCGGCGTAGTACGTCCCGTACCTAAGGAAGCTAAGTCCTAAAGGACTTAGGTTTGTACAAGGGGTGTGTCCTAGGCTAAAAAGGGGTATAACCGGATAATAGGTAAATCTAGGGCGAATATCTTTATGCTAAGTCATAAAGTACTAAGTACTAAAGTACTAAGTACCCTAGTACCCTCGTACTAAGTATTTCCGTACTTAGGTCCCTTAGTACTTAAGTCGTCCCGTACTTTAGAAAAAAGAAAGTAAACTAAGAACCTAGATTAGTGGTTCTATAATATATTACCCTTCCTAAGGGGGGTTAAACCTTTAAACCCTTAAACTCCTCTTCCCTTAAACCTAAGGGTTAGATTTATTATAGACTTTAATCTTCTTAAGAGCGTTCTTAAGATGCTTAATAGGTTCCTACGTATTATCGGAAGAAGGATAATTCTTCTACTTTATAAGATAGAAATGCTAGCCGTTTTCTATCTTCTTAGATAAAATCTCTTCGACTTTATATTCGTCTTCTTCGACTAGTATATCGATATCTTTCGCTAGGCGGCTATTCTTAAGCGCTAATTCAAGTAGCGAAACGTAAAAAACGGGGTATATAAGCATAGCCGTTAGTAGGTCTAGCTTATAAGTTAAGTCGGAGAATTTTCCCTATATAAGAAAAGGTCCTATCTTTTTATAGTCTAACGAATTATTAGGCCTATTAGAAGTAATATTCTTTTTAATAAGGTAGACTTTATCGCTATTATTAAAAGTAGGTTCCTTTTCGGTCTTCTTATTATAATAATAAGTTATTCGCTCCTTTATAAAGTCGAGCTCGTCTTTAATAGCGGAATATAAGCTTCTTAGCTGCTCGGAGCTTAAGATAGCTTTTTCGGCTATAACTTCCGGTAGGGAAGACCTATAGGCTTCGGGTGTAAATCCGTAATTCGCAAAGGCTAGGGTTTGCTATATAGGTTCTAATACTAAAGTATTATAAGCTAACTAGGCTATAGGTAGCCTAACTAGCTAGTTGTCTTACTAGTAGTTAATATAGCTTCGAAGGTATTGCTTTAAGGTCTAGTTTAGCCGTTCCGTAATTCCGTCGGTAATAGGGTGATAAGCAGTAGATAATTTATGCTTAGTTCCTAGACCTTGCATAAGGCTCTACTAAAAGTATAATATAAACTTTCGGTCCCTATCCGTAATTAGGGTTTTTAGTAGACCTCTATCGGCTAGAATATATCTTATAAAGACGTAAGATAATTCCTTAGCCGATATAGCTTCTTTAATCGGAATCGAATAACCGTATTTCGTAAGGCGGTCTACTATAACTAATATAGAGTCGTATTCTATATTCGTTATAGGTTCGATAGATTTCGGTAACTTCGTAATAAAGTCTATAGCAATAGATTCCGAAGGTAATTTAAGGGTCTCTATAGGCTATAGGTTTCCGTAAGGCTTATGCCGTATAGCCTTAGCTTTATTGCAAGTATCGTATACCTTAATAATCTTCTAAATTTTACGGCGAAGATTACAAGTGTTATAGTAATTCCGAATTCGATTATAAGTCCGGGATATCCTTTAGTAGCCGTATATCCTTTCGTAGAAATCCTTTATAATCGTTGCCTCGCTACTAAGCGTAAGGAATAACTTTCCATTATAGTAGGCGAGGTCGTTTTCCTAGGTTATATGCTTCTTAAACCTACTAAAATCGGTATCCTTATAAGTGCTTTTAAGTAATTCTAAAACAGAATTATCTCCTTCGATCTTAAATACGGCATTAATTAATTACCGCTCGTAATTGCCTTCCGTATTAAATATAAAAGCCTTTCGTTATAAGTTTCGATCTTCGTATTATAGTCGGGACGTCGACTAATAGCGTCGGCACGGGAATTTTCGGTTCCTTTCTTATATAGAATTTCGTAGTTAAAATCTGCTAAGAACTCTGCCTAACGGATTTACGGTGCGTTAAGCTACTGCGTGCTAGCGAAACAAGTGATATTCCTATAGTCTGTATAGACCTTCGTCTCATAGGAATTCCCTAGAATATAATGCCGAAATTCTTTAAAGGCGTTTATAATCGCTAAAAATTCTTTATCGTAGATCGGATAATATATCTCTACCCTACTTAGCTTTTTAGAGTAAAAAGCTATAGGATGCAATATATTATTATCGTCCCTTTAGCTTTACTACGCACCTAATGCGAAATTAGAAGCGTCGGTTTCTAATTCACACGGCTTTTCCGCATCGTAGCTGTATAGTACCGGGGCAGAAGTTAATAGGCTCTTAAGCTTAATAAAAGCGTTATT
This sequence comes from Ophiocordyceps sinensis, assembly GCA_012934285.1. Taxonomy (NCBI): domain Eukaryota; kingdom Fungi; phylum Ascomycota; class Sordariomycetes; order Hypocreales; family Ophiocordycipitaceae; genus Ophiocordyceps; species Ophiocordyceps sinensis. The sequence goes on along the minus strand of JAAVMX010000006.1, from coordinate 1,205,834 downwards.
AGCTTCGTCCGTCCAGGTATAGGGTTTCGTCCTAGCTAGCTTTATTACTACTAGTATAGGGATTAACTCTTTAAAGAAATCCACTATAAAGCGTCGGTAGTAATTAGCGTAGCCTATAAAGCTCTATATTTCCTTAATCGTAGAAGGAATAGGCTAACCGCTAATTGCCTCTAACTTATACGGGTCTATCCGTATAGTGTTTAGGGTAATTATATAGCCTAAGAATTCGACTTCCTACGTGTAGAATATGCATTTTTCTAGCTGAATATAAAGGCTAGCTGCTTCGAGAGCCTTAATGTTACGGGATCTGCCTAGACATCTATTCTAGGCAGAACACCTCTATAAGCACGCTATATACAACTAGCGATACCACTTATTTATTCCACCGTAGAAGACATTAAGAATTCTACCGTAGAAGACATTTAGAATTCTACTAAAGAAGATATTAGAATTCTACCTTAGAAGACATTTAGAATTCTACTATAGAAGACATTAGAATTCCACCGTAGAAGACATTTTAAATTCTACCGTAGAAGACATTTGGAATTCTACTATAGAAGATATTAGATTTCTACCGTAGAAGTCATTGGAATTCTACCGTAGAAGACATTAGAATTCTACTATAGAAGGACTATAGTATTTAAACGATATGTTCCCCGGACTAAGAAAAGGGGATAAGCTTTTTATAATTAGGTATTTACCTATATTATTTAGTTTTACCTTATGCTTATTCTTATAAACGACTAGTATTTAGTCTATATCTACCACTATAGAGATCCTATTTCTATTGTATAGGGATATATATATTAAATAGTAGTAATTCTAGCATAGTTAGACTCCTCTTATTTTTACCTTTAACTATGTTATTAAAGACTACGCTTTATAGACCCCTTTTAGAGTCGTACTAAACTACGATAAGTAGAAGGTCTTCCTAGCGATCTATCGTCGGCAACCTCGCTTCTATAGTTCTCGAGAAGAGAGATATACGCTGTGTATATAGAAGTCAAAGACTAAAAAGAGGGTTAAAGACGTAGATAGTCTATATAGAGCTATTTAAATCTTATGCAGGCAGGAAATATAGTGCAGAAGTGATTGATTAATCTCTAACCTCTCCCTACCTTACTAAGGGGGACTGCCCCCTTTTATAGGCAGTCCTGTCCCTCCTAAATTAGTAGCTCCCTTTAGCGTTCCACCTAAATGTCTGAGTTTAAGACATAGCCCCCTGTTTTCTTTTTCCTGCCTAGCCTTTTTCCCAGCCTTTTTCCCACGCCTTTTTCTAAGAGTATTACTATTTGCATAAGTAAGAATCTCTATTTACATAGGAAATACATTTTGAGTATTGCTATTTGTATAGTAGAGAATTGCTTTTTGTATAGTAAATAAGGATTATCTCTACAATTTCGGCGCGCACCCCGCGCGCCTATATCCCGCCACTAAATTTCCGTAGAGGTATATAGCAATTAAAAGGGCCGCGCAAATCGACCCTAGCCTTAATTTAACGCAAAGGTTAATTCAACAGCTATAGCAGCGCGCGCGCAAAGACCTTAAATAACGTATGTTCGCGAGATATATGCACAATCGGCCCGTTAATTAGTCCGCGGACTACGTGGCCTGCGTAGCCTACGTAGCTAGAATAACCTCCTTAATAGACGGCGACGGCGCCTGCCTAGCTCTTCCGCCCCTAGCTCGTCTCCCTCGAGATCCTCGTGCCTATGTATTTACGCGCGCACGCGATCTTCCTTATAACGCCGCCTGTCCTTATAATCCTTATAATGCTTATAATCCTTATAATGCTTATAATCCTTATAATGCTTATAATCCTTATAATGCTTATAATGCTTATAATGCTTATATTTCGTCTACCTTATTCTATATACGTGTGCGCTATATACTTGCGTTAAGTCGGCGGGCACTAGCCTAACTTAATCGCGGCAGCTGCCTTTATATCCCTCGACCTCGACCTCGACCTCGTCGTGGCTGTAAGGCTGCCTATTAATCGTGGCCTTCCTCTTCTTAGTGTTATAGGGTTAAAGGCATAGTTAGACTAGTATTCTTCGCAATGCGAGGCCGGCCTTTAAGCGTTTATACTACGTCGGGGTTACGAATACGGAGGAGTAGCTCCTCGAGGTTCTAGAGGTCGTTATTAGCATCGTCTATACAGACAAAGGGTATATAGACAAAGGGGGAAAGGGGGGGGTCGTACTAAAGGCTTCTTAAGCTACTACCGGGGAAGAATATTAAGCCTAATAAGCGGAAGCTAAAGGTCGGCTTTAAGGCGCTAGAGAATAACGTAGGCGTAAGGAAGCCCCTACTGTTAAGTAAATCGCCCGGTATAACGTAGTAGTAGGATCGGCTCCCGCGGCTCTTTCCCTACCTCTAAGGGCATCGCGGCTAAGGCAAGCCGGTGCTGCTCGGCAAGTATATTAATAGCCTAATATATAATCTAGAAAGTCAGCTTGCTAAGCTAATCCTAACCGCTATAAATAAGCCGCTGCTATGCCTGCTGTCGGGCAGCCTCCTGCTTATAGTAGCGCTCTTTATTCTCGATTATCTAGAGTAAGGCGGTATAGAGGTAAAAGAGGTCTCCTATTCCTATAAGAAGGTACGACTTAACGTCTTTATAGGCGGTCTCTACGGGGCTATTAACCCTTTAGCCGAAGTTGCGATACCTACTAAGAAAGCAAGCAGCCTATTGCTCCTGCTAAGGCATATATTCCTTCGAAATATACCTAATAATGCGGGCCTAAAGCTCTCCGTAGGTCTTATCGAACATCTTCTAATTGGCCTTAAATTCTTCTTCCGTAGGAGCGTAGATAACAAGTTTCCAAGCTGCGAATATACTCTTACGGGTATATTTATCTTTATCGGCTAGGGCCGGGGCCGGGGGCGCGTTTACTGCCTCTTCTACCTCTTATTGTGTTCTAGCTCGTCCGGCAGCATCGTCTTCGGCAGCCTCGTTAGCGTCGTTAGCGTCGTTAGCGTCGTTAGCCTCGTTAGCCTCGTCGTCGTCTTCGTCGTCTTCGCAGCCGGGCTCCTTCTACCGCAACTTAATTCTAGCGTAGACCTTAGCGTTAATATGCTATACGCAAAGCTATTATTGCGAGCGAGGGAAAACGTTCTTAAGGGCGTTTTTAAGGGCCTTTTCCTTGTCTGTGATAATTACAGTCGGCTCTACGGCCTCGACCTATTATCGTAGCTCGTCTATCCGCTCTAATAGCCACTAAAAGCCCTCTTCCTTTTCCGAGTTAATAAGCCTAAATGCGAAATTAGCAACGGACTTTTAATCGGTAATTCTAGTAGCATAAAAGAGAAACATCTTAAAGCGGTTAGTGTTATATATATTATTAAGGCTAAAGACCTTAGTGAACCGCTTCTATATCTTCTCGCACTAAGGGTAGGTCTAGAAGATAGCCTTAACCTTCTAATAATCGCCGTTATTATCGTCGTTATTATCGTCGTCGTTGTCGTCGCTACCGTTAGCCTCGCCGTTAGCGAACCTAACTATATATTTAAGGCCGGCGTCTCGGAGATAGGCGAGAAAGGCTTAAGTAGCTGTCTTCCCGCCGAGTACTATATCGCGGATCTTCTAACGATCGTTATAGATATCCTTTTGCCGAAAGAAGGACTCTTCGGTAGTTAACTCCCTAAGGATTAATACGATCTCGCGAGTAAGGACGGCTCGAAGCTTAGACAGCCGGCTCTTAAGCTCTTATTGCGTAAAGGTTCGTCGACGATATATATTATACGCCGAAGGATTAATTAACTGCCTATAATTATGCTAACTATTATTAATACGGTAGGTCTACTTTTAGTTCGAACGCTAAGTTACTAATGCTATAATCGTAACGGGGTAGTTAAGCTTTACGGAGGAGGTTTTCTAAAGCCTAGCGCTCTTCGAGGCTCGTCGAGGCCTACGATCGTATATAAAGACAACGTAGGTTAGAACCAGCTAGCCGTTAATCTTACGCTTATTAGAGCTATTTCTCTTTACAATTGCGGCGCTATTCTCCCGGTAGAACGTCTAAAGGAAGTTATAAAGCTTATTATACGTATTAAAGGTCGGTAATAGCGGTACGCGTAGGATTAACGGGCCGTTATATACATCGGGTTCGTAGGCATCCGGAAGGAGGGCCTCTTCGTCGTCTTAAACGGGCTGCTATTCGTCGTCTTCGACGGGCTATTCGTTAGGAATTTAGTCTATTGCGATAGCTTTACTTTAACGAACACGCGGTATAGAATCGACGATGGAAAATTTACCTAAGGACGATTTGCGCGGCCCTCTTAATTGCTATATACCTCTACGGAAATTTAGTAGCGGGATATAGGCGCGCGGGGTGCGCGCCGAAATTGTAGAGATAATCCCGATTTACTATATAAATAGCAATTTGTTACTATACAAATAGCAATACTCTACATTTTTTCTGCGCTAACACCGCGCGCCTAGCCTACGCTACCTAATTTAGGTATAGCGCTATGGCAATTAATAGAGCCGCGTAAAACGCAGCCGGGTAAGTAAAGCATGTAGTTTTTCGATAAAGCATACGGTAGAACACGCAGTAAGGCACGCAGTAGGGCACGCAGAAGAACCAGGCACGAAGCATACATCAATGAGCCACGCACGCAGCAGAGGCACGCAGTAGGGCACGCAGCAGGGCACGCAGCAGGGCACGCAGCAGAGGGCACGCAGCCGGGCACGAAGCATACATTAAGGAGCCACGCACGTAGCAGAGGGCGCGCAGCCGGGAGCCGGGCACGAAGCATACATTAAGGAGCCGCACGCAGCAGGGCACGCAGCCGGGCACGAAGCATACATTAAGGAGCCGCACATACAGTAGAGGGCACGTAGTAGGGCACGCAGCAGAGGGCACGTAGTATAGCACGCAGTAGAGCACGCAGTAGAGCACGCAGTAGAGCACGCAGTAGAGCATATAGCAGAGAGCTATTCGTAGGCACGCCGAATTAAGATACGAATCTAGATATTACGCGAGCCTTTTAATTGCCATAGCGCTACACCTAATTTAGGTGGCGCGGGCTAGGTGCGTGGGGTTAGGGCGGGGTTAGCGCAGAAAAAATGTATTTCCTATGCAAATAGAGATTCTTACCTATGCAAATAGTAATACTCTTTTCTAAAGCCCTGTTTTCTTAAGCCTCTTTCCCACGCCCCTTTTCTAAGCCTCTTTTTCTAAACCCTTTTTCCAAGCCCCTTTTTCTAAGCCCTTTTTCCAAGCCCTTTTTCCAAGCCCCTTTTCTAAGCCCCTTTTCTAAGCTCTTTTTCCAACTAGCTTCGGGTGCCCTATAGGCCGCACAGTAATATACGGGCCGCTAGTAGTCCCCCGGGTAGTCCTCTAAGTCGAGAGCCCGCCTAGGCTACCTAAGTCTTATAAATCCTAGCCTAGCTTCGCAACACACCCCCTTAGCTATAGCCTGCCCCCTTTAGAAGGGGTATAGCTATCTATAGGTCTAGGACTTTAGTTATATAGTTAGCTAGGGAGGACACTTATAGCCCTACTTACCGCCTAGGACCGTAGAATAGGTAGTCACCCCCTAAGAGCTCTATAGATAATAGACTAACTCCTTAAGTTCTAGAAACCAGATTAAACTCCTTGCCCGCTAAGTTAGGGGTCCTGTCCTAAGGTTATTCCCCTAGGCGGTTTTTAGGACCTACTAGATAGAGGGAGAGTCGCCCTACTGCTATTCGGCTGCCTCGCACCTAGCTAGCCTACTAGCTAGTATTGTTTCTCGAAGGTCCTCTTAGCGGGCCTTTAGTCGGATTCTTTCTCTAATATCTTCTAGCCTAACCTACTATAAGAATATAGCTAGTCTTTGCTTAGGAAGGGCCTTTATAAGCCTATTAGCCTTTATCTCTACTATTAGGATCTACCGGAGCGAGATAAGTCCCTACTAGACCTCCTATCGTAGTTAGTGCTAATAAATATTAACGTGCCTAAGCCTAGTTAATAGCTTATTGTTTTCTTCTATAAATAACCTAATAGTCTAAGTATTATCACACTCTAGGACTAAAGGGGTCGGAATCTAAAGCTATAAAGACGTAAGCAACCGGCTAAGGAAAATAGCCTCTTTTACTGCCTCTAAAAGAGCTAGCATTTCTGCTTCTATGCTCGGCGTTATAACTATTGCCTATTTAGACGCTTTTTAGGCTATATAGCCTCTAAATAGAGATATAATATATCCTTAAGAGCTTTTCCAGTCGACTAAGTTATCGGCAAAGGAGGCATCGCTAGAATAGAGGAATATCTTAGCCCCTTTCTGCTTATGCCCTCCTAAGCGTAGTCCGTGGCTTTTAGTCGAGTAAAGGTAGAGAATAGCTAGGTCTACTGCCTCCTAGTGCTTTATAGAGGGATTCTAGTTATACCGGGCTAGCCGGGAAACCGTAAAGGCTATATCGATCCTAGTCGAAATTACTGCAAATAGTAGTGACCCGACCTTCTAGAGGTAAGCGTGTTTTTCTTATTCTATTGCGTAGAAGGTCGATAGAGATAGCAGAAGCTCTTCTTCTAGCATCGGAGTAGCCGGAGCTCTTTATTCTAGCTAGTCTAGTAGAAACTTATAAGCTACCTTATCGATATAGGGATCCTATGTCAACTAGATCGTCTGTTGGCTTCTATTTCGTAGAATTCGAATGCCTTGCTTTGCCTCCTCGGCTATCTATTAGTCTTCCTTTCGGTAGGCCTAGATAATATCGTCTATATAGAAGAAGACGATTATAGCTCCTTTTATTATAACATAAGGCTCTTAGGGAACCTTTTTAAAGCCTAGGGTCTCGAGAGACGATATAAGGTGCTATTGCTAGAGAAGGGGAGACCTACGTAGACCGTATAGGGCCTTCCGGAGCCGTATAATCCTACCTTCCTTTTAAAACCTAAGGGGCATCCGCATATAGAAGACTTCGTCCTCGTCTAAGGGGCAGTTTATAAAGACGTTTACCGTATCTATTTAGTCTAATTCGAGGTCGTACTCGGCTGCTATAGCTATTCAAGCCCTAAAAGACATCCCGGCTAAGTTTATAGCTCTTGTTAGAAGGTCCCCTTTCTCCTATTGATTTATATAGACTACTAGGCGAGCTTTACACTTCTAAAGGTACCTGTGTTTGTCTATTTTGTAAATAAAGACCTATTTATAGCCTAGGACTTAGTGGCCCCTTGCTATAGCCTATAAGACTTTCTAGAAGGAACCTATCTCTACGTGTAAGGCTAGGTGGTCTTTCTAGGCCTAAATAAACTGCTCTTTATATAGATGGTTTTACAGCTGTGACTAAGTCTAAGGCGGTTCCGGGAGAGCTCTTTTATAGACCTTCTTCTTTTCTTAGGGTTTAAACAGTCTCCCGGCTGTAAAAGCTCTATAGACTCTATCTTAGATAGGGGTAAGTCTAAAGTCCGAAAACCGGTCCTCTAGGCAGAGGCTAGCCCTTAATAAGGGTACTGCATTCGGTCCTTCTAGTTTTACCCTTATTAAAGCTGCTATTTCTTAAACGTATTAAAGTAGGGATAGAAAAGCTGCCGGAAATTCTTTCGAGGTTGTAATTCCCCCTACCCCCTTAGGGGTAGAAACTAAAAGATGTACTAGAAAGGCTTCTTTTAAGTCCTCTAACGGGTAGGACGGGGATAAGTAGGCTTTCTCGAGCTCGATTGCTTTCTTAAGGTCTTTATCGTCTAGTTAGGCTTCCTCTAGGTCTTATGTTTATTACTAACGCTTTCTTAGGAATAGTTTTTCCCTATTTTTTACGGACCTATTATAGCAAGCATAACTAGTCTGCTTTACGGGACTTTATAAACTAGATAAAGAACTATTACGGCCTCGAGGTTAAGAAAATTAGGTCCGATGGAGAGTTATTTACAAAGAATATCTTAGCCTAGCTTCGGAAAAGAGGTATTTTACCCCTTCTATCGGCATTAAACACCTAGGCTTAGAACGGAGGAGCCGAGAGATTAGGGGGTATTATAATAGAAAAGGCTCGAACTATAAGACTAGCAGTAAGTCTACCTTACGACCTTTAGAGAGAAATAGTCGAGTTAGCATGCTACCTTCGGAACCGGACCCTAAGGGACCCTAATGACGGCTTAGAAGACTAGGAGTCTCCCCTAGACAAGTTTACTAGAAAAAAGGCCTCTCTAGCCTACCTTCGAGCTTATAGGTGTAAGGCCTACGCTATAACGCCTAACGCCTAGCTAAAAAGGAAGAAGAAGAAGAAACTAAATCCTCGAGCGTATATAGGGTTCTTAGTCGGTTATAGGTCTACTAACATCTTCCGGATCTATGTACTAAGCCTAAAGAAGGTTATTTTAACTCGGGATATAGTGTTCGACAAATATAGCTACTTCGACGGAAAAAGAGAATAAGTTCCCCTTCTAGAAAGCACTCGACAGCTTATTTAGAGGATAGATATACCCTCGGAGACTCGAGCCAACGAGGAGGCCCTCTACGAAGAAACGGACGAAGAAACCGATATTAAAGAAGTTAAGGGCAACGAGGATAAAATACAGGAAGAAGACCCGGAAGAACCCTTATAAAGTTTTCTTAATCCTAGGCTATATCTATCCAATCTATCTAGATCTCTTTATATAGTTTCGAGGGCCGAGAAGGGGTTCTTTTAGAAACTTGTCTTTTAGCTTTCCCCTAACTGTAAAATTCGCACTCGACTGTTTTTAGCCCCTAAATATAGACTCTCTATTGAATTCCGAGCTTATAAAAGGCTAAAGGTCCTAGGTGGCTGAGTCTTGCATGCTAGAGCTTCCCGTCTCCCTTAGCAGCCGGTAGAGGGTCTTTAGAACTAGCCCTCTTTGCCGCCGGAAAGGCAGCCTAGCCTAGGGTCGAAGCCGGGTTATTAGGCCGGTATTCTATAATAAACTAGCCGTATTTCTGTTCGATTAGTCCGATAAACTCGTTGTTTTTAATTAGCTTTATAGGGTCTCGGATTGTATCTTAGTATATCCCTTCTTCGTAGAGTAGCTAGAAGGAGACTAGACTAGTAGAGAAGCCTGGATAGTAGGCAACCTTCTTTAGTTAAAGCATCCGGTGACCGGAAGGTATCTTTATAAGATAATTTACCTTCCCGTAGCCCTCTATTCGTACTAGAGAATCCCCGGCTATTAAGAACTCTTTTCGGGCTTTCTTAAAGGAGCGGAATCGAGAGAGGTCGTTATAGACGTATAAAGAGGCTCTTAAGTCTAGAATAGATGATTTCCGAAGTAGATATTCCGAAGGTTTAAGGGGGGCTTCTAAAGTTTTAAACATAAAAGCTAGATTTCCCGTTCCTACTATCTTTCCTTAGGTTCTTCTCTTAACTCGGTCTGCCTTTAGTAACCACTATATAACCTGCTTTTGCCCTTATAATTGCTATTATAGAGAGGCTCGAACCTTAGCCTTAATCTCGTCGATCTTTTTCTATAGGCCTAGGTTCTCTCGGAGGGAATTCTAGACCGTTTTAAAGTTTTCGGGGAGGGGATCTCGTCTATTAAGCTATAAATGTTTAAACACCGTCTAGCATCTTACTAAGGGGTGCCTAATCTTCTTATAAGCCGGGCACGAGATTTTTAGTCGTTTTGCCTTAAGGGTATCCGTATCTTTGCTATTTCCCCGTTTTGCCTTAAGGGTATCCGTATCCTTACTGTTTCCCCGTTTTTCGGTCTAGTAGACACTTCCTCGTCTAACCCCTAACTATTTCTAGGTTTAGGCCTATAGCATCTCTTCGACTATTTCCCTAATCTTCCGGGATACTAACTAAATAGTCTATTTAGCCATAAACGGGGCTTGTATAACTTCTCTCGGGTGAACCCCCTAGACTAAGAGGGCTGCTTACTGCTATACCTAAGCTGCTGCTTCTTCGATTTCCCTACTAGCTTCCCGGAATATAGACGAGTATCTATCACTTAAGGGTTAAACTCGTATAGCAATATCCCTTAGCCACTGCCTAGAGATAGCTTTAGAAAGGAAATACTAATTAGCTTCCTCTACGGTTTCTTCCTACTTATCTAGCTAGGCCGATATCTCTATTATCGAAGTCCCGGTTGGAAACACTTATAAGTAGGCTGTATATCTCTTCCGGATCCGGTCGGTTATATAACCTAGAGACGGGGCTATCGAGGTTTCTAGCTTCTTTATCTACTATCGCAGGGTCTTATCATTTCGTAGGGCTAGAAGCTTAGCAGCTAAGATAGACTCTAAAATCGTTATCCGGGCAGCTGTAATAAGCTTCGTTTTATATAGATATTCCTTCCGGAGACTCTTATAGTTATAGATCGATACCGTATAAGCTTTTTGTTTTAGGGCACTTAACTAGGCAAAGCTTATAGCTTCCTCTATAAAGTCAGTATATCTCGGTCGAATAAGGGGCTCTAGAGGCTATTGTTCCCGAGAAGATAAGGTTGTAGATAGTCTAATCTACTTAAGCCTTTATTTCCTTTATCTATTTGTCCTAGTCCTCCGGGCCCGTAAGGATTATACGCCGGGTCTTCCCCGTAGGTGCATCGTATAGTGATATATTAAGTGTTCGTAGGTCTAAGATACTCCTGCTAAGAAGTAAGGGAACTGTGTCGTCGGAGGCATAAGCCGAAGAGTATATCGGTCGTTTATCTTAGAGCAATTTGTAGGGTGCTATACAACCGCAGTAATAACTAGTGTATAGTGCAGTGTTGCGCAGTGTCCGGAAGTTATAGGAACTCTATTCCTCCCGGGCTTATAACTCTCTAGAAGAGAGATATACGCTATGCATATAGAAGTTAAAGACTGAAAAGGGGGTCGAAGACGTAGATAGTCTGTGTAGAGCTATTTGAATCTTATGCAGGCAGGAAATGTAGTGTAGAAGTGATTAATTAATCTTTAACCTCTCCCTACCTTACTAAGGGGGACTGCCCCCTTTTATAGGCAGTCCTGTCCCTCCTAAATTAGTAGCCCCCTTTAGCGTTCTACCTAAATGTCTGAGTTTAAGACACAGCCCCCTGTTTCCTTTTTCCTGCCCAGCCTTTTTCCCAGCCTTTTTCCCACGCCTTTTTCCAAAGCCCTATTTTCTTAAGCCTCTTTTCCACGCCCCTTTTCTAAGCCTCTCTTTCTAAACCCTTTTTCCAAGCTCCTTTTTCCAAGCCCCTTTTCCAAGCCCCTTTTCCAAGCCCCTTTTCCAAGCCCCTTTTCTAAGCCCCTTTTCCAACTAGCTTCGGGTGCTACACAGGCCGCACAGCGATGCACGGGCCGCTAGTAGTCCCCCGGGTAGTCCTTTAGGTCGAGAGCCCGCCTAAGCTACCTAAGTCTTACAAATCCCAGCCCAGCTTCGCAATAATAGTTGCCTACGATTAATTATAGTAAGTCTTTACCTTAGCTTCCCGTCCGTTGCTAAGTAGGTCGCTACGGTAGCACGATCGATTTCTTCCGCGGATATCCTTAAATACCTTCTTAGGAAGAAAGCTCCTACGAGCTTACGTAGAACAACCGACTACGCGCGACCTCTTCCCTATAGCTATCCTTAAAGAGCTTAGGGCTAAATCGTACGCCCGATTTAAAGAAGCCACTGCCTATAACTTCTATACGTCTTAAGGCAAGCCTTACCCCTTCGACGGATCCTTTAAACCCGCGATATACGGGAAATACGCCGGACCTATAAAATTCCTAGCCTATTAGATTGATTATCTAAGCGACCTTCGAGCCGTACTATAAACATTTTCTTCCCTTACTTTTTAGGACGAGCGTGATTAACTCTTTTTAAGAGTTAACGCTCTTTAGTATACGGAATTATACTAGCCGTACCGACCGAATATCGACTTTAACCGTTAACTAGACTTAATTTAATATTAATTACGATCTAATATAGCGGAAGGAAAACGTCTAGCTCTTAGTTTCGAAAGGGATATTAAGGATAAACCCTTTCCCGGCCTATTATCTAAGAATAATCCCTTTCTTAGTCCCTTATTTTAGGACGACCTTATAGCCGGCTAGTCATCGATTTTCTAGCCTACGTCGACGACCGCCCTCCTTAGGCAGGCTATTGTATTACCTCCTCCTTCGGCTATATTCTTTCCCGCTACTACGCAAATTTCCCCTACCCCCTAACTAGCTCCGGCAGTTATATAAGTGGTAATATCTAAAGAGGTAACATAACGCCTTATTAAAAGGATTTCTTTACGTTTACTTTCTAATCCTCCCCGATCTAAGGACGAGCATCGCGGATCTTCCTTACGTTCTTAAGTAAGACTTCGGGCCGAGGATATTAGCCGTTTTAACCTAATATCTCTATAGGATATCTCGTTTAATATCCTAAAAGAGATGGAGAAAACTATAATTTATAGAAGCGTAGATCGCTTTATCGATGCTTAAAAACGAGTGGCTATATAGAGTATAGAATACGCCGACGCCTTCGCCTTAATAATCCTATTACTCCTTTAAGGAACCGCTATTAAGTAATACTTAGGCGATCTTTTAGATAAGGAATAAGCCTCTCTTTACTAGCTAAGCCTAGGCTTTCGCATTTAGTGCGATAAACTCTTTAAGTGCTTCTTTATACGCTTAGAAATCGCCTCTCGTTCGCTATAACATAAGGGGTTTACGGCGTAGGATATTATCGACGGAACGGACTTCTATAGATAGATATCGAAAATAAAGCGAAAAGCTAAAGCAGCGGGCTACTTAGAGAATAATCTAACCCTAATTATATACTAACGATTAGACACGCTGCTTTAGGAATCTTTCCGTCGCCTTATTAAAGACGATAAGATCGACGAATAGGTTATAGAGTGCGAGCGAATTATTCCCTAGCTTAATATAAAACTAACTATCGGCACTTAAGGACGTCTCTAAAATACGGTCTAAGGCCGCCTACGGACCGACCGTCTAGCCTTACGAAAACTATGTAAATAAACTTCTAGCGGTCCTTCTATAACACGCCTATACGTCTATTCTAACCTATAGAATAAACCTAGACCTACTAATACTATTCCTTCCTTAGTAGATAAAGGTGAAAAGGTAGCCTTCTAAATACCTTCTATACCTGCTTATACTTCTTCCACCCGGCCGTAGAATAAATCCTCTAGGTCTCTACCGCCCGAAGGCTATAAGTTAAACCCTATTATAGTTAACTTAGCTTATTAACTCGCCGACGCCCTATTAGATAAGCATAAGAGTATAACGATTTCGTCCTCCTTACGAGATTAAATTTTGCTAGCTATAGAAACACTAGACGTCGACTACTCGGACGATTCCTCCTCTTCTTCTTCTAATAATAAAGACTGCTTTTATATAGTATTAAAAGCCTGATTTATCCTTAATACTATAGCTACTAAAGAGGACGAATTAAAGATCGATACGTACGTAGATAAGCTCGTTAATAGTATCCCCGTTATCGACGCTACTCTATAGATAGAGGATAATCCTCTAACTTAACTATCTCGATATACCTACGCTAGAATTATAGCGTATAGATAACTTAGACCTACGGATATAGTCGAAATTTGCGTTAACTATAGCGCTAGACGATGTATTATCCGCGAGGATCTATTAGATAGATTCCTCTAGGTCTCCTACGATATATCCCGGAAGGCAGATCTCTCTAGCATCGGCTAGGCAAAGATCCTCGGGTAGGCTACGTTTACTATTTTTATCCTTAGAAAACGAGATAGAAAGTTCGCGGTAGTAAAGGTATACGTAAGCGCTTAGGTAGTAGAAGATCTCTTAGCCGGCCTCCTATTAGGTTAGGCATAGGCGGTTCCCTATAGAGTTAACGTCTTAAATACTAAATAGTCTATTATAATCGAAGCCTATAGCGGCCTTATAGTCGAATGCCGAACTACTAGCCGTAGACCTATTATCCGACGACGCGTTTATACCGCTAGTCTTACTAAGATCTTACTATTAACTATATATAAAAACTCGAATTAAAAAACTGCTCTACGATCTCCTCGCATAGCCGCCGAGGTCGATACCGGATTATAAAATCAATTTAGACTTAAGAATCGGATTCCTTAGACCCGGTTGCCCTTAGGCGCGATAGCGCATTAGGGGACGGACGCGGGCTGCGAGCCGATAGACGTTAATATCGCGAGAAGGGGGTTAAAGGCTAGCGTATATAGCCCGCCGACTACTAACGAAGCGCCCCTTAAGCCCGACGCGGGCAAAGAGAAACTAATAGGAAGGGATAGTGCCGCTTACCTAAAATTCGCGGGTCTAGTGCCTAAGGAGGCCCTCTAAGGCGTCTAAAGGGCCTTTAAGTCTATTCTCTAGGGCGACCTAAAGGAATAGGAGGAGAAGATCTAAGCGGACACCGCGGTCTATACGACCGTAGGCTAGCTTAAGAAATCGGTTAAAGAGTCGGTAAAGGAGGCTATTAAGGCGGCGCTCCTATCGAAGCAAGCGTCGAAGTCTTAGGCCGACGTAGCCGCGGCCGCGGTCGCGGCCGCTACCGTCGCGCCCCTATCGCGACGCTAGCCTACGCCCGGAGGCGCTAGCGGCAGCTATAACATTAGGGCTAATAGCGAGAAGCCGACTCTCGCCTACTACGAAAACCAGCTTACGGTCCGACTATAAGAAGACAGACTAGAGGCACGTTTAGGAAGGTAGGAACGATAGTTAAAAGTACGAATAATCCTTTATTATAATGCGGTTGCCTTCTCGTAGTAAGACTAAAGCTTACCCCTCTTCTAAGATATGTCGGGGCCTTAGGGATATACCCTTAGGCCTCGAGAGGGGTTGTCGGGGACTAGTTAGCGACTAATAGCCGAATAGTCCCCGAGTATATATCCCTATCTCCCGGCTCTATAGTTGCGCGGGTAGCTGCGTTATACCGATATAAGGGGATCGCCTTAGATCTTTAACGTAGAACCCTTTAAGCGATCGTTAACGACGTTAATCACGCCTTAGGGGAGCCCGCTGTAAAAGCGACGCGGGTCCTCCGTAGCGGCGATATCGCGCTTATATTTAAGCAAAATGTAAAGAAGTATAGGGCGGATAGGGAGTAGCTAGAGAAGGCGTTCGGGAAGGAGATAATGCTATCCTAAGGCGGCTTTACGGTAATAGTAAAGGGCGTCCCGATAACGGTCCTTTAGAGAGGGGACGACGCCGCCTTAGCAGCCGAACTAGCTAAAGCGAACGACGTCGAGGTTATCTACCTCTACCTTAAAAGGGCCTATATAAAGGCGGGTATAAAAGCGACCTTAATTATTACGGTAGACGGCGTAAAGGCGGCGAATAGGCTCTACGACTTTAGCATAGTAATATAGGCGGAGATTTTTAATATAGAGCCCTTTAACGATATAATCCGGCCGAGGTAGTACTACCGGTGTTTTTAATATAGATACGTCGCGAAGTACTATACGGCGAAGGCGACGTACGGGCAATATACGTTAAGACTATACGACGAAGCTATATACGCGGCTATTATTAGGTAAATCCCGTACCGGTATACCCTCTACGGGGGGGGATATACGGCGTAGGATAGGCACTGCCCTAAGGCGGAGAAGCTTTAGGATAGGGCTTAGGAGGCATACTCTTAGAGGCCGAGGCATTTCGCCGCCGCGGCGACGCCGACGATACGCCTTAAGCCGGCGCCGCCCTATATATAGCCCTTTCCGCTTCCTACCGCGCTATAAGCGTCGCTGTCGAAACGGCGACGATAGGACACCCCCCCCCCCTCTACTACCCGCCCTTCCCCCGGGCCGGCCTTAGGACATTACGAGGGCCGGTCGGGCGTAAGGCTAGTCGACTATTCGTAGGCTTCTATAGTCGCGGCCGGCCTTAGCGTCGGTAAGGGCTTATACCGCTATAGTCGAGGCCGCGCCCGCTTTTAACAATAACTCTTTTTCCGACCCCCCCTAATATTAGACATCCTTTACTAAAATACCGTAAGGATAGGCGCGAATATTTACCTCGCGCTTACCGCCCTTAAGGCGTACGATATTATAGCACTTTAAGAGATACTAATTAATAATAGGATAAAAGCCTTAGCGTGCCTAAGGCGGTACGACTATAGGCTTATCTTTAGGGCGACCTAAAGCGCACTATACGTTTATAAGAGGCACGGTATTAATACGTAGACGAGCGACTAAGGAGTAGACTAATATAGCGTTACGTTTACTAATTTTAATACTATAGTTTTTTTAGTTTACTCCCCGCCGGTTAACTCCCCCCTCTCGACTACTCCGCTCCTTAACCTCGTGATTAAATCGTTATATACCTAATGCGTTTTTATTAAGGACTTTAATAGCTATTACCCGCTTTAAGACACCTACGGGCGTACCTTTAGGAATAGCGAGGACCTCCTAAAGCTAACGACGCGATAGCGCCTTAGGCTTATAACCCTTAAGGGCTAGGTTATATATATCGCCTTTAAGGGCCGGAGGGTCGGTACGATAGACCTCGCTTAAGCGTCTTAGGGTTTAAGCGTAACGTACTATAGAAACGTAGGCCTCGTCGGATCGGATTATATATCGCAACGGCTAGAGGTAGATATAAGGCCGCTAACTTATCGGCCGGCGGCCCGGACGATAGGACTTAACCGCCTCTAGAGGAAACTCGACCCGGATAGGGCTTAAGCAGCAGCTATCGTAAAGTTCCGGCTGAAGGCCGCGCTAACTACGCCTATAACCCTTAAGGAGGTCGAGGCGTACGTAGACTAAGTAGTAACCTAGTTAACTAAGATTGCGAAAGACTATATACCTAAGGCTTAGGGCTATACCGACGGCGGCCGCCCCGACTAGTAGACTATAAAGGTAGACCGGTGCGATAAGGAGGCTAAACGCGTCCTCTAGGCGTTCTTAGCGTCCGGCAACTAAACGACCTAGGAGACGTTAGACGAGGCGAAGATAGCCCTCTAGCGTGCTATCGTTACCGTATAACGAGACTCCTAGCGGGAGCTTACCTACGATTTAGCCGCTAACTAGGCCTTCCTTTAGAAGATTAAGAGGTAGGCGCGGCTTTAAAGCGGCAGCTTACTATAAGCGATATATATCCTTAACCTTAAGAGACCGAGCGACCCGACGGGGCCGGCTTATACTTACGCGGAGAAGGTAGAGACCCTCGCGGCCTAGTTCTTCCTACCCCCGGTAGCGAGAGGCGAGGGGAGCCCCTAAGCCGCCCGGGAGGCCTATATAATATCGCAGCGTTTTATAGTCGGCGACGTTAGGTCGGCGGTTAAAAAGATAGCGTTATAGAAGGCCGTAGGGGAAGACAGCCTCTTAGTTAGGCTTATTAAGGCCTATAAGGAGCTATTGCTTAAGATGCTTACGGTATTACTTAACGCTAGTTACGACGTTAGGCATTTTCTAAGACGGTTCTAATATACGGCTATTATCGTCCTACCGAAGCCCGGGAAGATAGCGACTTAGCTCTAATAAGCCTAAGGGTAGAGACTAATCTCTCTCCTTAGTATAGTAGGGAAGATCCTTAAGGCTATAGTCGCGAGGAGGATTATAAACGCGGCGGAGGCGTATAACCTCTTGCCTAAAGGGTAGATAAGGAATAGGACTAAGAGGTCTACTAAGACGGCGATATAATTCGTAATAGAGCTCGTAAAGACGACGTAAGCCTAAGGAGGGGTAGCGTCGTTCCTTTAGCTCGACCTTAAGGGAGCTTTCGATAAGGTAGACTATATATACCTCGTCGAGACCCTCCGCTAGAGGGGTTTCTTAGGCTAGGTTATCGCGTAAGTCGGGAGCTTCCTTAAGGGGAGGACGGCCTAGCTCTACTTTAACGACGCGCCGGCGGAGACTTAGGAGGTGCTTATAGGCGTGCTTTAAGGCTCGCCCCTCTCTTTAATCCTCTTCCTCACTTATATCGCGCTACTATACAACGACCTTAAGCCGGAGATAGGGGTTACTACCGTCGGCTTCGCTAACGATATAAACCTCTTAGCCTACGGTAAGACTATAGCCGCGATTATATAGCGTTTAAGGAACGCTTAGAAAAAGTACGATAAGTAGGTAAAGGAGGTCGGCGCTAAGTTCGAGCTAAAGAAAAGCGAGCTAATCTACTTTACGTAGACCTATAAGCCGATATTAATAAAGCTTCGGCTTAAGACGAATATAGTCCGGCCGGTCGAGGATAGGCGGTTTTTAAGGGTTTAGCTTAACTAAAAGCTACGATAGAAAGCCTAAGTTAGGAAGCTTAAGACGAAAATAAGCATATAAGCGCTAGCTTTTACCGGGCTTACGGCGTTTATATAAGGCATACGATTGCGAAGCGTGAGGATAGTTTACGCTAGTATAGTTTAAAGCGCGCTCGTCTATAAAGCGTCGACGTTTTATAAGCCTACGCTTAGAGGAAGGAAACCTACCGGCTTAATAAAGGCGCTTATAGTATATTAGTTAAGCTGCTTACGGGTAGTAGCTAAAGCGTTTAGGGCGACCTTAATCTAGAACCTAGAGATATAGACGGCGGTCCCGCCGCTCGACCTTTACCTTAACGACCGCCTTACGTAGTATAAAGAGCGTACTAAGGAGTCGGGCATAGCGGACTAAATCTAACGCGCTTGCGAGAAGCCGGCGAGAGTGCTGCCTTAACCCCGTCGGCCGACCTAGCCGCCCGGCCGGCTATACAACGCGTAGCTTTAGGACTAATGCCCTTAGGGCACTATAATAGAGGAGGCGGTCTTCCGCGATTAAGAGGCGCGCTAGAAGGAGGATCTTTAAGCGATAGAGGCGAAGCGACTATAAAGAGCCCAGCAGCCGGCAGACATTAACCTTTACTTCGACCGGCCGAAGAAGGCACTAAAGGTATATAACGGGTTATATAAGTACGAGAGCTTTACGCTTATCTAGATTTAGACCGGGAAGATCGGTCTATAGGGGTTCTTATTCGACCGGAACGTCCTTAACGTCGATATACCGCTCTATCGGTATAGGACCGCGCGTAAAACCGCGTTCTACCTCTTCCTCCGGTGCCCTGCCTTTACTAACGTAAGGGCGGCCTTACTAAGAGGCATCCGACGGGAGAGCGACCTTAAGGCGGCGCTTAACCGCCCCGCCGCTATAAAGCCGATAATCTAGTAGTTCCTTACGCACCGCTTACTATAGTAGTTCTAGGCCGCAACGGCCCTTACGGAAAAGATAGACCGCCGTAATACCGGCGGGGGGGAGCTCTAAGAGTAGGACGACGAGGCTCCTAGCGCTAGCCCCCTTTAACGTTTAGCATATGTTTATATATGTTTATATATTCGATTGTGCGCTTACTAAGATTTATTTTCTACGTTCTAACCCGCTAGGCGGGGCCCCGGCCTACACCCTATCGCCCGCGTGCCGTCTGCGCGCCGGCTTTACTAAGTTAGACTATCCGCTTAACCCCGACGCCCTTAGGCCTGCCCGGGCGGGGTAACCTTTATTAGGCACTAGACCGGCGGTAGTAATTAAACTTAATTAACTATAGCGAATATAGGCCGTATCCGGCCCGACGTTAAGATAGATAGACGTTATATAGGTTTTCCCCTAGGCCGCCTAGTTTTTCCTATGCTAGCTAAATGCAGGGGCACTAGGCCCGTTAGGGCAGCTAGAGTACTTTAATAATAATAATAATACTATTAACTAGAGTTATAGTTAAAACGGTAATTAAAAGTCCTCTATAGGATTAAGACTTAGTGTTTTTCCTAGATAACGTAAACCTTAGTAGCTCGTTATTACGGGATTTTCCTTTAGTTACTATATTTAATTTAAGTTTGCGTACCCTTACTTTCCTAAAAAATCATTTCTTAAGTATACTCGTCGACCTTAACGACGATATTTACTTTATATTAGCCGACGGGCACTCACCCGCGGGCTTTATCCCCCCCTATGTAATAGGAGATAATAATATAATCCGAACGGTAGTAGGAACTATAAACTCTACCGCTAAAGCACTAACTTTAGCTTCTAATATCTCTATAAACGGTAGCCCGCCGACCCTTTCCTACGGCTATAATGTTCTAATATTAAAAGCCGCGGAGAACTCTATACCCTTTGCTCCTTAAGAGGACGATATACCGCCTAAGTTTCTACTAGATTTAGGTTAAGCCTTTTAGCTCGGCATCGGCCGAATTAAAGATATTCCCGAAATCGAGACTAAATATAATATAAAAATCTATAACCTTAAACTAGACCTCGCGCTACGACGAAGAGGCGGTGCCCGGACTCCCCTAGGGGCCTTAAACTACCGGTCCTCGGAGGCCTTATAGAGGAGGAAAAAACAGCTAGGCTACTACGGTCAGCCTTAGCCGCCCTCGAAGGGGCATAGAAGATACGGCCCCTTTTTAAGGAGCTTATAAACGGAACCCGGAAGGCAATATCGCAGCTTTCCCTTAGCCCCTCGGCCCCGCCCTCTTCTACCCTAGCTTCGGCCTAGCCCTCTCTAGGGCTAAGTGCGAGCAAGTGGAAAGGGGCCCCTTAGGCAAAGAGAGAAGCCCTTAAAAAGGCGGAAAAGAAAAAGAAGGCGACTTTTGCAGAAGTTCTTTCCGCGGAAGCCCTTGCCGCCCCGACCCGAATCCCGGCCCCGACCCGGACCCTAGCCCGAACCCTAGCCCAGCCGGCCCTAAAGCCGGCCCCGAAGCCGGCCCCGAAGCCGACCTAGGCTAGAACCCCGGCTCTTTAGACCTCGAATAGGAAGGCCCCGGCCCGGGCCCCGGCCTCGAAGAAGAAAAGCCCGACGGAAGGATACCAGCTTATTCTTAAGCTAGCTAAGCAACAACAGCCTACCTTCGACTCTTTCGCTCTTCGCAACTAGGTTAACGCCGCGTTAGGGGAGATTGCGGTGACTCGTATCGAACGGTCTAATAGGGGCAATATTGTTATTACGACGAAGTAGCCTTTTTCGGCCACGCAGCTTCTAGCTGCAAAAAGCAAGTAGGCACCGGCTTTCTACGGATTTGCAATTCAGTCCGCCGACCTCCCTACTAGCTAGATTAAGCTAGTAGCCTATAACGTCCCGGTTCTTACAAACGGGGACGTCCTAGGCCTCTTCCCGGAAGAGGCTAGGGTATTTAATAGGATTAAGACGGTAGGGGCCCCCCGGTAGCTAAAGCAGCCGCGTGAGGGGCAAAGAACAGGATCCGTTGTCTTCGCCGTCCCCTCCGAAGAATTAGGAGCCCGCTGCCGCAAGCAGGGCCTATGCATTGCCGGAATCCTAACTAAATTCGAGGCCTATAAGGCCTTTACTACAATGCTATAGGTGTCTTAGCTTCGGCTATAACCCCGGAACCTGCCGGAAGTAGGTCTAGTGTGCGTTTTGCCCGGAAGGCATTTAACACGGGACTATTCGTGCCTAACTTATAAGGCTAGCTAGGCTTACAGTCACTTCTAAGCCTATTGCTATAACTGCAAAGGAAATGACCGGACTACCGATAAGTCTAGCTGCGGAACCTATAAGGCGCTATCTAATATCTAGTGGCCCTCGAAAACCTCGCGGCTCGCGGGGCCCTCGGGGCCCTAGGAGCCCTTAGGGCTCTAGCAGCCCTATTACAGTCGTTTAACACAATACGAACCGATAAGAAGACGTCTACCTCGGAATCTTAGAAGAAAGTCTAAGTATTAGTGCCGATATAGTGCTCTTATAAGAGCCCTGCTGCTATGATATTAACGGGGCTTATATCCCCCTATAGTATCCCTCTTTCGACCTACTAACCCTAGTCCCTACGGCTAGCTTCCCGAAGCAAGCCGTACGGCCTAGGGTTTTAGCTTACGTTCGGAAGACGGCGCGAATCGAAGCTACACCGAGATACGATATAGTCTACGACCCCGACCTTTAAGCAATAGGGGTAATAGGCCTCGAATCGTTCCTTATCTTTAACTTATACAACGAGAAAGAGCGATTAGAGCTAGACCTTAGCTAGGATCCTAGCTAGGACGACCCTAGCTAGGACCCTAGCTAGGAAGACAAAGGCCCTAGCCCTAGCAGGAAGGGGGCTTCGATAGTAAATAGGCTATTAACGCACCTATCTATCGCAGAACCCTTCCTTCTAGCAGGGGACTATAACCTATACCACCTACGTTAGAACCTTATTGCTAATCCGGCGAAGGCTTAATAGGCGGCCCCCTTAGTTAGCTAGCTCGACAGCTATAAGGCAAGCCTAATTACGAACCTCGACGCCGCTGCTAAAAGGGGGGGGACATTCTATAGAAAAGGCCTAAAAGCCCTTTCTATTATAGACCTCGCGTACTATAGCCCCT
Source organism: Ophiocordyceps sinensis (assembly GCA_012934285.1). NCBI lineage: Eukaryota > Fungi > Ascomycota > Sordariomycetes > Hypocreales > Ophiocordycipitaceae > Ophiocordyceps > Ophiocordyceps sinensis. The sequence goes on along the minus strand of JAAVMX010000006.1, from coordinate 1,183,713 downwards.
TTTAGAAGCTCTAATAGACGAATTTACGCTTCCTTCGCGCTACGGGATCGGACTACGAGCCTATAGCCTTCGATGCGGTCCCCTAGTCCTCTTCCGGGCCTAGCCCGCCTTTTCTATCTAAGCCCCCCTTGTTTAATTATAAGAAAGCCGACTAGGACGCCTTCTAAAAGGACCTCCGCGAGAAGGAAGCTAGCCTCCTAGAAGAGCTCGAAAGGCTTATTAGCAAGGGAGACCTCGAAGCGGTTGCTACCCTCCTAATAAAGTCGGTTCTAAGGGCAGTAAGAAGAGCTATCCCGAAAAAACGTCTATGCGAAAGGTCGAAGCCGTAGTAGAACGAGAATATTAGCGCGCTTCGAAAGGAGCTTGCTATATCTTACCGCCGCTAGAAGAAAGAGCGCATAGACCCCCTACTTACAGACTAGAAGGCGATTCGGCAGGCCTACGGAAAAGCTATTAAGGTAGCAAAAAAGGCGTTTTAGGAAGAATTCATAGGCGAGGCTTTTAGAAAGGACGTGTTTACGGCCTATTCCTTTACAAAAGACCGATAGAGCCCTTCCCTTCCGAGTATATAACCTATACGAAAGAGGGGGAACAAGCGGTTGCAACTACATTTGCGGAAAAATGCGATGCATTCCTTTTAACGCTCTTCCCGGCCCCGGAACAAGGCTCCCTAGACCCGCCGCGGAGCCCTAGACCCTAGAGCCCTTCCGGACAGCCTTAGGGCTATAAGGACAGTAAGGCTAGTGGTCTTAGGTGGGAATAGCCGGACCTAACCGACGAAGAGGTAAAAAAGGCTATATTATCCTCCCCTATAAAGAAAGCACCTAGCCCGGACTCCCTTAGCTTCCTACCCGTGCAATACGCCTATAGGGCGGTGCCGGCTGTCTTTAATAGGGCTTATTAAGCCCTGTTTAGCCGCGGGTATCACCCGAAGGCGTGGCGGCAAGCTATTAGAATTATCCTTCCTAAGCCTAATAAGTCGGACTATTTAGTCCCGAAGGCTTATAGGGTGATTGCCTTGCTTAACTGCTAAGGCAAGACGTTAGAAAAGCTTTTTGCAACCCGGCTTAGCTATTTAGCTAATACGGCCGGGCTAATAGGACCTATGCAGCTAGGCGGGAGGAAACAGCGAAGTGCGGTCGATACTGCCCTCCTTCTCGCCTACTACGTGCAATAACAACAGCCATCGAGGAAGAAAGCTATCACTAGCACCCTTCTTCTTAATATTAAGGGAGCCTTCGACTACGTATCGAAAGACTAGCTTCTAAGGGTGCTAGAAAGGCTCGACCTTTAGAAGACCCTAATAAGCTAGGTAAACTGCTTCGTCTCTAACTAGAAAACTCAGCTAGCCTTTAAGGGCTAGCTCTAGCCGCTAGGGGATATCGCTATAGGGGTCCCGCAAGGGTCCCCCGTTAGCCCTATCCTCTTTCTTCTTTACGTACGAGATATTATCGCATCTAAAGGGTACTAGCTATCCTATATAGATGACTTTAGTATCTCTATTACGTCTACGTCGGTAAGAAAGAACGTTCGGCAACTCGAGGAAATAGCTAGCAGCCTTTTCGAACAAGCTGCTAGGCAGAAGGTTGCATTCGACCCCGGAAAGACCGAGCTTATCTACTTCTCGCGGCAAAGGGAGCCTATCTTAGAAGGGGTCCGCGTAGGCGGTCTTTTTATAGCCCCTAAGCAGCTTGTTAAGTAGCTAGGCATCTAGTTCGACTCGGGGCTACGGTTTAGACAACACGTAGAGAAGAAGGTAGCAGCAGCGCAAGCAGCCTTCTAAGGTCTCTCTAGGCTAGCCTCTGCGCAAAAAGGCCTTTCTTTTCGGGCAATAAGGCAGCTATACGTGGCATGCATTACCACAATAGCTGACTATAGGGCTTAGCTTTGGTTTATAGGACATAGGCAGCAAGGGCTGCTTAAGCTCTTCCAACGACTTTAGAATCAGGGCCTTTAGAAGGTCCTAGGGACGTTTAAGGGTTTCCCGACTAGGGCCCTAGAGCTCGAGGCTAGTATACCCCCCCCGGAGGTTAGGTTACGCAAGGCCTGCCTAGCCTATAGCCTACGGACCCTCTACTTCTAGAAAGACCACCCTACACGACAAGCCTACGATTAAGCAGCCCGGGACGACCTCGCGGACTCCGACTTAGACCTCGGCGCCCTAGCTTCGATTAGGCCCTCTACGCAGCTATTCCGGCTCCTTAGGGAGCTACTAGCAGTCATAGGGCCTAGTTATAAACTAGAACGACAGAAGGCTAGCTAGGCACCGCCCTAGCTAGCGGGCCCGAAGGCGTCTATTCGGATCTTAGAGGCCCCGAAGGGGCAGGCCAAGCTATAACACCGATAGCTCCTAGCTAGCTTAGAATTCGAGGCCCCCTTTATCTTCTATACGGACGGCTCGCAGGGGACCTTTTAAAAGGCCCTTATGAACAGCTAGTCCTACTGCGAAATAGGCCTCGAAGGGAGGCCTAGAAAGACAGCTTCCGGGAACCTAGGCCCGTTCGTCGAGGTAGCCGATGTAGAGCTATTTGCGATTTATAGGGTCCTAGCAGACCTCTCGGAGAGGCTCCTAGCGCCTTAACCCGCCTAGCTTACCTTTATCTTTATCGACAGCTAGGCAGCGATTCTCCGGCTAGAAGGTTATTCGGACCTAGCTATACGGATAAAGGGCCTGCTCGAGCGCCTTTATCTAGCCTATACAATTAGGCTAAATTAGTGCCTAAGCTACGTAGGAATCTTCGGCAACGAGCTTGCCGATCGACTAGCGAAGAAAGGCCTAGAGGGCCCCTTTCGGGGGGCCCCTACCGCTTCTATTAGCTATCTTCGAAGAAAAGTTCGGAAAACCTGCCTAAAGAGGTAGAAGACCCTTTAGGTAGAAGAGGAAATAAGGGGCCCTAAGGCGCAGGGCTTAGGAAAGCACTACCGACGAGTAAAGCGGGACTAACTTCGCTTCGCCTATAAGCCAGACCCGGATCTAGCAAAGGCCCCGCGGCCTACGCTATCGGCTTATTACTAGCTTCTTTTCGGGATAGGCTATTTAAAAGCCTACCTAAAACAGACGAATAGGACGAGCTTTAAAGAGTGTAGGTATAGCTACTATCGCTATTCTACCTCACACCTTCTTCTTAGCTATAGTAACTATATAAAGGAACGATAGACGCTTCGGAAGGCCTTACGAGGCCAACCGTTAGCCCTACCTACCCTATTTTCTACTAAGATCGGGAGGAAAGCCCTCCTAGTCTTTATAGAAAAAACTAGGGTTTATACGGCGGCGTGGTATACGAAAGAGTAACCTATTAAGCCTTCGGGCTTTTAGGGGGGAACGATAATGCGTGGGAATAGAACGACTGACTTTGTTTTCCTTTGTCTATTATTTTTCTTTATAAAATTGCTAGCTTTTTAGCTAGCCTACTAGTCTAGAAGCAGGGCCTTGCGGCCCTGCCCTAGCTAGCCGCGTTATATCCTAAACGGACACATACGCGTATTAAAAAAAAAGACCTCGCGCTATATATATATCCGTAGTATCGCCGACGGCTTTCCTACGCTATAAGAAGATCGGGGCACCGTTTACGTAGATCTAACTAACTATATAAAAATCCCCTTAATCGAGAACTAGCACTAGAAGAAGCTAGGCTTTAGAGCCTACCTAGCTTTATAGCGAGATAAAGCCTACTTAGACGAGAAATATAATCTCCTATATAAATAAGGACGTCTCGAATAGGTATCCGAAGCCTCCCCCTTTGCTTGCCCTATCTTCGTCGCCTAGCGAATAGTTTACGGGACTAAGAAACCACGTATAGTAGTAGACTTACGCGCGCTTAATAGCGTTATAGTTCCCGACGTATACCTTATGCCTATTTAGTCCGATATAATCTATAAGCTCGCTGGGAAAAAGTATATCTCTACGGTCGACGTAAGGAACTTCTTCTATTAGTTCCTCGTCTATAAAGACTACTAAGAACGCTTTACTATAGTAAGCTATAGAGGGCTTAAACGTTCTACGGTAGTCTTAATAGGCTATAAGAACTTACCGGCGTACGCTTAACGTTTTATAGATAAGATTCTACGCGACTACGTAGCCTACGCGGCGGCGTATATTAATAATATTATTATCTTCTCCGACACCGCTAATAAATACGTATAATACCTCGCGACTATATTTTAAGTATTCGTTAACTATAACCTCTCTTTCTCTAGCCTTAAATTATTTCTAGCCTACCCTTCCGTAGAATTGCTTAGGTATTACGTTAATAGTATAAGACTTATAAACATAGCCGAACGAGTATAAGCCTTATAGGATATTAAATAAGTATTACTATTTGGCCTAGTATAAATCTCTATTTGGCTTAGTAATACTTTGCGTACACCCGAAAAACGCCTATACCCCCTACGACTAGCCGCGCCTACTTAATTACAGTGCGTATGCCTAGTAGGCTATAGGCTAATTCTTCGCATCATTAAATCGCATCGTTAAGTCGCATCGTTAAGTCGCATCGTTAAGTCGCATCGTTAAGTCGCATCGTTAAGTCGCATCGTTAAGTCGCATCGTTAAGTCGCATCGTTAAGTCGCATCGTTAAGTCGCATCGTTAAGTCGCATCGTTAAGTCGCATCGTTAAGTCGCATCGTTAAGTCGCATCGTTAAGTCGCATCGTTAAGTCGCATCGTTAAGTCGCATCGTTAAGTCGCATCGTTAAGTCGCATCGTTAAGTCGCATCGTTAAGTCGCATCGTTAAGTCGCATCGTTAAGTCGCATCGTTAAGCACGCAGTAGGGCACGCAGCAGAGGGTACGCAGCAGAGGGTACGCAGCCGGGAGCCGGGCACGCAGCAGAGGGTACGCAGCCGGGAGCCGGGCACGAATCATACATCGAGAAGCCGCCGAGCCGCACACACAGCAGAGGGCACGCAGCAGGCCACGCAGCCGGCCACGCAGCCGGGCACGAAGCATACATCAAAGAGCCGCACACACAGCAGAAGGCACGCAGCAGAGGGCACGCAGCCGGGAGCCGGGCACGAATCATACATCGAGAAGCCGCCGAGCCGCACACACAGCAGAGGGCACGCAGTAGGCCACGCAGCCGGCCACGCAGCCGGGCACGTCGAGAAGCCGCCGAGCCGCACACACAGTAGAGGGCACGCAGCAGGCCACGCAGCAGGCCACGCAGCCGGGCACGAAGCATACATCAAAGAGCCGCACACACAGCAGAAGGCACGCAGCAGAGGGCACGCAGCCGGGAGCCGGGCACGAATCATACATCGAGAAGCCGCCGAGCCGCACACACAGCAGAGGGCACGCAGTAGGCCACGCAGCCGGCCACGCAGCCGGCCACGAAGCATATAAGGAGCCGCACACACAGCAGAGGGCACGCAGTAGAGGGCACGCAGTAGGGCACGCAGTAGAGCACGCAGTAGAGCACGCAGTAGAGGGCACGCAGTAGGGAGCTAGACACGCAATAAAGAGCCGGGTATTCGTACGTGAAGAATCGGTCCCCGGCTTACCATATATACGCACTGTATTTGTATGGGCGCGGCTAGGCGTGCGGGGTTAGGCGTTTTTAAGGGTATACGTAGGTACGAAAAAACATATCACTAGGCCAAATAGAGATTTATACTAGGCCAAATAGTAATACTCTATTAAATTCCCCGATACCCTCTAAGCCTTAGAATAATAGATTAGACTAGTCGGGTAGATGCGAAGTTTAGTTCTACGATTCGTAGCACGGATCGAACTACTCTAAGTCCGTAAAACGGCGTTGCTAAAAGAAGGCCGCCTCGCGGGCTTTATCCCTAAAGGCTACGCCCGTTCTCGCTTTACGTTAAAAACGGTCTTTAAACCTATAGCGATTAAAAGATATTGCTTCTAAGATATTACCGACGCGCTATATTCGGATTCCGCTATCTACTATTTTTTCCCTAACTAGCAACTATTCCTATAAGTTAACGCGAGTTATAATAACGGATTTTTAGCCGTCTTATTCTATATTAACGGTAAATCTAATTAGTTACCCTTTAAAAGACTACCTCGCAATAATATTAAACCTATCGTATACGTAAGCCGTAAACTAAAGGGCGGTAAGCTAAGGTACTAGCCTATTGAATTAGAAGTAGCCTGCCTTATATAGGCTTATCGAAAGTTACGTTCCTACTTAATCGCTACGACGGTTCCTTTAATTATCGTGCTTACCGACTACGCCGCTACTACTGCTATTCTTAAGCAAACCTCTATATATACCTCGGCCCTAAGAGCGAACATAAGGCTTATGCTAGCCTTATAGTATCTTAGCTAGTTCCCGCTCGAGGTTTACTATATTCCGGGCACTATAAACATTTTAGTAGACTTACTTTCCTAGCTGCTATTATAAGCCGTAGTAGAACTAAGACCTAGGGAACTTAACTAAATCTAGGAGGATAAAACCTCTATAGACTATATTAATATCTTTACTAAGTCCTTAATCTAACCTAATTTACGCTAAAAAATTAAAGACGGCTACGATAACGATCTATAATAGTCGGATATTATCGCCGAGCTCGGCGAAAAAGACTCTATCGAGGGATTATTATTCTTCCGTATCGACGGTCTACTATACCTTTAAGACCCCGATAATAGAAGACGATTATATATTCCCGACGCTTATACGAAAGAAATTATCGTAGATAAGCATACGTGAAAATTTCACGTAGGAAGAAGACGTCTTTAGGAAGACCTCTCTTTTAGCTTCGTTATTATATACTTAAAATAACCTTATAATAACCTTATATCGAAATACGATACTTACGTACGCAACTAGACCGACCGCTTACTACTACCCGGTAATCTTATTCCTATTACTTCCCTAGCTATTTCCTTCTATATTATTATTATTAAAGTACTCTAGCTGCCCTAACGGGCCTAGTGCCCCTGCATTTAGCTAGCATAGGAAAAACTAAGCGGCCTAAGGGAAAACCTATACAACGACTATCTATCTCGGCGTCGGGCCGGATGCGGCCTATATTCGCAGCGGTTAATTAAGTTTAGTTACTGCCGCCGGTCTAGTGCTTAATAAAGGTTACCCCGCCCGGGCAGGCCCGGGGGCGTTAGGGTCGGGCGGATAGTCTAACTTAGTAAAGCCGGCGCGTATACGGCACGCGGGCGATAGGGTGCGGGCTAGGGCCCCGCCTAGTAAGTTAAAACGCAGAAAATAAATCTTAGTAAGCATATATTCGAATATATAAATATAAATATATAAAAGCTAGAGGGGGTCTACGTCGGGAGCTTTATCGCCTTACTCCTAGAGCTCCCCCCTATTAGCGTTACGGCGGTCTATCTTCTCTATAAGGGCCGTCGCAGCTTAGAACTACTATAGTAGGCGGTATTTAAGGAACTATTAAATAAGCGGCTTAGCGGCGGCGGGGCGGTTTAGCGCCGCCCTAAGGTCGCTCTCCCGTCGGATGCCTCTTAGTAAGGCCGCATTTACGTTAGCGAAGGTAAGGCACTAAAGGAAGAGGTAGAACGCGGTCTTACGTATAGTCCTATACCGGTAGAGCGGCGAGTCGACGTTAAGAACGTTCCGGTCGAATAAGAACCCTTATAGACCGATCTTCTTAGTCCGGATCTAAATAAGCGTAGAGCTTTTATACTTATATAAACCGTTATATACCTTTAGCGCTTTCTTCGGCCGGTTAAAGTAAGGGTTAATATCTACCGGCTGCCGGGCTTATCGTAGCCGCTTCGCTTCCTCTACTTAGAGATCCTCTTTCTAACGCGCTTTTTAATCGCAGAGGACCGCCTCCTTAAGTATAGTGCCTTAAAGGCATTAGTCTTAAAGCTATGCGTCGTACGGCCGGCCGGGCGGCTAGGTCGGTCGTTAGGGTTAAGGCAGTACTCTCGCCGGCTTCTTATAGGCGCGTCGGATCTAGTCCGCTATACCGAACTCCTTAGTGCGCTCTTTATACTACGCGAGGCAGTCGTTAAAGTAAAGGTCGAGCGGTAGGACCGCCGTCTATATCTTTGGGTTTTAGATTAAGGTCGCCTTAAACGCTTTAGCTATTACCTAAAGGCACCTCGACTAATATACTATAAGCGCCTTTATAAGCGCTTTTATTAAGCCGGTAGGTTTCCCCCCTCTAAGCGTAGGCTTATAGAACGTTAACGCTTTATAAGCGAGCGTGCTTTAAACTACGCTAGCGTAGACCGTCCTTACGCTTTAACCGTATGCCTTATATAAACGCCGCGAGCTTAGTAAAGGCTAGCGCTTATATGCTTATTTTCGCTTTAAGCCTTTTAATTTAGGCTTTCTATCGTAGCTTTTAGTTAAACTAAACCTTAAGGAAACGCCTATCTTCGACTAGCTAGACTATATTCGTCTTAAGCCGAAGCTTTATTAGTATTAGCTTATAAGTCCTTATAAAGTATATAAGCTCGCTTTTTTCCGGCTTAAACTTAGCGCCGACGTCTTTTACCTATTTATCGTACCTTTTTTAAGCGCTTTTAAGACGCTATATAGTCGCGGCTATAGTCTTACCGTAGGCTAAAAGGTTTATATCGTTAGTAAAACCGACGGTAGTAACTCCTATCTCCGGCTTAAGGTCGTCGTATAATAGTACGATATAAAGGAAGAAAAAGATTAAAGAGAGGGGCGAGCCTTAAGGCACGTTAATAAGCACCTCTTAGGTCTCTGCTAGCGCGTTATTAAAGTAGAGCTAGGCCTTTCTCCCTTTAAGGAAGCTCCCGACCTATACGATAACCTAACCTAAGAAGCCTTTTAGATAGAGGGTCTTAATAAAATATATATAGTCTACCTTATCGAAAGCTCCTTTAAGATTAAATTAGAGACACGACGCTACCCTTCTTTAAGCTTACGCCGTCTTTACGAGCTCTATTATAAATCGTATTGCCGTTTTAATAAATCTCTCGGTCTTATTCCCTATCTGTCTTTTAGGCAGGAGGTTATACGCTTCCGCCGCGTTTACGATCCTCCTTCCCTACCGTGCTAAGGAGAGAGATTAGTCTCTACCCTTAGGCTTATTAAAGCTAGGCCGCTGTCTTCCTAGGCTTCGGTAGGATAATAATAGCCGCGTATTAGAACCGTCTTAGAAAGTGTCTAACGTCGCAACTAGCGTTAAGTAATACCGTAAGCGCCTTAAGCAATAGCTCCTTATAGGCCTTAATAAGCCCTATTAGGAGGCTATCCTCCCCCGTAGCCTTCTACGACGCTATCTTCCTAACCGCCGACCTAACGTCGCCGATTATAAAACGCTATAGTATTATATAAGCCTCCGGGGCGGCTTAAGGGCTTCCCTCGCCTCTCGCTACCGGGGGCGGGAAGAACCGGCCTATAAGGGTCTCTGCCTTTTCTACGTAGGTGCGGGCTAGCCCCGTCGGGTCGCCCGGTCTTTCTAAGTCTAGGATATATAACGCCTATAGTAGACTGCCGCTTTAAAGCCGCGCCTACCTCTCGATCTTCTAAGGAAGGGCTTAGTTAGCGGCTATATTATAGGTAAGCTCCCGCTAAGAGTCTCGTTATATAGTAAAATAAGAGCCTAAAGGGAAGCTTAAAGGCAGAGGATTACGGCAATACAGAAAGTATCGAGGAAGATGTAAAGATAAGAGAGAGAAGAGGATGTAGAATTGCTTAGTAGTAGTCTATCTAGGTGCGGACTAAGATCCCTTTATATAGCCAATTGCATAGGAATAAAGGTATATATAACTTAACTAATTGTCGGGATAGAAAGCGCTATTAATTCTATGCTAGGTGTATATAGTCTGACCTCGTATAGTATCCTAGTTGTTGCGTAATTAATTACGCGAGTAATAGGAGGTAGTGTAGGTGACCCTAGTTGACCGGGGCCCGACTATAGACTATGCGTATATTAGTCCCTACATATACTACATACTTCGGCATTCGGTATCTCGAGAATCCGGGCAGCTAATACAGCCGGGTGACTTATGTTATATACAATAATGCACGGCGGTTCTAATGCAAATCTTTATATGCTGGTAGGATAAACCAATCGGGAGATATCTGCTCCCTTATAGCCCCTTTTAAAGGGTACTTATTGTATAAGAAGTGCGCTTTATATATGTCCGTTTATAACTAACTAAGATTTGTAAAATTCTCTAAAAGAGCTTATTTATAGCAAAAAAAAAATTTTATAGAGAAAAATAACTCTACTATATTATATAGAGAAAAATTAAAAACTCTACTATATTTTATTAGTCCGTTTAGTAAACCTATATATAGGGAAAAACTAAAGGGTATATAGAGGAAAGCTAGAAGAAAGCATAAGAAAGAGCAGCTAAAAACCTCTATTTATCTTTATATATAGGATCCTTTTTAAGACCTAAGAGGTCTCGAAATTTATTAAATAGTATACGCCCTAATTCTTTTGTAAATATATTAGCGATATTATTAGCAGAATTTATATAGAATACTTCTATTTCGCCTAGTAAAACACTATTGCGGGTGAAATTATAGGTAAGGCCGATGTATTTCCGGAGTTTATATACTTCCGGGTTATTTGCTATTTTTAGCGCTAATTAACTATCGGAAAATATTAGAGGGACTTTATTAGATATAGGTATAGACAACTATTTTGCGATGCTACTTAGATAGCTATATAGATATAAGGCCTCCTTATTAGCCTCTCTAAGGCCTATAATCTCTACTTTGTAAGTAGATAGTAATATCGATTTTTTCTTTTAATATAACTAGCTTATAAGATTATTGCGTATAAAGAAATAGTATCTAAAGACCGATCGTCGGTCTATAAGGTCATTAGCCTAATCGGAGTCCGTATAGGCTATAAAATAAAAATCTAGTATTAGTATATTGCAGTTATAGTATAAGCATAGGTTAGGGAATTTGTTTAGGTATTTCTATATAACATCGAGGGCTTTAAAATGCGAGGAGTCGGGTTTAGAAGAAAATCTTGCGTAGGATATTACTGTAAAGAGGATATTAGGCCTTATAAATAGGGCTAAAAATAGTAAGGAGCCTATTTGCATTTAGTATAAGAGTATGTCTTTTTTAGAGGCGTTCTTTATTCCTGATTTATTTAATTTAACGCCCTTAGTAGCAGGTGTATTAGAGGTTCCTATATTTTCTTTTTTAAATTCCTTTATCTTAATTTTTCTATAGGTTGCTTAGGATATATATAGTTCCTTTATATCTCTGTTTATTTATATAGATAATCCTTAAAAGTCTTTAACTTCCCCTAGCAATTCGATCGGTAGGGTTTTATTTATTTAATCTATTACTTAGGTTATTACACGCTCTATAGGTCTATAGAAGAGGAGATTATCTATATAGACGGCTATAGCTATTCGCAGTATGCTATTTATAAACACTCCTTCGTCTATTAAAAGGCAGTAAAAACTAGGCTCGTTAAGTACGCTGTTTAATAGGTTATACTAGAGTAAAGGACTTTATTTTAAGCCGTATAGTGCTTTTCTTAATTTTGCTACGAGCTTCTTCGTCTTATTTTTATTTAAGTAATTACAGTAAGTTATGCCTTTATATTTTGTATTTTTATACTAGGAAAACCATACGTGTAGTATTATATCTAGAAAAGCTCCGGGTATCTATATATACGTTTATATATCTATATCCGCATAAAGAAAGGCATTTTTATATTAAACTATAGTACCTTTTAGTTATTAGCGATAGCCTATAGTAGTAAGAGCCTTATAGACTAAGGTCTTACTATAGTAGAGAAGGTTTTAATATAGTCTAAGCCGTACATTTGCTTATAGCCTTAAGCTATAAGTCGAGCTTTAAACTTCTTTATTTAGTTCTTATTATCCTATTTAACTCTATAGACCTATCGGCTTCCGAGGGCTTCCCGGTCTTCGGGTAGCTCGGTTATTTCCTAAGTATTATTATCTATAAGCTACTGTATTTCTACTACTATGCCTTTATCCTAGTGTAGAGCTTTAGCGCTTTTTATAGCTTGCTTATAGGTTTTTAGTTCTATAGGATTACAACCTTCTAAAGCAAATAGAAGGGTTATATTATCGTTATTTATTAGTAGATGTATTAGGTATTCTTAGTAGTCGTTATAGAATTCAGCCGGCTTCTTAGGTATTTTAACCTAAATTCTTTAATCCTTATTATTATTGTCCTATATTATACAGTTAGGAATATTATCCTCGGATATATCATCGGGTATTTCATAGGGATTATTCTAGGATTATATATTTTTAGGATTTATATCTAGTATAGAAGTTCTTATATATAGATAATTATATAGTATTTTATTTATAGAAGGTATAGTATTAAAATTAAAGGTTTTATTATTCTTTAAGAAGTTTTTTTCTAGTATTATTAGTTAGTTAAACAAACAAAGGGGTTGCAAACTAGCTGGATTCTAGTCTATAATATCTATTAACTAAGGGGCGACGAATAGCCCCTTAATATAGCCTACAAACGCGTATATTAATAAGGCCTAACGCCGGACCTTTGCGAGCCCTTGCTTACGACGTCGGGGCTATGCCTATAAGGGCGATTGAGTTAATGACTTAATTATCGCAAAGGCGGCTAAGTCAGTAACGCTATTACCGGGGTCCCCGATGCATACGATTAATGCATCGTATGGTTAATAACGCATCCGTGTAGGCGTTGCCCGCACGTGATCTATTTAATCACGTGGATTGCAATCGTGCCTAAAGAACGGATATCCCTTATTCCTATACTAGTAACTTTTCTTTATAGTTGCTATATAGCAAGCCTATAATCTAAACAAGGGGGGAAAAATAGAAAGAACGATACATTAGGTAGAAGGCCTAATAAATACATTTAATAAGTATAAATGAAAAAGGGGGTAGAATAAAAGGAATACCGTTAGTCGTTATAGGCGAAGGACGAAGGCTTCCATCCTAATCGAGAGGCTGTTTGTATTAACAAGGCGTTTAAGGGCCTTGTTTAGCGATGCCTTCGTTATAGCGTCGGCGGGGTTATCTTCCCCGTGGATCTACCTAATCTCCTTAATCTCCCGTCGCTTATACGACTAACGCAACGCTATAATATCGATCATTAGGCGTTTCTCCTTCGTAGTGCCGAGCTTAATAAGGCATTCGTAGAGGGAGTACGAGTTAGTGCATATAATAAGAGGGATTAGTAGGAGCTTAAGCCGTTCCGTAACTATACGGAGGATCGTAATAAGGGAGATGCTAAGGTCTACGCCGTTAACTATGCCGTAGATCTCGCTTATAAGAACGCTATAGGTTACTCGCTTACACTTCGTCGAGCTCTAATAGACGATATTGCTATTAATCCGAAAGTGCGTATCCGTACGCTCGGTCTTATTAACGAGCGTAATAACGAAGCCTAACTAAGACGAAAGGTCTCGGTTATTTACGAATAAGCTATCCGTAAATACTACGAGCTTAGCGGTCTCGAGATTAATTAGTCGGTACGTAAGTCTACGTTATTAATAGTCGATCTACTACTAGAGGCGCTTATTAAGGATATTACAATCCTTCTCTTCGGGGGCTTAGACCTAGGCTATAATAGAGATATCGAATAAGGCCTCGGGCTAATAGATAGAGGCGACGTACGTAGTATAAGCGCGTTGCTTAAGGTACTACTAGGCTTTATTATAAGCCCGTAAGTCGACTACCTCGATCCTTAAGGCCTGTCCCTTCTGCTATAGGAGTAGAACGTCGTCTTAAAGCGTTAGTTTTACTCTATTAAAGTCTATAGCATTTCCTAGGGTTATTTAAGCCTTCGGCTTAGCGCGAAATTAAGCTATCTTAAGCTCTTTTTCTTCTTAGGCCGAAAAGGTGTCTAAACCGAGCATTAGGGTATTATCGGTCTATATTCCGACGAGGCTAAAGTCGTCGGGACCTTAATTCGTAATTAGAAGGCACGAGTTATAGGTAGAGGGAGCTATATTAAGGCTCTTAACATAGTGCTTATAGTAGGTTTTCTACTAATATACACCGGCTTCTACAAGCCTGTATAACGGTCTAATAACTCTTATAATAGTGCCCTCTAGGTACTTGCCCTAGAGCTCTATCGGAAGAGCCGCTAATACTATACGATTAAGCTCTATTTAAGCTTAGGGATAGGCCTATATAATATCGCGGAGAGATAAGCTTATGCCTTAGCGAAGTAAGGCTAATGCAGTAGGCACTAAGAATGTATGTATAAAGAAGGATGCTTCTACTAGGTAGGCGTAAGCCCCGGGAGCTAGGAATAGCTCCTTACTATCTTATCTATAGCTAATTATATTAGCCCTAGCATATAGCATAGAGGATGCTTTATATATATTAGAATGCCGGCTCGAAAAAGAAAACACTACTGCCTATAGTAGTTATAATACAATCCTAATTAGGCAATTAAGAGGAACACTCCTATTGCCTAAATCCTTCCTTTTATTCTTATAAGTTATGCTTATATATGCTAGTAATCGTTTTATCCTCTAATCGATCCTTTTGCTAAGCGGCCTTCTTGCTTTATATAGCGCGTGTTAGAGGGCGACCTTAGAACTCCGCGATGGCTTTAGCGGAGACCTAGTCGGCTCGGACCTATTAGTTATGTATAGCAGCCTATCCTTTCTATCGCATAAGGTATTCGGTTATAGGTGACTTCGACCGGCCGATGCGACAAACACGGATGTCTATTAGGCGCTCGACTTCGTAATGCTAATCTCCTTCGTTAAGCGCGTGTTCGATATCGCGAGCGGCTTCTATAGGTCTAGGCTCGAGTTTAACGTAATGCCCTTCGTACGCGAGCTTAAGATACTAAATAAAGACAACCGGGTGGATTTAGACTTAGCTAAGGAGGTCGAGCTCTACCGCGAGGTTATTAACTATACGCTTAATAACGAAAGGACCTTCTTATTGCCGCGACTATTTCTTTAGCGGCTAGCTAGGATTGTAATAGCCCGTATATAGCTTTAGGTAGACTTTATTACTAGCTTTAAGAAGAACCGGCCGGTGTTTTACGTTATACCGCTGCTTAGCCTTTATAGCTGCTAGGTCTATAGCTAGGCTCGCTTATCTACGGGTGACTTCTCGTAAGTAGGGTAGTTCGTCCGTAGTAGTGCCTAAGATATTATCGGCAGCTTCTAACGGTCTACGTATATTAAAGCCGAAGATAGATTTATAGGCGGAGATCTTCGTACTAGCGTTAAATGCCGTATTTAGATTCTACTAGAGGGCGGGGATTATTATTTTCTAATCTAGGCTAAGATCCTTAATATAGGATATTCGTAGAGTAGTCTCTACGGTCTAATTACGCCGTTCGGCAAGTCCGTTAGCCTATAGATAGTAGGCGGTAGTTATTGCAATTTTAGTGCCGAATGCGCTCTAGAGCCCTTTCTAGAAGTCGGATGTAAATTTGCGATCCCGGTCGCTAATAATAGTTCTTAGCATGCCTTAATCTAAAAGAAGTAACTAACGGGCTAGGCTTTAGGCCTAGTCCTTTATACCGTACTTCGCGTTGCTTAGGATTAGCAAGCATCTCTTGCTAGTTAGGCAAGTAACCGTAAGAAGTTAGTTAAAGATATTAAAGCCTAGGATCTACTATAGGGAGCTCGCTAAAGGTAAGGGCGGTATGTCGGTTATAAAGTCTATCGCGATACTCTGCATTAGAAGTAGCGGGGGGCGAATAGGCTTATAGCTGCCGGCAAGGGTCTAACGGTCTATTTAGCTAAGGCAATAGGCTTTATAGGCCGCGATGTGCTTCTTTACCCAACGGGTGACTCCGCGAATTAAGTATATCTCTAGGTCCTTAATTATATAGACGACGCCGAAGTGGTTTTTATCGTTATAAGCTGCTGAGATTATAGATAGGACGAAGGCGTTAGGGATATACAGCCGGGTAAAGCCGTTAGGGCCTTCGTGGTATAAGAGCTTATCGACTATAAAAAACGGTATGCCGCGGCGTTTAAGCTACGCCTTTGTCTTTACTATAGAGTTAGTAACTATAGCTCCTTCTAGGGGCGAGGAAAGACTCTTAATAGCGTCCTCGCTATCTACGATTATCTAAAGTATTCGCTTATAGTAAGGGTTATTATCGTAGGCGACGGCAAATTCCTCGCGTTTCTTAAGAGCTATAATAGCTTCGGAGGCTATAAGCATATCGTTAAGCATAGTAAAGTTAGGGCGGCGACGGTTAAGCAGCTAATCGGACTCCTCGGCTAGCAGGCGACTAAGGGCGTCGGGAATAAAGTTCTTCTTGCTAAGGAGGTAATAAACCTCGATGTCGTACTTAGAGAGATAAATTAAGGCTATAACTAGGCGACGGTTAGCTCGGTCTATACTAGAAGTATCGAGGGTCTTTTTAGCGACAATCTGCTTAATCGCGGAGTGATCGGTTAAGACTATAAGCGGAAGGGTTAACGACTGCACTATAGTGCGTATCTTCTTCGCAGCCTATACGAAATAGGCGACCTTTAGTTCTAAGGGACTATAGGACTGCTCGGCTCTCGTTAGAGTGCGGGAGAGGAAGCAGATAGGCATAATAGCTTTAACCGGAATAGGCTAGCCTAGCTGCTAAACGGTGCCGTCGCGGAGATAGAAAAAGACGGCTGCGAAGCCTTACTATAAGGAGGCGTTAATCTAATAGAATAGCCTCTTCTATAGGTCTATATAGTGAATTATACGGCTAGAAGTGATTTCCTTCTAAAGGGAGGCGAAGGAGGAAAGCTCGGCTAAGGTCGGCTAGAACGATATAATTCGCGCGTAGGACTTCCGCTTATTAGGGTTCCCGTTCTTAACCTTACCGATTAAGCGACCCTAGGCTAGGAGACTAGTCTTGCGATCCTATAGAGGGGCGATAGAAGCGCCGTAGTACGGGATAAGGTTGCGAATATACCTTATAGCGCCGATATAGTGTTTAAGAGCGGCGAGGTTATCGGGAAATAAGAGCTTTACGAAGGCAGCGAGCCTATGCTTTATAGTACTTATCCTAAACGCGTCGATATAAAATCCGAGCAACTCTACGGAAGGGTAGCCGATCTAGCTTTTAGCAGGGCTTATTAATAGGTTAAGCGATGCGAAGAGCTTAAAGATAGCCTCGAGATATTAAAAGTATTCTTCTTCCGTAGCGGAGTAAATAACAATATTATTAATAAACGCGCGGCTATAGCCCTAGTGCGGACGGAGAACTCGGTCTATATAGCGTTATACGTACGCTAGGCTATTGCGAAAGCCGATAGGCGCAACTATTAGGCGCTCTAGACCTCGATGACTTATAATAGTAAACCTGCCTTAATGCTCGAGTTTAACTTAAAACTAATAGAAGAAGGCGGAAGCGTCGATAGCGGTAATAAAACGGGCGCCTAAGAGTTTAGCAATAATAAAGCTTTACAGCGGTAGATAGTAAGAGTCCGGGATAGTAATACTATTAACGGCACGTAGGTTAATAACGACTCGGCCTTTAGTCTCGCCTCGGGCTATGCGCTAGACCACGAAGATAGGTGCTGCGAACGGCGTAGGCTCGTCGGCCTACTCTAGGCGACCCTACTTATAAAGTAGGTTAAATATATCGTCGATAACCTTCCTATCGCGAAGCCCTTATAGGTAAGGCCTTTAAGCGACTCGTTTTTCGTGCTAATTGTCGATTAGGGGGATTGTTAATTCCTTTCCGGGTTCTACGACGGCGGTGCCTATATCTCGCTAGAGCTAGGAGTATTTCCTAAGAAGCTTCTTAGCGCGGCGCATAAAGGAGGGGCTATAATCGAAAATATAAATCCCTTCCTTAGTGCATTTTTCTTAAAGCTCCGGTAGGCGCTAAACGTACGTTTAGTATAGAATACGGCTAGAGAGGGGATCCTTAATTCTATCCGCGGCGTCTGTCTCGATAGCTACGGCAGCTGCCGTTACGTTAGTAGCAGCTGCTGCGAGGTTCTAGCGAACCTTAGACTACTTAGCGGGTCCTGCCGAAGAAGCTATAACGTAGGCGTAGATAGAGTCGGATAGCGAAGGCGTTAGAGAAGTGCCTAGAATAGGAGCTTCTATAGGCTAAGACGGGGCGGGAGCCTATAAGCACTCGAGTACTTCCTAAGTAAGCGGAAAAGTACTCGCAACGTTAACCGATGAATTAATAGAAGAAGCAGCGGTGGCAATAGCGGTTCCTATAGAGGAGGATAGTATAGCAGCGGCTCTAAGAGTAGGTAAAACTGCCGTAGCTAGCGTTAGAGCCTTTATAGCTGATTTCTAGGATAGGGCGGCAAAATAGCTAGACTCCTAACACTCCTATATCTAGCCAAGCTTCTGCTTACGCTTAATAACGAGGTTAACGTTCGTGCTATTAGTGATAAGGACAGTAGGAAGAGATTTAGCATCGACGATGCTATAAATAGCATTAGCGTAAGAGGCGAAGAAGGTATAGGCGCGGTCTTTAGGAAGTTCTTTCTAAAAGGCAGGGACTATAAGGGTAGTGCCGGGTGGCATAATAGTCTTTCAGACGGCCTAGACATAGCGAATAACTTCGCGGGGCTATTTATAGATATCGAATAGGATTTTAAACCCATCGAGCACTCTAATGCAAACAACCTCTTTATTATAATTAAGGGATCCTCGGTATAGCTTAAGGAAGGCATTGCCGAGAAGTACGCCAGCCTTTACTTTAGAGACCTAGGCGGAGTAAGTGAATTTAGCTATAGCTGCTTAGGTGGCCGGGCTAGCTATAGTACCGCGCGCGTAGAAGGAGAACGTGGCCTAGTCTTCGCAAAAAGAACGACCGTTAACTCCGTTAATAGTGACGGGAGGCTTCTTCTCAACGGTATAGTTAAGAGTCTAAAGAAGGTCGCGATTAATTATAGGCTTACTATAGCTAGAGTCGGGGCAAACTTAGACTTCCTGCCTACCGGGTTAGGCAAAGACCTTAATCCTTATATAGGAGTATAAGTGCGGCGGGGAATCCTAATCCTATTAGGGCTCCTCGGCTTTAGCTTCTAGGACCTAATCTAGTCGGGGTGCCGTAGTAAGCGCTGCGTGAAAAACAGGCTCCTTAATAACAGGTGGAGGAAGAATAGGCTTTAATACGACGGGGGAATTAGGCTTAGTAGGAATAGAGTCGACGATATTCCCTACGGAAACAGTAGGAGTAAAAGGGGTCTTCTTATACCTAAGACGGAGATAAGAGAAAAGTACGTTGCGAGAAAGAAAAAAGGCCCTATAAACCTTATAGGTTAAAGGCTTAAGCGCGCGCTCTTTACTATAGAGCTACTGCTTAGATATATAGCAGTTAGCGTATATATACTCCTTAAGCATAGAGGCGAGGGCGAAAGTGCGGTCGTAAGTGCTATATTTAAACTTACCGGCCCGTTCGGTAGGGTGGCGAGAGTTTATATAGCCTACGAAGTTAGCTTCCGAGGAGGCGTAAGAGGACGCGTCGTCCTAAGAGTCGTTTAAGTACAGCTCGTTACTAGCTTCGTCGCCGCTAGGAGCAGTCTTCTTATCGCTCTAATATTTCGACTTAAAGCGTACTTTCTTCTTATTATTATTACCCCTATATTTACCTTAGCGGTATTCTATTCGGTTATCTCGTCGGTCGTCCCGGCGAGGGTAACGCTTATCGCGGCGTAGCGGTCGTAAGCTTAACTAATCACGGTTGTTACCTAAGCTTCGTCCCTTAGGGCTACGGTTGCGATTATAACCTCGATCCCGATCCTAGCGGTTAGTCTATCGGTAGTTATTGCCTTAGTTACCTTAACGATAGTTATTATAATAATTATTACGACGGCTGCGATTACGGTCACCCTAATAGTAACTATTATTACGGCGACGGTTATCCTAACGATAGTTATTATCCCGACGGGAAAAGCTACCGTAGTAAGAACGGTCTCGGTCTCCGGAGACATATAGCTTAAGGGAGGCTATAATAAAGGGCTTTCGTTCCTTAATAATATGAATCTATTTATCGATCAGGGTCTTCTTTATAGGAATAGGAAGAAGCGAGGAGATCTAGACGGCAATAAGAGGATAGATAGCCTTAATGATTTAGGCATCCTTGCCTATCTTAAGTTAGCGGGCGAGCGAAACCTTTCTCTAGATCTACTACGCGAGAGTAATAGAGCTAGAGGACTATATAGATATCGTATACCTTTCCCTATAAAGTTCCTTTAAGACATCGGCGTTAGGACGCTTAAAACGCCTAGTTAAGAACTTATAGAAGGTTCTAAGAGGGGAGGAACTAAGGATATCGCGTTATTCCGCTATAAGCTTACTTATATACTATATAAGAGCTCCTCCTACTAAGAAAGAGAGGTAATACAGGCAAAAGGCGAATAGATCCTCGTCTTAATAGATCCTTAAGCGCTCCGTAAAGAGATAGACGTCTATATAGATATTCTTTCTATCGCTAAGAGCGATAATGCCTAGGTTCTTCGGATTATATTTGTCTAGGTTAAAAGTACTAATATTGTCCCGTTTAAGGCGTTTAGTAATAGCCTCGTCGTTATAGGCCGAGGAGGAGGTATAACTCGCCTCGCGGTGCCTACGCTAGTTCGGATAAGACTTTAAGGGGCGGCGGATAAAACTATTATTAGACCTAGACGAATCGTTATTATTATTATCCGAATCCTTCTATCGACGGGAGTAGAAGGCCTAAGAGTATTTAGATAACTTAGACTAAAGAGAGTAATATAGAACCTAGGGTTGCTCCTTAGGGTAATGCTGCTGTCTAATAGAGCGCTGCTCGGATAAGCGAAGTATTCCTTACGGACGAAGAAGAGGCTGTTCCTCCGATTGACCGTTAGAAGGGTCTCCGTCGATTATTTACGGGTTAAGAGGCACGGCTCGGACTAGCGGATATACTAGAGTTATTATAGCGTAGAGAAGAGTCTTATTATCGGGAAGCTCGCTTATAAAACGAAGATACGAGCGAATTCCCTTTCGCTAAGTGTCGGCGTGCTATAGATGCTTTTCCTTTACGGACGGAAGATCTAAAATATCGAAGATAATCTCCGACTTAGAGGCTAAAGAGCCTAAGAGAACATAGGCTTGCTTTATATATATTACGTCTATATTAGTAAAGGTCTTAATAACCCTTTCCGTAGGCAGTGTCTTAATTAACTTAGAGTAGCGGACGGCCTATTTTAATAGGTTATTATAATCTCTATCCTTTATAGCTAGTATAGTAGACTGCTTGCGTAGCACCTCGGTTTCTAAGGACAAGCGAGGACGACGGCGGGCGGGAGGAGGAGGATCTTTATAATTACTCTTAAAGTCCCTAAAGGGAGCGGCGCTATAGACACTATCCGGCGGGGCATATTCTTATGTCGGCAAGCGAGGGTAGGAGGTATCGTCTAAGCGAGATACAGACGCTATAGCTTAACGGGCTTCTTCGTCCCTAGCTATAGTGATAATAGCTTAAACAAAACGAGGGATAAAGGAGAAGAGGAGGGATTGCGAAGAAAGAAGAGTCGTAGGGGAAGAAAAGGAAGAGTTATAGGAGAGGAGAAAAGTCTGTAGTAGGAGGTATAGGGTGTTTTAATTTTAGCGTGCGAACGGGTACGCGTAGGAAATCGAAAACATAGAGAGAAAACTTTTCCTTACGGCTAATTGCGTAGGGACTTAAAATAGAGAACTAGGCAGTAGGCCCTAGTTCTAATAATGCCTAGAAAGGCGAGCCTCGTCGGATCGTAAGGCTTGTGTTAGAGGTTATATAGGCGTGCTAGCTGAGGTTGCATAAGCTAGTTATACTACAGGTGTCGGGAGCCTTTAGGCGGCTTCCAAAGAATGGCGAGAGCTTTAAGAAGCTCTTAGCGAACGTGTCGTGGTAGAGCGAAGCTCTAGAGACAGGAAGGGCGTTTCTAATAGTGGCTTTTAAGGCAGAAGGTATAGAATTACTACTAATTGAATGCAGTAGGCACTAAGAATGTGTGTATAAAGAAGGATGCTTCTATTAGGTAGGCGTAAGCCCCGGGAGCTAGGAATAGCTCCCTGCTATCTTGTCTATAGCTGATTACATTAGCCCCGGCATGTAGCACAGAGGATGCTTTACATACATTAAAGGCGGGGGCAAAGGCTAGGATTAAGCGCTAGCTAACACGTTAAATAGTAGGGGAATAGGTTAGGAGCGAGCTTTTCTCTATATCGCTATAGCCTTAGATCACTAGTCGTTGCTTCTTATAGGGTTTAACCTTACGACCCTTTACTTCCCGGACTATTCGGGATCTAAATAGACGGTATTGTCTATAAATAGACTCGTCGTACTATTCGAAGCTAAATACTCCGCGGGCTACGAGATCGTTAATTTCTCGTTAGTCCGATTCTTCGAAAGGGGCGCCGGGTATAGTAATAACGCCGTTATTGCGTAGCTTAGTCGATAGCCGTAGTATATCCTCTTCCTTCTTAACTAGGAATTAATTATAGAAGGTTACGGTCTTTAGCTTATTCCTTAAGCCCGGGGGACGTCCGCGTTTGCGGGGCTACGGCGGAGCCGGCAGTGCCTATGCCGGAGAGGGGGAAGGATCTAGCTCGGGAATTTCGTCCGGAGCAAAGGAATCGACCTCGGAGAGGGTGTCTATATCATCGAGGGTAAAGGGATCTAGGGTATCGTCCTTACTATAGTAGTACGGCTGCATAAGGGTAAAGCGGAAGACTATAAGGCCGTTAATAGTCTCGATAGTAACGTTATAGCCGTTAATAAAGGCAATCTTATATAGACCCTACTATCCTCGCTTCTCTCTCTAGACGCGGACTTTACTCTATAGCGGTAGTAATAGAGTGTTAAGGGTTAAGGGGCCGTTTCGAGCTTATAGGCTATCCCTAACTTATCGCGCGGCGGCGAGCTGCCGTAAGGCTTTTATAGCCTTCTAGATAGTCGCGGCTCTCTATACCGTAGTTGCCGAAGGTAGGGAGTCCTAAGTTATCCGTAGGTATGCTTTAAAGACGAGGAGCGTAGGGACGAGGCCGTTTAGTCCTACTATATCGTTTACGGCTTTAATAGCTATTTGTAGGACGGATTTAAGGGCCGTTATCCTACCGATCTCGGCGTATATTATTTTAAACGCACGACGGAGCGGGCTATAATACCTTTTAACCTTACCTATAGACTAATATGCCTTAACGGGGATCTAGGTATACGTAATATATATAATACGAGCTTTATTGCGAAACTCGGTTAAGGCGAAGTTAGTGCCCGCGTTATACTAGATAAAGTTAGGGGGGCCGAGGTATATATCGATCTATAGCGCCTTACGTATCTCCTATATGTCTTTAGCCGATATAGACGGGAGGAATCGCGCTCCTTAGAAAGATATCGCTATATCGACCGCGTATAGCACCGGGCGGGTGCTACTACCGACCTTTAGGTATATTATATCGACGACGACCTCGAAATTAAATTCTTAGTTATCCTTTAATATAAACCTAAACCTCCGGGGGACCGGTGCGTAGAGCTAGCAGTAATAGCAGAATTTTAAGATATCCTTAAGTATTTCTACTAAAATGTCGTTATGCCTTGCTTGCTTTAATAGGTAGTAAAGCCTATTAACGGCCGGGTGGCTAAAACGGCGGTAGAGCGTTCGCATCTCGGCTTTAGTTAAGAAGGCGACTACGCTCTCTTCTTTGCTAAAGAAGAACTATAGATATCCCTATTTGCGAATAACGGGGACGCTAACACTAGGACCGATAATCGTATCGGTAGTATTATTAAAGTATACGCTTAGGCGATCTATATTAGCTAGATAGAGGAGGAAAGGGGTCGTCGTTCCTAGCACGTAGAACGTAATGCGGCTAATTAAGGTCTTAAGGGCAACGGAGCCGAGGGAACGCACGTCCTCGCCGCTGCCGAATTTAATATAGGCCTAGCCGGCGGTAGACTCGTTAAGCACGACGGAGGGGTCTTCTCGTTGTAGGGCGAGATATTAGTCCTAACCTACTATAGAGACTATAGCTGCTCCGGTGTCTACGAGGATGCCGTAAAAACGGTCCTTTAAGTAACGGTCGAAGACGAATTACGTAGCCGGGACGCCTAACTAGTCTATCCCTTATGCGTCTTCGCCCGTAATTAAATAGTTAAAGGAATACTAACATAGGATTTACGAGGCTTACTACTTAGTTAGTTCTTCGTCGTTACTAGCCTTATCGTTACGCTACTCGATAGCGGCCTATAGAGTCTCGTTACCTTTATATTCGGTGAGATAGGCCTCGAATCTTATGCTAGGGTTGCCGGTTAGTAGGCATTAAGCGTGGTACTAAGCCTTAGACCTAGCTCGTTCCTCTAGGGTATGCTTTATCGACTACCAGCCTTCCTTCTAATAAACGAAGCATTTCCTCGACTATTAGCGGTTGCTAAAGCTACTGCCGCCGCTACGAGGGCTGCGGTAGCTTCTTCCGTTACTCCCGCTAAACCTACGGCCGTTGCCGCGGTTGTTAGTATATCTTCAGTCGGTGTAGAACACGCTTAATAAATTGTATTTATTATTTGTATTTATTACCTTATTACGATAATATTGCACGAACGTGCCGGACGTGCCGTTCTTAGCCTATATCGATAGATAGGTCTCTAGGGAGGAACGCAGCACGGAGAATAGCTTTTCCGTAGTCTTAGGGGGGTTATATAGCGTATAGCTAAATTCCGGGACGTTTCGGCACGCGTTAAGCAATATAGTGCGAAGGGGGAGGTCTTTAGCGAACTTAAATCCTAGGGCGTGTTAATATCGTTGTAACTTATTAAAAAGGGTCTATAGGACTTCCTATTAGGTCTTATTCGGATGCTTAACTCGTAGCTTTTTAAAAGTTATAGTGCTTTAATCTACCTAATAGTGCTAATAGTTTACTTTAGTATCGAAGTAAGCCTTTAGTAGGTCGTAGGCTTGCCTAAATATACTATCTTACTCTATATGCTAGATATAGTAGTCTTAGGCTCGGCCGGTAAGGATTCGGGGAAAGAGGGCATAGAAATAGCTAGGCTAGGCTTTAATAGTATAATAGACGTCTATAAAGATACGGACTTTATCGTTAAGAATGTTATAAGGCTTACCCGTATAATTCTTACTCTTATCCTATAACTTAATAAACTTTTATAGAAGGTCTACGTCTATCTCCTCGTTCGGAACGTAGTAAGGGGGGACTATCGTATAGACTGCCTTTGCCGTTATATTAATCGGAGGGGTCTTAGAGAACTAGTATAAGGTTAGGTAAAGTGTTATTAGCGTTTCTAATATCTCTCGGAACGGAGGGGCCTAAGGGTTTGGGAACGTGCCGGGCATTTAATCTCGCGGGTATAAGCCGGGATCGACGGAGGTAGTATGTGTCGAGGTTGTTAAAGCAAAAGAGGGTTCTAGCGCGAATGTGACTGCCGGGGCGGTCGGAGGTATAGGGGGGATAGCCGCGGGCGTAGATAGCGCCGTCGTAAAGGTTGCTATAGGAGCCGGGGTTAGGGCAATAAGAGGCGCCGTTAGGGCCGTGCCTAAGGCGACTAGAGAAAGAGGGTTAGTTATAGCAGCCGGGGCTATAATAGATGTATTCCTTACGAACTCTCGGGTTCGCTCGTCGTAGAACTTTAACTATTCTAAGGGTAGTTCGTCCTTAGGCTAAATTAGGGGAATCTGCTAGCGCTAAAGCATTAAAAATAATGCCGTAAAGCTAAGGTTTAAGGCGCCGGTCTAGATCCTACGGGACCGGAAGAAGGATTTAAGGGCCTTCTTAAAATACCTGTCTCCCCGGTTCTATATAGCCTCTATCTACCCGTTAAAGTAGTCCTAGAAGTCTAGGAATAACTCGTATCTATAGATAGTTATGCTAGCATTAATAATAATAAACTAGGCTACGTGAGTTATAATAGCCTTCTTATTAGTGTTATTATAGGTAACGTCTGTCTCTTAGAATACAATATTAGTTTTGTTTTAAAACGACCCGAAGATGCCGATGCCGCCTAGCCAACCGGGAAGGGGGTTATCGTTAGGCTTTATTGCTTCCGGTGCGGGACCGGGAGCGTTAGGGTTATCGGTAGGGTCCGATATAGTGTGATTAAATAGATTATACTATTGTTGTTAAAGGGGGTCGCGAGGGTCGTTACGAAGGTTGTCTTACGTTATAGACGCACTATTGCTTAACGTAACTCTTCTTCTTCTCGAAGCGAGACGGGATTAAACAAAAGCTAGGAAAGAACTTATCGGCGGTTACCGAGAGCTAGCTGTATCGTAATAGCTTCGTCGGCTCTAACTCGCGTAGGTTCCTTATTCTTAGCACAAAGGACCGTCTCTAGGTGTAGGCAATAGAATCCGCGAGGGATAAAGATCTATGCACTTTTCGACGATTAGGCTCTGCCTCTTCTACCTTACTAATCTATGATTAATCGTTTAATTACTAATTAGTGTTAGTTAGTTAAACAAACAAAGGGGTTGCAAACTAGCTAGATTCTAGTCTATAATATCTATTAATTAAAGGGCGACGAATAGCCCCTTTATATAGCCTACAAACGCGTATATTAATAGGGCCCGAAGCCGGACCTTTGCGAGCCCTTGCTTACGACGTCGGGGCTATGCCTATAAGGGCGATTAAGTCAATAACTTAATTATCGTAAGGGCGGCCGAGTTAGTAACGCTATTACCGGGGTCCCCGATATATACGATCGATGCATCGTGTGGTTAACAACGCATCCGTATAGGCGTTGCCCGCACGTAATCTATTTAATCACGTGGATTGCAATCGTGCCTAAAGAACGGATATCCCTTATTCCTATAAGTATAGTTATATCTTTTAAGATAATAACCTTCTTTCTGCTATAGTCGTATATTTTATATACTATATCTTTATAGCCTATTATAATTTTTACGAAAACGCTCTACGATCTCCTCGTATAGCCGCTAAGGTCGATACCGGATTATAAAATTAAGTTAGACTCGAGAATCGGATTCCTTAGACCCGGTTGCCTTTAGGCGCGATAGCGGATCGGGGGACGGACGCGGGCTGCGAGCCGATAGACGTTAACGTCGTAATAAGGGGGTTAAAGGCTAGCGTATATAGCCGACCGAGCCTTAAAGAAGCGCCCCTTAAGCCCGACGTAGGTAAAGAGAAACTAATAGGAAGGGATAATAGCACTTACCTAAAATTCGTAGGTCTAATACCTAAGGAGGCCTTTTAAGGCGTTTAAAGGGCTTTTAAGTCCGTTCTTTAGGGTTACCTAAAGGAATAAGAGGAGAGGATTTAAGCGGATGCCGCGGTCTATACGACCGTAGGCTAGCTTAAGAAATCGGTTAAGGAATCGGTAAAGGAGGCTATTAAGGCGGCGCTCCTATCGAAGCAAACGTTAAAGTCTTAGGCCGATATAGCCGCAGCCGCGGTCGCGGCTGCTACCGTCGCGCCCCCGACGCGACGCTAGCCCGCGCCTAAAGCCGCTAGCGGCGTCTATAACATCGGGGCTAATAGAGAGAAGCCGACTCTCGCCCGCTACGAAAACTAGCTTACGGTCTAATATAAAGGGATCGCCTTAGATATTTAATATAGAACCCTTTAAGCGATTGTTAATAATATTAATCGCGCCTTTAAGGAGCCCGCTATAAAAGCGGCGTAGGTCTTCCGCAGCGGCGATATTACGCTTATATTTAAGCAGAATATAAAGAAGTATAAGGCGGATAGGGAGTAACTAAAGAAGGCTTTCGGGAAAGAGATAATGCTATGTTAAGGCGGCTTTACGGTAATAGTAAAGGGCGTCTTAATAATAGTTCTTTAGAGAAGGGATAACGCCGCCTTAATAGCTAAATTAGCTAAGGCGAACGACGTTAAGGTTATCTACCTTTATCCTAAGAGGGCTTATATATAGGCAAGCATAAAGGCGACCTTAATTATTATAGTAGACGACGTAAAGGCGGCGAATAGGCTTTACGACTTCGGTATAGTAATATAAGCGGAGATCTTCGATATAAAGCCCTTCGATAATACGATCCGGCTAAGGTAGTACTACTAATGCTTTTAGTATAGTTATATCGCGAAATACTATACGGTAAAAGCGATATACAGGCGGCATACGTTAGGACTATACGACGAAGCTATATATACGGCTACTATAAGGTAGATCTTATACCGGTATACCCTCTATAAGGGGAGATATACGGCGTAGGATAGGCACTACCCTAAGGCGGAGAAGCTTTAAGATAAGGCATAAGAGGCATACTCTTAAAGGCTAAGGCGTTTTACCGCTACGGCGACGCCGATAATACGCTTTAAGCTAGCGCTGCCTTATATATAGCCCCCCCTCCTCCTACCGCGCTATAAACGTCGCCGTCGAAACGGCGACGATAGGACACCCCCCCCCCTACTACTTGCCCTTCCCCCCGGCCGGCCTTAGGATATTATAAGGGCTAGCCGGGCGCGAGGCTAGTCGACTATTCGCGGGTATCTACGGTTACGGCCGGCCTTAACGTCGGCTAGGGCTAGCACCGCTATTACTAAAGCTACGCCCGCTCCTAACAACGACCCCTTTTCCGACCCCCCTAAATATTAGACGTCCTTTACTAAAATACCATAAGGATAGGCGCGAATATATACCTTATGTTCGCCGCCCCTAAGGCGTATAATATTATAGCACTTTAGGAGATACTAATTAATAGTAGGATAAAAGCCTTAGCGTGCTTAAGGCGGTGCGAATATAGGCTTATCTTTAGGGCGACTTAAAGCGCGCTATACGTCTATAAGAGGTACGGCATCGATATATAGACGAGCGACTAAAAGGTAGATTAGTATAGCGTTACGTTTACTAATTTTAATACTATAGTTTTTTTAATTTACTCCCTACCGGTTAAGTCCTTTTTCCTAACTATTCCGCTCTTTAACCTTACGGTAAAATCGCTATACATCCGGTGCGTCTTCGTCGGGGACTTTAATAGCTATTACCCGCTTTAAGACGCCTATAAGCGTACCTCTAGGAATAGCGAGGACCTCCTAAAGCTAACGACGCGATAGCGCTTTAGGCTCGTAACCCTTAAGGGCTAGGTTATACGTATCGCCTCTAAGGGCCGGAGGAATAGCACGATAGACCTCGCTTAAGCGTCTTAAGGTTTAAGCGTAATATAATATAGAAACGCAGGCCTTATTAGATTAGACTATATATCGCAGCGGCTAAAGGTAGATATAAGGCCGTTAACCTACCGGCCGGCGGCTTAAACGATAGGGCTTAACCGCCTCTAAAGAAAACTCGACCTAAATAAGCCTTAAGCGGCGGCTATCGAGAAGTTCCGGCTAAAGGCCGCGCTAACTACGCTTACGACCCTTAGGGAGGTCGAGGCGTACGTAGACTAAGTAGTTACTTAGCTAACTAAGATTGCGAAGGACTATATACCTAAGGCCTAGGGCTATACCGACGGAGGCCGCCTTAACTAATAGACTATAAAGGTAGACCGGTGCGATAAGGAGGCTAAACGCGCCTTCCGGGCGTTCTTAGCGTCCGGCAATTAGTCGACCTAAGAGACGTTAGATAAGGCGAAGGTAGCCCTCCGGCGGGCTATCGTTACCGTATAACGAGACTCTTAGCAGGAGCTTACCTACGATATAGCCGCTAATTAAGCCCTCCTTTAGAAGATCGAGAGGTAGGCGCGGCTTTAAAGCGGTAGTCTACTATAGGCGATATTTATCCCCGCCTTAGAGAGACCGGGCGACCCGACGGGGCCGGCCCGTACTTACGTAGAAAAGGCAGAGACCTTCGTAGCTTAGTTCTTCCCGCCCCCGGTAGCGAGAGGCAAAAGGAGCCTTTAAGCTGCCCGGGAGGCCTATATAATACTATAGCGTTTTATAGTCGGCGACGTTAGGTCGGCGGTTAGGAAGATAGCGTTATAAAAGGCCGTAGGGGAAGATAGCCTTCCGATAGGGCTTATTAAGGCCTATAAGGAGCCGTTGCTTAAAGCGCTTACGGTATTACTTAACGCTAGTTCCGACGTTAGATACTTTCTAAGACGGTTCCGATATACGGCTATTATTATCCTACCGAAGCCCGGGAAGATAGCGGCCTAGCTTTAATAAGCCTAAAGGTAAAGACTAATCTCTCTCCTTAGTATAGTAGGAAAGATCCTTAAGGCCGTAGTCGCGAGGAGGATTATAGACGCGGCGGAGGCGTATAACCTCCTGCCCGAAGGGTAGATAAGGAATAAGACCGAAAGGTCTACTAAAACGGCGATACGATTTATAATAGAGCTTTTAAAAATAACGTAAGCCTAAAGAAGGGTAGCGTCGTTTCTCTAACTTAACCTTAAAAGAGCTTTCGATAGGGTAGACTATATATATCTCGTTAAGACCTTCTACCTAAAGGGTTTTCTAGGTTAGGTTATCGCGTAGGTTAAGAGCTTCCTTAAGGGGAGGACGGCCTAGCTCTACTTTAATAGCGCGTTAGCGGAGACTTAGGAAGTACCTACGGGCGTGCTTTAAGGCTTACCCCTCTCTTTAATCCTCTCCCTCCTTTATATCGCGCTACTATATAACGACCTTAAGCCGGAGATAGGAGTTACTATTATCGGTTTTACCGATAATATAAACCTTTTAGCCTACGGTAAGACTATAGCCGCGACTATATAGCGCCTTAAAAGCGCTTAGATAAAGTACGATAAGTAGGTAAAGGAGGTTAGCGCTAAGTTTAAGCTAGAGAAATACGAGCTTATCTACTTTACGAAGACCTATAAGCTAATATTAATAAAGCTTTAGCTTAAGACGAATATAGTCCGGCTAGTTAAAGATAAGCGGTTCCTTAAGGTTTAGTTTAACTAAAAGCTACGATAGAAAGCCTAAGTTAAAAAGCTTAAGACGAAAATAAGCATATAGGCGCTAGCCTTTACTAAGCTTACGGCGTTTATATAAGGCATACGATTGCGAAGCGTAAGGACGGTTTACGCTAGCGTAGTTTAAAGCGCGCTCGCCTATAAAGCGTCGACGTTCTATAAGCATATGCTAAAAGGAGGGAAACCTACCGGCTTAGTAAAAGCGCTTATAATATATTAGTTAAGCTGCCTTTAGGTAGTAGCTAAAGCGTTTAAAGCGACCTTAATCCGGAACCTAAAGATATAAACGGCGGTCCTAACGCTCGACCTTTACCTTAACGACCGCCTTATATAGTATAAGGAGCGTACTAAGGAGTTAGGCATAGCGGACTAGATTTAACGCGCTTATAAGAAGCCGGCGAAAGTGCTGCCTTAACCCCGTCGGCCGACCTAACCGCCCGGCCGGCCGTACGACGCGTAGCTTTAGGACTAATGCCCTTAAGGCACTATAACTAAAGAGGTAGTCTTCCGCGATTAAAAAACGCGTTAGAAAGAGGATCTTTAAGTAGTAGAGGCAAAGCGACTACGATAAGCCTAGCAACCGGTAGATATTAACCCTTACTTTAACCGGCCGAAGAAAGCGCTAAAGGTATATAACGGTTTATATAAGTACGAGAGCTTTACGCTTATTTAGATCTAGACTAAGAAGATCGGTCTATAAAGGTTCTTATTCGACTAAAATATACCTAACGTCGACTCGCCGCTCTATCGGTATAAGACCGCGCGTAAAACCGCGTTTTACCTCTTCCTCCGGTGCCTTACCCTCGCTAACGTAAGGGCGGCTTTACTAAAAGGCATCCGACGGGAGAGCGACCTTAGGGCGGCGCTTAACCGCCCCGCCGCCGCTAAGCCGCTTATCCGGTAGTTCTTTAAATACCGCCTACTATAGTAGTTTAAGGCCGCGACGGCCCTAGCGGAGAAGATAGACCGCCGTAACGCCGGCGGGGGGAGCTCTAGGAGTAAGACGACGAGGCTCCTAACGTAGACCCCCTTTAGCGCTTATATATTTATATATTCGATTATACGCTTACTAAGATTTATTCTTCTACGTTTTAACCCGTTAGGCGGGGCCTTAGCCCGTACCCTATTGCCTGCGTGCCGTCTATACGCCGGCTTTACTAAGTTAGACTATCCGGCCGACCCTAACGCCCCCGGGCTTACCCGGGCGGGGTAACCTTTATTAGGCATTAGACCGGCGGTAGTAACTAAACTTAATTAACCGCCGCGAATATAGGCTGTATTTAGCCCGACGCTAAGATAGATAGACGTTATATAGGTTTTCCCTTAAGCCTCTTAGTTTTTCCTATGCTAGCTAAATGCAGGGGCACTAGGCCCGTTAGGGCAGCTAGAGTACTTTAAAAATAATAAAATATAGCCTATTATAATTCCTTTATAGGCTTATACATCTAGTTTAGTACTAGGTGTTTTGTTTTTATAGTATATAATACTTCTAAAGACATAGATCTTATCTATATCTTCTATAGTAAGGGCTTTATCTTCTTTCTTTTTAAGAGGGCATATATACCTTAGGGCAGTATAGGGAGATCGGTTGTATATATATATAGCTGCTAGGACAGCTTCTCCCTAAAGGTATTTAGGTAGCTTAGCTATATAGAGTATAGATCTAACTTTATTAAGTATTGTTCTATTTACACGTTTTATTCTACCGTTTAAGTAGGGGGTATATAGTAGACTTAAGTTATATTTTATTCCGTTTTTAAGAGCATATAGTTTAATATTATAGATAAATTCTTTTGCATTGTCTAAGAAGACCTCTTTTATCTTTGTCTTATCTTTATTATTCTTAAGCTCTGTTTTAAATTCTAGGAACTTAGGTAGGCTTTCGGCTTTATCTTTTGTAAGGTATATTCTTAGGTACCTAGAGTAAGTATCTAGAAATAATATAAAGTATCTAATTTTATCGTATATAGGGACTTTTATAGGACCCTAGATATTAACGTTTATTTTATCTAGAAAGAGATATCGTTGTTTTAAAGGGGTTTTCTTCTTTTTATCTATATATTTAGCTTATATATAAGCTTCGCATTGCTTTATAGCTATAATATCTTTTTAGTCTACGGATATATCTAGGTATAGTTTACGAAGATATTAGTATAGGAATTTATAGCTAAGATAGCCTAGCCGTTTATACTAAAGAACAAGGTCTATTTTCTTTTTTATCCTAAGGGTTCTTATTATATTAGTTAGTATAGTATCTTAGAGTATAGCGTTATCTATTGTTTCTTTCGGGCTATGTTGTATATTATATATTTTGTTTTTAATAGTATAGTCCGTTTTTAATAAAACCGGTTATTAGTTTTTTAAGATTTCTATTAAAGAGGGATATAGAGTCTAGGCCTATAAGAGCGTATGTGTTTATTATAGCTAATTAGCTAATTATATTAATGCCGATTTTATGTATATAAAGGCAGTTTTTTAAGGTATGCTATTATTTGCTATTTAGGAACTTAAAGATAAGATCCCTAGCCCCTCGTACGATAATAGAGGAAGCTTTTCCCTAGCTTATAGTAGTGTATATTTCTTTATAGTTAGAGAGGAGAGATTTATTCGAAACTATATGCCTAGTAGCTTTAGTATCGAAGATAAAGTTATAGAAATTCCCGATCCGTATTATAGTCTTATCTACTTTTAACACTACTCTTGAAATTATCGAAAGAAAAGGCTTTAAAGGTCCTATTATTTATCTTCTATTAGAGGAGGACTTTATTTTTATAGGGGTATATAGAAGGATATTATTTAGGGGAAATAGGGTATAGAAATAAGGTACTACTAAGGGTATTATATATAGTATAGAGGATATAAAGGATATATAGAGTATTATAAAGGATAGGAGGGTACTTACGATACTAAAAGTAGAGTCCGAGACGACGAGGACTTTATTAGAGGTCTCGGAGGATTCCGGAGTAGCCTTGCGCTTCCGGAGGCGGGAGGTCCGGGGACGGCCGGCCGGACGCGGGGCTAGAGACGGAGAGCTCTCCCGAGAGTAGAGAACTAAGGTCGGCCTCTAGTAGTTACGGTTAGTATTCTCCTTAAGGTCCCGGCGAGAAGAGGAGGAGGTAAAGACCGTTTTCGGGGTAAATCCTATAGCCTAAGCCTTATATTTATTCTTAGGTTTCTAAAAATAATTCCTCTCGATATACCCTTGCTTTTTATAGTAAGAGTAAATAAAGACCTTACTACCGCCGGCTATAAATAGCTACTCGTTATTCTTAAGAGCTTTCGTTCTCTTAAACTTATCTATAAGAGACGAGGAGAGTAATTTAAGGGTATATACCGTAGCATTAGTACGAAAGGTCTACGTAATATTCGTAATATAACTCGAGAAAGAGCTATTAAGGCTCTCTAAGATCTAGGTTATTACTAAGATCTCTAGGATATATATCTCTCTAGTGTTTAGCTCGTCGAAGAGCTCTTTTACCTTATTTAGGTAAGTCTCGATAGATATCTCTCCTTTAATCTTAGTATTAAAAAGTTCCTTTATAAAGAGGAAGTTAAAGGTAAAGTTTATAAGGTTATATAGGGTTTTAAGTGCCTCCTATACCGCCTTTATAGACGTATAGTATTTTATCTAAGATAAAAGGCCGTGATTAACTATAAGCCTTATTATGGCTAAATAGTCCTAGGACTTTAAATAAGCAGTATTAAGTATAGCTAGACCGAGCTTTTTATATATAAATTTAGATTCTATACGTAAAGACTAAGCCGAAAAGTTAGTGCTCCCCTTAAGCTTTATAAATAAGTAGTCCTTAAAAGAACTTATTTTAGCCGTATATCGGATCGGAAGGTACCGGAGAAAACTCGGAAGAAGCTCGGCGTCTACGGGCTAAGGTAAGGGTAATAAAGGAAGTTTTTCTAATTTATTCGAGGGGTTTTTAGGTATAGAATAGTGGCTGAAAAAGGGTGCGTCGTAAGAGCGAAAACGAGGCCAACGAGAAATAGGGGGGGCAAAACACTAAGAAAGTAGTAATATATATAAACTAAGGGTAGCTTAAGAAGGCAAGTGGCTTAAAAAGGCAAAGAGGAGGTTATAGCGGAGAGACGGTCGTTTTTAGTGTAATAGCGAGTGATCTAGGGGATCTAAGGGAGGCTTTAGGTAAGAAGCAACTTAAAGCTTAAGCAGAGATAGGGATTATAACTAATAAGAGCCTAAAGAGAAGCTTAGAGGCAGAGGATTACGGCAATACAGAAAGTATTAAGAAAGATATAAAGATTAAAGAGAGAAGAGGATATAGAATTGCTTAGTAGTAGTCTGTCTAGGTGCGGACTAAGATCCCTTTATATAGCTAATTGCATAGGAATAAAGGTATATATAACTTAACTAATTATTAGGATAGAAAGCGCTATTAATTCTATGCTAGGTGTATATAGCTAACCTCGTATAGTATCCTAGTTGTTGCGTGATTAATTAAGCGAGTAATAGGTAGTAGTGTAGGTGACCTTAGTTAACCGGGGCCCGACTATAGACTATACGTACATTAGTCCCTAAATATACTACATACTTCGGCACTCGGTATCTCGAGCATCCGGGCAGGTAATGCAGCCGGGTGACTTATGTTATATACAATAATGCACGGCGGTTCTAATGTATATCCTTATACACCGGTAGGATAAACCAATCGGGAGGTATCTGCTCCCTTATAAGCAACGACGGCCTTCCGAAAGGCTATCTTCGCCTCGTCTAACGTCTCTTAGGTCGTCTAGTTGCCGGACGCTAAAAACGCCCGGAAGGCGCGTTTAGCCTCCTTATCGCACCGGTCTACCTTTATAGTCTATTAGTTAAGGCGGCCGCCGTCGGCATAGCCTTAGGCCTCGGGTATATAGTCCTTCGCGATCTCGGTTAGTTAGGTAACCACTTAGTCCGCGTACGCTTCGACCTCCCTTAAGGTCGTAGGCGTAGTTAGCGCGGCCTTTAGCCGGAACCTTACGACGGCTACCGCTTAAGCCTTATCCGGGTCGAGTTTTCTCTAAAGGTGGTTAAGCCCTATCGTTCGGGCCGCCGGCCGGTAGGTTAACGGCCTAGTGTCTACCTTTAGCCGCTACGAGATATAATCTAACCCGATAAAGCCTATATTTCTACGGTACGTTATACCTAGACCTTAAGACGCTTAGGCGAGGTCTATCGTGCTATTCCTCCGGCCCTCGGAGGCGATATATATAACCTAGCCCTTAAGGGTTATAAGCCTAAGGCGCTATCGCGTCGTTAGCTTAAGGAGGTCCTCGCTATTCCTAAAGGTACGTCCGTAGGTATCTTAGAGTAGGTAATAGCTATTAAAGTCTCCGATAAGGACGTACTAAATGCGTTACGATTTCGCCGCGAGGTTAAAGAGCGGAGTAGTCGAGGGGGGGGAGTTAACCGGCGGGGAGTAAACTAAAAAACCTATAGTATTAAAATTAGTAAACGTAACGCTATATTAGTCTACCCTTTAATCGCTCGTCTATATATCGATGCCGTGCCTTTTATAGACGTATAGCGCGCCTTAAGTCGCCCCGAAGATAAGCCTATAGTCGTACCGCCTTAGGCACGCTAAGGCTTTTATCCTACTATTAATTAGTATCTCTTAAAGTGCTATAATATCGTACGCCTTAGGGACGGCGAGCGCGAGGTATATATTCGCGTTTATTCTTACGGTATTTTAGTAAAGGATATCTAATATTAAAGGGGGTCGGAAAAAAGGTCGTCGTTAGGGGCGGCCGTAGCCTTAGTCGTAGCGGTGCTAGCCCTAGCCGACGTCGAGGCCGGCCGCGACCGTAGATACCCGCGAATAGTCGACTAGCCTCGCGCCCGGCTAGCCCTTATAATATCCTAAGGTCGGCCGGGGGGAAGGGCGGTAGCGGGGGGTATCTTATCGCCGCCGTTTCGACGGCGACGTCTACGATACGGTAGGAAGAAGGGGGGGCTATATATAAGGTAGCGCCGGTTTAAGGCGTATCGTCGGCGTCGCTACAGCGGCGAAACGCCTCGGCCTTTAAGAGTATACCTCTTATGCCTTATCCTAAAGCTTCTCCGCCTTAAGGCAACGCTTATCCTACGCTATATATCTCCCTTTATAAAGGGTATACTAATACGGGATTTGCCCTATAGTAGCCGCGTATATAGCTTCGTCGTATAGTCCTAAAGTATACTACCCGTATATCGCTTTTACTATATAGTATTTCGCGATATATCTATATTAAAAGCACTAGTAGTACTACTTCGGCCGGATTATATTATTAAAGGGCTTTATATTAAAAATCTCTACCTATATTACCGTGCCGAAGTCGTAAAGCCTATTCGCCGCTTTTACGCCGTCTACCGTAATAATTAAGGTCGCTTTTATGCCCGCCCTTATATAGGCCCTCTTAAGGTAAAGGTAGATAACCTCGACGTCGTTTGCTTTAGCTAGCTCGGCTATTAAGGCGGCGTTATCCCCTCTTTAAAGTACTATTATTAAGACGCCCTTTACTATTACCGTAAAGCCGCCCTAAGATAGCATTATCTCTTTCCTAAAAGCCTTCTCTAGCTACTCCCTATCCGCCTTATACTTCTTTATATTCTATTTAAATATAAGCGTAATATCGCCGCTATAGAAGACCCGCGCCGCTTTTACGGCGGGCTCTTTAAAGGCGTAGTTAACGTCGTTAACGATCGCTTAAAGAGTTCTACGTTAGAGATCGGGGGCGATCCCTTTATGCCGGACCGTAAGCTAGTTTTTATAGTAGGTAAGAGTCGGCTTTTCGCTATTAGCCTTAATATTATAGGTGCCGCCGGCGCCTTTAAGCGCGGGCTAACGTCGCGTCGGGGGCGCGATAGTAGTAGCTACGACCGCGGCCGCGGCTACGTTAGCTTAAGACTTTAACGCTTACTTCGATAGGAGCGCTGCCTTAATAGCCTCCTTTACCGACTCTTTAACCGATTTCTTAAGCTAGCCTACGGTCGTATAGACCGCGGCGTCTGCTTAAATCCTCTCCTCCTATTCCTTTAGGTAACCTTAGAGAACGGACTTAAAGGCCCTTTAGACGCCTTAGAGGGCCTCCTTAGGCACTAGACCTACGAATTTTAAGTAAGCGGTACTATCCCTTCCTATTAGTTTCTCCTTGCCTACGTTGGGCTTAAGGGGCGCTTCGTCGGGGGTCGGCGGGCTATATACGCTAGCCTTTAACCCCTTTCTTACGACGTTAACGTCTATCGGCTCGCAGCCTGCGTTAGTCCCCTGATGCACTATCGCGCCTAAAGGCCACCGGGTCTAAGGAGTCCGATTCTTAAGTATAAATTGATTTTTAATCCGGTGTCGACCTCGGCGGCTATACGAGGAGATTATAGAGCGTTTTTTTTATTATTCCCTTCTATACGATAGCTATAGAATTTGTTACTAGATTGCCTCCCGTTATATCGGAAAGTTTCCTATAGTCTCCGCTAGTTAGAGAATTTTATAACTATCTCCTTATAGTTTTAGACAAATTCTCTAAGATATATATACTAATTCTAAGATATAATGCCTTTACTGCTAAAGATTAAGCGTAGAGGTTATACTTAGAACTCCTCCGCTCGAACTAGGGTATTTTAAAGCATATTATCTCCGACTATAACCTGAAATTTTTATCTGCCTTTTAGAAATCCCTTTAGATAGCGTTCGGCTTTAAACTGCTTATCTTAATAGCCTAGCACCCTTAAACCGACGGTCTTTTAGAACGACGGAACTAAATAGTAGAAATCGTTCTACGTTTCTTTACGTTAGACTTTCTAGACAAACGATAGTTAGACGCGCTATTAGCGCTATAATTCTCCTTAAATAATTCCTACTCCTTAGTGATTAAAATATTACTAAGTAAACTAATAATAGGATTTAGGATAGACGACGGAATACGTTACCTTAGCGACTAATTATTAGGAAAGTCGAAAGCGTTTCTATACGATTAAGCGTTTATCTCTATTATATATGCTTAAGCAGTAATAAAGCGCTACTACGACGGTAAATATTATAAACTAGAGTTTAAACTAAGAGACTTAGTATAGCTATAACTTAGTAAAGGCTACTCTATCGCCGATAGACGAATAGCTAAGCTTACTAAACGAAGAATAAGTCCTTTTAAAATCGTAGAGCGTATTAGGCATTTAGCCTATCGACTAAATATAGATAACTTAATAAATATTTACCCTATTATTTCCGTAGTTTAACTTCGCCTAGCTAAGAAACCGGGCTTACGCCTAGGTCCTATGTCTAAAGAAACTTTACATTAGGAAGTAGACCGTATCTTAGATTTACGTTAACGAAAATACAATCGCGGAAAGGCAAAGCAAAAGTACCTTATGTCTTAGAAAAGATAGCTAAGCTATTATAGAACGAGCTTTAAGGGGGGGGTATATAACTATTGTTAATCTACGAAGAAGCGCAGCTATAGACTAAGTCTAAGGGTCTATATATACGATGTGGAGGTCACGTGGGATGACATATGATATAACCTAACACCGTGATAGTATATCCCCCTTAAATCGGCGTTCGACTTAAACGCTTAAAAAGGGGCAATAGCAGAAGAGCGAGAGCTAAGGGAATCCCGTGTTAATCGACCTAAAAGGTAGGCCCCTATAACACAAAGGAAGGAAAGAAAATAAAGCTCGAGGTTAGAAAGCCTATACGCGTAAAGATGAATTATATTTATTAATTATATCTATTATTATCTAGGCAAAGGGGACGAGGCGAGGAAGGTAGTATAGAAGGCGGGGCGAGGCTTAGCCGGGTTTACGGCGTAGAAGGACTTAAGGTCGTCCTAACATCCGTTAAGGCATAAGGAATCCTCCTACGTAAGGGGGCTATAACGCTACTAGATGCG
The DNA here is from genome assembly GCA_012934285.1 of Ophiocordyceps sinensis. Classification (NCBI taxonomy): domain Eukaryota; kingdom Fungi; phylum Ascomycota; class Sordariomycetes; order Hypocreales; family Ophiocordycipitaceae; genus Ophiocordyceps; species Ophiocordyceps sinensis. The sequence goes on along the minus strand of JAAVMX010000006.1, from coordinate 1,144,201 downwards.
ATATTTAATCTTCTTAAACACGTACTAACGTTACGTAAGGATAGAGGAGAATTCCTACTTAAGGTACGCGTCGTTATCGTTATCGCCGTCCGGGGAAAGCAGGATGCCCCCGTTAGTAGGCCGGATATTTAGGTCGGCTTAGCTAGGCAAGGGGGGCTCTTAGGTCCGGGTAAGGAGTAAGTAGTAGAAAATAGGGTAAAGACGGCTACCCTTAAGGAGGCGGAGGAGGCAAGCCGTCTTATACGCCTTAAGGACCTTATATAGGCCCTCCCGTTTATAGTTAAGCTTCTTTATTAAGCGGAGGGTATAGATCTAATAGGTGCTAAGAAAGACTATATCGCTAGGCTAGTACGTTAGGGCGGGCGCTTAGTAGGCATCGGCGTGCCGGGCCTAAGTGGCTTAAGCGTTTTCGATCGCGTTACGAAGGAAGTCGGATACGCGTTAAAGGCGTAAGGCGAGCGCGTCGCTACGGAGGTACTCCTTACGCTACTAAGGGGTTATACTAAGGGGGGGTAGTCCTAAGGGCTTAGTGCTAAGCTTTAGGTCGAAGCCGTAGTTAGCAAAGAAAGGGGAGAGGCCGGTAGACTTAGAAACTTAGTTATTAGCGGTAAACTTAGCGAAAGGAAGGAGATCTACCTAATCGTCCTAAAGGAAGGTAGTATAGCAGCGGAGGTAGACCTCTATCTAAGCGTTCGCGATCTTAGTCTAGCTATTAGTCGAAGGGTAGTAGGCGGAACTAAGGTATAGGCGGTAGCCGAGGCGGCGGCTAAGCTACTGCTAGAAGGCGGAGACGAACTAAGTGCCCTTATTACTAACGATTAAGGTAAAGGTGCTATAGAGAGACTAAACACGAGAAACAAACGCGTTAACGACGTCCTCGACTATTATTAAGGGCGTTAGGATATAGTAGTATATCTTCGTAAGACGGTTAACGATAACTAAAATACTTAAGAACTTAACGCTATAACGGCGGCAGACGGGAAGGTCTATAACGAAATTAATAAAGATATCGGTCTAAAGGGCGAAAGGGATGCTAAAGGGTTAAAGAAGGCCCTAAAGGGCGGAACGGAGGGACTTAGCGCGGAGGTAGACGTAGTAGTTGCGAATAAAGCTAGAAATAGACTTATATATGCTAGGCTAAACGTAGGTTTAGCGGTAGAGGCTCGCGGTCTTAATGCGCTTAAGGTAGCTAGCTAGCGGGGAAGTATAAGTGCGAATTAAGATCTAGAGGATAAAGGCGTCGTTAGGGGGAACGAATAACCGGCCCTAAAAGTAGAACCGGCCTTAGGCCTTTAAGAGAGCGGACTTCGGGATTAAGCGGAGAGGTACGCGAAGAGAATTAGGCTAACGGAGCTAAAGAGACTAAAGAGCCGCGCGAATATCGGCGATAAGCGGAGAGGAGAAATAAGCCCGGTCGATAAGGTTATCGATCGGCTTAAAGTTATTAAGGGCATAGAGGGTAAGGCAGTCGGAGTCGTTAGAATTATATTTATTAATTATATTTATAGACGAGTCGGACTCTTTAAACCCGTTAGGGAGTAAGGAGGCGTCGACCTTAGACTATAGAAGGATAACTTAGTAACGATAGTCGATCCTCTTGTCGGCGCGGTCGGTTAAGGAGGTAAGGCGGGAACTAAGGAGTTGGCTAAAGGCGTTAGGGAGGGTGGCCTAAGAGCTAGGCTAGAAGACGATCTTAAAGTTAAAGCGACTTAAGAACTCGGCCTAGCGGGCCTACCGTTAGTTAAAGAGCTTTATAGTTATAAAATACTAAAGGTTTTTATAATCCGAAGCGATCTTAAACTTAGGCAGGCCTTCGAGCTTAAGGCGCTATTCCTTAAGGGACTTTACGATCGCGAGGAGTTCCTTATCGTAGATCTTATAGTTATATTCTTAGGCGGAGTATTTCGACGAAAAGAACGCGATAGGGTAGTAGCGGCCGTCGTTAGGGAGCTATATTAGCACGCCCTTAGCGGCTTAGTCGGAAGCATCGGTCTAAACTATAGTCTTTCGAGAGGGGTTAAAGTATGCGAGGACTAGGGCGGCGGTAAAGGCGTGCTTAAAGGCTCCGAAGGCGTAGGCGTAGGCGGGGGACTAGATCTAGGGGGCAGAGTTCTTAATAAGGGCGTTTAAAGGATTCGCAAGCTTAGAAAAGCCGCGGATAAAACGCCGATAAAAATTAGCGAACCCTAAGAAACGCCGGAGGTCTTTTATAGAGAAAGGAGCTAGCTAGTCGAGGACGGCGCGGACCTTTTTAAGATCTATACGTATGCCTTTATCCGAGATAATTAAGCTAAGGTACTTAGTCTTAGTAATATAGAAATCGCACTTATCGACGTTAAGCTAGAGGCTAGCGGCGTTAAGGCGCTTAAGAACCTCCCGGACGTAGACCTAGTGCTCCTCCCGTATAGTAGAGAAGATTAAAACATCGTCTAAGTAAGCGGAATAAAAATCATCGAGGATATCGTATAAAGCCGTATTAATAAAGCTCTAGAAGTAGGATAGCGCGTTAGAGAGACTAAAGGGTATAACGCAATACTTAAAAAGCCTATACTACGTAGCGAAAGCGGTCTTCTACTTATAGCCTTCGGCGATGCGAAGGCGATTAAACGCTATAATAACGTTAATCTTAGTAAAGAACTTCGCCTTCTAAATTTAGGCGAGGGTATTATAGACTAAAGGCAAAGGGAAGCGGTTCTTAATCGTAGCCTTATTTAGGCTACGGTAATCGACGTAGAAATAGACGCCGCCGCCGGGCTTATAAGCGAGCATAATAGGGGCGGCGGTAGTAGAGGTCGAACGGCGAATAAAGCCTTTCCTAAGCTGCTCGTTAACGTAGGCGCGGATAATATAGTTCTCGGCTTTACTAAAGGGACGGGGGCGGGTATAAGGGGGTTATATTCCCTCCTTAAGGTTAATCTAGGTATCGACGGCGCGGTAAAGGGCGAGCTTCTCGGCCTTACTCTAAAGCTATATATAGATTATATAGTAAAGCTCCTTTAGGACCTTAGCCTAGAGCTTATTAAGAGTATAAGAGACCTTATCGTATTTTAAAAAGAATTTAGCGATATTATTAGGTAAAACCTTATTAAGGAAGATCTTATTAAGGTAGTTATCGACGAAGTCGTAAAGGCAAGGGTTAAGTTAGGCTTTAGCGGCATTAGGATTAATAGACCTAAATAGAACGGCCTAATAGAGTTCCTTAAGGATCTCTTAGTCGATAGGAGGCAAAGGCTTAATAAGTAAGGGTTTAGCGGCTAAGGCTTTAATCGTAGTCTAGGAAGTTATAACGGAGGGCTAGCGGTAGAACGCCGTTATAGCGGCTATATTAAGCATCCGGATAGAGAACGTAAGGTCGCCCGGAGGGATTATAAAAAGGCGGGGTCCTATCGCTCGATGCCTAGGTTAAGGAGCCGGGTAGCGGGAGCCGGTAGCTTAACGTATAGGCCGAAGGCGGGGGGGGGCGGACGTAACGGCGGGGTTAGAAGGTATCTAAAGGGTCGGAGTCGTAGCTTAAGTCGAGGTCGGTCTAACGGGAGGAGTTTAGGTAAGTAGGTTTACCTACGTTAAGAATATCTTTAAAAGACGTTAGGAGCCCGGGGGAAAAACGAGGCGATAGGGGAATAAACTTAAGGGTATTAGAAAAGCGGACGGTATAAGCAGAAGCCCGAAAGGCAAGAGGCGAGGATAAAGCAAAAGGCTCGCCCTTATCGTTAGAGTTAGCGATAGAGGGGGCGGGGGGGGAACGAATTATATTTATAAATTATATTCCCCTAAGGGCGGGAATAGGAATAATAGGAGCGGCCGGGAGGCTAGGGATAAGATAAGGCTAAAGGTCCGAGAGGTAAAAGGCGAGGTAAAATAAAGACTAAAAGGAGAAGGAGTTATCGCGCTAGCTAATAATAAGGTTATAGTAGCGTAGCTAAAGGAGGCTGAGAATAACCTTATAGCTAAGCTTCGTAAGGAAGAAGTAAATAGACTTAGCGTAAGCGCCGACTTAAGCGACTAAGTAAGTGTAATAGGTAACGGCGCCGGACTTATAGTCGCCGCTATCGGCGAGAGAGAGACGGCGAGGGAACTAAAGCTAGCGGACGGGGAGGGTAAGGCGGTACGCGGTCTAAGTATATATAAAGGCGAATCCGGAATAACTAAAGTCGATTAAAGCACTTACGGCGACGTTAGTAGGCATAAGGGAGAAGGGCAATAGTAAAGCGCGAGGCTATATTCCCACCGGGAGATAAAGGTCCTCCCTTATATTAAACGAAGCTATAAAATTAGAAACTAAAAGCTCCGTCGCGCGATAAGGCGAAGGAGCTAGGCGTTTCCTAAGGGGGGGGAAGCGCCGGAGGTAAGGGTAGGAGAGTTAGTAACCTCGCCCTCGATAAAGCCTTACTTAATCGCCCGGACGTTAAGCCGGGGAAAGGACGCGAGGAGGCGCGGGGCGGGAGTACCGCCGCTTTAGCCGCGACCCCGGCTAGCACCCTTCTTAGGATAGGTCTAGGCCGTATAGGTCGGGGTTACTAAGGCGGCGTAGTAGAGATAAAGACGGTTCTCGTACCGTCGTTGCTTCTCGGCGTCTATAAGACTAGCCTAAAACGTATTAAAGTCTATCGGGTCGCTAGCGGGCGTAAAGGCAGCGGGGCTAGCGGACCCGGTAGGGGCAGGGGGGGGAATAGTCCGGGGCTAGATAAGCCTCTTACGGGCTTAAATACGCTTATAGTTCTCTTAAAAGGCGGCGTAAAGCTTAGCCTAGCTATAGAAGTCGTCGGTGTTAGGGCTAGGGACTTAGAGAGCGGCGGTATCGGCGAGCTCGTTAATAACCTTTTAATAAAGGTATCCGACGTAGGCGCTCTCGTTATAATCGAGGTCGGCCTATAGCTAAGTAAACCACGAGAAGAAATCCGGCTAAAAGGTGCCTTTTATAGCTAGGGTATTAAATTCCGCCTTAGACTAAGCGCGGTAGTTTACGGCACTAAAGATAGAGGCGAGCTTATAGGTAAGGGAGTCGAGGGACTAAAAGCGCTACTGCTTAAAGGGGGTATCGTCGCGGATATAGCGGGGGATGCTAGTAGCGATAGAAGCAGCCCGGCCGGAAAGTCGGCCGGTCGCGTAGACGACTTAGTCCCTATCGGTAGGGAATATATAAAGGTCGGAGGCAATCTTAAGGGATATACCGTCGCGTTAGACGCGGAAGGCGTCCTAGCGCTGCTTCTAAGTGCTAATATCGCCGGAGAAGCGTTTAAGGTCGGCGAAGCGGGTATAAGGACTTACGGCAAGAGGGGCAAGGGCAGCCTAAAGGGCGGAAGGTAGGCGAAGGCGGCGTTAGACTAATTAAGCTAGTCCTAGAGTCCCTCCGCGTGCTGCCGGTAGCCGAGGGCCTCCTTACGGGCGGTAGTAGCGGAGGTAGCGGCCTTAAGGAAACTAGACTTAAGAAGGACGAGAGACTAAGTCTAATCGGTATGCCGGAGGAAATTCGTTTAAAGGTCGGCGAAGACGGACGAGGCGACGGAAGAACCCTAGAGAATAGAGGCTAAGTAAGGGAAGGCGAAGAGGGCGTTAGGCTAAGGGACGTCCTAAAGGGGAACGCCTACCGGAGGGCCGGGCGAAGGGGAGAAGGAGGGGGTAGAAATAGGAGTAGCTATCGTAGCGGCGGGAAAAAGGGGTAGCGGCGGGAAAAAGGGCTAGAAAAATCTATAGGAGAGTAGAAAAGAGGCGGAAAGGGGCGTAATAAGATAAAGAACGAAGGCAGGCGTATAGGCGAAGCTAAGGGGACTAAGGAATCGTAAAGGCTCGGCAGGAGGGTAGAAGAATAGTAGATGAAACTATTATAGAACGAGCTTTAAAGGGGGGTATATAACTATTATTAATCTATAAAGGAGCGTAGCTATAGACTAAGTCTAAGGGTCTATATATATAATATAGAGGTTACGTAGGATAATATGTGATATAACCTAATACTATAATATAAGCAGTTATAATTCCTAGCTCGCTACAACGGAAATAGACTCCTTAGATCTAGTAGCCGAGTTTAACGCCTATAAGGAAAGTCTTACTATACGTATTACTAAAACTTAAAAGGATAGGCATAACGTACTAGAAGAATATAGACCTTTATAACTAAGGGAAAAGTCGAAACTAACTCTACGCCGATCCCTTTACAACTACTTTCCTCTACCCTTATAATTTACTACTATTGCCTTACGGTTCCTTAGCTAATTCTATAACAACGCGTAGCGCTTTTACGGCCTTCTATAGACTCTTCTAAAACCTTCTATAATTAGTTACTACCTTATTAATACCTAAAATTTTCTCCGACCTACTATATACGTCTGCTTATGCCCTAACACCGCTTATTTATCTATAACTATTATAGCCTTAATAAAAGGCCTATATACATAGTTCTAAAGTAGGGACTAGCGCTTACGATTAGACTTTTCGATTCCGCTATTACGAAATCCGCCTTAACTAACCTTCCGAGGTTTTAAGAGGGCGATCGAGCTATATAGGTCGGAGCATAGTCTTTTATAAAACCTACGGTCCCTAGCACTAAAATACTTAGCTTAAAAGGCAGGCTATAGGCGAGAGTTTAGTAACTAAATACGTTTACTTAAGTAATAAGGCTTTAATATTGTTAACGGATTAAGTAATAGAACCTTTTACTATATACCTTTAGACGCGCCGTTATAATTTGCCCCCCTCTTAGCTACCGTAATACCTATCTAAGACTCGCTACCTATTAAATATCTAAAGAACGACGAAGACGACGATTGCTTTTTAAGCATTATGCCTACTAAACCACGAACGCTAGCCGGTATATTTATCGCAAATGTCCCTTTAAGCTACCTATATCCCTAACTGGATTAGAGGAAAATATCTACTACGTCCCCGGCGACGTTGTAAAGAATGGCTTAAGCCTCGCATTAATGCTCGCCGTCCTTCTTAAAGTAGTAGACACATTAGTCGTCGGAGACGTTATCTTAAGCGACCTAAAAGAGATTAAAGGCATCTTAGCTACTATTAAGCAATAGAAATGCCTGCTAGCTTATTTTAAAGCATTCGAAGATATAGTTATAGATACTAAAACTCCTACCGGACCGCGATTTAGGCGAAGCGTTAAACGGCAGGCTATATCTCTAGCCATCGACTATAAGTAGACCTTCGTTACTCTATCTAAATAAAGCTCGCTAAGAGCGTAATTCGCGTCCCCCCTAGTAGCTAGTATTGCCTAGCCGGACACGTTTAATATATTGCTCCTAAAGCGCGAGCTAACTGCGTTCTTATCGTAGAATATATAACCCTATCGAGTTGCTTTATATTGTACGGCAAGCATAAAGCTATAGTCTTTAACATAGTAGATATCGCTACTATTTAAGCCGTACTTTTTGCCGAAATATAGACTAATACTAACACGCCGCTGCCGATATTAATATACGCGTAGCTATACGGCGTCTTAGCACAATATATTATTAAGTTAAACCTATTTATATATGTTATTAGAGATAAGCCTTAGCTATACAATGCATTAGACTACGAAGATTAGCGCCTTCCGTTTGCTAAACGATATAGTAGAACACTCGGCAAGCGTATATAAATACTTTAATACGCTTAACTAATCGTTAGCGCGCCTATATAACGCTAATATAACTAACCCTAATATATAACTTCGTAGAATAGTAGTTCCCGTCTAGCAACCTCTTAACGTAGTGTTTACTAAAAGACGCGAACCGGCGGTATTTAACCCCGCCGGAATTCGAGTTATAAAATTAGCCGACTTAAAGGCTATAATAAAGGCTAATATAGTCGCGGAGGATAATAAGGATAATCTATTCGGATTCCCTTCTACTATAGCGCATATGTATTAAGCGAGATAAGTCTCCTATAACTACGTAAAAGTTTTGTTTTTTAATTTCGTTTATACCTTCTACTACGACCTATACGATTTAAGCGGTATAGCTCTCGACCTAAGAGTTTTTGTTTTTTATTTTCTTTATTGCCTACTATAGTTAAGCAAATGCAGTTAATAAAATTGATTTAATCTATCGCTTAAACACGACTATATACTATATCCTTACCCGCCCGTAATACTATAACATATTTTTAAAGTCCCTTAAACTAACGTAATTAGGGCATTGCGAATCTTTAAGTTAAGGCAATTATTATAGGACCTGCCTAGACATTTATTCTAGGCAGAACACCTCTATAAGCACTTATATATAACTAGCGATACTACTTATTTATTCTACTATAAAAGACATTTAGAATAAGTATTGCTATTTATATAGTAATAAATTGCTATTTGTATAGTAAAACCACTTTTTCGGCACGCACCCCGCGCGCCTATGTCCCGCTACTAAAATCTAGTGTAGGTATATAGCAACTAAGAGAGCCGCGCAAATCGTGCGAAGAACACCGTAATCCACCCCGACACCTAGCAGGGCACGCAGTAGGGCACGCAGCAGAGGGCACATAGTAGAGGGCACGCAGTAGGGCAAGCAGAGCACGAAGCATACATTAAGGAGCCGCGCACGCAGTAGAGGGCACGTAGCAAAGGGCACGCAGTAGAGCTAGGCACGAAGCATATAGTAGGGCACGTAGTAGGGCACGCAGCCGGGAGCCGGGCACGAAGCATACATTAAGGAGCCGCATATATAGCAGAGGGCACGCAGCAGGGCACGTAGCAGAGGGCAATTGAATTGATTGAATTAAGGCCAGGCACGATTTACGCGGCCCTCTTAATTGCTATATACCTCTACGGAAATTTAGTAGCGGGACATAGGCGCGCGGGGTGCGCGCCGAAATTATAGAGACAATCCTAATTTACTATACAAATAGCAATTCTCTACTATACAAATAGCAATACTCTTTAGAATTCTACTATAGAAGATATTTAGAATTCTACTATAGAAGATATTTAGAATTCTACTATAGAAGATATTAGAATTCTACTATAGAAGATATTAGAATTCTACTATAGAAGGACTATAGTATTTAAACGATAGGTTCCCCGGACTAAGAAGAAGGGATAAGCTTTTTATAATAAGTATTGCTATTTGCACGGATACAAATCTCTATTTGCACGGAAGTTCGCTTAAATCCCTACTTTTTCTACGCGACCCCGCGCGCCTATGTCCCGCCACCAAATTTTCCGTATAGGTATATGGCAATTGAGAGGGCCGCGCAAATCGTGTATAGCCTTAATTTATTTAGTTAATTCAATAGCTATAGGCGCGCGCCCTGCTGCGTGCCCTACTGCGTGCCATGCTGCGTGCCCTGCTGCGTGCCCTCTACTGCGTGCCCTGCTGCGTGCCCTGCTGCGTGCCCTGCTGCGTGCCCTCTGCTGCGTGCCCTACTGCGTGCCCTACTGCGTGCCCTCTGCTGCGTGCCCTGCTGCGTGCCCTTTGCTGCGTGCCCTCTACTGTGTGTGCGGCTCCTTGATATATGCTGCGTGCCCGGCTCCCGGCTGCGTGCCCTCTGCTGCGTGTGCGGCTCCTTAATGTATGCTTCGTGCCCGGCTCCCGGCTGCGTATGCTTCGTGCCCGGCTCCCGGCTGCGTGCCCTCTGCTGTGTGCCCTGCTGCGTGCGCGGCTCCTTGATGTATGCTTCGTGCCCGGCTCCCGGCTGCGTGCCCTCTACTGTGTGTGCGGCTCCTTAATGTATGCTTCGTGCCCGGCTCCCGGCTGCGTGCCCTTTGCTGCGTGCCCTTTGCTGTGTGTGCGGCTGCGTGCCCTACTGCGCGCCCTCTGCTGTGTGTACGGCTGCGTGCCTTCTGCTGCGTGCGGCTCCTTAATGTATGCTTCGTGCCTAGCTCCCGGCTGCGTGCCCTCTGCTGTGTGTGCGGCTCCTTGATGTATGCTTCGTGCCCGGCTGCGTGCCCTTTGCTGCGTGCCCTCTGCTGTGTGTGCGGCTGCGTGCCTTCTGCTGCGTGCGGCTCCTTAATGTATGCTTCGTGCCTGGCTCCCGGCTGCGTGCCCTCTGCTGTGTGTGCGGCTCCTTAATGTATGCTTCGTGCCCGGCTGCGTGCCCTTTGCTGCGTGCCCTCTGCTGTGTGTGCGGCTCTTTAATGTATGCTTTGTGCCCGGCTGCGTGCCCTTTGCTGCGTGCCCTCTGCTGTGTGTGCGGCTCTTTAATGTATGCTTTGTGCCCGTGGTGTTTTTCGCACGATTTGCGCGGCTCTCTTAATTGCCATGTACCTACACTGGATTTTAGTGGCGGGACATGGGCGCGCGGGGTTCGCGCAGAAAGAGTAGGGATTTCCTAGACTTCCGTGCAAATAGAGATTTATATCCGTGCAAATAGCAATACTCTTTATAATTAGGTATTTACCTATATTATTTAGTTTCACCTTATGCTTATTTCTATAAACGACCGGTATCTAGTCTATGTCTGCCCTTATAGAGATCCTATTTCTATTGTATAAGGACATGTATATTACTTAAGCACTTTTATAACGTTAAGTTTATACGTTTCTAAATCGTCTAAATAGACGATTATATCGTCTAAATAAGCTAAGACGAATATATCGAGGTGTTCGTATAGGGCGTTATTAATACGCTTTTAAAAAGTCGCTAGGGCATTTTTAACCCTTAGAGGGAGGATTAAAAATTCGTATAAGCCGTATCGAGTTCTAAAAGCGGTCTTATATTCGTCTCCTTCCCTAATTCGTATCTAGCTATAAGCCACTTTATAGTCGATTTTCGTATAATATCTTTTCTTAGATAATCGATCTCTTAATTCGATAATAAGGGGCAAAGGGGTCCGGTCTTTAATAGTATTATTGTTAAGCTAGCGGTAGTCGATGTATAGCTTAGTCTTAACCTTATCTTTACTGTTTTTCGGAGCAAATAGTACTAGGGCCCGATATTCTAATTTCGACTCCTTTATATAACCTTTTCGAAGGTTTTCGTCGATATAATCCTAAAGCAATTTTAAATATAATTCATCGAGGTTATATATCTTACGGAAGCGAGGCTTCGCTCCGTCTTTAAGGTTAATTTCGTAATCCTATTGCGTTTAAGGCGGTAGTTTATCCTTTAGTAGGTCGTTAAATATTACACCGAATTTAACGAGGATATCGCGCGGTATAGTCTTAAATCTATCCGCTTTAAAGTCTATCTCTATTTCTTTAATAAAGGCGCTATTTAAAGCGTCTTTAAATAATAGGTTTAGCGGTTTTAGGACTGTATTAAATAATAGGTTTAGCGGTTTTAGGACCGTATTAAATCGGTCCGGAAGTTCCTCTTTAAATAAGGTAGCAACTTCCTTAATTCCTAGGCTTTGCCTTTCTAGGCTAATATTTAGTTCTAAGGTTTTTAGTCTAGGTAAGTCCTTTAATTCGTTATAAAGTAGAATATCTAAGGTATCGTCTTTAAACCTTAGAAGGCCTTTATTCTAGTCGATAGAAGGGTTATATTATTATAAGAAAGGTAATCCTAGTATAATATCGTATCGTATAGATAAGATATCGAAAGGGTCGTTAAACGATAAGTTTCCGATAGAATATTCGAAAGGATTAGTTTTATAGATAATATTCCTATTGTTTTACGTAAAGGGTTTCCCTTCGGCTATAAATAGCGTATAAAGCGTGGTTTTCTACCGGTAACGAAGGCGTAGACGAGTTATCGTTTCCGGGGCAATATAATTGCTTATAGATCCGCTATATACTAAAGCGGAAAGTCTATGCCTTAAGTAGTTAATCGTAAGGGTTATCTTCTTACTAATAGTATTATTAATAATAAGAAAATCTTAATTATTAGTAAGTAGCCCTTTTACTATTAGTAATAGAGGTTTTTTATATCCTTAGTAGTAAGGGTGCTATTACCTTATATCCCCTCCTTTAGAATAGTCTTAAGGGGATTAGGTTCTCTCTTAAACCTAATCGACTCTCTTACGGGCCTATTAGACTATCTTTTAAGTTTATATAGATTAAGCTCTCTTTTAAGCTTAAGGGGTTCTCTTTTAAACCTAGTAGAACCCGGCTCTTCTCTAATAGACTCTCCGTTAAATCTATTAGTAATTCCCTAAGGAATAGGTTATATTATAACCCTATAATTAGTAGTCTCGAAAGGGAGACCTTAAAGCTGTCGGACCCGTTCGGCTAGGTCTCGGTTAACTTAAGAAGTAAGTCCGAGGGTCCGGGAGGCGAAGCAGTAGACGCCTTCTAGCCTCCGGAGGGCCTCTTAAAGCGTCCGGACCTTAAAAGAGGGTTCTAGGTATAGCTCCGGCACGTAACCTCTTAAACGGTCTAGTCTAGTAAAGAGGTTAAGCTTCTCGCGTTCTTTTTCTTATATAAGGTTAGCTAAGGACTTAATATCCCTATAGAAATCCTCGTAGGTTTCATACTCGTTATCTAATAGCATTGCCTTTAGCCGATTTGCTTTACGCTTATAGCTTCGAACTAAAGCTAAAGTCTCTTCGGCGATTTTAGTAAGGTAATTTAAGGGAACGGCTTTAGTAGCGTTTAGGAAGCCGTAGGCTTTATCATCGTTATCCCTATTATAGTCCTTAAACTCTTAGTATTCCGGAGGAGGTTCCGAATCGTATAGAGCAGCCGTAACTTTACTACCCCCCTCTAAGAATACCTTACTATAAATAGGGCTAGTAGGAGAAGTGTTTTTAAAGGTTATTTAATAAAATCTAGGCCTAATTCTAAGCTTTAGGCCGAGCTCTAGACCCTTTAGGTCTAGGGCTAACTCTACCGAAGGAACTTAGGAATCCGGGAACTATAAACGTTTTAGGCCGGTTTTCGAATTCTCTATAGTGCTATTGGTAACCTCGCCTTCGTCCTCCCGGTCGAATTCGAATAGTAAATCCTCTATAGGGTAGTCTAAGTTAGCCGGAAGGGCCGGATCGTCTTCCGGGCCGTCCTCCGTACTTAACCACTTATATAAGTCCTCCTCCTCTTTAATAAAAGGCCTAAAGGGTAAATCGCTAACTAAGCTATCTAATATAAGAGCTAACTTATCTTTAAGGTCTTTAGTAACGGCGAAATTATTACTATAAGACGGAATAAGAAGAAAGCTTATTAGCTTATTATCGTAGAAGAGCGTAATATTACGAGCTTTTTATAAAGATAGTAGAGAAGGCCGGAGAGGTCCTTACTCTAAGTTATTAAGGCTTCCGGAAGCCGCTATCTTTCCCTTCGATATATCTTTCTTCCGGTAATAGTCTTTAGTAATATAACTATTATTACTATTACTATTCTTAGCTAAATAGCTAAAACCTAGGTCGAGAATAGCGTCTAAGTCTATAGGGTCGTTGTTATTAATTTGCTTTCCCTATTTCTTTAGAAAAACTATATTACCTTTTCTAAGGTCTTTCTCTTTTAGCCGACGTTCGAATAGTCGGTTATTATCTTTAACCTAGGCTAGGGCGAACCCGGCCGAGCCTAGCGGCGGCGGTAGTAGTCTTAGGACGGCGGTATTAACTAAAGCCGACCTTAGAGATATAGTAGTAAAAGTAGTAGTCGTAGCTATAGCCGGACGAGCTGCCGGGCGAGCAGCCGGGCGAGAGGTTAAAGAAGTAAAAGAAGATATACTTAAAGAAGTAGTTGTTTTTAGTGTTTTTTCTGAAAAAGGGGTTTTAAATCTATAAAGACTAAAATAAGATCTAAGATCTAATAGATCGGAAAGATTAGAAAAAGATTAAAAGATAAAATATGACTAAGTAAAGATTAAATAAAGATTAAGCAATAGTCTTTTAAAATATACTCCGCGGCTAAGCAAAAGGTAAGAGCTTTTATCGTATAATAGAATAGTTAGAATATAGAAGATAGTTTAACTAGACTAAGTCTCTAGTAGTTAAAGACTAATAGAAGGCGTTATTTATCCTTAAAAGCTATAAAGGCGGAATAGTAAGTAGAGAAGCACTTAAGGTTACTTATACTAAACCGGCTAGCTAAGTCTAAGTAAGTAAGGGTAGTTAAGGCTAAAACACTAAGGGCACTACTAAAAGAGGTATAGGTCGCTTAGTAGGTAGTTAAACTAAAACTATAATAAAAGCTAAAGAAGAAAGGAAGGAAGGGGAGCCTAAGGAAAGGCGGACTAAACTTCCTTTATATAGCTCTTCCCGTCCGTCCGGACGGTCTTAGTACGTCTCTTTCCTTTTAGAACCTTCTACTACGTATCCCTTACACTGCCCCGAACTAATACAGGTCCCTAAGGCTACGTAAGGGCTATATAGGTCGGCTAACCTTAAGAAGGCTGCCTCCTACGTCGTTCTAAAGCCCTTATAGACTAAACTAGGTTATATATGTCTATTTATGCACCTCGTGTATAACGTTATATAGGTAGGTCATACGATTTAAGTCGTATAACCTTATTATATAAAGGATCGGTCGAATAATCGGTCCTAAAAGCCGAGGGGGCTATATTAGGCCTATAGCTCCCGGTAGTCTAGGTATTAGTCCCTTATATAGGGCATCGAGCTAATCATCGGGTCTTATTAGGCAAAGGTGCTTAATAAGAACGTCGGCGTGACCGTAGCTGCGTAATACGTCCCGTACCTAAGGAAGCTAAGTCCTAAAAGACTTAGGTTCGCAAAAGGGGTGTGTCCTAAGCTAGAAAGGGATATAACCGGATAATAGGTAAGTCTAACGCGAATATCTTTATGCTAAGTTATAAAGTACTTAGTACTAAAGTACTAAGTACCCTAGTACCTTCGTACTAAGTATTTCCGTACTTAAGTCCCTTAGTACTTAAGTCGTCCCGTACTTTAGGAAAAAAGAAAGTAAACTAGGAACCTAGATTAGTAGTTCTATAATAATTCGCTTTACCGCTATAATATACGATCTTAATATTATAGTATTCGATAACGTTAAGGAAACGAATAACTTATATAGGCTAGTCTATCTTAGTGCGTAGGGTCTTAAGAGACTTATAATCTATAATAATAGTAATGTCCGTATTATTGTTATTATTAAAGTACTCTAGCTGCCCTTACGGGCCTAGTGCCCCGGCATTTAGCTAGCATAGGAAAAACTAGGAGGCTTAGGAAAACCTATATAACTTCTATCTATCTTAGCGTTAGGCCGGATGCGACTTATATTCGCGGCGGTTAATTAAGTTTAGTTACTACCGCCGGTTTAATGCCTAATAAAGGTTACCCCGCTTAGGTAGGCCTAAGGGCGTTAGGGTCGGGCGGATAGTCTAACTTAGTAAAGCCGACGCGTATATAGCACGCGGGCGAAAGGGTGCGGGCCGGGGCCCCGCCTAACGGGTTAGAACGTAGAATAATAAATCTTAGTAAGCATATATTCGAATATATAAATATATAAACGCTAAAGGGGGTTTACGTTATAAGCCTTGTCGTCGTACTCTTAGAGTTCCCCCCCGCCGGCATTACGGCGGTCTATCTTCTCTATAAGGGCCGTCGCTATAACGCAGCTACCCGCGCAACTATAGAGCCGGGAGATAGGGATATATACACGATAGATAATGCATTTTAGCTCGGGGACTATTCGGCTATTAGTCGCTAACTAGTCCCCGATAACCCCTCTTAAAGCCTAAGGGTATATCCCTAAGGCCCTAATATATCTTAGAAGAGGGGCAAGCTTTAGTCTTACTATAAGAGGGCAACCGTATTGCAATAAAGGATTACTCGTACTTTTAACTATCGTTCCTACCTTCCTAAACGTACCTTTAGTCTATCTTCTTATAATTTCTAAAGCTTCTCTTTTTTAGTTACTTAGGAGCGATAGCGCTACGCGGTAAGCGCGTTTCCGGACGTATAGGCCGCGTAGGCCGAATAGGTCGTAGTAGCTATTAAGTTGCTAGCCTATCGCCGTTACCTCGCGTAACGGAACTAATATTAGAAGATAAATACACTAACTTATATAAGGGCTATAACGAGCGTCTTAGGACGCTATTACTAAATTTTTCGCTGCTTAAAGGGGCCCGATCTATCCCCTCGCGAAGTTAAACGTAGGCCGGGCCTTTACGACCTACCCCTCCGCGTATAGATGTCCTCGTAGCCCTTTAAGCAAGAGCCGTAGAGCTAGAGGAGGAGAAAAGATTAAGAGATAGGGTTACGGAACTTCGAGAGGAATTTTCGCAATAGGGTGACTTATTCGGCAAAGACTTATATAAACGTCGCCGATAGTTAACCGAATCGAGGGAGAGTTATAATAAGGAAATTAAAATAGAAAACATTCCTTAGTTATTATAACCGACTAACCCTTAAAAACGTCTCGATTAGATTAGCGATCTTAAGGATGCCTTTATCGCCGCCTTACGTTATTTTAAGCGTAATAAGAATAAAATCTTATATACCT
Organism: Ophiocordyceps sinensis; assembly: GCA_012934285.1. Lineage (NCBI taxonomy): Eukaryota > Fungi > Ascomycota > Sordariomycetes > Hypocreales > Ophiocordycipitaceae > Ophiocordyceps > Ophiocordyceps sinensis. The sequence goes on along the minus strand of JAAVMX010000006.1, from coordinate 1,127,937 downwards.
TTAACTATATATATATAGACTATAAGGCGAGATAAAGGCGATACCTTAACGAAAAGCTCCTTATAGAAAGGGAATTGCTTTATATTAACTAAAATAATTTTCGTAATTAGACCTTAATTTTAATTAAAGATACTACTAATCGCGAGACTCTTTTAGCTACGCAACTATAGGAAGCACGCTAACAAGAGGGTTAGTCCCCCCTCGATTTTAGTCTTTACTTAGATTCCCTTAAGTAATACCTAAAACGTCCGCTAGAAAAAACTCGTATACTTTCCTTTTTTATAAAGTTACGTCCCGATCTTTAGGACTAAATCTCCCTTTATTTAGCGTCTATTTAAGACAACACTCGTAAGGAGATAGTCTAACTCGCTTAACGCTTCTAGGATGCTTTAGGAAATAAGAAGCGCCCCGTAAAGCTAACTAACGATTAGTCGACCTTAACTTAAGGGGCAAGAGGCTCCCGTTCGATAGGCTATCGCTAACGTAAAGGCCGAAATAGATCTACTAATAACTATTAAGATTCCGACGCCGCTAGATCGACCTTAAATAGCCGTAGAAACGGTCGTAGCAACGGCCGTAGGAACGGCTAAGGAAATAGTCGCAATAGTCGTAATAGTAGGAATAAATACGGTAGTAATAGCTATAGCAATAACCGGGGAGGAAATTCGTATAGAAACGGCGAAAGCTAATCCGGTATAGATATTTATTAGTATTATAAGAAACTAGGCTATATATAAGCCGATTGCTAAGCGATAGCGAAAGCTAACCGAGCCGTAGCCGATTTAAAGACGATAAAAAAGGAGGGAAACGCTTAGAAGTCGAAGTAAATGCCTCTCCTTCGACTAAGCTATAGGTAAAGGTAGTTAAGAGACTACGTGCTATTAGAAAGCTATTAAGGCGAATACTTTATAAAATTATCGTTAATCTCGATTACGGTAGTAAAGTAGACCTAGTAGATATAAATTTTGCTCGAAAATAGGGGCTACGATAGCTTCCTTTATTAACCCTTAGATTAAAGGTAGTCGGGAATACGCTTATAAGACGATACAGAGTCTAGGAAGTTTCTATCTAACTCTAAGACAGTCACTATAGGTAAAAGATAGTTATTCGCCCTTATATCGGCGTTAATAACGGATTAAAACCCGACGACGCACTAGTTTTGCTTAGCATACCTATACTTTCTTAGGAATATATTTATCTCGTTCCTTTTAAACGCGCTTAGTGGTTTAAACACTAACTTTCTAAGGTATTATTACGCTAACCGTAGAAATTTTTATATAAGTATCGGAATAAGGCATAGGTCTATATAGTTACACTAGACTTAAATTTTATACTATCTCCCGATAAAGATAATAACTCGGCGAACCTTAAGCGAACGGGGGAGGAAATACCGGCGACTCTTTTAGACTTTAAAGACGTGTTTTCTAAGCACGAGGCCGATTTACTACTAAGGAAAAAGGGCACCGATTATACGATTAACCTATTGCCCGACTCTAAGCTACCTTTTAGACCTATCTACTCTTTTTCTTAATCCGAACTTTAGGTTCTTAAGGAGTGGTTAGATTAGTCCCTTAAGCGTAGTATTATTCGGAAATCTAAGAGTTCGGCCGGAGCTTTTATTCTTTTTATACCTAAGAAAGACGGCACTTTACGCCTTTATATAGACTACTAGGGGGTTAATAGCATTACCGATAAGAATCGCTACCTACTCCCCTTTATTTCGGAGATTATAGACCGTTATTAAGGGGCTAAGTACTTTTCGAAGATTAACCTAAAAAATATATACTAACGCATCCGGATTAAAGGAGGGGATAAATAGAAGATAGCCTTTTATACTCGCTACGGTTACTATAAGTATTTAGTATTGCCGTTTAGATTAACTAACGCCTTTACTATATTTTAGTTATATATTAACTAAGCTCTTAAAGGCCTTATAGACACTATTTACGTCGTCTACCTTAATAATATTTGAATCTTTTCTAAGACCTATAAAGAGCATATAGAATACTTACGATAAGTCCTTAAACAACTAAGGAACACCGAGCTATTCGCTAATTTATCGAAGTGCACTTTCTATAAGCAGTCTTTAGAGTTTTTAGGATTTATCTTATTTATTAACGGAGTTATAATAGACCTAGCCCGCGTTAAGGCTATTATAAATTAGGAAGAATATTATTCTTTCTATAATATTTAAGTTTTTCTCGGTTTTATAAATTATTACCGACGATTTATTTTAGGATACTCTAGCATTATTGCCCCTCTTACTGCGTTATTAAAGGGGAGCGTTAAGGGAAGAAAGCCCGGACGAGTATAGCTAAACACTAGCGAATTAATAGCGTTTTACGCCGTAAAGAACGCCTTTGCGATAGCCCTACTTCTCCGATACTTCGACCCTTAAAGACCGATTTACATCGAGACTAATACCTTAATTTTCGCAATAGCTAGCTGTTATAGAACCACTAATTTAGGTTCCTGGTTTACTTTCTTTTTTCTAAAGTACGGGACGACTTAAGTACTAAGGGACTTAAGTACGGAAATACTTAGTACGAGGGTACTAGGGTACTTGGTACTTCGGTACTTGGTACTTTATGACTCAGCATAAAGATGTTCGCCCCGGACTTACCTATTATCCGGTCATACCCCTTTTCGGCCTAGGACACACCCCTTTTTCGAACCTAAGTCCCTTAGGACTTAGCTTCCTTAGGTACGGGACGTACCACGCAGCTACGGTCACGCCGACAATCTTATTAGGCACCCCTGCCTAATAAGACCCGATGATTAGCTCGATGCCCCGTATAATAGACCGACACCTAGACTACCGGGAGCTATAGGCCTAATATAGCCCTCCCGGCTTTCGGGACCGATTATTCGTCCGATCCTCCGCATAAGGAGGTCACACGACTTGTGTCGTATGACCTACCCACATGACATTATGCACGTGGTGCATAAATGGACCCACATGACCTAGATTAGTCTATAAGGGCTTTAGAACGACGCGGGAGGCAGCTTTTTCGAGGTCAGCCGACCTATATAGCCCTTACGCAGCCCCGGGGACCCGCATTAGCTCGGGGCAGTGTAAGGGATACGTGGCAGAAGGTGCTAGAAGGAAAGGGACGTACCGGGACCGTCTGGACGGACGGGAAGAGCTATATAAAGGAACTTTAGTCCGCCCTTCCTTAGGCTCTCCTTCCTTCCTTTCTTCTTTAGCTTTTATCATAGTTTTAGTTCAACTGCCTACTAAGTGACCTACACCTCTTCTAGTAGTGCCCTTAGTGCTCCAGCCTCGACTACCCCTGCTTGCTTAGACTTAGCCAGCCGGTCTAGTATAAGTGACCCCGAGTGCTCCTCTGCTTACTATTCCGCCCCTACAGCTTTCAAGGATAAATAACGCCCTCTATTAGTCTTTAACTATTAGAGACTTAGTCCGGTTAGACTGTCTTCTGTCTTCTAACCGTTCTATCACACGATAAAAGCTCTTACCTTTTGCTTAGCCGCGGAGTGTGTTTTTTAAGACCGTTGCTTAATCTTTGTTTAATCTTTGCTTAGTCTTTGTTTTACCCCTTGATCTTTTCCTAATCTTTCTAATCTATTAGATCTTAGATCTTGTTTCAATCTTTGTGGATTCGAAGAACCCTTTTTAGAAAAAACACTAAAAACAACTACTTCTTTAAGAATGTCTTCTTCTACTTCTTTAACCTCTCGCCCGGCAGCTCGCCCGGCAGCTCGTCCGGCTGCAGCTACGGCTGCTGCTTCTTCTACTACGCCTACGGGCCCGGCTCCGGCTTACACCGCCGCCGCTCTAGGACCGCCGCCGCCTCCGGGCCCGGCCGGGTACGCCCCGGTCCCGGCCCCGGTTCCGGACTTCCGCCACCCCCGGCAGTTCGGGGAAATTGTTAAAACCCCGAAGCCGGCTGTTTACACCGGAGAAGCCGGCAAGCTGCAGGAATTTCTTACCTAGCTAAAGGCCTTCTTTCTTTCCTTTCCGGATTCCTTCTCTATTAATAAAGCGAAGGTCTTCTTTACAGCTAGCTGCTTAGGGGGATTAGCTTTAACCTGGTTTAAACCTATTCTTAGGGATAGGGTGACCGAGGCAGAGGGGGACCGGGATAAACTCACGGACGATATCTTCAATAGTTATCAAGCTTTTAAAACCAACCTCTAGTAGACCTTCGGCGTAGGTGACGAGAAGAGAGCCGTAGAGCATAAGCTACGGTATTTACGATAAAAAACCTCTGTTTCTAATTATGCTGCCTTATTTAGGCAGATAACATCGAAATTAGAATAGGACGATAACGCTATAATAGCGGTTTTCTATAAGGGGCTAAAGGACGATGTAAAGGACGAGATCTCTAAACAAGACCGTCCCGACACCCTCGTCGAGTTTATAGCCCAAGCAGTTAGAATCGACGACCGGCTGTTCGAACGCCGGCAATAGAAGAAGGACCCCCGCTTGGGGTATAAGGTTTTTTCGAAGAAAAAGGGAAAACAAACGAATTACGGCGATCCTATAGACCTAGATGCTATTTTAAACCTAGGAATAACTAGCTATTCGGCAGCAGCCGGAAGCTCGAAAAACAACAGCATTTACAAGAGCCTTACCTGCTTCTTTTGTAAGAAGGCAGGGCATATTGCTAAAGATTGCTACCGGAAGAAAAATCTAGCTAAAGGAAAGCCGGCGGCTTTTAAAAGCCTTAATACCTTAGAGCAGGGACCTCTTAGGCTCTCTCTACCGCCTTTAAGAGAAGCTCTCGATCCTACGCTTTTTAATAAAGATCCTATAGGCCTTTCTGCATATCCCTACTACGAAAAACGTTTTACGACTATTAGGGATTCTAAGGACAACATAGCACCTATTCTAGATAGCCTAGTTAGGCCCTCTATCGAAGAAGAGGAGGACCTATTTAGATGGTCGGACCCGGACGAGGATCCGGCCGGACCGGAGGACCCGGCCGGCCCGGACAGTCCGGACGCTCCGGATAGCGTGATAGAGTATTTAGTGATCGACTTAGAGGACGGAGAGATTATAGATAACTCTATGGATAACGCGGGGGTCGGACTAGCACCCCCGGACTCCCCGGACTCCCCGGACTCCCCGGACTCCCCGGATTCCTCTATAGAGTCCGCTCCGGACTTAGAGAGTCCGGAGCCCGGGCCGGAGCCCGGGCCGGAGCCGGACGACGACGACGACGACGACATACCCCTAATAACGCAATACGACTCCGAGGAATTCCCTTAAGAAACCTAGTACTAGTACAACCATAGCTAGGCCCCGGAGTTAGAAGATCTCACCGGAGGCTATATACCCGATGCTTATAGCCCCGCTAATACCGAAGAATTCTTAGAGGGCAGCGTAGCTACGGCTGCCCCGTGCGACGGCTCGGAGTCCCCTCCTCCCTACCGCGAACTCGAAGACGTTAAGGACCTTCTCGATGGCCTTAACCCGGAATATAGCAGCTGTAGATAATACCTAGGTATTACGAACTATTTGGAAGGAGTTATCGAACGAGAAGCCTAGGGATACCCTAGCGCCGAAGATAGGCCCCCGGAGTGCCTTACCGACATAGCCGAAGAGACTTTAGCTTTACTTCGAAGCTATAAGCGTAAAGCAAATCGGCTAGAGGCAATGCTTCTAGATAACGAGCACGAAACCCATAAGGAATTCGGCAGGGAAATTGCATCCCTAGCAGACCTTGTGGAAGAGAAAGAACGCGAGAAGCTTAACCTCCTTACTAGACTAGACCGTCTAGGAGGTTATATGCCGGAGCTATACCTAGAACCCTCTTTTAAGGTCCGGACTCTCTAGGTGGCCCTCCGGAGGCTAGAAGGCGTCCACTGCCTCGCCTCCCGGACCCTCGGACTCGCTTCTTAAGTTAACCGAGACCTACTCGAACGGGTCCGGCAACTATAAGGTCTCCCTTTCGAGACTACGAATTATAGGGTTATAATACAACCTATACCCCGGGGAACTACTAATAGACCTAGCAGTAAGTCTATTAAAGAAGAGCCGGGTTCTGCTAGGTTTAAAAGAGAACCCCCTAGGTTTAAAAGAGAACCCCCTAGGTTTAAAAGACAACCCTCGGAGCTTAAAAGAGAGCTTAATCCACATAGACTTAAAAGACAGTCTAGTAGACTTAAAAGAGAGTCTACTAGGTTTAATAGAGAACCTAATCCCCCTAAGACTGTTTTAGGGGAGGGGATATAGGGTAATAGCACCCTTACTACCGAGGATTTAAAAAACCTCTATTACTAGAAGTAAAAGGGCTACTTACTAGTAATTAAGATCTTCTTATTACTAATAAAACTATTAGTAAGAAGATAACCCTTACGATTAACTACTAAGGGCATAGACTTTCCGCATTAGTAGATAGCGGATCTATAAGCAACTATATTGCCCCGGAAACGATAAATCGTCTACACCTTCGTTACCGGCAGAAAACCACGCCTTATACGCTATTTACAGCCGAAGGGAAACCCTTTACGTATAACAACGGGAATATTATCTACGAAACTAATCCTTTCGAATATTCTATCGGAAACTTATCGTTTAAAGACCCTTTCGATATCCTATCTATACGATACGATATTATACTAGGACTACCCTTCTTACAGTAATATAACCCTTCTATCGACTAGAATAAAGGCCTTCTAAGGTTTAAAGACGATACCTTGGATATTCTACTCTATAACGAATTAAAGGACTTAACCGGACTAAAAACCTCGGAACTTAATACTAGCCTAGAAAGGCGTAGCCCGGGAATTAAGGAAGTTGCTACCTTATTCAAAGAGGAACTTCCGGACCGATTTAATACGGTCCCGGAACCGCTAAACCTGTTATTAAAAGACGCTTCGAATAGCGCCTCTATAAAAGAAACAGAGACGGACCTTAAAGCGGATAGGTTTAAGACTATACCGCACGATATCCTCGTTAAATTCGGTGTGATATTTAACGACCTACTAGAGGATAAATTACCGCCTCGAACGCAATAGGATTACGAAATCAACCTTAAAGACGGAGCGAAGCCTCGCTTCCGTAAGATATATAACCTCGATGAATTGCATTTAAAATTGCTTCGGGATTATATCGACGAAAACCTTCGAAAAGGTTATATAAGGGAGTCGAAATTAGAATATCGGGCCCCGGTACTATTTGCTCCGAAAAATAGCAAAGATAAGGTTAAGACTAGGCTATGCATCGACTACCGCTAGCTTAACAGCGATACTATTAAAGACCGGACCCCTTTACCCCTTATTGTCGAATTAAGGGATCGATTATCTAAGAAAAGATATTATACGAAAATCGACCTTAAAGTAGCTTATAGCTAGATACGAATTAGGGAAGGAGACGAATATAAGACCGCTTTTAGAACTCGATACGGCTTATACGAATTTTTAATCCTCCCTTTAGGGCTTACGAATGCCCTAGCGACTTTTCAGAAGCGTATTAATAACGCCCTGTACGAACACCTCGATATATTCGTCTCAGCTTATTTAGACGATATAATCGTCTATTTAGACGATTTGGAAACGCATAAACTCGACGTTATAAAGGTGCTTAAGGCTCTCAAAGCAGCCAGCCTTTATATTAAGCCAGAAAAATGCATATTCTACACGCAGGAAGTCGAATTCTTAGGCTATATAATTACCCTAAATACTATACGGATAGACCCGTATAAGTTAGAGGCAATTAGCGGTTGGCTTATTCCTTCTACGATTAAGGAAATACAGAGCTTTATAGGCTACGCGAATTACTACCGACGCTTTATAGTGGATTTCTCCAAAGAGTTAATCCCTATACTAGCAGTAATAAAGCTAGCTAGGACGAAACCTTATACCTGGACGGACGAAGCTAATAACGCTTTTATTAAGCTTAAGAGCCTATTAACTTCCGCCCCGGTACTATACAGCTACGATGCGGAAAAGCCGTGCGAATTAGAAACCGACGCTTCTAATTTCGCATTAGGTGCGTAGTTAAGCCAAAGGGACGACGATAATATATTGCATCCTATAGCTTTTTACTCTAAAAAGCTAAGTAGGGCAGAGATATATTATCCGATCTACGACAAAGAACTTTTAGCGATTATAAACGCCTTTAAAGAATTTCGGCATTACATTCTAGGGAATTCCTATAAGACGAAGGTCTATACAGACTATAGGAATATCACCTATTTCGCTAGTACGCAGCAGCTTAACGCACGGCAAATCCGTTGGGCAGAGTTCTTAGCAGATTTTAACTACGAAATTCTGCATAAGAAGGGAACCGAAAATTCCCGTGCCGACGCTATTAGTCGACGTCCCGACTATAATACGAAGATCGAACCTTATAACGAACGGCTTTTATATCTTAATACGGAAGGCAACTACGAGCAGCAATCACTCGATGCCGTATTTAAGATCGAAGGAGATACTTCTATTTTAGAATTACTTAAAAGCACTTATAAGGATACCGATTTCAGCAGGTTTAAGAAGCATATAACCTAGGAAAACGACCTCGCCTACTATAAGGGAAAGTTATTCCTTACGCTTAGTAGCGAGGCAACGATTATAAAGGATTTTCACGAAAGCCCGATATACGGCCACTAAGGGATATCCCGGACTTATAATCGAATACGGAATTACTACAACACGTATAATCTTCGCCGCAAAATTCAGAAGATTATTAAGGCATGCGATACTTGCAATAAAGCTAAGGCTGCACGGCATAAGCCTTACGAAAACCTACAGCCTATAGAGACCCCCGAATTACCTTGGGAATCTATTGCTATGGACTTTATTACGAAGTTACCGAAATCTATCGAACCTATAACGAATATAGAATACGACTCTATATTAGTTATAGTAGACCGCCTTACGAAATACGGTTATTTTATTCCGATTAAAGAAGCTATATCGGCTGAGGAATTATCTTACGTCTTTATAAGATATATTCTAGCCGATAGAGGTCTACTAAAAACCCTAATTACGGATAGGGACCGAAAGTTTATATTACACTTTTGGCAGAGCCTTATGCAAGCTCTAGGAACTAAGCATAAATTATCCACTGCTTATCACCCTATTACCGACGGAATTACGGAACGGCTAAACCAGACCTTAAAGCAATACCTTCGAAGCTATATTAACTACCAGTAAGACGACTAGCTAGTTAGGCTACTAATAGCCTAGTTAGCTTATAATACTTTGGTATCGGAACCTATATAGCAAACGCTAGCCTTTGCGAATTACGGATTTACGCCCGAAGCCTATAGGTCTTCCCTACCGGAAGTTATAGCTGAAAAAGCTATCTTAAGCTCCGAGCAGCTAAGAAGCTTACATTCCGCTATTAAAGACGAGCTCGACTTTATAAAGGAGCGAATAACTTATTATTATAATAAGAAGACCGAAAAGGAACCTACTTTTAATAAAGGCGATAAAGTCTACCTTATTAAGAAGAATATTACTTCTAATAGGCCTAACAATTCGTTAGACTATAAGAAGATAGGACCTTTTCTTATATAGGAAAAATTCTCCGACTTAGCCTATAAGCTAGACCTACTAACGGCTATGCTTATATATCCCGTTTTTCACGTTTTGCTACTCGAATTAGCGCCTAAGAATAGCCGCCTAGCGAAAGATATCGATATACTAGTCGAAGAAGACAAATACGAAGTCGAAGAGATTTTATCTAAGAAGATAGAAAACGGCTAGCATTTCTATCTTATAAAGTAGAAGAATTATCCTTCTTCCGATAATACGTAGGAACCTGTTAAGCATCTTAAGAACGCTCTTAAGAAGATTAAAGCCTATAATAAATCTAACCCTTAGGTTTAAGGGAAGAGGAGTTTAAGGGTTTAAAGGTTTAACCCCTCTTAGGAAGGGTAATGTGTTATAGAACCACTAATTTAGGTTCCTAGTTTACTTTCTTTTTTCTAAAGTACGGGACGACTTAAGTACTAAGGGACTTAAGTACGGAAATACTTAGTATAAGGGTACCGGGGTACTTAGTACTTCGGTACTTAGTACTTTATGACTTAGCATAAAGATGTTCGCCCCGGACTTACCTATTATCCGGTTATACCCCTTTTCGGCCTAGGACACACCCCTTTTTCGAACCTAAGTCCCTCGGGACTTAGCTTCCTTAGGTACGGGACGTACCACGCAGCTACGGTCACGCCGACAATCTTATTAGGCACCCTTGCCTAATAAGACCCGATGATTGGCTCGATGCCCTGTATAATGGACCGACACCTAGACTACCGGGAGCTATAGGCCTAATATAGCCCTTCCGGCTTTCGGGACCGATCATTCGTCCGATCCTCCGCATAAGGAGGTCACACGACTTGTGTCGTGTGACCTACCCACATGACATTATGCACGTGGTGCATAAATGGACCTATATAACCTAGATTAGTCTATAAGGGCTCTAGAACGACGCGGGAGGCAGCCTTTTCGAGGTCAGCCGACCTATATAGCCCCTACGTAGCCCCGGGGACCTATATTAGCTTGGGGCAGTGCAAGGGATACGTGGCAGAAGGTGCTAGAAGGAAAGGGACGTACCGGGACCGTCTAGACGGACGGGAAGAGCTATATAAAGGAACTTTAGTCCGCCCTTCCTCAGGCTCTCCTTCCTTCCTTTCTTCTTTAGCTTTTATCACAGTTTTAGTTCAACTGCCTACTAAGTGACCTACACCTCTTCTAGTAGTGCCCTTAGTGCTCTAGCCTCGACTACCCCTGCTTGCTTAGACTTAGCCAGCCGGTCTAGTATAAGTGACCCTAAGTGCTCCTCTACTTACTATTCCGCCCCTATAGCTTTTAAGGATAAATAACGCCCTCTATTAGTCTTTAACTATTAGAGACTTAGTCCGGTTAGACTGTCTTCTGTCTTTTAACCGTTCTATTACACTAGCATTCTTTCGTAGCCCGATAATAAAGGCTACTATTATCCGATTGCTTTCTTATTACGGAAGTTTGCTAGCCTTAAGCTTAACTACAGCACCCTTAATTAAGAGATATTTGCTATCGTTAAGTTATTTAAACACTAGCGATACTACGTTAAAGGGGCGGCGAATACCGTTAAAGTTTTATTAGATTACTAAAACCTTTAAGGCTTTATAAAGCAAGTATCCCTTAATAGAAGATAAGCACGTTAGTATATATACCTAGCTCCTTTCGATTTTACGATTAAATACTAAGCCGGTAAATTAAATCCTGCCGATGCTTTATTAAGGAAGCTAGAATTTATAGGCGAAGCCCTACCGTCTATAGAGCTACTCCTAGAACTATAATAAAAGTTAGCAATTATTCGGCAAATATAAAAAGCTATAGATTCTTTATAAAGCGACCTAAAGACGAGTTCTTAGGTCTTTGCTATTTCTAAGCTTAACGAGATATCTTTACGTAACGAAAATACACGAGCTCTCTAAGATTTAATCGCTTAGCATTCGGGAACGAGTCCCGCTAAGTTAGCCACCTAGGTTAAAGATATTGTTAGTTATAAACAACGGTGTTAAAGACAATTAGCTAGGTTAGCAGCTCGTTATAAAAGGGTCTATAAGAGCAATATCTCTAAGCTCCTTTTTAAGCTCCTTAAGAGGACTTAAGCGGAAGATCCGTAGACTATATAGCGAGTATAGGCCGAAAGTACCCTAAAAGAAGGGGTAAGTCCTTAGTCATTAAGCCTAGACGGACTTATTTTACATTCGGGAAAAATCGTAGTGCTTATAGAGGTTGCCTTAAGGCAAGAGCTTATTTAGCTCTACTACGACGATCCCTTTATAAGATACTTCGGAATAGCCCGTACGAAAGACCTCCTATCCCGGAAATTCTTCTAAAAAGGAATAGCTTATAATATAAATAGCTACGTGCGTTTATATTATACCTATTAAAGCGCCGTTCTAAAGCGGCATCGCCTATACGGCGCCCTTAAGTCGCTGCCTATTCCTATAAGACCTTAGAAACAAGTCTCTATAGACTTTACTACCGGTTTTCTAGAGTTATAGTTCGATAGTAGAGAAGTTAACGCAATATTAGTAATTATTAACCGATACACTAAGTATAGCGTATTTCTTACGGTCTCTAAGACAATAATAGCGCCTAAGTTAGCTAAGGCTTTTTATTATAAGATTAAGCTTGTCTATAGAGTACCGAAAGGCATTATTTCCGATAGAGGATCTCTATTTACTAGTAAGTTCTAGTTAGACCTCTATTATATATTACGGATAAAACGTAGGTTATCGATAGCCTTTTACCTATAAACCGACGGTTAGACCGAATAGGTAAATTAGATACTATAATACTACCTTCGGTATTATACGAATGCCGAATAGAATAACTAGCCTAGACTACTACGAGAGGCTTAGTTCGCTTATAATAATACAAAGAATACAACTATAGGCTTTTCGCTTAACAAGGCATTGTTTAGATACTAACTAGACTACTATATCTACCTTCCGGACGATGCTATTAGTAGGGGAGTGCTTAAAGCGAGAGCTCGTATTAGTAAATTAGCAGACTTAAGGAAAAAGCTAGAGACTTATTAGCGATAAGCTATCGAGTCGCAAAAGAAATTCTATAACCTCTATTATAAGCCACTTACCCTTAAGGTTAAGGACTTAGTAGGACTCTCTACGAAGAACTTACGTCTTAAGGACTAAAGAAGGAAGTTATTACTTAAATATATTAGACCTTTTTAAGGTCCTTTAAGCTATTAGCAAGCAAGCGTACCGCCTAGCCCTACTAGAGAAATATGATCGGCTTTATAATATATTTTATATTAGTCTTCTTAAGCCGTAGGTAGAACGGGCTACTAACTAACACCCTAGCGAATTACTGCCGATGCCTAACCTTAACGATACCGAAGGAGAATAGTCGGTCTAGCAAATTAAGGACTATAAGAAGAAGAAAGGCGTTACCTACTATTTAGTAAAATAGGAAGGTTAGCTAGCCGAATATAACGAGTAGGTTGCTTAAGACGATATAGCGAATGCCTAAGAACTTATTAACGAATACCTAAAGATACGGCTAAAGAAACGGCGGAAATTACGTATTACGAAATAACTTCTTTTTAGCTTACCTTAACTTTTCTATTACTACTCCGCCGCTATTTCGCCTTTATTCCTTAACATCTATACGGTAGAAGTCTCTTACTTCTATCTCGCTTATAAACTCCGTAATAACTAAGAGACGCTTTGCTTACTCGCCTCTTCCTTAGCGACTACTCTCCTCGATTATTTTATATAAATTATCGTATGTATATTCTCGTCCTACCCGCTATAGGGTAAAACCTACGTCCTTAATCACTAGACGAAGCTTTTAGTCCTTATTCTCGCGTATAGCTTTCCGTCGATCTATCGATGCCTATTAGTATTTAAGACGACGTTTCGTATATAAACGTTTAGCACTTAATACCCTTTATTCCTTTCGGTAGGCTATTATTATAGCTATAAACGACGTATAAACTTAGTAAAAGATTAACTTTATCTTCTTCTTCTCCGTTTCGTCTTAAGTAATCTATAGCTCGGCTATCTTCGTCTAAATGCCGTATAGATCCGCTATATCCCCGGACATTATTGCAGGCACCTATAATTTTATTAGCGATTATATCTCGACTTAAGGGGGAACGAAGAGCTTATAGATTCGCAAAGGTTACCGCGCGAGTTATATTAAATATATCTACTTAATCGCGTATCCTCCTATATATAATATAGTTCGACTATTCTAGTATCGTCCTCGTTATCGCTAAACCCTTATATACTGGTATTAAGGCACTTAATATAGTATAGCTTAGTGACTTAGCACCCTTTCGCCCGGCGACTTTTTATATTCGCGGCCTTCTTGCCCTTTTTCTTAAGCGATATCCCTTTCTAGATATTCCTCTTATCGACGGTATCTCCTTTAGTATTCGCCTCTATATCCTCGTCTCTATCGTCTTTACTAAACGACGAAAATGTTTCGGATTTAGTAACCGTTAGCGTTATACGCTTTACACTCGCGTAATCTTCTTAGGACTCTACTATAATAGGTTTCTTTATGCTTATAAATAGTCCCTTAAATAACTGCCGAAATAGTTAATCTTCGGTTTCTTCCTTTAATAAGAATATTATTGGTAGGGATTATACGTGAGATATCTTATCGCAAAGGGCTGTTATTATTGTCTTAAAGTATCTGCTCTAGCTAGGAAGGGGGGGAAAAGGGGCCCCTTTTATAGAGCCTATAAAGAGCCTAACCCGGGCCTGCCGGGCTCCTAACAGAGCCCTATTAGGAGCACGTGACCTAGCCGCTGACGCTGTCATCCGGGTTATAACAAGGCTGCTGCCGGGGTTATAACGTGGCTAATGACGCTGCCGTCGGGACCGTCGGGGTCATTAGGGGTTATGACTTATAACCCTTTTCCTCGTAGTGTTTATCCCATATTCCTATATTCTTATACTAGCAGTTTTTTCTCTTTTAAAGCTTCTTCTTTTAAAGCTTCTTCTTTTAAAGCTTCTTCTTTTAAAGCTTCTTCTTTTAAAGCTTCTTCTTTTAAAGCTTCTTCTTTTAAAGCTTCTTCTTTTAAAGCTTCTTCTTTTAAAGCTTGCAACCGCAACTAATTGATTACGCGTATTAGGCCAAAAGGGGCCTAATGAATACAAAGAATGAATATAAAAGAGAATGTAAGATGGCCGGAGGTCTAGGCTCGCGAGGCTGCTTGTTGTTATGCTATTGCCGTTACGCGGAGCTGTAAGCGCTTTGCTAAATCTCGGAAGAATAAAGAATGTGGTCGTTAGCCGGGGCGTCTGCGCTTGCCGGGTGACTGATTGAGAGGAAGCCCGTACGGGCTTTCCGTAGTGGCATCCTGCGTTCGGGTCTCGAAGGAGGGTGTGCCTAGGTGGCTTTTGCCTAGGTGGCCTTTGCTTGGCTTATAAGCCGGCCTTAGTTGCCCTGTTGTATTACGGGCTAGGGGGAAGCTTGTGTGTGCTTCTAGTGTCGGCATCCTTCGGCGAGGTGGCGGAAAAGTGCGCTTCGGGAGTCGAACTAGGATTTACAGAGCCTGCATTTGGCCTGCTTTAGTGTATGCTAGGCTTAGGGTAAGGGTGCTTTGCAGTAACGGTATAGCTGCTAGGGGCTTAATAGGGGAAGCTTCTATGTATTCGGCGGCTTTGTTAGTTCGATAAAGCTGCTTCGAGAGCTGCTTTAAGGCTTAATAGGAGTAGTAACGGCTTTCTGCTAGGGTTTTGCTAGGGGAAGCTTCTGTTTGTTCGGTGGCTTCGTAGGTTCGCATTAGAGGCTGCTGCAAGAGCTGCTGCTGCGAGAATTAATAGGGGAGCCGAATTAGTCGCTTAGGGGGCAGTCCGAAGAACTGCTAGGGGAGCTTAGTGGGTTGGCATCGGGGCCGTGCCTATAGGAGCTAGAGGCGGGATCGAGGTCTAAAGGCGGGAGCGAGGGCGGGGGCGAGGGCGAGGGTAAAGACGATATCTTTAAGGCTGCTGCTTCGTACGGCGGTAAGCCGAGTTAGGCTCGCATCCTATTCCTCTCTACGTAGGCCTTTATTCTATCGTCGAAGTCTATCTCAAGGAATTCTTATTATAGCTAGGGTAGCAGGTCGTCGGAGGTCTATAACCGTAGGAATTAGGGGACGATTAGTCCGTCTCTTTGTCCTATGTATACCCTATTCTTCCTAACGATATTCCGAAAGGCCCTCCTAATATCCCGATAGATCTTATCCTAGGTAGTCTCTTTCTAAGATCTAAACTCCTAATAGAATTAGCTAAGCAGAGTGTTCCCTTATACGTGTTTGCAGCAATCTGTACTTAATATAAACCGGACGATGTATATTATTAAAGCTAATTAACCTTATTCGTTAGGATTAGCCTCTTCGTCGAGATCCGGAAGATTAAAATCGATTTATTAATATAGTGACTCGTAGATTAAGATGCTATTTAACTAGTCGGTAGACCCTTCCGGCTAGGGAGCTCTTATTGCGACGGGATTGTCTATATTTAGGCTCGTGGTAGTCATCGTGTCGTAATGACAGCTGTAATTAATAGCGGTCGTCGCTTTAGGTCGGTTGCAGTCTGCGAAAAATAATACAACGTAAAGGGGTTCCGCGATGCTTGCCCTTCGGGGTAACTAAATGTCGATTCGGTTACTATAGTCTGCGAAAAATAGCAACCTTCACGGATTCGATGCTTGCCGGGAGCGGGCAGCGGGCTCGTCGCGTTAGGGACGCACTATCGATTAGGCTACTATAGTCTGCGAAAGCAGCGGCATTAATTAATTAGCTTAAAGGTATCTCAACCGGTGGTCTAGCGAGATGCCTTATTCTTAGCATAGATAACCTTCTCTTCGGTGTACGCAATAGAACCTTAAGGGTAAAGATGCGTAGAAACAGCGCCTACGAATAGGACAAAGATTCTACTATACTTTCGAAGGTCGAGATCTGCCTCTTCTACCTTACTGTTCTATAGTTGATCTTTTAACCACTAATTAGTGTTAGTAGGGATCATACGTAAGATATCTTATCGCAAAGGGCTGTTGTTATTGTCTTAAAGTATCTGCTCTAGCTAGGAAGGGGGGGAAAAGGGGCCCCCTTTATAGAGCCTATAAAGAGCCTAACCCGGGCCTGCCGGGCTCCCAACAGAGCCCTATTAGGAGCACGTGACCCAGCCGCTGACGCTGTCATCCGGGTTATGATAAGGCTGCTGCTAGGGTTATAACGTGGCTAATAACGCTGCCGTCGGGACCGTCGGGGTCATTAGGGGTTATAACTTATAACCCTTTTCCTCGTAGTGTTTATCCTATATTCCTATATTCCCATAGATATCGACTTCTCTAAGGCATCTCGTATGTTTTTCTCTATAAAGAGTCGTTCTAATAGGGTTATTTTCTCTCCGCGCGTCTTCTTTAGCTTTATCTCTTCCTATACTATCGCTATAGCGTCCTTAATCGATACTCTATTCGCCGATAACTCTAGGACTTAAGCTATAACTAAGGGACCTATTGGCTAAATATCGTCTGTCTATTTTCCTCGCTTTTAGGGCGTCTCTACCGTTGCGCTTGCCGTTCGCTTAGGACCTATAGCGTTAAACTAATTCGGAATGTGCTTATCTAATTCGGAATATACTCGTTAGATTTAGAATATACTCGTCTAAATCCGAATGTGCTTCTCTATAAGATCTCGATGTAGTTATATAATAAGAGAAGAGAAGAAAACAATCTTTATATATAAAGAGTAGCACTCTATTATAGTTCGCTAACTATACGTAGGCGATTAGCTACCTATTGCGCAGTAACTATTATAACGCGTAACTAATACGATAATTATTATAATATATATAATAATAACTATCGTCGTTAATTTTTATACTACGTTTAATCCTATTTTAGTCCTATTTGCTATTACGACTTTATTTATACCTAAAGCTATCCTAACGTCCGAGACGTCCGCCCTAGAAGAGGGGGATAATTATAACGTAGCTACCCGCGCAACTATAGAGCCGGGAGATAGGGATATATACACGATAGATAATGCATTTTAGCTCGGGGACTATTCGCCTATTAGTCGCCAACTAGTCCCCGACAACCCCTCTCGAGGCCTAAGGGTATATCCCTAAGGCCCTAATATATCTTAAAAGAGGGGCAAGCTTTAGTCTTACTACGAGAGGGCAACCGCATTGCAATAAAGGATTACTCGTACTTTTAACTATCGTTCCTACCTTCCTAAACGTACCTTTAGTCTGTCTTCTTATAGTCGCGGCCTAGAACTACTATAATACGCGGTGCTTAAGGAACTACTAAATAAGTAGTTTAGCGGCGGCGGGGCGGTTTAACGCCGCCTTAAGGTCGCTCTCCCGTCGGATACCTCTTAGTAAGGCCGCCCTCGCGTTAGCGAGGGCTAGGCACTAAAGGAAGAGGTAGAACGCGGTTTTACGCGTAGTCCCGCACTAATAGAGCGGCGAGTCGACGTTAAGGACGTTTTAGTCGAATAGAAACCCTTATAGACCGATCTTCGCGGTCTAGATCTAAATAAGCGCGGAGCTTTCGTGCTTATATAAGCCGTTATATACTTTTAGCGCTTTCTTTAGCCGGTCGAAGTAAAGGTTAATATCTGCCGGCTATCGGGCTTATCGTAGCCGCTTTGCCTCCGCTACTTATAGATCCTCCTTCTAATATACCTCTTATTCGCGGAGGACCGCCTCCTTAGGTATAGTGCCTTAAGGGCATTAGTCTTAAAGCTATACGTCGTACGGCCGGCCGGGCGGTCGGGTCGGCGGTCGGGGTTAAGGCAGTACTTTCGCTAGCCTCTCGCAGGCGCTTTAGATCCGGTCTACTATGCCTAACTCCTTAGTGTATTCCTTATACTACGCGAGGCGGTCGTTAAGGTAAAGGTCGAGCGGCGGGACCGCTATCTATATCTCTAGGTTTTAGATTAAGGTCGCTTTAAACGCTTTAGCTACTACGCGGAGGTAGCTTAACTAATATACTATAAGCGCCTTTACTAGGCCGGTAGGTTTTCCTCCTTTAGGCGTAGGCTTATAGAACGTCGATGCCTTATAAGCGAACGCGCTTTAAACTACGCTAGCGTAGACTATCTTAGCGCTTTATAATCGTATGCCTTATATAAACGCCGCGAGCCCGGTAAAGGCTAAAGCCCATATGCCTATTTTCGCCTTAAGCTTTTTAACTTAGGCTTTCTATTATAGCTTTTAGTTAAACTAAACCTTAAGGAAACGCTTATCCTCGACCGGCTAGACTATATTTATCTTAAGCCGAAGCTTCGTCGGTATCGGCTTTTAAGCCCTCGTAAAGTATATAAGCTCGCTTTTCTCTAGCTTAAACTCGGCTTTAACCTCCTCTACCTATTTATCGTACTTTTTCTAAGCGTTTTTAAAACGCTATATAGTCGCGGCTATAGTCTTACCGTAGGATAAAAGGTTTATATTGTTAGTAAAACCGACGGTAGTAACTCCTATCTCCGGCTTAAGGTCGTTATATAGTAACGCGATATAAAGGAGGAAAAGGATTAAAGATAAGGGCGAGCCTTAAGGCACGCCCTTAGGCACCGCCCGGGTCTCCGCTAACGCGCTATCGAAGTAGAGCTAGGCCGTCCTCCCCTTAAGGAAGCTTCCGACCTATGCGATAACCTAACCTAAGAAACCCTTAAGGCGGAGGGTCTCGACGAGATATATATAGTCTTCCCTATCGAAAGCTCCTTTAAGATCGAGTTAGAGAAACGACGCTACCCCGCCTTAGGCCTACTATCGCATCGGAGCGTGCCTATAAGGAGGTATTAGATATAGCTCTATACTAGTGCAGGTCACGTGTCCGCTTACGCACCTATTTAAAGTGCTTTATAAGATAGCTAGCCTACGACTATACATCGCAATATTAGACCTTTTTCTCTTATTAATTAGTGCCTCTTTTCGTAACCTTAAGTGCACTTATTAACCACCCCTTACGCCTACGGGTGCGGGCCCTTACGGGTAGATACAATAGTTATAAGCCCGGTATGCGAACTAGCGCAAATTGCTACTATAGACGACGATCTAGACAAATAACACATCTTCCTATAAGGAGCCTATCCTTAAAGATTTCAACGGCTTTACGAAGCCTTAGAATCACGGCCTAAGCCCTCTAGGCATCGCTCCTACGGATAGACCTAGTAGGGTAGCTTTAAGGCTAATACGTTATATGTAGGGCCTATGCCGGGGCATACTCGGAGCATAATCCATCCGAGGGTTATTACTAAGAAAGTGTGTAAAGCTCTTAGAAAGCGTGTAAGGTTCTTAAGAAAGCGTGTAAGGCACTCGATCGACTGTATAAGCCCTTAATCGGTTGCCTAATAAGGCATTAACATCGACGCCGCGATCGAGCCTTAAACTAGAAAGGTAACTTACAACACGGCTATCCACACCGTTATTAATAGGTGTTTAAGGGAGGCATTACTATACGGCTACATCCTTTATTATCCTAGCCGTCGTATATACTTTACCTATAAGCACTTACAAATAGGTCTTTAAATCCCTTCACAAAGGATTATATAACAACCGCTTTCTCTTACTTAGGAATATTATTAACTTTAAATACTAAATAACTATTTAATTATAACTAATACTGCTAATACTACTAAGTCTAAGGTAACTCTAACTACGTTAGAGCATTAGGCTATATAGTTCTCGACCTTCCGCCGTATAGCGAAGGGCGTAGAGGTTTAAAAGTATATTAATACTAGAGGCATCGCCGCTAAAGAGGTCCTTTAGCTGCTTCCGCCGACTAAGGTAACTAAGGAATAAGAGATTGTAAGGCTAAACACCCTTACCCTTAGGAACCCTATTATAGGCCTTACTCTAGCCTAGTACTAAAGCTTTAAGATTAAGGGTTATAACTATAAGGAAGACTACGCTAAATACCTCTAGGATAAGCAAGCCATCGCTAACCTTTCGACTTAGGTCTATAAGACCGTTGATTAGTTATATATCGCGTACTTCTTAGAAAGCCCGGACCTTCGAGGCATCGTTAATTATCTACGTAATCTCCTTAGGGTTACTAACTCTATTCGAGTCGGCCTTGCCTATATTAACTATCGCAATGCCTTAGAGACTTATTAGAGGATAAGCCCCGTAGCTTAGTACCCTTAGTAGGAACTTACCTATCTTAAGGCGGTGACTATAAAGATCTCTAATATTAACGGGGAATAGGCTATCGTCGACTTCCTTAAAGCGGTTATAGCAATAGACGAGCTATAGGGTCGTTAAATACTAGGAAAGCTGCGTAAGCAGTAGCTTGCTAGGATAGTAAATATAATACTTCAAGCTATAAGTCGCTAATCCAACCAGGCTTATTATAATCGCGCTATAATCCACGCGAAGCCTTTAAGACCTTTAGGGGCTTTTAACGCATAAGCCTAATTGCTAGCTACAACCTCTAACACGCCGACGATAGTAACTCGTTAGGGCTTTAACTACGCCTGCGGAATTAAGAAGGCTCGCTATCCTTAGAAGCCGATAGACTACACCGCTTTCTATAAGGCAGTTAATAGGATCTCCTATAAGCCCGAGCTTAAGGAGAACCTAGCCCGAATTAAGAAGTGCGAAGAGGCTAAGAACCTGCCTCGTTAGAAGCAAACCGTCGAAGCCATTAAGGGCATAAAGGGCTAGAACGTACCTCCCGGCGCGCCGAACTAGGGCAAGTCCGCTTAGGGATTATAGGCATATATAATCATCGACCTTAAGTTTTCCGCGTAAAACGACGATACCCTAGATACGGCCTTTAGTACGTAAGGGCAGGGACTACACCCGCTCTATAACTTAACCTTATTTAATAACTACGCTAATACGCATATTATTAATAAACGTAATCTTTTAAGGGGTAATATCGTCGCCGCCGTAGAGGATAATATTATGCTAGTAGGTAATATAGCCCTTACGGTTGTATATTAAGGAACCCGAACTATAAAGAACCTTTTTATAGCCCGGACGGTCCTAATATAAGGGATCTAGTGTTAAAAGACACCGCCTTTGTCCCCGGCTTTTATACGAATATTATTAGCGTAGAGAGGCTTATAAAGGGAGGCTTATAGATTTACGGAGCCGACTATATAGTCCGGTGCGGGTCGGTTATAGACAATAATATAGTGATAAACCTAGAGCCTAAGTATAGCCTAACGGTAGCTTAATTAAAGCCGGTTGATTCTTGTTTTACGGTGCCCCTTTCTAACGAAGAATACACTTTTGCCGCGATACAAAAAGGGGTTTCGCAGTACCCTAAGGGCCGCGTTGCAGCATTCCGAGTTCTACTTCGGCTAGGGTTAATACTGTAGAACTTTAGCACCTTCGATTAAGGCACACGAGCCCTCGAGTACTTAAATAACTTATATACTAGGCTCGAGGGGTTCGAATTTATAGACTAACATCGGTTAAATGCGTAGGCTACGCATAAGGAAAAGCCTACTAAATAATCTTACGCCGCGAGCCCGCTAGCTGTTTAACGCAGCCTTTTTTCCGTATCTTCCTCGATATCTTCGAATTTAAGCGAGGCTATAACGGCTATTAATACGTCATTTTAATCACCGACGAATATAGCGGAATGATATTCTCGTAGAGCATTAGCCGTAAGATAGATACGCCGTTCTTAATTAGGAACTTCGAGGGTCTAGTCCGCCGCTATATAGGCGCAGCTATTTATAAGATTAAGATAGATAACGAGAGGTCTTTAGTAAATCTTCCGAACTAGATGGCTTTAAAAATTTAAGACTAGGCAGTAAGGGAAGGCATCGAGATCGAGCTTCTACTAGCTTATATAAAAGAGCCTATAGGGGGAGCCGAAAGACCTAGGGGAATTATATAATAAAGACTCCGCTACGCTATAGGAAAGCTGCCTTAAAACCTATAGCCTAAAGCATATTAGGCACTAGTAAGAACATATAACATCCTTCCTAAGGCCCGCAACTAGTGGAAATCACCGAAAGAGACCCTCGATAGGTAGTTTAACCGGTATCTTCGCTAGTATAGTAAGTTAGGCGTTATAGCTAATAGCGAGAAGGACTTCCGCCTATTATAGAGCGGTCTTTACGCCTACGGCTGCCGAGCCTACCCTCTTTATATTAACTTTAAGGCTAACCTAAATAAGAAGGCTTTTAAAACACACCCTAGAGCGTATATTAGCTACCTCGTAGGTTACTAAGCGAGCAACCTATTCCGCGTCTAAGTCCCTTAACTTAGTAAAGTAATAATTACCCGAGATATAAAGTTTAACGAGAATTGTTTTTTCGACCTAAATATAGAGGACCTATAGTTTCCTATCTAAGAATATAAGCCTATCGTAAGATTAATTGATCTTTCTATTAAACGCGACTAGAACGCTCTACTCGAGGATTTCCTATAGGATTTTAACGAATATACCTTAGGAATTAAACCTACTGTTTCTATATTAGTAGAAGAGTTCGATATCGTATAAAAGGACGACGCCGGTAAGGCTTTAGAAATAGATGCTTCTCTAATAACACTATTATTACTTAATAAACCGGCGAAGTTACTATCTATAATACCTACTCCTCCCGAAGTATATCTTATACTATTATAGACACTTAACCCGATAGGGCAATAGGGTCTAGAGGCACCGGTAAGCATATAGGATTACGAGGCCGTACTATTCCTCGTATATCCTATGCCTAAAGAGCTAGAGGAATTGCCGGAACCCTAGCCCCGGCAATACTTATTAACTCTAGAGCGGAAGACTGCTAAAGCTTTACAGCCGCCCGATAGCGAGGATAAGGAAGGCTAGTAAGGATCGCGAGTCTTGCTAAGATAGGGCACCGCTTAAGACGACGTAAGTATACCTTTAATAAAAGAAGGTAATATATCCGTAGGCATAGAGCCTAAAAGGACAGAAGCGCCCCCTAAAGCGCAAATAGGGACGCTTACAATAGCGCCCTTAGAAGCGCCTATAGAGGCGCCTATAGACGTACTATTAATATAATCGAGAACTCGCCGGACTTAACGAACGTGTGAGGAAACGAGCTTAGGGGGGGGTATATAATTATTGTTAATCTACGAAGGGACATAGTTATAGACTAGGTCTAAATGTCTATATATAAGATATAGAGGTCACGTAGGATAATATATAATATAACCTAATACCGTAATAGTATATCCCCCTTAAATCGGCGTTCGACTTAAACGCCTAAAAGGGGCAATAGGCTAATAGAAACGAAGGAAATCTAGGTTAATCGGTCCTAAAAGCGGGCCTAATATATAACGAGAGAGGAATAGGGAGAAATAAGGGGTAAAGCTAAGAAACTAACGCGTGCCGTCGTAGCGTAAATTGTATTAATAAATTGTATTTATTATCACTTAGGCGAAGGTAAAGACGTAAGGAAGGCTATATAAAAGGCCGGCTTAAGCTTAGTCGGGTTAAAGGCGTAAAGAGCCTTAAGGTCGTCCTAGCAGCCGTTAAGGCAGGAGGAGTCCTCCTACGTAAGGGGGCTATAACGCTATTAAACGCGATATTTAATCTCCCCGGAGGCGTACTAGCGTTACGCGAGGATAGAAGAAAACTCCTACTCGAGGTATATATTATCGCCGTCGTCGTCGCTAAGGGAAAGGAGAACGCCGTTATCGGCGGGCCGGACGTTAAGCTCTAACTAGCCGGGCAAAGGAGGCTCCTAAGTCTTAGTAAGGAGGGAGTAATAAAAAACAGGGTAAAGGCGGCTGCCTTTAAGGAGGCGAAAAAGATACGCTATCTTATATACCTTAAGGACCTTATATA
The DNA here is from genome assembly GCA_012934285.1 of Ophiocordyceps sinensis. Lineage (NCBI taxonomy): Eukaryota > Fungi > Ascomycota > Sordariomycetes > Hypocreales > Ophiocordycipitaceae > Ophiocordyceps > Ophiocordyceps sinensis. Next base: position 1,103,721 of record JAAVMX010000006.1, on the reverse strand, counting down.
AGCCCTCCCGCTTATAGTCGAGCTTCTTTATAGGGCGGAGGGTCTAGATCTAGCGAGTGCTAAGGAATACTATATCGCCGGGCTAGTACGCTAGGGCGGGAGTCCGCCGGGCGTCTGCGTAGCGAGCCTAAGTGGCCTAGGCATCCTTAATCGTATCGCGGAGGAAGTTAAAGATACGCTAAAGGCGGGAAGCGAGCGCGTTACCGCGGAGGTATTCCTTCCGCTGCTAGGGGGTTATACCGGGCGGGGGGGACTAAAGGGCTTAGTGCTAAGCTTCGGGTAGAAGCTATAGTTAGCGAAGAAAAAGGAAAGGCCGGTAGATTTAAAGACCTAATTATTAATAGTAAACTTAGCGAGGGGAATAAGGTCGACCTAATCGTCCTAAAGGTAGGTAGTATAATAACGATAGTAAACCTTTATCTAAGCGTTCGCGATCTTAGTCTAACCGTCGGTCTAAGGGTAGTAAGCGGAGCTAAGGTAGAGGCGGTAACTAAGGCGACGACTAAGCTACTATTAGAAAGCCGAGATAAACTAAGTGCTATAGTCGCTAATAATAGAGGCCGGGGTGCTATAAAGGGACTAAACGCGGGAAACGAATGCGTTAATAACGTCTTTAATAGTTATTAAGGGTATTAGGACGTAATAGCGTATCTTCGTAAAGCGGTTAACGATAACGAGGATATTAGAAAACTTAACGCCGTTACGGCGGTAGATAGGGAGGTCGGTAATAAAGTCGACGGATATATCGCTCTATATTATTATTATTATTAAAGTACTCTAGCTGCCCTAACGGGCCTAGTGCCCCTATATTTAGCTAGCATAGGAAAAACTAAGAGGCTTAAGGGAAAACCTATATAACGTCTATCTATCTTAGCGTCGGGCTAAATATAGCCTATATTCGCAGCGGTTAATTAAGTTTAGTTACTACCGCCGGTCTAGTGCCTAATAAAGGTTACCCCGCCCGGGTAAGCCTAAGGGCGTTAGGGTCGGGCGGATAGTCTAACTTAGTAAAGCTAGCGCGTAGACGGCACGCGGGCGATAGGGTGCGGGCCGGGGCCCCGCCTAGTCGGTTAGAACGTAGAAAAATAAATCTTAGTAAGCGTATAATCGAATATATAAATATATAAATACTAAAGGGGGTCTACGTTAAGAGCCTCGTCGTCTTACTCCCGGAGCTCCCCCCCCGCCGGTGTTATAGCGGTCTATCTTTTCCGCTAAGGCCGTCGCGGCCTTAAACTACTATAGTAGGCGGTATTTAAAGAACTACCGGATAAGCGGCTTAGCGGCGGCGGGGCGGTTAAGCGCCGCCCTAAGGTCGCTCTCCCGTCGGATGCCTTTTAGTAAAGCCGCCCTTACGTTAGCGCGGGTAAAGCACCGGAGGAAGAGGTAGAACGCGGTTTTACGCGCGGTCTTATATCGATAGAGCGGCGAGTCGACGTTAGGCATATTTTAGTCGAATAAGAACCTTTATAGACCGATCTTCTTAGTCTAGATCTAAATAAGCGTAAAGCTCTCGTATTTATATAAACCGTTATATACCTTTAGCGCTTTCTTCGGCCGGTTAAAGTAAGGGTTAATATCTACCGGTTGCTAGGCTTATTATAGTCGCTTCGCTTCCGCTACTTAAAGATCCTCCTTCTAACGCGCTTTTTAATTATAGAGGACCGCCTCTTTAGTTATAGTGCCTTAGGGGCATTAGTCCTAAAGCTACGCGTCGTACGGCCGGCTAGGTAGTTAGGTCGGCCGATAGGGTTAAAGCAGTACTTTCGCCGGCTTCTCGTAGGTGCGTTAGATCCGGTCCGCTATGCCTAACTCTTTAGTGCGCTCCTTATACTACGTAAGGCGGTCGTTAAGGTAAAGGTCGAGCGGCGGGACGCCGTCTATATCTCTAAGTTCCGGATTAAGGTCGCTTTAAACGCCTTAGCTACTACCTAAAGGCAGCTTAACTAATATACTATAAGCGCCTTTATTAAGCCGGTAGGTTTCCTTCCTTTAAGCGTCGGCTTATAAAACGTCGACGCCTTATAGGCGAGCGTACTTTAAACTATACTAGCGTAGACCGTCTTTATGCTTTACAATCGTATGCCTTATATAAACGCTATAAGCCCGGTAAAGGCTAGCGCTTATATATCTATTTTCGTCTTAAGCTTCTTAACTTAGGCTTTCTATCGTAGCTTTTAGTTTAACTAAACCTTAAGGAACCGCTTATTCTCGACTAGCCGGACTATATTCGTCTTAAGCTAAAGCTTCGTTAGTTCTAGCTTATAGGTCTTCGTAAAGTAGATAAACTCGCTTTTCTTTAGCTTAAACTTAGCGCCGACTTCCTTTACTTACTTATTATACTTTATCTAAGCGCTCTTAAAGCGTTATATAATCGCGGCTATAGTCTTACTATAGGCTAAAAGGTTTATATTATCGGTAAAACCGATAGTAATAACTCCTATCTCCGGCTTAAGGTCGTCGTATAGTAGCGCGATATAAAGGAAGAAAAAGATTAAGGAGAAAGGTAAGCCTTAAAGCACGCCTATAAGCATTTCCTAAGTCTTTACTAACGCGCTATTAAAGTAAAGCTAGGCCGTCCTCCCCTTAAGGAAGCTTTTAACCTATATAATAACTTAACCTAGAAAACCCTTTAGGTAAAGGGTCTCGATAAGATATATATAGTCTATTTTATCGAAAGCTCCTTTAAAGTTAAGTTAGAGAAATAACGCTACCCCTTCTTAGGCCTACGCCGTCTTTACGAGCTCTATTATAAGTCGTATCGCCGTCTTAGTAAACATTTCGGTCTTATTCCCTATATACCCTTTAGGCAGGAGGTTATACGCCTCCGCCGCGTCTATAATCCTCCTCGCGACTACGGCCTTAAGGATTTTCCTTACTATACTAAGGAGAGAGATTAGTCTTTACCCTTAGGCTTATTAAAGCTAAGCCGCTATCTTCCCGGGCTTTAGTAGGATAATAATAGCCGCGTATTAAAACTATCTTAAAAAGTGTCTAACGTTATAACTAGCGTTAAGTAATACCGTAAGCGCTTTAAGCAATAGCTCCTTATAGGCCTTAATAAGCCCTATCGGGAGGCTATCCTCCCCCGCGGCCTTTTATAACGCTATCTTCCTAACCGCCGACCTAACGTCGCCGATTATAAAACGCTATAGTATTATATAAGCCTCCCGGGCGGCTTAAGGGCTCCCCTCGCCTCTCGCTACTAGGGGCGGGAAGAACCGGCCTATAAGGGTCTCTGCCTTTTCTACGTAGGTGCGGGCTAGCCCCGTCGGGTCGCCCGGTCTTTTTAAGTCTAGGATATATATTGCCTATAGTAGACTACCGCTTTAGAGCCGCGCCTACCTCTCGATCTTTTAAAGGAGGGCTTAATTAGCGGCTATATCGTAGGTAAGCTCCCGCTAAGAGTCTCGTTATATAGTAACGACGGCCCGCTAGAGGGCTATCTTCGCTTTATCTAACGTCTTTTAGGTCGACTAATTGCCGGACGTTAAAAACACCCGGAGGGCGCGTTTAGCCTCCCTATCGCATTAGTCTACCTTTATAGTCTATTAGTTAAGGCGGCCTCCGTCGGTACGGCCTTAGGCCTTAGGTATATAGTCTTTCGCAATCTCGGTTAGCTAAGTAACTACTTAGTCTACGTACGCCTCGACCTCCCTAAAGGTCGTAGGCGTAGTTAGCGCGGCCTTTAGCCGGAACTTCTCGATAGCCGCCGCTTAAGCCCTATCTAAGTCGAGTTTTCTCTAAAGGCGGTTAAGCCCTATCGTTTAGGCCGCCGGCCGGTAGGTTAGCGGCCTTATGTCTACCTCTAGCCGCTGCGATATATAGTCTAATCCGACGAGGCCTATATTTCTATAGTACGTTACGCCTCGACCTTAAGACGCTTAAGCGAGGTCTATCGTACTATTCCTTCGGCCCTTAAAGGCGATACGTATAACCTAGCCCTTAGGGGTTATAAGCCTAAGGCGCTATCGCGCCGTTAGCTTTAGGAGGTCTTTGCTATTTCTAAAGGTACGCCTATAGGCGTCCTAAAGCGGGTAATAGCTATTAAAATCCCTAACGAGGACGCACTAAGTGTATAGCAATTTCGCCGTAAGGTTAAGGAGCGGAGTAGTTAAGAGGGGGGAGTTAACTAGCGGGGAGTAAACTAAAAAAACTATAGTATTAAAATTAGTAAACGTAACGCTATATTAGTCTACCCTTTAGTCTTGATCTATATTAAATATCGATACCGTACCTTTTATAGACGTATAGCGTGCTTTAGGTCGCCCTAAAGATAAGCCTATAGTCGTACCGCCTTAAGCACGCTAAGGCTTTTATCCTACTATTAATCGGTATTTCCTAAAGTGCTATAATATCGTACGCCTTAAGGGCGACGAGCGTAAGGTATATATTCGCGTCTATCCTTACGGTGTTTTAATAAAGGATATCTAATATTAAAGGGGGTCGGAAAAAGGGTCGTTGTTAAAAGCGGGCGTGTCTTTAGTCGTAGCGGTGCTAGCCCTAGCCGACGTCGAGGCCGGCCGCGATTATAGATACCCGCGAATAGTCGACTAGCCTCGCGCCCGGCTAGCCCTCGTAATATCCTAAGGCCGGCCGGGGGGAGGGCAGGTAGCGGGGGGGGGTATCCTATCGTCGCCGTTTCGACGGCGACGTCTATAACGCGGTAGGAGGAGGGGGGGCTATATATAAGGTAGCGCCGGCTTAAGGCGTATCGTCGGCGTCGCCGCGGCGGCTAAATGCCTCGGCCTTTAGGAGTATACCTCCTATGCCCTATCTTAAAGCTTCTCCGTCTTAGGGCAGTGCCTATCCTACGCTATATATCTCCCCCCGTAGAGGGTATACCGGTATAAGATCTGCCTTATAGTAGCCGTATATATAGCTTTATCGTATAGTCCTAACGCGCACCGCCTATACGTCGCCTTTACCATATAGTATTTCTCGATATAACTATACTAAAAGCACTAGTAGTACTACCTCGGCCGGATTGTATTATTAAAGGGCTTTATATTAAAGATCTCCGCCTATATTACCGTACTAAAGTCGTAAAGCCTATTCGCCGCCTTTATGCCGTCTACTATAATAATTAAGGTCGCCTTTATGCCCGCCTTTATATAGGCCTTCTTAGGATAGAGGTAAATAACCTCGACGTTGTTTGCTTTAGCTAGTTTAGCTATTAAGGCGGCGTCGTCCTTTCTCTAAAAGACTATTATTAGGACGCCTTTTACTATTACCGTAAAGCCGCCTTAGGATAGTATCGTCTCCTTCCCGAAAGCCTTCTTTAGCTACTCCCTATCCGTCTTATACTTCTTTATATTCTGCTTAAATATAAACGCAATATCGCCGCTATAGAAGACCTATATCGCTTTTACGGCGGGCTCCCTTAAGGCGTAATTAACGTCGTTAACGATCGCTTAAAGGGTTTTACGTTAGAGATTTAAGGCGATCCTCTTATATTAGACTATAAGCTAGTTTTCGTAGCGGGCGAGAGTCGGCTTTTCGCTATTAGCCTTAATGTTATAGACGCCGCTAGCGCCTTTAGGCATAGGCTAGCATTGCGTTAAGGGCGCGACGGTAGTAGCCGCGACCGCGGCCGCGGCTACGTCGGCCTAGGACTTCGACGCTTGCTTCGATAAGAGCGCCGCCTCGATAGCCTCCTTTACCGATTCCTTAACTAATTTCTTAAGCTAGCCTACGGTTATATAGACCGCGGCGTCCGCTTAAATCCTTTTCTCTTATTCCTTTAGGTAACCCTAAAGAACGGACTTAAAGGCCCTTTAGACGCCTTAGAGGGCCTTATTAGGCACTAGACCTACGAATTTTAGGTAAGCGGCACTATCCCTTCCTATTAGTTTCTCCTTGCCTACGTCGGGCTTAAGGGGCGCTTCTTTAGGGGTCGGTAGGCTATATACGCTAGCCTTTAACCCCTTTCTTACGACGTTAACGTATCGCATCGGAGCGGCGCCTATAAGACCGAGCTAGATGTAGCTCGGTACCTATACGGTTATTATATCCACTTACGCACCTATTTAAGGTGCCTCGTAAGACAGCTAGCCTTCTATAGAACTAGACAAAAACAATATAGTTTTCCCTCGCTTTACTACCTTAATCACGTATAATTAACGGTATCTTAATCGCGCCCTTAGGTGCGGGTCCTTATAGGTCGGTGCGATAGTTATAAGCCCGGTATATGAACCCGCGCAAATTGCTACTAAGTTAACGCATTTAAGAATTATCGCATCTTCCTATAAGGAGCCTAGAGCCGCCTTAGCCGGGTAGCTTCGAGGGACCGTAGCTCTCTAAGGCCTCTAGTAATAGTATAACGTCGGGCATAACGATTGTCCGCGTTAGCCGTTAGGGGGTCTCGAGGTATAACGTCTAGGTCAGCCTCGAGAAGCTAAGGTCCCTAAAGGCTGCCTTAACTAAGGCAGCTATATAAGCCCTCGATCGACTGTTTAGTAAGGCATCGACATCGAGATCCTAATAGCATCGATATAATAACCGCATAGGACCTTAATGCTCTTTAACCTCTAAGACAGTCGTAATAAATAAGGCAGTAAGGAGAAGATTACCGTAAGGGGCGAAAAGATAACGTACGACGTCTCCTTTACCGCTTAACGGGTGACTATCTCTAGTGCCTATAAAGAGCAAGTTATATATGCTCGGAAGCCTCTTTCCTTAAGCATCTTTAATATCTTCTGCAATAAGCACTCTTATTATATAACTCCTTTCTTTAATAACTTTAACTTTAATACTTAATAATAGCTATAACTCTTACGTCTCTAGTAATTAACACTAAGGTCAGCCTGTCTAAGGCAGACCACTAGGCAATATAGTTTACGACGTTCCGTCGCATAGCTAAGGGTATAGAGGTTTAGAAGTATATAAACACCGGCGATAAGGGGGCTAATAAGACCCTTAAGCTAGTTAAACCTCCGGTTGTTACCTACACAAGCTAGGTCGCGAAGATTAACAGCCTCGCAGCCTAGGCATACGTAGAAGCCATGCTTAACAACACGGCAGCATCGCTAGACCCGCTAGTCCCGATTATAGAACTTAACGTAGGACAGCTTATATGCTTTAAGTCTAACCGAGATAACCGTAAGATAGCCTATGCTAAATACGTCTCTAAGAAAAAGGCCGTAATAGACCTTTTAAACTAGGTCTATTAAACCGTTGATTAGTCCTACGTAAGGCATTTCCTAGATAATCTAGACCTCCGTAGGATCGTAAATAAGCTAAGAGAGCTTCTTAAAGTCTCTAACGCTTACCGCATCGGCATCGCACGACTAAACTATCGTAGGGCGCTATAGACACCCCGAAGGATTAACCTAGTAGATTAATACCTCTAGTAGGAACTAGTATACCTCGAAGCCTTTACTACGATAACTGCTAACATCGAGGGAGATTAGGCTATCGCAGACTTCCTTAAGGCAACTATACCGCTAGACGAACTATAGTCTCGCAATTAGCTTAGTAAGCTACGCAAGCAGTAGCAAAAAGGCAACGTCGTTACGATAACCCTCTAAAGCGTTATTAAACTCTTCTACTCTATAAGCCTCGATCGTAATATATATAGTAAGCTATTCGGGCTAGTAGGCGCGTTCTCTACACCCGGAGGAAACACACCGGCTCGATAGGAATATAAGTGCCCCTACGGCATTAGCAAGAATCGCTATTACTAAAAGCCTATAGACTATATAGCTTTCTATAAGGCTATTAACGGGGTCTCCTATAGGCCCGGGATTACCGAGGTCCTTAACCGCGTTAAGAAGTATAAGGAAGCTAAAGACTTACCGCGCTAAAAGACTACGGTCGAGACGATTAAGGCTTTAAAAGGCTAGCCGGCGCCGTAGACATCGACTTAGCCGAAGAAATCGACGTTAGGACCGCCGGCCTTAGCCTATACAGTAATCTAATAGACTATTAAAGAGCAGTATGCATTTAGTATATCGCCGAACGCGTACGCGGCTATTTATCCGCTATAGAACTCGACCCTTATCGATAGTTACGCAAGTACCTATATTATTAATAAGCTCGAGCTTCTTTAGTATAACGTCGTTAAGGCAACCGAGACCGATATTATGCTAGTTAGCGATATAGCGCTCGCGGTGCTATATAAAGGCACGCGGATTATCGAGAATATCGTTAACGGACCTAATAGTAAGAAAACGGAGGACCTAATCCTTTAGGACGCTACATTCGTCCCCGGATTCCATACTAACCTAATTAGCGGGGAGAAACTTAAGGACTTTAGCTTTTAGCTATATAGGTATAATAATACGTTAAGGTATAGAAGCATTAAGTATAATAAGATCCTTATAAGCTTTAAGAGCATATACGGCCTTTTAGTAGCTAAATTAAAGCTACTTACGTCCTACTTTACGCTGCTAAATACTCCTTAGTATACGTTATTAGCGCTCTAAGATAAGATTCCGTAGTACCCCTAGCGGCGGATCGCAGCATTAAGAAACCTAGTTCCGCTTAGGGTTAACACGGCAAAGATTTAGCACTTAAGATTAAGGCATATAAGCCCTTAAGTACTTAAGCAATTAGTCTTTTAGGCGAGAGGAGTGCGGATATACGGCCTAACTACGGTTAAATGCGAGGGCTACGCGCTAGGAAAAGCACACAAGCAAATCTCTCGCAGAGAGCCGGCTAATCGCTTAAGGCAACCTTTCTACCGTATCTTCCTCGACCTCTTCGACTTTAAGCTAGGCTACAACGGCCACCGATATATCCTACTACTATCTAACGAATATAGCGGGATAATATTCTTATAGAGCATAAGTTTAAAGACAGAGAGCCCCCCCCCTATACGCAACTTTAAGGCATTAGTCCGCCGATACACAAGCGTATTAATTTATAAGATAAAAATAGATAATAAGAGAGCCTTAGTTAACCTCTTAGGATAGAAGATATCGAAGTTTTAGGAATAGGCAGAATAGGAAGGCATCGAGCTCGAGCTTCTGCCCGCATATATAAAAGAGCTTACGGGAGGCGCGGAAAGACTAGGCGGAGTTATATAATAACGACTCCGTTCGGCAATAGGGAAGCTGCCTCGTAACCTCTAGCTAAAGGCTTACTAAGCTATAGTTAAAACGCATATTATCCTGCCGAGATACCGCAACTAGTGGAAATCGCTTAAAGAGACACTCGATAGATAGTTTAATTAATATCTTCGCTAGTTCGGCCGGTTTAGCGTTATAGCGTATAGAGAAGCTAACTTCCGCCTATATTAGGATAGGCTCTACGCCTTTAGCTACCGCGCCTACCCTTTACACCTTAATATAAAGGCTAACTTATATAAACGAGCCTTTAAAATACACCCTAAAGCGCATATTAGTTATCTCATTAGCTACCACGCTAGTAACCTATATCGCGTCTAGGTTCTATAACTTAAGAGGGTTATTATTACTCGAGATATAGTGTTTAACGAGAACTATTTTTTCGACCTATAGATAGAGGACCTATAAGTCCTAATATAAGAATATATCCCTATCGTCGAGTCGATCGAAATACCGATTTAACGGGACTAGAATGCTATTCTTAATGATTTTTTATAGGAGTTCGACGAATATATCTTAGGTATTAAGCCCGCTGTTTCGAACTCGGGGGTAGAGGGCGTAGGTAAGGTCGTAAGAGAGGCTCTAATTCGTATAGAAGCCTCCTCGTTAGCCTAAGCAGAGGCGGCGAAGCTATAACTTACATTATTACCTCCCCCTAAGGGACTTCTCACACCGGAATAGACGCTTAACCCGATAGGGCAGGGTCTGGAACCGACCGTAGGATTATAGGATAACGAGACTAATACCCCTCTCGTGCATCTAGAGCCTAAAGAGCTAGAGCAACTACCGTAGCCCTAGATTAGGCAAATACCTCCCTCACCGAGGAGGGAAGCCTTAGCTAGGCAACCTCCCGACTAAGAGGAAGAGGTAGGCCTATAATAAGATATATACGCTAAAGATCGCTAGGATCTTAATCAACGTAATACGACCTTAGTAGAAGAAGGTAAGGTTTCCGCGGGACTACCTACGGAAGAAGCCCTAATATAAGAGAGGACCTATCGCCCTCGTCGAACACAATAAGAGCTCTACGGCATAGAAGCTATAAGGCAGAGCTCTCGACCGAGACGCATAAGGCAGAGGGACAACGTTTTTAATACCCTACTGCCTAAAGATCTTTAGCTAAAAGGAAATCTTACGATATTTCATTTAGTATTCGCAGCCGTAGTCTAATAAAAGGCATATAAGCATTATCGAGATAACCTCGTCCGACTGCCTAAGCGCTATTAAGATCTCGACTACTACCCGCACGGGAAGGAGTTTAAAGAGGGCTACCGTAAGGAGCTATACGACCTCCTCCGAAGAGGTACGTAGCGCCTCCTTAGCCGGGAGCGCGCTAAGGGAACCTTAATCCCGCTTAAATAGGTCTTTCTCTATAAGTTTAATAAAGATAGATACCTTACACGATATAAGGCACGTATTATTATGCGTAGAGACCTTTAGGGCGATTAAAGCGAGGAGACCTACGCTATAACCCTCGCTATTAAGACCTTTAGGACAGTAGTATCCGTAGCGGCGAAGTATAATCTCGATGTTCGGCAACTTAATATCGCTAACGCTTTTCTAAACACTAATATTAATAAGACAAAGCGGCCGGTCTACGTAGAACTACTAAAAGGGTACGTCGAGCTAGGTTTTCTTAAAGGAGATAAGAATTCTTTAATAGTAGCCGAACTTAATAAGGCTCTCTATAGACTACGCGAATCGCCTTTTCTTTAGTACAATGAGATATACTAAGCGTTAAAGGAATAAGGGCTTATCCGCACCGGCGAGGAGCCTTACGTCTTTATAAACGGTAAGATCCTTATAGTAATATACGTTAATAATATCCGTATCCTAAGTCCTAAAGGGATTAGCATAGACGACCTTATTAAGTACCTTAACGGGAAATATAGCTGCCTATAGGTAGTAGCTAGGGCGTTTAAGGCGACCCCGATCCGGAACCTAGAGATATAGACGGCGGTCCCGCTACTCGACCTTTACCTTAACGACCGCCTCGCGCGGTACGAGGAGCGCACTAAGGAGTCGGTTATAGCGGACCGGATCCGACGCGCCTGCGAGAAGCCGGCGAGAGTACTGCCCTAACCCCGTCGGCCGACCCGACCACCCGGCCGGCCGCACGGCGCGTGGCTTTAGGACTAGTGCCCCTAGGGCACTACAACGGAGGAGGCGGTCCTCCGCGACTAGGAAGCGCGGTAGAAGGAGGATCTCTAAGTAGCGGAGGCGAAGCGACTATAAAGAGCCTAGCAGCCGGCAGATATTAACCCTTACTTTAACCAGCCGAATAATAGGTTATATAAGCACGAGAGCTCTACGCTTATTTAGATCCGGACCGGGAAGATCGGTCTATAAAGGTTCTTATTCGACCGGAACGTTCCCGACGTCGACTTACCGCTCTATCGGTGCGGGACCGCGCGTAAAACCGCGTTCTACCTCTTTCTTTAGTGCCTTGCCTTCGCTAACGCGAGGGCGACCCTACTAAGAGGCATCCGACGGGAGAGCGACCTTAGGGCGGCGCTTAACCGCCCCGCCGCCGCTAAGCCGCTTATCCGGTAGTTCTTTAAGCACCGCCTACTATAGTAGTTCCGGGCCGCGACGGCCCTTACGGAGAAGATAGACCGCTATAACGCCGGCGGGGGGGAGCTCCGGGAGTAAGACGACGAGGCTCCGGACGCTAGCCCCCTTTAACGTTTATATATATATATGTGTTTATATATTCGATTGTGCGCTTACTAAGATTTATTTTTCTGCGTTTTAACCCGCTAGGCGGGGCCCTAGCCCGCACCCTATCGCCTGCGTGCCGCTTGCGCGCCGGCTTTACTAAGTTAGACTATCCGCCCGACCCCGACGCCCCTAGGCCTACCCGGGCGGGGCAACCTTTATTAGGCACTAGACCGGCGGCAGCAACTAAACTTAATTAACCGTAGCGAATATAGGCCGTATCCGGCCCGACGCTAAGATAGATAGACGTTGTATAGGTTTTCCCCTAAGGCCGCTTAGTTTTTCCTATGCTAGCTAAATGTAGGGGCACTAGGCCCGTTAGGGCAGCTAGAGTAATTTAATAATAATAATTAACGGGAAATATAAGGTCCGCGAAGAGGCCTTTAGATAGTATCTTAGGATTAGAGTTATCCGCGACCGATAGCTTCGGAAGATCTTCCTTTACTAAAACGCATACATTAAGAAGATTGCACGTAAGTTTAGCCTTAACGATAATAGTAAAGCGCCGGCGGTTTTAATCCCGCCTTTTCCACTCGTTAAAAACACCGAATAGGCCTCCTTTCGCGAGATTAAGGACTTCTAAGAAAGGGTCGGGTCAATTATATACACCGCGATTACTATAAGACCTAACGTAGCGCTCGCAGCCTTATAGCTCTCGAGGTTCCTAATGAACCCTTCCCCTAAGCATTTAGAGGCGGCGAACTAGTGCATCCGCTACCTATACGCAATAAGGTTCCTTATAATTAAGTTCGACGGACTTACTATAGGTAAGGCTCTTATTATCGCGACCGACGTATCTTTCGCAAACGATCCCGACACACGCCGCTCGTTATAAGGCTATATTATAATGCTCTATAGCGGCCTAATCGTCTAGAAAGCGAGCCTATAAGATACCGTAATAACCTCGACTATAGAGGCGGAGCTCTTAGGACTCGAGCGTATAACGAAGGAAGGCATCGCGCTATTAAAGCTACTACGAGACATCTTAAAGGACCTTAGGCTATTGAAAATATACTGCGATAACCTCTAGACTATACGATTAGTAGTCGAAGAAGGCCGTATCTCTACGAAGCTCTGTTACATCGATATTTAGAATATATAGCTTAAATAAGAATATAGGAAAGGGCGCTTTACGGTAGAATATATCCTAACGGCCGAGATACCTATAGACGGCTTAACAAAGGCGCTCCCGAGAGCTAAGTTTAAGAGGTTTAAAGTGTTGCTTAATTTAAAGGATATACGCGGGCGGATATAGGGAATAAAGGAAACATAGGAGGATTAGAGGAATAGAGACGGTTGTAATACTAGGGGAGGGTGTATTTAAGGCTTTATAGGCGCTCGCGATAGCTTCTTCTCGCAGCGTTAAATTAATCACTTAACGCTAGGGGGTATATCGCATCGGAGCGGCGCCTATAAGACCGAGCCAGATGTAGCTCGGTACCTATACGGTTATTATGTCTACTTGCGCACCTATTTAAGGTGCCTCGTAAGATAGCTAGCCTTCTATAGAACTAGATAAGAATAACATAGTTTTCCCTCGCTTTACTACCTTAATTACGCACAATTAACGGTATCTTAATCACGCCCTCGGGTGCGGGTCCTTATAGGTCGGTGCGATATAACGTCTATCGGCTCGTAGCCTACGTCCGTCTCCTAATACGCTATCGCGCTTAAGGGCAACCGGGTCTAAGGAATCCGATTCTCGAGTCTAAATTAATTTTATAATCCGGTGTCGACCTTAGCGGCTATGCGAGGAGATCGTAGAGCGTTTTTCTATATCGGTCTATAAGGCGAAGGGAATACTTAAGGGCTAAAGCAGGCCCTAAAGGGAGGAACGAGGGGATTTAGCGCGTAGGCATATATAATAATTCCGTATAAAGCTAGAAATAGACTTATATATGCCGGGCTAGATATAGGACCGGCGGTAGAGGCTAGCGGTCTTCGTACGTCTAAGGTGGCCGGTAAGGGGGGAGGTATAAGCGCGGACGAGGATTTAAAGAATTAGGGCGTCGTTAAGGGGGACGAAGAGCCGGCCTTAGAAATAGAACCGGCCCCGGACCTTAGAGAGAGCGGTCTTAGGGATCGAGCAGAGGGGGGCTTAGAGGGGGTAAGGCTAGCGGGGCTAAGGGGACTAAAGAGCTACGCGAATAGCGGAGATAAGCAGGGAGGAGGAATAGGCCCGGTCGATAAGGTTATCGATCGGCTTAGAGTCGTCGAGGGCGTAAAGGTCGAGGCAGTCGGAATTATATTTATAAATTATATTTATAAACGAATCGGACTCCTTAACGGTATTAAGGGCGGTAGTAGTATTAAGGTAAAGTAAGGCATTAACCTTAGACTTAAGGAGGATAACCTAATATCGGTGGTTAATCCTTTCGTCGGCTCGGTCGGTAAGGGAGAGTAGGCGGGAGCTAGGCAGGCGGCTAAAGGCGTCGGGGAGAATAGCTTAAGAGCCGGGCTAAAAGACAATCTTAAAATTAAAACGACTAAGGAATTCGGCCTAGCGGGCCTATCGCTAGTTAAGGAGCTTTAGGGTTATAAAATACTAAAGATTCTTATAATCTAAGGCTATCTTAAACTTAGGTAGGCCCTTAAGCTTAAGGCGCTACTCTTTAAGAGATTTTATAATCGCGAGGAGTTTTTTATCGTAGATCTCGTAATTATACTCTTAAGCGGAGTATTTTAACGAGAAGAAGGCAACCGGATAGTAACGACTATCGTCGAAGAGCTATATTAGTATACCCCTAGCGGCTTAGTTAGAAGCATTTATCTAAACTATAGTCTTATAATAAAGGTCGAAGTATATAAAGACTAAGGCGGTAGTAAAGGCGTGCTTAAGGGCTTCGAAGGCGTAGGCGTAGGCGGGAGACTAGATCTAAGGGGTAGAGTTCTTAATAAGGGCGTTTAAAGGGTTCGTAAGCTTAGAAAAGCCGCGAATAAAACGCCGATAAAAATTAGCGAATCTTAAAAAGCGCCGGAGGTCTTTAATAAAGGAGGGGGTAGGCTAGTCTAGGACCGTATAAACCTTTTTAAGGTCTATGCGAATGCTTTTATCTAAGATAATTAGGCCGAGGTACTTAGTCTTAGTAATAAAGAAATTACACTTATCTACGTTAAGCTAAATGCCGGCGGCGTTAAGGCGCTTAAGAACCGCATTAACGTAGGCTTAGTATTCCTCCCGCGTCTCTAAGAAGATTAAGATATCGTTTAAATAGGCAAAGCAAAACTCGTTAAAGATGCCGTAAAAGGCTATATTAATAAAACTCTAAAAGTAAGATAAAGCGGCGGTAAGGCTAAAGGGGGTAATATAATACTCGAAAAGCCCGTACCGTATAGTAAACGTAGTCTTTTACTTATATCCCTCGGCAATATAAAGGCGGTTAAACGCTACGATAACGTCGATCTTAGTAAAGAACTTCGCCTTCCGGATATAAGCGAGGGTATCGTAGATAAAGGGCAAAGGAAAACGGTTTTTAATTATAGCCTTATTTAGGCTATAATAGTTAACGTAAAAACAAACGCTTTTGCCCGGCTTATAGGTAAGCATAGTAAGGGCAATAGTAAAGAAGGTAGAGCGGCGGATAAAGCCTTTCTTAAGCTGCTCGTTAACGTACGCGCGGACGATCCGGTTCTCGGCTTCGCTAAAGGGGCGGGGGTAGGTATAAGGAGGTTATATTCCTTCCTTAAGGTTAATTTAAGTATTAACGGTATAGTAAAGGTCGAGCTTATCGGCCTTACTCTTAAGCTATATATAGATTATATAGTAAAGCTCCTTAAAGACTTTAGCCTAAAGCTCGTCGAGCGTATAAGGGACTTTCTCTTACTTCTTAAAGAACTTAGCGATATTATTAAAGGAGATTTTATTAAGGTAGATCTTATTAAGGTAGTTATCGATAAAGTCGTAAAGGCGGGGGTTAAGGCAGGCTTTCGCATCCTTAGCGTCTATATATCTAATTAAAACGGCTTAGTAAAGGTCCTTAGGGATATCTTAGTCGATAGGTAGCGGAGGCTCGGTAGGCAATAGCTCGGCGGTTAAGGCCTTAATCGAGGTCTAAGAGGTCTAGACTTTAGGCTACCGGTAGAATATTACTATCGCGTTAACGTTAAGCATCCGGACGTTAAACGCTAAGTCGTTAAGAGACGAAAAGCAAAAGGGCTAAGGTCTAATAGTCTTATAATTTAATCGCGATATAAGGCGGCGGTAGCTAGCGGTCTTATAGACGGGACGGGGGCGGGGAGGTCGAACGTAGCGGTAAAGGTAGAGGGTAGCTAGGGAGTTAGAGTCGTAGCCGGAGTTAGAGTCGGCGTCGTTAACCTAGCGGGAGGAGTCTAGATAGGCGGGTTTACCTACGTTAAGAGTATACTTAAAAAACGCCGAGCGGGAGGGGCTAAAGGACGGGGGAATAAACTTAAGAACGTCGCTAAAGCGGACGGAACGGATAAAGGCCGGAGGACGGGCTAGGGCCGTACGGGCGGGAATAAGGATCGTAGCGGCGGGAATAAGGATCGTAGCGGCGGGAATAGGGATCGTAGCGGTAAGGGGTTTACCCTCGTCGTTAGAATCTTTAACGGAGGGGGCAAGGGGAAAACGAATTATATTTATTAATTATATTCCCTCTAAAATAAGGGTAAAAGGAGCTAGGATAAGGCAGGTAGGGCGGGTAAGGGTAGCCGAAAGGCCCGGGATAAGATAAGACTAGTAGTCCGAGAGGCATAAGGCTAGATAAAAGGGGGATTAGAAGGAAAGGGGGTTACTACGCTAGCTAATAATAAGGTCGTGCCGGCGTAGCTAAGGGAGGCTAAGAATAACCTTATAGCTAAGCTTTGTAAAAAAGAAGTAGATAGACTTAGTATAGGCGTTAATCCGGGAGACCGAAAAGACGCAATAGGTAATAGAGCCGGACTTATAGTCGCTACTATCGGCGAGAGAAAGCCGGCGTAGGAATTAAAGCTAGCGGATAGGAAGGGTAAGGCGGTACGCGGTCTAAGTGTATATAAAGGCGTATCCGGAATAGCTAAAGTCGACTAAAGCACTTATAATAACATCGGCGGATATAAGGGATAAAGGCATAAGCAAAGCACGCGGTTGTATTCCCGTAGGGAGGCAAACATCCTCCTTAGTGTCGAATAAAGCTATAAACTTAAATACGGAGAGCTCTATCCCGCGATAAGGCGAGGGAGCTACGTATTTCCCGAGGACGGGGAAGAGGCGGGGAGGTCGTTTACTTCGCCCTCGATAAAGCCCTGCTTAATAGCGCGAACCTAGTAGCGGGGGGGAGGGGGTTTTAGGAGGCGCGGGGCAGACGTACCGGTACTACGGCTACGGCCGCGGCTAAAGCCGGAACCGGCGCCGGGACTAGCGCTAGGGTTAGCACTAGGATTAGCACCGATACCCTTATTAGGGTAGGTCCGGGTGGTATAGGTAGCGGTAGCCGGCTAAGCGTAGTAGAGGCAAAGACGGTTCTTAAACCGCCGTTGCTTCTTAGCGTTAGTAAGCTAGGCCCGGAATATATCGAGCTATATCGGGTTACCGGTAGGAGACGTAGGTAAGGCGGGCGAGGTAGGGCTAGTGCGAGCGGGGTTACGAGGCGGCTAGAGTTAAGAACGGGCCTTAACACGCTGCTAGTTATCTTAAAGCGTAGAGTATATCTTCGCCTAGGCCGTAAAGTCGTTATAGGCCGGGCATTCGACTTATAGAGCGGCGGCGTTAGTAAGTTCGATAGAGACCTTTAAGTAAAGGTAGGCGATATAAGCGGTGCCGTTAAACGATAAGTCGGCTTAAAGCTAGGTAAACTTTAAATAGAAGTCTAGCTAAGAAATATTCTTTATTAATAAGGCATTAAAGTCGGCCTCCGACTAAGCATAGGTAAAATTAGCACTAAAGATAAGGCTAAGGTCGTTAGTAAGAGCTTTAATAATAGTATACTACTAATCGGCGAAAGACTTATTATCGAGGACGTCTTAGGAACGCTAGCGATAATAGAGGCGGCCCGGCCGGTAAGCCGGCTAGCCGCGTAGAGAATACGATCCTACTCCGTAGGGTATAAGGCGGCGTCTTAATAAAGCTTAATAGTAAGGCCGTTGCGCTAGGTCCGGAAAGCCTCCTAACGTTGCTTTTAGGTGCTAGAGTCGCCGGCGAACCGCTTAAGGTCGGCTATATAGGAGCGGGTAAAGGCAATAGTAGGGGTAGGGGTAAAGGCCTAGTCCTAAGCCGCGTCGCGTTCGGTTAGGACGAGGAGAGAGGATATAGCGCGGTTAAGCTAGCGCTAAAGATCGGGAGTATGCTTTTAGGCAACGGCTATATGCTCTTAAGCGACGAGCACTCCTATATTTAACTTAACGTAAGCATTATTAAAGTAAGTAAGGGCCTCGATCTAAAGGGCGCGGAAGTCGTAAGTAGCGTTAGCCTAAATATAGGCGAATGTGCTAAACATAGGCCGTTAGGCCTAAAGAAGGGCGGCGAGACAGGGGTAGTAAGAAACGTAGTCGGTCTAAGGCTTTAGGTCGGTAGGAGCCGGCGGGGTAGCGGCCGGGGTAACGGACGGGGGATCGGCCTCTATATAGTCGGTTATCGTAGATTATAAGGCAATAGGATAGGGTAAGGGTAAGGGAAGGGTAAGGAGGGAAATCTATATAATTCGCGTTAAGACGGCGTATCTATACCGGGAAAATTCTAATAATCGAGGAAAACTTAGTCGAAGGGGTCCGGCGAGGAGGCGGACTTACGTCGCGAAGGGGGGAGATTAGAAAAGAAAGGGGTAAGATAGCGAGATTATTAATTAAGGGCAATAGGATAAAATAGTAGATTAAACTATAAGGAAACAAGCTTAAGGGGGGGTATATAATTATCGTAAGTCTATAAAGGGATATAGCTATAGACTAGGTCTAAATGTCTATATATACGATATAGAGGTCACGTAGGATAATATATAATATAACCTAATACCGTAATAGAACGCAATAAGAGCTTTATAGCATTAAAGCTATACGACGAAGCTCTCGAATAAGACGGCTAGGACAATAGAGTAATAGTATTTCTAGTGTTTTTAGTGTTTTTAGCACTCTACTTCCCGAGGCTTACTATCTAAAGGGAGACCTTACGACTTTTCATTTAGTATTTATAGCAGCTATTTAGCAAATATTACACTATAACTATCGTAACTACCTCGTCCGCTTGCTAAGACGATACTAAGATCTTAATAAACACCCGCACGGGAAGGAGTTTAAGGAGGGATATAGAAAGGAGCTTTAAGACCTCCTTAGAAGAGGCACCTAGCGAGTTCTAAGTAGAGAGCGCGCTAGAGGCACCCTAATTCCCCTTAAATAGGTCTTTCTCTATAAATTCGATGTAGATAGATACCTAATTCGGTATAAAGCCTGTATCTACGTGCGCGGAGACCTCTAAGGGGATTAAAGCGAAGACACTTACGCCGTAACCCTCGCTATTAAGACCTTTCGAACCGTTATCGTAGTAGTAGTAAAGCGAGATCTCGACGTTAGATAACTTAATATTGCTAATGCATTTCTTAATACTAGCTTAGATAAGAGGGAGCTTATTTACGTAGAGCTTCTAAAAGGGTATATTAAGCTTAGTTTCCTAGAGGAAGGGAAGAATTCCTCTATAATCGCCGAGCTTAATAAACCTCTCTATAGCCTACGTAAATTACCTCTCCTCTAGTACAATAAGCTCTAACAGGCGTTAAAAGCTTAAGGGCTAGACTGCATTAACGAGGAACCTTATGTATTTACAAACAGCAAGATCCTCGTCCTTATATACGTTAACGATATCCTTATCTTGTCTCTAAAGGGCTATTCCGTAGACGAGCTTATCGACTTTCTATACGGTAAGTACGAGGTCCGTAAGGAAGCATTTAGTTAGTATCTAGGGATTTAAGTTATTCAAGACCGACTAAATCGGAAGATCTTTCTATGCTAAGATGCCTACATCGAGAAGATCGCACGCAAATTCGGCCTTAACGGCACTAGGAAAGCACTAATAATCCCTCTACCGCCCTTGCCGCTCTTTAAGAACCCTAGATAAGCGACCTTTTGAGAGATTAAGGACTTTTAAGAGAGGATTAGCTATATTATATATACGGGAGTCACTGTAAGGCCGGATGTAGCTATTACAGCCTTATAGCTCTCGAGGTTCCTAACGAACCCCTCGCTATAGTAGAAGGAGTTAGCTAACGATTGCATCCGCTACCTCTATATAACGAGGTTCCTTACGATTAAATACGACGGCCTCGAAGGGGAAGCTCTTATTATTGCAACTAACGCTTCTTTCGTAGACGACCCGGAGACCCGCCGCTCTTTATAAGGCTATATTATAATGCTCTACGGCGGCCTAGTCGTATGGAACGCGAGCCTATAAGATATAGTAACAACCTCGACGATAGAGGCAGAGCTGCTTAGGCTAGAACGGGCTATAAAGGAGGCGTTCGCCTTCTTAAGGCTTATAAGGGATATCTCTATCGAGCTTAGGCTATTAAGGATATACTACGATAACCTCTAGACTATTAGACTAGTAGTAGAGGAAGGCCGTATCTCGATAAAGCTACGCTACGTAGATATATAAAGCATATATTTAAAGCAGGAGTTTAAGAAGGGCCGCTTCGTGGTTAAATATATGCCTACTGCCGACATGCCCGCCGATGGCCTAATAAAGGCGCTACTATAGGCGAAATTCGAGCGATTTAAGGCGCTATTAAAGTTAAAGGATATACGGGGGCGAATACTAGAAGGAATAAAGGACTAGGGAAGACTAGAACACTAAGGAAAAGGGCACGTTTGCACCTTAATAAGCGCTTACGATAGCTTCTTCTTTAGCGTTAATTTAATCTCTTAACGCTAGGGGGTATATCGCATCGGAGCGTGCCTATAAGGAGGTATTAGATATAGCTCTATACTAGTGCAGGTTATATGTCCGCTTGCGCACCTATTTAAGGTGCCTTATAAGACAGCTAGCCTACGACTATATATCGCAATATTAGACCTTTTTCTCTTATTAATTAGTGCCCCTTTTCGTAACCTTAAGTGCACCTATTAACTACCCCTCGCGCCTACGGGTGCGGGCCCTCACAGGTGGATGTAACACCTACGCTATCTTTACGAGCTCTATTATAAGTCGTATCGCCGTCTTAGTAGATCTCTTAGTCCTATTCCCTATCTACCCCTCGGGCAGGAGGTTGTAATGTCCGTACCTTCTACCTAATGCTTTTAGTATTATACGGCGATTATAATTCCTAAAAGCTCTTATTCTTATATAGAATAACGCTATTGCGTTTCGGTAAGCTTCTTAGAAAAAGAGTATTACTATTTACCCTATAGTAAATCTCTATTCGGCCCGGAGGGCCTATGCGCGACCTATAATTTCTACACATACTACGCGCCCCTACATCCTACCACCTAATTTAGCTGCACTAGCCTAGCAGCCTTAAGGGCTATATAAACATTCGTGGCCGCGCCTATAGAGGCGCTTGCCGTCTAGCGCGCTAAAGAGCTTAATTCGTTTAAATAACGCATATTTAAGGAGATCGCAAGAGATACGCATAATCGGCCCGTTAATTCCTCCGCCTGCCCTAAACCTCTAATCCACCCCTAACTATATAGGCTGCGTAGGCTGCGTAGCGGGAATAACTTCCTCTATAGCCGAAGACGCCGGCGCCGCTCTTTCGCCCCTACCCCTACCTCGTCTACCCCTCGATCCTCTACCTCGTGTATTTACGCGCGTACGCGATCTTACTTACGACGGCTAGGTTACTGCCTAACTGCCTTAATCCCCTTCCACTTATATGTTTATCTCGTCTATCTCGGCCTACGTACGGGTACGGCGTATGCTTGCGTTAAGGCGTCGGCTGCTAGCTTAACTAGCCTATAGCAGCGTTCTGCCGCGCCTTCGTGTGCCTTTGCCTCTCTATAACTGTAAAGCCGGCTCGCCTTTAATTCGCTATTATTGTATTGCCTATAGGAATAGGGGCACGAGTAGACTAATGTTCTTAGGAGCGCGAGGCCGGCTACGTAGATTTTACACGACGTTAGGATCGCGGATTCGGAGGAGTAGCTCTTTAAGGTCCGAAAGTAAAGATTACTTAAGATTAGTACTAATTTCTATAGAAAATAGGGGGGGCTCTTACTAGCGGCCTTTTAAGCTACTATCGAGGATACACATTAAGCTTTATAAGCGAGGTATTAGCTTTAAGGCGTTAAAGGATCGTATAGGCATAAGGAAGTCCCTACTATTATGTAAATCGCCTTATATAAGTCGGGAGCGGCTATAGCTCCTACGGCTCTTTCTCTAGCTCGAATAGCATCGCGGCGAGGGCAAGACGATGCTGCTTAGCAAAGAGGTTAATGGCTTACTAGGTGATTTATACGTCGAGCTCGCCGAGCTAGTCCTAGCCGAGATATACCAGCCGCTGCCGCTGCTTCTGCCGGGCAGCTTCTTGCTTATAATAGCGCTCTTTATTAGCGATTATTTATAGCAAGGCGTTATAGACGTAGAAGAGATCGCCGGTGCCTATAAGTAAATATAACTTTACATCCTTATAGGCAGTATCAACCGGGCTATTAACTCTCTGCCCGAAGTTACGATACCGGCTAATAAAACAATAGGCCTACTGCTCGCGCTAGGGCATATATTTATTCGATATATATCGCAAGATGTGCCCTTGTTCTACATAGGTGCGATTAAGAGCCTGCTAGGCCGACTGGAAAGCTGCCTTACTAAGCGCGTAGATAATAGTCTTCTAAGCGGTAAATATATTCTTGCGGCTATATTCCTCCGGCGGGTTTAACGGGCTTAAGTTGCCGTTCTAGGCCTCTTTAGCCTCTTTAGCCTCTTTTATATACGGGCTCGTTCGTTAGCATCGTAGGCAGCGGCGGCAGCATCGTTAGCCTCTTTAGCCTCTTATATACGGGCTTGTTCGGCAGTATCGTCGGTAGGACCGTAGGTATTAACAGCAGTAGCATCCTAGGCAGGGTCGGTCTTATTAGCGGCATTAGCCTTATCATTGTTACTGCCCCCTAGCTCCTTCTAGCGGGACTTAATCCTCGCGTTAATGTTAGCGTTAACGTAATATACGCAAAGCTATTGCTATAAGGTAGGGAAAACGCATGCGAGGGCATTTTTAAGTGCCTATTCTTTATCTATAATGATTACAGTAGGCACTAGGGCCCTAACTTACTGCCGAAGGTTGTTACGCTACTTAGAGAGCTACTAGAAGCCCTCTTCCTTTTCTGTGTTAATAAGGCTAAAGGCGAAGTTAGCGATAGACTTTTGATTAGTAACCCTAGTAGCCTAAAAGAGATATATCTTAAAGCGGTTCGTTTTATATATATTATTAAGTCCTAAGACTTCCGGGAACCGCTTCTATATCTGCTTACACTAAGGGTATGTCTAAAAGATAGCTTTAACCTTCGGATTATCGTAATAGTCGTTATTTAACTTCACTATATGCTTAAGCCCGCCGCGTCGTAGGTAGTTAATAAACGTCTAAGTAGCCGTCTTACCACTAAGGGCTACGGCGCGAATCTTCTTACGGTCGTTATATATATCTCGCTGCCGGAAGAAGCTCTCGTTATCGGTAGAGTCTCTAACAATCGAAGCCATCTCGTAAGCTAGGAGGGCACGATGCTTAGAGAGACTCTTCTTAAGCTCCTACTACGCGAGGGTGCGGCGGCGATAGATGTTATAAGCCGATGGATTAAGTAACTGCCCGTAGTTATAACGGCCTTTAGTACGGAAAGTCTACTTCTAGTTAGAGCTTTCCTTTATTAAAGCCGTTACCTTAAATAGATAGTCGGTCTTTTAGGTAAAGGCCTTTCGCAATCTAGAGCTCTGCGAGGTCCGACGGCGCCTACGATTATAGATTAGGATATAGGTCGTAGTCTAGGCCACCCTATTAACTATACGCTTTCCCTAGCTATTCCGCTTAACGAGCGCGGCGCCGTTATTGCGATAGAACGTCTAAAGGGAGGTAAAGAGCTCGTCGAAAGAGTTAAAGGCGTCCGAGGGCGGCAGCGGAGGAATTAGCTAGTCCCCGTCGTCGGGCTCCTCGTCGGGCTCCTCGTTAGGCTGTCCGTTAGGCTAGGGATTAAGTAGGGCTTAAAGATCTATCGTAATAAAGGCGTAAGGCGTCGAGTCGACGGCGACGGCGTTAAGTTAAGGAAAAAATCGCCTTAGTTTATATAGCCCTTAAGGCTACTAGGCTAGTGCAGCCAAATTAGGTGGTAGGATATAGGGGCGCGTAGTGTGTAAAGAAATTGTAGGTCGCGCATAGGCCCTCCGGGCCGAATAGAGATTTACTACGGGGCAAATAGTAATACTCTAGAAAAATAGGCTATTATATAAAGGTAGGAACGCTCCTTACTACCTATAAGGGATATATACGGCTATAGAAGGGCTACGCTTATATACTTTCTAAAGGCATTGCTTTTAATAATTACTAAAAGCATTTAGCTAAACTTAACGAGGACTAGTATCGTTATAATAATATTACGGATCCGTTCTTAAGCAGCTTTAGCTTCCGTAGTTAGGGTAATAAGGACGTTCTTACTATTAAAGGAAAAACGCTCTACGATCTCCTCGCATAGCCGCCGAGGTCGACACCGGATTAAAAAATCAATTTAGACTTAAGAATCGGATTCCCTAGACCCGGTTGCCCTTAAGCGCGATAGAGCATCGGGGGACGGACGCGGGCTGCGAGCCGATAGACGTTAACGTCGTAAGAAGGGGGTTAGAGGCTAGCGTATATAGGCTACCGACCCCCGACAAAGCGCCCCTTAAGCCCGACGCGGGCAAGGAGAAACTAATAGGAAGGGATAGTACCGCTTACCTAAAATTCGCGGGTCTAATGCCTAAGGAGGCCCTCTAAGGCGTTTAAAGGGCCTTTAAGTCTATTCTTTAGGGTTACCTAAAGGAATAGGAGGAGAAGATCTAAGCGGATGCCGCGGTCTATACGACCGTAGGCTAGCTTAAGAAATCGTTTAAGTAATCGGTAAAGGAGGCTATTAAGGTAGCGCTTTTATTAAAGCAAGCGTCGAAGTCTTAGGCCGATATAGGCGCGGCCGTAGTCGCGCCTACTACCGTTACGCCCCCGACACGACGCTAGCCTACGCCTAAAGGCGCTAGCGGTATCTATAACATTAGGGTTAATAGCGAGAAGCCGACTCTCGCCCGCTACGAAAACCAGCTTACGGTCCGGCACGAGGGGATTGCCTTAGATCTTTAACGTAAAACCCTTTAAGCGATCGTTCATAACGTTAATCGCGTCTTTAAAAAGCCCGCTATAAAAGCGGCGCGGGTCTTCTATAGCGTCGATATTACGCTTATATTTAAGTAGAATATAAAGAAGTATAAGGCGGATAGGGAGTAGCTAAAGAAGGCTTTTAAGAAGGAGATAATGCTATTTTAAGGCGGCTTTATAGTAATAGTAAAGGGCGTCTTAATAATAGTCCTATAGAGAGGGGATAACGCTGCTTTAGTAGCTAAGCTAGCTAAAGCGAACGACGTTAAGGTTATCTACCTTTACCCTAAGAGGGCCTATATAAAGATAGGCATAAAGGCGACCTTAATTATTACGGTAGACGGCGTAAAGGCGGCGAATAGGCTTTACGACTTTAGTATAGTAATATAGGCGGAGATCTTCGATATAAAGCCCTTCGACGATATAAGCCGGCTAAGGTAGTACTACCGGTGCTTTTAATATAGATATATCGCGAAATACTATACGATAAAGGCGACGTATAAGCGGTATGCGTTAGGACTATACGATAAAGCTATATATACGGCTACTATAAGGTAGATCTTATACTAGTATACCCTTTATATAAGAGGAGATATACGGTATAGGATAGGCATTGCCTTAAGGCGGAGAAGCTTTAGGATAGGGCATAGGAGGCGTACTCTTAGAGGCCGAGGCGTTTCGCTATTGCAGCGACGCTAACGATACGCCTTAAGCCGGCGCTGCCTTATATATAGCCCCCCCCTCTTCCTACCGCGCTATAGACGTCGCTATCGAAACGGCGACGATAGGACACCCCCCCCCCCCCCGCTACCCGCCCTTTCCCCTGCCGGCCTTAGGATATTATAAGGGCTAGCCGGGCGCGGGGCTAGTCGACTATTTACGGGTATCTACGGTCGCGGCCGGCCTCGACGTCGGCTAGGGCTAGCACCGCTACGACTAAGGCTATAGCCGCTCCTAACGACGACCTTTTTTCCGACCCCCCTTAATATTAGATATCCTTTACTAAAATACCGTAAAAATAGGCGCGAATATATGCCTCGCGCTCGCCGTCCCTAAGGCGTACGATATTATAGCACTTTAAGAGATACTAATTAATAATAGGATAAAAGCCTTAGCGTGCCTAAGGCGGTACGACTATAGGCTTATCTTTAGGGCGACCTAAAGCACGCTATACGTCTATAAAAGGCATAGTATTAATATATATACGAGCGACTAAAGGGTAGACTAATATAGCGTTACGTTTACTAATTTTAATACTATAGGTTTTTTAGTTTACTCTCCGTCGGTTAATTCCCCCTTTTTAACTACTTTACTCTTTAACCTTACGGTAAAATCGTTACGCACTTAGTGCGTCTTCGTAAGGGACTTTAATAGCTATTACCCGCTTTAAGACGCCTATAGGCGTACCTTGAGGAATAGCGAGGACCTCCTAAAGCTAACGACGCGATAGCGCCTTAGGCTTATAACCCTTAAGGGCTAGGTTATACGTATCGCCTCTAAGGGCCGGAGGAACGGTACGATAGACCTCGCCTAAGTGTCTTAAGGTCTAAGCGTAACGTACTATAGAAACGTAGGCCTTATTAGGTTAGACTATATATCGCAGCGGCTAGAGGTAGATATAGGGCCGCTAACCTACCGGCCGGCGGCCCGAACGATAAGGCTTAACCGCCTTTAGAGAAAACTTAACCTAGATAGGGCTTAAGCGGCGGCTATCGAGAAGTTCCGGCTAAAGGCCGCGCTAACTACGCTTACGACCTTAGGGGAGGTCGAGGCGTACGCGGACTAAGTAATTACCTAGCTAACCGAGATTACGAAAGACTATATACCTAAGGCCTAAGGCCGTACCGATAGCGGCCGTCCCGACTAATAGACTATAAAGGTAGACCGGTACGATAGGAACGCTAAACGTATCCTTTAGGCGTTTTAAGCGTCCGGCAATTAGACGACTTAAGAGACGTTAGATAAGGCGAAGATAGCCCTTTAGCGGGCCGTCGTTACTATATAACGAGACTCTTAGCGGGAGCTTACCTATAATATAGCCGCTAACTAAGCCCTCCTTTAGAAGATCGAGAGGTAGGCGCGGCTTAAAAGCGGTAGTCTACTATAGGCGATATATATCCCTAACTTAGAGAGACCGGGCGACCTAATAGGGCCGGCCCGCACTTATATAGAAAAGGCAGAGACCCTTATAGCCTAGTTCTTCCCGCCTTTAGTAGCGAGAGGCGAGGGGAGCCCTTAAGCCGCCCGGGAGGCCTATATAATATTATAGCGTTTTATAGTCGGCGACGTTAGGTTAGCGGTTAGGAAAATAGCGTTATAGAAGGCCGTAGGGGAGGATAGCCTCCCGATAGGGCTTATTAAAGCCTATAAGGAGCTATTACTTAAGGCGCTTACGGTATTACTTAACGCTAGTTACGACGTTAGATACTTTTTAAAACGGTTCTAATACGCGGCTATTATTATCCTACCGAAGCTTAAGAAGATAGCGGCCTAGCTTTAATAAGCCTAAGGGTAGGGACTAATCTCTCTCCTTAGCATAGTAGGGAAGATCCTTAAGGCCGTAGTCGTAAGGAGGATCGCAAACGTAGCGGAGGCGTATAACCTCCTGCTTAAAGGGCAGATAGGGAATAAGACCGAAAGGCCTACTAAGATAGCGATACGACTTATAATAAAGCTCGTAAAGATAGCGTAGGCCTAAGGAGGGGTAGCGTTATTTCTCTAACTTAATCTTAAAAGAGCTTTCGATAGGGTAAACTATATATATCTTATCGAGACCTTCCGCTTAAAGGGTTTCTCAGGTTAGGTTATCGCGTAGGTTAAGAGCTTTCTTAAGGGGAGGACGGCCTAGCTTTACTTTAATAACGCGTTAGTTAAGACTTAGGAAGTGCTTATAGGCGTGTCTTAAGGCTTACCCTTCTCCTTAATCCTCTTCCTCCTCTATATTACGCTACTATATAACGACCTTAAGCTAGAGATAGGAGTTACTACCGTCGGTTTTACCGATAATATAAACCTCTTAGCCTACGGTAAGACTATAGCCGCGACTATACGACGTCTTAAAAGCGCTTAGAATAAGTGCGATAAATAGGTAAGGGAGGTTAGCGCTAAGTTTAAGCTAGAGAAAAGCGAGCTTATATATATTATAAAGACCTATAAGCCGATATTAATAAAGCTTCGGCTTAAGACGAATATAATCCGGCCGGTCGAAGATAGACGGTTCCTTAAGGTTTAGTTTAACTAAAAGCTATAATAGAAAGCCTAAGTTAAAAAGCTTAAGACGAAAATAGGCATATAAGCGCTAGCCTTTACCGGGCTTATAGCATTTATATAAGGCATACGATTGCGAAACGTAAGGACGGTTTACGCTAGCGTAGTTTAAAACGTACTCGCTTATAGGGCGTTAACGTTTTATAAGCCTACGCCTAAAGGAGGGAAACCTACCGGCTTAGTAAAAGCGCTTATAGTATATTAGTTAAGCTGCCTTTAGGTAATAGCTAAGGCGTTTAAGGCGACCCCGATCTAGAACCTAGAGATATAAACGGCGGTCCTACCGCTCGACCTTTATATTAACGACCGCCTTATATAGTACGAAGAGCGTACTAAAGAGTTAGGTATAGTAGACTAGATCTAACGCACCTACGAGAAGCCGGCGAGAGTACTGCCTTAACCCTAACGGCCGACCTAACCGCCCGGCCGGCTGTATAACGCGTAGCTTTAAGACTAGTGCTTTTAGGGCACTATACCTAAGGAGGCGGTCCTCCGCGATTAAAAGGCGCGTTAGAAGGAGGATCTCTAAGTAGCGGAGGCGAAGCGGCTATAATAAGCCCGGCAGCCGGTAGATATTAACCCTTACTTTAACTAGCCGAAGAAGGCGCTAAAGGTATATAACGGTTTATATAAGCACGAGAGCTCCGCGCTTATTTAGATCTAGACCGGGAAGATCGGTCTATAAGGGTTCTTATTCGACCGGAATATTCCTAACGTCGACTCGCCGCTCTATTAGTATAAGACCGTACGTAAGACCGCGTTCTACCTCTTCCTCCGGTGCTTTACCTTTATTAACGCGAGGGCGGCCTTACTAAAAAGCATCCGACGGGATAGCGACCTTAAGGCGGCGCTTAACCGCCTTACCGCCGCTAAGCCGCTTATCCGGTAGTTCCTTAAGCATTGCCTACTATAGTAGTTCTAGGCCGCGACGGCCCTTATAGAGAAGATAGACCGCCGTAACGCCGACGGGGGGGAGCTTTAGGAGTAAGACGACGAGGCTCCCGACGTAGACCCCCTTTAGCGTTTATGTATTTATATATTCGATTATACGCTTACTAAGATTTATTTTTCTACGTTTTAACCCGCTAGGCGAGGCCCCGGCCCGCACCCTATCGCCCGTATGCCGTCTACGCGTCGGCTTTACTAAGTTAGACTATCCGCTTAACCCTAACGCCCTTAGGCCTACCCGGGCGGGGTAACCTTTATTAGGCACTATACCGGCGGTAGTAACTAAACTTAATTAACCGCCGCGAATATAGGCCGCATCCGGCCCGACGCTAAGATAGATAGACGTTATATATGTTTTCCCCTAAGCCTCTTAGTTTTTCCTATGCTAGCTAAATATAAGGGCACTAGGCCCGTTAGGGCAGCTAGAGTACTTTAATAATAATAATAATTACTATTAAAGGACTATTCGATTAATAGGATAGATAGGTCCGAAAATTTAAGGATTAGCATACGTAGGTATCTAGCTACGTAGATAAAAGCGTAGATCTCTATAGTAGTCGTAGGCATTAAGCGGTCGCGAATAGCGGTAATCTTAAGAGGATCTACCCGAATGCCTTTAAAGTAGACGATAAAGCCTAAGAATACACCTATATCGACGAAGAGCTTCGTCTTCTTAGCGTTTAATAGTAGGCCGTACTTAACGGCGCGGGCAAAGAAGGCGAGCAAGCGTTCGTAAAGCTACTCGACTGTATCGGCCTAAAGGCATATATTATTAAGGAGACTAGCGGCGAACTCGCGCAGCGGGTATAAAACTTCCTCTATAAAAGCTTAGAAAGTAGCCGGGGCGTTTGTAAGGCCTATAGGCATAGCTTCCTATTCGTATAGGCCGAAAGGCGTAACGAAGGCAGTCTTTTTATAGTCTTCTAAAGCGATGCGGATATACTAAAAACCATCCTATAAGTTAATAAAGGCGTAGTAATAATAGCCGGCTGCGCGTTAGATTTTATCTATAGTATTCGAGAGAGGATATATATACTTTTTTATTAAGGTATTAAGTATACGTTAGTCGGCGTAGATACGCTAAATAACATACCTACGGGCATTATGCTATAGGCCTATAGGCGCCTTCTTAGGCGTTTATAGTCGAGGAGAAGACTACGGGCTTATAGACTTCCGAATAATGCTTCCCTTATGCTTCTTAATAAAGTCCTTAATAGCTTAAGCCTACGAGGGACTATAACGTCGAGGAGCCTACCGCGTAGGCGTGCTATTACCTATGTTAATCCGGTAGACTATTTTAGCTAGTTTCTCTATACGACGAAGTAAAGCTTTAAAAAGCTCGGGGAATTTAGCGAAGTAGATGTCTATATAGCGCTTCGCTTAGTCCGGAGTATCCGCGTAAAAACAAACGGTATTAGCAGATTATATATCTATCGAATTAGCAAATACCGTTATAGAGAAGATGCTCGACTACTATAGGTGTAATAGAGGCTAGCCCTTAAGGTTGCGTAGTCGAATTACGCCCTTTTCCTCGTAGGAGACTTCTAAGGCATAAAAGATAGACCTTCCTAAGGTAAGATCGCCGGGAAAAGTGCCGTTAGGCACGATACTATAGGAAAGGCTTACCGAGCTTATCTAGGTGTTATTACCTTTCTATTATATAGCGATAAGGATATAATCGCTTATACTAGGGCCGGGGATTCCTTTAATGCCCTTTATAGTAGAGGAGACCTATAATAGGTATAGGGCGAGCTTATTCGTAAGGGAAGAGGAGACGTAATAAGCGGTCGAGCCGTAGTTAAAGAAGATAGAGAGGGTTAAGGATAGGGAGGCTATTAGTCGAGAAAGAAAAACACTATATTGCTTACTAAAGCCTTTTCGTAAAGGCTTTTATTTAGCATTAATGCTACCGCCTACGGCTATATAGTAAGCGGCGTCGCATCCCTATTAGTAATTCGCGTTTATTCCTTCCTCTATCGCAGTAAGAATAGCTTCGGTTTCCGTATCGTCCTCCTCGTATTAATATATAGGGTCTTAGTCTTCTTTAGTATTATAAAGGACCTCTATATCGTAGTAGACGTCCGGGCGGCTAGCTTAGCTACGCTAATTGCCTTATATGCCCCCTTCTATGCTTCTGCCTTAGTCTATACCTTTGCCGCGGTCGCTGCCGCGACTACGGTTGCTATTGCCTTAGGAGCGCTAGCGGGTGCCGAAAGCCTTAGCGGCTTCGTA
This sequence comes from Ophiocordyceps sinensis, assembly GCA_012934285.1. NCBI lineage: Eukaryota > Fungi > Ascomycota > Sordariomycetes > Hypocreales > Ophiocordycipitaceae > Ophiocordyceps > Ophiocordyceps sinensis. The sequence continues at coordinate 1,072,241 of JAAVMX010000006.1, read as the reverse complement.
TATTATGCCCTTAATTATAACTTCTTAAGGCATGCTAGATAATAGTATAGTAGCGGGTGCGGGCGAGGACAATAGTCTATAGTCCTAGGCCTAATAGCTAGCTTTACCGTAATTAAAGTATATATTCGACTTTAACGTAGCCGCGAAGGTAGAAGCGGCGGTAGCTTCGTCGTTATCGGCGGCAGTAGTAAGGTAGACTATAGTATTAGTCGTACGCGGGTCGGCGATAATAATGCCTAGTAGACCCGAATATAATAAAGCCGATAGTAAGCTAGGATTAGGTTTAATAACTTCTATCGTTGCCGGCTTATTGCTAATAGCCTCGTTAATCCTCTATGTTTAGTACGGCTAACCTTCCTACGTGTGAATTAAGGTAGCAGGCTTGCCGTAGATATCTTCTATAGGCTAACGCGTTTGCTCGCTAGCTAGTAGCATAAGACGCTAGATAAGAGCTATGCTATATAGCATAGTAATATCGGAACTAATCTATAATTAAATGCGAGGGAGGTTATTCCGAATATACTAGAGGGTAATAGTGCGGACGCTAGGGCTGCGTTTCTTAATATCGGGCAGGTTAAGGAACGCGTCGCGGATGCGCTAGGCAAAGTTAACGAGAGCCTCGTCCTTAACTAGCGCTAGCTAGGCGTAAATAGCTAACGGCGCGTCTAAAACACCGTAGTCCCTTAGGACTATAAAAATGCCCTTAAGGAGCAATATCTAGTCTAGGTGCCTAACGTTAACCTAATATACGATAGGGCCGAAGTCCTTAGACAACTCGTTAGCTATCTAAGTAGGCTAAAGATTGTATAGTATTTGCCCGATAAGAAACGCGGATTATATCTATTAGAGCTTCTAGAGGATAGTATAGTCCGCTTAATATAACTTTTATTCTAGCTTTATAATAATCTTATTTCTATTGTTAATTACTATATCGTCTATATCCCTAGCAGCTTTCGCTTAAGGCTAAATGCTTTTTATAAGAGTCTTAGTAGCTCGATCGTAAGTAGCATCGTGCGGAACGTGTATAGGATAGTCGAAGTTTAAACGTATATAATACATAAAGGCAGGGCACTAACTAAGTGCCTACGGATTAGTAGATAGTCCGGGCTCCGGCAGCCCTATAGCTCGTAGGGCATACTATACCACTTATAATTATTATCCTTCTTCTAACACACGCACCCTTTGCCTTATATATGCCTATCTTTCCCTATACTATATAGTAGTAATACCTTGCCCTCTTTCCGGTAAGAGTAGAGATCCGTAAGGTTCTTATTAGCATCGCCTTCGGAGCGTTGTATAAGGACGTTACGTAAGCCTAAACTTATAGTATACGCTTATCTTACTTAGGACGAACCCCCCGTAATTTTCTATACGTTCCGCGTCCGATCTTCGACAGCGGATCCTACCGTTATATTATAGAACTACTAATCTAAGTTCTTAGTTTACTTTCTTTTTTCTAAAGTACGGGACGACTTAAATACTAAGGGACTTAAGTACGGAAATACTTAGTACGAGGGTACTAGGGTACTTAATACTTTAGTACTTTTTTTCTTTATAACTTAGCATAAAGATATTCGCCCCGGACTTACCTATTACCCGGTTATACCCCTTTCTAGCTTAAGACACACCCCTTTTACGAACCTAAGTCTTTTAGGACTTAGCTTCCTTAGGTACGGGACGTATTACGCAGCTACGGTCACGCCGACGTTCTTATTAAGCACCTTTGCCTAATAAGACCCGATGATTAGCTCGATGCCTTATATAAGGGACTAATACCTAGACTACCGGGAGCTATAGGCCTAATATAGCCCCCTCGGCTTTTAGGACCGATTATTCGACCGATCCTTTATATAAGGAGGTTATACGACTTAAATCGTATGACCTACCTATATAACGTTATACACGAGGTGCATAAATAGACATATATAACCTAGTTTAGTCTATAAGGGCTTTAGAACGACGTAGGAGGCAGCCTTCCTTAGGTTAGCCGACCTATATAGCCTTTACGTAGCCTTAAGGACCTGTATTAGTTCGGGCAGTATAAGGGATATATGGCAGAAGGTGCTAGAAGGAAAGAGACGTACTAGGACCGTCCGGACGGACGGGAAGAGCTATATAAAGGAAGTTTAGTCCGCCTTTCCTCGGGCTCTCCTTCCTTCCTTTCTTCTTTAGCTTTTATTATAGTTTTAGTTTAACTGCCTATTAAGCGACATATACCTCTTTTAGTAGTACCCTTAGTGTTCTAGCCTCGACTACCCCTATTTTCTTAGACTTAGCTAGCCGGTTTAGTATAAGTGACCTTAAGTGCTCCTCTATTTACTATTCCGCCTTTATAGCTTTTAAGGATAAATAACGCCCTCTATTAGTCTTTAACTATTAAAGACTTAGTCCGGTTAGACTATCTTCTATATTCTAACCGTTCTATTATACGATAAAAGCTCTTACCTTTTGCTTAGCCGCGGAGTATATTTTAAAAGACTATTGCTTAATCTTTATTTAATCTTTGCTTAGTCTTATTTTACCTTTTAATCTTTTTCTAATCTTTCCGATCTATTAGATCTTAGATCTTATTTTAGTCTTTATATATTCGAAGAATCTTTTTTAGAAAAAAACACTAAAAATAACTACTTCTTTAAGTATATCTTCTTTTACTTCTTTAACCTCTCGCCTAGCTGCTCGCCCGGCAGCTCGTCCGGCTATAGCTACGACTACTGCTTCTACTACTACGTCTCTAAGGTCGGCTTTAGTTAATACCGCCGTCTTAAGACTACTACCGCCGCCGCCGGGCTCGGCCGGGTTCGCCCTAGCCTAGGTTAAAGATAACGACCGACTATTCAAACGTCGGCTAAAAGAGAAGGACCTTAGAAAAAGTAATACGGTTTTTCTAAAGAAATAGGTAAAGTAAATTAATAACGACGACCCTATAGACTTAGACGCTATTCTCGACTTAGGTTCTAGCTATTTAGCTAAGAATAGTAATAGTAATAATAGTTATATTACTAAAGACTATTACCGGAAGAAAGATATATCGAGGGGAAAGATAGCGGCTTCCGGAAGCCTTAATAACTTAAGTAAGGACCTCTTTAGCCCTTTTTACTATCTTTATAAAAAGCTCTCGATATTACGCTCTTCTACGACGATAAGCTAATAAGCTTTTTTCCTATTCTATCTTATAGTAATAATTTCGCTATTACTAAAGACCTTAAAGATAAGTTAGCTCTTATATCGGATAGCTTAGTTAAGGATTTACCCTTTAGGCCCTTTATTAAAGAGGAGGAGGACTTATATAGGTAGTTAAGTACGGAGGACGGCCCGAAAGACGATTTAGCCTCTCCGGCTAACCTAGACTACCCTATAGAGGATTTACTATTCGACTTCGACTAGGAGGACGAAGGCGAGGTTACCGATAGCACTATAGAGAATTCGAAAACCGGCCTAAAACGTTTATAGTTCCCGGATTCCTTAGTTCCTTCGGTAGAGTTAGCCCTAGACCTAAAGGGTCTAGAGCTCGGCCTAAAGCTTAGAATTAGGCCTAGATTTTATTAAAAACCTTTAAAAATACTTCTCTTACTAGCCCTATTTATAGTTAGGTATTCTTAGAGGGGGGCAGTAAAGTTACGGATGCTCTATACGATTCGGAACCTCCTCTAGAATACTAAGAGTTTAAGGACTATAATAGGGATAACGACGACGAAGCCTACGGCTTCCTAAACGTTACTAAGGCCGTTCCTTTAAATTGCCTTACTAAAACCGCCGAAGAGACTTTAGCTTTACTTTAAAGCTATAAGCGTAAAGTAAATCGGCTAAAGGCAATGCTATTAGATAACGAGCACGAAACCTACGAGGATTTCTATAGGGAAATTAAGTCTTTAGCTAACCTTATATAAGAAAAAGAACGCGAGAAGCTTAATCTTTTCACTAGACTAGACCGTTTAAGAGGTTACGTGCCGGAGCTACCCCTAGAACCCTCTTTTAAGGACCGGACGCTTTAAGAGGCCCTCCGGAGGCTAGAAGGCGTCTACTGCCTTGCCTCCTAGACCCTAGAACTTACTTCTTAAGTTAACCGAGACCTAGTCGAACGGGTCCGGCAGCTTTAAGGTCTCCCTTTCGAGACTACTAATTATAGGGTTATAATATAACCTATTCCTTAGGGAACTATTAATAGACTTAACGGAGAGTCTATTAAAAAAGAGCTAGGTTCTACTAAGTTTAAAAGAGAACCCCCTAAGCTAAAAAAAAGAGCTTAATCTATATAGACTTTAAAAATAGTCTAGTAGGCTCGAAAGAGAGTCTACTAGGTTTAAGAAAGAACCTAATCCCCTTAAGACTATTCTAAGGGAGGGGATATAGGGTAATAGCACCCTTACTACCGAGGATATAAAAAACCTCTATTACTAATAGTAAAAGGGCTACTTACTAATAATTAAGATTTTCTTTATTACTAATAATACTATTAGTAAGAAGATAACCCTTACGATTAACTACTAAGGGTATAGACTTTCCGCTTTAGTATATAGCGGATCTATAAGCAACTATATTGCCTTAGAAACGATAAATCGTCTACGCCTTTATTACCGGCAGAAAACCACGCCTTATACGCTATTTATAGCCGAAGGGAAACCCTTTATATATAACAACGGGAATATTATCTACGAAACTAATCCTTTCGAATATTATATCGGAAACTTATCGTTTAAAAACCGTTTCGATATCCTATCTATACAATACGATATTATACTAAGACTACCTATTTTGCAATAATATAACCCTTCTATCAACTAGAATAAAGGCCTTCTAAGGTTTAAAGACGATACTTAAGATATTCTACTCTATAACGAATTAAAGGACTTAATTAGACTAAAAACCTCGGAACTAAATACTAGCTTAGAAAGGCGAAGCCTAGGAATTAAGGAAGTTGCTACCTTATTCGAAGAGGAACTTCCGGACCGATTTAATACGGTCCCGGAACCGCTAAACCTATTATTAAAAGACGCTTTAAATAGCGCCTTTATTAAAGAAATAGAGACGGACCTTAAAGCGGATTGATTTAAGACTATAATATACGATATTCTCGTTAAATTCGGTGTAATATTTAACGACCTACTAGAGGATAAACTACCGTCTTAAACGCAATAGGATTACGAAATTAACCTTAAAGACGGAGCGAAGCCTCGCTTCTATAAGATATATAACCTCGATGAATTATATTTAAAATTGCTTTAGGATTATATCGACGAAAACCTTTAAAAAGGTTATATAAGGGAGTCGAAATTGGAATATTAGGCCCTAGTACTATTTGCTCTGAAAAATAGCAAAGATAAGGTTAAGACTAGGCTATACATCGACTACCGCTAGCTTAACAACAATATTATAAAAGACCGGACCCTTTTACCCCTTATTGTCGAATTAAGGGATCGATTATCTAAGAAAAGATATTATACGAAAATCGACCTTAAAATAGCTTATAGCTAGATACGAATTAGGGAAGGAGACGAATATAAGACCGCTTTTAGAACTCGATACGGCTTATACGAATTTTTAAGAGTATTGCTATTTATACTATAAGGAATCTCTATTTGTACTGTAAGACCCTGTCGTCCCCGCTTTTTCTACGCGTACCCCGCGCGCCTATGTCCCGCCACTAAAATCGGGTAGAGGTATATGGCAATTGAGAGGGCCGCGCAAATCGTGTATAGCCTTAATTTAGTTAATTCAACAGCCATAGGCGCGCGCCCTGCTGCGTGCCCTACTGCAAGCCCTACTGCGTGCCCTACTGCGTGCCCTCTACTGCGTGCCCTGCTGCGTGCCCTGCTGCGTGCCCTTTGCTGCGTGCCCTTTGCTGCGTGCCCTCTGCTATATATGCGGCTCCTTAATGTATGCTTCGTGCCCGGCTCCCGGCTTCGTGCCCGGCTGCGTGCCCTACTGCGTGCCCTTTGCTGCGTGCCCTCTACTATGTGTGCGGCTCCTTAATGTATGCTTCGTGCCCGGCTCCCGGCTTTGTGCCCGGCTGCGTGCCCTGCTGCGTGCCCTGCTGCGTGCCCTGCTGCGTGTCGGTGGTGTTCTTCGCGTTCTTCGCACGATTTGCTTAATTGCCATATACCTACACTAGATTTTAGTGGCGGGACATAGGCGCGCGGGGTACGCGCAGAAGAAGTGCGGATTTCAGCGTCTTACAGGGTCTTACAGTACAAATAGAGATTCCTTGCAGTATAAATAGTAATACTTATTTTTAATCCTCCCTCTAGGGCTTACAAATGCCCTAGCGACTTTTTAGAAGCGTATTAATAACGCCTTGCATAAACACCTCGATATATTCGTCTTAGCTTATTTAGACGATATAATCGTCTATTTAGACGATTTAGAAACGTATAAACTCTACGTTATAAAAGTGCTTAAGGCTCTCGAAGTAGCTAGCCTTTATATTAAGCCAGAAAAATACATATTCTATACATAGGAAGTCGAATTCTTAGGCTATATAATTACCCTAAACACTATACGGATAGACCTGTATAAGTTAGAAGCAATTAGCGGTTGGCTTATTCCTTCTACGATTAAGGAAATACAGAGCTTTATAGGCTACGCTAATTACTACCGACGCTTTATAGTGGATTTCTCTAAAGAGTTAATCTATATACTAGTAGTAATAAAGCTAGCTAGGACGAAACCCTATACTTAGACGGACGAAGCTAATAACGCTTTTATTAAGCTTAAGAGGCTATTAACTTCCGCCCCGGTACTATATAGCTACGATACGGATAAGCCTTGCGAATTAGAAACCGACGCTTCTAATTTCGCATTAGGTGCGTAGTTAAGCCAAAGAGACGATAATAATATATTGCATCCTATAGCGTTTTACTCTAAAATGCTAAGTAAGGCAGAGATATATTATCCGATCTATGATAAAGAATCTTTAGCGATTATAAACGCCTTTAAAGAACTTCGGCATTATATTCTAGGGAATTCCTATAAGACGAAGGTATATATAGACTATAGGAATATCACTTTTTTCGCTAGCACGCAGTAGCTTAACGCACGGTAAATCCGTTAGGCAGAATTCTTAGTATATCTTAACTACGAAATTCTAAATAAGAAGGGAACTAAAAATTCCCGTGCCGAGGCTATTAGTCGACGTCCCGACTATAATACGAAGATCGAACCTTATAACGAAAGGCTTTTATATCTTAATACAAAAGGCAATTACGAGCAGCAATTACTTAATACCGTATTTAAGATCGAAGGAGATAGTTCTATTTTAGAATTACTTAGAAGCACTTATAAGGACACTACGCCTACGTGCAGTCTGCGCGCCGGCTTTACTAAGTCAGACTGTCCGCCCGACCCCGACGCCCCTAGGCCTGCCCGGGCGGGGTAACCTTCATTAGGCACTAGACCGGCGGTAGCAACTAAACTCAATTAACCGCCGCGAACACAGGCCGCATCCGGCCCGACGCTAAGATAGATAGACGTTGTATAGGTTTTCCCCTAGGCCTCCTAGTTTTTCCTATGCTAGTTAAATGCAGGGGCACTAGGCCCGTTAGGGCAGCTAGAGTACTTTAATAATAGTAAAAACACTTATAAGGACACTAAGTTCAGCGGGTTTAAGAAGCATATAACCTAGGAAAACGACCTCGCCTACTATAAGGGAAAGTTATTCCTTACGCTTAATAGCGAGGCAACGATTATAAAGTATTTCTACGAAAGCCCGATATACGGCCACTAAGGGATATCCCGGACTTATAATCGAATTCGGAATTACTATAACACTTATAATCTTCGCCGTAAAATTCAGAAGATTATAAAGGCATACGATACTATTAATATTACTATTATACTAACTAGGCAAAAGTAAGATACATCCCGACCGTAGACGTAATATAATAGCTTATGAAAATATTAATATACACCCCTACGTATACGGTAGTATTAACGTTATACGACGTTAGGGGCTATATAAGGCATTAACCCTAGCCTAGACTATAGGGATACAATAGGCTATTACGTTCCTAACGAGCGTATTATATAACCTCCTTAGCTAAGGACGGTAGGTAGGTATTCCGTTGTATTATAACTAAGGTTAGTGCGGGCTAGGGGCCCTGTTTGAGAGGCTCCGGTACCTATATATACCTCCGTTAGTCCTATAGTTAGGTAGCTATATGCATCTTTATATCTACGAGTTTAGACCTCCTTTCTTTACTCTCCTACTGTAATATTTATATAGCTGATTTCCTGCATTTAAGAGTTATAAGCCCGGCCGTATAAGCTAGGTCTCTTTCGCTTAAATAACGCTAAATTAAAGCTATAGACATCGCATTTTTTATACCGCATTAGGCTCTAACCTTAGTGTTATCACGAAGAGCTAGCTTTAAAGAAGGATTAAAACGATAAAATAACACATAGTTATCCCTCGTAACGACGAGGTAAAAAGAACGATTATAGCGATATTTACATCTAGAGAGGTAAGTATCGTAACGCTTAAGGAAAGCCTTAATTAAACCCTTTAGATTTAGGCCATTAAGGGTTAGGCGAAGATCCACTATATCTAGGAGTATATCGACCCGGTAGGATTAAAGGAGCTCGAGGAGCCCGTTAAGATTAGCTACGAACAATTTAAAGCCAACCTTAGGGAACGACCTTAGAGAGGGGCCCTTATAGACGTTAAGTTTACTAATAGGACTACTAACTATAACAATCGGCTTAATAATGCGACGATAGAATTCTGTTTTAAGTAAGATAGCTATAACTTAGCCGTTAGCCTATTTAAAACCCGGGAAAAGGCTATAATTCGCATCGAAGAGCTAATTAGTAAGTTAATTAGTAAGGCTCTTAAGGAAGAGACCCTCGTATAGACCTCGCCTCGAAGCAGGATCTAAGAACTTAAATAGAAGGTCTTACCCTTAGAGGAGGAGGAAAAGACCCTCGTAGATAAGCGGTATTATTAGATTATCGGCAAAAAAGGGAATTAAGACTAAAAGGTATAGGCCGATTAACTTAATTAAGTAATTATTAACTCTAAGGACCTAAAAGTTACGACTTTAAATAATATTAAGATCCGATAGGATTTCCTTCGTGCTATAGAGGAATTCGACCTTAGTTAGGCCTTAAACGAGAGATTAAATAATGCCTTTTATAAACGACTTAAAGGCATCGTTAGATTAACTCTAAACCCCTTAAGGAACCTTATCGCGGAATTTAAACGTAAGGTGACTCCTCGGAAGAAATCTAAACCTTAGGTTAATTAAACCGCTCCGGCGTCGAAAGGGCGAACGAGGTGCTTATACAATACTTACTAGAATATAAGGGCTAATTAGTAGGAAAGCTGCTTCTCGTTCTAAGCAATGTTTAAGAAGGATGCCCTTAAAGAATAGGACGTTCGAGATATATTAAGGACTAATATTAATAAGTAGCTTTAAGAGAACCCGGAAGATAAGAAGAAGGCTATAGCATAGAAACCCTTAGGAGTAAGTAAGGCAGATAATACGATTACGGTTCTAAATAGTGGTAATAGCAACGGCAATAAATAGGCGAATATAGTCTCTCGCATTAATACGATATTATAAGTTAACCTTACCTATATTAAGGATAGACCTCCTAGAGATAAGGTTATCTACGATTTAAGGGCGAGTGTATATATATTTAATAATATTAGGTAGTTTAATAAAAAGACGTTTACCTAAGGGTCGTAAGAAGAGGTCCGCGCTAGTAAAACCGCGCTTATAGTCTAAGGGGTAGGATCCGTAGTTATCCTACTCTTAAAGGGCAAGAAACTCTTACCCAAAAATAGCTACTATATCCCTAAGATGCCGATAAGTATCTTTTCCGTTCGATAAGGGATTAAGGCTTAGGTTTATTAGAACTAGCACGACAATACGCTATTCTATAAGCCGACGGGCGAGCAGCTTACTTAGCTTAAGGAATTCGAGGACTAATACGTTATTGCGAGCTTGCCGGATACCCTAATGACTGTTTTTGCAATAAGTCGACGACCTAAGCTACCTTCGAATAAAGATCTTACAGACCTATAGTATAAGCGCCTAAGGCATCTAAGGCCGGAGGCTATAGGGCTGCTAGTTAATAAGTCCGTAGGCATAAAGCTTTATAGACCGGCAACCTATAAGTGCGAGGTATATGCGATAGGAAAAGCAAAACGGTAAGTCTCCTAAGACCTAGTAACGTTAAGGCCGTAGGGAGCCGGGGTTTAATTTAGTTTTAACCTCTATACGGGCCTAAAAGTAAGTACGGCGGGATTTAAATACTACGCCTTATTTACCTATATAACAACTAGCATAAGGTTCTTCTACGCTATTAAGCAGAAGACCGAGGTCCGGGACGTCTTTAAGAAGTTAATTGCAAAGCTCGCCACGCGCTACGGGATTTAAATAATCATCCTAGTTACTAACGGAGAGAAGGCCCTACTTACTAAGGAGATTAAGCAGTATACGGATGGACTTAGCCTATAGCTCTTTGTGTTAGCCCTTTTAACGCCGACTTAGAATAGTTATATAGAGCGATTAAGGGCTATTGTTAAGGAAAGGGCTAGACTAATAAGTCTTAACTCGTAGATCCCTAATACCCTCTAGACCGAGACCTACCGAACGGCCGTCTACCTACTAAACCTAACGCCCTTTATAAGGGTCGATAAGATAGGAAGGAGTCCCTATAAAAGATAGTAGCAGTATATAAGGGACTATAACCCTTTATATAGCTATATTAAGGAGATCCGACAGACAATCACGCATTTACGCGTGTATAGATATATAGCATACCTAATAACGACGGATGCCCTTAAACATATTAAATCTTATAAGTCCCTCTCGTAGACTACGTAGAGGGTATACATTAGATATCTAGTTAGGTATAAATCTACTAACTAGTTCGTTATTTAGGTCCCTTCCTTAGGATAGACGAAGCTTTTAACCTCTACGAATGTTTAATTTAACGAGAACGTTATATACGATCTAAGGAGGGAAGAAGGTGCGTAAGCTCTATACACCTATACTTATAATATCCTCCGAAAGATAAACGCAATTAATATGCCCGAAGATAATAAAGGCGATAAAAAGGGGGCCTATAAGTACCCTTAAACCGATAAGACTACTAGGCTGCGATTTACGGCGGCTGAATTTATACTAGCATTTAATTATAAGAGATAGAAAAAAGGGGTAATACCCCTAACAATAGAGGGTCTATACGTCTCGCCTCTATAGACTAGTAAGGTAGTCTCCTTTAATACCGCGATACCACCCGATCTTAAGGGTAGGGATCTTACGACACCGGAAACCGTAATACTAGGACCTACGGAGGAGCTAATTAGCCTTAAGACGCTTTTATCGGAAGTCTTAGGGATGCCTCCTCCTCTAAGGGGTAAAACATCCGAATCGATAGCCGGGATAACGGCTAGACCTAATAGACCCGACCTTAAGGGCCGACCTCGCATAAAGGAGCTTTTAGATATAGAGGAAGACGTACCGGCTTTATCGAAGCCGTTACGCAAGGAGCGGGATACGTCTTAGGGTATAAACCCTAGCAATATCGTTAAAGGAAAAAGAAAGAGGACTTAAAGGACCCTATTTATTAACAATGTTATTGCGAGGGCTTTAACCTATAGACTATACATTAAGGATATACCTCCTATGCCTACCTCCTATAAAATAGCGATAGCCTCGCCTTATAAGGCCTAGTGGCTTAGAGGAATAACCTACGAAATTAAGGACTAAGAGAAGCTTCTAACCTAGGTTAAGACCTTAAAATCTAATGCTAAGAAGAAGGGAGAACCCTTAATTCCGATGAGATAGGTCTACGCCTATAAATGCGATCTATAGGGATATAGAGTTCGGTTTAAAGCCCGTCTAGTTGTTCGAGGAGATCGCCAACCGGAAGATAACAAGGATACGTATACGGCGACCCTTCGAGCGAGGACCTTTAGGCTGCTAATAGCCTTACTATGTCTCGAGGATATAGAGTCCGCGCAGTATAACATTAAGACGGCTTTTCTAAACACAATACTGCGATTTATAGTCTATTATTAGCTTCTACCCGGCTACGCGGAACTAGGCTTATGCATACGGCTTCTACGAGGGCTATACGGCCTAAGAATCGCCCCGAAACTCTAGTATAAGGATCTCACCGGTTTTTTTAAGTCTTTAGTCGCGGAAACCCTAATCGAGGACGCCTATATAATAGTCTATAAGGGAGTGATTATCTTCTTCTTTATAGACGATATCGCGATAATATATCCGAAGGAGCGGAAGGATAACTAGCTAGAACTCTATAAGGCTCTTATAGCGAAATACACCGTTAACTTTATAAAGGAACTACGTTAGTTCTTAGGGATTAAGATAATCCGTGATAGACCTAATAGGAAGTTATAGCTTTCTTAGGCATCTTATACCTCTAAGATAGCGAAGAAATTCCATATAGACGACGATTCGGGCTTTAGCGCGCCTAAGATCCCCCTAACGACATATAAGCTAATTCCCTACGAGGAAAAGGCGAGCAATAAAGAGGTCTATTACTTTCTTTCTTTAGTAGGCACGATCCTTTATCCGGTAATTCACACTAGGACGGACGCGGCGTTCTTAGCGGCGAGGCTTGCCTAATTTAGCTATAACCTAGGTCTACGACACCTTCGAGAAGCAAAGAGGTGCCTAGCGTACTTATACACTACGCGGGACCGTTATATCTATTTTAAAGCTACTAACGAGATAAGGAGGTTTCTCTATGCGTCGGACTCCTCGTTCGCGGACGACCTTACGTCGAGAAAGTTATTATAGGGGTATATATTCTTATTTCTCGGCGGGCCCGTGGATTAGAAAGCTATTAAGCAGGCTACTATTACGACCTCGTCTACTAAAGCGGAGCTCCTAGCTTTATTAAGGACCGCGAAAGAGTAAATGCAATTTGCTCGGCTTATTAAAGAGCTTAGGATCTAGGTTAAAGGCACCGCGGAGCTATAGTATAACAAACTTTAGACGATTAGGCTATTAACCGAGCTAAGTGCTCGGCTTAAGACGAATTTAAAGCATATTAACATCTATCGATATTAGCTTCGTTAGGAAGTATAAGAGGAACGGCTCTAGGTTAGATAGATTAAATCCACTAAGAACCCGGCGGACGGTATAACTAAGGCCCTCCCTTTATAAAAGCACGAAGACTTTGTAAAGTAGCTCGGCATAAGGGACCGCCCCGAGGACTTAGATAGGAAGGACTAAGACGGCGCGGATAGGGCCCTCTAAGATATGTTTTTATAGTTTATGCGATATTAGCCCCCTATCTAACATTAGGGGTAGTATAACGGATATAGGCCGTTCTAACTAATTCGAACGTGCTATTTTATTTAATTATTGTTTTTTCTTTATATTGCTATAGTCTCTATAAGGACTATAGCAAGGGGGTGTGTTAACGTTATACGACGTTAGGGGCTATATAAGGCATTAACCCGAGCCTAGACTATAGGGATGCAATAGGCTATTACGTCCCTAACGAGCCTATTATATAACCTCCTTAGCTAAGGACGGCAGGTAGGTATTCCGTTGTATTATAACTATAGTTAGTGCGGGCTAAGGGCCTTGTTTAAGAGGCTCCGGTACCTATATATACCTCCGTTAGTCCTATAGTTAGGTAGCTGCATGCATCTTTATGTCTACGAGTTTAGACCTCCTTTCTTTACTCTTCTACTATGATATTTATGCAGCTGATTTCCTGTATTTAAGAGGTAGTTATCCGACCGTGCTAGAAAACGTAGTATTAATCGCCGCCGAATATGCCTTACCGTGCCGTGCCGAATGCCGTAAGGTACCTTAGCGCAAATGCGCCGCCGAAGTCACAATGTATAACTATTACAATATATAATATACCGGATCGAAGGCGTAAGGGTAGCGAAGTAGCAAAAGTAGCAAAAGTAGCAAAAGTAGCAAAAGTAGCAAAAGTAGCAAAAGTAGCAAAAGTAGCAAAAGTAGCAAAAGTAGCAAAAGTAGCAAAAGTAGCAAAAGTAGCAAAAGTAGCAAAAGTAGCAAAAGTAGCAAAAGTAGCAAAAGTAGCGAAAAAATAACGAATTAACACAGGGTTCGAAAGAATGTTAATAGCAGTAGAAGTTATAGCTAGGTTAAAATAGACTTTACTCTTAGGCTTATAACTATTAATATTACTATTATACTAACTAGGCAAAAGTAAGATATATCCCGACCGTAGACGTAATATAATAGCTTATAAAAATATCGATTGATTGATTAAAGTACTCTAGCTACCCTAACGGGCCTAGTGCCTCGATCTTAGCTAGTATAAGAAACGGGAGGACCTTAGGAAAAACCTATATACTTCCTACTGCGGTCGTTTAGGCCGCTTAAGCGCGTCGTATCCCCGCGCGTGCGGGTTACGTAGCGCCCCTAGCCCGGCTTCGCTTCGGTCGATTTAGTTAGTCGCGGCTACGTTAGACAAATAGTCGGACGGTATTTTCTTAGTGTAGCGAGTAGCCCGACTATTTAATTAGCTATCGGGGGGCTAGGCAAGGTTCCCTTAGTTATACTATATTTAAATTAGCCTAGTCCCCGTATATACGTACCCGCGTAGTTACGCGGCGGGCATATATTATAGTTATAGTTATCGGTGCGGGATTATCGCTACCCTTCTTTTTCCCTTAGTACGGCTATACGTAGGCCTAGTACCGGGCCGTGCGGCTTAGTAGCTAATATCGGGAGCGCTTTGCCCGGCCTTCTGTTTTTTCCGACAAATAACGTAGTCGGGCACTATACGTGATTTCGCCTACGTGACCTGCTTGCTAGCGACGCGATAACGGGGCGCGGCCGGCCTATTTTTTCCCCGCGACTATAGGCGTAGTCGCAAAAAGTCACCCTAGCCGGATTTAAACCGACTCCTATCTATAGGCTTATCCAAGCGGTTGACCACTCCGCTATAGGGGTTAAAAATGTCGATAGATACTTATAATAAAGCTAAGGCTATACGGTATAAGCCTTATAGAGACCTACAGCCTATAAAGACCCTTAAATTACCTTAGGAATCTATTGCTATAGACTTTATTACTAAGTTACCGAAATCTATCGAGCTTATAACAAATATAGAATACGACTCTATATTAGTTATAGTAGACCGCCTTACGAAATACGGTTATTCTATTCCGATTAAAGAAGCTATATCGGCTAAGGAATTATCTTACGTCTTTATAAGATATATTCTAGCCGATAGAGGTCTATTAAAAACCCTAATTACGGATATAGACCGAAAGTTTATATTAAACTTTTAGTAGGGCCTTATACAAGCTCTAGGAACTAAGCATAAATTATCTACTGCTTATCACTCTATTACCGACGGAATTACGGAACGGCTAAACTAGACCTTAAAGTAATACCTTCGAAGCTATATTAACTACTAGTAAGACGACTAGCTAGTTAGGCTACCTATAGCCTAGTTAGCTTATAATACTTCGGTATTAGAACCTATATAGCAAACCCTACCCTTTCCGAATTACGGATTTACACCCGAAGCCTATAGGTCTTCCCTACCGGAAGTTATAGCCGAAAAAGCTATCTTAAGCTCCGAGCAGCTAAGAAGCTTATATTCCGCTATTAAAGACGAGCTCGACTTTATAAAGGAGCGAATAACTTATTATTATAATAAGAAGACCGAAAAGGAACCTACTTTTAATAAGTGCGATAAAGTCTACCTTATTAAGAAGAATATTACTTCTAATAGGCCTAATAAATCGTTAGACTATAAGAAGATAGGACCTTTTCTTATATAGGAAAGATTCTCCGACTTAACCTATAAGCTAGACCTACTAACGGCTATGCTTATACACCCCGTTTTCTTACGTTTCGCTACTTAAATTAGCGCTTAGGAATAGCCGCCTAGCGAAAGATATAGATATACTAGTCGAAGAAGACGAATATAAAGTCGAAGAGATTTTATATAAAAAGATAGAAAACGGCTAGCATTTCTATCTTATTAAGTAGAAGAATTATCCTTCTTCCGATAATACGTAGGAACCTATTAAGCATCTTAAGAACGCTCTTAAGAATATTAAAGCCTATAATAAATCTAACCCTTAGGTTTAAGGGAAGAAGAGTTTAAGGGTTTAAAGGTTTAACCCCCCTTAGGAAGGGTAATATGTTATAGAACCTAGATTAGGTAATATGTTGTAGAACTACTAATCTAGGTTCTTAGCTTACTTTCTTTTTTCCTAAAGTACGGGACGACTTAGGTACTAAGGGACTTAAGTACGGAAATACTTAGTACGAAGGTACTAAGGTACTTAGTACTTTATGACTTAGCATAAAGATATTCGCCCCGGACTTACCTATTATCCGGTTATACCCCTTTTTAGCCTAAGACATACCCCTTTTGCGAACCTAAGTCCTTTAGGACTTAGCTTCCTTAGGTACGGGACGTACTACGCAGCTACGGTCACGCCGACGATCTTATTAAGCACCCCTGCCTAATAAGACCCGATAATTGGCTCGATGCCCTATATAAGGGACCGACACCTAGACCACCGGGAGCTATAGGCCTAATATAGCCCCCTCGGCTTTTAGAACTAATTATTCGACCGATCCTTCGCATAAGGAGGTTATACAACTTATGTCGTATAACCCACCTATATAACGTTATACACGAGGTGTATAAATAGACCTATATAACCTAGTTTAGTCTATAAGGGCTTTAGAACGACGCGGGAGGCAGCCTTCTTAAGGTTAGCCGACCTATATAGCCCTTACGTAGCCCCGGGGACCTGTATTAGTTCGGGGCAGTATAAGGGATACGTGGCAGAAGGTTCTAGAAGGAAAGTGACGTACCGGGACCGTCCGGACTAACGGGAAGAGCTATATAAAGAAAGTTTAGTCCGCCCTTCCTCGGGCTCTCCTTCCTTCCTTTCTTCTTTAGCTTTTATTATAGTTTTAGTTTAACAACCTACTAAGCGACCTATACCTCTTTTAGTAGTGCCTTTAGTATTCTAGCCTCGACTACCCCTACTTGCTTAGACTTAGCTAGCCGGTCTAATATAAGTAATCCTAAGTGCTCCTCTACTTACTATTCTACCCTTATAGCTTTTAAGGATAAATAACGCCCTCTATTAGTCTTTAACTATTAGAGACCTAGTCCGGTTAGACTATCTTCTGTCTTCTAACCGTTCTATTACACGAATATACTTGCCGATTATCTCTCTTACCTACTGTACGATAAGGATGCTGCTTATAACGCCGACGAGAGGAGGATAGCTATGATTAACGATAACGACGAGCTTATAACGATCCTAAAAGACGATCCCGTATATAATAACGATGCCGTTCCCGAACCTATATACGATATAGCGCCTAAGCCTATATAAGACGATAACGCCGCCCTTAATACTATAGAGCTTATTACCCGACTAGAATAGCTAGTATAAATTAACCTATAAGCGATCTTTAAATTCCTTATATCTAGCGAGACTCTACTATATAATATCACGCTATACTAGGTGAATATACACTTCTGCGAGTTAAAAGGCAGCTTATACCGCATTCGCTAAAATAAGCGCTCCCTTCCCCCCGGCGAGCCGCTAAGCCCTATAAGGGCAATTACACTACTATTAGTACTAGAGTATAAAGTTCTTATAGATATAGCTAGGCAGGTATATAAGGCCTCCGGGCATAGCACCGTTAGTTACGTTATACGGTTCCTATCTATAAGATACTAGCATCTAGAACTTCTGCTCGCAGCCTATAAAGCTATTCGCCGTTGCTAGTCCTACTAACTAATAAAGCCGCCGGACCTTACGCTGCTAAACCTAATGCCTTTAGCACTTATACCGCCTTTAATAAGGTAGGCTATTAACTATATAAGGTATAAAGGACAATAGCTCCTTAACGCCGTAGAGTATGCGACCGGCTAGCTTATTTCCGCTATTACGTAGTCTACCGACTTTAAGGGGACTATTCCGGTCCTATAGACTATTAACACGCGTTTCGGCCCGCCACGAGAAATCATAAGTGATAATACGGGTTGCTTTACTAGTTAATAGGCCTAAGACTATTACTAACGCTTTAGCACGACTATAAAGCCGGTTACGCCCGCTCGGCCCTATAGGAACGGCAAAGTTAAGCAAGCAAACGGGGTACTTTAGCGGGGCATTTCTCCCCCCTATTCAATAAGGGGAAAAAGGAGGGTTATATAACGTACTAGCACAACCCGGGCGTATAAAAGGAAAGGGAAAGGAGGAAGCATTTAATCACATACATAAGATTAATATAACACAACTGAATTAACTTAATTTGCCCCTCTTAAAGATTTAACGATTTCTCCTCGAGGATTTCTACCTATAAATTATTAAAGAAAGACGATTATTGCCGTATAGCTTCTACGACACTCGCATCCAGTCGGTATTAGCATGATTAAATAATCCTAAAAATACGAAGAGACTAATCGAAATAGGAGCCCGAAAAACATAATTTAAGGGATTACTCCCTAAGCAGGATATCCTAACTTATATAGAAACCGACTAGCCGAGGCTATAACACAACTACCCTACGAATTCCTACTATTCTTCCTAACCCTTAGTATAGCGACTACTGCGCTTGCTTTAGGGTGTATGCCCTTTCCTCCGTTAAAGTACTTAAAGCTATTATTTATCGCCTTTATCGACTTATAGGATAGTTTTTAGCACATCCGCATCGCTTTAGAAGACTGTGAAAAGACTGCCTTCGTTACGCCTTTCGGCCTATACGAATAGGAAGCCATGCCTATAGGCCTTACGAACGCCCCGGCTACTTGCTCTCGGGAGCTAGGGCCCGCTATAGTAGCCTCGCGAGTACGAGTCTTATAAAGCAATTAGCTCCTTACCTTATCGTTAGAACGGGAGGAGCCCGGGGGAAATACTCTTATAATATTCGATATATTAATAGATTTAGTCGGGGTAGTATTTATTATAGAGTTATTGCGTTGTGTTTACTATAGGTTAATAGGAATCTGATTTTTAAAGAGCTAAGGGTGACTCTTTAAAAATACGTATTTTAAGGCTTTTAGTCCTTAGAATAGCTATATTAAAACCTCGTAGCTTCGCGTTGTATAGTTATAAGGAAGCTACGTTAAGGTTATATTCTATATATTAATTCCTTATTTAGAGTTATACGCGTAGAGGGTTTTAGGGAAAACTCTACGCGTAGGGTGCTAACTAATAGTCTGTACTAATAGGATCCTAAATGCGACTTAACGATGCGATTTAACGATACGATTTAACGATGCGATTTAACGATGCGATTTAACGATGCGATTTAGCGATGCGATTTAACGGTGCTATTTAACGATGCGATTTAACGATGCGATTTAACGATGCGATGCGAAGAATTAGCCTACAGCCTGCTAGGCATACGCACTATAATTAAGTGGGCGCGGCTGGTCGTAGGGGGTATAGGCGTTTTTCGGGTGTGCGCAAAGTGTTACTAGGCTAATATTAGGCTAAGGGCCCCCGTAGAGGCCTCTAAGGGCACAGGTGGCAGGGCGGTTAAGTAGGGCAGAAAAAAGTCTACTAGATACGTGTTTTTCGTAGGGCCCGGCAGAGCTATTCTACATCTATAATTACTTCCTTTTTTAAGCCCTCTTTAAGCCTTGTTTTCTATACAACGTTGCACTACATCGTGTGTGTGTATTTATTGCTAAATAGAGATTTGTACTAGGCTAAATAGTAATACTTATACTATAGGGGCCGTAAAGTTAGCCTAATCCCTAGCGGGGAGGGGGATTAGGCTAACTTTACGGCCCCCCTAGTACCCGTTAGCTCTCTTTATACTAACTTAATTAGCTCCGCATTAAGTTAGGCAGAAAACCTTTAGATAGGCAGAAAACGTTTAGACACTGCCCCGCTATCGTAGCCACTATGTTTTTTAGTATAAGCCTGATATTTATGCTGTGTTTCTACGTCGTAAAAACCGTCTTTTATATCGCAACGCGTTTAAGATTCCTAAATGTTACTATAAATGCAGTAATAAAGCTAGTTATTAACCCTCGCAAGAGCATTATTGCATCGTTAATGCTTTATTAATCAATCCGTTAAACGGCTCGTCGCTACCCTCTAATAAGCGACCCGGGCGCTATAAGGCGCTAGTCTTATAGCGGTCTCGTAGCGCTAGTCGCCGCTATAATCGTCGCGGCCGCCGCTATTATCGTCGCGGCCGTATACTACGAATTGCGAATTGCGTAAATTATCTATAAATACTAGACTGCTTAGGCTATATAGCAATCTATTTAGCAATTAAATCCGGTTTAAGAAGACATATAAAATAGCGATGTTTCGATCTAGTAAGGATTAAGGCAAGGGATATTAAATACTTAGGTATATATATATAATTTAATATATTAGTATACAGCTTTAACGCTATGTATATCGTATTACGCACTTTAAATCGCCTTTTTAATAGCTTTAAAAACAAGAGATAAATTAAGAGTATTGCTATTTACATAGTAATAAATTACTATTTAGATAGTAAACCTACTTTTTTAGCGCGCACCCCGCGCGCCTATGTCCCGCCACTAAATTTTCCGTATAGGTATATAGCAATTAAGAGGGCCGCGCAAATCGTGTATAGCCTTAATTTATTAGCTAGTTAATTCAACAGCCATAGCAGCGCGTGCGCCCTACTACGTGCCCTCTACTAGATGCCTTACTGCGCGCCTTCTACTGCGTGCCCTCTACTGCGTGCCCTCTGCTGTGTATGCGGCTCGTGCCCTCTACTGTATGTGCGGCTCGTGCCCTCTACTGTGTGTGCGGCTCGTGCCCTCTGCTGTGTGTGCGGCTCGTGCCCTCTACTGTATGTGCGGCTTGTGCCCTCTACTGTGTGTGCGGCTCCTTAATGTATGCTTCGTGCCTGGCTCTGCTGCGTGCCCTCTACTGCGTGCCCTCTGCTGCGTGCCCTTTGCTGTATGTGCGGCTTATGCCCTCTGCTATGTGTGCGGCTCGTGCCTTCTACTGTATGTGCGGCTCGTGCCCTCTGCTGTGTGTGCGGCTCGTGCCTTCTGCTGTATGTGTGGCTCTTTAATATACTAGGCCCCCCTAGTATGCTTCGTGCCCGGCTGCGTGCCCTCTGCTGCATGCCCTACTGCGTGTCGGGGGGGCCTAGTATTCTTTGTGTTCTTCGCACAATTTGCGCGGCTCTCTCAATTGCTATGTACCTACACTCAATTTTAGTGGCGGGATATAGGCGCGCGGGGTGCGCGCCGAAAAAGTAGAGATAATCGTAGTTTACTATCCAAATTGTAGGAATAAGGGATATACGCATTGTTAAGATAGTTGCGACACGTGACCCTACGTGATCACGTGCACGCAACGAGACTATATCTCTACGAGACCTTCCCCTCCTTCTTAGCTAGAACATATATACAGAATATAACAACCACCCCGTTTACCTAAAAGGTCGACCTAAAGCCTCTCTAACACAAATAGCAATTTATTATTGTGTAAATAGCAATACTTTAAATTAATACCCATTGAGAATAATAAAAAAATCCGGTGCGACGTTCGTAGAATATATTGTTATTTTTTAGCTAGCCTTACTACCTAAAAAGCGTCTAAACGTTTACTAGGTGTCTAAGCGTATTCTTCCCAACTTAATGCGGAGCTAATTAAGTTGGCATAAAGAGAGCCAACGGGTAGCAATACTCTATTGAAAAGTGTGTACGAAGTATCTCGGGCGCCAAGGCCCCCCCACCTTTATGAATTCTGCATTCCGGCAACCTTCACAGTTCCTAAAGGCATACTTCGTACCGACTTTCAGACCTTGCCAGCGAGCAACATAGTCGGCTGCACAAATCCATGGCTGACCGCAGACGAGTCCATGGGCCAGGAGGATCGTCATGTATTCCTTCTTACGACGACGATAAAGACGATCTTGCAAGTCGTGACCGAGAGTCGGAGACGGTCCGGGCGGTTTGTGAGACTCCATAATCCCGGGATATCAGCAGCGCAGCCCCCACAAGCTAACAACGGCGCAACAGATCTCAAGACAGGAGTAACTCCCTCGGCATCAGGGTCCGCGTATCTGGAAATTGAACCTGCACGGAGGAGTGGTTTTGGGGGCCTGAAGCTTACATGCACGGTTCATGGTCCGAGATCTCTCCCTCGCTCGGCACCCTTTTCACCGCACATGGTTCTTTCCACTCACGTCAAGTACGCACCGTTCGCAACGGCCCAGAGCAAGTGCTACGTCCGTGATGGGAGTGAGCGAGATTTAAACGTTCATCTCGAGACAGCTCTCCATGGCGCCCTGATTGCGGACCGCTGGCCCAAGAGTGGCGTGGACGTGCTGGTCACGATTATTGAGGGAGAGATGGCAAGCCGTGCTCCTGCAGATTCGGGCCTTGAGGCCGTGAACACGATGAACATTCTGAGCGCGTGTATCAATGTTGCTGCCGCGGCCATTGCCGATGCCGGGATCGATTGCGTGGATACGATTTCGGGGGGCGTTGCTGCTCTCGTGGTGGACCAATTCAGCGATAATAAGGCCGTGGTGGTGATGGATCCGGTGCCATCGGACCATGACACCATCTTGGCAGCCTGTTGCGTTGCGTATCTCCCTGCCCGCGACGAGATTACGAACTTGTGGCTAAAGGCCCGTCTACCTTCGAGGGACAATAATGCTCGTGAACGGCTCGTTGGTTGGGCCGTTCAAGCGAGCAAAGCCGCGAGGCAAGCTACTACTATCTCTCTTTATAAGGGGCTACTAGAAGTATAATACGAAAAAGGCGGCCTCTTATAGGTTATAAAGGGAACCTCGTATAGGTTGTGCTATAGGCCTTAAGAATTAAGGGGAAAAATAAGAAAAAAGAGTGTATATAGGGTTACTATTAGTAGGGCTCTCTACGGTAAGCAGCCAGAAGCGAACCTATCGCACGTGTGATAGTATGCGGTTGGGTTCTTATTGTCTTATCTAGCTAGGAAGGAAGAGGGGAAAGGAGGCCCCTTTATAGGTGACGTAGCCTCGTTGCACGCACGTAATTACGTAGGATCACGTGGCTGCAACTGCCTCGTACGTATCCCTTATCCCTTATTCCCACACTAGCAGTCTTTATAAGATCGTAGAAACAGCCTAAAACGAACGTAGCAATAAGGGGCAATAAGGGGCTAAATAAGGATCTATAGCCCGGTCAAACGGGCCGTGTTGTTATCGTAGATCCGGCTTTTTAACCTTGCAATAGCTTTGCAAACAGCCGTATAACGTACGGGAAAAAGAGCGTTAGGAAGCATTAAGCTTAAGGGCGAAGCAGAGCAAGAGACAGAGTCATCTTCGGGCCGGGAAAAGAGCGTGAAACAAAGCATAAAACAGAGCGTGTGTTCGGGCCGGGAAAGAACGTTGCCGGAGTGCTATAGGGTCGGTATATAACGTTGCCGGGGCGAAACAGGGCTTGTTTCGGTGCTTGTTTTAGGGCGCGAAGCAAAAGAGAAATAGGGCGCCGAAAAGGGGGAAAAACAAATAGGAAAACACGGGGCGCGAAGCAAAAGAGAAACAGGGCGCCGAAAAGGGGGAAAAACAAACAGGAAAAACAAAGCAGGGAATAAAGGGGGAAAATCAAACAGGGAAAAACAAAGCAGGGAATACACTCGCAGTTTTTAAACAAAGAACAAAGGCCGTAAAGAACGTTATCTCGGCTACTAGGGAGCGTCGGAAAGGGTTAGCTAGCTAAACGTGCCGGTGCTATCGTCGTTATTATCCTCTTCGGCTAGGATATAGCCTTATTGTCGTCCGTAGCTATAACGCAGCTACCCGCGCAACTATAGAGCCGGGAGATAGGGATATATGCACGATAGATAATGCATTTTAGCTCGGGGACTATTCGGCTATTAGTCGCTAACTAGTCCCCGATAACCCCTCTCGAGGCCTAAGGGTATATCCCTAAGGCCCCGATATATCTTAGAAGAGGGGCAAGCTTTAGTCTTACTATAAGAGGGCAACCGCACTATAATAAAGGATTATTCGTACTTTTAACCATCGTTCCTACCTTCCTAAACGTACCTTTAGTCTATCTTCTTACAATTTCTAAAGCTTCTCTTTTTTAGTTACCTAAGAGCGATAGCGCCGTGCGGTAAGCGCGTTTCCGGACGTATAGGCTGCGTAGGCCGAATAGGTCGTGCTAGCTATTAAGTCGCTAGCCTATCGCCGTTACCTCGCGTAATAGAACTAATGTTAGAAGATAAATATATTAACTTATATAAAGGCTATAACGAGCGTCTTAGGACGCTATTACTAATTTTTTCGCTGCCTAAAGGGGCCCGATCTATCCCCTCGCGAAGTTAAACGTAAGCCGGCCCTTTACGACCTACCCCTCCGCGTATAGATATCCTCGTAGCCCTTTAAGCAAGAGCCGTAGAGCTAGAGGAGGAGAAAAGATTAAGAAATAGGATTGCGGAACTTCGAGAGGAATTTTCGCAGTAGGGTAACTTATTTAGCAAGGACTTATATAAACGTCGCCGATAGTTAACCGAATCGAGGGAGAGTTATAGTAGGGAAATTAAAATAAAAAACATTCCTTAGTTATTATAACCGACTAACCCTTAAAAACGTCTCGATTAGATTAGCGATTTTAAGGATGCCTTTATCGCTGCCTTACGTCGTTTTAAACGCAATAAGAATAAAATCTTATATGCCTTTAACTATATGCACGTAGACTATAAGGCGAGATAGAGGCGATACCTTAACGAAAAGCTCTTTATAGAGAGGGAATTGCTTTATACTAATTAAGATAATTTTCGTAACTAGACCTTAATTTTAATTAAAGATGCTATTAATCGCGAGACTCTCTTAGCTACGTAACTATAGGAAGCACGCTAACGAGAGGGTTAGTCCCCCCTCGATTTTAGTCTTGACTTAAATTCCCTTAAGTAATACCTAGAACGTCCGCTAGAAAAAACTCGTATACTTTCCTTTTTTACGAAATTGCGTCCTAATCTTCGGGACTAAATCTCCTTTTATTTAGCGTCTATTTAAGATAACATTTATAAGGAGATAGTCTAACTCGCTTAACGTTTCTAAGATGCTTTAGGAAATAAGAAGCACCCCGTAAAGCTAACTAACGACTAGTCGACCTTAACTTAGGGGGTAAGAGGCTCCCGTTCGATAGGCTATCGCCGACGTAGAGGCCGAAATAGATCTACTAACAACTATTAAGATTCCGACGCCGCTAAATCGACCTTAAATAGCCGTAGAAACGGTCGTAGCAATAGTCGTAAGAACGGCCGAGGAAATAGTCGTAATAGTCGTAACGGTAGGAATAAATACGGTAGGAATAGCCGTAGCAATAACTAGGGAGGAAATTCGTATAGAAACGGCGAAAGCTAATCCGGCATAGTTATTTATTAGTATTATAAGAAACTAGGCTATATATAAGCCGATTGCTAGGCGATAGCGAAAGCTAACCGAGCCGTAGCCGATTTAGAGACGACGAAGAAGGAGGGAAACGCCTAAAAGTTAAAGTAAATGCCTCTCCTTTAACTAAGCTATAGGTAGAGGTAGTTAAGAGACTACGTGCTATTAGAAAGCTATTAGGGCAAACACCTTATAAAATCATCGTTAATCTCGATTACGGCAGTAAAGTAGACTTAGTAGATATAAATTTTACTCGAAAATAAGGGCTACGATAGCTTCCTTTATTAACCCTTAGATTAAAGGTAGTCGGGAACACGCTTATAAGACGATATAGAGTCTAGGAAGTTTCTATCTAACTCTAAGACAATCGCTATAGGGAAAAGATAGTTATTCGCCCTTATATCGGCATCGATAACGGATTAAAACCCGACGACGCACTAGTTTTACTTAGCATACCCGTACTTTCTTAGGAATACATTTATCTCGTTCCTTTTAAGCGCGCTTAATAGTTTAAACACTAACTTTCTAAGGTATTATTACGCTAACCGCAGAAACTTTTACATAAGTGTCGGAATAAGGCATAGGTCTATATAGTTACACCGGACCTAAATTTTATGCTATTTCCCGATAAAGGTAATAACTTAGCGAACCCTAAGCGAACGGGGGAGGAAATACCGGCGACTCTTTTAGACTTTAAAGACGTATTTCCTAAGCACGAGGCCGATTTATTACTAAGGAAGAAGGGCACCGATTATACAATTAACCTATTGCCCGACTTTAAGCCGCCTTTTAGACCTATCTACCCTCTTTCTTAATCCGAACTTTAGGTTCTAAAGGAGTGGTTAGATTAGTCCCTTAAGCGTAGCATTATTCGGAAATCTAAGAGTTCGGCCGGGGCTCTTATCCTTTTTATGCCTAAGAAAGACGGCACTTTACGCCTTTATATAGACTACCGGGGGGTTAATAGCATTACCGATAAGAATCGCTACCTACTCCCCCTTATTTTAGAGATTATAGACCGTTATTAAAGGGCTAAGTACTTTTCGAAGATTAACCTAAAAAACGCATACTAACGCATCCGGATTAAGGGAGGGGATAAATAGAAGATAGCCTTTCGTACTCGCTACGGTTACTATAAGTATTTAGTATTGCCGTTTAGATTAACTAACGCCCTTACTATATTTTAGTTATATATTAACTAAGCTCTTAAAGGCCTTATAGATACTATTTGCGTCGTCTACCTTAATAATATTTTAATCTTTTCTAAGACCTATAAGGAGCATATAAAACACTTATAATAAGTCCTCGAACGACTAAGGAACACCGGGCTATTCGCTAATTTATCGAAGTGTACTTTCTATAAGCAGTCTTTAGAGTTTTTAGGATTTATCTTATCTATTAACGGAGTTGCAATAGACCTAGCCCGTATTAAGGCTATTATAAATTAGGAAGAACCTCGTTCTTTCTATAATATTTAAGTTTTTCTCGGTTTTGCAAATTATTACCGACGATTTATTTTAGGATACTCTAGCATTATTGCCCTTCTTACTACGTTATTAAAGGGGAGCGTTAAAGGAAGAAAGCCCGGACGAGTATAGCTAAACACTAGCGAATTAATAGCGTTTTACGCCGTAAAGAACGCCTTTGCAATAGCCCTACTTTTCTAATACTTCGACCCTTAAAGACTAATTTACATCGAGACTAATGCCTTAATTTTCGCAATAGCTAGCATTCTTTCGCAGCTTAATAACGAAGGCTACTATTATCCGATTGCTTTCTAGTTACGGAAGTTTACTAGCCTTAAGCTTAACTACGGCACCCTTAATTAGGAGATATTTGCTATCGTTAAGTTATTTAAACACTAGCGATACTACGTCGAAGGGGCGGCGAATACCGTTAAAGTTTTATTAGATTACTAAAACCTTTAAGGCTTTATAAAGTAAGTATCCTTTAATAAAAGATAAGCACGTTAGTATATATACCTAGCTCCTTTCGATTTTATAATTAAATACTAAGCCGGTAAATTAAATCCTACCGATGCTTTATTAAAGAGGCTAGAATTTATAAGCGAAGCCCTACCGTCTATAGAGCTACTCCTAGAACTATAATAGAAGTTAGCAGTTATCTAATAGGTATATATAGCTATAGATTCTTTATAAAGCGACCTAAAGACGAGTTCTTAGGTCTCTACTATCTCTAAGCTTAACGAGATATCTTTACGTAACGAAAATACACAAGCTCTCTAAGATTCGATCGCTTAGCATTTAGGAACGAGTCCCGCTAAGTTAGCCACTTAGGTTAAAGATATCGTTAGTTATAAATAACGGTATTAAAGACAATTGGCTAGGTTAGCAGCTCGTTATAAAAGGGTCTATAAAAGCAATATCTCCGAGCCCCTTTTTAAGCTCCTTAAGAGGACTTAAGCGGAAGATCCGTAGACTATATAGCGAGTGTAGGCCGAAAGTACCCTAAAAGAAGGGGTAAGTCCTTAGTCATTAAGCCTAGACGGACTTATTTTACATTCGGGAAAAATCGTAGTGCCTATAGAGGTTGCCTTAAGGCAAGAGCTTATTTAGCTCTACTACGACGATCCCTTTATAAGATACTTCGGAATAGCCCGTACGAAAGACCTCCTATCCCGGAAATTCTTCTAGGAAGGAATAGCTCGTAATATAAATAGCTACGTGCGTTTATATTATATCTATTAAGGCGCCGTCCTAAAGCGGCATCGCCTATACGGCGCCCTTAAGTCGCTGCCTATTCCTATAAGACCTTAGGAAGAAGTATCTATAGACTTTACTACCGGTTTTCCGGAGTTATAGTTCGATAGTAGAGAAGTTAACGTAATACTAGTAATCGTTAACCGATATACTAAGTATAGCGTATTTCTCGCGGTCTTTAAGACAATAATAGCGCTTAAGTTAGCTAAGGCTTTTTATTATAAGATTAAGCTTATCTATAGAGTACCGAAAGGCATTATTTCCGATAGAGGATCTCTATTTACTAATAAGTTTTAGTTAGACCTCTATTATATATTACGGATAAAACGTAGGTTATCGATAGCCTTTTACCTATAAACCGACGGTTAGACCGAACGGGTAAATTAGACACTATAATACTACCTTCGGTATTATATAAATGCCGAATAGAATAACTAGCCTAGACTACTACGAGAGGCTTAGTTCGCTTATAATAATACGAAGAATATAACTATAGGCTTTTCGCTTAATAAGGCATTATTCGGATACTAACTAGACTACTATATCTACCTTATAGACGATGCTACTAGTAGGGGAGTGCCCGAAGCGAGAGCTTGCATTAGTAAATTAGTAGACTTAAGGAAAAAGCTAGAGACTTATTAGCGATAAGCTATCGAGTCGCAAAAGAAATTCTATAACCTCTATTATAAGCTACTTACCCTTAAGGTTAAGGACCTAGTAGGACTCTCTACGAAGAACTTACGCCTTAAGGACTAAAGAAGGAAGTTATTACCTAAATACATTAGACCTTTTAAGGTCCTTTAAGCTATTAGCAAGCAGGCGTACCGCCTAGCCCTACTAGAGAAATACGACCGGCTTTATAATATGTTTTATATTAGTCTTCTTAAGCCGTAGGCAGAACGGGCTACTAACTAACACCTTAGCGAATTACTGCCGATGCCTAACCTCGACGATACCGAAGGAGAATAGTTAGTCTAGCAAATTAAGGACTATAAGAAGAAGAAAGGCGTTACCTACTACTTAGTAAAATAGGAAGGTTGGCTAGACGAATATAATAAGTAGGTTGCTTAAGACGATATAGCGAATGCCTAAGAACTTATTAACGAATACCTAGAGATATAGCTAAAGAAACGGCGGAAGTTACGCATTACGATATAACTTCTTTTTAGCTTACCCTAACTTTTCTATTGCTACTCCGCCGCTACTTCGCCTTTATTCCTTAATATCTATACGGTAGAAGTCTCTTACTTCTATCTTACTTATAAACTCTGTAATAACTAGGAGACGCTTTGCCTACTCGCCTCTTCCTCGGCGACCGCTCTCCTCGATTATTTTATATAAATCATTATATATATATTCTCGTCCTACCCGCTATAGGGTAAAACCTATGTTACTAATCACTAGACGAAGCTTCTAGTCCCTATTCTCCCGCATAGCTTTCCGTCGCTCTATCGATGCCTGCCGGTATTTAAGACGGCGTTTCGTATATAAACGTTTAGCACCTAATACCCTTTATTCCTCTCGGTAGGCCGTTATTGCGGCTATAAACGACGTATAAACTTAGTAGAAGATTGACTTTATCTTCTTCTTCTCTATCTTATCCCGAGTAGTCTATAACTTAGCTATCTTCGTCTAAATAGCGCATAGATTAGCTATATCTCCAGACATTATTGCCGGCACTTATAATTTTATTAGCGATTGCATCTCGACTAAAGGGGGAACGAAGAGCTTATAGGCTCGTAGAAGTCACCGCGTAAGTTATATTAAATACATCGGCTTAATCGCGTATCCTCCTATATATAATATAGTTCGACTATAGTAGTATCGTCCTCGTTGTCGCTAAACCTTTATATACTGCTGTTAAGGCACTTAATATAGTATAGCTCGGTAATACGGCACCCTTTCGCCCTACGACTTTTTATATTCGCGGCCTTCTTGCCCTTTTTCTTAAGCGATGTCCCTTTTTAGATATTCCTCTTATCGATAGTGTCTTCTCTAGTATTCGCCTCTATGTCTTCGTCTCCGTCGTCTTTACTAGATAACGAAAATGTTTCGGATTTAATAACCGCTAGCGTTACACGCTTTACATTCGCGTGATCTTCTTAGGACTCTACTACTATAGGGTTTTTTATGCTTATAAAGGGTCCCTTAAATAATTAACGAAAGGGTTAATCGTCGGCTTCTTCCTTTAATAAGGATATCGATTTCTCTAAGGCATCTCGTATATTCTTCTCCGTAAGGAGTCGTTCTAATAGGGTGGTTTTCTCTCCACGCGTCTTCTTTAGCTTTATCTCTTCTTATGCTATCGCGACGGCGTCCTTAATTAATACTCTATTTGCGGATAGCTCTAGGACTCGAGCAATAACTAAAGGGCCTATCGGCTAAATGTTATCCGTCTGCTTTCCTCTCTTTCGAGGTGTCTATACTATTCCGCTTACCGTTCGCTTAAGAGGCATAGCGTTAAACTAATTTAGAATATGCTCGTCTAATTCGGAATATGCTTATTAGATTTAGAATATACTCGTTTAATTCCGAATATGCTTCTCTATAAGATCTCGATATAGTTATATAATAAGAGAAAAGAAGAAAAAAATCTTTATATATAAAGAGTAGCACTCTATTATAGTTCGCTAACTATACGTAGGCGACTAGCCCCTTATTGCGTAGCAACTATTATAATGCGTAACTAACACGATAATTATTATAACATATATAATAATAACTATCGTCGTTGATTTTTATACTACGTTTAATCCTATTTTAGTCCTATTTGCTATTACGACTTTATTCGTACCTAAAGCTATCCTAGCGTCCGAGGCGTCTACCCTAAAAGGGGGGGATAATTATAACGCAGCTACCCGCGTAACTATAGAGCCGGGAGATAGGGATATATATACGATAGATAATGCATTTTAGCTTAGGGACTATTCGGCTATTAGTCGCTAACTAGTCCCCGACAACCCCTCTTAAGGCCTAAGGGTATATCCCTAAGGCCCCGACATATCTTAGAAGAGGGGCAAGCTTTAGTCTTACCACGAGAGGGCAACCGCACTGCAATAAAGGATTATTCGTACTTTTAACCATCGTTCCTACCTTCCTAAACGTACCTCTAGTCTGTCTTCTTATAGTAGCCTCGTCCGTACGGCTGATTAGGACCGGGTCTTAAGCTTCGTATAGATCCTCTCGAACGACCTCTTACACGTCTGTATTAGTTGAAAGATTAAACGGGCCGGCGTGTAAGGTGCGTCTCGAGAGACGATCGTAGGTCCGAAAATAGTTCCTTAATGCGTACGGCCGGGCGGAAAAGGGCCGGTTCGAGCTCCGGAACGCTACGGTAGGCCCGGACGAGAGTCATCCGCAAAGGGACGTTAGTCTCCGGGTCCTAGTCTACGAAAGAACCACTAAGGGCGCGTTAAATAAGCTATAGCCTATTAAATAGTAGCTCGAGGACTTCGGGCAAAGGCTTTTCGGGATGCTAGGCTTAAAGCCTTAGGAACGTCGTCGTAGTCTACGCTATAAAGTACTGCTCTTAGTTAACGTCAAAGCGGCGTTTAAGGGCGTCGTATACGGCCTAGAACGTCGTATTCTAATTTAAGTGCCGGTTGTAGTAGTCCTCGGCACGGCCGGCGAGGATTTAACTAATTATATCGTAGAACTAGCCGGGTGCGATATATAGGCTATAGTAGGTCTGCATAAAGAGCCGGACCTTATCGTCTAGGATATCGTATAGGTCTCCTATATAGCTGTGTTCCTTCTTCTACGCCTTAGCGAATTATAGCACGAGGTTAGCGTCTATAGGAGCGTTCGGGACCTCGGGCGGCGGCATTGTTATATATGCCTTAAGGGGGAATTTAGGGACAGCAGGGACGGGGACACGGGCAACGGCGGCAGGAATAGCGGCAGGAATAGCGGCAGGAATCGGGGCAGGAACGGCGGCAGGCAGGAACGGCTAGGCGGCAGGCTGGTACTAGGCGGTAGGCGGGACGATAAACTTAGGGTGCCGGAATTAGTAGCTTATCGGATAGACTGTATATTAAGGAGCCTATGTCGCTTAGGGAGCCTAGGGAACAGTCTAAGGAACCTAGGGAACAACGTTGGGGACTTAGCCGGGAATGACTAGTAGTGGCGGGCCGGGAACAACAGGTGACGGAGCAACGGGCGAAGGAATAACGGGCGGAACAACGGGCGAAGCAACGGCGGCAGGGGCAACGGCCGATGACGAAGGTAATAACACTCTAGCGGCTCTTTAAACTATTAGAGCCGGGGAAGCTTCGTCGGACGAGAGTAGGGCCGAGATCAACGATGCGGCGGGGAAAGGCGAAGGCGGAACTAACGTTGCGGCGGCAGCAACGGCAGCGGCGGCAGCAGCTATCTGTTTGGCATAAGCTGCTATTCTAATATCGAATTAGGTCTTCGCGAATTCGTCGGTAGGCTAGGTTGGCGGTTCGTCGAGGTCTAGTAGGGTGACGAATTAGCGCGCGTTTAAGCCGTTCCGACGGTCTAGGAAGATCCCGCGCCTTCTTAAGAGGGTCTTTAGCGCCTTCGTGTATTCCTTATTAACTCTATTCTACGTTGCCTTATTCCATCCCTCGAAGTGTTCTTAGAAGTCGTTAAAGAGCTAGAGGCCGTTAACGTATACGCTATAGTCTAAAACGGCGATAAAACGGGCCGTATAGGTCGTAACGGCGATAGCATCGTCGTCTAGCGTAGCATCTGCCTCCTAGCGGCTTATATCGACATACTTATGGAATAGCTTATATACGAGGTAGCTAAGGGGGTTCTCTTCGGGGAATAGCATTAGGGCCGAGGTTGCTATCCTGTGTTCTTTAAAGTAGGCTTAGGGCAGTAAGCGGACTGTATAGGTGCCGGGGTGAAGTAGGTCTATTGCCGGGCCGAAAAAGGGCGTGGCCGGGTTCTTATAGGTCCTGCTTTAGGGCGGCAAAGAGCAAAGCAGCACAAGCAGCGGCAAAGGCAAAGTGGCATACTAGCAGTTCTTTAAATAGCAAAGAACAACTAGTAGGCCGGGCTTAAAGCAGCAAGCGGACTGTGTGTATATGCCGGGCTTAAGGGAGCAAGCGGACTATATGTATGTGCCGGGCTTAAGGGAGCAAGCGGACTGTATGTATGTGCCGGGCTTTTAGATGATTAAATGGCTGGTGTTAATCGAATGTTTGTCGGGTCGCGAGGGTCTTCGCGATGGTTGTCGGGAGTAGGCGGCGGGCTTTTAGTTGTTTTTGCGTGAGGGTCTTCACGCGATGGTCGTGATTAAATGGCTCATGTTGATCGAAAATTCCCGTAGTTTTATCTATAGTGGT
Organism: Ophiocordyceps sinensis; assembly: GCA_012934285.1. Lineage (NCBI taxonomy): Eukaryota > Fungi > Ascomycota > Sordariomycetes > Hypocreales > Ophiocordycipitaceae > Ophiocordyceps > Ophiocordyceps sinensis. The sequence goes on along the minus strand of JAAVMX010000006.1, from coordinate 1,038,863 downwards.
TGACGGGATCGCGAGGGGGTCTTCGCGATAGGGTTAGTCGTATTCCTCAGCGGCATAAGCTTCGTTAAAGCGGTAATCCGTCGAGGGTAGTATAACACCCTTATTAGCGTTGTTAACGCACTCTTCTTAATGGCATAAGCTTCGTTAAAGCGGTAATCCGTTAAGGAGAGTTTAGGAAGTGTTCTTCGTTCGGCTACCGAAAGCAGCTATTCTACGGCAGCTTTGTCGGTTCTAGTTCGGGAAGATCCTTCGTTCTTAGCACAAATAGCCTTCTCTAAATGTACGGATCGGGATCGCAGGCCAACTAAATGACTATTCAATCGGATCCGCGTACGTTCGAAGGTTGAATCTATCTCTTCCACCTAGCTAATCTAGATTAGTGTTAGTAGGGCTCTCTACGGTAAGCAGCCGGAAGCGAACCTATCGCACGTGTGATAGTATACGGTTGGGTTCTTATTGTCTTATCTAGCTAGGAAGGAAGAGGGGAAAGGAGGCCCCTTTATAGGTGACGTAGCCTCGTTGCACGCACGTAATCACGTGGGATTACGTGGCTGCAACTGCCTCATACGTATCCCTTATCCCTTGTTCCTATAGTTACCTATATAAGTATACCTGCCCGCCTAAATACCTAAAAATCACGAAGACGCTACTTTAAGGATCCCGTTATAGGTGTATAAGATAGCGCACCGTATATAGTTTTCTCTTAAAACCCTACGCGCCTACAACCTCTATATAATTAATTAACATATAATATAACCTTAACGTAGCTTCCTTATAACTACGTAACGTAAAGCTATAAGGTCTTTATATAGATATTCTAAGGACTAAAAGCCTTAAAAATACGTATTTTTAAAAGGTTTCTCTTAGCTCTTTAGAAATCGGATTCTAAACCTATAACAAACGTTACGTAGACCCGCGTAATAACTCTACCGCGAATACTACTTAACGCACCGACTAAGATATTAGGCCTTAGAGGCTCTTTCCCTCCGGATTCTCTAACCTCGGACGACGAGGCTTCCTTAGCGGGCCCTAGCCGGGCCCCTACCGCTTAAGAGCCCGGCAAGGGCAAGTCCGTTGCTAGCCTCGGCAACTAGACTAAATACTACTTTTAGAGGCAAGATACAAAGCAAGACGAGCTTTGCCGCGAGCTTCTTTAGCTCGCTGGTTAGATAACGGGCATAGTAAACTAAATGACCCGTTTAATAGGGGCTCGACTAACCGGACAACCACCCTGCCTAGCCGGCCAACTTATTATATAGGTAGTATAGCTGGTTAAGGCGTAGGGCCGATACCGCACATTTGTGTGTATACATCCCCCGCGCCTATACTAAAGACTTATAGCAAAAGCCGCCCGTAGTAGTAGAAATTTTTATCGTTAATAACTTCGTTAAAATTAAAGCTATCTATATTTTAAATTCGCTCTTAAACAGCTACTATAATAGAGTCCTTATTTAACTAGTCTTTCCCTACCTTCTAAGAGGCATAGGCTGCCTATAACGGCGTTGCTCGAGCGTAAGGCTTCGCCCTTTCTATTGCCGTAAAGAAGCCTAATACGACCGCGCCTTCTTATATCTATTTACGCTGCTTAAAGGGGCGTAAATACGTAGACTACGGTAATAAGGCTTCCGCTAAACGCCGGAAGATAAACACCTAAATAACGGAATGCCTTTATCGCCTAGTCTTAAAGCTTAACTATATAATAGTTCAATAGTCTGTCTCCTACCCTAAGGGGCAGTCTAATATAGACCTAGGCTATAACTACCCCCTTATCGAGGCAATAGCTTATGCTAAATATAAGGGGGAGGTAATCTCGAAGTATATATTAGAGATCGTTCGGCTATATAATAACGGCTTACGATTAGTCTTTATTATATAATAGCTTCGATCCCGCTCTAACGAAGACCCCGACCTAATAGGCATTATAGCTAAGCAGATATATTATACTCTTACTCGCTATTATCTTAAAGAGCTTGCTAAGCGCACGCCGCTTTAATTCCTCTACGATAAGCTTAATAAATCCGACTTCTTCGTCCGTAATACTCGCGATCTATAAGGCCGACTCTCTACCCTCTTCTTAGCCCTAAAAAGCGGCGCTAAGCTGCTCCGTTAGTTCCCTAATGTCTAGCAGCTAGACTATACCTATAAGACTAACCGATTTAACATAACTTTTCTTAGTATATACGGTATAACGTATATAAAGAAGACCTTCTCAATCGCCTTAGTCTTCCTATCCGGCGAGGCTAAACCTTAATACCGTTAGGTTATATTAGCCTTACTTATATTCCTCGCTAAGGAGGAAATTCCGCCTCCTCGAGTTATAGTAATAGACCGTAAATTAGCTCTTATAAACGCCTTTATAACGTTTAAGGAGCTTAAGAATATAACCTAGCTAATCTACTATTAGTACGTCAATAAGAACCTACTTACAAAGTATAAGGCTTACTTCCCTAAGGCTAGCCGGGTAGTAGGGCGTATTAAGCACGCGCTAGCCTTCGCTACGTTCCTTAAAGACTAAGAGCAGCTTATTACCTTAGAGACTTTAAGCAGCTTCGAAGAACGCCTTTAAGCCTTTAAGTCCGCGCATCCGCCTATAGCTATACGTTATACGCTATAAACATAGCTCGACCTATAGAAGGAGAAGTTCGTTATATGCTTTATTAATCGGCATCGTTACTTTAGGCATACTATAACCTCTATAGTAGAGGGATTATATGCCTCGATAAAGCGGTTCTTTTAGTTATTAATATAGGATCTTACGACTATTTTCAATAAGTTTAGTGCCTTTTAGGCTTATTAAGCCTCTAAGATCGAGTATATTAAACGTAACAATATACATAAGATTAGCTCCTTTAACTTTAAGGACCTATATCTCCCGATCCGCGAGAGGGTATCGTCTTAGGCCCTTACCCTAATTGCCGAGGAGAATACTACGATCCGGACGAGCAAGCGGACGAAGAAGCCGATAAAGCCATCGGGCCACTGCCCTTATAACCCTTATAGCTTTAATATAAGCATAGGTTTACCGTGCCGGCATTTAGTCTTTAAGCGCCTTAAAGAGCCTATTAAAGAGCGGGCAACCTTACGGCTTAAGGACTTTAATATCTTTTAGCACGTTTAAGCTCTCCCTAATAATACGCTATTAAAGCCTTAAGTAGTGCGTAGCAAAGGCAGGCTAAAGGGCGCCTTAAACCTCGAGAAAGCCTAACGCGGTATAAGGCGTAACCTATTAGCATACGAGATTGCGGAAAGCCTCGAGCGTGCTAAGGCTATAAGAGCACTAATAGCAGCGCTGCCGTTAATAGCACTAGCGGCGCTAATAACCACTAAAGAGTCGGCCGCTATAGTTACTAAACGAAGGTTACGATACCTTTAATAGCACGGCGATACGTACGAGCCGGGCACCTATATGCCTTAGGGTTATTAATAAGCGATTTAGCACACGCCTATCTCTAACGATAACGATAAGGCTGCTGCTGCCGGGGCTACTGCTAAGGCTGCTATTGCCGAGGCTACTGCTGCCGGGGCTAAGCCTCGAGCCGGCTCGTTATAACACCAGCCGGTCGACCTTATATAAGGTAACGACGACGACGACGACGACTTTAACGCTAACGAATTCGACGACGAATTCGTCCTAGGAATACCCTTATAGCGGCTCCTATAGCGGCTCCTATAGTAGCTCCCGCCGCCGCTCTTACTCTCGCAAGATGATTCCCTAGGCCGAGTAGGATATCTTAGAGGCATAATAGAAGAAGGCGGAGGTTATAGAGATAGACTAAGATAAGATAGAGGCAAACGACGTAGAGGAAGCAAAGGCATCGTAGGGATTACATAAAGATAGCCTCGAGTAAAGTTATAAGCAGCTAAGGCGCTTAATACACGATTTCCCTTAAGTCGCGATAGCCTTATAGCGGCTCTTGCTATTCTTTAGTATACGGCTCTTACTATAAGTCTTTAGTATAGGCGCGGGGGATATACACACACAAATGTGCGGTATCGGCCCTACGCCTTTGCTAGCTATACTACCTATAAAAAAAGTTAGCCGGCTAGGCAAGGTAGTTGTCCGGTTAGTCGAGCCCTTTCTTAATTTCGCTATAAGCTTCTTCGTCTTATTTTTATTTAAGTAGTTTAAGTAAGACATGCCTTTATATTTTATATCTTTATATTAGTTAAACTATGCTTATAGTATTATATCTAGAAATGCTTAAGGTATCTATATATACCTTTCTATATCTATATCTATATATAGAAAGGCATTCTTTACATTAAACTATAGTACTCTTTAGTTATTAGCAATAGCCTATAGTAGTAGGAGCCTTATAGACTTAGGTCTTACTATAGTAGAAAAGGGTTTAATATAGTCTAGGCTGTGTATTTGCTTATAGCCTAAAGCTATAAGTCGAGCTATAATTTATTAAATAGTAGCTCGAGGACCTCTTATAGTAGCTTGCCGGGGTTTTAATTACGAAGTAACTAAAACGTCGTTATCGTCTATTCCGTAAAGTACTATTGCCGATAGACCTTAAAACGGCGTTTAAGGGCATTATATACGGCCCGGAACGTAGTCGTTAGCGAGGACTAATTAATCCGCTGGATATAGTAGTCCTCGGCACGACCGGCGAGGATTTAAGCAACTAGCCCGTAAAACTAGCCTAAGGCGATTCGGAGGCTATAGTAGGTCCGTATAAAGAGCCGGACCTTATCGTCGAGGATATCGTATAGGTCTCCCGTATAATTATAATCTTTTCTCTATACCTTAGCGAATTATAGCACGAGGTTCCCGTCGGTAGGGACGTTTAGGACCTCGGGAGGGGGCATAGTTATATATGCCTTAAGGGGGAATTTAGGGGCGGGAGCATAGGGAACTTAGATAGCTAGAACGGCGGTAGGGATAGCGGTAGGCTAGAACGGTTAAGCAGCCGGGACAAATTTAGGGTGCCGGAACTAGTGACTTATCGGATAGACTGTGTATTATAGAGCTTAAGGAACGAACGGAGCTTAGGGAACCTATAGGACGAACGGGCCGGGACCGGGGATAACTAGCGGAGGCGGGCCGGGAACAACTAGCGGTAGAACAACGGGTAATAACGGGGGCAATAACACTCTTACGGCTCTTTAAACAACGGAAGCCGGGACCGACGAAAGCGTAGCCGTTAAAGCAGTAGGGAAAAGCGAAGCTAGGGCTAACGTTACGGCGGCGGTAGTAGCTATTTATTTCGTATAAGCTGCTCTGCCGATATCGAATTATGCTTCCGAGAACTCGTCGACGGGCTAGGTTAGCGGCTCGTCGAATTCTAGTAGGGCGGCTAATTGCGCTACGTTTAAGCCGGTTTAACGGTCGTTTCGACGTTTTAAAAAGATCCTACGCCTTCTTAAGAGGGTCTTTAGCGCCTTCGTGTATTCCTTATTAACTCTATTCTATATTGCCTTATTCTATCCCTCGAAGTAACTATTATTTAATAAAACATATAGGAAGACTTTACCTTCTAAGTCTAACCGAAAAAAAAAAGCTCTACGATCTCCTCGCATAGCCGCCGAGGTCGACACCGGATTATAAAATCAATTTAGACTCGAGAATCGGATTCCTTAGACCCGGTTGCCCTTAGGCGCGATAGCGTATCGGGGGACGGACGCGGGCTATAAGCCGATAGACGTTAATATCGCGAGACGGGGGTTAGAGGCTAGCGTATATAGCCTACCGACTACTAACGAAGCGCCCCTTAAGCCCGACGCGGGTAAGGAGAAACTAATAGGAAGGGATAGTGCCGCTTACCTAAAATTCGCGGGTCTAGTGCCTAAGGAGGCCCTCTAAGGCGTCTAAGGGGCCTTTAAGTCCGTTCTCTAAGGCTACCTAAAGGAATAGGAAGAGAAGATCTAAGCGGACACCGCGGTCTATACGACCGTAGGCTAGCTTAAGAAATCGGTTAAAGAGTCGGTAAAGGAGGCTATCGAGGCGGCGCTTTTATCGAAGCAAGCGTCGAAGTCTTAGGCCGACGTAGCCGCGGCCGCGGTCGCGGCTGCTACCGTCGCGCCCCCGACGCGACGCTAGCCCGCGCCTAAGGGCGCTAGCGGCAGCTATAACATCAGGGCTAATAGCGAGAAGCCGACTCTCGCCCGCTACGAAAACTAGCTTATAGTCCGATACGAGGGGATCGCCTTAGATCTCTAACGTAAAACCCCTTAAGCGATCGTTAACGACGTTAATCGCGCCCTTAGGGAGCCCGCTATAAAAGCGGCGTAGGTCCTCCGCAGCGGCGATATCGCGCTTATGTTTAAGCAGAATGTAAAGAAGTATAGGGCGGATAAGGAGTAGCTAAAGAAGGCGTTTAGGAAGGAGATAATGCTATCCTAAGGCGGCTTTACGGTGATAGTAAAGGGCGTCCTAATAATAGCCCTCTAGCGAAGGGACGACGCCGCCTTAGTAGCCGAACTAGCTAAAGCGAACGACGTCGAGGTTATCTACCTCTACCTTAAAAGGGCCTATATAAGGGCGGGTATAAAAGCGACCTTAATTATTACGGTAGACGGCATAGAGGCGGCGAATAGGCTCTACGACTTTAGCATAGTAATATAGGCGGAGATTTTCGATATAAAGCCCTTTAACGATATAATCCGGCCGAGGTAGTACTACCGGTATTTCTAATATAAATATATCGCGAAGTATTATATAGCGAAGGCGATATATAGGGGGTGCGCGTTCAGACTATACGACGAAGCTATATACGCGGCTACTATTAAGCAGATCCCATACCGGTATACCCTCTACGGGGGGAGATACGCGGCGTAGGATAGGCACTGCCTTAAGGTAGAGAAGCTTTAGGATAGGGCTTAAGAGGCATACTCTTAGAGGCCGAGGCGTTTCGCCGCCGCGGCGATGCCGACGATACGCCCTAAGCAAGCGCCGCCCTATGCGTAGCCTTTTCCGCTCCCTACTACGCTGTTTAAACGGCGACGATAGGACACCCCCCCCCCCCCCCCCCCCCCCCCGCTACCCGCCCTTCCCTTTAGCCGGCCTCGGGATATTACGAGGGCCGGTCGGGCGCGAGGTTAGTCGACTATTCGCGGGCTTCTACGGTCGCGGCCGGCCTTAGCGTCGGCAAGGGCTTATACCGCTACGGTTAAGGCCGCGCTCGCTCCTAACGACGACCCTTTCTCCGACCCCTCTTAATATTAGATATCCTTTACTAAAACACTATAAGGATAAGCGCGAATATATACCTCGCGCTCGCCGCCCTTAAGGCGTACGATATTATAGCACTTTAAGAGACACCGATTAATAGTAAGATAGGAGCCCCGGCGTGCCTAAGGCGGTACGACTATAGGCTCGTCTTTAGGGCGACCTAAAGCGCGCTATACGTCTATAAGAGGCACGGCATTAATATATAGACGAGCGACTAAAGTATAGACTAATATAGCGTTACGTTTACTAATTTTAATACTATAGTTTTTTTAGTTTACTCCCCGCTAGTTAACTCCCCCCTCTTAACTACTCCGCTCTTTAACCTTACGACTAAATCGTTACGCACCTGTTATATCCTCGTCGGGGACTTTAATAGCTATTACCCGCTCTAAGACGCCTATACGCGTACCTTTAGGAATAGCGAGGACCTCCTAAAGCTAACGGCGCGATAGCGCCTTAGGCTTATAACCCTTAAGGGCTAGGTTATACGCATCGCCTCCGAGGGCTAGAGGAACGGCACGATAGACCTCGCTTAAGCGTCTTAGGGTTTAAGCGTAACGTACCGTAGAAACGTAGGCCTTATCGGATCGGATTATATATCGCAACGGCTAGAGGTAGATATAAGGCCGCCGATTTATCGGCCGGCGGCCCGGACGATAGGACTTAACCGCCTTTAGAGGAAACTCGACCTAGATAGGGCTTAAGCAGTAGCTATCGTAAAGTTCCGGCCGAAGGCCGCGCTAACTACGCCTACGACCCTTAAAGAGGTCGAGGCGTACGTAGACTAAGTAGTCGCCTAATTAACCGAGATTGCGAAAGACTATACACCTAAGGCCTAAGGCTATGCTAACGGCGGCCGCCTTAACTAATAGACTATAAAGGTAGACCGGTGCGATAGGGAGGCTAAACGCGCCCTCCGGGCGTTCTTAGCGTCCGGCAACTAGACGACCCGTAAGACGTTAGACGAGGCGAAGATAGCCCTCTAGCGTGCCGTTATTGCCGTATAACGAGACTCCTAGCGGGAGCTTACCTACGATTTAGCCGCTAATTAAGCCTTCCTCTAGAAGATCGAGAGGTAAGCGCGGCTTTAAAGCGGCAGCCTACTATAGGCGATATATATCCTAGACTTAGAGAGACTAAGCGACCTAAACGGGCCGACCTATACTTATAAGGAGAAGGCAAAGACCCTCGCGGCCCGGTTCTTCCTACCTTTAATAGCGAGAGGCGAAGGGAGCCCTTAAGCCGCCCGGGAGGCCTATATAATATCGCAGCGTTTTATAGTCGGCGACGTTAGGTCGGCGGTTAAAAAGATAGCGTCGTAGAAAGCCACGGGGGAAGACGGCCTCCCGGTTAAGCTTATTAAGGCCTATAAGGAGCTATTGCTTAAAGTGCTTACGGTATTACTTAACGCTAGTTGCAACGTCGGATATTTTCTAAGATAGTTCCGATACGCGGCTATTATCGTCTTACTAAAGCCCGGGAAGATAGCGGCCTAGCTCTAATAAGCCTAAGGGTAAAGACTAATCTTACTCCTTAGTACGGTAGGGAAGATCCTTAAGGCTATAGTCGCGAGGAGGATCGTAGACGTAGCGGAGGCGTATAACCTCCTGCCCGAGGGGTAGATAGGGAATAAGACCGAAAGGTCTACTAAGACGGCGATACGATTTATAATAAAGCTCGTAAAGACGACGTAGGCCTAAGGAGGGGTAGCGTCGTTCCTCTAGCTCGACCTTAAAGGAGCTTTCGATAGGGTAGACTATACGTACCTCGTTAAGACCCTCCGCTAAAGGGGTTTCTTAGGCTAGGTTATCGCGTAGGTCGGGAGCTTCCTTAAGGGGAGGACGGCCTAGCTTGACTTCGACGGCGCGCTAGCGGAGACCTAAGAGGTGCCTATAGGTATACCTTAAGGCTCGCCCTTCTCCTTAATCCTCTTCCTCCTTTATATCGCGCTACTATACGACGACCTTAAGCTAGAGATAGGGGTTACTACCGTCGGCTTCGCCGATAATATAAACCTCTTAGCCTACGGTAAGACTATAGCCGCGACTATATAGCGCTTAAGGAGCGCTTAAAAGAAGTACGATAAGTAGGTAAGGGAGGTTAGCGCTAAGTTTAAGCCGGAGAAAAGCGAGCTAATCTACTTTACGTAGACCTATAAGCTAATATTAATAAAGCTTTAGCTTAAGACGAATATAGTCCGGCCGGTCGAAGATAGGAGGTTCTTAAGGGTTTAGTTTAACCGAAAGCTATAATAGAAAGCCTAAGTTAGGAAACTTAAAACGAAAATAAGCATATAAGCGCTAGTCTTTACCGGGCTCGCGGCGTCTATATAAGGCATACTATTGCGAAGCGTAAGGACGGTTTACGCTAATATAGTTTAAAGCACGCTCGCCTATAAGGCGTCGACGTTCTATAAGCCTACGCCTAAAGGAAGGAAGCCTACCGGCTTAGTAAAGGCGCTTATAGTATATTAGTTAAGCTACCTATAGGTAGTAGCTAAGGCGTTTAAGGCGACCTTAATCCGGAACTTAGAGATATAGACAGCGGTCCCGCCGCTCGACATCTACTTTAACGACCGCCTTATATAGTACGAGGAGCGAACCGAGGAGTTAGGCATAGCGGACTAGATCCGACGCGCCTACGAGAAGCCGGCGAGAGTGCTGCCTTAACCCTATCGGCCGACCTAGCCGCCTAGCCGGCCGTACGACGCGTAGCTTTAAGACTAATGCCCTTAAGGCACTATAATAAAGGAGGCGGTCCTCCGCGATTAAGAGGCGCGCTAGAAAGAGGATCTCCGAGCGACGGAGGCGAAGCGACTATAAAGAGTACGGTAGCCGGCAGACATTAACCCTTACTTCGACCGGCCGAAGAAAGCACTAAAGGTATATAATAGGTTATATAAGCACGAGAGCTCTACGCTTATCTAGATTTAGACCGGGAAGATCGGTCTACGGGGGTTCCTATTCGACTAAAACGTCCCTAACGTCGACTTACCGCTCTATCGGTATAGGACTGCGCGTAAAACCGTATTCTACCTCTTCTTCTAGTGCCTTACCCTTACTAGCGCGAGGGTGGCCTTACTAAGAGGCATCCGACGGGAGAGCGACCTTAAGGCGGCGCTTAACCGCCCCGCCGCCGCGAAGCCGCTTATCCGGTAGTTCCTTAAGCACCGCCTACTATAGTATTTCTAGGCCGCGATAGCCTTTACGGAGAAGATAGACCGCTGTAACACCGGCGGGGGAAAGCTCTAAGAGTAGGACGATAAGGCTCCTAGCGCTAGCCCCCTTTAACGTTTATATATATTTATATATATTTATATATTCGATTATACGCTTACTAAGATTTATTTTTCTACGTTTTAACCCGCTAAGCGGGGCCCTAGCCCGCACCCTATCGCCCGCGTGCCGTCTACGCGCTAGCTTTACTAAGTTAGACTATCCGCCCGACCCCGACGCCCCCGGGCTTGCCCGGGCGGGGTAACCTTTATTAAGCACTAATAAGAGCCTAAAGGGAAGCTTAAAGGGAGAGAATTACGGCAGTGTAAAGAGTGTTAAGATTAATACAGAAATAAGAGAGAAAGGTGTTATTAAATTGCTTAGTAAAGGTCTATCTAAGGGCGGACCAAGGTCCCTTTATATAGCTAATTCCATACAAATAAAGGTATATATGACTTAACTAATTGTAGTTATAGAAAGCGCTATTATTTAGCTCTATAATGCAATTAGTCTAATCCTATTTAGTAGCTTAGTTATTGTATGATTAAATGCGCGAGTAATACGAGGTGATGTAGATAACGCCGGTTGACCGAGTTATAAGTTATGACTTATATGCCTTTGTCTCCACTTACACTATATACTTCGGGCTGCGGTATCTCAGCCATCTCGGGAGCTAATGCGACCGGGTGACTTGTGTTATATGCAACAATGTAAGGCGGTTCTAATGCGTATCTTTAGGCATTGGTGGGATGAACCAATCAGGAGATATCTGCTCCCTTATAGCACTAGACCGGCGGCAGCAACTAAACTTAATTAACCGCAGCGAATATAGGCCGCATCCGGCCCGACGTCGAGATAGATAGACGTTGTATAGGTTTTCCCCTAGGCCGCCTAGTTTTTCCTATGCTAGCTAAATGCAGGGGCACTAGGCCTGTTAGGGCAGCTAGAGTACTTTAATAATAATAATAATATCCCTCGAAGTATTCTTAAAAGTCGTCGAAGAGCTAGGGACCGTTAATATATACGCTATTATCCGAGACGGCGAGGGATCGAGCCGTATAGGTCGTAACGGCGATAACGTTATTGTCGTCCGGCGTGACATCTGCCTCCTAGCGGCTTATATCGATATACTTATAGAATAGCTTATATATAAGGTGGCTAAAGGGGTTCTCTTCGGGGAATAGCGTTAGGGCCGAGGTTGCTATCCTATGTTCTTTAAAGTAGGCTTAGGGCAGCAAGCGGACTGTGTAGGTGCCGGGGTAAAGCAGGTCTATTGTTAGGCCGGAAAAGGGCGTGGCCGGGGCTTTGTAGGTCCTGCTTCGGGGCGGCAAAGAGCAAAGCAGGTAGCACATACTAGCAGTTCTTCAAACAGCAAAGAATAACTAGCAAGCCGGGCTTAAAGCAGCAAGCGGACTGTGTGTGTGTACATGCCTAGCTTAAGGGAGCAAGCGGACTGTATATTATGCCGGGTCGGAAGACGGCGGGGTTATCGTACACGAGGGTCTTCGTTATATATATCGGAAGCAGGCAGCGGGCTTTAATAGTGTCTTACGTAAGGGTCTTTACGCGATGGTCGTGATTAAATAGCTCGTGTGTTAATCGAATGTATCCCGTGGTCTTAGGAGTGTTTGTCGGGTTCGTAAGGGGGTCTTCGCAATAGGGTCAATCGTATTCCTCGATAGCACAAGCTTCGTTAAAGCGGTAATCCGTCGAGGGTAGTATAACACCCTTATTAGCGTTATAGACGAACTCTTCTTAATAGTATAAGCTTCGTTAAAGCGGTAATCCGTTAAGAGAGCTTAGGAAGTCTCTTTAGCGGCCTGCGAAAGCTATAATATCGCTCTAGTTCGGGAAGATTCTTCGTTCTTAGCATAAACTGCCCTCTCTAAGTATACGGATCGGATCGCAGGTTAAAATAACTATTTAATCGGATCCGTCGCACGTTCGAGGGTTAAGGGGTCTATCTCTTCCACCTAGCTAATCTATAATTAAGCGTTTTAATTACTAATTAGTGTTAGTAGGGCTCTACTACGTGGAGCGGCCGGAAGGTAAACCTATTGCACGTGTGTTTAAGTGTATTAGGTTCTATTCTCTTATCTTACTAGCTAGGAAAGGGGAAAAAGAGGGAAAAGGGGGCCCCTTTATAAGTGCTGCGAAGAGCCTGCCCGGCTTAGCCGGGCGCCTAATAGAGCCTTATTAAGAGCACGCGACCCAGCCGCTAACGCTATCATCCGGGTTATAACGAGGCTAATAACGGCGTTGTCGTCGGGGTTATTAGGGGTTATAAATTATAACTATTTTCCTCCTTATATAACTAGATTAGTCCGATAGTATCTCTTAATAAAACGGCGGTAGAAGTTTCTAAACCTAAGAAACTGCTAGAGTTCTTTTACTAAGGTTAAGGCGTTTTAAGCTATAATTATATATACCTTCTTAAGGTCTATACTTATGCTAGATATCGAAATAATTAGTCTAAGATACTACGTCTTTATTATATAGAACTTAGACTTCCTAATGCCGATCTAAAGCCCTACGTTGCTTAAGCGTTAGATAACTATCCGCACGTAGTTTTTATATTATGCCTTAGTCTTCGAAAAGACTAAGATATCGTCGAGATATACTATATAGAAATCATCGAGGGTATTATAAAGTATATAATTAATATAGTTTTAAAACGTCGACGGTACGTTATAAAGGCCGAAAGGGGTAATTAGTATCTCGAAAAGTCTAAAGCGTATAATAAATGCTAAGCTATTTATAACCTTCGGCGATTCGGATATAGTTAAACGTAATAATTACGTCTAGCTTCGTATACAACTTAGCGTCGTAAAGGGAATCTAATATCTCTCGGATTAAAGGTAAAGGATATCGATTCTTAATTATAACCTAATTTAAACCTCGGTAGTTATAATAAATATAGATACTACCGCTTAATTTATAAGCGAGGATTAGCGGCGCTATAGCTAAAGAAGAAGACTCCTAAATAAAACCTTTATTAAGTATTTTATCGATCTACTTCTTAATATAGCGGATTTCCGTAGGTAATATAGGCCGGTTTTTATAGAATAGAGCTTATTAGCTAGGTATAAGTTCGATCTTATAATCCTAAGGGCGGTATAAGGGAAGCTCGTTTATATCCTTTAGAAGGAAATAAAGGAGCTTATCTTAGAACTCTTTTAGGGGTTTCTTTAGGATATCTACCTCTATAATTTTAGGCTTTACTTAAGGAACTTTCCTACGTCGGCGTTATTAACCCGCTAGAATAATAATTCGGAATCGGCTATATCCTAGAGGTTCGCTTAAAGGAAGTTATAAAAGCGTTTAAGAAAGGCGTTTTAAGCTAATTCTATTATATAGTCCCTAGCAACGACGCGTTAAAAAGAGGTCTTCTTAGATAGTTCTAGGACTTTAACTAGGCCTACTAAGAGTTTGTTAAGAAGTCGTAGATTTTCTCCCTCCTCGATTAGCTTAGCTTGTTTAGATATACTAATTCGTATCGCTTAAATACTATCTTATTTATAGAATTAAACGAAGTTAATTATATATATATAGTAGATATCGTTTATATCTAAGGGTATTTAATCTTCCTATCGTATGCGTTAGTAAGGGCGTCTCGTCCGGCCCTAACGGGTGGGAACGTAGCGACGGCCGGCGGTAAGACGAATAAAGAGGGGGCGAGCTACTAAAGTAGTCTACGGCGGAGTAGCCTTTAAGGCTTAGGTCTTAAGGGAGGTCGGGGGGCTAATTAAGGATATTAAGCGGGCGGTATCCTAGGCGAATAGTAATAATCTATATAAAGGATATTAAATCGGTTAGCTAGTATAAGAAGATAGACTAGAGGTACGTTTAGGAAGGTAGGAACGATAGTAATATATATAAAGCATCCTCTATAATACATGCCGGGGCTAATATAATCAGCTATAGATAAGATAAGTAGGGAGCTATTCCTAGCTCCTAGGGCTTACGCCTACCTAATAGAATTATCCTTCTTTACACATATATTCTAACTGCCTAATGCATTAAAATTACTAGCAATTCGCACCTTCTGCTTTTAAGCCACTATTAGGAACCCCCTTCCTATCTCTAGAGCTTCGCTCTACTATAATACGTTCGCTAAAAGCTTCTTAAATCTCTCGCTATTCGTTAGAAGCCGCTTAAAGGCTCCTAATACCTATAGTATAACTAGTTTATATAACCCTAGCTAGCACGCCTATATAACTACTAACCTAAGCCTTACGATCCGACGAGGCTCGTCTTTCTAAGCATTATTAGAACTAAGGTCTCTATCTAATTCTCTATTTTAAGTCCTTACGTAATTAGCCGTAAGGAAACATTTTCTCTTTATGTTTTCGATTTCCTATGCGTACCCGTTCTTACGCTAAAATTAAAATACATTATACCTCTTTACTATAGACTTTTCTCTTCTCCTATAACTCTTCTTTCTTTCGTAATCCTTTCTCTTTTCTATCTATCGACCTTTTCTCTTTCTTCCCTCGTTTTATTTAAGCTATTATTACTATAGCTAAGGACGAAGAAGCCTATTAAGCTATAGCGTCTATATCTCGTTTAACGACGACCTTTATCCTCGCTTGCCGACTTATACTTAGCCGTATGCTCCGCCGGAAAGTATCTATAGCGCCGCTCCCTTTAGGAAATCTAAGAGTAATTATAAAGATCTCCCTCCTATCTATTATTGCCCTCGCTTATCTATAGAAACCGAGGTATTACGTAAGTAGTCTGCTTTACTAGCCTTAAAAGATAGGGATTGTAATAATCTATTAAAATAGGCCGTTCGCTACTTTAGGTTAATTTAGATACTGCCTACAGTAGGGGTTATTAAGACCTTTACCGATATAGACCTAATATATATAAAGCAAGCCTATATTCTCTTAGGCTCTTTAGCCTTTAAGTCGGAGACTATCCTTAAGATTATAGAACTTCCGCTTATAAAGGAGAAGCATTTATAATACGCCGATACTTAGCGAAAGGGAATTCACGCGTATCTTTATTTTATAGGCAATCTTTTAGATAAAGAGACTCCTCTCTACGCTACGATAACTTTAGTATATTAGCTAATTCGCGCCGTGCCTTATAACCCGTAAATAATCGACGGAGACCTTTCTAACGGTTAACAATCGGAGGAATAACCTCCTCCTCGACCGTAAGGAAACCTTCGCTTATCTAAGCAATACTCTATAGGATAGTAGCATCGCCTTAAGGAGCAACCTTAGGTTATATATTATTCTCTTTAATCTAAGTTATCTAAGCATTCGTATGCCGTTTACTCTCGTCGATAGAAGGATTTAGACGAAAATAATAATTATTATTCTAAATCCGATAATAGTTTTATCCACCGTCCGCTAAAGTCTAACTATCTAAATCCGCGTAGGCACTACGAGGCGAGCTATACCTCCTCCTCGGCCTATAATAACGAGGCTATTACTAAACGCCTTAAACGGGATAATATTAGTACTTTTAACCTAGATAAGTATAATCCGAAGAACCTAGGCATTATCGCTCTTAGCGATAGAAAGAATATCTATACGGACGTTTACCTCTTCGCGGAGCGTTTAAGGATATATTAAGATAAGGATCCGTTCGCCTTTTGCTTATACTACCTCTCCTTCTTAATAGGAGGAGCTTTTATATAGTATATAAATAAGCTTATAGCGGAATAACGCGATATCGTTAGTTCCTCCCCTTTTAAACCCTTCTATAAGTTCTTAATTAGGCGTTTTAAGCGTCTTAACGCCGATGTCTTTAAGGAAATTTATAAAGAAAGGTATATAATATCTATATAGTCCTCTAGCTCTATTCCTCTTACGTAATAGATCTAAAGAAAGATTTCGCTCGCCCGCTAACTTAAGATAGGCAAGGATGCCTAGATTATTAAGGCTATCTATCCTCTTATTGCCGTCTAGATCTCTTCGCTCCTTCCTATTCTAATAAAGAAGACTCTAATCGATAAATAGATTCGTATTATTAAAGAATAGAAGCCCTTTATTATAGCCTCCCTTAAGCTATATATCTCTAAAGACTAAGGCTATTCTTACCGTAGTAGCTTTTCTTATTAGGATAATAACTATAAGGGTCTAGACCCTAGTGTTATTATCTAGTGCATATAACTAGATTGCGTGTATTTAGGTAGTCCGCGCCGGCGAGGGCTACGCTCGCACTCTCTTCTCTTTCCCCCCCTATAGTGTTATTCTACCTCTTTCTAGGACCTCCTCTATGCCTACTCGGAACAACCCCGTGATATAATAACACTATTACTTTATTAATCCGTAGCTACGCCTACTACACGCCGCCTCTATACCGTCGGAACACGCCGCCTAGAGTCTTCTCTACGATGCTTAATACGAGGATAAATTAAGCTGCCCTTTAGCTTCGTAGCCTTAATCGCTCGTGCGATTTTTAATACCCCGCACTAATAAAAACGCGACCCCGCGCTAATATTAGCTTATGCGAAATTTGCAGTCTCCGTACTTACGAATGCGCTATTAATCGGCTTTTCCTACCCTGCTCGCAGCCGCTAATTTACCTGCCTATAGCATAACCTTTCTGCCTATTGCCGAGTCGTTAGACCCGATTCGGAACGAATTTTCCTTTGTTTTTCGTCCGCCCTAGGGAGGGAGGACCTTATCGTCTCTACCGCTTTAAGAGAGGCGGAAGAGCCTATATATAGAAGCCTTAGGTGCGTCGAGAGCTAACGATATACGTTATTAACGCTAATAGCTCCTACATTCGGCTTCGGTATAAGTAATGCCTACGAAATTAGGCACGACCTTCGGGACGGTGGTAGGGCGTAGTTATAACTGCGGAACATATAGAACACACACGAAGAAGCACGTATACGGACGAAACGGCAGCACGCCTATAAGCGGGATACGACCGGACGACTCGAGTGATAAATATTAGGAATGCTACCGTGCTCGGCACGGCAAAGGCGGGCGATAAGAAAGGGGATATTACCTATACCCGGGAGACTATAGCGAAAAGAACGACGCCCGTATAGCCCTATGCGGGAAGAGCAGATAGTAATAGCGACGCGCTTAGAGATAAAGAGCTAGTCGCTACGAGACGAGCCCCTAAGAGCACCTAAGCGTGCGAAGCGCACGAGCTAGAGAGGAAAAACCGGCCTTACTTAAAGTAGTCTTTCTGCTTATTAGGAAAAGAAGCTTCCCTACGTTTTAAGAAGCTAAGAATACGGTTCCGCTAGTATTTATTACGATAAGGGAGTCGGGAAGGTTATATCCGCGTTTATAGCTACGTGCCGCTTTACTCTATATAGTGTTTTCGGCTATACGTTTTAGTATAGGTTTCGCCTTAGCTACGTAGTCCGTACGTAACGTCCGTCGCGCGTTAGGGTACGGCTTCGGGTGTCTCGGAAGGTAGCTCCGAAGGAGCTAAGGCGGGGGGCTAATATAAAGGTCTAGACCCTAGTGTTATTATCTAGTTCACGTGACTAGATTACGTGTATTTAGGTAGTCCGCGATAGCGAGGGCTACGCCCGTACTCTCTTCTCTTTCCCCTTCTATAGTATTATTCTACCTCTTTCTAAGACCTCCTCTATGCCTACTTAAAACAACCCCGTTATAATAACTATCGCTAAGATAACCGTCGCTATAATAATAGTTACCGTTAGGGTAACTATTATAGTATTAGGTTAGGTTATATATTATCCTACGTAACCTTTATATTGTATATATAGACTTTTAGACCTAGTTTATAGTTATATCCCTTCGTAGATTAATAATAATTATATACCCCCCTTAAGCTCGTTTCCTTATAGTTTAATCTACTATTTTATTATATTGCCTTTAATTAATAGTCTCGCTATCTTACCCCTTTCTTCCTTAATCTCCTCTTTTTGCGACGCGAGCTTGCCTCCTCGCCGGACCCCTCCGACTAAGTTTTCCTCGATTATTAGAATTTTCCTAGTATAGATACGCTGTCTCGACGCGAATTACATAAGAATTCTTTCTTCCCTCTTTACCCCTTCCTTATTGTCTTCTTCGTTGCCTTATCTAATCTACAATATCCGACCTTATTATAAAGACCGATCCCTTGTCTACTACCCTAGCCGTTACTCCGCCGACTCCCGCCGACCTAGAGCCTTAGAACGACTACCTCTCACGCTATCCCCGTCTCGCTACTCTACTTCGGGCCTAACGGCCTATATTCGACTTATTCGCTTATATCTAGGCTTACGCTACCCCCGATTTCCGCGCTTTATAGGCCGAGTCTCTTACTTACCTTAATACTGCTTACGTTAAGTTAGATATAAGAGTGCTTATCTCCTAAAAGCACGCCGCCGACCTTTAGCGGTAGCTTAACTATACTATATCCTCTCTCTTTATCCTTACCGAGCGTAATGCGGCTTAGGACTAAGCCCCCGCCCTTGCCTTTACCCTTACCTATTCCCGTATAGCCGACCTTAAGAGGTTCGCTAGCGACTCTAGCACTTAAAAGCAAGGTTAGGAAGCTTTCCGGACCTAGCGCAACGGCCTTACTATTAAGCCCCGTTAAGACGCCGCTTTATACCTTATAGAGTAAGACTATATTCTTTACGCGGCTAGCCGGCTTACCGGCCGGGCCGCCTCTATTATCGCTAGTATTCCTTAAGACGTCCTCGATAATAAGTCTTTCGCCGATTAATAGTATACTACTATTAAAGCACTTACCGACGACCTTAGCCTAGTCTTTAGTGCTAATTTTACCTACGCTTATTAAAGGCCGACTTTAACGCCTTATCGATAAAGAATATCTCTTAGCCGGACTTCTATTCGAAGTTTACCTAGCTTTAAGCCGACTTATCGTATAACGGCACCGCTTACGTCGCCTACCTTTACTTAAAGGTCTCTATCGAACTTACTAACGCCGCCGCTCTATAGGTCGAATGCCCGGCCTATAACGACTTTACGGCCTAGGCTAAGATATACTCTACGCTTTAGGACAACTAGCATAAGGCCTGCTCTTAACTCTAGCCGCCTTATAACCCCGCTCGCCTTAGCCCTACCTCGCCCGCCTTACCCGCGTCTCCTGCCGGTAACCTTATATAGCTTAATATATTCCGGGCCCGGCTTACGAACGCCGAGAAGCAATAGCGGTTGAAGAACCGTCTTTACCTCTATTACGCTTAGCCGGCTACCGCTACTTATACCGCCTAGACCTGCCTTAATAAAGGCATCGGCGCTAACCCTAGCGCTAGTCTTAGCGCCGGTTCCGGCTTTAGCCGCGGCCGTGGCCGTAGTAGCGGTACGGCTGCCCCGCGCCTCCTTAAACCCCCTCCTCCCCGCTATTAGGTTTACGCTATTAAGTAAGGCTTTATCGAGGGCGAGGTAGACGACCTTCCCGCCTTTTCCCCGCCTTTAGGAAATACGTAGCTCCCTTGCCTTATCGCGCGATAGAGCTCTTTATGTCTAAGTTTATAGCTTCGTTTAATACCGGGGAGAATCTTTGCCTCCCCGCGGGAATATAAACGCGTGCCTTACTTATGCCTTTATCCTTTATATCCGCTAATATCGTTATAAGTGCTTTAGTTAACTTTAGTTATTCTAGGTTCGCCTTTATATATACTTAGACTATATACCGCCTTGCCTTTCCTATCCGCTAGCTTTAATTCCCTCGCCGGCTCTCCCTCGCCGACGGTAGTAGCTATAAGTCCGGCTCTATTACCTATTGCGCCTTTTCCGTCTCTTAGATTAGCGCCTATACTAAGTCTATCTGCTTCTTTCTTACGAAGCTTAGCTATAAGGTTATCCTCGGCCTTCCTTAGCTACGTCGCTATAACCCCGTCGTTAGCTAACGCAATAACTTACTCTCCTTTTAGTCCTTATTCTGCCTCGCCTTTTGCCTTTCGGAATATTAGCCTTATCTTATCCTAGGCCTCTCGGCCGCCCTTGCCCGCTATGCCCGCCTTATAATTACTATCTTAGGGGGAATATATTTAATAAATATAATTCGTTTTTCCCCCGCCCTTTTTATTAAAGACTCAAACGATAAGGGCGAACCTCCTACTACGTCCCTACCCGTAGTTCCTACTTCCGGGGGAATATAATTAATAAGTATAATTCGTTTTCCCCCCGCCTCCTCTATCGAAGACTTTAACGATAAAGGTAAGCCCCCTACCGCCGCCCTTACCTATTCTCTAGCCTTTATCCGCCCGGCCTTTATTTATTCCGTTCGTTTTAGCGACGTTATTAAGTTTATTCCCCCCCCTCTTAGCCTTTCCCTTTCTGCGTTTTTTAAAGACGTTCCTAACGCGGGTAAACCCGCTTATCCGGACTCCTCCGGCTAGGTCGACGACGCTAGCTCTAATTCCGGTTACGACTCTAATAATAGCCCGGCTACTCTCTACCCTCGCCGCTACGTTAGACCTCCTTACCCCCCCCTATCTATAAGACCGATAAATGCGATTTCTACGTTACTAAGACTAAGTATCTTAGCCTAATTATCTTAGATAAAGGCATTTGTATAGACCTTAAAAAGGTTCGTGCGGTCTTAGACTAGCCTGCCCCTTTTTCTATTAAGGACCTCTAGCGCTTCTTAGAATTCGCTAATTTTTATCGGCGTTTTATTCACGGCTTTTCTAAGCTCGCGAACCCTTTTTTTTTAAATAGGCGTATATGTCCGTTTAGGATATAACGCGGCTAGCTAGGGCAGGGCCGCGAGGCCCTGCTTCTAGACTAGCAGGCTAGCTAAAGAGCTAACAATTTTATAAAGAAAAATAACAGACAAAGGAAAACACAGTCAGTCGTTCTATTCCCACGCATTATCGTTCCCCCCTAAAAGCCCGAAGGCTTAATAGGTTACTCTTTCGCATACCACGCCGCCGTATAAACCCTTGTTCTTTCTATAAAGGCTAGGAGGGCTTTCCTCCCGACCTTAGTATAAAATAGGGTAGGCAGGGCTAACGGTTGGCCTCGTAAGGCCTTCCGAAGCGTCTGTCGTTCCTTTGTGTAGTTGCTGCAGCTAAGAAGAAGGTGTAAGGTAGAATAGCGATAGTAGCTATACCTACACTCTTCGAAGCTCGTCCTATTCGTCTGTTTTAGGTAGGCTTTTAAATAGCCTATCCCGAAAAGAAGCTGGTAATAAGCCGATAGCGTAGGCCGCGGGGCCCTTACTAGATCCGGGTCCGGCTTATAGGCGAAGCGAAGTTAGTCCCGCTTTACTCGTCGGTAGTGCTTTCCTAGGCCCTACGCCTTAGAGCCCCTTGTTTCCTCTTCTACCTAAAGGGTCTTCTACCTCTCTAGGCAGGTTTTCCGAACTTTTCTTCGAAGATAGCTAATAGAGGCGGTAGGGGCTCGCGAACCCTTTAAACGCCCTTTAGATCTAGTCCCCCGCTTACGTTTACGCCTTTAAAGCCCTTAAGCACGCCTTTACTACCGCCCTAGTCTTTATATATTTCGACCCTTATCGTAAGACCGTAGTTTAGATAAATACTTCCGACTAAGCTACTAAAGGTATACTAATATAGCTCCTCGATGATAGTCGTTACTATCCGGTTGTCTTTTTTTCGTTTAAACACTCCGCTTAAGAGTATTACTACGAGATCTACGATAAGGAACTCCTCGCGATTATAAAATCTTAACGAGGCCGTTACTAAACGCCTTAAACGGGATAATATTAGTATTTTTAACCTAGATAAGTATAACCTAAAGAACCTAGGCATTATCGCTCTTAGCGATAGAAAGAATATCTATACGGACGTCTACCTCTTCGCGGAGCGTCTAAGGATCTATTAGGACGAGGATCTATTCGCCTTTTGCCTATACTACCTCTCCTTCTTAGTAGGAGGAGCTCTTATATAGTATATAAGTAAACTTATAGCGGAATAACGCGATATCCTTAGTTCCTCCCCTCTTAGAACCTTCTATAAGTTCTTAACTATAATAGCGTAGGCAGAGTAATCACATAGGTGCCCTCTATATAAGTATAGAAATCATCTATAAAGAACTAAGTGTAGGCGCACCTATGTATGCGGATATATAGCTCTACGCACGTACCCCTTTGTCCGCACGTGCCTTTTACCCCTATCCGCACGAGCCCCTTACCCTTATTCGCACGAGCCCCTTTCCCTACCCGCATATGCCTCTTCCCCGCTCGTATATAAGAATGCGGATTAGGTCGTAGACTTAATCTTACTAATAGTCGAAGACCCTTATATAAGACCTTTACCCTACCTAAGCGAAAATTTAACGACGTATTACGTAAGGCCCGGCCGCGCTTTAGGCTACGCGGCTCGCTTTAGGGAGCGTAAACCGTACCTTCTTCCGTCGTGTCTTTGCCGGCAATATAGCGTCGGGTGGTCTATCGTTTTCTCTAATAGCCTTAAAGCGCTCTTCGAAGCGATCGAGCGCTTCTATATCTGCGAAGTCCGCTGCTAGGTGCTACGTCGGGTCTTAGTATCCTTACTACCTTACGAAGACCTCGCGCCTACTGCTGCGGCCGACTTTCTTCTATCGTGCGGTAAGAACTTCCTCTATTAGGAACTCCTCTTCCCCCTCTACTAAGATTATAAAAGGCTATAGGTCTACTATTACTTAGCCGGGCATCGGATCTACTATTACGTAACGAAGAAGGTCTACGTTAAAATTAAGGTAAATCCCCTTAAGTAGTCCCTCTAGCTCGACGGCTTACGGGCTTAGCACTCTCTTAACTATAAATTTTACGTATAACTAATCGAGCTTCTTCTTCGGCCTTAAGGATGCGTAGTTCCGTAGGTCTACCTAGACTTTATCTCCTACCGTAAATCGCTCTATAGGTTCCCGCCGTTTATTAGTATACCGCTCTTAGTCCTACGCTACTAAGGCTATTAATAACTAA
This sequence comes from Ophiocordyceps sinensis, assembly GCA_012934285.1. Taxonomy (NCBI): domain Eukaryota; kingdom Fungi; phylum Ascomycota; class Sordariomycetes; order Hypocreales; family Ophiocordycipitaceae; genus Ophiocordyceps; species Ophiocordyceps sinensis. The sequence continues at coordinate 1,015,643 of JAAVMX010000006.1, read as the reverse complement.
TAGAAGTCCGAGACTTACTTAAGTCGCTATATAAAGGAGGCTACGCGCCCCTCCGGGCTATTGCTAGACGGCTTTTCCGCTGCTATATCTACGGCGATAGGAAATAAGGATACTAGTTCGTACCTATATAGTGCGAAGAAAGGGGATATACTAATTAAAGAGTGATTTCTCCCGTTAAGCGCTATTTGCGCTACGGGGAGTTACTTATCCTAGTCCCTTTAATTATAGTCGATAACGCCCCGGAAGTAAGCTTAAACTTCCTAGTTAAAGCGTTCCGGCCCCCTATCGGTTTACGGATAATATACTATACTTAGCAGCTATATAATCTATAGTAGCTAATATAAGTGCTACTAAAAGCGGCTTATCTAATTTAAGCCCCTATCGCTTATAATTAACGTTAGCTACTAATAGTATCGCATATAGTATATAAGAAAGCGCTTTAAGTAGATCTCCGCTTCTATAGAAGGCATAGGTTCTAATATAACTTCCTTACTTAGACGGTCTTTAATTACCTAAAGATTACGGTTGCCGCTCTTTATAGGGGGAGGTCTATAATAAAGTCTATTTAAATATACGTATAGAACCGGTCTAGCATAGGAAGCGATTTAAGCAGCCCTTTCTTAAGCATACGCTAAATCTTTATACGCTCGTAGATATTATAGTTATAGAGGAATCGTCTAACGTATAGCTAGAGGAGCGGCTAATAGAAGTCGTAGGATATAGCGGCAACTATTCCTTCGCGACTAAGGTAGCCGACGACGCTAGCGTCGTATACTATTTAAATAAGCCGTCCTTAAAGCGCGTTCCCTTCTTCTAGCTCTAAGGGAGCGTCTCTTACTACGGCCTCTATAGTTATAGAGGAACTAAAAACCTAAAGCCGTCCGCGGAACCGTAAGTGCCTCTACGTAGCAGTCGGCTACCTATACCTTAAGGTTAAGCTTAAGGTCGAATCGTCGTGCTCCTGCCTCTACGGCGCGGCGCACGCTCCTATAGGTAACGTCCTAAGCTGCTAAGCGGTCTTATATACGCTAAAGCTCCTCGTCCTAAAAAATTCGTCGGTAAAGGCTTATATTAGTAGTTAGCTCTACGTCCTACGCGTCGAGGTCGTCCTAAGTCGTAGCCGCTGCGAAGTCCGTATCCTAAGTATCGTCTATATCCTAAGTATCGGGCTCCGCGTCTTCTTTATTATCCTCCTCGCTATCGTCCTTATCCTTATCGCCCTTACTATTAACTAAGACTACGCCGTCCGCACCGATAAGTATTGCTTTAAGATATATACGTAGCGCCTCCTCTAAGAGTATTTAAAGCTCCTAGGTATTATAATCTTCGTTAGAAGGCCGATCTTAATCTCTCTAGGATAGAGCGTCCGGCACTATAGCCTTTTTTCTAAGTCGGTACTTAATCCGGAAATAGAACCGCGAAAGGTATTCCGCCTAACGGGCCTATTGCTTAGCGAGATAACGTCGAGTTATAAAATACTTAAGGTTGCGATAGTCTATAAAGATCTTAAAGTTCTTATAGCTATAGAGCTCCGCTTGCTATTGCTTTAAATAGCTAATTATAGCGAGCATTTCCTTATCGTAGATAGTATAGTTCCGTTCGGCGGAGGTAAGCTTACGGGAGTAAAAAGCCATAAGGCGGCGTTAGCCGTCTACCTCTTGCGAAAGCGTGCCTTTAAGTGCGAATCTACTATAGTCCGCCTTAAGTATTACGGGATAATTAAAGTCTTACTATAGTAGCACTAAGGCTTACGAAAATAGGTCCTTTAACGTCTAGAACGCCTCTGCCTATATAGCGCCTTAATAGAAGGCTACCCCTTTGCTGGTAAAGGCTACGAGCGGACCGACGATATAAGAAAATTAACGAATAAAAATCCGGTAGTAGTTCGTAAATCCTAAGAAACTCCGTATACCTTTCTACGAAGTTAAGGCTATTTAGTCTTAAATAGCCTAAATCTTTACGGGGTCCGCCTATATACTAACGCCCGCGATAATAATAAATCTAAGGTATTTAACCTAGCGGACACTAAATTCGCATTTATTAGGGTTAAGGTATAGCCTATACTTAGAGAGCCGGTCTAGCACCTTCCGCACTTTATCTATATAATCCTCTAGGCTGCCGCTTATATAGATAAGAATATTATTAATATAAGCGGAAGCAAACTCGTTTAGAAATTCGCGAAGAATGCTATTAATATACCGTTAGAAGGTGCCGGGAGCTCTTATAAGCCTAAACGGTATTACTATCTATTCGAAAAGCCTATAGCGAGTACGGAACGCAGTCTTCTATTCGTTACCTTCCCTAATTCGCACCTTATAGAACGCCTAATAGATATCTAACTTAGTAAACTACTTTACTTTAGCGATATTGCGGAGTGTCTCCCTAATAAGCGGAAGCGGGTAGTAGTCTAGTTGTATTATTGCGTTAAGTGCTTAGTAGTCTACGTAGAAACGTAGCCCTCCTTTAGGTTTCCGCGCGAATAGCACTAGAGCGGCGGCCTTAAAAGAGCTAGCTTAAATAAACTATTTATCTAAGAGGCCGCGTAGTATCCTCTTTAATATAAGCAACTCGTCTCGAGATATTACGTATAGCGGCCCGAAGGGCGGAACTATATCTTATCTACGGGAATCCTTACGGAGTAGTATCGCGTAGTTAATACCGGGCTTATATAGGTTTAATTTATTGGCCTCGCTTTTCCGAAAGAGCGGCAGTAGGTTATAGAACTACGTAGGGATTATTTCACGTAATTCGGCTTCCGTCTTCGGCTTCTTTAGTCGTAAGGCTTTTTCAATATCCGTAAGGCTAACTACGCAAATAGTAGCCGTAGCGGCTTCCGAGCTATACCGTCTACGGATTTAGTTAATTATGCCGATAAATACTAAAGCTATAACCTCTTTAGCCTCTCGAAGCTCTATAGCACACTCGGTGTCTTTAGACTCGTTCTTATTAATATACCGTAGCTAACGCTGCGAATTCCTATACTAAAGCCTTCCCTAGTACGGCATAGAGTAAGACTCTATATAAAGAAGCTAAGGCTTTCTAAGGATTAGGTTAAATTCTAGCTAAGGGATAACGTATGCTACGAGCAATTGCTTATGCCCGTTAATCTCCGTAGCTATCTATACGATACCTTTAATCTTCGCTTCTTTTATTACGCTCGAGGCTCCTCGTATATACCGAGGTCTTATATCTTTAATTAGCAAACGTAGTTCTCGTGCGAATGCCTTATCGATAGCGGCGTAGCACTAGCAACCCTCGTCTACGAGAGTAAAGACGAGGTTTATATAGTTAATAACAATAGGTATTAAGGTAGGAGAAGTCTTAATACGGTTAATTAACTCTTTTTTCTCTAGTGCTAGCGAATTAGGCTCTAGGGCCCGTCTATGCTTTAGAGCTATGCGTTTCCCTCCGCTTTAGTAGCGGCGGGGATATTATTATCCTCTTTAATATTAGACTTAAGAGAAAGTCGGGTAGCGCGAATCGCTATTAGCCGTTCGGCTCGCTTCGTAGGGCGAGCGGGACGATACGGGCAGTCTATAGCAAAATATCTATCCGCGCTATAGCGTACGTAAAGCCCCTCCTCTCTCCGCTTCTAAAGCTCCGCCTTCGATACCTACTTAGCTCGCTATATAGAAGAGGAAGGCGCGCTGCCTAAGGCGGCGGATAGTATCCTCGCTCTTCTACGAGCGGGCCGCGTAGTAGATATTATAACGTCGCCCTTATAGTCTACCGTAGTATCGGGCGCGGATCTAGGCGGTAGGAGCGTTATAGCGTTCTTAGTAGTAACTCCTCCGTTCCTATTGCTAACGCCGTTTATATTAGCGCGCTTTCGCAACTTCTAGAAGCTAGGGCTCTACTTATAGTTCTAGGCCACCTTCGTAAGGCGACCTACGTACTCCCGGAAGTTAGTAGGTATCTTAATTAAGATAAGCATCTCCTATAGTTATAGAGTAATCGAATTTCGCAGCTATATAAGCTTAGCGCTATCTCCTTAAACGCTATTTCCGGCGGCATAAGTAATAGTCTCCTTAAAGTTAGGAAGGAAGTCCTTAAACATCTAGCCGTCCTTCTAAAAGAGGATCCGTAACCTATCTTACGCTTTTTCCTACTCCTATACGTTGCCGAACGCGTAGATAAGGTAGTTAAAGAAGGCATAGGGGTCGTAAGCGCTACTAGGCCCGCTACTCTCCTAAAACCTAGAAATCCGCCGTATCTAAGGCTTAGGTAGCGTATAGAGCAGCGAATACTAAGCGGTATCGCGGCAATTATTAAGGCCTTACTTCTCGTTAACGGTAAACTTACTACGGAGGCGATATAGGAAGAAGTAAAAAGACTCTAGCTTACTATCCTATATAGGCTACGGTAGAGGCTTCCTTTTGCCGAAGGCGGCTTTAAAGGCCGTCCTCGGGTTAGCTATACTAGCGTCTTTAGCCGTAGGAGAGTTCGTCGACGCAGCCGTAAGCGCGAGTAGCGTATCCGTAGAGGTAAGCGCTATAGATCCTATTTTAACTCTAAAGACTTCTAGCAACCCCCTTTGTTTAACCGGATTAACGGCTATTTTCTATAGTAGCACTAGAAGGCGCTCCTCTTCCGCTATAGAAGGTACGGCATCCGCCGTCGCCTTGCCTAAACGGGCTTCCGTTATTTCCTATCGAAGGCGGGCTTCTATAAAGGCCCGCTTATTTAGCGCCTTTTATCGCAGCTATAGCTGCTAGGACCCCTCGGCCTATTGCTTAAAGACGTCCTTTATATCGTTGTCTAGTAAGTCTATAATAGCAGCTAGTATTACTACGTATACCGCTTTTATCGTAGCGGCCTATCGTTCTAATTAATACGTGCCACTATTATAAAAGCAGGACGTTATCGTATTAATAAGTCTATAAAAAAGAGAGATAGATAATACTATAATAGGGTAGGCAGAGTGATTATATAGGTGCCCTTTATATAGGTATAGAAATCATCTATAAAGAACTAAGTGTAAGCGCACCTATATATACGGATATATAGCTCTACGCATAAACCCCTTTGTCCGCACGTGCCCCTTACCCCTATCCGCACGAGCCCCTTACCCTTATTCGCACGAGCCCCTTTCCCCGCCCGCACGTGCCTCTTCCCCGCTCGTATATAAGAATGCGGATTAGGTCGTAGACCTAATCTCACTAATAGTCGAAGACCCTTACAGCTAGAACCTTATAGCAGCTGCCTCTAACGTAACGGCAGCTGCCGTAGCTACTATAGCTGTCGAGATAGACACCGCGGATAGAATCGAGGATCCCCTTTCTAGCCGCATCCCGTACTAGACGTATATATAACGGCTACTAGAGCTTAAAGAAAAATGCACTAAAGAAGGTATTTATATTTTTGACTATAGTACCTATTTTATGCGCTAAGTTAAAAGGCTTCTTAAAAAATACTCCTAGCTTTAGAGAGACATAGGCACCGCCGTCGTAGAGCCCGGAAAAGAATTAACAATCCCTTTAATCGATAATTAGCACGAAAAACGAGTCGCTTAAAGGCCCTACCTATAAGGGCTTTAGGATAGGAAGGTTATCGACGATATATTTAACCTACTTTATAAGCAGGGTCGCCTAGAGTAGGCCGACGAGCCTACGCTATTTATAATACCCGTCTTCGTAGTCTAGCGTATAACCCGAGGCGAGACTAAAGGCCGAGTCGTTATTAACCTACGTGCCGTTAATAGTATTACTATCCTAGACTCTTACCGTCTGTATCTATAAAGCGCTATTATTACTAAGCTCTTAAGCGCCCGCTTTATTACTACTATCGACGCTTCCGCCTTCTTCTATTAGTTTCGAGTTAAACTTAAGCATTAAGGCAGGATTAGTCTTATAAGTTATCGAGGTCTTAAGCGCTTAATAGGTGCACCTATCGGCTTTCGCAATAGCCTAGCGTACGCATAACGCTATATAGACTAAGTCCTCCGCCTATACTAGGACTATAGCCGCGCGTTTCTTAACGATATTATTATTTACTCCGCTACGGAAGAGGAATACTTCTAATATCTCGAGGCTATCTTTAAGCTTTTCGCATCGCTTAATTTATCTATAAGCTATACTAAAAGCTAGATCGGTTACCGTTCTATAGAGTTGCTTAGATTTTATATTAACGCGTTTAGGATAAGTACTACGAAGCATAGGCTTACCGCCTTTATAAAGCTCTTATTCCCCGATAATCTCGCCGCTCTTAAATACTATATCGGCGCTATAAGGTATATTCGCAACCTTATCCTATACTATAGCGCTTCTATCGCCCCTCTATAGGATTGTAAGACTAGTCTTTTAGCCTAAGGTCGCTTAATCGGTAAGGTTAAGAACGGGAACCTTAATAAGCGAAAGTTATATACGCGAGTTATATCGTTCTAGCCGACCCTAGCCGAGCTTTCCTCCTTCGCCTCTCTTTAGAAGGAAATCACTTTTAGCTATATAATCTATTATATAGACCTATAGAAGAGGCTATTCTATTAGATTAACGCCTTCTTATAGCGAGGCTTTACCGCTGTCTTCTTCTACCTTCGCGACGGCACTATCTAGCAGCTAGGCTAGCCTATTCCGGTTAAAGCTATTATATCTATCTGCTTCCTCTCCCGCACCTTAATAAAAGCCGAGTAGTCTTATAGTCCCTTAGAACTAGAGGTCGCCTGCCTTATATAGGCTGTGAAGAAGATACGTACTACGGTTAATCGTCTACCCTCCCGCTCGTTGTCTTAACCGATTACTCCGCGATTAAGTAGATCGTCGCTAAAAGGACCCTTAATACTTTTAGTATAGACCGAGCTAACCGTCGCTTAGTTATAGCTTTAATTTACCTCTCGGAGTATAATATCGAGGTTTATTATCTCCTTAGCAAGAAGAACTTTATTCCCGACGCCTTTAGTCGCTTACTAGCCGAGGAGTCCGATTAGCTACTTAACCGTCGCCGCCCCGACTTTACTATACTTAACGATATGCTTATAGCCTCTAAAGCTATTATAGCTCTTAAAAAGCGCGAGGAATTCGCCGTCGCTTACGATAATAACCCTTACTATAAGCGAATTCTTTAAATAATCGTAGACAGCGAGGACGCTATCGAAAGTCTTTCCGCGCCCTTAAAAGGAGCTATAGCTTTAGCTATATCTACTAACGTAAGGGCACGAACGAAAGCGCAACTTAAGCGCCGCGGCATACCGTTCTTTATAGTCGATAAGCTCCTATACTATAAAGGCCCTAACGGCTTTACCCGGCTGTATATCCCTAACGCCTTCGTCTTATCTATAATCTCGGCAGCTTATAACGATAAGAACTACTTCGGCGTCGTCTATATAATTAAGGACTTAGAGATATACTAAATTCGCGGAGTTACTCGTTAGGTAAAGAAGTATATCGCGGCCTATAAAGCCTATTGCCTTAGCTAAATAGACCGTTAGACCTTTGCCGGCAGCTATAAGCCTATTCGCCCCCCGCTACTTCTAATATAGAGTATCGCGATAGACTTTATAACCGATATACCGCCCTTACCTTTAGCAAGCTTCCCTATAGTAGATCCTAGGCTTTAATATCTTTAACTAACTTCTTACGGTTACTTACCTAACTAGCAAGAGATGCTTATTAATCCTAAGTAACGCTAAATACGGCATAAAGGACTAGGCTTAAAGCCTAGCCCGTTAGTTACTTCTTTCTAATTAAGGCATGCTAAGAACTATTATTAGCGACCGGGATCGTAAATTCACATCCGACTTTAAGAAACGCCTTTAAAGCGCATTCGGCACTAAAATTGCAATAACTACCGCCTACTACCTATAGGCTAACGGGCTTGCCGAACGGCGTAACTAGACCGTAAATACCGCTTTATAGATGTCCTATATTAAGGATCTTAGCCTAGATTAAAAGATAATAATCCCCGCCCTCTAGTAGAATCTAAATACGGCATTTACCGCTAGTATAAAGATCTCCATTTATAAGTCTATCTTCGGCTTTAATATACGTAGACCGTTAGAAGCTGCCGATAATATCTAAGGCACTATTATAGACGAATTGCCCTACTTACGAGAAGTTATCTATAGATAAGCGAGCCTAGCTATAGACCTAGCGGCTATAAAGGCTAAGCAGCGGTATAACGCAAAACACCGGCCGGTTCTTCTTAAAGCCGGCGATAAAGTCTACCTAAAGCTTTATACAGGCTATTATAAGTCTAGCTAGCCGCCTAAGAAATAGTCGCGGCAGCGAGAGGGTCCTTCCTTAATTAAGCGTATAGTTAACGACCTTACGGTAGAGCTTAACCTCCTAAGCTAAGTCCGAATCTACCTTATTATCTCTATTTAGCACTTTAAGCTTACGCATAAAAGGCATTACGTTGAATCCGAGCTTAGGCCTATCGAAGCCGCTCGCGATATCGAGCAAGCGCTTAACGAAGGAGATTAGCACTACAAAGTAAAGCGCTTAATAGACATCCGCGTTCGTCGCATCGGTCGGTCGAAGTCACCCGTAACTAAATACCTCGTGCGTTAAAAGGGATAGGCCGCTATATATAACTAATAGGTCCGAGCCGACTAGGTCTCCGCTAAAGCTAATATAGAGTTCTAAGGTCGCCCTCTAGCACGCGCTATATAAAGTAAGAAGGCCGCTTAGTAGAAGGAACGATTAAAGAATAAACGATTACTAGTATATATAAGCATAGCTTATAAGAATAAAAGGAAGGATTTAAGCAATAGGAGTATTCCTTCTAATTGCTTAATTAGGATTATATTATAACTACTATAGGCAGTAGTGTTTTCTTTTTCGAGCCGGCATTCTAACGTATATAAAGCATCCTCTATGCTATATGCCGGGGCTAATATAATTAGCTATAGATAAGATAAGCAGGGAGCTATTCCTAGCTCCCGGGGCTTACGCCTACCTAATAGAATCATCCTTCTTTACACATACATTCTTAGTGCCTAGTGTATTAGGAGGAGTAAGCCCGGTCGATAAGGTCGTCGATCGGCTTAAAGTTATTAAAGGCGTAAAGGTCGAGGCAGTCGGAATTATACTTATAAATTATATTTATAAATAGGTCGGACTCCTAAATAATATCAAGGGCGGTAGTAGCGTTAGGATAGAGGGGGGCAGCGACCTTAGACTTAAGGAGGATAACCTTATACCGGTGGTCGATCCTTTCGTCGGCGCGGTCGGTAAGGGAGAGGGGGGAGCTAGGCAAGCGGCTAAAGGCGTTAAGGAGAATAGCTTAAGAGCCGGGCTAAAAACAATCTTAAAATTAAAACGACTAAGTAATTCGGCCTAGCGGGCCTACTATTAGTTAAAGAGCTTTATTATTATAAAATACTAAAGATTCTTATAATCTAAGGCTATCTTAAATTTAAGTAGGCCCTTAAGCTTAAGACGTTACTCCTTAAGTTATAGGCCGAGGAGGAGGTATAGCTCGCCTCGCGGTACCTATGCGGATTCGGATAGGACTTTAGAGGGCGGCGGATAAAGCTATTATCGGATCTAGATAAATTATTATTATTATTATCCGAATCCTTTTATCGACGAGAGTAAAAGGCCTATAAGTACTAAGACAACTTAGACTAAAGAGAATAATATAGAACCTAGGGTTACTCCTTAAGGCGATATTACTGCCTAATAGAGTGCTGCTTGGATAAGCGAAGGATTCCTTATAGACGAGGAGGAGGCTATTCCTCCGATTATTAACCGTTAGAAAGGTCTCCGTCGATTATTTATGGGTTAGGAGGCACGGCTTAAACTAGTCGATACACTAGAGTTATAGTAGCGTAAAGAGGGGTCTCTTTATCTATAAGATCGCTTAGAAAACAAAGATATACGCGAATTCCCTTTCGCTAAGTGTCGGCGTGCTATAAATGCTTCTCCTTTACGGGCGGAAGATCTATAATCTTAAGGATAGTCTCTAACTTAGAGGCTAAGGAGCCTAAGAGAATATAGGCTTACTTTATATACATTAAGTCTATATTAGTAAAGGTCTTAATAACCCCTTCCGTAGGTAGTGTCTTAATTAACCTATAGTAGCGAACGGCCTATTTTAAAAGATTATTATAGTCCTTATCCTCTATAGCTAGTAAGGTAGACTGCTTACGTAGTACCTCGGTTTCTATAGATAAGCGAGGGCGACGACGGATAGGAGGAGGAGGATCTTTATAATTACTCTTAGATTCCCTAGAGGGGGCGGCGCTATAGACACTTTCCGGCAGAGCATACGGCTAAGTATAAGTCGGTAAGCGAGGATAGAGGTCGTCGTTTAATTAAGATACGGACGCCGTAGCTTAACGGGCTTCTTCGTCCTTAGCTATAGTAATAATAGCTTAAATAAAACGAGGGATAAAGGAGAAGAGGAGGGATTGCGAAGGAAGAAGAGTTATAGGAGAAGAGAAAAGTCTATAGTAGGAGGTATAGGGTGTTTTGATTTTAGCGTAGGAACGGGTACGCGTAGGAAATTGAAAACACAGAGAGAAAAATTTTCCTTACGGCTAATTGCGTAAGGACTTAAAATAGAGAACTAGGCAGTAGACCCTAGTTCTAATAATGCTTAGAAAGGCGAGCCTCGTCGGATCGTAAGGCTTAGGTTAGTAGTTATATAGGCATGCTAGCTAGGGTTATATAAGCTAGTTATACTATAGGTATCGGGAGCCTTTAAGCGGCTTCTAACAAATGGCGAGAGCTTTAAGAAGCTCTTAGCGAACGTATCGTAGTAGAGCGAAGCTCTAGAGATAGGAAGGGCGTTCCTAATAGTGGCTTAAAGGCAAAAGGTGCGAATTACTACTAATTTAATACACTAGGCACTAAGAATATGTGTGTAAAGAAGGATAATTCTATTAGGTAGGCGTAAGCCCTAGGAGCTAGGAATAGCTCCCTGCTTATCTTATCTATAGCTGATTACATTAGCCCCGGCATATAGCATAGAGGATGCTTTATATATATTACCTCCTCCCCGCTTATTTCCGCTATTCGCGTAGCTCTTTAGTCCCCTTAGCCCTGCTAGCCTTACCCCCTTTAAGCCCCTTTCCGTTCGATCCTTAAGACCGCTCTCTCTAAGGTCTAAGGCCGGTTCTATTTCTAAGGCCGGCTCTTCGTTCCTCCTAATAACGCCTTACGCGCTAAGTCCCCTCGTTCCTTCCCCTAAGGCCTGCTCTAGCCCTTAAGTCTTCCCTTCGCCCTATAGACCGATATCTCTATCGACTTTATTACCGACCTCTTTATATACCGCCGTAATAGCGTTAAGTTCTTTAATATTCTTATTATCGTCGACTACCTTATAAAAATACGCTATTACGTTTTAATACCCTTAATAACTATTAAAGACGTTATTAACGTATTTATTTCTAACGTTTAGTCCCTCTATAGCACCTTAGCCTCTATTATTAGCGACTATAGCACTTAGTTTATCTCGTCTTTTTAATAATAGCTTAATCGTCGCCTTAGTTACCGCCTCTACCTTAGCTCTACCTACTACCTTTAGACCGACGGTTAGACTAAGATCGCAAACGCTTAGATAAAGGTTTACCTTCGTTATTATACTACCTACCTTTAAGACGATTAAGTTAACCTTCTTCCCCTCGCTAAGTTTACTACTAATAATTAGGTCTTTAAATCTACCGGCCTTTCCCTTTTCTTCGCAAATTATAGCTTCTACCTAAAGCTTAGCATTAAGCCTTTTAATCCCCCCCCGCTTAATATAACCCCTTAGTAGCGGAAGGAATACCTCTATAGTAACGCGCTTGCTTCCCGCCTTTAGCGTATCTCTAACTTCCTCCGCGATACGATCGAGGATGCTTAAGCCACTTAGGCTCGCTATATAAACGCCCGGCGGACCCCCGCCCCGGCGTATTAGCTAGGCGATATAGTATTCCTTAGCACTTGCTAGATCTAGACCCTCCGCTTTATAAAGAAGCTCGACTATAAGCGGGAGGGCCTATATAAGGTACTTAAGATATATAAGATAGCGTATCTCCTTCGCCTTCCCGAAGGCAGCCGCCTTTACCTTATATTCTATTACTCTCTCTTTACTAAGACCCGAAAGCCTCCTTTACTTAGCTAATCGGAGCTTAACGTCCGGCCCTTTAATATCGGCGTTCTCCTTTCCCTTAGCGATAACGACGATAGCGATAACGTATATCTCGAGGAGGAGTTCTCTTTTATTCTTGCGTAACGCTAGTACGCCTCCGGGAAGATTAAGTATTACGTTTAATAGCGTTATAGCCTCTTTACGTAGGAGGACTCCTCCTGCCTTAACGGCTGCTAGGACGACCTTAAGGCCTTTTATACCCTTAACCCGATTAAACCTAAGCCGGCCTTTTATATAGCCTTCCTTACGTTTTTACCTTCGCCTAAATAATAACAAATATAGTTTATTAATGTAATTTACGTTACGATAGCGCGCGTTAGTTTCTTAGTGTTTTCTTCCTATTTCTCTCTCGTTCTATATTAGGCCCGCTTTTAGGACCGAGGATATATATTTCCTTCGTTTTTATTAGCCTATTGCCCCTTTTAAGCGTTTAAGTTAAACGCCGATTTATAAGGGATATACTATTATAGTATTAGGTTAGGTTATATATTATCCTACGTAATCTCTACATCGTATATATAGACCTTTAGACCTAGTTTATAGTTATATCCCTTAGTGGATTAATGATAATTATATACCCCCTTTAAGCTCGTTTCCTTATAGTAACCGTAATCGCAGCCGTCGCGATAATCGTCGCGATAACTATCGTTAAGGTAACCTAGGCAATAACTACCGCTAGACTAACCGTCGGAATTAAGACCGAGGCTATAATTGCAACCGTAGCCTTAAAGGTCGAAGCTTAGGTAATAACTATAACTAGTTAAGCTTACGCCCGCTACCGCGATAAGCGTTACCCTCGCTAGGATAACCGATAAGACAACCGATCGAAATACCGCCGAGGTAAATATAAAGGTAACGATAATAAAAAGAAAGTGCGTTTTAAGTCGAAGTATTAGACCGATAAAAAGACTACTCTTAGCGGCGACGAAGCTAATAACGAGCTATACTTAAACGACTCTTAGGACGACGCGTCCTTTTGCGCCTCCTTAGAAGCCAACTTTATAGGCTATATAAACTCTCCCTACCTTACTAAAAGGGCCGTTAAGTTTAAATATAGCACCTACGACCGTACTTTCGCCCTCGCCTCCGTGCTTAAGGAGTATATATACGCTAACTGCTATATATCTAAGGAATAGCTCTATAGTAAAGAACGCGCGCTTAAGCCTTTAACCTATAAGGTTTATAAGGCCTTTTTTCTTTCTCGCAACGCTCTTTTCTCTTATATCTGCCTTAGGTATAAAAAGACCCCTTTTACTCCTACTATTCCCGTAGGGAATATTATTAATTCTTTTCCTACCGAGCCTAATTTCCCTGCCGCCTTAGAGCTTATTCTTCCCGTACCTATTATTAAGGAGCCTGTTTTTTACGTAGCGCTTACTACGGTACCCTAACCAAATTAGATCCTAAAAGCTAAAGCCGAGGAGCCTTAGTAGGATTAGGATTCCCCGCCGTATTTATACTCTTATATAAGAATTAAGGTCTTTGCTTAACCTAGTAGGCAGGAAGTTTAAGTTTGCCTTAACTCTAGCTATAGTAAGCCTATAATTAATCGCGACCCTCTTTAGACTCTTAACTATACCGTCGAGAAAAAGCCTTTTATTACTATTAACGGAGTTAACGGTCGTTCCTTTTGCGAGGATTAGGCTACGTTTTCCTTCTATACGCGTAGTACTATAGCTAGTCCGGCCGCTTAAGCAGATATAGCTAAGTTTATTTACTCCGCCTAGGTTTCTAAAGTAAAAGCCGGCGCACTTATCGGCAATGCCTTCCTTAAGCTATACCGAAGATCCCTCGATTATAATAAAGAGGTTATTTGCATTAGAGTGCTCGACGGGGTTAAAATCCTATTCGATATCTATAAATAGTCTTACAAAGTTATTCGCCGTATTAAGACCGTCCGAAAGACTACTATACCGCTTAGAACTACCCTTATAGTCCTTATATCTTAGAAAGAACTTCCTAAGGACCGCGCCTATACTTTCTTCGCCTCTTACGCTAACGCTATTTATAGTATTATTAATGCTAAATCTCTTCCTACTATTCTTATTACTAATAGCACGAACGCTAACTTAGTTATTAAGCGTAAGCGGAAGCTTAGCTAGATATAGGAGTGTTAAGAGTCTGGCTATTTTACCGCCTTTTCTTAGAAATCGGCTATAAAGGCTCTAACGCTAGCTACTATAATTTCGCCCGCTTTAAGAGCCGTAGCTATAACGCCCTTGCCCTCTATAGGAACCGCTATTGCTACTACTACTTCTTCTATTAGTTTATTAGTTAACATTACGAGTACCTTCCTACTTACTTAGGAATTCCTTAAGTGCCTATAGCCTCCCGCCTTACCTTAGACCGTAGAAGCTCTAGCTTTAGGCCCTTCTCCGACGCCTTTGCTATCCGACTCTATCTACGCATACGTTATAGCTTCTTTTATAGGACCCGGCAAATAGTCTAAGGTTCCCTAGAACCTTATAGCAGCTGCCTCTAACGTTACGGCAGCTGCCGTAGCTATTAAGATAGACGCCGCGGATAGAATTAACGATCCCCTTTCTAGCCGCATTCCGTATTAAACGCACGTTTAACGCCTACCGGAGCTTTAAGAGAAATATACTAAAGAAGGTATTTATATTTTCGACTATAGTCCTTCTTTTATACCGGGAGTTAAAAGGCTTCTTTAAAAATACTCTTAGCTTTAGAGAGATATAAGCACCGCCGTTATAGAACCCGGAAAGGAATTAATAGTTCCCTTAATTAATAACTAATACGAAAAACGAATCGCTTAAAGGCCCTACCTATAAGGGCTTTAGGATAGGAAGGTTATCGACGATATATTTCACCTACTTTATAAGTAAGGTCGCCTAAAGTAGGCCGACGAGCTTACGCCGTTCGTAGCGCCTATGTTTATAGTCTAGCGTATAGCCTAAGGCGAGACTAAAGGCCGAGTCGTTATTAACCTACGTACCGTTAATAGTATTACTATCTTAGACTCTTACCCTCTGCCTTTATAAAGCTCTATTATTGCTAAGCTTTTAAGCGCCCGCTTTATTACTACTATCGACGCTTCCGCCTTCTTCTATTAGTTTTAAGTTAAACTTAAGCATTAAAGCAGGATTACTATTAAAGTCCTTAAGGTCTAAAGCGCTTAATAGTTATACCTATCGGTTTTCGCAATAGCTTAGCGTATATATAACGCTATATAGACCGAGTTCTCCGTCCGAATTAAGGCTATAGCCGCGCGTTTATTAATAATATCGTTATTTACTCTACTATAGAAGAAGAATACTTTTAATATCTTAAGGCTATCTTTAAGCTCTTCGCGTCGCTTAACTTATCTATAAGCCCTACTAAAAGCTAGATTAGCTACCCCTCTATAAAACTACTCGGATTTCGTATCGACGCGTTTAGGATAAGTACTATAAAACATAGGCTTACCGCATTTATAAAGCTCTTATTCCCTAATAATATCGCCGCTCTTAAATACTATATCGGCGCTATAAGGTATATTCGCAACCTTATCCTATACTACGGCGCTTCTATCGCCCCTCTTTAAGAACGTAAGACTAATCTTTTAGCCTAAGGTCGCTTAAGCGGTAAGGTTAAGAATAAGAACCCTAATAAGCGGAAGTCTTATACGCGAATTATATCGTTCTAGCCGAACTTAGCCGAGCTTTCCTCCTTCGCCTCTCTTTAGAAGGAAATTACTTCTAGCCGTATAATTTACTATATAGACCTATAGAAGAGGCTATTCTATTAGATTAATGCCTCCTTATAGCGAGGCTTCGCCGCCGTCTTCCTCCGCGATAGCACTATCTAGCAGCTAGGCTAGCCTATTCCGGTTAAAACTATTATGCCTATCTGCTTCCTCTCCTATACCCTAACGAGAGCCGAGTAGTCCTATAGTCCCTTAGAGCTAAAGGTCGCTTATCTCGTATAGGCTGCGAAGAAAACATATACTATAGTATAGGCGTTAACCCTCCCGCTCGTAGTCCTTACCGACTACTCTGTAACTAAGCAAATAGTCGCTAAGCGAACCCTTAATACCTCTAGTATTAGAGCTAACCGCCGTCTAGTTATAGCCTTAATTTACCTCTCTAAATACGATATCGAGGTTTATTATCTTTTTAGTAAGAAGAACTTTATCCCTAACGCCGAGAGGTAGGCGCGGCTCTAAAGCGGCAGCCTACTATAGGCGATATATATTCCCGACCTAAAGAGACCGAGCGACCCGGGGGGGCCGGCCCGCACTCACGCGGAAAAGGTAGAGACCCTTACGGCCCGGTTCTTCCTACCCCCGGTAGCAAGAGGCGAAGGGAGCCCTAAAGCCGCCCGGGAGGCCTATATAATACCGTAGCGTTTTATAGTCGGCGATGTTAGGTCGGCGGTTAGGAAGATAGCGTCGTAGAAGGCCGTAGGGGAGGACGGCCTCCCGATAGGGCTTATTAAGGCCTATAAGGAACTATTGCTTAAGGTGCTTACGGTATTGCTTAACGCTAGTTACGACGTCGGGCATTTTTTAAGACGGTTTTAATATACGGCTATTATCGTCCTACCGAAGCCCGGGAAGACAGCGGCCTAGCTTTAATAAGCCTAAGGGTAAAGACTAATCTCCCTCCTTAGCACGGTAGGGAAGATCCTTAAGGCCGTAGTCGCGAGGAGGATTATAGACGCGGCGGAGGCGTATAACCTCCTGCCCGAAAGGCAGATAGGGAATAAGACCGAGAGGTCTACTAAGATAGTAATACGACTTATAATAGAGCTCTTAAAGACGACGTAGGCCTAAGAAGGGGTAGCGTTATTTCTCTAGCTCGACCTTAAGGGAGCTTTCGATAAGGTAGACTATATATATCTCGTTAAGACCTTTTATCTAAAGGGTTTCTTAGGTTAGGTTATCGCGTAGGTTAAGAGCTTCCTTAAGGGGAGGACGGCCTAGCTCTACTTTAATAACGCGTCGGCGGAGACTTAAGAAGTGCCTACGGGCGTGCTTTAAGGCTTGCCCCTCTCCCCGATCCTCTTCCTCCTTTATATCGCGCTACTATACGACGACCTTAAGCCGGAGATAGGGGTTACTACCGTCGGCTTTACCGACGATATAAACCTCCTCGCCTACGGTAAGACTATAGCCGCGACTATACGGCGTTTAAAGAGCGCCTAAAAGAAGTACGATAAGTAGGTAAAGGAGGTTAGCGCTAAGTTTAAGCTAAAGAAAAGCGAGCTTATTTACTTTACGAGGACCTATAAGCCGATACCGATAAAGCTTTAGCTTAAGACGAATATAGTCCGGCCGGTTAAAGATAGGCGGTTCCTTAGGGTTTAGTTTAACTAAAAGCTACGATAGAAAGCCTAAGTTAGGAAGCTTAAGACGAAAATAGATATATAAGCGCTAGCCTTTACCGGGCTTACGGCGTCTATATAAGGCATACGACTAAGAAGCGTAAAGACGGTCTACGCTAGCGTAGTTTAAAGCACGCTCGCTTATAAGGCGTCGACGTTCTATAAGCCTACGCTTAAGGGGGGGAAACCTATTAGCTTAGTAAAGGCGCTTATAGTATATTAGTTAAGCTACTTATAGGTAGTAGCTAAGGCGTTTAAAGCGACCTTAATCTAGAACCTAGAGATATAAACGGCGGTCCCGCTACTCGACCTTTACCTTAACGACCGCCTTACGTAGTATAAGGAGCGCACTAAGGAGTTAGGCATAGCGGACTAAATCCGACGCACCTATAAGAAGCCGGCGAGAGTATTGCTTTAACCCCGTCGGCCGACTTAACCGCTAGGCCGGCCGCACGACGCGTGGCTTTAGGACTAATGCCTTTAGGGTACTATAACGGAGGAGGCGGTCCTTCGTAATTTAGAAGCGCGGTAGAAAGAGGATCTCTAAGTAGCGGAGGCAAAGCGATTACGAAGAACCCGGCAGCCGGTAGATATTAACCCTTACTTTAACTAGCCGAAGAAAGCGCTAAAGGTATATAATAGGTTATATAAGAACGAGAGCTCCGCGCTTATTTAGATCCGGACCGGGAAGATCGGTCTATAGGGGTTTTTATTCGACTAAAACGTTCCTAACGTCGACTTACCGCTTTATTAATATAAGACCGCGCGTAAAACCGCGTTTTACCTCTTCCTCTAGTGCCTTGCCCTCGCCGACGTAAGGGTAACTCTACTAAGAGGCATCCGACGGGAGAGCGACCTTAAGGCGGCGCTTAACCGCCCCGCCGCCGCTAAGCCGCTTATCCGGTAGTTCCTTAAGCACCGCCTACTATAGTAGTTTTAGGCCGCGACGGCCCTTACGGAGAAGATAGACCGCCGTAACGCCGGCGGGGGGGAGCTCCGGGAGTAAGACGACGAGGCTCCTAGCGCTAGCCCCCTTTAACGTTTATATATATTTATATACGTTTATATATTCGATTATACGCTTACTAAGATTTATTTTCTACGTTTTAACCCGTTAGGCGGGGCCCCGGCCCGCACCCTATCGCCTGCGTGCCGTCTACGCGCCGGCTTTACTAAGTTAAACTATCCGCCCGACCCCGACGCCCCTAGGCCTATCCGGGCGGGGTAACCTTTATTAAGCACTAGACCGGCGGTAGTAACTAAACTTAATTAACCGTAGCGAATATAGGCCGCATCCGGCCCGACGTCGAGATAGATAGACGTTATATAGGTTTTCCCCTAGGCCGCCTAGTTTTTCCTATGCTAGCTAAATGCAGGGGCACTAGGCCCGTTAGGGCAGCTAGAGTACTTTAATAATAATAATTATCCCTAACGCCTTTAGTCGCCTACTAGCCGAGGAGTCCGATTAGCTACTTAACTATCGCCGCCCTAATTTTACTATGCTTAACGATATACTTATAGCCTTTAAAGCTATTATAGCGCTTAAGAAGCGCGAGGAATTCGCTATCGGCTATAATAATAACCCTTACTATAAGCGAATACTTTAAATAATCGTAGATAGCGAGGACGCTATCGAAAGTCTTTCCACGCATTTAGAAAGAGCTATAGGAGCTATAGCTATATCTACTAACTTAAGGGCACGAACGAAAGCGCAACTTAAGCGCTACGGCATACCGTTTTTTATAGTCGATAAGCTTCTATACTATAAAGGCCTAAACGGCTTTACCTAGCTGTATATCCCTAACGCCTTTATTCTATCTATAATCTCGGTAGCTTATAACGATAAAAATTACTTCGGCGTCGTTTGTATAATTAAGGACTTAGAGATATACTTAATTTATAGAGTTACTCGTTAGGTAAAGAAGTATATCGCGGCCTATAAAGCCTATTGCTTTAGCTAAATAGACCGTTAGAGCTTTGCCGGTAGCTATAAGCCTATTCGCCTCCCGCTACTTTTAATATAAAGCATAGCGATAGACTTTATAACCGATATACCGCCCTTACTATTAGTAAACTCCCTATAGTAGATCCTAGGCTTTAATATCCTAAACTAACTTCTTATAGTCATTTACCTAACTAGTAAGAAATGCCTACTAATCCTATATAACGCTAAATACGGTATAAAGCACTAGGCTTAGAGCCTAGCCCGTGAGTTACTTCTTTCCGATTAAGGCATGCCGAGAACTATTATTAGCGACCGGGGTTGCAAATTAAAATCCGACTTCTAGAAGGGTCTCTATAGCGCATTCGGCACTAAAATTATAATAACTACCGCCTACTACCTATAGGCTAACGGACTTACTAAACGGCGCAATTAGACCGTAAAGACCGCTCTACGGATAATGCGCAATAGATAGGCACCTCTAATAGGTGCCTACGGGCTAGCATTAGTCCGGGCTCCGGCTAGCCTACTTCCCGTAGGGCAGGCTAGGCTACCTTAAATTTATTATCCTTCTTCTTTTATATACACCCTTTGCCTAGTGCATCCCTTTCTTACACTAGATTTAGTAGCAATACCTTACCTTCGCAAGTTTTTTAAGGCCCTTAATAAGCCCTTTATTAAGCGCCTTACGAGTCGTACTAGTAGCGCATCCCGCGTTGCTCTAAAGCGTATTAGCTCCCTATAAAACCTTCGTCTAGTTACGGACAGTCACCCCGCTATTTTTAGTAAGACCTACGTCTATCCGCAGATAGTAGGCCTAATTACTATTAACTAACCTTATCTTAGCGGTCTTAGCGGTTTACGATACTCTCGTCTTTTTCCTCCTAGCACCGCTTAGAGGCCGATAAGCTATATCTTCCTTTTCTCTTTTTTATATTTAGCAGAATTTTCCCGTAGTAAACTTAGGTAGTAGAGAATTTTTCCACGCATACTATACGTGCCTTACCCTCGCCTTTACTTTTCGCTATTCTCCTCCTCTACCCTCTTTACCTTTTTCTCGTCTTATCTCTCGCAAACCCTTTTATTATAGCTCGAGACTTAGATAATCGCGACCGCGATCGCGCGGACCGCGAAAGGGAGTCCTCTTTAGAAAATTAATATCCTAAGCTCCTATCTTATCTTCTTAGTAGAGAGGCAGACTCTTTTCCTCCTCGCCCGTATACTAAGCGACGCCGACTAAATCGGCACTCTTTTAATTAGGAAGACCTTATAAACGCAATAGTCGACGCTATTCTCGGAAATAACTTATACTTTAAGGTCGTAGGCTAGAGCTTGCGATTCTATAAGTTAATTATAGGCAACCCGACTAAAGCAGTTCTCTATACCTTTACCGACGGCGACCTTTTATATCTTAAGGACGCTTCCCGCTTAGTCTATCGTCTCGCGATTAGCAATACCGCCTTTCGTCCGCTTTATAATCCTAAGGCTGCCCGAGAGGCCTATCTAGAGATATACGATAAATAGCGAATAATCCTTCGCGATGTCTTAAATAAGCCGGATAACTTTCCTAAGGAAGAGACTCTCCTAATCGAGACTTAACGCCTTATATCTCCTCGTCGGTCTCCTTCCTTAGTCTCCGCGGACTACGATATACTAGCCGTTTATTCCGGTAGCGAAAATATAGTTATACCTTAGGCTCGCTCTTTTCGCCCGGCGATTATACACTCTACGGAGCGCCCTCCTGCCTAATAAGCTACTACTACTCTTATATAGAGGACTTAAAAGCATATTCCTTAGCGTCTAGACCTAGACGACTTAGACGATAGCTATCCTTCTAACTCTAGCGTTAATAGTAGTATTAACGGCGCTAGTTTCTATTAGAACCGTTGGATTTATCACGAGGGTACTTATAACTCTTATGCTATATAAGCCTTAGTTATAACATCGGATATATCGGCTGCTAATAAAGCTATAGGGAAGCGTCTTAAAAGAGACAACGTTAGGGCTTTTAACCCTAATAAAAGGGACCTTAAGAATCTTAGTCTAATTACCTAGGCGGACGGGAAGAATATCTATATAGACGTTTATCTTCTTTACGAGCGCCTTAAGCTCTATTAGGATAAAGATCCCTACGCCCTCTACTCCTTCTATATATTGTTTCTAGCCGGGAGTTCGCTTAACTAATATATAAGCGAGCTAATAGACGAATAACGTTACCGGCTTAGTTACTCTTTACTTAGTACGTTTATAAAAAAGATTACGCGTAGATTTAGCCGACTAGACGTAGAGATTTCGAAAGAGCTTTATAGCATAGAGTATACTATCTCGATATAGAACGTAAGGGAAATTTCCCTAGCTTAGTAGATATAAAAAAAAGTATCCTTAGCCCGGTAGCTAGGAATTACTAAGGACTCTTAGGTTATTTAGGCTTTTTACCTACTTATTGCAGTTAGGATCTCGACTTTTCTCTCTCTCCTTACTAAACGCACTATTATTAATAAGTAAATCCGCGAAATTAAGTAGCGTCGCCCTTTAATTATAGCTACCCTCCTTTAATTTATCGTAGACGACTATAGCATCGGTAGATATTAAGGCTTAGACCGCTACGATAAGCGCACCGACGACCGACGTAACCGTAATTAAGATCGGGATTAAGGTAACCGTCGCTATAACGACGACTAAGATCGTAACCGACGTAATAATACCCGAAATCGCGATCGCTAAGACCGGCTAAATAATCGCCGTCGCGACTAAAGTAATCGTCGCCCTGCTCCTTAAAGCGATATATATAAAGAGGATAAAAAGAAAGGTAAGAAAAAAGTACGCTTTAAAGAGAAATACTAGATAAGCGAGGCACCCGCCTTAAGTAGTAGCGAAGCTAGTGATAAAGCTTTTAACTCTAAATAAAGCATAGTGTCGGAGGACTTATGCCCTTCTAAGGTTAACTTTATAGGTTATATAACTACGTTTAATCTCCTATCTAAAAGGGTTTTTAAATACGGTATCTATAATAGATGTTTTCCGTTAGCCCTTATATTAAAGGAGCACATCCGCGCTAAGTGCTGCGTTGCTAAGTAGTAGCTCGTCCGCGAAGCTATTACTCTAAAGCCTATAAAGTGCCGTTGTAGATATAAGACGGCTTTTCCTTTGCGTAACCTCCTCTTCCGGCATCTAGCGGGTGATAGCTATACTTAAGTAAGAAAACAGGCAGCTGCGTAGGTAACCGTTGCTCCTATAGCCGTGTCTATTACACCTATTAGCATAATCGCTACTCCGCCCCCTTTAACTAAGGATGTCTTTGCCGATATAGTGCACTTTATAACCTTAGCGCCTCTTACTCTATAGCTTTCGGCAAATACTTTACTTTTTAACTCCCCGTCTATCCTTAAGCTAGTTCCTCTTCTAGTCGCTTAAGACTAGGACGGCATGCCTATCCCTTTCTCTTTTATAAGGATTAAAATTATAGGCTCCCCGGACGGGCAAGAAGTTAAGATCTACCCTAACACTAGATATAGCCGACCCTTAATCGACCTAGACCTACTATAGAAGCTCCCTTACTCTTTCGAGAAGCAGCCTCCTATTATTATTAAGGGTATCGTAGGAAATATCGTTATAGATAAGTAAGCAACCTTTTCTTCTTTATTTAAGGTTTCCGCGCGGATAGAATAGAAGCTAGTCTTATAGAGATTATCTACTCCGCTTAAGTCACTAAGGTAGAAGCCGGTGCCCTTCTTAGGAATGCTTTCCTTAAACCTTACTAAGGAAACATAGACTTTAGAAAAGACGTTATTCGCTTTAGAACCCTTACGGACTTTAAGGTTCCTTTTAACCTATACCGACTAAGGCGCGACGTAGTACGAAGAGTCTAAGCCGTTCGAAAGACTATAGTTCCTACTAGCTAGATAATAATCGTCCCCGCTTCTTAGAAGGAAGTCCCTAAAGGGAGAGCTTTTGCCTTCTACTCGGCCTCCGACTTCGCCGCTTATGCTATCGTAGACGATAAGACTTTCCCTAGTATTACCGTTATTAATAGCTCGGACTAAGACCTTATTATCTCTCGCAAATAGCGCCTCGGCTAGATTTTAGAATATTATAATTCCGGTTTCTTCGTCGCTCCTTCTTAGCAGTCGGCCCTTAAAACTCTAACAATAGCCTCCGCGGCTATAGCGACTATACTCCCTTTAGGGCCGCCTATCAATAAGTCGATTGCTCCTACTATCGGTAGTATCTTTAACGTTTCGCCTATAGCTATATTCTCCTCCGAAGCTAGCGGTTAGGCCCTAGCTATCGCTATTACGCCCGCTAAAGCTGCCTCCGTCCCGTAGTCTGCTTTCCTTACTTCTGCTCCTTTCCCTAAGCTAAATGCGGTTCCCTTTTAACCGTAAGTGTAGAAGCCTAGGTTATTGCCGGAACGCGTTACTAAGGAAGGCATTTACATTTACGCTAAGGACCCTACATTTATCTCTAAGGTAATAAAGCTATTAGCACGCTACCTATCTCTTTAGAAGGATATAGGCATAGCTATAGTAGAACTTAGCTAGGAATTATTAGTCCCGCTTATTTAAGGTTAGTAGAATTAGAAGATCTCGTAGCGACTATATCCGTAAGGCCTTTAGGATCGAGCGATTATTAATAAAACCTTCGCTAAGCTTTATTAATAGAAACGCATAGAGTAGACTACTTAGCCGACGCCTTTCGCCGCTAAAGTCTTTATAGTTTAGCGTACCTCCCGTAGAGTTACTAAAGGACGCGTGGTGATTAATATACGTAGTATTAATAGGGTTATAGTCCCCGATGCTTACCCGCTCCCTCTTTAAGAGGATATCGTCGTAAACCTCCTTAGCGTAACCTATATTACGGTCGTCGATACGGCATCTTTCTTCTATTAGTTCGGTGTTTAGCGCACGTATTAGAATAGGTTTATAGTAATTAATTACCGTAGCCTTAAAAACCTTACCGTAGCGCCTATCGGCTTCTGCAATAGCCCCGCCTACGCCTAACGTTTTATAGATCGCGTTCTACGTCTATATCGGGACTTTTCTCGCGCGTTTATTAACGATATCGTTATCTACTCTAAGTCTAAAGTAGCGCATCTTAAGCATCTCTATACTATCTTTTAGCTTTTTATAAAGCTTAACCTTACGATATCGCTTACTAAGAGCTAGATAGGATATCCTTCGGTATATCTATTAGGTTACTATATCGACGCTTTCGGCCTTAGCACCTCCGAGGATCGTATTGCCGCCTTTACGAAGCTCGACTTCCCCGACTCCTTATAGAGCCTAGAATACTACGTCGGCGCAGCTAGCTACCTACGGTTAAAGATCCTATACTACGGTCAACTAGTAGAGCCTCTCTAGGCACGGAAAACTGCCCTCCTCGCTGCTAGTCGATAAGTCGGCAAGGTTACGCCTAAGAATCCGAACCGAAGGAAAGCTTTTGCCCGCTCCTCTTCGTATATCTTAACGCAAACGGAACGTTCGACCTTTATAGCACTCTAAGCCGAGATCGCCTTTAGTCGCATGCTCTATTATATAAACCCTCGGAAGAAGCTATTCTACTAGACTAATGCCTTTCTTAAAAGAGGATTTAGAGTCGTTTTCTATTATATCTTAGACGATGCGGCCTAGAAGCCGGGCTAACCTATTCCGGTGAAAATAATAATACCGATTTGTTTCTTATCCCGTACTCTTACCTAAGCTAAGCGTAGTTACGGTCCCTCGGAGCTAGAAGTAGCCTGCCTCGTTTAAGCCATTAAGAAGATACGAATAGTTATTTAGTCCTCTACGCTACCCTTAGTAGTCCTTACCGACCACTCGGCTATAAAGCAAATCTATAAAAAGAGAACTCTCGATACCTTAAGTATAGATTGTGTAAATAGGCGCTTAGTCGTCGCGTCTATCTACCTCTCCTAATTTCGCCTTAAGATCTACTACCTATTAGGAAAGGACAATCTAGTTCCGGATGCCCTTAGTAGGCTTACGGCCCCCGAGACTAATATAATTGCTAAACGATAGCGCTCTAACTATACTGCGTTAGACGATATCTTACTTATTTCCGAAGCAGTTATAGACCCTAAGACAAAGGCCTAATTTATAGCCGGCTACGCTACGGATTCGTATTTTGCGAAGATTATCGATATGCTTTTAGACGACCCTTCTATAGTTATAGCCCCCGACCTTTGCACGGCTAGCGCTTCTCCCCTCGCTCTTACGCCTATTGCTAATATCGCCCTAACCTAGGAGGAACGTAAGGCAGCCCTACTACGCCTTAAAAGGCGCGGCGTTCCTTTTCTTCTATAAGACTAATTGCTCTACTATAAGGGACGTAATAGTTATCTTCGTCTCTACGTCCCCTCCGCTATAGTCCCGCCTATGTTAGAAGCAGCCTACGATGCGAAAAACCATTTTAGGACTACGCGGATGTTATAGGATCTTAAGCGTTATTCGATTCGAAATCTAACCGCTAAAGTTAAGAAGCATATCACAGGTTGTAAGGCTTATTGCCTAGGCTAGACTAATCGTTAGCAGCCGGTAGGAGCTTATAAGCCTATCTAAGCTCCGGCTTAACCTATACGTTTAATTAGGATAGACTTTATCACGGATATGCCCGTTACGCCTTAAGCCTCCTCTCCTTAGGCTATTCCTAGTTTCGATAGTTTTAATTAATTGCTTACTATAATATGTTTATCTAGCAAACGTTGCCTTCTAATTCCTAAGAACGCTAAATACACCGCCGCGGATTAAGGCGCATCCTTTTCGAGGCTCTTCCTCCTAGCGGATTAAGGGATGCCGTCTACTATTATTAGTAATCGGGATCGTCGTTTTAACGGCGAAATTTAGCGATCCCTCTAAAAGGCATTTAGGATAAAAATCGCAATAACGACCGCCTATTACCCTTAGGCGGACGGCCTCGCGGAACGACGCAACTAAACGGTCGAGATTGCTATTCGTATAGCTTATATCGAGGATCTTAATCTCGATTAGAAGCTATTGCTTCTTAGTCTTTAATAGAACCTTAACTCGGCATTTAACGCGGGAACCCGGATATTAGCCTATAACTATCTTTTTAGCTACGGCCTCCGATCTCCGCTTAAGGCTAATAACCTAGCCGCTGCCGATAATATCCCGTACCTTTATAAAACGGTGCGATAATAGGCTAGTCTAGCGATAGACCTCGCAGCAATATATGCTAAACGCCGATACGATAGTAAATATCGCTAAGTCGTCTTTTTAGCCGGTAATAAGGTGTATTTAAAGCTATACTATAGATATTATAAGCCGACTAAACCCTCGAAAAAGTAGTCTCGGTAGCGTAAAGGACCCTTTTAGGTTATCCGAATGGTAAACGACCTCGCCGCGGAACTTAAGCTCCTACCGTAGATTAAAGTCTATCTTATAATCTCCGTCGAGCATCTCCGACTAGCCTACGACGGCTATTTTAAAGAAGATAAGCTAGGCGTAGTTAAAGCAGCCTAAGATCTTACCGATGCCCTACGGGAGGGCGATTAGCACTACGAGGTTAAACGAATTATAAAGATACGTTAACGCTTCGTAGGCCGCTTTAAGAATTTAGTAACCGAATATTAAGTGCAGTAGAAAGGCTAGGGTATAGCCTACGACTAGTAGGTGCCCGCCGGTTCGGTCTCGTAGGAAGCCATCGATGCTTTCTCTACTAAGCGCGTTATACGCTCTACCGCGAATGCCCCTTAACGCAGCCCTCCGAAGGAATCCATCTAGGAAGCATAGTTAAGATTAGAATATATGACTTATAGGCACGGATGCGAATAAACGCGAATTAAAGGATTAATTACGCTATTATTATACGTTAGTTTTTTATACTACTAAGGATAGCAAGGCTCTCTTTTTCGGGCCCCTATTATAATGCGCAATAGGTAGGCACCTCTAACAGGTGCCTATAGGCTAGCATTAGTCCGGGCTCCGGCCAGCCTACTTCCTATAGGGCAGGCTAGGCTACCTTAAATTCATTATCCTTCTTCTTTTATATGCACCCTTTGCCTAGTGCATCCCTTTCTTACACCAACGGATATTATATATCGAAGATCCTAGCATTAATTAGAAGATGCTAATCCTAGCCCTATAGTAGAACCTTAATACTGCCTTTAATACTAGTACTAAGATTTCCGCCTATAAGTCTATCTTTACCTTTAATATGCGTAGACCGCTAGAAGCTATTAATAATATCTTAAGCACCGCTACGGACGAATTGCCCTACTTACGAGAAGTTATCCGTAGATAAGCGAGTCTAGCTATAGACCTAGCGGCTATAAAAGCTAAATAGCGGTATAATATAAAATATCGGCCGGTTCTTCCTAAAGCCGGCGATAAGGTTTATTTAAAGCTTTATACTAGCTATTATAAACCTAGCTAGCCGCCTAAGAAATAGTTACGGCAGCGAGAAGGCCCCTTCGTGATTTAACGCATATTTACGACCTCGCGGTAGAGCTCGACCTCCTAAGCTAAGTTAGAATCTACCTTATTATCTCTATTTAGCACCTTAAGCTTACGTATAACGGGTATTACGTCGAACCCGAGCCTAGACTAATAGAAGCCGCCTATAATATCGAGCACGCGCTTAACGAAGGGGATTAACACTACGAAGTCGAACGTTTAATAAATATCCGCGTCTACCGCATCGGCCGTTTAAAGTCACCCGTGACTAAATACCTCGTGCGTTAGAAGGGATAGGCCGCTATATTTAACTAATAGGTCCGAGCCGACTAGGTCTCCGCTAAAGCTATTACGGAATTCTAAGGTCGCCCTCTAGCACGCGCTATACGAAGCAAGACTATCGAACGCTAGGCAGTCGGGTCCTCGACATTTAAGTGATAGCAATTAAAAAAGAAGAGAGGCTCTAAGGCTTAAAACAGCCTGTAAGGAAGGATTAGAAGCTGTAAATAATGTAAATCACTAAGAATAATAGGTTTTGTCTTTTCTAATAAGGGGGCTAATTAGTCTCTATATATAGGGAAATCCCTCGGATAAAAACAGCCGCGTAGACCTAAGGAAAAGGTGAAATAGAAAGACTTAGACGGAAAATATCGGTCGAAAATCAATAGATCGTGTCTATACGACAAATAGTTATACAGTTAGCAATAAAGGAATTAATAACGCACTAATCTATTAGAAAGACTAGTGAATTCTATAGTAGAAGACCGTAGAAGGGAATTAGAATTCTATAGTAGAAGACTATAGAAGGGAATTAGAATTCTACGGTAGAAGACCGTAGAAGTGCGGGGTAAATGCCTATAGAAGCCCTTAGAATTCTATACTAGAATCTAGGGAAGAACCGGGGATTTCCTAGTAGAAAGCAATAGGGAAGACGGTAATATTAACATACCCCCTTAGCTAGAAGGGAACAACTTCCGGCTAGTTAGAATTATTATCGACTTCTTTATAGATTCTAGATAAAATATCCGTAAGTCAAAGCTATTAAAGAAACGTTTAGAAACGTTATCGTAGAAGTAACTTAGTTAATCTATCCGCAACTATCTAGTTAGAAGGGATATATTTAATATTAAAAGTATTGCGTAAGAATTCCTATTAGGCCTAGCAGTTGTAAATTTCAACGTGCTTTAAGGCGGTTTAAATCTTTAGAATCTCGGCGGAAACTAGGCGGATAGTCTAGGTGTTATCGCACTAAACAGTAGGAATAGGAACATCTAGCTAAAGAGAAATATCGTTAAATAAACGAAGAATAGAAATTAGCTCTTTTACTATAGAAGAGACTATAAGAAGTTCGGCCTTAGTAGAAGAGGTAGTAACTATAGATATTTCCGGGCACTCTACGCGATCGGACTATTTAAAAGACTAATAAAGTAGCCTTTTAAAGAATAACGAGTATTAAGATTATCGGCGTAAGCGGTATCTAAAGCTATAATAAGTTCTTAATTATCTATATTAGAGTACTCGATCGTAAGAAAACGCGATTTGTATAGGTATATTACTAAGCTCTCTATAAGCTTAATATAGAGCGTAGACGGGTTCTATATTTACTCCGCTAAAGAATTCGACGACTTAGCGGCATTAAGTCGGGTAGAAATAGTCGCGTAATTGTAGGATCCGACTAAAGACTAAAAGTAGTAGATTTAGTTATCCGTGGCTTAACCTTAGTGTTTCTTTAGCTTTTCTAAAAGTAGGAATAGGCAAAGGGTCGAAATAGGCCGTAGAACTATAGAAGTAGGGATTAAACTAAACTTAAAAGCAATCTTATCTAGGTAAACGTCCTAGTATAACTATAGCTTTCGCTGCTTACGGTCCTAGATAATTCTTATCCTAAGGAAATAGGTTAGCTCTCCGCGGTTGGTAATTATATACTTCTATCTAAAGCGATAGATAAAATCGTTAGTAGCCCTATAGTGCTCCCTACGGAAAAGGATAATAATATTATCTATAAAGAAGAAAGTAATAATGCTACTCGTAGTAGATATAAAAATGTAATAGTCCTCCGTACTCTACTAAAGGCCTAGTTCGGTAAGAGACCCGGATAATTCCTATTGCTAAAGAAGCGGCGAACGGCGAAGTCCGTATAAAGCCTTTATTAACCGAATTATAAAGCTAAATATCTTAAATCCGTTTAGGAAGTAGATATATACTTCTTTATCTAGATTAGCATTCGTAAAGGCGTTAACCGCGTTAAGTAAGCGGGTTTCTATACTAAACTTAGCGGTAATAGCAATTATAATGCGAAAATTTAGCGTAGTAAGCGTAGCGGCGTATATTTCTTTCCCGCTAAACGGCTAAAGGTCTCCTCGTATATAAAGGCGAGATTTAAACTTCTTAAGGTAGCCGTGCTTATTAAACTTATAATTAAATGCCTAAGTTAATAGAAGAGGATGTATAAGGGCATTCGCTCTTAGGGTAGGCGAAGGAAAGAAGGTCTTCCGCTAGTAAAGGGAGTCCTATTTAACCTTTCTAGCGGCTTTAAACTTAGGTCTATACGGATACGTCTCGAGATTACCTGTTAGCTCTCTTTATGCCAACTTAATTAGCTCCGCATTAAGTTAGGAAGAATACGCTTAGACACCTAGTAAACGTTTAGACGCTTTTTAGGTGGCAAGGCCAGCTAAAAAAATTGATAATACATTCCACGAACGTCGCACCGGATTGTTTTATTATTCTTAATAGGTATTAATTTATCTCTTGTTTTTAAAGCTATTAAAAAGGCGATTTAAAGTGCGTGATGCGATATACATAGCGTTAAAGCTACACACTAATGTATTAAGTTATATATATGTACGAAGTACCTAAGTATTTAATGTCCCTTGCCCTAATCCTTACTAGATCGGAATATCGCTATTTTATATATGCCCTTAAACCGGATTTAATTGCTAAATAGATTGCTAAGTAGCTTAAGCAGCCTAGCATTTACGGATAATTTCTTCTAAGGCGCAATTTGCAATTCGTAGTGTGCGGCCGCGACGAATACAGCGGCGACTAGCGCTGCGAGACCGCTATAAGACTAGCGCCTTATAGCGCTTAGGTCGCCTACGACGAGCTTTTTAACGGATTAATTAACGATGCATTAACTATGCATTAACGATATAAGAATTCTTTTATAAGAGTTAATAACTAGCTTTATTACTGTATTTATAACTGCCTTTATAATAGCGATTTAAGAATCTTTAACGCGTTGCAATGTAAAAGACGGTCTTTACGACGTAGAAACACGGTATAAATATTAGGCTTATACTAAAAAACTTAGTAGCTACGATAGTAGGGCAGTATCTAAACGTTTACTAAGTGTCTAATCGTATTCTTCCTAACTTAATGCGGAGCTAATTAAGTTAGCATAAAGACAGCCAATAGGTAGACTAAAACCTTTAAAGCGCGGGTAAGTCCCGTTTATATATCTTCCTAGGTTTAAGAGAAGTAGCGAATATAGCCGTAAAAGCGGTGCTATCCGCCGGTAGAGGCCTAACGTAGGCGAATGCGGGATATCGGCCTATAAAACAGTTTAAACGAGCAAGGCGTAAGTCCCTTATAAACCTTATCGTCCGTAGACTATCTATAGGAATAGTATTATTATAATCTATAGATCGAGAAGTAGCTTAAGGCAACTATACCTTAAGACGGTCTATAGGTTCTACGGTTGCTATTAGGGAAAGGGTAGAAATATCGGGTTAAAAGTCCTATATATTCTTAAAAACGTCCTCCGGTAGTTCTAGGGTTTAGTTAGGAGTAAGGAGCTAAGGATTTCCGTCGGCTAGACTAATATGCTTATTAGGAAGTACTATTAGCGTTAACTAGAATTCTGCCTTATCTTACTCTTCTTCCTATGCAATATATAGTAGAAATGCCGGTAATAACACCTGCATTAGCTATTCGGATGCTTTAGACGCAGTGAAAAACTAAGTCTTATTAAACGTTATATTACGAACTCGACGAACCTCCCGTCTCTATAGAATCTATATAGGGAAAATATTAGTAGAAGTATACCTAACTAAGTAACTAACCTCTATATAAGGTTCCTACTTAAGGTTACGTTTCTTCGTGCTAGTTAGAGCCTTAGTAGTAAGTAGGTAGGCTTTATAGCTAAACGCTCGGAGATAACCGAACTATAATAGTTAGGGAAAGAGAAAAGCCGGTATATTCCGGTTATAATCCCTTAACTAGTCGTAAAGAATCTCTATCGGGGAAATCTACTTCGATAGGAAAAACGTAGAGGAAGCTGCCTAACGGGCTAAAATCCGATTGTGTAAATATACTATAGTTTTCTACGTTTTTATCTATAAATGCTCGGGCAAATTTACTCTAATCTTTATAAATCGAGCTTTCGTAGATACTACCTTATTAGCTCGTTCGGTAGCGCCGTTTTAAGCGGGTGTATAGGGAGCAGTAGGCTTATTATAAATGCCCTACTAGTTAATAAAGTCTTAGAAATCCCGTCGAAGGGCTCGGTCGTTATACCGATAGATCGTACCGATAGATCGTACCGATAGATCGTACCGATAGATCGTACCGATAGATTATACCGATAGAACGTAAGAACTATCGGGTAATATACCGACTTAGGCTTTTAAAGCATAAAATTAGCTCGTCTATAAAGGCGTCTAGTAGCGCATATAGGAAAACAAGCTTCGTATAGTCATCCTTAATAAGAAATACAACGTTCTTATTGTTATAACTCTTATATATAGAAAAGATATCGCAAAACACCCTAGAAAAGGGAAACATCGCCTTAGAAAGCGGCGGTTCGCGGTTAATGATTCGTTTAGCCTACGTAAGTTTATAGGGCTTATAGGAGATTATCTTATCGAAGGTCACCGACTATAGTATTCCGAATGCTTTCGAAAGCGCCTTATTATTCGGATGTCTAAGTCGTTAGTGCTAAAGAGAAAGTTCCTCTATACTTATTAGTATAAAATCCGGTATAGTAGCTAAAAAAGGTGCTACTACTAGGGTTTCTACGGTAAAATCTATAGAAGGAACGGAAGCAACAGTTAGAAGCGCAAAAGAAGGTATTAACGGATTATACTTAATAATATATTAGTTATAAATTAGTTCCGTTATATAAATAGTGCGAGTTAAGGAAAGAGATTACGCTAGTCTACGGGTTCTATAAAAGGTTCGCCTTATATAGAAGACGAAGGGAATAAATAGACGTATAAAAGGACGGGATATATACTACCTAATTAAGCTAAAAAGTGCTAGTCGAAATGCGTATAAACACCGTGCCTATCCTAAGAATTAGAGTGCTTCCACTGCCTATAAGTATATACTCAGAAGAAGGCTAGAAGTTATAGAAACGCTCCCTATTATTGCAAATATGCCTATCTAACCCCGAATCTAGAATAAAAGAATCCCTTAACGGGTATTCTATAGTGGTTTATTAAGTAATAGGCGGTAAAAAGGTCGTAATAATATTAGCAGCAGCCGTAGCTTAAACCGTCTTAGTCTTACTTTTATCGTTCTTCTTCTACTGCTTGGCCTTAAGCAGTGCTATATCGACTTTAGCCTTATTGGCCGGAACCTTAAGGAAATTATCTATAGTGTTTTAGATATCTTTATCGGGTTTCTATAATAGAAGTCGTAAAGAAAGGTTATAGTAGTTGCACTTAGCGTAGAAATGTTTCTCCCTATAAGCATATTATAGCTAGAATTTCTGCTTAGTCTTATCCTTCTTAGAGGATAAAGCCGCGGAAGCCGTCGTAGATTTTGCCGTTAATTCCGTGGCTAGGTTTTAAGTTCCCTAGCCTTAGAACTTAGCGAATGCGTTAGTCTTTAGCGCCTTTATTGCAGCCTTTAAGGCCTACGAGCGCTCGAAAAGTTCGGATATCTTAAATCCGTTAAGGAAAGACTTATCCTAATCTAGCTTATTTAGTCGGGCATCGTCCTCTATTTTATTTATCTAGTATTCTATAAAGGGATTAAAAATTAGCTAAATAGCCTAAAGAAATAGCTATTTAGCCTAGAGACCTTCCGATTCCGGCAACTTAATTCGCCGGGCGTCGGTAAGGACTTTCTGCTAGTTAGAAATCTATATCGTAATATCCGTCCGGTCTAATGCCTTTAAAATGCTATAGAACTAAAAGCTATATAGCCCGGAGACCTTCCGATTCCGGCAACTTAATTCGCCAGGCATTAGTAAGGACCTTCTACTAGTTAGAAATCTATATCGTAATATCCGTCCGGTCTAGTGCCTTTAAAATAGTGTGGAACTACGTGAGAATAGTCTTCTATTGCGTTTATAAAGTCGGCTTTATACGCCGCTATAGTAAAGCTAATTCCTTAGAAACCTTATATTCGTCGGCAATTATTAAGTAGTAGTTCCCGATATCCTATAAAATAAACTACTAGATTAACGTAAGAGATTTCTATTAGTCCTTATAGGCTTAAAGCAACGTGCGATACTAGGAAAAGAGAAACTTAAACCTCTTAAGTTCTTCTATAGATAAACTAGCAATATTAGTAACGGCTATATTAACTATTCTAGGTATTAGTTCTACGGGAAAAGTCAATAAGGGTTTCTAAAGTTTAAGCGTAATAGAAGGATCGATTTTCTCCTAAATCCCTTAGGTAAGTGCGTATTTCTAAATCGTTAAGATCTATCGGTCTTAGTCCGCTAGTCCGTTTAGGACGGTCTTCGAAGTAATATCGGCTATAATAGATACGGTAACCTAGGTAAAAGTTTATTAAAATCTACGGAAAGGGTAGTTAAATATATAATATATATAAATAAGCCGTAAGAATTTAAACTAAATATAAGTCTATGGGAATGTGGTTATATAACTAAGGGATAGAGTCGCAACTACATTGCCGACTATGCATAGGAAAGGGGCAATAGGGGTTATAACCACGCGGCGCATAACGCCGCGTAACCCACACAGTCAATAACCGCGTTATTAACTAAGGGCATCGTTATAACTAGAGCAGTGAGCCCTAGCGTAGGCCTTAACAATGCATTGTTAAGGCATAGTAGGCTCTATAGAGGGACCCCGGCAGACGGGTATAAAGGGGCCCCCTTATTCCCCCTTCTCTAGCTAGATAAGATATAACTATAACTAATGCAACCCCCTTTATTTAGATTAATCTAAGTGAATCACCTACTAATACTAATTAGTGATTAAATAGATTCAATCATAGAATAGTAAGGCAGAAGAGATAGATCTTAATCTTCGAAAGTATAAAAGGGGCAGTTGTTATAAGAACGCGGCTCCTACGCATCTTTACCCTCGGGTTCTATTGCGTATACCTAGAGAAGATCATCTATGCTAAGAATAAGACTATTTAAACCGAGCTCGACTGGCAAATAGACCCTTCTAAGCTTCCTTTTAATCCCGTCTCGCTTCCCTTAAGGAGGAAGAGTAACGTTAATAGGCAATGCGTCTATAACGTAGAATAACAACGCGAACCCCTATAACTATTTAATCCCGTCTCGCTTCTATTAAGGAGGAAGAGTAACGTTATTTAGAATAGAGTCTAATCGCTTCGATATCCCTTATAAAGATCCTTATAAGACCCTTACGATAACCTTATCGACGAATTCGAAAATAAGCATAATAGCAGGACCGTTATTAGCTATAAATACGCCGGCCCCCCTTAATCCCACCGATAAACTAGTTAAACTAATCAAACGATAGATAAAAGAAATCGGCATCCTTACCTCGTCTTATAAAGAGGTAGATATACGAGACTAGGATACGGAAGAGATTATATTAGAAGACCCTAGCCCGGCTAAAGTCACGACGTTTATAGCCCGATTTATTATAACCTACGAAGCATCTATTTATTGCTAAAGTCAACGACTCTTTAACTCGTTTTAAAAGCGTTTCTACGGATAGAATAAACCTATATAGAATATAGTTGGCTAAGAATATAAGAAAGTACTTAAGGCTCTCTTACGCAGGCGTAGACTTTTCATAGGGATAAAGAATATATCGTATACTAGATCCTATATAACGATGCTTCGATCTAACGATCTACTCCCTTAGAACGAGAAGGAGTTTATAATAGAAGAATTTAATATAGGCATAAAGGCCTTCCGTAAATAAGAAAAGAGGAAAAACGATAAGGAATAAACAGCCTAAGACTCTTTCTCTACTATGATAAATTAGTTAACGGTCTTTCCGACTTCGCACCGATTCTAATACAACGACCCGGCCTAAGCGGCGACTACGGATCCGACCCTAAAACTAGACTAAGATCCGAATATAGCCACGACGGATGCACCGGCATTCCTACTATTTAATCGTATAAATCGGATTTATGCGCTACGACTACTATTTCTCCCGGAACTAACGTTATACATTCTAGGAGCGAAACTAAGGCTCGATCTATCTGCTTTAACAATCGCCCTAAAGGCTACGGTCGAAGCATTTAATCATAATATTAAGGAGTATATAGCACTCCTACTAGCCGATGTTTTAAACCTCTCGTCCGATCCCGACATTTAAACTAAGTTCGTTAAGATTTAGGATAAGGAGAAGAGCTATACCGGCGAGCTATGTGCCCTATTTAACGAGACTATTCGCAAGTTTATAAGCGTATATTATAACCTTAAGATTAAGCTAGGGCTTTTTTATATACTTCTCCCTTAGATCTTAAAGGGACGAGCCGATCGCTTCTATATAGAGAATATTACCTAGACGACTACCTTCCGAGGCGTATACGATAAGATTAAACGATACTTCGATACTAAAGCGACTTAGGCTTAGTACTATACCGATTAGACTAATACAACGTTTAACTAAGTTCGGGCTAGCAACCCTAAGAAAGGCCTACCGGAAGTGCTCTAATTGCTAATCGATAAGCTATTGCTTTATCAACGGGCTCTAGGACCTAAGTTTATAGGCGAAACCCCGCTTATAGTAAATCTCACTAAGCCGTGCTAAGGTATCCCGGAACTCGAAGGTGCCTTCTTTAAATAGGCTAAGGAGGCTAAGGAGCTCTATGCCGACCTCCGAGCTTCCCTTACGACGTACCTCGCACGATAGGCGAGAAATGCCTCGCGCTAATTTATCTAAGACCGATATCGTAATAACGATAGGATAAATATAATTCGAGGAACCTTAATAGTTAGTTTTACACGGACCGTAGGTATACTAACAATCGCAGTAGAGGCAACGGAGGATTTCGCTCGCGAGGCTCTAGATAAGGCTATCGACCTTGCGGTAGAGGAGGCTACGGTTAAGGATACGGCAATAAGACCTAGACTAAGAAGTGCTTTATATGTAGAAAAGAGGGATATTAGTCTACGAAACATTCTATAGAGGAACGGCGGAAAGCTAAGGACTAATATCTCTCGTATTATCTCTATACCGGCGTCTCCCTAGACATCACGGCCTATTTAGTAGGCTATAAAGGCTATAAGGACGATAAGGAGGAAGAGTATAGCGAGGATAATAAGCCGGAATAGTAGTAAGCTAGTTAAATGCTTTGTTAAATAGCTTTTAACCACCTTATTATAGGAGATAACGTCTACGGTATAGAACTAATAGTCTCGGCCGACTAGTTCCTTATCGACGACCGCTACTTAAAGCTCTATTTTTAAGGCATCCTAATCGATATAGGAGTAGCAAAGGTCTTAACAGCCGGATAAGAATAGTATATAGCCCTCTAATAAGAAAACCCTTCCGTCTATTTAGATACATCAACCGTAGGCTAAGAATTAATTAGATTCGGCGCCGGCACTATTATAAGGTCTCTAGGATTAATTAATCTTATTACTCCGATTAGAAGGATTATATTTTATATACTAGAAACTTCGACCCCTTTCCTGCTATGTCTCGCGGATATAGATAGGCTAGGCGTGTTCTTTAATAACACGACGAACACCCTTACCGGCCCTAAGGCAAATATCCCGGTAGTTAGGAAATAGGGATACCTTTAGTTCTTCCTCGGGAAGAATAAACAATC
The DNA here is from genome assembly GCA_012934285.1 of Ophiocordyceps sinensis. Taxonomy (NCBI): domain Eukaryota; kingdom Fungi; phylum Ascomycota; class Sordariomycetes; order Hypocreales; family Ophiocordycipitaceae; genus Ophiocordyceps; species Ophiocordyceps sinensis. The sequence goes on along the minus strand of JAAVMX010000006.1, from coordinate 977,927 downwards.
GACCGTATTCCTTACAGAAACGAAAATTAGGACCTTATACCGTCGATTTAGACATCCTACTATAGCTAGACTATACAACCTATTAAAGCAAGCAGGCTACGGCGATGTATCTCTTAGCACTCTAGAGAATATCTCAGAACTATATTACTATTGCTAAATACATTCGCCTGCCCTAAAACGATTTAAGTTCAACCTTAAAGATAACTAAGACTTTAATTATAAGGTTATCGTTGATATAATATACTTAGACGTCCCGAATTTAGCATAACGCCCGGTATTATATATTATTAACGCAATAACGGCCTTCTAAAGCGCTCGATTCCTTCCTTCTATATTAGCTAAGGATATATAGGAGACTCTTCGAGCCCTTTAGATTAACATATACCTTAGTCTACCTAACATTATTAAATATAATGCTAATACGAACTTTACGGCGGTAGAATTCCGAAACGAAGCCCGCATTATAGGGATTATATATATATAAGTTCCCGTTAAAGCATATTAGTCTATCGGTAAGGTTAAGAGGTATTATACCCCTTTGCGCCGAGCTTTTAATATCCTCTTCGTAGAAATAGGCAGCTTTACCTCCCCTAAGGCAGTTCTTTAGACGGCTGTTAAAGCTATTAACGATACTGCTAGACCGAACGGACTAATACCTACGTTGCTTATATTCGGAGTATATCCTAGGATAACTCTTAATTCGCCGCCGTTACTAACGACTTTTAAACGAGCAGCTATAGTGCAGAAAGCAATAAAGGCACTTAGGCAGCTTATAGCTAAAAGATAGGTCTAGGCTATATTATATAGCCGCAACGGCCTAGATATAGCGAACACACTTGCCCTTCCTCTCTAAAGCGAAGTCTACGTATAGAGGGAAAAGTTAGGATAGTAAAGACTATTTAAGATTATAGCTATTAACGGGCATAACATTACGATCGATATAGTTAATAGACCTTAGGTCTTTAGATCTACGCTAATACAACCGTATTATCGAGATTAAATGCTTAACGACCTTCTAGCACTAGAATGCGAGCAGCCGGACGAACCCGCCCGACCGGACCCTCCGGCACTCCGTAAGCGAGGACGCTTACCCGGATCGAAGAATAAGGCTAGGCATTTAATTATAGAAGGACTAGACGTAGAGGATAACCTAGACGATAACGAGGACGATATAGATCTCGACGATTTAAGCGATAAAGAAGCAGACGAGGCCTTTACGATAAAAAAGGAGGAAGAGGCCTATAAGCTAGCCGTTAAGCTCCGATCTAAAGGCGCTATCACGACCCTAAGAGCACTATTCGAAGCGTTAGATAGCACGGAGATCGATAACCTTATAGCACGAGGGGTATTTAGTTTCGAACGTTATAATAAAGCTATCTATAGCGGCTACTATATCTTTAGCTCCCGCATAGTTCGAGAGGTTAAAGGCAGAGACACTAAGCTATATAAGAAATTAAGGCTTATAGTCTAAGGTTATAATAATAGGGAGAAGGCTTCCTTACTAACGCAGTCCCCGACAATCCAACGCGTTAGCTAACGACTAATCTTAGCCCTTGCTCTTAGCCTTATACGCTATAGGATAACGTTATCCCTTCGAGATATCACTTAGGCATATCTCTAGGCGACTATAGAGCTCTTTCGAACGGTCTTAACACGCCTCCCCGCCGAATTACAAGGGAAGTATCCGCCCGATATAATTATCCGAGTCATTAGGCCCCTATATAGCATTATAGAATCTAGAGTCTACTAGTTTAATACGTATTAAAAGCACTACATCGAGGGCCTCGATATAGCGATATCGACCTTCGACTCTTGCCTTCTAATATCTAACATAGGACTAAAACACTTTGGCATTATTAGGATGCAAACGGACGATACCCTTATGCTTAAAACGACGAGTTTTTCGGCCGCTAAAGAAGAAAAGCTCTGAGAGGCATAATTTAGGGCGAAGCCGAAAACCACGATGACTTAGGGCTCCGTTACGGGTTTCAACGGCGCGAAGGTAAGCTTATAATAGGATAAGATACTCCTACTCTAATAGAAAGGATAAGCTGCCCGAATCGACCGAATCGATGTTAAGGCTCCGGATTATATATAATAGTACCTAAAACAACGTGCTCGTAGAGCCTATATAGCCTTAGTATGCTAACCGGAAGCCGTATTCGATATCTCTATTACGGCATAGGTGTAGAACCCGGATGATAAGAATTGCATAATCTTAAATAAGCGACTTAAGTGGCAAATAGACTACTAAAGCAGAGGTTTAATATATAAACTAATTAATCTTATAAAGGCGAAGCTAATAGTGTTTATAGATAGGTCGTTTGCTAATAATAAAGACCTATCCTTACAACTAGGCTTTATTATTGCACTAGTTAATAAGACCGAAAGGTCTAATAACTAGTTTAAGGTTATAGGAAATATTATCTACTAGAGTTCGACGAAGTGTAAGAGAGTTACCTAAAGCGTGCTAGCTTCTAAGATATACGGTATAGTTAACGGCGTTAACCTTAGGATCGCCTTAGCAACTACGTTAAAGATTATCACCGACCGGCTTAAGCTACCGAATATCTAATTAATTATCTATATAGATTCGTATTCGCTCTACAAATGTCTTATAAAACTCGGGATAACTAAGGAGAAGAGATTAATGATTGATATTATGTCTCTTCGATAGTTATACGAGCAACGAGAGATTATAGAGATCCGTTGGATTAACGGCGATAATAACCCGGCCGATGCTATAACGAAGGCATTACTAAACTAAGCCCTCGAACGCTTCGTAGACAATAATAGCTTAACTATTCGGATAGAGGCATACGTTTTACGCCCCTAAGTTCCCCTTTTAGGACTCTCTTTTATTTATACTTATATATTGTATTTATTAGACCCCTTTAGTCTAATACGCGTTATCCTTACGATTAGGAAGGTTGCTTAGCAGTTAGAAAGAAAGACTGCTAGTATAGGAATATAGTTATATAACTAAGGGATAGAGTCGCAACTATATTGCCGACTATATATAGGAAAGGGGCAATAGGGGTTATAACTACGCGGCGCATAACGCCGCGTAACCTATATAGTTAATAACCGCGTTATTAACTAAAGGCATTGTTATAACTAGAGCAGTAAGCCCTAGTGTAGGCCTTAACAATGCATTATTAAGGCATAGCAGGCTCTACATAAGGACCCCGGCAGACGGGTATAAAGGGGCCCCCTTATTCCCCCTTCTCTAGCTAGATAAGATACAACTACAACTAATGCAACCCCCTTTGTTTGGATTAATCCAAGTAAATTACCTACTAACAAAGTCAGCACTATAGAATAAGGTGAACGTACTAACTAATCCTCTATTAGTCGATTCGCTAGATTAAAGCACTGTTCTTTTAAAGACATATTAGTCCTCCGTAAGTTAATTCGCTAGATATAAAAAGGCTTTACTATAGTAAGTCGTAGTATAGCAGGCTGAAAATATAAGCCGTTAGAACTCTCTATGCATAGAGAAGTTCGGCCGGGCTTATAACTATTAAACGCTAGGCAGTCGGGTCCTCGATATTTAAGTAATAGCAATTAAAAAAGACAAGAGGCTCTAAGGCTTAAAATAGCCTATAAGGAAGGATTAAAAACTGTAAATAATGTAAATTACTAAGAATAATAGCTCTTGTCTTTTCTAATTAGGGGGCTACCTAGTCTCTATATATAAGGAAATCCCTCGGATAAAAACAGCCGCGTAGACCTAAGGAAAAGGGGAAACGGAAAAAGTCGGACGGAAAATATCGGTCGGAAATCAATAGATCGTGTCTATATAACAAATAGTCATACAGTTAGTAATAAAGGAATTAATAACGCACTAATCTATTAGAAGGACTAGTAAATTCTACGGTAGAAGACTATAGAAGGGAATTAGAATTCTACGGTAGAAGACCGTAGAAGTGCGGGGTAAATTCCCGTAGAAGCCCTTAGAATTCTATAATATAATCTAGGGAAGAACCGGGGATTTCCCGGTGGAAAGCAATAGAGAAGACGGTAATATCAATAAAGACGAAGGCCGCTTAGTAGAAGGAACGATTAGAGGAATAATTACTAGCAGATATAAGCATAACTTATAAGAATAAAAGGAAGGATTTAGGCATTAGGAGAATTGCCTAATTAGGATTGTATTATAACTGCTAAGGGTAGTAGTATTTCCCTTTTCGAGCCGGCATTCTAATATATATAAAGAATCCTCTATAATATATGCCGGGGCTAATATAATCAGCTATAGATAAGATACGCAGGGAGCTATTCCTAGCTCCTAGGGCTTACGCCTACCTAATAGAATTATCCTTCTTTACACATACATTCTTACTGCCTAGTGCATTAGATAGTTAAGAGTACGAATAATCCTTTATTGCAATAAGATTGCCCTCTCGTAGTAAGATATTAAGGCCTTAGGAATATACCGTTAGGCCTCGAGAGGGGTTATCGGGGACTAGTTAGCGACTAATGCCTAAATAGTCCCTAAGCTAAAATGCATTATCTATTATGTATATATCCCTGCCTCCCGACTCTATAGTTACGCGGGTAGCTGCGTTATAATTATCCCCTTATTTTAGGGCGGACGCTTTAGACGCTAGGATAGCTTTAGGTACGAATAAAGTCGTAATAGTAAATAGGATTAAACATATGCTTTAATAGAAGACGATAGTTATTATTATATATATTATAACAATTATTGTATTTAGTGCGTATAGTAATAGTTGCTGCGCAATAGGTAGCTAGTTGCCTACGTATAGCTAGTAAACTAGAATAAAGTGCCGCTCTTCGTCTATAATATTTTTTCCTCTCTAATTTTCTTTATATATTTCGCTCGTAGCTCGTAGTCTTACGAGATCTTTTAAGAACGAAATAAACTAAACTCTAAAGCGGAAACGTTAAGCTATACGATAGGTTATAATAAATAAGACGCCTTAGATAAAGAGGAACGTAACGCCGTCGGGATCGATAAAACAAACGCCTTAGAAAAAGAATAAGGCGAAGAGAGGAATAGTTATAAGTCCTCGTATAGTTATACGCGCACTCGAGCTTACGGGCAGCGGAATGCCTTTAGTAGAGGCTCTAGCGGAGGCCTAAAAGGAAACGATCTCTAACGAATATAAGAAACGTATATAAGCGGCTACTATAGAGAAAGAAACGCCGGTAAAACGCCTCCTAAAGCGAAAAAGAGAGATTTTTATCCGCTTATCGCTAATCTCGATATTATTAAAGAACGAGGCACTAAATGCTCTCCGTAGGATTAATTCGTACGCTAGATACGCGAGTGCCTATAGCCGTAGCTGCGTTAGAAGTCTTAGAAATATTCTCGTTATCCGATAAAGACGATAGAGATAAAGAATAGGGCCGAATGCCGAGCGAGAAACCACCGAGATAAAGAACCTTAGAAAGGGAATATCGTAGAAGAAAAAGGCTAAAAGGCCTTAACCTTAGAGAATCGCTATATAAAATCCTACTAAGTAACGGAGCTATACTATATTAAATATATAAGCAGTAGTATATAAGGGTTTAATAAGAACGAGGAGAACGCTAGGATAATTAAGTTTTACTATAGTTAAGGAGATGCCCGGTCGAGCTAGTGCGTATAATATATTTCGCGCGGCGATTTATAGAGGCCTATAAGTTTATTATTCCCTTCTTAAGTAAGGACGGAATCGCTAATTAAATATAGGTGCTAAGTATAATAGTAGGCGATATAGTCAATTTATACGCAATCCGTAGGAAAATCGTAAAACTATAGAATATCTACGATAAGGACTAAAGGAGTAAGATCGTAATTAAGACGGTATTAGGTTATATTATATATTATCCTATATAACCTTTATATCGTATATATAGACCTTTAGACCTAGTCTATAGCTATATACCTTCGTAGATTAACAATAATTATATACCCCCCCTAAGCTTATTTCCTTAGAGTATTACTATTTGCCTAAGTATAAATCTCTATTTGCCTAAGTGATATTTTCTTTATAGCCTACGTATACCCCGGAAAGCGCCTAACCCCCCCGCGCCTAGCCGCGCCTATATAAATACAATGCGTATTTATAGTAGGCCGTAGACTAATAATTCTTTACGTACGAAATATCCGTCTATAGCTCGCTCCCGGCTGCGTGCGTGCCTTTTGCTGCGTGCCCTTTACTACGTGCCCTCTGCTATACGGCTCCTTAATGTATGCTTTATGCCCGGCTGCGTGCCCTACTGCGTGCCCTCTACTACGTGCCCTCTACTATATATACGGCTTCTTAATGTATGCTTTATACCCGGCTGCGTGCCTTACTACGTGCCTTTCCTATATATGCGGCTCCTTAATATATGCTTCGTGCCTAGCTCCCGGCTGCGTGCTCTACTGCGTGCCCTACTACGTGCCCTACTATATGCCCTTTACTACGTGCCCTCTACTACGTGCCCTCTACTATATATGCGGCTCCTTAATATATGCTTTATGCCCGGCTGCGTGCCCTACTGCGTGCCCTCTACTACGTGCCCTCTCCTATATATACGGCTCTTTAATATATGCTTTATGCCCAGCTGCGTGCCCTACTATATGCCCGGCTGCGTGCCTTACTGCGTGCCCTCTACTACGTGCCCTCTGCTATATACACTGCTCCTTAATATATACGATTTCACGATGCGATTTAACGATGCGATTTAACAATGCGATTTAACGATGCGATTTAACGATGCGATTTAACGATGCGATGCGATGCGAAGAATTAGCCTATAGCCTACTAGGCATACACACTATATCTATATAGGCGCGGCTAGGCGGGGGGAGGTTAGGCATTTTAAGGGGGTACCCGAAGTATTACTTAGGCAAATAGAGATTTATACTTAGGCAAATAGAGATTTATACTTAGGCAAATAGAGATTTATACTTAGGCAAATAGTAATACTCTTTCCTTATGTTTAATCTACTATTTTATCCTATTGTCCTTAATTAATAATCTCGCTATCTTACCCCTTTCTTTTCTAATCTCCCTTCTTCGCGACGTAAGCCTATCTCCTCGCTAAACCCCTTCGACCGAGTTTTCCTCGATTATTAGAATTTTCCCGGTATAGATACGCCGTCTCGACGCGAATTATATAGATTTCCCTTCTTACCCTTCCCTTATCCTATCCCGTTGCCTTATTCAATCTACGATAACCGATTATATAGAGGCCGATCCCTCGTCCGCTAGCCCGGCCGTTACCCCGCCGTCTCCCGCTAACTAAAAGCCTTAGACTAACTACGTTTCCTACTATCCCTATCTAGCCGCCCTTCTTTAGGCCTAACGGCCTATATTTAGCACGTTCGCCTATATTTAAGCTAACGCTACTTACGACTTCCGCGCCCTTTAGATTAAGGCCTTTACTTGCTTTAATAATGCTTATATTAAGTTAGATATAAGAGTGCTTATTGCCTAAAAGCACGCAGCCGTCGCTTAAGAGCACGCCGCCGATCTTAAGCGCTAGTTAAACCGCGCTACGTCCTCTCTTCTCGCCTTAACCGAACGTAATACGGCTTAGGACTAAGCCCCTACCTTTGCCCCCGCCCCTACCTTTACCTATTCCCGTATAGCCGACCCTAAGAGGTTCGCCGGCGACTCTAGCACCTAAAAGCAACGTTAGAAAGCTTTCCGGACCTAGCGTAACGGCCTTATTATTAAGCTCCGTTAGGACGCCGCCTTATACCCTACGGAGTAGGACTATATTCTCTATACGGCTAGCCGGCTTACCGGCCGGGCCGCCTTTATTATCGCTAGCGTTCCTTAAGACGTCCTCGATAATAAGTCTTTCGCCGATTAGTAGTATACTACTATTAAAGCCTTTACTAACGACCTTAGCCTAGTCTTTAATACTAATTTCACCTATGCTTAATCGGAGGCCGACTTTAATACCTTATTAATAAAGAATATCTTTTAGCTAGACTTCTATTCAAAGTTTACCTAACTTTAAGCCGACTTATTGTTTAATAGCACCGCTTATATCGCTTACCTTTACTTAAAGGTCTTTATTAAACTTACTAACGCCGCCGCTCTATAGGTCGAATGCCCGGCCTATAATAACTTTACGGCCTAGGCTAAGATATACTCTACGCTCTAGGACAACTAGCAGCGTATTAAGGCCTGCTCTTAACTCTAGCCGCCTCGTAACCCCGCTCGCCTTAGCCCTACCTCGCCCGCCTTACCCGCGTCTCCTGCCGGTAACCTTATATAGCTTAATATATTCCGGGCCCGGCTTACTAACGCTAAGAAGCAATAGCGGTTTAAGAACCGTCTTTACCTTTACTACGCTTAGCCGGCTACCGCTATTTATACCGCCCGGACCTGCCTTAATAAAGGCATCGGCGCTAACCCTAGCGCTAGTCCCGGCGCTAGTTCTAGCGTTAGCCGCGGCCGTGGCCGTAGTAGCGGTACGGCTGCCCCGCGCCTCCTTAAACCCCCTCCCCCCCGCTATTAGGTTCGCGCTATTAAGCAAGGCTTTATCGAAGGCGAGGTAGACGACCTCCCCGCCTCTTCCCTATCTTTAGGAAATACATAGCTCCCTCGCTTTATCGCGTAATAGAGCTCTTTATATCTAAGTTTATAGCTTCGTTTAATACTAAGGAGGATCTTTGCCTCCTTATAGGAAAATAACAGCGTGCCTTACTTATGCCTTTATCCCTTATATCCGCCGATATTATTATAAATGCTTTAGTTAACTCTAGCTATTTTAGGTTTACTTTTATATATACTTAGACTACGTACCGCTTTGCCTTTCCTATCCGCTAGCTTTAATTCCCTCGCCGGCTCTCCTTCGCCGATAGTAGCGATTGTAAGTCTAGCTCTATTACCTACTACGCCTTTTCTATCTCTTAGATTAGCGCTTATACTAAGTTTATTTGCTTTTTTCTTATAAAGCTTAGCTATAAGGTTATTCTAAGCCTTCTTTAGCTACGTCACTACGACCCTATCGTTAGCTAGCGTAATAACTTACTCCCTTTTTAGTCCTCGTTCTACCTCGCCTTTTGCATTTCGGACTATTAGCCTTATCTTATCTTAGGCCTTTGCCCGCTATGCCCGCCCCGCGATTCCTATCTTAAGGGAAATATAATTAATAAATATAATTCGTTTCCCCCCCGCCCCTTCTTTCGAAGACTCTAACGATAAGAGCAAACCTCCCGCCGCGTCTTTGCCTATAGTTCCTACTTCTAGGGGAATATAATTAATAAATATAATTTATTTTCCCCCCGCCCCCTTTATTAAGGACTCCGACGACGAAGGTAAGCCCCTTACCGCCGCTTTTACCTATTCTCCGGCCTTAATCTACCCGGCCTTTATCTATTCCGTCCGTTTTAGCGACGTTATTAAGTTTATCCCCCCCCCCCCTTTAGTCCTTCCCTCTCTACGTTTTTTAAGGACGTTCCCGACGTAGGTAAACCCGCTAATCTAGACTCCTCCCGCTAGTTTAACGACGCTAGCTCTAATTCCGGTTATAACTCTAATAGCCCGGCTATTCTTTACCTTCGCCGCTACGTTAGACCTCCTCGCCCCCGTCCCGTCTATAAGACCGCTAGCTACCGCCGTCCGGTATTATAGCTAAGTTATAAGACTATTAGACCTTAGCCCCTCCGCTTTTCCTCCCCCGACGATTCGGCGTTTAATATCCGGATGCTCGACGTTAATACTATAGTTATATTCTACTAGTAGCCTAAAGTTTAGACTTCTTAAACCTCGATTAAAGACCTTACTGCCGAACCTTTGCCTACCGAGCCTCCGCTACCTATCGATTAGGATATCCCTTAGGACTTTTGCTAAGCCGTTTTAATTAGGTATATAAATGCCGACGACGCTAAAAACTGCCTTAACCTTTAACTTTACGACTTTATCGACGACTACCTTAATAAGATCTACCTTAATAAGATCTACCTTAATAAGATCTCCCCTAACGATATCGCTAAATTCTTTAAGAAGCAAAAGAAAGTCCTTTATACGCTCGACGAGCTTTAGGCTAAAGTCCTTAAAGAGCTCTACTATATAATCTATATATAGCTCTAAAGTAAGGCCGATAAGCTCGCCTTTTACTATACTATTAATACTTAGATTCACCTTAAGAAAGGGATATACCCTCCTTACACCCGCCTATGCCCTTTTAGTAAAGCTAAGAACTAGATCGTCCGCGCGTACGTTAACGAGCAGCTTAGGAAGGGCTTTATCCGCCGCTTTACCTCCCTTCTTTTTTCAATACGCGTATGTGTCCGTTTAGGATATAACGCGGCTAGCTAAAGAGCTAGCAATTTTATAAAGAAAAATAATAGATAAAGGAAAACACAGTTAGTCGTTCTATTCCCACGCATTATCGTCCCCCCTAAAAGCCCGAAGGCTTAATAGGTTACTCTTTCGCATACCACGCCGCCGTATAAACCCTAGTTTTTTCTATAAAGGCTAGGAGGGCTTTGCTCCCGACCTTAGTAGAAAATAGGGTAGGCAGGGCTAACGGTTGGCCTTATAAGGCCTTCCGAAGCGTCTGTCGTTCCTTTATGTAGTTGCTGCAGCTAAGAAGAAGGTATAAGGTAGAATAGCGATAGTAGCTACACCTACACTCTTCGAAGCTCGTCCTATTCGTCTATTTTAGGTAGGCTTTTAAATAGCCTATCCCGAAAAGAAGCTAGTAATAAGCCGATAGCGTAGGCCGCGGGGCCCTTACTAGATCCGGGTCCGGCTTATAGGCGAAGCGAAGTTAGTCCCGCTTTACTCGTCGGTAGTGCTTTCCTAGGCCCTACGCCTTAGAGCCCCTTGTTTCTTCTTCTACCCAAAGGGTCTTCTACCTCTCTAGGCAGGTTTTCCGAACTTTTCTTCGAAGATAGCTAATAGAGGCGGTAGGGGCCCCCCGAAAGGGGGCCTCTAGGCCTTTCTTCGCTAGTTAATCGGCAAGCTCGTTGCCGAAGATTCCTACGTGGCTTAGGCACTAATCTAGCCTAATTTTATAGGCTAGATAAAGGCGCTCGAGCAGGCCCCTTATCCGTAAAGCTAGGTCCGAATAACCTTCTAGCCGGAGAATCGCTGCCTAGCTGTCGATAAAAATAAAGACAAGCTGGGCGGGATGAGGCGCTAGGGGCCTCTCCGAGAGGTCTGCTAGGACCCTATAAATCGCAAATAGCTCTACATCGGCTACCTCGACGAACGGGCCTAGGTTCCCGGAAGCTGTCTTTCTAGGCCTCCCTTTAAGGCCTATTTCGCAGTAGGACTAGCTATTGGTAAGGGCCTTTTAAAAGGTCCCCTACGAGCCGTCCGTATAGAAGATAAGAGGGTCCTCGAATTCTAGGCTAGCTAGGAGCTGTCGGTGGCTTTACCTCCCTTACTACCGCCCTTATAATACTTACCTATAAGCTTAGCGGGGGCGTCCGTTTTTGCGTTAACTATCGTAGCTTAAACAAGGCTATAATTAAAAACCGTTTCCCTTTACCCTTTATCTATAATACCCTCGCCTATATCTAAAAGGCGAAGTTTTTTACTAAAATCGATATTATCGTAGCGTTTAACCGCCTTCGTATTGCCGAGGGATATAAGTAAAAGACCGCTTTCGCTATAAAGTATAGGCTTTTTAAGTATTATATTACCCCCTTTAGCCTTACCGCCGCTTTATCCTACTTTTAGAGTTTTATTAATACGGCCTTTTATAGTATCCTTAATAAATTCTACTCCGCTTATTTAAACGACGTTTTAATATTCTTAGAGACGCGGGAGGAGCACTAAACCTACGTTAACGTAGTCCTTAAGCGCTTCGACGCTGCCGGCCTTTAGCTCGACGTAGATAAGTATAATTTCTACGTTACTAAGACTAAGTATCTCGGCTTAAGTATCTTAGATAAAGGCATTCGTATAGACCTTAAAAAGGTTCGTATAGTCTTAGACTAGCCTACTACCTCCTTTATTAAGGACCTCCGGCGCTTTTTAAGATTCGCTAATTTCTATCGGCGTTTTATTCGCGGCTTTTCTAAGCTCGCGAACCCTTTAAACGCCCTTACTAAAAACTCTACCCCTTAGATCTAGTCCCCCGCCTACGCCTTTAAGGCCCTTAAGCACGCCTTTACTACCGCCTTAGTCTTTATATATTTCGACCTTTATCGTAAAACCGTAGTTTAAATAAATGCTTCCGACTACTAAGCTACTAAAGGTATGCTAATATAGCTCTTCGATATAGTCGTTACTATCCGGTTGCTTTCTTTTTATCTAAACACTCTGCTTAAGAGTATAACTACGAGATCTACGATAAAAAGCTCCTCGCAATTACAAAATCTCTTAAGGAGTAGCGCTTTAAGCTCGAGGGCCTGCCTAAGTTTAAGATAGCCTCGGATTATAAAAATCTTTAGTATTTTATAACTATAAAGCTCTTTAACTAGCGGTAGGCCCGCTAGGCCGAATTCCTTAGTTGTTTTAATTTTAAGATTATCTTTTAGCCCGGCTCTTAAGCTATTCTCCCCGACGCCTTTAGCCGCTTGCCTAGCTCCCGTCCCCTCCCCCTTACCGACCGCGCCGACGAGAGGATTAACTACCGGTATTAGGTTATCCGCCCTAAGTCTAAGGTCGCTGCCCCCCTCTATCCCGACGCTACTACCGCTCCTAATACTATTAAAGGGTCCGACCTATTTATAAATATAATTTATAAATATAATTCCGACTGCTTTAACCTTTACGCCCTTAACGACTCTAAGCCGATCGACGACCTTATCGACCGGGCTTACTCCTCTTCCCCGCTTATTTCCGCTATTCGCGTGGCTTTCTTATGCCTTTAGCCTCGCTAGCCTAAACCCCTTCGAGCCCCCCTCCGTTCGATCCCTAAGACCGCTCTCTCTAAGGTCTAAGGCCGATTCTATTTCTAAGGCTAGCTCTTCGTTCCCTTTAATAACGCTTTAATCCTTTAGATCCTCGTCCGTACTTATACCTTTCCCCTCGTCGGCTACCTAGGGTATATAAAGACCGCTAGCCTCTACCGCCGGTCCTATATCTAGCCCGGCATATTCGAGTCTATTTCTAGCTTTATGCGGAATTATTATACGTGCTTACGCGCTAAGTCCCTTCGTTCCTCCCCCTAAGGCCTACTTTAGCCCTTAAGTATTCCCTTCGCCTTATAGACCGATATCTCTATCGACTTTATTACCGACCTCCTTATATACCGCTATAACGGCGTTAAGTTCTCTAATATTCTCGTTATCGTCGACTATCTTACGAAGATACGCTATAACGTCCCGATACCCTTAATAAATATTAAAGATATTATTAACGTATTTATTTCCCGCGTTTAATCCTTTTACGGTACTTTAGCCTCTATCGTTAGCGACTATAGTATTTATTTTATCTCGGCTTTTTAGTAGTAGCTTAATCACCGCCTTAGTTACCGCCTTTACCTTAGCTCCGCCTACTACCCTTAGACCGACGGTTGGGCTAAGATCGCGAATACTTAAATAGAGGTTTACCTTCGTTATTATACTACCTACCTTTGGGACGATTAGGTCGACCTCCTTCCTTTCGCTAAGTTTATTATTAATAATTAGGTCTTTAAATCTACCGGCCTTTCCCTTCTCTTCGCTAACTATAGCTTTTACCTAAAGCTTAGCACTAAGCCCTTTAGTCCCGCCCCGCCTAATATAACTCTTTAATAGCGGAAGGAATACCTTTATAGTAATACGCTCGCTTCCTACCTTTAGCGTATCTCTAACTTCCTTTACGATACGATTGAGGATGCTTAAGCTACTTAAGCTCGCTATACGGACGCCTAGCGGACTTTTGCCCTAGCGTACCGGCTAGGCGATATATTATTCCTTAGCACTCGCTAGATTTAGACCCTCCGCCTTATAAAGAAGCTCGACTATAAACGGGAGGGTCTATATAAGGTCTTTAAGATATATAAGACGGCGTATCTTCTTCGCCTTCCCGAAGGCAGCCGCCTTTACCTCGTTTTTTATTACTCCCTCTTTACTAAGACTTAAGAGCCTCTTTTGCCCGGCTAGTTAAAGCTTAACGTCCGGCCCGTCGATAACGGCGTTTTCTTTTCCCCCGGCGACGACGACGATAGCGATAACGTATATCTCGAGTAGGAGTTTCCTTTTATTCTCGCGTAACGCTAGTATACCTCCTAAAAGATTAAATATCGCGTTTAATAGCGTTATAGCCCCTTTACGTAAGAGGACTCCTCCTGCCTTAACGGCTGCTAGGACGAAGTTAAGGCCTTTTATGCCTTTAACCCGACTTAGCTTAAGCCGGCCTTTTATACGGCCTTCTTTATGTCTTTACCCTCGCCTAAATAATAATAAATATAATTTATTAATACAATTTACGTTATAATAGCGCGCGTTAGTCTCTTAGTGTTTTCTTCCTGTTTTTCTCTCGTTCTATATTAGGCCTACTTTTAGGACCGTAGATATGTATTTCCTTCGTTTTTACTAGCCTATTGCCCCTTTTAAGCGTCCGAGTCGAACGCCGATTTAAAGGGGATATACTATTACGGTATTAGGTTATATTATATATTATCCTACGTGACCTTTATATTGTATATATAGACCTTTAGACCTAGTCTATAGCTATGTTCCTTCGTAGATTAATAACAATTATATACCCCCCCCTAAGCTTGTTTCCTTATAGCAATAGTATTCTACTAGCTATATACGTCTTTTATAGCAGAAATAACGGCCTATCGAGAGGAATAGGGCGTAGCGGGCATTAAAAGGTTATACGTAGTATATATGCTAAACCCTCTATTCGTAGGTATATAGCTAACGGTTCGGCAGAAATATTAAAGTAAATATCGGAGCGCATTATAAAAGCGACGGAAGATTATAGGAAAAAACGAGGATTAGAAACTCCGTTTATTAATCGGGGACGCGCGTTTTACCATATAACGTATAGCTTAGGAATACGCATATTATAATCTTTATAATGTAATTAAGGAGAGTAGCTAGCGAGGGCGGGGGGAATAAGGGAGACGTTTCCTAATACTTACCGAATTTATAAGTAAGACGGAAGTAAGAGAGTTCCGCTATATAGAGATTAAGGAGTAAGGGCGAAGCGGCGGTAGAAAGGGAGAAGAGCAACGGAAAAGTTAAGGTGAGCTAAAAAGAAGTTATTCTATAATACGTAATTTCCGCCGTTTCTTAAGTTATATCTCTAGGTATTCGTTAATAAGCTCTTAAGCATTTAATATATCGTCCTAAGTAACCTATTCGTTGTATTCGGCTAGCTAACCATCCTACTTTACTAAGTAGTAGGTAACGCCCTTCTTCTTTTTATAGTCCTTAATCTGCTAGACCGACTATTCTCTTTCGGCATTATCGAGGTTAGGCATCGGCAGTAATTCGCTAAGGCCTTAGTCGATAGTTCTTTCTACCTACGGCTTAAGAAGGCTAATATAAAATATATTGTAAAGCCGGTTATACTTCTTTAGTAAGGCTAAGCGGTACGCCTACTTGCTAATAGCTTAAAGGACCCTAAAAGGTCTAATATATTTAAGTAATAACTTTCTTCTTTAGTTCTTAAGGCGTAAATTCTTCGTAGAGAGTCCTACTAGGTCCTTAATCTAAAGGGTAAGTGGCTTAAAATAGAGGTTATAGAATTTCTTCTGCGATTCGATAGCTTATCGCTAATAAGTCTCTAGTTTTTCCCTTAAGTCTACTAATCTACTAAATCGAGCTTTTGCTTTAGGCATTTCCCTACTAGTAGTATCGTCCGTAAGGTAGATATAGTAGTTTAGTTAGTACCCGAATAATGCCTTACTAAGCGAAAAGCCTATAGTCGTATTCTTCGTATTATTATAAGCGAACTAAGTCTCTCGCAGTAGTCTAGGCTAGTTATTCTATTCGGCATTTATATAATACTAAAGGTAGTATTATAGTATTTAATTCACCCGTTTGGTTTAACCGTCGGTTTATAGGTAAAAGGCTATTAATAACCTACGTTTTATCCGTAATATATAATAGAGGTCTAATTAAAATGCCTTTTAGTACTCTATAGATAAGCTTAATCTTATAATAAAAAGCCTAGCTTTAGGATAGGGCTTAGGAGGCATACTCCTAAAGGCCGAGGCGGTTCGCCGCCGCGGCGATACCGACGACGCGCTTTAAGCAGGCGCCGACCTATGCGTAGCCCTTTCCGCTTCCTACCGCGCCGTAGGCGTCGCCGTCGAAACGGCGACGATAGGACACCCCCCCCCCCTACCACCCGCCCTTCCCCCCGGCCGGCCTTAGGACATTATAAGGGCCGGCCGGGCGCGAGGCTAGTCGACTATTCGCGGGCTTTTACGGTCGCGGCCGGCCTTAGCGTCGGCAAGGGCTTATACCGCTACGGTTAAGACCGCGCTTACTCCTAACGACGACCCTTTTTCCGACCCCCCTTAATATTAGATATCCTTTACTAAAACACCGTAAAGATAGGCGTAAATATATACCTCGCGCTCGTCGCCCTTAAGGCGTACGATATTATAGTACTTTAGGAGATATTAATTAATAGCAGGATAAAAGCCCTAGCGTGCTTAAAGCGGTACGACTATAGGCTTATCTTTAGGGCGACCTAAAGCGCGCTATACGTCTATAAAAGGCATAGCATCGATACGTAGATAAGCGATTAAGGTATAGACTAATATAGCGTTACGTTTACTAATTTTAATACTATAGTTTTTTAGTTTACTCCCCGCTAGTTAACTCCCCCCTCCCGACTACTCCGCTCCTTAACCTTATAACTAAATCGTTACGCACTTAATGCGTCCTTATAAGGGACTTTAATAGCTATTACCCGCTTTAAGACGCCTACGGGCGTACCTTTAGGAATAGCGAGGACCTCCTAGCGCTAACGGTGCGATAGCGTCTCGGGCTTATAACCTTTAGGGGCTAGGTTATATATATCGCCTCTAAGGGCCGTAGGAACGGTACGATAGACCTCGCCTAAGCGTCTTAAGGTTTAAGCGTAACGTACTATAGAAACGCAGGCTTTATCGGATTGGATTATATATCGCAACGGCTAAAGGTAAATATAAGGCCGCTAACTTATCGGCCGGCGGCCCGGACGATAGGACTTAACCGCCTTTAGAAGAAACTCGACCTAGATAGGGCTTAAGCAGCAGCTATCGTAAAGTTCCGGCCGGGGGCCGCGCTAACTACGCCTACGACCCCCGAAGAGGTCGAGGCATACGTAGACTAAATAATCACCTAGTTAACCGAGATTACGAAAGACTATATACCTAAGGCCCGCGGCTATACTAACGGCGGCCGCCCCGATTAGTAGACTATAAAGGTAGACCGGTGCGATAGGGAGGCTAAACGCGCCCTCCGGGCGTTCTTAGCGTTCGGCAACTAAACGACCTAAGAGACGTTAGACGAGGCGAAGATAGCCCTCTAGCGTGCCGTCGTTACTATATAATAAGACTCCTAGCGGGAGCTTACCTACGATTTAGCCGCTAACTAAGCCCTCCTCTAGAAGATCGAGAGGTAAGCGCGGCTTTAAAGCGGCAGCCTACTATAGGCGATATATATCCTAGACCTAGAGAGACCGAGCGACTTAATAGGGCCGGCCCGTACTTACGTAGAGAAGGTAGAGACCCTCGCGGCCTAGTTCTTCCTACCCTTAGTAGCGAGAGGCGAAGGGAGCCCTTAAGCCGCTTAAAAGGCCTATATAATATCGCAGCGTTTTATAATCGGCGACGTTAGGTCGGCGGTTAGGAAGATAGCGTTATATAAGGCCGCGGGGGAAGACGGCCTCCTAGTTAAGCTAATTAAGGCCTATAAAGAGCTATTGCTTAAAGTGCTTACGGTATTGCTTAACGCTAGTTACGACGTCGGATATTTTCTAAGATAGTTCCGATATACGGCTATTATCGTCCTACTAAAGCCCGGGAAGATAGCGACCTAGCTTTAATAAGCCTAAGGGTAGAGACTAATCTCTCTCCTTAGTATAGTAGGGAAGATCCTTAAGGCTATAGTCGCGAAGAGGATCGTAGACGTAGTAAAGGCGTATAACCTTTTACCTAAGGGGTAGATAAGGAATAAGACCGAGAGGTCTACTAAAACAGCGATACGACTTATAATAGAGCTCGTAAAGATAACGTAGGCCTAAGGAGGGGTAGCGTTATTCCTTTAGCTCGACCTTAAGGGAGCTTTCGATAGGGTAGACTATACGTACCTCGTCGAGACCTTCCGCTAGAGGGGTTTCTTAGGCTAGGTAGTCGCGTAGGTTAAAAGCTTCCTTAAGGGGAGGACGGCCTACCTCTACTTTAATAGCGCGCCGGTAGAGACCTAGGAGGTACTTATAGGCGTGCCTTAAGGCTCGCCTTTCTCCTTAATCCTCTTCCTCCTTTATATCGCGCTATTATATAACGACCTTAAGCCGGAGATAGGGGTTACTACCGTCGGCTTTACCGACGATATAAACCTCTTAGCCTACGGTAAGACTATAGCTACGACTATACGGCGTTTAAGGAGCGCTTAAAAGAAGTACGATAAGTAAGTAAAGGAGGTCGGCGCGAAGTTTAAGCCGGAGAAGAGCGAGCTAATCTACTTTACGTAGACCTATAAGCTAATACCGACGAAGCTTTAGCTTAAGACGAATATAGTCCGGCCGGTTAAGGATAGGCGGTTCTTAAGGGTTTAGTTTAACTAAAAGCTACGATAGAAAGCTTAAGTTAAAAAGCTTAAGACGAAAATAGGCATATAGGCGCTAGCCCTTACCGGGCTTATAGCGTTTATATAAGGCATACGATTATAAAATATAAAGACGGTTTACGCTAGTATAGTTTAAAGCGCGCTCGTCTATAAAGCGTCGACATTTTATAAGCCTACGCTTAAAGGAAGGAAACCTACCGGCTTAGTAAAAGCGCTTATAGTATATTAGTCGAGCTGCCTATAGGTAGTAGCTAAGGCGTTTAAGGCGACCCCGATCTAGAACCTAGAGATATAGACAACGGTCCCGCCGCTCGACCTTTACCTTAACGACCGCTTTACGTAGTATAAGGAGCGAACCGAGGAGTTAGGTATAGCGGACCGGATCTAACGCGCTTACGAGAAGCCGGCGAGAGTATTGCTTTAACCCCGTCGGCCGACCCGGCCGCCCGGCCGGCCGTATAACGCGTGGCTTTAGGACTAATGCCTTTAAGGCACTATAACGGAGGAGGCGGTCCTCCGCGATTAAAAGGCGCGCTAGAAGGAGGATCTCTAAGCGACGGAGGCGAAGCGACCGCGAAGAGTATAGCAGCCGGTAGACATTAACCCCTACTTCGACCGGCCGAAGAAAGCACTAAAGGTATATAATAGATTATATAAGCATAAGAGCTCCGCGTTTATCTAGATTCGGACTAAGAAGATCGGTCTATAAAGGTTCTTATTTAACTAAAACGTCCTTAACGTCGACTCGCCGCTTTATTAGTATAAGACCGTGCGTAAAACCGCGTTCTACCTTTTCCTCTAGTGCCTTACCCTTACTAACGCGAGGGCGGCCTTACTAAGAGGCATCCGACGGGAGAGCGACCTTAGGGCGGCGCTTAACCGCCCTACCGCCGTAAAGCCGCTTATCCGGTAGTTCCTTAAGCACCGCTTACTATAGTAGTTCTAGGCCGCGATAGCCCTTATAGAAAAGATAGACCGCCGTAATACCGGCGGGGGGGAGCTCTAAGAGTAAGACGACGAGGCTCTTAGCGCTAGCCCCCTTTAATATTTATATATATTTATATATATTTATATATTCGATT
Source organism: Ophiocordyceps sinensis (assembly GCA_012934285.1). NCBI lineage: Eukaryota > Fungi > Ascomycota > Sordariomycetes > Hypocreales > Ophiocordycipitaceae > Ophiocordyceps > Ophiocordyceps sinensis. The sequence goes on along the minus strand of JAAVMX010000006.1, from coordinate 958,208 downwards.
ATACGCTTACTAAGATTTGTTTTTCTACGTTCCGACCTATTAGGCGGGGCCCTAGCCCGCACCCTATCGCCCGCGTGCCGGCTATACGCCGGCTTTACTAAGTTAGACTATCCGCCCGACCCTAACGCCCCCGGGCCTACCTAGGTAGGGTAACCTTTATTAAGCACTAGACCGGCGGTAGTAACTAAACTTAATTAACCGTAGCGAATATAGGCCGCATCCAGCCCGACGTTAAGATAGATAGACGTTATATAGGTTTCGCCTTAAGCCGCCTAGTTTTTCCTATACTAGCTAAACGCAAGGGCACTAAGCCCGTTAAGGCAGCTAGAGTACTTTAATAATAATAATATAATAAAAAGCCTTAGCTAAATTAAGTGCTATTATTGTCTTAAAGACCGCGAGAAATACGCTATACTTAGTATATCGATTAACGATTACTAGTATTACGTTAACTTCTCTACTATCGAACTATAACTCTAGGAAAACCGGTAGTAAATTCTATAGAGACTTCTTCCTAAGGTCTTATAAGAATAAGCAGTAACTTAAGGGCGCTATATAGGCGATACTGCTTTAGAACGGCGCTTTAATAGATATAATACAAACGTATATAGCTATTTATATTACGAGCTATTCCTTCCTAAAAGAATTTCCGGGATAGGAGGTCTTTTATACGGGCTATTCCGAAGTAGCCTATAAGGGGATCGTTATAGTAGAGCTATATAAGCTCGTACCTTAAAGCAACCTCGGCGGGCACTACGATTCTTCCCGAATATAGGATAAGTCTATCTAGGCTTAACGACTAAAGACTTACCCTTTCTTTTAAGGTACTTTCGGCTTATACTCGCTATATAGTCTACGGATCTTCTACTTAAGTCCTCTTAAGGAGCTTAAAAGGGGGCTTAGAGATATCGCTCTTATAGACCCCTTTATAACGGGCTGCTAACCTAGCTATTTCTCTTTAACACCGTTGTTTATAACAAACGACGCCTTTAGCTTAGGTAGCTAACTCGGCGGGACTTACTCCTAAATCCTAAGCGATCGAATCTTAGAGAGCTTATGTATTTTCCTTACGTAAAGATATCTAGTAAAGCTTAAAGATAGTAGAAACCTAAGAACTCGTCTTAATATCGCTTTATAAAGAATCTATAGCTATATATACGTACTAAATAACTACTAACTTCTATTATAGTTCTAGGAGTAGCTTTATAGACGGTAGGGCTTCGCCTATAAATTCTAGCTTCCTTAATAAAGCGCCTATAAGATTTAATTTACCGACTTAATATTTAATTATAAAATCGAAAGGAGCTAGATATATATACTAACGTAATTATCTTCTATTAATAGATATTTGCTTTATAAAACCCTATAGGTTTTAGTAATCGGATAAAACTTTAACGGTATTCGCCGCCCTTTTAATATAGTATCGCTAATGCTTAAATAACTTAACGATAGTAAATATCTCCTAATTAAGGGTGCCGTAATTAAGTTTAAGGCTAGTAAACTTCCCTAACTAAAAAGCAATCGGATAATAGTATTATTATTATTATTATTAAAGTACTTTAGCTGCCCTAACGGGCCTAGTGCCCTTATATTTAGCTAGCATAGGAAAAACTAGGCGGACTAAGGGAAAACCTATACAACGTCTATCTATCTTAGCGTTAGGCCGGATACGGCCTATATTCGCTATAGTTAATTAAGTTTAGTTACCCCCGCCGGTCTAGTGCCTAATAAAGGTTACCCCGCCCGGGTAGGCCCGGGGGCGTCGGGATTAAGCGGATAGTCTAACTTAGTAAAGCCGGCGTATAAGCGGCACGCGAACGATAGGGTGCGGGCCGGGGCCCCGCCTAGCGGGTTAAAACGTAGAAAAATAAATCTTAGTAAGCTTATAATCGAATATATAAACATACGTAAATATATATAAACGTAAAAGGGGGCTAGCGTTAGGAGCCTCGTCGTCTTACTCCCGGAGCTCCCCCCCGTCGGCGTTATAGCGGTCTATCTTCTCCGTAAGGGCCGTCGCGGCCTAGAACTACTATAGTAAGCGGTGCTTAAGGAACTACCGGATAAGCGGCTTAGCGGCGGCGGGGCGGTTAAGCGCCGCCCTAAGGTCGCTCTTCCGTTAGATACCTCTTAGTAAGGCCGCCTTCGCGTTAGCGAAGGTAAGGCACCGGAAGAAGAGGTAGAATACGGTTTTACGCGCGGTCTTATACTAATAAAGCGGTAAGTCGACGTTAGGAACGTTTTAGTCGAATAAGAACCCTTATAGACCGATCTTCCCGGTCTAGATCTAAATAAGCGCGGAGCTCTCGTACTTATATAACCCGTTATATACCTTTAGCGCTTTCTTCGGCCGGTTAAAGTAAGGGTTAATATCTACTAGCTGCCGAGCTCTTTATAGTCGCTTCGCCTCCGCTAGTCGGAGATCCTTCTTCTAACGCGCCTCTTAATCGCAAAGGACCGCCTCCTCTATTATAGTGCCCTAAGGGCATTAGTCTTAAAGCCATGCGTTATACAGCCGGCCGGGCGGTTAGGTCGGCCGATAGGGTTAAGGCAGTACTCTCGCTAGCTTCTTATAGGCGCGTTAGATCCGGTCTACTATACCTAACTCTTCGGTACGCTCCTTATACTACGTAAGGCGGTCGTTAAGGTAAAGGTTAAGCGGTAGGACCGCCGTCTATATCTTTAGGTTCTAGATTAAGGTCGCCTTAAACGCCTTAGCTATTACCTATAGGCAGCTCGACTAATATACTATAAGCGCCTTTACTAAGCCGGTAGGTTTCCCTCCCTTAAGCGTAGGCTTATAGAACGTTAACGCCTTATAGATAAGCGCGTTTTAAACTACGCTAGCGTAGACCGTCCTCGCGCTTTATAGTCGTATGCCTTATATAAACGCCGCGAGCTTAGTAAAGGCTAGCGCCTATATGCTTATTTTCGTCTTAAGCTTCCTAACTTAGGCTTTCTATAGTAGCTTTTAGTTAAACTAAACCTTAAGGAACCGCTTATCTTCGACCGGCCGGATTATATTCGTCTTAAGCCGAAGCTTCGTCGGTATTAGCTTATAGGTCTTCGTAAAGTAGATAAGCTCGCTTTTCTCTAGCTCGAATTTAGCGCCGACCTCCCTTACCTATTTATCGTACTTTTTTTAAGCGTTCCTTAGACGTCGTATAGTCGCGGCTATAGTCTTACCGTAGGCTAAGAGGTTTATATTATCGTTAAAGCCGACGGGAGTAACCTTTATCTCTAGCTTAAGGTCGTCGTATAATAACGCGATATAAAGGAGGAAAAGTATTAGGGAGAGGGGTAAGCCTTAAGGCATGCCCGTAGGCACTTCCTAAGTCTCCGCCGACGGGCCGTTAAAGTAGAGCTAGGCCGTCCTCCCCTTAAGGAAGCTCTTAACCTACGCGATAACTTAACCTAAGAAACCCCTTAGATAGAAGGTCTCGACGAGATATATATAGTCTACCTTATCGAAAGCTCCCTTAAGGTTAAGCTAGAGAAATAACGCTACCCCTCCTTAGGCCTACGTCGTCTTTACGAGCTCTATTATAAGTCGTATCGCTATTTTAGAAGACCTTTCGGTCTTATTCCTTATCTACCCTTTAAGTAGGAGGTTATACGCTTCCGCTACGTTTATAATCCTCCTTACGACTACGGCCTTAAGGATCTTCCCTACCGTACTAAGGAGAGAGATTAGTCTCTACCTTTAGGCTTATTAAAGCTAGGCCGCTATCTTCCCGGGCTTTAGTAGGACGATAATAGCCGTATATTAGAACCGTCTTAGAAAATGCCCGACGTTATAACTAGCGTTAAGTAATACCGTAAGCACCTTAAGCAATAGTTCCTTATAGGCCTTAATAAGCCTAATCGGGAGGCCGTCCTCCCTTATAGCCTTCTACGACGTTATCTTCCTAACCGCCGACCTAACGTCGCCGATTATAAAACGCTACGGTATTATATAGGCCTCCCGGGCGGCTTAGGGGCTCCCTTCGCCTCTCGCCGCCGGGGGTAGGAAGAACCGGGCCGCGAAGGTCTCCGCCTTTTCTACGTAAGTATAGGCCGGCCCTATTAGGTCGCCCGGTCTCTCTAAGTCGGGGATATATATCGCCTATAGTAGGCTACCGCTTTAGAGCCGCGCCTACCTCTCGATCTTCTAAAGGAGGGCTTAGTTAGCGGCTAAATCGTAGGTAAGCTCCCGCTAGGAGTCTTATTATATAGTAATAACGGTACGCCGGAGGGCTATCTTCGCCTTATCTAACGTCTCTTAGGTCGTCTAGTTGCCGGACGCTAAGAACGCCCGGAGGGCGCGTTTAGCCTCCTTATTATACCGGTCTACTTTTATAGTCTATTAGTTAGGGCGGCCGCCGTCGGCACGGCCTTAGGCCTTAGGTATATAGTCTTTCGCAATCTCGGTTAATTAGGTAACTACTTAGTCCGCGTACGCCTCGACCTCCCTAAGGGTCGTAGGCGTAGTTAGCGCGGCTTTTAGCCGGAACTTTACGATAGCCGCCGCTTAGGCCCTATTTAGGTTAAGTTTTCTCTAAAGGCGGTTAAGTCTTATCGTTTAGGCCGCCGGCCGGTAGGTTAGCGGCCTTATATCTACCTCTAGCCGTTGCGAAATATAATCCGATCCGACGAGGCCTACGTTTCTACGGTACGTTACGCTTAAGCCTTAAGACGCTTAAGCGAGGTCTATTATACCGTTCCTCCGGCCCTTAAAGGCGATATATATAACCTAGCCCTTAAGGGTTACAAGCCTAAGGCGCTATCGCGCCGTTAGCTTTAGGAGGTCCTAACTATTCCTAAAGGTACGCCTATAGGCGTCTTAAAGCGGGTAATAGCTATTAAAGTCCCTAACGAAGACGTATTAGGTATATAACAATTTCGCCGTAAGGTTAAAAAGCAAAGTAATTAGGAGGGGGGAGTTAACCGGTAGGGAGTAAACTAAAAAAACTATAGTATTAAAATTAGTAAACGTAACGCTATATTAGTCTACCCTTTAGTCGCTTATCTATATATTAATGCCGTGCCTTTTATAGACGTATAGCACGTTTTAGGTCGCCCTAAAGTCGAGCCTATAGTTATACCGCCTTAAGTACGCTTAGGCTTTTATCCTACTATTAATCGGTATCTCCTAAAGTGCTATAATATCGTACGCCTTAAGGGCGGCGAGCGCGAGGTATATATTCGCGCTTATCCTTACGGTATTTTAGTAAAGGATGTCTAATATTAAAGGGGGTCGGAAAAAGGGTCGTTGTTAGAAGCGGGCGCGGCCTCGACTATAGCGGTACGAGCCCTAGCCGACGCTAAGGCCGGCCGCGACCGTAAATGCCCGCGAATAGTCGACTAGCCTCGCGCCCGACTAGCCCTTATAATATCCTAAGGCCGGCCGGGGGGAAGGGCCGGTAGTAGGGGGGGGGGTATCCTATCGTCGCCGTTTCGACGGCGACGCTTATAGCGCGGTAGGAAGAGGAAAGGGCTATATATAAAGCGGCACCGGCTCGAGGCGTATCGCCGGCGTCGCTATAGCGGTAAAACGCCTTAGCCTCTAAGAGTATGCCTCTTAAGCCTTATCCTAAAGCTTCTCCGCTTTAAGGCAGTGCCTATCCTACGCTATATATTTCCCTCTATAGAGGGTATACCGGTATAGGATTTGCCCTATAGTAGCCGTATATATAGCTTCGTCGTATAGTCTTAATGCGTACCGCCTATACGTCGCCTTTACTATATAGTACTTTACGACGTATCTATACTAAAAGCACTAATAGCACTACCTTAGCCGGATCGTATCGTCGAAGGGTTCTATATCGAAAATCTCCGCCTATATTACTATACTAAAGTCGTAGAGTCTATTCGCCGCCTTTACGCCGTCTACTATAATAATTAAGGTCGCCTTTATACCCGCCTTTATATAAGCCCTCTTAGGGTAGAGGTAGATAACCTCGACGTCGTTCGCCTTAGCTAGTTCAGCTACTAGGGCAGCGTCGTCCCCTCTCTAAAGGACTATTATTAAGACGCCCTTTACTATTACCGTAAAGCCGCCTTAGGATAGCATCGTCTCCTTCCCGAAAGCCTTCTCTAGCTACTCCCTATCCGCCCTATACTTCTTTACATTCTACTTAAATATAAGCGCGATATCGCCGCTGCGGAAGACCCGCGCCGCTTTTACGATAGGCTCCCTAAAGGCGCGATTAACGTCGTTAACGATCGCTTAAGGGGTTCTATATTAGAGATCTAAGGCGATCCCCTTATATCGGACCGTAAGCTAGTTTTTATAGCGGGCGAGAGTCGGCTTCTCGCTATTAGCCCCGATGTTATAGCTGCCGCTAGCGCCTCCGGGCGTAGGCTAGTATTACGCCGGGGGCGCGACGGTAGTAGCCGCGACCGCGGCCGCGGCTACGTCGGCCTAAGACTTCGACGCTTGCTTCGATAGGAGCGCTGCCTTAATAGCCTCCTTTACCGATTCCTTAACCGATTTCTTAAGCTAGCCTACGGTCGTATAGACCGCGGTGTCTATATAGATCTTCTCCTTCTATTCCTTTAGGTAGCCTTAGAGAACGGACTTAAAGGCCCTTTAGACGCCTTAAAGGGCCTCTTTAGGCACTAGACCCGCGAATTTTAGGTAAGCGGCACTATCCCTTCCTATTAGTTTCTCCTTACCTATGTCGGGCTTAAAGGGCGCTTCGTTAGTAGTCGGTAGGCTATATACGCTAGCCTTTAACCCCCTTCTCGCGACGTTAACGTCTATCGGCTCGCAGCCCGCGTTTATCTCCCGATGCGCTATCGCGTCTAAGGGCAACCGGGTCTAAGGAATCCGATTCTCGAGTCTAAATTAATTTTATAATCCTATGTCGACCTCGGCGGCTATACGAGGAGATCGTAGAGCGTTTTTTCTAATCGGACAATAGTAGCTTTTGTTATTAAGCTGCGAAAGAATACTAGCTATTACGAAAATTAAGGCATTAGTCTTAATGCGAATCGTTCTTTAAGGGTCGAAGTATCGGAGAATTAGGGCTATTATAAATGTTCTTTTTACGGCTTAAAAAGCTATTAATTCGCTGGTATTTAGCTATACTCTTCCGGGTTTTCTTCTCTTAACGCTCCCCTTTAATAACGTAGTAAGAGGGGCAATAATCCTAGAGTATCCTAAAATAAATCGTCGGTAATAATTTGCAAAATAGAGAGAAACTTAAACATTATAGAAAGATCGAGGTTCTTCCTAATTTATAATAGCCCTAATGCGGGCTAGGTCTATTACGACTCCGTTAATAGATAATATAAATCCTAAAAACTCTAAAGACTGCTTATAGAAAGTGCACTTTAATAAATTAGCGAATAGCTCTATATTCTTTAGTTATTTAAGGACTTATCGTAAGTGTTTTATATACTATTCGTAGGTCTTAGAAAAGATTAAAATATTATTAAGGTAGATAACGTAAATAGTATCTATAAGGCCTTAAAGAGCTTAGTTAATATATAACTAAAATATAGTAAAGGCATTAGTTAAACTAAATAGCAATACTAAATACTTATAGTAATTATAGCGAGTACGAAAAGCTATCTTTAATTTGTCTCCTCCCTTAATCTAGATGCGTTAGTATACGCTTTTTAGGTGAATCTTCGAAAAGTACTTAGCCCTTTAATAACGGTCTATAATCTCCGAAATAAGGGGCAGTAGGTAGCGATTTTTATCGGTAATGCTATTAACCCTCCGGTAGTCTATATAAAGGCGTAAAGTGCCGTCTTTCTTAGGCATAAAAAGAATAAGAGCCCCGGCCGAACTCTTAGATTTCCGAATAATGCCACGCTTAAGGGACTAATCTAGCTACTCCTTAAGAACCTAAAGTTCGGATTAAGAAAGAGGGTAGATAGGCCTAAAAGACGGCTTAAAGTCAGGCAATAGGTTAATCGCATAATCGTTGCCCTTCTTCCTTAGTAATAAATCGGCCTTATGCTTAGAAAACACGTCTTTAAAGTTTAAAAGAGTCGCCGGGATTTCCTCCTTTCTTCGCTTAGGGTTCGCCGAGTTATCGTCTTTATTAGGAAATAGCATAAAATTTAGGTCCGGTATAACTATATAGACCTATGCCTTATTCCGGCACTTATGTAAAAACTTCTACGGCTAGCGTAATAATACCTTAGAAAGCTAGTATTTATACTACTAAGCACGCTTAAAAGGAACGAGATAAATGTATTCCTATAAAAGTACGGGTATACTAAGTAAAACCGGTGCATCGTCGGGTTTTAATCCGTTATCGACGCCGATATAAGGGCGAGTAATTATCTTTTCCCTATAAAGACTATCTCGAAGTTAGACAGAGACTTCCTAGACTTTATACCGTCTTATATACGTATTCCCTACTACCTTAAAACTAAGGGTTAATAAAGGAAGCTATTATAACCCGTTTCTCTAAGCAAAATTTATATCTACTAGGTCTACTTTACTACTATAATCGAGATTAACGATAATACTATAAGGTATTCGCCTTAGTAGCTTTCTAATAGCACGTAGTCTCTTAACTACCTCTACCTATAGCTTAGTCGAAGGAGAGGCATTTACTTTGACTTTTAGGCGTTTCCCTCCTTCTTTATCGACTCTAAATCGGCTATAGTTCGGTTAGCTTTCGCTAGCGCCTAGCAATCGGCTTATATATAGCCTAGTTTTTTATAATATTAATAAATAACTATGCCGGATTGGCTTTCGCTATTTCTATAAGAATTTCCTCCCCGGTTATTATTACGGCTATTCCTACCGTATTTATTCCTATAGTATTTATTCCTGCCGTATTTATTCCTACCGTATTTATTCCCACCGTATTTATTCCTACCGTTGCGACTATTACGACTATTTCCTCGGCCGTTTCTACGGCCGTTGCTACGACTATTTCTATAGCTATTCGAGGTCGATCTAGCGTCGGAATCTTAATAGTTGTTAGTAAATCTATTTCGGCCTTTACGCCGGCGATAGCCTACCGAACGGGAGCCTCTTGCCCCTTAAGTAGAGGTCGACTAATCGTTAGCTAGCTTAAGGGGACGTTTCTTATTTCTAAGAGCGTCTTAAAAGCGCTAAGCGAGTTAGACTATCTCCTTACGAGTATTATCTAAAATAGACGCTAAATATAGGGAGATTTAGTCCCGAAGATCGGGACGTAACTTCGCAAAAAAAGGAAAGTATACGAGTTTTTTCTAGCGGACGTTCTAGGTATTACTTAAGGGAATCTAAGTAAAGACTAAAATCGAGGGGGGATTAACCCTCTCGTTAGCGTGCTTTCTATAGTTACGTAGCTAAAAGAGTCTCGCGATTAGTAATACTTTAATTAAAATTAAGGTCTAATCGCGAAAATTGTCTTAATTAATATAAAGCAATTCCCTCTCTATAAGGAGCTTTTCGTTAAAGTATCGCTTCTACCTTACCTTATAATCTACGTATATATAAATAAAGGTATATAGGATTTTATTCTTATTACGCTTAAAACGACGTAAAGTAGCGATAAAGCTATCCTTAAGATCGCTAATCTAATTAAGACGTTTTTAAAGGTTAGTCGGTTATAATAACTAAAGAATGTTTTTTATTTTAATTTCCTTACTATAACTTTCCCTTAATTCGGTTAACTATCGGCGACGTTTATATAAGTCCTTACCGAATAAGTTACCCTATTGCGAAAATTCCTCTCGAAGTTCCGCAATCTTATATCTTAATATTTTCTCCTCCTCGAGCTTTACGGCTTTTGCTTAAAGGGCTATAAAGATATCTATGCGTAGAGGGGTAGGCCGTAAAGGCCCGGCTTATATTTAACTTTACGAAGGGATAGATTAAGCCCTTTCGGGTAGTAAAACCTTTAGTAATAGCGTCCTAAAACGCTTATTATAGCCCTTATATAAGTCAGTATATTTATCTTCTAATATTAGTTCTATTACGCGAGGTAACGGCGATAGGCTAGCGACTTAATAGCCGCTACGACCTATTCGGTCTACGCGGCCTATACGTCCTAAAACGCGCCTACCGTATAGCTTTCGCTCTTAGGTAACTAAAAAAGAAAAGCTTTAGAAATTATAAGAAGATAGACTAAAGGTACGTTTAGGAAGGTAGGAACGATAGTTAAGAGTACGAACAATTCTTTATTGCAATAAGGTTGCCCTCTTATAGTAAGACTAAAGCTTGCCCTTCTTTTAAGATATATCGGGGCCTTAGAGGTATACTCTTAGTAGTATAAGAAAGGGATGCACTAGGCAAAGGGTGTATATAAAAGAAGAAGGATAATAAATTTAAGGTAGCCCGGCCTGCCTTACGGGAAGTAGGCTTGCCGGAGCCTAGACTAATGCTAGCCTATAGGCACCTCTAATAGGTGCCCGCCTATTGCGCATTATAATAGGGGCCCGAAAGGGAAAGTTCTACTATCCTTAGCAGTAAGAAAAACTAACGTATAATAATAGCGTAATTAATCCTTTAATTCGCGTTAATTCGCATCTTTGCCTAAGTTATACGTCTTAATCTTAACCACGCTTCCTAGATGGATTCCTTTAGAAGGCCGCGTTAAGGGGCATTCGCGGTAGAGCGCGTAACGCGCTTAGTAGAGAAAGCATCGATAGCTTCCTACGAGACCGAGCCGGCGGGCACCTATTAGTCGTAGGCTATACCCTAGCCTTTCTACCGCACCTAATACTCGGTTACTAAAGTCTTTAAGCGGCTTACGAAACGCTGCCGTATCTCTATAATTCGTTAACCTCGTAATATTAATTACCCTCCCGTAGGGCATTAGTAAGATCTTAGGCTGCTTCGATTGCTCCCGGCTTATCTTCTTTAAAGCAGCCGTCGTAGGCTAATCGTAGGTGCTCGACTAAGATTATAATATAAACCTTAATTTACGGCGGGAGCTTAAGTTCCGCGGCGAGGTTATTTACTATTTAGATAATTTAAAAAGGACCTTTACGCTACCGAGACTACTTTTTTAAAGGCTTAGTCGGCTTATAATATCTATAGTATAGCTTTAAATACACCTTATTACCGGCTGAGAAAACGACGTAACAATATTTGCCGTCGTAACGGCGTTTAGCACGTATTGCCGCGAGGTCTATTGCTAGACTAGCCTATCGTCGCACCGTTTTACGGAGGTACGGGATATTATCGGCCGCGGTAAGGTCACCGGCCTTAAGCGGAGACCGGAGGCCGTAGCTAAAAAGATAGTTATAAGCTAACATCCGGGTTCCTACGTTAAAAGCCGAGTTTAGGTTCTATTAGAGGCTAGGAAGCAATAGCTTTTAATCGAGATCTAGATCCTCGATATATACTATACGAATAGCAATCTCGACCGTTTAATTACGTCGTTTAGCGAGGCCGTCCGCCTAAAGGTAATAAGCGGTCGTTATTGCGATTTTTATGCTAAATGCCTTCTAGAGGGATCGCTAAATCTCGCCGTTAAAACGACGATTACGATCGCTAATAATCGTAGACGGTGTACCTTAATCTACTAGGAGGAGGAGCCCCGAAAAGGATACGCCTTAATCCGTAGCGGTATACTTAGCGTTTCCGGGAATTAGAAGGCAACGTTTGCTAGATAAATACGTTATAGTAGGCAATTAGTTAAAACTATTAAAGCTAGCAATAGCCTAAGGCGAGAAGGCGGAATGCGTAACGGGTATATTCGTAATAAAGTCTATCCTAATTAAACGCATAGGTTAGACCGGAGCTTAGATAGGCTTATAAGCTCTTACTAGCTGCTAAGAATTAATCTAGGCTAGGCAATAAGCCTTATAACCTATAATATGCTTCTTATCCTTAGCGGTTAGGTTTCGAATTAAGTAACGCTTTAGATCTAATGCACTACGCACTAAGAATGTGTGTGTAAAGAAGGATGATTCTATTAGGTAGGCGTAAGCCCCGGGAGCTAAGAATATCTCCCTGCTATCTTATCTATAGCTAATTATATTAGCCCCGGCATATAGCATAGAAGATGCTTTATATATATTAGAATGCCGGCTCGAAAAAGAAAACACTGCTGCCTATAGCAGTTATAATATAATTCCTAATTAGGCAATTAGGAGGAATACTCCTATTGCCTAAATCCTTCCTTTTATTCTTTATAAGTTATGCTTATATATGCTAGTAATCGTTTTTCCTTTAATCGTTCCTTCTGCTAAGCGGCCTTCTTGCTTTATATAGCGCGTGCTAGAGGGCGACCTTAGAACTCCGTAATAGCTTTAGCGGAAACCTAGTTAGCTTAGAACTATTAGTTATATATAGCGGCCTATCCTTTCTATCGCATAAGGTATTCGGTTATAGGTGACTTTAACCGGCCGATGCGACGAATATAGATGTCTATTAAGCGCTCGACTTCGTAGTGCTAATCTCCTTTATTAAGCGCGTGTTCGATATCGCGAGCGGCTTCTATAGGTCTAGGCTCGAGTTTAACATAATGCCCTTCGTGCGCGAGCTTAAGGTACTAAATAGAGACGACCGGGTGGATTCTAACTTAGCTAAGGAGGTCGAGCTCCGCCGCGAGGTTATTAACTATACGCTTAATAACGAAAGGGCCTTCTCGTTGCCGCGACTATTTCTTTAGCGGCTAGCTAGGCTTATAATAGCCCGTATATAACTTTAGGTAGACTTTATTACTAGCTTTAAGAAAAACCGGCCGGTGTTTCGCGTTATACCGCTACTTAGCCTTTATAGCAGCTAGGTCTATAGCTAGGCTCGCTTATCTATAGATAACTTCTCGTAAGTAGGGCAGTTCGTCTGCAATAGTGCCTAAGATATTATCGGCAGCTTCTAACGGTCTACGTATATTAAAGCCGAAGATAGACTTATAAGCGGAGATCTTCTTACTAGCGTTAAATACCGTGTTTAGATTTTACTAAAGGGCGGGGATTATTATCTTTTAATCTAGGCTAAGATCCTCGATATAGGATATTCGTAGAGCGGTCTCTACGGTCTAATTACGCCGTTTAGTAAGTCCGTTAGCCTATAGGTAGTAGGCGGTAGTTATTGCAATTTTAGTGCCGAATGCGCTCTAGAGGCCTTTCTAAAAGTCGGATATAAATTTACGATCCCGGTCGCTAATAATAGTTCTTAGTATGCCCTAATTAGAAAGAAGCTATTAACGGGCTAGGCTTTAAGCCTAGTCTTTTATACCGTATTTAGCGTTGCCTAAGATTAATTAGCATCTCTTATTAGTTAGGCAAGTGACTATAAGAAGTTAGTTAAAGATATTAAAGCCTAGGATCTACTACGGGGAAGCTTGCTTAAGGCGAGGGCGGTATATCGGTTATAAAGTCTATCGCGATACTCTATATTAGAAGTAGCGGGGGGCGAATAGGCTTATAGCTGCCGGTAAGGGTCTAACGGTCTATTTAGCTAAGACAATAGGCTTTATAGGCCGCGATATACTTCTTTACCTAACGGGTGACTCCGCGAATTAAGTATATCTCTAAGTGCTTAATTATACGGATAACGCTAAAGTAGTTCTTATCGTTATAAGCTACTAAGATTATAGATAGGACGAAGGCGTTAGGGATGTAAAGCTAGGTAAAGCCGTTAGGGCCTTTATAGTATAGAAGCTTATCGACTATAAAGAACGGTATGCCGCGGCGCTTAAGCTATGCTTCCGTTCGTGCTATAGAGTTAGCGACTATAGCTCCTTTTAGGGGCGAGGAAAGACTTTTAATAGCGTCCTCGCTATCTGCGATTATTTAAAGTATTCGCTTATAGTAAGGGTTATTATCGTAAGCGACGGCGAATTCCTCGCGTTTTTTAAGAGCTATAATAGCCTTAGAGGCTATAAGCATATCGTTAAGTATAGTAAAGTTAGGGCGGCGACGGTTAAGCAGCTAATCGGACTCCTCGGCTAGCAAACGACTAATAGCGTCGGGGATAAAGTTCTTCTTGCTAAAGAGGTAGTAAACCTCGATATCGTACTCTAAGAGGTAAATTAAGGCTATAACTAGGCGACGGTTAGCTCGGTCTATGCTAGAAGTATCGAGGGTCTTTTTAGCGACGATCTGCTTAGTCGCGGAGTAATCGGTTGAGACTATAAGCGGGAGGGTTAACGACTATACTATAGTACGTATCTTTTTTGCAGCCTATACGAGATAGGCGACCTCTAGCTCTAAAGAACTATAGGACTGCTCGGCTCTCGTTAGGATATAGGAGAGGAAGCAGATAGGCATAATAGCTTTAACCGGGATAGGCTGCCCTAGCTGCTAAATAGTGCCGTCGCGGAGGTAAAAAAAGACGGCGGCGAAACCTCGCTATAAAGAGGTGTTAATCTAATAGAATAGCCTCTTCTACGGGTTTATATAGTGAATTATACGGCTAGAAGTAATTTCCTTCTAAAGAGAGGCGAAGGAGGAAAGCTCGGCTAAGGTAGGCTAGAACGACGTAACTCGCGTATAGGACTTCCGCTTATTAAGGTTCCCGTTCTTAACCTAACTAATTAAGCGACCTTAGGCTTAAAGACTAGTCTTACGATCCTATAGAGGGGTAATAGAAGCGCCGTAGTATAGAATAGGATTGCGAATATACCCTATAGCGCCGATATAGTGTTTAAGTATAGTAAGGTTGTCGGGGAATAGAAGCTTTGCGAAGGCAGCAAGCCTATGCTTTATAGTACTTATCCTAAACGCGTTAACGTAAGATCCGAGTAGCTCTACGGAAGGGTAGCCGATCTAGCTTTTTGTAGGGCTTATAGATAAGTTAAGCGATGCGAAGAGCTTAAAGATAGCCTCGAGATATTAAAAGTATTCCTCTTCCGTAGCGGAGTAAATAACAATATTATTAATAAACGCGCGGCTATAGCCCTAGTATAGACGGAGAACTCGGTCTATATAGCGTTATACGTACGCTAGGCTATTGCGAAAGCCGATAGGTGCAACTATTAGGCGCTCTAGACCTTAATGACTTATAATAGTAAACCTACCTTAATGCTTAAGTTTAACTCGAAACTAATAGAAGAAGGCGGAAGCGTCGATAGCAGTTATAAAACAGACGCCTAAGAGTTTAGCAATAATAGAGCTTTATAGTAGTAGAGGGTAGGAATCCGGGATAGTAATACTATTAACGGCACGTAGGTTAATAACGACTCGACCTTTAGTCTCGCCTTAGGCTATACGCTAAACTACGAAGACCGGTACTACGAACGGCGTAGGCTCGTCGGCCTACTCTAAGCGACCCTGCTTATAAAGTAGGTTAAATATGTCGTCGATAACTATTAACATTATCGTCTTCCCTATTTGCTTTCCACCGGGAAATCCCCGGTTCTTCCCTAGATTCCGCTATAGAATTCCACGGGCTTCTATAGGCATTACCCCGCACTTCTACGGGCGCACTTACCTACTTTACTTCGGTTATATTTCACCGTGATTTTATAGTGATTTTACGGTTATTTACATAGACTTTACCTATGAAATCTCTTTCCTTCTACGGTCTTCTACCGTAGAATTCCTCTTCCCTTCTACGGTCTTCTACCGTAGAATTCTAATTCCCTTCTACGGTCTTCCACCGTAGAATTCTAATTCTCTTCCACGGCTTTTACCGTAGAATTCCTTTATATAGCTACGGCTTCTACCGTAGAATTTACCGTAGAATTCACTAGTCTTCTACTAGGCTGCTTATTTATTTGCTAACTATATCACTTATTTATCGTACGGTATGATCTATTGCTTTTCCTACCGATCCTTCCGTCCGATCATTTACGTTACCTATTTTTCCTTAGGTCTACGCGGCTGATTTCGTCCGAGGACTTTTCCTATATATAGAGACTAGTTAGCCTCCCTACTAGACAAGATAAGAGCTATTATTCTCAGTGATTTGCACCTTATAGCTTCTAATCCTTCCTTATAGGCTGTTTTTGCCTTAGAACCTCTCTTCCTTTTTTAATTGCTATCACTTAAATGTTAAGAACCCGACTGCCTAGCGTTCGATAATAACCTTCCTATCGCAAAGCCCTTATAGGTAAGTCCTTTAAGCGACTCGTTTTTTATGCTAATTATCGATTAAGGGAACTATTAATTCCTTTCCGGGTTTTACAACGGCGGTGCTTATATCCCGCTAGAGCTAGGAGTATTTTCTAAAAAGCCTTTTAATCCGCTATACGAAAGAGGGACTATAGTCGAAAATATAAATACCTTCTTTAGTGCATTTCTCTTAAAGCTCTAGTAGGCGCTAAACGTACGTTTAGTACGGAATGCGGCTAGAGAGGGGATCCTCGATTCTATCCGCGGCGTTTATCTCGATAGCTACGGCGGCTGCCGTTATATTAAAGGCAGCTGCTATAAGGTTCTAGCGAACCTTAGACTACTTGCCGGGTCCTATAGAAGAAGCTATAACGTAGGCGTAGATAGAGTCGGATAGCGAAGGCGTCTAAGAAGTGCTTAGAATAGGAGCTTCTACGGGTTAAGGCGGGGCGGGAGGCTATAGGCACGAGGACCTCCTAAGTAAGTGGGAAGGTGCTCGCAACGTTAACCGATGAATTAATAGAAGGAGCAGTAGTAGCAATAGCGGTTCCTACGGCGGAGGATAGTATAGCAGCGGCTCTAAGAGTAGGCGAGATTGCCGTAGCTAGTGTTAGAGCCTTTATAGCTAATTTCTAAGACGGGGCGGTAAAATAGCTAGACTCCTAACACTCTTATATCTAGCTAAGCTTTTGCTTACGCTTAATAACGAGGTTAACGTTCGTGCTATTAGTAATAAGAATAGTAAGAAGAGATTTAGTATCGACGATACTATAAATAGCATTAGCGTAAAAGGCGAAGAAAGTGTAAGCGCAGTCTTTAGGAAGTTCTTTCTAAGATGCGGGGACTATAAGGGTAGTGCCGGGCGGTATAATGGTTTTTCGGACGGCTTAGACACGGCGAATAACTTTACGGGGCTATTTATAGATATCGAATAGGATTTTAAACCCGTCGAGCACTCTAATGCAAATAACTTCCTTATTATAATTAAGGGATCCTCGGTATAGCTAAAGGAAGGCATTGCCGAGAAGTACGCCGGCCTTTACTTTAGAGACTTAGGCGGAGTAAGTGAATTTAGCTATAGCTGCTTAAGCGGCCGGGCTAGCTATAGCGCCGCGCGCGTAGGAGGAGAACGTAGCCTAGTCCTCGCAAAAAGAACGACCGTTAACTCCGTTAATAGTAACGGGAGGCTTCTTCTCGACGGTATAGTTAAGAGTCTAAAGTAGGTCGCGATTAATTATAGGCTTACTATAGCTAGAGTTAGGGCAAACTTAGACTTCTTGCCTACCGGGTTAGGCAGAGACCTTAATCCTTATATAGGAGTATAAATGCGGTAGGGAATTCTAATCCTACTAGGGCTCCTCGGCCTTAGCTTCTAGGATCTAATTTAATCGGGGTACTATAGTAGGCGCTACGTAAAAACCAGGCTCCTTAATGATAGGTAAGAGAAGAATAGGCTCTAAGGCGGCGGGGGCATTAGGCTTAATAATAATAGGATCGGTAACGTTCCCTACGGTAATAGGAGGGGATTTCTTATACCTAAGACGGAGGTAAAAGAAGAGGGCGTTGCGAGAAAGAAAAAATGTTTTATAAACCTTATAGGTTAAAGGCTTAAGCGCGCGCTCTTTACTATAGAGCTACTGCTTAAATATATAGCAGTTAGCATATATATGCTCCTTAAGTACGGAGGCGAGGGCGAAGGTACGGTCGTAGGTGCTATATTTAAATTTACCGGCCCGTTCGGTAGGGTAGCGGGAGTTTATATAGCCTACGAAGTTAGCCTCTAAGGAGGCGTAAGAGGACGCGTCGTCCTAAGAGTTATTTAAGTATAGCTCGTCACTAGCTTCGTCGCTGCTAAGAGCAGTCTTCTTATCGCTCTAATATTTCGACTTATAACGCACTTTCTTCTTATTATTATTACCTTTATATTTACCTTAGCGGTATTCCGTTTAGTTATCTTATCGGTCGTCTAGGCGAAGGTAACGCTTATCGTAGCGTAGCGGGCGTAAGCTTAACTAGTTACGGTTATTACCTAAGCTTCGTCTTTTAGGACTACGGTTACGATTATAACCTTAGTCCCGATCCCGACGGTTACTCTAACGGTAGTTATTGCCTTAGTTATATTAACGATAGTTATTGCGACGATTATTACGACGGCTGCGATTACGGTTACCCTAACGTTAACTATTATTACGGCGACGGTTATCCTAACGATAGTTATTATCCCGACGGGAAAAGCTACCGTAGCGAGAATAGTCTTTGTCTCCGGAGATATATAGCTTAAGGGAGGCTATAATAAAGGGCTTTTATTCTTAAATAATACGAATCTATTTATTAATCGGGGTCTTTTTTATAGGAATAGGAAGAAGCGAGGAGATTTAAACGGCAATAAGAGGGTAGATAGCTTTAATAATTTAGGCATCCTTGCCTATCTTAAGTTAGCGGGCGAGCGAAACCTTTCTCTAGATCTACTACGCGAGAGTAATAGAGCTAGAGGACTATATAGATATCGTATACCTTTCCCTATAAAGTTCCTTCGGGATATCGGCGTTAAGACGCTTAAAACGCTTAGTTAAGAACTTATAAAAGGTTCTAAGAGGGGAGGAACTAAGGATATCGCGTTATTCTACTATAAGCTTACTTATATACTATATAAGGGCTCCTCCTACTAAGAAGGAGAGGTAGTATAGGCAAAGGGCGAACGGATCCTCGTCTTAATAGATCCTTAAACTCTCTATAAAGAGATAGACGTCTATATAGATATTCTTTCTATCGCTAAGAGCGATAATGCCTAGGTTCTTCGGATTATGCTTATTTAGGTTAAAAGTACTAATGTTATCCCGTTTAAGGCGTTTAGTAATAGCCTTATCGTTATAGGCCGAGGAGGAGGTATAGCTCGCCTCGCGGTGCCTACGCGGATTCGGATAGGACTTTAGGGGACGGCGGATAAAGCTATTATCGGATTAAGATAAATCATCGTTATTATTATCCGAGTTCTTCTATCAACGAGAGTAAAAGGCCTACGAGTACTTAGATAACTTAGACTAAAGAGAGTAATATAGAACCTAGGACTGCTCCTTAGGGCGATGCTATTGTCTAATAGAGTATTGCTTAGATAAGCGAAGTATTCCTTACGGCCGAGGAGGAGGCTAGTCTTCTAATTAACCGTTATAAGGGTCTCCGTCGATTATTTGCGGGTTAAGAGATATAGCTCGAACTCACCGGTGCACTAAAGATATCGTAGCGTAAAGAGGAGTCTCTTTATCTAAAAGATCGCCTATAAAACGAAGATACGCGTGAATTCCCTTTCGCTAAGTGTTAGTATACTATAGATGCTTTTCCTTTACGGGCGGAAGATTTAAGATATTAAAGATAATGTCTAACTTAAAGGCTAAAGAGCCTAAGAGAATATAGGCTTGCTTTATATATATTACGTCTATATTAGTAAAGGTCTTAATAACCCCTTCCGTAGGCAGTATCTTAATTAACTTAAAGTAGCGGACGGCTTACTTTAATAGATTATTATAGTCTTTATCCTCTATAGCTAGTAAGGCAGACTGCTTGCGTAGCACCTCGGTTTCTAAGGATAAGCGAGGACGACGGCGGGCAGGAGGAGGAAGATCTTTATAATTACTCTTAAAGTCCTTAGAAAGGGCGGCGCTATAGATACTTTCCGGCGGAGTATATTCCTATATCGGCAAGCGAGGGTAAGAGTCGTCGTCTAAACGAGATATAGACGCTATAGCTTAACAGGCTTATTTATGCCTAGCTATAGTAATAATAGCTTAAATAAAACGAAGGAAAAAGACGAAAAGGTCGATAGATAGAGAAGAGAAGGGATTGCGAAAGAAAAAGAGTTATAGGAGAAGAGAAAAGTCTATAGTAGAAGGTATAAGGTGTTTTAATTTTAGCGTAGGAACGGGTACGCGTAGGAAATCGAAAACATAGAGAGAAAAGTTTTCCTTACGGCTAATTGCGTAAGGACTTAAGAATAGAGAACTAGGTAGCGACCCTAGTTCTAATAATGCTTAGAAAGGCGAGCCTCGTCGGATCGTAAGGCTTATATTAGAGGTTATATAGGCGTGCTAGCTAGGGTTATATAAGCTAGTTATACTATAGGTGTCGGGAGCCTTTAAGCGGCTTCTAACAAATAGCGAGAGCTTTAAGAAGCTCTTAGCGAACGTATCGTAGTAGAGCGAAGCTCTAGAGATAGGAAGGGCGTTCCTAATAGTGGCTTTAAAGGCAGAAGGTATAGAATTGCTACTAATTTAATACACTAGGCACTAAGAATATATGTGTAAAGAAGGATAATTCTATTAGGTAGGCGTAAGCCCCGGGAGCTAGGAATAGCTCCCTGCTATCTTATCTATAGCTGATTACATTAGCCCTAGCATGCAGCATAGAGGATGCTTTACATACATTAAGATCCTATAGCATTCGCGTAGTCCTAAAGAAATTCTTTGTATCGTAGGCTACTACTAATATAGGCGGGACTATAGCGGAGGTAACGTAGAGGCGAAGATAGCTATTACGTCCCTTATAATAGAGTAATTAGTCCTATAGAAGAAAAGGAACGCCGCGCCTTTAAAGACGTAGAAGAGCTGCCTTACGTTCCTCCTAAGTTAAGGCGGCATCCGCAGCGGGTATAGAAGCAATAGGAGAGACGCTAGCCGTATAGAGGTCGGGGGCTATAGCTATAGAAGCGTTATCTAAAGGTATGCCGATAATCTTCGCGAAATGCGAATCCGCGGCGTAGCCGGCAATAAATTAGGCCTTTATCTTAGGGTCTATAACTACTTCGGAAATAAGCAGGATATCGTCTAACGTAGTATAGTCGGGACGCTATCGTTCGTATCGAACGCTGATTAGTCGGGTCCTCGAGATTTAGGTAATAGCAATTAAAAAACGAAGAGAGGCTCTAAGGCTTAAAACAGCCTGTAAAGGAGGATTAAAAGCTGTAGAATAATGTAAATCACTAAGGATAATAGCTCTTGTCTTTTCTCGTAGGGAGGCTAACTAGTCTCTATATATAGGAAAAATCCTTAGACGAAATCAGCCGCGTAGACCTAAGGAAAAATAGGTAACGTAAATAATCGGACGGAAGGATCGGTAGGAAAAGCAATAGATCGTACCGTACGATAAATAAGTTATACAGTTAGCAAATAAAAGGCAGTCTAGTAGAAGACTAGTGAATTCTACGGTAGAAGCCGTGACTATATAAAGGGATTCTACGGTAGAAGCCGTAGAAGGGAATTAGAATTCTATAGTAGAAGACCGTAGAAGGGAAGAGATTTTACAGGTAAAGACTATATAAATAACCGTGAAATCACCGTAAAATCACGGTAAAGTATAACCGAAGAAAAGTAGGTAAATACGCCCGTAGAAGTGCGGGGTAAATAACCGTAGAAGCCCGTAGAATTCTATAGTAGAATCTAGGGAAGAACCGGGGATTTCCCGGTGGAAAGCAAATAGGAAAGACGGTGATATTAACAGTCCTTAAGATATAAAAGGTCGCCGTTAGTAAAGGTGCGGAAGACTACTTTAGTTAGGTTACCTATAACTAACTTATAGAATCGTAAGCTTTAGCCTACGACCTTAAAGTATAGGTTATTTCCGAGAATAGCGTTAACTATTGCGTTCGTAAGGTCTTCTTTATTAAAAGGATGCCGATTTAGTTAGCGTCGCTTAATCTACGGGTGAGGAGGAAAAGAGTCTACCTCTCTACCGGGAAGATAAGATAGGAGCTTTAGATATAGATTTTCTAACGGGGCTACGGACCGCGAGAGGATAGAACCTAAAGCTATAATAAAAGGATTAGCGAGAGAAAAAACGGAAAGGTAAAGAGGGTAGAGGAGGAGAATAGCGAGAAGTAAAGGCGAGAGTAAGGCACGGTTAATATACGTAGAAAAATTCTCTACTACTTAACTTACTACGGAAAAAGTTCTACTAAACATAGAGGAGAAAAGAGAAAAGAGATATAGCTTATCGGCCTCCTAGCGGTGCTAGGAGGGAAAGGACGAGAGTATCGTAAACCGCTAAGATAAGGTTAATAGTGATTAGGCCTACTGTCTACGGATAGACGTAGGTCTTACTAAAAATAGC
Source organism: Ophiocordyceps sinensis (assembly GCA_012934285.1). Taxonomy (NCBI): domain Eukaryota; kingdom Fungi; phylum Ascomycota; class Sordariomycetes; order Hypocreales; family Ophiocordycipitaceae; genus Ophiocordyceps; species Ophiocordyceps sinensis. Next base: position 936,164 of record JAAVMX010000006.1, on the reverse strand, counting down.
GGGGTGACTATCTATAACTAGATAAAGGTTTATAGGGAGCTAAAACGCTTTAAAGCAACGCGGAATACGCTACTAGTGCGACTCGTAAAGCGCTTAATTAAAGGCTTATTAAGGGCCTTAAAAACTTACGAAGGCAAGGTATTGCTACTAAATCTAGTGTAAGAAAGGGATGCACTAGGCAAAGGGTGTATATAAAAGAAGAAGGATAATAAATTCAAGGTGGCCCGGCCTGCCCTACGGGAAGTAGGCTTGCCGGAGCCCGGTCTAATGCTAGCCCGTAGGCACCTCTAATAGGTGCCCGCCTATTGCGTATTACTTAGGCCTCGAGAGGGGTTATTAGGGACTAGTTAGCGACTAATGCCCGAATAATCCCCGAGCTAAAATACATTATCTATTATATATATATCCCTGCCTCCTAACTCTATAGTTACGTAGGTAGCTGCGTTACAGCCGGGGTTTAAAGGGTGCGGTGCCGGCCTAGGTAGATATTCCTTAGTAGACGAGTCTATATGTTTTAAGTAAGGTATATAATATCCCGGTAGGACGGTCTAGTCCTTTAGAATATCGATCTCTTCCTATAGAAAAAGAGGTTTTAGTACGTCCTCTACTATTATAGGGACCCCTTTTTTTAGGGTAATCGTCGGAGTAGTCTAAATCTCTACGACGTTAGAAAAATACACCTTTCGACGTAACTAATGCCTTTTAAACGCGGAAGTAATAGAAGTCCTAAGAGCTACCCTATCCTCGACTATAACGCTTAAAGGCGGGCAGTATCCTATATAGTAAGAGGAATTAAAGTAGACCTAAAGAGATTTCTAAAGCATAGTTAATTTATATTCCTAAAGCTAAGGGATGCCTATAATAACTAGGGTAAAAGGAGATAGGTTTATAATAAAGAAGAGCGTAAGTGTTAGTAGGGATTACACGTGAGATATCTTATCGCAAAGGACTCTTGTTGTTGTCTTAAAGTATCTACTCTAGCTAGGAAGGGGGGGAAAGGGGCCCCCTTTATAAAGCCTATAAAGAGCTTAACCCGGGCCTGCCGGGCTCCTAATAGAGCTCTATTAGGAGCACGTGACCTAGCCGCTAACGCTATTTTCCGGGTTATAATAAGGCTGCTGCCGTAGTTATAACCAGGCTAATAACGCTGCCGTCGGGACCGTCGGGGTTATTAGGGGTTATAACTTATAACCCTTTTCCTCGTAGTGTTTATCCCACATTCCTATATTCCTATACTAGCAGTTTTCTCTTTAAAGCTTCTTCTTTAAAGCTTGCAACCGTAACTAATTGATTAAAGAACGCGTATTAGGCTAAACGGGGTCTAATTAATACACTAGGCACTAAGAATATATATGTAAAGAAGGATGCTTCTATTAGGTAGGCGTAAGCCCCGGGAGCTAGGAATAGCTCCCTACTTATCTTATCTATAGCTAATAATATTAGCCCTTGTATATAGCATAGAGGATGCTTTATATATATTAGAATGCCAGCTCGAAAAAGAAAACACTACTGCCTATAGCAGTTATAATATAATCCTAATTAGGCAATTAGGAGGAACACTCCTATTACCTAAATTCTTCCTTTTATTCTTATAAGTTATGCTTATATCTACTAGTGATTATTCTTCTAATCGTTTCTTCTGCTAAGCGGCCTTAGTCTTGCTTCGTATAGCGCGTGCTAGAGGGCGACCTTAAAAATCCGTAATGGCTTTAGCGGAGACCTAGTCGGCTCGGACCTATTAGTTATGCATAGCGGCCTATCCCTTTTATCGCACGAGGTATCTAGTTATTAGTGATTTCGAACGGCCGATGCGGTAGACGCGGATATCTATTAAACGTTTAACTTTATAGTATTAATCCCCTTCGGTAGGCGCGTGCTTAATATTACAGGCGGCTTCTACTAGCCTAGGCTTAGGTTTAACGTAATGCCCGCTATACGTAAGCTTAAGGTGCTAGATAAAGATAACGGAGTGGATTTTAATAGAAACGTATTAAACGTTCTATAGAGAATGACAATCACAGTCGTTAAAATAAGTATTAATTAGAGGAAAACTAAGAGAGAAAACGTGGTTGAATTGCTTAATGCGTTATACTGTCTAAGGCGGGACTAAAGTTAACCTTATATAGGCAATTGCTCTTAAACGGAGTGATATAAGTATATAGTAATAATATTATATTAAAGCACTAAAACTAAAGCATATCGCATTACTTATTTAAGGCTATAAAGTCTTACCGTTATTGCACGATTGATTAAAACGTATAGCGTGTTGTATAGGTATAGACGGTGCGACACGTGTGAAAAGTTCCGCTCGTTCCCTTAAACACTATATGTTTTAAGGTTAACAACTCGGTTTATATACAAGCTATTGCGACCGGAAGACTACATACGTATATAGTATTAAACGGCGGATATACTATATGTAATTATATAATCACAGGAATATTTTATGCCTATATAGCCTCTCTTAAAGTATACTTAATTTATAAGAATACTTTACATATGCCTTGTATATGCCTTCTATATTGTAGATAAAAACTCTCTAAAATAACTAACTAAAATTCTATCTTTATTCTAGGAAAAATTTCATAAGTTAGGAAAAATTTAGAGTATTACTATTTGCCTAAGTATAAATCTCTATTTGCCTAAGTAATACTTCGGGTACCCCCCTAAAATGCCTAACCCCCCCCCGCCTAGCCGCGCCTACTTAATTATAGTGCGTATGCCTGTCTTAAGGCTTACGTTAGGGCATGTAAGGCGTGCTGCGTGAGATCGTGCGATAATATTAATCTAGCTAAAGAAGCCTTGTAGGCTACTATGCGAGGGTATAGAAGACACCCTAGCACGAGAGGCTGACTAACTAAAAGTGGGGCGAACTATAACACCTCCCCTTAGCCGAATAGCCTATATAAGGCTCTTAACAACACGGCAAACGTATAATTACAACGCGCTCTTAAAGCTTCCTATAGCTCCTTTCTTCCGTAAGTTATCGTTCCTCTATTCGCAGGGCTTTTTGCCCTTCCAATTGCCTAATTAGGCTATTCCTTCTCTAAATCCTTTTCCTAATCGGGACGAAGTCTTCGTTGTTAAATCTCGGGTTAAAGTCTAAGCTAATGCCTAAACTTCTTATAGTTTATACATAAGAGCGGCTTCGTTAAGCCGTTAGCGATTATTTCCTTAGTCCGGACCTAATAAAGCTAAAAATAGCCTATCGCCGTGCGTTAGATAATCTATTTAAAGTGGCGATTAATATGCCTCGTACGGCCCGCATTCGCCTTATTGAGAATAGCTAGTCTCGTATTCTAACTATCGGTGTATATAATTATCGGCATAGGTTGCGGATAGCCTACATCGTGCAAAAGCTTCGCCTACTATATAGCTGCTATGCCAGCCGGCGTAAGGTTAATGAATTCTGCCTCGGTGGACGAGGTTATTACTAACGTTTATCGCTTCGACCGCTAAAAGATCGGTCCGTCGGCTAAAAAGACTATATACCTCGCTGTTAAGCAGCGGGTTTAAAGATCGTTAGCAAAAGAGGCGTTAGTATAGACGCGCAGCTTTAGATCGTTAGTCGAATAACGGCCGCTAAGGATAATGCCTAGGGTTAAAGATCCCTTAAGATAACGCAATAAGTGCTTTAAAACAGCTATGTGCGTTGCCGTAGGGTTGTAATTTGCCTCCGATAACTTATTCACTATGTAAGATAAGTCTAGCCTAGTCCCTATTGCTAGCTAATTTAGGCTGCCGGTCCTTTAGAGCTACTATTTAGAGGGCATTACCGATTATTATTGTTTCTAGTCCGCTAAGATAACGGTTTTTAGCGGCTACGGCGTTATTGCCGTATTCGCGATGTTACTGCTAAACTCCTTTAGGATCTATATCGCGAATCTTATCTAATATAGGCGAATCGTTCGGTTAACGCGATCCCGGTCTATTTCTAATCCTAGGAACTCGGTCGGCTCCCTAAGACTCTTTATCTTATATAGGCCGCTTAATAGGCGAGCCTTATCCGCAATAAGGTCTCGTATAGCTGCTGCGATTAATATATCGTCGACGTAGAGGATTAGAAGCGTGCTATTATCGTAACGAAATAGGCACAATTCTGCCTTTAGCTAAACGAAGCCTAAAGCAACGAGGTTAATAACAACTTTATTAAACCACTAACGAGGGGCGGCCTTATGTCCGTATAAAGCTCGCTGCAGCTTATAGACGCGGCTAGTGCCGTTAGTTAGACCGTAGGGCTGCTTAATATAGATTTCCTCCCTTACTTTAGCGTGCGGAAAGGCGTTAACTACGTCGAACTTCTTATATTCGAGGTCATCCGTAGCTACGAGAGTGGCAAACACGCGAACAGAAGCCTAGTGTGCTACGGTAGCGTAGACGTCTTTAATAGGCCTGTTTATAGAGTCCCGGTCTCTGCGAATACACTAACGGGCCTTAGCGATGCTATCGGCTCCCGTAATATGCTTCTTAAGAAAGACCTAACGGCCCGGAAGGACTTAACAGCCTCGTAGGCGGGAAATAAGAATCTAGGTCCCTTTATCGTTAAGCTTACGGTATTCCTTCCGTATAGTAGGCAACTAGCGACTCTTATAGTTAGGGTGGTCTACAGCCTGCTTCTAGGTCTTTAGAGTCGTATTAGGCTATATAAAAGCTAGAGCCGCTCCTACACTAAGAATCTAAGGAGGATTAGTCTTATAATAGGTGTTATTTTCGCGAAACACTGCGAGTTATAAACCGGATGACTCCCTAGCTATGCCTCGGCTGCTACCACGGCTGCCTCTACGGCTGCCGCGAGCACGGCTATTATAACCACGGCCTTGTCCTAACCGCTTGTTGTAGTCCTAGGCCTAATAAGGACGAGATATACGGTAAGGATGGAAAGGCGATGCCTTATCCTTAGAAGCCGGATTCGAGTCCTTTATATCGTCGTGCTCTATAGTTTCTTTATTAAAATAAATATAACGCTGCTATTGCCCTATAGTAGGCGTCGGATTGGGTGTTAGGGTATAACTCGGGTCTTTAAGCACCCCCTATAGGGTGGATAGGTCGAGTTCTTCTTTACGCAGCGAAGCGGCTTCGTCGTTATACCTCGCATTACGTTTTCTATCTACGGCTTTAATCTTCCCTATGTCGAATAGGTAGGTGACTTTATCGTTATCCTCCTATAGATTAGCCTTAAATTTAACGTCGTTAATAGTAAGGCGCTAATGCTCCTTGCTGTCCTAGAAGCGGATATCTTAGGCGTATATAACGATCTCCTTCTCGGGAAGCTAGACCTAATATATATGCCCGTTAAGTCCCTCTATGCCTACTAGGCGACCTTTCTAAGCTCGTAGGGCTATCTTTACACTTCTAACCCTCTGCTAGTACGGGATAGTAACGAACGTAGTATAGCCTTAAGCCTTTATATGCTTAATACTATATAAGTATAGCGTGCGGATGTCGTTAAATAAAACCTTAATTAGGGCTCTACCGTCCTTATAGGCGCTCGTCGGAAGCATATTATTAACGTAGGCGCTTATCTCTATAAAGTACGGCTATAAAAAGGCCGGAAGGTTTATATCGGCGTAAATATAGCGTGCGATGTCTATTAGAGTGCGGCTCGCACGTTTAGCAAGTCTATTCTACTCTAGAGTGTAAGGGGTACTAAAGCGAAGGATAAATCCGTCCTTATCGGCCTATTTAAATATTACATCCGACTAGAACTCTAACGCGTTGTTAAAATATATAGACTAAACCTTCTTATTCGTAGAGCAGGCTTATACCTGCCTTATCTAACTATAAAGTAAGTTATACGCCTCTCCTTGGTTTACCGCGAAAAGAACCTAATAGAACCTTATATAAATATCGATCCTATATAGCGAGTATTGCTTTCCGCCGAAACCGGTAGGTAAGTGCTAAATAAAGTCCTAAAAGACGTATGCTAGGAACTATAATAGCTTAACTAAAGATTTCCGGCTAACTATTAGGTCGGCTTTTGCAAAATAATAGGCCTTATAAAAGGAGTCGTTAAGGTTTTTTATATTAACGTTAATGCCCGACTTTCGGCACGCATTAAGTACTCTAGCCTTACCTATATGTCTAAGTCTACGGTGCATAAGCCTATAATCGACCTTCTTATTAACCTTTATTAAGTTTTTCGGCAACGCCGTAAAGGCGAGGTCGGGGTGCTTATCTTAAATTATAGGGTCACCTATAGCCTAAGCATTACGAATAGTGCTAACGCTAAGTTCTTAGGTATTCTTATAAACTGCCTCCCTTATAGCTTAAAAAGCTAGTCGGCTATTAAATCCGTCTAGCACAATACCCTTATCATAAAGGACTTTAGAGCTTATTAAATTCGTAGGTGCATTAAGGCAATAGCGAACGTTAGTTAGGTTAAGAGTTAAGTCTCTAATCGTTATACGTGTTATGCCTACGCCTAAGACTCGAAGGTTGCTACTATTTAATGCTTGCATTAGACGATAGGCTAGAGTAAGAGTAAAGGTCGTAAACTACTTTAAGTCGTTAAAGCAGGTGTCTAAGGCTTTAGTATCGTATATAACTATATCCCGTAAGGCCTTATAACCCGTAGCTAGGATAGCGTCTTTAAACGACGTAAGACTTATAGCGAATAGGGTTATATCGCGTTTGCCTACCGCTACGATATCTATATTGCCTTTCTTAAAATTATTAATGCCTTATTAACGCTATTCTTCCCGTTTCTATTCTAGGGCTTTATCGGGGTAGAGAGTCTAGCAGTTGCTTAGCTTATAGCCTCTACTAGCAGCGATAATATAACTACATTCGAGTTTTACTTACTTAGATAAGTTATTATTAGTTCGGGATCTAATATTATCGGAGCTACCTCTGCCTCTACTACGGCCTCTACCGCGGCCTCTGCCTCGTCCTCTTCTACGGCTATTGTCTATTATAGATAGGGTTAAGGATATTAACGACTTGTCTTAGATAGCTAACGCCTAAGAGCCGGGGACCTTTTAAAATCCCTTCTCTACCTAGCATTAATATTATAAGAACTTATCGATAGCGGCTTTAGTAGGAAAATCATCCTTCTTATAGTCGTATTGCTAAGCGTAAAACCAGTAAGGGTAACCCGTCCGAAGGCTATAGATAGCCGTATAAACGTATATATTCCCGTCTAGTGTCTTATAAACGGCCCTTAGTTAACGCTAGCACTACTTTAGTCGTCGAGAGTATATATCTAAAGTGGCAAAGTTATAAGCTTTAAGTCTAAAAAACTCGAGCATCGTCTCTACGATAGAAGACTTAGGCAGCTATAAGGCTGCTCGCTATATAAGGAGGTATATCTATTGACTTATAGAATTCATAGTCTAACCGCCTTATGTAACTATCTCCTTTAGATTATCTAATAGAGTGATTATAAGGATTCTCGTAGCCTTTAAGTCGTTCTTTTGCTAGTTCTTTTGTTCTTCGGTAATGCTAATCGAGCCTACCGGTCTTTCGGGCCTAGGGACGAGCCCTTAGATATATTCGTAAATATCTAATATATTCAACGTGAGATTTACGTTAATTAGCTAGGCAGCATAGTTTTCTAGTCCCTTTAGACGTTTAATCGTGCCCGTTAGGGCACTATTATTATTAGCTATCTCAAACGTCCCGTTAGGCAACTGTCCTGCGGGCAAAAGAGGCGTTGTCGTAGGATTTTGTATGTAGAAAAACTCGTTAAATAGGCGTTTAGGCGAAAAAACAGCTGTAAAGGCGAGAAAAGTCGTAAAAAGATCGTAATAATCAAAAAGAACCACTCACGAAGCGTAGGAATGCGTTTCGGCGGCGCTTATAACCTCTTAAGGCTTACGTTAGGGTATATAAGGCGTGCTGCGTAAGATCGTGCGATGATAATAATAGGCTGCTGTGCGAGGGTGTAAAAGACACCCTAGCACAAGAGGCTAACTAACTAAAAGTAGGGCAAACTATAATAGAAACGCGCTCCTTAAAAAGCCGTTGCTAAGTTAACCACGTAGAGGATAGGGCGTTTATATAAGTGCATTACGTCGACGATAATCTTATAGTTAAAGTCCTAATCGTCCTTTAATATAAATTTAAATCGACGTAAAGCTTAAGAGTATAGTTAATAATAATAATAATACTTTACGATACTCTCTAACTTATTACCTAACACCTTATAGCCTACTTGCCTTAGTAAGTGTATAGTCTTATAACTGCCGGGTGGCCGAAACGACGATAAAAGGTATAGAGTTCGCTTTCTACTAAGAACGAAATCGCTTATTCTTACCTACTAAGAAAGAACTAAAGGTAGCCCTATTTCCGGACTACTAGAAGCGAGATCCCTTTATTCTTGCTAATAATAACGTCCGTTATATTATCGTAATACATATTTAAACGATCTATATCCGTAAGATAAAAGAGGAAAAGGGTCGGAGACGCAAGCACGTAGAAGGTAATCCTTCCTAACGGTGTTTCTATTGCTAATAAGCCGAGAGATTTAATAGCATCGCTATTCCCGAATTTAATCGAGGCTTAGCTAGCTGTAGAGTCGTTAAGCTTGATATTAGGATTCTCTCGCTAAAAGGCGAGATATTACTCTTAACTAGCTGTTAATACCTTAGCAGCGCCGGTGTTAATTAGGATACCTTAGAATTGCTTCCTAAAGTACCTATCGTTAATAAGAAACTAAGAAGCAAGCGTTGCTTATTTTATGCTAAATATATCTTCGCCTATAAAGAGATAAGTAAACGCTTATTAATAAAGCATTTAAGTTGCCTACTATTATTCGGTATTAGCGGCGTTATCCTAATACTCTTTAACCTCCTCGTTGCTTAAGTCTATATATATATATAGGTCTTTTAGTATCGTAGTTAGCAATATAAATATCGCGGCTATATTATTAACTTCCTATAAGATACTAGTCGTTAGTCGAATCGTTAACCTCGTAACCTTTATAATCTATTACGTATGCTATTAGGTTAGTAGAAGGCGTTCTTTAGAAGTAATATTAGGTTAGATATTAGTCCTTCGCCTTCTGCCTTTCTTTAGCGCTATATTTAGTCGACTAGCAACCTTCCTTATTATAGACAAAGCACTTCTTGCTTTAGGCGCGATTGTTAGTCTAGTAGCCTCCTCGTTCTCTATAACCTCGGTTAGAATAACTATAGTAGCCGCTACGATTAATTCCTCGTCCGGAGCCTCGTATATAGCCACGGTATCCTCCTCTGCCTTAGTGATTAATATACCTACGGTCTAGGTATATCGCTTCTAAATTAGAATAGTCTATATCCTTAGTTAAGAATTAACCGGGATTAGTAAGTATTAGGCTTATTTTAAGGGATAAATAAAGCTCTAAGAATAAGGTCTTAATATGCTTAGAGGGTCGAAATAGGGCTTATGTAAGCTCGGGAATATTGCGGTATACCTTATCAACCGTCGCTTACAGCTCGTCTTTACCGACGAAAGTGCTGCCGAAAGCTCGTTAATATAACTAAAGCTAATTAAAGAGTAGCTTTAGGATATCTTATATAGATAGGGTAGGATTTTAAGTGCGCAGCTTATTAAACGAGATAGAGGTCTAGTCGGTAAAATATTAGGCCTTATTTACCTCTATATTAAAATGCTTCTTAATGCTATTATATACGGCCCTAAACGTAGTAGTCTATATAATATATTAAAGGTAGTACGCTTAAGCATAACCTATAAGAATTCGTAAAAGCAGCCTATAGAACTAACTAAGTATAGTATTAATGCTATAATAGATGCCTATAAACTAGCGGATCTTATTATCGAATAGGTTATAGGGCTTGCCGGTATAATTCTCTATACTATCCTAAAGCTTCGCAAATTTTTATTAAAGATCTATATTAACTAGCTTGTTTAAGACGTATGCTAGAGGAATCTAAAGGTATGCCTTAAGGTCGGGGTTAAGGATTATAGCAGCTATACGTAGGTTAACTAAACCACTATAGTTATCGCTAAACCGATAACTCGTAGGGTTAATAATCATTTGCCTCTATAACATTAGAAATATTAAAGGAGCCGGCCTTAAGACGACTCCTGCCGGTCGTAAGGGTCGATTAAAGGTAATTCCGGCGACACTAAGTGCCGTATTAAGCGGAGTTAAGGGCTATATCGGCGTATTTCCGGTGTATGTTTAACTATACGGGGGTAGTAAGTTAGCTTTACCGTAGTCAGCTTCTATAGCCTTAAGGACTACGGTATATCTATCGAATTAGATTCTCCTTAGTTCTCCTTAAGGCTATATTAGGGGGTCTATAATAGATTGCGTAGTAATAAGTTATCGGTTAAAACTACCTTTAAGGGGTCTAGTATAAATGCTACGTCGGCGAAGAAGATTGCGTACTAATTTTTTATAGGCCGGATTAACCGCTTACTATATTACTTCTTTCTATCCGTAAAAGTATTCTTAAAAGTAGCTAAGGATATTATATCCTTATATATTTAAATTAGGGTTAAAGTCGGATAAAAACCTAGCGACGTATATTATCGCCGCTTCCTCGCTTAGGTCCTTATCGGGATCGATATTATTATTCTAAAGTTCGATATTAACGGTATTAGGAACGTATTTTAGGACTTATACGTTCCTTATTAACCTCCCGAATAGTCTATTATCTACGTAGTCTAAGGTAGTTATTATAATATCGTAATTATAAGGTATATCGTCTATTATTTTTGTCTATTTTTATCTATATACGCGTCTACGTTTTTAGTTTATTTAATATAGCTCCGTCGTCTCTTTCTCTAGTTCTTAAGCCGAGACTAATAAAGGAGCTAGAGTTTACGATATTACGTTCTCCTATTTAGGGCGGTGACTTTAGTAAACTAACTTAGCATAAGATCCTTATAGAGGTCGTAGAATAGGTTCTCTATACGAGCTATCTTAAGGATTATAGATCTTATCTCTTTTATCCTTACTATTCTATAATTAACTATAAGTTAACTACTAATTAGTATTAGATAGGGTCTATTATATAGGGTAAACTAAAGTATATATATTCTATAGATATATATCCTTAGCTAAGAAGGAGGTGTTTGTGTGTTATATAGCCTCCTACGAGTCACGTGCGATAATTCACGTATATACAATACCTTTACTCCTATACTATATTATATATCTTATTCTTAAGTAGAAAGCGTGTTTTCTTTATTTTCATCGGTATATAATATAGACCGTTCTTTATAAAGCCTATGATGAATTCCTTTAAATTCTTATCTAAGAGTAATATAGAAGTTAGGCTTATTAAAGCGTTTGTATTATTTAAAGATGATTAGCTAAGTATATTAATTCCAATCTCAGGTTTTTAAAGACAGTTCTTTAAAGCGTATTATGTATTATTTCCGGGAAATTTAAAGTAAAGATCCCTAGAGCCCCGGACTATAATCGAGCTTGCTTTACCCTAGGTTACTATTGTATAGATTTCTATTAAGTGTGATAATATACTCTTATTAAAAACTATATGCCTTATAGCGCTAGTATTAAAAACAAAGTTAAATACATTCCTATCTTTTATTATATTTTTATCGACCTATTTTACGACCCTTTAAATAGCAGATAATAGAGGCTTTAGAGGTCCTATAATATCTCTTCTATTAGATTTTCTGTTTCTAGCTAATATCGACGTATAAAGTAGGGTGTTATTCGAGGAGGAAATGTCTTATTTAAAAGGCAGAATACAGGTATATAATAAGGATATTAAATAACATAATAAGGTATATAGGTATATTATAAAGGCAGGGGTTAAAAAAACACTGACCTCTACCGTAGATAACTCGGAGATTTGCATTACGTCCGGAGCCGGGGAAGCTGACCTAGAAGGGAGCCGGGAAGTCCGTCTTTTCTTCCGAATTAGTAGTAGGGAGGGCGAGTTTTCCCGGGAAGAAAGAATAGGCGTATCGCGCCTAAAGTTCCTGCTATTCTAATAGCTACTGCTACTACCACCTCCTCTTCTGCCCCTCTTTTCCGGCCGAGATCTATTTAACTAAGTCGATTAAGTATTCGATAAGGGTATTGCCTAAGGTATAAAGCCGGCAGCCTTCGCCTTATCCTTATTTTCCGGCTTTTAGAAATAGTTTCTTTCTAAATGCCCTCTTTATTAGTAGGTGTCTCTAAATGCAAATGCAAATGCAGGTCTAGTAGTCTTATTGTAATTGTTAATACCTATCTAGCTAAGGGCTATACTACCTTCTTTATAGACAAGACGAGAGAAGGGTCGGAGCTACCCTCCGGGAAGCTTCGGTAGCTAAGAATAGAAAGAGATCCGTAAACAGAATGCAAAGACGGATGCGTTAGTCGGGGAAGACCTTCCGCGGACGGATGCGTCTATCGGGACGACCGTGGAAGTCTATAGAAGGAAGTGGAATTCCATCTATAGAATTCACCTTAGAAGGGAAGTCCTTCTACCGTGGAATTCCATCTATAGAATTCACCTTAGAAGGGAAGTCCTTCTACTATAGAATTCTATCTATAGAATTCACCTTAGAAGGGAAGTCCCTCTACTATGGAATTCTATTAGAATTCTATTTATAATTCCTATACTAGCAACTTTTTCTTTATGCCGTTTATAAGAACCTCGCTTGTTTTTCCTTAAACATTGCCCTTCTTTAAAAGGAAATAAAAATGCATAATAAAATCGACTGTTCGTTATATTAGAATAGTTCGTTGTAATATTATATAGTATTATAACTATATAACCGTTAAAAGAAAGAATGTGTTAGAAGGGTTATAAGCGAATAATAAACCCTTCTATTCTAATAGTTAATTTGTTTATATCGACGAAACGTTTAAGGGCCTAGTTTAGTAATGCTTTCGTTATTATATTAGCTAGGTTATCGGCTTTATTAATCTATCGGACCTCTATAATCTTACAGCGTTTGTATAACTATCGTAAAGCTATAATATCGATTATTAATCTTTTCTCCTTTATAGTACTTAGTTTAATAAGGCATTTATATAAGGAGTACGAATCGATGTAAATAATTAATAGAACCGGAGGAAGACTAAGACGATCCGTAATTATCTTAAGGGTTATCGTAAGAGAGATCCTAATATCGAATCCGTTTACTATACCGTAGATTTCCGATGTAAGGACGCTTTAGGTAACTCGTTTGCATTTCGTAGAGTTCTAGTAGACAATGTTGCCTTTAATCGAAAATTGCTTATCTATTCGGTCGGTCTCGTAAACTAGAGTAATAACGAATCTAAGCTATAAAGATAAGTCTTTATTGTTTGCAAACGATCTATCGGTAAAGACTAAGAGCTTAGCCGATGCGAGGTTAATTAAAAGATATATTAGTCTACGTTATTAATTGTCTAGTTGCTACTATAGTCTCTTATTTAGGATTATACAGTCTTTTTATTCTAGGTTCTAAACTTAAGCAGTAATAGAGATATTAAACGATGCTTCCGGTTGATAGATAGATATAACGTATGCACTACGAGCTCGTTGCTCTATATACCTTTGCGCGTAGTTAATAGCCTATAGTTTTATAGTTTTAATCTTAGCTGCTTAACCCTTCTATTATAGTAGTAAACTTCTATCGTATTATAGGGTTAATTTCGCGCCGTTAAAGTCTATAGATTGTCTAGCAGTTATTAGAGTTTTCGGTTTTGCTTTAAATTGTGCTTTCTAAAGCTCTTTTTCTTCGTAGTCCGAAAAACTTTAAGTCCCGAGCATTAACGTATCGTCTATCTATATGCCGATGATTCTAAAAGGTATAGGAGGGCTATAGTTAGAAATAAGCAAGCATACGTCGTATATTAAATAAGCTATATTAAGCTCTTAGATATAGTAACTATAGTATATATTAAACTAGTGTAGTCCGGATTCCGCGATGCCGTATAATAGTCTAATTATACGGATAATTATGCCTTCCGGATACTTCTTTACTAGTTTAGCGGGCAGAGCTATTAAAATTGTTCGAGATAACTCTATAGTAGCCTAGGGATATACTTAGGTAATGTCTCGTAAAGACAATATTATTCCGTGTTCTTTAAGCATTCCGGCTGCAATTGCTATAATTAAACGTTAACTAACTCGCTAGATTGTTAGCGACTATGTAAGTATAGATGTCTTCTTAATATTACTATATTCTTAGATTACTAGTCTCGACTTTTCGTATGGCTTAGTATTACGTCCTTTAACCTCTTTAACTATTCGAGAACGGAAGATTCGATATCCTCTGTATTTTTCTTCGTTATATTATTCGAAACTAAACACACTATAAATAACTAGGTCGTTAATCTCTTTTATATTAGATTCTTCGAATAGGTCACCGGGTGTTGTAATTACGCTATCGGCACGAAGTTTAAGTATAAGATCGTATGCATTAACCTCTTTCTTAGCTAAGAACTGCTAATTCTTTAGTTTGTTTTTCGCACCGGGTAGGCGACTACGTTTTTAGGGTATACGAGGAGGTTCTTACATAGTTTTATATTCTTTTATTAGTTTATTGTCTTAAGAATTATATTCCGGTATATCTACTAGGAGTTCTTCTAATAGTAGTACCGATTTTTCGTCTCGGAAGTATAGTTGCATATATATTAATCTAAATACTTATAGTCTATTAATAGTGTTAATTGTTATATTATGGCCTTTAATTGCTGCGATTTTAAATAGACCTTGCTAGCCGTTCTTTTCTCTTTAAACACAGACTTTACTTTATAGTAGAAGATTAAGAATCTCCTTTATTAATAGTCCGTTTCGGCTATAAATAGCATCTTTAATTCGTCTTTCTATAGAGATTTAGCGAAGCAATTTCATAGCCTTTTACATAGCTATAGCTCTCTACATTATTGTTATAGAAGGGGGTAATTCCTATATAATCCGGGGGTAAGCACTAAAAACTAATAATATAGGAACTAAACTATTAGGACTAGCTATATTATTAATTGTCTTAACTACTATTTAAAGGATAGCTTTAGCTAATATAACGTTCCTAATTTCCTCCTAAAGAATACTAAATGTTTGTTTAAGTAGTCCGTAATATCTTTTAATCTTTCCGATAGACTAATAGGCTTTAACCGGAACTTACTTATACGTAATGCTTATTACTTTCGCTTCGTTTCGGAATTTATTAGAAGCAAAATTTGTTCTTACGTCGTGTTTAATAACATCTAGCGGACCGAGATATATGTTAATCTATAACGCACGTAGTATCTCCTACGTATCTTTAGCGGACATTAATAGAAGGAATCTTACTGCTTAGAATAAAGTTGCTAAATCTACTGCGTATAGTACTAGTCGTTGTAGGTTTCCGAGGTATATAACGTTAATAATAATCTTATAGTTGAATTCTCGATTATCTTATAGTTTAAATTTAAATCGTCTCGGAGCCTAGGAGTATATCTAGCATTAGTAACAAAATTTAGAAATAGTTTTAAGTCTTCCGATTAAGACATTATTATGTCCTGCTTAGCGTAGTAGATAATATAGTCTTATAACTACGGGATGTCTAAACCGACGATAGAGTATTTAGATCTTAACTTCTATAAGGAAGTTAATAGATTCCTTATCTTTAGAAAGAAAGAACTATAGATGTCCTTATTTTCGTATTACGGGAACCACGCCTCGACTAATAATTATATCTATTGTGTTATTAAAGTATACACCTAGTCGGTCACTATCGGCTAAAGAGAGTAAGAAAGGTATAGGTGTCTCTAGAACGTAAAAAGTAATCCTTCTAATTAGTATTTTAAGGGAAATAGAACTAAGTAAGTTAATAGTATCTCTACTACTAAACTTAATAGAAGCTTATCCTGCCGTTGACTTGTCGATAGTGATGGAAGGGTCTTCTTTCTATAGGGCAATGTATTAGTTAAATCCGGCTATTGAAACTTTTACTGCACCTATATTAACTATAATGCCTTAGAAGCGTGTCTTAGAGTATCTTTTATTAATAATAAACTGGTTAGATATAGTAATAGCTTCTTGTTTACTATATAGGTCCTCGCTAGTAAGCCGATGTATAAAGGCTTATTAGCAAATTATCTAACTAGCTTGCTATTATCCTATAAAATTATCGTCGTCTCTTAGGTAAGATTTATTATTAAACTCTTCTACTATATCGTCTATCTTATAACCTTTATATTGCGTTACGTAGGCTATAAAACCTATTGTTAGGATATTCGTAAAGTGGCATTATGCGATATACTAGTCCTTCGATTTCTATCGTTCCTCGGGTGTGTGTTTAGTTAACTAGCACCCTTATTTTCCGCATATAAAACATTTCTTAGTCTATAGACGATTTCCGTAGTTGCCTCTATAGCTACTACGGGCTTAGGACCCTACTTATAATCTAGCAGCTAATAGGGAGTATCCTCTACGGAATCCTCTGCGGAATCCTCTACGATTAAATAATCGGCTATAGTTTCGTCCTCCTCGTCCTTAATATCTATATCTACCGCGGTTGTTATTATTATATCTCCGATCCGTATAGAATGTCTAGTTATACGGGTCGTAGTTATCCTCTTTATTATCTTAGTTATTAGACTAATGTTCCTAGATAAATTAGTTAGATAAACCGCGAGATAGGTGTGTTTATAACGAGGATCTTAGGTCGGCAAAAAGTGCTTCTATATTAGTTAAAGGTTTAAACAAAGCGTACTCTAGTTTAAGAACTCCTTTACATGCATTAATAAGTGTGGTTTGTAGGGGAAGATCGCCTGTAAAGTCTTTACCGAGTGCCCGTTAGTAAAGTTGCAATTTATCGAATAAAGCTTAAAGGATTTTATGCAATAGCTTGGCCGGGTGTTCTCCTCGCAACTTATAGAAGGTCGTTATTGTCTAGTCTATATAATAATATACGTAATTGACTTCCGTGTTAAAGTATCTCTTAATTATATCGTATGCCTTTCTAAATATCGCTATCTAGTTGATATATTAAATACAATAGGTTTACGTACGTCCTACGAGGATTCTAGGGAATAAAGCATAGAACTAACTTAGTTTAATTTACAGGTTGTAGCATAAGTTTATAAAAACCTAAAGTTTGTCGTTAAGTAAGTCATATAGTTCTCTAGTATAGTTCTTATCTTTTATCCAAAGCTTAATAAAGCGTTATTAGACATCTATATTAGCGATAGCATTTAGAACATTGTCTAAAGGAAGTTTTATATATGCCTCTAATAGAATAGGGTTAGAATTACTTAGCTATTTAGTTATTGCCGTAGAACCTTAGTCCGTTAGATTTATAAAGATATCTAGACGATTAAATCGGTGTAATGTTAGGTAAATAGTTATACCCGGAACATTAGTATTAAATAGCTATTGTTTATATAGAACTATCGGCTATTGCCTATATAGAATAGTCCCTCTTAAATCGAACTATAGAACCGTTAGAAGTGTGTTAGACGTTTATAGTATCTCTAGAACATTTGTTATAGTCTATAGTATCTTTAGAACGTTTGCTATAGATACTGCTTTTTCTATTAGAACTACTTCTAATAGTTAGAAGGGGGCTATTCTAGCGGTAATAGGCGTAGAAGGATGTATCGTGTTTTTTATCTCTATTTTCTTAGTGTATTCCTCTATGCTATCGTTAAATTTCTATATTATTATATCTTCTATAGGCTATTCCAATGGTTTCTCGAGTGCTTATAATATTAGAAAGATCGTTGCATAGGATGTATTACTACGACCGGTGTATATTCCTCGTTTCCTTATTAGAACTTTTAGCGCTCGTTTATAGTCTGCGTGTATTAAACCCTATATATTCGCTATCTATCCTTAGAAGTAGTCTTAGAAGTATAATAGGATCTCGTTTCCTTAAAAATCGATTAACGCTTCGTAGAGGGCAATAAACTTAGCGATAGATATTATAATCGCGATGCCGTTATTCTCGTCGGGTTTAATATTGCTATCCTAATGTTTTACGTTAATATATGGAAAAAGAGATCGGTAGATAGTTATGCCTTCCATCCATTCCCTAAGAGTCTCCTCTATAGTGTTGGATAAAGGACTAGTAGGTAGGTGTATTAAAGTTATATTACGTGCTTGTTTTTTACGCGGTTTATCGGTGTGTTTGTAGGGTTTTCTACGAAAAAAATTGTCGTTCGGCGTTATTAACGCACTTTCTGCTAGTGCTACTCTTCTTCTTCTAAAGCGGTAATCGGTTAGCAAAAAGTTTAAAGAAGAGCTATACGCAACCCCTAGGGGCGAGCTAGACTTAGAAGGTAAAGTCTTCTTATTCTTAGTATAGTTATCCTTCTCTAAGTGCATAGAATAGGATCGTCGGGCGGAAGCCGTTCGATAAAGATCTATAATACGTTTAAAGGATATAGAACTATCTCGTCTACCTTACTGTCTATAATTAAGCCTTACAATTACTAATTAGTGTTAGTAGGTATCTCTAAATGCAAATGCAAATGTAGGTCTAGTAGTCTTATTAGAATTGTTAATACCTATCTAGCTAAGGGCTATACTACCTTCTTTATAGATAAGACGAGAGAAGGGTCGGAGCTACCCTCCGGGAAGCTTCGGTAGCTAAGAATAGAAAAGAGATCCGTAAATAGAATGCAAAGACGGATGCGTTAGTCGGGAAAGACCTTCCGCGGACGGATGCGTCTATCGGGACGACTATGGAAGTCTATAGAAGGAAGTGGAATTCTATCTATGGAATTTACCTTAGAAGGGAAGTCCTTCTACCGTGGAATTCCATCTATAGAATTCACCTTAGAAGGGAAGTCCTTCTACCGTAGAATTCCATCTATAGAATTCACCTTAGAAGGGAAGTCCTTCCACCGTGGAATTCCATTGGAATTCCATCTATAATTCCTATACTCTCTTCTTATAGTTGCTATAGATCGGGATTTTATTATTATTATTGTTATTGTTATTCGAAAAGAAAAGCTGTTCGTTAGATTCGAGGGCCTTAGTTTGTTTAAATTCGTCGATAAGCGAGGAAGAAAAGGTCTTAAGGGTGTATACGGATGTATCGTTCCGGAGGGCTTAGGTAATATTAGTTATATAGCTTAAGAATGTAACGGGGTTATTTAGAGTAGGCATAGAGGAGGTCCCTAAAAGAGGTAGAATAATACTACGAGAGGAGAAAGAAAGAGAAGTACGGGCGTAGCCTCTAAGGCTACGGAGCTACCTAAATATAGGTTATCTAGTCACATATACTAGATTATACAATAGGGGTTAAAGACCCTTACATTAGACCTTACCCCGCTAAGGCCCTTAACGTATAATACCCGATGCCGTACCCTAACGTAGAGAGCAAACGTCGCGTACGGCCTACGTACTAGAAAGTGCGGAAAATAACGCTCCTCGTAGCTCCCTTAACGCAACGAATGTCAGCTAGGCCGTTATTAGCTTATAAGAACGAGGGCAAGCTGCTTGCTAAGAATAACTAAAGGACTACTTTAAGTAGGGCTGGTTTTTCCTTTCCGGCTTATGCGCTTCGCACGCTTAGGTGCTCTTAGGGACTCGCCCTATAGCGACGACTTTGTCTTTAGGCGCTGCTATAGCCGCTATCACCCGTTATTCTTCCCGCATAAGGCTATATAGGCTCCGTCCGTTCTCTACGGCCCTTAGGGCACGGATATAGCTTCCCTTATATAGCCTCTTAATATCGCCGCCGGCTGCCGGCGGAAGCATTCCTAACTACTTATCGCTCGAGCCGGAGTTATCGTCGCTTTCGCTCTCCTACGTGCGCCCTACCGCTATGCGCCGGATGTTTACCCGCTTTAGGCATACCTTAGACTAGTAAGTCTTACTACCGTATCCTATATAGCGGCCCTCTTTTCGCTACTTTCTTCTTTTAATCACGCTTGTAGCTAAGACGCAGACATTTATCGCATCGCCTAAAGGGCCGCCCTTACTTATAGGGGCGGAAATAAGAACTAATAAAAGAAATTTATTGCCGCTTAGCTCGCGAAGGTATTATATAAGGGCGTCGTACGCGTCTAAAAGACCGGTCTTCTCGCTTAAGCGTATGCGTTAGTCTATATTTAAGCTAGCTATAGGATAGTTAGTCTTTACCGCATTAAGCTAAGTATTTACGTCGGCTTGGAATAGCACTTCTTTAAACCGCATAAGGTAGGCCGGTATAGATTCGGTCCGCTTTTAATAAAGCGAACTAAGCTTAAGAGCCGTAGTTTTAGCTATATTAGGTTCTTTATAGGAGAGTCGGAGCTTCGCGATTATATCGGCGGGGGCGTTTATAGCAACGCGGGCAAAGGGCAGTAGCTACCGTTAAATTTTCGGTAATAGGCTTACGTAGAGATAGTTAAATTAAGCGCGGAGGTTACTAATAGCGGCGCCGTCGGTGCGGAGCTTTACTTCTACGCAAAGAATCTATAGTTCGAGGTCGTTAGTAGAACCGTTAAATTTCGTAAGGTGCGGAAGAATAGCTTTTCGCGCGGGTTCGCGCTACTATTAGAGCAATCCCTTAATTGCCTATGCGAATTAACGGTCGCGTTCTTCTTAGTTCTACGACTAGGGGAGATTCTAAGATTAAGCAGATATAGCTTGCGGGCGCGGGCGGTTTAATTATCCTTAAATTAAACATCGGAGAAACTTCGTTATAGCACTTCTAGAAGCGGAAGAGGCTAGAGGTAAGTTAGAAGGGTAGTATTATTATATAACGGGGTTATTCTAAGTAGGCATAGAGGAGGTCCCTAAAAGAGGTAGAATAATACTACGAGAGGAGAAAGGAAGAGAAGTACGGGCGTAGCCTTTAAGGCTATAGAGCTACCTAAATATAGGTTATCTAGTCACGTGCACTGGATTGTATAATAGGGGTTAAAGACCCTTATAAAGAACATCGGACTTAAGCTTTCTAAAATCTAGGTTATAATAACAATCGGGGGTATAGTTATTTCCCGAGTATTAAGCTCGTCGTAAAGCTCTTTTACCTTATTAAGGTATAACTTAATAGAGGTATAACTCTCTATCTTCGTATTAAAGAGTTCTTTTATTAGCAGAAAGTTAAAGGTAAAATTCACGGGATTATATAACGTTTTTAAGGCATCCTAAGCGGACTTCGCGGTAGTATACTACTTTATCTAAGATAGAGGACTATCCTCTATTATTCAACGTATAAGGGCGAGGGCATATTATGTTTTTGCATAGTTATCTTCCCGTACTGCTTGCTAGAGTTTCTCGCGTATAAAAATAGATTCTATCCTAAGAGCCTAGGAGGAAACGTTAACGGATCCCTTAAGCTTACCGAGCTAGTAGTCTTTAATAGAACCTATAATTTTGTCGGGGATTTATCGGTGCGTGTAGGAAAAAGTTTCGAAGAGGTTAGGTAGAAAGAGGAGGTCGTCGAGCGGATATTATTCGGAAAGTCGGGGGAATTTTGGTAAAGCTTCGATTCGACGTATATCGTATAGCGCCGGAAATAGGGATACGAAAGAGATATTAAAGTAATAATATATCGAAAGTATTAGTCCTAGAAGCAGAGGTAGAAGAAAGCGAGTGTAAAAGCAGTCGAGGTAGACGAAAAGTTAGGAGAGGACGAAATAGGAATACTGCCTATAGAATTCCGGAGAAAGTTTTAACATATAGCGTTCGTATAGAAAAGCGCGTATGCAAAGTTTCACGAGTTTTAGTTTAGAGGTAGTAGAGGGGGAGAGGATTTAGTAATTTCCGAAGAAAGTTTTTATTAAGGAATTTGCTTAGGTAGAAAAGCGAGGGGTTATAACTAATAGAAACGTATTAAACGTTCTATAGAGTATAACAATTACAGTCGTTAAAGGAAGTATTAATTAGAGGAAAACTAAGAGAGAAAACGTAGTTAAATTGCTTAATATATTATACTATCTAAGGCAAGACTAAAGTTAACCTTATATAGGCAATTCCTCTCAAACGGAGTAATATAGGTATATAGTAATAATGTTATATTAAAGTGCTAAAACTAAAGCATATCGCATTACTTATTTAAAGCTATAAATTCTTACCGTTATTGCACGATTGATTAAAATATATAGCGTGTTGTATAGGTATAGACGGTGCGATACGTGTGAAACGTTCCGCTCGTTCCCTTAAAACACTATATGTTTTAAGGTGAACAACTCGGTCAATATACAAGCTATTGCAATCGGAAGACTACGTGCGTATATAGTATTAAACGGCGGATATACTGTATGTAATTATATAATCATAGGAACATTATATGCCTTTATAATTTTAACTTAGCTTAGGAGGTCGAGCTTTACTGCGAGGTCGTTAACTATGCGCTTAATTATAAAGGGACCTTCTCGCTGCCGCGACTACTTCTTAAGCGGCTAGCTAGGCTCGTAATAGCCCGTATAAAGCTTTAGGTAGACCTTATCGCCGGCTTTAAGAAAAACAGGCCGGTGTTTTGCGTCGTACCGCTATTTGGCCTTTATAGCCGCTAGGTCTATAGCTAGGCTCGCTTGCCTACGAATTACTTCTCGCAAATAGGGCAAATCGTCCGTAGTAGTGCTTAGGATATTATCGATAGCTTCTAATAGTCTACGTATATTAAAACCGAAGATAGACTTATAGGTGGAGATCTTCGTACTAGCGTTAAATGCTATATTTAGATTCTACTAGAGGGTAGGGATTATTATTTTCTAATTAAGGCTAGGGTCCTCGATGTAGGATATCTATAGAGAGCGGTCTCTACGGTTTAATTGCATCGTTCGGTAAGCCCGTTAGCCTATAGGTAGTAGGCGGTAGTTATTGCAATTTAAGTGCCGAATGCGCTCTAAAGGCCTTTCTAAAAGTCGGATGTAAACTTACGATCCCGGTCGCTAATAATAGTTCTTAGTATGCCTTAAATAGAAAGAAGCAACTAACGGGCTAGGCTTTAAGCCTAGTCCCTTATGCCGTATTTAGCATTGCCTAGGATTAGTAGTTATCTTTTTCTAGTTAAGCAAGTGACTATAAGAAGTTAGTTAAAGATATTAAAGCCTAGGATCTACTATAGGGAGCTTGCTAATAGGGAGGGCGGTATATCGGTTATAAAGTCTATCGCGATGCTTTATATTAGAAGTAGTAGGGGGCGAATAGGCTTATAGCTGCCGGTAAGGGTCTAACGGTCTATTTAGCTAAGGCAATAGGCTTTATAGGCCGCGATATGCTTCTTTACCTAATAAGTAACTCCGCGAATTAAGTATATCTCTAAGTCCTTAATTATACGGACGACGCCGAAGTAATTCTTATCGTTATAAGCTACCGAGATTATAGACGGGACGAAGGCGTTAGGGATATATAGCCGGGTAAAGCCGTTTAGGCCTTTATAGTATAAGAGCTTATCGATTATAAAGAATAGTATACCGCGGCGCTTAAGTTGCGCTTTCGTTCGTGCCCTTACGTTAGTAGATATAGCTATAGCTATAGCTCCTTCTAAAGGCGCGGAAAGACTTTCGATAGCGTCCTCGCTATCTGCGATTATTTTAAGTATTCGCTTATAGTAAGGGTTATTATCGTAGGCGACGGCGAATTCCTCGCGTTTTTTAAGAGCTATAATAGCCTCGGAGGCTATAAGCATATCGTTAAGCATAGTAAAGTTAAGGCAGCGACGGTTAAGCAGCTAATCGGACTCCTCGGCTAGCAAGCGACTAAAGGCGTCGGCAATAAAGTTCTTCTTACTAAGGAGGTAGTCAACCACGATATTATACTCTAAGAGGTATATAAAGGCTATAACTAAACGGCGGTTACCTCGGTTAATGCTAAAGCTATAAAGGGTTCGCTTAGCGACTATCTACTTAATCGTAGAGTAGTCGGTAAGGACTACGAGCGGGAGGGTTAACGACTATACTATAGTGTGTATCTTCTTTACAGCCTATACGAGATAGGCGACCTTTAGCTCTAAGGGACTATAGGACTGCTCTGCTCTCGTTAAGGTGCGGGAGAGGAAGCAGAGAGGTATAATAGCCTTAACCGAAATTAGGTAGCCTAGCTATTAGCTAGTGCCGTCGCGGAGGTAGAAGAAGACAGCGGCGAAGCCTTACTATAAGAAGGCGTTAATCTAATAGAATAGCCTCTTCTATAGGTCTATATAGTAAATCATAGGGCTAGAAGTAATTTCCTTTTAAAAAGAGGCAAAGGAGGAAAGCTCGGCTAAGGTCGGCTAGAACGATATAATTTACGTATAGGACTTCCGCTTATTAAGGTTCTTATTCTTAACCTTACCGATTAACGACCCTAGGCTAGAAGACTAGTCTTACGTTCTTAAAGAGGGGCGATAGAGGCGCTATGGTATAGGATAAGGTTGCGAATATACCCTATAGCGCTAATATAGTGTTTAAGAGCGGCGAGAGTATCGGGGAATAAGAGCTTTATAAAGGCGGTAAGCCTATGCTTTATAGTACTTATCCTAAACGCGTCGATATAAAATCCGAGCAGTTCTATAAAAAGGTAGCCGATCTAGCTTTTAGCGGGGCTTATAGATAAGTTAAGCGACGCGAAGAGTAAGACGCCTTTTAATCCGCTATACGAAAGAGGGACTATAGTCAAAAATATAAATACCTTCTTTAGTATATTTCTCTTAAAGCTCTAATAGGCGCTAAACGTACGTTTAGTATAGAATACCGCTAGAGAGGGGATCCTCGATTCTATCCGTAGCGTCTATCTTAATAGCTACGGCAGCTGCCGTTATATTAGAGGCAGCTATTATAAGGTTCTAGCGAACCTTAGACTACTTGCTAGGTCTTATAGAAGAAGCTATAACGTAGGCGTAGATAGAGTCGGATAGCGAAGGCGTTAGAGAAGTGCCTAGAACTAGAGCTTCTATAGGCTAAGGCGGGGCGGGAGGCTATAGGCACTTAAGGACCTCCTAAGTAAGTGGGAAAGTGCTTGCAACGTTAACCGATAAATTAATAAAAGAAGTAGCAGTAGTAATAGCGGTTCCTACGGAGGAGGATAGCATAGCAGCGGCTCCGAGAGTAGGCGAGATTGCCGAGCTAGTATTAGAGCCTTTATAGCTAATTTCTAAGACGGGGCGGTAAAATAGCTAGACTCCTAACACTCTTATATCTAGCTAAGCTTCTACTTCCGCTTAATAATTAGGTTAGCGTTTATACTATTAGTAATAAGAATAGTAGGAAGAGATTTAGCATTAACAATGCTATAAATAGCGTTAGCGTAAAAGGCGAAGAAAGTATAAGCGCGGTCCTTAGGAAGTTCTTTCTAAGATATAGGGACTATAAGGGTAGTGCTAGGCGGTATAATAGTCTTTCGGATAGCCTTAATACGGCGAATAACTTCGTAAGACTATTTATAGATATTAAATAGGATTTTAAACCCGTTGAGGACTCTAATATAAATAACCTTTTTATTATAATTGAGGGATCCTTAGTATAGCTTAAGGAAAGCATTGCTAAGGAGTGCGCCGGCTTTTACTTTAGAAACCTAAGCGGAGTAAGTAAACTTAGCTATAGCTGCTTAAGCGGCCGGACTAGCTATAGTACCGCGCGTATAGAAGGAGAACGTAGCCTAATCCTCGCAAAAAGAACGACCGTTAACTCCGTTAATAGTAACGGGAGGCTTCTTCTCGACGGTATAGTTTTAAGTCTAAAGAAGGTTGCGATTAATTATAGGCTTACTATAGCTAGAGTTAGGGCAAACTTAGACTTCCTGCCTACTAGGTTAAGCAGAGACCTTAATTATTATATAGGAGTATAAATGCGGCGGGGAATTCTAATCCTGCTAGGGCTCTTCGGCTTTAGCTTCTAGGATCTAATTTAGTCGGGGTACTATAGTTAGCGCTGCGTGAAAAACAAGCTCTTTAATAATAAGGGCGGGAAGAATAGGCTTAGTAGGAGTAGAATCGATAATATTCCCCATAGGAATAGTAGGAGTAAAAGGGGTCTTCTTATACCTAAGATTAAGATAAGAGAAAAAAGCGTTATAAGAAAGAAAAGAGGCCTTATAAACCTAATAGGTTAAAGATTTAAGCGCGCGTTCTTTACTATAGAGCTACTGCTTAAATATATAGCAGTTAGCGTATATATACTCCTTAAGTATAAAGGCGAGGGCGAAGGTATAGTCGTAGGTGCTATATTTAAACTTACCGGCCCTTTTAGTAAGGTAGCGAGAGTTTAAATAGCCTACGAAGTTGGCTTCCGAGGAGGCGTAAGAGAATACGTTGTCCTAAGATTCATCGTTTAAGTATAGCTCGTTACTAGCTTCGTCGCCGCTAAAAGTAGTTATATTATCAGTCTAATACTTCGACTTAAAGCGCACTTTCTTCTTATTATCGTTACCTTTATATTTACCTCGGCGGTATTCCGATCGGTTATCTTATCGGTCGTCCCGGCGAGGGTAACGCTTATCGCGACGTAGCGGGCGTAAGCTTAACTAGTTACGGTTATTACTTAAGCTTTAACCTTTAGGGCTACGGTTACGATTATAGCCTTAGTCTTAATCCCGACGGTTAGTCTAACGGTAGTTATTGCCTTAGCTACCTTAACAATAGTTATTGCAATAATTATCGCGACGGCTACGATTATAGTTACCTTAACGGTAATTATTATTACGGCGATAGTTATCCTAGCGATAATTATTATCCTAATAAGAAAAGCTACCGCAGCGAGAACTGTCTTAGTCTTAAGAGATATATAGCTTAAGGGAGGCTATAATAAGGGGCTTCCGTTTCTTAATAATACGAATCTATTTATCGATTAAGGTCTTCTTCGTAAGAATAGAAAGAAGCGAGGAGATTTAAACGGCAATAAGAGGATATATAGCCTTAATATTTTAGTTATCTTTGCCTATCTTAAGCTAGCGGGCGAGTAAAACCTTTCTTTAGATTTACTACGGGGGAGTAATAGAGCTAGAGGACTATATAGATATCGTATACCTTTCTCTATAAAGTTCCTTTAAGACATCGGCGTTAGGACGCTTAAAACGCTTAATTAAGAACTTATAGAAGGTTCTAAGAGGAGAGGAATTAAGGATATCGCGTTATTCCGCTATAAGCTTACTTATATACTATATAAGAGCTCCTCCTACTAAAAAAAAGAGGTAGTATAGGCAAAGGGCGAACGGATAGATCTTTACACGCTCCGTAAAGAGGTAGACGTTTATATAGATATTCTTTCTATTGCTAAAAGCGATAATGCCTAAGTTCTTTAGATTATGCTTATTTAGGTTAAAAGTATTAATATTATCCCTTTTAAGGCGTTTAGTAACGGCCTCGTCGTTATAGGCCGAGGAGGAGGTATAGCTCGCGTTATAGTGCTTACGCGGATTCGGATGGTTAGACTTTAGCGGACGACGGATAAAACTATTATTAGACCTAGAAGAATTATTATTATTATCGTCTAAATCCTTCTATCGACGAGAGTAAAAGGCATACGAATACTTAGATAACTTAGATTTAAGGGAATAATATAAAACCTAAGGTTATTCTTTAAGGCGATGCTACTATCTAATAGAGTATTGCTTAGATAAGCGAAGGACTCCTTACGGACGAAGAGGAGGCTATTCCTCCGATTATTAACCGTTAGAAGGGTCTCCGTCGATTATTTACGGGTTAAAAGGCATAGCGCGAATTAGCTAATATACTAGAGTTATTATAGCGTAAAGAAAAGTCTTTTTATCTAAGAGATTATCTATAAAATAAAGATACGCGTAAATTCCCTTTCGCTAAGTATCGGCGTGCTATAGATACTTCTCCTTTATAGGCGGAAGATCTATAATCTTAAGGATAGTCTCTAACTTAAAGGCTAAAGAGCTAAAGAGAATATAGGCTTACTTTATATATATTAAGTCTATATCGGTAAAAGTCTTAATAATCCCTTCCGTAGGTAATATTTTAATTAACCTAAAGTAGCGAACGGCTTATTTTAATAGATTATTATAGTCTTTATCCTCTATAGCTAGTAAAGTAGACTGCTTGCGTAATACCTTAGTTTCTATAGATAAGCGAGGGTAACGACGGATAGGAGGAAGATCTTTATAATTACTCTTAGATACCTTAAAAGGAGCGGCGCTATAGATACTTTCCGGCGGAATATACGGCTAAGTATAAGTCGGTAAGCGAGGATAGACGTCGTTATCTAAGCGAGATAAAGACGCCGTAGCTTAACGGGCTTTTTCGTCCTTAGCTATAGTAATAATAGCTTAAATAAAACGAGGGAAGAAAGGAATAAGGTCGATAGATAGAAAAGAGAAGGGATTACGAAAGAAGGAAGAGTTTTAAGAGAAGATAAAAGTCTATAGTAGGAGGTATAGGGTGTTTTAATTTTAGCGTAAGAATAGGTACGCGTAGGAAATCGAAAACATAGAGAGAAAGTTTTTCCTTACGGCTAATTGCGTAAAGACTCGAAGTAAGGAATTAGGTAGTTGACCCTAGTTCTAATAATACTTAGAAAGGCGAGCCTCGTCGGATCGTAAGGCTTAGGTTAGTAGTTATATAGACGTGCTAGCTGGGGTTATATAAGCTAGTTATACTATAGGTATTAAGAGCCTTTAGGCGGCTTTTAACAAATAGTAAGAGCTTTAAAAAGCTCTTAGCGAACGTATCGTAGTAGAGCGAAGCTCTAGAGATAGGAAGGGCGTTCTTAATAGTAGATTAAAAGCAGAAGGTGCGAATTGCTATTAATTTTAATACACTAGGCACTATAAATATATATATAAAGAAGGATGCTTCTATTAGGTAGGCGTAAGCCCCGGGAGCTAGGAATAGCTCCCTGCTTATCTTATCTATAGCTGATTATATTAGCCCTAGTATATAGCATAGAGAATGCTTTACATATATTACTAATAAATATAAAGAATGAATACAAATAAGAAGGTAAGATTAGCGGGGGTTTAGGCTCGCGAGGCTGCTATTATTATTGCGCGGAGCTATAGGCGCTCTGCTAAATCTCGGAATAAAAGGAGTGTGGTCGTTAGCCGGGCTTCGGGCGTAACGGTCTTAAAGGAAGTCTATATGCGCTTCGTATAGTGATATCCTTCGTTAAGGTATCGGACGAGTGCGCTACGAGACTCTTTGCAGTAACGGCTTTCTGCTAAGGGGTTAAGGGAAGCCTCTATGTAGGCGGCTTCGTTATAGGTTCGATAGAGCTACTTCGAGAGCTGCTTCGAGGCTTAATAGTAGTAGTAACGGCTTTCTGCTAGGGGGTTAAGGGAAGCGTCTATATAGTCGGCGGCTTCGTAGGTTTCGAGGGAGCTGTTTCGAGAGCTGCATTAAGAGCTGCTTTGAGGCTTGCTTTAAGGGCTGCTTTGCTCGATAGATAATTCGCAGTAACGGCTTTCTGCTAAGGGCTTAAGGGAGAAGCGTCTATTTGTTTGGCGGCTTCGTAGGTGTCGAGGGAGCTACTTTAAGAGCTGCTTTAAGAGCTGCTTTAAGGCTTGCTTTACTCGACGGGATATTTTGCAGTGACGGCTTTCTACTAGGGGGTTAAGGGAAGGGCGGCTTCGTAGGTTCGCTTTAGAGGCTGCTGTAAGAGCTGCTGCTGCGAGAATTAATAGAGGGGGGAGCCGATTTAAGGGGTCGCAAAGGCCGGCATCGGTGCCTCGAGTCGTTAATTAAATAGTGCGACGGGGTTATCTGCCGCGTCGGCGGCTGCGGCGATAGTCGGGCTCGTTGGTAGTTATCGTAGATGACTGGTTTTTATTGCGAGGGTCTTCGCGATGATTGTCGTAACGGTCCGATGGAAAAGAAAAACGCCTAGTAGGTAAAAACTAGCGGAGTTTCTTCTTCTTCTCGTCGACGCGATTAGCCTCTATTCCTAAAAGACGTAACTCTTCCTGCTCTAGGCGAGACGGGATGAAATAGTTATAGGGGTTCGCGATATTATTCTGCGTTTTAGACGTACTGCCTATTAACGTTTACTCTTCCTACACTAGGCGAGAACGGGATTAATAAAGAGCTTAAAGGTCTATTTGCCGTAGAGCTTAATATAAATAGTCCTTATTCTTAGCATAGATAATCTTTTCTTCGGTATACGCAATAGAACCTTAAGGGTAAAGATGCGTAGAAATAGCGTCCGTAAGGATAAAGATTATACTATACTTTCGAAGGTCAAGATCTACCTCTTCTGCCTTACTATTCTATAATTACATCTATTTAATCACTAATTAGTATTAGTAGGGATCATATGTAAGATATCTTATCGCAAAGGGCTATTGTTATTGTCTTAAAGTATCTGCTCTAGCTAGGAAGGGGGGGAAAGGGGCCCCCTTTATAGAGCCTATAAAGAGCCTAACCTAGGCCTACCGGGCTCCTAATAGAGCCCTATTAGGAGCACGTGACCCAGCCGCTAACGCTGTCATCCGGGTTATAATAAGGCTACTGCTAGGGTTATAATAAGGCTAATAACGCTGCCGTTAGGACCGTCGGGGTTATTAGGGGTTATAACTTATAACCCTTTTCCTCGTAGTGTTTATACTATATTCCTACATTCCTATAGTAAGTTCTATATATTTGCTAATAGTTATCCGGGCTATAAAATAGTCCGTTATCTACGTAGATAGTACGCTATCTATTAGTTAAAGCGGTCTAGGTTTAAGAAGCTTCTTTATAGTAACGTTATATTTTCGTATAATAGCGTAAAGATTAGCGAATACCGCGGTAGTATAGCTAAAATCTATAAGGGAGGATGTATTAACGTAGTAGGGGGACTAAAGGTCGCGCGTAGAGGAGAGACGAGTATAGAGAAATATTAACTTTTTATTACTATTTAATAAACTAATCCGAAGATCTATCCTATCTAAGAGCAATAACTTAATCCTCTTATCCTCCCTTATATACGACCCCTAAAAGCGACTTACTTTAGGGGTATATCTTTTAGCAGTAGCCTTAACGTTTACTACTCGCTCTACGAATCCGTATCCTCTTTACTAAAGATACGGCTTTATTTATAGTTAGCTATACGAATAAACTAACCCTAGCTAAACCTACTACTACGGGCGCCTTAAGAAAGCCGGGGGAGGGGGTACCTCGGCCTTAAAACTAAGGACTACCGCGGCGGGGAGGCATTAAAAGCGGATTAGCCGTCTTAGCTAGGTCGTAAGCCTCTTTCTAGTATTTAGATTCTCTATAAGCTATATAGAGTTTATTATCGATCTTAAATTATCGTTTAGTATCGGAAAGTCGATCGAGGTCTATAGGGTTACTATATAGGAGTTAGGTAAAGGCGGTTAAAGCAAAGGCAGGTATAAGCGTTAGCGGGAACTATAAATAAAGGGCGGCCTTTTTCTTAAGCTTTTAATAATAAGCGTAATTAGCTAGGGTTTATATAAAGATATCGATCTACGCTAACTACTTCTCGTAGTCGGCGTTAGGGATCTTAGTCTATATGCCTTTAATAAGGTCGCTTATATCCTTCGAGATAAACTTCCGGAGGAGGTCGACCTACTATTCCTTTATCTTCTTTGCCTTATATATATAGGCGTTAAGGTCTACCTTTTAGATCTAATAGTTCTTATCGCCTTAAGGAAAATTATCGAGAGTGTTTTTTACGGCTTCTAAAACCTTATTATAACGCAGCTACCCGCGCAACTATAGAGTCGGGAGATAGGGATATATGCACGATAGATAATACATTTTAGCTCGGGGACTATTCGGCTATTAGTCGCTAACTAGTCCCCGACAACCCCTCTCGAGGCCTAGGGGTATATCCCTAAGGCCCTAATATATCTTTAAAGAGGGGCAAGCTTTAGTCTTACTACGAGAGGGCAACCATATTATAATAAAGGATTATTCGTACTTTTAACTATTATTCCTACCTTCCTAAACGTACCTTTAGTCTATCTTCTTATAATTTCTAAAGCTTTTCTTTTTTAGTTACCTAAAAGCGATAGCGCTACGCGGTAGGCGCGTTTCCGGACGTATAGGCCGCGTAGGCCGAATAGGTTATAGTAGCTATCGAGTCGCTAGCCTATCGCCGTTACCTTACGTAACGGAACTAATATTAGAAGATAAATACATTAACTTATATAAGGGCTATAACGAGCGTCTTAAGACGCTATTACTAATTTTTTTACTACCTAAAGGGGCCCGATCTATCCCTTCGCGAAGTTAAACGTAAGCCGGGCCTTTACGACCTACCCCTCTGCGTATAGATGTCTTCGTAGCCCTTTAAGCAAGAGCCGTAGAGCTAGAGGATAAGAAGAGATTAAGAGATAGGGTTACGGAACTTCGAGAGGAATTTTCGCAGTAGGGTAACTTATTCGGCAAGGACTTATATAAACGTCGCTAATAGTTAACCGAATTAAAGGAGAATTATAGTAAGGAAATTAAAATAAAAAACATTCCTTAGTTATTATAACCGACTAACCCTTAAAAACGTCTCGATTAGATTAGCGATCTTAAGGATGCCTTTATCGCTACTCTACGTCGTTTTAAGCGCAATAAGACTAAAATCTTATATACCTTTAACTATATATACGTAGACTATAAGGCGAGATAGAGGCGATACCTTAACGAAAAGCTCCTTATAGAGAGGGAATTGCTTCGCACTAACTAAGATAATTTTCGTAACTAGACCTTAATTTTAATTAAAGATACTACTAATCGTAAGACTCTCTTAGCTATATAACTATAGGAAGCACGCTAACGAAAGGGTTAGTCCCTTTTTAATTTTAGTCTTTACTTAGATTCCCTTAAGTAATACTTAGAACGTCTGCTAGAAAAAACTTATATACTTTCCTTTTTTGCGAAGTTACGTCCCGATCTTTAAGACTAAATCTCCTTTTATTTAGCGTCTATTTAAGATAATACTCGTAAAGAGATAGTCTAACTCGCTTAATGCTTTTAAGATGCTTTAGGAAATAAGAAGCGCCTCGTAAAGCTAACTAACGACTAATCGACCTTTACTTAAGGGGTAAGAGGCTCCCGTTCTATAGGCTATCGCCGACGTAAAGGCCGAAATAGATCTACTAACAACTATTAAGATTCCGACGCCGCTAGATCGACCTTAAATAGCCGTAGAAATAGTCGTAGCAACGGCCGTAGGAACGGCTAAGGAAATAGTCGTAATAGTCGTAACGGTAGGAATAGATATAATAGGAATAGCTATAGCAATAATCGGGGAGGAAATTCGTATAGAAACGGCGGAAGGTAATCTAGCATAGTTATTTATTAATATTATAAGAAACTAGGCTATATATAAGCCGATTGCTAAGCGATAGCGAAAGCTAATCGAGCCGTAGCCGATTCGGAGATAATAAAGAAGGAGGGAAACGCTTAAAAGTTAAAGTAAATGCCTCTCCTTCGACTAAGCTATAGGTAGAGGTAGTTAAAAGACTACGTACTATTAGAAAGCTATTAAAGCGAATACCTTATAAAATTATCGTTAATCTCGATTACGGTAGTAAAGTAGACTTAGTAGATATAAATTTTGCTCGAAAATAAGGGCTACGATAGCTTCCTTTATTAACCCTTAGATTAAAGGTAGTTAGGAATACGCTAGTAAAATAGTACGGAGTTTAGGAAGTTTCTATCTAACTCTAAGACAATCGCTATAAGGAAAAGATAGTCACTCGCCTTTATATCGGCGTCGATAATAGATTAAAACCCGACGACGCATTAGTTTTACTTAGTATGCCTATACTTTCTTAGGAATATATTTATCTCGTTCTTTTTAAGCGCGCTTAGTGGTTTAAATACTAACTTTCTAAGGTGTTATTACGCTAACCGCAGAAATTTTTGCATAAGTGTCGGAATAAGGCATAGGTCTATATAGTTATACCGGACTTAAATTTTATGCTATTTCCCGATAAAGATAATAACTCGGCGAACCCCGAGCGAATAAGAGAGGAAATACCGGCGACTCTTTTAGACTTTAAAGACGTGTTTTCTAAGCATAACGCCGATTTACTACTAAGGAAGAAGGGCACCGATTATACGATTAACCTATTGCCCGACTCTAAGCTACCTTTTAGACCTATCTACCCTCTTTTTTAATCCGAACTTTAGGTTCTTAAGGAGTAGTTAGATTAGTCCCTTAAGCGTAGTATTATTCGGAAATCTAAGAGTTCGGCCGGAGCTCTTATTCTTTTTGTGCCTAAGAAAGACAGCACTTTACGCCTTTATATAGACTACCGGGGGGTTAATAGTATTACCGATAAGAATCGCTACCTACTCTCTTTTATTTCGGAGATTATAGACCGTTATTAAGGGGCTAAATACTTTTCGAAGATTAACCTAAAAAACGTATACTAACGCATCCGGATTAAGGGAGGGGATAAATAGAAGATAGCCTTTCGTACTCGCTATAGTTACTATAAGTATTTAGTATTACCGTTTAGATTAACTAACGCCCTTACTATATTTTAGTTATATATTAACTAAGCTCTTAAAGGCCTTATAGATACTATTTGCGTCGTCTACCTTAATAATATTTTAATCTTTTCTAAGACCTATAAGGAGTATATAGAATACTTAGGATAAGTTCTTAAACGACTAAGGAATACTAAGCTATTCGCTAATTTATCGAAGTGCACTTTCTATAAGTAGTCTTTAGAGTTTTTAGGATTTATCTTATCTATTAACGGAGTTATAATAGACCTAGCCCGCGTTAATGCTATTATAAATTAGGAAGAACCTTATTTTTTCTATAATATTTAAGTTTTTCTCGGTTTTATAAATTATTACCGACGATTTATTTTAGGATACTCTAGTATTATTGCCCCTCTTACTGCGTTATTAAAGGGGAGCGTTAAGGGAAGAAAACCCGGACGAGTATAGCTAAATACTAGCGAATTAATAGCGTTTTACTCCGTAAAGAACGCCTTTATAATAGCCCTACTTCTCTAATACTTCGAACCTTAAAGACTAATTCGCATTAAGACTAATGCCTTAATTTTTATAATAGCTAGCATTCTTTCGTAGCTTAATAACGAAGGCTACTATTATCCGATTGCTTTCTAATTACGGAAGTTTACTAGCCTTAAGCTTAACTATAGCACCTTTAATTAGGAGATATTTGCTATTATTAAGTTATTTAAATACTAGCGATACTATATCGAAAGGGCGGCGAATACCGTTAAAGTTTTATTAGATTAATAAAACTTTTAAGGTGTAGGAACAAGGGATAAGGGATACGTACGAGGCAGTTGCAGCCACGTGATCCTATGTGATTACGTGCGTGTAACGAGGCTACGTTACTTATAAAGGGGCCCCCTTTCCCCTCTTCCTTCCTAGCTAGAAGACAAGACAATAAGAACCTAACCGTATACTATCACACGTGCGATAGGTTCGCTTCCGGCTGCTTACCGTAGAGAGCCCTACTAACACTAATTAGTGATTAACCGTTAGCTTAATTATAGATTAGCTAGGTGGAAGAGACAGACTTAACCCTCGAACGTACGCGGATCCGATTAACACAATCCTGATCCGTACATTTAGAGAGGGCTATTTATGCTAAGAACGAAGGATCTTCCCGAACTAGAACCGACATTGCTTTCGGTAGCCGCTAAAGAGAATTCCCTAGCTCCCCTTAACGGATTACCGCTTTATAGAAGCTCGTGCCGTTAAGAAGAGTACGTTAACAACGCTAATAAGGGTTATTACTAGCTACCCTTAAAGGATTACCGCTTTATAGAAGCTTATGCTATTAAGGAGCTATTAACCCTATCGCGAAGACCCCCTCGCGAACCGACAAACGCTCCTAAGACTACGGGACATTCGATTAACACGAGCTATTTAATCACGACTATCGCGTAAAGACCCTTACGCAATAACTAAAAGCCCGCTGCCTGCTCCCGATAAGACTATCACAAAGACCCTCGTATACGATAAAGACCCCGCCGTCTTCCGACCCGGCACTATATATAGTCCGCTTGCTCCCTTAAGCCCGGCATTACACATATAGTCCGCTTACTGCTTTAAGCCCCTACTAGTTGTTCTTTGCTGTTTAAAGAACTGCTAGTATGCTGCTTTATTCTTTCTCGCTGCTTTGCCCTTTGCCACCTTAAAGCAGGACCTATAAGAACACTGCCACGCCCTTTTTCGGCCCGGCAAAAGACCTGCTTTACCCTAGCACTAATAAGTCCGCTTGCTTCTTCAAGCTTTCTTTAACAAGAACACCCCGGTAGACCATAAGATGTTAGACCCGTCTCCCGCCGCCGCCTCTACTGCCCTAGCGGCACGCAGCCTGCTCGAAGATTAGATAAAGGACGTGCCGATCCACGGCTCCTTCTATAAGCATATCGACATTAGCTATTAGGACGCCTAAGTCGCCCCGGAAGACAATAAGGTCGTCGTAACGACCTCGGTGGCGAGATTCTTAGCCGTTTGCGAGGCCAACGTATACGCCCGTAGCCCCGAGATGCTAGACGAATTCTAAAAACACTTCGAAGGATAGACCGAGGCAACGTGGACGAAGGCTAATAAGGAATACCGCAAAGTCCTAAAGAACCTCTTAAATAGGCGCGGCATCTACGTCGATAGAAAGAACGGCTCTAACGCAGCGCAATTCGTCGCCCTGCAGAACCTCGAAGAGCCGCCAGCTTGGCCCGAAGCCCCCACAGCTGCTGCCGCCGCTGCTTCAACGATACCACCCTCGTCCGCATCCGACAGCATTCAAGAAGCTGCCAGATTGTTGTTATCGTCGCCGCCCGCCGCTGCGTCAGTTGCCGCCGCAACGACAGCTCCGCTGCCGCCTTCGCCCGTTGTTCCTTCGCCCGTTGCTCCATCACCCGTTGTTCCGCCCGTTGTTCCTTCGCCCGTTGTTCCCGGCCCGCCGCCACCAGTCATTCCCGGCCCGTCTCCTAACCCCTTTCTCCCCGGCCAAGTCCCCAACGTCGTTCCCCAGGCTGCACAACACACGGTCTATCCGACAAGTCACCGGTTCCGGCATCCCGAATTCGCCGTCCCGCCTACCGCCCAGCCGTTCCTGCCTGCCGCCATTCCTGCCGCCGTTCCTGCTGCCGTTCCCCGCGTCCCTGCCGTCGCTACTATCCCCGTCCCCGCTGTCCCTACTGAATTCCCCCTTAAGGCATACATAACAATGCCGCCGCCCGAGGTCCCGAACGTCCCCACGGACGCCAACCTCGTGCTGCAATTCGCCAAGGCATAGAAAAAGGACCATAGCTACACAGGAGACCTATACGACATCCTAGACGACAAAGTCCGGCTCTTTATGCGGACCTGCCACAGCCTACGCGTCGCGCCCGGCCAATTCCACGACCTAATTGGTCAAATCCTCGCCGGCCGTGCCGAGGACTACTACATCCGGCACGTCAATTGGGATGCGTCGTTCCGGACCGTATACGATGCCCTCAAACGCCGCTTCGACGTCCACCAGGAACAGTACTTCACGGAGTGGACAACGACGTCATTCCAGAAGCTTCGAACCCAGCACCCCGAGAAGCCCCTGCCCGAGGTCCTTAAGCTACTATTCGATAAGCTGCTTCTTTCCCAACGAGCCCTAGGAGGTACATTCGCAGACTAGGACCCGGAGACTAACGTCCCTTTGCGAATGACTCTCGTGCGGGCCTGCCGTGGCGTTCCGGAACTCGAGCCCGCCCTCTTCCGTCCGGCCTTGCGAATTGAAGAGCTGTTTTCGGACCTGCGATCGTCCCTCGAAACGCACCTCGCACGCCGCCCCGACCAGCAGTTTTTCGGCCGTGCAAGAGGTCGTTCTAGGGCACTACGTTCCGTGCGTTCGAGACCCGGTCCCAGTCAGCCGTACGGACGAGGCTACGGACGTCAACAGCAAGGCTACATCCTGGCCGAAGAGGATAACGATGACGACGATGGCACCGGCACGTTTAGCCAGTTGACCCTTTCCGACGCTCCCTAGTGGCCGAGATGACGTTCTTTGCGGCCTTTGTTCTTTGTTTAATGTTTGTTCTTTGTTTAAAGACTGCGAGTATATTCCCTGCTTTGTTTTTCCCTTTTTCGGCGCCCTGTTTTTCCCCTTTTCGGCGCCCTATTCCCTCTTTTGCTTCCCCTTTTGGTGCCCCGAAACAAGCACCGAAACAAGCCCTGTTTCGCCCCGGCAACGTTATATGCCGACCCTACTACGCTCCGGCAACGTTCTTTCCCGGCCCGAACACGCTTTGTTTCACGCTTTTTTTTCCCGGCCCGAAGATGACTCTGTCTCTTGCTCTGCTTCGCCCCTCTGCTTCGCCCCAAAGCTTAATGCTTCCTAACGCTCTTTTCCCGTACGTTATACGGCTGTTTGCAAGGCTGTTGTAAGGTTGAAAAGCCGGATCTACGATGACAATACGGCCCCGTTTGACCGGGCCATGGATCCCTGTTTGGCCCCTTGTTGCGACCCTTGTTGCTACGTTCGTTTGGGCTGTTTTTCACGATCTTGTAAAGACTGCCAGTGTGGGAACAAGGGATAAGGGATACGTACGAGGCAGTTGCAGCCACGTGATCCCACGTGATCACGTGCGTGCAACGAGGCCACGTTACCTATAAAGGGGCCCCCTTTCCCCTCTTCCTTCCTAGCTAGAAGACAAGACAATAAGAACCCAACCGCATACTATCACACGTGCGATAGGTTCGCTTCGGCTGCTTACCGTAGAGAGCCCTACTAACATAAGGCTTTATAAAGCAAGTATCCTTTAATAGAAGATAAGCACGTTAGTATATATACCTCGCTTTTTTCGATTTTACGATTAAATACTAAGCCGGTAAATTAAATCTTACCGATGCTTTATTAAGGAAGCTAGAATTTATAAGCGAAGCCCTACCGTCTATAGAGCTACTCCCGGAACTATAATAGAAGTTAGTAGTTATTCGGTAAGTATATATAGCTATAGATTCTATATAAAGCGACCTTAAGACGAGTTCTTAGGTCTTTACTATCTTTAAGCTTAACGAGATATCTTTACGTAACGAAAATACATAAGCTCTTTAAGATTCGATCGCTTAGCATTTAGGAATAAGTCCCGCTAAGTTAGCCACCTAGGTTAAAGATATCGTTAGTTATAAACAACGGTGTTAAAGACAATTGGCTAGGTTAGCAGCTCGTTATAAAGGGGTCTATAAGAGCAATATCTCTAAGCCCTTTTTTAAGCTTCTTAAGAGGACTTAAGCGGAAGATCCGTAGACTATATAGCGAGTATAGGCCGAAAGTACCCTAGAAGAAAGGGTAAGTCCGTTAAGGGTCGATCGCGGCGTCGATATCGATGCCTTACTAAGCAACCGATTAAGGGCTTATGCAGTCGATCGAGTGCCTTACACGCTTTCTTAAGAGCTTTATATACTTTCTTAGCAATAACCCTCGGATGGATTGTGCTCTAAGTGTGCCCCGGCATAGGCCTTATATATAACGTATTAGCCTTAAAGCTACCCTACTAGGTATGTCCGTAGGGGCGATGCCGGGAGTGCTTAAGTCGTGATTCTAAGGCTTCGTAAAGCTGTTGAAATCTTTAAGGATAGGCTCCTTATAGGAAGATGCGTCGTTTGTTTAGATCGTCGTCTATAGTAGCAATTTACGGTAGTTCGTATACCGGGCTTATAACTATTGTATCTACCTATAAGGGCCTACACCCGTAGGCGCGAGGAGTAGTTAATAGGTATACTTAAGGTTACGAAAAGGGGCACTAATTAATAAGAGAAAAAGGTCTAATCTTACGATGTATAGTTATAGGCTAGCTGTCTTATAAGGCACCTTAAATAGGTGCGCAAGCGGACACGTAACCTACACTAGTATAGAGCTATATTTAACACCTCCTTATAGGCACGCTCCGATGCGATAGACTTTATATAACTCCCCGCGGCGCTAGGCTATATAGGCCAAATTGTGTGCCGGGCTAGAGCGGGGTAAAAAATAGGAATGTCGTGCGATTAGACATTTAGTATCGTGCGAATAGCAATACTCTAATTTAATCTCTTAACGCTAGGGGGTATATTATA
Organism: Ophiocordyceps sinensis; assembly: GCA_012934285.1. Classification (NCBI taxonomy): domain Eukaryota; kingdom Fungi; phylum Ascomycota; class Sordariomycetes; order Hypocreales; family Ophiocordycipitaceae; genus Ophiocordyceps; species Ophiocordyceps sinensis. The sequence goes on along the minus strand of JAAVMX010000006.1, from coordinate 896,435 downwards.
TTAAAGCGTGCTTATAAGGAGGTATTAGATATAGCTCTATACTAGTATAGGTTATATATCGGCTTATATACCTATTTAAGGTGCCTTATAAGATAGCTAGCCTACGACTATATATCGCAATATTAGACCTTTTCTCTTATTAATTAATGCCCCTTTTCTTAACCTTAAGCGCACTTATTAACGACCCCTCGCACCTACGGGTGCAAGCCCTTACGGGTGGATGTAATATAACACTTACTCTATTTTATTAGGCGGAAAATTTATACTCTTAGTTAATACGTATCTATAGACTTAATGCCTTCGAGGATAGTTAGAGCTATAGGTAATAGGCTCCTAACGCCTACTACGAGGATCTAATCTCTCTAGCCGTCCTCTAGCATAACTTCGTCCAGCTCGACTCGCTTTTCCCCGAATTGCCTCAACGTCGCTCCTCGTTAAAGCGGGCGACGGCAACTGGGCTCCCCTTAAAAGCATTGACTTGTGGGTCTGCGAAGACAGTGGTATGTCGTAGTAGACACTAAACCTCTATGTTAGTACCGTTACGGTTAGATTGAAATGGCTACATACCTAATGGATCGATCATAATCCAGGTCCGGCATTGCATTTCTCTCTAGGGGATATCGGAGCATTCCGTGCGGAACATAGTCGTCTCGCTTCTCCACTTTTCCGCAGAGGCCGTTGCTCGTCTTGGGGTTGAGCTTGAGCCTCGCGGAGCGTTGACGCTTCGAGTAAAACCTGGTCAAGACTTCGTCGTACAGATTCTCATGGCTGTCAGCGAAGAGGAGAACGTCTCTCCCAACGCCGTTGCGGATGGTGTCTCTAGGGCTCAACATAGGGTACTTTTGCTGAACGGCGGCCAGCAGTCGGGGCATGTCGATAAATGGCAACAATGCCACGCCTTGCCAAGCCATCCTTTTTCCGTTGAGGTCTACCTCAAAACCCTCTGGATAGAAGTCGATAATTTCACTGTTCTTGTTCGTCATAAGGTCGTGAAAGACTTCGGGCAATGCGTGACGAGAAGCAGCAGGCAAGACACTCATCAGCTGTTCGAATGGCCTGGACGTGTAGCCCTTTTCAAAGATAATATCCAACTCGGCCATCTCTTTGAAGTCGGCCGCGAAAGGCGCGTAGTGGTATGGGTAAAACCAATCCCATGATGGGCACCCCTGGAAGTAATACAGCAACACCCACGCTAGTCCTTCGGCATAGGCACGGGCAACTTCGTGGCGGAATTTCACGTCGGCGGCATCTTTGTGAAATTTTTGTTGGTAGTACCGATCGGCGTACCCATCTTCCCAGAGACGAACCGTATCAACAGGTCCTTCGACGGGTGCTGGGGGTGTGGGCGCAGACACTGCCGGCCATACGGGTGTGCCGTTGGCGTCTTCCGAGCATGATGCCTTCCGTTTTCCGAGGACGGACTGCGATGATTCGTAGGTGGCGTCTTCGGACGTGACCGCTTGCTTCCCGCCGCGGAGTTGAGACTTGAGGACGCTCGCCGCACTTTTGTTCGCCACGTTCGCGTCTAAAGGCGCACCGCGATTGACCACCATGTCGTGAGTAATGGCTCGAGAAGGCTCCCTCGGATATGAGGCGATGGGGTGGAGCTGCAGGCCGCTAGCAGGGTCCGAGTGGCCGCCTTTCGAAGACCTTGTCGCGTTTCCTTGACGTCCATGGCTGTCAGTATGTAGCTTTCTTCGCTTGAAATTTGCCTCCCGGCGATCTTCCTGTTCTTTCCGCCGCCTAAAAATGGCATCTTCCTGCATGGCAAGCCCGTCCAAGATGCGCTGTGCTCGCTCCCAGTTGATGGAGCCGTCCTTTGTGACGAATCCGCCCATGGTCGGAAGATTGTCTCGCCATATTGCCGTCAGAGTATCGATGCCGTGTTCGCGAATTTCCAGGGCTGGGAGGTGAGGCAAAAAGTCGTTTCCCACAAAACAGCACATGAATACCCAGTCGTCAATGGCGCGTTCCATATCAAAGCGAAACGGCAAGCCGGGGACTGCCAGCTCGGCCGCCAGATACTCTCGGAGGACCGACACATGAAGCCAAATAAAGGGCTTGAGGGCGACGTCGTGGGCCTTCTCATCGAACACCCCCTCCTTGTTCTTTTGTTCGCCACGGCAATCGCGCGCCTCGTGTCCCCTTTGCCCGCACAGTTTGCATGTTCTTGCTTTGCCCTCCTGGAAAAAGACGTCTTCTCGCAATACCCTGAAATGGGGCTCATGCGTCGCGAGGCCCAGCATGATTAGGTCCGCGTCCAATCCGTAGATGACGTGACGCGTGTTTGGGTCATGGTCGGACGATGCCCGCTGCGATCGAATAAATGACATGATTTTGTGTTCGCCTTCCCCAGGGACGGTGGCATCGGAGATGATGATCTTGAGCCTTGCCCAGGCTGGGTCGGTGTTGAGTTTGTACTGACACCAGTAGCGCAGGCTCGTGGCGAGTATGTCCATGAAAGGAGTGCCGGGAGTGATTGTGTTGGAATCAAACGCCTTGGCGATATTTTCTTCATTGTCAGGCGGCAACACGCCATTGTTTTGCTGCTTAACAAGCTTCAAGAGCTCCTGCTTCTCCGCCTCCTTCTCTTTGGCCTCCTGAGCTGACCGAAATCGCCTTGATCTTTGCTGGTTCATCTTGGCACGCGGCGCGACGCCGTCTGTTTTTTCGATAAGCCACTCTGCACTTGAGCGAGCTGGGCAGGGAATCAGGAAATGAGGATGACCTACCAACGGCGATCATAAGGATCTTGCGCGGGCGAACAATGTTCACAACGCGATCTGTGTACTTAAACACCTCTAGCATCATTTCTTCCTCGTCCTTGGGCGCTGGCCTGTCTTCCGGGTGCGAGCATGGGTGAACGATGCCGTTCATGTCGAGGTAGAGGTTGTCGAATTCCTCGCCATTGGGATTGGGCGTGGTCGTATCGACGGGAATCGCGCTGCCACCTTCCATAGTGACGGGCCGCTCTTCTACTACGGGCGAGATGATTTTCGGGTACTTGCTCGAAAGCCATCGAAACGCTGCGGGAATGCCCATGGTTGCAGTTGTGCAGGCGTGACCTTCTGGAGTTGACGTCGCAGCTTATTAAAAACAGATCACACGATGTGGTGCGACGTTGCACAGAAAACAAGGCTCAAAGAGGGCCTGAAAAAGGAAGTGATCATGGATGCAGAATAGCTCTGCCGGGCCCTACGAAAAACACGTATCTTGTGGGCTTTTTTCTGCCCCACTTGACCGCCTTGCCACCTGCGCCCTCAGAGGCCTCCACGGGGGCTGTCAGCCCAACATTATTGTGGTGAAAGGATAAGTAGGGTCCGCGCTACCGTCACGTGCGATAAAATGGTCATGCCTTAAGGAACAAGGTGCCCGCTTTATCGCTTATATGTTAGATTATTAAGCAAAGCTTGCTTTAAGGATCCCCATTGGGTGGGCGCATTAGTCAGCGCCCCGCGCCTACAACCTTAGCTAGTTGTCACAAGCCTTGTTTATCACAGTTACTAGGCGCAATGCATGAAGTCTTAGTGTGTGTAAAATGCTCTGATTCTTCAATCTAGAGGGGGACGCAGCCGGGGGTCTATATAGGTGCCTGAACCTACTAGCGCTAACAGCTTCCTATATAAAAACAGTGGTTGGTTGTTCTAAATGACCGTAAAGCTACTTACCCCTATTTCTCGGCGAGTCCGGGTTCCGTTAGTCACCTAACGAGCCTACCCCTTAGTATATGCCCCTATTAGCTATACTAACGCCGATAGGTATAGGAAATAAAGCCCTTATGCAATAAGGCTTATAATACACCCCTTTAGGGCTTATAGTAAAGTAAGGCCTAAAAATAACTAGGAAAAGAGGGCAAATAGCGTATTATTAGTATTAAGACCTAACTAAGAATAGAAAAAAAGAAAATAAGAGAAAAAGGGGACTATTCGTTATATTAGAATAGCCTTATGCGTATAGAGTATTAAGACTATAAAAGAGGGATTAAATAATCCTAATTACCTAAAAATAAAAGTAAAGCCCTAGGGAAAGGGCAACTTAACGAGGCCGATTTATCGTTAGAACTCGGCGAATTTCTAGCCCTATAAGGGCTTTATAAGGCTATTAGCGGCTATTTAGGCCGTTAGAACCTAAATAACGTTAAGGTTCCTAGTCTAAACCTGCTTATAAAGCCAATAATAATAGATATTAACGTGCTAGAGCTTCGTGACGAGGGTAACGATCTCTTTCGTTAAAAGGCGAATAGTCTGCTAATTATCGCACTAGATGACTTAGTCCGTCGATTCTAGCTGCAACGATATCTTATCGCAGAGTCGATAAAAAGCAATAAGCTCTTTTAAAGCCTATAATAGAGCTAGCAACTTAGCTTCTATAGAGGAAGTTATTACCGTCTTCTATTTCCCGGACTTTTAGACAATAGGGCTATAGAATAGCTTAATAGCGTATCCTTAGGTGCTCTTCCGGTTATACGTATTATCCGCGAATAAAGCGTCCGATATAGCCTCGCATAGGGCGGAGCTATTCCCGTCGAACTTAATAATACGGTTAATGTCCTTATATAGGAATTTAATAGCCTCTTTTGCCTGTTTAATATATTCCTAGCTTAGGTTCGTTAGGAATTAGGAGAATTTCCTAGTAGCGTATGCTTTATTAACCCTTATAATAACCGTTGCGTAAAGAAGCAAACTAATTAAGGCCTAAAAGAGAGAAACGTCGTTGCTTAGGGCGATCCCTTTAAATAGCTCGAGGGGTTCTAGGCTAAGGGGTTGCTTAAGCTTTCGAGATATTACAATATAGCCGAATCGCCATGCTATCTTTTTAATATAGGACCCCTAGCTTAGCTAAAGCTTCCTATTATCCTAATCCTAAATTACCTTAATCCTAATAAACTATTTAAGGTCCTTAAGGACCTTAACGTTATATCTACCGACGAGGGCATTATAAAACGACTATTATTATTATTATTAAAGTACTCTAGCTGCCCTAACGGGCCTAGTGCCCCTGCATTTAGCTAGCATAGGAAAAACTAAGCGGCCTAGGGGAAAACCTATGCAACGTCTATCTATCTCGACGTCGGGCCGGATACGGCCTATATTCGCTACGGTTAATTAAGTTTAGTTACTACCGCTAGTCTAGTGCTTAATAAAGGTTACCCCGCCCGGGCAGGCCTAAGGGCGTTAGGGTCGGGCGGATAGTCTAACTTAGTAAAGCTAGCGCATAGACGGCACGTAGGCGATAGGGTGCGGGCCGGGGCCCCGCCTAGTAGGTTAGAACGTAGAAAAATAAATCTTAGTAAGCGCGTAATCGAATATATAAATATATATAAATATATATAAACGTTAAAAGGGGCTAGCGCTAAGAGCCTTATCGTCTTACTCTTAAAGCTCCCCCCCGCCGGTATTACGGCGGTCTATCTTCTCTATAAGGGCCGTCGTAGCCTAGAACTACTATAGTAAGCGGTGCTTAAGGAACTTCCGGATAAGCGGCTTCGCGGCGGCGGGGCGGTTAAGCGCCGCCCTAAGGTCGCTCTCCCGTTAGATGCCTTTTAGTAAAGCCGCCCTCGCGTTAGTAAAGGTAAAGCACCGGAGGAAGAGGTAAAACGCGGTTTTACATATAGTCTTATACTAATAGAGCGGTAAGTCGACGTTAAGGACGTTCTAGTCGAATAAGAACCCCTATAGACCGATCTTCTTAGTCTAAATCTAGATAAGCGCTAAGCTCTCGTGCTTATATAACCCGTTATATACCTTTAGTACCTTCTTCGGCCGGTCGAAGTAAGGGTTAATATCTACCGGCTGCTAGGCTTTTCGTAATCGCTTTGCTTCTATCGCTCGGAGATCCTCCTTCTAACGCGCCTCTTAATTACAGAGGACCGCCTCCTCCGTTATAGTGCCCTAAGGGCATTAGTCCTAAAGCTATACGTCGTACGGCCGGCCGGGCGGCTAGGTCGGCCGACGGGGTTAAGGTAGTACTCTCGCCGGCTTCTCGTAGGTGCGTCGGATTTAGTCCGCTATGCCCGACTCCTCGGTTCGCTCTTTATACTACGCGAGGCGGTCGTTAAGGTAGAGGTTAAGCGGCGGGACCGCCGTCTATATCTCTAGGTTTTAGATTAAGGTCGCTTTAAACGCTTTAGCTACTACCTATAGGTAGCTTAACTAATACACTATAAACGCCTTTATTAAGCCGGTAGGCTTCCCTCCTTTAGGCATAGGCTTATAGAACGTCGACGCTTTATAGGCGAGCGCGCTTTAAACTATACTAGCGTAGACCGTCCTTACGCTTTATAGTCGTATACCTTATATAGACGCTATAAGCCCGGTAAGGGCTAGCGCTTATATACCTATCTTCGTCTTAAGCTTTTTAACCTAGGCTTTTTATTATAGCTTTCGGTTAAACTAAACCCTTAGGAACCGCCCGTCTTTAACCGGCCGGACTATATTCGTCTTAAGCCGAAGCTTCGTCGGTATCGGCTTATAAGTCTACGTAAAGTAGATTAGCTCGCTTTTCTTTAGCTTAAACTTAGCGCCGACCTCCCTTACCTACTTATCGTACTTTTTCTAAGCGCTCCTTAAGCGCTATATAGTCGCGGCTACGGTCTTACCGTAGGCTAAAAGGTTTATATCGTCGGCGAAGCCGACGGTAGTAACCCCTATCTCCGGCTTAAGGCCGTCGTATAGTAGCGCGATATAAAGGAGGAAGAGGATTAAAGAGAAGGGCAAGCCTTAAGGCACGCCTATAGGCACCTCCTAGGTCTCCGCTAGCGTGCTATTAAAGTAGAGCTAGGCCGTCCTCCCCTTAAGGAAGCTCCCGACTTACGCGATAACCTAGCCTAAGAAACCCCTTTAGCGGAAGGTCTCGATAAGGTATGTATAGTCTACCCTATCGAAAGCTCTTTTAAAGTCGAGCTAAAGGAGTAACGCTACCTTTCCCTAGACCTACGTCGTCTTTACAAGCTCCGTTATAAATCGTATCGCCGTCTTAATAGACCTTTTAGTCCTATTCCCTATCTACCCCTTAGGCAGGAGGTTATACGCCTCCGCCGTATCTACGATCCTCCTCGCGACTATAGCCTTAAGGATCTTCCCTACCGTATTAAGGAGAGAGATTAGCCTCTACCCTTAGGCTTATTAAAGCTAGGCCGCTATCTTCCCGGGCTTCGGTAGGACAATAATAGCCGCGTGTCGGAACCGTCTTAGAAAATATCCGACGTCGTAACTAGCGTTAAGTAGCACCGTAAGCACCTTAAGCAATAGCTCTTTATAGGCCTTAATAAGCCCTACTAGGAGGCCGTCCTCCCCTACGGCCTTCTACGACGCTATCTTCTTAACCGCTAACCTAACGTCGCTAACTATAAAACGCTGCGATATCGTATAGGCCTCCCGGGCGGCCTAGGGGCTCCCCTAGCCTCTCGCTATTAGGGGTAGGAAGAACTAGGCCATGAGGGTCTTTACATTCTCTACGTAAGTGCGGGCCGGCCCCGTCGGGTCGCTTAGTCTCTCTAGGTTAGGGATATATATCGCCTATAGTAGGCTGCCGCTTCGGAGCCGCGCCTACCTCTCGATCTTCTAGCTAGAGGAGGGCCTAGTTAGCGGCTAAATGGTAGGTAAGCTCCCGCTAGGAGTCTCGTTATATAGTAACGACGGCACGCCGGAGGGCTATCTTCGCCTCGTCTAACGTCTCCCGGGACGTTTAGTTGCCGGACGCTAAGAACGCCCGGAGGGCGCGTTTAGCCTCCTTATCGCACCGGTCTACCTTTATAGTCTACTAGTTAGGGCGGCCGCCGTCGGCATAGCCCTAGGCCTCGGGTGTATAGTCCTTCGCAATCTCGGTCAACTAGGTGACTACCTAGTCTACGTACGCCTCGACCTCCTTAAGGGTCGTAGGCGTAGTTAGCGCGGCCCCCGGCCGGAACTTTACGACAGCTGCTGCCTAAGCCCTATCCGGGTCGAGTTTCCTCTAGAGTTATAGAACGACTAATATAAGGGTTTCTATCTATCCCGGAATATAGCCACGAAATTATTAACGTAGAAAAATACGATAATATTCCCGTTGTGTATTATATAAGGGTCTTCTATAATAATAATAAATCCCTATGCCTTTAGAAAAGTCGCGAGTTCTTTATACTATAGGAGGGGGGACCGTCGTAGACTATATAAGGCCTTTAAAAGCAGCTATAGCTTTCTAAGCTGCTTAAAGCCTTTAGGGAGACGGCAATATATAACTTCGTTAAGGGTTACGTTGCAAAAGGCGCGGATAAAGTCGTATTGCTTTGCGTTAAGGTTAAAGTAGCATAGGATAGCTATAAGGAGGCGGAACGTTCGGGCAGCTAGAGTATAAGCTATAATTACAAGGTTATTATATAGTTGCTAATTACCTCTAACAACGATACGAGCTTTATACTTAATAGCGAAGCCTTAGGGATTAAACTTATAGGCATATACCTATATTAGCGGGATTGTCCGGACCTTTAATAGGTTAACGGTCGATTCGTCTATAACCTTATAGACCTTAGCGGTCTTAAGGCCTACGACTTCCCCTTTTATGCCTCCTATCTAGTAATACTAATCTAGTCGGGATATTGTTTCTTTATAGCTTATTAGAATAGGGAGAATATAGTCTTAATATAGCCTCGCTATAAGGTCTAAAGCCGTAAACGCTAGGGTAAGTTCTTCCTCTACCGGATTAGGATATTATTAATGCCTATAAAATTAAATGGTTTTAGGGTATATTCCGGCGTTAATAGCTGCCTTACCCCTTTTAGAGTCTCTTTTTTAGCCTTAGGTTTAGCTATAGGCTTAGAAACGGCTTCGGCTTTTATAAGATGCTTAGGGTCTAGGATTGCATCGTCTTCTCTCTTAAGAGCTCGGATAGGCTTATCTACGTAGTCCGGGAGGTCTTCTAATAGGTCGATCTATATAATCTATTCTTACTATTGTTTTTCTACCCCCTTACGCTAGTCTAGGCCGAAGAAGACCTTTTCGTTAAATATAACGTAAGATGTGTTAAAAAATGCGTTCCTTTGTAGACTAAGGACCTAAATAAGGTATTACGTGCTCGAGATATAGCCCGTAAGGTAGCCTATATATCCCCTTAAATCTAGCTAAGCCAAGGTCTTATTTAGCCTCTGCTTAATTATAGGAAAGGCTTTATAGCTAAAGCTGCAAATGTATTGCTTACGAGGTTTAACCCGGATATAGGACTATTCGTCCCTATTGTCTTAAAGCCTATTATAGTATTAGGTTATATTATATATTATCCTACGTGACCTCTATATCGTATATATAGACATTTAGACCTAGTCTATAGCTATTTCCCTTTGTGGATTAATAATAATTATATACCCCCCCTAAGCGTATTCTCTTATAGTTTGATTTACTATTTTATCCTATTGCCTTTAATTAAAAATCTCGCTATCTTAACCCTTTCTTTTCTAATCTCCCTTCTTCTCGACGTAAGTCCGCCTCCTCGTCGGACCCTTATAAGTCCGCCTCCTCGTCGGACCCCTTCGACTAAGTTTTCCTCGATTATTAGAATTTTCCCGGTATAGATACGCCGTCTTAACGCGAATTATATAGATTTCCATCCTTACCTTTTCCCTACCTTTACCTTATCCTATTGCCCTATAATCTACGATAACTAACTATATAAAGGCCGATCCCCCGCCCGCTACCCCGGCCGTTACCCCGCCGGCTCCTACCGACTTAAAGCCTTAGACTAAGTACGTTTCCTATTAACCCCGTCTCGCCGCCCTTCTTTAGGCCTAACGGCCTATATTCGGCACGTTCGCTTATATTTAGGCTAACGCTACTTACGACTTCCGCGCCCTTTAGATTAAGGCCCTTACTAACCTTAATAATGCTTACGTTAAGTTAAATATAAGAGTGCTTATCGCTTAAGAGCACGTAGCCGTTGCTTAAGAGCACGCTGCCGATCTTTAGCGTTAGCTTAACCGCGCTACGTCTTCTCTCCTTATCTTAACCGAACGTAACGCGGCTTAAGACTAGGCCTTTGCCCCTACCCCCGCCCTTACCCCTACCTATTCCCGTATAGCCGACCCTAAGAGGTTCGCCGGCGACTCTAGCACTTAAAAGCAACGTTAAGAGGCTTTCCGGACCTAGCGCAACGGCCTTATTATTAAGCTCCGTTAGGACGCCGCCTTATACCCTACAGAGTAGGATCGCATTCTTTATACGGCTAGCCGGCTTACCGGCCGGGCTGCCTCTATTATCGCTAGCGTTCCTTAAGACGTCCTCGATAATAAGTCTTTCGCCGATTAGTAGTATACTATTATTAAAGCTCTTACCGACGACCTTAGCCTCGTCTTTAGTGCTAATTTCACCTATGCTTAGTTAAAGGCCGACTTTAATGCCCTATCGATAAAGAATATTTCTTAGCCGGACTTCTATTCGAAGTTTACCTAGCTTTAAGCCGACTTATCGTTTAACGGCACCGCTTATATCGCCTACCTTTACTTAAAGGTCTCTATTATAGTACGTGCTAGAGGGCGACCCTAGAACTCTATAATAGCTTTAGCAGAGACCTAGTTAGCTTAGACCTATTAGTTATATATAGCGGCCTATCCTTTCTATCGCATAAGGTATTCGGTTATAGGTGACTTCGACCGGCCGATGTAACGAATACGGATATCTATTAGGCGCTCGACTTTATAGTGTTAATCTCCTTTGCTAAGCTCGTGTTCGATATCGCGAGCGGCTTCTATAGGTCTAGGCTTAAGTTTAACGTAATGCCCTTCGTGCGCGAGCTTAAGGTGCTAAATAGAGACGACCGGGTGGATTCTAATTTAGCTAAGGAGGTCGAGCTCCGCCGCGAGGTTATTAATTATACGCTTAATAACGAAAGGGCCTTTTCGTTGCCGCGACTATTTCTTTAGCGGCTGGCTAGGCTTATAATAGCCTATATATAACTTTAGGTAGACCTTATTACTAGCTTTAAGAAGAACCGGCCGGTATTTTGCGTTATACCGCTGCTTAGCCTTTATAGCAGCTAGGTCTATAGCTAGGCTTGCTTATCTACGGATAACTTCTCGTAAGTAGGGCAGTTCGTCCGCAGTAGTGCCTAAAATATTATCGGCAGCTTCTAACGGTCTACGTATATTAAAGCCGAAGATAGATTTATAGGCGGAGATCTTCGTACTAGCGTTAAATACCGTGTTTAGATTCTACTAGAGGGCAAGGATTATTATCTTTTAATCTAGGCTAAGATCCTCGATATAAGATATTCGTAAAGCGGTCTCTACGGTCTAGTTACGCTATTCGGCAAGTCCGTTAGCCTATAGGTAGTAGGCGGTAGTTATTATAATTTTAGTGCCGAATACGCTTTAGAGGCCTTTCTAAAAGTCAGATGTAAATTTACGATCCTAGTCGCTAATAATAGTTCTTAGCATAACTTAATTAGAAAGAAGCAACTAACGGGCTAGGCTTTAAGCCTAGTCTTTTATACTATATTTAGCGTTACCTAAGATTAGCAACTATCTCTTATTAGTTAGGTAATAAGTGACCGTAAGAAGTTAGTTAAAGATATTAAAGCCTAGGATCTACTATAGGGAGCTTGCTAAAGGTAAGGGCGGTATATCGGTTATAAAGTCTATCGCGATACTCTATATTAGAAGTAGTAGGGGGCGAATAGGCTTATAGCTGCCGGTAAGGGTCTAACGGTCTATTTAGCTAAGGCAATAGGCTTTATAGGCCGCGATGTGCTTCTTTACCTAATAGGTAACTCCGCGAATTAAGTATATCTTTAAGTCCTTAATTATATAGACGACGCTAAAGTGGTTTTTATCGTTATAAGCTACCGAGATTATAGATAGGACGAAGGCGTTAGGGATATATAGCTAGGTAAAGCCGTCGGGGCCTTTATAGTATAGGAGCTTATCGACTATAAAGAACGGTATACTATAGCGTTTAAGCTATGCCTTCGTTCTTACTATAGAGTTAGTAACTATAGCTCCTTCTAAGGGCGAGGAGAGACTCTCGATAGCGTCCTCGCTATCCGCGATTATATAAAGTATTCGCTTATAGTAAGGGTTATTATCGTAGGCGATAGCGAATTCCTCGCGTTTCTTAAAAGCTATAATAGCTTCGGAGGCTATAAGCATATCGTTAAGCATAGTAAAGTCGGGACGACGATAGTTAAGCAGCTAGTCGGACTCCTCGGCAAGCAGGCGACTAAGGGCGTCGGGGATAAAGTTCTTCTTGCTAAGGAGGTAGTAAACCTCAATATCGTACTTAGAGAGGTAAATTAAGGCTATAACTAAGCGACGGTTGGCTTAGTCTATGCTAGAAGTATCGAGGGTCTTTTTAGCGACGATTTACTTAGTCGTAGAGTGATCGGTTAAGACTATAAGCGGGCGGGTTAACGACTATACTATAGTACATATCTTCTTCGCAGCCTATACGAGATAGGCGACCTTTAGTTTTAAAGGACTATAGGACTACTCGGCTCTCGTTAGAGTGCGGGAGAGGAAGTAGATAGGTATAATAGCCTTAACCGGAATAGGCTAGCCTAGCTGCTAAATAGTGCTATCGCGGAGATAAAAAAAGACGGCGGCAAAGCCTCGCTATAAGGAGGCGTTAATCTAATAGAATAGCCTCTTCTACGGGTCTATATAGTAAATCATTCGGCTAAAAGTAATTTCCTTTTAAAGAGAGGCGAAGGAGGAAAGCTCGGCTAAAGTAGGCTAGAACGATATAACTCGCGTATAGGACTTCCGCTTATTAGGGTTCCCGTTCTTAACCTTACTAATTAAGCGACCTTAGGCTAGAAGACTAGTCTTACGGTCTTATAGAGGGGCAATAGAGGCGCTATAGTACGGGATAAGGTTGTGAATATACCTTATAGCGCCGATATAGTGTTTAAGAGCGGCGAGATTGTTAGGGAATAGGAGCTTTATAAAGGCGGTAAGCCTATGCTTTATAGTACTTATCTTAAACGCGTCGATATAAAATCCGAGTAGCTTTATAGAAGGGTAGCCGATCTAGCTTTTAGCAAGGCTTATAGATAAGTTAAGCAATAAGAAGAGCTTAAAGATAGCCTCGAGATATTAAAAGTATTCCTCTTCTATAGCGGAGTAAATAATAATATTATTAATAAACGCGCGGCTATAGCCTTAGTGCGGACGGAGAACTCGGTCTATATAGCGTTATCGTACGCTAGGCTATTGCGGAAGCCGATAGGTATAACTATTAAGCGCTTAAGACCTTAATGACTTATAATAGTAAACCTACCTTAATACTTAAGCTTAACTTAAAACTAATAGAAGAAGGCGGAAGCGTCGATAGTAGTAATAAAACAAGCGCCTAAGAGTTTAGCAATAATAGAGCTTTATAGTAGTAAAGGGTAGGCATCCGGAATAGTAATACTATTAACGGCACGTAGGTTAATAACGACTCGGCCTTTAGTCTCGCCTCGGGCTATACGCTAAACTACGAAGATAGGTGCTACGAACGGCGTAGGCTCGTCGGCCTACTCTAAGCGACCCTGCTTATAAAGTAGGTTAAATATATCGTCGATAACCTTTCTATCGCGAAGCCCTTATAGGTAAGGCCTCTAAGCGACTCGTTTTTTATACTAATTATCGATTAAGGGAACTATTAATTCCTTTCCGGGTTTTATAACGGCGGTGCCTATATCTCGCTAAAGCTAGGAGTACTTTCTAAAAAGCCTTTTAACTTAGCGTATAAAAGAAAGACTATAGACGAAAATATCAATTCCTTCTTTAGTGTATTTTTCTTAAAGCTCTAGTAGGCGCTATATATACGTTTAGTATAGGATACGGCTAGAGAGGGGATCCTCGATTCTATCCGCGGTGTCTATCTCGATAGCTATAGCAGCTACGGCAGCTGCCGTTACGTTAAAGGCAGCTGCTATAAGGTTCTCGCGAACTTTAGACTACTTACTAAGTCCTATAGAAGAAGCTATAATATAGGCGTAAATAGAGTCGGATAGCGAAGGAGTTAGAGAAGTGCCTAAAGCTTCTACTAGCTAAGTTAAGGCGGGAGGCTAAAGGCACTTAAGGACCTCCTAAGTAAGCGGGAAGGTGCTTATAACGTTAACCGATAGACTAGCAGAAGTAGAAGTAGTAATAGCGGTTCTTACGGAGGGCGTTATAGCTACGGCTCTTAAAGCGGGCGAAATTATAGTAGCTAGCGTTAGAGCCTTTATAGCTGATTTCTAGGATAGGGCGGCAAAATAGCTAGACTCTTAATACTCCTATATCTAGCTAAGCTTCTACTTACGCTTAATAACGAGGTTAACGTTTATACTATTAGTGATAAGGATAGTAGGAAGAGATTTAGCATCGACGATGCTATAAATAGCATTAGCGTAAGAGGCGAAGAAAGTATAGGCGCGGTCTTTAGAAAGTTCTTTCTAAGATATAGGGACTATAATGGTAGTGCCGGGCGGTATAATAGTCTTTTAGACGGCCTTAATATAGCGAATAACTTCGTAAGACTATTTATAGATATCGAATAGGATTTTAAACCCGTTAAGCACTCTAATACAAACGACCTCTTTATTATAATTAAGGGGTCCTCGGTATAGCTTAAGGAAGGCATTGCCGAAGAGTACGCCGGCCTCTACCTTAAAGACCTAGGCGGAGTAACTGAATTTAGCTATAGCTACTTAAGCGGCCGGACTAGCTATAGTACCGCACGCGTAGAAGGAGAACGTAGCCTAGTCCTCGCAAAAGGAACGACCGTTAACTCTATTAATAGTAATAGGAGGCTTCTTCTCGACGGTATAATTAAAAGTCTAAAGAAGGTTGCGATTAATTATAGGCTTACTATAGCTAGAGTTAGGGCAAACTTAGACTTCCTGCCAACTAGGTTAAGTAGAGACTTAAATCCTTATATAAGAGTATAAATGCGGCGGGGAATCCTAATCCTATTAAGGTTCCTCGGCTTTAGGTTCTAGGATCTAATTTAGTTAAGGTACCATAGTAAGCGCTGCGTGAAAAATAGGCTCTTTAATAATAAGTGCGGGAAGAATAGGCTTTAAGGCGGCGGGGGTATTAGGCTTAATAATAATAAGATCGATAACGTTCCTTACGGTAATAGGAGGGGATTTCTTATACCTAAGATAGAGGTAAGAGAAAAAGGCGTTACGAGAAAGAAAAGAGGCCTTATAAACCTTATAGGTTAAAGGCTTAAGCATGCGTTCTTTACTACGGAGCTACTGCTTAGACACGCAGTAGTTAGCGTATATATACTCCTTAAGCACGGAGGCGAGGGCGAAGGTACGGTCGTAGGTGCTATATTTAAACTTACCGGCCCGTTCGGTAAAGTAGCGAGAGTTTATATAGCCTATAAAGTTAGCTTCCGAGGAGGCGTAAAAGGACGCGTCGTCCTAAGAGTCGTTTAAGTATAGCTCGTTACTAGCTTTATCGCCGTTAGGAGTAGTCTTCTTATTGCTTTAATACTTTAACTTAAAACGCACTTTCTTCTTATTACCGTTACCTTTATATTTACTTTAGCGGTATTCCGTTTAGTTATCTCGTCGGTCGTCTTAGTAAAGGTAACACTTATCGCGGCGTAGCGGGCCTAAGCTTAACTAGTTATAGCTATTGCTAAAGCTTCGACCCTTAGGGCTACGGTTACGATTATAGCCTCGGTCTTAATCCTAGCGGTTAGTCTATCGGTAGTTATTGCCTTAGTTACCTTAACGATAGTTATCGCGACGATTATTACGACGGCTGCGATTACGGTTACCCTAACGGTAGCTATTATTACGGCGACGGTTATTATAGCGATAGTTATTATCCTAACGGGAAAAACTACCGCGGCGAGAATAGTCTTAGTCTTTAGAGATATATAGCTTAAGGGAGGCTATAATAAAGGGCTTCCGTTCCTTAATAATGCGAATCTATTCATCGATTAGGGTCTTTTTCGTAAGAATAAAAAGAAGCGAGGAGATCTAGACGGCAATAAGAGGATAGATAGCCTTAATAATTTAGGCATCTTTGCCTATCTTAAGTTAGCGGGCGAGCGAAACCTTTCTCTAGATCTACTATACGAGAGTAATAGAGCTAAAGGACTATATAGATATTATATACCTTTCCCTATAAAGTTCCTTTAAGATATCGGCGTTAAAACGCTTAAAACGCTTAGTTAAGAACTTATAGAAGGTTTTAAAAGGGGAGGAACTAAAGATATCGCGTTATTCTACTATAAGCTTACTTATATACTATATAAGAGCTCCTCTTACTAAGAAGGAGAGGTAATATAGGCAAAAGGCGAACGGATCCTTATCTTAGTAAATCTTTAGACGCTTTATAAAGAGATAGACGTCTATATAGATATTCTTTCTATCGCTAAAAGCGATAATGCCTAGGTTCTTTAGATTATGCTTATTTAAGTTAAAAGTACTAATATTATCCTATTTAAGGCGTTTAGTAACGGCCTTATCGTTATAGGCCGAGGAGGAGGTATAACTCGCCTTATAGTGCCTACGCGGGTTTAGATAGGACTTAGGGGGGCGGTAGATAAAGCTATTATCGGACTTAGACGAATTATTATTATTATTATCTAAATCCTTCTATCGACGAGAGTAAAAGGCCTACGAATACTTAGATAACTTAGACTAAAGAGAGTAATATAGAACCTAGGGTTGCTCCTTAGGGCGATGCTGCTATCTAATAGAGTATTGCTTAGATAAGCGAAGTATTCCTTACGGACGAGGAGGAAGCTACTCCTCTAATTAACCGTTAGAAAGGTCTCCGTCGATTATTTACGGGTTAAAAGGCACGGCTCGAACTAGCTAATATACTAAAGATATCGTAGCGTAGAGAGGCGTCTCTTTATCTAAAAGATCGCCTATAAAATAAAGATACGCGCGAATTCCCTTTCGCTAAGTATCGGCGTACTATAAATGCTTTTCCTTTACGGGCGGAAGATCTAAGATATTAAAGATAGTCTTTAACTTAAAGGCTAAAGTGCTTAAGAAAATATAGGCTTACTTTATATATATTATATCTATATTACTAAAGGTCTTAATAACCCCTTCCGTAGGTAGTATCTTAATTAACTTAAAATAGCGAACGGCTTACTTTAATAGATTGTTATAGTCTTTATCCTTTATAGCTAGTAAGGCAAACTGCTTACGTAGTACCTCGGTTTCTAAGGATAAGCGAGGACGACGGCGGGCAAGAGGAGGAAGATCTTTATAATTACTCTTAAATTCCCTAAAAGAGGCGGCGCTATAGATACTTTCCGGCGGAGTATATTCCTATATCGGTAAGCGAGGATAGAGGTTGTCGTTTAAACGAGATATAGACGCTATAGCTTAACGGGCTTCTTCGTCCTTAGCTATAGTAATAATAGCTAAAATAAAACGAGGGAAGAAAGCGAAGAGGTTAATAAATAGAGAAGAGAAGGGATTATAAAAGAAGAGTTATATAAGAAGAGAAAAGTCTATAGTAGGAGGTATAAGGTGTTTTAATTTTAGCGTAGGAATAGATACGCGTAGGAAATCGAAAATATAGAGAGAAAGTTTTTCCTTACGGCTAATTGCGTAAGGACTTAAAATAGAGAATTAGCTAGTAGACCTTAGGTTTAATAATGCCTAGAAAGGCGAGCCTCGTCGGATCGTAAGGCTTATATTAGAGGTTATATAGGCGTGCTAGCTAAGGTTATATAAGCTAGTTATACTATAGGTGTTAGGAGCCTTTAGACGGCTTCTAACGAATAGCGAGAGCTTTAAGAAGCTCTTAGCGAACGTATTATAGTAGAGCGAAGCTCTAGAGATAGGAAAGGCGTTCCTAATAGTGGCTTTAAAGGCAGAAGGTATAGAATTGCTACTAATTTAATACACTAGGCACTAAGAATATATATGTAAAGAAGGATGCTTCTATTAGGTAGGCGTAAGCCCCGGGAGCTAGGAATAGCTCCCTACTATCTTATATATAGCTAATTACATTAGCCCCGGCATATAGCATAGAGGATGCTTAACATATATTAGCCCGGCTTACTAATGCTAAGAAGCAACGGCGGTTTAAGAACCGTCTTTACCTCTACTACGCTTAGCCGGCTACCGCTACCTATACCGCCTAGACCTACCCTAATAAAGGTATCGGTGCTAATCCCGGCGCTAACCCTAGCGCTAGTCCTAGCGCCGGTTCCGGCTCTAGCCGCGGCCGTAGCCGTAGTAGTAGTACGTCTGCCCTACGCCTCCTTAAACCCCCTCCCCCCCGCTACTAGGTTCGCGTTATTAAGCAGGGCTTTATCGAAGGCGAAGTAGACGACCTCCCTGCCTCTTCCCTATCCTTAGGAAATACGTAGCTCCCTCGCCTTATCGCGCGATAGAGCTCTCTATATCTAAGTTTATAGCTTCGTTTAATACTAAGGAGGATCTTTGCCTCCCCGTAGGAATATAACCGCGTGCTTTACTTATGCCTTTATCCCTTATATCTACCGATATCGTTATAAGTGCTTTAGTCGACTCCGGCTATTCCGGATACGCTTTTATATACGCTTAGACCGTATACCGCCTTGCCCTTCCTATCCGCTAACTCTAATTCCCGCGCCGGCTTTCTCTCGCCGATAGTAGCGACTATAAGTCTAGCTCTATCACCTATTACGCTTTTTTAGTCTCCTAGATTAGCGCCTATACTAAGTCTATCTACTTCTTTCTTACGAAGCTTAGCTATAAGGTTATTCTTAGCCTCCCTTAGCTACTCTAGCACGACCCTATTATTAGCTAGCGCGGTAACTCCCTTTCCTTCTAGTCCCCCTTTTATTTAGCCTTTTGCCTCTCGGACTATTAGCCTTATCTTATCCCAGGCCTCTCGGCTACCTTTACCCGCCTTACCCGCTTTATCCCGGCTTTCTTTATCCTTATTTCGGAAGGAATATAATTAATAAATATTATTCGTTTTCCCTTTACCCCTTCTATCGGAGATTTCGACGATAGGGGCGAGCCCCCTACTACGCCTTTGCCTGCCTTTGCCCTAAGGGGGTTTCCTTTTAGTCCCTACGTCGAGGATTCTAACGACGAGGGCGAGCCTTTTACCGCTGCGATCTTTATTCCTACCGCTGCGATCCTTATTCCCGCCCGTCTAGCCTTAGCCCGTCCTCCGGCCTTTATCCGTTCCGTCCGCTTTAGCGACGTTCTTAAGTTTATTCCCCCGCCCTTTAGCCCCTCCCTCTCTACGTTTTTTAAGGATACTCCCGACGTAGGTAAACCCGCCTATCCGGACTCCTCCCGCTAGGTTAACGACGCCGACTCTAACCCTAACTACGACTCTAACTCCCCGGCTACCCTTTACCCTCGCCGCTATATTCGACCTCCCCGCCTTTATCCCGTCTATAAGACCGCTAGCTACCGCCGCCTTATATTACGGCTAAGTCGTAAGACTATTAGACCTTAGCCCTTCTGCTTCTTGTCCTTTAACGACTTAGCGTTTAACGTCCGGATACTTAACGTCGACGCGATAGTAATATTCTACCGGTAGCCTAAAGTCTAGACCTTTTAGACCTTAATTAAGGCCCTTACTGCTAAGCCGTTGCCTACTAAGCCCTTACTACCTATCGACTAAGATATTCCTTAGGACTTCTATTAGGCCGTTTTAATTAGATATATAGACGCTAAGGACGTAAAAGCCTGCTTTAACCCCCGCCTTTACGACTTTATCGACGACTACCTTAATAAGATCTACCTTAATAAGATCTCCTTTAACGATATCGCTAAATTCTTTAAGAAGTAAGAGAAAGTCCTTTATACGCTCGATAAGCTTTAGGCTAAGGTCCTTAAAGAGCTTTACTATATAATCTATATATAGCTTAAGAGCGAGGCCGATAAGCTCGCCCTTTACTATACCGTTAATACTTAAATTAACCTTAGGGAAGGAATATAACCTCCTTATACCCGCCTTTACCCTTTTAGTAAAGCCGAAAACTAGATTATCTACGCGTACGTTAACGAGTAGCTTAGGAAAGGCTTTATCTACCGCTCTACCTCCTTTACTATTGCCCTTATTATACTTACCTATAAGCTAAGCAAAGGCGTCCGTTTTTGCGTTAACTATCGCGGCTTAAATAAGGCTATAATTAAGAACCGTTTTCCCCTACCCTTTATCTACGATACCTTCGCTTATATCTAAAAGGCGAAGTTTTTTACTAAGATCGACGTTATCGTAGTGTTTAACCGCCTTTATATTGCCGAGGGATATAAGTAAAAGACCGCGTTCGCTATATAGTATAGGCTTTTCGAGTATATTATTACCCCCTTTAGCCTTACCGCCGCTTTATCCTACTTCTAGAGTTTTATTAATATAGCCCTTTACGGCATCCTTAATGAGTTTTACTCTACCTATCTAAACGACGTCTTAATCTTCTTAAAGACATAGGAGGAATACTAGGCCTACGTTAATACGGTTCTTAAGCGCCTTAACGCCGCCGGCCTTTAGCTTAACGTAGATAAGTATAATTTCTACGTTACTAAGACTACGTACCTCGGCCTAATTATCTCGGATAAAGGTATTTATATAGACCTTAAAAAGGTTTATACGGTCTTAGACTAGCCTACCCTTTCCTTTATTAAAGACCTCCGGCGCTTCTTAGGATTCGCTAATGTTTATCGGCGTTTTATTTACGGCTTTTATAAGCTTACGAACCTTTTAAACGCCCTTACTAAGAACTCTACCCCTTAGATTTAGTCTCCCGCCTACGCCTATGCCTTTAAAGCCCTTAAGCACGCCTTTACTACCGCCTTAGTCTTCGTATACTTCGACCCCTATCGTAAGACTATAGTTGAGATAGATACTTCTAATTAAGCCGCTAAAGGTATACTAATATAGCTCCTCGACGATAGTCGTTACTATCCGATTGCTTTTTTTCTCGTTAAAGCACTCTACTTAAGAGTATAATTACGAGATCTACGATAAAGAACTCCTCGCGATCGTAAAATCTCTTAAAGAGTAGCGCCTTAAGCTCGAGGGCCTACCTAAGTTTAAGATAGCCTCGGATTATAAGAATCTCTAGTATTTTATAACTATAAAGCTCTTTAATTAGCGATAGGCCCGCTAGGCCGAATTCCTTAGTCGTTTTAATTTTAAGATTACCTTTTAGCCTGGCTTTTAAGCTATTCTCCCTAACGCCTTTAGCCGCTTGCCCGGCTCCCGCTTACTCTCTCTTACCGACTAAGCCGACGAGAGGATTAACTATTAATATTAGGTTATCCTCCTTAAGTCTAAGATTAATACCTCCCTCTACCCTAATACTACTATCGCCCTTAATACCGTTAAAGAGTCCGATCCGTTTATAAATATAATTTATAAATATAATTCCGACTGCCTTAACCTCTACGCCTTCGACGACTTTAAGCCGATCGATAACCTTATCGACCGGGCCTATTCCTCTTCCCCGCTTATCTCCGCTATTCGCGTAGCTCTTTAGTCCCTTTAGCCCCGCTAGCCTTACCCCCTCCGAGCCCCCCTCCGCTCGATCCCTAAGACCGCTCTCTCCGAGGTCTAAGGCCGGTTCTATTTCTAAGGCCGGCTCTTCGTTCCCCCTAACGACGCCTTAATTCTTTAGATCCTCGTTTACGCTTATACCTCCCCCTTTGCCGGATACCTAAGATATACAAAGACCGCTAGCCTCTACCGCCGGTCCTATATCTAGCCCGGCATATATAAGTCTATTTCTAGCTTCGTGCGGAATTATTATATACGCCTACGCGTTAAGTCCCTTCGTTCCTTTCCCTAAGGCCTGCTTTAGCCCTTAAGTATTCCCTTCGCCCTATAGACCGATATATCCGTCGACTTTATTACCGACCTCCCTATCTACCGCTATAACGGCGTTAAGTTTTCTAATATCCTCGTTATCGTCGACCGCCTTATAAAGATACGCTACTACGTCCTAATACCTTCGATAACCGTTAAAGACGTTATTAACGCATTAGTTTGCTACGTTTAGTCCCTCTATAGCACCCCGGCCTCTATTATTAGCGACTATAGCACTTAGTTTATCTCGGCTTTTTAATAGTAGCTTAGTCATCGCGTTAGTTACCGCCTTTACCTTAGCTCCGCCTACTACCTTTAGACCGACGGTTAGACTAAGATTACGAACGCTAAGATAAAGGTTTACCTTCGTTATTATACTACCTACCTTTAGGACGATTAGGTCGACCTCCTTCCTTTCGTCGAGTTTATTATTAATAATTAAGTCTTTTAATCTACCGGCCTCTCCCTTTTCTTCGCTAACTATAGCTTTTACCTAAAGCTTAGCACTAAGCCCTTTAGTCCCCCCCCGCCCGGTATAACCCCTTAGTAGCGGAAGGAATACCTCCGCGGTAACGCGCTTGCTTCCCGCCTTTAGCGTATCTTTAACTTCCTCCGCGATATAATCGAGGATGCTTAAGCTACTTAAGCTCGCTACGTAAACGCCCGGCGGACTCCTGCCCTAGCGTATTAGCCCGGCGATATAGTATTCCTTAACACTCGCTAGATCTAGACCTTCCGCTTTATAAAGAAGCTCGACTATAAACGGGAGGGCCTATATAAGGTCCTTAAGGTATATAAGACGGCGTATCTTCTTCGCCTCCCTAAAGATAGCCGCCTTTACCCCGTTTGTTATTACTCTTTCCTTACTAAGACCTAAGAGCCTCTATTGCCCGGCTAGTCGGAGCTTAACGTCCGGCCCGCCGATAACGGCGTTCTCCTTTCTCTTAGCGGCGACGACGGCGATAACGTATACCTTTAGTAGGAGTTTTCTTCTATCCTTACGTAACGCTAGTACGTCTTTAGGAAGATTAAGTATCGCGTTTAATAGCGTTATAGCCCCTTTACGTAGGAGGACTCCTCCTGCCTTAACGGCTGCTAGGACGACCTTAAGGCCTTTTACGCCCTTAACCCGACTAAGCCTAAGCCGGCCTTTTACACGGCCTTCCTTACGTCTTTACCTTCGCCTAAGTGATAATAAGTATAATTTATTAATATAATTTATATTATAACGGCACGCGTTAGCTTCTTAGTTTTACCCTTGTTTTTACCCTTTATTTCTCCTTATTCTTCTCTTATTCTATGTTAGGCCCGCTTTTAGGACCGGTTAATATAGATTTCCTTTGTTTTTATTAGCCTATTGCCCCTTTTAAGCGTTTAAGTCGAACGCCGATTTAAGGGGGATATACTATTACGGTATTAGGTTATATTATATATTATCCTACGTGACCTCTATATCGTATATATAGACATTTAGACCTAGTCTATAGCTGTGTCCCTTCGTGGATTAATAATAATTATATACCCCCCCTAAGCTCGTTCTCTTATAAAGCCACTCGTTAAAGCGCTATAGCGGCGGCTTCTACCCTTTAGATTTAAAGGGTGTGCGATTGAGAAGGTAGACGGCTGCCTCTATTGCAAGAGGCTATATCGTGTGTAGAAAGCCGGATTAAGCAAGCAGCGTTATTATAAGCTATATAACGATGCCCCTAGACCGTTCGGTATATCCGTTCTAATAAGGATGCGAAGGGGATAAAGGTCTTACATCCGTCCCGGCCTTAAGCATTTCCCTAATGTACTCCTCTATTAGGAAAGCCGTCTCTCTATCTAAGACAAGGAAGGCTATTATAAGCCTAAATTTAGCGATAAGGGACTTCCTAAGGCTATGAAAGATGCCCTAAAGGTCGGTCTTCTTATTAACCTTAAAGCAGTGCCGTATGCCTGTCTTAAAACATATAAAAACGGCTATATTATTAATGCCGTAATACGCTATTCCCGGGTAGAATATATCGAACGAGACAGCGCCGTAAGGTCTCTTCGGGTATAAGGGCTCTTAAGGTGCCTGCGAAATTAGGCGCTTATCCTTCGTCGTGCTGCAAACCTCGCAGTCGGTAAGGTCGATGCCTTAAAGCTTAATGACATTATCGTCTTAACCCTCGAAAAGATGCTGTATCGCACCTTTCCCCGGATGGCCTATTCTTACGTGCTAAAGCGCGTTAATAGTCCCTATCGGGGTCTCTAGATAGCGTCGAGGAGCCTTAATAAGCCCTTGTAATTTATAAACCATTAGAAACGCTCCGTTAAGCGCCTTAAGCGGCACCTAGGACTATTCGTACAACCGGAACGTCGTAAACACGTAGCGGCTAGTAGGGTTAAAGAGCTAACCCGTAATGTTATTCTAAAGGTAGCCTTTCGCTATAAACTTATCTATAGAGACTACATTTGTATGAAAACCCGGAATAAAGCGGGCTTTTTTAAGCGTTAAGATAAAACCTATGTCTATAACGACCTAGGCTATTCTAATCGCTCCCGTGCCTACCGTCTAAGTCCCGGAAAGAAGCCTCGAGCCCTATGTATAGTCTATGTCGATAAACTAAGAAGGGTCGTTAAAAATGTGTTTCGAAGCACCTATATCCTAAAGAGTGCGGTTATAGATGTTAGTCGCCGTATTGCTAGCTAGAAAGGCTAATTCCTCGTCTATTATAGTGAAAACGCCGCCTTCGAAGTCATTATAGCTTAAAGTAGTAAAAACACCGCCTCCTAAAGCAGACCTAAATCCCGCGGCGTTTAGATTCTCCTATTTCTACGCATTAATCTTCGCCTTAAATAAGAGCCCAAAGGGGAGCTTAGAGGCAGAGGATTACGGTAATGCAGAAATTGTCGAGGAAGATGTAAAGATAAGAGAGAGAAGAGGATATGGAATTTCTTAGTGATAGTCTATCTAGGTGCGGACTAAGATCCCTTTATATAGCTAATTGCATAGGAATAAAGGTATATATAACTTAACTAATTGTCTAGATGGAAAGCGCTATTAATTCTATACTAGGTGTATATAGTCTAACCTCGTATAGTATCCTAGTTATTACGTGATTAATTGCGCGAGTAATAGGAGGTAGTGTAGGTGACCTTAGTTGACCGGGGCCCGACTGTAGACTATGCGCATATTAGTCCCCACACACACTACATACTTCGGCATTCGGTATCTTAAGCATCCGGGGGGCTAATACAGCCGGGTGACTTATATTGTATATAATAATGCACGGCGGTTCTAATGTATATCTTTATGTGCCGGTAGAAAAAACCAATCGGGAGATATCTGCTCCCTTATACCTTAAGACCTAGTTCTTTTTCTACCTTAGCTACGACCTTCCGGATAAGTTCCTCGTTAAAGAGCTTATTCTAAAAGCTCGGCTTCCGGTTAAAGGCATAAAAACAGCTCTTTTAGTAAGGCTCGGCTCTATGTTTAATAAGGTTAATATAAGGTCTCTCGCACTATTTACACTTTCCGTAATTAGGGCGCGAACCTCGCTTCCTTTAACCACCCGACGGCTCTTTATTGCTTAAGCTGCCGGTTTACTTCCTATCTTTATCTCTACCTTAGAAATTAGTAGGTAAAGTAGAGTTATCTTATTGCGTTAACCTTACTGCTACGCGCTTAAGGAAGCTAGAGGCTACTCTATTAAAAGTCGGAACCTTCCCGCCGTATTCCTCGGCTACTATAAAGGTCTCTATCTAAAAGTTAGACTACGTAGGATACTACGTTAATATGCAATCTAGGAATTGCTAGATAGCCTCCTTATTATCGCCCTAAGGAGACTTAAGGTCTTTATAAAGGTTAAAGGCGTTAATAACGTTGCCGACCTAAGCACTAAGGTTAACCTTCTTAAGGTTTATTAAAAGTAGTTTTTAAAGAGTCTTTTCCGCATGCTTTTTTTCTGCCTACTTGCCTAAGTAAATACGAATAAAAAGCTTATAAAGCTTTACACAAGCCGTAATAACGCCTATAATATAATAGTTATATTCCTACGAGATGCTCGCTAAAATAAATAGGCTTATAGACTATAAAAGAGCCTACTGCTTATTGTAGACCCTAAGGTCTCTTTCGTACTTTAGGATAATAATCCTTTCGAAGTTGCTAACGGAAATGCCTAGGCTCGTACTTTTTATAGCCTTAAGGGCTACGGCCGATAGGATCGTAGGTTCTTTATCCTTAGCCTCTTCTTCCTCCGGCATACGAACCGGGGTTTCCTATAGTTAAGGCTAAGGGCGTGACTTAGTTGCGAAGTGATTTAAGAAGTCACGCTAGACTCCTTTAGCGCTATAGTCGGTCCCTCTTTATTATTAAAGACCGGCAAATCCGGCCTCCTTAGAACGATGTTAGAAAAGGGGTTAACATACGGCTTAATCTAATATAATTCGGCCACGGTCTTAACCTATATATACTAACGCGTCTAGTCCTTAGGCTTCCTAAGGATATAGGTAGGCGTTATAGGTGTAATCTTAGAAGACGAATTCGTATCTATAATCGCAAAAGTTAAAGCTAAATAGCTTTAAAAAAGGTGATGTTATTAAAGGTTTAAAACCGTGGTAATAGCTTTAAAAAGAATAGGTTAAGAACAAAGGCAAGACTTTAATCTAAAGCAGTCGGCGGCTTTTTAACAAAGAGGAGAGTTTAATCTCTTAAAAAGAAGCGTCGTTACGAAGCCACGGACTTTATCCCGGGCTTATAACTATCATAGTTACTAAGCGCAATGCATAAAGTCTTAGTGTGTGTAAAATGCTCTAGTTCTTTAATCTAGAGGGGGACGCAGCCGGGGGTCTATATAGGTACCTAAACCTACTAGCGCTAATAGCTTCCTATATAAAAACAGTGGTTGGTTGTTCTAAATGACCGTAAAGCTACTTACCCTTATTTCTCGGCGAGTCCGGGTTCTATTAGTCACCTAACGAGCCTACCCCTTAGTGTATGCCCCTATTAGCTATACTAACGCCGATGCGTACGGGAAATAAAGCCCTTATATAATAAGGCTTATAACATTATTGCATAAGGGCTTTATTTCCCGTACGCATCGGCGTTAGTGTAGCTAATAGGGGCACACACTAAGGAGTAGGCTCGTTAGGTAACTAACGGAACCTAGACTCGCCGAGAAATAGGGGTAAGTAGCTTTATGGTTATTTAGAACAACTAACTATTATTTTTATATAGGAAGCTGTTAGCGCTAGTAGGTTTAGGTACCTATATAGACCCCCGGCTGCGTCCCCCTCTAGATTAAAGGAGCAAAGCATTTTACATATACTAAGACTTTATGCATTGCGCTTAGTAACTATAATAGTTATAAGCCCGGGATAAAGTCTGTGGCTTCGCAACGACGCTTCTTTTTAGGAGATTAAATCCTCCTCTTTGTTAAAAGCCGCCGACTGCTTTAGATTAAAGTCTTGCCTTTATTCTTAACCTATTCCGTTTAAAGCTGTTATTACGGTTTCGAATTTTCAATAATATTACCTTTTCTAAAGCTATTTAGCTTTAACGTTTGTCTATAGATACGAATTCGTCTTCTAAGATAACACCTATAACGCCTACTATTATAGAACTACTAATCTAGGTTCCTAGTTTACTTTCTTTTTCTAAAGTACGGGACGACTTAAGTACTTAGGGACTTAAGTACGGAAATACTTAGTACGAGGGTACCGGGGTACTTAGTACTTTATGACTTAGCATAAAGATGTTCGCCCCGGACTTATATATTATCCGGTCATACCCCTTTCTAGCCTAGGACACACCCCTTTTACGAACCTAAGTCCTTCGGGACTTAGCTTCCTTAGGTACGGGACGTACTACGCCGCTACGGTCACGCCGACGATCTTATTAAGCACCCCTGCCTAATAAGACCCGATGATTGGCTCGATGCCCTGCATAAGGGACCGACACCTAGACCACTAGGAGCTATAGGTCTAATATAGCCCCCTCGGCTTTCGGGACCGATTATTCGACCGATCCTTCGCATAAGGAGGTCATACGACTTATTTCGTATGACCTACCTACATAACGTTATGCACGTAGTGCATAAATAGACCTATATAACCTAGTTTAGTCTATAAGGGCTTTAGAACGACGCGGGAGGCAGCCTTCTTAAGGTTAGCCGACCTATATAGCCCCTACGTAGCCCCGGGGACCTGCATTAGCTCGGGGCAGTGCAAGGGATACGTGGCAGAGGGTGCTAGAAGGAAAGGGACTTACCGGGACCGTCTAGACGGACGGGAAGAGCTATATAAAGGAACTTTAGTCCGCCTTTCCTCGGGCTCTCCTTCCTTCCTTTCTTCTTTAGCTTTTATTATAGTTTTAGTTTAACTACCTACTAAGTGACCTATACCTCTTCTAGTAGTGCCTTTAGTATTTCTAGCCTCGACTACCCCTACTTGCTTAGACTTAGCCAGCCGGTCTAGTATAAGTAACCCTAAGTGCTCCTCTACTTACTATTCCGCCCCTATAGCTTTTAAGGGTAAATAACGCCCTCTATTAGTCTTTAACTATTAGATACCTAGTCCGGTTAGACTATCTTCTATCTTCTAACCGTTCTATTATACGATAAAAGCTCTTACCTTTTGCTTAGCCGCGGAGTGTGTTTTAAAGACCGTTGCTTAATCTTTGTTTAATCTTTGCTTAGTCTTTGTTTTACCCCTTAATCTTTTTCTAATCTTTCCGATCTATAAGATCTTAGATCTTATTTTAGTCTTTATAGATTCGAAGAACCATTTTTAGAAAAAACACTAAAAACAACTACTTCTTTAAGAATGTCTTCTTCTACTTCTTTAACCTCTCGCCCGGCTGCTCGCCCGGCAGCTCGTCCGGCTGCAGCTACGGCTGCTGCTACTACTACGCCTACGGGCCCGGCTCCGGCTTACACCGCCGCCCCGGGACCGCCGCCGCCTCCGGGCCCGGCCGGGTTCGCCCCGGTCTAGGCCGTTCCGGATTTTCGCTACCCCCGGTAGTTTAGGGAAATCGTTAAAACCCCGAAGCCGGCTGTTTATACCGGAGAAGCTGGAAAGCTGCAGGAATTTCTTACCTAGCTAAAGGCCTTCTTTCTTTCCTTTCCGGACTTATTCTCTATTAATAAGGCGAAGGTCTTCTTTACAGCTAGCTGCTTAAGGGGGCTAGCTTTAACCTAGTTTAAACCTATTCTTAGGGATAGGGTTACTAAGGCAGAGGGGGACTAGGATAAACTTACGGACGATATCTTTAATAGTTATTAAGCTTTTAAAACTAACCTTTAGTAGACCTTCGGTATAGGTAACGAGAAGAGAGCTATAGAGTATAAGCTGCGGTATTTACGATAAAAAACCTCTGCTTCTAATTATACTGCCTCGTTTAGGCAGATAATATCGAAATTAGAATAGGACGATAATGCTATAATAGCGGGTTTTTACGAAGGGCTAAAGGACGATATAAAGACAAGATCTTTAAATAAGACCGTCCCGACACCCTCGTTGAGTTTATAGCCTAGGCAGTTAGAATCGACGACCGGCTTTTTAAACGCCGGCAATAAAAGAAGGACCCCCGAGGGGGGTATAAGGTTTTTTCGAAGAAAAAGGGGAAATAGACGAATTACGGCGATCCTATAGACCTAGATGCTATTCTAAACCCGGGAATACCTAGCTATTCGGCACCGGCCGGAAGCTCGAAAAACAATAGCATTTATAAGAGCCTTACCTACTTCTTTTATAAGAAGGTAGGACATATTGCTAAAGATTGCTACCGGAAGAAAAATCTAGCTAAAGGAAAGCCGGCGGCTTCTAGAAGCCTTAATACCTTAGAGCAAGGACCTCTTAGGCTCTCTCTACCGCTTTTAAGAGAAGCTCTCGATTCTACGCTCTTTAACGACGAGCCTACGAGCTTTTCTGCCTATCCCTACTACGGAAAACGTTTTACGGTTATTAAGGATCCTAAGGATAAATTAGCACGTATTCTAGATAGCCTAGTTAGGCCCTCTATCGAAGAAGAGGAGGACCTATTTAGATAGTCGGACCCGGACGACGATCCGGCCGGCCCGGAGGACCCGGCCGGCCCGGATAATCCGGACGCTCCGGACAGCGTGATAGAGGATCTAGTGATCGACTTAGAGGACGGAGAGATTATAGATAACTCTATAGATAACGCGGGGGTCGGTCTAGCACCCTTAGACTCCCCGGACTCCAAGGATTCCTCCGTAGAGTCCGCTCCGGACTTAGACGGTCCGGAGCCTAGGCCGGAGCCCGGGCCGGAGCCGGACGACGACGATATACCCTTAATAACGCAATACGACTCTAAGGAATTCCCTTAAGAAACCTAATACTAGCAAAACCATAGCTAGGCCCCGGAGTTAAAAGATCTTACCGGAGGCTATATACCTAATGCTTATAGCCCCGCTAATACCGAGGCATTCTTAGAGGGCAGCTTAGCTACGGCTGCCCTATACGGCTCGGAGTCCCCTCCGGCATACCGAGATTTCGAAGACGATAAGGACCTTCTCGATGCCCTTAACCCGGAATATAGCAGCTATGCAGAATACCTAGCTGTTACGAACTATTTAAAAGGAGTTATCGAACGAGAAGCCTAGGGTTACCCTAGCGCCGAGGACACGCCCCCGGATTACCTTACCGAAATAGCCGAAGAGACTTTAGCTTTACTTTAAAGCTATAAGCGTAAAGTAAATCGGCTAAAGGCAATGCTTTTAGATAATAAGCATAAAACCTACGAGGAATTTTATAGGGAAATTAAGTCTTTAGTAGACCTCGTATAAGAGAAAGAACGCGAGAAGCTTAACCTCCTTACTAGACTAGACCGTCTAGGAGGTTATATGCCGGAGCTACACCCGGAACCCTCTTTCGAGGTCCGGGCGCTCTAGGAGGCCCTCCGGAGGCTAGAAGGCGTCTACTGCCTCGCCTCCCGGACCCTCGGACTTACTTCTTAAGTTAACCGAGACCTACTCGAATAGGTCCGGCAACTATAAGGTCTCCCTTTCGAGACTACTAATTATAGGGTTATAATATAACCTATACCCCGGGGAACTACTAATAGACTTAACGGTAAGTCTATTAGAGAAGAGCCGGGTTCTACTAGGTTTAAAAGAGAACCCCCTAGGTTTAAAAAAAACCCCGGAGCTTAAAAGAGAGCTTAATCTATATAGACTTAAATAATAGTCTAGTAGGCTTAAAAGAGAGTCTACTAGGTTTAAGAGAGAACCTAATCCCCCTAAGACTGTTATAGGGTAGGGGATATAGGGTAATAGCACCCTTACTACCGAGGATATAAAAAAACTCTATTACTAATAGTAAAAGGGCTACTTACTAGTAATTAAGATCTTCTTATTACTAATAATACTATTAGTAAGAAGATAACCCTTACGATTAATTACTAAAGGCATAGACTTTCCGCTTTAGTAGATAGCGGATCTATAAGCAACTATATTGCCCCGGAAACGATAAATCGTCTACGCCTTCGTTACCGGCAGAAAACCACGCCTTATACGCTATTTACAGCCGAAGGGAAACCCTTTACGTATAACAACGGGAATATTATCTACGAGACTAATCCTTTCGAATATTCTATTATAAACTTATCGTTTAAAGACCTTTTCGATATCCTATCTATACGATACGATATTATACTAGGACTACCCTTCTTACAATAATATAACCCTTCTATCGACTAGAATAAAGGCCTTCTAAGGTTTAAAGACGATACCTTAGATATTCCACTCTATAACAAATTAAAGGACTTAACCAGACTAAAAACCTCGGAAGTTAATACTAGCTTAGAAAGGCGAAGCCTAGGAATTAAGGAAGTTGCTACCTTATTTAAAGAGGAACTTCCGGACCGATTTAATACGGTCCTGGAACCGTTAAACCTATTATTAAAAGACGCTTTAAATAGCGCCTCTATTAAAGAAATAGAGACGGACCTTAAAGCGGATAGATTTAAGACTATACCGTACGATATCCTCGTTAAATTCGGTATGATATTTAACGACCTACTAAAGGATAAACTACCGCCTTAAACGCAATAGGATTACGAAATCAACCTTAAAAACGGAGCGAAGCCTCGCTTCCGTAAGATATATAACCTCGATGAATTATATTTAAAATTGCTTCGGGATTATATCGGCGAAAACCTTCGAAAAGGTTATATAAGGGAGTCGAAATTAGAATATCGGGCGCTAGTACTATTTGCTCCGAAAAATAGCAAAGATAAGGTTAGGACTAGGCTATATATCGACTACCGCTAGCTTAACAACGATACTATTAAAGACCGGACCCCTTTACCCCTTATTGTCGAATTAAGGGATCGATTATCTAAGAAAAGATATTATACGAAAATCGACCTTAAAGTAGCTTATAGCTAGATACGAATTAAGGAAAGAGACAAACATAAGACCGCTTTTAGAACTCGATACGGCTTATACGAACTTTCAATCCTCCCTCTAGGGCTTATAAATGCTATAGCGACTTTTTAAAAGCGTATTAATAACGCCCTACACGAATACCTCGATATATTCGTCTTAGCTTATTTACGATATAATCGTCTATTTAGACGATTTAGAAACGCATAAACTCGACGTTATAAAGGTGCTTAAGGCTCTCGAAGCAGCTAGCCTTTATATTAAGCCAGAAAAATGCATATTCTACACGCAGGAAGTCGAATTCTTAGGCTATATAATTACCTTAAATACTATACTAAAGATAGGAGTCGGTTCGAATCCGGCTAGGGTGACTTTTTGCGACTACGCCTATAGTCGCGGGGGAAAAATAAGCCGGCCGCGCCCCGTTATCGCGTCGCTAGCAAGCAGGTCACGTAGGCGAAATCACGTGCAGTGCACGACTACGTTATTTATCGGAAAAAACAGAAGGCCGGGTAAAGCGCTCCTAATATTAGCCACTAAGCCGCACGGCCCGGTACTAGGCCTACGTATAGCCACACTAAGGGAAAAAGAAAGGTAGCGATAATCCTATACCGATAACTACGACTATAGCACGTGCCCGCCGCGCAACCACGCGGGTATATATGTATAGGGACTAGGCTAATTTAAATATAGCATAACTAGGGGAACCTTGCCTAGCCCCCTAATAGCTGGTTAAACAGTCGGGCTACTCGCTATACTAAGAAAATATCGTCCGACTATTTGTCCGACGTAGCCGCGACTAACTAAATCGACCGAAGCGAAGCCGGGCCGGGGGCGCTATATAAGCCGCACGTGCGGGGATACGACGCGCTTAAGCGGCCTAAACGACCGCAGTAGGAAGTGTGTAGGTTTTTCCTAAGGTCCTCCCGTTTCCTATACTAGCTAAGATCGAGGCACTAGGCCCGTTAGGGTAGCTAAAGTACTTTAATTATTATTATTAGGCATACTATACTTATAATAAAGCTAAAGCTGCACGGCATAAGCCTTACGGAAACCTATAGCCTATAGAGACCCTTAAATTACCTTAGGAATCTATTGCTATAGACTTTATTACGAAGTTACCGAAATCTATCGAACCTATAACGAATATAGAATACGACTCTATATTAGTTATAGTAGACCGCCTTACGAAATCCGGTTATTTTATTCCGATTAAAGAATCTATATCGGCTAAGGAATTATCTTACGTCTTTATAAGATATATTCTAGCCGATAGAGGTCTACTAAAAACCCTAATTACGGATAGGGACCGAAAGTTTATATCACACTTTTAGTAGAGCCTTATGCGAGCTTTAGGAACTAAGCATAAATTATCTACTGCTTATCACCCTATTACCGACGGAATTACGGAACGGCTAAACTAGACCTTAAAGCAATACCTTCGAAGCTATATTAACTACTAGCAAGACGATTAGCTAGTTAAGCTACTAATAGCCTAGTTAGCTTATAATACTTCGGTATCGGAACCTATATAGCAAACGCTAGCCTTTGCGAATTACGGATTTACACCCGAAGCCTATAGGTCTTCCCTACCGGAAGTTATAGCTTAAAAAGCTATCTTAAGCTCCGAGCAGCTAAGAAGCTTACATTCCGCTATTAAAGACGAGCTCGACTTTATAAAGGAGCGAATGACTTATTATTATAATAAGAAGACCGAAAAGGAACCTATCTTTAATAAGGGCGATAAAGTCTACCTTATTAAGAAGAATATTACTTCTAATAGACCTAACAATTCGTTAGACTATAAGAAGAGAGGACCTTTTCTTATATAGGAAAAATTCTCCGACTTAACCTATAAGCTAGACCTACTAACGGCTATGCTTATATACCCCTTTTTTTACGTTTCGCTACTCGAATTAGCGCTTAAGAATAGCCGCCTAGCGAAAGATATCGATATACTAATCGAAGAAGACGAATACGAAGTCGAAGAGATTTTATCTAAAAATATAGAAAACGGCTAGCATTTCTATCTTATAAAGTAGAAGAATTATCCTTCTTCCGATAACACATAGGAACCTATTAAGCATCTTAAGAACGCTCTTAAGAAGATTAAATCCTATAATAAATCTAACCCTTAGGTTTAAGGGAAGAGGAGTTTAAGGGGTTAAAGGTTTAACCCCCCTTAGGAAGGGTAATATGTTATAGAACCACTAATCTAGGTTCCTAGTTTACTTTCTTTTTTCTAAAGTACGGGACGACTTAAGTACTAAGGGACTTAAGTACGGAAATACTTAGTATAAGGGTACCGGGGTACTTAGTACTTTGGAACTTGGTACTTTATGACTTAGCATAAAGATGTTCGCCCCGGACTTACCTATTATCCGGTTATACCCCTTTCTAGCCTAAGACACACCCCTTTTGCGAACCTAAGTCCTTTAGGACTTAGCTTCCTTAGGTATAGGACGTACTACGCCGCTACGGTCACGCCGACGATCTTATTAAGCACTCTTACCTAATAAGACCCGATGATTGGCTCGATGCCCTATATAAGGGACTAACACCTAGACCACCGGGAGCTATAGGTCTAATATAGCCCCCTTAGCTTTCGGGACCGATTATTCGACCGATCCTTCGCATAAGGAGGTTATACGACTTATATCGTATAACTCACCTATATAACGTTATGCACGTAGTGCATAAATGGACCTATATGACCTAGTTTAGTCTATAAGGGCTTTAGAACGACGCGGGAGGCAGCTTTCTCGAGGTTAGCCGACCTACACAGCCCCTACGCAGCCCTAAGGACCCGCATTAGTTCGGGGCAGTGTAAGGAATACGTGGCAGAAGGTGCTAGAAGGAAAGAGACGTACCGGGACCGTCCGGACGGACGGGAAGAGCTATATAAAGGAACTTTAGTCCGCTATTCCTCGGGCTCTCCTTCCTTCCTTTCTTCTTTAGCTTCTATCACAGTTTTAGTTTAACTGCCTACTAAGTGACCTACACCTCTTCTAGTAGTGCCCTTAGTGTTTATAGACTTAACTTCCCCTGCTTGCTTAGACTTAGCCAGCCGGTCTAGTATAAGTAACCCCGAGTGCTCCTCTACTTACTATTCCGCCCCTATAGCTTTTAAGGATAAATAACGCCCTCTATTAGTCTTTAACTATTAGAGACCTAGTCCGGTTAGACTATCTTCTGTCTTCTAACCGTTCTATTACACCTACCTATATCCTTAAGAAGCCTAAGGACTAGACGCGTTAGTATATGCAGGTTAAGACCGTAGCCGAATTATATTAGATTTAGCCGTATATTAACCCCTTTTCTAACATCGTTTTAAGGAGGCCGGATTTACGGGTCTTTAACGATAAAGAGGGACCGACTACGGCGCTAAGGCAGTCTAGCGTGACTTCTTAAATCACTTCGCAACTGACTAAGTCACGCCCTTAGCCTTAACTATAGGAAACCCCGGTTCGTCTGCCGGAGGAAGAAGAGGCTAAGGATAAAGGACCTACGATCCTATTAGCTATAGCCTTTAAGGCTACGAAAAGTACGAGCCTAGGCATTTCCGTTAGCAACTTCGAAAGAATTATTATCCTAAAGTACGAAAGAGACCTTAGGGTCTATAATAAGCAGTAAGCTCTTTTATAGTCTATAAGCCTATTTCTTTTAGCGAGCATCTCGTAGGAATATAACTATTATATTATAGGCGTTATTACGGCTTATATAAAGCTTTATAAGCTTTTTATTTGTGTTTACCTAAGCAAGTAGGCAGAAAAGAGGCATATAGAAAAGACTCTTTAAAAACTATATTTAATAGACCTTAAGAAGGTTAACCTTAGTGCTTAAGTCGGCAACGTTATTAACGCCTTTAACCTTTGCAAAGATCTTAAGTCTCTTTAGGGCGATAATAAGGAGGCTATCTAGCAATTCTTAGATTGCATATTAACGTAGTATTCTATATAGTCTAACTTTTAGATAGAGACCTTTATAATAGCCGAGGAATACGGTAGGAAGGTTCTAACTTTTAATAGAGTAGCCTCTAGCTTCCTTAAGCATATAGCAGTAAGGTTAACGCAATAAGATAACTCTACTTTCCTTACTAATTTCTAAGGCAGAGATAAAGATAGGAAGGAAACCGGCAGCTTAAGCAATAAGGAGTCGTCGGGTGGTTAAGGGAAGCGAGGTTCACGCCTTAATTACGGAAAGTATAAATAGTGCGAGAGACCTTATATTAACCCTACTAAATATAGAGCCGAGCCTTACTAGAAGAGCTGTTTTTATACCTTTAACCGGAAGCCGAGCTTTTAGAATAGGCCCTTTAATAAAGAGCTTATCCGGAAGGTCGTAGCTAAGGTAGAAAAAGAATAAGGTCTTAAGGCGAAGATTAATACGTAGAAGCAGGAGAATCCTAACGCCGCGGGATCTAGGTCTACTCCGGGAGGCGGTGTTTTCGCTACTTTAAGCTACGATAACTTAAAAGATAGCGTTTTTGCTATAATAGACAAGGAATAAGGCTTTCTAGCTAGCAACACAGCGACTAATATCTACGACCGTACCCTTTAGGATATAGGGGCCTCGAAACACATTTTCAACGACCTTTCTTAGTTTATCGAATTAGACTATATATAGGGCTCGAGGCTTCTTTCCGGAACCTAGACGGTCGGCGCGGAAGCAATAGGAACGGCTCGGGTAGTTATAGACACTAGCTTTATCTTAACGCTTAAGAAAGCCCGCTTTATTCCGGGCTTTTACACTAATGTAATCTCTATAGATAAGTTTACGGCGAAAGGCTATCTTTAGAATAATATTACGGGTTAGCTCTTTATCCCTACTAGCCGCTATGTGTTTATAACGTTTCGGTTGTACGAATAGTCCTAGGTGCCGCTTAAGGCTTTAGACGGGGCGTTTCTAGTGATTTATAAGTTAATAGGACTAATTAAGGCTCCTCGACGTTATCCGGAGACCCTAACCGGGACGGTTAACGCGCTATAGCACGTAAGAATAGGCTATCCGGGAAAAGGTGCGATATAGCATCTTTTCGGAGGTTAAGACGATAATGTTATTAAACTTTAAGGCATCGACCTTACCGACTGCGAGGTTTATAGCACTACGAAAAATAGGCGCTTAATTTCGCAGGTAGCTTAAGAACCCTCGTACCTAAGGAGACCTTACGGCGCGGTATTATTGAATCTATTTTACCTAGGAATAGCGTATTGCGGCATTAATAATATAGCCGTATTTATATGCTTTAAAACAGGCATACGGCACTATTTTAAGGTTAATAAGAAGACCGACCTTTAGGGCATCTTTTCGGGGTCTTAGGGAGTCCCTTATCGCGAAATTTAGGCTTACGATAGCCTTTCTAGTCTTTAACGGCGAGACGGCTTTCCTTATAGACGAATACATTAAGGAAATGCTTTAAGCCGGCATAGATGTAAGACTTTTATCCCCTTTATATCCTTATTAAAACGGTTATGCCGAAAGGTCTAGGGGCATCGTCACGTAGCTTATAACAACGCTGCTTGCCTAATCCGGCTTTCTATACACGATATAGCCTCTTGCAATAGAGGCAGCCGTCTACCTTCTCAATCGCATACCCGTTAAGTCTAAGGGGTAGAAGCCGCCGCTATAGCGCCTTAACGAGTGGCTTTAAGACAATAGGGACGAATAGTCCTACATCCGGGCTAAACCTCGTAGGCAATACATTCGTAGCTTCGGTTATAAGGCCTTTCCTATAACGAGGCAGAGGCTAAATAAGACCTCGGCTAAGCGAGATTTCAAGGGACATATAGGCTACCTTACGGGCTATATCTTAAGCACCCAATACCTAATTTAGGTCCTTAGTCTATAAAGGAACGCATTTTTTAATATATCTTACGTTATATTTAACGAGAAGGTCTTCTTCGGCCTAAACTAGCGTAAGGGGGTAGAAAAACAATAGCAGGAATAGATTATATAGATCGACCTATTAGAAGACCTCCCGGACTATATAGATAAGCCTATCCGAGCTCCTAAGGGAGAAGACGATGCGATCCTAGACCTTAAGTATCTTATAGAAGCCGAAGCCGTTTCTAAGCCCGCAGCTAAGCCTAAGGCTAAAAAAGAGATTCTAGAAGAGGTAAGGCAGCTATTAACGCCGGAATATACCCTAGAACTATTTGATTTTATAGGCATTAATAATATCCTTAATCCGGTAGGGGAAGAACTCACCCTAGCGTTTACGGCTTTAGACCTTACAGCGAGGCTATATCGAGACTATATTCTCCTTGTTCTAATAAGCTATAAAGAAGCAATATCCCGACTAGATTAGTATTACTAGATAGGAGGTATAAACGGGGAAGTCGTAGGCTTTAAGACCGCCGAGGTCTATAAGGTTATAGGCGAATCGACCGTTAACCTATTAAAGGTCCGGACGATCCCGCTAATATAGGTATATGCCTATAAATTTAATCCCTAAGGCTTCGTTATTAAGTATAAAGCCCGTATCGTCGTTAAAGGCGATTAGCAACTATATAATTACCTTATAATTATAGCTTATACCCTAGCTGCCTAAACGTTCCGCCTCCTTATAGCTATCTTATGCTACTTTAACCTTAACGTAAAGCAATACGACTTTATCCGCGCCTTTTGCAACGCAACCTTTAACGAAGTTGTATATTGCTATCTCCCTAAAGGCTTTAAGCAGCCTAGAAAGCTATAGCTGCCTTTAAAGGCCTTATATAGTCTATGACGGTCCCCCCTCCTATAGTATAAAGAACTCGCGACTTTTCTAAAGGCATAGGGATTTATTATTATTATAGAAGACCCTTATATAATACACAACGGGAATATTATCGTATTTTTCTACGTTAATAATTTCGTAGCTATATTCCGGGATAGATAGGAAGCCTTATATTAGTCGTTCTATAATGCCCTCGTCGGTAGATATAACGTTAAGGTCCTTAAGGACCTTAAATAGTTTACCGGAATTAAGGCAATTCGGGATTAGGATAATAGGAAGCTTTAGCTAAGCTAAGGGTCCTATATTAAAAAGATAACATAGCGATTCGGCTATATCTTAATATCTTAAAAGCTTAAGCAGCCCCTCGGCCTAGAACCCCTCGAGCTATTTAAAGGGATCGCCCTAAGCAACGACGTTTCTCTCTTCTAGGCCTTAATTAGTTCGCTTCTTTACGCAACGTTTATTATAAGGGTTAATAGAGCATATGCTACTAGGAAATTCTCTTAATTCCAAACGAACCTAAGCTAAGAATATATTAAATAGGCAAAAGAGGCTATTAAATTCCTATACGTGGACATTAACCGTATCATTAAGTTCGACGGGAATAGCTTCGCCCTTTAGGAGGCTATATTGGACGCTTTATTCGTAGATAATACGCATAATCGGAAGAGCACCTAAGGATACGCTATTAAGCTATTCGGTAGCCCTATTGTCTAGAAGTCCGGGAAATAGAAGACGGTAATAACCTCCTCTATAGAAGCTAAGTTGCTAGCTCTATTACAGGCTTTAAAAGAGCTTATGGCTTTTCATCGACTCTACGATAAGATATCGTTGCAGCTGGAATCGACGGACTAAGTCATCTAGTGCGATAATTAGCAGACTATTCGCCTTCTAACGAAAGAGATCGTTACCCTCGTCACGAAGCTCCGGCACGTTAATATCTATTATTATTAGCTTCGTAAGCAGGTTTAGACCGGGAACCTTAACGTTGTTTAGGTTCTAACGGCATAAATAGCCGCTAATAGCCTTATAAAGCCCTTATAGGGCTAGAAATTCGCCGAGTTCTAACGATAAATCGGCCTCGTTAAGTTGCCCCTTCCCTAAGGCTTGACTTTTATTCTTAGGTAATTAGGATTATTTAATCCCTCTTTTATAGTCTTAACACTACACACGTATAGGGCTATTGTAATATAACGAATAGTCCTCCTTTTTCCCTTATTTGCTTCTTTCCTAATTTTAGTTAGGTCTTAACACTAATAATACGCTATTTGCCCTCTTTTCCTAGTTATTTTCAGGCCTTACTTTGCTATAAGCCCTAAAGGGGTGTGTTATAAGCCTTATTGCATAAGGGCTTTATTTCCTATACGCATTAGCGTTAGTATAGCTAATAGGGGCATACACTCTAGGGTAGGCTCGTTAGGTGACTAACGGAACCCGGACTCGCTAAGAAATAGGGGTAAGTAGCTTTACGGTTATTTAGAACAACTAACCACTGTTTTTATATAGGAAGCTATTAGCGCTAGTAGGTTTAGGTACCTATATAGACCCCCGGCTGCGTCCCCCTCTAGATTAAAGGAGTAGAGCATTTTACACACACTAAGACTTTATGCATTGCGCTTAGTAACTGTAATACTAGTCAATAAAACACACATAGAATATAGTCTTAACGAAGCTTCTAAGCCGGGAGCTACGAGACTTTCTGTTATGCCCGATCCGACCTTTTAAAAGGCCTTAAAAATACGTATTTTTAAAGAGCGAACCTTAGCCTCTTTAAGAATCGGACTAAACTACGCACCCTAGCGTTTCGCGTTATACTACGCATTTTCTTACGTTATATAACCTATTGTATTACCCTAAGCCTACTTTCTACCCTATTTTCTTCCGCCCGACGCCCGACGTTATATAATATATCGGGATTCCTAAAGCCGGGAGCGTTCCCGCCGAATTCGCTATCCGAAGACGAACTAAGCGTAGACTAAAGCTCTCGCTAAGGCTCTATAGTAAGCTCTACCGCCGGCCTTAAGCCGGGCAGGACTAGTTCTATTGCTAGCCTTAGGAAATAGGTTAATTAGAAAATATCCCGATAAAATAAAGTTTTCGATAACTATCTTAACGACTTACGTAAGGAGCTTCGCGGTGAAATACATTAGTAGTCTTAATAGTAAGCTAACTAGCTTAAGCGGCTAAA
Source organism: Ophiocordyceps sinensis (assembly GCA_012934285.1). NCBI lineage: Eukaryota > Fungi > Ascomycota > Sordariomycetes > Hypocreales > Ophiocordycipitaceae > Ophiocordyceps > Ophiocordyceps sinensis. The sequence continues at coordinate 855,423 of JAAVMX010000006.1, read as the reverse complement.
AGAGAATTAAGCCACTTATATAAAGCGTTTTAAAGAGCGCTAAGCTACTTAGATAGAGCGTATAAATAAGCGCTTAGCCGGTCTCTTTTAAGCATAGGCACTACCTCCCCTTCTAGCACTACTACCTACTGCTAGTCCTTTAGCTTTATATTAACATTACCGTCTTCCCTATTTGCTTTCCCCCGGGAAATCCCCGGTTCTTCCCTAGATTCCACTATAGAATTCCACAGGCTTCTACAGGCATTACCCCGTACTTCTACGGGCGCTTTTACCTACTTTTCTTCGTTTATATTTCACCGTGATTTTACGGTGATTTTACGGTTATTTACACGGTCTTTACCCGTAAAATCTCTCCCCTTCTACAGTCTTCTACCGTAGAATTCTAATTCCCTTCTACGGTCTTCTACCGTAGAATTCTAAGTCTCTTCTACGGCTTCTACCGTAGGATTTACCGTAGAATTCACTAGTCTTCTACTAGGCTGCTTATTTATTTACTAACTGTATGACTTATTTATCGTACGGTATAATCTATTGCTTTTCCTACCGATCCTTCCGTCCGATTATTTACGTCACCTAGTTTTCCTTAGGTCTACACGGCTGATTTCGTTAAAAGGATTTTTCCTATATATAGAGACTAGTTAGCCTCCCTACTAGATAAGACAAGAGCTATTATTCTCAGTGATTTACACCTTGCAGCTTCTAATCCTTCCTTGCAGGCTGTTTTGCCTTAGAACCTTTCTTCTACTTAATTGTTATTACTTAAATGTCGAGAACCCGACTGCCTAGCGTTCGATAAGGAAGGAGGAGTGTCTAATCTAAGGTGTTTATCGGGGACTATGAAAAAATTTCTATAGGCTGTATAGGTTTCTATAGGCTAGGGGAAAATTCTTAAGGGCTTAGGGGCTTAGGGGAATGATTTCTTAGGGGTTGCGCTCGGGTCGCGACGACTAAGGGGATAAGGTAATAGAGCTGCTAGGACTGTGTTTATAAAGCTAGGGATCGCGACGGGGCGCAATAGGAGATAGAACAAACTGTTATAGCACTAAGTGATAGCTAGATAACCTTATTGTTCTATAAAGAGGAGAAGAACTATAGAGGCTAAGGGCTCGTTTATATATAGGACTATATGTTATATGGTATGTCACTATGTACTATGTTATATAATGTAGTACTATAATAGAAACGCATAGCTCTAGAGTATAGACGGGCCTTAAAGCCTAATTCGCTAGCACTAGAGAAAAAAGAGTTAACTAACCTTATTAAGACTTCTCCTACCTTAATACCTATTGTTATTAACTATATAAACCTTATCTTTACTCTTATAGACGAGGGTTACTAGTGCTATGCCGCTATCTATAAGGCATTCGCATAAGAACTACGTTTGCTAGTTAAAGATATAGGACCTCGGTATATATAAGGAGCCTTAAGCGCGATAGAGAAAGCGAAGATTAAAGGAATCGTATAGATAGCTACGGAAATTAATAAGCATGAGCAATTGCTCGTAGCGTACGTTATCCCTTAGCTAGAATTTAACTTAATCTTTAGAAAGCCTTAGCTTCTTTATATAGAGTCCTACTCTATGCCGCACTAAGGAAGGCTTTAGTATAGGAATTCATAGCGTTAGCTACGGTATATTAACGAGAACGAACCGGAGGATACCGAGTGTACTATCGAGCTTCGGGAGGCTAAGGAGGTTATAGCTTTAGTGTTTATTAGTATAATTAACTAAATCCGTAGACGATACGGCTTAAAAGCCGCTACGGCTGCTATTTACGCAATTAGCCTTACGGATATTAAAAAGGCCTTACGACTAAAGAAGCCGAAAATAGAAGCCGAATTACGTTAAATAATCTTTACGTAGTTCTATAAACTACTGCCGCTCTTTCGGAAAAGCGAGGCCGATAAATTAAACCTATATAAGCCCGGCATTAACCACGCGATACTACTTCGTAAGGATTCCTATAGATAAGACATAGTTCCGCCCTTCGGGCCGCTATATGCGATATCTTAAAACGAATTGCTTATATTAAAGAAAACACTACGCGGCCTTTTAGATAAAGGGTTTATTTAGGCTAGCTCTTCTAAGGCCGCCGCTCCGGTGCTATTCGCGCGGAAACCCGGAGGAGGACTACGATTTTATATAGACTACCGAGCACTTAACGCAATAATACGACCGGACCGCTACCCGCTTCCGCTTATTAGGGAGATACTCCGTAATATCGCTAAGGCGAAGTAGTTTACTAAGTTAGATATCTATTAAGCGTTTTATAAAGTGCGAATTACGGAGGGCGACGAGTAGAAGACTACGTTCCGCACTCGCTATAGGCTCTTCGAATAGATAGTAATACCGTTTAGGCTTATAAAAGCTCCCGGCACCTTTTAACAATATATTAATAGCATTCTTCGCGAATTTCTAAACGAGTTCGCTTCCGCTTATATTAATAATATTCTTATCTATACGAGCGGTAGCCTAAAGGATTATATAGATAAAGTGCGGAAAGTACTAGACCGGCTCTCTAAGCATAGGCTATACCTCGACCCTAATAAATACGAATTCGGCATCCGCTAGGTTAAATATATTAGATTTATTATTATCGTAGGCGTTAGCGGACTTTATAAAGATTTAAGCTATTTAGGACTAAATAGCCTTAACTTCGCAAAAGAGTATACGGAGTTTCTTAGGATTTACGAACTACTACCGGATTTTTATTCGTTAATTTTCTTATATCGTCGGTCCGCTCGTAGCCCTTACCGGCAAAAGGGTAGCCTTCTATTAAAGCGCCGTATAGGCAAAAGCGTTTTAAACGTTAAAGGACCTATTTTTATAAGACTTAGTGCTACTATAGTAGGACTTTAATTATCCCGTAATACTTAAGGCGGACTATAGTAGACTAGCGCTTAGAGGCACGCTTTTGTAAAAGGTAGACGGCTAACGCCGCCCTATGGCTTTTTACTCCCGTAAGCTTACCTCCGCTAAACGGAACTACGCTATCTACGATAAAGAAATGCTCGCTATAATTAGCTATTTAAAGCAGTAGTAAGCGGAGCTCCGTAGCTATAAGAACTTCGAGATCCTTACGGATTATCGTAACCTTAAGTATTTTATAACTTAACGTTATCTCTTTAAGCGATAAGCCCGTTAGGCAGAATATCTTTCGCGGTTTTATTTCCGGATTAAGTACTAACCTAGAAAAGAGGCTATAGTGCCGGACGCTCTATCTTAGAGAGATTAAAACCGACCTTCTAACGAAGATTATAACGCCTAAGAGCTTTAAATACTCCCGGAGGACGCGCTACGTACGTATCTTAAAGCTACGCTTATCGGTGCGGACGGCGTAGTCTTAGTTAATAGTAAGGGCAATAAAGACGAGGACGATAGCGAGGAGGATAATAATTCATCTATTAGTTCGGAAGTTAAGGGGCTAGTCGAAGAAGACGTAGAGCCTGACACTTAGGACATAGACTTCGCAGCGGCTACGACTTAGGACGACCTCGACGTATAGGACGCGGAGCTAAATACTAATAAAGGCCTTAACCGACGGAATTTTAAAGACGAGGAGCTTTAGCGTATATAGGACCGCTTAGTAGCTTAAGACGCTACCTACGGCAGCGTACGCCGCGCCGTAGAGGCCGGAGCACGAAGATTCGAGCCTAAGCTTAACCTTAAGGTATAGGTAGCCGACTACTACATAGACCTACGTAGGCACCTACGGTTCCGCGGACGACTCTAGGTTCCTAGCTCCTCTATAACTATAGAAGCCGTAGTAAGAGACGCTCCCTTAGAGCTAGAAGAAGGGAACGCGCTCTAAGGACGGCTTATTTAAATAGTATATAACGCTAGCGTCGTCGGCTACCTTAGCCGCGAAGGGATAGTTACCGCTATATCCCGCGACTTCTATTAGCCGCTCCTTTAGCTATACGTTAGACGATTCCTCCGCAACTATAATATCTACGGGCGTATAAAGATTTAGCGTACGCTTAAGAAAGGGCTACTTAAATCGCTTCATATGCCGGACCGGTTCTATACGTATATTTAGATAGACTTTATTATAGACCTCCCTTTTATAGAGAGCGGCAACCGCAATCTTTAGGTAATTAATGACCGTCTAAGTAAAGAAGTTATATTAGAACCTATGCCCTCTATAGAAGCGGAGATCTACGCGGAGCGCTTTCTTATATACTATATACGATACTATTAGTAGCTAATATTAACTATAAGCGATAGGGGCTTAAATTAGACAAGCCGCTTTTAGTAGCACGTATATTAGCTACTATAGATTATATAGCTGCTTAGTATAGCATATTATCTATAAACCGATAGGGGGCCGGAACGGCTTAACTAGGAAGTTTAAGCTTACCTCCGGGGCGTTATTAATTTAACGGAGGAAAGGGCACACACCCTAAAGCAAGCGCAGCAGTCGCTATACTAAGGGTTAGGAAGAATAGCAGGAATTCGTAGGGTAGTTGTGTTATAGCCTCGGCTAGTCGATTTCCGTGTAAGTTAGGATGTCCTGCTCGGGGAGTAATCCCTTAAATTATGTTTCTCGGGCTCCTATTTTAATTAGTCTCTTCGTATTTTTAGGATTATTTGATCATGCTAATACCGACTGGATGCGAGTATCGTAGAAGCTATACGGCAATAATCGTCTTTCTTTAATAATTCATAAGTAGAAATCCTCGAGGAGAAATCGTTAAATCTTTAAGAAGGGCAAATTAAGTTAATTCAGTTGTATTATGTCAATCTTATGTATGTGATTAAATGCTTCCTCCTTTCCCTTCCCTTTTATACGCCCGGGTTATGCTAGTACGTTATATAACCCTCCTTTTTCCCCTTATTAAATAGGGGGGAGAAATGCCCCGCTAAATTAACTACAACTAGGGGGACTAGGATAAGTAGCTCCCTATAGCGTAAATAGTGCTTAACGGGAGAAATCACTCTTTAATTAGTATATCCCTTTTCTTCGCACTATATAGGTATAAACTAGTATCCCTATTTCCTATCGCTATAGATATAGCAGTAGAAAAGCCGTCTAGCAATAGCCTAAAGGGGCGCGTAGCCTCCTTTATATAGCGACTTAAGTAGGTCTCGGACTTCTATTAGTCGTTAATAGCCTTAGTAGCGTAGGACTAAGAGCGGTATGCGAATAAACGACGGGAACCCGTAGAGCGATTTACGGTAGGTAATAAAGTCTAGGTAGACCTACGGAACTATATATCCTTAAGGCCGAAGAAGAAGCTCGATTAGTTATACGTAAAATTTATAGTTAAGAGAGTGCTAAGCCCGTAAGCCGTTAAGCTAAAGGGACTGCTTAATAGGATTTACCTTAGTTTTAACGTAGACCTTTTTTATCGCGTAGTAGTAGATCTAATGCCCGGCTAAGTAATAGCGGACCTATAGCCTCCCGTAATCCTCGTAAAGGGAGAAAAAGAGTTCCTAGTAGAGGAAATTCTTACCGTACGATAGAAGAAAGTCGGCCGCGGCAATAAGCGCGAGGTCTTCGTAAGGTAGTAAAAGTACTAAGACCCGATATAGCACCTAGTAGCGGACTTCGTAGATACGGAAGCACTCGATCGCTTTAAAGAGCGCTATAGGGCTATCGGAGAAAACAATAGACCGCCCGACGCTATATTGCCGGCAAAGATATAACGGAAGAAGGTACGGTTTACGCTCCCTAAAGCGAGCCGCGTAGCCTAAGGCGCGGCTAGGCCTTACGTAATATATCGTTAATTTTCGCTTAGGTAAGGTAAGAGTCTTATATAAGGGTCTTCGACTATTAGTAAGATTAAGTCTACGACTTAATCCGCATTCTTATATACGAGTAGGGAAGAGGCACGTGCGGGCGGGGAAATAGGCTTATACGAATAAGGGTAAAAGGCTCGTGCGGATAGGGGTAAGGGGCATATACGGATAAAGGGGTACGTGCGTAGAGCTATATATCCGTATATATAGGTGCGCTTACATTTAGTTCTTTATAGATGATTTCTATATCTATATAAAAGGCACCTATGTAATTAATTACTCTACCTACCCTATTATAGTAACAAAGGCGTAAACGATTTATCGTTTCCGGGATAATATAGTTGCTTATAGATCCGCTATCTACTAAAGCGGAAAGTCTATGCCCTTAGTAGTTAATCGTAAGGGTTATCTTCTTACTAATAGTATTATTAGTAATAAGAAGATCTTAATTACTAGTAAGTAGCTCTTTTACTATTAGTAATAGAGGTTTTTTATATCCTTAGTAGTAAGGGTACTATTACCCTACATCCCCTCCCTTAGAATAGTCTTAAGGGGATTAGGTTCTCTCTTAAACCTAGTAGACTCTCTTTCGAGCCTACTAGACTGTCTTTTAAGTCTATATAGATTAAGCTCTCTTTTAAGCTCTAGGGGTTGTCTTTTAAACCTAGGGGGTTCTCTTTTAAACCTAGTAGAACCCGGCTCTTCTCTAATAGACTTACCGTTAAGTCTATTAGTAGTTCCCCGGGGTATAGGTTATATTATAACCCTATAATTAGTAGTCTTAAAAGGGAGACCTTACAGTTGCCAGACCTATTCGAGTAGGTCTCGGTTAACTTAAGAAGCGAGTCTGAGGGTCCGGGAGGCGAGGCTATAGACGCCTTCTAGCCTCCGGAGGGCCTCCTAGAGAGTCCGGACCTCGAAAGAGGGTTCCGGGTGTAGCTCCGGCATATAACCTCCTAGACGGTCTAGTCTAGTAAGGAGGTTAAGCTTCTCGCGTTCTTTCTCTTACACGAGGTCTGCTAGGGACGTAATTTCCCTGCAAAAATCCTCGTAGGTTTCGTGCTTATTATCTAAAAGCATTGCCTCTAGCCGGTTTGCTTTTCGTTTATAGCTTCGAAGTAAAGCTAAAGTCTCTTCGGCGATTTTAGTAACGCAATTCGGGGGCGTATCTTCGGCGCTAGGGTAACCCTAGGCTTCTTATTCGATAACTCCTTCTAAATAGTTCGTAATAGCTAGGTATTCCGCATAGCTGCTATATTCCGGGTTAAAGGCATCGAGAAGGTCCTTATCGTCTTCGAATTCTTAGCATGCCGGAGGGGACTCCGAGCCGTACGGGGCAGCCGTAGCTAAGCTGCCCTCCGAGAATTCCTCGGTATTAGTAGGGCTATAAGCATCGGGTATATAGCCTCCGGTGAGATCTTCTAACTCCGGGGCCTAGTTATAGTTATGCTAGTACTAGGTTTCTCGAGGGAATTCCTCGGAGTCGTATTAGGTTATTAAGGGTATATCGTCGTCGTCGTCGTCCGGCTCCGGCCCGGGCTCCGGACCGTCTAAGTCCGGAGCGGACTCTATAGAGGAATCCGGGGAGTCCGGGGAGTCCGGGGAGTCCGGGGGTGCTAGACCGACCCCCGCGTTATCCATAGAGTTATCTATAATCTCTCCGTCCTCTAAGTCGATCACTAGATCCTCTATCACGTTATCCGGAGCGTCCTAACTCTCCGGGCCGGCCGGGTCCTCTAGGCCGGCCGGGTCGTCCTCCGGGTCTAACTATCTAAATAAGTCCTCCTCTATTTAGATAGAGGGCCTAACTAGGCTATCTAGAATAGGTGCTAATTTATCCTTAGGATCCCTAATAGTCGTAAAACGTTTTTTATAGTAGGGATAGGCAGAAAAGCCTATAGGATCGCTGTTAAAGAGCGTAGGATCGAGAGCTTCTCTTAAAGGCGGTAGAGAGAGCTTAAGAGGTCCTTACTCTAAGGTATTAAGGCTTCTAAAAGCCACCGGCTTTCCTTTAGCTAGATTTTTCTTCCGGTAATAATCTTTAGCAATATGCCCTACCTTCTTACAAAAAAAGTAGGTAAGGCTCTTATAAATGCTATTGTTCTTCGAGCTTTCGGCTAGTGCTAAATAGCTAGTTATTCCCGGGTTTAGAATAGCATTTAAGTCTATAGGATCGCCGTAATTCGTCTATTTCCCCTTTTTCTTCGAAAAAACCTTATACCCCCCTCGGGGGTCCTTCTTCTATTGCCGGCGTTTAAGAAGCCGGTCGTCGATTCTAACTGCTTAGGCTATAAACTCGACGAGGGTGTCGGGACGGTCTTATTTAGAGATCTCGTTCTTTATATCGTCCTTTAGCCCTTCGTAAAAAACCGCGATTATCGCATTATCGTCTTATTCTAATTTCGATGTTATCTGCTTAAACGAGGTAGTATAATTAGAAGTAGAGGTTTTTATTGTAAATACTATAGCTTATGCTCTACGGCTCTCTTCTCGTTACCTATACCGAAGGTCTGCTAGAGGTTGGTTTTAAAAGCTTAATAACTATTAAAGATATCGTCCGTAAGTTCATCCCGGTCCCCCTCTGCCTTAGTAACCCTATCCCTAAGAATAGGTTTAAACTAGGTTAAAGCTAGCTCCCTTAAGCAGCTAGCTGTAAGGAAGACCTTTGCTTTATCAATAGAGAAAGAATCCGGAAAGGAAAGAAAGAAGGCCTTTAGCTAGGTAAGAAATTCCTACAGCTTTCCGGCTTCTCCGGTGTAAACAGCCGACTTCGGGGTTTTAACGATTTCCCCGAACTACCGGGGGTAGCGGAAATCCGGGGCCGGGGCCGGGGCTATCGAACGCTAGGTAGTCGGGTCCTCGACATTAGTGTGATAGCAATCAAGTGGAAGAGAGGCTCTAAGGCTACACGCAGCCTGTACGGAAGGATTAAAAGCTGTAAATAATGCAAATCACTAAGAATAATAACTCTTGTCTTTTCTAATAAGGGGGGCTAACTAGTCTCTATATATAAGGAAATCCCTCGGACGAAAATAGCCGCGTAGACCTAAGGAAAAGAGGTAAAGGAAAGAGTTAGACGGAATCGCCGGTCGGAGGCGCCGGTTGTAAATAATAAATCGTATCCGTACGATAAATAGTTATATAATTAGCAAATAAATAAACTAATAACGCAATAGTCTATTAGAAGGACTAGTAAATTCTACGGTAGAAGCCGTAGGTATATAAAATCTACGGTAGAAGACTATAGAAGAGAATTAGAATTCTACGGTAGAAGACTATAGAAGTATAAAGAGATTTTATAGGTAAAGACTATATAAATAACCGTAAAATCACTATGAAATCATAGTGAAATATAACCGTAGAAAAGTAGGTAAATGCGCCTATAGAAGTGCGGGGTAAGAAGCCTATGGGATTCTATAGTAGAATCTAGGCAAGAACTAGGGACTTCCCGGTAGAAAGCAAATAGGGAAGACGGTAATGTTAATATACCCCCTTAGCTAGAAGGGAATAACTTCCGGCTAGTTAGAATTATTATTGACTTCTTCTTAGATCCTAGAAGAAATATCCGTAAGTCGAAGCTAGCGAAGGAACGTTTAGAAACGTTATCGTAAAAGCAATTTAGTTAATCTATCCGTAACTATCTCGTTAGAAGGGATATACTTAATGTTAAAAGTATTGCGTAAGGATTCCTATCGGGCCTAGCAGCTATAAATTTTAATATGCCTTAAGACGGTCTAAATCTTTACAATCTCGGCGGAAACTAGGCGAATTGTCTAGGTGTTATCGCACTAAATAGTAGGAATAGGAATATCTAATTATAGAGAAATATCGTTAAATAAACGAAGAATAGAAATTAGCTCTTTTACGGTAGAAGAGACTATAAGAAGTTTAGCTTTAGTAGAAGAAATAGTAACCGTAGATTGTTTCCTAGCACTCTACGCGATTAGACCGTTAAAGAGGCTAATAAAATAGCCTTTAGAAGAATAACAAATGTCTAGGTCGTCGGCGTAAGCGGTATCGGAAGCTATAATAAGTTCTTACTCGTCTATATCCGAAAACCTAATCGTAAGGAAACGCGATTCGTATAAGTAGGTTACTAAGCTTTTAGTAAGCTTAATGTAAAGCGTAGATAGGTTCTATATATACTTAGCTAATAAATTCGACGATTTTATAGCGTTAAGACGGGTAGAAATAGTCGCGTAATTATAAAAACCGACTAAAGACTAAAAGTAGTAGATTTAGTTATCTATAGCTTAACCTAGGTGTTTCTCTAGCTTTTCGGGAAGTAGGAATAGATAAAGGGTCGAAATAGGCTATAGAACTATAGAAGTAGGGATTAAACTAAACTTAGAAGCAATCTTATTTAGGTTAACGTCCTAGTATAACTATAGCTTTCGCTACTTATAGTCCTAGATAATCCTTATCTTAAGGAAATAGGTAAGCTCTCCGCGGTCGGTAATTATATACTTCTGCCTAAAGCGACGGATAAATCGTTAGTAGCCCTACGATGCTCCTTATAGAAAAGGATAATAATATTATCTATAAAGAAGAAAGTAATAATACTACTTATAGTAGATATAAAAATGCAAAGATCCTCTATACTTTGCTAGAGGCTTAGTTCGGTAAGAGACCTAGATAACTCCCGTTGCTAAAGAAGAGGCAAACGGCGAAGCCTATATAAAGCCTTTATTAACCAAATTATAAAACTAAATACCTTAAATCCGTCTAAGAAGTAGATATATACTTCTTTATCTAGATCGGCATTCGTAAAAGCGTTAACCACGTTAAGTAAGCGGGTTTTTATGCTAAATTTAGCGGCAATAGTAATTATAATGCGAAAATTTCGCGCTATAAGCGTCGCAGCGTATATTTCTTTTCCGCTAAACGGCTAAAGGTCTCCTCGTATATAAAGGCGAGACTTAAACTTCCTAAGGTAGCCGTGCTTATTAAACTTATAATCGAATGCCTATATTAATAAAAGAGGACGTATAGAAGCGTTCGCTCTTAGGGTAGGCGAAGGAAAGAAGGTCTTCCGCTAGTTAAAGGAGTCCTATTTAACCTTTCTAGCGGCTTTAAACTTAGGTCTATACGGATGCGTCTTAAGATTAGACTAGAACCTTAAAAGCGCGGGTAAGTCCCGTTTATATATCTTCTTAGGTTTAAGAGAAGTAGCGAATATAGCCGTAAAAGCGGTGCTATTAGCCGGTAAATGCCTAACGTAGGCAAAAGCGGGATATCGACCTAAAAAACGGTTTAAATAAGCAAGGCGTAAATCCCCTATAAATCTCGTCGTCTATATACTATCTATAGGAATAGTATTATCGTAATCTATAGACTAAAAAGTAGCTTAAGGCAACTATACCTTAAGACGGTCTATAGGTTCTACGGTTATAGTTAGGGAAAGAGTAGAGATATTAGGTTAAAAGTCCTATATATTCTTAAAAATATCCTCCGGCGGTTCTAGGGTTTAGTTAGGAGTAAGGAGCTTAGGATTGCCTTCGGCTAGAACGTCTGCTAGAGTGAAATGCTTATTAAGAAGCACTATTAGCGTTAACTAGAATTCTGCTTTATTCTACTCTTCTTCCTATATAATATACGGTAGAAATGCCGGTAATAACACCTATATTAGCGGTTGAAATACGTTAGACGCGGTAAAAAACTAAGTCGTATTAAACGTTATATTACGAACTTAATAAACCTCCCGTCTCTATAGGATCTATATACGAAAAATATTAATAGAATTATACCGAACTAAGTAACTAACCTCTATATAAGGTTCTTACTTAAGATTACGTTTCGAATGCCTATTAGGGCCTTAGTAGTTAGTAGGTAGGCTTTATGCTAAAAGCTTAGAGATAACTAAATCGTAATAGTTAAGGAAAGAGAAAAGCCGGTATATTCCGGTCGTAATCCCTTAACTAATCGTAAAGGATCTCTATCGGGGAAATCTACTTTAATAGAAATAACGTAAAGAAAGCTGCCTAACGGGCTAGAATCCGATTGTATAAATATACTATAGTCTTCTACGTTTCTATTTATAAATGCTCGGGCAAATTTGCTCTAATCTTTATAGATCGAGGTTTCGTAGATATTACCCCCCTAGCTCGTTCGGCAGCGCCGTTTTAAGCGGGTGTATAGGGAGCAGTAGGCTTATTATAAATGCCCTACTAGTAGATAAAATCTTAAAAATCCCGTCGAAGGGCTCGGTCGTTATCTCGATAGATCGTACCGATAGAAAGTAAGAACTATCGGGAAATATATAGACCTAGGCTCTTAAAGCATAAAATCAGCTCGTCTATAGAGGCGTTTAGAAGCGCATATAGAAAAATAAGCTTCGTATAGTTATCCTTAATAAGAAATGCAACGTTCTTATTGCTATAACTCTTATATATAGAAAAGATATCGTAAAATACCTTAGAAAAGGGAAAAGTCGCTTTAAAAAGCGGCGGTTCGCGGTTAATAATTCGTTTAGCCTACGTAAGTTTATAGGGCTTATAGGAGATTATCTTATCGAAGGTCACCGACTATAGTATTCCGAGAGCTTTCGAAAGCGCTTTATTATTCGGATGTCTAAGTCGTTAGTGCTAAAGAGAAAGTTCCTTTACACTTATTAGTATAGACTCCGGTATAGTAGCCGAAAAAGGTACTATAACCGGGGTTTCTACGGTAGAATCTATAGAAGGAACGGTATAAATAGTTAGAAGCGCAATAGAAGGTATTAACGGGTTATACTCGATAATATATTAGTTATAGATTAGCTCTATTATATAAATAGTGCGTAATAAAGAAGAGATTACGCTAGTCTACGGGTTCTATAAAAGATTCGCCTTATATAAAAGACGAAGTAAATAAAAGGACGTATAAAAGGACGGGATATATGCTACCTAACTAAGCTAAAAAACGCTAGTCGAAATGCGTATAAACACAATGCCTATCCCGAGAATTAGAGTGCTTCTACTACCTACGAGTACGTACTTAGAAGAAGGCTAGAAGTTATAGAAACGCTCCCTATCGTTATATATATATCTATTAGACCTTAAATCTATAATAAAAGAATCCCTTAACGGGTATTCTATAGTAGTCTATAGAATAACTAATAGTAAAAAGGTCGTAAGGATATTAGCGGCAGCCGTAGCTTATACTATCTTTATCTCGGTCTTATTATTCTCCCGCTACTCCTCGTCGCGAAGAAGTGCCGCGTTAACTTTAGCCTTATTAGCCGGAACCTTAAGGTAATCGTCTATAGTCTTTTAGACGTTTTTATCGGGTTTCTATAATAGAAGTCGAACGGAAGGGTTAAAGTAGTTACACTTAGAGAAGAAGTAACGTTCTCTATAAGCATACTACGGTTTAAATTTTAGCTTACTTTTATCCTTTTCTAAAGACGTTGCAGCCGGTGTTTTCGTAGGTTTTTTTATGGATTCCGCGGCTAAGGATTATATTCCTTAGCCTTAGAACTTTACGAATGCATTAGTCTTTAGCGCTTTAGTCGTAGCCTTTAAGGCCTACGAGCGCTCGAAAAGTTCGGATATCTTAAATCCGTCGGGGAAAGACTGCTCTTAACCTAGCTTATTTAAGCGGGCATTGTCCTCTATCTTATTAATCTAGTATTCCGCAAAAGGGCTAGAAATTAGCTAAATAGCCTTAAGAAAAAGCTATATAGCCTAAAGACCTTTTAATTCTAGCAACTTAATTCGCCGGGCATCGGTAAGGACCTTCTGCTAGTTAGAAATCTATATCGTAATATCCGTTCAGTCCGGTGCCTTTAAAATAGTATAGAACTACGTAAGAATAGTCTTCTATTGCGTTTATAAAGTCGGCTTTATACGTCGCTATAGTAAAGCTAATTCCTTAGAAACCTTATATTCGTCGGCAATCGTTAAGTAGTAGTTCCCGATGTTTTAAACTATAAACTATTAGATTAACGTAAGAGGTTTCTATTAGTCCTTATAGGCTTAAAGCAACTTACGATACTAGGAAAAGAGAAACTTAAACCTCTTAAGTTCTTCTATAGATACATTAGTAATATTAGTAACGGTCGCGTTAACTATTCTATCTATTAGGTCTATAGGAAGAGGCAATAAGGGTTTCTAAAGTTTAAGCGTAATAGAAGGATCGATTTTCTTCTAAATCCCTTAGGCGAGTGCGTATTTCTAGATTATTAAGATCTATCGGTCCTAGTCCGCTAGTCTATTTAAAACGGTCTTTAAAGTAATATCGGCTATAATAGATATAGTAACGTAGGTAAAAGTATAGTAAAATCACCGGAAAGGGGTAGTTAGATATATAATATATGCAAACAAACCGCAAAAACTAAACTAAGTATAGGAAAACACTAATAGAATAAGGTAAATATACTAATTAGTCCTCCGTGAGTCGATTTACTAGATTAAAGCACCGTTTTTAAAAGATATACTAGTCCTCTATAAGTTAATTCGCTAGATGTAAAGGCAACGGCTTTACTACCGTAAGTCGTAGTATTAGCAGGCTGAAAATATAAGCCGCTAGAACTCTCTATACGTAGAGAAGTTCGTCCGGGCTTATAACTATCGAACGCTAGGTAGTCGGGTCCTCGATATTAGTATAATAGCAATTAAGTAGAAGAGAGGCTCTAAGGCTACACGCAGCCTACACAGAAGGATTAAAAGCTATAAATAATGTAAATCACTAAGAATAATAGCTCTTGTCTTTTCTAATAAAGGGGGCTAACTAGTCTCTATATATAAGGAAATCCCTCGGACGAAAATAGCCGCGTAGACCTAAGGAAAAGAGGTAAAGGAAAGAGTCGGACGGAATCGCCGGTCGGAGGCGCTAGTCGTAAACAATAAATCGTATCCGTACGACAAATAGTTATACAATTAGTAAATAAATAAACTAATAACGCAATAGTCTATTAGAAGGACTAGTAAATTCTATAGTAGAAGCCGTAGGCATATAAATTCTACGGTAGAAGACTATAGAAGAGAATTGGAATTCTACCGTAGAAGACCGTAGAAGTATAAAGAGATTTTATAGGTAAAGACCGTGTAAATAACCGTAAAATCGCCGTAAAATCACGGTAAAATATAACCGTAGAAAAGTAGGTAAATACGCCCGTAGAAGTGCGGGGTAAATGACCGTAGAAGCCCGTGGAATTCTATAGTAGAATCTAGGGAAGAACTAGGGATTTCCCGGTGGAAAGCAAATAGGGAAGACGGTAATGTTAATAAGGGCGAACCCGGCCGGGCCCGGAGGCGGCGGCGGTCCCGGGGCGGCGGTGTAAGCCGGAGCCGGGCCCGTAGGCGTAGTAGTAAAAGCAGCAGCCGTAGCTGCAGCCGGACGAGCTACCGGGCGAGCTGTCGGGCGAGAGGTTAAAGAAGTAGAAGAAGACATTCTTAAAGAAGTAGTTGTTTTTAGTGTTTTTTCTAAAAAGGGTTCTTCGAATCTATAAAGACTAAAACAAGATCTAAGATCTAATAGATCGGAAAGATTAGAAAAAGATTAAGGGGTAAAATAAAGACTAAGCAAAGATTAAACAAAGATTAAGCAACGGTCTTTAAAACACACTCCGCGGCTAAGCAAAAGGTAAGAGCTTTTATTATGTAATAGAACGGTTAGAAGACAGAAGATAGTCTAACCGGACTAAGTCTCTCATAGTTAAAGACTAATAGAGGGCGTTATTTATCCTTAAAAGCTATAGGGGCGGAATAGTAAGTAGAGGAGCACTCGGGGTCACTTATACTAGACCGGCTAGCTAAGTCTAAGCAAGTAGGGGTAGTCGAGGCTAGAACACTAAGGGCACTACTAGAAGAGGTATAGGTTACTTAATAGGCAGTTAAACTAAAACTATGATAAAAGCTAAAGAAGAAAGGAAGGAAGGAGAGCCCGAGGAAGGGCGGACTAAAGTTCCTTTATATAGCTCTTCCCGTCCGTCCGGACGGTCCCGGTACGTCCCTTTCCTTCTAGCACCTTCTGCCACGTATCCCTTATACTGCCCCGAACTAATGCGGGTCCCCGGGGCTACGTAGGGGCTATGTAGGTCGGCTGACCTTAAGAAGGCTGCCTCCCGCGTCGTTCTAAAGCCTTTATAGACTAAACTAGGTCATATAGGTCCATTTATGCACCACGTGCATAACGTTATGTAGGTAGGTCACACGACATAAGTCGTGTGACCTCCTTATGCGAAGGATCGGTCGAATAATCGGTCCCGAAAGCCGAGGGGGCTATATTAGGCCTATAGCTCCCGGTAGTCTAGGTGTCGGTCCCTTATGCGGGGCATCGAGCCAATCATCGGGTCTTATTAGGCAGGGGTGCTTAATAAGATCGTCGGCGTGACCGTAGCTGCGTAGTACGTCCCGTACCTAAGGAAGCTAAGTCCCGAAGGACTTAGGTTCGCAAAAGGGGTGTGTCTTAGGCTAGAAAGGGGTGTGACCGGATAATAGGTAAGTCTAGGGCGAACATCTTTATGCTAAGTCATAAAGTACTAAGTACTAAAGTACTAAGTACCCTAGTACCCTCGTACTAAGTATTTCCGTACTTAAGTCCCTTAGTATTTAAGTCGTCCCGTACTTTAGAAAAAAGAAAGTAAACTAGAACTTAGATTAGTAGTTCTATAATAAGGTCTAAGGTGCTACGCCGGAAAATCGCGAGTTTATTTAGTAGCTAGGCGAATTACCTTATAGGGCAGACTTAAATAGACTAGTTATACTATTGCCTTCTATCTATAAGGACGTCTCCCTACCGGATTTCTTTTTAAGGGTCTATCCGGATACTCTCTTACGTAAAACCCATTTCGAGCCTATACTTCTCGCGGACCGTTGCATTCTTATAATAATAAATAAGAATATTACGGTCCTAAATAGTAAGGTCTTAGCCTATTTTCTAAGCTCGGTCTATCTATCTCTTACGAGTACTACGGCTAAAAATAGGGCTAGTGACCTTAATAGCGCTACGTATATACTTCCCCTTAAGTTTATTTCCTCCCCTTAATTTCCCTCTATCCCTCCTACCCGGCTTAAACTTAAGATAGGATGCCTTATTATTCTGCTCCGTAACTTAGATCCTAAGTAGGGTCTTTATAACGGCACCCGTCTATCTATTATCCGGTTTACTAAGCATATTTTAAATATCTAGATTCTATTAGGGGATTTTATCGGCTAAAGACGCTTAATCCCTTACATTAAGCTCTCTACTAACGAGGATAAGTTTGCTTTTCTTCTTATACGCTTATAGTTTCTTATCCGTCTCTACTTTAGCATAACTATTAATAAGTTATAAGGCTTGTCTTTTAAAGCTATAAGCGTCGATTTATAAGACTCTATTTTTATATACGGCTAGTTTTACGTTATAATATCTCGGGTTATAAGTGTTTCTTCCTTATTCTTACTGCTTAATAAAGGGAACTAAAGCACCGTTTAGCCGGCTATCTCTTTCTCTTAGGAGTAGCTATAGCAGTCTACGTATCGTACGTAATATATAGGGCGGGTTAGATAGGGGCGGGTTGGATAACTTAGTTACGGTCTAAATACATTAATAATAGACCGGAAGATTAATAGATTAATTAGTAACTTACGGAAAGAGCACCTTACCCCCTTTAAGTTATAATAGCAATTCCTATAGACTCCTTTTCCGATATTCGCGTAGGTAAAACAACCGATAAATAGCCTAAGGCCTGCGTTATAGCTACTATATTAAGCCGACTGTTAGTAGGGCTCTCTACGGTAAGCAGCCGGAAGCGAACCTATCGCACGTGTGATAGTATGCGGTTGGGTTCTTATTGTCTTATCTAGCTAGGAAGGAAGAGGGGAAAGGGGGCCCTTTTATAGGTAACGTAGCCTCGTTACACACACATAATCACGTGGGATTACGTGGCTGCAACTGCCTTATACGTATCCCTTATCCCTTGTTCCTACACTGGCAGTCTTTATAAGATCGTAGAAACAGCAGCCTAAAAGAACGTAGCAATAAGGAGCAATAAGGGGTTAAATAGGGATCTATGGCCCGGTCAAACAGGGCCGTGTTGTTATCGTAGATCCGGCTTTTCAACCTTGCAACAGTCTTGCAAACAGCCGTACAACGTACAGGAAAAGAGCGTTAGGAAGCATTAAGCTTCGGGGCGAAGCAGAGAGGCGAAGCAGAGCAAGAGACAGAGCGTGTGTTCGGGCCGGGAAAGAACGTTGCCGGAGCGTAGTAAGGTCGGCATATAACGTTGCCGGGGCAAAATAGGGCTTGTTTCGGGGCGCGAAGCAAAAGAGAAATAGGGCGCCGAAAAGGGGAAAAAACAAACAAAGTAGGAAAAACAAAGCAGGGAATACACTCGTAGTCTTTAAACAAGGAAAGTCATTAAACAAAGAATAAAGGCCGTAAAGAACGTTATCTCGGCCACTAGGGAGCGTCGGAAAGGGTCAACTAGCTAAACGTGCCGGTGCTATTATCGTTATTATCCTCTTCGGCTAGGATATAGCCTTATTAACGTCCGTAGCCTCGTCCGTACGGCTGACTAGGACCGGGTCTCGAACCTCGTATAGATCCCTTAGAACGACCTCTTGCACGGCCGCGTTAGTTAAAGTATTGCTAGTCGGGGCGGCGTGCGAGGTGCGTTTCGAGGGACGATCGTAGGTCCGAAAACGGTTCTTTAATTTACAGGGCCGGTCGGAAAAGGGCTAGTTCGAGCTCTAGAACGCCACGGCAGGCCTGGACGAGAGTCATTTGCAAGGGGACGTTAGTCTCCGGGTCCTAGTCTGCGAAGGAACTACTAAAGGCGCGTTAAATAAGCTATAGCCTATTAAATAGCATTTTAAGGACTTCGGGAAGGGGCTTTTCTAAGTATTAGGCTTAAAGCCTTAGGAACGTTATCGTAGTCTACGCTGTGAAATACTATTCGTAATTAACGCCTATATCGAAGTAGCGTTTAAAGGCGTCGTATACGGTCCGGAACGACGTATCTTAATTAACGTGCTAGATATAGTAGTCCTCGGCACGGCCGGCGAGGATTTAACTAATTAGGTCGTAGAATTAGCCGGGTGCGACGCGTAGGCTATAGGAGGTCTATATAAAGAGCCGGACCTTATCGTCTAAGATGTCGTACGGGTCTCTTATATAGCTATATTCCTTTTTCCACGCCTTAGCGAATTATAGCACGAGGTTAGCGTCCGTAGGGACGTTCGGGACCTCGGGCGGCGGTATTATTATATATGCCTTAAGGGGGAATTCGGCAGGGATAGTAGGGGCGGGAGCGACGGTAGGGACGCGGGGAACACGGGGAACGGCAGCAGGAATAGCGGTAGGCAGGAACGGTTAAGCGGCAGGCTGGAACGGTGTAGCCGGCTGGTATTAGGCAGCCGGGGTGACGAACTCGGGGTGCTAGAACCGGTGGCTTGTCGGATAGACCGTGTGTTGTTCAGCCTGGGGAACCTGGGGAACGACGTTGGGGACTTGGCCGGGGACAAAGGGGTTGTAAGACGGGTCGGGAATGACTGGTGGCGGTGGGCCGGAAACAACGGGTGACGGAGCAACGGGCGAAGGAACAACGGGCGGAACAACGGGCGAAGGAACAACGGGCGGAACAACGGGCGAAGGAACAACGGCGGCAGGGGCAAGAACAACGGGCGAAGCAACGGGTGGTGACGGCGGCGGAGCTGTTGTTGCGGCGGGTGGCGACGATAGCAACAATCTGGCAGTTTCTTAAATGCTATCGGCGGACGAGGGTGGTATTATTAAAGCGGCGGCGGGAATAGTGGCGGCAGCAGCTATAGCGGCTTCGGGCTAAGCTAGCGGCTCCTCGAGGCTTTATAGGGCGACGAATTGCACTGCGTTTAAGCCGTTCTTTCTATTAACGTAGATGCCGCGCCTATTTAAGAGGTTCTTTAAGACTTTACGGTATTTCTTATTAGCCTTTGTCTAAGTTGCTTCGGTCTACCCTTCGAAATGCTCTTAGAAATCGTCTAGCATATCGGGGCCGCGGGCGTATACGTTGGCTTCGCAAACGGCTAAGAATCTCGCTACCGAGGTCGTTACGACGACCTCCCTTTCTTCTTCCTCCGGGACGATATCGGTCTCCTAATAGTCGATGTCGATATACTTATAAAAGGAGCCGTAGATCGGCACGTCCTTTATCCACTCTTCGAGCAGCGTGCGTGCCGCCGGGGCAGTAGAGGCGGCGGGGACCTAGCTTAAGGTCGATATTATATAACCTTCCGGGTTATTCTTATTGATAGGGGCTTAAAGAAGCAAGCGGACTGTATGTTAGTGCCGGGGTAAAGCAGGTCTTTTATCGGGCCGAAAAAGGGCGTGGCCGGGTTCTTATAGGTCCTGCTTTAGGGCGGCAAAGAAAAATACAGCGGTAAAGAAGAATAAGCGGACTGTATGTGTAATGCCGGGCTTAAGGGAGCAAGCGGACTATATATAGTGCCGGGTCGGAAGACGGCGGGGTCTTTATCGTACACGAGGGTCTTCGTGCTCTTGTCTTAATTAAATAGCTCGTGTGTTAATCGAATGTCCCGTAGTCTCGGGAGTGTTTATCGGGTTCGCGAGGGGGTCTTCGCGATAAGGTTAGCGCCGTAGAGACGCACTTCCCTTAATAGCATAAGCTTTTATAAAGCGGTAATCCTTTTTAAGGGTAGCTAATAACACCTTTATTAGCGTTATTAACGCACTCTTCTTAACGGTACGAGCTTTTATAAAGCGGTAATCCGTTAAGGGGAGCTAGGGAATTCTCTTTAGCGGCTACCGAAAGCTATGTCGGTTCTAGTTCGGGAAGATCCTTCGTTCTTAGCATAAACAGCCCTCTCTAAATGTACGGATTAGGATTATATTAATCGGATCCGCGCACGTTCGAGGGTTAAGTCTGTCTCTTCCACCTAGCTAATCTATAATTAAGCTAACGGTTAATCACTAATTAGTGTTAGTAGGGCTCTCTACGGTAAGCAGCCGGAAGCGAACCTATCGCACGTATAATAGTATACGGTTAGGTTCTTATTGTCTTATCTAGCTAGGAAGGAAGAAGGGAAAGGGGGCCCTTTTATAGGTAACGTAGCCTCGTTATACGTACGTAATTACGTAGGATTACGTGGCTGTAACTGCCTCGTACGTATCCCTTATCTATTATTCCTACACCGACCTTTAGATGCCCGTAATTTAGATTAAGGCCGCTTTAAAGTTTCCCGGCTGGTTAAGCTTAAGCTCTTTACTTAAGCGTATTATTATAACCTATATCTCTAGTAGCTCTAGCATTTGCGCTATATTTTTCGTAGTCTTCCCTATATATACGGCTATTAGGGCTTTACGGGATATTATATAAGTCGTCGTCGCCGTTGTATTTATATCGCGCTCTAAGCCCCCTCCTACGTTAATCGACCCCTTTAAGCTACTAGCGATCGATAGCGGTATAGTCTTACTAATAAAAACATATATTAGTAAGTATACTTAACCACTTTCGGATTAATTATAGCAGCGCGTAGCGTAGTTATAGTTACGTATACCTATAACCTAGGCTACTAACTAAGCTAATACCCCCGCGGAGCGGGTAGGGCTACTAATCAGAGAGTGCACGCCGCGGAGCGGGGTCACTCTCTAAGGCAGTCACGTGCAAACCCTTGGCTACCAACTAGGGATTGCACCCCGCGAAGCGGGGTCACTCCCTAGTTCGCATCAAACGGCGACCCAACGCACCACACCACCGCGCTTCGACCCTCGCCTGCCGCCGCAGTTACCAAGCCGCTCTCATCTTTCCTGCCCACCATGTCGTTCTTGTTTGGCCGAGTACGGTCTCGAGCCACTGCCGATCTACCTAAGCAAGCCCGGGAACATGTTGCAAGGCTCGAAGGCCCCAACGGAACCTCGAAGGTTCCACGGACCTGCCCGCGCCGCGTAGATGCTTGTTGCTGACGAGCCGGGTAGGCAGAGGAGCTCGCCCGCGTCCTGAACCAAATGAAGCTTGTTCTACAGGGCACGCATGGTCAGTAGATATGACATCATGCTCCGTACGCGTTGCTCTCTCCTGGACTCAGACTGACGGACCCCTCGGCACGACCCAGAGACCGACAGCTCACCCGAACAAATCTACCAACTTGTCACCGGCCTCATCGACGAGGACCTCCTCCACCTTCTCGCAGTCAATCTATACCGCTTACCATTCGAATCTCGCAAGGATACCCAAGTCATCTTCTCCTACGTCTTTCGCTTCCGGCCTGCCGCTGCAGCCCCGAAGAGCGATCCAATAGCCCTGTCTTACGTTGTCTGCAACCGTCCCCAAGTACTCATTGAACTCTGCCGAGCCTACGATCACAAGGAGAGCGCCACTCCCGCTGGATCCGTTCTGCGCGAGCTGCTGAAGAATGAGGCTGCTGCCGCCATCATTCTCCACGATGACGGCGACGCGCCAGGGTCCAGTGCCAAAGGCCTCAACGCAATCGATCGCGACAGGCCCCAGAGCGGCAGGGGCGTATTCTGGAGGTTCTTTGATTGGATTGACAAGAGTTCTTTCGAAGTCGCCGCCGACGCTTTCACTACCTTTCGAGTAAGCCCACCACCTACTACCCGAACTGCCATAGGCGTGGGGATCGATCGAGCTCCGTCAAGCTGACGTCAAACCCACACCGTCAGGAACTCCTGACCCGCCACAAGGACCTCGTCCCTCGTTACCTCTCCGTCAATTTCGACCTCTTCTTCGACAAGTACAACAGTACTCTTGTGCAGTCGAACAGTTATGTCACCAAGCGGCAATCAATCAAGCTCCTTGGTGAGATTCTGCTAGATCGCTCCAACTACAGCGTCATGACGGCGTATGTAGATCGGGGCGATCATCTCAAGATATGTATGAATTTGCTTCGCGATGATAGGAAGATGGTCCAGTACGAAGGATTCCACGTTTTCAAGGTCTTTGTGGCCAACCCGCACAAGTCTATTGCTGTTCAGAAAATACTGCTCATGAACCGCGAGAAGCTCCTGAGCTTTCTTTCGCACTTTCTCGAAGACCGTACCGATGATGAGCAGTTTATCGATGAACGAGAGTTTCTCATCAAGCAAATCAAAAACATGCCGGCTGTTCCAGTTCCCCCAAAGCGATAGCGGCCGGCTATCGCAAGCCTTTCTGGGAGATTTTGGATCTCTCAGCTCCAAGTGCTGGCTGGGAGTCGGAGACCCCGCCTCACACTCGACTTTCGGCGCTTTGAGACAGCTTGAGGGCACGGCGCGGCTTCCATGGCTCAGTCACGTCATGATTGGCACGGATTCCACCCTCACCGCGGTCTACGCTACACCCACCTACCTTACTATACCATGGTACATAATGATTCGAAGACGAAGAGCATCTGACACATCATTCCGTTTGGCGTCACTCATAGGATGCGGTGGTGATCTGTAGGAGAGGGAGTATCTAGTCTTTACCAACGCCCCCCCCCCCCCCCTGCCCCTATGCGACAGGACGACGTCTTTACCGCAAATTGGCAACTCCACACAAGTGTTCCGCAATGCTAAATCCCGCTCTCTCAACGCTGCCTCGAAAGTAAGACATTAACGCTTTCGCGCGCATTCTGAGTTGCCCAAACACTATCAAACCCACCCTTGCGCCACTCGTCACCATGAGCAGCCTCGCTACCCACTCTGGACGCCTCGCCCATGATGATCTCAAGATCGCGTTTCTGTGAGCTCAGCCAATTCCTGATAAATATAGCTGGGTCTTGACTTAGTGACATGAAGAATGAATGCTTGGTCTTGGAGACTGCGATGGCCTGAATAAGTCGGGCCAACTGCTCGTCGAGAGTAGTAACGTCCTTGAGCATGGTCGCATACTGCGTGTTGTTGATCAAGGGTTGCAGCTCAGCCCGCAACGGGTCGTCGACGGATACGTACACGTCGTACACGGTTGGCTGCGGGTCCTTGTGGAATTCCTCATCCACCCGAATGGTGTAAGGAAGGCTGACGGGGGGCAGTGATTGAAGATGCTGCGCCACGTACTCGTTAAGCATGGGGATATATCCCACGTCTCCTCTGCCAACGACCTGGTAAAGAAAGTAAGCTGCCAGCCTAGTGAAGACATTTCTTGTCCCTGCCCGACTTACTCTTCTCAAAAGCTCATCGCATCGAAAGTTTCGCTTCTCTTCGTCCTCCTGAAGCCCCCAGTACCGGATATATTCCCAGAGACCCATCACGGCCTCCTGTTGCGTCGCCTCAGACATGTCGACCACCTCTACTAGCTCAGGGCTGAGTCGGTAGCGTTCGGGCGACTCGTGCCGGGAAAGGTTGATGGTAACGTTTGTGTTTTCGTCGCCGTTGCGCTTGAAAGTAAGCTCATCGAAATCGGCCGCAGGTGGCAGGCTTCCTGCAGCTTGAGGCTTTGGCAGAGGCTCTGGCTTCTTCCACTCTATACTTTGCTCGGCCCCGTTCCGAAAACGAGAGCGGTCAAAGTCAACGGACAGCGCCTTGAAGAAATGAGAAAGCCGATGTCTGGCTTCCTTTGCCCGAGGTGCCTTTTGGTTCGCGTCCCACTTTTCGTCTCGCTCCACCTTGCCTGGGGCGCCAGACACCGCTACTGAGCCATCTACCGTACGGTCATCTCCCAAGCCATCATCGTGCTCGTCAAGAAGACATCCTTCAATTTTGACGCGATACGAGGCTTCCATGTTTGTAGTGAAGTCGAACGCGTCCACATTGAGCCCGTTGCCTTGCCACACCTGGTCCTCGACAGTGTTGCTGATCCATATACGAAGGATCCTGGAGAGCTAAACTATTGTCAGCATGTGGCAGGCATTTCCGTTTGCGCCTGGATTAACGCACATTGGTACGGCTACGATTGACGCTGTCGGAGACGCCGAGGCGCTTTCGAGTTGTCGTCGCATCCAACCATTTCTCCACGTCTCTCAGGTCCTTGTACCGTTGGACGCCGTCCGGGTCGACAATGCAGTCCTCGACGCCATCGGGTATGTTCTTGTCGGTCGGTTTCCGGCTGCGGCGCCTGGCCAGCTCGTTTGCGTGTGCTTGAGCTTGATGCTGATGTACAATCTGGGCTTGAGAGAGCGGAGCGGAAGGGTGAGGCCCCGAAGACATCATGGGACCTGCGGGTAGTAAGTAAAGGAGATGGAATTTGCCAGTCACAGGTGTGCTCATCTACCTATGCCTCCGCGGCGCTGGTTTGGAGCATGCGGGGACCTCTGGGGCACCTGTTGCGCATAGGTACGGTACTGAGGCTGCATGTCGGAGGAGGGCGTGGAGCGAGTCGTCAGTTTTCAGGCGTTTGCGCAAGACGGCTGCTGCGAGGCCAAGAAGATGATCGTACGAAGTACCAAAATGAGTTCGATTGGGTCACGTGCCTCTTGAGCTGGAAAGTTTAGACGGAAAGTACCGGGTGTCGCAATTATAGCACGGACCACCCTTGCATTAGTCAGCCTCGCCGCGTCGAGATTTAGCCCTCTACGCACCGCATAGATTTTAGCTCTTTCTTAATATATTAGAGCTTTCTTAATAAGTTATAGCCCTCGCGCACGCTTTTTCTAGCGCACGTATTTAATTATCGTAAGATTAATTCTACGATAGCTCTAATCTTTGATTTTTCTAGGTATCTAAAATAATACTTTTGCCGATTAGGACCTTTAATAGCTTTCTATTACTAATTATAACAATAGGGCGTTTTCTACGTAATATACCTCGCACTACGCTAAGAACGCTAAGATAGTATTAATAGCCCTACGGAGGGCTTAAGACGCTAGACTCGATAAGCTTTAAGGCTAAGAAAATTATAGCTTATAGTTTATTAAGCTATCGATCGCCTTAGGTATTAAGCACTTAGAAGGGCATATTAATAGTAAGATTAAGCCTATAGAAGAGGGCTCTCCCGGCTTTAAGAAATAGGATATAAACGATATAATAATAAAGCATTGTATTATTATAAGCCTTTCCCCCGAATTACGGGATTAAATCTAAAAAGAAGGTTAAGATCTAGAGATAATAGCTTTTAAGACTATAAAGAGGATTAAGGTAACCTCTATAAAGGTGCCTAAGGTAATATTCTACTCTACGTTCGTAGAGCTTACTACTATCGACGAGAGAAAATTCGTAGATATAGCTTAATATTTAAAGAAGCTTTATTTCTGCTAAGACTAGCTTATCGCGGTCTCGAAGGACTTAGACGAAAGAATCTTCGTTATCTTTGCCCTTAAGGGACTAAAGATATATCGACCGGACTAGTTTAATAACTAGACCTACGATTAATAGAAAGGCAAAGAGGTCTTTAAAGACGAGATTTATAAGTAGCTCGCCGGGAGAGCTTAAGCCGAGTAATTAAACTCTCTTACTAATGCCGCGTTTAATAATAAGAATACTAGACGTAATAATCCCGGGAATAATAACGCAAATAGCAGCGGTAGCGGCAATAGTATTAATAATAATAACTCTAGCGGGAATAATAATAACTAAAGAGGAGGCAACCTAAAGAAGAAGAAGAACCTTACGGACGCTTTAATTAAGATTAAATATAGCTGCTTTATTAAGCCTAGCTGTTTATTTTATAAGGAGGATAAATGCTATCGTAAAGACCCGGAAAAAGCCCTAAAATAGTAGGTTAATAGTTCTAGGGACTATAACGGCAATGCTAGGAATCTCGATATTATTATAGCCGGCGGAGAATTTAACGGTTGCTTGCTAAACTACGTAACGATTAAGGACCCCGTTAAAGTTATCGCCGACTTAGGTTTGCTAAGCGGCACCGCGATTAAGAAGCCTATCCGCGATAAGGTTATCGCCGATTTAGGCTACGCTAACCATTGTTTTAACGATTGAAAGTGGTTTTTAGACGTAACCTCTCTTAGACCTTTTTCTATAATATCCTTTAATAGCTCTCCTTTATAGGTTAAAGCCGTAGGAACGGTTAAAGTAGTTATAGAAGGCGTTATACTAAAGCTATTTAGGGTAAATTATTCCCTATCGGCATTAGCTAATCTCATTAGCTCCTAGTATTTACGGGAGAAGGGCATTAAGTTAGATAACGTTATTAAGTGCCTTATATATATGCCTACTGCGTTAAAGATCTACCGTATTAAATAGAAACTAGGTATTGCGATAATTCTTAACGTAGAGCCTAAGGGTGACTATACCGACCTTAACCTAATGTCTTTACTACGAGGCGATAAAGGGAAGTTATCGTATAAAACAATGCACTATCGACCCGGCTACGCCGGATAGGAAAGAGTCCTTAAGGCTTATAAAAAGGCCGATATTAAGATTAATAAGGAAGAGGCTAAGACCTTCTACTACGAACTATACTATCTCGCTAAAGTAGATAAGATAATATACCGGAATCCGAGCGTTATCGTATAAGGGAGCAGATATCTCCCGATTGGTTTATCCTACCGGCATATAAAGATATGCATTAGAACCGCCGTGCATTATTGCATACAACATAAGTCACCCGGCTGCATTAGCTGCCCGGATGCTCGAGATACCGAATGCCGAAGTATGTAGTATGTGTGGGGACTAATGTGCGTATAGTCTATAGTCGGGCCTTAGTTAACTAGGGTTACCTATACTACCTCCTATTACTTGCGTAATTAATTACGTAACAACTAGGATACTATATAAGGTTAGACTATATACACCTAGCATAGAATTAATAGCGCTTTCTATCCCGACAATTAGTTAAGTTATATATACCTTTATTCCTATGCAATTAGCTATATAAAGGGATCTTAGTCCGCACTTAGATAGACTACTACTAAGCAATTCTATATCCTCTTCTCTCTTTTATCTTTGTATCTTCCTTAATACTTTCTATATTACCGTAATCCTCTGTTTCTAAGCTTCTTTTTAGGCTTTTATTAGTTATAATATCTATCTCTGCTTAAGCTTTAAGTTGCTTCTTACCTAAAGCCTTCTTTAGATCCTTTAGATTACTCGCTATTGCACTAAAAACGACCGTCTCTCCGCTATAACCTCCTCTTTGCCTTTTTAAGCCACTTGCCTTCTTAAGCTACCCTTAGTTTATATATATTACTACTTTCTTAGTGTTTTGCCCCCTTTTATTTCTTATTAGCCTTATTTTCGCTCTTACGACGCACCCTTTCTTAGCTATTATTCTATACCTAAAAAACCCTTAAATAAAATTAGAAAAAGTTCTTTTATTACCCTTACTTTAGCCTATAGACGCCGAGCTTCTTCTGAGTTTCCTCCGATACCTTCCGATCCGATATACGGCAAAAATAAGTTCTTTTAAGGACTACTTATTTATAAAGCTTAATAGGAGCACTAACTTTTCGGCTTAGTCTCTACGTATAGAGTCTATGTTTATACGCGAAAAGCTTAGTCTAGCTATACTCAATGCTACTTATACGAAGTCTTAGGACTATTTAGCCTTAATAAGGCTTATAGTTAATAACGGCCCTTTGTCCTAGATAAAGCACTATACGTCTATAAAAGCGGCATAGGAGGCACTTAAAACCCTATATAACCCTATTATTAGTAGGTGTCTCGAATGCAAATGCAAATATAGGTCTAGTACTCTTATTAGAATTGTTAATACCTATCTAGCTAAGGATTATACTACCTTCTTATAGACAAGACGAGAGAAGGGTTAGGGCTTCCTTCCGGGAAGCCTCGGTATCTAAGAATAGAAAGGGATCCGTAAACAGAATGTAAAGACGGATGCGTTAGTTAGGGAAGACCTTCCGCGGACGGATGCGTCTATCGGGACGACCGTAGAAGTCTATAGAAGGAAGTAGAATTCTATCTATAGAATTTACCTTAGAAGGGAAGTCCTTCTACCGTAGAATTCCATTTACAATTTCTATACCTATAAACTTTACCTTTAAATTCCTTATTGTAAAGGAACTCTTTAATATAAAGATTAAAGGAGAGATATCTATCGAGACTTACTTAGATAAGGTAAAAGAGCTTCTCGACGAGCTAAATACTAAAGAGATCTATATCCCGGAGATTATAGTAATAACCTAGATCTTAGAGAGCCTTAATAGCTCTTTCTTAAGTTATATTACGAATATTATATAGACCTTTCTGTAGGAATAAGGGATATCCGTTCTTTAGGCACGATTGCGATCCACGTGATTAAATAGATCACGTGCGGGCAACGCCCACACGGATGCGTTGTTAACTACACGATGCATTAATCGTATGCATCGGGGACCCCGGTAATAGCGTTACTAACTCGGCCGCCCTTGCGATAATTAAGTTATTGACTTAATCGCCCTTACAGGCATAGCCCCGACGTCGCAAGCAAGGGCTCGCAAAGGTCCGGCTTTAGGCCCTATTAATGTACGCGTTTATAGCTTATATAAAGGGGCTATTCGTCGCCCCTTAGTTAATAGACATTATAGACTAATTCCAACTAGTTTGTAACCCCCTTTGTTTATTTAACTAACTAATACTAATTAGTGATTAAACGATTAATTATAGATTGGCAAGGTAGAAGAGGCAGAGCCTAATTGTCGAAAAGTGCATAGATCTTTATCCCCCGCGGATTCTATTGCCTACACCTAGAGACGATCCTTTATGCTAAGAATAAGGAACCTACGCGAGTTAGAGCCGACGAAGCTATTACGATATAGCTAGCTCTCGGTGACCGCCGATAAGTTCTTTTCTAGCTTTTGTTTAATCCCGTCTCGCTTCGATAAGAAGAAGAGTTACGTCGAACAAATAGTGCGTTCGCAACGTAAGACAACCTTCGTAACGACCCTCGCGATCCTCTTTTTAACAATAACGGTGTGCTTTATTTAATCACACTATATCGGACCCTACCGATAACCCTAACGCTCCCGGTCCCGCACCGGAAGCAATAAGGCCTAATAACAACCCCCTTCCCGGTTGGCTAAGCGGTATCGGCATCTTCGGGTCTTTCTAAAACAAAACTAATATTTAATTCTAGGAGATAGACGTTACCTATAATAACACTAATAAGAAGGCTATTATAACTTATATAGCCCGGTTTATTATCATTAATGCTAGCATAACCGTTTATAGATACGAGCTATTCTTAGACTTTTAAGACTACTTTAACGGGTAGAGAGAGGCTATATAGAACCGGGGAGATAGGTATTTTAAGAAGGCCCTTAAATCCTTCTTACGGTCCCGTAGGATCTAGACCGGCGCCTTAAACCTTAGCTTTACGGCATTATTTTTAATACTTTAGCGCTAGCAAATTCCCCTAATTTGGCCTAAGGACGAACTACCCTTAGAATGGTTAAAGTTCTACGACGAGCGAACCCGAGAGTTCGTAAGAAACACATCTATTATAGCCCTAGCTGCCGTAACTAACCCTCTTTCCCTAGTCGTCCTAGGCACGGCCCTAACGGCACCTATTAATGCCTTAACCCCGGCCCCTATAGTAACCTTTGCGACGGCACTATCTACGCCCGCGGCCCTTCCCCTTACGCCTCCGACCGCTCCGGCAGTTATATTCGCGCTAGAACCCTCTTTTGCTCTAATAACCTCGACACGCGCTACCTCCGTCGATCTAGGCTCGTACCCGCGAGATTAAATGCCCGGCATATTCCCGAACCCTTAGGCCCCTCCGTTTTAAGATATATTAGAAACGCTAATAATACTTTACCTAACTTTATACTAGTTCTCTAGGACCCCTCCGATTAATATAACGGTAAAGGCAGCCTATACGATAGTTCCCCCTTACGACGTTCCGAACGAGGAGATAGACGTAGACCTCCCGTAAAAGTTTATTAAGTTATAGGATAAAAGCAAGAATTATACGGGGGAGCCCTATAATATTCTCGATGATAAAGTCCGTATTTTCACGGACGTTTGTTATATAGTTAAGGCCCGGCCCGGCTATTTCTATGCCCTCTTTCCCTAGATCCTTACCGGCCGAGTATAAGACTACTATATCTAGCATATAGAGTAGGATAGCACATTTAGGCAAGCCTACGACCTGCTAAAGGCTTACTTCGACACCGAAGTAAACTATTAGCACTATTAGGTAGATTAAAGCACTATAACTTTTAAAAAGCTGCGAGTTAAGCATCCGAATAAAACCTAATAGGAAGTCCTATAGACCCTTTTTAATAAGCTATAACGATGTCAACGCGCCCTAAGATTTAAGTTCGCTAAAGACCTCCCCCTTCGCACTATATTGCTTAACGCGTGTCGAAATGTCCCGGAATTTAGCTATACGCTATATAACCCCCTTAAGACTATGGAAAAGCTATTCTCCGCGCTGCGTTCCTCCCTAAAGACCTATCTATTAATGTAGGCCGAGAACGGCACGTCCGGCACGTTTGTGCAATATCGTAATAAGGTAATAAATATAAATGATAAATATAATTTATTAGGCGTGTTTTATACCGACCGTAAATACACTAACAACCGCGGCAACGGCCGTAGGTTTAGCGGAAGCAGCGGATAAAGCTACCGCAGCCCTCGTAGCGGCGGTAGTAGCTTTAGAAACCGCTAATAGTCGAAGAAATGCTTCGTTTATTAGAAGGAAGGCTGCTAGTCGATAAAGCATACCCTATAGGAACGAGCTAGGTCTAAGGCTTAATACTACGCTTAATGCCTGCTAACTAGCGACCCTAGCATAGGATTTAAGGCCTATCTTACCGAATATAAAGGTGACGAGACTCTATAGGCCGCTATTAAGTAGCGTAACGATAAAGCTAGTAACGACGAAGAACTAACTAAGTAGTAAGCCTCGTAAATCCTATATTAGTAGTCCTTTAACTATTTAATCACGAGCGAAGACGCATAAGGGATAGACTAGTTAAGCGTTCCGGCTACCTAATTCGTCTTCGACCGTTACTTAAAGGACCGCTTTTACGGCATCCTCGTAGACACTAGAGCAGCTATAGTCTCTACGGCAGGTTAAGACTAATATCTCGCCCTATAACAAGAAGACCCGTCTATTGTGCTCGATAAGTCTACCGCCGGCTAGGCTTATATTAAATTTAGTAGCGGCGAGGACGTACGTTCCCTCGGCTCTATTGCCCTTAAGACCCCTATTAGCCGCATTACGTTCTACGTGCTAGGAATAACGACCCCCTTCCTCCTCTACCTAGCTAATATAGATCGCTTAGGCGTATACTTTAATAATACTACCGATACGATTATCGGTCCCGGTATTGCCGTCCCTATTATTCGTAAATAGGGATATCTATAGTTTTTCTTTAGTAAGGAAGAGAGCGTAGTCGCCTTCTTAACTAAAGCCGAGATGCGAACGCTCTACCGCCGATTTAGCCACCCGGTAGTTAATAGACTTTACCACCTATTAAAATAAGTAAGGCATAACGATATCTTAGTAGAAACACTTAAGGATATCTTAAAATTCTGCTATTACTGCTAGCTCTATGCACCGGCCCCCCGGAGGTTTAGGTTTATACTAAAGGATGACTAAGAATTCAATTTCGAGGTCGTCGTTGATATAATATACCTAGAACTCGGCAGTAGCACCCGCCCGGTGCTATACACGGTCGATATAGCGATGTCTTTCTAAAGAGCGCGATTCCTCCCGTCTATATCGGCTAAGGATATATAGGAAATACTTAAGGCTCTATAGATCGATATATACCTCGGCCCCCCTAACTTCATCCGGCATAACGCGGGTACTAACTTCGCCTTAACTAAGTTTCGCAACGAGGCTCGTATTATAGGTATTACGTATACCTAGATCCCCGTTAAGGCATATTAGTCTATAGGTAAGGTTGAAAGGTACTATAGCCCGCTCCGTCGTGCGTTTAAAATAATATACGCCGAAATCGGTAGGATAATAGCCCTTAAATCCGTCCTATAAATAGCTGTTAAGGCCGTAAATAACATAGTAGGACTAAACGGCCTCGTCCTTACGCTCCTCGTCTTTAGAGCATACCTACGGATGACTTAGGACTCCCTACCTTCGGCAACTACGGTATAGAGAGCTGCGACTATCTAAAAGGCTATAAAAGCCTTACGGTAGCTCGCCGCCGCGCGATAAGTTAGGGATAGCCTATAAGCTTAAAACGGCCCTTTAACCCTTAACACTCTATTACTGCTACTATAGAGTAAAGTCCGCGTCTAAAGAGAGAAACGAAGATAGTAGGGTCTATATAAGATTGCCTTTATTAACGGCTACGACGTTACTATTAAGACCGTTAACGGCCCTATAGTCTTCCGCTTTACTCTTATACAGCCGTACTATTATAGTAAGGACGATACCCCGGATCCCCTTACCCTCGATGACACAGATACCCTCTCCGAGGTCGATTCCTCTGCTCTAGACGAAATTCCCGAGCTAGACCCTTCCCCCTCTCCGGCACGGGCACTGCCGGCTCCGCCGCAGCCCCGCAAACGCGGACGTCCCCCGGGCTCGAGGAATAAGCTAAAGACCGTGACCTTCTATAATTAATTCCTCGTTAAGAAGGAAGAAGATGCACTACGGCTATCGACTAAGCTACGCAATAACGGCGTTATTACTACACCCGGCGCCCCTTTTAAAGAATCCGACTAACGGGAAATTAACGATCTCGTGGCCCGCGGAGTGTTTAGCTTTAAATAATACGACGAGTCGATTTATAGGTCTTACCGCTTATTTCGATCCCGAATAGTCCGGGAAGTAAAGGGCCGTAACGTTAGACTATACGAGAAGTCCCGACTAGTAATCTAAGGCTATAGCGATATAGAGAAAAGCTCGCTCTTAACATATTCCCCTACTATTTAACGTGTTAGCTAGCGCTTAATCCTAGCCCTTACCCCCGCCTTACTTCGCCGAGGCATAAGCTTATCTCTCCGCGATATTATATAGGCTTATCCCTAAGCTTAAATAGAGCTTAATCGTATAGTATTAGCGGCTCTTCCGATCGAACTCTAGGGCAAGTACCTAGAGGGCACTATTATAAGAGTTATTAGACCGTTATACGGGCTTATAGAAGCCGGTATATATTAGTGGAAAACCTACTATAAGCACTACGTTAAGAGCCTTAATATAGCTCCCTCTACCTATAACTCGTGCCTTTTAATTATAAACTAAGGTCCCGACGACTTTAGCCTCGTCGGAATATAGACCGATGATACCCTAATGCTCGGTTTAGATACTTTTTCGGCCTATAAAGAAAAAGAGCTCGAGATAGCTTAATTTCGCGCTAAGCCGAAGGCTTAGATAACCCCGGGGAATGCTATAGACTTTAATAGAGCAAAACTAACGCTTTAAGACGACGTTCTACTCCTATAGCAGAAGGGATAGGCCTTAAAGATCGAGGTAGTCGACTTACGGGCTCGTGATAAAGCCTAGTAGTACCTTAAGCAACGCGCTCGTGCTGCGTACGTCGCCTCTATCTGTTAGCCCGAGGCCTTATTCGATATCTCCGTGGCAGCCTAGGTCTAAGCCCCCGAAGAGAAGGATTATAACATCCTTAATAAGCGCCTTTAGTGGCAGATCGACTATTAATAACGTAGACTTACGTACCGACTAATTAATCTTAAGACCGCTAAGCTCGTAGTGTTTACAGATAGCTTATTCGCAAACAACCGAGACCTTTCGTCTTAGTTAGGCTTCGTTATCACGCTCGTTAATAAGACCGAGCGTATAGATACGCACTTTTAGGTTAATAGCAATATCATCTATTAGAGCTCGACGAAGTATAAGCGAGTGACCCGCAGCGTTTTTACGAGCGAGATCTACGGCATAGTTAACGGCGTAGACCTTAGTATCTCCCTTATCACGACCCTCCGTATAGTTACAGAACGGCTTTAGCTCCTACTAATCCCTCTTATTATCTATACTAACTCGTACTCCCTCTACAAATGCCTTATTAAGCTTAGCACTACGAAGGAGAAACGCCTAATAATCGATATTATAGCGTTGCGTTAGTTATATAAGCGACGGGAGATTAAGGAGATTAGGTGGATCTACGGGGAAGATAACCCCGCCGACGCTATAACGAAGGCATCGCTAAACAAGGCCCTTAAACGCCTTGTTAATATAAACAGCCTCTCGATTAGGATAGAAGCCTTCGTCCTTCGCCTATAACGACTAACGGTATTCCCTTTATTCTGCCCCCTTTTTCATTTATACTTATTAGACGTATTTATTAGGTCTTCTACCTAATATATCGTTCTTCCTATCTCTCTTTGTTTAGATTATAGGCTTACTATATAGCAACTATAAAGAAAAGTTGCTAGTATAGGAATAAGGGATATCCGTTCTTTAGGCACGATTGCGATCTACGTGATTAAATAGATTACGTACGGGCAACGCCTATACGGATACGTTATTAACTATACGATGCATCGATCGTATGCATTAAGGACTCTAGTAATAGCGTTACTAACTCGGCCGCCCTTGCGATAATTAAGTTATTAACTTAATCGCCCTTATAGGCATAGGCCCGACGTCGTAAGCAAGGGCTCGCAAAGGTCCAGCTTTAGGCCTTATTAATATACGCCTTTATAGCCTATATTAAGGGGCTATTTATCGCCCCTTAGTTAATAGACATTATAGACTAATTCCAACTAGTTTGCAACCCCCTTTGTTTATTTAACTAACTAATACTTTCGTACTAATGCTATATTATTATTATTATTATTAAAGTACTCTAGCCGCCCTAACGGGCCTAGTGCCCCTGCATTTAGCTAGCATAGGAAAAACTAGGCGGCCTAAGGGAAAACCTATATAACGTCTATCTATCTTAGCGTCGGGCCGGATGCGGCTTATATTCGCTACGGTTAATTAAGTTTAGTTACTACCGCCGGTCTAGTGCCTAATAAAGGTTACCCCGCCCGGGTAGGCCTAAGGGCGTTAGGGTCGGGCGGATAGTCTAACTTAGTAAAGCCGGCGCGTAGACGGCACGCGGGCGATAGGGTACGGGTCGGGGCCCCGCCTAGCGGGTTAGAACGTAGAAAAATAAATCTTAGTAAGCGTATAATCGAATATATAAATATATATAAACATATATAAACGTTAAAAAGGGCTAGCGTTAGGAGCCTCGTTGTCTTACTCCTAGAGCTCCCCCCCGCCGGCGTTACGGCGGTCTATCTTCTCTATAAGGGCCGTCGCGGCTTAGAACTACTATAGTAGGCGATGCTTAAGGAACTACTAGATAAGCGGCTTTACGGCGGCGGGGCGGTTAAGCGCCGCCTTAAGGTCGCTCTCCCGTCGGATGCCTTTTAGTAAGGTCGCCCTCGCGTTAGTAAGGGTAAGGCACTAAAGGAAGAGGTAAAACGCGGTTTTACGCGCGGTCTTATACCGATAGAGCGGCGAGTCGACGTTAGGAACGTTCCGGTCGAATAAAAACCTTTATAGACCGATCTTCCCCGTCTAGATCTAAATAAGCGTAGAGCTCTCGTGCTTATATAACCTATTATATACCTTTAGCGCTTTCTTCGGCCGGTTAAAGTAAAGGTTAATATCTACCGGCTGCCGGGCTTTTTATAATCGCTTTGCCTTTACTACTTAGAGATCCTCCTTCTACTATGCTTCTTAATCGCAGAGGACCGCCTCCTCTATTATAGTGTCTTAAGGGCATTAGTCCTAAAGCTATGCGTCGTACGGCCGGCCGGGCGGTCGGGTCGGCCGATAGGGTTAAGGCAGCACTCTCGCCGGCTTTTCGTAAGCGTGTCGGATCCGGTCTACTATGCCCGACTCTTCGGTGCGTTCTTTATACCGCATAAGGCGGTCGTTAAGGTAAAGGTCGAGTAGTAAGACCGCCGTCTATATCTCTAGGTTCCGGATTAAGGTCGCCTTAAACGCTTTAGCTACTACCTATAGGCAGCTCGACTAATATACTATAAGCGCCTTTACTAAGCCAGTAGGTTTCCCCCCTTTAAGCGTAGGCTTATAGAACGTTAACGCCTTATAGGCGAGCGCGCTTTAAACTACGCTAGCGTAGACCGTCCTTACGCTCTTTAGTTATATGCCTTATATAGACGCTACGAGCCCGGTAAAGGCTAGCGCTTATATGCCTATTTTCGTCTTAAGCTTCTTAACCTAGGCTTTCTATCGTAGCTTTTAGTTAAACTAAACCTTAAGGAACCGCCTATCTTCGACCGGCCGGACTATATTCGTCTTAAGCTAAAGCTTCGTCGGTATCGGCTTATAGGTCTTCGTAAAGTAGATAAGCTCGCTTTTTTCTAGCTTAAACTTAGCGCTAACCTCCTTTACCTACCTATCGTACTTCTTTTATACGCTCTTTAGACGCTATATAGTCGCGGCTACGGTCTTACCGTAGGCTAAAAGGTTTATATCGTCGGCGAAGCCGACGGTAGTAACCCCTATCTCCGGCTTAAGGTCGTTGTATAATAGCGCGATATAAAGGAGGAAAAGGATTAAAGAGAGGGGCGAGCCTTAGGGCACGCCTATAGGCACTTCCTAGGTCTCCGCCGGCGCGCTATTAAAGTAGAGCCGGGCCGTCCTCCCCTTAAGGAAGCTCCCGACCTATGCGATAACCTAACCTAAGAGTAAGCGCGGCCTTAACTATAGCGGTATAAGCCCTTACCGACGCTAAGGCCGGCCGCGACTATAGAAGCCCGCGAATAGTCGACTAGCCTTACGCCCGACCGGCCCTCGTAATGTCCTAAGGCCGGCTAGGAGGAAGGGCGGGTAGCGGGGGGGGGGGGGGGGGGTGTCCTATCGTCGCCGTTTCGACGGCGACGCCTACGGCGCGGTAGGAAGCGGAAAAGGCTACGCATAGGGCGGCGCCTACTTAAGGCGTATCGTCGGCATCGCTATAGCGGCGAAACGCCTCGGCCTTTAGGAATATGCCTCCTAAGCCTTATCCTAAAGCTTCTCCGCCTTAGGGCAGTGCTTATCCTACGCCGCGTATCTCCCCCCGTAGAGGGTATATTAGTATAGGATCTACCTAATAGTAGCCGCGTATATAGCTTCGTCGTATAGTCTTAACGCGTACCGCCCGTACGTCGCCTTCGCTATATAGTACTTCGCGATGTATTTATACTAAAAATACCGGTAATACTGCCTCGGCCGGATTATATCGTCGAAGGGCTTTATATCGAAAATCTCCGCCTATATTACTATGCTAAAGTCGTAGAGCCTATTCGCGGCCTTTACGCCGTCTACTATAATAATTAAGGTCGCCTTTATGCCCGCCTTTATATAGGCCTTTTTAGGGTAGAGGTAGATAACCTCGACGTCGTTTATCTTAGCTAGTTCGGCTACTAAAGCGGCGTCGTCCCCTTTCTAAAGGACTATTATCGGGACGCCCTTTACTATTACCGTAAAGCCGCCTTAAGATAGTATCGTCTCCTTCCCGAACGCCTTCTCTAGCTACTCTCTATCCGCCCTATACTTCTTTATATTCTATTTAAATATAAGCGTGATATCGCCGCTACGGAGGACCTACGCCGCTTTTACAGCGGGCTCCTTAAGGGCGCGATTAACGTTGTTAACGATCGCTTAAAGGGTTTTACGTTAAAGATCTAAGGCGATCCCTTTATATTAGACCGTAAGCTAGTTTTTATAGTAGGCGAAAGTCGGCTTCTTGCTATTAGCCCCGATATTATAGCTACCGCTAGCGCCCTTAGGCACGGGCTAGCGTCGCGTTAGGGGCGCGACGGTAGCAGCCGCGACTACAGCCGCGGCTACGTCGGCCTAGGACTTTAACGCTTGCTTTAATAATAGCGCCGCCTCGATAGCCTCCTTTACTAACTCTTTAACCGATTTCTTAAGCTAGCCTACGGTCGTATAGACTGCGGTATCCGCTTAGATCTTCTCCTCTTATTCCTTTAGGTAGCCCTAAAGAACGGACTTAAAGGCCCCTTAGACGCCTTAGAGGGCCTCCTTAAGTACTAGACCCGCGAATTTAAGGTAAGCGGTACTATCCCTTCCTATTAGTTTCTCCTTGCCCGCGTCGGGCTTAAGGGGCCCTTCGTTAGTAGTCGGTAGGCTATATACGCTAGCCTCTAACCCCTATCTCGCGATATTAACGTCTATCGGCTCGTAGCCCGCGTCCGTCCCTTAATGCGCTATCGCGCCTAAGGGCAACCGGGTCTAAGGAATCCGATTCTCGAGTCTAAATTAATTTTATAATCCGGTGTCGACCTTAGCGGCTGTGCGAGGAGATCGTAGAGCAGTTTTTTAAAAGAAAGGGGTAAGATTTACGGTTATACTAATATAGATCTAAAAACCTAAGGTCTATTAACCGTATCGATCGTAATATCGTACCCGTTAATAGCTATAATTTTAAATAGTCTTTACTATCCTAACTTCTCCCTCTATATACGGACTTCGCTTTAGAGAGGAAGGGCAAGTATATTCGCCGTATCCGGGCCGTTCCGGCTATATAACGCAGCCTAGACCTATCTTTTAGCCGTAAGCTGCCTAAGTGCCTTTATTGCTTTCTATACTACGGCTGCTTATTTAAAGGTCGTTAGTAATAGCGGCGAATTAAGAGTTACGCTAGGATTTGCTCTAAATATAAGCAACGTAGGTATTAGTCCGTTCGGTCTAGCAGTATCGTTAATAGCTTTAACAGCCGTCTAAAGAGCTGCCTTAAGGGAGGTAAAGCTGCCTATTTCTATAAAGAGGATATTAAAAGCTCGGCGTAAAAGGGTATAATACCTCTTAACCTTACCGATAGACTAATATGCTTTAATAGAAACTTATATATATATAATTCCTATAATACGGGCTTTATTTCGGAATTCTATAGCCGCGAAGTTTATGCCGGCGTTATATTTAATAATATTAGGGGGACTAAGGTAAATATTAATCTAAAGGGCTCGGAGAGTCTTATATATATTCTTAGCTAATATAGAAGGAAGGAATCGAGCGCTTTAAAAGGCCGTCGATACGTTAATAATATACAATACCGGGCGTTATGCCGAATTCGGAACGTCTAAGTATATTACATTAACGATAACCTTATAATTAAAGTCTTAGTTATCTTTAAGGTTGAATTTAAACCGTTTTAGGGCAGGCGAATGCATCTAGCAATAGTAATATAGTTCTAAATATTCTTTAAAGTACTAAGAGATATATCGCCGTAGCCGGCTTACTTTAATAGGTTATATAGCCTAGCTATAGCTAGATGTCCGAATCGACGGTATAAGGTCCTGATTTCTATTTCTATAAGAAATACGGTCGATTATTTACTCTTTCCGAGAAAGAACTAAAGGTGTCCCTATTTCCTTACCACCGGGATATTTGCCTTAAGGCCGGTAGGGGTGTTCGTCGTATTATTAA
This sequence comes from Ophiocordyceps sinensis, assembly GCA_012934285.1. Classification (NCBI taxonomy): domain Eukaryota; kingdom Fungi; phylum Ascomycota; class Sordariomycetes; order Hypocreales; family Ophiocordycipitaceae; genus Ophiocordyceps; species Ophiocordyceps sinensis. The sequence goes on along the minus strand of JAAVMX010000006.1, from coordinate 815,587 downwards.
AGAACACGCCTAGCCTATCTATGTCCGCGAGATATAGTAGGAAAGGGGTCGAAGTTTCTAGTATATAGAATATAATCATTCTAATCGGAGTAATAAGATTAATTAATCCTAGAGACCTTATAATAGTGCCGGCGCCGAATCTAATTGCTTCTTAGCCTATGGTTAATATGTCTAAATAGACGGAAGGGTCTTTTTATTAGAGGGCTATATACTGTTCTTATCCGGCCGTTAAGACCTTCGCTACTCCTGTATTAATTAAGATGCCTTAAAAATAGAGCTTTAAGTAACGGTTATTAATAAGGAACTAGTCGGCCGAGACTATCGGTTCTATGCCGTAGACGTTATCTCTTATAATAAGGTGGTTAAAAACTATTTAATAAAGCATTTAACTAGCTTACTATTGTTCCGGCTTATTATCCTCGCTATACTCTTCCTCCTTATCGTCCTTATAGCCTTTATAGCCTGCTAAATAGGCTATAATGTCTAGGGAGACGCTAGTGTAAAGACAATACGAGAGATATTAGTCCTTAGATTTCCGCCGTTCCTCTATAGAATGTTTCGTAGACTAATATCCCTCCTTTCTATACACAAAGCATTTCTTAGTCTAGGTCTTATTGCCGTACCCTAAGCCGTAGCCTCCTATACCGCGGGGCCGATAGCTTTATCTAGAGCCTCGCGAGCGAAATCCTCCGTTGCCTTTATTGCGATTATTAGTATACCTACGGTCTATATAAAACTAAATATTAGGGTTCCTCGAATTATATTTATAATTTATATCTATCCTATCGTTATTACGATTTCGGTCTTAGATAAATTAGCGTAAGGCATTCCTCGCCTATCGTACGAGGTACGTCGTAAGGGAAGCTTAGAGGTCGGCATAGAGTTCTTTAGCCTTATCGGCTTATTTAAAGAAAGCACCTTTAAGTTCCGGGACTCCTTAGCACGCTTAAGTAAGGATTACTATAAGCGGGGTTTCGCTTATAAACTTAGGTCCTAGAGCTCGTTAATAAAGCAATAGCTTATTAATTAGCAACTAGAGCACTTCCGATAGGCCTTTCTTAAGGTTATTAGCCCGAACTTAGTTAAACGTTATATTAGTTTAATCGGTATAGTACTAAGCCTAAGTCGCTTTAGTATCGAAATATCGTTTAATCTTATCGTATACGCCTCGGAAGATAGTCGTCTAAGTGATATTCTTTATATAGAAGCGGTTAGCTTATCCCTTTAAGATCTAAGGGAGAAGGGTATAAAAGAGCCTTAGCTTAATCTTAAGATTATAACAAACGTTTATAAACTTACGGATAGTTTTATTAAATAGGGCATATAGTTCGCCGGTATAGCTCTTCTCCTTATCCTATATCTTAATAAACTTAGTCTAAACGTCGGGATCGGACGAGAGGTTTAGAACATCGGCGGGTAGGAGTGCTATATACTCCTTAATGTTATAATTAAATGCTTCGACCGTAGCCTTTAGGGCGATTATTAAAGCAGATAGATCGAGCCTCGGTTTCGCTCCTAAGATATATAACGTTAGTTCTAGGACAAATAGTAATCGTAGTGTATAAATCCGATTTATACGATTAAATATCGGTGCATCCGTCGTTGCTATATTCGGTTCTCGGTCTAGTTCCGGGGTCGGATCTATAGCCGCCGCTCGGGCTAGGCCGTTATATTAAAATCGGTATAAAGTCGGATAGACCGTTAACTAGTTCGTTATAGCCGAGAAGGGATCTAGATTCGTCTATTCTTAGACTATTTAGTCTTATATATTCCTTATCCTTTCTAATTTACGGAGAGCCCTTATGCCTATATTAAATTCTTCTTTTATAAACTCTTTCTCGTTCTAAGGGAGTAGATCGTCCGATCGAAGTATACCTATATATAACCTAGTATACGACGTATTCTTAATTCCTATAGCGAGTCTACGTCTTTATATAAGAGCTTTAAGGGCTCTCTTATAATCCGTAGAAACTAGGTTCTATATAGATTTATTCTATCCCTAAAAATGCTCTTAGAATAAGTCGAAGAGCCGTTAGCCTTAGTAGTAGATAGATGCTTCGCTAATTATAATAAATCGGGCTATAAATGTCGTAACTTCGGCCTTACTAAGGTCTTCCGATGTGATTTCCTCCGTATCTTAGTATTGTATATCTACGTCTCTACGAGCGGACGGGATAATGCTAATATCCTTTATCTATCGTTCGATCGGTTTAACCGGGTTATCGGTGGTTTTAGGGGGAGCTAATATATTCGTAGCTAATAACGGTCCTGCTATTTTTGCTTATTTCGAATTCGTTAATAAGAAATCGTAGGGGTCTCGTAAGGGTCTTTATAAGAGATATCGAAGCGATTAGTCTCTATTCTAGATAACGTTACTCTTCCTCCTTAATAAAAGCGAGACGGGATTAAATAGTTATAGGGATTCGCGTTATTATTCTACGTTATAGACGTACTGCCTATTAACGTTACTCTTCCTCCTTAATAGAAGCGAGACGAGATTAAAAAGGAAGCTTAGAAGGGTCTATTTGCTAGTCGAGCTCGGTTTAAACAGTCTTATTCTTAGCATAGATAATCCTCTCTAGGTGTACGCAATAGAACCCCGAGGGTAAAGATGCGTAAGGGCCGCGTTTGCAACTACTGCCCTTATTACACTTTTAAAGATCGAGATCTATCTCTTCTGCCTTACTATTTTATAATTGAATCTATTTAATCACTAATTAGTGTTAGTAGGTGATTCACTTAGATTAATCTAAACAAAGGGGGTTATATTAGTTATAGTTATATCTAATCTAGCTAAGAAGGGGGAATTAGGGGGCCCCTTTATACCCGTCTGCCGGGGTCCCTCTATAGAGCCTGCTATGCCTTAATAACACATTGTTAAGGCCTACGCTAGGGCTTACTGCTCTAGTTATAACGATGCCCTTAGTTAATAACGAGGTTATTAACTGTGTGGGGCACATAGCGTTATACGCCGTATGGTTATAACCCCTATTGCCCCTTTTCTATGTATAGTCGGCAATATAATTACGACTCTATCCCTTAGTTATATAACTATATTCCTATAATACCTTCTATAAACATAATACTAGATACTTATCTATATATAAGACCTTCTATACTAGATATAAATCCTAAAAATAAATAATCCTAGAATAATCCTTATAACGGTAATATATCCGAGGATAATATTCCTAACTATATAATATAGGACAATAATAATAAGGATTAAAGAATTTAGGTTGAAATACCTAAGAAGCCGACTAAATTCTATAACGACTACTAAGAATACCTAATACATCTACTAATAAATAACGATAATATAACCCTTCTATCTGCTTTAGAAGGTTGTAATCCTATAGAACTAAAAACCTATAAGCAAGCTATAAAAAGCGCCGAAGCTTTATACTAGGATAAGGCATAGTAGTAGAAATATAGCAGCTTATAGATAATAATACTTAGGAAATAACCGAGCTACCCGAAGACCGGGAAGCCCTCGGAAGCCGATAGGTCTATAGAGTTAAAAAGGATAATAAAAACCAAATAAAGAAGTTTAAAGCTCGACTTATGGCTTTAGGCTATAAGTAAATATATGGCTGAGACTATATTAAAACCTTCTCTACTATAGTAAGACCTAAGTCTATAAGGCTCCTACTACTATAGGCTATCGCTAATAACTAAAGAGTACTATAGTTTAATATAAAAAATGCCTTTTTTTATGCGGATATAGACATAGAAACGTATATATAAATACCCGAAGCTTTTCTAGATATAATACTATACGTATGGTTTTCCTAGTATAAAAATATAAAATATAAAGGCATAACTTACTTTAATTACTTAAATAAAAACAAGACGAAGAAGCTCGTAGCGAAATTAAGAAAAGCACTATATAGCTTAAAACAAAGTCCTTTACTCTAGTATAATCTATTAAAAAGCGTACTTAACGAGCTTAGTTTTTACTGCCTTCTAATAGACGAAGGAGTGTTTATAAATAGCATACTGCGAATAGCTATAGCCGTCTATATAGATGATCTCCTCTTCTATAGACCTATAGAGCGTGTAATAACCTAAGTAATAGATTAAATAAATAAAACCCTGCCGATTAAATCGCTAGGGGAAGTTAAAGACTTCTTAGGATTATCTATATAAATAAATAGAGACATAAAGGAATTATATATATCCTAAGCAACCTATATAAAAAACAAAATAAAGGAATTTAAAAAAGAAAATATAGGAACCTCTAATATATCTACTACTAAGGGCGTTAAATTAAATAAATCAGGAATAAAGAACGCCTCTAAAAAAGATATACTCCTATACTAAATGCAAATAGGCTCTTTGCTATTTGTAGCCCTATTCACAAGGCCTAATATCCTCTTCGCAGTAATATTCCACGCAATATTTTCTTCTTAACCCGACTCCTCGCATTTTAAAGCCCTCGACGTTATATAGAAATACCTAAATAAATTCCCTAACCTATGCTTATACTATAACTGCAATATACTAATATTAGACTTTTATTTTATAGCCTATACGGACTCCGATTAGGCTAGTGACCTTATAGACCGACGATCGGTCTCTAGATACTATTTCTTTATACGCAATAATCTTATAAGCTAGTTATATTAAAAACAAAAATCAATATCGCTATCTACTTGCGAAGTAGAGTTTATAGGCCTTAGAGAGGCTAATAAGGAGGCTTTATACCTATATAGCCACCTAAATAGCATAGTAAAAGAGTTATCTATATGTATATCTAATAAAGTCCCGCTAATATTCTCCGATAGTTAATTAGCGCTAAAAATAGCGAATAACCCGGAATCTTATAAACTCCGGAAGTATATCGGCCTCGCTAATAACTTTACCCGCAATAGTGTTCTACTAGGCGAAATAGAAGTATTTTATATAAAATCCGCCGATAATATTGCTAAAATATTTACAAAAGAATTAAATCGTATACTATTAAATAGATTTCTAGGCCTCCTAGGTCTTAAATAGGATCCTATATATAAAGATAAATAGAGGTTTTTAGCTACTCTTTCTTATGCTTTCTTCTAGCTTTCCTCTATATAACCTTTAGTTTTTCCCTATATATAGGTTTACTAAACGGACTAAATGAATATATAGTAGAGCTTTTTCAATGTTTCTCTATATAACATAGTAGAGTTATTTTTCTCTATATTAAAAAGTTTTTTCCTAGAAATAGGGCTTTTTAGAGAGTTTTATAAATCTTAGTTAGTTATAAACGGACATATATAAAGCGCACTTCTTATATAATAAATACCCTTTAAGAGGGGCTATAAGGGAGCAGATATCTCCCGGTTGGTTTATCCTACCGGCATATAAAGATATATATTAGAACCGCCGTGTATTATTGTATATAATATAAGTCACCCGGCTGTATTAGCTGCCCGGATGCTCGAGATACCGAATGCCGAAGTGTGTGGTGTATATAGGGACTAATATGCGTATAGTCTATAGTCGGGCCCCGGTCAACTAAGGTCACCTATACTACCTCCTATTACTCGCGTAATTAATTACGCAATAACTAGGATACTATACGAGGTTAGACTTTATACACCTAGCATAGAATTAATAGCGCTTTCTATCCCGACAATTAGTTAAGTTATATATACCTTTGTTACTATACAATTGGCTATATAAAGGGATCTTAGTCCGCACCTAGACAGACTATTACTAAGCAATTCCATATCCTCTTCTCTCTCTTATCCTTGCATCTTCTTTAACACTTTCTGCATTGCCGTAATCCTCTGCCTCTAAGCTTCCCTTTGGGCTTTTATTCTTAGGTCTTAGTAGAAAGAGAGTAATAAAAAACGGTGTAAAAGCGGCTGCCTTTAGGAAGGCGAAGAAGATACGCCGTCTTATATACCTTTAGGACCTTATATAGGCCCTCCTATTTATAGTCGAGCTTCTTTATAGGGCGGAGGGTCTAGATCTAGCGAATACTAAGGAATACTATATCGCCTAGTTAATAAGCTAAGGCGGGAGTCCGCTAGGCGTCCGCGTAGTAAGCCTAAGTAGCTTAAGCATCCTTAATCGCATCGCGGAGGAAGTTAGAGATACGCTAAAGGCAGGAAGCAAGCGCGTTACCGTAGAGGTATTCCTTACGCTACTAAAGGGTTATATTAGGCGGGGGGGGGATTTCAAGGCTTAGTACTAAGCTTTAGGTAAAAGCTATAGTTAGCGAAGAAAGGGGAAAGGCCGGTAGATTTAAAGACCTAATTATTAGCAATAAACTCGGCGAAAGGAAAAGGGTCGACCTAATCGTCCTAAAGATAGGTAATATAATAACGAAGGTAAACCTTTATCTAAGCGTTTACGATCTTAGTCTAACCGTCGGTCTAAGGGTAATAGGCGGAGCTAAGGTAGAGGCAGTAACTAAAGCGATAATTAAGCTACTATTAGAAAGCCGAGATAAACTAAGTACTATAGTCGCTAACGATAGAGGCTAAGGTACCGTAGAGGGATTAAACGCGGGAAATAAATACGTTAATAACGTCTTTAACGGTTATTAAAGGTATTAAAATATAGTAGCGTATCTTCGTAAAGCAGTCGACGATAATAAGGATATTAGAAAACTTAACGCCGTTACGGCGGCAGATAGGGAGGTCGGTAATAAATTCGATAGATATATCCGTCTATAGGGCGAATGGAATACTTAAGGGCTAAAGCAGGCCCTAAAGGAAGGAATAAGGGGATTTAGCGCGGAGGCATATATAATAATGCTATACGAAGCTAGAAATAGACTTATATATATTAGGCTAGATATAGGACCGGCGGTAGAGGCTAGCGGTCTTTATACGTCTAAGGTAGCCGGCAAAGGGGGAGGTATAAGCGCGGATAAAGCCCTAAAGGATTAAGGCTTCGTTAGGAGGAATAAAGAGCCGGCCTTAGAAATAGAAATAGCCCTAGACCTTAGAGAGAGCGGTCTTAAGGATCGAGCGGAGGGGGGCTTAAAGGGGGCAAGGCTAGCGGGGCTAAGGGGACTAAAGAGCTATACGAATAGCGGAAATAAGCGGGGAGGAGGAATAGGCCTAGTCGATAAGGTTATCGATCGGCTTAGAGTCGTTAAAGGCGTAGAGGTTAAAGCAGTCGGAATTATATTTATAAATTATATTTATAAACGAATCGGACTCCTTAATAGTATTAAGGGCGGTAGTAGTATTAAGGTAGAGGGAGGTATTAACCTTAGACTTAAGGAGGATAACCTAATATCGATAGTTAATCCTCTCGTCGGCTTAGTCGGTAAAGGAGAGTAAGCGGGAGCTAGGCAAGCGGCTAAAGGCGTTAGGGAGAATAGCTTAAGAGCTAGGCTAAAAGATAATCTTAAAATTAAAAACTAAGGAATTCGGCCTTACGGGCCTACCGCTAGTTAAAGAGCTTTATAGTTATAAAATACTTAAGATTCTTATAATCCGAGGCTATCTTAAACTTAGGCAGGCCCTCGAGCTTAAGGCGCTACTCCTCGATAGATTTTACGATCGCGAGGAGTTTCTTATCGTAGATCTTTTAGTTATACTCTTAAGCGGAGTGTTTTAATAAGAAAAAGGCAATTAGATAGTAACGACTATCGTCGAAAAGCTATATTAATATACCTTTAGCAGCTTAATCGGAAGCATCTATCTAGACTATAGTCTTACAATAGGGGTTAAAGTATATAAAGACTAAGGCGGTAGTAAAGACGTGCTTAAGGGCTTCGAAGGCATAGGCGTAAGCGGGGGACTAGATCTAAGGGGTAGAGTTCTTAATAAGGGCGTTTAAAGGGTTTATAAGCTTAGAAAAGCCGTAAATAAAACGCCGATAAAAATTAGTAAATCCTAAGAAGCGCCGGAGGTCCTTAATAAAAGAAAGGGTAGGCTAGTCTAAGACCGTACGAACCTTTTTAAGGTCTATAAGAATGCCTTTATCCGAGATAATTAGGCCGAGGTACTTAGTCTTAGTAATATAGAAATTATACTTATCTACGTTAAGCTAAAGGCCGGCGGCGTTAAACCGCTTAAGAACCGTATTAACGTAGGCTTAGTATTCCTCCCGCGTCTTTAAGAAGATTAAGACGTCGTTTAAATAAGTAGAGTAGAATTTATTAAAGATACTATAAAGGGCCGTATTAATAAAACTCTAAAAGTAAGATAAGGCGGCGGTAAGGCTAAAGGGGGTAATATAATAATCGAAAAGCCTATACTATATAGCGAATACGGTCTTTTACTTATATCCTTCGGCAATACGAAAGCGGTTAAACACCGCGATAACGTCGATTTTAGTAAAAAACTTCGCCTTTCGGATATAAGCGAGGGTATCGTAGATAAAAGGTAAAGGAAAACGGTTCTTAATTATAGCCTTATTTAAGCCGCGATAGTTAACGTAAAAATAGACGCCCCCGTCGGGCTTATAGGTAAGCATAATATAGGCAATAGCGGGGGAGGTAAAGCGGCGGATAAAGCCTTTCTTAAGCTGCTTATAAACGTACGCGCGGACGATCCGGTTCTTAGCTTCGCTAAAAGGGCAAAGGCGGGTATAAGGAGGTTATATCCTCTCCTTAAGGTTAATTTAAGTATTAATAGCGTAGTAAAAGGCGAGCTTATCGGCCTTGCTTTTAAGCTATATATAGATTATATAGTAGAGCTCCTTAAGGACCTTAGCTTAAAGCTCGTCGAGCGTATAAATAACTTTCTCTTACTTCTTAAAGAATTTAGCGATATCGTTAAAAAAGATCTTATAAAGGTAGATCTTATTAAGGTAGTTATTAACGAAGTTATAAAGGCGGGGGTTAAAGCAGGCTTTTACGTCCTTAGAGTTTATATATCTAATTAAAATAGCTTAGTAAAAGTCTTTAGGGATATCTTAGTTAATAAATAGCGGAGGCTCGGTAGGCAATAGCTCGGCGGTAAAGGCTTTAACTAAGGTTTAAGAGGTCTAGACTTTAGGCTACCGGTAGAATATTACTATCGCGTCGACGTTAAGCATCTAGACGTTAAACGCTAAATCATTAAAGGATAGGAAGCGGAGGGGCTAAGGTTTAATAGTCTTACGACTTAATCACGATATAGGGCGGCGGTAGCTAGCGGTCTTATAGAAGGGATAAGGGCGGGGAGGTCGAATATAGCGGCGAGGGTAAAGGGTAGCCGGGTAGTTAAAGTCGTAGCCGGAGTTAGAGTCGGCGTCGTTAACCTAGCGGGAGGAGTCCGGATAGGCGGGTTTATCTACGTTAGGAGCATCCTTAAAGAACGCAAAGAGAGAAGGGCTAAAGGATAAAGGAATAAACTTAAGAACGTCGCTAAAGCGGACGGAACGGATAAAGGCCGGAGGGCGGGCTAAGGCTATATAAGCGGGAATAGGGATCGCAGCGGCGGGAATAAGGATTATAGCGGTAAAGGGTTCGCCCTCGTCGTTAAAACCTTCGATAGAAAGACTAAAGGGAAACCCCTTTAAGGAAAAGGCAGGCAAAGGCGCGGTAAGGGGCTTACCCCTATCGTCGGAATCTTCGATAAAAGAGGTAAAAGGAAAACGAATTATATTTATTAATTATATTCCCTCCGAAATAAGGATAAAGGAAGCCGGGATAAAGCGGGTAAAGTAGGTAAAGGTAGCCGAAAGGCCTAAGATAAAATAAGGCTAGTAGTCTAAAAGGTAAAAGGCTAAATAAAAAAAGGACTAAAAGGAAAAGGAGTTACCGCGCTAGCTAATAATAAGGTTATACTAGCGTAGCTAAAGGAGGCTAATAATAACCTTATAGCTAAGCTTTAAAAGAAAGAAGTAGATAGACTTAGTATAAGCGCTAATCCGGGAGACTAAAAAGGCCTAATAGGTAATAGAGCCGGACTTATAGTCGCTACTATCGGCGAGAGAAAGCCGGCGTAGGAATTAGAGTTAGCGGATAGGAAGGGCAAGGCGGTACGCGGTCTAAGCGTATATAAAGGCATATCCGGAATAGCTAAAGTCGATTAAAGCACTTATAACGATATCGGCGGATATAAGGGATAAAAGCATAAGTAGAGCACGCGGTTATATTCCCGCGGGGAGGCAAAAACCCTCCTTATTATTAAATAAAGCTATAAACTTAGATACTAAGAGCTTTATTGCGCGATAAGACGAAGGAGCTACGTATTTCCTAAAGATAGGGAAAAGGCGGGGAGGTCGTCTACTTCGCCTTCGATAAAGCCTTACTTAATAGCGCGAACCTAGTATCGGGGGGGGGGAGGGGGCTTAAGGAGGCGCGGGGTAGACGTACCGCTACTATAGCTATAGCCGCGGCTAGAGCTAGAACCGGCGCTAGGACTAGCGCTAAGGTTAGCGCTAGGGTTAGCGCCGATACCTTTATTAAGGTAGGTCCGGGCGGTATAGGTAGCGGTAGCCGGCTAGGCGTAGTAGAGGTAAAGACGGTTCTTAAACCGCCGTTACTTTTTAGCGTTAGTAAGCCGGGCCCGGAATGCATTAAGCTATATTAGGTTACCGGCAAGAGACGTAGGTAAGGCAGGCTATTAATATCACCGTCTTCCCCTATTGCTTTCCACCGGGAAATCCCCGGTCCTATTATAGAATTCATATAGAAGTGTCTATAGAATTTATATAGAAGTGTCACGTGTTTCTACTATAGAACTCCACGGGCTTCTACAGGTTGTTACCCCGTACTTCTACGGTCTTCTACCGTAGAATTCTAATTCCCTTCTATAGTCTTCTACTATGGAATTCTAATTCCCTTCTATAGTCTTCTACCGTAGAATTCTAATTCTCTTCTAACGGCTTCTACCGTAGAATTTATATATCCTTCTGATAGAATATTATATTATTAATTCCTTTATTTACTAACTATAGTTACCTGCATAACTATTTATCGTACGGACACGATCTATTGATTTCTAACCGGTGTTTTCCGTCTAACTCTTTCCTTTACACTTTTTCCTTAGGTCTACGCGGCTGTTTTCGTCCGAGGGATTTCCCTATATATAGAGACTAGTTAGCCCTCCTTATTAGAAAAGACAAGAGCTATTATTCTTAGTGATTTATATTATTTTACAGCTTTTAATCCTTCCTTATAGGCTGTTTTAAGCCTTAAAGCCTCTCTTCTTTTTTTAACTACTATTACCTAAATGTCGAGGACCCGACTGCCTAGCTTTCGATAGTAATAAGCCCGGCCGAACTTCTCTATACATAGAGAGTTCTAACGGCTTATATTTTCAGCCTACTATACTACGACTTACTATAGTAAAGCCTTTTTACATCTAGCGAATTAACTTACGGAGGACTAATATGTTTTTTTTTAAGAATAGTGCTTTAATCTAGCGAATCGACTAGCTAAAGACTAGTTAGTACGTTTACTTTTTTCTATAGTGCTTGCTTATACCTAGTTTAATTCTTACGGCTTATTTATATATATTATGCATTTAACTACTCTTATCGATAGCTTCCTACGAGACCGAACCGACGGGCACCTACTAGTCGTAGGCTGCACCTTAGCCTTTCTACCGTACTTAATATTCGGTTACTAAAGTCTTTAAGCGGCCTATAAAGCGTTGCCGTATCTTTATAATTTGTTTAACCTCGTAGTGCTAATCGCCCTCCCGTAGGGCATCGGCAAGATCCTAGGCTGCTTCGACTACGCCTAGCTTATCTTCTTTAAAACAGCCGTCGTAGGCTAGTCGGAGATGCTCGACGGAGATTATAGGATAGACTTTAATTTGCGGTAAGAGCTTAAGTTCCGCGGCGAGGTCGTTTACTATTTAGATAACCCGAAAAGGTCCTTTACGCTACCGAGACTACTTTTTCGAGTGTTTAGTCAGCTTATAATATCTTTAGTATAGCTTTAAATATACCTTATTACTAGCTAAAAAGACGACTTAGCGATATTTGCTATTGTATCGGCGCTTAGCACGCATTGCTGCGAGGTCTATCGCTAGACTAGCTTATCGTCGCACCGTTTTATAAAGGTACGGGATATTATCGGCAGCGGCTAAGTCATTAGCCTTAAGCGGAGATCGGAGGCCGTAGCTAAAAAGATCGTTATAGGCTAACATCTAGGTTCCCGCGTTAAATACCGAGTTTAGGTTCTATTAAAGACTAAGAAGCAATAGCTTTTAATCGAGATTAAGATCCTCGATATAAGCTATACGAATAGCAATCTATTAGATCCGCGGGACAAGGGATTATATATAGGATTACATACAGGATAACGTGCGGGATTACGAACGGGAAATTCGGCTAAAAGGCCCCTTAAATAAGGTCTCGAGGCTTCCCCTCTTTAAGCATTATAAGTATAATTTTTAATATACTGCTTTTAGCGGCATTACAGCCGCTATAACACACATCTCTCGCATCCTTATTTAGTAGGCCGTAGATCGAAGATCTAATAATTAAGAGTCTTAGTCTTCTAGCTAAAGCTACTAAGAGAAGCCACTATTTATTTAACTATTAGGCCCCCTTTAAACCGCGAGAAAAGCCTAGCTAATTATCCTTTAATAAATAAGAGGGAAAACAAGCCCGCGAGAGACTACCTCGCGGCACTATATCGAAAAAGCCCGCGAGAACTATCCTCGCCGAAATAAGCCCGTAAGAACTATCCTCGCGGCACTATATCGAAAAAGCCCGCGAGAACTATCCTCGCGGTACTATATCGAAATAAGCCCGCTAGAACTATCCTCCCGGTACTATATCGAAAGAAAGCCCGTACTAAACGGCACTAATACATCGAACTAAGCCCGCGAGAACTCTTCTCGCGATACTAATACATCGAAAAAGCCTATAAGACTCGCGGCACTAATATATTAAAAGAAAGCCCGTACTAAGCGGCACTAATATATCGAAAGAAAGCCCGCAATACGCGGCATAAATACATCGAACAAAAAGCCCGTAAGAGACTACGTCTATAACGGATTTATTCCGAGTAGGCATAGAGGAGGTCCCTAAAAGAGGTGGAATAATACTACGAGAGGAGAAAGGAAGAGAAGTACGGGCGCAGCGCAGCCTCTAAGGCTGCGGAGCTACCTAAATATAGGTTATCTAGTTACGTGCACTAGATTGTATAATAGGGGTTAAAGACCCTTACAACGTCGCGGCGCTAGAAAGAATAATATCCTACTACTACTAGTAGAAGCGAGAGGGTAATTCCCTCGTTAGCTAGCTAAAAACACATCCTACTATTAGCAGAGGCAAGAGGGTTATTCCCTCGTTAGCTAGCTAAGCTAAAAAGTCTATACGATTAGGAGTAAACCCCTCTATAGCATTATTCCGTACGATTAGGAGTAAACCCCTCTATAGCATTATTCCGTACGATTAGGAGTAAACCCCTCCGCGGTATTAAAAAGTCTATACGATTAGGAGTAAACCCCTCCGTGGCATTAAGCCGTATAAACAAAGAGTAAACCCCTCCTCGGCTCGTCCGTACGATTAAGAGTAAACTCCTCCGTAGATAAACATAAGCCTATATAAACGTGGCATTAAGTCTATACGATTAGGAGTTAACCCCTCCGTAGCCTATAAACAAAGAGTTAACCCCTCCGTAGCATTTTATCTTATATAGTCGGGAAATATATCTGCCTACTATTTATAGTAGTTATCTTATATAGTCGGGAAATATATCTGCCTACTATTTATAATCGTTATCTTATGCACTCGGGAAATATATCTGCCTACTATTTATTTAGCAGAAAACACAACGCGGCGGCGGGAGGAAAACTCTCTCGTCGTAGTATATATAAATTCGCGGCGGGAAGAGAAAGACTCTTTCGTCGTAGTATAAAAACACGATCGCGGCGGCGGGAGGAAGACTCCCTCGTCCGCGCACTTATTTAAAACATAAGCTAATAGCTTACAACCGAGCTAATAGCTCGCGGCGGCGGAAGAGAGAAGAAGGCTCTTTCGTCGTCGCGGCAAAAACATAGTTCGCGGCGGCGGGAGGAAGAAGACTCTCGTCGCAGTATACACATCGCGGTAGCGATAAGAAGACTCTTTTATCGCAGCATATAGCAGACGCGGTAGCGGAAGGGAAGACTCTTTCGTCGCCGTAGTAAATAAATATATCGCGGCGCGGCGGTAGAGAGGAAGACTCTCGTCCTCGTCCGCGCACTTATCTAAATCACGAGCTAGCTAGAGGAAGACTCTCTCGTCGTAGTACAAACACTCGCGGCGGCGGAAAGAGAAGAAAAGACTCTTTCGTCGTCGCGGTATATACGCCGCGGCAAGCACTCGCGGCGGCGGAAAGAGAAGAAAAGACTCCCTCGTCGCGGTAGCAAACTCACACACGGCGGGAGGAAGACTCTCTCGTCCGTATATTTATCTAACAAACGAGCTAATAGCCCTCGACGAGCTAATAGCTCGCGGCGGCGGAAAGAAGGAAAAGTCCCTTTCCCTCGTTATAAACACTTATTTAAGCAAGCAGCTCTCGCGGCGAGCGGTAGAGTCCCTTATCGTAGCGAGCAGCTCTTAAGACGAAAGAATACCCTCGTTATATACTTATTCGAGCAAGCAGCTCTCGAGCAAACGGCTCTTAAGCAAGCAGCTTTTATAGCGAGCGGTAGAGTCCCTCGTCGTAGCGAGCGCTCTCGCGGATTCGTCCGTAGCAATACTTACTCGCAGAAAGCAGCAATACTTAAATAAGAATAACGCGGCGAGCGGAAGACTCCCTCGTCCGTATGCTTATTCGAGCAAATAGCTCTTACGGCGAGAGGTAGAGTCCCTTATCGTAGCGAGCGGTAGAGTCCCTTATCGCAGTAAGCGGTAGAGTCCCTCTCCCTCGTATATACTTACTTATTCGAGCAAATAGCTCTCTCGCGGCGAGCGGTAGAGTCCCTCGTCGTAGAAAATAAACACTCGCGGCGTCGGAAGACTTCCTTATTATAAATACTTATTCGAGCAAGCAGCTCTTAAGCAAACGGCTCTCGAGCAAGTAGCTCTCGAGCAAACGGCTCTCGAGCAAGCAGCTCTTACGGCGAGCGGCAAAGTCCCTCGTCGCAGTAAGCGAAAACAAACACTCGCGGCGAGCGGAAGACTCCCTCGTTCGCACCTCTCGCGGCTTCGTCACGTATCGCTTAAGCAGCAACACTCGCTTAAGTAGCAACACTCGCGGCGTTAGAAAACGAGCCTTAGGGAACATCATCTTATCATTTTAGCCAACTTCTCGAAACCGAGCCGGAAATAGACGACGAACACGCGCGAATAATCCCCTTATTCGCCTCTATCTTATAACCTTTATTGCATCTACGCGCACATTGTTGCGTGTGTGCAATTAGGCTGCAAAGATAGTGGAAAACGAGAGCGATCCCGCTAAGCGCGACGCTAACCCCGCGCCTAGCGTAGGGTACGTACCGACGAGTTAGGTAACCGACGGCGATATAGAGATAGATAACGCATTAGACCTCGTCCTAACGCCGCCTTCCCTTACCCCCTCGGCCACCCCCTAACAAAACACACCCCTCCCGACCGTATACCCCCCCCGACCGACGACGCCCCCGGCCGCCCCGGCCCCGGCCCCGGCCCCGGCCCCAGCCCCGGCGACCCCCTTAAATCCCTTAGAGAAGGTCTTTAGCCTAGAAGGGCTAGGGATTAAAGCTCCGGAATTACGGAAAACAATTCGGGGAAATACGGATACAATAGCCGGCTTTGCTTATAAGCCGGTTATGCCGGTTACGCCGGCTATCCCCTTTGTTCTGCCTAGCCTGCCTAGGCCGGCTACCCCCCTACAAGCGAAATCAACGAAAAGGCGATGCCCGGACTCCCCTAAAGGTCCCGAGCTGCCGATTCTTAAGGGCCTCGGAGAGGAGGAAAAGACCGCTAGGCTACTACGTTAATCCCTAGCCGCCCTTAAGGGGGCATAGAAGATACGGCCCCTATCGCATCGGAGCGTGCCTATAAGGAGGTATTAGATATAGCTCTATACTAGTGTAGGTTATATGTCCGCTTGCGCACTTATTTAAGGTGCCTTGCAAGACAGCTAGCCTGCGACTATATATCGCAAGATTAGACCTTTTTCTCTTATCAATTAGTGCCCCTTTTCGTGACCTTAAGTGCACCTATTAACTACTCCTCGCGCCTACGGGTGCGGGCCCTTATAGGTAGATGCAATAGTTATAAGCCCGGTATACGAACTAGCGCAAATTGCTACTATAGACGACGATCTAGACAAACGACGTATCTTCCTATAAGGAGCCTATCCTCGAAGATTTCAACGGCTTTACGAAGCCTTAGAATCACGACCTAAGCCCTCCCGGCATCGCCCCTACGGACTTACCTAGTAGGGTAGCTTTAAGGCTAATACGTTATGTGCAGGGCCTATGCCGAGGCACACTCGGAGCACACACTCGGAGCACAATCCATCCGAGGGTCATTGCTAAGAAAGTGTGTAAAGCTCTTAAGAAAGCGTATAAGGCACTCGATCGACTGTATAAGCCCTTAATCGGTTGCTTAATAAGGCATCGATATCGACGCCGCGATTAAGCCTTAAATTAGAAAGGTAACTTACAACACGGCCATCGATACCGTCATTAATAGGTGTTTAAGGGAGGCATCGCTATACGGCTGCCTTTACCGCTATGTGTGTTTTACCCACGAGCACTTACAAATAGGTCCTTAGATCCCTTCACAAAGGATTATATAACAACCGCTTTCTCCTACTTAAGAACATTATTAACTTTAACTTAAACACTAACAACCATTTAATTATAACTAATACTGCTAACACCACTAAGTCGAAGGTAACTCTAACTACGTTAGAGCATTAGGCTATATAGTTCTCGACCTTCCGCCGTATAGCGAAGGGCGTAGAGGTTTAGAAGTACGTTAACACTAGAGGCATCGCCGCTAAAGAGGTCCTTTAGCTAGTGCCGCCGACTAAGGTAACTAAGGAATAAGAGATTGTAAGGCTAAACACACTCACCCCTAAGAACCCTATTATAGGTCTCACTCTAGCTTAGTACTAGAGCTTTAAGATTAAGGGTTATAACTATAAGGAAGACTATGCTAAGTACCTCTAAGATAAGCAAGCTATCGCTAACCTCTCGACTTAGGTCTATAAGACCGTTGACTAGTCTTACATCGCCTACTTCCCGGAAAGCCCGGACCTTCGAGGCATTGTTAATTATCTACGTAATCTCCTCGGGGTTACTAACTCTATTTAAGTCGGCCTTGCCTATATTAACTATCGCAATACATTAGAGACTAATTAAAGGATAAGCCCCGTGGCTTAGTACCTCTAGTAGGAGCTTAAGTATCTCGAGGCAGTTACGATAAAAATCTCTAATATTAACGGGGAGCAGGCTATCGTCGACTTCCTTAAAGCGGTTATAGCAATAGACGAGCTATAGGGTCGTTAAATGCTAGGAAAGCTACGCAAGCAGCAGCTTGCTAGGATAGTTAACATAACACTTAAGACTATAAGTCGCTAGTTCAACCAGGCATATTACGATCGCGCTACAATCCACGCGAAACCTTTAGGGCCTTTAGGGGCTTTTAACGCATAAGCCTAATTTCCAGACAAATTGCTAGCCACACCCCCTAACACGCCGACGACAGCATCTCGTTAGGGGTTTAACTACGCCTGCGGAATTAAGAAGGCTCGCCATCCGTAGAAGCCAATAGACTACACCGCTTTCTATAAGGCAGTTAATAGGGTCTCCTATAAGCCCGAGCTTAAGGAGAACCCAGCCCGCATTAAGAAGTGCGAAGAGGCTAAGAACCAGCCTCGTTAGAAGCAAACCGTCGAAGCCATTAGGGGCATAAAGGGCTAGACCGTACCACCCGGCGCGCCGAACTAAGGCAAGTCCGCTTAAGGATTATAGGCATATATAATCATCGACCTTAAGTTTTCCACGCAGAACGACGATGCCCTAGATGCAGCCTTTAGTACGCATAGGCAAGGACTACACCCGCTCTATAACTTAACATTATTTAACAACTACGCTAACACGCATATTATCAATAAACTCAATCTTCTAGGGGGTAATATCGTCGCCGCCGTAGAGGATAACGTTATGCTAGTAGGTGATACGGCCCTTACGGTTGTGTATAGAGGAACCCGAACTATAAAGAACCTTCTTTATAGCCCGGACGGTCTAAACACACGGGATCTAGTGTTAAAAGACACCGCCTTCGTCCCCGGCTTTTATACGAATATCATTAGCGTAGAGAGGCTTATAAAGGGAGGCTTATAGATTTACGGAGCAGACTATACGGTCCGGTGCGGCTTAGTTAAAGACAATAATGTAGTGATAAACCTAGAGCCAAAGTATAGCCTAACGGTAGCTTAATTAAAGCCGGTTGATTCTTATTTTGCGATGCCCCTTTCTAACGAAGACGAAGGATGCACTTTTGCCGCGATATAAGAAGGGTTTTCGCAGTACCCTAAGGGCCGCGTGGCATTATCCCGAGTTCTACTTCGGCCTAGGGTAAATACTATAGAACTATAGCACCTTTGATTAAGGCACGCAAGCCCTCGAGTACTAGAATAACTTATGTACTAAGCTCGAGGGGTTTAAATTCATAGACTAACATCGGTTGAATGCGTGGGCTGCGCATAAGGAAAAGCCCACTAAATGATCTTACGCCGCGAGCCCGCTAGCCGTTTAACGCAGCCTTTTTTCCGCATCTTCCTCGACATCTTCGAATTCGAGCGAGGCTACAACGGCCATTAATACATCCTTTTAATCACCGACGAATATAGCGGAATAATGTTCTTATAGAGCATTAGCCGAAAGACAGACACGCCGTTCCTAATCAGGAACTTCGAAAGGCAATATCGCAGCTTTCCATCGACCCCTCGGCCCGGCCCGCTTCTACGGCGGCTCTAGCCTAGCCCTCTTTAGGGCTAGTCGCTAGTAAGTGGAAGGGGGCCCCCTAGACAAAGGAAGCCCCCGTAAAGGCGGGAAAAGAAGCGCTTAAAAAGGCGGAAAAGAAGAAGAAGGCGACTTTTGCAGAAGTCCTTTCCGCGGAAGCCCTTGCCGCCCCGACCCGAATCCCGGCCCCGACCCGGACCCTAACCCGAACCCCGGCCCTGCCGGCCTCGAAGCCGGCCTAGGCCCGAACCCCGGCCTCCTAGGCCCGGACTCCGGCCTCCTAGGCCCGGACTCCGGCCCTATAGACTTCGAATAGGAAGGCCCTAGCCCGGGCCCCGAAAAAGAAAAGCTCAACGGAAGGATACTAGCTTATTCTTAAGCTAGCTAGGCAACAATAGCCTACCTTTAACTCTTTCGCTCTTCGCAACTAGGTTAACGCCGCGTTAGGGGAGATCGCGGTAACTTATATTAAACGGTCGGATAGTGGCAATATCGTTATTACGACGAAGCAGCCCTTTTCGGCCTCGCAGCTTCTAGCTGCAAAGAGTAAGTAGGCACCGGCTTTCCACGGCTTTGCAATTCAGTCTGCCGACCTCCCTACTAGCTAGATTAAGCTAGTAGCCTATAACGTCCCGCTTCTTATAAACGGAGACGTCCTAGGCCTCTTCCCGGAGGAAGCTAGGGTGTTTAATAGGATAGAGACGGTAGGTGCCCCCCGATGGCTAAAACAGCCGCGCGAGGGGCAAAGAATAGGGTCGGTCGTTTTTGCCGTCCCTACGGAAGAGCTAGGAGCCCGCTGCCGGAAGCGAGGCCTATGCATAGCCGGAATCCTAACTAGGGTCGAGGCTTATAAGGCATTCACTATACGCATACAGTGCTATAGGTGCCTCGGCTTCGGGCATAACCTAGGGACCTGCCGGAAGCAAGTCCGGTGCGCGTTTTGCCTAGAACGGTATTTAACCCGGGACTATTCGTGCCCTACTTGCAAGTCTAGCCAGGCTTACAGTCACTTTCAAGCCTATTGCTATAACTGCAAGGGGAATCACCGGACTACCGATAAGTCTAGCTGCGGAACCTATAAGGCGCTATCTAATGTCTAGTAGCCCTTAAAAACCTTACGGCTCGCGTGGCCCTTAGGGCCCTAAGAGCCCTTAGGGCTCTAGCAGCCCTATTACAGTCGTTTAACACAATACGAACCGATAAGAAGACGTCTACCTCGGAATCTTAGAAGAAAGTCTAAGTATTAGTGCCGATATAGTGCTCTTATAAGAGCCCTGCTGCTATAATATCAACGGGGCTTATATCCCCCTATAGCATCCTTCTTTCGACCTACTAACCCTAGTCCCTACGGCTAGCTTCTCGAAGCAAGCCGTACGGCCTAGGGTTTTAGCTTACGTTTAGAAGGCGGCGCAAATTAAAGCTACACCGAGATACGATATAGTCTGCGACCCCGACCTTTAAGCAATAGGGGTAACAGGCCTCGAATCGTTCCTTATCTTTAACTTATACAATGAGAAAGAGTGGTTAGAGCCAGACCTTAGCTAGGATCCTAGTTAGGGTCCTAGTTAGGACGACCCTAGCTAGGACCCTAGATAGGAAGACAAAGGCCCTAGCCCTAGTAGGAAGGGGGCTTCGACGGTAAATAGGCTGTTAACGCACCTATCTATCGTAGAACCCTTCCTTCTAGCAGGGGACTATAACCTACACCACCTACGCTAGAACCTTACTGCTAATCCGGCGAAGGCTTAATAGGCGGTCCCCTTAGTTAGCTAGCTCGACTGCTATAAGGCAAGCCTAATCACGGACCTCGACGCCGCTGCTAAAAGGGGGGGGGCATTCTATAGAAAGGGCTTAAAAACCCTTCCTATTATAGACCTCGCGTACTATAGCCCCTTTTAGAAGCTCTAATAGACGAATTTCCGCTTTCTTCGCGCTACGGGATCGGACCACGAGCCTATAGCCTTCGATACGGTCCCCCGGTCCTCTTCCGGGCCTAGCCCGCCTTTTCTAACTAGGCCTCCCTTGTTTAATTACAAGAAAGCCGACTAGGACGCCTTCTAGAAGGACCTCCGCGATAAATAAGCTAGCCTCCTAAAAGAGCTCGAAAGGCTTATTAGCAAGGAAGACCTCGAAGAGGTTGCTACCCTTCTAATAAAGTCGGTCTTAGGGGCAGTAAGAAGGGCTATCCCGAACAAACGCCCTTGCGAGCGGTCGAAGCCGTAGTAGAACGAGAAGATTAGCACGCTCCGTAAAGAGCTAGCTATAGCTTACCGACGCTAGAAGAAAGAACGCGCTAACCCTTTGCTTACGGACTCCCTTTTAGCAAAGTAGAAGGTGATTCGGCAGATATATAGAAAAGCTATTAAAGTAGTAAAAAGGGCGTTTTAGGAAGAATTCCTAGGCGAGGCCTCCGGAAAGGACGTTTTTACGGCCTATCCCTATAAGAAAGACCGGCAAAGCCTGTCCCTTCTGAGTATAACTTATACGAAAGAGGGGGATTAGGCGGTTGCAACTACGTTTGTGGAAAAATGCAATGCATTTCTTTTAACGCTCTTCCCGACCCCGGAATAAAGCCCCCCGGACCCGCCGTAGAGCCCTAGACCCTAGAGCCCTTCCGGACAGCCTTAGGGCTATAAGGGCAGTAAGGCTAGCAGTGTTCCTAGGTGGGAATGGCCGGACCTAACCGACGACGAGGTAAAAAATGCGATTCTAACCTCTCCTAGGAAGAAAGCACCCGGCCCGGACTCCCTTAGCTTTTTGCCTATATAATACGCTTATAGGGCGGTGCCGGCTGTGTTTAATAAGGCATATAAAGCCTTGTTTAGCAGCGGATATCACCCGAAAGCGTAGCGGCAAGCTATTAGAATTATCCTGCCTAAGCCTAATAAATCGGACTACTCGGTCCCGAAGGCTTATAGGGTGATTGCCTTACTTAACTGTCTAGGCAAGACGTTAGAAAAGCTTTTTGCAACCCGGCTTAGCTATTTAGCTAATACAGCCGGGCTGCTAGGACCTACGCAGCTAGGCGGGAGGAAGCAGCGAAGTGCGGTTAATACCGCACTCCTCCTCGCCTACTACGTATAGCAACAACAGGCTTCGAGGAAGAAAGCTATTACTAGCACCCTTCTTCTTAATATAAAAGGAGCTTTTAACTATATGTCGAAAGACTAGCTTTTAAGGGTATTAGAAAGGCTCGGCCTTCCGAAGACCTTTATTAGCTAGGTAAACTGCTTCGTTTCTAACCGGAAAATTCAGCTAGCCTTTAAGGGCTAGCTGCAGCCGCTAGGGGATATCGCTATAAGGGTCCTACAAGGGTCCCCCGTTAGCCCTATCCTCTTTCTTCTTTACGTACGAGATATTATTATAATAGGGTAGGTAGAGTAATTACATAGGTGCCCTTTATATAGGTATAGAAATCATCTATAAAGAACTAAGTGTAAGCGCACCTATGCATGCGGATATATAGCTCTACGCACGTACCCCTTCGTCCGTACGTGCCCCTTATCCTTATCCGCACGAGCCTCTTACCTTTATTCGCATAAGCCCCTTTCCCTACCTATACGTGCCTCTTCCCCGCTCGTATATAAGAATATAGATTAGGTCGTAGACCTAATCTTACTAATAGTCGAAGACCCTTATATAAGACCCTTACCCTACCTAAGCGAAAATTAACGACGTATTACGTAAGGCCCGGCCGCGCTTTAAGCTATACGGCTTGCTTTAGGGAGTGTAAACCGTACTTTCTTCCGTCGTGTCTTTGCCGGCAACGTAGCGTTAGGCGGTCCGTCGTTTTCTCTAATAGCTCTAAAGCGCTCTTCGAAGCGATTAAGCGCTTTTATATCTACGAAGTCCGCTGCTAAGTGCTATATCGGGTCTTAGTACCCTTACTACCTTACGAAGACCTCGCGCTTACTACTACGGCCGACCTTCTTCTATCGTACGGTAAGAATTTCCTCTATTAGGAACTCTTCTTCTCCCTCTACTAAGATTACGGGAGGCTATAAGTCCGCTATTACTTAGCCGGGCATTAGATCTATTACTACGCGACGAAGAAGGTCTACGTTAAAATTAAGGTAAATCCTATTAGGCAGTCCTTCTAGCTCGACGGCTTATAGGCTTAGCACTCTCTTAACCGTAAATTTTACGTATAATTAGTTAAGCTTCTTCTTCGGCCTTAAGGATACGTAGTTCCGTAGGTCTACCTAGACTTTATTACCTACCGTAAATTGCTCTATAGGTTCCCGCCGTTTATTAGTATACCGCTCTTAGTCTTACGCTACCGAGGCTATTAACGACTAATAGAAGTCCGAGACCTACTTAAGTCGCTATAAAAAGGAGGCTACTATAAGGGTCTTCGACTATTAGTAAGATTAGGTCTACGACCTAATCCGCATTCTTATATACGAGTAGGGAAGAGGCACGTGCGGGCGGGGAAAGGGGCTTATGCGAATAGGGGTAAGTAGCTTATACGGATAGGGGTAAGGGGCACGTGCGGACAAAGGGGTACGTGCGCAAAGCTATATATCCGTATGCATAGGTGCGCCTACACTTAGTTCTTTATAGATAATTTCTACACCTATATAGAAGGCACCTATGTAATTACTCTGCCTACCCTATTATAGCTACGCGCCCTTCCGGGCTATTGCTAGACGGCTTTTCCGCTGCTATATCTACGGCGATAGGAAATAGGGATACTAGTTTATACCCGTATAGTGCGAAGAAAGGGGATATACTAATTAAAGAGTGATTTCTCCCGTTAAGCGCTATTTACGATACGGGGAGCCACTTATCCTAGTCCCTTTAGTTACGGTCGATAACGCCCTAGAAGTAAGCTTAAACTTCCTAGTTAAGCCGTTCTAGCCCCCTATCGGTCTATAGATAATATGCTATACTTAGCAGCTATATAATCTATAGTAGCCGATATAGGTGCTGCTAGAAGCGTCTTATCTAATTTAAGCCCCTATCGCTTATAATTAACGTTAGCTACTAATAGTATCGCATATAGTATACGATAAAGCGCTCCGCGTAGATCTCCGCTTCTATAGAGGGCATAGGTTCTAATATAACTTCTTTACTTAGACGGTCCTTTATTACCTAAAGATTACGATTGCCGCTCTCTATAAGGGGGAGGTCTATAATAAAGTCTATTTAAATATACGTATAGAACCGGTCCGGCATAGGAAGCGATTTAAGCAGCCCTTTCTTAAGCGCACGCTAAATCTTTATACGCCCGTAGATATTATAGTTGCGGAGGAATCGTCTAACGTATAGCTAAAGGAGCGGCTAATAGAAGTCGTAGGATATAGCGGTAACTATTCCTTTACGGCTAAGGTAGCCGACGACGCTAGCGTTATATACTATTTAAATAAGCCGTCCTTAAAGCGCGTTCCCTTTTTCTAGCTCTAGGGGAGCGTCTTTTACTACGGCCTCTATAGTTATAGAGGAACTAAGAACCTAAAGCCGTCCGCGGAACCGTAGGTGCCTACGTAGGTCTACGTCTTAAGGTTAAGCTTAAGGTCGAATCGTCGTGCTCCTACCTCTACGGCGCGGCGTACGCTCCCGTAGGTAACGTCTTAAGCTATTCAGCGGTCTTATATACGCTAAAGCTCCTCGTCTTAAAAAATTCGTCGGTTAAGGCCTATATTAGTAGTTAGCTCTACGTCCTACGCGTTAAGGTCGTCCCGGGTCGTAGCTGTTGCGAAGTCTATATCCTAAGTATCGTCCGTATCCTAAGTATCGGGCTTTACGTTTTCTTTATTATCCCCCTCGCTATCGTCCTCGTCTTTATCGCCCTTACTATTAACTAAGACTACGCCGTCCGTACCGATAAGTATTGCTTTAAGATATATACGTAGCGCCTCCTCTAAGAGTATTTAAAGCTCTTAGGTATTATAATCTTCGTTAAAAGGCCGATCTTAATCTCTCTAGGATAGAGCGTCTAGCACTATAGCTTCTTTTCTAAGTCGGTACTTAATCCGGAAATAGAACCGCGAAAGGTATTCCGCCTAATAGGCCTATCGCTTAAAGAGATAACGTTAAGTTATAAAATACTTAAGGTTACGATAGTCTATAAGGATCTTAAAGTTCTTATAGCTATAGAGCTCCGCTTACTATTGCTTTAAATAGCTAATTATAGCGAGCATTTCCTTATCGTAGATAGCGTAGTTCCGTTCGGCGGAGGTAAGCTTACGGGAGTAAAAAGCTATAGGGCGGCGTAAGCTATCTACCTTTTGCGAAAGCGTGCCTTTAAGTGCGAATCTACTATAGTCTACCTTAAGTATTATAGGATAATTAAAGTCCTACTATAGTAGCACTAGGGCTTACGAAAATAGGTGCTTTAACGTTTAGAACGCCTCTACGTATACGGCGCCTTAATAAAAGGCTACTCTTTTACCGGTAAGGGCTATAAGCGGACTAACGATACGAGAAAATTAACGAATAAAAATCCGGTAGTAGTTCGTAAATCCTAAGAAACTCCGTATACCCTTCTATAAAGTTAGGGCTATTTAGTCTCGAATAGCCTAGATCTTTATAGGGTCCGCCTATATACTAACGCCTATAATAATAATAAATCTAAGGTATCTAACCTAGCGGACGCCGAATTCGCATTTATCGGGGTCGAGGTATAGCTTATACTTAGAGAGCCGGTCTAGCACCTTCCGCAATTTATCTATATAATCCTTTAGGCTACCGCTTATATAGATAAGAATATTATAAATATAAGCGGAAGCGAACTTATTTAGAAATTCACGAAGAATACTATTAATATACCGTTAGAAGGTGCTAGGAGCCCTTATAAGCCTAAATAGTATTACTATCTATTTAAAAAGCCTATAGCGAGTACGGAACGCGGTCTTTTACTTATTACCTTCCGTAATTCGCACCTTATAGAACGCCTAATAGATATCTAATTTAGTAAACTACTTCGCTTTAGCGATATTGCGGAGTATCTCCTTAATAAGCGGAAGCGGGTAGCGGTCCGGTCGTATTATTGCGTTAAGTGCTTAGTAGTCTACGTAGAAACGTAGTCTTCCTCCGGGTTTCTACGTAAATAGCACTAAAGCGGCGGCTTTAGAAGAGCTAGCTTAAATAAACCCTTTATCTAAAAGGCCGCGTAGTGTTTTCTTTAATATAAGCAACTCGTCTTAAGACATCGCGTATAGCGGCCCGAAGGGCGGAACTATATCTTATCCGCGGGAATCCTTATAAAGTAGTATTATATAGTTAATGCCGGGCTTATATAGGTTTAATTTATCGGCTTCGCTTTTCCGAAAGAGCGGCAGTAGGTTATAGAACTACGTAAGGATTATTTAGCGTAATTCGGCTTCCGTCTTCGGCTTCTTTAATCGTAAGGCTTTTTCGATATCCGCGAGGCTAACTACGCAAATAGCAGCTATAGCGGCTTCCGAGCCGTATCGTCTACGGATTCGGTTAATTATACCGATAAATACTAAAGCTATAACCTCTTTAGCCTCTTAAAGCTTTATAGCACACTCGGTGTCTTTAGGCTTATTTTTATTAATATACCGTAACTAACGCTACGAATTCCTATACTAAAGCCTTCCTTAGTGCGGTATAGAGTAAGACTCTATATAAAGAAGCTAAGGCTTTCTAAGGATTAGGTTAAATTCTAGCTAAGGGATAACGTATGCTATAAGCAATTGCTTATACCCGTTAATCTCCGCAGCTATCTATACGATACCTTTAATCTTCGCCTCTTCTATTACGCTTAAGGCTCCTTATATAAACCGAGGTCTTATATCTTTAACTAGCAAACGTAGTTCTTATATAAATGCCTTATCGATAGCGGCGTAGTACTAGCTAGTAACCTTCGTCTACGAGAGTAGAGATAAGGTTTATATATTAATAACAATAGGTATTAAGGTAGGAGAAGTCTTAATATAGTTAGTTAACTCTTTTTTCTCTAGTGCTAGCGAATTAGACTCTAGGGCCCGTCTATGCTCTAAAGCTTTGCGTTTCCCTCCGCACTAATAGCGGCGGGGATATTATTATCCTCCTTAATATTAGACTTAAGAGAAGGTTAGATAGCGCGAATCGCTATAGGCCGTTCGGCTCGCTTCGCCGTAGGGCGAGCGGGACGATATAAGCAGTCCGTAGCGAAATATCTATCCGCGCTATAGCGTACGCAAAGCCCTTCCTCTCTCCGCTTCTAAAGCTCCGCCTTCGACACCTACTTAGCTCGCTATATAAAAGAGGAGGGCGCGCTGCCTAAAGCGGCGGATAGTATCCTCGCTTTTCTATAAGCGGGTCGCGTAGTAGATATTATAATATCGCCCTTATAGTCTACCGTAGTGTCGGGCGCGGATCTAGGCGGCGGGAGCGTTATAGCGTTCTTAGTAATAACTCCTCCGTTCCTATTGCTAACGCCGTTCGTGCTAGCGCGCTTTCGTAACTTCTAGAAGCTAGGGCTTTGCTTATAGTTTTAAGCTACCTTTATAAAGCGACTTACGTACTCCCGGAAGTTAGTAAGCATCTCGATTAAGATAAGTATCTCCTATAGTTGCGGAGTAATCGACTTCCGCAGCTATATAAGCTTAGCGCTATCTCCCTAAACGCTATTTCCGGCGGCATAAGTAATAGTCTCCTTAAAGTCGGGAAGGAAGTCCTTAAACGTCTGGCTATCTTTCTAAAAGAGGATCCGCAGCTTATCTTACGCTTTCTCCTACTCCTATACGTTGCCGAACGCGTAGATAAGGTAGTTAAAGAAGGCACGGGGGTCGTAAGCGCTACTAGGCCCGCTACTCTCCTAGAACTAAGAAATCCGCCGTATCTAAGGCTTAGGCAGCGTATAGAGCAGCGAATACTAGGCGGTATCACGGCAACCGTTAAGGCCCTACTTCTCGTCAACGGTAAACTTACTGCGGAGGCGATATAGGAAGAAGTAAAAAGACTCTAGCTTACTATCCTATATAGGCTACGGCAGAGGCTTCCTTTTGCCGAAGGCGGCTTTAAGGGCCGTCCTCGGGTTAGCTATACTAGCGTCCCTAGCCGCGGGAGAGTTCGTTAACGCAGCCGTAGGCGCGAGTAGCGTATCTATAGAGGTAGGCGCTATAGATCCTATTTTAACTCTAAGGACTTTTAGCAACCCCCTTCGTTTAACTAGATTAACGGCTATTTTCTATAGTAGTACTAGAAGGCGCTCCTCTTCCGCTATAGAAGGTACGGCATCCGCCGTCGCCTTGCTTAAACAGGCTTCTGTTATTTCCTATCGAAGGCGGGCTTTTACGAAGGCCCGCTTATTTAGCGACTCTTATCGCAGCTATAGCTGCTAAGACCCCTCGGCTTATTGCTCGAAGACGTCCTCTATATCGTTGTTTAGTAAGTCTATAATAGCAGCTAGTATTACTATACGTACCGCTTTTATCGTAGCGGCCTATTGTTTTAGTTAATACGTGCCGCTATTATAAAAGCGGGACGTTATCGTATTACTAAGTCCGTAAAAAAGAGAGATAGATAATACTATAATAGGGTAGGTAGAGTAATTATATAAGTGCCCTTTATATAGGTATAGAAATCATCTATAAAGAACTAAGTGTAGTCGCACCTATATATACGGATATATAGCTCTACGCACGTACCCCTTTATCCGCATATGCCCTTTACCCTTATCCGCACGAGCCCCTTACCCCTATTCGCACGAGCCCCTTTCCCTACCCGCACGTGCCTCTTCCCTACTCGTATATAAGAATGCGGATTAGGTCGTAGACCTAATCTCACTAATAGTCGAAGACCCTTATAATTATCGCTTCTAAAGAGTACTAGCTATCCTATATAGATGACTTTAGTATCTCTATTACGTCTATATCGGTAAGAAAGAACGTTCGGCAACTCGAAGAGATAGCTAGTAGCCTTTTTGTGCAGGCTGCGGCGTAGAAGGTTGTATTCGACCCCGGAAAGACCGAGCTTATCTACTTCTCGCGGCAAAGGGAGCCTATCTTAGAAGGGGTCCGAGTAGGCGGCCTTCTTATAGCCCCTAAGCAGCTTATTAAGTGGCTAGGCATCTAGTTCGACTCGGGGCTATAGTTCCGTTAACACGTGGAAAAGAAGATAGCAGCGGCGTAAGCAGCCTTCTAAGGTCTCTCTAGGCTAGCCTCTACGCAAAAAGGCCTTTCTTTTCGGGCAATAAGGCAGCTATATATAGCGTGTGTCACTACTATAGCGGACTACGGGGCCCAGCTTTAGTTCACAAGGCATAGGCAGCAGGGGCTGCTTAAGCTCTTCCAACGACTTTAGAATTAGGGCCTTAAGAAGGTCCTAGGGACGTTTAAGGGTTCCCCGACTAGGGCCCTAGAGCTCGAGGCTAGTATACCCCCCCCGGAGGTTAGGCTGCGCAAGGCCTGCCTAGCCTATAGCCTACGGACCCTCTACTTTTAGAAAGACCACCTTATACGACAAGCTTACGATTAGGCAGCCCGGGACGACCTCGCGGACTCCGGCTCGGACCTCGGCGCCCTAGCTTCGATTAGGCCCTCTACGCAGCTATTCCGGCTCCTTAGGGAGCTATTAGCAGTTGTAGGGCCTAGTTATAAGCTAGAACGACAGAAAGCTAGCTAGGCACCGCCCTAGCTAGCAGGCCCGAAGGCGACTATTCGGATCTTAGAGGCCCTAAAAGGGCAGGCTAAGCTATAACACCGACAGCTCCTAGCTAGCCTAGAATTCGAGGACCTCATTATCTTCTACACGGACGGCTCGTAGGGGACCTATCAAAAGGCCCTTACGAATAGCTGGTCCTACTGCGAAATAGGCCTCGAAGGGAGGCCTAGAAGGACAGCGTCCGGGAACCTAGGCCTATACGTCGAGGTAGCTAATGCAAAGCTATTCGCAATTTATAGGGTCCTAGCGGACCTCTCGAGGAGGCCCCTAGCGCCTTTACAATAGCCTACCCAGCTTGTCTTTATTTTTATCGACAGCCAGGCAGCGATTCTCCGGCTAGAAGGTTATTCGGACCTAGCCATACGGATAAGGGGCCTGCTCGAGCGCCTTTATCTAGCCTATACAATTAGGCTAGATTAGTGCCCGAGCCACGTTAGGATCTTTAGCAACGAGCTTGCCGATCGACTAGCTAAGAAGGGCCTAGAGGCTCCCTCTCTAGGGACCCCTACGGTCTCTATTAGCTACCTTCGAAGAAAAGTTCGGAAAACCTGCTTAGAGAGGTAGAAGACCCTTTAGGTAGAAGAGGAAACAAGGGGCCCTAAGACGTAGGGCCTAGGAAAGCACTACCGACGGGTAAAGCGGGACTAACTTTGCTTCACCTATAAACCGGACCCGGATCTAGCAAAGGCCCCGCGGCCTACGCTATCGGCTTATTACCAGCTTCTTTTCGGGATAGGCTACTTATAAGCCTACCTAAAACAGACGAATAGGACGAGCTTCGAAGAGTGTAGGTATAGCTACTATCGCTATTCTACCTTACAACTTCTTCTTAGCTGCAGCAACTACACAAAGGAACGACAGACGCTTCGGAAGGCCTTACGAGGCCAACCGTTAGCCCTACCTACCCTATTTTCTACTAAGGTCGGGAGGAAAGCCCTCCTAGCCTTTATAGAAAAAACTAGGGTTTGCACGGCGGCGTAGTATGCGAAAGAGTAACCTATTAAGCCTTCGGGCTTTTAGGGGGGAATAATAATACGTAGGAATAGAACGACTAACTGTGTTTTTCTTTGTTTATTATTTTTCTTTATAAAATTGCTAGCTCTTTAGCTAGCCTGCTAGCCTAGAAGCAGGGCCTCGCGGCCCTGCCCTAGCTAGCCGTGTTATATCCTAAACGGACACATACGCGTATTAAAAAAAAAAACGAGCCTCGACTTTA
This sequence comes from Ophiocordyceps sinensis, assembly GCA_012934285.1. NCBI lineage: Eukaryota > Fungi > Ascomycota > Sordariomycetes > Hypocreales > Ophiocordycipitaceae > Ophiocordyceps > Ophiocordyceps sinensis. Next base: position 784,978 of record JAAVMX010000006.1, on the reverse strand, counting down.
TCTACGAGCCTCGACTTTATCTACGAGCCTCGACTTTATCTACGAGCCTCGGCCACACAAGCCTCGACTTTATCTACGAGCCTCGGCTATACGAGCCTCGACTTTATCTACGAGCCTCGGCTATACGAGCCTCGACTTTATCTACGAGCCTCGGCCACACGAGCCTCGACTTTATCTACGAGCCTCGGCTATACAACCGTCGGCTATATACATAAGCCTCGGACACAGAAAGCCCTCGGCAATATAAAACCCTCGGCCACACACATAAGCCCTCGGGAACATAACCCTCGGCCATACACACGAGCCCTTAGGAATACTAGCATCGGCCACACGAAGCCCTCGTCCGCCCGCACACTCTAATAAACCATACACGAACCTTCCGAAGCGATCGACTAATCGACTAATCGACTAATATAGGAGGAATAAGGCGTATTATTACCGCTAAAGGCGCATACGGTAGCGTAAAGGCATAAAATGCCGAGTTGCAATTGCTATAATAGTCGGTCGTAAGGAGGACCCGGAAGAAGACGATAATCCGCCCCGATTAATAGATTAAACATTGGCAAAAGACCTTAGATTTAAGCTATTTAAGCTCTTTAGTCTAGCTTCCCTCGCATTGCGATCGAAGCTAAAGGGGTGTGTTAGATCCGCGGGACAAGGGATCACATATAGGATCACATGCAGGATCACGTGCGGGATTACGGACGGGAAATTCAGCTAAGAGGTCCCTTAAATAAGGTCTCGAGGCTTCCCCTCTTTAAGCATTATAAGCATAATCATTAATATACTGCTTTTAGCGGCATTACAGCCGCTATAGCGCCCTTACGGCCGCTATAACATATATCTCTCGCATCCTTATTTAGTAGGCCGTAGATCGAAGATCTAATACAATCTCGACCGTTTAGTTATATCGTTCTACGAGGCCGTCCACCTAAAGATTGCTTTTATTAACGGCCACGACGTGATAATTAATACGATTAACGGACCTTAAGTCCTTCGTTTAACGTTAGTATAACCGTACAACCGCGATAAAAGGACCGAAGACCTTCCGTCTTTACGTCTTAAAGAGGATTTACTAAAGCCGATTTAGTAGTCTAATCCCCCTCGACTAGACCCTCCGGCACTACGTAAGCGTAGACGACCTCTAGGTTCTAAGAATAGGCTAAATTATTTAATTAGAGTATTGCTATTTGCATAGCACGAAATTGCTATGAGTATTACTATTTGTACTGTAAGGAATCTCTATTTGTACTGTAAGACCCTGCAAGACGCTAAAATCCCTACTTTTTCTGCGCCTACCCCGCGCGCCTATGTCCCGCCACTAAAATCTAGTGTAGGTATATGGCAATTAAGAGAGCCGCGCAAATCGTGCGAAGAACGAAGAACACTAGTCTGCGAAGGTCACGCAGCAAGGCACGCAGCAGGGCACGCAGCAGGGCACGCAGCAAAGGGCACGCAGCAAGGCACGCAGCAAGGCACGCAGTAGAGCACACAGCAAGGCACGCAGTAGAGCACGCAGCAGAAGGCACGCAGCAGAAGGCACGCAGCAGGGAGCCCGGGCACGAAGCATACATCGAGAAGCCGCCGAGCCGCACACACAGCAGAGGGCACGCAGCAGAGCACGCAGCAGGGCACGCAGCAAAGGGCACGCAGCAAGGCACGCAGCAGAGCACGCAGCAGAAGGCACGCAGCAGAGGGCACGCAGCAGAAGGCACGCAGCAGGGAGCCGGGCACGAAGCATACATCAAGGAGCCGCACACACAGCAGAGGGCACGCAGCAGAGCACGCAGCAGAGCACGCAGCAGGGCACGCAGCAGGGCACGCAGCAGGGCACGCAGCAGGGCACGCAGCAAAGGGCACGCAGCAGGGCACGCAGCAGGGCACGCAGCAAAGGGCACGCAGCAAAGGGCACGCAGCAGGGCACGCAGCAGGGCACGCAGCAAAGGGCACGCAGCAGGGCACGCAGCAGGGCACGCAGCAAAGGGCACGCAGCAGGGCACGCAGCAGGGCACGCAGCAGGGCACGCAGCAGAGGGCACGCAGCAGAGGGCACGCAGTAGGGCTGCTATAGCTGTTGAAAAATTGACTGTTTAATTAAGGCCAGGCACGATTTGCGCCGCCCTCTTTATTGCCATGTACCTATACCCGATTTTGGTGGCGGGACATAGGCGCGCGGGGTACGCGTAGAAAAAGCGGGGACGACAGGGTCTTGCAGTACAAATAGAGATTCCTTACAGTACAAATAGTAATACTCATTGCTATTTGCACAGCAAGAACATCCAAATCCCTACTTTTCTGCACGTACCCCGCGCGCCTATGTCCCGCCACCAAAATCTAGTGCCGGTACATGGCAATTAAGAGAGCCGCGCAAATCGTGCGAATTAACGCGAAAAACACCACCGACACGCAGCAGGGCACGCAGCAGAGGGCACGCAGCCAAGGGCACGCAGCAGGGCACGCAGCAAGGCACGAAGCATACATTAAGGAGCCGCACACACAGCAGAGGGCACGCAGCCAAGGGCACGCAGCAGGGCACGCAGCAAGGCACGAAGCATACATCAAGGAGCCGCACGCAGCAGAAGGCACGCAGCAGAAGGCACGCAGCAGAAGGCACGCAGCCGCACACACAGCAGAGGGCACACAGCAGAGGGCACGCAGCAAAGGGCACGCAGCAGGGCACGCAGCAGGGCACGCAGCAAGGCACGAAGCATACATCAAGGAGCCGCACACACAGCAGAGGGCACGCAGCAGAGGGCACGCAGCAAGGCACGCAGCAGAGCACGCAGCAGAGGGCACGCAGCACACGCAGCAGAGGGCACGCAGCAGGGCACGCAGCAGAGGGCACGCAGCACACGCAGCAGAGGGCACGCAGCAGGGCACGCAGCAGGGCACGCAGCAGGGCACGCAGTAGGGCACGCAGCAGGGCACGCAGTAGAGGGCACCTGCTATGGCTGTTAAATTAACTAAATTGAGGCTATACACGATTTGCGCGGCCCTCTCAATTGCCATGTACCTCTACCTAATTTTGGTGGCGGGATATGGGCGCGTGGGGTACGTGTAGAAAGAGTGGAGATTTAGGTATCTTGCTGTGCAAATAGCAATATCGTGCTGTGCAAATAGCAATACTCTTTAATTATAGAGAATACGGCTCTTAGATTCTTAGTTCGAAGCAATCCTATACACGCCTTTCTTATTAAGAAAGAGGAGGACGCGTACGCGTTAGCCCTTAAACTGCGTAATAATAGCATTATTACTACTCCTAGCGCCTTATTTAAGGAGGCAGACAATTAGGAAATTAACGACCTCTTTGTCCGTAGAGTCTTTAGTTTTAAGAAATATAATAAGGCAATATATAAAGGACATCGGATCTTTAGCTTACGTATAGTTCGAGAAGTAAAACGACGATATATAAAGCTATACGAGAAATTAAGGCTCGTTGTTTAAGGTTATAACGACCGCGAGAAGTAATGCTTATTAATAGCCTCGCTAATAATCTAGCGCGTTAGCTAAAGGCTAATACTAGCAATCGCGTCTGTAATAATACGAGACTACGGTATAACTTTATCCCTTCGTAATATAACGTAGGCCTACCCGCAGGCTACGATAAAGCTCGCACGAACTATCCTAACGTACCTGCCTAAGGAGTTAGAAAGTAGATACCCGAAAGGGACTATTATTCGCGTTATCCAACCGCTATACGGAATCGCGGAATCTAGTGTTTACTAATTCTATATATACTAAGGTTATTATATTAAATAACTTAATATATCGACCTCGACCTATAACTCGTGCCTACTAATAACTAATATAGGCCCTAAGATATTAGGCATCGTAGGCATCTAAATAGACGATATACTTATTCTTAGCACACCCGCTTTCTCGGCCGCGGAGGAACTTAAATTACAAGAGGCTAAGTTCCGCGCGAAGCTAAAGACATTAATAACAGCTAGTGTAGGAACAAGGGATAAGGGATACGTAGGGATACGCAAGGTGCTATTACGGACACGTGATCCACGTAATCACGTGCACGCAACGAGACTATATCTCCGCGATGCCTTCCCCTCTCTAGCTAGCAAGACAGACACAATACACCCCCTTTTAGTTAACCCTATATAGTAGAGCCTAACTAACACTAATTAGTAGTTGACTTAGTTAATTACAGACAGCTAGGATAGAAGAGACAGATACGCAATCCTCGAACGTACTACGGATCTTTTTCGAACGATCCTATTCCGTATACTTAGAGAGGGTTATCTCGTGCTAAGAACAAGGATCTCGGCTAGTTTTTACCTACTAAGAGATTCCTTTAAGCTTACAACTAACAGTCACCGCTTTTAAACGATTGAAGAGTGACACTAGCTTGCAAGTGCGTTAGCAACGCATTCGATAGAAGAAGGCATCTCCGCTAGTCTTACCTGCTAAGAGATTCCTCCGACCGTCACAACAACCATCGCGAAGAACATCGCGATCCCTACATATAAACCCAGTTATCACGATAACATCCACTAGCCCGACTCTCATCGCCGCAGCCAACGCGGCACCGACTCCTACAGCCGAAGCCGCCGCCCCTACGGCAAACAACGTCGCCGCTACCGCAGCCGCCGCTGCCGCCTAAGAACTCTAACAGCTCGAGCAATTGATAAAGAGCGAATTAATAAAGGGCACGAACGTTCCGCAAGCCCTCTATAAATACGTCGATACGAACCTCTTTTTTAACGTGTCAAACAATAAGCCGTAAAGTAATTAGATCACGGCTACAACACACGTTATCGAATTCATTAGCAGTTGCGGACTCCTATAAGACTAGAGTATTACTATTTAGCCTAGTATAAATCTCTATTTAGCCTAGTGATATGTTTTTTCGTACCTACGCATACCCCTAAAAACGCTTAACCCCGCACGCCTAGCCGCGCCCATATAAATACAGTGCGTATATATGGCAAGCCGGGGACCGATTCTTTACGTACGAATACCCGGCTCTTTATTGCGTGCCTGGCTCCCGGCAGCGTGCCCTCTGCTGCGTGCTGCGTGCCCTGCTACGTGCCCTCTACTATGTGTGCGGCTCCTTAATGTATGCTGCGTGCCTTACTGCGTGCCCTACTGCGCGCCCTGCTGCGTGCTCTACTGCGTGCCCTCTACTGTGTGTGCGGCTCCTTAATGTATGCTGCGTGCCCTGCTGCGTGCCCTGCTGCGTGCCTTCTGCTGTGTGTGCGGCTCCTTGATGTATGCTTCGTGCCCGGCTGCGTGGCCTGCTGCGTGCCCTCTGCTGTGTGTGCGGCTCCTTGATGTATGCTTTGTGCCCGGCTGCGTGGCCTGCTGCGTGCCCTCTGCTGTGTGTGCGGCTCGGCGGCTTCTCGATGTATGCTTCGTGCCCGGCTCCCGGCTGCGTGCCCTCTACTGCGTGCCCTGCTGCGTGCCCTACTGCGTGCCCTACTGCGTGCGCGGCTCCTTAATGTATGCTTCGTGCCCGGCTCTACTGCGTGCCTTGCTGCGTGCCTCGCTGCGTGCCTCGCTGCGTGCGCTAGAGCGATGCGATTTAACGATGCGATTTAACGATGCGATTTAACGATGCGATTTAACGATGCGATTTAACGATACGATGCGAAGAATTAGCCTATAGCCTGCTAGATACGCACTATAATTAAGTAGGCGCGGCTAGTCGTAGGGGGTATAGGCGTTTTTCGGGTGTACGTAAAGTATTACTAGGCTAAATAGAGATTTATACTAGGCTAAATAGTAATACTCTAAGTGTAGGAATAGGGGATATCCGTATTGTTAAGGTAGTTGCGCACACGTAATCCTACGGATCACGTGCACGCAATAAGGCTATATCTCTACGAGACCTTCCCCTCTTCCTTAGCTAGATTATAGATTTAACAATACAATAACTTAATAGATCTATCCGGCTAGTCACTGTTATTAGAGCCTTACTAATACTAATTAGTAAAGGCTTCTCCGCTAGTTTTACCTACTAAGAGATTCCTTTACAGACAGTTAGGAAAGAAGAGGCAAGATCTAACTATCGAAGGTGTAAAACACCCTACGAGGGAACACCTAGAGGTAGTTATCTTTATGCTAAGAACGAGACCTCTTAATTGCAATATCACTGCGTTGACCTCTTTATTATAATATTACCGCGTTAACCGCTTTATTTCGAAGTCTCCCTAGCTATCCTTTAATCCCGTCTCGCTTCCTAAAGGAAGAAGAGTTACGTCAACCGATAGTGCGTCTACAACGCCGACCGCATCGTGAAGAACCTCACGACCATTAGACAACCTCGACCCCTTCAATAGCTAGTTCGAGCAACTAGTGCCGCCGCCGCCGCCGACGCGGCATACCCCAATCAACCGCCAAAGAGCTCTTCCAAACGCTCCCTCAAGAAAAGCTCTTCCAACGGCACAACCAGACAACCACGAGCCCGACCTTCGGACCACTCGTCCCTATAAAGCCCGCCGCCTGCTTCCGACAAGCATCGCGAAGACCCTCGCGACCACAAGAATACAGTCCGCTTGCTGCCTTAAGCCCGCCACGAGAATACAGTCCGCTTGCTGCCTCAAGCCCCACGAGAATACACCACGAGAATACAGTCCGCTTGCTGCCTTAAGCCCCACGAGAATACAGTCCGCTTGCTGCCACAAGCACACCGCAAACACAAAGCCGCCAGTTGCTTCAACGACCAGGTCAATCACTGATCCCGCACGCTGCTTTTCGCCTTCTGTTCCAATTTGGAAAGAGCTCCAGAAAGCGCAATACGCATCATTAGGGACTTCAACGCCGTAGCCCGCAGCCTTTGGCCACTCGTTGCATCACTGGCCCTTTCCTTCCCAACGCTCGTTATCTCGAATTCGCCCTGCTTTTTGCCTCGAATTCGCCCTGCTTTTTGCTTGCTTTTTACCTCGAATTCACCCACGCTCTTTACCTTGCTTTCTGCGCCCTGCTTTCTGCATCCTTAGCAACGCTCTTGGCAACGCCTTTTGCAGCCTTAGCAGCCCACATTCGTTGCGTTACTTTTCGCCCTTGGCTTAGCAGCCTCGCCCTGCGCCCTTGGCAGCCGCCCCGACGTTCCAACCGCCCCGACGCTCCTTACACCACACGGCCCAAACGGCCCTCTTTCCCTTTGTTCGTTGCGTATCTCTGTTTGGTGGGAAAACCGGGTTGTTATCTTTGCTCTTGTTGTCATCTTCTTAAAAGAACTGCTAGTGTAGGAATAGGGGATATCCGCATTGTTGAGGTGGTTGCGCACACGTGATCCTACGGATCACGTGCACGCAACAAGGCTATATCTCCACGAGACCTTCCCCTCTTCCTTAGCTAGATTATAGATTTAATAACACAACAACTTAATAGATCCATCCGGCTAGTCACCGTTATTAGAGCCTTACTAACACTAAGACTATAACGACGACGAAGACATCTTTTATTTTTTTTAGGAATACTTTCGCGGCTAGTCCGAAGAGGGCTAGGATAAGGTCTATCGGGAATATAAAAGGGCATTGCGAGTCTTCCTAAATAGGCGCGGTATCTACACTACCTTCGCGCGCCGGGCGGGGTTCCTATTAGTGGCTAAGTGACCGTTATACGCGCTATAACTATGTTAGCCCCGCGATAAGTCTTACACCTTTGTTAGACCTATAATAGTATTAGGATCGTAACCGTTATACGCTTATTAACCGTTATATACCTAAAATAGTTATAATAGTAAAAAATAGTGTTATTATAGGAATAAGAGATATCCGTTCCTTAGGCACGGTTGTAATCCACGTGATTAAATAGATTAAGTATAGGCAACGCTTAAACGGATGCGCTATTAACTATACGGTACATCGTATATATCGGGGACCCCGGTAATAGCATTACTAACTCGGCCGCCCTTACGATAATTAAGTTATTGACTTAATCGCCCTTATATACATAGCCCCGACGTCGTATATAAGGGCTCGCAAAGGTCCGGCTTTAGGCCCTGTTAATATACGCGTTTGTAGGCTATATAAAGGGGCTATTCGTCGCCCCTTTGTTAATAGATATTATAGACTAGAATCCAGCTAGTTTACAACCTATTTGTTTGTTTAACCAACCAATAGTTATAAGCGTAATAAGAATAGCCTAAAAAATAGTTTTAAATATATAACCGTTATATATAATATAACAGTTATAAAAAAATAATTATTTTAAGCATTAAATAAAGAGTACTTAGCCCTAGGTACGGGACGCCGGCTGTAGGGCCGGGTCTAGGCCCGGGTCCGGCAGGTCACGTGGTATAGGTACGGGTTACAGGCTACAAGGCATAAGTACGGATTATAGGCTACGAGGCACGGGCACGGGTTACGGGTTACGGGTTATAGGTCACAAGGCAAAGGACAAAAGACAAAAGACAAAAATTTTTACATACCGGGAATCGAACCCGGACCTACGAGGTTACGTGTTTACGATCTACGCCGCTTGCCACTTGGCTAAGCGGGATGATTACTAATTGTTCAAAATTCTAAACTTTATTTTACTATATCAAGGTAACCCAGCTACCTAAGCGGCAAAGGGATACGTACCCCACGCCCCGCGGCCAACACGCGGCCAACACGGTCACCAGCGGCCAACAGGGCTTTAAGCCGTATAACGGTTATATATATATACGTATTATGCTTACCTAACATAGTTATTCCCCTAGCACGGTTATTGACTAAATAACTATTATATAATGCTGCTTATTTTATCGCGTACGGTGACTATTATACGCGGTATAACTATTACGCTTTAGTCACTATAATATAGCTATAATAGCTATATGCGTTTATCGCCGTAATACGTAATGCAACACCGTTACACCAATCACAACACGATGTTAGACCCACATATAACCGTTATACGTACCAAACATAGTCACCCACCCACTGTTCTTAAGTGTGCCCGGCGCGCGAAGGTAGGCAGAACCAGCCATTCACGAAGCTATTTACCGCAATTTAGACCCTCGCGAGCCCGCTAACCTAGCCATAAGCAGAATTCCTCGAGATAGACTTCATCGAGGGGAAAACGTCAACGAAAGACCACTCTCTCGTCACCGTAGAGCAGGAGACCATCACCAAAAGCCCACACAGGCTTCCTCCTCGCCAGTGACCCAGAAGTCGCCTTCGTCCCGGCAGGCGTCTTCACACGTTGTTTTTCCGAGCCTTGGCAACGCACCCTTCGTTCCGCGTGGTCAGCTCGAAACGTCACAGCAGGCAGCCTCGCGAGCTTCCGCATCCCTAGCCTCGCAAGCCCCGAAGAAGAAGAACTCTCGAGGGATAACCTCACGAGCTTCGCAAGCTTCCCTGCCCGCTTCTTTCGGCCCCGTTGCTCTGCCTGACCGTTCCTTCGTGTGTTCTCGCTGCTCGTTGCTTTGCCCGACTTTCTGACGCTCCCTTCCTTCGCTTATTGCGTCACTCACTCGTTGATTCGTTGCTCGTTCGATGCGTTCGTCTCGTTGCTTATTGCTCGCAACACCGCTCTTTTGGTTTAACCCTCGATGGCATCGCCGCCCGTTCAACCGGGCCGTAGATCCCTCTTTCCCTCGTTCGATGCGTTCGTTGCGTTCAATTGGGTTACGTTCCTTTGGTTCGACCTTGCTGGGTTGTTGAGATGTGTTTGCAGCCTTCTAAAGAGCCAGTGTAGGAACAAGGGATAAGGGATACGTAGGGATACGCAAGGTGCTGTTGCGGACACGTGATCCACGTGATCACGTGCACGCAACGAGACCATATCTCCGCGATGCCTTCCCCTCTCTAGCTAGCAAGACAGACACAACACACACACCCCTTTTGGTTAACCCCATACAGTAGAGCCTAACCAACAGCTAGCTCTATTATAGACTTTAACGGCGCGAAAGTCATACTATAACCTAACGGAGATATACTGCTATAGCAAAAAGGGTAGGCTATACGCATTAATATAATTAATACGATAGCATCCGATAGCCCTTCGAGGTACTTAGAACAACGGGCCTAAGGCAGCTATATTATATATATCTATTAACTAAAAGTATCCTTTAATATCTCTATTATAGCCTAGATTTACGAACCTAAAAAGAAAGACTATAAGAGGCTAAATAAGCGTCTCTAATAGCAAAAGGATAACTAAGATCGTAGACTAAAATACGTCCCGATAGACCTATTAATAGCGAAGCTAATAGTCTTTACGGACGGTTCCTTTGCTAATAATAGAGACGTATTATCGCAACTCGGTTTTATTATTGCTATAGTTAATAAGAAAAGGACTGAGACTAAATTCGATATTACCGGCAATATTATTTATTAGAGTTTAACGAAGTATAAGCGTATAACCTACAGCGTGCTTATATTAGAGATCTACGGAATAGTAAATAGTATCGATCTTAGCTTCGTTATAACTACTACTATAAGGATAATTACGAAATACCTTTAAATTCTACCTCTCCCTTTAGTGATTTATATAGACTTATACTCGCTTTACAAGAACCTCGTAAAACTAAGGATAACTAAGGAGAAGAGGCTTATAATTAACATTATAGCTCTTCGCTAGTTATACGAAAGACGTAAAATCTCGGAAATCCGATAGATTAATAGCGATAATAACCCTACTAACGCAATAATAAAAGACGCCCCTAACCGGTCTCTATAAAGGTTTATTAACTCGAACAAATTGATAATTTAGATAGAAGCTTTTATTATAAGACCTTAATAGTTATATTGTTTTTACACCTACGTTACACCGGCATTGCTATATACCGGCCCTTCTTTAGTCCTACTTCGCCCCGGCTACGTTATAGCACGGGCCTAATTTAATATAAGACTTTATTCCGCACCGGCTGTTATAGAACGAGCTTAGGGGGGGTATATAACTATTGTTAATCTATAAAGGAGCGAAGCTATAGACTAAGTCTAAGGGTCTATATATACGATATAGAGGTCACGTAGGATAACATATAACATAACCTAACACCGTGATAGTACATCCCCCTTAAATCGGCGTTCGACTTAAACGCCTAAAAAGGGGCAATAGCAGAAGAGCGAGAGCTAAGGGATCGTGTGTTAATCGACCTAAAAGGTAGGCCCCGGTGACATAAAGGAAGGAAAGAAAACAAAGCTCGAGGTCGGAAAGCCTATACGCGCTAAGATAAATTATATTTATCAATTATATCTATTATTATCTAGGCAAAGGGGGACGAGGCGAGGAAGGTAGTATAGAAGGCGGGGCGAGGCTTAGCCGGGTTCGCGGCGTAGAAGGACTTAAGGTCGTCCTAACATCCGTTAAGGCATAAGGAATCCTCCTACGTAAGGGGGCTATAACGCTACTAGATGCGATATTTAATCCTCCTAGACGCATACTAACGTTACATAAGGATAGAGGAGAATTCCTACTTAAGGTACGCGTTATTATCGTTATCGCCGTCCGGGGAAAGCAGGATGCCCCCGTTAGTAGGCCGGATATTTAGGTCGGCATAGCCGGGCAGGGGGGGCTCTTAGGTCCGGGTAAAGAGTAAGTGGTAGAAAATAGGGTAAAGACGGCTACCCTTAGGGAGGCGGAGGAGGCAAGCCGTCTTATACGCCTTAAGGACCTCGTATAGGCCCTCCCGTTTATAGTTAAGCTTTTTTATCGGGCGGAGGGTATAGATCTAATAGGTGCTAAGAAAGACTATATCGCTAGGCTAATACGTTAGGGCGGGCGCCCGGCGGGCATCGGCGTGCCGGGCCTAAGTGGCTTAAGCGTCCTCGATCGCGTTACGAAGGAAGTCGGATATACGTTAGAGGCATAAGGCGAGCGCGTCGCTACGGAGGTACTCCTTACGCTACTAAGGGGTTATACTAGGGGGGGGTAGTCTTAAGGGCTCGGTGCTAAGCTTTAGGTCGAAGCCGTAGTTAGCGAAGAAAGGGGAAAGGCCGGTAGACTTAGAAACCTAATTATTAGCGGTAAACTTAGCGAGGGGAAGGAGATCTACCTAATCGTCCTAAAGGAAGGTAGTATAGCAGCGGAGGTAGACCTCTATCTAAGCGTTCGCGATCTTAGTCTAGCTATTAGTCTAAGGGTAGTAGGCGGAACTAAGGTATAGGCGGTAGCCGAGGCGGCGGCTAAGCTACTACTAAAAGGCAGAGACGAACTAAGTGCCCTTATTACTAACTATTAAGGCAAGGGTGCCGTAGAGAGACTAGACGTGAGAAACGAACGCGTTAACGACGTCCTCGACTGTTATTAAGGGCGTCGGGACGTAGTAGCGTATCTTCGTAAGACGGTTAACGATAACTAAGATGCTTAAGAACTTAACGCTATAACGGCGGTAGACGGGAAGGTCTATAACGAAATTAATAGAGATATCGGTCTAAGGGGCGAAAGGGATGCTTAAGGGTTAAAGAAGGCCCTAAGGGGCGGAACGGGGGGACTTAGCGCGGAGGCAGACGTAGTAGTTGCGAATAAAGCTAGAAATAGACTTATATATGCTAGGCTAAACGTAGGTTCGGCGGTAGAGGCTCGCGGTCTTAGTGCGCTTAGGATAGCTAGCTAGCGGGGAAGTATAAGTGCGGATTAAGATCTAAAGGATAAGGGCGTCGTTAGGGGGAATAAACAACCGGCCCTAAAAGTAGAACCGGCCTTAGGCCTTTAAGAGGGCGGACTTCGGGATTAAGCGGAGAGGTGCGCGAAGAGAACTAGGCTAACGGAGCTAAGGAGACCGGAAAGCCGCGCGAATGTCGGCGATAAGCGGAGAGGAGAAATAAGCCCGGTCGATAAGGTCGTCGATCGGCTTAAAGTCGTTAAAGGCATAGAGGTTAAGGCAGTCGGAGTCGTTAGAATTATATTTATTAATTATATTTATAGACGAGTCGGACTCCTTAAACCTATTAAAGAGTAGGGAGGCGTCGACCTTAGACCGTAGAAGGATAACCTAATAACGATAGTCGATCCTCTCGTCGGCGCGGTCGGTTATAGAGGCGGGGCAGGAACTAAGGAGTCGGCTAAGGGCGTTAGGGAGGGTAGCTTAAGAGCTAGGCTAAAAGACGATCTTAAAGTTAAAGCGACTTAAGAACTCGGCCTAGCGGGCCTACCGTTAGTTAAAGAGCTTTATAGTTATAAAATACTAAAGGTTTTTATAATCTAAAGCGATCTTAAACTTAGGTAGGCCTTCGAGCTTAAAGCGCTATTCCTTAAGGGACTTTACGATTGCGAGGAGTTCCTTATTGTAGATCTTATAGTTATATTCCTAGGCGGAGTGTTTCGACGAGAAGAACGCGATAGGGTAGTAGCGGCCGTCGTTAGAGAGCTATATTAGCACGCCCCTAGCGGCTTAGTCGGAAGCATCGGTCTAAACCATAGTCTTTCGAGAGGGGTTAAAGTATGCGAGGACTAAGGCGGCGGTAAAGGCGTGCTTAAGGGCTCCGAAGGCGTAGGCGTAGGCGGGGGACTAAATCTAAGGGGCAGAGTTCTTAGTAAGGGCGTTTAAGGGGTTCGCGAGCTTAGAGAAGCCGCGGATAAAACGCCGATAAAAATTAGCGAACCCTAAGAAACGCCGGAGGTCTTTTATAAAGGAGGGGGCTAGCTAATCGAGGACGGCGCGGACCTTTTTAGGATCTATGCGTATGCCTTTATCCGAGATAATTAGGCTAAGGTACTTAGTCTTAGTGATATAGAAATCGCACTTATCGACGTTAAGCTAGAGGCTAGCGGCGTCGAGGCGCTTAAGGACCTCCCGGACGTAGGCCTAATGCTCCTCCCGTATAGTAGAGAAGATTAAAACATTATCTAAGTAGGCGGAATAAAAATCATTAAGGATATTATATAAGGCTATATTAATAAAGCTCTAAAAGTAGGATAACGCGTTAGAGAGACTAAGGGGTATAACGCAATACTCGAAAAGCCTATACCGCGTAGCGAAAGCCGTCTTCTACTTATAGCCCTCGGCGATATAAAGGCGATTAAATACTATAATAACGTTAATCTTAGTAAAGAACCTCGCCTTCCTAATTCAGGCGAGGGTATTATAGACTAAGGGCAAGGGGAAGCGGTTCTTAATCGTAGCCTTATTTAGGCTACGGTAATCGACGTAGAAACAGACGCCGCCGCCGGGCTTATAAGCGAGTATAATAGGGGCGGCGGTAGCGGAGGTCGAACGGCGAATAAAGCCTTTCCTAAGCTGCTCGTTAACGTAAGCGCGGATAATACGGTTCTCGGCTTTACTAAAGGGGCGGGGGCGGGTATAAGGGGGTTATATTCCATCCTTAAGGTTAATCTAGGTGTCGACGGCGCGGTAGGGGGCGAGCTTATCGGCCTTACTCTAGAGCTATATATAGATTATATAGTAAAGCTCTTTTAAGACCTTAGCCTAGAGCTTATCGAGAGTATAAAGGACTTTATCGTATTTTAAAAAGAACTTAGCGATATTATTAGGCGAAACCTTATTAAAGAAGATTTTATTAAGGTAGTTATCGATAAAGCCGTAAAGGCGGGGGTTGAGTCGGGCTTTAGCGGCATTAGGATTAATAGACTTAGATAGAACGGCCTAATAGAGTTCCTTAGGGATCTCTTAGTCGATAGGAGGCGGAGGCTTAATAGGTAAGGGTTTAGCGGCTAAGGCTTTAATCGTAGTCTAAGAAGTCGTAATAGAGGGCTAGCGGTAGAATACCGCTATAGCGGCTACGTTAAGCATCCGGATAGAGAACGTAAGGTCGCCCGGAGGGATTATAAAAGGGCGGGGTCCTAACGCTCGATGCTTAGGTCGGGGAGCCGGGCGGCGGGAGCTAGTAGCCTAACGTATAGGCCGAGGGCGGGGGGGGGCAGACGTAACGGCGGGGGTAAAGGGTATCTAAGGGGTCGGAGTTATAGCCTAAGTCGAGGTCGGTCTAACGGGAGGAGTTTAGGTAAGTAGGTTTACCTACGTCGGGAGCATCTTTAAGGGACGTCGGGAGGCCGAGGGAAAAACAAGGCGATAGGGGAATAAACTTAAAGGTATTAGAAAAGCGGACGGCACGGGCAAAGGCCTAAAGGGCAAGAGGCGAGGATAGGGCAAAGGGCTCGCCTTCGTCGTTAGAGTTAGCGATAGAAGGGGCGGGGGGGGAATAAATTATATTTATAAATTATATTCCTTTAAAGGCGGGAACGGGAATAATAGGAGCGGCCGGGAGGCTAAGGATAAGATAAGGCTAAGGGTCCGAGAGGCAAGAGGCGAGGTAGAATAAGGACTAGAAGGAGAGGGAGTTATTACGCTAGCTAATAATAAGGTCGTAGCGGCGTAGCTAAAAGAGGCTAAGAATAACCTTATAGCTAAGCTTTGTAAGGAAGAAGCAGATAGACTTAGCGTAGGCGCCGACTTAAGCGACTAAGTAAGCGCAATAGGTAACGGCGTCGGACTTATAGTCGCTGCTATCGGCGAGAGAGAGCCGGCGAGGGAACTAAAGCTAGCGGACGGGGAGGGTAAGGCGGTACGTAGTCTAAGCGTACATAAAGGCGAATCCGGAATAACTAAAGTCGACTAAAGCACTTACGGCGACGTTAGTAGGCATAAGGGAGAAGGGCAATAGTAAAGCACGAGGCTATATTCCCGCTAGGAGATAAAGGTCCTCTTTTATATTAAATAAAGCTATAAAATTAAAAACCGAAAGCTCCGTCGCGCGATAAGGCGAGGGAGCTAGGCGTTTCCTAAGGGGGGAGAAGCGCTAGAGGCAAGGGTAGGAGAGTTAGTGACCTCGCCCTCGATAAAGCCCTACTCGATCGCCCGGACGTTAAGCTAAGGAGGGGGCACGAGGAGGCGTAGGGCGGGAGTACCGCCGCCTTAGCCGCGACCCTAGCTAGCACCCTTCTTAGGATAGGTCCGGGCTATATAAGTCGGGGTTACTAAAGCGGCGTAGTAGAGATAGAGACGGTTCTCGTACCGACGTTATTTCTTAGCGTCCGTAAGACTAGCCCGGAACGCGTTGAGGTCTATTAGGTCGCTAGCGGGCGTAGAGGCGGCGGGGCCGGCGGACTTAGTAGAGGCGGGGGGGGGAATAGTCTAGGGCTAAACGAGCCTCTCGCGGGCTTAAATACGCTCGTAGTTCTCCTAGAGGGCGGCGTAAAGCTTAGCCTAGCCGTAGAAGTCGTCGGTATTAGGGCTAAGGACTTAGAGAGCGGCGGCATTAGCGAGCTCGTTAGTAACCTTTTAATAGAAGTATCCGACGTAGGCGCTCTCGTTATAATCGAGGTCGGCTTATAGCTAGGTAAACCGCGAGAAGAAATCCGGCTAAGAGGTGCCTTTTATAGCTAGGGTATTAAATTCCGCCTTAGACTAAGCGCGGTAGTTTAAGGCACTAAAGATAGAGGCGAGCTTATAGGTAAGGGAGTTAAGGGACTAAAAGCGCTATTGCTTAAAGGGGGTATCGTCGTAGATATAGCGGGGGATACTAGCGGCGATAGAAGCGGCCCGGCCGGAAAGTCGGCCGGTCGTATAGACGACTTAGTCTTTATCGGTAGGGAATATATAAAGGTCGGAGGCGATCTTAAGAGATATACCGTCGCGCTAGACGCAGAAGGCGTCCTAGCGCTGCTTCTAAGTGCCGATATCGCCGGAGAAGCGTTTAAGGTCGGCGAAGCGGGTATAGGGACTTACGGTAGGAGGGGCAAAGGTAGCCTAAAGGGCGGTAAGGTAAGCGAGGGCGGCGTTAGACTAATTAAGCTAGTCCTAGAGTCCCTCTATATGCTGCCGGTAGCCGAGGGCCTCCTTACGGGCGGTAGTAGCGGAGGTAGCGGCCTTAAGGAAACTAGACTTAAGAAAGACGAGAGACCGGGTCTAATCGGTATGCCGGAGGAAATTCGTCTAAAGGTCGGCGAAGACGGACGAGGCGACGGAGGAACCCTATACAATAGAGGCTAAGTAAGGGAAGGCGGAGAGGGCGTTAGGCTAAGGGACGTCCTAAAGGGGAACGCCTACCGGAGGGCCGGGCGAAGGGGAGAGGGAAGGGGTAGAAACGGGAGTAGCTATCGTAGCGGTAGGAAAAGGGGCTAGAAAAATCTATAGGAGAGTAGAAAAAAGGCGGAAAGAGGCGTAATAAGACAAAGAACAAAGGCAAGCGTGTAGGCGAAGCTAAGGGGATTAAGGAATCGTAAAGGCTCGGCGGGAGGGTAGAAGAATAGTAGATTAAACTATTATAAAACGAGCTTAAGGAGGGTATATAACTATTATTAATCTACGAAGGAGCGCAGCTATAGACTAAGTCTAAGGGTCTATATATACGATATAGAGGTTACGTAGGATAATATATAATATAACCTAATACTATAACACCGGCCTATTTAATATAGCTAGTGCTATTTCCTTTATGCTTTTTTATTAATATAGGGTTTATAATTATAAAAGAAAAACTCCTAGTATAAGGGTAGAGGTATTATATATACGTAATCTATAAGATTACGTAACTTATAGGAGGCTATATAATATATAAATACCTCCTTCCTAGCTAGGGACATATATCTATAGAATACACATACTTTAGTTAACCCTATACAATAGACCCTATCTAATAGTAGAAGGATATATCGAATTTTTTATCTCTATTTTCTTTATATATTCCTCTATACTATCGTTAAATTTCTATGCTATTATATCTTTTATAGGCTATTCTAATAGTTTCTTAAGTGCTTATAATATTAGGAAGATTATTAGATAAAATACATTACTACGACCGGTATATATTCCTCTTTTCCTTATTAGAAGTTTTAGCGCTCGTTTATAGTCTGCGTATACTAGACCTTATATATTCGCTATCTATCCTTAGAAGTAGTCTTAAAAGTATAATAGGATCTCGTTTCCTTAGAAATCGATCGACGCTTTATAGAGGGTAATAAACTTAGCGACGGATATTATAATTACGATACTATTATCCTCGTCGGGTTTAATATTACTATCCTAATGTTTTACGTTAATATATAGAAAAAGGGATCGGTAAATAGTTATATCTTCTATCTATTCCCTAAGAGTCTCCTCTATTATATCGGATAAAAGATTAATAGGTCGGTATATCGAAGTTATAATACGTGCTTGTTTTTTACGCGGTTTATCGGCATATTCGTAGGGTTCTTTATAAAAAGAATTTATCGTTTCGGCGTTATTAACGCACTTTCTGCTAGTGCTACTCTTCTTTTTCTAAAGCGGTAATCGGTTAGCAGAAAGTTTAAAGAAGAGCTATACGCAACCCCTAAGGGCGAGCTAGACTCGGAAGGTAAAGTCTTCTTATTCTTAGCATAGTTATCCTTCTCTAAGTGCATAGAATAAGATCGTCGGGCGGAAGCCGTTTAATAAAGATCTATAATACATTCGAAGGATATAAAACTATCTTATCTACCTTACTATCTATAATTAAGCCTTATAATTACCAATTAGTATTAGTAGGTATCTCGAATATAAATGCAAATATAGGTCTAATAGTCTTATTAGAATTATTAATACCTATCTAGCTATAATAGGGTAGGTAGAGTAATTATATAAGTGCCCTTTATATAAGTATAGAAATCATCTATAAAGAATTAAGTATAGGCGCACCTATGCATACGGATATATAGCTCTACGCACGTACCCCTTTATCCGTACGTGCCCTTTACCTTTATTTATATAGAGTATTGCTATTTGCACGACACGAAATTGCTATTTGTACGATAAATACCTTAAAGCCCCGTTTTTTCTGCGCGACCCCGCGCGCTTAGGTCCCGCCACTAAAATTAGGTACAGGTATATAGCAATTAAGAGGGCCGCGCAAATCGTGCCTAGCCTTAATTTCATTCAATAAACACGCGCGCGTAAAGAGCTTAAATAACGTATATGCTAAGCTCTCTACTGCATGCCCTCTACTGCGTGCCCTCTGCTGCGTGCCCTCTAGTGCGTGCCTAGCTCTCTGCCGCGTGCCCGGCTGCGTGCCTTCTGCTGCGTGCCCTGCTGCGTGCCTTCTGCTGCGTGCCCTGCTGCGTGCCCTGCTGCGTGCCTTCTGCTGCGTGCCCTGCTGCGTGCCCTACTGCGTGCCCTGCTGCGTGCCCTGCTGCGTGCCCTGCTGCGTGCCCTGCTGCGTGCCCTGCTGCGTGCCCTGCTGCGTGGCCTGCTGCGTGCTCTGCTGCGTGCTCTGCTGCGTGCCCTCTACTGCGTGCGCGGCTCCTTGATGTATGCTTCGTGCCCGGCTGCGTGCCCTACTGCGTGCCCTCTGCTATGTGTGCGGCTGCGTGCCTTCTACTGCGTACGGCTCCTTAATGTATGCTTCGTGCCCGGCTCCCGGCTGCGTGCCCTGCTGCGTGCCCTGCTGTATGCTTCGTGCCCTTTGCTGCGTGCCCTCTACTGTGTGTGCGGCTCCTTAATGTATGCTTCGTGCCCGGCTGCGTGCCCTCTACTGCGTGCTCTACTGCGTGCCTTCTACTGCGTGCCCTACTGCGTGCCCTCTGCTGTGTGTGCGGCTGCGTGCCTTCTGCTGCGTGCGGCTCCTTAATGTATGCTTCGTGCCCGGCTCCCGGCTGCGTGCCCTTTGCTTCGTGCCCTTTGCTGCGTGCCTTCTACTGCGTGCGGCTCCTTAATGTATGCTTCGTGCCCGGCTCCCGGCTGCGTGTGGATTACGGTATGGTATAATGGTGTTTTTCGCACGATTTACGCGGCTCTCTTAATTGCCATATACCTACACCTAATTTTGCTAGCGGGACCTAGGCGCGCGGGGTCGCGTAGAAAAATTAGAGAATTTAGGTATTTATCGTGCAAATAGCAATTTCGTGTCGTGTAAATAGCAATACTCTCTGTATAAGCCCCTTACCCTTATTTATATAAGCCCCTTTTCCCGCCCGTACGTGCCTTTTCCCCGCTCGTATATAAGAATATAGATTAGGTCGTAGACCTAATCTTACTAATAGTTTAAGACCTTTATATAAGACCCCTACCTTACCTAAGCGAAATTTAACGATGTATTACGTAGGGCCTAGCCGCGCCTTAAGCTGCGTAGCTCGCTTTAAGGAGCGTAAACCGTACCTTCTTCTATTATATCTTTACTAGCAATATAGCGTTAGGCGGCCCGTCGTTTTCTCTAATAGCCCTTAAGCGCTCTTTAAAGCGATTAAGCGCTTCTATATCTACGAAGTCTACTGCTAGGTGCTACGTCGGGTCTTAATACCTTTACTACTTTATAAAGACCCCGCGCTTACTATTACGGCCGACCTTCTTCTATCGTACGGTAAGAATTTCCTCTATTAGGAACTTTTCTTCTCCCTTTACTAAGATTACAGGAGGCTATAGGTCCGCTATTACTTAGCCGGGCATTAGATCTACTACTATACGGCGAAAAAAATCTATATTAAAATTAAGGTGAATTCCGTTAGGCAATCCCTTTAGCTTAAAGGCTTACGGGCTTAGCACTCTCTTAACCGTAAATTTAACGTATAATTAGTCGAGCTTTTTCTTCGGCCTTAAGGATGCGTAGTTCTATAGGTCTACCTAGACTCTATTACCTACCGTAAATCGCTCTATAGGTTCCTATCGTTTATTAGTATACCGCTTTTAGTCTTATACTACTAAGACTATTAACGACTAATAGAAGTCTAAGACTTACTTAAGTCGCTATATAAAGGAGGCTACGCGCCCCTCCGGGCTATTGTTAGACGGCTTTTCTACTACTATATCTACGGCGATAGGAAATAGGGATACTAGTTCGTACCTATATAGTATAAAAAAGGGGATATACTAATCGAAGAGTGATTTCTCCCGTTAAGCGCTATTTACGCTATAGGGAGCTACTTATTTTAATCCCTTTAGTTATAGTCGATAACGCCCTAGAGATAAGCTTAAACTTCCTAATTAAGCCGTTCCGGCCCCCTATCGGTTTATAGATAATATACTATACTTAGCAGCTATATAATCTATAGCAGCCGATATAGGTGCTTTTAGAAGCGGCTTATCTAATTTAAGCCCCTATCGCTTATAATTAACGTTAGCTATTAATAGTATTATATATAGTATATAAGAAAGCGCTTTACGTAGATCTCTGCTTTTATAGAAGGCATAGGTTTTAATATAACTTCCTTACTTAGACGGTCCTTAATTACCTAAAGAATACGGTTACCGCTTTCTATAAAGGGGAGGTCCGTAATAAAGTCTATCTAAATATACGTATAGAACCGGTCCGGCATAGGAAGCGATTTAAGCAGCCCTTTCTTAAGCGTACGCTAAATCTTTATACGCCCGTAGATATTATAGTTGCGGAGGAATCGTCGAATATATAGCTAAAGGATCGGCTAATAAAAGTCGCGGGATACGGCGGTAATTATTCCTTCGCGGCTAAGGTAGCCGATAATGCTCGCGTCGTATACTATTTAAATAAGCCGTTCTTAAAGCGCGTTCCCTACTTCTAGCTCTAAAGGAGCGTCTCTTACTACGGCCTTTATAGTTATAAAGGAACTAAGAACCTAAAGCCGTCTATAGAACCGTAGGTGCTTACGTAGGTCTATATAGCAGTCAGCTACTTATACCTTAAGGTTAAGCTTAAGGTCGAATTATCGTACTCCTACCTCTACGGCGCGGCGTACGCTACCGTAGGTAACGTCCTAAGCTGCTAAGCGGTCTTATATACGCTAAAGCTCCTTATCCTAAAAATTCCGTCGGTTAAGGCCTATATTAGTAATTAGCTCTACGTCCTACGCGTTAAGGTCGTCCTAAGTCGTAGCCGCTATAAAGTCCGCTTCCTAAGTATTAGGCTCTACGTCTTCTTTAATTACCCCCTTACTTTCCGAACTATTATCCTCCTTACTATCGTCCTCGTCCTTATCGCCCTTACTATTAACTAAGACTACGCCGTCTGTATTAATAAGCGTTGCTTTAAGATACGTACGTAGCGCGTCCTTTAGGAGTATTTAAAGCTCTTAGGCATTATAATCTTCGTTAGAAGGTCGGTCTTAATCTCTTTAGGATAAAGCGTCTAGCACTATAGCCTCTTTTCTAGGTCGGTACTTAATCCGGAAATAGAACCGCGAAAGGTATTCTACCTAGCGGGCTTATCGCTTAAAGAGATAACGTTAAGTTATAAAATACTTAAGGTTACAATAGTCTATAAGGATCTTAAAGTTCCTATAGCTATAGAGCTCCGCTTACTATTGCTTTAAATAGCTAATTATAGTAAGTATTTCTTTATTATAGATAGTATAGTTCTATTTAGCGGAGGTAAGCTTATAGGAGTAAAAAGCTATAGGGCGGCGTTAGCCGTCTACCTTTTGCGAAAGCGTGCCTTTAAGCACGAATCTACTATAGTCCGCCTTAAGTATTACGGGATAATTAAAGTCCTACTATAGTAGCACTAGGGCTTACGAAAACAAGTCCTTTAACGTCTAGAACGTCTTTACCTATATATCGCCTTAATAGAAGGCTACCCTTTTACCGGTAAGGGCTATAAGCGGACTAATGATATAAGAAAATTAATAAATAAAAATCCGGCAATAGTTCGTAAATCTTAAGAAACTCTATATACCCTTTTGCGAAGTTAAGGTTATTTAGTCCCGAATAGCCTAAATCTTTACGGGGTCCGCTTATATACTAACGCTTACGATAATAATAAATCTAAGGTATTTAACCTAGCGGACGCCGAATTTGTATTTATTAAGGTCGAGGTATAGCCTATACTTAAAGAGCCGGTCTAGCACTTTCCGTACTTTATCTATATAATCCTTTAGGCTGCCGCTTATATAGATAAGAATATTATTAATATAAGCGGAAGCGAACTTATTTAGAAATTCGCGAAGAATGCTATTAATATACCGTTAGAAGTTGCTAAAAGCCGTTATAAGCCTAAACGGTATTACTATCTATTCGAAGAGCCTATAGCGAATACGGAACGCGGTCTTCTATTTATAACCTTCTATAATTCGCACCTTATAGAACGCTTAATAGATATCTAACTTAGTAAACTACTTTACCTTAGCGATATTACGGAGTATCTCTTTAATAAGCCGAAGTAGGTAATAGTTCGGTCGTATTATTGCATTAAGTGCTCGGTAGTCTACGTAAAATCGTAGTCCTCCTTTAGGTTTCCGCGCGAATAGCACTAAAGCGGCGGCCTTAGAAGAGCTAGCCTAAATAAACCCTTTATTTAGAAGGCCGCGTAGTATCTTCTTTAATATAAGCAACTCGTCCTAAGATATCGCGTATAGCGACCTAAAGGGCGGAACTATATCTTATCTATAGGAATCCTTACGAAGTAGTATCGTATAGTTAATGCCGGGCTTATATAGGTTTAATTTATCGGCCTTACTTTTCCGAAAGAGCGGTAGTAGGTTATAGAACTACGTAAGGATTATTTAACGCAATTCGGCTTCCGTTTTCGGCTTCTTTAGTCGTAAGGCCTTTTCGATATCCGCGAGGCTAATTACGTAAATAGCAACGGTAGCGGCTTTAGAGCCGTATCGTCTACGGATTTAGTTAATTATACCGATAAATACGAAAGCTATAACTTCCTTAGCCCCCTAAAGCTCGGTAGTATACTTAGTGTCCTTAGGCTCGTTCTTATTAATATACTATAGCTAACGTTGTGAATTCCTATACTAAAGCCTTCCTTAGTGCGGTATAGAGTAAGACTTTATATAAAGAAGCTAAGGCTTTCTAAGGATTAGGTTAAATTTTAGCTAAAGGATAACATACGCTATAAGCAATTACTTATACCCGTTAATTTCCGTAGCTATCTATACGATACCTTTAATCTTCGCTTCTTATATTACGCTTAAGGCTCCTTATACGTACCGAGGTCCTATATCTTTAACTAATAAACGTAGTTCTTATACAAATGCCTTATTAATAGCGGCTTAGCACTAGTAACCTTCGTCTATAAGAGTAAAGATAAGGTTTATATAGTTAATAACAATAGGTATTAAGGTAGAAGAAGTCTTAATACGGTTAGTTAACTCTTTTTTCTCTAGTGCTAGCGAATTAGGCTCTAGGGCCCGTCTTTGCTCTAGAGCTATACGTTTCCCTCCGTATTAATAGCGGCGGGGACTATATTATCCTCCTTAATATTAGACTTAAGAGAAGGTCGGGTAGCGCGAATCGCTATAGGCCATTCGGCTCGCTTTACCGTAAGGCGAGCTGGACGATATAGGCAGTCTATAGCGAAATGCCTATCCGCGCTATAGCGTACGTAAAGCCCCTCCTCTCTCCGCTTCTAAAGCTCCGCCTTCGACACTTACTTAGCCCGCTATATAGAAGAGGAAGGCGCGCTGCTTAAGGTAGCGGATAGTATCCTCGCTTTTCTATAAGCGGGCCGCGTAATAGATATTATAACGTCGCCCTTATAGTCTACCGTAGTATCGGGCGTAGATTTAAGCAGCGGGAGCGTTATAGCGTTTTTAATAGTAACTCCTCCGTTCCTATTGCTAACGCCGTTTATACTAGCGCGCTTTCGTAACTTTTAAAAGCTAAGGCTTTACTTATAGTTCTAGGCTACCTTAGTAAGGCGACCTATATACTCCCGGAAGTTAATAGGCATCTCGATTAGGATAAGTATCTCCCGTAGTTATAGGGTAATCGAATTCCGCAGCTATATAAGCTTAGCGCTATCTCCCTAAATGCTATTTCCGGCGGCGCGAGTAATAGTCTCTTTAAATTTAGGAAGGAAGTCCTTAAACGTTTAGCCGTCTTTCTAAAAGAGGGTCTATAATATGCATATCCCTATGCAATAGAAATAGGATCTCTACGGGGGCAGACACGGACTAAATACCGGTCGTTTATAGGAACAAGCATAAGGTAAAACTAAATGATATAGGTAAATACCTAATTATAAAAAGCTTATCCCCTTTTCCTAGTCCGGGGAACCTATCGTCTAAATACTATAGTCCTTCTATAATAGATTTCTAATGTCTTCTATAGTAGAATTCCAATGTCTTTTATAGTAGAATTCTAATATCTTCTACGGTGGAATTCCAATGTCTTCTATAATAGAATTCTAATATCTTCTACGGTGGAATTCTAAATGTCTTCTATAGTAGAATTCTAAATGTCTTTTATAGTAGAGTTCTAAATATCTTCTATAATAGAATTCTAAATGTCTTCTATAATAGAATAAATAAGTAGTATCGCTAATTATATATAGTATGCTTATAGAGGTATCCTGCCTAGAATAGATGTCTAGGTGGATCCTATAACAATTGCCTTAACTTAAAGATTCGCAATGCCCTTATTATATTAGTTTAAGGGACTTTAAAAACATATTATCGTATTACAGGCGGGTAATAATATAGCATATAGTCGTTTTTAGGCGATAGATTAAATCAATTTTATTGACTGTATTTGCTTAACTATAGTAGGCAATAAAGAAAATAAAAAACAAAAACTTTTAGGTCGAGAGCTATAACGCTTAAATCGTATAGGTAGCAGTAGAAGGTGTAAATGAAAATTAAAAGACAAAACTTTTGCGTAGTTATAAAAGACTTATCTCGCTTAATCTATATACGCTATAGTAGAAGGAAATCCGAGAAGATTATCCTTATTATCCTCCTCGACTATATTAGCCTCTATTATAGCCTTTAAGTCGGTTGATTTTATAACTCGAATTCCGGCGGGGTTAAATACCGTCGGTTCGCGTTTTCTAGTAAACGCTACGTTAAGAGGTTGCTAGACGGGAACTACTATTCCACGAAGTTGTATGTTAAGGTTAGTTATATTAGCATTATATAGGCGCGCTAACGATTAGTTAAGCGTATTAAAGTATTTACACACGCTTGCCGAGTATTCTACTGCTTCGTTTAGCAAACGGAAGGCGTCGACTTTCGTAGTCTAATGCATTGCGTAGCTAAGGCTTATTTCTAATAGCACGCACACGAATAAGTTAAACTTAATAATCTATTGAGCTAAGACGCCGTATAGCCACGCGTATGTTAATATCGGCAGTAGCGTGTTAGTATTAGTCTAAATTTCGGCGAAAAGTGCGGCTTAAATAGTAGCGATATTTACTATTTTAAAGACTATAGCTTTATGCTTGCCGTATAATATAAAGCAATTCGATAGGGTCGTATATTCTACGATAAAGAACGCGGTTAGCTCGCGCTTTAAGAGCAATATATTAAACGTATCCGGCTAGGCAATACTAGCTGCTAGGACGGACGCGAATTACGCTCTTAGCGAGCTTTATTTAGTTAGAGTAACGAAGGTCTAATTATAATCGATCGCTAGAGATATAGCCTACCGTTTAAGGTTTCGCCTAAATCGCGGTCTGGTAGGAGTTTTAGTGTCTATAACTATATCTTTAAATGCTTTAAGATAAGCTAGCAGGTATTTCTATTGCTTAATAATAGCTAAGATACCTCTAATCTCTTCTAGGTCGCTTAAGGTAACGTCTCCGACGGCTAATATATCGACTACTTTAAGAAGGATAGCGAGCATTAAGGCGAGGCCTAAGCTATTCTTTACGACGTCGCTAAAGACGTGGTAGATATTTCCCTCTAATCCTATTAGGGATATAGGTAGCTTAGAGGGTTATTATACGATAAATTTGCCGGCTAGCGTTCGTAGTTTAGTAGGCATAATAATTAAATAGGAATTATCGTCTTCGTCGTCCTCTAGATGTTTAACGGGTGGCGAGTCTAAGATAGGTATTATAGTAGCTAAGAGGGGGGCGACTTATAGCGGTGCGTCTAGAGGTATATAGTAGAGGGTTCCGTCGCTTAAGCCGTTAACGATATTAAAGCCTTATTGTTTAAGTAAACGTATCTAGTTACTAAACTCTCGCCTATAGCCGGCCTTCTAAGCTAAGTATTTTAGGGCTAGGGACCGTAGGTTTTATAGAAGATTATGTTCCGACCCGTATAGCTCGATTGCCTTCTTAAACCCTTAGAAGGTTAGTTAAGGCGGATTTCGTAATAGCGGAATCGAAAAGTCTAGTCGTAAGCGCTAGTCCCTACTTCGGAACTATATATATAGGCCTTCTGCTAAGGCTATAATAGTTATAGATAAATAAGCGGTATTAGGGCAAAGGCAGACGTATATAGTAGGTCGAAGAAAACTTTAGGTATTAACGGGGTGTTAACTAGTTATAAGAGGGTTTAAAAGAGTCTATAGAAGCCCGTAGAAGCGCTACTCGTTATTATAGAATTAGCCGGGGAACCGTAAGGCAGTAGTAGTAAATCATTAAGGTAGAGGAAAGTAGTTGCGGGGGGATCGGCGTAGAGTTAGTTTCGATTTTTCCTTTAGTTATAAAGGTCTATATTCTTCTAGTACGTCTTGCCTATCTTTTTAAGTTTTAGTAATACGTATAGTAAGACTTTCCTTATAGGCGTTAAATTCGGCTACTAGATCTAGGGAGTCTATTTCTATTGCTATAAGCTAGGAATTATAACTGCTTAGCTATCCTTTCTAAGACATTAGGTACTCTTACCTTAACTTTCCGCGACCGTATTTTCGTTAACGTAAATATTAGATACGGTCTACTTCCTAATATAAAGTTTCTTTAAATACCGGACCTAAGCGTAATTCCGGTTTCTTAGCTAGGCGAAGTTAAACTACGGAAATAATAAAGTAAATATTTATTAAATTATCTATATTTAATCGATAGGCTAAGTGCCTAATACGCTCTACAATTTCGAAAGGACTTATTCTTCGTCTCGTAAGCTTAGCTACGCGTCTATCGGCGATAGAGTAGCCTTTACCGAGTTATAGCTATGCTTAGTCTCTTAGTTTAAACTCTAGTTTACGATATTTACCGTCGTAGCGGCGCTTTATTACTGCTTAAATATATACGATAGAGATAGACGCTTAATCGTATAAAAACGCTTTTAACTTTCTTAATAATTAGTCGCTAATATAGCATATCCCGTCGTCTATCCTAAATCCTATTACTAGTTTACTTAGTAATATCTTAATTATCGAGGAGTAGGAATTATTTAAAGAGAATTATAGCGCTAATAGCGCGTCTAACTATCGTTTGTCTAAAAATTCTAACGTAAAGAAACGCAAAGCGATTTCTATTGTCTAGTTCCGTCGTTCTAAAAGACCGTCGGTTTAAGGGTGCTAGGCTATTAAGATAAGTAGTTTAAAGCCGAACGCTATCTTAAGGGATTTCTAAAAGGCGGATAAATATTTTAGGTTACGGTCGGAGATAATATACTTTAGAATACCTTAATTCGAGCGGAGGATTTCTTAGTATAACCTTTACGCTTAATCTTCGGCGGTAAAGGCATTATATCTTAGAATTAGTATATATATCTTAGAGAATTTATCTAAAACTATAAGGAGATAGTTATAGAATTCTCTAACTAGCGGAGACTATAGGGAATTTTCCGGTATAACGGGAGGCAATCTAATAATAAAGTCTATAGCTATCGTATAGAAGGGAATAAGTAAGGAAGTAATAGGAATAAAATCACCGGGTAGTAGTAAGCGGTCGGTTTAGTTACGTGCGTAAGTATCGCATTTTAATACTAGGTTATTATAAAGTTTTTTTAAGTATATAATAACGAAGCTAGAAGAGAGGTCTTCCTAAAGACGTCTTCTTCCCGCGTAAAATTTTCGCGTATGCTTATCCGCGATAATTTCTTCCGTATAAATATTAGGAATATATAATCGTCTTTTATTATCGGGGTCTTAGAGTTATAATAGACCGTCGATATAAAAGAATAATAATCCCTCGATAGAGTCTTTTTCGCTAAGCTAGGCGATAATATCCGATTATCGTAGATTGTTATCGTAGCCGTCCTTATTTTTTAGCGTAAATTAGGTTAGATTAAGGACTTAGTAAAGATATTAATATAGTCTATAGAGGTTTAATCCTCCTAGATTTAGTTAAGTTCCCTAGGTCTTAGTTCTACTACGGCTTATAATAGTAGCCGGGAAAGTAAGTCTACTAAAATATTTATAATGCCTAGAATATAGTAAACCTTAAGCAAGAACTAGCTAAGATACTATAAGGCTAGTATAAGCCTTATATTCGCTCTTAAGGCCGAGGTATATATAGAGGTTTACTTAAGAATAGTAGTAGTAGCGGCGTAGTCGGTAAGCACGATAATTAAAGGAACCGTTATAGCGATTAGGTAGGAACGTAACTTTTAATAAGCCTATATAAGGCAGGCTACTTCTAATTTAGTAGGCTAATACCTTAGCTCGCCGCCCTTTAGTTTACGGCTTAAGTATACGATAGGTTTAATATTATTGCGAG
Source organism: Ophiocordyceps sinensis (assembly GCA_012934285.1). Lineage (NCBI taxonomy): Eukaryota > Fungi > Ascomycota > Sordariomycetes > Hypocreales > Ophiocordycipitaceae > Ophiocordyceps > Ophiocordyceps sinensis. The sequence goes on along the minus strand of JAAVMX010000006.1, from coordinate 755,868 downwards.
GTAGTCCTTTAGAGGGTAACTAATTAGACTTACCGTTAATATAGAATAAGACGGCTAAAAGTCCGTTATTATAACTCGCGTTAACTTATAGGAATAGTTGCTAGTTAGGGAAAACTTAGTAGATAGCGGAATCCGAATATAACGAGTCGGTAATATCTTAGAAGTAATATCTTTTAATCGCTATAGGTTTAAAGACCGTTTTTAACGTAAAGCGAGAACGGGCGTAGCCTTTAAAGATAGAGCCTGCGAGGCGGCCTTCTTTTAGTAACGCCGTTTTATAGACTTAGAGTAGTTCGATCCGCGCCGCGAATCGTAAAACTAAACTTCGTATCTACCCGATTAGTCTAATCTATTATTCTAAGGCTTAGAGGGTATTAGGGAATTTAATATCCCGTAGGGCTTACACTCGTTCGGCTATATTTATAAGTTTTATACTATTAACGTAATACCTAAGCAATTCTATAGAAGGGTAGGCTAGGAATGATTTAGGGCTAGAGAAGGAGAGGTTATAGTTAACGAATACTTAAAATATAGTTGCGAGGTATTATACTTATTTATTAGCGGTATCGGAGAAGATAATAATATTATTAATATACGCCGCTGCGTAAGCTATATAATCGCGTAGAATCTTATCTATAAAACGTTAAGTATACGCCGGTAAGTTCTTATAGCCTATTAAGACTACCGTAGAACGTTTAAGCCCGCTATAGCTTACTATAGTAAGCTTACTATAGTAAGCTTACTATAGTAAAGCGTTCTTAATAGTCTTTATAGACGAGGAATTAGTAGAAGAAGTTCCTTACGTCGACCGTAGAGATATACTTTTTCCTAGCGAGGTTATAGATTATATCGGACTAAATAGGCATAGGGTATACGTTAGGAACTATAACGCTATTAAACGCGCGTAAGTCTACTACTATACGTAGTTTCTTAGTCCCGTAAACTATTCGCTAGGCGACGAAGATAAGGCAAGCGAAAGGGGAGGCTTTAGATACCTATTCGAGACGTCCTTATTTATAGAGGAGATTCTATTTCTCGTCTAAGTAGGCTTTATCTCGCTATAAAGCTAGGTAGGCTCTAAAGCCTAGCTTCTTCTAGTGCTAGCTCTTAATTAAAGGGATTTTTATATAGTTAGTTAGATCTATATAGACGGTGCCCCGATCTTCCTATAGCGTAGGAAAGCCGTCGGCGATGCTATAGATACGTAGCGCGAGGTCTAGTTCGAGGTTATAGATTTTTATATTATACTTAGTCTCGATTTCGGGAATATCTTTAATTCGGCCGATGCCGAGCTAAAAGGCTTAACCCGGATCTAGTAGAAACTTAGGCGGTATATCGTCTTCTTAAGGAGTAAAGGGTAAAGAGTTCTCCGCGGCTTTTAATATAAGTATTGCTATTTGCACGGATATAAATCTCTATTTGCACGGAAGTTCGCTAAAATCCCCACTTTTTCTACGCGACCCCGCGCGACTATATCCCGCCACTAAATTTTCCATATAGGTATATAGCAATTAAGAAGGCCGCGCAAATCGTATATAGCCTTAATTTATTTAGTTAATTCAATAGCTATAGCAGGTGCCCTCTGCTGCGTGCCCTACTGCGTGCCCTACTGCGTGCCCTCTGCTGCGTGCCTTGCTGCGTGCTCTGCTGCGTGCTCTGCTGCGTGCTCTACTGCGTGCCCTCTGCTGCGTGCCCTCTGCTGTGTGTGCGGCTCCTTGATGTATGCTTCGTGCCCGGCTCCCGGCTGCGCGCCCTCTGCTGCGTGCCCTCTGCTGCGTGCCCTCTGCTGCGTGCGCGGCTCCTTGTTGATGTATGCTTCGTGCCTAGCTCTCTGCTGCGTGCCCTCTGCTGTGTGTGCGGCTCCTTGATGTATGCTTCGTGCCCTGCTGCGTGCCCTCTGCTGCGTGCCCTCTGCTGCGTGCCCTCTGCTGCGTGCCCTCTGCTGCGTGCCCTCTGCTGCGTGCCCTCTGCTGCGTGCCCTCTGCTGTGTGTGCGGCTCCTTGATGTATGCTTCGTGCCCTACTGCGTGCCCTTTGCTGCGTGCCCTGCTGCGTGCGGCTCCTTGATGTATGCTTCGTGCCCTGCTGCGTGCCCTCTGCTGCGTGCCCTCTGCTGCGTGCCCTCTGCTGCGTGCCCTCTGCTGCGTGCCCTCTGCTGCGTGCCCTCTGCTGCGTGCCCTCTGCTGCGTGCCCTCTGCTGTGTGTGCGGCTCCTTGATGTATGCTTCGTGCCCTGCTGCGTGCCCTGCTGCGTGCGGCTCCTTGATGTATGCTTCGTGCCCTGCTGCGTGCCCTGCTGCGTGCTCTACTGCGTGCTCTGCTGCGTGCCCTCTGCTGCGTGCCCTCTGCTGCGTGCCCTCTGCTGTATGTGCGGCTCCTTGATGTATGCTTCGTGCCCTGCTGCGTGCCCTGCTGCGTGCCCTGCTGTATGCTTCGTGCCCGGCTCTGCTGCGTGCCTTCTGCTGCGTGCCCTCTGCTGCGTGCCTTCTGCTGCGTGCTCTGCTGTTTTTCGCACGATTTGCGCGGCTCTCTTAATTGCCATGTACCTACACTGGATTTTGGTGGCGGGACATGGGCGCGCGGGGTTCGCGCAGAAAGAGTGGAGATTTCCTAGACTTCCGTGCAAATAGAGATTTGTATCCGTGCAAATAGCAATACTCTTTAATATTAGAACATTATAGCCGTAGGAAAAGGTCGGCGGGATGCTTATAGAGATATTAAAAGCTAAAGTTAGTGCTTTAGCGGTAGAGTTTATAGTTCCTATTACCGTTCGGATTATATTATTATCTCCTATTGCATAGGGGGGGATAAAGCCCGCGGGTTAATGCCCGTCGGCTAATATAAAGTAAATCTTATCGTTAAGGTCGACGAGTATACCTAAGGAATGGTTTTTTAGGAAAGTAAAGGTACGCGAACTTAAATTAAATATAGTAACTAAAGAAAAATCTCGTAATAATAAGCTACTAAGGTTTACGTTATCTAGGAAAAACACTAAGTCTTAATCCTACGGAGGACTTTTAATCACCGTTTTAACTATAACTATAGTTAATAGTAGGATCTTAATAAGACTAGCGGTATAAACGCGTCGTCGGATAGTAAGTCCGCGACTAGTAGTTTAGCATTCGACTATAAGGCCGCTATAGGATTCGATCGTAATAGACTATTTAGTGTTTAAGACGTCTACTCCGTAGGGAACCGCCTATGCTTAACCTAATAGGAGGCCGGCTAAGAGATCTTCTACTACCTAAGCACCTACGCGTACTTTAGCTACCGCGAACTTTCTATCTCGTTTTCTAAGGATAAAAATAGTAAACGTAGCCTACCCGAGGGTCTTTGCCTAGCCGATGCTAAAGAGATTACCTTTCGGGATATATTATAGGTAACCTAGAGGAATCTATCTAGTAGATCCTCGCGGATAATATATTATCCAGCGCTATAGTTAACGTAAATTTCGATTATATCCGTAGGTCTAAGTTATCTATACGCTATAATTCTAGCGTAGGTATATCGAGATAGTTAAGTTAGAGGATTATCCTTTATCTATAGAGCGGCGTTGATAATAGGAATACTATTAACGAGCTCGTCTGTATATATATCGATCGGTGATTTGTCCTCTTCGGTAGCTATAGTATCGGGGACGAAGAAGGCTTCTAATACTACGTAAAAGTAGTCTTTATTACTAAAAGAAGAAGAGGAAGAATCGTCCGAGTAGTCGACGTTTAGTAATTCTACGGCTAGCAAAATTTAATCTTATAAGGAGGACGAAATCGTTATACTCCCGTACTTATCTAACGGGGCGTCGGCGAGTTAATAAGCTAAGTTAACTATAATAGGGTTTAACTTATAGCCTTCGGGCGGTAGAGACCTAGAGGATTTATTCTACGGCCGGGTAGAAGAGGTAGAAGTAGGTATAAAAGGTATTTAAAAGGCTACCTTTTTACCTTTATCTACTAAGGAAGGAATAGTATTAATAGGTCTAGGTTTATTCTATAGGTTAGAACGGCCGTATAAGCGTAATATAGAAAGACCGCTAAAAGTTTATTTACGTAGTTCTCGTAAGGCTAGACGGTCGGTCCGTAGGCGGCCTTAGACCGTATTTTAGAGACGTCCTTAAGTGCCGATAGTTAGTTTCGTATTAAGCTAGGGAATAATTCGCTCGCACTCTATAACCTATTCGTCGATCTTATCGTCTCTAATAGGGCGACGGAAAGATTCCTAAAGCAGCGTATCTAATCGTTAGTATATAATTAGGGTTAGATTATTCTTTAAGTAGCCCGCTGTCTTAGCTTTTCGCTTTATTTTCGATATCTATCTATAGAAGTCCGTTCTATCAATAATATCCTACGCTATAAACCTCTTACGTTATAGCAAACGAGAGGCGATTTCTAAGCGTATAAAAAAGCGCTTAGAGAGTTTATCGCACTAAATGCGAAAGCCTAAGCTTAGCTAGTAAAGAGAGGCTTTATTCCTCGTCTAAAAGATCGCCTAAGTACTACTTAATAGCAGTTCCTTAAAGGAGTAATAGGATTATTAAGGCGAAGGCGTTAGCGTATTCTATACTCTATATAGCTACTCGTTTTAAAGCATCGATAAAGCGATCTACGCTTCTATAAATTATAGTTTTCTCTATCTCTTTTAGGATATTAAATAAGATATCCTATAGAAATGCTAGGTTAAAACGGCCGATATCCTTAGCCTAAAGTCTTACTTAAGAACGTAAGAAAGATCCGCGATGCTCGTCCTTAGATCGGGGAGGATTAGAAAGTAAACGTAAAGAAATCCTTTTAATAAAGCGTATTAATACCTCTTCGGATATTACTACTTATATAACTGCCGGAGCTAGTTAAGGGGTAGGGGAAATTTACGCAATAGTAGGAAAAAATATAGCCGAAGGAGGAGGTAATACAATAGCCTACCTAAGGAGGGCGGTCGTCGACGTAGGCTAGAAAATCGGTGACTAGCCGGCTATAAGGTCGTCCTAAAATAAGGGACTAAAAAGGGGATGATTCTCGGATAATAGGCTGGGAAAGGGTTTATCCTCGATATCCCTTTCGAAACTAAAAGCCAGACGTTTTCCTTCCGCTATATTAGATCGCAATTAGTATTAAATTAAGTCTAGTTAACGGTTAAAGTCGATATTCGGTCGATACGGCTAATAGGATTCCGTATACTAAAGAGCGTTAACTCTTAAAAAGAGTTAATTATACTTATCTTAAAAAGCAAAGGAAGAAAGTATTTATAGTACGGCTTAAAGGTCGCTTAGATAATTAATCTAATAGGCTAGGAATTTTATAGGTCCGGCGTATTTCCTATATATTGCTAGTTAAAAGGATCCGTCGAAAGGGTAGGGCTTGCCTTAAGACGTATAGAAGTTATAGGCAGTAGCTTCTTTAAATCGGGCGTGCGATTTAGCCTTAAGCTCTTTAATAATAGCTATAGGGAAGCGGTCGCGTATAGTCGGTTATTCTACGTAAGCTCGTAGGAGCTTTCTTCCTAAGAAGGTATCTAAAGACATCTACGGAAGAAATCGATCGTGCTACCGTAGCGACCCGCTTAGCAGCGGATAAGAAGCTAGGGTAAAGACTTACTACGATTAATTATAGGCAACTATAGAAGCGAGGTTACCGACGATAGATTGCTAGGAAGACCTTCTACTCGTCGTAGTTTAATACGACTCTAAAAGGGGTCTATAAAGCGTTGCCTTTAATAATACGGTTAAAGGTAAAAATAAAAGGAGTCTAGCTATACTAGAATTACTACTATTTAATATATATATCCCTATGCAATAGAAATAGGATCTCTATAAGGGTAGATATAGACTAAATACCGGTCGTTTATAGGAATAAGCATAAGGTAAAACTAAATAATATAGGTAAATACCTAGTTATAAAAAGCTTATCCCCTTTTCTTAGTCTAAGGAACCTATCGTCTAAATACTATAGTCCTTCTACGGTAGAATTCTAATGTCTTCTATAGTAGAATTCTAATATCTTCTATAGTAGAATTCTAATGTCTTCTATAGTAGAATTCCAATATCTTCTATAGTAGAATTCTAATGTCTTCTATAGTGGAATTCTAAATGTCTTCTATAATAAAATTCTAAATATCTTCTATAGTAGAATTCTAAATGTCTTCTATAGTAGAATTCTAAATGTCTTCTATAGTAGAATAAATAAGTAGTATCGCTAGTTGTATATAGCGTGCTTATAGAGGTGTTCTGCCTAGAATAGATGTCTAAGCAGATCCTATAATAGTCTATAACCTATCTTACGCTTTCTCCTACTCTTATATATTGCCGAACGCGTAGATAAGGTAGTTAAAGAAGGAATAAGGGTTGTAGGCGCTATTAAGCCCGCTACTCTCCTAAAACCTAAAAGTCCGCTGTATCTAAGGCTTAAGCAGCGTATAGAGTAGCGAATACTAAGCGGTATTATAGCAACCGTTAAGGCCTTACTTCTCGTTAATAGTAAACTTACTACGGAGGCGATATAAGAAGAAGTAAAAAGACTCTAGCGTACTATCCTATATAGGCTACGGTAGAGGCTTCCTTTTGCTAAAGAATAAGAGCCTAAAGGGAAGCTTAGAGGCAGAGGATTACGGTAATGCAGAAAGTGTCGAGGAAGATGCAAAGATAAGAGAGAGAAGAGGATATAGAATTGCTTAGTGGTGGTCTATCTAGGTGCGGACTAAGATCCCTTTATATAGCCAATTGCATAGGATTAAAGGTATATATAACTTAACTAATCGTCGGGATAGAAAGCGCTATTAATTCTATGCTAGGTGTATGTGGTCTAACCTCGTATAGTATCCTAGTTGTTGTATAATTAATTGTGCGAGCGATAGGAGGTAGTGTAGGTGACCTTAGTTGACTAGGGCCCGACTGTAGACTATACGCACATTAGTCCCTACACACACTACATACTTCGGCATTCGGTATCTCGAGCATCCGGGCAGCTAATGCAGCCGGGTGACTTGTGTTATATGCAATAATGCACGGCGGCTCTAATATATATCTTTATGTGCCGGTAGGATAAACCAATCGGGAGATATCTGCTCCCTTATATAAAGGCAGCTTTAAGGGCCGTCTATAAGGGTCTTTGACTATTAGTAAGATTAGGTCTACGACCTAATCCGCATTCTCACATACGAGTAGGGAAGAGGCATGTACGGGCGGGGAAAGGGGCTCGTACGAATAGGGGTAAGGGGCTCGTGCGGATAGGGGTAAAGGGCACGTACGGATAAAAGGGTACGTGCGTAAAGCTATATATCCGCATATATAAGTACGCCTACACTTAGTTCTTTATAGATGATTTCTATACCTATATAGAGGGCACTTGTATAATTAATCTGCCTACCCTATTATAGTCAACCGCCTGGATAAGCCTATAGATAGGAGTCGGTTTAAATCCGGCTAGGGTGACTTTTTGCGACTGCGCCTATAGTCGCGGGGAAAAAATAGGCCGGCCGCGCCCCGTTATTGCGTCGCTAGTAAGTAGGTCACGTAGGCGAAATCACATAGTATACGACTACGTTATTTATCGGAAAAAACAGAAGGCCGGGCAAGGCGCTCCCGATATTAGCCACTAAGCCGCACGGCCCGGTACTAGGCCTACGCATAGCTATACTAAGGGGAAAAGAGGGGTAGCGACAATCGCCCGTACCGATAACTACGACTAGCACGTGCCCGCCGTTACGTAGGTACGTATATATAGGGACTAGGCCAATTTAAATATAGCATAACTAGGGGAACCTTGCCTAGCCCCCCGATAGCTAATTAAATAGTCGGGCTACTCGCCACACTAAGAAAATACCGTCCGACTACTTGTCCGACGTGGCCGCGACTAACTAAATTAACCGAAGCGAATCCGGGCCGGGGGCGCTACGTAACCCACACGTGCGGGGATACGACGCGCTTAAGCGGCCTAAACGACCGCAGTAGGAAGTATATAGGTTTTTCCCGAGGTCCTCCCGTTTCCTATACTAGCTAAGATCGAGGCACTAGGCCCGTTAGGGTAGCTAGAGTACTTTAATCAATTAATTAAAAACCCTATTATAGTATTATCTATCTCTCTTTTTCACGGACTTATTAATATAATAATGTCCCGCTTTTATAATAGCGGTATGTATTAATTAAAACGATAGGCCGCTATAATAAAAGCGGCACGCGTAGTAATACTAGCTGCTATTATAGACTTACTAAACAACGATATAGAGGACGTCTTTAAGCAATAGGCCGAGGGGTCCTAGCAGCTATAGCTACGATAAGAGTCGCTAAATAAGCGGGCCTTCGTAAAAGCCCGCCTTCGATAAGAAATAATAGAAGCCCGTTTAGGTAAGGCGACGGCGGATGCCGCACCTTCTATAGCGGAAGAGGAGCGCTTTCTAGTGCTGCTATAGAAGATAGCCGTTAATCCGGTTAAATAAAGGGGGTTACTAGAAGTCCTTAGAGTTAAAATAGGATCTATAGCGCCTACCTCTACGGATACGCTACTCGCGCCTACGGCTATATCGATAAACTCTCCCGCGGCTAAAGACGCTAGCTAGTATAAGAAAGGGATACACTAGGCAAAGGGTGTATATAAAAGAAGAAGGATAATAAATTTAAGGTAGCCTAGCCTGCCCTACGGGAAGTAGGCTAGCCGGAGCCCGGACTAATGCTAGCCCGTAGGCACTTATTAGAGGTGCCTACCTATTGCGTATTATAATAAAGGCCCGAAAAGGAAAAGCCCTACTATCCTTAGCAGTATAAAAAACTAACGTATAATAACAGCGTAATTAATCCTTTAATTCGCGTTTATTCGCATCTATGCCTATAAGTCATATGTTCTAATCTTAACTATGCTTCCTAGATGGATTCCTTCGGAGGGCCGCGTTAAAGGGCATTTGCGGTAGAACGCGTAACGCGCTTAGTAGAGAAAGCATTAATAGCTTCCTACGAGACCGAACCGGCGGGCACCTACTAGTCGTAGGCTGCACCCTAGCCTTTCTACCGCACCTAATATTCGGTCACTAAATTCTTAAAGCGGCCTACGAAGTGTTGCTATATCTTTATAATTCGTTTAACCTCGTAGTGCTAATCGCCCTCCTATAGGGCATTGGCAAGATCTTAAGCTGCTTTAACTACGCCTAGCTTATCTTCTTTAAAACAGCCGTCGTAGGCTAGTCGGAGATGCTTAACAGAGATTATAGGATAGACTTTAATCTACGGTAAGAGCTTAAGTTCCGCGGCGAGGTCGTTTACCATTCGGATAACCCGAAAGGGTCCTTTACGCTACCGAGACTACTTTTTCGAGGGTTTAGTCGGCTCGTAATATCTATAGTGCAGCTTTAAATACACCTTATCACCGGCTAAAAAGACGACTTAGCGATATTTACTATCGTATCGGCGTTTAGCACGTATTACTGCGAGGTCTATCGCTAGACTAGCCTATCGTCGCACCGTTTTACAAAGGTACGGGATATTATCGGCAGCGGCTAGGTTATTAGCCTTAAGCGGAGATCGGAGGCCGTAGCTAAAAAGATAGTTATAGGCTAATATCCGGGTTCCCGCATTAAATGCTAAGTTAAGGTTCTATTAAAGACTAGGAAGCAATAGCTTCTAATCGAGATTAAGATCCTTAATATAAGCTATATAAATAGCAATCTCGACCGTTTAGTTACGTCGTTCCGTAAGGCCGTCCGCCTAAGGGTAATAGGCGGTCGTTATTGCGATTTTTATCCTAAATGCCTTCTAAAGGGATCGCTAAATTTCGCCGTTAAAACGACGGTCCCGATTACTAATAATAGTAGACGGCATCCCTTAATCCGGTAGGAGGAGGAGCCTCGAAAAGGATGCGCCTTAATCCGCAGCGGTATATTTAGCGTTCCCGGGAATTAGAAGGCAACGTTTGCTAGACAAACACGTTATAGTAAGCAATTAATTAAAACTATTAAAACCAGGAATAGCCTAAGGGGAGGAGGCTAAAGGCGTAACGGGCATATCTATAATAAAGTCTATCCTAATTAAACGCATAGGTTAAGCCGGAGCCTAGATAGGCTTATAAGCTCCTACCGGCTATTAACGATTAGTCTAGCCTAGGCAATAAGCCTTATAACCTACGATATGCTTCTTGACTTTAGCGGTTAGGTTTCGAATCGAATAACGCTTAAGATCCTATAACATCCGCGTAGTCCTAAAGTGGTTTTTCGCATTGTAGGCTACTGCTAACATAGGCGGGACTATAGCGGAGGGGACGTAGAGACGAAGATAGCTATTACGTCCCTTATAGTAGAGCAATTAGTCTTATAGAAGAAAAGGAACGCCGCGCTTTTTAAAGCGCAGTAGGGCTGCCTTACGTTCCTCTTAGGTCGGGGCGATATTAGCAGTAGGCGTAAGAGCGACGGGAGAGGCGCTAGCCGTGCTAAGGTCGGGGGCTATAACTATAGAAGGGTCGTCTAAGAGTATATCGATAATCTTCGCAAAATGCGAATCCGCGGCGTAGCTAGCTATAAATTAGGCCTTTATCTTAAGGTCTATAACTGCTTTAGAAACGAGTAAGATATCGTCTAACGCAGCATAGTCGGGGCGCTATCGTTCGGCAATTATATTAGTCTTAAGGGCCGCGAGCCTACTAAGGGCATCCGGAACTAGATTATCCTTTCCGGGTAGGTGGTAGATCTTAAGGCGAAATTAGGAGAGGTAGATAGACGCGACGACTAGGCGCCTATTTACACAATCTGCACTTAAGGTATCGAGAGTTCTCTTTTTATAGATTTGCTTCGTAGCCGAGTAGTTAGTAAGGATTACTAAAGGCAGCGTAGAGGACTAAATAACTATCCGTATCTTCTTAATGGCCTAAACGAGGTAGGCTACTTCTAGCTCCGAGGGGCCGTAACTGCGCTTAGCCTAGGTGAGAGTACGGGATACGAAATAAATCGGCATTATTATTTTCACCGGGATAGGTTAGCCCGGCTTTTAAGCCGTATCGTCTAAGATATAATAGAAAACGACTCTAAATCCTATTTTAAGAGAGGCATCGGTCTAGTAGAATAGCTTCTTCTAAGGGTTTATATAATAGAGCATACGACCGGAGGCGATCTCGGCTTAGAGTGCTATAAAGGCTAAACGTTCCGCTTGCGTTAGGATATACGAAGAGGAGCGGGCGAAAGCTTTCCTTCGGTTCGGATTCCTAAGCGTAACCTTACCGACTTATCGACTAGCAGCGAGGAGGGCAGTTTTCCGTGCCTAAAGAGGCTCTACTAGTTAACCGTAGTATAGGATCTTTAACCGTAGGTAGCTAGCTACGCTAACGTAGTATTCTAGGCTCTATAAGGAGTTAGGGAAGTCGAGCTTCGCAAAGGCGGCAATACGATCCTCGGAGGTGCTAAGGCCGAAAGCGTCGATACGGTAACCTAATAGATATACCGAAGGATATCCTATCTAGCTCTTAGTAAGCGATATTATAAGGTTAAGCTTTATAAAAAGCTAAAAGATAGTACGGAGATGCTTAAGATACGCTGCTTTAGACTTAAAGTAGATAACGATATCGTTAATAAACGCGCGAGAAAAGTCCCGATGCAGACGTAGAACGCGGTCTATAAAACATTAGGCGTAGGCGGGGCTATTGCGGAAGCCGATAGGCGCTACGGTAAGGTTTTTAAGGCTATAGTAACTAGTGACTATAAACCTATTCTAATGCGTGCGCCGAATACCGAACTAATAGAAGAAAGAAGCCGTATCGACGACCGTAATATAGGTTACGCTAAGGAGTTCCGCGACGATATCCTCTTAAAGAGGGAGCGGGTAGGCATCGGGGACTATAACCCTATTAATGCCACGTATATTAATCACTACGCGTTCTTTAGTAACTCCCCGGGAGGTACGCTAAACTATAAAGACTAAGGCGGCGAAGGGTATCGGCTAAGTAGTCTACTCTATGCGTTTCTATTAATAAAGCTTATCGAAGGTTTTATTAATAATCGCTCGATCCTAGAGGCCTTACGGATACGGTCGCTATAAGATTTTCTAATTCTGCCAACCTTAAACAAGCGGGACTAACAATTCCTAGCTAGGTTCTACCACCGCTATGCCTATATCCTTCTAAAGAGATAGGTAGCGTGCTAATAGCTTTATTACCTTAGAGATAAATATAGGGTCCTTAGCGGAAATATAAATGCCTTCCTTAGTAACGCGTTCCGGCAATAACCTAAGCTTCTACACTTACGGTTAAAAGGGAACCGCATTTAGCTCGGGGAAAGGAGTGGAAGTAGGGAAAGCAGACTACGGGACGGAGGCAGCTTTAGCGGGCGTAGGGGCGATGGCTAAGGCCTAACCGCTAGCTTCGGAAGAGAATATAGCTGCAGGCGAAACGTTAAAGATACTACCGACGGCGGGAGCAATCGACTTATTAATAGGCGGCCCTAAGGGGAGCATGGTCGCTATAGCCGCGGAGGCTACTGTTAGAGTTCTAAGGGCCGACTGCTAAGAAGGAGCGACGAAAAAACCGGAATTATAACATTCTAAAATCTAGCCGAGGCGCTATTTGCGAGAGATAATAAGGTCTCGGTCCGAGCTATTAATAACGGTAACGCTAAGGAAGGTCTTATCGTCTACGATAGTATAAGCGGCGAAGTTAGAGGCTAAGTAGAAGGCAAAAGCTCTCCCTTTAGGGACTTCCTTCTAAGAAGCGGGGACGATTATTATCTAGCTAGTAGGAACTATAGTCTTTCGAACGGCTTAGACTCTTCGTACTACGTCGCGCCCCGGGCTGTATAAGTCAAAAGGAACCTTAAAGTCCGTAAGGGTTCTAAAGCGAATAACGTCTTTTCTAAAGTCTATGTTTCCTTAGTAAGGTTTAAGGAAAGCATTCCTAAGAAAGGCACCGGCTTCTACCTTAGTAACCTAAGCGGAGCAGATAAACTCTATAAGACTAGCTTTTATTCTATCCGCGCGGAAACCTTAAATAAAGAAGGAAAAGGTTGCCTACTTATCTATAACGATATTTCCTACGACTCCTTTAATAATAATAGGAGGCTGCTTCTCGAAAGAGTAAGGGAGCTTCTATAATAGGTCCGGGTCGATTAAGGGTCGAATATATCTAGTATTAGGGCAGATCTTAACTTCTTGCCCGTCCGGGGAGCCTATAATTTTAATCTTTATAAAAGAGAAAGGGATAGACATGCCGTCTTAGTCTCGGGCGACTAAAAGAGGAACTAGCTTAAGGATAGACGGGGAGTCGAGAAGCGAAGTGTTTGCCGAAAGCTACGGAGTAAGAGGCGCCGAGGTTATAAAGTGCACTACATCGGTAGAGATATCCTTAGTTAGAGGGGGCGGAGTAGAGATTGCGCTAATAGATGCAATAGGCACGGCTATAGGAGTAACGGTTACCTACTTAGCTGCCTGTTTTCTCACCTAGGTATAGCTATCACCCGCTAGATGCCGGAAGAGGAGGTTACGCGAAAGAAAAACCGTCTTACATCTACGGCACTTTATAGGCTTTAGAGTAATAGCTTCGCGGACGAGCTACTGCTTAGTAACGTAGTATTTAGCGCGGATATACTCCTCTAACATAAGGGCTAACGGAAAACATCTATTATAAATGCCGTATTTAAAAACCCCTTTAGATAGGAGATTAAACGTAGTTATATAACCTATAAAGTTAACCTCGGAAGGGTATAAGTCCTCCGACACTATACTTTATTTAGAGTCGGAAGCTTTGTTACTAGCTTCGCTACTACTTAAGGCGGGTGCCTCGCTTATCTAGTATTTCTCCTTAAAGCGTACCTTTTTCTTACCCTTCTCTTTATCCTCTCCGTATATATCGCTTTAAGGAGCGGGGCGACAATTACTTTAGTCGCGACGGCGATTATTTAGCCGGTCTCGGCGATCGCGATTTTAGGTATTATTACGTCGGTTACGATCTTAGTCGTCGTTACGGCGATAGTCGCCTCGATCCCAATCTTAATTACGGTTACGATAGTCGTCGGTACGCCTATCGCGGCGGTCTAAGCCTCGATATCTACCGGTGCTATAGTCGTCTACGATAAATTAAAGGAAGGCAGCTATAATTAAAGGGCGACGCTGCTTAATTTCGCGGATCTACTTATTAATAGTAGTGCGTTTAGTAAAGAGAGAGAAGAAAGTCGAGATCTTAACTATAATAAGTAGGTAAAAAGCCTAAATAACCTAAGAGTCCTTAGTGATTCCTAGCTGCTAGGCTAAGGATACTTTTCTTTAGATCTACTAAGCTAGGGAAATTTCCCCTACGTTCTATATCGAGATAGTATACTCTATATTATAAAGCTCTTTTAAAATCTCTACGTCTAGTCGGCTAAATCTACGCGTAATCTTTTTCATAAACGTACTAAGTAAGGAGTAACTAAGCCGGTAACGTTATTCGTCTATTAGCTCGCTTATATACTAGTTAAGCGAACTCCCGGCTAGAAACAATATATAGAAAGAGTAGAGGGCGTAGGGATCTTTATCCTAATAGAGCTTAAAGCGCTCGTAAAAAAGATAAACGTCCGTATAGACATTCTTCCCGTCCGCCTAGGTAATTAGACTAAGATTCTTAAGGTCCCTTTTATTAAGGTTAAAAGCTCTAACGTTATCTCTTTTAAGACGTTTCCCTATAGCTTTATTAGCAGCCGATATATCCGATATTATAACTAAGGCTCGTATAGTATAAGAGTTATAAGTACCTTCGCGACGAATCCGACGGTTCTAATAGAAACTAGCGCCGTTAATACTACTATCGACGCTAGAGTCGGAAGAATAGCTATCGTCTAAGTCGTCTAGGTCCGAACGCTAAGGAATATGCTTTTAAGTCCTCTATACGGGAGTAATAGCAGCTTATTAGGCAAGAGGGCGCTCTATAAAGTGTATAATCGCCGGGCGAAAGGAGCGAGCCTAAGGTATAACTATATTTTCGCTATAGGAATAGACGGCTAGTATATTATAGTCCGCGGAGACTAAGGAAGGAGACCGACGAAGAGACATAGGGCGGCGAGTCTCGATTAAGAGAGTCTCTTCCTTAGGGAAGTTATCCGGCTTATCTAAGATATCGCGAAGGATTATTCGCTATTTATCGTATATCTTTAGATAGGCCTCTCGGGCAGCCTTAAGATTATAAAGCGGACGAAAAGCGGTATTACTAATCGCGAGACGATAGACTAAGCGGGAAGCGTCCTTAAGATACAAGAGGTCGCCGTCGGTAAAGGTGCGGAGAACTGCTTTAGTTAGGTTGCCCGTAACTAACTTATAGAATCGCAAGCTCTAGCCTACGACCTTAAAGTATAAGTTATTTCCGAGAATAGCGTCGACTATTGCGTTTATAAGGTCTTCCTAATTAAAGGAGTGCCGATTTAGTCGGCGTCGCCTAGTATACGGGCGAGGAGGAAAAGAGTCTGCCTCTCTACTAGGAAGATAAGATAAGAGCTTAAGATACTGATTTTCTAAAGAGGACTCCCTTTCGCGGTCCGCGCGATCGCGGTCGCGATTATCTAAGTCTTAAGCTATAATAAAAGGGTTTACGAGAGATAAGACGAGAAGAAGGTAAAGAGGGTAGAGGAGGATAATAGCGAAAAGTAAGGGCGAGGGTAAGGCACGTATAGTATACGTGAAAAAATTCTCTACCACCTAAGTTTACTACGGGAAAATTCTGCTAAACATAGAAGAGAGAAAAGGAAGATATAGCTTATCGGCCTCCTAGCGGTGCTAGGAGGAAAAAGACAAGAGTATCGTAAACCGCTAAGACCGCTAAGATAAGGTTAGTTAATAGTGATTAGGCCTACTATCTACGGATAGACGTAGGTCTTACTAAAAATAGCGGGGTGACTATCCGTAATTAGACGAAGGTTTTATAGGGAGCTAAAACGCTCTAAAGCAACGCGGGATACGCTACTAGTGCGACTCGTAAGGCGCTTAATTAAGGGCTTATTAAGGGCCTTAAAAAACTTACGAAGGCAAGGTATTGCTACTAAGTCTAGTATAAGAAAGGGATGCACTAGGCAAAGGGTGTATATAAAAGAAAAAGGATAATAAATTTAAGGTAGCCTAGCCTGCCCTACGGGAAGTAGGCTGGCCGGAGCCCGGACTAATGCTAGCCCGTAGGCACCTATTAGAGGTGCCTACCTATTGCGTATTACTAGCATAGCTAACCCGAGGACGGCCCTTAAAGCCGCCTTCGGCAAAAGGAAGCCTCTACCGTAGCCTATATAGGATAGCAAGCTAGAGTCTTTTTACTTCTTCTTATATCGCCTCCGCAGTAAGTTTACCGTTAACGAGAAGTAAGGCCTTAACGGTTGCCGCGATACCGCCTGGTATTCGCTGCTCTATACGCTGCCCGAGCCTTAGATGCGGCGGATTTCTAGGTTTTAGGAGAGCGGCGGGCCTAGTAGCGCTTGCGACCCCCGTGCCTTCTTTAACCACCTTATCTACGCGTTCGGCAACGTGCAGGAGTAGGAGAAAGCGTAAGACAGACTATAGATCTTCTTTTAGAAAGATAGCTAGACGTTTAAGGACTTCCTTCCCGACTTTAAGGAGACTATTACTCGTGCCGCCGGAAATAGCGTTTAAGGAGATAGCGCTAAGCTTATATAGCTGCGGAATTTAATCACTCCGTAACTACAGGAGATGCTTATCCTAATCGAAATGCCTACTAACTTCCGGGAGTACGTAGGTCGCTTTACGAAGGTAGCCTAAAACTATAAGCAAAGCCCTAGCTTCTAGAAGTTACGAAAGCGCGCTAGCATAAACGGCGTTAGCAATAGGAACGGAGGAGTTACTATTAGGAACGCTATAACGCTCCCGCCGCTTAGATCCGCGCCTAATACTACGGTAGACTATAAGGGCGACGTTATAATATCTACTATATAGCCCGCTTATAGAAAAGCGAGGATACTATCCGCCGCTTTAGGCAGCGCGCCCTCCTCTTCTATATAGTAAGCTAAGTAGGTATCGAAGGCGGAGCTTTAAAAGCGGAGAGAGGAAGGGCTTTACGTACGCTATAGCGCGGATAGATATTTTGCTACGGGCTGCCCGTATCGTCCCGCTCGCCCTACGGCGAAGCGAGCCGAACGGCCTATAGCGATTTACGCTACCCGACCTTCTCTTAAGTCTAATATTAAAGAGGATAATAATATCCCCGCCGCTACTAATACAGAGGGAAACGTATAGCTCCGGAGTATAGACGGGCCCTAAAGCCTAATTCGCTAGCACTAGAGAAAAAAGAGTTAACTAACCGTATTAAGACTTCTCTTACCTTAATACCTATTGTTATTAACTATATAAACCTCGTCTTTACTCTCGTAGACGAGGGTTGCTAATACTACGCCGCTATTAATAAGGTATTCGCATAAGAACTACGTTTGCTAGTTAAAGATATAGGACCTCGGTATATACGAAAAGCCTCGAGCGTAATAAAAGAAGCGAAGATTAAGGGTATCGCATAGATAGCTACGGAGATTAATAGGCATAAGGGATTGCTCGTAGCATACGTTATCCCTTAGCTAGATTTTAACCTAATCCTTAGAAAGCCTTAGCTTCTTTATATAAAGTCCTACTCTATACCGTACTAAGGAAGGCTTTAGTATAGGAATTCGCAGCGTTAGCTATAGTATATTAATAAGAATAAGCCTAAAGACACTAAGTATACTATAGAGCTTCGAGAGGCTAAAAGGGTTATAGCTTTAGTATTTATCGGCATAATTAACTAAATCCGTAGACGATACGGCTTAAAAGCCGCTACGGCTACTATTTACGTAGTTAGCCTCGCGGATATCGAAAAAGCCTTACGACTAAAGAAGCTAAAGACAGAAGCCGAATTGCTTTAAATAATCCTTACGCGGTTCTATAACCTACTACCGCTCTTTCGGAAAAGCGAGGCCGATAAATTAAACCTATATAAGCCTAGCATTAACTACGCGATATTACTCTATAAGGATTCCCGCGGATAAGATATAGTTCCGCCCTTTAGGCCGCTATACGCGATATCTCGAGACGAGTTGCTTATATTAAAGAAAATACTACGCGGCCTTTTAGATAAAGGGTTTATTTAAGCTAGCTCTTTTAAGGCCGCCGCTTTAGTGCTATTTACGCGGAAACCCGGAGAAGGGCTACGTTTCTATATAGACTACCGAGCACTTAACGCAATAATACGACTAAACCGCTACCCGCTTCCGCTTATTAAGGAGATACTCTATAATATCGCTAAAGTAAAGTAGTTTACTAAGTTAGATATCTATTAAGCGTTCTATAAGGTGCGAATTATAGAAGGTAATAAATAGAAGACCGCGTTTCGCACTTACTATAGGCTTTTTAAATAGATAGTAATACCGTTTAGGCTTATAAAGGCTCCCGGCACCTTCTAACGGTATATTAATAGCATTCTTCGCGAATTTCTAAATAAGTTCGCTTCCGCTTATATTAATAATATTCTTATCTATATAAGCGGTAGCCTAGAGGATTATATAGATAAAGTACGGAAGGTGCTAGACCGGCTCTCCGAGCATAGGCTATACCTCGACCTTAATAAATGCGAATTTAGCGTCCGCTAGGTTAAATACCTTAGATTTATTATTATCGTAAGCGTTAGTATATAAGCGGACCCCGTAAAGATTTAGGCTATTTAAGACTAAATAGCCTTAACTTCGCAAAAGGGTATATAGAGTTTCTTAGGATTTACGAACTACTACTAGATTTTTATTTATTAATTTTCTTATATCGTCGGTCCGCTAATAGCCCTTACCGGTAAAAGGGTAGCCTTCTATTAAAGCGCCGTATAGGTAGAGGCGTTTTAGATGTTAAAGGACTTGTTTTAGTAAGCCTAAATGCTATTGTAGTAGGACTTTAATTATCCCGTAATACTTAAGATAGACTATAGTAGATTCGCACTTAAAGGCACGTTTTCGCAAAAGGTAGACGGCTAACGCCGCCTTATAGCTTTTTACTCCTATAAGCTTACCTCCGCCGAACGGAACTACGCTATCTACGATAAGGAAATACTCGCTATAATTAGCTATTTAAAGTAATAGTAAGCAGAGCTCCGTAGCTATAAGAACTTTAAGATCCTTATAGACTATCGCAACCTTAAGTATTTTATAACTTAACGTTATCTCTTTAAGCGATAGGCCCGTTAGGCGGAATACCTTTCGCGGTTCTATTTCCGGATTAAGTACCGACTTAGAAAAAAGGCTATAGTGCTAGACGCTTTATCTTAAAGAGATTATAAGATCGGCCTTTTAACGAAGATTATAATACCTAAGAGCTTTAAATACTCTTAGAGGAGGCGCTACGTATATATCTTAAAGCAATACTTATCGGTGCGGACGGCGTAGTCTTAGTTAATAGTAAGGGCGATAAAGACGAGGACGATAGCGAGGAGGATAATAAAAAAGACGTAGAGCCCGATACTTAGGATACAGACGATACTTAGGATATAGCCTTCGTAGCGGCTACGACCTAGGACGACCTTAACGCGTAGGACGTAGAGCTAACTACTAATATAGGCCTTAACCGACGAATCTTTTAGGACGAGGAGCTTTAGCGCACGTAGGACCGCTTAGCAGCTTAGGACGTTACCTATAGGAGCGTGCGCTACGCCGTAGAGGCAAGAGCACGACGATTCGACCTTAAGCTTAACCTTAAGGTATAGGTAGCCGACTGCTATATAGACCTACGTAGGCACCTACGGTTCCGCGGACGGCTTTAGGTTTTTAGTTCCTCTATAACTATAGAGGCCGTAGTAAGAGACACTCCCCTAGAGCTAGAAGAAGGGAATACGCTCTAAGGACGGCTTATTTAAATAGTATATAGCGCTAGCGTCGTCGGCTACCTTAGCCGCGAAGGAATAGTTACCGCCGTATCCCGCGACTTCTATTAGCCGCTCCTTTAGCTATACGTTAGACGATTCCTCCGTCACTATAATATCTATAGGCGTATAAAGATTTAGCATACGCTTAAGAAAAGGCTGCTTAAATCGCTTCCCGTACCGGACCGGTTCTATACGTATATTTAAATAGACTTTATTACGGACCTCCCCTTTATAGAGAGCGGCAACCGCAATCTTTAGGTAATTAAGGACCGTCTAAGTAAGGAAGTTATATTAGAACCTATGCCCTCTATAGAAGCGGAGATCTACGCGGAGCGCTTTCTTATATACTATATATAATACTATTAGTAGCTAACGTTAATTATAAGCGATAAGGGCTTAAATTAGATAAGCCGCTTCTAGTAGCACCTATATCGGCTACTATAGATTATATAGCTGCTAAGCATAGTATATTATCCGTAAACCGATAGGGGCTAGAACGGCTTAATTAGGAAGTTTAAGCTTACCTCTAGGGCGTTATCGACCGCAACTAAAGGGACTAAGACAAGTAGCTCCCCGTAGCGCAAATAGCGCTTAACGGGAGAAATCACTCTTTAATTAGTATATCCCCTTTCTTCGCACTATATAGGTACGAACTAGTATCCTTATTTCCTATCGCTATAGATATAGTAGTAGAAAAGCCGTCTAGCAATAGCCCGGAGGGGCGCGTAGCCTCCTTTATATAGCGACTTAAGTAGGTCTTAGACTTTTATTAATCGTTAATAGCCTCGGTAGCGTAGGACTAAGAGCGGTATGCTAATAAATAGCGGGAACCCGTAGAGCGATTTACAGTAAGAGATAAAGTCTAGGTAGACATATAGAACTACGTATCCTTAAGGCCGAAGAAGAAGCTCGATTAGTTATACGTAAAATTTACGGTTAAGAGAGTGCTAAGCCTATAAGCCGTCGAGCTAAAGGGATTGCCTAACGGGATTTACCTTAATTTTAACGTAGACCTTCTTTATCGCGTAGTAGTAGATCTAATGCCCGGCTAAGTAATAGCGGACCTATAGCCTCCCGCAATCTTAGTAGAAGGGGAAGAAGAGTTCCTAATAGAGGAAATTCTTACCGTACGATAGAAAAAGGTCGGCTAAAGCAGTAGGCGCGAGGTCTTCGTAAGGTAGTAAAGGTACTAAGACTTAACGTAGCACCTAGCAGCGGACTTTGCAGATATAGAAGCGCTCGATCGCTTTAAAGAGCGCTTTAAGGCTATTAGAGAGAATAACGGACCGCCCGACGCTACGTTACTAGTAAAGACACGACGGAAGAAGGTACGGTTTACGCTCCCCGAAGCGAGCTACGTAGCTTAAGGCGCGGCCGGGCCCTACGTAATATATCGTTAAATTTTCGCTTAGGTAGGGTAAAGGTCTTATATTAGGGTCTTTAACTATTAGTAAGATTAGGTCTACGACTTAATCCGTATTCTTATATACGAGCGGGGAAGAGGCACGTACGGGCGGGAAAAGAGGCTCGTGCGAATAAGGGTAAAAAGCTCGTGCGGATAAAGGTAAAAGGCACGTACGGACAAAGGGGTACGTACGTAGAGCTATATATCCGTATGCATAGGTGCGCTTACACTTAGTTCTTTATAGATAATTTCCATACTTATATAGAGGGCACCTATATAATCACTCTACGTACCCTATTACACCGTCCTTAGGTTAGCTATATTAGCGTCTTTAGCCGTGGGAGAGTTTATCGACGCAGCCGTAAGCGTAAGTAGCGTATCTATAGAGGTAGGCGCTATAGATCCTATTTTAACTCTAAGGACTTCTAGCAACCCCTTGCATTTAGCCGGATTAATAGCTATTTTCTATAGTAGTATTAGAAGGCGCTCCTCTTCCGCTATAGAAGGTACGGCATCCCCCGTCGCCTTACTTAAACGGGCTTCTGTTATTTCCTATCTAAGGCGGGCTTTTGCGAAGGCCCGCTTATTTCGCGATTCTTATCGCAGCTATAGCTACTAGGACCCCTCGGCCTATTGCTTAAAGACGTCCTTTATATTATTGTTTAGTAAGTCTATAATAGCAGCTAGTATTACTACGCGTATCGCTTTTATTATAGCGGCCTATCGTTTTAGTCGATATATACCGCTATTATAAAAGCGGGACGTTATCGTATTAATAAGTCTATGAAAAAGCGAGATAGATAATACTTTAATAAGGTAGGCAGAGTATTTATATAGGTGCCCTTTATATAGGTATAGAAATTATCTATAAAGAACTAAGTGTAAGCGCACCTATATATACAGATATATAGCTCTACGCACGTACCCCTTTATCTATACGTGCCCCTTACCCCTATCCGCACTATCGACATTTTATAAGCTATTGTATTACGTCTACGGTCGGGATGTATCTGACTTTTGCCTAGTTGCTATAATAGTAATATTAATAGTTATAAGCCCGGGAGCGAAGTCTATTTTACTAGGACCTAGCTGCAACTTCTACTACTATTAACATTCTTTTCGAACCCCGCGTTAATTCGTTATTTTTTCGCTACTTTCGCTATAAGACGCTATAAACGCTATAAGACGCTATAAACGCTATAAGACGCTATAAACGCTATAAGACGCTATAAACGCTATAAGACGCTATAAACGCTATAAGACGCTATAAACGCTATAAAACGCTACATTCGCTACTTTAGGCCCGGTCGTACTTTTAGCGGCTACGCGCTACCCTTACGCCTTCGATCCGGTATGTTATACATTATGACTTCGGCGGCGCATTTGCGCTAAGGCACCTTACGGCATTCGGCACGGCACGGCACGGCACATTCGGCGGCGATTAATACCACGGCTTATTTAGCACGGTCGGGCAGGCCACTATATACGTAGGGGGGTATATCGACATTTTATAAGCCATTGTATTACGTCTACAGTCGGGATGTATCTCACTTTTGCCTAGTTAGTACAATGGTAATATTAACACGCATAAGCCCTTTACCCTTATTCGCACGAGCTCCTTTCCCCGCCCGCACGTGCCTCTTCCCCGCTCGTATATAAGAATGCGGATTAAGTCGTAGACCTAATCTTACTAATAGTCGAAGACCCTTACGCTAGCTAAGGATTATACTACCTTCTTATAGATAAGACGGGAGAAGGGTTAGGGCTTCCTTCCGGGAACCCTCGGTAGCTAAGAATACAAAGGGATCTATAAATAGAATGTATAGACGGATGCGTTAGTCGGGGAAGACCTTCCGCGGACGGATGCATCTATCGGGACGACTATAGAAGTCTATAGAAGGAAGTAGAGTTCTATCTATAGAATTCTATCTATAGAATTCTATCTATAGAATTCACTATAGAAGGGAAGTCCTTCTACCGTAGAATTCTATCTATAGAATTTACCTTAGAAGGGAAGTCCTTCTACTATGGAATTCTATCTATAGAATTCACCTTAGAAGGGAAGTCCTTCTACCGTAGAATTCCATCTATAATTCCTATAGAATGACTTATTATTATAATAAGAAGACCGAAAAGGAACCTACCTTTAATAAGGGCGATAAAGTCTACTTTATTAAGAAAAATATTACTTTTAATAGGCCTAATAATTCGTTAGACTATAAGAAGATAGGACCTTTTCTTATATAGGAAAAATTCTCCGACTTAACTTATAAGCTAGACCTACTAACGG
Organism: Ophiocordyceps sinensis; assembly: GCA_012934285.1. NCBI lineage: Eukaryota > Fungi > Ascomycota > Sordariomycetes > Hypocreales > Ophiocordycipitaceae > Ophiocordyceps > Ophiocordyceps sinensis. The sequence goes on along the minus strand of JAAVMX010000006.1, from coordinate 732,385 downwards.
CTATGCTTATATACCCCGTTTTTCACGTTTCGCTACTCGAATTAGCGCCTAAGAATAGCCGCCTAGCGAAAGATATCGATATACTAATCGAAGAAGATAAATACGAAGTCGAAGAGATTTTATTTAAGAAGATAGAAAACGGCTAGCATTTCTATCTTATAAAGTAGAAGAATTATATTTCTTCCGATAACACGTAGGAACCTATTAAGCATCTTAAGAACGCACTTAAGAAGATTAAAGCCTATAATAAATCTAACCCTTAGGTTTAAGGGAAGAGGAGTTTAAGGGTTTAAAGGTTTAACCCCCCTTAGTAAAGGTAAGATGTTATAGAACTACTAATCTAGGTTCTTAGTTTACTTTCTTTTATCTAAAGTACGGGACGACTTAAGTACTAAAGGACTTAAGTACGGAAATACTTAGTATAAGGGTACCGGGGTACTTAGTACTTTAATACTTAGTACTTTATGACTTAGCATAAAGATATTCGCCCCGGACTTACCTATTATCCGGTTATACCCCTTTCTAGCCTAAGACACACCCCTTTTGCGAACCTAAGTCCTTTAGGACTTAGCTTCCTTAAGTACGGGACGTACTACGCCGCTACGGTCACGCCGACGATCTTATTAAGCACCTTTGCCTAATAAGACCCGATGATTAGCTTAATGCCCTATATAAGGGACCGACACCTAGACTACCGGGAGCTATAGGCCTAATATAGCCCCCTCGGCTTTTAGGACCGATTATTCGACCGATCCTTCGCAGAAGGAGGTCACACGACTTATATCGTATAACCTACCTATATAACGTTATGCACGAGGTGTATAAATAGACCTATATGACTTAGTTTAGTCTATAAGGGCTTTAGAACGACGCGGAAGGCAGCCTTCTTAAGGTTAGCCGACCTATATAGCCTTTACGCAGCCTTAGGGACCCGCAATAGTTCGGGGCAGTGTACGGGATACGTGGCAGAAGGTGCTAGAAGGAAAGAGACATACCGGGGCCGTCCGGACGGACGGGAAGAGCTATATAAAGGGAGTTTAGTCTGCCCTTCCTTAGGCTCTCCTTCCTTCCTTTCTTCTTTAGCTTTTATTATAGTTTTAGTTTAACTACCTACTAAGCGACCTATACCTCTTCTAGTAGTGCCCTTAGTGTTCTAGCCTCGACTACCCCTACTTGCTTAGACTTAGCTAGCCGGTCTAGTATAAGTAACACTAAGTGCTCTTTAACTTACTATTCCGCCCTTCTAGCTTTTAAGGATAAATAACGCCCTCTATTAGTCTTTAACTATTAGAGACCTAGTATAGTTAGAATATCTTCTATCTTCTAACCGTTCTATTATATTAAGGCCGTAATAGTTCTTTATTTAGTTTATAAAGTCCTATAAAGCAGACTAGTTGTGCTTACTGTAATAGGTCTGTAAAAAAAGAGAAAATCCATTCCTAAGAAAGCGTTAGTAATAAATATAACCCTTATAAATATTTTTTAATCCCGGGCTATATCTGTCTAATCTATCTAAATCTCTTTATGTAGTTTCGAAGGTTAAGAAGGGGTTCTTTTAGAAACTTGTCTTCTAGCTTTCCCCTAACCGTAAAATTCGCACTCGACTGTTTTTAGCCTTTAAAAGGTCGAAGCCGGGTTATTAAGTCGGTATTCTAAAATAAACTAGCTGTATTTCTATTCGACTAGTCCGATAACCTCGTTGTTTTTAATTAGCTTCGTAGGGTCTTAGATTGTATCCTAGTATATCCCTTCTTCGCGGAGTAGCTAAAAGGAGACTAGACTAATAGAGAAGCCTAAACAGTAGGCAACCTTCTTTAGTCGAAGCACCCGGTAACCGGAAGGTATTTTTATAAGATAATTTACCCTCCTATAGCCCTTTATTCGTACTAGAGAATCCCCGGCTACTAAGAACTCTTTTTAGGCCTTCTTAAAGGAGCTATTACGGTGTTAGGTTATGTTATATATTATCCTACGTGACCTCTACATCGTATATATAGACATTTAGACCTAGTCTATAGCTATATCCCTTCGTAGATTAATAATAATTATATACCCCCCCTTAAGCTCGTTTCCTTATAGTTTAATCTACTATTTTATCCTATTGCCTTTAATTAATAATCTCGCTATCTTACCCCTTTCTTTTTTAATCTCCCTTCTTCGCGACGTAAGTCCGCCTCCTCGCCGGACCCCTTTAACCGAGTTTTCCTCGATTATTAGAATTTCCCGGTGTAGATATACCGCCTTAACGCGAATTATATAAGATTTCCTTCTTCCCTCCTTACCCTTTCCCTATTGTCTTCTTCGTTGCTTTATCTAATCCGCGATATCCGACCTCGTTATAAAGACTAATCCTTCGTCCGCCGCTACCCCGGCCGTTACTCCGCCGACTCCCGCCGAGCTAACGCCTTAGAACGACTACCTTTCCCGCTATCCCCGTCTCGCTACTTTGCTTTAGGCCTAACGGCCTATATTCGACTCGTTCGCCTATATCTAGGCTTACGCTACTCTTAATTTCCACGCCTTATAGGCCGAGTCCTTTACGTGCCTTAATAATGCTTACGTTAAGTTAGATATAAGGGTATTAGTCTCTTAAGAGCACGCCGCCGACCTTTAGCGGTAGCTTAACTATACTACGTCCTCTCTCCTCGTCCTTACCGAGCGTAACGTAGCCTAGGACTAAGCCCCTGCCCTTACCCCTGCCCCTACCCGTTCCTATATCGCCGACCCTAAGAGGTTCGCTAGCGACTCCGGCACTTAGAAGCAACCTTAGGAAGCTTTCCGGACCTAGCGCAACGGCCTTGCTATTAAGCTCCGTTAGGACGCCGCCTTATACCCTACGGAATAGGACTATATTCTTTACGCGGTTAGCCGGCTTACCGGCCGGGCCGCTTTTATTATCGCTAGCGTTCCTTAAGACGTCCTCGATAATAAGTCTTTCGCCGATTAGTAGTATACTACTATTAAAGCCCTTACCGACGACCTTAGCTTAGTCTTTAATGCTAATTTTACCTACGCTTAGTTAGAGGCCGACTTTAACGCCTTATTAATAAAGAATATCTTTTAGCCGGACTTCTATTTAAAGTTTACTTAGCTTTAGGCCGACTTATCGTTTAATAGCACCGCTTATATCGCCTACCTTTACTTAAAGGTCTCTATCGAACTTACTAACGCCGCCGCTCTATAGGTCGAATGCCCGGCCTATAACGACTTTACGGCCTAGGCTAAGATATATTCTACGCTTTAGGATAACTAGTAGCGTATTAAGGCCCGTTTTTAACTCTAACCGCTTTATAACCCCGCTCGCCCTAGCCCTACCTCGCCCGCTCTACCTACGTCTCCTGCCGGTAACCCGATATAGCTTAACGCATTTCAGGCCTAGCTTACTAACGCTAAAAAGCAACGGCGGTTTAAGAACCGTCTTTACCTCTATTACGCCTAGCCGGCTACCGCTACCTATACCGCCCGGACCTACCTTAATAAGGGTATTAGCGCTAACCCTAGCGCTAACCCTAGCGCTAGTCCTAGCGCCGGTTCTTGCTCTAGCCGCGGCTAGGGCCGTAGTAGCGGTACGTCTGCCCTACGCCTCCTCGAACCCCCTCCCCCCCGCTACTAGGTTCGCGCTATTAAGCAAGGCTTTATCGAGGGCGAAGTAAACGACCTCCCCTCCCCGCCTCTTCCCCGTCTTTAGGAAATGCGTAGCTCCCTCGCCTTATCGCGCGATAGAGCTCTTAGTGTCTAAGTTTATAGCTTCGTTCGATACTAAAGAGGATCTTTGCCTCCCCGCGGGAATATAACCGCGTGCTTTTCTTATGCCTTTATCCCTTATATCAGCCGATGTTATTATAAGTGCTTTAGTCGACTCCGGCTATTCTAGATACGCTTTTATACACGCTTAGACCGCGTACCGCCTTGCCCTTCCTATCCGCTAGCTCCGATTCCTACGCCGGCTTTCTCTCGCTAATAGTAGCGACTATAAGTCCGGCTCTATTACCTATTGCGCTTTTTCGGTCTCCCGGATTAGCGCTTATATTAAGTCTATCTGCTTTTTTCTTAGAAAGCTTAGCTATAAGGTTAATCTTAACCTCCCTTAGCTACGCCGGCACGACCTTATTATTAGCTAGCGTAGTAACTCCCTTTCCTTTTAGTCCCCCTTTTATCTAGCCTCCTGCCTTTCGGACTACTAGCCTTATCTTATCCCGGGCCTTTCGGCTACCTTTGCCCGCCCTGCCCGCCCCGTCCTAGCTCCCCTTGCCCTTATTTTAAAGGGAATATAATTAATAAATACAATTCGTTTCCCCCTTGCCCCTTCTATCGAAGATTCTAACGACGAGGGCGAACCCCCTACCGCTGTAATCCTTATTCCCGCCGCTATAATCCCTATTCCCGCCTATATAGCCTTAGCCCGTCCTCCGGCCTTTATCTATTCCGTCCGCTTTAGCGATATTCTTAAGTTTATTCCCTTATCCCTTAGCCCCTCCCTCTCTACGTTTTTCGAGGATACTCCCGACGTAGGTAAACCCGCCTATCCGGACTCCTCCCGCTAGGTTAACGACGTAGACTCTAACTCTAGCTACGACTTTAACTACCCGGCTACCCTTTACCCTCGCCGCTACGTTTAACCTCCCCGCCCTTATCCTATCTAAAAGACCGCTAGCTACCGCCGCCCTATATCGCGATTAAGTCGTAAGACTATTAGACCTTAGCCTTTCTATTTCCCGTCCCCCGACGATTTAGCGTTTAACGTCCGGATGCTTAACGTTAACGCGATAGTAATATTCTACCGATAGCCTAAAGTCTAGACCTCTTAGACCTTAATTAAAGCCTTTACCGCTAAGCTATTACTTACCGAACCTCCGCTACCTATCGACTAAGATATCCCTAAGGACTTTTACTAAGCTATTCTAATTAGATATATAGACGCTAAAGATGTAAAAGCCTACCTTAACCCTTATCTTTACGACTTTATCGACGACTACCTTAATAAGATCTACCTTAATAAAATCTCCTTTAACGATATCGCTAAGTTCTTTAAAAAGTAAGAGAAGGTCTTTTATATACTTAACGAGCTTTAGGCTAAGGTCTTTAAAGAGCTTTATTATATAATTTATATATAGCTTAAGAGCGAGGCCGATAAGCTCGCCCTTTACTATACTATTAACACTTAGATTAACCTTAAGGAGGGAATATAACCTCTATATACCCGCTTCCGCCCTTTTAGCGAAGCCGAGAATTAGATCGTCCGCGCGTATATTAACAAGCAGCTCGGGAAGGGTTTTATCTACTACTTTACCTCCCCTACTATTACCCCCGTTATACTTACCTATAAGCCTAGCGGGGGCGTCTGTTTTTACGTTAACTATCGAGGCCTAAATAAGGCTATAATTAAAACCCGTTTTCCCTTACCCTTTATCTATAATACCTTCGCCTATATCCGGAAGGCGAAGTTTTTTACTAAGATCGACGTTATTATAGCGTTTAACCGCCTTTATATTACTAAAGGATATAAGTAAAAGACCGCGTTCGCTATATAATATAGGCTTTTTAAGTATTATATTACCCCCTTTGGCCTTACCGCCGCTTTATCTTACTTCTAGAGTTTTATTAATACGGCCTTTTACGGCATCCTTAATAAGTTTTACTTTACCTATCTAAATAATATCTTAATCTTTTCGGAGATATAAGAGGAATACTAAGCCTACGTTAATATAGTTCTTAAGCGCCTTAACACCGCTAGCCTTTAGCTTAACGTAGATAATTGTAATTTCTATATTACTAAACCTAAGTACCTCGGCCTAATTATCTTAGAAAAAGGCATTCGTATAGACCTTAAAAAGGTTTATACGGTCTTAGACTAGCCTACCCTTTCTTTTATTAAAGACCTCCGGCGCTTCTTAGGATTCGTTAATTTTTATCGGCGTTTTATTCGCGGCTTTTCTAAGCTTACGAACCTTTAAACGCCTTTACTAAGAACTCTACCCTTTAGATTTAGTCCCCCGCCTACGCCTACGCCTTTAAAGCCCTTAAGCACGCCTTTACTACCGTCTTAGTCTTTATATACTTCGACCCTTATCGTAAGACTATAGCTTAGATAGATACTTCTAACTAAGCCGCTAAAGGTATGCTAATATAGCTCCTCGACGATAGTCGTTACTATCCGGTTGCTTTCTTCTCGTTAAAACACTCTACTTAAGAGTATAATTACGAGATCTGTAATAAAGAACTCCTCGCGATTATAAAATCTCTCGAGGAGTAGCGCCTTAAGCTCGAGGGCCTGCCTAAGTTTAAGATAGCCTCGGATTATAAAAATCTTTAGTATTTTATAACTATAAAGCTCCTTAACTAGCGATAGGCCCGCTAGGCTAAATTCCTTAGTCGTTTTAATTTTAAGATTATCTTTTAGCTTAGCTCTTAAGCTATCCTCCCTAACGCCTTTAGCCGCTTGCCTAGCTCCTACTTACTCTCCCTTACTAGCTAAGCCGATAAGAGGATTAACTACCGATATTAGGTAATCCTCCTTAAGTCTAAGGTCGATGCCTCCCTTTACCCTAATACTACTACCGCCTTTAATACCGTTAAAGAGTCCCATCTATTTATAAATATAATTTATAAATATAATTCCGACTGCTTTAACCTCTACGCCCTCGACGACTTTAAGCCGATCTATAACCTTATCGACCGGGCCTATTCCTCCTCCCCGCTTATCTCCGCTATTCGCGTAGCTCTTTAGTCCCTTTAGCCCCGCTAGCCTTACTAAGGGGGTCTAAAAGTCGACCCCCTATACTGCCCTACTAGCATAAGGGGCACGCTATGTTAGAAAAGACTCGCTAAGTTAGAAAGGAAAAAGATATATAAGATTAAGCGTAAAGCTCTCGTAAATAAAAGTACTCTACTAGCGGGGTGAAATTTGCGTTTAACCTAAACATTTCGGTACTTCGTCGTTGCGGGGTATTAGCGGGGGACGTAAGTACTTAAATCTCTCTAACCTAGCGAGTCTTTTCTAACTTAGCGTGCCCCCCGTGCTAGTAGGGCAGTATAAGGGGTCGACTTTTAGACCCCCCTAGTACCCCCTCCGAGCCCCCCTCCGCTCGATCCCTAAGACCGCTCTCTCTAAGGTCCGGGGCCGGTTCTATTTCTAAGGCCGGCTCTTCGTTCCCCTTAACGACGCCCTAATTTTTTAAATCCTCGTCCGCACTTATACCTCCCCCCTTACCGGCTACCTTAGACGTACAAATACCGCTAGCCTCTACCGCCGGTCCTATATCTAGCTCGGCATATATAAGTCTATTTCTAGCTTTATATAGAATTATTATATATGCTTCCGCGTTAAATCCCCTCGTTCCTCCCCTTAAGGCCTACTCTAGCCCTTAAGTATTCCCTTCGCCCTATAGACTAATATATCCGTCGACTTTATTACCGACCTCCCTATCTACCGCTATAACGGCGTTAAGTTTTCTAATATCCTAATTATCGTCGACCGCTTTACGAAGATACGCTACTACGTCTTAATACCCTTAATAACCGTTAAAGACGTTATTAACGCGTTCGTTTCCCGCGTTTAGTCCTTCTACGGTACCCTAGCCTTTATTATTAGCGACCGTAGTACTTAATATATCTCGGCTTTCTAATAGTAGCTTAGTTATCTCTTTAATTACCGCCTTTACCTTAGCTCCGCTAACTACCCTTAGACCGACGGTTAGACTAAGATCGCAAACGCTTAGATAGAGGTTTACCTTCGTTATTATACTACCTACCTTTAGGACGATTAGGTCGACTTCCTTCCCTTCGCTAAGTTTACTGCTAATAATTAAGTCTTTAAATCTACCGGTCTATCCCTTTTCTTCGCTAACTATAGCTTTTACCTAAAGCTTAGCACTAAGCCCTTTAGTCCCCCCCCGCCCGGTATAACCCTTTAGTAGCGGAAGGAATACCTCCGCGGTAATACGCTTGCTTCCCGCCTTAAGCGTATCTCTAACTTCCTTTACGATACGATCGAGGATACTTAAGCTACTTAGGCTCGCTATATAGACGCCCGGCGGACTCCCGCCCCGGTATATTAGCCCGGCGATATAGTATTCCTTAGCATTCGCTAGATCTAAACCCTCCGCCTTATAAAGAAGCTCGACTATAAACGGGAGGGCCTATATAAGGTCCTTAAGGTATATAAGATAGCGTGTTTTCTTCGCCTCCTTAAGGGCAGCCGCCTTTACCCTATTTCCTATTACTCCTTCTTTACTAAGACCTAAGAGCCTCCTTTACCCGGCTAATTAGAGCTTAACGTCCGGCCCGCCGATAACGACGTTCTCCTTTCCTTTAGCGACGACGACGGTAATAACGTATACCTTAAGTAAGAGTTCTCTTCTATCCTTACGTAACGCTAATACGCCTTTAGGAAGATTAAGTATCGCGTTTAATAGCGTTATAGCCCCCTTACGTAAGAAGACTCCTCTTATCTTAACGGCTGCTAGGACGACCTTATGGCCCTTTACGCCTTTAACCCGACTAAACCTAAGACGGCTTTTTATACGGCCTTCCTTACGTCTTTACCTTCGCCTAAGTGATAATAAATATAATTTACGTTACGACGGCACGCGTTGGTTTCTTAGCCTTTCCCTTTATTTCTCCTTATTTCTCTCTCGTTCTATATTAGGCCCGCTTTTAGGACCGTTTAACACGGATTTCCTTCGTTTTTATTAGCCTATTGCCCCTTTTAGACGTTCGAGTCGAACACCGATTTAAAGAGGATATACTATCATAGTGTTAGGTTATATTATATATTATCCTACGTGACCTCTATATCGTATATATAGACATTTAGACCTAGTCTATAGCTATATCCCTTCGTAGATTAATAATAATTATATACCCCCCCCTAAGCTCGTTTCCTTATAGGAGCGGAATTAAGAGAGGTCGTTATAGACGTATAAGGAGGCTCCTAAGTCTAGGATAGATAATTTTTGAAGTAGATATTCCGAAGGTTTAAAGGGGGCTTCTAAAGTTTTAAACATAAAAGCTAGATTTCCCGTTCTTACTATCTTTCCTCGGGTTCTTTTCTTAACTCGGTCTGCCCTTAGTAACTACTATATAAACTGCTCTTGCCCTTATAATTGCTATTATAGAGAGGCTTAAACCTTAGCGTTAATCTCGTCGAGCTTTTTCTATAGGCCTAGGTTCTCTCGGAGGGAATTCTAGACCGTTTTTAGGTTTTTAAGGAGGGGATCTCGTCCGTTAAGCTATAAATGTTTAAACACCGTCTAGCATCTTGCTAAGGGGTGCCTAATCTTTTTGCAAGCCGGGCAAGAGACTTTTAGTCGTTTTGCCTTAAGGGTACCCGTATCCTTACTATTTCCACGTTTTTTAGTCTAATAGATACTTCCTCGTCTAACCCTTAACTATTGTTTTTAGGTTTAGGCCTATAGCATCTCTTTGACTATTTCCCTAATCTTCCGGGATATTAACTAAATAGTCTATTTAGCCGTAAACGGGGCCTTTATAACTCCTCTCGGGTAAACCCCTTAGACTAGGAGGGCTGCTTACTGCTGCGCTATACTTAAGCTACTGCTTCGTCGATTTCCCTACTAGCTTCCCGGAATATAGACGAGTATCTATTACTTAGGGGTTAAACTCGTATAGTAATATCCCTTAGCTACTGCCTAGAGATAGCTTTAGAAAGGAAATACTAATTAGCTTCCTCTACGGTTTCTTCCTACTTATCTAGCTAGGCCGATATCTCTATTATCGAAGTCTAGGTTGGAAAAACTTATAAGTAGGCCGTATATCTCTCCCGGATCTAGTCGGTTATATAACCTAGAGATAGGGCTATCGAGGTCTCTAGCTTCTTTATCTACTATCGAAGGGTCTTATTATCTTATAGGGCTAGAAGCTTAGCAGCTGAGATAGACTCTAAAATCGTTATCCGGGCAGCTATAATAAGCTTCGTTTTATATAAATATTCCTTCCGGAGACTCTTATAGTTATAGATCGATGCCGTATAAGCTTTTTGTTTTAAGGCACTTAACTAGGCAAAGCTTATAGCTTCCTCTATAAAGTTAGTATACCTCGGTCGAATAGGGGGCTCTAGAGGCTATTATTCGTCCGAGAAGATAATCTATTTATCTTAGTCCTCCGGGCCTATAAGGATTATACGCCGGGTCTTCCCCGTAGTTGCATCGTATAGTAATATATTAAGTGTTCGTAGGTCTAAAATACTCCTGCCGAAGAGCAAGGGACCTATATCGTCGGAGGCAGAAGCCGAAAAAGTATATCGGTTGTTTGTCTTAGAGCAATTCGCAGGGTGCTATATAACCGTAGTAATAACTAGTGTGCGGTATAGTATTGCGTAGTGTCCGGAAGTTATAGGAACTCTATTCCTCCCGGGCTTATAACTCTCGAGAAGAGAGATATACGCTATATATATAGAAGTTAAAGACTAAAAAGGGGGTCGAAGACTTAGACAGTCTGTGTAGAGCTATTTAAATCTTATGTATGTAGGAAATATAGTGTAGAAGTGATTGATTAATCTCTAACCTCTTCCTGCCTTACTAAGGGGGACTGCCCCCTTTTATAGGCAGTCCTATTCCTCCTAAATTAGTAGCCCCCTTTGGCTTTCCACCTGAATGTCTGAGTTTAAGACACAGCCCCCTTTTTCCTTTTACCTGCCCAGCCTTTTTCCTAGCCTTTTTTCCACGCCTTTTTCCTAAGCCCTATTTTCTTAAGCCTCTTTTCCACGCCCCTTTCCTAAGCCCCCTTTTTCTAAGCCCTTTTTCTAAGCCCCCTTTTCCAAGCCCCTTTTTCTAAGCCCCCTTTTCTCAGCCCCTTTTCCAAGCCCCTTTTCCAAGCCCCTTTTCTAACTAGCTTCGGGTGCCCTATAGGCCGCACAGCAATACACGGGCCGCTAGTAGTCCCCCGGGTAGTCCTCTAAGTCGAGAGCCCGCCTAGGCTACCTAAGTCTCACAAATCCTAGCCTAGCTTCGCAATAGGCGTAGGCGTCTACTATATACGTAAGCAACGGTAGATCTACTCGACGGTTACTAATAAATTCCCGCGGCCCTATTAGCCTTATAGCCTATTGTGCCCCTCTACCCTTAACGCCTTAGGGCCCGCTTTTAAGTATTTTAACGTGTTTTTATTTCCTAGGTAAAGGGATTAGCGCTATACTTAGGTAGTCGTAGTAGAATAGCGGGAAGGGATATACCTATAAACATTCTATTTGCCTTTACGGCCTGTTTCTATACGCGTGCTAATATAACCGGGATTATTTCTACTAGTACTAGCCCCCGATTTTAATTAGCTACGGCTATAAACAACCTTTTGATAGGGCTTTATATATATACGACGTAAGCCGCATATACCCGTCTATTGCCGTATTCCTCTTTTGCGCCTCTTATAGTCTTACTTATTAAATTTACTCGATTTAACTATCGCACCTTTATTACCTATCGCAATGCCTAACTACTCCCCACCTAGTTATTATTGCTCCGATTATCGCGAGTATCTACTAATTGTAGGCTTTTATATAAGACGCAATAGCGCTCTATATTCTACCTATATCCGTTATATAACTACGCGCCGGAGGCAGCTACTATAGGAAATCTTAGGCAACGCACGCGTTACTTAGTCGCGTTAGGCTTCTTAGCCTCGCGCTATACTATAGCCTCGCCGACGCCGTGTAGTAGTATAGCAGCCTACTAGTGCACTCTAGCTCCTACTCCTGCCCGTTCTACTACCCTCCTTTCTAGCTTAATTACCACTAGATTCTCCGATATTAGTCCTATATGCCGATCTTAGGCCACGGAATATAGTATATACGTTCTATAGAGCGTTTTATTAGGCAGCTAAGCGGCTGTCTATAAGTCTTATCTCCTATTATATAATAACACTACGTATATACTAATTCGTTAGTCTTCTATACTTATAGACCCTAAGTTTAAGAACTATTATAAATAAGGGGACGTCGATCTCCTACTATTTAAGGATATCCCGTACTTCTTATAGGACCTCCTTTTCTTACTCTATCCGTAGGGATCTGCTTTCCGGAAGAATCTCCGCCGTTATAATAATATATTTGCCTTTACGTCTATTAAGACTATACTAATAACCCGTAGTTTTACTACTAAAGGCCTAATAGACTTTTAGATCTACGGTATACTTTATTATACGATTAGGCCGTTTAAGGCGGCTCTTAGATACGGCCCTTAGTATATATAGCTTTATTTCTATAACCCTACTTATGCATCTAAAATTAGGTCGATCTTTAACTAGGACTTAGACAACCGGTTCTTAATAAAGGTTACGGAATACCTTTATAAGATAAATCCGTTTATCTCTATCTACCTTACCGCCCGTAAGCGTTTCCGGGCTAGCGAGGGAGCCGTAAGGGTAGTGCTTAGCCCGTAGCTACGTTCAATCTTAAAAAGCGGTGTAGATAGGCGCCGCGAGAATTTACCTACCGTAGATAAGGTTATAGTCCTTATTCCGGACGAATACGCCGAACCCGGTTTCCGCGACGTCGTGCTAGTAGAGCGGGACTAAAATAGTTATAGACGGGTATTCTATATAATATACCCTTACTATACATCGTATCTCCCACTCGCCTACCCGTTGCTCTTACCCTATAGAGATCTTAGTTTTTACTAGGGTTTATAGTTATAGGACTTACGCGAGTAAGGCCGTACTAACAATCGTCTAGGGTAGCGGGCTTATTACCGGTATATCCTTTACCCTCGCCGCGAGTAGTTTACGGTCCTGTTTGCTTTTAGTCGCCTCTTTTAACAGTTTCTAGTCGATCTTTAGGCCGCTAGAGACTAAATTAAGCCAAACTAACTAGCGAACTATTAAGCCAACCTCTAAGCGGACCTATATAACGGCATTTAGGACTGGCTTTCTATAGCAGTTAGAAAGAAACACTGCTAGTATAGGAATATAGTTATATAACTTAGGAATAGAGTCGTAGTATAAGGGGCCGGCATAGGGTTTAACTTAACACTGTGTGGCTAGATAATTAATTATCTAAAGCTAAGGAGGAGAGGAAAAAGAGCCCGCCGTAGCTCGCCCTTCCCGTAGGTTTTATATATACGCTTTGCCCCTATACGGGCCCTACGTCGACCCGACCGTGCCCTCGTCTAAGGCATCGTTAAGCTATACGTGCTAGTAGCCGGCTTAATGCCGGGCTTACGCAGCGGCTAGCCTAAGCGCTTACTACGGCATAGCCGTAGTACGTACTATAGCGCAGCCCGTAATACGTAGCTATATTACAGACTTTATATAGGAAAAGGGCAATAGGGGTTATAACCACGCGGCGTATAACGCTACGCGCTTTATATAGTTAATAACCTCGTTATTAACTAAGAGCATCGTTATAACTAAAGTATTAAACGCTAGGCAGTCGGGTCCTCGACATTTAGGTAATAGCAATTAAAAAGAGTATTGCTATTTATACGGTAGGAAATCTCTATTTATACGGTAAACTTACTTTTTCGGCGCGCACCCCTAGCGCCTATGTCCCGCCACCAAAATTGGGTAGAGGTACATAGCAATTAAGAGGGCCGCGTAAATCGTGCCTAGCCTTAATTTAATTTAATAAGCGCGCGCGCGCAAAGAGCTTAAATAACATATATGCCTAGCTCTCTACTGCGTGCCCTCTACTGCGTGCTCTACTGCGTGCCCTACTGCGTGCCCTGCTGCGTGCCCTACTGCGTGCCCTACGGCGTGCCCTACCGGCAGCCTCTACTGCGTGTGCGGCTCCTTAACGTATGCTTCGTGCCCTACTGCGTGCCCTCTGCTATGTGTGCGGCTCCTTAATATATGCTTCGTGCCTGTAAGGGTCTAGACCCTAGTGTTATTATCTAGTGCACGTGACTAGATTGCGTGTATTTAGGTAGTCCGCGCCGGCGAGGGCTGCGCCCGCACTCTCTTCCCTTTTCCCCTCTATAGTGTTATTTAACCTCTTTTAGGGACCTCCTTTATGCTAACTCGGAAAAACCCCGTTATATAATAACACTATCACTTTATTAATCCGCAGCTACGCCTACTGCATACGCCGCCTCCGTACCGTCGGAAGCGCCGCTTAGAGTCTCTCCTACGATGCTTAATACGAGGATGAATTAAGCTGCCCTTTGGCTATTGCCTTAATCGCCTATGCGAATTTTTCGACCCCGCACTAATGAGAACGCGCTAACGCGCTAATGTTAGCTTATGCGAATTTTCCTTCCCCGCACCTACGAATGCGCCTTTAATCGGCTTTTCTGCCCTGCTCGCAGCCGTTAATTTACCTGCCCGTGGCACGACCTTTGCTTGCCTATTGCTAAGTCGCTAGACCCGATTCGGAACGAATTTTCCTTTGTTGTTTTTCGTCCGCCCTATAAAGGGAGGACTTCGTCTCTACCGCTTTAAGGGTGGCGGGAAGAGCCTATGTGTAAGAGCCTCGGGTGCGTCGAGCCAACGATACACGTTACGGTATAAGTAATGCCTGCGAAATTAGGCACGACCTTCGAGACGGTGGTAGGGCGCAGTTATAACTGCGGAACATATAGAACACGCACGAAGAAATACGCATACGGACGACGGCAGTACGCCTACGAGCGGGATACGACCGGACGATTCGAGTGATAAATATTAGGAATGCTTCCGCCGGCAGCCGGCGGCGATATCGGGAGGCTATATAAGGGAAGCTATACCCGTGCTCTAAGGGCCGTAGAGAACGGACGGAGCACGTATAGCCTCGTGCGGGAAGAACAACGGGTAATAGCGGCTGTAGTAGCGCTTAGAGACGAAGTCGTCGCTATAGGGCGAGTCCCTAGGAGCACCTAGGCGTGCGAAGCGCACGAGCCGGAAAGGAAAAACCGGCCCTACTTAAAGTAGTCCTTTAGTTATTCTTAGCAAGCAGCTTGCCCTCGTTCTTATAAGCTAATAACGGCCTAGCTAATGTTCGTTACGATAAGGGAGTCGGGAAGGTTATGTCCGCGTTTATAGCTGCGTGCCGCTTTACTCTATATAGTGTTTTCGGCTGTGCGTTTCGGTATAGGTTTCGCCTTAACTACGTAGTCCGTACGTAACGTCCGTCGCGCGTTAGGGTGCGGCTTCGGGTGTCTTAGAAGGTAGCTCCGAAGGAGCGGGTGCGGGGGGCTAATATAAGGGTCTAGACCTTAGTATTATTATCTAGTGTATATAACTAGATTGCGTGTATTTAGGTAGTCCGCGCCGGCGAGGGCTACGCCCGTACTCTCTTCCCTTTTCCCCTCTATAGTGTTATTTAACCTCTTTTAGGAACCTCCTTTATGCTAACTTAGAACAACCCCGTTATAGTGCCCTACTGCGTGCCCTACTGCGTGCCCTCTACTACGTGCCCTCTACTGCGTGCCCTCTACTGCGTGCCCTTTACTGCGTGCCCTCTACTGCGTGCCCTGTACTGTATGCCCTGCCGGCAGCCTCTACTACGTGTGCGGCTCCTTTACGTATGCTTCGTGCCCTACTGCGTGCCCTCTACTATGTGTACGGCTCCTTAATATATGCTTCGTGCCCTACTGCGTGCCCTACTGCGTGCCCTCTTCTGCGTGCCCTCTACTATGTGTGCGGCTCCTTAATGTATGCTTCGTGCCCTACTGCGTGCCCTACTGCGTGCCCTCTACTACGTGCCTTCTGCTGTGTGTGCGGCTCCTTAATGTATGCTTTGTGCCCGGCTCCCGGCTGCGTGCCCTACTGCGTGTTAGATTGCGGTATAGTATGGTGTTCTTCGCACGATTTACGCGGCTCTCTTAATTGCTATATACCTACACTTAATTTTAGTGGCGGGACATAGGCGCGCGGGGTGCGCGTAGAAAAAGTAGAGATTCCCTTAATTTACCGTATAAATAGAGATTTCTTACCGTATAAATAAATAGCAATACTTATTAAAAAAGAAGAGAGGCTTTAAGGCTTAAAACAGCCTGTAAGGAAGGATTAAAAGCTGTAAATAATATAAATCACAAAGAATAATAGCTCTTATCTTTTCCAATAAGGAGGGCTAACTAGTCTCTATATATAGGGAAATCCCTCGGACGAAAACAGCCGCGTAGACCTAAGAAAAAGGGGTAAAGGAAAGAGTTAGACGGAAAACACCGGTTAGAAATTAATAGATCGTATCTATACGATAAATAGTTATATAGTTAGCTATAGTTAGTAAATAAAGAAATCAATAGTGCAATAGTCTATTAGAAGGATATATAAATTCTACGGTAGAAGCCGTTAGAAGGGAATTAGAATTCTACGGTAGAAGACCGTAGAAGGGAATTAGAATTCTACGGTAGAAGGCCGTAGGAGGTAATTAGAATTCTACGGTAGAAGACTATAGAAGTACGGGGTAATAACCCGTAGAAGCCCGTGGAATTCTATAGTAGAAATACGTAACACTTCTATATAAATTCTATAGACACTTCTATATAAATTCTATAATAGGACCGGGAATTTCCCGGTAGAAAGCAATAGGGGAAGACGGTAATATTAATTTACCCCCTTAGCTAGAAGGAAAACACCTTCCGGCTAGTTAGAATTATTATCGACTTCCTTATAGATCTTAGATATAATATTAATAAGTCGAAGCTAGTAAAGAAACGTTTATAAACGTTATCGTAGAAGTAACTTAGTCAATCTATCCGTAACTATCTAGTAAGAAGGGATATACTTAATGTTAAAAGTATTGCGTAAGAATTCCTATCGGGCCTAGCATTTGTGAATTTTAATATACTTTAAGGCGGTCTAAATCTTTAGAATCTCGGCGGAAACTAAGCGAATAGTCTAGGTGTTATCGTACTAAACAATAGGAATAGGAATATTTAGTTATAGAGAAATATCGTTAAATAAACGAAGAATGGAAATTAGCTCTTTTATAGTAGAAGAGACTATAAAACGTTCGGCCTTAGTAGATAACGTAGTAACCGTAGATTGTTTTAAGGCACTCTACGCGATCGGACTATTAAAAAGACTAATAAAATCGCCTTCTAAAGAATAACGAGTATTTAGATTATCGGCGTAGGCGGTATCTTAAGCTATAATAAGTTCTAAATCATCTATATTAGAGTACTCGATCGTAAGAAAACGCGATTTATATAAGTATATTACTAAGCTTTCTATAAGCTTAATATAAAGCGTAGACGGGTTTTATATATACTTCGCTAAAGAATTCGACGACTTAGCGGCGTTAAGTCGGGTAGAAATAGTTATATAATTATAGGATCTAACTAAAGACTAAAAGTAGTGGATTTAGTTATCTATAGCCTAACCTTAGTGTTTCTCTAGCTTTTTTAGAAGTAGGAATAGGCAAAGGGTCGAAATAGGCTATAGAACTATAGAAGTAGGGATTAAACTAAACTTAAAAGCAATCTTATTTAGGTAAACGTCCTAGCATAACTATAGCTTTCGCTACTTACGGTCCCGGATGATTCTTATCCTAAGAAAATAGGTTAGCTCTCCGCGGTCGGTAACTATATACTTCTATCTAAAGCGATAGATAAAATCGTTAGTAGCCTTACGGTACTCCCTACGGAAAAGAATAATAATATTATCTATAAAGAAGAAAGTAATAATGCTACTTATAGTAGATATAAAAATACAAAGGTCTTTCGCACTCTACTAAAGGCCTAGTTTAGTAAGAGACCCGGATAATTCCCGTTGCTAAAGAAGCGGCAAATAGCGAAGCCTATATAAAGCCTTTATTAACCGAATTATAAAGCTAAATATCTTAAATCCGTCTAAAAAATAGATACATACTTCTTTATCTAGATTAGCATTTATAAAGGCGTTAACGGCGTTAAGTAAGCGGGTTTTAGTGCTAAACTTAGCGGTAATAGCGATTATAATACGAAAATTTCGCGTAGTAAGCGTAGCGGCGTAGGTTTTCTTTCCGCTAAACGGCTAGAGATCTTCTCGTATATAAAGGCGAGACTTAAACTTCTTAAAGTAGCCGTGCTTATTAAACTTATAATTAAATGCCTAAGTTAATAGAAGAGGACGTATAAGCGCGTTCGCTCTTAGAGTAGGGGAAGGAAAGAAGGTCTTTCGCTAGTAAAGGGAGTCCTATTTAACCTTTCTAGCGGCTTTAAACTCGAGTTTATACGGATGCGTCTCGAGATTAGACTAAAACCTTAAAAGCGCGGGTAAGTCCCGTTTGTATATCTTCCTAGGTTTAAGAGAAGTAGCGAATATAGCTGTAAAAGCGGTGCTATTAGCCGGCAAATGCCTAATATAAGCGAATACGGGATATTAATCCGAAAAACGGTTCCAATAAGTAAGGCGTAAATCCCCTATAAATCTCGTCGTCTATAGATGATCTATAGGAATAGTATTATCGTAATCTATAGATTAAGAAGTTGCTTAAAGCAGCTATACCTTATATAAGGGAGCAGATATCTCCCGATTGGTTTATTTTACCGGCATATAAAGATATGCATTAGAACCGCCGTGCATTATTGCATATAATATAAGTCACCCGGCTGCATTAGCTGCCCGGATGCTTAAGATACCGAATGCCGAAGTATATAGTGTATGTGGAGACTAATATACGTATAGTCTACAGTCGGGCCCCGGTTAACTAAGGTTACCTACACTACCTCCTATTACTCGCGTATTTAATTACGCAATAACTAAGATACTATACGAGGTTAGACTACATACACTTAGCATAGAATTAATAGCGCTTTCTATCCTAACAATTAGTTAAGTTATATATACCTTTATTCCTATGCAATTGGCTATATAAAGGGATCTTAGTCCGCACTTAGATAGACTATCACTAAGCAATTTTATATCCTCTTCTCTCTCTTATCTTTATATCTTTTTTAATACTTTCTGCATTTGCCGTAATCCTCTGCCTTTAAGCTTTCCTTTAGGCTCTTATTAGTTATAATCCCTATCTCTGCCTAAGCTTTAAGTTGCTTCTTACCTAAAGCCTCCCTTAGATCCCTTAGATCACTCGCTATTATATTAAAAACGACCGTCTCTCCGCTATAACCTCCTCTTTGCCTTTTTAGGCTATTTGCCTCCTTAAGATACCCTTAGTTTGCATATATTACTACTTTCTTAGTGTTCTACCCCCCCTTTGTTTCTCGTTAGCCTCGTTCTCGCTCTTATAATATACCCTTTCTTAGCTATTATTCTATATTTAAGAAAACCCTCGAAAAAATTAGAAGAAATTTCTTTATTACCTTTACCTTAGCCTATAGACGCCGAGCTTCTTCTAAGTTTCCTCCGGTACCTTCCGATCCGATATACGGCAAAAATAAGTTCTTTTAAGGACTACTTATTTATCAAGCTTAAAAAGAGCACTAACTTTTCGGCTTAGTCTTTACGTATAGAATCTATTTTTATACGTAAAAAGCTCGGTTTAGCTATACTTAATGCTGCTTATGCGAAGTCTTAGGACTATTTTGCCTTAATAAGGCTTATAGTTAATAACGGCTCTTTATCTTAAATAAAGCACTATACGTCTATAAAGGCGGTATAAAAGGCACTTAAAACCCTATATAACCTTATTAACTTTATCTCTAACTTCCTCCTTATAAATGCATGGCCTACCGACTACTAACGAAGCGCCCCTTAAGCCCGACGCGGGCAAGGAGAAACTAATAGGAAGGGACAGTGCCGCTTACCTAAAATTCGCGGGTCTAGTGCCTAAGGAGGCCCTCTAAGGCGTTTAAAGGGCCTTTAAGTCCGTTCTCTAGGGCTACCTAAAGGAATAGGAGGAGAAGATCCGAGCGGACACTACGGTCTATACGACCGTAGGCTAGCTTAAGAAATCGGTTAAAGAGTCGGTAAAGGAGGCTATCGAGGCGGCGCTCCTATCGAAGCAAGCGTCGAAGTCCTAGGCCGACGTAGCCGCGGCCGCGGTCGTAGCTACTACCGTCGCGCCCCCGACGCGACGCTAGCCCGCGTCTAGAGGCGCTAGCGGCAGCTATAACATCGGGGCTAATAGCGAGAAGCCGACTCTCGCCCGTTACGAAAACCAGCTTACGGTCTAACATAAGGGGATCGCCCTAAATCTCTAACGTAGAACCCCTTAAGCGATCGTTAACGACGTTAATCGCGCCTTTAAGGAGCCCGCCGTAAAAGCGGCGCGGGTCCTTTATAGCGGCGATATCGCGCTTATATTTAAGCAGAATGTAAAGAAGTATAGGGCGGATAAGGAGTAGCTAAAGAAGGCGTTCGGGAAAGAGACGATGCTATCCTAAGGCGGCTTTATAGTAATAGTAAAGGGCGTCCCGATAATAGTCCTTTAGCGAGGGGACGACGCCGCCCTAGCAGCCGAACTAGCTAAAGCGAACGACGTCGAGGTTATCTACCTCTACCTTAAAAAGGCCTATATAAGGGCGGGTATAAAGGCGACCTTAATTATTATAGTAGACGGCGTAAAGGCGGCGAATAAGCTCTACGACTTTAGTATAGTAATATACGCGGAGATTTTCGATATAAAGCCCTTCGACGATATAATCTAGCCGAGGTAGTACTACCGGTGTTTTTAGTATAGATATATCGCGAAGTACTATATAGCGAAGGCGACGTATAGGCGGTGCGCGTTTAGACTATACGACGAAGCTATATACGCGGCTACTATTAGGTAGATCCCGTACTAGTATACCCTTTATAAGGGGAGATACGCGGCGTAGGATAGGCATTACCCTAAGGCGGAGAAGCTTTAGGATAGGGCTTAAAAGGCATACTCTTAAAGGCTAAAGCGTTTCGCCGCTACGGCGATGCCGACGATACGCCTTAAGTAGGCGCCGCCCTATACGTAGCCTTTTCCGCCTCCTACCGCGCTATAAGCGTCGCCGTTGAAATAGCGATAATAGGACACCCCCCCCCCCCCCCCCGCTACCCGCCCTTCCCCCTAGCCGGCCTTAGGATATTACGAGGGCTAGTCGGGCGCGTGGCTAGTCGACTATTCGCGGGCTTCTACGGTCGCGGCCGGCCTTAGCGTTAATAAAGGCTCGCACCGCTATAGTTAAGGCCGCGCTCGCTCCTAACAACGACCCTTTCTCCGACCCCCCCTAATATTAGATATCCTTTACTAAAACACTGTAAGGATAGGCGCGAATATATACCTCGCGCTCGCCGCCCTTAAGGCGTATAATATTATAGCACTTTAAGAGACACTAATTAATAGTAGGATAAGAGCCCCGGCGTGCTTAGGGCGGTGCGACTATAGGCTCGTCTTTAGGGCGACCTAAAGCGCGCTATACGTCTATAAGAGGCACGGTATCGATATATAGACGAGCGACTAAAGTATAGATTAATATAGCGTTACGTTTACTAATTTTAATACTATAGTTTTTTTAGTTTACTCCCCGCTAGTTAACTCCCCCCTCCCGACTACTCCGCTTTTAGACCTTACGACTAAGTTATTACGCACCTATTATGTCTTTATCGGGGACTTTAATAGCTATTACCCGCTTTAGGACGCTTACGGGCGTACCTTTAGGAATAGCGAGGACCTCCTAGAGCTAACGGCGCGTTAGCGCCTTAGGCTTATAACCCTTAAGGGCTAAGTTATATACATCGCCTCTAAGGGCCGGAGGCATAGCACGATAGACCTCGCTTAAGCGTCTCGGGGTTTAAGCGTTACGTACCGCGGAAACATAGGCCTCGTCGGATCGGATTATATATCGTAACGGCTAGAGGTAGATATAAGGCCGCTAACTCATCGGCCGGCGGCCTAGATAATAGGACTTAACCGCCTCTAAAAGAAACTCGACCTAGATAGGGCTTAAGCAGTAGCTATCGTAAAGTTCCGGCCGGGGGCCGCGCTAACTACGCCTACGACCCCTAAGGAGGTCGAGGCGTACGTAGACTAAGTGGTCGCTTAGTTAACTAAGATTACGAAGGACTATATACCCGAGGCCTAAGGCTATACCGACGGCGGCTGCTTTAATTAGTAGACTATAAAGGTAGACCGGTGCGATAGGGAGGCTAAACGCGCCCTTTAGGCGTTCTTAGCGTCCGGCAACTAAACGACCCGTAAGACGTTAGACGAGGCGAAGATAGCCCTCCGGCGTGCCGTCGTTACTATATAACGCGACTCTTAGCGGGAGCTTACCTACGATTTAGCCGCTAACTAAGCCCTCCTCTAGAAGATCGAGAGGTAGGCGTAGCTCTAAAGCGGTAGCCTACTATAAGCGATATATATCCCGGACTTAGAGAGACCGAGCGACCCGAACGGGCCGGCCCGTACTTACGAGGAGAAGGTAAAGACCCTCGCGGCCCGGTTCTTCCTACCTTTAGTAGCGAGAGGCGAAAGGAGCCCTTAAGCCGCCCGGGAGGCCTATATAATATCATAGCGTTTTATAGTCGGCGACGTTAGGTCGGCGGTTAGGAAGATAGCGTTACAGAAGGCCGTAGGGGAGGACGGCCTCCCGGTTAAGCTTATTAAGGCCTATAAGGAGCTATTGCTTAAGGTGCTTACGGTATTGCTTAACGCTAATTGCGACGTCGGATATTTTCTAAGACGGTTCCGATATACGGCTATTATCGTCCTACTAAAGCCTAGGAAGATAGCGGCCTAGCTTTAATAAGCCTAAGGGTAGAGACTAATCTCTCTCTTTAGCATAGTAGGGAAGATCCTTAAGGCTATAGTCGCGAGGAGGATCGTAGACGTAGCGGAGGCGTATAACCTCCTGCTTAAAGGGCAGATAGGGAATAAGACCGAGAGGTCTACTAAGACGGCGATACGATTTATAATAGAGCTCGTAAAGACGACGTAGGCTTAAGGAAAGGTAGCGTTATTCCTCTAGCTCGACCTTAAGGGAGCTTTTAATAGGGTAGACTATATATACCTCGTCGAGACCTTCCGCTAGAGGGGTTTCTTAGGCTAGGTTATCGCGTAGGTTAAGAGCTTCCTTAAGGGGAGGACGGCTTAGCTCTACTTTAATAGCGCGCCGGCGGAGACTTAGGAGGTGCCTACGGGCGTGCTTTAAGGCTCGCCCTTCTCCTTAATTCTCTTCCTCCTTTATATCGCGCTACTATACGACGACCTTAAGCCGGAGATAGGGGTTACTACCGTCGGCTTCGCCGACGATACAAACCTCTTAGCCTACGATAAGACTATAGCCGCGACTATATAGCGCTTAAGGAGCGCTTAAAAGAAGTACGATAAGTAAGTAAAGGAGGTCGGCGCTAAGTTTAAGCCGGAGAAGAGCGAGCTAATCTACTTTACGCGGACTTATAAGCCGATACCGACGAAGCTTCGGCTTAAGACGAATATAGTCTAGCCGGTCGAAGACGGGAGGTTTTTAAAGGTTTAGTTTAACTAAAAGCTGCGATAGAAAGCCTAAGTTAGGAAGCTTAAGACGAAAATAGGCATATAAGCGCTAGCCCTTACCGGGCTCGTAGCGTCTATATAAGGCATACGATTGCGAAGCGCGAGGACGGTCTACGCTAGTATAGTTTAAAGCCCGCTCGCCTATAAGGCGTCGACGTTTTATAAGCCTACGCTTAGAGGAGGGAAACCTACCGGCTTAGTAAAAGCGCTTATAATACACTAGTCGAGCTACCTATAGGTAGTAGCTAAGGCGTTTAAAGCGACCCCGATCTAAAACCTAGAGATATAGACGGCGGTCCCGCCGCTTAACCTCTACCTTAACGACCGCCTCGCGCGGTATAAGGAGCGAACCGAGGAATTAGGTATAGCGGACTAGATCCGACGTGCCTACGAGAAGCCGGCGAGAGTACTGCCCTAACCCCGTCGGCCGACCCGGCCGCCCGGCCGGCCGTACGATACGTAGCTCTAAGACTAGTGCCCTTAAGGCACTATAACGGAGGAGGCGGTCCTCCGCGATTAAGAGGCGCGCTAAAAGGAGGATCTCTAAGCGACGGAGGCGAAGCGACTATAAAGAGTATAGCAGCCGGTAGATATTAACCTTTACTTCGACCGGCCGAAGAAGGCACTAAAGGTATATAACGGGTTATATAAGTATAAGAGCTCCGCGTTTATCTAGATTCGGACTAAGAAGATCGGTCTATAGGGGTTTTTATTCGACCGGAACGTCCCTAACGTCGACTCGCCGCTCTATCGGTATAAGACCGCGCGTAAAACCGCGTTTTACCTTTTCCTCCGGTGCCTTGCCTTTACTAGCGCGAGGGCGGCCCTACTAAAAGGCATCCGACGGGAGAGCGACCTTAAGGCGGCGCTTAACCGCCCCGCCGCCGCGAAGCCGCTTATCCGGTAGCTCCTTAAGCACCGCCTACTATAGTAGTTCTAGGCCGCGATAGCCCTTACGGAGAAGATAGACCGCTATAACGCCGGCGGGGGGGAGCTCTAAGAGTAGGACGACGAGGCTCTTAGCGCTAGCCCCCTTTAACGTTTATATATGTTTATATATATTTGTGTGTTCGATTATACGCTTACTAAGATTTGTTTTTCTACGTTTTAACCCGCTAGGCGGAGCCCCGGCCCGCACCCTATCGCCCGCGTGCCGTCTACGCGCCGGCTTTACTAAGTTAGACTATCCGCCCGACCCCGACGCCCCCGGGCCTACCCGGGCGGGGTAACCTTTATTAGGCACTAGACCGGCGGTAGTAACTAAACTTAATTAACTATAGCGAGCACGGGCCGTATCCGGCCCGACGTTAAGATAGATAGACGTTGTATAGGTTTTCCCTTAGGCCGCTTAGTTTTTCCTATGCTAGCTAAATGCAGGGGCACTAGGCCCGTTAGGGCAGCTAGAGTACTTTAATAATAATAATAATCCTCCTTATAAAGGAACTCTTTAATATAAAGATTAAGGGAGAGATATCTATCGAGACTTACCTAAATAAGGTAAAAGAGCTCTTCGATAAGCTAAATACTAAAGACATCTATATCCCGGAGATCGTAATAATAACCTAGATCTTAGAGAGCCTTAATAGCTCTTTCTCGAGTTATATTACGAATATTACATAGACCCTTCGTACTAATGCTACCGTATATACCCTTAAATCACTCTCCTCGTCTCTTATAGATAAGTTTAAGAGAACGAAAGCTCTTAAGAATAACAAGCAGCTATTTATAGCCGGCGGTAGTAAAGTCCTTATTTACTTTTGCTATAAAAAGCGAGGGTATCTCGAGCGGAATTGTTTTTAGAAACCCGAAAATGAAGATAAGGCTTAGGCTATAGGATTTACCCTAAAAATAGTCTTTGCCTCCTCCTTTTCTCGCCGGGACCCTAAGGAGAATACTAACCGTAACTACTAAAGGCCGACCTTAGTTCTCTACTCTCGGGAGAGCGAGGGGATCGCCTTAGATCTCTAACGTAGAACCCTTTAAGCGATTATTAACGACGTTAATCGCGCCTTTAAGGAGCCCGCCGTAAAAGCGACGCGGGTCCTCCGTAGTAGTAATATCGCGCTTATATTTAAGCAGAATATAAAGAAGTATAAGGCGGATAGGGAGTAGCTAAAGAAGGCTTTCGGGAAGGAGCTAATGCTATCCTAAGGCGGCTTTATAGTAATAGTAAAGGGCGTCCCGATAATAGTCTTTTAGAGAAGGGATAACGCCGCCTTAATAGCCGAACTAGCTAAAGCGAACGACGTCGAGGTTATCTACCTTTACCTTAAGAGGGCCTATATAAGGGCGGGTATAAAAGCGACCTTAATTATTACGGTAGACGGCGTAAAGGCGGCGAATAGGCTCTACGACTTTAGCATAGTAATATAGGCGGAGATTTTCGATATAAAGCCCTTCGACGATATAATCCGGCCGAGGCAATACTACTAGTGCTTTTAGTATAAATATATCGCAAAGTACTATACGGTAAAGGCGATATACGGGCGGTACGCGTTAAGACTATACGATAAAGCTATATATACGGCTACTATAGGGCAGATCCTATACCGGTATACCCTCTATAAGGGGAGATATACGGCGTAGGATAGGTACTGCCTTAAGGCGGAGAAGCTTTAAGATAGGGCTTAAGAGGCATACTCTTAAAGGCCGAGGCGTTTCGCCGCTATAGCGACGCCGACGTTACGCCTTAAGCCGGTGCCGCCTTATATATAGCCCTTTCCTCTTCCTACCGCGCTATAGACGTCGCCGTCGAAACGGTAACGATAGGATACCCCCCCCCCCCCCCCCCCCTACTACCCGCCCTTCCCCCCGGCCGGCGTTAGGATATTATAAGGGCTAGTCGGGCGTAAGGCTAGTCGACTATTCGCAGGCATCTACGGTCGCGGCCGGCCTTAGCGTCGGCTAGGGCTCGTACCGCTACGGCTAAAGCCACGCCTATACCTAACGACGACCCTTTTTCTAACCCCCTTTAATATAAGATATTATTTACTAAAATACTATAAGGATAGGCACGAATATATACCTTACGCTCGCCGCCCTTAAAGCGTACGATATTATAGTACTTTAAGAGATACCGATTAATAGTAGGATAAAAGCCTTAGCGTGCTTAAGGCGGTACGACTATATGCTTATCTTTAAGGCGACTTAAAGCGCGCTATACGTCTATAAGAGGTATAGCATCGATATATAGATAAGCGACTAAAAGGTAGACTAATATAGCGTTACGTTTACTAATTTTAATACGATAGTTTTTTTAGTTTACTCCCTACCGGTTAACTCCCCCCTCCCGATTACTTTACTCTTTAACCTTACGGCGAAATCGTTACGCACCTAATGCGTCTTTATTAAGGACTTTAATAGCTATTACCCGCTTTAAGACACCTATAGGCGTACCTTTAGGAATAGTAAGGACCTCTTAGAGCTAACAACGCGATAGCGCTTTAGGCTTATAACCTTTAAGGGCTAGGTTATACGTATCGCCTCTAAGGGCCGGAGGAACGGCATAATAGACCTCGCTTAAGCGTCTTAGGGTTTAAGCGTAACGTACTATAGAAACGTAGGCCTCGTCGGATCGGATTATATATCGCAACGGCTAAAGGTAGATATAGGGCCGCTAACCTACCGGCCGGCGGCTTAAACGATAGGACTTAACCGCCTTTAGAGAAAACTCGACCTAGATAAGGCTTAAGCGGCGGCTATCGTAAAGTTCCGGCTAAAGGCCACGCTAACTACGCTTACGACCCTTAGGGAGGTCGAGGCGTATACGGACTAAGTAGTCACCTAATTAACCGAGATTGCGAAGGACTATATACCTAAGGCCTAAGGCCGTGCCGACGGCGGCCGCTTTAACTAATAGACTATAAAGGTAGACCGGTGTAATAAAGAGGCTAAACGCGCCCTCCGGGCGTTCTTAGCGTCCGGTAATTAGACGACCTACGAGACGTTAGATAAGGCGAAGATAGCCCTCCGGCGTACCGTCGTTACTATATAACGAGACTCCTAGCGGGAGCTTACCTACGATTTAGCCGCTAACTAAGCCCTCTTTTAGAAGATCGAGAGGTAGGCGCGGCTCTAAAGCGGCAGCCTACTATAGGCGATATATATCCCCGACCTAGAAAGACTAAGCGACCCGGCGGGGCCGGCCCGCACTTACGTAGAAAAGGGAAAGACCCTCGCGGCCCGGTTCTTCCTACCCCCGGTAGCGAGAGGCGAGGGGAGCCCTTAAGCCGCCCGGGAGGCCTATATAATACCGTAGCGTTTTATAATCGGCGACGTTAGGTCGGCGGTTAGGAAGATAGCGTCGTAAAAGGCCGTAAGGGAGGACGGCCTCCTAATAGGGCTTATTAAGGCCTATAAAGAACTATTGCTTAAGGTGCTTACGGTATTACTTAACGCTAGTTATAACGTTAGGCATTTTTTAAGACGGTTCTAATACGTGGCTATTATCGTCCTACTAAAGCCCGGGAAGATACCGGCCTAGCTCTAATAAGCCTAAGGGTAGAGACTAATCTCTCTTATTAGCACGGTAGGGAAGATCCTTAAGGCCGTAGTCGCGAGGAGGATCGTAGACGTAGCGGAGGCGTATAACCTCCTGCCTAAAGGGTAGATAAAGAATAAGACCGAAAGGTCTACTAAGACGGCGATATAACTTATAATAGAGCTTATAAAGACGACGTAGGCCTAAGGAGGGGTAGCGTTGTTTCTTTAGCTTAACCTTAAGGGAGCTTTCGATAGGGTAGACTATATATATCTCGTCGAGACCCTCTATCTAAGGGGTTTCTTAGGTTAGGTTATCGCGTAGGTCGGGAGCTTCCTTAAGGGGAGGACGGCCCGTCTTTACTTCGATAGCGCGCTAGCGGAGACTTAGGAAATACCTATAGGCGTGCCCTAAGGCTCGCCCCTCTCTTTAATCCTCTTCCTCCTTTATATTACGCTACTATATAACGACCTTAAGCCGGAGATAGGGGTTACTACCGTCGGCTTCGCCGATAATATAAACCTTTTAGCCTACGGTAAGACTATAGCCGCGACTATACGGCGTTTAAAGAGCGCTTAGAAGAAGTATAATAAATAGGTAGGGGAGGTTAGCGCTAAGTTTAAGCTAAAGAAGAGCGAGCTTATCTACTTTACGAAAACCTATAAGCCGATACCGATAAAGCTTTAGCTTAAGACGAATATAGTCCGGCCGGTCGAAGATAGGCGGTTCCTTAGGGTTTAGTTTAACTAAAAGCTACGATAAAAAGCCTAAGTTAAAAAGCTTAAGACGAAAATAGGCATATAAGCGCTAGCCTTTATTAAGCTCGCGGCGTCTATATAAGGCATACGACTATAAAGCATAAGGACGGTCTATACTAGCGTAGTTTAAAGCGCGCTCGCTTAAAAAGCGTTAACGTTCTATAAGCCGACGCTTAAAGGGGGGAAACCTACCGGCTTAGTAAAAGCGCTTATAATATATTAGTCGAGCTACCTATAGGTAGTATCTAAAGCGTTTAAGGCGACCTTAATCTAGAACCTAGAGACGTAGACGGCGGTCCTACCGCTCGACCTTTACCTTAACGACCGCCTTACGCGGTATAAAGAGCGCACTAAGGAGTTAGGCATAGCGGACCGGATCTAACGCGCTTGTAAAAAGCCGGCGAGAATACTGCCTTAACCCCGTCGGCCGACCCGACCGCCCGGCCGGCTATATAACGTATAGCTTTAGGACTCGTGCCCTTAAGGCACTATAATAGAGGAGGCGGTCCTCCGCGATTAAGAAGCGCGGTAGAAGGAGGATCTTTAAGTAGCGGAGGCGAAGCGATTATAAAAAGCCCGGCAGCCGGTAGATATTAACCCCTACTTCGACCGGCTAAAGAAAGCGCTAAAGGTATATAACGGGTTATATAAGCATAAGAGCTCCGCGCTTATTTAGATCTAAACCGGGAAGATCGGTCTATAGGGGTTCCTATTCGACCGGAACGTTCTTAACGTCGACTTACCGCTCTATCGGTGCGGGACCGCGTATAAAACCGCGTTCTACCTTTTCCTTTAGTGCCTTACCCTCGCTAACGTAAGGGCGACCTTACTAAGAGGCATCCGACGGGAGAGCGACCTTAAGGCGGCGCTTAACCGCCCCGCCGCCGCTAAGCCGCTTATCCGGTAGTTCTTTAAGCACCGCCTACTATAGCAGTTCCGGGCTGCGATAGCCCTTATAGAGAAAATAGACCGCCGTAACGCCGGCGGGGGGGAGCTCTAAGAGCAAGACGATAAGGCTCTTAACGCTAGCCCTTTTTAACGTTTATCTATATTTATATATATTTATGTATTCGATTATACGCTTACTAAGATTCATTTTTCTACGTTCTAACCCGCTAGGCGGGGCCCCGGCCCGCACCCTATCGCTTGCGTGCCGTTTACGCGCCGGCTTTACTAAGTTAGACTATCTGCCTAACCCCGACGCCCTTAGGCCTACCCGGGCGGGGTAACCTTTATTAGGCACTAGACCGGCGGCAGTAACTAAACTTAATTAACCGTAGCGAATATAGGCCGCATCCGGCCTAACGCCGAGATAGATAGACGTTATATAGGTTTTCCCCTAGGCCGCCTAGTTTTTCCTATGCTAGCTAAATGTAGGGGCACTAGGCCCGTTAGGGCAGCTAGAGTACTTTAATAATAATAATATACCCTATTTCCCTTAAATAATATCCTTCCATATACCCCTAAAAAAACAAAGTCCTCCTTTAATAGAAAATAAATAATAGGACCTCTAAAGCCTTTTCTTTCGGCAATTTCGAGGGTAGTATTAAAAGTAGATAGGACTATAATACGGATTGGGAATTTCTATAACTTTATCTTCGATACTAAAGCTACTAGGCATATAGTTTCGAATAAATCTCTCCTCTCTAACTATAAAGAAATATACACTACTATAACCTGGGGAAAAGCTTCCTCTATTATTATACGAGGGGCTAGGGATCTTATCTTTAAGTTCCTAAATAGCAAACAATAGTATACCTTAAAAAACTGCCTTTATATACCTAAAATTAGCATAATATAATTAGCCAATTAGCTATAATAAATATATACGCTCTTATAGGCCTAGACTC
Source organism: Ophiocordyceps sinensis (assembly GCA_012934285.1). Taxonomy (NCBI): domain Eukaryota; kingdom Fungi; phylum Ascomycota; class Sordariomycetes; order Hypocreales; family Ophiocordycipitaceae; genus Ophiocordyceps; species Ophiocordyceps sinensis. The sequence continues at coordinate 702,019 of JAAVMX010000006.1, read as the reverse complement.
TATATACCTCCTTAATAGAAATCTTAATAAACTAATAACCGGTTTTATTAAAAACGGACTTTACTATATCCCGTTAGACATAAAGAAAACACGTTTTCTAATTAAAATCAAAATATATAATATATAATATAGCCCGAAAGAAACAATAGATAACGCTATACTCTAAGATACTATACTAACTAATACAATAAAAACCCTTTAGATAAAAAAGAAAATAGACCTCGTTCTCTAGTATAAACGGCTAGGCTATCTTAGCTATAAATCCCTATACCGATATCTTCGTAGACTATTCCTAGACATATCCGTAGACTAAAAAGATATTATAGCTATAAAGCAATGCGAAGCTTGTATATAAGCTAAACATATAGATAAAAAGAAGAAAACCTCTTTAAAACGACGATATCTCTTTCTAGATAAAATAAACGTTAATATCTAAGTTCCTATAAAAGTCCCTATATACAATGAATTTAGATACTTTATATTATTTCTAGATACCTACTCTAGTTACCTAAGAATATACCTTATAAAAGGTAAAGCCGAAAGCCTACCTAAGTTCCTAGAATTTAAAACAGAGCTTAAGAATAATAAAGACAAGACAACGATAAAAGAGGTCTTCTTAGATAATGCAAAAGAATTCATCTATAACATGAAACCATATGCTCTTAAAAACGGAATAAAATATAACTTAAGTCTACTATATACCCCTTACTTAAACGGTAGAATAGAACGTATAAATAGAATAATACTTAATAAAGTTAGATCTATGCTCTATATAGCTAAGCTACCTAAATACCTCTAGGGAGAAGCTGTCCTAGCAGCTATATATATATACAACCGATCTCCCTATACTGCCCTAGGGTATATATGCCCTCTTAAAAAGAAAGAAGATAGAGCCCTTACTATAAAAGACATAGATAAGATCCGTGTCTTTAGAAGTATTATATACTATAAAAACAAAACACCTAGTGATAAGCTAGACGTACGAGCTTATAAAGGAATTATAATAGGCTATAAAGATATAGCATATAAAATATACGACTATAGCAGAAAGAAGGTTGTTATCTTAAAACATATAACTATACGAGAAAACAACTTCTTAAAAGACAATAAAACCTTTAATTTTAATGCTATACCTTCTATAAATAAAATACTAGATAATTATCTATACATAAGAACTTCTATACTAGATATAAATCCTAAAAATATATAATCCTAGAATAATCCCTATAAAATACCCGATAATATATCCGAGGATAATATTCCTAGCTATATAATATAGGACAATAATAATAAGGATTAAAGAATTTAGGTTAAAATACCTAAGAAGCCGGCTAAATTCTATAACGACTACTAAAAATACCTAATACATCTACTAATAAATAACGATAATATAACCCTTCTATCTGCTTTAGAAGATTGTAATCCTATAGAACTAAAAACCTATAAGCAAGCTATAAGAAGCGCCGAGGCTCTACACTAGGATAAAGGCATAGTAGCAGAAATATAGCAGCTTATAGATAATAATACTTAGGAAATAACCGAGCTACCTAAAGACCGGGAAGCCCTCGGAAGCCGAGAAGTCTATAGAGTTAAAAAGTGTTAGTAGGTGATTTACTTAGATTAATCTAAACAAAGGGGGGTTGCATTAGTTATAGTTGTATATAATCTAGCTAGAGAAGGGGGAGCAAGGGGGCCCCTTTATACCCGTCTGTAGGGGTCCCTCTATAGAGCCTGCTATGCCTTAACAATGCATTGTTAAGGTCTACGCTAGGGCTTATTGCTCTAGTTATAACGATGCCCTTAGTTAATAACGAGGTCATTAACTGTGTAGGTCACGTGGCGTTATGCGCCGCGTGGTTATAACCCCTATTGCCCCTTTCCTATGTATAGTCGGCAATATAGTTGCGACTCTATCCCTTAGTTATATAACTATATTCCTATACTAGCAGTCTTTCTTTCTAACTGCTAAGCAACCTTCCTAATCGCAAGGATAACGCGTATTAGACTAAAGGGGTCTAATAAATACAATATATAAGTACAAATGAAAGAGAGCCTTAAAAAGGGGAACTTAGGGGCGTAGAACGTATGCCTCCATCCGAATAGTTAAGCTATTGTTGTCTACGAAGCGTTCGAGGGCTCGGTTCGGTAATGCCTTCGTTATAGCATCGGCCGGGTTATTATCGCCGTTAATCTAACGGATCTCTACAATCTCTCGTTGCTCGTATAACTATCGAAGAGACATAATATCAATTATTAATCTCTTCTCCTTAGTTATCCCGAGCTTTACGAGGCATTCGTAGAGCGAATACGAATCTATATAGATAATTAATTAGATGTTCGGTAACTTAAGCCGGTCGGTGATAATCTTTAATATAGTTGCTAAGGCGATGCCGAGGTTAACGCCGTTAACTATACCGTATATCTCAGAGGCTAGCACGCTTCGGGTGACTCTCTTACACTTTGTCGAACTCTAGTAGATAATGTTTCTAATAACCTTAAACTAGTTATTAGACCTTTCGGTCTTATTAACTAGTGCAATAATAAAGCCTAGTTGCGAGGATAGGTCTTTATTATTAGCAAACGACCTATCCGTAAATACTATTAGCTTCGCCTTTATAAGATTAATTAGTTTATATATTAAACCTCTACTCTAGTAGTCTATTTGCCACTTAAGTCGCTTATTTAAGATTATACAATCCTTATCATCCGGGTTCTATACTTATGCCGTAATAGAGATATCGAATGCGGCTTCCGGTTAGCACACCGAGGCTATATAGGCTCTACGAGCACGTTATTCTAGGTAATATTATATATAATCCGGAGCCTTAACATCGATTCGGTCGATTCGGGCAGCTTATCCTTTCTATTAGAGTAGGAGTATCTTATCCTATTGCAAGCTTACCTTCGCGCTATTGAAATCCGTAACGGAGCCCTAAGTTATTATAGTTTTCGGCTTCGCCTTAAATTATGCCTCTTAGAGCTTTTCTTCTTTAGCGGCCGAAAAACTCGTCGTTCTAAGCATAAGGGTATCGTCCGTTTATATCCCAATAATGCCAAAGTGTTCTAGTCCTATGTTAGATATTAGAAGGCAAGAGTCGAAGGTCGATATCGCTATATCGAGGCCCTCGATATAGTGCTTTTAATACGTATTAAACTAGTAGACTCCCGATTCTACGATGCTATATAAGGGCCTAATAACTCGGATAATCGTATCGGGCGGATACTTCCCTTGCAATTCGGCGGGGAGACGTATTAAGACCGTTCGAAAAAGCTCTATATTCGCCTAAGGATATACCTAGGTAATATCTCAAAAGGACAACGTTATCCTATAGCGCATAAGGCTAGGAGTAAGGGCTAAGATCAGTCGTTAGCTAACGCGTTAGATTATTAAGGACTACGTTAGTAGGGAAGCCTTCTCCCTATCATTATAACCTTAGACGATAAGCCTTAATTTCTTATATAGCTTAGTATCTCTGCCTTTAACCTCTCGAACTATACGGGAGCTAAAGATACGGTAGCCGCTGTAAATAGCTTCGTTATACCGTTTAAAACTAAATACTCCTCGTGCCACGAGGTTATCGATCTCCGTGCTGTCTAACGCTTCGAATAGTGCTCCCGGGGTCGTGATAGCGCCTTTAGATCGGAGCTTAACGGCTAGCTCGTAGGCCTCTTCCTCCTTTTTTATCGTAAAGGCCTCGTCCGCTTCTTTATCGCTTAAATCGTCGAGATCTATATCGTCCGTATTATTATCTAGGTCATCCTCTACGTCTAATCCTTCTATAATCAAATGCCTAGCCTTATTCTTCGATCCGGGCGGGCGTCCTCGCTTATAGGGTGCCGGAGGGTCCGGTCGAGTAGGTTCATCCGGCTGCTCGGATTCTAGTGCCGGAAGGTCGTTAAGCATTTAATTACGATAATACGGTTATACTAGCGTAGATCTAAAGACCTAAGGTCTATTAACTATATCGATCGTGATGTTATGCCTATTAATAGCTGCAATTTTAAACGGTCTTTACTATCCTAACTTCTCCCTCTACACGTGGACTTCGCTTTAGAGAGGAAGGGCAAGTGTGTTCGCCGTGTCTAGACCGTTGCGGCTATATAATGCAGCCTAGACCTATCTTTTAGCCGTAAGCTGCCTAAGTGCCTTTATTGCTTTCTATACTATAGTTGCTCGTTTAAAGGTCGTTAGTAATAGCGGCGAATTAAGAGTTATCCTAGGATATACTCCGAACACAAGCAACGTAGGTATTAGTCCGTTCGGTCTAGCAGTATCGTTAATAGCTTTAATAGCCGTCTAAAGAACTGCCTTAAGGGAGGTAAAACTGCCTATTTCTACGAAGAGGATATTAAAAGCTCGGCGCAAAGGGGCATAATACCTCTTAACCTTGCCGATAGACTAGTGTGCTTTAATAGGGACTTATATATATATAATCCCTATAATGCGGGCTTCGTTTCGGAATTCTACCGCCGCGAAGTTCGTGCCGGCATTATGTTTAATAATGTTAGGGGGACTAAGGTATATGTCAATCTAGAGGGCTCGAAGGGTCTCCTATATATCCTTAGCTAATATAGAAGGAAGGAATCAAGCGCCTTAGAACGCCGTCGATGCGTTAACAACGTATAATACCGGGCGTTACGTTAAATTCGGGATGTCTAAGTATATTATATCAACGATAACCTTATAATTAAAGTCTTAGTTATCTTTAAGGTTAAACTTAAACCGTTTTAGGGCAGGCGAATGCATTTAGCAATAGTGATATAGTTCCGAGATATTCTCTAGAGTGCTAAGAGACACATCGCCGTAGCCTGCTTGCTTTAATAGGTTATATAGTCTAGCCATAGCAGGATGTCCGAATCGACGGTATAGGGTCCTAATTTCCGTTTCTATAAGGAATACGGTCGATTGTTTACTCTTCCCGAGGAAGAACTAAGGGTATCCCTATTTCCTAACCACCGGGATGTATGCCTTAGGACCGGTAAGGGTATTCGTCGTATTATTAAAGAATACGCCTAGCCTATCTATATCCGCGAGACATAGTAGGAAAGGGGTCGAAGTTTCTAGCATATAGAATATAATCCTTTTAATCGGAGTAATAAGATTAATTAATCCTAGAGACCTAATAACGGTGCCGGCGCCGAATCTAATTGATTCTTAGCCTACGGTTAATATATCTAAACGGACTAAAGGGTCTTCTTGCTGTAGGGCTATATACTGTTCTTATCCGGCCGTTAAGACCTTCGCTGCTCCCGTATTAATTAGGATGCCTTAAAAGTAGAGCTTCGAGTAGCGGTCGTCGATAAGAAACTAGTCGGCCGAGACTATTAGTTCTATGCCGTAAACGTTATCTCCTATGATAAGGTGGTTGAAAGCTATTTAACAAAGCATTTAACTAGCTTGCTACTATTCCGGCTCGTTATCCTCGCTATACTCTTCCTCCTTATCGTCCTTATAGCCTTCGTAGCCTGCTAAATAGGCTGTAATGTCCGGGGAGACACTAGTGTAAAGACAATGCGAGAGATATTAGTCCTTAGCTTTCCGCCGTTCCTCTATAGGATGTTTCGTAGACTAATATCCCTCCTTTCTATACATAAAGCACTTCTTAGTCTAGGTCTTATTGCCGTATCCTTAGCCGTAGCCTCCTCTACCGCGAGGTCGATAGCCTTATCCGGAGCCTCGCGGGCGAAATCCTCCGTTGCCTCTACTGCGATTATTAGTATACCTACGGTCTATATAAAACTAACTATTAAGGTTCTTCGAATTGTATTTATAATTTGTATCTATCCTATCGTTATTACGATGTCGGTCTTAGATAAATTAGCGTAAGGTATTTCTCGCTTATCGTGCGAGGTACGTTATAAGGGAAGCTCGGAGGTCGGTATAAAGCTCCTTAGCCTCCTTAGCCTATTTAAAGAAGGCACCTTCGAGTTCCGGGACACCTTAGCACGCCTTAGTGAGATTTACTATAAGCGGGGTTTCGCTTGCAAACTTAGGTCCTAGAGCCCGTTGATAAAGCAATAGCTTATCGATTAATAACTAAAGCACTTCTAAAAGGCCTTTCTTAGGATTGCTAGCCCGAACTTAGTTAAACGTTATATTAGTCTAATCGGTGTAGTACTAAGCCTAAGTCGCTTTAGTATCAAAATATCGTTTAATCTTATCGTATGCGCTTCGGAAGGTAGTCGTCTAAGTAATATTCTTCGTATAGAAGCGATCGGCTCGTCCCTTTAAGATCTAAGGGAGAAGTGTGTAAAAGAGCCCTAGCTTAATCTTAAGGTTATAACATACGTTTATAAACTTGCGAATAGTCTTATTAAATAGGGTATATAGCTCGCCGGTGTAGCTCTTCTCCTTATCCTATATCTTAACGAACTTAGTCTAAACATCGGGATCGGACGAGAGGTTCGGAATATCGGCTAGTAGGAGTGCTATATATTCCTTAATGTTATAATTAAATGCTTCGACCGTAGCCTTCGGGGCGATTGTTAAAGCAGATAGATTAAGCCTCGGTTTCGCTCTTAGGATATATAACGTTAGTTCCGGGAGAAATAGCGGTCGTAGCGCATAAAGCCGATTCGTACGATTAAATAGTAGAAACGCCGGTGCATCCGTCGTAGCCGTGTTTAGGTCTTAGTCTAGTTCCGGGGTTGGATCCGTAGTCGCTGCTTAGGCCGGGTCGTTATATTAGAATCGGTGCGAAGTCGGATAGACCGTTAACTAACTCGTTATAATAGAGAAAGGGTCTCGGGCTGCTTGCTCCTTATCGTTTTTCTTCCTTTCTTATTTACGGAAGGCCCTTATACCTACGTTAAATTCTTCTATTATAAACTCCTTTTCGTTCTAAGGGAGTAGATCGTTAGATCGAAGCATCGTTATATAGGATCTATTATACGATATATTCTTTATCCTTGTGAAAAGTCTACGCCTACGTAAGAGAGCCTTAAGGACTTTCTTATATTCTTAGCTAACTATATTCTATATAGGTTTATTCTATCCGTAGAAACGCTCTTAAAACGAGTTAAAGAGTCGTTAACCTTAGCAATAGATAGATGCTTCGTAGGTTATAATAAATCGGGCTATAAACGTCGTGACTTCAACCGGGCTAAGGTCGTCTAATATAATCTCTTCCGTATCCTAGTATCGTATGTCTACCTTTTTATAAGACGAGGTAAGGATGCCGATTTCTTTTATCTATCGTTCGATTAGTTTAACTAGTTTATCGGTAGGGTTAGGGGGAGCCGGTGTGTTTATAGCTAATAACGGTCCTGCTATTATGCTTGTTTTTCGAATTCGTCGATAAGGTTTATCGTAGGGGATCTCGTGAGGATCTTTACGAGGGATGTCGAAGCGATTAGTCTCTATTCTAAATAACGTTACTCTTCCTTCTTAATTAGAAGCGAGACGGGATTAAATAGTTATAGGGATTCGCGTTATTATTCTGCGTTGTAGACGCACTACCTATTGACGTTACTCTTCCTCCTTAAGGGAAGCGAGACAGGATTAAAAGGAAGCTTAGAAGGGTCTATTTGCTAGTCGAGCTCGGTTTAAATAGTCTTGTTCTTAGCATAGATAATCTTCTCTAGGTGTACGCAATAGAACCCGAGGGTAAAGATGCGTAGGAGCCGCGTTCTTACAACAACTGCCCCTTTTACACTTTCGAAGATTAAGATCTATCTCTTCTGCCTTACTATTCTATGATTAAATCTATTCAATCACTAATTAGTGTTAGTAGGTGATTTACTTAGATTAATCCAAACAAAGGGGGGTTACATTAGTTATAGTTGTATCTAATCTAGCTAGAGAAGGGGGAGCAAGGGGGCCCCTTTATACCCGTCTATAGGGGTCCCTCTATAGAGCCTGCTATGCCTTAACAATGCATTATTAAGGTCTACGCTAGGGCTTACTGCTCTAGTCATAACGATGCCCTTAGTTAATAACGAGGTTATTAACTATGTGGGTCACGTGGCGTTATGCGCCGCGTGGTTATAACCCCTATTGCCCCTTTCCTATGTATGGTCGGCAATATAGTTGCGACTCTATCCCTTAGTTATATGACTATATTCCTACAAAAAGGATAATAAAAACTAAATAAAGAAGTTTAAAGCTCGACTTATGGCTTTAGGCTATAAGCAAATATACGGCTTAGACTATATTAAAACCTTCTCTACTATAGTAAGACCTAAGTCTATAAGGCTCCTACTACTATAGGCTATCGCTAATAACTAAAAGGTATTATAGTTTAATATAAAAAATGCCTTTCTTTATACGGATATAGATATAGAAACGTATATATAGATACCCGAAGCTTTTCTAGATATAATACTATACGTATGGTTTTTCTAGCATAAAAATCCAAAATATAAAGGCATAACTTACTTTAATTACTTAAATAAAAACAAGACGAAGAAGCTCGTAGCGAAATTAAGAAAAGCACTATACGGCTTAAATTAAAGTCCTTTACTCTAGTATAACCTATTAAAAAGCGTACTTAACGAGCTTAGTTTTTACTGCCTTCTAATAGACGAAGGAGTGTTTATAAATAGCACACTACGAATAGCTATAGCTGTCTATATATATAATCTCCTCTTCTATAGACCTATAGGGCGTATAATAACCTAAGTAATAGATTAAATAAATAAGACCCTACCGATCGAATCGCTAGGGGAAGTTAAAGACTTCTTAGGATTATCTATACAAATAAATACAGACATAGAGGAATTATATATATCCTAAGCAACCTATATAAACATTAAAATAAAGGAATTTAAAAAAGAAAATATAAGAACCTCTAATACACCTATTACTAAGGGCGTTAAATTAAATAAATTAGGAATAAAGAACGCCTTTAAAAAAGACATACTCTTATACTAAATGCAAATAGGCTTCTTACTATCTTTTGCCCTATTTATAAGGCCTTATATCCTCTTCGTAGTAATATCCTACGTAAGATTTTCTTCTTAACCCGACTCCTTGCATTTTAAAGCCCTTAATGTTATATAGAAATACCTAAACAAATTCCCTAACCTATGCTTATACTATAACTGCAATATACTAATACTAGATTTTCATTTTATAGCCTATACGGACTCCGATTGGGCTAGTGACCTTATAGACCAACGATCGGTCTTTAGATACTATTTCTTTATACGCAAAAATCTTATAAGCTAGTTATATTAAAAGCAAAAATCAATATCACTATCTACTTGCGAAGCAGAGTTTATAGGCCTTAGAGAGGCTAATAAAGAGGCCTTATATCTATATAGCTATCTAAATAGCATCGCAAAAGAGTTGTCTATACCTATATCTAATAAAGTCCCTCTAATATTTTCCGATAGTTAATTAGCGCTAAAAATAGCAAATAACCCGGAAGCATATAAACTCCGGAAACACATCGGCCTTACCTATAATTTCACCCGCAATAGTGTTTTACTAGGCGAAATATAAGTATTCTATATATAATCTGCTAATAATATCGCTAATATATTTACAAAAGGATTAAGGCGTATACTATTTAATAAATTTCGAGACCTCTTAGGTCTTAAAAAGGATTCTATATATAAAGATAAATAGAGGTTTTTAGCTGCTCTTTCTTATGCTTTCTTCTAGCTTTCCTCTATATACCCTTTAGTTTTTCTCTATATATAGGTTTACTAAACGAACTAATAAAATGTAGTAGAGTTTTTAATTTTTCTCTATATAATATAGTAGAGTTATTTTTCTCTATATAAAAAAGGTTTTTTCCTATAAATAGGTTTTTTAGAGAGTTCTATAAATCTTAGTTAGTTATAAACGGACATATATAAAGCGCACTTCTTATATAATAAGTACCCTTTAAGAAGGGCTATAAGGGAGCAGATATCTCCCGATTGGTTTATCCTACCGGCATATAAAGATATGCATTAGAACCGCCGTGCATTATTATATATAATATAAGTCACCCGGCTGTATTAGCTACCCGGATGCTTAAGATACCGAATGCCGAAGTATGTAGTGTGTGTAGGGACTAATGTACGCATAGTCTATAGTCGGGCCCCGGTTAACTAGGGTTACCTATACTACCTCCTATTACTCGCGCATTTAATCACGCAACAACTAGGATACTATACGAGGTTAGACTATATACACCTAGCATAGAATTAATAGCGCTTTTTATCCCGACAATTAGTTAAGTCATATATACCTTTATTCCTATACAATTAGCTATATTAAGGGATCTTAGTCCGCCCCTAGATAGACTATTACTAAGCAATTCTATATCCTCTTCTCTCTCTTATCTTTATATCTTCCTCGACATTTTCTGCATTTACTATAATCCTCTGCCTCTAAGCTTCCCTTTAGGCTCTTATTCCTTAAGACGGTTTATAGGTTCTACGGTTATAGTTAGGGAAAGGGTAGATATTAGGTTAGAAATCCTATGCATTTCTAAAAATATCCTTTAGTAGTTCTAGGGTTTAGTTAGAAGTTAGGAGCTAAGGGTTTCCGTCCGTTAGAACGTCTATTAGACTAATATGCTTATTAGGAAGTACTATTAACGTCGACTAAAATTCGGCCTTATCTTATTCTTCTTCCTATAAAATATATAGTAGAAATGCCGGTAATAATACCTATATTAGCGGTTCGGATGCCTTAGACGCAGTAAAAAACTAAGTCTTATTAAAAGTTATATCCTAAACTTAACGAACCTTCTATCTCTATAGGATCTATATACGAAAAATATTAGTAGAATTATACCTAACTAAGTAACTAATCTCTATATAAGGTTCCTGCTTAAGGTTACGTTTCTTTATTATAGTAAAGGCCTTAGTAGTTAGTAGGTAGGCTTTATAGCTAAAACTTAGAGATAACCGAATTGCGATAGTTAGGGAAGGAGAAAAGCCGGTATATTCTAGTTATAATCCCTTAACTAATCGTAAAGAATCTCTATCGGGGAAATCTACTTTAATAGGAAAGACGTAGAGGAAGCTGCCTAACGGGCTAGAATCCGATTATATAAATACACTATAGTTTTCTACGTTTCTATCTATAAATTCTTAGGCAAATTTGCTCTTATCCTTATAGATCGAGCTTTTATAGATACTACCCCTTTAGCTCGTTCGGCAGCGCCGTTTTAAGCGGGTGTATAAGGAGTAGTAGGCTTATTATAAATGCCCTACTAGTTAATAAAGTCCTAGAAATCCCGTCGAGGGGCTCGGTTGTTATCCCGATAGATCGTACTAATAGAAAGTAAGAACTATCGGGTAATATACCGACCTAGGCTCTTAAAGCATAAAATCAGCTCGTCTATAAAAGCGTCTAGAAGCGCATATAGGAAAACAAGCTTCGTATAGTTATCCTTAATGAGAAATACAACGTTCTTATTATTATAACTCTTATATATAGAAAGGATATCGCAAAATACCTTAGAAAAGGGAAACGTCGCCTTAGAAAGCGGCGGTTCGTAGTTAATAATTCGTTTAGCCTACGTAAGTTTATAGGGCTTATAGGAGATTATCTTATTAAAGGTTACCGACTATAGTATTCCGAGTGCTTTTAAAAGCGCTTTATTGTTCGGATGTCTAAGTCGTTAGTGCTAAAGAGAAAGTTCATCTATACTTATTAGTGTAGAATCCGGTATAGTAGCTAAAAAAGGTGCTACCACCGGGGTTTCTACCGTAGAATCTATAGAAGGAATAGAAGGAATAGAAGCAATAGTTAGAAGCGTAGAAGAAGGTATTAACGGGTTATACTCGATAATATACTAATTGTAAATTAGTTCCGTTATATAAATAGTGCGAGTTAAGGAAGAGATTACGCTAGTATACGGGTTTTATAAAAGTAATATATATAAAGCATTCTCTATACTATATGCCGGGGCTAATGTAATTAGCTATAGATAAGATAGTAGGGAGCTATTCCTAGCTCCTAGGGCTTACGCCTACCTAATAGAAGCATCCTTCCTTATATATATATTCTTAGTGCCTAGTGTATTAAATTAGTAGTAATTCGTACCTTCTGCCTTTAAGCTACTATTAGGAACGCCCTTCCTGTCTTTAGAGCCTCGCTCTACTACGACACGTTCGCTAAGAGCTTCTTAAAGCTCTCGCTATTCGTTAGAAGCCGCCTAAAGGCTCCCGACACCTATAGTATAACCAGCTTATATAACCCTAGCTAGCACGCCTATATAACCACTAACTTAAGCCTTATAATCCGACGAGGCTCGCCTTTCTAGGCATTATTAGAACTAGGGTCTATTACCTAATTCTCTATTTTAAGTCCTTACGCAATTAGCTATAAGGAAAATCTTTCTCTCTATATTTTCGATTTACTACGCGTACCCGTTCCTACGCTAAAATTAAAACACCTTATACCTCCTACTAAAGACTTTTCTTTTCTCTTAGAACTCTTCTTTCCTTCGCAATCCCTTTTCTCCTTTATTTATCGACCTCTTTACCTTCTTCCCTTATTTAGTTTAAGCTATTATTACTATAGCTAGGGAAGAAGAAGCCCGTTAAGCTATAGCGTCTGTATCTCGTTTAAACGACGACCTCTATCCTCGCTTACCGACTTAGCAATATACTCCGCCGGAAAGTGTCTATAGCGCCGCCCCCTCTAGGGAATCTAGGAGTAATTATAAAGATCCTCCTCTTATCCGTCGTCGCCCTCGCTTATCTATAGAAACCGAGGTGCTATATAAGCAGTCTGCCTTACTAGCTATAGAGGATAGGGACTATAATAATCTATTAAAATAAGCCGTTCGCTACTTTAGGTTAATTAAGATACTACCTACGGAAGGGGTTATTAAGCTTTACTAATATAGACCTAATATATATAAAGTAAGCCTATATTCTCTTAGGCTCCTTAACCTTTAAGTCGGAGACTATCCTTAAGATTATAGACCTTCCGCTTATAAAGGAGAAGCATTTATAGTACGCCGATATTTAGCGAAAGGGAATTCGCGCGTATCTTTGTTTTATAAGCGATCGTTTAGATAAAGAGACTCCTCTCTACGCTACGATAACTTTAGTATATCGGCTAGTTCGAGCCGTGCCTTTTAAACCCGTAAATAATCGACGGAGACCCTTCTAACGGTTAATAATTAGAGGAATAGCCTCCTCCTCGTCCGTAAGGAATCTTTCGCTTATCTAAGCAGCACTCTATTAGGCAGTTATATCGCCTTAAAGAGTAACCCTAGGTTCTTTATTATTCTTTTTAGTCTAAGTTATCTAAGTATTTATAGGCCTTCTACTCTCGTCGATAGAAGGATTTAGATAATAATAATAATGATTTATCTAGATCCGATAATAGCTTTATCCGCCGGCCTTTAAAGTCCTATCCGAATCCGCGTAGGCACTACGAGGCGAGCTATACCTCCTCCTCGGCCTATAACAACAAGGCCGTTACTAAACGCCTTAAACAGGACAATATTAGTACTTTTAACCTAGATAAATATAATCCGAAGAACCTAGGCATTATCGCTCTTAGCGATAGAAAGAATATCTATATAGACGTCTACCTTTTTATAAAGCGTCTAAGGATCTACTAAGACGAAGATCTATTCGCCCTTTGCCTTTACTACCTCTCCTTCTTAGTAGGAGGAGCTCTTATATAGTATAAGTAAGCTTATAGCGGAATAACGCGATATCCTTAGTTCCTCCCCTCTTAAAACCTTCTATAAGTTCTTAACTAAGCGTTTTAAGCGCTTTAACGCCGATATCTTAAAGGAACTTTATAGAGAAAGGTATACGATATCTATATAGTCCTCTAGCTCTATTACTCTCGCGTAGTAGATCTAGAGAAAGGTTTCGCTCGCCCGCTAACTTAAGATATATTATAGTATTAGGTTATATTATATATTATCCTACGTAACCTCTATATCGTATATATAGACCCTTAGACTTAGTCTATAGCTGCGCTCCTTTATAGATTAATAATAGTTATATACCCTTTTTAAGCTCGTTCTATAATAGTTTAATCTACTATTCTTCTACCCTCCCGCCGAGCCTTTACGATTCCTTAGTCCCCTTAGCTTCGCCTATACGCTTGCCTTCGTTCTTTGTCTTATTACGCCTCTTTCCGCCTCTTTTCTACTCTCCTATAGATTTTTCTAGCCCCTTTTCCCGCCGCTACTCCTTTTTCCCGCCGCTATAATAGCTACTCCCGTTTCTACCCCCTCCCTCTCCCCTTCGCCCGGCCCTCCGGCAGGCGTTCCCCTTTAGGACGTCCTTTAGCCTAACGCCCTCTCCGCTTTCCCTTACTTAGCCTCTATTCTCCGGGGTTCCTCCGTCGCCTCGTCTATCTTCGCCGACCTTAAGATAAATTTCCTCTAGCATACCGATTAGACCTAGTCTCTCGTCCTTCTTAAGTCTAGCTTCCTTAAGGCCGCTACCTCCGCTACTACCGCCCGTAAGGAGGCCCTCGGCTACCGGCAGCACGTAAAGGGACTCTAGGACTAGCTTAATTAGTCTAACGCCGCCTTCGCCTACCTTACCGCCCTTTAGGCTACCCTTACCCTTCCTACCGTAAGTCCTTATGCCCGCTTCGTCGACCTTAAACGCTTCTCCGGCGATATCGGCATTTAGAAGCAGCGCTAGGACGCCTTCCGCGTCTAGCGCGATAGTATATCCCTTAAGATCGCCTCCGACCCTTATATATTCCCTACCGATAGGGACTAAATCGTCTACGCAACCGGCCGACTTTCCAGCCGGGCTGCTTCTATCGCCGCTAGTATCCCCCGCTATATCCGCGACGATACCCCCTTTAAGTAGTAGCGCTTTTAGTCCCTCGACTCCTTTACCTACGAGCTTGCCTCTATCTTTAGTACCTTAAACTACCGCGCTTTATCTAAGGCGGAATTTAATACCTTAGCTATAAAAAGCACCTTTTAGCCGGATTTCTTCTCGTAGTTTACCTAGCTATAGGCCGACCTCGATTATAATAAGAGCGCTTACGTCGGATACCTTTATTAAAAGGTTACTAACGAGCTCGCCGATGCCGCCGCTCTCTAAGTCCTTAGCCCTAATACCGACGACTTCTACGGCTAGGCTAAGCTTTACGCCGCCCTTTAAGAGAACTATAAGCGTATTTAAGCCCGCAAAAGGCTCGTCTAGCCCCGGACTATTCCCCCCCCCCCGCCCCTACCGGGTCCGCTAGCCCCGCCGCCTTTACGCCTGCTAACGACCCGATAGACCTCGACGCGTTTTAGGCTAGTCTTACGGACGCCGAGAAGCAACGACGGTACGAGAACCGTCTTTATCTCTACTACGCCGCCTTAGTGACCCCGACCTATACGGCCCGGACCTATCCTAAGAAGGGTGCTAGCCGGGGTCGCGGCTAAAGCGGCGGTACTTTTGCCCCGCGCTTCCTCGCGTCCCCTCCTTAGCTTAACGTTTAGGCGATCGAGTAACGCTTCGTCGAGGGCGAGGTTACTAACTCTCCTACCCCTACCTCCGGCGCTTCCCCCCCCCTAGGAAACGCCTAGCTCCCTCGCCTTATCGCGTAATAGAGCTTTCGGTTTCTAATTTTATAGCTTTATTTAATATAAAGGAAGACCTTTATCTCCCGGCGGGAATATAGACTCGCGCTTTACTACTGCCCCTCTCCCTTATGCTTACTAATATCGCCGTAAGTGCTTTAGTCGACTTAGGTTATTCCGGATTCGCTTTTATATATACTTAGACCGCGCACCGCCTTACCCTCCCCGTCCGCTAGCTTTAGTTCCCTCGCCGGCTCTCTTTCGCCGATAGCGGCGACTATAAGTCTAGCGCCGTTACCTATTACGCCTACTTAGTCGCCTAAGTCGGCGCCTACGCTAAGTCTATCTGCTTCTTCCTTACGAAGCTTAGCTATAAGGTTATTCTCGGCCTCCTTTAGCTACGCCGCTACGACCTTATTATTAGCTAGCGCGATAACTCCCTCTCCTTTTAGTCCTTATTCTACCTCGCCTCTTACCTCTTAGACCCTTAGCCTTATCTTATCCCTAGCCTCCCGGCCGCTCCCGCTATTCCCGTTCCCGCCCTTAGGGGAATATAATTTATAAATATAATTCGTTCCCCCCCCCGCCCCCTCTATCGCTAACTCTAACGACGAGGGCGAGCCCTTTGCCTTATCCTCGCCTCTTGCCTTTCGGGCTTCTACCTATACCGTCTGCTTTTTTAATACCCTTAAGTTTATTCTACTATCGCCTTATTTTCCCCCCGGCCTCCCGGCGTCCCTTAAAGATACTCCCGACGTAGGTAAACCTACTTACCTAAACTCCTCCCGTTAGACCGACCTCGACTTAGGCTATAACTCCGACCCTTTAAATACCCTCTACCCCTATCGTTACGTCCGCCCCCCCCGCCCTCGGCCTATACGTTAGGCTGCCGGCTCCCGCTACCTAGCTCCCTAACCTAGGCATCGAGCGTTAGGACCCCGCCCTTTTATAATCCCTCCGGGCGACCTTACGTTCTCTATCCGGATGCTTAACGTAGCCGCTATAGCGGTATTCTACCGCTAGCCCTCTATTATAACTTCTTAGACTACGATTAAAGCCTTAGCCGCTAAACCCCTACCTACTAAGCCTCCGCCTCCTATTGACTAAGAGATCTCTAAGGAACTCTATTAGGCCGTTTTATCTAGGTCTATTAATCCTAATGCCGCTAAAGCCCGACTTAACCCCCGCCTTTACGACTTTGTCGATAACTACCTTAATAAAATCTTCCTTAATAAGGTTTCGCTTAATAATATCGCTAAGTTCTTTTTAAAATACGATAAAGTCCCTTATACTCTCGATAAGCTTTAGGCTAAGGTCTTAAAGGAGCTTTACTATATAATCTATATATAGCTCTAAAGTAAGGCCGATAAGCTCGCCCCCTACCGTGCCGTCGATACCTAGATTAACCTTAAGGAGGGAATATAACCCTTTTATACCCGCCCCCGCCCCTTTAGTAAAGCCGAGAACCGTATTATCCGCGCCTACGTTAACAAGCAGCTTAGGAAAGGCTTTATTCGCCGTTCGACCTCCGCTACCGCCGCCCCCGTTATGCTCGTTTATAAGCCCGGCGGCGGCGTCTATTTCTACGTTAATTACTATAGCTTAAATAAGGCTACGATTAAGAACCGCTTCCCCTTGCCCTTAGTCTATAATACCCTCGCCTAAATTAGGAAGGCGAAGTTCTTTACTAAGATTAACGTTATTATAGCGTTTAATCGCCTTCGTATCGCCGAGGGCTATAAGTAAAAGACGGCTTTCGCTACGCGGTATAGGCTTTTTAAGTATTGCGTTATACCCTTTAGTCTCTCTAACGCGTCGTCCTACTTCTAGAGCTTTATTAATATAGCCTTATATAATATCCTCGATGATTTTTATTCCGCCTACTTAGATAATATTTTAATCTTCTCTACTATACGGGAGGAGCACTAAGCCTACGTCCGGGAGGTCCTTAAGCGCTTTAACGCCGCTAGCCTCTAGCTCGACGTCGATAAGTGCGATTTCTATATTACTAAGACTAAGTACCTTAGCCTAATTATCTCGGATAAAGGCATACGCATAGATCCTAAAAAGGTCCGCGCCGTCCTCGACTAGCTAGCCCCCTCCTCTATAAAAGACCTCCGGCGTTTCTTAAGGTTCGCTAATTTTTATCGGCGTTTTATCCGCGGCTTCTCTAAGCTCGCGAACCCTTTAAACGCCCTTACTAAGAACTCTACCCCCTAGATCTAGTCCCCCGCCTGCGCTTACGCCTTCAGAGCCCTTAAGCACGCTTTTACCGCCGCCTTAGTCCTCGCATACTTTAACCCCTCTCGAAAGACTATAGTTTAGACCGATGCTTCCGACTAAACCGCTAAGGGCGTGCTAATATAGCTTTCTAACGACGGCCGCTACTACCCTATCGCGTTCTTCTCGTTAAAACACTCCGCCTAGGAATATAACTATAAGATCTACGATAAGGATCTCCTCGCGATCGTAAAGTCCCTTAAGGAATAGCGCCTTAAGCTTAAAGGCCTACCTAAGTTTAAGATCGCTTCGGATTATAAGAACCTTTAGTATTTTATAACTACGAAGCTCTTTAACTAACGGTAGGCCCGCTAGGCCGAGTTCCTAAGTCGCTTTAACTTTAAGATCGTCTTCTAGCCTAGCTCTTAAGCCACCCTCCCTAACGCCCTTAGCCGACTCCCTAGTTCCCGCCCTACCTCCCTAACTATAAGGTGCGACATAGGTGCGGCCCGGGGTCGGCTTTATAAGGTGTACGTAAGGGGTAGTAACACAATTAATATTACTAGTGGCTTTTGCTATTAGCGCGACGGCACCCTTCGTCGGTCGCGTTATAATTGTGATATTAATTAATAGCCTTCCTATTCGAGACCCCTTAAAGAAAGGGGCTTAAGGCAGCTAGCTATAAGGCAGGTGCATCGGCGTAGGCGTAGCTTACGTACCGCCTATAGAGGCGGCGCACGTAGTACGACGATAGCATTTACGTCTTAGGTTAACGTCTACTAGGTTATTCCTGCCTACGGTTGCTAAGGCCTATAGCGCGCCGGGTTACGTACGGGGGCATACGTATAGCTTAGAACTAGCTGCTATTAAAGAGGGGATAAGTATAAGGTGCGATACGGGTGCGGCTTAAGGTCGGCTTTATAAGGTGTACGTAAGGGGCAGTAATACAATTAATATTACTAGTGGCTTTTGCTATTAGCGCGACGGCACCCCTCGTCGGTCGTATTATACTAACCGACCGCGCCGACGAGAGGATCGACTATCGTTACTAAGTTATCCTTCTACGGTCTAAGGTCGACGCCTCCTTACTCCCTAACGGGTTTAAGGAGTCCGACTTATCTATAAATATAATTAATAAATATAGTTCTAACGCCTCCGACTGCCTTACCCTTTATGCCTTTAACGACTTTAAGCCGATCGACGACCTTATCGACTAGGCTTATTTCTCCTCTCCGCTTATCGCCGATATTCGCGCGGCTCTCTAGTCTCCTTAGCTCCGTTAGCCTAGTTCTCTTCGCGTACCTCTCCGCTTAATCCTAAAGTCCGCCCTTTCGGAGGCCTAAGGCCGGTTCTACTTTTAGGGCCGGTTGTTCGTTCCCCCTAACGACGCCCTTATCCTCTAGATCTTAATCCGCACCTATACTTCCCCGCTAGCTAGCTACCTTAGGCGCACTAAGACCGCGAGCCTCTACCGCCGAACCTACGTTTAGCCTAATATATACGAGTCTATTTCTAGCTTCGTTCGTAACTACTACGTCTACCTCCGCGCTAAGTCCCCCCGTTCCGCCCCTTAAGGCCTTCTTTAACCCTTAAGCATCCCTTTCGCCCCTTAGACCGATATCTCTATTAATTTCGTTATAAACCTTCCCGTCTGCCGCCGTTATAGCGTTAAGTTCTTAAGCATTTTAGTTATCGTTAACCGTCTTACGAAGATACGCTACTATATCTTAACGCCTTCGATAACGGTCGAGGACGTCGTTAACGCATTCGTTTCTCGCGTTTAGTCTCTCTACGGCACCCTTACCTTAATCGTTAGTAATAGGGGCACTTAGTTTATCTCCGCCTTCTAGCAGTAGCTTAGCCGCCGCCTCGGCTACCGCTTATACCTTAGTTCTGCCTACTACCCTTAGACTAATAGCTAGACTAAGATCGCGAACGCTTAGATAGAGGTCTACCTCCGCTACTATACTACCTTCCTTTAAGACGATTAGGTAGATCTCCTTCCCCTCGCTAAGTTTACCGCTAATAACTAGGTTTCTAAGTCTACCGGCCTCTCCTTTTTCTTCGCTAACTACGGCTTCGACCTAAAGCTTAGCACTAAGCCCTCCGGACTACCCCCCTTAGTATAACCCCTTAGTAGCGTAAGGAGTACCTCCGTAGCGACGCGCTCGCCTTACGCCTTTAACGCGTATCCGACTTCCTTCGTAACGCGATTAAGGACGCTTAAGCCACTTAGGCCTAGCACGCCGATGCCCGCTAGACGCCCGCCCCGACGTACTAGCCTAGCGATATAGTCTTTCTTAGCACCCGTTAGATCTATACCCTCCGCTTAATAAAGAAGCTTAACTATAAACGGGAGGGCCTATACGAGGTCTTTAAGGCGTATAAGACGGCTTGCCTCCTCCGCCTCCCTAAGGGTAGCCGTCTTTACCCTATTTTCTACTACTTACTCCTTACCTAGACCTAAGAGCCTCCCCTACCTAGCTAAGCCGACCTAAATATCCGGCTTACTAACAGAGGCATCCTGCTTTCCTTAGACAGCGATAACGATAACGACGCGCACCTTAAGTAGGAATTCTCCTCTATCCTTACGTAACGTTAGTACGCGTTTAGGAAGATTAAATATCGCATCTAGTAGCGTTATAGCCCCCCTACGTAAGAGGATTCCTTATGCCTTAACGGATGTTAGGACGACCTTAAGTCCTTTTACGCCGCGAACCTAGCTAAGCCTCGCCCTGCCTTCTATACTACCTTCCTTACCTCGTCCCCCCTGCTTAGATAATAATAGATATAATTAATAAATACAATTTATCTTAGCGCGTATAGGCTTTCTAACCTCGAGCTTTTTTTTCTTTCCTTCCTTTGTGTTATAAGGGCCTACCTTTTAGGTCGATTAACACGGGATTCCCTTAGCTCTCGCTCTTTTGCTATTGCCCCTTTTTAGGCGTTCGAGTCGAACGCCGATTTAAGGGTGATATACTATCACGGTGTTAGGTTATATTATATATTATCCCACGTGACCTCTACATCGTATATATAGACCCTTAGACTTAGTCTATAGCTACGCTCCTTCGTAGATTAACAATAGTTATATACCCCCCCTAAGCTCGTTCTATAATAGATAGGCAATAACGCTTAGATTATTAAGGCTATATATCCTCTTATTACCGTCTAAATCTCCTCGCTTCTTTATATTCCTATAAAGAAGACCCTAATCGATAAATAGATTCGTATTATTAAGGAATAGAAGCCCTTTATTATAGCCTCCCTTAAGCTATATATCTCTAAAGACTAAGACTATTCTCGCCGCGTTAGCTTTTTTCGTCGGGATAATAAC
The DNA here is from genome assembly GCA_012934285.1 of Ophiocordyceps sinensis. NCBI lineage: Eukaryota > Fungi > Ascomycota > Sordariomycetes > Hypocreales > Ophiocordycipitaceae > Ophiocordyceps > Ophiocordyceps sinensis. The sequence goes on along the minus strand of JAAVMX010000006.1, from coordinate 681,010 downwards.
TATCGTTAAGATAACCGTTGCTATAAAAATAGTTACCGTTAGGGTAACCGTAATCGCAGCTATTGCGATAATTATCGCGATAATTATACCCTATAGCGGAGTAGTTAACCGCCAGGATAAGCCTATAGATAGGAGTCGGTTCGAATCCGGCTAGGGTGACTTTTTGCAACTACGCCCGTAGTCGCGGGGAAAAAATAGGCCGGCCGCGCCCCGTTATTGCGTCGCTAGCAAGCAGGTCACGTAGGCGAAATCACGTGCAGTGCACGACTACGTTATTTGTCGGAAAAAACATAAGGCCGGGCAAGGCGCTCCCGACATTAGCTATTAAGCCGCACGGCCCGGTACTAGGCCTACGCACAGCTATACTAAGGGAAAGAGAGGGGTAGCGACAATCGCCCGTACCGACAACTACGACTATAGCATGTGCCCGCCGTTACGCGGGTAAGGCTTTTAGTCCTCGGAATAGCTGTATAGAGACCTTATAGCTTCGCGTTGCGTAGTTATAAGGAAGCTACGTTAAGGTTATATTCTATGTATTAATTAATTATCTAGAGGTTATAGGCGCGTAGGGTTTTTAGGGAAAACCCTATATAGTGCGCTAACTAATGCGCTTATACTAATAGGATCCTTAATATCCCCTTCCTTAAATAAGCAGTCCGCTGCTTATAAGGCAATTAATATAACCTAAATAGGAAATAATGCATTATTATAAGTAATATAGAATAAGCAATAAAATAAGCAATAAAATAATAAAAACTCCTATACTATACGAGCGGTATGCCTTTCTAATAAATTATCTTCCTCTTATACTCCTTCCTTAGCTATATACGGCCGGTCTACTCGCTATTATAAGATACGCGAATAAGAGCTTAAGGTAAGCTAGCCTATACATAAGGCTCGATTTGCCGGCCGCGGACTTATAAAGCTATAGCCGTTCGAAGGCGCTCGTAGTCGCGCTATAGTATTATATAGCTGCTATACTATAAGCTACGTATAGGGTGCCTATTACGACTATAGGTAGGGAAGAGATTCGTGCCGTTATAACGGCTAGGCAATACGTAGCTACCTAAGGACGCTAAAGAGTAAGCGTTGCTAAGGTAAGCCGCTATAATTGCCTATAGGCCGTTATAATACGGCTTTTGCTTCTTTATGCGCTACTATACGCGTAATACCTAATCTCCGGGCGCGTATACGCGAATTAGCCCCTTCCGCTCTTATAGGTAGGAGCGGGTATAGGCACGAGCTGCCTTAAGGCTTACGACGTATCGTCTCGCAATAGAGGCCTTATGCTGCTATACAAGCTCTTATGCCTAAGCAATATCCTCCTCGACCGTAGGGTTGCGTGTATAAGCGGCGTATATAGCCTCGTAGTATTATTTAGGTAGCTATATACCGTATAGTAGGAAGAAGGGGCTATACCTGTAGGGACCTTCCTACCGATTATAGAGGTATATAGCGCGGACGAGTCGCTAGTGTAAAGACGCCTAAGGGTCGTCGAGGCGTAGTCGATAGAGGATCGCCTTAAGGGCGCCGTTAGCTTACTCTACTTTGCCGTTGCCTTACGGCCTTATAGGCGTTATAGGCCTAATCTTATTGCTATACTAGCGATAGTAATCTTACGCTTACTAGCTTATAAAGTAGCTAGCGTTATCGCTAATAAACTCCTTTAGGGGGCTAAAGCGGGCGACGATAGACTATAAAAGTAAGAGTATGCCTTTAAAGTCGGTTAAAGGCGTAATAGCCGATATAAGCTAGCTAGTAGCGTATTCTACGGCGTTAAGGAGCTGCTTGCCCTTATAGCCTATATAGTTAATCGCCTAACGCGTTAACGGGGGGACCGGCATTAACGGCATTAGGTTAGGTAGTATTAGGTTAAGCGGCTTTATTAACTAATAGGCCTAATAATAGCGTACGGCTTTATACGCCGCGAGGGGCAATTCGGGATACTAATAGCGTATAGCTAGGAATCGCATCGTATAGCCTATAGTGCTATAGCCCGAAGTCTTATATACGTTCTTAGCTACTGCTATAAGGGCCTCGTATTCCGGCACTATTAATAAGGCAATTGCTCTTACCTTAGTAGGCGGATCGCCGGGAGGGAGGCGCTCGTTCTACCTAATGCGGTATAGCCTGCCCTTAAGCTTATAGAAGTGCTCGCGAGCTTAATGCGGCTTAATATTAACGGGAAGAGCTTCGCCGGCGGTTAGGAACTTAAAGACGGCTTATAGGTCGATATAAGTTAATTAATCGGGTCGTTTTATAAGCTTAGTCTTTATCGTCGCCGGCGCGCCGTTCGCGGCGTTATCTTCCTTAGTAGCGGCTTCTTCTTCTTCTGCTTCTAGTGCCGTAGCGGTAGGTTTATCGCTATCGTTATCGAGCTTAACTATCCTTCCCTCGCCTATAGCGAGAGTCGTAGACTTAGGGTCGGGCGGGCGGGAAAGGTAGTCGGCTAGTATATTAGCCTTACCGCTGCGATATACTATATTAATATTATAGTATTTAATCGCATTAAGGAAGCGGACTATACGAGTAGGTTCTTCTATCTTCGTACGCAAAGTGCGGAAAGACTCGTAGTTAGTAATAATAGTAATATTAGCACCTTTAACCTAATATCGCTAGTGCTATACGGCTATTATAATGCCGAAGAGCTTACGTTCTTACGCGGAATAGCGCTATTATATATCCGTAAGCTTCTTCGAGAAGTAGGCGATAGGGTAGAGGAAAGAACGCTCTTTGCCACTTATTGTAAGATATAAGTACGGTTATAAAAGTGCTATACTAACGCATTTGCCTAAAGCATTACTCTTAATTATCGCGGGAAGCTGCTAGCTATACTTCTTTAAGACCGGCGTAGTAGTAATAACCTCGCGGATCTATTTTTAAGCTAATTTTACTTCCTTTATTAATATTACGGCGACGTTCTTACCGCCGAGAGAGAGCTCGATTAGCAAGGCGAAGAGGTCGGAGAAGTTAGCGATTAATATTCTTAAATAGCCTACCGTATATACGAAAGCCTTAATCTCTATAGTAGTTGTCGGCATAGGGCGGTCGCGAATAGCGGCAACCTTTAAAGGGTCGGCATAGATGCCGGCCGTAGAGACTAAGAAGCCTAAAAAGATACCTTTATCTACGAAGAGGTAAGTCTTTAAGGCGTGAATAAAGAGCCTATATATAGCTACGCGGGTAAAAAACTATAGTAAGCGTTCGTATAGTTATTTACGTATATCGGCCTAAAGGGCTATATCGTCTAAAAGACCGCCTATAAAGGCCTAAAGCGGCTCTAGCACTTCCTCTATAAAGGCTTAGAATATAGCCGGGGCATTAGTTAAGCCTATCGGCATAGTATCCTATTCGTAGAGTCTAAATGGGTTTATAAAGGCGGTCTTCTCGTAGTCCTCTCGAGCGATACGTATATGCTAGAAGCTATCTTTTAGGTTAATCAAGGCATAATAGCTATGCCTAGCAATACGCTAGATCTTGTCTATTGTATTCGGCAGAGGATATACGTGCTTCTTTATATAGTTGTTAAAGACGCGATAGTCGGCATAAATACGCTAAATAACTTAGCTATAAGCGTTATACTAAAGGCCTGTAAGTGCCTTTTTCGGTATTAATAATAGGGGCGAAGCCTAGGGGCTAATAGACTTCCGGATGATAGAGCCTTTATATTTCTCGACGAAGTCTTTAATAGCTTACGCTTATAAAGGACTATACCGTTATAGGCTTTACCGAATAGACGTAGCGTCGCCTATATTAATCCGGTAGACCGTTCGAGCTAATTTATTACTACGACGAAGAGTAGGATTAAAGCATTCGGGGAACTAGGCGAGATATTAGTCTATATAGATCTTAGCCTAGTCTAAGGTAGTCTTATAGAAACGCGTAGTAAAGATCGGCTTTATTAACGACGCGAAGAATGCTTGCTAGTTATTCTTTACCGCTTAAGAAGCATCGCTAGCGGTAAAGGCGAAGTTATCCTCGTTATCTTCCGTTGCGGAATAGACCTACGACTTCTAAGGTCGTAGCATAGGCTAGTTTAAGAGGCGGCGTAGGTAAACCATACGCTGTTATCCTCGCATAAAAGACCTAAGGTGTAAAAAAGAAAGCGGCTAAAGGTTAAGGAGCCGGGGAATATACCGTTAGGGATAATACTATAAGAGATAGTAACTAAGACGGTCTAGCCGTCGTCGTATAACTATTATACTAAAATAAGGGTATTATCGCGGACGCTAGGCCTTAGGATTCCTCTAATTCCCTTTATCGTAGAGGAGACCTAAGAAGGGTATAGGGCGAGCTTATCGGTAAGGGAGAGGCGATATAATAAGAGGTCGACCTATAGTCGAAGAACGTAGATAAAGAAATAGCTAAGGATGCCGTTAAACGAGTAAGAGAAACACTATATAGCTTACTAAAGCCTTTATAAAGAGGCTTTTATTTAGTATTAATACTACCGCTTACTGCTATATAGCAAGCGGTATTGCTATCTTAGTCGTAATAACCGGAATCTATTCCTTCCTATATCGCGGCGAGGATAGCCTCTATTTCGGCGTTATCCTCTTTAAACTAAGAGATAGGGTCCCGATCCTCGCTATTAGTATCGAGGACCTCGGTGTCGAAGTAAACGTACGGGCGGTTAACGCCCGAATTGCCGCGATAGCTTCCTCTACTACCTCTACCTCTATCGCCGCCGCGTTAAGCACAGACGCGGCTAGTGCTAGTATTACCGCGGTTGCGCTAGCGGCTGCTAAGTGTTTTAGCTATTTTATATATCTTGCCTATAATCTTAATATCGCGGCCTAGGGCTAAAGACGAAGAGGAGGATGTATTGCTTAAGCCGTAGGTAGGGGCGGGCGTCGAAAGAAGCCTGTAATCCTTAGCTTAATAGCTAGGCTTACCGTAATTAAAATAGGTATTACCCTACGATATAGCAGTAAAAGACAATAAGGCGGTATCGTTAGCGGGGTAGACTATAATATCTATAGTTCGAGGGTCGGCAATAACGATACCGGACGGTATAGAGAGTATAGAGGCAGATAGCTAGGATAGGCTCGGCTTAACTATTTCTATAGTAGCCGGCTTATTCCCTATAGCCTTATTAACTCGCTAAGTCTAGTAGGGCGAGGCCTCTTACGTGCGAAGAGACGTAAAGGGCTTTCTATATATATCCTCTACGGGCTAGCGAGCTTATTCGCCTATTAATAATACTAAGCGTTTAATTAACGCTATGCCGTAGAGGGTCGCGATATTAAGGCTTAGTTAAGCCTAAATACGCGGGAGATTATTACGGAGGTACTAAATTATGATTTTTTATATACCCGCGCTCCTTTTCTTAATGTCTAGGAGGTTAAGGAATGTATCCCTAATACGCTAGGCGAAGTTAAGAAGGGCTTCGTCCTTAACTAAGGCTAATTGTGCATAGATAGCTAATAGAGCATCGAGGGCACCGTAGTCCCGAAGTATAGTAAAAATGCCTTTAAGAAGGAGCAATTAACTAAGGTAATAAACGTTAACCTAGTAGGCAACGTAGCTAAAATCTCCGGATAGCTCGTTAACTATATAAGCTAGCTATAGGTTATAAGGGATTTAGCCTACGACGAGGGTAGACTATATTAGCTATAATTTCTATAGTACGGTATAGTCTGCCCGGTAGAGCTTCTACTTAGGCTTTAGGATTACTTTATTCCTATTGTTATAAACCTCTTCGTTAACCTCGCGGGCTGCCTTAGCCTATAGCTATACGTTCTTAATAAAGGCCTTTTATAACGCGACCGACGAGGGGTGCCGTCGCGCCTCTAGAGCTTATATAGCAGGAGCTAATAATCGTGTCTTATGTGTGTATATGTCTATATATAGGAGGAAGCTAGCTGTGCGAGAGGGTAGCCCTAATAGCTGCCCCTCGCATAAGGCTGACTAATGGCGGGCTAACCGTAATACCTCCCCTTAGCCGAATCCTACCACCTACTATATAAGGCGGGCCGCGAGGGTTATCTTACTGCTCCTCCCTAAAATCCATGGTCTTTATATAAAAGGCGGCGCCCTTTACTAAAGGCTGCCGTAGGCAATTCCTACCGATTAATCCTTCCTATGACTTATTGTCACGTTTTCATATAGGCAATTCGCGCCTATTCCTAATTCCGGGTTCTTTTTTCATCGTGGTTATATTACTATAGGAGCAGGCGGACTAAGCCTCTTAGGACAGTATCGTCGTATTATAAGAGAAGGCAACTAGCCTCTTAGGATAGTATTCGTAGTTATATTATTATAGGAGTAAGCGGACTAAGCCTCTTAGGATAGTATTCGTTATAAGAGAAGGTAGATAAAGCCTCTTAGGATAGGTTCGTAGTTAAATTACGTAAGAGAAGGCAGACTAAGCCTCTTAGGACAGGTTTATAGTTAAATCACGTAAGAGTAAGTAGACTAAGCCTCTTAGGACAGGTTCGTTGTTTATTATAAGAGAAGGCAACTAGCCTCTTAGGATAAAATCGTCGTTCGGACCTTATAGACAACTATATCGGAGGGTAAAAGGGCTTAAGAAGACTCTTTTAGTCTCTTAGCATATCGTTTCGTTCTATCGGACCTTATAGACAACTATATCGGAGGGAGGGAGTAGCTCGAGAAGACTCTTCTAGTCTCTCGGCATATCGTTTCGTAGGTAAAAGGGCTTAAGAAGACTCTTCTAGTCTCTCGGCTTAAAGTCGTGAAAAAATACTGCTTAAGAAGACTTTTCTTTCGGTCTCTCTACGTAAAAAATCGATCGCTGTAATTAAAAAAAAGGCGAAGAAATAGCTACTCGTTATAGAAGGTCGTCTTATAACGTAGGCAAGTAAGTAAAAGCGTGTAAGGGCTTATAACCTCTAGAGCTTATATAGTAAGAGCTAATAATTATGTCTTATATATATATATGTCTATATATAGGAGGAAGCTAGCTATACGAGAGGGTAGCCTTAATAGCTGCCCCTTATATAAGGCTAACTAATAGCGGGCTAACTGCAATAGCGCTAATAGCTAAAAGCTATTAGTAATATTAATTATATTACTGCCCCTTACGTATACCTTATAAAGCCGGCTAACGCTACGCGCCGCCGCCTTATATTTATCCCCTCTTTAATAGCAGTATGTCCTAGGCTATACGTATGCCCTATACGTAACCTAGCGCAAACTATAGGCCTCGGCAACCGTAGGCAGGAATAACCTAGTAGACGTTAACCTAAGACGTAGATGCTATCGTCGTACTACGTGCGCCGCCCGTACGCCTCTACGGACGGTACGTAAGCTACGCTTACGCCGATGCACCTGCCTTATAGCTAGCTGCCCTAAGCCCCTTTCTTTAAAGGGTCTCGAATAAGGAGGCTATTAATTAATATTACAATTATAACGCGACCGACGAAGGGTGCCGTCGCGCTAATAGCTAAAAGCCACTAGTAATATCAATTATATTACTGCCCCTTATATACACCTTATAAAGCCGGCTAACGCTACGCGCCGCCGCCTTATACCTTTATAAAGACGTTAAAAAAGGCATCGTACGGTATATATTATAAGCAGTCGAAGTTAATATAAAGGCGGTGCCCTTATTCTTAGTAAGCGTATTAGCTACCGGTGCCTTCCTTAATATATAGGAAGACTATAAGTTGCCTTAGCTAAGGCTGCTTACGTTATTATCCCGGCTGCTATACCGGCTATTTACGCTATTGCTAGTGCGCTTATTGCTCTTAAAGAAGGGATTATTAGTAACGCTTATCGCTAGTTATAGCAGTAGGCGGTCGAGTAGTAGCATCTACCGGAGGGGTAGTAATAGCAGTCGGTAGAGTTATTATAAGAGAACGAGCTTAGGGGGGGTATATAATTATTGTTAATCTACGAAGGGACATAGCTATAGACTAGATCTAAATGTCTATATATACGATGTAAAGGTTACGTAGGATAATATATAATATAACCTAATACTATAATAGTATATCCCTTTTAAATCGGCGTTTAACTTAAACGCTTAAAAGGGTTAATAGGCTAATAAAAACGAAGGAAATCTATATTAACCGGCCTTAAAAGCAGGCCTAACGTAAAACGAGAGAGGAATAAAAAGAAATAAAGGGCAAAACCGAGAAACTAAAGCGTGCCGTCGTAACGTAAATTATATTAATAAATTATACTTATTATTACTTAGGCGAAGGGGAAGATATAAGGAAGGCTATGTAAAAGGCCGGCTTAGGCTTAGTCGGGTTAAGGGCGTAAAAAGCCTTAAGGTCGTCCTAGCAGCCGTTAAAGCAGGAGGAGTCCTCCTACGTAAGGGGGCTATAACGCTATTAAACGCGATACTTAATCTTCCCGGAGGCGTACTAGCGTTGCGTAAGGATAGAAGAAAACTCCTACTTAAGGTGCGCGTTATCGCCGTCGTTATCGCTGGGGGAAAAGAGAACGCCGTTATTAGCGGGCCGGACGTTAAGCTCCGACTAGCCGGGCAAAAGGGCGCTCTTAGGTCTTAGTAAGGAGGGAGTAATAAAAAACGGGGTAAAGGCGGCTGCCCTTAGGGAGGCAAAGAAGACACGCCGTCTTATATACCTTAAGGACCTTATATAGGCCCTCCCGCTTATAGTCGAGCTTCTTTATAAAGCGGAAGGTCTAGATCTAGCGGGTGCTAAGGAATACTATATCGCCGGGCTAATACGCTAGGGCGGGAGTCCGCCGGACGTCTATATAGCGAGCCTAAGTGGCTTAAGCATCCTCGATCGCATCGCGGAGGAAGTTAGAGATACGCTAAAGACGGGAAGCGAGCGCGTTACTACGGAGGTATTCCTTCCGCTGCTAGGGGGTTATACCGGGCGGGGGGGGACTAAAGGGCTTAGTGCTAAGCTTTAGGTAGAAGCTATAGTTAGCGAAGAAAGGGGAGAAGCCGGTAGATTTTAAGACCTAATTATTAGCAATAAACTTAGCGAGGGGAAGGAGGTCGACCTAATAGTCCTAAAGGTAGGTAGTATAATAACGAAGGTAAACCTCTATCTAAGCGTTTGCGATCTTAGTCTAACCGTCGGTCTAAGGGTAGTAGGCGGAGCTAGGGTAAAGGCGGTAACTAAGGCGACGACTAAGCTACTACTAGAAAGCCGAAATAAACTAAGTGCTATAGTCGCTAATAATAAAGGCCGGGGTGCTATAGAGGGACTAAACGTAGGAAATAAACGCGTTAATAACGTCTTTAACGGTTATTAAGGGTATTAGAACGTAGTAGCGTATCTTCGTAAGGCGGTCGACGATAATAAGGATATTAGAAAACTTAACGCTATTATAACGGTAGATAGGGAGGTCGGTAATAAAATCGACGGATATATCGGTCTATAGGGCGAAGGGAATACTTAAGGGCTAAAGCAGGCCTTAAGGGGAGGAACGAAGGGATTTAATACGTAAGCACGTATAATAGTTCCGCACGAAGCTAGAAATAGACTCGTGTATGCCGGGCTAGATATAAGACCGGCGGTAGAGGCTAGCGGTCTTCGTACGTCTAAGGTAGCCGGCAAAGGGGGAGGTATAAGCGCGGACGAGGATCTAAAGAACTAGGGCGTCGTTAAGGGGAACGAAGAGCCGGCCCTAGAAATAGAACCGGCCTTAGACCTTAGAGAGAGCGGTCTTAGGGATTAAGCGGAAGGGGGCTTAAAGAGGGTAAAGCTAGCGGGGCTAAGGGGACTAAAGAGCTACGCGAATAGCGGAGATAAGCGGGGAGGAGGAATAAGCCCGGTCGATAAGGTTATCGATCGGCTTAAAGTCGTTAAGGGCGTAAAGGTCGAGGCAGTCGGAAATATATTTATAAATTGTATTTATAAACGAATCGGACTCCTTAACGGTATCGGGGGCGGTAGTAGTATTAGGGTAGAGGGAGGCATTAACCTTAGACCTAGGGAGGATAACCTAATATCAATAGTTAATCCTTTCGTCGGCTCGGTCGGTAAGGGAGAGAGGGCGGGAGCTAGGCAGGCGGCTAAGGGCGTTAGGGAGAATAGCTTAAAAGCCGGGCTAAAAGACAATCTTAAAATTAAAACGACTAAGGAATTCGGCCTAGCGGGCCTATTGCTAATTAAGGAGCTTTATAGTTATAAAATACTAAAGATTCTTATAGTCTAAGGCTATCTTAAACTTAGGCAGGCCCTTAAGCTTAAGGCGCTACTCCTTAAGAGATTTTATAATCGCGAGGAGTTCTTTATCGTAGATCTCGTAATTACACTCTTAAGCGGAGTGCTTTAACGAGAAGAAGGCAACCGGATAGTAACGACTATCGTTTAAGAGCTATATTAGTATACCCCCAGCGGCTTAGTTAAAAGCATCTATCTAAACTATAGTCTTACGATAGGGGTTAAAGTATACGAGGACTAAGGCGGTAGTAAAGGCGTGCTTAAGGGCTTCGAAGGCGTAAGCGCAAGCGGGAGACTAAATCTAAGGGGCAGAGTTCTTAATAAAGGCGTTTAGAGGGTTCGTAAGCTTAGAAAAGCCGTGAATCAAACGCCGATAAAAATTAGCGAATCCTAAGAAGCGCTGGAGGTCTTTAATAAAAGAGGGGGCACGCTAGTCTAAGACCGCACGAACCTTATTAAGGTCTATACGAATGCCTTTATCTAAGATAATTAGGCTAAGGTACTTAGTCTTAGTAATATAGAAGTTATACTTATCTACGTTAAGCTAAAGGCCGGCGGTATTAAAGCGCTTAAGAACCGCGTTAACGTAGGCCTAGTGCTCCTCCTACGTCTCTAAGAAGATTAAGACGTCGTTTAGATAGGTAGAGTAAAACTTATTAAAGATACCGTAAAAGGCCGTATTAATAAAACTCTAAAAGTAAGATAAAGCGGCGGTAAGGCTAAAAAGGGTAATATAATACTCGAAAAGCCCGTACTATATAGCGAACATAGTCTTTTACTTATATCCCTTAGTAATACGAAGGCGATTAAACACTACGATAACGTCGATCTTAGTAAAAAACTTCGCCTTTTAGATATAAGCGAGAGTATTATAGACAAAAGGTAAGGGGAAACGGTTCTTAATTATAGCCTTATTTAAGCCGCGATAGTTAACGTAAAAACAGACGCCCTCGCCCGGCTTATAGGCGAGTATAATAAAAGCAGTAGCGGGGGAGGTAGAGCGGCGGATAAAGCCCTTCCTAAGCTGCTTGTTAACGTACGCGCGGACGATCCGGTTCTCGGCTTTTCTAAAGGGGCGAGGACGGGTGTAAGGAGGTTATATCCCCTCTTTAAGGTTAATTTAAGTATTAACGGCATAGTAAAAGGCGAGCTTATCGGCCTCGCTCTTAAGCTATATATAGATTATATAGTAGAGCTCCTTAAGGACCTTAGTATAAAGCTCGTCGAGCGTATAAAGGACTTTCTCTTACTTCTTAAAGAACTTAGCGATATTATCGGGGGAGATCTTATTAAGGCAGATCTTATTAAGGTAGTCGTTAATAAAGTCGTAAAGGCGGGGGTTAAGGCAGGCTTTCGCGTCCTCGGTATTTATATATTTAATTAAAACGGCCTAGTAGAAGTCCTTAGGGATATCCTAGTCGATAGGTAGTAAGGGCTCGGTAGGCAAAGGCTTAGCGGTAAAGGCCTTAATTAAGGTCTAAGAGGTCTAGACTTCGGGCTACCGGTAGAATATTACTATCGCGTTAACGTTAAGCATCCGGACGTTAAACGCTAAGTCGTAGGGGGACGAGAAGCGGAAGGGCTAGGGTCCGATAGTCTTACGACTTAGCCGTAATATAAGGCGGCGGTAGCTAGCGGTTTTATAGATAGGACGGAGGCAGGGAGGTCGAACGTAGCAGCGAGGGTAAAAGGTAGCTAGGGAGTCGGAGTTATAGCCGGAGTTAGAGTTAGCGTCGTTAACCTAGCGGGAGGAGTCCGGATAGGCGGGTTTACCTACGTTAGGGGCATCCTCGAAAAACGCCGAGAGAGAGGGGCTAGGAGATAGGGGAATAAACTTAAGAACGTCGCTAAAGCGGACGGACCGGATAACGGCCGGAGGACGGGCTAAGGCTGTACGGGCGGGAATAAGGATCGCAGCGGTAGGAATAAGGATCGTAGCGGTAGGGGGTTCGCCCTCGTCGTTAGAGTCTTCGACGGAGGGAGTAGGGGGAAAACGAATTATATCTATTAATTATATTCCCTCCGAAATAAAAGCGGGGGGAGCCGGGATAGGGCGGGCAAGGCGGGCAAGGGTGGCCGAGAGGCCCGGGATAAGGCAAGGCTAGTAGTCCGAGAGGTAAGAGGCTAGACAAAAGGGGGACTAAAAGGAAAGGGAGTTACCGCGCTAGCTAATAATAAGGTCGTACGGGCGTAGCTAAAGGAGGCTAAGAATAACCTTATAGCTAAGCTTCGTAAGAAAGAAGTAGATAGACTTAGTATAAGCGCTAATCTAAGAGACCGAAAAGGCGTAATAAGTAATAGAGCCGGACTTATAGTCGCTATTATCGGCGAGAGAAAGCCGGCGTAAGAACTAGAGCTAGCGGATAGGAAGGGCAAGGCGGTGCGTAGTCTAAGCGTGTATAAAGGCGTATCTAAATCAGCCGGAGTCGACTAAAGTATTTATAATAATATCGGCGGATATAAGGGATAAAGGCATAAGCAAAGCACGCGGTTATATTCCCGTAGGGAGGCAAAGATCTTCCCCGGTATCGAACGAAGCTATAAACTTAGACACTAAGAGCTCTATCGCGCGATAAGGCGAAGGAGCTACGTATTTCCTAAGGACGGGGAAAAGGCGGGGAGGTCGTCTACCTCGCCCTCGATAAAGCCCTGCTTAATAGCGCGAACCTAGTAGCGGGGGGGAGGGGGTTTAAGTAGGCGTAGGGCAGACGTACCGCTACTACGGCCACGGCCGCGGCTAGAGCCGGAACTAGCGCCGGGACTAGCGCTAGGGTTAGCGCTAGGATTAGCACCGATACCCTTATTAAGGTAGGTCCGAGCGGTATAAGTAGCGGTAGCCGGCTAAGCGTAGTAGAGGCAAAGACGGTTCTTAAACCGCCGTTGCTTTTTAGCGTTAGTAAGCCGGGCCCGGAATACATCGAGCTGTATTAGGTTACCGGTAGGAGGCGCGGGCGGGGCGGGCGAGGTAGGGCTAGTGCGAGCGGGGTAGCGAGGCGGCTAGAGCTAAGAATAGGCCTTAACACGCTGCTAGTTATCCTAGAGCGTAGAATATATCTTAGCCTAGGCCGTAAAGTTGTTATAGGCCGGGCATTCGACCTATAGAGCGGCGGCGTTAGTAAGTTCGATAGAGACCTTTAAATAAAGGTAGGCGACGCAAGCGGTGCCGTTAAACAATAAATCGGCTTAAAGCTAAGTAAACTTCGAATAGAAGTCCGGCTAAGAGATATTCTTTATCGATAAGGCGTTAAAGTCGGCCTCTAACTAAGCGTAGGTAAAAGTAGCACTAAAGACTAGGCTAAGGTCCTCGGTAAAGGCTTTAATAGTAGTATACTATTAATCGGCGAAAGACTTATTATCGAGGACGTCCTAAGAAACGCTAGTAATAATAAAAGCGGCCCGGCTAGTAAGCCGGCTAGCCGCGTAGAGAATACGGTCTTATTCCGTAGGTTATAAGGCGGCGTCCTAACGGAGCTTAATAGTAAGGCCGTCGCGCTAGGTCCGGAAAGCCTCCTAACGTTGCTTTTAAGTACCGGAGTCGCCGGCGAACCTCTTAGGGTCGGCGATATAGGAACGGGAAGAGGTAGAGGTAAGGGCTAGGGCCTAGTCCTAGGCTACGTTACGCTCGGTAAGGACGAGGAGAGAGGACGTAGTATAGTTAAGCTGCCGCTAGAGGTCGGCGGCATGCTCTTAGGAGACGAGCACTCCTGTATCTAACTTAGCGTAAGCATTATTAAGGTAAGCAAAGGACTCGGCCTATAGGGCGCGGAAATTAAGGGTAGCGTAAGCTTAGATATAGGCGAACGAGTCGAATATAGGCCGTTAGGCCTAAAGTAGCGCGGCGAGACGGGGATAGCGGGAAAGGTAGTCGTTCTAAGGCTCTAGGTCGGCGGGAGCTAGCGGAGTAACGGCTAGGGTAGCGGCGGACGAGAGATCGGTCTCTATAACGAGGTCGGATGTCGTAGATTAGATAGGGCAACGAAGAAGACAACGGGGAAGTAGTAAGGGGGGGGGAAGAAGGGGATCTAGTATAATCCGCGTTAAGACGGCGTATTTATACCGGGAAAATTCTAATAATCGAGGAAAACTCGGTCGAAAAGGGTCCGGCGAGGAGGCGGACTTACGTCGCGAAGAGGGGAGATTAGAAAAGAAAGGGGTAAGATAGCGAGATTATTAATTAAGGGCAATAGGATAAAATAGTAGATTAAACTATAAGAGAACGAGCTTAAGGGGGGTATATAATTATTATTAATCCACGAAGGGACATAGCTATAGACTAGATCTAAATGTCTATATATACGATATAAAGGTCACGTAGGATAACATATAATATAACCTAACACTATAATAGTTATAGTCTACGGCGAAGAGGGCAATAGGGTAGACTTAGCAACTAAGGGAATAGGAATAAAAGCCGATAGACTATTAGGTTAAGTAGAGAGTTAAGCAAAGGGTTAAGCAAAGGATAAACGAAGCGGCTGCTAAGCAGCGAGGATATCTAAAATACACTTAATATCCTTACGCTAATTATAAAGGTCTTCGCGCTAAGTAAGGAGATTATTACGTTAAGTAAGAATCTTAGCGCATATGCTTTAGTTAAAATCGCTCTACTTCTATAGATGCTAGTTAGTCTATTTGCCTAGGTTTACGATAGTTTTGCCTTTATCTAGCTCTAGGTCTTACTCTTACTCTCGGGAGCTAGGGCCCGCTATAGTAGCCTCGTGAGAATAAGTCTCGTAAAGCAGTTAGCTCCTTGCCTTATTATTAAAGCGGGGAGAGCCTAAGGGGAATGCTCCTACGATATTCGATATATTAGCAGGTTCTATTAGGGTAGGTAGTATTCGTTATAGGTTATTGCATTGCGTTCGCTAAAGATTAGTAGGAATCCGATTTTCCGATTTCTAAAGAGCTAAGGGTAACTCTTTAAAAATACGTATTTTTAAGGCTTTTAGTCCTCGGAATAGCTATATAGAGACCTCGTAGCTTTACGTTGCGTAGTTGTAAGGAAGCTACGTTAAGGTTATATTCTATATGTTAATTAATTATCTAGAGGTTGTAGGCGCGTAGGGTTTTTAGGGAAAACCCTATGCGGTGCGCTAACTAATACGCCCACACTAATAGGATCCTTATAGGTACGTATATATAAGGACTAGGCTAATTTAAATGCAGTATAACTAGGGGAACCTTACCTAGCCCCCCGATAGCTAATCAAACAGTCGGGCTACTCGCTATACTAAGAAAATACCGTCCGACTATTTGTCCGACGTAGCCGCGACTAACTAAATCGACCGAAGCGAATCCGGGCTAGGGGCGCTACGTAACCCGCACGTACGTAGATACGACGCGCTTAAGCGGCCTAAACGACCGTAGTAGGAAGTGTGTAGGTTTTTCCTAGGGTCCTCCTATTTCCTATACTAGCTAAAATTAAGGCACTAGGCCCGTTAAGGTAGCTAGAGTACTTTAATCATTATTATTATATCGCAATAATTATCGTTAAGGTACCTAAGGCAATAACTACTATTAGACTAACCGTCGGGATTAAGACTAAGGCTATAATCGCAACCGTAGCCCTAAAGGTCGAAGCTTAAGTAATAACCGTAATTAATTAAGCTTACGCCCGCTACGCTATAATAACCGTTACCCTCGCCGGGACGACCGACGAGATAACCGATCGGAATGCCGCTAAGGTAAATATAGGGGTAATAATAATAAGAAGAAAGTGCGCTTTAACTTAAAGTATAGACCGATAAAAAGACTACTCTTAGCGGCGACGAAGCTAGTAATAAGCTATACTTAAATAACTACTTTTAAAACGATATATCCTCTTACGCCTCCTCGGAAGCTAACTTTATAGGCTTTATAAACTCTCGCTACCTTACTAAAAGGACCGGTAAGTTTAAGTATAATACCTATAACTATACCTTCGCCCTCGCCTCCGTGCTTAAGGAGCATATATATGCTAACTGCTATATGTCTAAGCAGTAGCTCTATAGTAAAGAACGCGCGCTTAAGCCTTTAACCTATAAGGTTTATAAGGCCTTTCTTCTTTCTCGTAACGCCCTCTTCTCTTACCTCTATCTTAGGTATAAGAAGTCCCCTCCTATTACCGTAAGGAACGTTACCGATCCTATTATAATTAAGCCTAATGCCTCTACTACCTTAGAGCCTATTCTTCCCGCACCTATTATTAATTTTTACGTAGCGCTTACTATAGTACCCCGACTAAATTAGATCCTAAAAGCTAAAGCCGGGGAGCCTTAGTAGGATTAGGATTCCCCGGCGTATTTATACTCCTATATAAGAATTAAGGTCTTTATTTAACCCGGTAGGCAGGAAGTCTATGTTTGCCCTAACTTTAGCTATAGTAAGCCTATAATTAATCGCGACATTCTTTAGACTCTTAACTATACCGTCGAAAAGAAGCCTCCCGTTACTATTAACGGAGTTAACGGTCGTTCTTTTTGCGAGGATTAGGCTACGTTCTCCTTCTACGCGTGCGGTACTATAGCTAGTCCGGCTGCTTAAGCAGCTATAGCTAAGTTTACTTACTCTGCTTAAGTCTCTAGTAGAAGCCGGCGTACTCCTCGGCAATGCCTTTCTTAAGCTATACTAAGGATCCCTTAATTATAATAAAGAGGTTATTTATATTAAAGTGCTCGACGGGTTTAAAATCTTATTCGATATCTATAAATAGTCCTACGAAGTTATTCGCTGTATTAAGGCCGTGTGAAAGACTATTATACCGCCCGGCATTACCCCTATAGTCCCTATATCTTAGAAAGAACTTCCTAAGGACCGCGCCTATACTTTCTTTACCTCTTACGCTAACGCTATTTATAGCATCGTTGATGCTAAATCTCTTCCTACTATTCTTATTACTAATAGCATAAACGCTAACCTAGTTATTAAGCGTAAGCAGAAGCTTAGCTAGATATAAGAGTGTTAAGAGTCTAGCTATTTTACTGCCCTATCTTAGAAATCAGCTATAAAAGCTCTAATACTAGCTACGGCAATCTCGCCTACTCTTAAAGCTACTTCTACGCTATTCTCCTCCGTAGGAACCGCTATTGCTACTATTGCTCTTTCTATTAATTTATCGGTTAACGTTGCAAGCACCTTTCCGCTTACTTAAGAGGTCCTTAAGTACCTATAGCCTCCCGCCCCGCCTTAGCCTATAGAAGCTTTAGTTTTAAGCACTTCTCCGACGCCTTCGCTATCCGACTCTATCTACGCTTACGTTATTATAAAGGTCTTTAACTATTGTATAAGATTAAGCCTACGGCTTAATCCGTATAGTTACGTATAAGGCGGGCATATACCCGCACGTATATATACGCACACACTTAGTCTTTTATAGAAGATTTCTATACCTATACGGAGGGCACTTATGCGATTACTCTACTTACCCTATTATAGTATCTTCTATCGATTTTTTTATAAACCTTACGAACGGCTAGCCGCTACGATAGTAGCGCTAACGGACCTATAGAAAAGGAAATAGTAGACGCTCCGTAGGACGATCTTTAGGCGGAAGTCTAACGGCTCTACAATAAGTAGTAGCAAAAGCTACGAGAGAAGGCCTAGTAGCATTAGCTATAGGTAGAGGCCTAACGCGTGTAGGCAGCTAAGGAGGCCCGCATTTAGGGTATAATAGAGGGGGTTCGCTAAGGGCGTGCGACGGATAATTCCGCGCGTCCCCTAGCGGCCTAGAGTAAAGAGCAGCTGCTAGCGCTGCTAGGCCGGCTAGCTAGCGACCCGGTAAGACGGAGGGAATTGCTCGCGGTTTTCGGGGGCGCGTCTAGCTCGACGGGAGCTTTAACGTTCTCCCCCCCCTTCGCCTATACGGAACCGACGTCCGCACCCGAGAGAACGGACTTAGAGGCCGCCTTCGGCAAGCGGAAGCCCCTACCGTAGCCGGAATAGGACGGCAAGCCTAAGTCCTTCTATTTTTTCCTATATCGCCTTTAGAGCAAATTTATAGTCGACGAGAAGTAAGGCCTTAATAGCTGCCGCGATACCGCTTAGTATTCGCTACTCTATACGCTGCCAGAGCCCTAAATGTGACGGGTCTTAGGGTTTTAGGAGAGTAGCGGCCTTAGTGCCGCCCGTGACCTTAAAGCCTTTTTCGACTACTTTATATACGTATTTAGGAACGTATAGGAATAGGAGAAAGCGTAGGATAAGCTGTGGACCCTCTTCTCAAAGGACGGCTAGCCGTTTAAGGAATTCCTCCCTAAGTTTAAGGAGACTATTACTTACGCCGCGGGCTATACCGTCTAAGAGGATAGTGCTAAGCTTACGTAGTTATAGGGCTCTATCTCCTTAGCCCTACGCGAGCTGCTTATCCTTATCGAGATGCCCTCCGACTTCCGTAGGTACGTTAGCCGCTTAATAAAGGTCGCGTAAGGGCATAAGTAGACTCCGCGCTTTTAGAAGCTTTAGAAGCGCACTAACGGAGCAGGCACCCCCGGGGCTATAGCCCCCCTACCGCCGCTAAGGTCCGCTCTTAATACGACGGTAGACCGGGACGGCGACGTTATTATAACGACTATACGCCTAGCGCGCGGTAAGAAGGAGAAGGCTAAGTCGCCTACGACTATCGCACCGGCCTTATTAGATAGGAGGGCTCGGTAGGCTATAACTACGGAGCTTTAAAAGCGGCGTAATAACGGGCTTTGCTTACGTTACGGCGTGCTCGGCCACCTTATAGCCGCTTGCCTATATAAGCCGGCCTAAAGGCCGGTACGCGTATAGGCTACCTATACGCCCACTCTTAAGTTAGAGGATAACAAGGGGATTCCCGCTCCGCCCCTAGCGGAGGGAAATATATAGCTCCGGAGCGCAGACGGGCCCTAAACCCTAACACGCTAGCGCTAGCTAAGAAGGAGTTAACGGACCGTATTAAAGCTAAGCCTACTTTAATACTAATTATCGTTAATAAGACTAATCTCCTCTCCGCTTTTATAGACGAGGGATGCTAGTACTACGCCGCGATTAACGAGGCATTCGCTTAGGATTTACGTTTACCGGTAGAATAAATACGACTAAGGTAGGTAAAAGGAGCCTTTAGCGTAATAGAAGGCGCGGAGATTAAGGGTATCGCTTAGGTAGCTACGGAGGTCGACGGTTATACGCAGCTGCTTATCGCGTATATAATCCCTTAGTTAGAGTTCCCCTTAATTTTAAGTAAACACTAGCTCCGTTATATAGAGTCTTTCTCTATGCCGTATAAGAGGAGGCTTTAGTATAGACCTTCGTAACGTTAGGTGCGGTATAAGGCCGACGGGGACGAAGATAAAAGCGAGTGCCTTAAGGAGCTACGGGCCGCTTAAGAAGTAATAGCTTCCGTATTTATTAGTACTATTAAGCGAATCCGCAGACGGTAGGGCGCGGTAGCGGCGTCGACAGCGGTATACGCCGTAAGCCTAGCGGACATTAAGAAAGCCCTACGGCTTAAGAAGCCGAGGACGGAGCCCGAACTACGGAAGATAATCCCCGCGTATTTCTACGACCTCCTTCCGCTCTTTACGAGGAGCGAAGCTAATAAGCTTAACCCGCATAAGCCTAGTATTAACTACGCTATGCCCTTCCGCTAAGACTCTAACGGCAACGATATAGTTCCGCCCTTTAGGCCGCTATATAGTATATCTTAGGACGAGCTTTTAGTCTTAAAAAAGACTTTACACGACCTACTCGATAAAGGGTTTATCTAGGCTAGCTCGTCGGAAGCAGCGGCCCCGGTCTTATTCGTACGGAAGCCTAGTAGTAGGTTGCGATTCTACGTCGACTACCGCGCCCTTAACGCAATAATCCGTCTAGATCGGTACCTACTTCCGCTAATTAAGGAGATACTCCGTAATATCGCGAAAGCGAAGTAGTTTACTAAACTAGACATCTATAAGGCGT
The DNA here is from genome assembly GCA_012934285.1 of Ophiocordyceps sinensis. Lineage (NCBI taxonomy): Eukaryota > Fungi > Ascomycota > Sordariomycetes > Hypocreales > Ophiocordycipitaceae > Ophiocordyceps > Ophiocordyceps sinensis. The sequence goes on along the minus strand of JAAVMX010000006.1, from coordinate 660,989 downwards.
TCTATAAGGTGCGAATCGCGGAGGGTAACGAATAAAAGACCGCGTTCCGCACTTATTACGGCCTCTTTAAGTAGATAGTAACGCTATTTAGGCTAACCGGCGCCCCGGCTACCTTCTAACGCTATATTAATAGCATCCTACGAGAGTTCCTCGACGAATTCGCCTCCGCTTATATAGATAATATCCTTATCTACTCGAGCGGGAGCTACGAGGACTATATAGCTAAAGTATAGAAAGTGCTTAACTAGCTCGCTACGCATAGTCTATATCTCGACCTAGATAAGTGCGAATTTAGCGTTATATAGGTAAAGTACCTTAGGTTTATTATTATCGCAGGCGTTAGCGTATAGGCGGACCTAGCGAAGATTTAAGCTATACGCGACTAAGCGGCGCTAACTTCGCAAAAGGGCGTACGGAGCTTCCTTAGGTTTATAAACTACTACCGGATATTTATTTAGTAGTTTTCTCGTATTATTACCCCGCTAGTAGATCTTATAGGGAAAGGCACCCCGTTTAAGTAGGGTCCCGTATAGGCAGAGGCGTTCTAAACGCTTAAGGACCTCTTCTCGTAAGCGCTAGTGCTGCTTTAGTAGGATTTCGACCGTTACGCTACTATAGAAGTAGACTATAGTAGTTACGCGCTTAAGGGCACTCTTTCCTAGGAGGTTAACGGCTAGCGCCGCCCTATAGCCTTTTACTCTTAAAAGCTAAGCTCCGCCGAGCGTAACTACGCTATCTACGATAAGGAAATGCTCGCGATTATCGACTGCCTTAAGTAATAGCAAGCGGAACTCCGTAGTTATAAGAACTTTAAGATCCTTACGGATTATAGGAATCTTAAGTATTTTATAATATAGTAGCACTTATTAAAGCGGTAGGCACGCTAAGTTAAGTACCTCTTATAGTTCCGGTTTTAGATTAAGTATAGGCCTAGTAAAGAGGCTATAGTGCCGGATGCTCTCTCGCGGAAGGACTAGGACCGGCCCTCTAACGACGATTATAAGGCTTAAGATATCTAGATAATCCTAAAGGACGCGCTAAGCACGTATCTTAGCGCTACCCTCGTATATACGGAGGACGGCGAGGAGGGCATAGCGCCCGACACCCTAGACGAGGAGGATATAGCGCCTAACACCCTAGACGAGGAGGACGCGCCCGACGCCCTAAGCGAGGAGGATATAGCGCCCGACCCCTTAAGCGGGGAGGGCACCGCTATAGTAACGCTCGACGCCTTAAGCGGGATTAGCCGCTATATCTTTAACGATAACGAACTCTAGCGCCTATAAGACCGGCTAGCCGCTTAAGATAGCATATACGGGAGCGTTCGCCGCTCTATAGAGATAAGCGCCTATACTCTTAACCTTAAGCTTAGACTAAAGGTCTAAGTTACGGATTGCTATATCGACCTTAGGGGCTACCTTCGGTTCCGAGGACGGCTTTAGGTCCCTAGCTCTCCTATCGCAATAGAGGCCGCGGCATAAGATTCGCTGCCGGAACTTAAGGAACGGAACGAACTTCGCGGCCGCGTTACGCAGCTAGTATATAACGCCGGCGTCGTCGGCTATCTTAGCCGGGAGGGTATAATCGCAGCGGTTTTATAGGACTTCTATTAGCCGCTTATATAATCGTATATCCGCCGCTTCCTCCGTAACTATAACGTCTACGGCCGTACGAAGATCTAGCGCGCGCTAAAGAAAGGGCTGCTTAAGTCTTTGCTAATCTTAGACCGTTTTTACGCATATATCTAAATAGACTTTATTATAGACCTCCCCCCTACGGAGAGCGGCAACCGTAACCTTTAGGTTATTAAAGACCGCTTAAGTAAAGAAATCGTGCTTAAGCTAATGCCTTCTATAAAGGCGGAGGCATATGCCGAGCGCTTCCTCGTATACTACGCCCGGTAGTATTAGTAGCTAGCGTTAATTATAAGCGATAAAGGTTTAAACTAAATAAGCCGCTTCTAGCAGCACTTATGCAAGCTGCTTTAGATTACCTAGCTGCTTAGTATAGCGTACTACCCTTAGACTAACGGAGGGCCGGAGCGGCTTAACTAAGAAGTTTAGGCTTACCTACGAGGTATAATAGACCGTAACTAAAGGGACTAGGATAAGTAGCTGCCTATAGCCTAGATAGCGCTTAACGGACGGGCGTATAGCTCGATTAGTATATCTCCTTTCTTCGCCTTATATAGGTACGAGCCGTTATCCTTATTCCCCGTCGCTACGGACGTAGAGATAGAGAAGCGTTTAAGAGCCTCGCCGGAAGGCAAAGCGACCTCGTTCGTACGGAAGCTTTAGGAGGTTACCGACCTCTACTAGTTATCTATAGCTTTAGCCGCGTAGGACTAGGAACGTTATGCTAATAAGCGTAGGGACCCTATAGACTAGTTTACGGTAGGCGATAAAGTATAGCTCGACCTCCGGAACTATACCTCCGCACGCCTAAAGAAGAAGCTCGACTAGCTATACGTAAAGTTTATAGTTAAAAGGGTGCTTAGCCCGTAGGTAATAAAGCTAGATAGGCTGCCTAACGGTATTTATAGCAATTTTAATATAGACCTTCTTCGCCGCGCCGCTATAGGCCCTATGCCCGGCTAGGTGACCGCGGACCTATAGCCTCTAGCTATCTTAGTCGAAGGGGAGGAGGAGTTTATAATCGACGAGGTCCTCGCCGCTCGCTAAAGATAGGTAAATCGCGGTAAAAGACGCGAAGTCTTTATCTAATAGCGCGGATATTACGACCTAACTTAGCAGCTATTATCCGAGCTTTAGGATATAGCGGCCCTTAACCGCTTTAAAGCACGCTTTAGGCTGGCTAGCGAGGATAGCGATACGCTACTAGCTAAAAAGAGTACGCTACTACGTCGGTCTATAAGGCCTAAGGCGGTGCGCTTCGATACGACGATTATAGTTATTCCTAAGGCGAGCGCTTATACTACGACGGAGGGAGCCTCTATTTACGCGGACGAGCGCCCTCTATTTAGTTCCGGCGAGCGCGTTTTTTTACTAGCGTCTCTATAGACTTAATATCCTCGACCTCCTCTAAGTAGTCGTTTGCCGCGCCCTTTAAGGCGCTTAATCGGCTCTCTAAGCCCGCTAGCTATACGAGGGCCTATACTAAGGCGCTAGAAGCGTAGGCTACGACGGGGGGCACGTTAAGGGCATACGATAGGACGGTAATCGCGGTATCTTTATTCTTTATTAGCATCCTTAAGGGCTAACGAGCGGACGAGGAGGGGGAGTAGGTTCTTACTTAGCGACGAGCCCGGCACGCTTTAATACGCGTATATTACGGTATATAGTAGCGGCGGCGGTATAGACCCGCTTCGCTTTTTCTGCCTCTTAACCGGCGGAAGCCGCCTTTTAAGCGGCGACCGCCGATAGGAGGACGGACGGCGTAGGCATATAAGCGCGTCTTACGCAAGCGTAATAGTAATAACTCCCGCCCGGCCGCTTAGCCTAATAGGCGTAAGGTAGGTCTTAGGCCGCGCAACGAAAATAAAGCATATCGCGGTCCTCCCTACGCGCTATAGTGCGCTTATGCTATAACGGATTAGCTTATGCGTAATAATAAGGGCGGGAGGCGAGGTAAAAAGGGCGTATAGAAGGCGGGCATTCCGCCTCTTCCTCGTAGGACGGCGGCGATAGGGTATTTGCCGACATTTTATTAATAAGCGCCTTAGCGACTAAGGACGCGGCGGTAGGGGCAGGCGTAAGCGGCGACGGCTAGAGCGTGTTTATTTCGTTAATAAGCGCCTTAGCGACTAAAGACGCGCCGGTAGGGGCAAGCGTAAGCGGCGACGGCTAAAGCGTGTTTATTTCGTTAATAGGCGTGTTTATTTCGTTAATAAGCGCCTTAGCGACTAAAGACGCGGCGGTAGGCGTAAGCGGCGATAGTAAGGGCGTGTTAACGTTAATAAGCGCATCGTCTACGAACGCCTCCGCTATAGCGGAGAAGAGCGGCGATAGCGTAGGCGAAATTAAGGGTAACTAACCGCGGTTAGCATAAGCTACGCTAGTCGTATCGTCGGGAGCGATACGCACTATATTTTTTAAGGCCATTCGGACCGTAGCGCTTAAGGAAGGGAGGGCGGCGATAGAAGCGCGCGAGGAAGAAGGGCGGGGCAACCTAGCACCTCGTATAACGTTATTTTTTTAGGCTGCTAGGTAGGGACCTTATATAAGGGTCTTTAACTATTGTATAAGATTAGGCCTACGGCCTAATCCATACAGTCACGTGCGGGGCGGGCATATACCCGCACGCATATATACGTATATACTTAGGTCCTTTATAGAAGATTTCTATACCTATACGGAGGGCACCTATACGATTACTCTACTTACCCTATTATAGTTATAGCTTCTTCTATAGGACCCGGCAAGTGGTTTAAGGTTCGCTAAAACTTTATTGCAGCTGCCTTTAACGTAACGGCAGCTACCGTAGCTATTAAGATAGACGTCGCGGATAGAATCGAGGACCTTCTCTTTAGCCGTATTCCGTACTAAACGCACGTTTAGCGCCTATTAGAGCTTTAAGAGAAATACACTAAAGAAGGTATTTATATTTTCGACTATAGTCCCTCTTTTATATAGCGGATTAAAAGGCTTCTTAGAAAATACTCTTAGCTTTAGCGAGATATAGGCACCGCCGTCGTAAAACCCGGAAAGGAATTAATAATCCCCTTAATCGATAATTAGCATAAAAAACGAGTCGCGTAAAGACCCTACCTATAAGGGGTTTAGGATAGGAAGGTTATCGATAATATATTTAACCTACTTTATAAGCAAGGTCGCTTAAAGTAGGCCGACGAGCCTACGCCGTTCGTAGCGCTTATCTTCGTGGTTTAGCATATAGCCTAAGGCAAGACTAAAGGTCGAGTCGTTATTAACCTACGTGCCGTTAATAGTATTACTATTCCGGATTCCTACCCTCTGCCTTTGCAAAGCTCTATTATTATAGAGCTCTTAAGCGCCTGTTTTATTACTGCTATTAACGCTTCTGCCTTCTTCTATTAGTTTCGAGTTAAACTTAAGCATTAAGGCAGGTTTACTATTATAAGTCATCGAGGTCTAAAGCGTTTAATAGTTATACCTATCGGCTTTCGCAATAGCCTAGCGTATATATATATATATATAACGCTATATAGACCGAGTTCTCCGTCCGCACTAAGGCTATAGCCGCGCGTTTATTAATAATATTATTATTTATTCCGCTATAGAAGAGGAATACTTCTAATATCTTAAAGCTATCTTTAAGCTCTTCGTATCGCTTAACTTATCTATAAGCCTTGCTAAAAGCTAGATCGGCTACCCTTCTATAGAGTTACTCGGATTTCGTCTCGACGCGTTTAAGATAAGTACTATAAAGCATAGGCTTACCGCCTTTACAAAGCTCTTATTCCCCGATAACCTCGCCGCTCTTAAACACTATATCGGCGCTATAGGGTATATTCGCAACCTTATCCCGTACTATAGCGCCTCTATTGCCCTTCTATAAGACCGTAAGACTAGTCTTCTAGCCTAAGTTCGCTTAATCGGTAAGGTTAAGAACGAGAACCCTAATAAGCGGAAGTCCTATACGCGAGGTATATCGTTCTAGCCTACCTTGGCCGAGCTTTCCTCCTTCGCCTCTCTTTAAAAGGAAATTACTTCTAGCCGTACAATTTACTATATAGACCCGTAGAAGAGGCTATTCTATTAGATTAACGCCTCCTTATAGCGAGGCTTAACCGCCGTTTTTTTTATCCCCGCGACGGCACTATTTAGCAGCTAGGCTAGCCTATTCCGGTTAAAGCTATTATACCTATCTACTTCCTCTCCCGCACCTTAACGAGAGCCGAGTAGTCCTATAGTCCCTTAGAGCTAAAGGTCGCTTATATCGTATAAGCTATAAAGAAGATATACACTACGGTGTAGTTATTAACCCTCCCGCTTATAGTCTTAACCGATTACTCTGCGATTAAGTAAATCGTCGCTAAAAAGACCCTCGATACTTCTAGTATAGACCGAGCCAACCGTCGCCTAGTTATAGCCTTAATTTACCTCTCGGAGTACGATATCGAGATTTACTACCTCCTTAGTAAGAAGAACTTTATCCCTAACGCCCTTAGTTGCCTACTAGCCGAAGAGTCCGACTAGCTGCTTAACTATCGCCGTCCCGATTTTACTATGCTTTACAATATACTTATAGCCTCTAAAGCTATTATAGCTCTTAAGAAACGCAAGGAATTTGCCGTCGCCTATAATAATAACCCTTAATATAAGCGAATACTTTAAATAATCATAGATAGCGAGGACGCTATCGAAAGCCTTTTCGCGCTCTTAGAAGGAGCTATAGCTGCTAAGGGAGCTATAGCTATATCTACTAACTTAAGGGCACGAACGAAAGCGCAACTTAAGCGCCGCGGCATACCGTTCTTTATAGTCGATAAGCTCCTATACTATAAAGGCCCCGACGGCTTTACCCGGCTATATATCCCTAACGCCTTCGTCTTATCTATAATCTTAGTAGCTTATAACGATAAGAATTACTTCGGTATCGTCTATATAATTAAGGACTTAGAGATATACTTAATTCGTAGAGTTACTCGTTAGGTAAAGAAGCATATCGCAGCCTATAAAGCCTATTGCCTTAGCTAAATAGACCGTTAGACCCTTACCGGCAGCTATAAGCCTATTCGCCCCCTATTACTTCCTATATAAAGCATTGCGATAGACTTTATAACCGATATACCGCCCTCGCTATTATTAAGCTCCCTATAGTAGATCTTAGGCTTTAATATCTTTAACTAACTTCTTACGGTTACTTGCCTAACTAGTAAGAGATGCCTGCTAATCCTAGGCAACGCTAAATACGGCATAAAGAACTAGGCTTAAAGCCTAGCTCGTTAGTTGCTTCTTTTTAATTAAGGTATATATTAGTAGGTCTCTAGGTCGACCTTATAGGGTAAACGGTGTGGTTGTATTAGGTTGTGTATAGCTAGCTAAGTGAGGGGAAGCTATCGCGGTAACGTAGCTCCCTCGTACGTGCACGTGATCCTAGGGATTACGTGCATTACGTGTGTGCGACTACATTATCGCACGTAGCTAGCTATTCCCACACTCGCAGTTTTTCCTTTATAGAAATAAACCGTAGAATAAAACAAAGAAAGAGCCTGGTTAAGCAGGCTGTTGTAGCTGCGCGGGCGCGATCGCGCGGGCGCGATCGTGCGGGCGTAGGTATAGTTACGCAATATTGAATTAAGGTTAAAGCTATATTGTGATAGCTATATAACTGTTAAATGCGCAGCTAGTTTACAACGTAATAACGCAACGCGAGAAAACACCTCTTTAACGCAGTGGTTAGGCTAGTAACCTTTGTTAATGATTAGGCGGTCTAGACCACCGCTTCGTGCTAGTAACCGTGCTTCGGGGTGGCCTTACTAACTATCTTACCGAACGTTATAGTGCGAAATCGGGGAACTATAGGCAACTAGGGAAAAATAAACTATAGGCTTATAGGCAACTAAGGCAAAACGAGGTAAGAAGTAACATAGACTATAATAGATAGTAAAAGAATGTGAATGTATGCGTGACTATACTAAACAAATTGTTCGTCGAGGGCTGTTTGTCTAGGGCTATTTATCTAAGGCTTATTCGTTAGGGGCGGTTGTAAGGATTAGACTCGTTAGACCTAATGTCTAGGGATCCCTTTTAAGACGATTCCTAGTCAGGCATATTAATAATATCACTCTACCGAAAGATTATTCTTTTTGTTAAACTTACTATTAGTGTTTAATATTTACAGCGAATTATTAGAATGTATTTAACCGGACAATAGCACACGATAAGATAACCTTCCCGATTGGTTTAAATATAAACATCCGGAGGTTTAGGGTTTAAACCGTATCGACGAATTTTTTTTTGCAGTTAATTAAGCAATAGAATAGGTAAAGGAATAAGTGCGCGAATAAGCGCGCTATTAAACAATAAAGTAAGTGCGCAATTAAATAAGGAAAGAGCGCGCAATTAAATAAGGAAAGAGCGCGCAATTAAATAAGGAAAGAGCGCGCAATTAAATAAGGAAAGAGCGCGCAATTAAACAAGGAAAGAGCGCGTAATGAAATAAGGAAAGAGCGGTGAAGATTAAGGCCGCACGACGAAAGCTTCTATCCTAACGGTTAGCGCGTTAGTCTTAACAAAGCGTTTAAGAGACTTATTCGGGGAGGACTTCGTTAATGCATTAGCTAGGTTATTATTCCTATTAATCTATCGGACTTCTATAATCTCCCTTCGCTCGTATAACTAACGAAGCGATATAATATCGATTATTAGTCGCTTCTCTTTCGTTATAGTAAGCTTTATAAGACATTCGTAGAGCGAATACGAGTCTATACAAAGGATTAAAGGGACCGGAGGCAGCTGTAGGCGTTTTGTGATTATCTTAATCGTTATAGCGAGGCAAATGCCGATATTAACGCCTCTAACTATGCCGTAGACCTCTAAGGCTAGAACGCTGCGTGTGACCCTTTTGCACTTAGTAGAGCTCTAGTGCACGATGTTGCCTTTAATCTCGAAGTGGCTGTTAGACCGGGTCTCTATAACAAGCGCAATAATAAAGCCTAGCTGTAAAGAGAGGTCTAAGTTATTTGCAAAAAAGCCATCCGTAAATACTAGCAGCTTGGCATTAGCAAGATCAATTGGTTCGTATGTTAGGCCGCGTTCCTTATTGTCTATTTGCTATTGTAGGCGTTTGTTAATCGTTACGCAGTCTTTCTCGTTAGGGTTTTAAACTTATGCTACTATAGAAAGGTTAAAAGAAGCTTCCGGTTGGCAAATTAACGCGACGTATGCTCCTCGGGCTCGCTGTTCTATATACCTCTACGTATAGTTATAATCCCGAGCGATAATAGTTTTAAACTTTTCTAATTAACCCTTTTGCTAAAGAAGAAGATCCTAATCTTAGAGTGTTAGCCTAGCCCTATTAAAATCAAGCACCGAGCTAGCAGATATCTTAGTCTTCGGCTTCGCTTTAAACTTAGCCTTTTAAAGCTGCTCTTCCTTAGCATTTAAGAAAGTGCGTGTGCCTAACATTAACGTATTATCCGTTTATAGGCCAACTATCCTAAATCTATTAGGGCTCCTATTCGCGATCAATAGGCATAAGTCGTACGTCGAGGTTAATATATTAAGTCGGATAACGTAATACTTATAATACGTTCGGAACTAATGCAGTCCTAACTCCGCGATCCCGTAAAGGGGTCGAATTATACGGATAATAGTCCCTTCTAGGTATCGTCTTTATATTTCGGCGGGCAGCCTAGTTAGGATAGTCCTAAATAGCTTAGTTTCGGCTTATAGGTAGGCCTAAGTAATGTCTCGCAATAAAAGAGTTATGCTATAATAACGAAGGAGTCCTAAAGTAAGGGCTAGGATTAGCCGCTAGCTAACGCGTTAAATCGTCGGTAATTGCGTTAATAAGGTCGTCTTTTCCTCGTTATTATATCCCTAAACAACGAGTCGTGACTTCTCGTAGGGTTTCTTATCCTTCCCTTTTACTTTACGTACTATCCTCGATTTAAAGATACGGTAACCTCCGTAGACAGCTTTATCGTAGCGGTCGAAGCTAAAAACACTACGGGCAATAAGGTCGTCGATCTCTTGCCTATCTAACTCTTTAAACGGGGCTCCTAGCGTTATAATAACTCCTTTCTCCCGCAAATTAAGTGCTAATTCGTAGGCATCTTCCTCCTTCTTAATAATAAAGGCTTAAGGAGGGGGAAGGGGAATAGGGAGCTTTAGCTTATTCTTTACACCGGGGGGACGGCTACGTCTGCGTAGTATCGGGGGCGTAAGATTCGGAGCGGGAAGTATAGTCGTCGGTTTAGGAGGAGGCTCTTTAGTTAAAGCAGGAGGAGTTAGTTTAATCGCGCGAAGTAGGGGCTAAGGAGACAAGTCGTCTTAAAGGTAGGGCTACACGACTATAGACCGAAAGACTTAAGGTCCGTTAACGGTGTTAATAGTGATATTATAACCGTTAATTACAGCAATTTTAAATAGGCCCTACTACCCTCCTTTTTCCCGCTAGACTTAGACTTTACTCTGCAATAGGAGAGTGATAGTTTTAACTATTAATAGACCGTTCTTTGCACGAAGAGCATCTTATACCTATCGTTCTATAGAGAGTTGTCGAAGCAATTTTATCGCCTTTTGTATAGCTATAGACCTTTTTAGGGTTATAGCTAACGGGGGCGAGTTAATAGTTATACGTAGGTACGCACTAAAGACGAGAAGTATAGGGATAAGGCCGTAGGGTCCGGCTGTATCGTTAACGGCTTTTACGGCTATCTAAAGGACTGCTTTAAGAGACGTAATAGTCTTAATCTCTGCGTAAAGGATTTCAAACGCACGGCGCAAAGGAGCGTAATACCTCTCGACCTTTCTAATCGACGTATGTAACTCTATAGGGATCTGCTTATAGGTTATCCCTATAATCTTTGCCTCGTTGCGGAACTCTATTAAGGCAAAATTAGTCCCTACGTTATGTTTAATCGTATTAAGAGGTCTAAGGTAGCTATCGATCTAAAGGGCTCGAAGGACTTCCTAAGTATCCTTAGCTAACATAGAAGGAAGGAACCTAGCCCCCTAGAACGCTATTATAGAGTCAACGACGTGTAGAATAGGTCGTTAAGGGCTCCTAAGGTATATTACGTCTACTATAATCTCGTAATTAAATTCCTAGTTATCTTTTAGCGTAAACTTAAAACGTCTAGGTGCCTGTAAGTGCATTTAGCAGTAATAATAGAATTTAGAGATTGATTTAAGCTATATAGTCGTTATATCATAGCCGGCCTGCTTAAGCAGGTGATAGAGTCTCGAAACAGCTAGGTGCCTAAAACGGCGATATAGAGTTCGCATCTTACTCTCTGTTAGAAATAAGATCGTTTCTTCTGCTTTTAACAAAAAGAACTATAGGTAACCCTATTTGCGAATTACTAGGATCCGGTTGCCTAGATCGCTAGTCCCTAGCGTATTCGTTATGTTATCGAAGTAGATCCTAAGTCGGTGTATATTAGTAAGAGAGAGCAGAAAAGGGGTATAGGTCTTAAGAATATAAAAAGTCACTCGACTAACGGGGGTTTCGAGGGCGATTAAACCAAAGGATTAAATAGGAGTGCTAGTTCTAAATCGGATGCTAGCTTGCCCGGCTATAGAGCTATTAAGCATAATAGAAGGTTCCGTTCGCTATAAAGCGAAGTACTGCTCCTATCCTACTATTAATACTCTAGCCGTACTAGTGTCGATTATAATTCCCTAGAACTATTAACGGGAGTAGCGATCCTTGATTAGGAATTAGTCGGTAGGGGTTAATTAATCTATGCTATAGACGTCTTCGCCGGTCTAAAGGTGTGTGAAGGCGGCCTTACAGAGCATTTAAGTTGCTGCTTGCTCTAGATCGGCATTATTAGCATCTTCCACGTCCTAGTACTCGTTAGCTTCTATTTCGTCGGTCTCGTGACCTTTAAACTCGGTTACGTATGCCGTAAAGTTAGTCATTAGGATGCTATCGTTAAAACACTACGTGAGGTATTAGTCCTTAGACCGTTGGCGTTCCTTAGGCGTGTGTTTAGTAGACTAATAGCCCTCCTTATAACAAACGAAACATTTCTTAGTCTATATTAAGCGGTTGGGACTATTGCTATAGCTGCCTCGTCCTCGTAGGCGAAAGGGTATGCCACGGTTGTATCTAAAGCCTCGTAGATAGCCTTTACGTCTACCTCGTCTATAGCTTCGTCTACGGAATCCACCTCGTCTACAATTGCTCGAGTATCTTCGGTCTAGGTACTATTAATCGTCATAATTAAATGCTTTATCCTATAGGAACTAGCTAGACGGGTTGCGTGCTAGGTGTATCTCGATAGATGCACGTAAGTCTATAAACACGGTTTCGACCTTCTAGGCAGGCTTAAACAGAGCGTATTCTAGCTCCGGGATACTATAGCACGCGTTGATAAATAACGTACGAAGTGGTATATTACCTTCGTAGTCTTTTCTAAGGGCTCTCTAATATAGCTAAAGCTTATTAAAGAGAGTCTATAGTACCTTATAAAGCGGCATCGTGGGATTCTCTACGCGGACCTTATTAAATATAGTTATTATCTAGTCCGTAAAGTAATAACTATAGTTAACATCCGTGTTAAAATATTGCTTAATAGCATTATAGGTTGCACGGAACGATATAGTTAACTTAACGTAGTAGATATAGAAGGTCTCGGCTCTATCCGTTAGGATCTAGGAGAATAGGTTATAGAATTAACCTAGTTAGACCTTAAGTTTATAGTAGGTCCTTATAAACATATAGACCTTATCGTCGAAGAGGTTATAGGGCTATCCCGTATAACACTTATCCTTCCTCTATAGCTTTACGAACTTCTGCTAGAGGTCCGTATCTACATCGACGTTTGGAATATCGATTAGAGGGATCGTAGTATAAGCATTAAGGGACGGCAAAGGGGCAATAGTCACGATAGTATTATTAGCAGGGGGAATAAGAGCTTAAGAAACAAGGGCAATAGTTATAGCAGGCACATCGGGGATAGGGGCAGGCATAAGGACAGTCGGTTAGTTAAACTAATATATTATAGGGTATATAGTCTATTATTATTGCGTTGCACCGGGGATAGTTGTCTAATCGGTTGGAGCCGGGTCTAGGGCCGGAGTCGGTGGTATAAATACAACGATCGTGCCTTAATCAAATGTCTAATTTATATACTCCTTTGCAGGCTATTATAGTGGTTCTAAGATAGTCTGCAGTTTAAGGAACTATATGTTAAAGCCTTAATTGTCTAGGTCGGTATAGATCCTACGTCTCTTTAGGAGCTTGCGTAAGGAACGTTTATAGGTCTAGTGTACCCTATCCTATGTCTATAGAAGCTATCCTCGAAAGTGTTCTTAGAAGAAGGCAATGGCTTCGTAGCCTTAGTTGTCTTTATCGTACGCATACTTATAGAGGAACCTTATAACGTATGTAGTAGCCTTTGCTTTACTTAGGTTCTTGAGATCGGGTTATTGTTATATATCTTAGATACCTATATAGGTGTATTAGTAGTCGTTTTCTAGGATAGGGGTAATCGTTAATAGCTTATCGCGCCTTGTGTTATCTACGCGGGTAGGGCTTAATGAAGTTATATTATTGTACGTAATAGTCTTTATATGTTTTATCGGCGTAAGGGATTTTCTCACGAAGTTGTCTTCTGCGTTAGGGACGCACTATAGGTTAACGTTACTCTTCTTCCTTTAGGAAGCGAGACGGGATTAATAGATAGCTTAAGAGATCTCGAAATAGCGTTAACGCGGTAACGTTATAGATAAGAGAGCTCGTTTAAAGCATAAAGATAACCACCTCTAGGTGTTCCCTCGTAGGGTGTTTTACACCGTCGATAATTAAGGATCTTATCTCTTCTACCTAGCTGTCTGTAATTAACTAAGTCAACCACTAATCAGTGTTAGTAGGTCTCTAGGTCGACCTTATAGGGTAAACGGTGTGGTTGTATTAGGTTGTGTATAGCTAGCTAAGTAAGGGGAAGCTATCGCGGTAACGTAGCTCCCTCGTACGTGCACGTAATCCTAGGGATTACGTGCATTACGTGTGTGCGACTATATTATCGCACGTAGCTAGCTATTCCTATAGTATACTAAGAACTATTATTAGCGACCGGGATCGCAAATTTACATCCGATTTTTAGAAAGGCCTCTAAAGCGCATTCGGCACTAAAATTTTAATAACTACCGCTTACTACCTATAGGCCGACGGGCTTGCCGAACGGCGCAACTAGACCGTAGAGACCGCTCTACGGATATCCTATATCGAGGATCCTAGCCTTAATTAGAAGATAATAATCCCCGCCCTCTAGTAGAATCTAAATGCGGTATTTAACGCTAGTACGAAGATCTCCGCCTATAAGTCTATCTTCGGCTTAAATATACGTAGACCGTTAGAAGCTATCGATAATATCTTAGATACTACTGCGGACGAATTGCCCTACTTACGAGAAGTTATCCGTAGATAAGCGAGCCTCGCTATAGACCTAGCGGCTATAAAGGCTAAGCAGCGGTATAACGTAAAGCACCGGCCAGTTCTTCTTAAAGCCGGCGATAGGGTCTACCTAAAGCTTTATATAAGCTATTATAAGCCTAGCCAGCCGCTTAAGAAGTAGTCGCGGCAGTAAGAAGGTCCCTTCGTAATTAAGCGTATAGTTAACGACCTCGTAGTAAAGCTCGACCTCCTAAGCTAAGTTAGAATCCACCCCGTTGTCTCTATTTAGCACCTTAAGCTCGCGTATAAAGGGCATTACGTCGAATCTAAGCCTAGGCCTATCGAAGCCGCTCGCGATATCGAGCAAGCGCTTAACGAATAAGATTAGCACTACGAAGTTAAGCGCCTAATAGATATCCGTATTTATCGCATCGGTCGCTTAAAGTCACCTATAACCGAATACCTCGTACGATAGAAAGGATAGGCTGCTATATATAACTAATAGGTCTAAGCCGACTAGGTCTCTGCTAAAGCTATCACGGAGTTCTAAGGTCGCCCTCTAGCACGCGCTATACGAAGTAAGACTAAGACCGTTTAGTAGAAGGAACGATTAAAGGATAAACGATTACTAGCAGACTTAAGTATAAGGGTCTTCGACTATTAGTAAGATTAGGTCTACGACCTAATCCGCATTCTTATATACGAGCGGGGAAGAGGCACGTGCGGGTAGGGAAAGGGGCTCGTGTAAATAAGGGTAAGGGGCTCGTACGGATAGGGGTAAAAGGCACGTACGGATAAAAGGGTACGTGCGTAGAGCTATATATCCGTATATATAGGTGCGCCTATACTTAGTTCTTTATAGATAATTTCTACACCTATATAGAAGGCACTTATATAATTACTCTGCCTACCCTATTATAGTATTATCTATCTCTCTTTTTTACGGACTTATTAATGCGATAACGTCCCGCTTTTATAATAGCGGTACGTATCGACTAAAACGATAGGCCGCTATAATAAAAGCGGCACGTATAGTAATACTAGCTGCTATTATAGACTTACTAGACAACGATATAGAGGACGTCTTTAAGCAATAGGCCGAGGGGTCCTAGCAGTTATAGCTACGATAAGAGTCGCTAAATAAGCGGGCCTTTGCAAAAGCCCGCCTTCGATAGGAAATAATAGAAGCCCGTTTAAGCAAGGCGACGGCGGATGCCGTTCCTTCTATAGCGGAAGAGGAGCGCCTTCTAGTGCTACTATAGAAAATAGCCGTTAATCCGGTTAAACAAAGGGGGTCGCTAGAAGTCCTTAGAGTTAAAATAAGATCTACGGCGCCTACCTCTACGGATACGCTACTTACGCCTACGGCTACGTCGATAAACTCTCCTACGGCTAAGGACGCTAATATAGCTAACCTAAGGACGGCCCTTAAAGCTGCCTTCGGCAAAAGGAAGCCTCTACCGTAGCTTTTACTTCTTCCTATATCGCCTCCGCAGTAAGTTTACCGTTAACGAGAAGTAAGGCCTTAACGGTTGCCGCGATACCGCCTAGTATTTACTGCTCTATACGCTGCCCGAGCTTTAGATACGGCGGATTTCTAGGTTCTAGGAGAGTAGCGGGCCTAATAGCGCCTATAACCCTTATGCCTTCTTTAACTACCTTATCTACGCGTTCGGCAACGTATAGGAGTAGGAGAAAGCGTAAGATAGGTTATAGACCCTCTTTTAGAAAGACGGCTAGACGTTTAAGGACTTCCTTCCTAACTATAAGGAGACTATTACTTATGCTGCCGGAAATAGCGTTTAAGGAGATAGCGCTAAGCTTATATAGCTACGGAATTCGATTACTCTATAACTACAGGAGATGCTTATCCCGATCGAGATGCCTACTAACTTCCGGGAGTACGTAGGTCGCTTTATAAAGGTAGCTTAGAACTATAAGTAAAGCCCTAGCTTTTAGAAGTTGCGAAAGCATGCTAGCATAAACGGCGTTAGCAATAGGAACGGCGGAGTTAATACTAGGAATGCTATAACGCTCCCGCCGCCTAGATCCGCGCCTAATACTACGGTAGACTATAAAGGCGACGTTATAATAACTACTACGCGGCCCGCTTATAGAAAAGCGAGGATACTATCCGCCGCCCTAAGCACCGCGCCTTCCTCTTTATATAGCGAGCTAAGTAGGTATCGAAGGCAGAGCTTTAGAAGCGGAGAGAAGAGGGGCTTTACGTATACTATAGCGCGGATACGTATTTCGCTACGGACTGCCTATATCGTCCCGCTCTCGCCCTACGGCGAAGCGAGCCGAACGGCCTATAGCGATTCGCGCTACCCGACCTTCTCTTAAGTCTAATTCTTAAGGAGGATAATATAGTCCCCGCCGCTACTAGTGCGGAGGGAAACGCATAGCTCTAGAGTATAGACGGGCCCCGGAGCTTAATTCGCTAGTACTAAAGGAAAAAGAGTTAACTAACTGTATTAAGACTTCTCCTACCTTAATACCTATTATTATTAACTATATAAACCTTATCTCTACTCTTATAGACGAAGGTTGCTAGTGCTACGCCGCTATTAATAAGGTATTCGCATAAGAACTACGTTTGCTAGTTAAAGATATTAGACTTCGGTATATATAAAGAGCCTTAAGTATAATAGAAGAAGCGAAGATTAAAGGTATTATATAAATAGCCGCGGAAATTAACGGGCATAAGCAATTGCTCGTAGTATACGTTATCTCTTAGCTAGAATTTAACCTAATCTTTAGAAAGCCTTAGCTTCTTTATATAGAGTCTTACTCTATACTATACTAAGGAAGGCTTTAGTATAGGAATTTATAGCGTTAGCTACGGTATATTAATAAGAACGAGCCTAAAGACACTAAGTATACTACCGAGCTTTAAGAGGCTAAGGAGGTTATAGCTTTAGTATTTATCGGTATAATTAACCGAATCTATAGACGATATAGCTCGGAAGCCGCTACGGCTATTATTTACGTAGTTAGCCTTATAGATATCGAAAAGGCCTTACGACTAAAGAAGCCGAAGAAAGAAGCCGAATTACATTAAATAATCCCTACGTAGTTTTATAACCTACTACCGCTCTTTCGGAAAAGCGAGGCCGATAAATTAAACCTATATAAGCCCGGCATTAACTACGCGATACCCCTTCGTAAGGATTCCCGCGGATAAGACATAGTTCTACCCTTCGGGCCGCTATACGCGATGTCTTAAGACGAGTTGCTTATGCTAAAGAAAATACTACGCGGCCTTTTAGATAAAGGGTTTATTTAGGCTAGCTCTTCTAAGGCCGCTGCTTTAGTGCTATTTACTTGGAAACTTAAAGGAGGACTACGATTTTATATAAACTACCGAGCACTTAACGTAATAATACAACCGGACCGCTACCCGCTTCCGCTTATTAAGGAAATACTCTATAATATCGCTAAAGCAAAGTAGTTTACTAAGTTAGATATCTATTAAGCGTTCTATAAAGTGCGAATTACGGAAGGTAATAAGTAGAAGACTACGTTCCGCACTCGCTATAGGCTTTTCGAATAGATAGTAATACCGTTTAGGCTTATAAGGGCTTTTAGCACCTTCTAACGGTATATTAATAGCGTTCTTTGCGAATTTCTAAACGAGTTCGCTTTAGCTTATATTAATAATATTCTTATCTATATAAGCGGTAGCCTAGAGGATTATATAAATAAAGTACGGAAAGTGCTAGACCGGCTTTCTAAGTATAGGCTATACCTCGACCTTTATAAATGCGAATTTAGCATCCGTTAGGTTAAGTACTTTAGATTTATTATTATCGTAGGTATTAGTATATAGGCGGACTTTATAAAGCTTTAAGCCATTTAGGACTAAATAGCCTTAACTTTATAAAAGGGTATACGGAGTTGCTTAGGATTTACGAACTACTACCGGATTTTTATTTATTAATTTTCTCGTATCGTCGGTCCGCTTATAGCCCTTACTAATAATAGGGTAGCCTTTTATTAAAGCACTTTATAGGCAAAGGCGTTTTAGACGTTAAAGGACCTATTTTCGTAAGCCTTCGTGCTACTATAGTAGGACTTTAATTATCCTATAATACTTAAGGCGGACTATAGTAGATTCGCGCTTAAAGGCACGCTTTTGCAAAAGGTAGACGGCTAACGCTGCTTTATAGCTTTTTACCCTTATAACCTTATCTCCGCCGAACGGAACTACGCTATCTATAATAAGGAAATGCTCGCTATAATTAGCTATTTAAAGCAATAGTAAGCGGAGCTCTATAGCTATAAGAACTTTAAGATCCTTATAGACTATCGTAACCTTAAGTATTTTATAACTTAACGTTATCTCTTCGAGCGATAGGCTTATTAATTAGAATACCTTTTGCGGTTCTATTTCCGGATTAAGTACCGACCTAGAAAAAAGGCTATAGTGCCGGACGCTCTATCCTAAAGAGATTAAGATCGGCCTTTTAACGAAGATTATAATACCTAAGAGCTTAAAATACTCCTAGAGGAAGCGCTATATATATATCTTAAAGCAATGCTTATCGGTATAGACGGCGTAGTCTTAGTTAATAGTAAGGGCGATAAAGACGAAGACGATAGCGAGGATAATAATAATTCGTCTTTTAGTTCGGAAAGTAAGGGGATAATTAAAGAAGACGTAGAGCCCGATACTTAAGAAGCGGACTTTATAGCGGCTACGACCTAAGACGACCTTAACGCATAGGACGTAGAGCTAACTTTTAATATAGGCCTTAACCGACGGATTTTTTAAGACGAAGAGCTTTAGCGTATATAAGACCGCTTAGCAGCTTAAGACGTTACCTACGGGAGCGTGTATCGCGCCGTAGAGGTAGGAGCACGACGATTCGACCTTAAGCTTAACCTTAAGGTATAGGTGGCCGACTACTATATAGACCTACGTAAGCACCTACGGTTCCGCGGACGGCTTTAGGTTTATAAGGAAGGAAACGAGCTTAGGGGGGGTATATAATTATTATTAATCTACGAAAGGATATAGCTATAGACTAGGTCTACATATCTATATATACGATATAGACGTTACGTAGGATAATATATAATATAACCTAATACCGTAATAGTATATCCCCCTTAAATCGGCGTTCGACTTAAACGCTTAAAAGGGGCAATAGGCTAATAAAAACGAAGGAAATTTATATTAATAGGTCTTAAAAGCGGGCCTTATATAGAACGAGAGAGAAATAAGGAGAAATAAAAGGTAAGGCTAAGAAACTAACGTATGCCGTCGTAACGTAAATTATAGTAATAAATTATATTTATTATCACTTAAGTAAATGTAAAGACATAAGGAAGGCCGTATAAAAGGCCGGCTTAGGTTTAGTTAGGTTAAAGGCGTAAAAGGCCTTAAGTTCGTCCTAGCAGCCGTTAAGGTAGGAGGAGTCCTCCTACGTAAAGGGGCTATAACGCTATTAAACGCGATACTTAATCTTCCCGGAGGCGTATTAGCGTTACGCGAGGATAGAAGAAAACTCCTACTTAAGGTATACGTTATTACCGTCGTTATCGCTAAGGGAAAAGAGAACGCCGTTATCGGCGGGCCGGACGTTAAGCTCCGACTAGCCG
The DNA here is from genome assembly GCA_012934285.1 of Ophiocordyceps sinensis. NCBI lineage: Eukaryota > Fungi > Ascomycota > Sordariomycetes > Hypocreales > Ophiocordycipitaceae > Ophiocordyceps > Ophiocordyceps sinensis. The sequence continues at coordinate 641,369 of JAAVMX010000006.1, read as the reverse complement.
GGTAAAGGAGGCTCTTAGGTCTTAGTAAAGAGGGAGTAATAGAAAATAGGGTAAAGGCGGCTGCCCTTAGGGAGGCGAAGAAGATACGCCGTCTTATATACCTTAAGGACCTTATATAGGCCCTTCCGTTTATAGTCGAGCTTCTTTATAAAGCGGAAGGTCTAAATCTAGCGAGTGCTAAAGAATACATCGCCGGGCTAATACGCTTAGGAAAGAGTCCGCCGGGCGTTTATATAGCGAGCCTAAGTGGCTTAAGCATCCTTAATTATATCGCGGAGGAAGTTAGAGATACGCTAAAGGCGGGAAGCGAGCGTATTACCGCGGAGGTATTCCTTCCGCTATTAGGGGGTTATATTAGGCGGGGGGGGACTAAAGGGCTTAGTGCTAAGCTTTAGGTAAAAGCTATAGTTAGTAAAAAAAAGGGAAAGGCCGGTAGATTTAAAGACTTAATTATTAATAATAAACTTAGCGAAAGGAAAGAGGTCGACCTAATCGTCCTAAAGGTAGGTAGTATAATAACGAAGGTAAACCTCTATCTAAGCGTTTGCGATCTTAGTCTAACCGTCGGTCTAAAGATAGTAGGCGGAGCTAAGGTAAAGGCGGTAATTAAAGCGACGATTAAGCTACTACTAAAAAGCCGAGATAAACTAAGTGCTATAATCGCTAACAATAAAGGCTAAGGTACCGTAGAAGGACTAAACGTAAGAAATAAACGCGTTAATAACGTCTTTAACGGTTATTAAAGGTATTAAGACGTAGTAGCGTATCTTCGTAAGGCGGTCGACGATAATAAGGATATTAGAAAACTTAACGCTATTATAGCGGTAGATAAGGAGGTCGGTAATAAAGTCGACGGATATATCGGTCTATAGGGCGAAAGATATACTTAAGGGCTAAAGCAGGCCTTAGGGGGAGGAACGAGGGGATTTAACGCGTAGGTACGTATAATAATTCCGCACGAAGCTATAAATAGACTTATATATACCGGGCTAACTATAGGACCGGCGGTAGAGGCTAGCGGTCTTCGTACGTCTAAGTTAGCTAGCAAAGGGGGGGGTATAAGCGCGGACGAGGATCTAAAGAATTAGGGCGTCGTTAAAGGGAATAAAGAGCCGGCCTTAGAAATAAAACCGGCCCTAGACCTTAAAGAGAGCGGTCTTAGCGATCGAGCGGAGGGGGGCTCGGAGGGGGTAAGGCTAGCGGGGCTAAGGGGACTAAAGAGCTACGCGAATAGCGGAGATAAGCGGCGAGGAGGAATAGGCCCGGTCGATAAGGTTATCAATCGGCTTAAAGTCGTCGAGGGCGTAAAGGTCGAAGGAGTCGGATTTATATTTATAAATTATATTTATAAATAAATCGGACTCTTTAACGGTATTAAAGGCGGTAGTAGTATTAAGGTAAAGGGAGGTATTAACCTTAGACTTAGGGAGGATAACTTAATATCGGTAGTTAATCCTCTCGTCGGCTTAGTCGGTAAAGGAGAGTAAGCGGGAGCCGGGCAAGCGGCTAAAGCCGTTAGGGAGAATAGCTTAAGAGCTAGGCTAAAAGATAATCTTAAAATTAAAACAACTAAGGAATTCGGCCTAGCGGGCCTATCGCTAGTTAAGGAGCTTCGTAGTTATAAAATACTAAAGATTCTTATAATCCGAGGCTATTTTAAACTTAGGCAGGCCTTTAAGCTTAAGGCGCTACTTTTTAATAGATTTTATAATCGCGAGGAGTTCTTTATCGTAGATCTCGTAATTATACTCTTAAGCGGAGTGTTTTAAAGAGAAGAAAGCAACCGGATAGTAATAACTATCGTCGAGGAGCTATATTAGTATACCTTTAGCGGCTTAGTTAAAAGCATCTATCTAAACTATAGTCTTACGATAGGGGTTAAAGTATATAAGGACTAAGGCGGTAGTAAAGGCGTGCTTAAGGGCTCTAAAGGCGTAGGCGTAGGCGGGGGACTAGATCTAAGGGGTAGAGTTCTTAGTAAAAGCGTTTAAAAGGTTCGTAAGCTTAGAAAAGCCGTAAATAAAACGCCGATAAAAATTAGCGAATCCTAAGAAGCGCTAAAAGTCTTTAATAGAATAAGGGGTAGGCTAGTCTAAGACTATACGAACTTTTTTAAGGTCTATGTGAATGCCTTTATTTAAGATAATTAGGCTAAGGTACTTAGTCTTAGTAACGTAGAAATTATACTTATCTACGTTAAGCTAAAGGCCGGCGGCGTTAAAGCGCTTTAGAACTATATTTACGTAGGCTTAGTATTCCTCCTACGTCTTCGAGAAGATTAAAACGTCGTTTAGATAGGTAGAGTAAAACTTATTAAAGATACTATAAAAAGCTATATTAATAAAACTCTAAAAGTAGGATAAAGCGGCGGTAAGGCTAAAGGGGGTAATATAATACTAGAAAAGCCTATACCGTATAGCAAATATAGTCTTTTACTTATATCCCTCGGCAATATAAAGGCGGTTAAACGCTATAATAATATTAATATTAATAAAAAACTTCGCTTTTTAAATATAGGCGAAGGTATTATAGATAAAAGGTAAGGGAAAACGGTTCTTAATTATAGCCTTATTTAGGCCGTAATAGTTAACGCAAAAATAAACGCCCCCGCCGGGCTTATAGGTAAGTATAACGGGGGTAGTAGTAGGGGAGGTAAAGCGGCGGATAAAGCCTTTCTTAAGCTGCTTATTAACGTACGCGCGGACGATCCGGTTCTTAGCTTTACTAAAGGGACGGGGGCGGGTATATAAAGGTTATATTCCTTCCTTAAGGTTAATCTAAGTATTAACGGTATAGTAAAAGGCGAGCTTATCGGCCTCGCTTTTAAGCTATATATAGATTATATAGTAGAGCTCTTTAAGGACCTTAGCTTAAAGCTCGTCGAGCGTATAAAGGACTTTCTCTTACTTCTTAAAGAACTTAGCGATATTATTAAGGAAGATCTTATTAAAGTAGATCTTATTAAAGTAGTCGTTAACGAAGTCGTAAAGGCGGCGGTTAAAGTAGGCTTTTATATCCTTAGCGTCTATATATCTAATTAAAATAGCCTAATAAAAGTCCTTAGGGATATCTTAATCGATAGGTAGCGGAGGCTCGGTAGGCAATAGCTCGGCGGTAAAGGCTTTAATTAATCGAGGTCTAAGAGGTCTAGACTTTAGGCTATTAGTAGAATATTACTATCGCGTCGATATTAAGCATCTAGACGTTAAACGCTAAGTCGTTTAAGAATAGGAAATAAAAAGGCTAAGGTCTAATAGTCTTACGACTTAATCGCGACGGAGGGTAGCGATAGCTAGCGGTCTTTTAGATAAGATAAAGGCGGGGAGGTTAAATATAGCGGCGAGGGTAAAAGGTAGCCGGGCAGTTAGAGTTATAGCCGGAGTTAGAGTCGGCGTTGTTAAGCTAGCGGGAGGAGTCCGGATAGGCTGGTTTACCTACGTTAAAAGCATCCTTAAAAAACGTAGAGAAGGAGGGGCTAAAGGACGGGGGAATAAACTTAAGAACGTCGCTAAAGCGGACGGAACAGATAAAGGCCGGAGGATAGGCTAAGACCGTACGGGCGGGAATAAGGATTATAGCGGCGGGAATAGGGATCGTAGCGGTAAAGGGTTCGCCCTTATCGTTAGAATCTTCGACGGAGGGGGCAAAGGGAAAACGAATTGTATTTATTAATTATATTCCCTCCGAAATAAAGGCAAAGGGAGCTAAGATAAGGCGGGTAAGGCGGGCAAAGGTAGCTAAAAGACCCGGGATAAAATAAGGCTAATAGTCTAAAAGGCAAGAGGCTAGACAAAAGGGGGACTAAAAGGAAAAGGAGTTACCGCGCTAGCTAATAATAGGGTTATACTAGCGTAGCTAAGGGAGGCTAAGAATAACCTTATAGCTAAGCTTTATAAGAAGGAAGTAGATAGGCTCGGTATAAGCGCTAATCCGGGAGATAGAAAAGGCGTAATATATAATAGAGCCGGACTTATAATCGCTACTATCTGCGAGAGAAAGCCGGCGTAGGAATTAGAGCTAGCGGATAGGAAGGGCAAGACGGTGCGCGGTCTAAGCGTATATAAAAGCGTATCTAAAATAGCCGGAGTCGACTAAAGCACTTATAACGATATCGGCGGATATAAGGGATAAAGGCATAAGTAGAGCACGCGGTTGTTATTCCTATAGGGAGGTAAAGATCCTCCCCGGTGTAAAACGAAGCTATAAACTTAGACACTAAGAGCTCTATCGCGCGATAAGTCGAGGAAGCTACCTATTTCCTAAAGATAGGGAAGAGGCGGGGAGGTCGTCTACTTCGCCCTCGATAAAGCCTTGCTTAATAGCGCGAACCTAATAGCGGGGGGGAGGGTGTTTAAGGAGGCGTAGGGCAGACGTACCGCTACTACGGCCCTAGCCGCGGCTAGAGCCGGAACTAGCGCCGGGGCTAGCGCTAGGGTTAGCGCTAAGGTTAGCGCTAATACCCTTATTAAGGCAGGTCTTATAATAAGGTAGGCAGAGTAATTATATAAGTGCCCTCTATATAGGTATAGAAATTATATATAAAGAACTAAGTGTAAGCGCACCTATGCATACGGATATATAGCTCTATGCATATACCCCTTTATCCGTATATGCCCTTTACCTTTATCCGCACGAGCCCTTTACCTTTATTCGTATAAGCCCCTTTCCCCGCCCGTATAGACCTCTTCCCCGCTCGTATATAAGAATGCGGATTAAGTCGTAGACCTAATCTTACTAATAGTCGAAGACCCTTATATAAGACCCTTACCTTACCTAAGCGAAAATTAACGACGTATTATATAGGACCCGGCCGCGCCTTAAGCTACGTAGCTCGCCTTAGGGAGCGTAAACCGTACCTTCTTCCGTCGTATCTTTACCGGTAATATAGCGTTAGGCGGTCCGTCGTTTCTCCGATAGCCTTAAAGCGCTCTTCGAAGCGATCGAGCGCTTCCGTATTTATAAAGTCCGCTGCTAAGTGCTACGTCGGGTCTTAATACCTTTACTACCTTACGAAGACCTTACGCCTACTACCGCGGCCGACCTTCTTCTATTATACGGTAAGAATTTCCTTTATTAGGAACTCTTTTTCTCCTTCTACTTAGATTACGGGAGGCTATAAGTCCGCTATTACTTAGCCGGGCATCGGATCTACTACTACGCGACGAAGAAGGTCTATACTAAAATCAAGGTAAATCCCGTTAGGTAATCCCTTTAGCTCGACGGCTTACGGGCTTAGTACTCTCTTAACCGTAAATTTTGCGTATAATTAGTCGAGCTTCTTCTTTAGCCTTAAGGATACATAGTTCTATAGGTCTACCTAGACTTTATTACCTACCGTAAATCGCTCTATAGGTTCCCGTCGTTTATTAGTATACCGCTCTTAGTCCTACGCTACTAAGGCTATTAACGACTAATAGAAGTCTGAGACCTACTTAAGTCGCTATATAAAAGAGGCTACGCGCCCTTCCGCGACTGCTTTTCCGCTGCTATATCTACGGCGATAGGAAATAGGGATACTAGTTTATACCTATATAGTACTAAGAAAGGGGATATACTAATTAAAGAGTAATTCCTCCCGTTAAGCGCTATTTACGCTATAGGGAGCTACTTATCCTAGTCCCTTTAGTTATAGTCGATAACGCCTTAAAGGTAAGCTTAAACTTCCTAGTTAAGCCGTTCTAGCCCCCTATCGGTTTACGGATAATATACTATGCTTAGCAGCTATATAATCTATAGCAGCCGATATAAGTGCTACTAAAAGCGGCTTATCTAATTTAAGCCTTTATCGCTTATAATTAACGTTAGCTATTGATAATATCGTACGTAGTATATACGAAAGTGCTTTACGTAGATCTCCGCTTCTATAAAAGGCATAGGTTTTAATATAACTTCTTTACTTAGACGGTCCTTAATTACCTAAAGATTACGGTTGCCGCTCTCTATAAGGGGGAGGTCCGTAATAAAGTCTATTTAAATATACGTATAGAACCGGTCCGGCATAGGAAGCGATTTAAGCAGCCATTTCTTAAGCGTACGCTAAATCTTTATAGGCCCGTAGATATTATAGTTACGGAGGAATCGTCTAACGTATAGCTAAAGGAGCGGCTAATAGAAGTCGTAGGATATAGCGGCAATTGTCCCTTCGCGGCTAAGGTAGCCGACGACGCTAGCGTCGTATACTATTTAAATACGCCGTCCTTAGAGCGCGTTCCCTTCTTCTAGCTTTAGGGGAGCGTCTTTTACTACGGCTTCTATAGTTATAAAGAAACTAAGAACCTAAAGTCGTCCGTAGAACTATAGGTGCTTACGTAGGTCTATATAGTAGTCGGCTACCTATACCTTAAGGTTAAGCTTTAGGTCGAATCGTTATGCTCTAGCCTCTATAGCGCGGCGTACGCTACCGTAAGTAACGTCTTAAGCTGCTAAGCGGTCCTATATACGCTAAAGCTCTTTATCTTAAAAAGTCCGTCGGTTAAAGCCTATATTAGTAGTTAGCTCTACGTCCTACGCGTTAAGGTCGTCCTAAGTTATAGCCGCTACGAAGTCCGCTTCTTAAGTATCGGGCTCTATATCTTCTTCGATTATCCCTTTACTTTCCGAACTAAAAGACGAATTATTATCCTCCTCGCTATTATCTTCGTCTTCCTCGCCCTTACTATTAACTAAGATTACGCCGTCCGTACTAATAAGCGTTGCTTTAAGATATATGCGTAGCGCCTCCTCTAGGAGTATTTAAAGCTCTTAGGCATTATAATCTTCGTTAGAAGGCCGATCTTAATTTCTTTAGGATAGAGCGTCTAGTACTATAGCCTTTTTTCTAAGTCGGTACTTAATCCGGAAACAGAACCGCGAAAGGTATTCTACCTAATAGGCCTATCGCTTAAAGAGATAACGTCGAGTTATAAAATACTTAAGGTTACGATAGTCTATAAGGATATCGAAGTTCTTATAGCTATAGAGCTCCGCTTGCTATTGCTTTAAATAGCTAATTATAGCGAGTATTTCCTTATTGTAGATAGCGTAGTTCCGTTCGGCGGAGGTAAGCTTACGGGAGTAAAAAGCTATAGGGCGGCGTTAGCCGTCTACCTTTTATAAAAGCATGCCTTTAAGCGCGAATCTACTATAGTCCGCTTTAATTATTATAGGATAATTAAAGTCCTATTATAATAAGTATTGCTATTTATACGATACGAAATTGCTATTTACACGACAAATACCTAAGTTCTCTACTTTTTCTACGCGACCCCGCGCGCCTAGGTCCCGCTAGCAAAATTAGGTGTAGGTACATAGCAATTAAGAGAGCCGCGCAAATCGTGCGAAGAACGCAATCCACCCCGAGGGCACGCAGCCGGGAGCTAGGCACGAAGCATACATTAAGGAGCCGCACACACAGCAGAGGGCACGTAGTAGGGCACGCAGCCGGGAGCCGGGCACGAAGCATACATTAAGAAGCCGCACACACAGTAGGGCACGTAGTAAAGGGCACGCAGTAGGGCACGCAGTAGGGCACGCAGCCGGGCACGAAGCATACATTAAGGAGCCGAGAGGGCACGCAGTAGAGCACGCAGCAGAGGGCACGTAGCAAAGGGCACGCAGCCGGGAGCCGGGCACGAAGCATACATTAAGGAGCCGTACACATAGCAGAGGGCACGCAGTAAAGGGCACGCAGTAGAGGGCACGTAGTAGGGGGCACGCGCGCTGCTATAACTACCTTCGCGCGCCGGGCGGGGTTCTAGTTAGTGGCTAAGTCACTATGTTAAGCGGCAAAACTATGTTAAGCTAGTCCGTAATATTACTAACGTAATAGGTTTAACACGGTGTTCTAGTTACTATAAGAATAGCCGAAAAAATAGTTTTAGCAAAACATCGTTTTACATAGGAAAAACGGTTATAAAATAAAAGTCATTTTAGCAATAAATAAAGAGTACCTATTGCTAGGTACTCGATACCGGCTGCGGGGCCGGGGCCGGGGCCGGGTAGGGCGCTACCTAGGTACGAGGGGACAAGCTACGGCGCACGCATAGGCATGGGCACAGGCTATAGGCTACGAGGTTATAGGCTACGAGGGACAGGCACAGGCTACGAGGGACAGGCATAGGCTACGAGGGACAGGCACAAGCTACGAGGGACAGGCATAGGCTACGAGGGAAAAAAATTACATTAGGCGGAATCGAACATAGAGCTACGAGGTTACGAACTACGATTTACGCCGCTTAGCCAAACGGGCTTACTAATTGTTGAAAATTTCGAACCTTTTTCTATTATATAAAGGTAGCAGCGCGACCTAGAGTGCGGGGTAATCTACGTACCCGCGTACCCTACGCAACACGGCCAACACGGCCAATAGGGCTACGAACAGCGGCTAATAGAATGTCAAGGGCAAAAGGGCTAAATTCGTTAACACGGTTTTAGGCGTATTATCGCGATAAGTAGGAAATTTATATTAGAAGGATCGTGACTTTCTGCATTATTAAGATTTTGCTATAAATAAGAGTGTTTATTCTATATTACTAAATTAAACCGCTATAATAGAGTAACGCGCCCTATAATAGAGTAACGCGCCCTATAACATAGTCACACACGCCTATAATAGTAACTTAGCCACTAACTACAACCCCGCCCGGCGCGCGAAGGTATTAAATCGACTGAATTAAGGCTATATACACGATTTACGCAGCCCTCTTAATTGCTATATACCTCTACCTAATTTTAGTGGCGGGACCTAGGCGCGCGGGGTCGCGTAGAAAAAACAGGGCTTAGATGTATTTGTCGTGCAAATAGCAATTTCGTGTCGTGCAAATAGCAATACTCTAATAAATAGTATTAGGGCTTACGAAAATAGGTCCTTTAACGTTTAGAACGCTTTTGCCTATATAGTGCCTTAATAAAAGGCTACCCTTTTGCCGGTAAAGGCTATAAGCGGACCGACGATATAAGAAAATTAACGAATATAAATCCGGTAGTAGTTTATAAATCCTAAGAAACTCCGTACACCCTTTTGCGAAGTTAGGGCTATTTAGTCTTAAATAGCCTAAATCTTTACGGGGTCCGCCTATATACTAACGCTTACGATAATAATAAATCTAAGGTATTTAACCTAGCGGACGCTAAATTCGTATTTATAAAGGTTAAGGTATAGCCTATGCTTAGAGAGCCGGTCTAGCACCTTCTACACTTTATCTATATAATCCTTTAGGCTACCGCTTATATAAATAAGAATATTATTAATATAAGCGGAAGCGAACTTATTTAGAAATTCGCGAAGAACGCTATTAATATACCGTTAGAAGGTGCTAAAAGCCCTTATAAGCCTAAACGGTATTACTATCTATTCGAAAAGCCTATAGCGAGTGCGGAACGTAGTCTTCTACTTATTACCTTCCGTAATTCGCACTTTATAGAACGCTTAATAGATATTTAACTTAGTAAACTACTTCGCTTTAGCGATATTATAGAGTATCTCCTTAATAAGCGGAAACGGGTAGCGGTCCGGTCGTATTATTGCGTTAAGTGCTTAATAGTCTATGTAGAATCGTAGTCCTCCTTTAGGTTTCCGCGTAAATAGCACTAAAGCGGCGGCCTTAAAAGAGCTAGCCTAAATAAACCCTTTATCTAAAAGGCCGCGTAATGTTTTCTTTAATATAAGCAATTCTTCTCGAGATATCGCGTATAGCGGCCCGAAGGGCGGAACTATATCTTATCCGCGGGAATCCTTACGAAGTAGTATCGCGTAGTTAATACCGGGCTTATATAGGTTTAATTTATCGGCCTCGCTTTTCCGAAAGAGCGGCAGTAGGTTATAAAACTACATAAGGATTATTTAACGTAATTCGGCTTCTATCTTTAGCTTCTTTAGTCGTAAGGCTTTTTTAATATCCGCGAGGCTAACTATGTAAATAGTAGCTATAGCGGCTTCCGAGCTATATCGTCTATAGATTCGGTTAATTATACCGATAAATACTAAAGCTATAACCTCCTTAGCCTTTCGAAGCTTTATAGTATACTTAGCGTTTTTAAGCTCGTTTTTATTAATATACTATAGCTAACGCTACGAATTTCTATACTAAAGCCTTCCTTAGTGCGGTATAGAATACGACTCTATATAAAGAAGCTAAGGCTTTCTAAAGATTAGGTTAAATTCTAGCTAAGGGATAACGTATGCTATAAGCAATTGCTTATACTTATTAATCTCCGTAGCTATCTATACGATACCTTTAATCTTCGCTTCTTCTATTGCGCTTAAGGCTCCTTATATATACCGAGGTCCTATATCTTTAACTAGCAAACGTAGTTCTTACGCGAATGTCTTATCGATAGCGGCGTAGCACTAGCAACCTTCGTCTATAAGAGTAAAGACGAGGTTTATATAGTTAATAATAATAGGTATTAAGGTAAGAGAAGTCTTAATACGGTTAGTTAACTCTTTTTTCTCTAGTGCTAGCGAATTAGGCTCTAAGGCCTATCTATGCTCCGGAGCTATGCGTTTCCCTCCGCACTAGCGGCGGCGGGGACTATATTATCCTCCTTAATATTAGACTTAAGAGAAGGTCGGGTAGCGCGAATCGCTATAGGCCGTTCGGCTCGCTTCGCTATAGGGCGAGCGGGACGATATAAGCAGTCCGTAGCGAAATATCTATCCGCGCTATAGCGTACGTAAAGCCCCTCCTCTCTCCGCTTCTAAAGCTCCGCCTTTAATACCTACTTAGCTCGCTATATAAAAGAGGAGGGCGCGCTGCCTAAGGCGGCGGATAGTGTCCTCGCTTTTCTACGAGCGGGCTACGTAATAGATATTATAACGTCGCCTTTATAGTCTACTATAGTATCGGGCGTAGATCTAGGCGGCGGGAGCGTTATAGCGTTTTTAGTAATAACTCCTCCGTTCTTATTGCTAACGCCGTTTATGCTAGCGTGCTTTCGTAACTTTTAGAAGCTAGGGCTTTACTTATAGTTTTAGGCTACCTTCGTAAGGCGACCTACGTACTCCCGGAAGTTAGTAGGCATCTCGATTAGGATAAGTATCTCTTATAGTTATAGAGTAATCGAATTCCGTAGCTATATAAGCTTAGCGCTATCTCCTTAAACGCTATTTCCGGCGGCGCGAGTGATAGTCTCCTTAAAGTCGGGAAGGAAGTCCTTAAACGTCTAGCCGTTTTTCTAAAAGAGGGTCTATAACCTATCTTACGCTTTCTCTTACTCCTATACGTTGCCGAACGCGTAGATAAGGTAGTTAAAGAAGGCATAGGGGTCGTAAGCGCTATTAGGCCCGCTACTCTCCTAGAACCTAGAAATCCGCCGTATCTAAGGCTTAGGTAGCGTGTAAAGCAGCGAATACTAAGCGGTATTATAGCAACCGTTAAGGCCTTACTTCTCGTTAATAGTAAACTTACTATAGAGGCGATATAGGAAGAAGTAAAAAGACTCTAGCTTACTATCCTATATAGGCTACGGTAGAGGCTTCCTTTTGCCGAGGATAGCTTTAAGGGCCGTCCTTAGGTTAGCTATGCTAGCGTCTTTAGCTATATAAGAATTCGTTAACGCAGCCGTAGGCGTAAGTAGCGTATCCGTAGAGGTAGGCGCTATAAATCCTATTTTAACTCTAAGGACTTTTAGCAACCCCCTTTATTTAACCGGATTAACGGCTATTTTCTATAGTAGTACTAAAAGGCGCTCTTCTTCCGCTATAGAAGGTACGGCATCCGCCGTCGCCTTGCCTAAATAGGCTTTTATTATTTCCTATCGAAGGCGGGCTTTTATAAAGGCCCGCTTATTTAGCGACTCTTATTATAGCTATAGCTGCTAGGACCCCTCGGCCTATTGCTTAAAGACGTCCTTTATATCGTTGTTTAGTAAGTCTATAATAGCAGTTAGTATTACTACGCGTGCCGCTTTTATCGTAGCGGCCTATCGTTCTAGTTAATACGTGCCGCTATTATAAAAGCGGGACTATTAGTAGGTGTCTCTAAATGCAAATGCAAATGTAGGTCTAGTAGTCTTATTAGAATTGTTAATACCTATCTAGCTAAGGGCTATACTACCTTCTTTATAGACAAGACGAGAGAAAGGTCGGAGCTACCCTTTAGGAAGCTTCGGTAGCTAAGAATAGAAAGAGATCCGTAAATAGAATGCAAAGACGGATGCGTTAGTCGGGGAAGACCTTCCGCGGACGGATGCGTCTATTAGGACGACTGTAGAAGTCTATAGAATAAAGTGGAATTCCATCTATAGAATTCACCTTAGAAGGGAAGTCCTTCTACCGTAGAATTCCATCTATAGAATTCACCTTAGAAGGGAAGTCCTTCCACCGTGGAATTCTATTAGAATTCCATCTATAGAATTCACCTTAGAAGGGAAGTCCTTCCACCGTGGAATTCCATTGGAATTCTATCTATGGAATTCACCTTAGAAGGGAAGTCCTTCTACCGTAGAATTCTATTAGAATTCTATCTATGGAATTCACCTTAGAAGGGAAGTCCTTCCACCGTGGAATTCTATCTATAATTCCTATACTAGCAACTTTTTCTTTATGCCGTTTATAAGAACCTCTCTTGTTTTTCCTTAAACATTACCCTTCTTTAAAAGGAAATAAAAATGCATAATAAAATCGACTATTCGTTATATTAGAATAGTTCATTGTAATATTATATAGTATTATAACTATATAACTATTAAAAGAAAGAATGTGTTAGAAAGGTTATAGGCGAATAATAAACCCTTCTATTCTAATAGTTAATTTATTTATATCGACGAAACGTTTAAGGGCCTAGTTTAGTAATGCTTTCGTTATTGCATTAGCTAGGTTATCGGCTCCGTTAATCTATCGGACCTCTATAATCTTACGGCGTTTGTATAACTATCGTAAAGCTATAATATCGATTATTAATCTTTTCTCCTTTATAGTACCTAGTTTAATAAAGCATTTATATAAGGAGTACGAATTAGTATAGATAATTAATAGAACCGGAGGTAGACTAAGGCGATCTATAATTATTTTAAGAGTTATAGTAAGAGATATTCTAATATCGAATCCGTTTACTATACCGTAGATTTCCGATATAAGGACGCTTTAGGTAACTCGTTTGCATTTCGTAGAGTTTTAGTAGATAATATTGCCTTTAATCGAAAATTGTTTATCTATTCGGTCGGTCTCGTAAACTAGAGCAATAACGAATCTAAGTTGTAAAGATAAGTCTTTATTATTTGCAAACGATCTATCGGTAAAGACTAAGAGCTTAGCCGATGCGAGGTTAATTAGAAGATAAGTTAGTCTACGTTATTAATTATCTAGTTGCTACTATAGTCTCTTATTTAGGATTATATAGTCTTTTTATTCTAGGTTCTAGACTTAAGTAGTAATAGAGATATTAAACGATGCTTCCGGTTGATAGATAGATATAACGTATGCACTACGAGCTCGTTGCTCTATATACCTTTGCGCGCGGTTAATAGCCTATAGTTTTACGGTTTTAATCTTAGCTGCTTAACCCTTCTATTATAGTAGCAAACTTCTATTGTATTATAGGGTTAATTTCGCGCCGTTAAAGTCTATAGATTGTCTAGCAGTTATTAGAGTTTTCGGTTTAGCTTTAAATTATACTTTCTAAAGCTCTTTTTCTTTATAGTCTAAAAAACTCTAAGTCCTAAGCATTAACGTATCGTCTATCTATATCCCGATGATTCTAAAAGGTATAGGCGGGCTATAGTTAGAAATAAGCAAGCATACGTCGTATATTAAATAAGCTATATTAAGTTCTTTAATATAGTGACTATAGTATATATTAAACTAGTATAGTCCGGATTCTACGATGCCGTATAAAGGTCTAATTATACGGATGATTATGCCTTCCGGATACTTCTTTACTAGTTTAGCGGGCAAAGCTATTAGGATTATTCGGGATAACTCTATAGTGGCTTAAGGATATACTTAGGTAATATCTCGTAAAGACAATGTTATTCCGTATTCTTTAAGTATTCCGGCTGTAATTACTATAATTAAACGTTAACTAACTCGCTAGATTATTAGCGACTATATAAGTATAGATGTTTTCTTAATATTACTATATCCTTAGATTACTAGTCTCGATTTTTCGTATAGTTTAGTATTACATCCTTTAACCTCTTTAACTATCCGAGAACGGAAGATTCGATGCCCTCTATATTTTTCTTCGTTATATTGTTCGAAACTAAATACACTACGAATAACTAGGTCGTTAATCTCTTTTATGTTAGATTCTTCGAATAGGTCACCGGGTGTTATAATTACGCTATCGGCACGAAGTTTAAGTGTAAGATCGTATGCGTTAACCTCTTTCTTAGCTAAGAACTGCTGATTCTTTGGTTTATTTTTCGCACCAGGTAGGCGACTACGTTTTCGGGGCATGCGAGGAGGTTCTTTTATAGTTTTATATTCTTCTATTAGTTTATTATCTTAAGAATTATATTCCGGTGTGTCTAGTGTATCTTAATTTTTAGCTAGGAGCTCTTCTAATAGTAGCACCGATTTTTCGTCTCGGAAGTATAGTTGTATATATGTTAATCTAAATACTTATAGTCTATTAATAGTATCGATTGTTATATTATAGCCTTTAATTAATGCGATTTTAAATAGACCTTGCTAGCCGTTCTTTTCTCTCTAGATATAGACCTTACTTTATAGTAGAAGATTAAGAATCTCCTTTATTAATAGTCTGTTTCGGCTGTAAATAGCATCCTTAATTCGTCTTTTAGCAGAGATCTAGCGGAGTAATTTTATAGCCTTTTATATAGCTATAGCTCTCTATATCGTTATTATAGAAGGGGGTAATTCCTATATAATCTAGGGGTAAGCATTAAAAACTAATAATATAGGAACTAAACTATTAGGACTAGCTGTATTATTAATTGCCTTAACTGCTATTTAAAGGATGGCTTTAGCTAATGTTACGTTCTTAATTTCCTCCTAAAGAATACTAAATATTCGTTTAAGTAGTCCGTAATATCTTTTAATCTTTCCGATAGACTAATAGGCTTTAACTAGAACTTACTTATACGTAATCCCTATTACTTTCGCTTCGTTTCGGAATTTATTAAAAGCAAAATTTATTCCTACGTCGTGTTTAATAATATCTAGTAGACCGAAATATATATTAATCTATAACGCACGTAGTATTTCCTACGCATCTTTAGCGGACATTAATAGAAGGAATCTTACTGCTTAGAATAAAGTTGCTAAATCTACTACGTATAGCACTAGTCGTCGTAGGTTTCCGAGATATATAACGTTAATAATAATCTTATAGTTAAATTCTCGATTATCTTATAGTATAAATTTAAATCGTCTCGGAGCCTAGGAGTATATCTAGCATTAGTGATAAAATTTGGAAATAGTTTCGAGTCTTCCGATTAAGATATTATTATATCCTGCTTAGCGTAGCAGATAATATAGTCTTATAACTACGGGATGTCTAAAACGACGATAGAGTATTCGGATCTTAACCTCTATAAGGAAGTTAATTAATTCATTATCTTTAGAAAGAAAGAACTATAGATATTCCTATTTTCGTATTATAGGAACCACGCCTTGACTAATAATTGTGTCTATTGTATTGTTAAAGTATACACCCAGTCGGTCTATATCGGCTAAAGAGAGTAGGAAAGGTATAGATGTCTTTAGAACGTAAAAAGTTATCCTTCCAATCGGTGTTTTAAGGGCAATAGAACTAAGTGAGTTAATAGCATCTCTACTACTAAACTTAATAGAAGCTTGTCCTGCCGTTAACTTATCGATAGTAATAGAAGGGTCTTCTTTCTATAGGGCAATATACTAGTTAAATCCGGCTGTTAATACTTTTGCTACACCTATATTAACTATAATGCCTTAGAAGCGTGTCTTAGAGTATCTTTTATTAATAATAAACTAGTTAAATATAGTAATAGCTTCTTATTTACTATATAGGTCTTCGCTAGTCAGCCGATGTATAAAGGCTTATTAGCAAATTATTTAACTAGCTTGCTATTATCCTATAAAGTTATCGTCGTCTCTTAAGCAAGATTTATTATTAAAGTCTTCTACTATATCGTCTATCTTATAACCTTTATATTACGTTACGTAGGCTATAAAACCTATTATTAGGATGTTCGTAAAGTAGTATTATGCGATATACTAGTCCTTCGATTTCTATCGTTCCTTAGGTATATGTTTAGTTAACTAGCATCCTTATTTTCCGTATATAAAACACTTCTTAGTCTATAGACGATTGCCGTAGTTACCTCTATAGCTACTTCGGGCTTAAGACCCTACTTATAATCTAGCAGCTAATAGGGAGTATCCGCTACGGAATCCTCTACGGAATCCTCTACGATTAAATAATCGGCTATAGTTTTGTCCTCCTCGTCCTTAATATCTATATCTTCCGCGGTTGTTGTTATTATATCTCTAATCTATGTAGAATATCTAGTTATACGGGTCGTAGTTATCCTCTTTATTGTCTTAGTTATTAGACTAATGTTCTTAGATAAATTAGTTAGATAAACCGCGAGATAAGTGTATTTACAACGAGGATCTTAGGTCGGCAAAAAGTGCTTTTGCATTAGTTAAAGGTTTAAATAGAGCGTACTCTAGTTTAGGAATTCCTCTATATGCATTAATAAGTATGGTTCGTAGGGGAAGATCGCCTATAAAGTCTTTGCTAAACGCCTGTTAGCAAAGTTGCAATTTGTCGAATAAAGCTTAAAGAATTTTATGCAATAGCTTGGCCGGGTGTTTTCCTCGCAACTTATAGAAGGTCGTTGTTATCTAGTCTATGTAATAATATACGTGATTTACTTCTATGTTAAAATGTCTCTTAATTATATCGTATGCCTTTTAAAATATCGCTGTCTAGTTAATATATTAAATATAATAGGTTTACGCACGTCTTGCGAGGATCCTAGGGAATAAGGCATAGAATTAACTTAGTTCAATTTATAGGTTATAGCATAAGTTTATAAAAACCTAAAGTTTATCGTTAAGTAAGTTATATAGTTCTCCGGTATAGTTCTTATCTTTTGTCTAAAGCTTAATAAAGCGTTATTAGACATCTATATTAGCGATAGCATTCGGAACATTGTCTAAAGGAAGTCTTATATATGCCTCTAATAGAATAGGGTTGGAATTGCTTAGCTATTTAGTTATCGCCGTAGAACCTTAGTCCGTAGGATTTATAAAGAGATCTAAACGATTAAATCGGTATAATGTTAAGTAAATAGTTATACCTAGAACATTAGTGTTAAATAGCTATTGTTTATATAGAACTATCGGATATTACCTAGATAGAACAATCCCTCTTAAATCGAACTACGGAACCGTTAGAAGCGTGTTAGATATCTATAGCATCTCTAGAACGTTTGCTATAGATGCTGCTTTTTCTATTAGAAGTGCTTCTAATAGTTAGAAGGGGGTTATTCTAGCGGTAATAGGCGTAGAAGGATGTATCGTGTTTTTTATCTCTATTTTCTTAGTGTATTCCTCCGTGCTATCGTTAAATTTCTGTGTTATTATGTCTTCTATAGGCTATTCTAATAGTCTCTTAAGTGCTTATAATATTAGAAAAGATCGTTGCATAGGACGTATTGCTACGACCGGTGTATATTCCTCGTTTCCTTATTAGAACTTTTAGCGCTCGTTTATAGTCTGCGTGTGTTAGACCCTATATATTCGCTATCTATCCTTAGAAGTAGTCTTAGAAGTATAATAGGATCTCGTTTCCTTAAAAATCGATCGATGCTTCGTAGAGGGCAATAAACTTAGCGACGGATATTGTAATCGCGATGCCGTTGTTTTCGTCGGGTTTAATATTGCTATCTTAATGTTTTACGTTAATATATAGAAAAAGGGATCGGTAGATAGTTGTGCCTTCTATCTATTCCTTAAGAGTCTCCTCTATAGTATCGGATAAAGGACTAGTAGGTAGGTATATTAAAGTTATATTACGTGCTTGTTTTTCACGCGGTTTATCGTTATGTTCGTAGGGTTCTTTACGAAAGATTTATCGTTCGGCGTTATTAACGCACTTTCTGCTAGTGCTATTCTTCTTCTTCTAAAGCGGTGATCGGTTAGTAAAAAGTTTAAAGAAGAGCTATACGTAACCCCTAAGGGCGAGCTAGACTCGGAAGGTAAAGTCTTCTTATTTTTAGCATAGTTATCCTTCTCTAAGCGCATAGAATAGGATCGTCGGGCAGAAGCCGTTCAATAAAGATCTATAACACATTCGAAGGATATAGAACTATCTCGTCTACCTTACTATCTGTAATTAAGCCTTACAATCACTAATTAGTATTAGTAGGTGTCTTTTAATGCAAATGCAAATATAGGTCTAGTAGTCTTATTAGAATTATTAATACCTATCTAGCTAAGGGCTATACTACCTTCTTTATAGATAAGACAAGAGAAGGGTCGGAGCTACCCTTCGGGAAGCTTCGGTAGCTAAGAATAAAAAGAGATCCGTAAACAGAATGTAAAGACGGATGCGTTAGTCGGGGAAGACCTTCCGCGGACGGATGCGTCTATTGGGACGACTATAGAAGTCTATAAAAGGAAGTAGAATTCCATCTATAGAATTCACCTTAGAAGGGAAGTCCTTCTACCGTAGAATTCTATCTATAGAATTCACCTTAGAAGGGAAGTCCTTCTACCGTGGAATTCCATCTATAATTCCTATAAGGACGTTATTATATTAATAAGTCCGTAAAAAAGAGGGATAGATAATACTATAATAAGGTAGGTAGAGTAATTATATAGGTGCCCTCTATATAGGTGTAGAAATTATCTATAAAGAACTAAGTATAGGCGCACTTATACATACGGATATATAGCTTTACGCACGTACCCCTTTATCCGCACGTGTCCCTTACCCCTATCCGCACGAGCTACTTACCCTTATTCACACGAGCCCCTTTCCCCGCCCGCACGTGCCTCTTCCCCGCTCGTATATAAGAATGCGGATTAGGTCGTAGACTTAATCTCACTAATAGTCGAAGACCCTTATAGGTCTAAGCGGTATAGGTAGCGGTAGCCGGCTAAGCGTAGTAGAGGCAAAGACGGTTTTTAAACCGCCGTTGCTTCTTACCGTTAGTAAGCCGGTCTTAGAATGCGTTAAGCTATATTAGGTTACCGGCAGGAGACGTAGGTATAGCGGGCGAGGTAGGGCTAAGGCGAGCGGGGTTACGAGGCGGCTAGAGTTAAGAATAGGCCTTAATACGCTACTAGTTGTCCTAAAGCGTAGAATATATATTAGCCTAGGCCGTAAAGTCGTTATAGACCGGGTATTCGACTTATAGAGCGGCGGCGTTAGTAAGTTCGATAAAGACCTTTAAGTAAAGGTAGGCGACGTAAGCAGTGCCGTTAAATAATAAGTCGGCTTAAAGCTAGGTAAACTTCGAATAGAAGTCCGGCTAAGAGATATTCTTTATCGATAAAGCGTTAAAGTCGGCCTACGATTAAGCGTAGGTAAAATTAGCACTAAAGACTAAGCTAAGGTCGTTAGTAAAGGCTTTAATAGTAGTATACTGCTAATCGGCGAAAGACTTATTATCGAGGACGTCTTAAGGAACGCTAGCGATAATAAAGGCGGCCCGGCTAATAAGCCGGCTAGCCGCGTAGAGAATACGGTCCTATTCCGTAGGGTATAAGGCGGCGTCCTAACGGAGCTTAATAGTAAGGCCGTTACGCTAGGTTTAGAAAGCTTCCTAACGTTGCTTCTAAGTGCTAGAGTCGCCGGCGAACCTCTTAAGGTCGGCGATATAGGAATAGGTAGGGGTAAGGGTAAGGGTAAGGGCTAGGGCTTAGTCCTAGGCTACGTTAGGCTTGGTAAGGACGAGGAGAAAGGACGTAGTACGGTTAAGCTACCGCTAAAGGTCGGCGGCGTGCTCTTAAGAGATAAATACTCCTATATCTAACTTAACGTAAGTATTATTAAGGTACGTAAGGGACTCGGCCTATAGGGCGTAGAAATTAAAGGTAGCGTAAGCCTAGATATAGGCGAATAAGTCGAATATAGGCCGTTAGGCCTAAAGCAGAGTAGCGAGACGGGGATAGCGGGAAAGGTAGTCGTTCTAAGGCTTTAGGTCGGCGGGAGTTAGCGGAGTAACAGCCGGGGTAGCGGCGGACGAAGGATCGGTCTCTATAACGAGGTCGGATATCGTATATTAGAAAAAGCGACGAAGAAGACAATAAGGAAAGGGTAAGGAGGGAAGAAGGAAATCTTATATAATTCGCGTTAAGACGGCGTATTTACACCGGGAAAATTCTAATAATCGAGGAAAGCTTAGTCGAAGGGGTCCGGCGAGGAGGCGGACTCGCGTCGCGAAGAAGGGAGATTAGAAAAATAAGGGGTAGGATTGCGAGATTATTAATTAAAGGCAATAGGATAAAATAGTAGATTAAACTATAAGGAAACGAGCTTAAGGGGGGTATATAATTATTATTAATCTACGAAGGGACACAGCTATAGACTAGGTCTAAATGTCTATATATACGATATAGAGGTTACGTAGGATAAAATATAATATAACCTAACACCGTGATAGACTTTCTCTTACTTCTTAAAGAACTTAGCGATATCGTTAAGAGAGATCTTATTAAGGCAGATCTTATTAAGGTAGTCGTCGACGAAGTCGTAAAGTTAGGGGTTAAGGCAGGCTTTATATTATAGAACTACTAATCTAGGTTCCTAGTTTACTTTCTTTTTTCTAAAGTATAAGACGACTTAAGTACTAAGGGACTTAAGTACGGAAATACTTAGTACGAGGGTACCGGGGTATTTAGTACTTTAGTACTTAGTACTTTATAACTTAGTATAAAGATATTCGCCCCGGACTTACCTATTGTCCGGTTATACCCCTTTCTAGCCTAGGACACACCCCTTTTGCGAACCTAAGTCCTTTAAAACTTAGCTTCCTTAGGTAAGGATCCTATTAGGTAGGCGCATTAGTTAGCGCCCCGCTATATGGTTTTCCCTAAAGCCCTACGCGCCTATAACTCTAGATAATCAATTAAACACACATAGAACATATTCTTACGAAGCTTCCCAGCCGGAAGCCTAAAGACTCTCTATTATACACCTAATCCGACTATTAAAAGGCCTTATAGGTATAGGACGTACTACGTAGCTACGGTTACGCCGACGATCTTATTAGGCACCCCTGCCTAATAAGACCCGATGATTAGCTCGATGCCTTATATAAGGGACCGACACCTAGACTACCGGGAGCTATAGGCCTAATATAGCCCCCTCGGCTTTTAGGACCGATTATTCGACCGATCCTTCGCATAAGGAGGTTAAACGACTTATATCGTATAACCTATATATAACGTTATATATAAGGTGTATAAATAGACCTATATAACCTAGTTTAGTCTATAAGGGCTTTAGAACGACGCGGGAGGCAGCCTTCTCGAGGTTAGCCGACCTATATAGCCCTTACGTAGCCCTAAGGACCCGCATTAGTTCGGGGTAGTGTAAGGGATACGTGGCAGAAGGTGCTAGAAGGAAAGAGACGTACTAGGACCGTCCGGACGGACGGGAAGAGCTATATAAAGGAGGTTTAGTCCGCCCTTCCTCGGGCTCTCCTTCCTTCCTTTCTTCTTTAGCTTTTATTATAGTTTTAGTTTAACTGCCTACTAAGCGACCTATACCTCTTCTAGCAGTGCCCTTAGAATTCTAGCCTTAACTACCTCTACTTGCTTAGACTTAGCTAGCCGGTCTAGTATAAGTAACCCCGAGTGCTCTTTTGCTTACTATTCCGCCCTTATAGCTTTTAAGGATAAATAACGCCCTCTATTAGTCTTTAACTATTAGAGACCTAGTCCGGTTAGACTGTCTTTTATCTTCTAACCGTTCTATTATACTTTAGCGTTATCGGCGTCTATATACCTAGGTAGTTAAAACGGCTTATTAAAGGTCCTTAGGGATGTCTTAGTCGATAGGAGGCGGAGGCTCGGTAGGCAAAGGCTCGGCAGTAAGGTCCTTAATCGAGGTTTAAAAAGTCTAGACTCCGGGCTACCGGTAGAATATAACTATAGAGTCGACGTCGAGCATCCGGACATTAAACGCTAAGTCGTTAAGGGAGGAAAAGCAGAAGGGCTAAGGTCCGATAGTCTTACGACTCGGCCGTAGTGCCGGGCGGCGGTAGCTAGCGGTCTTATAGACGGGACGGGGTCGAGGAGGTCTAACGTAGCGGCGAGGGTAGAGAGTAGCTAGGCTATTATTAGAGTCGTAACCGGAATTAGAGCCGGCGTCGTCGACCTAGCGGGAGGAGTTTAGATAAGC
This sequence comes from Ophiocordyceps sinensis, assembly GCA_012934285.1. Taxonomy (NCBI): domain Eukaryota; kingdom Fungi; phylum Ascomycota; class Sordariomycetes; order Hypocreales; family Ophiocordycipitaceae; genus Ophiocordyceps; species Ophiocordyceps sinensis. Next base: position 619,086 of record JAAVMX010000006.1, on the reverse strand, counting down.
GGGTTTACCTACGTCGGGAACGTCCTTAAAAAACGCAGAGAGGGAAGGGCTAAAAGGGGGGGGATAAACTTAATAATATCGCTAAAACGAACGGAATAGATAAAGGCTAATAAGAGCCTAAAGGGAAGCTTAGAGGCAGAGGATTACGGTAAATACAGAAAGTGTCGAGGAAGATATAAACATAAGAGAGAGAAGAGGAAATAGAATTGCTTAGTAATAGGCTGTCTAAGTGCGGACTAAGATCCCTTTATATAGCTAATTGCATAGGAATAAAAGTATATATAACTTAACTAATTATCGGGATAGAAAGCGCTTTTAACTCTATGCTAGGTGTATATAGTTTAACCTCGTATAGTATTATAGTTATTGCGTGATTAATTACGCGAGTAATAGGAGGTAGTGTAAGTAACCTTAGTTAACCGGGTGTTAATATTACCGTCTTCCCTATTTGTTCTCCCCCGGGAAATCCCCGGTTCTTCCTTAGATTCTACTATGGAATTCCATAGGCTTCTACGGGCATTACCCCGCACTTATACGGGCGTATTTACCTACTTTTCTTCGGTTATATTTCACCGTGATTTCACGGTGATTTTACGGTTATTTACACGGTATTTACCTATAAAATCTCTTCCCTTCTATAGTCTTCTACCGTAGAATTCTAATTCCCTTCTACGGTCTTCTACCGTAGAATTCTAATTCTCTTCTATAGCTTCTACTATAGAATTCACCGTAGAATTCACTAGTCTTCCACTAGGCTGCTTATTTACTTGCTAACTATATAACTTATTTATCGTACGGTATAATCTATTGCTTTTCTTACCGATCCTTCCGTCTGATTATTTACGTTACCTGTTTTTCCTTAGGTCTACGCGGCTGATTTCGTCCGAGGATTTTTCCTATATATAGAGACTAGTTAGCCTCCCTACTAGACAAGAGAAAAGCTATTATTCTTAGTGATTTATACCTTATAGCTTTTAATCCTTCCTTATAGGCTGTTTTGCCTTAGAACCTCTCTTCCCTCTTTGATTGCTATTACCTAAATGTCGAGAACCCGACTGCCTAGCGTTCGATAGTTATAAGCCCGGACGAACTTCTCTACGCATAGAGAGTTCTAACGGCTTATATTTTCAGCCTGCTAACGCTACGACTTACGGTAGTAAAGCCTTTGCCTTTACATCTAGCGAATCGACTCCTAAAGAACTAGTGTGATTTTTTAAAGAGCGTTATTTAATCTAGCGAATCGACTTACAGAGGACTAGTTAGTACGTTTACCCTATTCTATTAGTGTTTTCCTACACCTAGTTTAGTTTTTACGGTTTATTTACATACATTATATATCTAACTACCTTTTTCCGGTGATTTTACTATACTTTTACCTACGTTACCGCATCTATTATAGCCGATATCACTTCGAAGACTATTTTAAATAGACTAGCGGACTAGGACCGATATATCTTAACGATCTAGAAATACGCACTCGCCTAAGGGATTTAGGAGAAAATCGACCCTTCTATTACGCCTAAACTTTAGAAACCCTTATTGCCTCTTCCCGTAGAACTAACAGCTAGAATAGTTAATACGACCGTTGCTAAAATTGCTAGTTTATCTATAGAAGAACTTAAGAGGTTTAAGTTTCTCTTTTCTTAGTACCGCACGTTGCTCTAAGCCTATAAAGACTAATAGAAATCTCTTACGTTAATCTAGCAGTTTATCGTTTAGAACATCGGGAACTACTACTTAACAATTGCCGACGAATATAAGGTTTCTAAAGAATTAGCTTTACTATAGCGGCGTGTAAAGCCGACTTCGTAGACTGTTAATATTACCGTCTTCCCTATTTGCTTTCCCCCGGGAAATCCCCGGTTCTTCCTTAGATTCTACTATAGAATTCTATAGGCTTCTACGGGCATTACCCCGCACTTCTACGGGCGTATTTACCTACTTTTCTTCGGTTATATTTCACCGTGATTTCACGGTGATTTTACGGTTATTTACACGGACTTTACCCGTAAAGTCTCTTCCCTTCTACGGTCTTCTACCGTAGAATTCTAATTCTCTTCTACGGCTTCTACCGTAGATTTTACCGTAGAATTTACTAGTCTTCTACTAGGCTGCTTATTTATTTACTAACTGCATGACTTATTTATCGTACGGTATAATCTATTGCTTTTCCTACCGATCCTTCCGTCCGATCATTTACGTCACCTATTGTCCTTAGGTCTACGCGGCTGATTTCGTCCGAGGAATTTTCCTATATATAGAGACTAGTTAGCCTCCCTACTAGATAAGACAAGAGCTATTATTCTTAGTGATTTGCATCCTTTGCAGCTTCTAATCCTTCTTTATAGGCTGTTTTAGCCCTAGAGCCTCTCTTCCCTTTTTGATTGCTATCACCTAAATGTCGAGAACCCGACTGCCTAGCGTTCGATATAAACGTAATAGAAGACTATTCTTACGTAATTCCACACTATTTTAAAGGCACCGGACCGGACGGATATTACGATATAGATTTCCAACTAGCAGAAGGTCCTTACCAATGCCCGGCGAATTAAGTTGCCGGAATCGGAAGGTCTCTAGGCTATATAGCTTTTTCTTAAGGCTATTTAGCCTATTTCTAGCCCTTTTACGGAATACTAGACAAACAAGATGGAGGACGATGCCCGCCTAAATAAGCTAGGCTAGGAATAATCTTTCCCCGACGGATTTAAGATATCCGAACTTTTCGAGCGCTCGTAGGCCTTAAAGGCTACGACTAAAGCGCTAAAGACTAACGCTTTTGCGAAATTCTAAGGCTAGGGAATAAAGCCTTTAGCCGCGGAATCTATTAATAAATCGGCAACCACTTTAGCAGCTGCGTCCTTAGATAAGGATAAATGCAAGAAAAATAATAGTCCGCCGTATAGTTGCGGAGAACGATACTATTTCCGAGAGTGTTATTACTTTAACCCTTCCGTTCGACTTCTATTATAGAAACCCGATAAGGACGTCTAAAAGACTGTAGACAACTACCTTAAGGTTCCGGCTAATAAGGCTAAAGTTAACGCGGCACTTCTTTACGACGAGGAGTAGCGGAAGAATAATCTAACCGAGATAAAGATAGTGTAAGCTACGGCTGCCGCTAATATTCTTATAACCTTTTTACTATTAGTAATTCTATAGACTACTATAGAATACCCGTTAAAGGATTCTTTTATTATAGATTTAAGGTCTAATAGATATATTTATAATAATAGGGAGCGTTTCTATAACTTCTAGCCTTCGTCCGAGTACGCACTCGCAGGCAGTAGAAGCACCCCTATTCTTAGGATAGGTACGGTGTTTATACGCATTTCGATAGGCACTTTTTAGCTTAATTAAGTAGCATACATCCCGTCCTTTTATACGTCCCTTTATTTACTTCGTCTTCTTTATAAGGCGAATCTTTCGTAGAACCCGTAGATTAGATAGATCTCTTCTTTAACACGCACTATTTGCATAACGGAGCTAATTTACAACTAGTATATTATTAAGTATAACCCGTTAACGCCTTCTACTACGCTTCTAATAATTCTAACTATTGCTTTCGTTCCTTCTATAGATTCTACCGTAGAAACCCCGGTTATAGCACCTTTTTTAGTTACTATACCGGAGTCTATACTAATAAGTGTAGAGGAACTTTCTCTTTAGCACTAACGACTTAGACATCCGAATAATAAGGCGCTTTCGAAAGCCTTTGGAATACTATAGTCGGTAACCTTCGATAAGATAATCTCCTATAAGTCCTATAAACTTACGTAGGCTAAACGAATTATTAACCGCGAACCGCCGCTTTCTAAAGCGACGTTTCCCTTTTCTAAGGTGTTTTACAATATCTTTTCTATATATAAGAGTTATAATAACAAGAATATTGCATTTCTTATTAAGGATAACTATACGAAGCTTGTTTTTCTATATGCTCTTTTAGATGCCTCTATAGATAAGCTAATTTTATGCTTTAAGAGCCTAGGTCGGTATATTTCCCAATAGTTCTTACTTTCTATCGGTATAATCTATTAAGATAACGACCGAGCCCTTCGACACGATTTTTAAGACTTTATTAACTAGTAGGGCATTTATAATAAGCCTACTACACCCTATACACCCGCTTAAAACGGCGCTGCTAGACGAGCTAAGGGGGTAGTATCTACGAAAGCTCGATCTATAAGGATTAAAGCAAATTTGCCCGAGCATTTATAGATAGAAACGTAGAAAACTATAGTGTATTTATATAATCGGATTTTAGCCCGATAGGCATTTTCCTCTACGTTATTTCTATTAAAGTAGATTTCCCCGATAGAGATCCTTTACGATTAATTAAGGGATTACGACCGGAATATACCGGTATTTCTTTTTCCTTAACTATTACGATTCGATTATCTTTAAGCTTTTAGCTATAAAGCCTACCTACTAACCACTAAGGCCTTAACTAACACGTAGAAACGCGATCTTAAGCAAGAACCTTATATAGAGGTTAGTTACTTAGTCGGGTATAATTCTACTAATATTTTTCGTGTCTAGATCCTATAGAGATAGGAGGTTCGTCGAGTTCGTAATATAACGTTTAATAAGACCTAGTTTTTTACCGCGTCTAAGGCATCCGAACCGTTAATATAAGTATTATTACCGGTATTTCTACTATATATTGCATAGGAAGAAGAGTAGGATAAGGCAGAATTCTAATTAACGCTAATAGTATTTCCTAATAAGCATTCTAATCTAGCAGACCTTCTAGCCGATAGTAATCCTTAGCTCCCGACTCCTAACTAAACCCTAGAACCGCCGGAGGATATTTTTAAGAATATACGGGATTTCTAACCCGATATTTCTACGCTTTTACTAACTGCAACTATAAAACTAGTAGACCGACTTAAGGTATAGTTGCCTTAAGCTACTTCTCGGTCTATAGATTACGATAATACTATTCCTATAGATAGCCTACGGACGATGAGATTTATAGGGGATTTACGCCTTACTTATTTAAACCGTTTTTTAGGTCGATATCCCGCTTCTGCCTATATTAGGCATTTACTAGCTAATAGTAGCGCTTTTACGGCTATATTCGCTACTTCTCTTAAACCTAGAAAGATATACAAACGGGATTTACCCGCGCTTCTAAGGTTTTAGTCTAATCTTAAGACGCATCCGTATAGACCTAAGTTTAAAGCCGCTAGAGGGGTTAAATAGGACTCCTTAAAACAGCGGAAGACCTTCTTTTCTTCGCCTACCCTAAGAGCGAACGCGCTAGTGCGTCCTCTTCCGTTAATATAAGCATTCGACTATAAGTTTAATAAGCACGGCTACCTTAGGAAGTTTAAGTCTCGCCTTTATATACGAGGAGATCTTTAGCCGTTTAGCGGAAAGGAAACTTACGCTATAACGCTTATAGCGCGAAACTTTCGTATTATAATTGCTATTACCGCTAAATTTAGCCTAAAAACCCGCTTACTTAACGCGGTTAACGCTTTTACGAATGCTAATCTAGATAAAGAAGTATATATCTACTTCTTAGACGGATTTAAGATATTTAGTTTTATAATTCGGTTAATAAAGGCTTTATATAGGCTTCGCCGTTCGCCGCTTCTTTAGCAACGGGAATTATCTAGGTCTCTTACCGAGCTTAGCCTTTAGTAAAGTGCGGAGGATCCTTATATTTTTATATCTACTATAAGTAGTATTATTACTTTCTTCTTTATAGATAATATTATTATCCTTTTCCGTAAGGAGCACCGTAGGGCTACTAACAATTTTATCCGTCGCTTTAAGAAGAAGTATATAATTACCGACTATAGAGAGCTTACCTATTTCCTTAGGATAAGAATCATCCGGGACCGTAAGTAGCGAAAGCTTTAGTTATGCTAGGACGTTTACTTAGATAAGATTGCTTTTAAGTTTAGTTTAATCCCTACTTCTATAGTTCTACGGCCTATTTTAACCCTTTGCCTATTCCTACTTCCCGAGAAGCTAGAGAAACACTAAGGATAGGCTACGGATAACTAAATCTACTATTTTTAGTCTTTAGTCGGTTCTTATAATTACGCGACTATTTCCACCCGTCTTAACGCTGTAAAATCGTCGAATTCTTTAGCGGAGTATATATAAAACCCGTCTACGCTCTATATTAAGCTCGCAGAAAGCTTAGTAACTCACTTATACGAATCGCGTTTCCTTACGATTAAGTTTTTAGATATAGATAAGCAAGAACTTATTATAGCTTCCGATGCCGCTTACGCCGACGACTTAAACACGTGTTAATCTTCTAAGGGCTATTTTATTAGCCTATTTAACGGTCTAATTGCGTAAAGTGCCCGGAAACAATCTATAGTTACTACTTCCTCTACTAAAGCCGAACTTCTTATAGTCTCTTCTACCGCGAAAGAGCTAATTTCTATTCTTCGTTTATTTAACGATATTTCCCTATAGCTAGATATTCCTATTCCTACTATTTAGTATAATAACACCTAGACAATCCGCTTAGTTTCCGCCGAGATTCTAAAGATTTAGACCGCCTTAAAGCACGTTGAAATTTATAACTGCTAGGCCCGATAGGAATTCTTATGCAATACTTTTAATATTAAATATATCCCTTCTAACTAGATAGTTACGGATAGATTAACTAAATTGCTTTTACGATAACGTTTCTAGACGTTCCTTCGCTAGCTTCGACTTACGGATATTTCTTCTAGGATTTAAGAAGAAGTCGATAATAATTGTAATTAGCCGGAAGTTATTCCCTTCTAGCTAGGGGGGTATATTAATATTACTGTCTTCCCTATTAGCTTTCCCTTAGGAAATCCCCGGTTCTTCCTTAGATTCTACTATAGAATTCTATAGGCTTCTATAGGCATTACCCTATACTTCTATAGGCGTATTTACCTACTTTTCTTCGGTTATATTTTACTATGATTTTAGGGTGATTTTACGGTTATTTATACGGTATTTACCTATAAAATCTCTTCCCTTCTACGGTCTTCTACCGTAGAATTCTAATTCCCTTTTACGGTCTTTTACCGTAGAATTCTAATTATCTTCTACGGCTTCTACCGTAGAATTTACCGTAGAATTCACTAGTCTTCTACTAGGCTGCTTATTTATTTACTAACTATATAACTTATTTATCGTACGGTATAATCTATTGCTTTTCTTGCCGATCCTTCCGTCCGATTATTTACGTTACTTATTTTTCCTTAGGTCTACGCGGCTGATTTCGTCCGAGGATTTTTCCTATATATAGAGACTAGTTAGCCTCCCTACTAGACAAAAGAAGAGCTATTATTCTTAGTGATTTACACCTTACAGCTTCTAATCCTTCCTTATAGGCTGTTTTGCCTTAGAACCTCTCTTCCCTTTTTAATTGCTATTACCTAAATATCGAGAACCCGACTGCCTAGCGTTCGATACCGGGTGTAAGGCGGTAAGGGGTAGTAACACAATTAATATTACTAGTGGCTTTTGCTATTAGCGCGACGCTGCACGTGTGCCCCGCACGTGACCTAGCGCAAACTATAGGCCTCGGAGTCCCGTAGGCAGGGATAACCTAATGTACGTTAACCTAAGGCGTAGATGCTACCGTCGCATTGCCTACCTTCGCGCGCCGGGCGGGGTTCTAGTTAGTGGCTAAGTTACTATTTTAGGCGTGTGTGACTATGTTATAGGGCGCGTCACTCTATTGTAGGGCGCGTTACTCTATTGCAGCGGTTTAATTTAGTAATGCAGAATAAACACTCTTATTTACAGTAAAATCTTAATAATGCAGAAAGTTACGATCCTTCTAACATAAATTTCCTACTTATCGCGATAATACGCCTAAAACCGTATTAACGAATTTAGCCCCTTTGCCGCCTAAAGCCCTATTAGTCGCCTTAACATCCTATTGGCCGCTGTTCGTAGCCCTATTGGCTGTTCGCCGTATTGCGCGGGTATGTAGATTACCCCGCACCCTAGGTCGCGCTATTACCTTTATATAGTAGAAAAAGGTTCGAACTTTTCAACAATTCAATTAGTAAGCCCGTTTAGCTAAGCGGCGTAAATCGTAGTTTGTATCCTCGTATTCGTAGCTCTATGTTCGATTCCGCCTAATGTAATTTTTTTCCCTCGTAGCCTGTGCCTGTCCCTCGTAGCCTGTGCATGTCCCTCGTAACGTAGCCTGTGCCTGTCCCTCGTAGCCTGTGCCTGTCCCTCGTAGCCTATAGCCTATGCCTGTGCCTATGCCTGTGCCTGTGCGTGCCGTAGCTTGTCCCCTCGTACCTAGCGCCCTACCCGGCGCCGGACCCGGCCCCGCAGCCGGTATCGAGTACCTAGCACTAGGTACTCTTTATTTTTTGCTAAAACGACTTTTATTTTATAAACGTTTTTCCTATATAAAACGATGTTTTGCTAAAACTATTTTTTCGGCTATTCTTATAGTGACTAAAACACCGTGTTAAACCTACTACGTTAGTAACATTACGGACTAGCTTAATATAGTTTTACCGCTTAATATAGTGACTTAGCTACTAACTAGAACCCCGCCCGGCGCGCGAAGGTACCTAATGCGCCGCTCGTACGCCTCTATAGACGGTACGTAAGCTACGCTTACGCCGATGCACCTGCCTTATAGCTAGCTGCCCTAAGCCCCTTTCTTTAAGGGGTCTCGAATAGGGAGGCTATTAATTAATATTATAATTATAACGACGACGAGGGGTGCCGTCGCGCTAATAGCAAAAGCTATTAGTAATATTAATTAGGTTACTGCCCCTTACGTACACCTTATAAAGCCGGCTAACGCTGCGCGCCGCCGCCTTACACCGGGGCCTAACTATAGACTATACGTACATTAGTCCCTACACACACTACATACTTCGGCATTCGGTATCTTAAGCATCCGGGTAGCTAATACAGCCGGGTGACTTATATTATATATAATAATGCACGGCGGTTCTAATGCATATCTTTATATGCCGGTAGGATAAACCAATCGGGAGATATCTGCTCCCTTATAGCCCCGCTTAAAGGGTACTTATTGTATAAGAAGTGCGCTTTATATATGTCCGTTTATAACTAACTAAGATTTGTAAAACTCTCTAAAAACACCTATTTATAGGAAAAAACTTTTTTTTATATAGAGAAAAATAACTCTACTATATTATATAGAGAAAAATTAAAAACTCTATTATATTTTATTAGTCCGTTTAGTAAACCTATATATAGAGAAAAACTAAAGGGTATATAGAGGAAAGCTAGAAGAAAGCATAAGAAAGAGTAGCTAAAAACCTCTATTTATCTATATATATAGGATCCTTTTTAAGACCTAAGAGGTCTCGAAATTTATTAAATAGTATACGTCTTAATTATTTTATAAATATATTAGCGATATTATTAGTAGATTTTATTTAGAATACTTCTATTTCGCCTAGTAAAACACTATTGCGGGTGAAATTATAGGCAAGGCCGATGTATTTCTAGAGTTTATATGCTTCCGGGTTATTTGCTATTTTTAGCGCTAATTGACTATGGAAAAATATTAGAGGGACTTTATTAAATATAGGTATAGATAACTCTTTTGCGATGCTATTTAGATAGCTATATAGATATAAGGCCTCTTTATTAGCCTCTCTAAGGCCTATAAACTCTGCTTCGCAAGTAGATAGTAATATTAATTTTAGCTTTTAATATAACTAGGTTATAAGATTATTGCGTATAAAGAAATAGTATCTAGAGACCGATCGTCGGTCTATAAGGTCACTAGCTTAATCGGAGTCCGTATAGGCTGTGAAATGAAAATCTAGTATTAGTATATTGTATTTATAGTATAAGCATAGGTTAGGGAATTTGTTTAGGTATTTCTATATAACATTAAGGGCTTTAAAATGCGAGGAGTCGGGCTAAGAAGAAAATCTTACGTAGGATATTACTACGAAGAGGATATCAGGCCTTATAAATAGGGCTAAAAATAGCAAGGAGCCTATTTGCATTTAGTATAAGAGTATGTCTTTTTTAGAGGCGTTCTTTATTCCTGATTTATTTAATTTAACGCCCTTAGTAGCAGGTGTATTAGAGGTTCCTATATTTTCTTTTTTTAATTCCTTTATTTTATTTTTTATATAGGTTGCTTAGAATATATATAATTCCTTTATGTCTCTATTTATTTATATAGATAATCCTAAGAAGTCTTTAACTTCCCCTAGCGATTCGATCGGTAGAGTTTTATTTATTTAATCTATTACTTAGGTTATTACACGCTCTATAGGTCTATAGAAGAGGAGATTATATATATAGACGGCTATAGGTATTCGCAGTGTGCTATTTATAAACACTAGGCTAAATAGAGATTTGCACTAGGCTTAATAGAGATTCGCACTAGGCTAAATAGTAATACTCTAAAAATTAACCTATAATCTTTTAGGGAAAGCGCTATATAAAATAGCGATGTTTCGATCTAGTAAGGATTAAGGGGCAGGGACATTAAGGATCCTATTAGTATAGGCGCATTAGTCAGCGCACCGCACAGGGTTTTCCCTAAAAGCCCTACGCGCCTATAACCTCTAGATAATTAATTAATATATAGAATATAACCTTAACGTAGCTTCCTTACAACCACATAACGCGAAGCTACGAGGTCTTTATATAGCTATTCTAAGGACTAAAAGCCTTAAAAATACGTATTTTTTAAGAGTTACCCTTAGCTCTTTAGAAATCGGATTCCTACTAACCTATAGTAAACGCAACGCAATAACCTACAACGAATACTACCTACCTTAACCGAACCTATTAATATATCGAATATCGTAGGAGCATTCCCCTTAGGCTCTCCCCGTTCTAACGATAAGGTAAGGAGCTAAATGCTTTACGAGACTCGTTCTCGTAAGGCTACCGGGGCGGGCCCTAGCTCCCGAGAGTAGGAGTAGGACCTAGAGCTAGATAAAGGCAAAACCATCGTAAACCTAGGCAAATAGACTAACTAGCTTCTATAGAAGTAGAGCGATTTTAACTAGAGTATACGCGCTAAGATTCTTGCTTAATGCAATAATCTCCTTGCTTAGCGCGAAGACCTTCGTGATTAGCGTAAGGATATTAAGCGTATTCTAGACATCCTCGCTACCTAATAGCCGCCTCGTTTATCCTCTGCTTAACCCTCTACTTAACTCTCTAGTTAACCTAGTAGTCTATCGGCTTTTATTCCTGTTCCCTTAGTTGCTAAGTCTACCCTATTGCCCTCTTCGCCGTAGACTATAACTCCGCCGACTGCTATTGCTACCCCTCCGGCAGATGCTACTGCTCGACCGCCCGCTGCTATAACTAGCGACGAGCGTTACTAATAATCCCTTCTTCGAGAGCAATAAGCGTACTAGCGATAGCGTAAATAGCCGGCATAGTAGCCGGGATAATAACGTAAGTAGCCTTAGCTAGGGCAACTTATCGTCTTCCCGTATATTAAGGAAGGCACCGGTGACTAATACGCTTACTAAGAATAAGGGCACCGCTTTTGTATTAACTTCGACTGCCTATAATATATACCGCACTATGCCTCTTTTAACGTCTCTACGGAGGCCTTTATTAAAAACGTATAGCTATAGGCTAAGGCAGCCTATAAGGTTAACGAAGAGGTTTATAATAATAGGAATAAAGTAATCCTAAAGCCTAAGTAGAAGCTCTACTAGGCAGACTATACCGTGCTATAGAAATTGCAGCTAATATAGTCTGCCCTCGTCGTAGGCTAAATCCCCTATAACCTATAGCTAGCTTATATAGTTAACGAGCTATCCGGAGATTTTAGCTACGTTGCCTACTAGGTTAACGTTCGTTACCTTAGTTAGTTGCTCCTTCTCGAGGGCATTTTTACCGTGCTTTAGGACTATAGTGCCCTCGACGCTCTATTAGCTATCTATGCATAGTTAGCCTTAGTTAAGGACGAAGCCCTTCTTAACTTCGCCTAGCGTATTAGGGATGCGTTCCTTAACCTCTTAGACATTAAGAAAAAGAACGCGGGCGTGTGAAAAATCATAAATTAGCACCTCCGTAATAATCTCCCGCGTATTTAGGCTTAACTAAGCCTTAACATCGCGACCCTCTACGGCATAGCGTTAATCGAACGCTTAGTATTATTAGCTAGCGAATAGGCTCGCTAGCCTATAGAGGATATATATAGAAAGCCCTTTACGTCTATTCGTACGTAAGAGGCCTCGCCCTACTAGACTTAGCGAGTTAATAAGGCTATAGGAAATAAGCCGGCTACTATAGAAATAGTTAAGCGGAGCTTATCCTAACTATCTGCCTTTATACTCTCTATACCGCCCGGTATTATTATTGCCGACCTACGAACTACGGATATTACCGTTTACCCCGCTAACGATACCGCCTTATCGTCTCTTACTACTACGTCTTAAGGTAATACCTATTTTAATTACGGCAAGCCTAGCTATTAGGCTAAGGATTATAGGCTTCTTTCGACGCCCGCCCCTGCCTATAGCTCGGGCGACGCATCCTCTTAGGGCTACGACGTTAAGTTTAAAGGCAAGTTATACAAAGCGGCTAAGGCATTCGGCAGCCGCTAGTGTAACCGCGGCAATACTAGCACTAGCCGCGGCCGTGCCTAACGCAGCGGCGATCGAGGCAAAGGTAGTAGAGGAAGCTATCGTAGTAATTCGGGCGTTAACCGCCCGTACGTTTACTTTAACACCGAGGTCCTCGATACTAATAGCGAGGATCGGGACCCTATCTCTTAGTTTAAAGAGTATAACGCCGAAATAGAGGCTATCCTCGCCGCGATATAGGAAGGAATAGATTCCGGTTATTACGACTAAGATAGCGATACCGCTTACTATATAGCAGTAAGCGGTAGTATTAATACTAAATAAAAGCCTTTTTATAAAGGCTTTAGTAAGCTATATAGTGTTTTTCTTACTCGTTTAACGGTATTCCTAGCTATTTCTTTATCTACGTTCTTCGACTATAAGTCGACTTCTTATTACGTCGCCTCTTCCCTTACCGATAAGCTCGCGCTATACCCTTCTTAGGTCTCCTCTACGATAAAGGGAATCGGAGGAATCCTAGGGCCTAGCGTCCGCGATAATACCTTTATTTTGGTATAGTAGCTATACGACGACGGCTAGACTATCTTAGTTACTATCTCTTATAGTATCGTCCTAAACGGTATATTCCCCGGCTCTTTAACCCTTAGCCGCTCTCTTTTTTATACCTTAGGTCTCTCGTGCGAGGATAACGGTGCGGTTTGCCTACGCCGCCTCTTAAACTAGCCTATGCTATAACCTTAGAAGTCGTAGGTCTATTCCGCAACGGAAGATAACGAGGATAATTTCGCCTTTACCGCTAGCGACGCTTCTTAAGCGGTAAATAATAACTAGCAAGCATCCTTCGCGTCGTTAATAAAGCCGATCTTTACTATGCGTTTCTACGAGACTACCTTAGACTAGGCTAAGATCTATATAAACTAGTATCTCGCTTAGTTCCCCGAATGCTTTAATCCTACTCTTCGCTATAGTGATAAATTAGCTCGAATAGTCTACCGGATTAATATAGGCGACGCTACGTATATTCGGTAAAGCCTACGACGGTATAGTCCCTTATAGGGGTAAGCTATTAAGGACTTCGTTAAGAAATATAAAGGCTCTATTATCCGGAAGTCTATTAGCCTTTAGGCTTCGCCCTTATTATTAATACCGAAAAAGGCACCTACGGGCCTTTAGTATAACGCCTATAGCTAAATCATTTAGCGTATTTATGCCGACTATCGTATCTTTAATAACTATATAAAGAAGCACGTATATCCTCTACTAAATACGATAGACGAGATCTAGCGTATTGCTAGGCATAGCTATTATGCCTTTATTAACCTAAAAGATAGCTTTTAGTATATACGTATCGCTTAAGAAGACTACGAGAAGACCGCTTTCGTAACCCCCTTTAGGCTTTACGAATAGGATGCTATACCGATAGGCCTAACTAATGCCCCGGCTATATTCTAAGCCTTTATAGAGGAAGTGCTAAAGCCGCTTTAGGCCTTTATAGCTAGTCTTTTAGACGATATAGCCCTTTAGGCCGATACGCGTAAATAACTATACGAACGCTTACTATAGTTTTTTACCCGCGCCGCTATATACGGGCTCTTTATTAACGCCTTAAAGACTTACCTCTTCGTAGATAAAGGTGTCTTCTTCCGCTTTTTAGTCTCTACGGCCGGCATCTATACCGACCCTTTAAAGGTTGCCGCTATTCGCGACCGCCCTATGCCGATAACTACTATAGAGATTAAGGCTTTCGTATATACGGTAGGCTATTAAGGAATATTAATCGCTAACTTCTCTAACCTTTTCGCTTTACTAATCGAACTCTCTCTTAGCGGTAAGAACGTCGCCGTAATATTAACTAAAGAAGTAAAGTCGGCTTAGAAATAGATCCGCGAGGTTATTACGACTACGCTAGTCTTAAAGAAGTATAGCTAATAGCTTCCCGCGATAATTAAGAGTAATGCTTTAGGCAAGTGCGTTAGTATAGCACTTCTATAACGGCACTTATACCTTATAATTAGTAGTAAAGAGCGTTCTTTCCTCTACCTTATCGCTTACTTCTTAAAGAAGCTTATAAAGATATAATAGCGCTATTCCGCGTAAGAATGTAAGCTCTTCGGTATAATAATAGCCGTATAGCACTAGCAATACTAGGTTAAAGGTGCCGATATTACCGTTATTACTAACTATAAGTCCTTTCGCACCTTATGTATAAAGATAGGATAATCTACTTATATAGTCCGCTTCCTTAATGCGATTAAATACTATAATATTAATATAGTATATTATAGCGGTAAGGCTAATATACTAGCCGACTACCTTTCCTACCCGCCTAACCCTAAGTCTACGACTCTCGCGATAGGCGAGGGAAGGATAGTTAAGCTCGATAACGATAGCAATAAACCTACCGCTACGGCACTAGAAGAAGAAGAAGAAGCCGCTACTAAGGATAACGAAGCCGCGAACGGCGCGCCGGCGACGCTAAAAACTAGGCTTATAGAACGACCTAATTAATTAACTCGCATCGACCTATAAGCCGTCTTTAAGTTCCTAACCGCCGGCGAAACTCTTCCCGTTAATATTACGCTATATTAGGCTCGCGAGCACTTCTATAAGCTTAAGAGCAAGCTATACCGCATTAGGTAGAACGAGCGCCTCCCTCCCGGCGATCCGCTTACTAAGGCAAGAGCAATTGCCTTATTAATAGTGCCGGAATATAAGGCCCTTATAGTAGTAGCTAAGAACGTATATAAGACTTCGGGCTATAGTACTATAGGCTATACGATGCGATTCCTAGCTATACGCTAATAGTATCCCGAATTGCCCCTTACGGCGTATAAAGCCGTACGCTATTATTAGGCCTATTAGTTAATAAAGCCGCTTAACCTAATACTGCTTAACCTAATGCCGTTAATACCGGTCCCCCCGTTAACGCGTTAGGCGATTAACTATATAGGCTATAAGGGCAAGCAGCTCCTTAACGCCGTAGAATACGCTACTAGCTAGCTTATATCGGCTATTACGCCTTTAACCGACTTTAAAGGCATACTCTTACTCTTTTAGTCTATCGTCGCCCGCTTCGGCCCCTTAAAGGAGATTATTAGCGATAACGCTAGCTGCTTTATAGGCTAGTAAGCGTAAGATTACTATCGCTAATACGGCACTAAGATTAGGCCTATAATACCTATAAGGCCGCGAGGCAATAGTAAAGTAGAGTAAGCTAACGGCGCCCTTAAGGCGATCCTCTATCGACTACGCCTCGACGAGCCTTAAGCGTCTTTACACTAGCGACTTATCTATGCTATATACCTCTATAATCGGCAGGAAGGTCCCTACGGGTATAGCCCCTTCTTCCTACTATACGGCACGCAGCTACCTAAATAATACTATAAGGCTACGTACGCCGCTTATATACGCGACCCTACGGTCGAGGAGGATATTACTTAGGCATAGGAGCTTATATAGTAGCATAAGGCCCCTATTGCGAGACGATACGTCGTAAGCCTTAAGGCAGCTCGTGCCTATACCCGCTCCTACCTATAAGAGCGGAAGGGGCTAATCCGTATATACGCACCCGGAGATTAGGTATTATACGTACGGTAGCGTACGAAGAAGCAAAAGCCGTATTATAACGGCCTATAGGCAATTATAGCGGCCTACCTTAGCAACGCCTACTCTTTAGCGTCCTTAGGTAGCTACGCGTTGCCTAGCCGTTATAACGGTATAAATCTCTTCCCTACCTATAGTCGTAATAGGCACCTTATGCGTAGCTTATAGTACGGCAGCTATATAATACTATAGCGTGACCGTAAGCGCCTTCGAACGGCTATAGCTTTATAAGTCCGCGGCCGGTAAATCGAGCCTTATATATAGGCTAGCTAACCTTAAGCTCTTATTCGCGTATCTCGTAATAGCGAGTAGACCGGCCGTATATAACTAAGGAAGGAGTATAGGAGGAAGATAATTTATTAGAAAGGCATACCGCTCGCGTAGTATAGGAGTTTTTATTGTTTTATTGCTTATTCTATATTACTTATAATAATGCATTATTTCCTATTTAGGTTATATTAATTGCCTTATAAGCAGCGGACTGCTTATTTAAGGAAGGGGATATTAAGGATCCTATTAGTATAGGCGCATTAGTCAGCGCACCGCATAGGGATTTCCCTAAAAACCCTACGCGCCTACAACCTCTAGATAATTAATTAACATATAGAATATAACCTTAACGTAGTTTCCTTACAACCACGCAACGCGAAGCCACGAGGTCTCTGTGCAGCTATTCCGAGGACTAAAAGCCTCAACATTAAATACTTAGGCATATACATACAATTTAATACATAGGTGTGCAGCTTTAACGCTATGCACATCGCATCACGCACTCTAAATCGCCTTTTCAATAGCTTTAAAAACAAGAGATAAATCAATACCTATTTAGAATGACAAAAAAATCCGACGCGACGTTCGTGGAATGTGTTGTCATTTTTTTAGCTGGCCTTGCCACCTAAAAAGTGTCTAAGGGGTTTTCTGCCTGTCTAAAGGTTTTCTGCCTAACTTATTAATGCGGAGCTAATTAAGTTGGCATCTGACAGTCAACGGATACTCTTGTTTATGGATGCCTGAGCCTCCGTCGAAGACAACTCCCGAGCACACGGCGTCGATTACTCCCCGATATTAAAGCGCCAAGAAGAGCGGCATCGGCCGAAATCCGGGAGGTTCTCGCATGTATTCGTTTTCGAGTTCAAGATGATACCCCGGCACCACAACAGTGGCTTCGCCAACGGCTATCCGCGCGGGACGACGTTCGACATTTCTCCCCACAGGTGAGCCCTCTCGACGCACCCTAGTTCTATTGCCATTCTGCTTTCCCGCTTGCGCGCGCATCTCGCTGACCGTGATTTGATATTAGGTTTCAACCCAGAACATCTGCTCCGGTGAATCGACGGCCGCGGAAGCTTTTCGTTCGCCTCGGCGTTGCCGCTTTCGCCTTCATACTCCTTTGTCTGTGTATTTGGCCGCACAAGCCTGTGTCCCTCGGTATCCTCTCTTCACCTGAGGACCTAGAACTCGAGACGGTTCGATACTACGACTTGACCAATGTCCAAGGCACTGCTCGTGGTTGGGAGCGCGAGGAGCGCATTTTACTATGCGTTCCTTTACGCGACGCGGAGCCTCATCTTCCCATGTTCTTTTCTCACCTGCGCAACTTCACCTACCCTCATCACCTCATCGACCTGGCCTTCCTGGTATCAGATTCCAAGGACCGAACATTGGAGGTATTGTTGGACAGCCTGAAGCTCATCCAGGCAGATCAAGACCCAAAACAGCCGTATGGCGAGATATCCATCATCGAAAAAGACTTCGGACAGAAGGTGAATCAGGACGTGGAGAGTCGGCACGGCTTCGCGGCGCAGGCAAATCGGAGGAAGCTGATGGCGCAAGCCCGGAACTGGCTGCTGAGCGCTGCATTACGGCCCTATCACTCCTGGATATACTGGCGTGATGTCGATGTCGAGACCGCTCCATTCACTATCCTCGAGGATCTCATGCGTCACAACAAGGATGTCATTGTTCCGAGTATGCCAACTCATGACCGTTCTTGGTCCTCCCGTGCGCTGTCGGGTCGTCTCTAACAATATGATAGATGTTTGGCGGCCTCTGCCCGACTGGCTCGGTGGCGAACAGCCCTACGACTTAAATTCATGGCAGGAATCGGAAACAGCGCTCGCACTCGCCGACACCTTGGATGAAGATGCTGTTATTGTTGAGGGCTACGCAGAATATGCCACCTGGCGACCACATCTCGCTTACCTCCGTGATCCTTACGGAGATCCCGATATGGAAATGGAGATTGATGGCGTTGGGGGCGTCAGCATATTGGCAAGGGCAAAGGTGTTTCGGTCCGGCGTTCATTTTCCGGCTTTCAGCTTTCAGAAGCACGCGGAGACGGAAGGGTTTGGCAAAGTATGGTGATGCCTTGAGCATTACACGTGGCGCTGGCTAACCTGGCCTGTTTAGATGGCAAAACGCATGAAGTATTCGGTGGTTGGCTTGCCTCATTATGTCATATGGCACCTTTACGAGCCAAGCGTCGACGACATTCGGCATATGGAGGTATGTCATTGCGTATATATGCTCATCGCCGATTATGGCTAATATAGCACTCAGGAAATGGAACAGGAGCGCATCGCGCACGAGAAGGCGGAATCTGAAAAGAAGGCAAAGGAGCAGAAGATCAAGGAGGCGTTCCAGGATGCCAATTCACAATGGGAAATGGATAAAAAGGGCATGCGGGAGCAACAGAAGCATTACAAGCAGGAGAAACATTACAAGCAGGAGAAGCAGGAGAAGCAGGAGAAGCAGGAGAAGCAGGAGAAGCAGGAGAAGCAGGAGAAGCAGGAGAAGCAGGAGAAGCAGGAGAAGCAGGAGAAGCAGGAGAAGCAGGAGAAGCAGGAGAAGCAGGAGAAGCAGGAGAAGCAGGAGAAGCAGGAGAAGCAGGAGAAGCAGGAGAAGCAATTAAAGGCAGGCTCGCCTGTCTTATAGTAAGATAGTAAAGGCGCGCCCTAGAGTTCTATTAAAATTAACTTTACGTTCTATAGGCTTTTCTTATTACTCTTTATATATAGTAGGTTAAAAGAATAAGCTATTATAACCCCCTTTTCTAAGTAAAATTTTAATCTATTAAGTCTACTTTACTATTATAATCTAGATCTATTATAATAAGTATTACTATTTGCCTAAGTATAAATCCCTATTTGCCTAAGTAATACTTCGGGTACCCCCCTTAAAATGCCTAACCCCCCCCCCCCGGCCTAGCCGCGCTTATATATAATAGGGTTATTCTAAGTTAGTATAAAGGAGGTCCTTAAAAGAGATTAAATAATACTATAGAGGGGGAAAGGGAAGAGAGTACGGGCGTAGGCCTTGCCGGCGCGGACTACCTAAATACACGCAATCTAGTCACGTGCATTAGATAATAAAACTAAGGTCTAGACCCTTATATTAGCCCCCCGCCCTAGCTCCTTCGGAGCTACCTTCTAAGACACCCGAAGCCGTACCCTAACGCGCGACGGACGTTACGTACGGACTACGTAGTTAAGGCGAAACCTATACTAAAACGCATAGCCGAAAATACTATATAGAGTAAAGCAGCACGCAGCTATAAACGCGGAAATAACCTTCCCGACTCCCTTATCGTAATAAACATTAGCTAGGCTATTATTAGCTTATAAGAACGAAGGCAAGCTGCTTACTAGGAATAACTAAAGGACTACTTTAAGTAAGGCCGGTTTTTCCTTTCGGGCTCGTACGCTTCGTACGCTTAGGTGCTCTTAGGGGCTCGCCCTATAGCGACGACTTCGTCTCTAAGCGCTGCTATAGCCGCTATTACCCGTTATTCTTCCCGTACGAGGCTATACGGGCTCCGTCCGTTCTCTACGGCTCTTAGGGCATAGGCATAGCTTCCCTTATATAGCCTCCCGATATCGCCGCCGGCTGCCGGCGGAAGTATTCCTAATATTTATTACTTAAATCGTCCGGTCGTATCCTACTTATAAGCGTACTGCCGTTCTCGTCCGTATGCGTGCTTCCGTATACGCGTAATCTATATATTCCGTAATTATAACTACGCTTTACTACCGCCTCGAAGGTCGTGCCTTTCGGTATTGCCTATACCGAAGCTAAAGAAGCGGGAGCTATTAGCGTTAATAACGTATATCGTTAGCTCCTAACGCACCCGAGGCTTCTATATATAGGCTCTTCTGCCTTCTTTAAAGCGGTAGAGACGATAAGGTCCTCCCTGCCTAAGGCGGACGAAAAATAAAGGAAACCCTATTCCGAATCGGGTCTAGCGACTTAGCAATAGACAGAAAGGTTATACTATAGGCAGGTAAATTAGCGGCTATAAGCAGGGCAGGAAAAGCCGATTAGTAGCGCATTCGTAGGTGCGGGGACTAAAAATTTCGCATAAGCTAATATTAGCGCAGGGTCGCGTTCTTATTAGTGCGGGGTATTAAAAATCGCACGAGCGATTAAGGCTACGAAGCTAAAGGGCAGCTTAATTCATCCTCGTATTAAGCATCGTAGAGAAAGACTTTAGGCAGCGCGTTCCGACGGTACGGAGGCGGCGTATAGTAGGCGTAGCTACGGATTATAAAGTAATAGTGTTATTATATAACGGGGTTATTCTAAGTTAGCATAAAGGAGGTCCCTAAAAGAGGTTAAATAATAAGTCTTACTATTTATCCCGTAGTAAATCTCTATTCGTCCCGGAGGTACTAAAGTACTATATATCCTTATACCTCCCCGCGCCTCCCCGCACCTACACCCGCTAACCTAAATTGCGTGCGTATACCTAGTAGGTAGGCTAAACTACTAGCTATCGCGAGATAAACACACGTATATTCATTCGGCTTGTTAATTTAACGTATATCCGGCTGCGTTCCTATTGCGTGCCTTCTACTACATGCCCTCTACTATATACACTACTGCGTGCTCTACTACGTGCTCTACTACGTGCTTTACTACGTGCCCTACTACGTGCCCTCTACTACGTGCCCTACTATATGCCTTACTACGTGCCTTCTGCTATATATACGGCTCCTTAATGTATGCTTTATGCCCGGCTCCCGGCTGCGTGCCTTACTGCATGCCCTCTACTACGTGCCTTCTGCTATATGTGCGGCTCCTTAATGTATGCTTTATGCCCGGCTGCGTGCTCTACTACGTGCCCTCTACTGCGTGCCCTCTACTGCGTGCCCTACTGCGTGCCCTACTGCGTGCTCTACTGCGTGCCTTACTGCGTACCTTACTGCGTGCCTTACTGCGTGCCCTATTGCGTGCCCTCTGCTATATATACGGCTCCTTAATGTATGCTTCGTGCCCGGCTACGTGCCTTCTACTGCGTGCCCTTTACTACGTGCCCTCTACTACGTGCCCTACTGCGTGCTCTACTGCGTGCCCTACTATATGCCCTACTGCGTGCTCTGCTTGCCCGGCTGTATGCCCTACTGCGTGTTAGGGTAGATTAAGGCCTAGTGTTCTTCGCGTTCTTCGTACGATTTACGCGGCTCTATTTAAGGGCGGGAAGGCGTAAGGAGGTACGGGGAGATATAAGGATATATAGTACTTCGGTCCCTCCGGGACGAATAGAGATTTACTACGGGACAAATAGTAAGACTCTAAATAATTATTACGGTGTTAAGTTATATTATATATTATTACGTAACCTCTATATCGTATATATAGACCTTTAGACCTAGTCTATAGCTATATCCTTTCGTAGATTAATAATAATTATATACCCCCCTTTAAGCTTATTTCCTTATAGTTTAATCTACTATTTTATCCTATTGCCTTTAATTAATAATCTCGCTATCTTACCCCTTTCTTTCCTAATCTCCCCCTTTTCGCAACGTAAGCCCGCCTTCTCGCCGGACCCTTCCGACTAAGTTTTCCTTAATTATTAGAGTTTTCCCGGTATAGATACGCTATCTTAACGCGAATTGCATAAGATTTCCTTCTTCCCTCCTTACCCCTTCCCTATTGTCTTCTTTATTGCCTTATTTAATCTACGATATCCGACCTTATTATAAAGACCGATCTTTCGTCCGCTACCTTAGCCGTTACTCCGCCGACTCCCGCCGACCTAAAGCCTTAAAACGACTACCTTTCCTACTATCCCTATCTCGCTACTCTACTTTAGGCCTAACGGCTTATATTCGACTCGTTCGCCTATATCTAAGCTTACGCTACCCCCGATTTCCGCGCCCTATAGGCTAAGTCTTTTGCTTACCTTAATAATGCTTACGTTAAG
Organism: Ophiocordyceps sinensis; assembly: GCA_012934285.1. Classification (NCBI taxonomy): domain Eukaryota; kingdom Fungi; phylum Ascomycota; class Sordariomycetes; order Hypocreales; family Ophiocordycipitaceae; genus Ophiocordyceps; species Ophiocordyceps sinensis. The sequence continues at coordinate 596,751 of JAAVMX010000006.1, read as the reverse complement.
TTAGATATAAGAGTACTCGTCTTTTAAAAGCATACCGCCGACCTTTAGCGGTAGCTTAACTATACTACGTCCTCTCTCTTTGTCCTTACCGAGCGTAACGCGGCCCGGGACTAAGCCTTAGCCCTTACCCCTACCCCTACCTTTACCTATTCCTATATCGCCGACTTTAAAAGGTTCGCCGGCGATTCTAGCACTTAAAAGTAACGTTAAGAAGCTTTCTAGACCTAGCGCAACGGCCTTATTATTAAGCTCCGTTAGGACGCCGCCTTATACCCTATAGAGTAGGACTATATTCTTTACGCAGCTAGCCGGCTTACCGGCTAAGCCGCTTTTATTATCGCTAGCGTTCCTTAGGACGTCCTCGATAATAAGTCTTTCGCCGATTAATAGTATACTATTATTAAAGCCTTTACCGATAACCTTAGCTTAGTCTTTAGTGCTAATTTTACCTACCCTTAGTCGGAGGCCGACTTTAACGCCCTATTGATAAAGAATATCTCTAAGCCGAACTTTAATTCGAAGTTTACCTAGCTTTAAGCCGACTTATTGTTTAACGGCGCCGCTTACGTCGCCTACCTTTACTTAAAGGTCTTTATTAAGCTTACTAACGCCGCCGCTTTATAAATCGAATGCCCGGCCTATAACGACTTTACGGCTTAGGCTAAGATATATTCTACGCTTTAGGATAACTAATAGCGTATTAAGGCTTATTCTTAACTCTAGCCGTCTCGTAACCCCGCTTACCTTAGTCCTACCTCGCCCGCCTTACTATAAGGGGCCGGCATAGGGTTTAACTTAACACTACGTGGCTAGACAATTAACTATCTAAAGCTAAGGAGGAGAGGAAGAAGAGCCCGCCGTAGCTCGCCCTTCCCGTAGGTTTTATATATGCGCCTTGCCCCTACACAGGCCCTATGTCGGCCCGACCGTGCCCTCGTCTAGGGCATTGCTAGGCCATACGTGCTAGTAGCCGGCTTAATGCCGGGCTTACGCAGCGGCTAACCTAAGCGCCTACTACGGCATAGCCGTAGTACGTACCACGGCGTAGCCCGTAACATTAGTCCACTCCCCCTTTAATAGAAATAACGTTACGCTCCGCCTTACCGCCGAGCGGGGTAACGCTTTTTCTACCCCTCCTACCGCTATAAAAGCTCGTCGCCCCTCCCTTAGGTTCTCCCTCTTTTCTTTCTTTTCCTTAACTAATAAAAATAAATATAGCGACTCCTACGCGCACTCTTTCGCCGCCGGCCCCGCCTACTCCGATACCGGGCAAGACCCTATCTAAAAGGAAGCCGCGTATATGCTCCGATGAAAAGAGGCTAGTCCCGTACGCGCCCTATGTGGGCAGGATAGCCCGCGGGGAGGCGGAGGCTTACTAAGAGTAAGCCTCCCCCCTCGCGCAGGCCTACTATACGTACGTAAAGACGGGCATATAATGCCGCGCCGTAAGTCGCCCCCGTTATTACTAGACGTATTAGTAGTATTAACTATTCCTAGGTTATCGCTACCGGCGAGCCCGCCGCTCGTACGCTTATAGAATACCTAGCTATATACGGCTTTAACCCCTCCGCCGAGGGAACGCGCGACCTATACGTAAGCAACTCGCTATATAAGAATAAAAAGACCGGCCGCTTACTTATCGATTCGTAGTTCGCCTATTTAACGCGCGCCGCTATATTAACCCGAAAGTAAACCGATATAAGGTAGAGAACGGTAGGAAACGGGGGTTAGGTAGTAGCGGCTTCTTCCTATCTTTTATAGCTAATACACACGGCTTCCTAGCTTCCTTAATCCTCGTCGTAAACCTTATCGTCGTCGCTTATCGCTCGTTACTATACTATCGTTTTCTAGTCGCGGGTAGTTCTAACGGCCTATAGTTTAAGGCCGACTAAAGGCCGGGCTCCTAATGGATTTACTAAGCGTATATAAGGCCTACCCTCCGTCTATACTTACTTTACTTACCGGCGCTTTGCCCTACGCGAGCTAATTACCTTTTATAGCGCGATAGGCTCGTCGACTAAAGTATGCTTAGTCGCCGTTATGCTTAAGCACGTCGCTATATAACCCTTCGAAGTCATCGAGCGCCTCGATATTATAGAATTCTTCTAAAGGCTTTTAGGTCGGCTCGGTATACCTACGCTATCGAATAAGCACTTAGCGCTTTCGGCGGGGGCCTCGCCCTTTCTACTACGCTATAAGGATCTCCTCTACGCCCTATTCGCAGCCGCCTTTATACGCGATAACTAGCGGCGGCTAGGCGTCGTAGAGGACCTAGCTAAGGAGAGGATCCGCGGCGGCACGCCGTAATAGGTCTACGTAAAAGCGTAGGTATATGCCTCGCGGCACTTTAAGCTCGAAAGTATATAAACTAAGGACTACCTTTACTAGGTATTTATAGTAGATCTAATTAATCTTTAGGTAAGGTCTCTCCGAGAGGTAGTTGCCTATATAGAGCTACGTCTTATCGCCGACTTAGAACCTTTCCGCTAGCTAGCGATAGCGATTAGCGAAGTCCTCCTATTGTACTTAGGCCGCTATTATCGCAGCCTATATAAAGTTAGTTACCTCCTATATTCTAGCAACGAGGTCTTATATACCGCGTTGGTTAAGTATCGCGCGTGCTAGCTCGTCGTGCAGCTAGATAGCATTAACATTATATCTATATTCTGCGAAGAACGGACTTAGCCTTATAGTCGACGATACTCTATTATTTATTACTAGCTACGCGACGGGCAGTAGGTCCTCTTAATCGTTCTATATATAGCATACGTACGCGCGAAGGTAGGCCTAGATCTCCTAGTTTGCTCTTTCCGGGCTACCGTTAGTCTATAGGTAGTATATAGTGCTAAGTTTCTGCTTAATATCGTAGAGTCGATAGAACTTAACCTAGAACTCCCTAAGCTAGTTGCTTCCTTAGTCTATTACGATAGACTTTAGCATACCGTAGAAGCGGTAGTACGCTAAGAGGAACCTCGCGGCGTACGCCTTTGCGTTTATAGTCTCTATCGCTTCTAACGTTACCGCCTTTATTAAACGGTCGACGATTACCTATAGATACCGGGCGCCGCTTTTAGTAAAACTTAGGAAGTCTATTATAAAGTCTATCGAGAGGTATGCCCGTAGCTAATTAAGGACGGGTAGCGGCTTTAGTATTCCCTTTTTCATCTAGCGCTAGATATAACTCTAACTATATACGTCGTAGTTTTAGATAAACCTTCGAACGTCCTATAATTAGCCTAGCTAAAAGAACTGCCGGGAAACTACTATAATCGTCCCGTCTCGCCTTAGGTACCCGTTTGCTCGCGAGTTATATATCTATTAGATAATATTAATATAAAGCATACTATCCCCGCTAAGCACCTAAATGCGGTTACTATAAGGGTCTTCGACTATTAGTGAGATTAGGTCTACGACTTAATCCGCATTCTTATATACGAGCGGGGAAGAGGCACGTACGGGCGGGGAAGGGGCTTATGCGAATAGGGGTAAGGGGCTCGTGCGGATAGGGGTAAGGGGCACGTGCGGATAAAGGGGTACGTGCGTAGAGCTATATATCCGTATACATAGGTGCGCTTATACTTAGTTCTTTATAGATAATTTCTATACCTATATAGAGGGCACCTATATAATTACTCTACCTACCTAATTATAGTATTATCTATCTCTCTTTTTTATAGACTTATTAATACAATAACGTCCCGCTTTTATAATACCGGTATATATTAACTAGAACGATAGGCCGCTATAATAAAAGCGGCACGCATAGTAATACTAGCTGCTATTATAGACTTACTAAACAACGATATAGAGGACGTCTTTAAGCAATAGGCCGAGGGGTCCTAGCAGCTATAGCTACGATAAGAATCGCTAAATAAGCGGGCCTTCGTAAAAGCCCGCCTTTAATAGGAAATAATAGAAGCCCGTTTAAGTAAGACGACGGCGGATGCCGCACCTTCTATAGCGGAAGAAAAGCGCCTTCTAGTACTTCTATAGAAAATAGCCGTTAATCCGGTTAAACGAAGGGGGTTACTAAAAGTCCTTAGAGTTAAAATAGGATCTATAGCGCCTACCTCTACGGATACGCTACTCGCGCCTACGGCTGCGTTAACTAACTCTCCCGCGGCTAAAGACGCTAGTATAGCTAACCCGATGACGGCCCTTAAAGCTGCCTTCGGCAAAAGGAAGCCTCTACCGTAGCCTATATAGGATAGTAAGCTAGAGTCTTTTTAATTCTTCCTATATCGCCTCTATAGTAAGTTTACCGTTAACGAGAAGTAAGGCCTTAACGGTTGCCGTAATACCGCCTAGTATTCGCTGCTCTATACGCTGTCCGAGCCTTAGATACGGCGGATTTCTAGGTTCTAGGAGAGTGGCGGGCCTAGTAGCGCCTAAGACCCCCGTGCCTTCTTTAACTACCTTATCCACGCGTTCGGCAACGTATAGGAGTAGGAGAAAGCGTAAGACAGGTTACAGATCCTCTTTTAAAAAGACGGCTAGACGTTTAGGGACTTCCTTCCCGACTTTAAGGAGACTATCACTTATACCGCCGGAAATAGCGTTTAAAGAGATAGCGCTAAGCTTATATAGCTACGGAATTCGATTACTCTATAACTACGGGAGATGCTTATCCTAATTAAGATGCCTACTAACTTCTAGGAGTACGTAGGTCGCCTTATAAAGGTAGCCTAGAACTATAAGCAAAGCCCTAGCTCTTAGAAGTTGCGAAAGCGCGCTAGCATAAACGGCGTTAGCAATAGAAACGGAGGAGTTACTACTAAGAACGCTATAACGCTCCCGCCGCCTAGATCCGCGCCTAATACTACGGTAGACTATAAGGGCGACGTTATAATATCTACTACGCGGCCTGCTTATAGAAAAGCGAGGATACTATCCGCCGCCTTAGGTAGCGCGCCCTCCTCTTCTATATAGCGAGCTAAGTAGGTGTCGAAGGCGGAGCTTTAGAAGCGGAGAGAGGAAGGGCTTTGCGTATACTATAGCGCGGATAGACATTTTGCTACGGACTGCTATTAAATCACATAATAAAGGCCACTACATTAGGTTAGTATAACCGTTATATAGCTTTAGGGAAAATTTCCTATAAAACAAGCCCCTTAAGAAAATAAGGGCTATACACATATCTTTATTATTATATTAATATAACCTCTTTTGCTATATAACCTATTAGACCTATTAAGACCTATAATCGTGCCTATTTAGTCCGAGCCGTAGATTAAAGATCTAATAATTAAGAGTCTTACACTTTAATCTACCGGAACCGTAAACTAAAAACTGAAAAAAGCTCCCTTTAGGCCGATAATTACTATATCTACCCTTACTAAGAAAAACGAGGTCATTTTTAACGATAATGCTAACTAGTCCCTTTAGGAAAATAAGTTTAAAGCGTAGGCCCTTAATAGCAACCTCTAGGACTAGGTCTTCGGGACTAAAAACCTCCTTCCTACTTCGACGATGCCTATCGAGGACAACGCTATAAGGGGATCTCGCGTTCGTACCGTAGACGAAGAAATAATCCAATAAGGCTAACCGCCTAAAGGATCCTAAAAATAGCAGGTATTCCTCTATAAAGAGAAGAAATAGGAGAGCTAGAGAAAGGATATTAAAGAGCTACGGACTTAGATAGCTATAACAATTTCCGACTACCTTTTCTAGACCTATTGCAAGCCCGATAAAGACCTTAAGGAATAGTATGCCACGCTTAAGAAGCAGGCAAAGGGCAAGCCGGAAGACATCCTCCGTGCTATTTAAGTTCGCTATAAAGCGGTAGTTAAGCCTTCTATAAGTCAACCGAAGAACTAGCACCGTTAGCTTAAGAGCTAGAAGAAGGTTATATATAAAGGGATTTAAGAAAAACTCCTTAAAACTACCTATAAGAGTATTTAGGTATCTAACTTCCTATCCTTTATTAACCCCTACTATTATTACTAGGTTAATTCCTTTAACCTTTCGCATATTAAAAATAACGCAGATTTTAATATCTATATAATAACTAACGAGTTTACCGTTTTTATTAATATTATTATTATTAAAGTACTCTAGCTGCCCTAACGGGCCTAGTGCCCCTGCGTTTAGCTAGCATAGGAAAAACTAAGCGGCCTAAGGGAAAACCTATATAACGTCTATCTATCTCGACGTCGGGCCGGATGCGGCTTGTATTCGCTACGGTTAATTAAGTTTAGTTACTACCGCCGGTCTAATGCCTAATAAAGGTTACCCCGCCCGGGTAGGCCTAGGGGCGTCGGGGTCGGGCGGATAGTCTAACTTAGTAAAGCCGGCGCGCAAACGGCACGCGGGCGATAGGGTATAGGCCGGGGCCCCGCCTAACGGGTCGGAACGTAGAAAAATAAATCTAAGTAAGCGTATAATCGAATATATAAATATATATAAATATATATAAACGTTAAAAGGGGCTAGCGCTAGGAGCCTTATCGTCCTACTCCCGGAGCTCCCCCCCGTCGGCAATACGGCGGTCTATCTTCTCCGTAAAGGCTATCGCGGCCTAAAACTACTATAGTAGGCGGTGCTTAAGGAACTACCGGATAAGCGGCTTCGTAGCGGCGGGGTGGTTAAGCGCCGCCTTAAGGTCGCTCTCCTATCGGATGCCTCTTAGTAAGGCCGCCCTCGCGTTAGTAAAGGCAGGGCACCGGAGGAAGAGGTAGAACGCGGTTTTACGCGTAGTCTTATACCGATAGAGCGGCGAGTCGACGTCGGGGACGTTCCGGTCGAATAAGAACCCCTATAGACCGATCTTCCCGGTCTAAATCTAAATAAGCGTAGAGCTCTTATGCTTATATAATCCGTTATATACCTTTAGTGCCTTTTTTAGCCGGTCGAAGTAGGGGTTAATATCTGCCGGCTGCTATACTCTTCGCGGTCGCTTTGCCTCCGTCGCTTAAAGATCCTCCTTCTAGCGCGCCTCTTAATCGCGGAGGACCGCCTCCTCTATTATAGTACCCTAAGGGCACTAGTCCTAAAGCTATACGTCGTACGGCCGGCCGGGCGGCTAGGTCGGCCGACGGGGTTAAGGCAGCACTCTCGCCGGCTTCTCGTAGGCGTATTAGATCCGGTCCGCTATACCTAACTCCTCGGTTCGCTCCTCGTACCGCGCGAGGCGGTCGTTAAGGTAGAGGTTAAGCGGTAGGACCGCCGTCTATATCTCTAGGTTCCGGATTAAAGTCGCTTTAAACGCCCTAACTATTACCTATAGGCAGCTCGACTAATATACTATAAGCGCCTTTATTAAGCCGGTAGGTTTCCTTCCTTTAGGCGTAGGCTTATAGAACGTCGACGCTTTATAGGCGAGCGTGCTTTAAACTATACTAGCGTAGACCGTCCTCGCGCTTTATAGTCGTATGCCTTATATAAACGCCGTAAGCCTAGTAAAGGCTAGCGCTTATATGCCTATTTTCGTCTTAAGCTTCCTAACTTAGGCTTTTTATCGTAGCTTTCGGTTAAACTAGACCCTTAAGAACCGCTTATCCTTAAACGGCCGGACTATATTTATCTTAAGCCGAAGCTTTATTAGTATCGGCTTATAGGTCTACGTAAAGTAGATTAGCTCGCTCTTCTCTAGCTTAAACTTAGCGCCGACCTCCTTTACCTACTTATCGTACTTTTTCTAAGCGCTCCTTAAACGCTATATAGTCGCGGCTATAGTCTTACTATAGGCTAAAAGGTTCGTATCGTCGGTAAAGCCGATAGTAGTAACCCCTATCTTTAGCTTAAGGTCGTCGTATAGTAATGCGATATAAAGGAGGAAGAGGATTAAGGAGAAGGGCGAGCCTTAAGGTACGCTTATAGGCACCTCTTAGGTCTCCGCCGGCGCGCTATTAAAGTAAAGCCGGGCCGTCTTCCCCTTAAGGAAGCTCCCGACCTACGCGACTACCTAGCCTAGGAAACCCTTCTAGCGGAAGGTCTTAATAAGGTACGTGTAGTCTACCTTATTAAAAGCTCCCTTAAGGTCGAGCTAGAGGAATAACGCTACCCCTCCTTAGGCCTATATTATCTTTATAAGCTTTATTACGAGTCGTATCGCCGTCTTAGTAGACCTCTCGGTCTTATTCCCTATCTACCCTTTAGGCAAGAGGTTATACGTCTTTACTACGTCTATAATCCTCCTCGCGACTATAGCCTTAAGGATCTTCCTTACCGTACTAAGGAGAGAGATTAGTCTCTACCTTTAGGCTTATTAAAGCTAGGTCGCTATCTTCCTAAGCTTCGGTAAGACGATAATAGCCGTATATCGGAACTATCTTAGAAAATATCCGACGTCGCAACTAGCGTTAAGCAATACCGTAAGCACTTTAAGCAATAGCTCTTTATAGGCCTTAATTAGCCTAACCGGGAGGCCGTCCTCCCCCGCGGCCTTTTATAACGCTATCTTCTTAACCGCCGACCTAACGTCGCCGACTATAAAACGCTGCGATATTATATAGGCCTCCCGGGCGGTTTAAGGGCTCCCTTCGCCTCTCGCTACCGGGGGTAGGAAGAATTAGGCCGCGAGGGTCTCTGCCTTCTCCGCGTAAGTGCGGGCCGGCCCTATTAGGTCGCTCGGTCTCTTTAAGTCCGGGATATATATCGCCTATAGTAGGCTACCGCTTTAAAGCCGCGCCTACCTCTTAATCTTCTAAAGGAGGGCTTAGTTAGCGGCTAAATCGTAGGTAAGCTCCCGCTAGGAGTCTCGTTATACGGTAATAATAGCACGCCGGAGGGCTATCTTCGCTTTGTCTAACGTCTCCTAGGTTGTTTAATTGCCGGACGCTAAAAACGCTTAGAGGGCGCGTTTAGCCTCCCTATCGCACCGGTCTACCTTTATAGTCTATTAATTAGGGCGGCCGCCGTCGGCACGGCCGCGGGCCTTAGGTATATAGTCTTTCGCAATCTCGGTTAATTAGGTAATTACTTAGTCTATATACGCCTCGACCTCCTCGGGGGTCGTAGGCGTAGTTAGCGCGGCCCCCGGCCGGAACTTTACGATAGCTATTACTTAGGCCTTATCTAGGTCGAGTTTCCTCTAAAGACGGTTAAGTCCTATCGTCCGGGCCGCCGGCCGATAAGTTAGCGGCCTTATATCTACCTCTAGCCGTTGCGATATATAATCCGATCCGATAAAGCCCGCGTTTCTATAGTACGTTATGCTTAAACCCCGAAACGCTTAAGCGAGGTCTATCGTACCGTTCCTCTAGCCCTTAGAGGCGATATGTATAACCTAGCCTTTAAGGGTTATAAGCCTAAAGCGCTATCGCGCCGTTAGCTTTAGGAGGTCCTCGCTATTCCTAAAGGTATGCCTATAGGCGTCCTAAAGCGGGTAATAGCTATTAAAGTCCCCGACGAGGATATATTAGGTACGTAATAATTTAGTCATGAGGTTAAGGAGCGGAGTAGTTAGGAGGGGGGAGTTAACCGGCGGGGAGTAAACCGAAAAAACTATAGTATTAAAATTAGTAAACGTAATGCTATATTAGTCTATACCTTAATTACTCGTCTACGTATTAATGCTATGCCTCTTATAGACGTATAGCGCGCTTTAGGTCGCTTTAAAGACAAGCCTATAGTCGTACCGCTTTAGGCACGCCGGGGCTTTTATCCTACTATTAATTAGTGTCTCCTAAAGTGCTATAATATTATACGCCTTAAGGGCGGCAAGCGCGAGGTATATATTCGCGCCTATCCTTACGGTGTTTTAGTAAAGGATGTCTAATATTAAGGGGGGTCGGAAAAAGGGTCGTCGTTAGGAGCGGGCGCGGCTTTAACCGTAGCGGTATAAGCCCTTACCGACGCTAAGGCCGGCCGCGACTATAGAAGCCCGCGAATAGTCGACTAGCCTTACGCCCGGCCGGCCCTCGTAATGTCCTAAGGCCGGCCGGGGGGAAGGGCGGGTAGTACGGGGGGGGGGGGGTGTCCTATCGTCGCCGTTTTAACGGCGACGCCTATAGCGCGGTAGGAAGCGGAAAGGGCTACGTATAGGGCGGCGCTTGCTTAAAGCGTATCGTCGGTATCGCCGTAGCGGCGAAACGCCTCGGCCTTTAAGAGTATACCTCCTAAGCCCTATCCTAAAGCTTCTCCGCCTTAAGGTAGTGCCTATCCTACGCCGCGTATCTCCCCCCGTAGAGGGTATACCGGTATAGGATCTGCCTAATAGTAGCCGCGTATATAGCTTTATCGTATAGTCTTAACGCGTACTGCTTGTATATCGCCTTCGCTATATAGTACTTCGCGACGTAACTATATTAAAAACACCGGTAGTACTACTTTAGCCGGATTATATCGTCGAAAGGCTCTATATCGAAAATCTCTACCTATATTACTATACTAAAGTCGTAGAGCCTATTCGCCGCCTCTACGCTATTTACCGTAATAATTAAGGTCGCCTTTATACCCGCCTTTATATAGGCCCTTTTAAGGTAGAGATAGATAACCTTAACGTCGTTCGCTTTAGCTAGTTCGGCTGCTAGGGCGGCGTCGTCCCCTCTCTAAAAGACTATTATTAAGACGCCCTTTACTATTACTATAAAGCCGCCTTAGGATAGCATCGTCTCCTTCCTAAACGCCTTCTTTAGCTACTCCCTATCCGCTTTATACTTTTTTACATTTTGCTTAAATATAAGCGCGATATCGCCGCTACGGAGGACCTGCGCCGCTTTTACGGCGGGCTCCCTAAGGGCATAATTAACGTTATTAATAATCGCTTAAAAGGTTCTATATTAGAGATCTAAGGCGATCCCCTCGTATCGGACCGTAAGCTAGTTTTCGTAGCGGGCGAGAGTCGGCTTCTCGCTATTAGCCTTAATGTTATAGCTGCCGCTAGCGCCTCCGGGCGCGGGCTAGCCTCGTATTAAGGGCGCGACGGTAGTAGCCGCAACCGCGGCTACGGCTACGTTAGCCTAAGACTTCGACGCTTGCTTCGATAGGAGCGCCGCCTCGATAGCCTCCTTTACCGACTCCTTAACCGATTTCTTAAGCTAGCTTACGGTCGTATAGACCGCGGTATCCGCTTAGATCTTCTCCTCTTATTCCTTTAGGTAGCCTTAGAGAACGGACTTAAAGGCCCTTTAAACGCCTTAAAGGGCCTCTTTAGGCACTAGACCCGCGAATTTTAGGTAAGCGGCACTATCCCTTCCTATTAGTTTCTCCTTGCCCGCGTTAGGCTTAAGGGGCGCTTCGTTAGTAGTCGGTAGGCTATATACGCTAGCCTTTAACCCCTTTCTTACGATATTAACGTCTATCGGCTCGCAGCCCGCGTCCGTCCCCCGATGCGCTATCGCGCCTAAAGGCAACCGGGTCTAAGGAATCCGATTCTCGAGCCTAAATTGATTTTATAATCCGGTGTCGAACTCGGCGGCTATACGAGGAGATCGTAGAGCAGTTTTTTTTTCGCTAAGCTAGTCGAGGAGGGAGAAAATCTACGACTCCTTAACGAACTCTTAGTAGGCCTAGTTAAGGTCCCGGAACTATCTAAAACCTCTTTCTAACGCGTTATTGCCGGGGACTATATAATAGAGGTAGCTTAAGCCGCCTTCCCTAAACGTTTTTATAATTTCTTTTAGACGAACCTTTAGGATATAGCTAATTCCGAATCTTTATTTCGGAAGGTCGATAAAGCCGATATAGAAAAATTCCTCTAAGTAAAGCCGGAAGTTATAGAGGCAGATATCTTAAAGAAACTCCTAAAAGAGTTCTAGGATAAACTTCCTTATTTCCTTCTAAATAATACGAACGAGCTTCCCTTACACCGCCCTTAGGATTATAAGATCGAACTTACACCGGGTAAATAAGCTCTATACTACAGAAATCGGCCTATATTACCTATAGAACTCCGCTATATTAAGAAGTAGATTAATAATATGCTTAATAAAGGCTTTATTTAGGAGTCTTCTTCCCTAGCCGCGGTACTACTAATCCTCGCTTATAAACCGGGCGGTAGTATCCGTATCTATTATAACTACCGAGGTTTAAATTAAGTTATAGTTAAGAATCGATATCCTTTGCCTTTAATCCGCGAAACACTAGATTCTCTCTATAACGCTAAGTTTTATACGAAGCTAGACGTAATTACTGCGTTTAACCGTATTTAAATCGCCGAGGGTTATAAGTAGCTTATAGTATTTATTATACGCTTCAGACTATTTAAGATGCTAGTTACCCCCTTCGGCCTTTATAACGCACCGTCGACCTTTTAGAATTACATTAATTATATACTTTATAATACCCTTAATAACTTTTATATAGTATATCTTAATAACGTACTAGTCTTTTTAAAGACTAAGGCGGAATATAAGAACTACGTGCGAATAGTTATCTAACGCTTAAGCAACGTAAGGCTTTAAATCGATATCGGAAAGTTAGAGTTTTATATAACGAAGACTAAGTATCTTAGACTAATTATTTCGATATCTAGCATAAGCATAGACCTTAAGAAGGTGCGTATAATTACGGCTTAAAATACCCCGACTTTAGTAAAAGAACTCTAGCAGTTTCTTAGGTTTATAAACTTCTACCGCCGTTTTATTAAGGGATACTTTAGTATTATCTCCCCGATAACTACGCTACTTCGGAAAGATTCCCGTTAGTCTTAGGGACCCGAATAAGCTGCCGCGTTTAAGGCGCTTAAACTTGCTTTTACTACTACCCTAATCCTAGCCTATTTTAACTACTCGAAGAAAATAGTTATTAAAACTAACGCCTTAAATTAAGCCTTAGGAGGAGTCTTTTTATAAACTAAAGACAACGGATATTTTTACCCTATTGCGTTTTTCTCTTTAAAGCATACTACCCCTAAGTATAACTACGAGATTTATAATAAAGAGCTATTAGCAATTGTTAAGGCGCTTAAGGAATAGCGCCTAAAGCTCTAAGGGACTACTAAGGCGTTCGATGTTATTAAGGACTATAAGAATCTTTAGACGTTTATATCTATAAAGCAACTTAACTAACGATAAGTACGCTAGGCCGAGTTCCTTTCTTAGTTTAACTTCGTGATTATATACCGCTTAGGCAATAAGGCAATCCTTCTTAACGCTTTTAGCAGGCTCTTTAGCGATAGACTAGCTACCGTAGATAACGATAGACTCCTCTATCGAAATTAGGTAGTTATCCCTAAAGAGAAAGTCGACCCGATTATCCTAGAGGAACTCTTAACCGATTCCTATGCCTTAAAGGAGGACCTTACCGTAGTCGCTGCCCTCGGACTAAACGCAGCTAGTAAATTACTTAATAAGCTTATCCGTAAGGTATATTAATAAGATAATCTTACCTAGGATATAGTCGCGATACTCCGGGACTTATACGCCTAACGCTAGCTAAAGTATATCCGGAAGCTCTTACGTTACGATATATCTAAATGTTAGTTAATTAATAGACGTATCTTTTTCCGCGACCGGCTCTTTATCCCTAATACCTTAAATCTCCGCCTTAAAGTCGTTTATCGATCCTATAGTAATAGCCTAGTAGGATACCTAAGGAGGGTAAAAACCCTTAATCTATTAAACCGAATATACTAGTAGCTAAGAATTTCTTACTTTACCGCTACGTTTATTAAAGACTATACTCTTTATCTTCGGACTAAGACCCCCCGCTTATCTCCCTTTAGATTCCTAAAACCCCTCGCTCTATTAGTCTAACTATAGGCCGATATATTAATTAATTATATTACGATACTCCCTAAGTATACCTAAAACGGGAAGACTTATAAGAATATACTTACGATAGTTAATAAGCTTACGAAGATAAGATATTTTATCCCTATTACCGGCGTTTCTATAGAAGAACTAATTAACTCCTTTATCTACGTAGTCTATCGCTTATATAAAGCACCTAATACTATTATCTCTAATTAAAGCACTTAGTTTATCTCTAATTTATTGCGATAATTTAGCACTTATTTACGAATAACGTTAAAACTAAGCTTAGTATAGCACTTAGAGACTAATAGTTAAACCGAAATCGTTAACGCTACGATAAATAAATATATTTGAGTATATATTAGCTTTACCTAAGATAACTAGGTCGACTAGCTCCCGCTCGCGGAATTCGCAATAAATAATTAAGTAAACGAAACAACCGGTATTTCTCCTTTCTTCGCTAACTACGGCTTTAATCCTTATCTCGGCATTAAACCTATAGGCCCTTAACCCCCGACGCTCTTATTATAGGTAAAGAAGGAATTCCTTCGCGTAGACGTAATAGCTAATCGTTTTAACCGTATCTTAGTTTAGCTTTAAGCTCTCGCATAAGCCTTATAATAGAAATATAAGGATAATGCTAATATAAAGCGGGACGAAGGCTTTCTCTTCCGACCTAGTAATATAGTTATAGTTTTATTAAAGAATATAACTACTAATCGCCTAAAGAAGAAATAAGACGATAAATAGGACGGTCTTTATCTTATTCTCGAGGTCTACCGTAGCGCTATAGTTATCGACCTCCTAAAGCATATCTAAGTTAATAAGTCTTTCTATACGTCTAAAGTACGGCTTTAGATAACGGAAGTAATACTAGGCTAGGCATAGATTAATCGAGAGGAACGACGAAACGTCGTAGGCCGTATCGCGGAACGCGATAACGACGGCAATATTAAAGAAATATAGGAATTTAAAAAGATCCTTAACGTATACGATAACAAAGCCCCGACCCTAACTTATCTAATTAAATAGAAATATCACTAAGAACCGACCTAGTAGCCCGAAGATAACCTAAGAGGTTGCCCTAAAGCTATCTAACGCTTCTATAGATATAACCTAAATAAGCCGGGCCCTTTAGATTATGCCCGCCTATAAAAGATTCCTTTACTATATACTAATCTCTAGCGAAAATAACATTTCTTAGCGATTAAAGGACTAAATCGTCTCTAAAGTAAGAGTACTATTATAACGACGACGAGGGGTGCCGTCGCGCTAATAGCAAAAGCCACTAGTAATATCAATTGTATTACTGCCCCTTACGTACACCTTATAAAGCCGACCCTAGGCCGCACCCGTATCGCACCTTATACTTATCCCCTCTTTAATAGCAGCTAGTCCCGGGCTGCACGTGTGCCCCCGCACGTGACCCGGCGCGCTATAGGCCTCGGCAACCGTAGGCAGGAATAACCTAGTAGACGTTGACCTAAGACGTAGATGCTATCGTCGCACCACGTGCGCCGCCTCTACGGGCGGTACGTAAGCTACGCCTACTGCCGATGCACCTGCCTTATAGCCAGCTGCC
Organism: Ophiocordyceps sinensis; assembly: GCA_012934285.1. Lineage (NCBI taxonomy): Eukaryota > Fungi > Ascomycota > Sordariomycetes > Hypocreales > Ophiocordycipitaceae > Ophiocordyceps > Ophiocordyceps sinensis. The sequence continues at coordinate 581,532 of JAAVMX010000006.1, read as the reverse complement.
CCGAGCCCCTTTCTTTAAAGGGTCTCGAACAGGAAGGCTATTAATTAATATCACAATTATAACGACGACGAAGGGTGCCGTCGCGCTAATGGCAAAAGCCACTAGTGACATTAATTATATTACTGCCCCTTATATACACTTTATAAAGCCGACCCCGGGCCGCACCTATATTGCACCTTATAACTATTATAGTACTATATCATATAATATAGTATATAGTGATATACCACGTGACATATAGTCCTATATATAAACGAGCCCTTAGCCTCTATAGTTCTTCTCCTTTTTATAGAATAATAAGGTTATCTAGCTATTACCTAGTGCCGTAATATAGTCTATCTAAGTGCGGACTAAGATCTCTTTATATAGCTAATTGCATAGGAATAAAGGTATATATAACGTAACTAATTGTCGGGATAGAAAGCGCTATTAATTCTATGCTAGGTGTATATAGTCTAACCTCGTATAGTATCCTAGTTATTGCGTGATTAATTACGTAAGTAATAGGAGGTAGTATAGGTAATCTTAGTTAACCGGGGCCCGACTATAGACTATACGCACATTAGTCCCTACATATACTACACACTTCGGCATTCTATATCTTAAGCATCCGGGCGGCTAATGCAGCCGGGTGACTTATGTTATATGCAATAATACACGGCGGTTCCAATGCATATCTTTATGTGCCGATAGAATAAACCAATCGGGAGATATCTGCTCCCTTATAGCCCCTCTTCTTAAAGGGTACTTATTGTATAAGAAGTACGCTTTATATATATCCGTTTATAACTAACTAAGATTTATAAAACTCTTTAAAAAGATATATTTTCTAGGAAAAAATCTTTTTATATAGAGAAAAAACAACTCTACTATATTATATAGAGAAAATTTAAAAAACTCTACTATATATTTATTAGTCCGTTTAGTAAACCTATATATAGGGGAAAAATAAAGGTTATTATAGAGGAAAGCTAGAAGAAAGCATAAGAAAGAGCAGCTAAAAACCTTTATTTATCTTTATATATAGGATCCTATTTAAGACCTAGGAGGCCTCGAAATGTATTAAATAGTATACGCCTTAATTCGTTTGTAAATATATTAGCAGTATTATCGGCGGATTTTATATAAAATACTTCTATTTTGCCTAGTAGAACACTATTGCGGGTAAAGTTATAGGCGAGGCCGATATACTTCCGGAGTTTATAAGATTCCGGGTTATACGCTATTCTTAGTGTTAATTAGCTATCGGAGAATATTAGCGGGACTTTATTAGATATAGATATAGACAACTCTTTTGCTATGCTATTTAGGTGGCTATATAAGTATAAGGCCTCTTTATTAGCCTCTTTAAGGCCTATAAACTCTGCTTTGTAAGTAGATAGCGATATTGATTTTTGCTTTTAATATAACTAGCTTATAAGATTATTGCGTATAAAGAAATAGTATCTAGAGACCGATCGTCGGTCTATAAGGTCACTAGCCTAATCGGAGTCCGTATAGGCTATAAAATGAAAATCTAGTATTAGTATATTGCAGTTATAGTATTAGCATAGGTTAGGGAACTTGTTTAGGTATTTCTATATAACATCGAGGGCTTTAAAATGCGAGGAGTCGGGTTAAGAAAAAATCTTACGTAGGATATTACTGCGAAGAGGATATTAGGCCTTATAAATAGGGCTAAAAATAGTAAAGAGCCTATTTGCATTTAGTATAAGAGTATGTCTTTTTTAGAGGCGTTCTTTATTCCTGATTTATTTAATTTAACGCCCTTAGTAGTAGGTATATTAGAGGTTCCTATATTTTCTTTTTTAAATTCCTTTATTATATTTCTTATATAGATTGCTTAGGATAGATATAATTCCTTTGTGTCTCTGTTTATTTATAGAGATAATCCTTAGAAGTCTTTAACTTCCCCTAGCAATTCGATCGGTAGGGTTTTATTTATTTAATCTATTACTTAGGTTATTATACGCTCTATAGGTCTATTAAAGAGGAGATTATCCGTATAGACGGCTATAGCTATTCGCAGTATGCTATTTATAAATACTCCTTCGTCTATTAGAAGGCAGTAAAAACCAAGCTCGTTAAGTACGCTTTTTAATAGGTTATACTAGAGTAAAGGACTTTATTTTAAGCCGTATAGTGCTTTTCTTAGTTTTGCTACGAGCTTCTTCGTCTTGTTTTTATTTAAGTAATTAAAGTAAGTTATGCCTTTATATTTCGTATTTTTATGCTAGGAAGACTATACGTATAGTATTATATCTAGAAACGCTTTAGGTATCTGTATATATATTTCTTATTATATCCGCATAAAGAAAGGCATTTTTTATATTCAACTATAGTACTTTTTACTTATTAGCGATAGCCTATAGTAGTAGGAGTCTTATAGACTTAGGTCTTACTATAGTAGAGAAGGTTTTAGTATAGTCTAAGCCGTATATTTGCTTATAGCCTAAAGCTATAAGTCGAGCTTTAAACTTCTTTATTTAGTTTTTATTATCCTTTTTACCTCTATAGACCTATCGGCTTATAAAGGCTTCCCGGTCTTCGGGTAGCTCGGTTATTTCCTAAGTATTGTTATCTATAAGCTGCTGTATTTCTACTACTATGCCTTTATCCTAGTATAGAGCTTCGGCGCTTTTTATAGCTTGCTTATAGGTTTTTAGTTCTATAGGATTACAACCTTCTAAAGCAGATAGAAGGGTTATATTATCGTTATTTATCAGTAGATGTATTAGGTATTCTTAGTAATTATTATAGAATTTAGCCGGCTTCTTAGGTATTTTAACCTAAATTCTTTAATCCTTATTATTATTATCCTATATTATACAGTTAGGAATATCATCCTCGGATATATTATCGTTATAAGGATTATACTAGGATTATATATTTCTAGGATTTATATCTAGTATAGAAGATCTTATATATAGGTAATTATCTAGTATTTTATTTATAAAAGGTATAGTATTAAAATTAAAGGTTTTATTTTCTTTTAAGAAGTTGTTTTCTAGTATAGTTATATCTTTTAAGATAATAACCTTCTTTCTGCTATAGTCGTTTATTTTATATACTATATCTTTATAGCCTATTAAAATTCCTTTATAGGCTCGTACGTCTGGCTTATCACTAGGTGTTTTGTTTTTATAGTATATAATACTTCTAAAGACATAGATCTTATCTATGTCTTCTATAGTAAGGGCTCTATCTTCTTTCTTTTTAAGAGGGCATATATACCCTAAGGCAGTATAAGGAGATCGGTTGTATATATATATAGCTGCTAGGATAGCTTCTCCCTAGAGGTATTTAGGTAGTTTAGCTATATAAAGTATAGATATAACCTTATTAAGTATTATTCTATTTATACGTTCTATTCTACCGTTAAAGTAAGGGGTATATAGTAGACTTAAATTATATTTTATTCCGTTTTTAAGAGCATATAGTTTAATATTATAAATAAATCCATTTGCATTATCTAAGAAGACCTCTTTTATCTTTATCTTATCTTTATTTTCCTTAAGCTCTATTTTAATTTTTAGGAACTTAGGTAGGCTTTCGGTTTTATCTTTTATAAGGTATATTATTAAGTACCTAGAGTAGGTATCTAAAAATAATATAAAGTATCTAAATTTATTACATATAGGGACTTTTATAGGACCTTAGATATTAACGTTTATTTTATCTAGAAAGATATATCGTCGTTTTAAAGGGGTTTTCTTCTTTTTATCTATATGTTTAGCTTATATATAAGCTTCGCATTGCTTTATAGCTATAATATCTTTTTAGTCTACGGATATGTTTAGGTATAGTCTACGAAGATATCGGTATAGGGATTTATAGCTAAGATAGCCTAGCCGTTTATGCTAGAGAACGAGGTCTATTTTCTTTTTTATCTTAAGGGTTTTTATTATATTAGTTAGTAAAGTATCTTAGAGTATAGCGTTATCTATTATTTCTTTCGGGCTATATTATATATTATATATTATATTCTTAATTAGAAATCGTGTTTTCTTTATATCTAAAGGGATATAGTATAGTCCGTTTTTAATAAAACCGGTTATTAGTTTATTAAGATTATTATTATAGAGGGATATAGAGTCCGGGCCTATAAAGGCGTATGTATTTAATATAGCTAATTGGCTAATTATTATAATGCCGATTTTAGGTATATAAAGGCAGCTTTTTAAGGTATATTATTATTTGCTATTTAGGAACTTAAAGATAAGATTACTAGCCCCTCGTACGATAATAGAGGAAGCTTTTCCTTAGGTTATAGTAGTATATATTTCTTTATAGTTAGAGAGGAGAGATTTATTCGAAACTATATGCCTAGTAGCTTTAGTATCGAAGATAAAGTTATAGATATTCTTAATCTATATTATAGTTCTATCTACTTTTAATACTACCCTCGAAATTGCCGAAAGAAGCGGCTTTAAAGGTCTTATTATATATTTTCTATTAAAGGAAGAACTTATTTTTATAAAGGTATATAGAAGGATATTATTTAAGAGAAATAGGGTATAGAAATAGGGTACTATTAAGGGTATTATATATAGTATAGAGGATATAAAGGATATATAGAGTATTATAAAGGATAAGAGGGTACTTACGATACCGGAAGTAGAGTCTAAGACGATAAGGACCTTATTAAAGGTCTCGGAGGATTCCGGAATAGCCTTACGCTTTTAGAGGCGGGGGGTCTAAGGACGGCCGGCCGGACGTAGGGCCGGAGATAGAGAGCTCTCCCGAGAGTGTAAAACTAGGGTCGGCCTCCGGTAGTTACGGTTAGTATTCTCCTTAAGGTCCCGGCGAGAAGAGGAGGTAAAGACCGTTTTTAGGGTAAATCCTATAGCCTAAGCTTTATCTTAATTCTTAGGTTTTTAAAAATAATTTCTCTCGATATACTTTCGCTTTTTATAGTAAGAGTAAATAAAGACCTTACTACCGCCGGCTATAAATAGCTACTTATCATTCTTAAGAGCTTTCGTCTTTTTAAACTTATCTATAAGAGATAAGGAGAGTAATATAAAGGTATATACTATAGCATTAGTACGAAAGGTCTACGTAATATTCGTAATATAACTTAAGAAAGAGCTATTAAAGCTCTTTAAGATTTAGGTTATTACTACGATCTTTAGGATATAGATCTCTTTAGTGTTTAGCTCGTCGAAAAGCCCTTTTACCTTATTTTAGTAAATCTCGATAGATATCTCTCCCTTAATCTTAATATTAAAGAGTTCCTTTATAAGGAGGAAGTTAAAGGTAAAGTTTATAAGGTTATATAAGGGTTTAAGTGCCTCTTATACCGCTTTTACAAACGTATAGTATTTTATCTAAGATAGAAGGCCGTTATTAACTATAAGCCTTATTAAGGCTAAATAGTCTTAAGACTTCGCATAAGTAGTATTAAGTATAGCTAGACCGAGCTTTTTATATATAAAGATAGATTCTATACGTAAAGACTAAGCCGAAAAGTTAGTACTCTTTTTAAGCTTTATAAATAAGTAGTCCTTAAAAGAACTCATTTTTGCCGTATATCGGATCGGAAGGTATCGGAGGAAACTCGGAAGAAGCTCGGCGTCTATAGGCTAAGGTAAATGTAAGGAAGGAATGTTTTCTAATTTATTTAAGGGTTTTTTAGGTATAGCATAATAGCTAGGAAAAAGTATATCGTAAGAGCGAAAACGAGGCTAATAAGAAATAAGGGGGGCAAAAGACTAAGAAAGTAGTAATATATATAAACTAAAGGTAGCTTAAAAAGGCAAGTAGCTTAAAAAGGCAAAAAGGAGGTTATAGTAGACAGACGGTCGTTTTTAATATAATAGCGAGTAATCTAATAGATCTAAGAGAGGCTTTAGGTAAAAAGCAACTTAAAGCTTAAGCAAAGATAGGGATTATAACTAATAAGAGCCTAAAGGGAAGCTTAAAGGTAACGGATTACGGTAGTATAGAAAGTATTAAAGAAGATATAAAAATAAAAGAAAGAAGAGGATATAGAATTGCTTAGTAATAGTCTATTTAAGTGCGGACTAAGATCTCTTTATATAGCTAGTTGCATAGGAATAAAGGTATATATAACTAAACTAATTGTCGGGATAAAAAGCGCTATTAATTCTATGCTAGGTGTGTATAGTCTAACCTCGTATAGTATCCTAGTTATTGCGTAATTAATTACGCGAGTAATAGGAGGTAGTATAGGTAACCTTAGTTAACTAAGGCCCGACTATAGACTATACGCATATTAGTCCTTACACATACTATATACTTCGGCATTCGGTATCTCAAGCATCCGGGCAGCTAATACAGCTAGGTGACTTTTGTTATATGCAATAATGCACGGCGGTTTTAATGCATATCCTTATATGCCGGTAGGATAAACCAATCGGGAGATATCTGCTCCCTTATAGGCCGTTAGGCCTAAAGCAGAGTAGCGAGATAGGGATAGCGGGAAAGGTAGTCGTTTTAAGGCTTTAGGTCGGCGGGAGTCGGCGGAGTAACGGCCGGGGTAGCGGACGAAGGATCAGTCTCTATAACGAGGTCGGATATAGTAGATTAGATAAGGCAACGAAGAAGACAATAGGGAAAGGGTAAGGAGGGAAGAAGGAAGTCTAGATAATTCGCGTTAAGACGGTGTATCTATACCGGGAAAATTCTAATAATCGAGGAAACCTTAGTCGTAGGGGTCTAGCGAGGAGGCGGGCTTATATCGCGAAGAAGGGAGATAAAGAAAGAAAGGGGTAAGATAGCTAGATTATTAATTAAAGGCATTAGGATAAAATAGTAGATTAAACTATAAGGAAATAAGCTTAAGGGGGGGTATATAATTGTTATTAATCTATAAAGAAATACAGCTATAGACTAGGTGTAAAGATCTATATATACGATATAGAGGTTATATAGGATAATATATAATATAACCTAATACTATAATAATCTGCTTCCTAAATATAGAGAATATCTCTATCGGTAAAAGTTTATAGAATAAGCTTAGTATAATTATTAAGAATTAAGCGATTAAAACGCATGCTTTATCCTACGACCTGTTTATAGAGGTCCTTCTTAAGGATCGCGGCCGCTGAATTGCTAAGCTCGTTAGGTTAATTCTAAGAGTATTAGTTAAAGCGACGTCGTCGGTACGGCGGGATATAAGTATTCTAGGACTAATTCTTATCGGAGAACTACTTATCGTCGGGAAGAAGAGAGTTATCGCGAGAATTTGTTTTATCGGCCTAAGCGCGTTTCTCTACGTCCTAAGCTATGCTAAAGAACGAAGAGCTTTTAGCGAGGGTAAAAAGGGCGAAGGGTAATAATACGAGGAAATAAAAAGAATTATATACGAGAGGCAAGTAGGGCGAAAGGCATACAGAAGAGGGTAGATAAGAAATATTTTTCGCCTTATAAGAAAATAAGAAGACTTCTCGTAGCGATAGTAGGAGAGATATAGATTAGCTATAATACTTCCCTAATAGCGTATAAGGCTATCGTAAGACTATTAGGGCGCTAACACTAAAAGCGACGACGATTGGCTAACGGTAGGCTCCGCTATCGAAGATCGGTCCTAAGTAAGATAGGCGTATACTATAAGTCTAGGCTTACGTAACGTCCTTATGCAATGCTCCGAAGGCGATGCTAATAAGAACCTTTCGGATCTTTAGTCTTACCGGAAAGAGGGCAAGGTATTACTACTATATAGTATAGGGAAAGATAGGCATAAGGCAAAGGGTACGTGTAGAAGAAGAAGGATAATAATTATAGGTAGCCCGGCATGCCCTACAAGCTATAGGGCTGCCGGAGCCCGGACTATCTACTAATCCGTAGGCACTTAGTCGGTGCCCTACCTTTACGCATTAGCATATTAAAGCTAAAGATAGACTTATAGGCGGAGATCTTTATACTAGCGTTAAACGCTGTATTTAGGTTCTACCAAAGGGCGGGGATTATTATTTTCTAATTAAGGCTAAGATCCTCGATGTATAATATCCCTAGAGCGGTCTCTACGGTCTAATTGCGCCGCTCGGCAAGCCCGTTAGCCTATAGGTAGTAGGAGGTAGTTATTGCAATTTTAGTGCCGAATGCGCCCTAAAGGCTTTTCAAAAAGTCGGACGTAAATTTGCGATCCCGGTCGCTAATAACAGTTCTTAGTATGCCTTAATCGGAAAGAAGTAACTAACGGGCTAGGCTGTAAGCCTAGTCCTTTATACCGTATTTAGCGTTACCCGGGATTAATAAGCATCTCTTACTAATTAGGTAAGTAACCGTAAGAAGTTAGTTAAAGATATTAAAGCCTAGAATCTGCTATAAGGAGCTTACTAAAGGTAAGAGCGGTATATCGGTTATAAAGTCTATCGCGATACTTTATATTAGAAGTAGAGGGGGGCGGATAGGCTTATAGCTGCCGGTAAAGGACTAACGGTCGGTTTAGCTAAGGCAATAGGCTTTATAGGCCGTGATATACTTCTTTACTTAATAAGTAACTCCTTAAATAAAGTATATCTCTAAGTCCTTAATTATATAGACGACGCCGAAGTGATTTTTCTTGTTATAGGCTGCCGAGATTACAAATAAAACGAAGGCGTTAGGGATATATAGTCGTATAAAGCCGTTTAGGCCTTTATAGTATAAAAGCTTATCGACTATAAAGAACGGTATGCCGTAGCGTTTAAGCTATGCCTTCGTTTGTGTTATAGAGTTAGCGATTATAGCTTTTTCTAAAGGCGAGGGAAGACTCTCGATAGCGTCCTCGCTATCTACGATTATTTAAAGTATTCGCTTATAGTAAGGGTTATTATCGTAGACGATAGCGAATTCCTCGCGCTTCTTAAGCGCTATAATAGCTTCCGAGGCTATAAGCATATCGTTAAGTATAGTAAAATTAGAGCGGCGATAGTTAAGCAGTTAATCGGACTCCTCGGCTAGTAGACGACTAAAAGCGTTAGGGATAAAGTTCTTCTTGCTAAGGAGGTAGTAAACCTCGATATCGTACTTAGAGAGGTAAATTAAGGCTATAACTAAACGACGGTTAGCTCGGTCTATACTAGACGTATCGAGGGTTCTCTTAGTCTTAGCGACTATCTACTTAATCGCGGAGTAGTCGGTTAAGACTACGAGCGGAAGAGTTAACGACTATACGGTAGTGCGTATCTTTTTTATAGCCTATATAAGATAGGCGACATTAAGCTCTAAAGGGCTATAGGACTATTCGGCTTTCGTTAGGGTATAAGAGAGGAAGCAAATAGGCATAATAGCCTTAACCGGAATTAGCTAGCCTAGCTGCTAGACGGTGCCGTCGCGGAGGTAGAAGAAGACGGCGGCGAAGCCTCGCTGCAAAAAGGCGTTAATCTAATAGAATAGCCTCTTCTATAGGTCTATATAGTGAATTAGACAACCGGAAGTAATTTCCTTCTAAAGAGAGGCGAAGGAGGAAAGCTCGGCTAGGGTTTAAAACGATATAACTCGCGTATAGGACTTCCGCTTATTAGGGTTCCTATTCTTAACCTTACCGATTAAGCGGCTTTAGGCTAAAAGACTAGTCTTATGTTCCTAAAGAGGGGCGATAGAAGCGCCGTAGTATAGGATAAGGTTACGAATATACCCTATAGCGCCGATATAGTGTTTAAGAGCGGCGATATTATCGGGGAATATAAGTTTTATAAAGGCGGTAAGCCTATGCCTTATAGTACTTATCCTAAACGCGTCGATACGAAATCCGAGCAACTCTATAAAAGGGTGGCCGATCTAGCTTTTAGTAGGGCTTATAGATAAATTAAGCAATGTAAAGAGCTTAGAGATAGCTTTAAGGTGTTAAAATTATTCCTCTTCCGTAGCGGAATAGATAACGATATCGTTAATAAACGCGCGGCTATAGCCCTAGTGCGGATAGAGAACTCGGTCTATATAGCGTTATACGTACGCTAGGCTATTGCGAAAACAGATACGTGTAAATATTAAGCGCTCTAGACCTCGATGACTTATAATAGTAAACCTACCTTAATGCTTAAGTTTAACTCGAAACTAATAGAAGAAAGCGGAAGCGTCGATAGTAGTAATAAAGCGGGCGCTTAAAAGCTTAGCAATAATAGAGCTTTATAAAGGCAGAGGGTAGGAGTCCGGAATAGTAACACTATTAACGGCACGTAGGTTAATAATAACCCGGCCTATAGTCTCGCCTAAGGCTATACGCTAAACTATAAAGATAGGCGCTACGAACGGCGTAGGCTCGTCGGCCTATTCTAAGCGACCTTGCTTATAAAGTAGGTTAAATACATCGTCGATAACCTTCCTATCTAAAAGCCCTTAGGAGTAAGGCCTTTAAGCGACCCTTTTTCGTGCTAATTATCGATTAAGAGAACTATTAATTCCTTTCTAGGTTTTACTACGGCGGTGCCTATATCTCTCTAAAGCTAGGAGTATTTCCTAAGAAGCCTTTCGACTCGCTCTATAAAAGAAGGACTATAGTTAAAGATATAGATGCCTTCCTTAGTGCATTTTTCCTTAAGCTCTAGCGGGTGTTAAACATACGTTTAGTATAGGATGCGGCTAGAAAAGGGATATTTAATTCTATCCGCAGTGTCTATTTCGATAGCTACGGCAGCTGCCGTTACGTTAGAGGCAGCTGCTATAATGTTCTAGCGAGCCTTAGACTATTTAGTAGGTCTTATAGAAGAGGCTGTAATATAAGCGTAGATAGAGTTAAATAGCGAAGGCGTTAGAGAAGTGCCTAAAGCTATAGCTTTTATAGGCTAAGGTAAGGCGGGAGGCTATAGGCACTTAAGGACTTCCTAAGTAAGTGGAAAGGTGCTTGTAACGTTAACCGATAAACTAATAGAAGAAGCAGCAATAGAAATAGCGGTTCCTATAGAGGGCGTTATAGCTACGGCTCTTAAAGCGGGCGAAATTGCAGTAGCTAGCGTTAGAGCCTTTATAGCTGATTTCTAAGACGTAGCGGTAAAATAGCCAGACTCCTAATACTCCTATATCTAGCTAAGCTTCTGCTTGCGCTTAATAATTAGGTAAGCGTTCGTGCTATTAGTAATAAGAATAGTAGGAAGAGATTTAGCATCGACGATACTATAAATAGCATTAGCGTAAGAGGCGAAGAAAGTATAGGCGCGGTCTTTAGGAAGTTCTTTCTAAGATATAGGGACTATAAGGGTAGTGCTAGGCGGTATAATAGTCTTTTAGACGGCCTTAATACGGCGAATAACTTCGTAATACTATTTATAGATATCGAATAGGATTTTAAACCTATCGAGCACTGTAATATAAATAACCTCTTTATTATAATCGAGGGATCCTCGGTATAGCTTAAGAAAGGCATTGCTAACGAGTGCGCCGGCTTCTACTTTAGAGACTTAGGCGGAATAAGTAAACTTAGCTATAGCTGCTTAAGCGGCCGGACTAGCTATATTACTACGCGCGTAGAAGGAGAACATAGCTTAATCCTCGTAGAAAGAACGACCGTTAACTCCGTTAATAGTAATAGGAGGCTTTTTCTCGACGGTATAGTTAAGAGTCTAAAGGAGGTCGCGATTAATTATAGGCTTCCTATAGCTAGAGTTAAGGCAAACTTAGACTTCCTGCCTACCGGGTTAGGCAAAGACCTTAATTCTTATATAAGAGTATAAATACGGCGGGGAATCCTAATCCTACTAAGGCTCCTCGGCTTTAGCTTTTAGGATCTAATTTAGTTAAGGTACTATAGTAAGCGCTATATAAAAAATAGGCTCTTTAATAATAGGTGCGGGAAGAATAAGCTTTAAGGCGGCGGGGTTATTAAGCTTAATAATAATAGGATCGGTAACGTTCCCTACGGTAATAGTAGGAGGGGACTTTTTATACCTAAGACGGAGCTAAGAGAAGAAGGCGTTGCGAGAAAGAAAAAAGGCTTTATAAACCTTATAGGTTAAAGGCTTAAGCACGCGTTCTTTACTATAGAGCTATTGCTTAGATATATAGTAGTTAGCGTATATATGCTCTTTAAGCATAGAGGCGAGGGCGAAGGTACGGTCGTAAGTGCTATATTTAAACTTGCCGGCCCTTTTAGTAAGGTAACAAGAGTTTATAAAGCCTACGAAGTTAGCTTCTAAAGAGGCGTAAGAGGATATATCGTCCTAAGAGTCGCCGTTTAAGTATAGCTTATAATTAGCTTTATCGCCGCTAAGAGTAGTCTTTTTATTAGTTTAATACTTCGACTTAAAGCGTACTTTCTTTTTATTATCGTTACCTTTATATTTACCTCGGCGGTATTCCGATCGTCGGTCGTCTCGTCGGTTATCCCGGCAAGGGTAATACTTATTATAGCATAGCGGGCGTATGCTTAACTAATTATAGTTGCCGAAGCTTCGACCTTTAGGGCTACGATTGCGACTATAGCCTTAGTCTTAATCCTAACGGTTAGTCTAACGGTAGTTATTGCCTTAGTTACCTTAGCGATAATTATCGCGACGTTTATCGCGACGATTGCGATTACAATTACCCTAACGGTGACTATTATTATAGCGATAGTTATCCTAGCGATAGTCGTAATCCTAATAAGAAAAGCTACCGTAGCGAGAACGGTCTTAGTCTTTAGAGATATATAGCTTAAAGGAGGCTATAATAAAGGGCTTCCGTTCCTTAATAATACGAATCTATTTATCGATCGGAGTCTTTTTTAGAGTATTACTATTTGCCTAAGTATAAATCTCTATTTGCCTAAGTGATACTTCGGGTACCCCCTTAAAATGCCTAACCTCCCCCCGCCTAGCCGCGCCTATATAGATATAGTGCGTATGCCTAGCAGGCTATAGGCTAATTCTTCGTATCGTTAAATCGCATCGTTAAATCGCATCGTTAAATCGCAGACATTAAGGAGCCGCGTACGTAGTAGAGGGCACGTAGTAGGGCACGCAGCCGGGCATAAAGCATATATTAAGGAGCCGCACACACAGCAAAGGGCACGCAGTAGGGCACGCAGTAGGGCATAAAGCATATATTAAAGAGACGCATATATAGTAGAGGGCACGCAGTAGGGCACGCAGTAGGGCACACAGTAGAGGGCACGCAGCCGGGAGCTAGGCACAAAGCATACATTAAGGAGCCGTATATATAGCAGAAGGCACGCAGTAGAGGGCACGCAGTAAGGCACGCAGCCGGGAGCCGGGCACGAAGCATACATTAAGGAGCCGCACACACACGTAGTAGAGGGCACGCAGTAAGGCACGCAGCCGGGAGCCGGGCATAAAGCATACATTAAGGAGCCGTATATACACGCAGTAGAGGGCACGGAGTAAGGCACGCAGCCGGGAGCCAGGCACGAAGCATACATTAAGGAGCCGTACACACACGCAGTAGAGGGCACGCAGTAAGGCACGCAGCAGAGGGCGCGCAGTAAGGCACGCAGCCGGGTATAAAGCATACATTAAGGAGCCGTATATATAGTAGAGGGCACGCAGTAGGGCACGCAGCCGGGCACGAAGCATATATTAAGGAGCCGTACATATAGTAGAGGGCACGTAGTAAGGCACGCAGCAAGGCACGCAGTAGAGCACGTAGTAGAGGACACGCAGCCGGGAGCGAGCCGTAGACGGATATTTCGTACGAAGTACGTAAAGAATTATTAGTCTACGGCCTGCTATAAATACGCACTGTATTTATATAGGCGCGGCTAGGCGCGGGGGGGTTAGGCGTTTTCTAAGGTATACGTAGGCTATAAAAAAAATGTCACTTAGGCAAATAGAGATTAATACTTAGGCAAATAGTAATACTCCTTTTTTATTAAAATAGGAAAAAGCAAAGAGATCTAAACGGCAATAAGAGGATAAATAGCCTTAATAATCTAGGCATCTTTGCCTATCTTAAGTTAGCGGGCGAGCGAAACCTTTCTTTAGATTTACTACGTAAGAGTAATAGAGCTAAAGAACTATATAGATATCGTATTTCTTTCTCTATAAAGTTCCTTTAAGATATCGGCGTTAAGACGCTTAAAACGCTTAATTAAGAACTCATAGAAGGTTTTAAAAGGGGAGGAACTAAGGATATTGCGTTATTCCGCTATAAGCTTACTTATATACTATATAAGAGCTCCTTTTAATAAGAAGGAGAGATAATATAGGCAAAGGGCGAACGGATCCTCGTTAAAATAGATCTTTAGACGCTTTATAAAGAGGTAAACGTTTATATAGATATTCTTTCTATCGCTAAAAGTAATAATACCTAGGCTCTTCGGGTTATACTTATTTAGGTTAAAAGTACTAAGATTATTCTATTTAAGGCGTTTAGTTACGGCCTTATCGTTATAGGCTGAGGAGGAGGTATAAAACGCCTTACGGTGCTTACGTAGATTCGGATAGTTAGACTTTAGTAAATAGCGGATAAAACTATTATCGGGTCTAAAAGAATTATTCTTATTATTGTCTAAATCCTTTTATTAAGGAGAGTAAAAGGTATATAAATACTTAGATAACTTAGACTAAAGAGAATAATATATAACCTAAGGTTACTCTTTAAAGCGATGCTATTATCTAATAGAGTATTGCTTAGATAAGCGAAGGATTCCTTACGGTCGAGGAGGAGGTTATTCCTCCGATTAATAACCGTTAGAAAGGTCTCCGTCGATTATTTATAGTTAAAAGGCACGGCGCAAATTAGCCGATATACTAGAGTTATTATAGCATAGAGAGGAGTCTCTTTATCTAAAAGACTGCCTATAAAACGAAGATACGCGTGAATTCCCTTTCGCTAAATATCGGCGTATTATAAATGCTTTTCCTCTATAAGCGGGAGCTCTATAATCTTAAGGTTAGTCTCTAACTTAAAGGCTAAAGAGCTTAAGAGAATATAGGGTTAGCTTATATATATTAGGTCTATATCGGTAAAGGTCTTAATAACCCTTTCTATAGGTAGTATCTTAATTAACCTAAAGTAGCGAACGGCTTATTTTAATAGATTATTATAGTCCCTATCCTTTAAGGCTAGTAAAGCAGACTATTTACGTAATACCTTAGTTTCTATAGATAAGCGAAGGCGACGACGGATAAGAGGAAGATCTTTATAATTACTCTTAGATTCCTTAGAAGGGGCGGCGCTATATATACTTTCCGGCTAAGTATAAATCGGCTAAGTATAAGTCGGCAAGCGAGGATAGAGGTCGGCGTTTAAACGAGATATAGACCCTATAGCTTAACGGGCTTCTTTTCCCTTAGCTATAGTAATAATAGCTTAATTAAAACGAAGCAAGAAGGCAAAGAGGTTAATAGATAGAGAAAAGAAGGCATTACGAAAGAAGAGTTATAGGAGAAGAGAAAAGTCTATAGTAGGGAGGTATAAGGTATTTTAATTTTAGCGTAAGAACGGGTACGCGTAGGAAATCGAAAATATAGAGAAAAGATTTCCTTACGGCTAATTGCGTAAGGACTTAAAATAAGAAATTAGGTAGTAGACCTTAGTTCTAATAATGCTTAGAAAGGCAAGCCTCGTCGGATCGTAAGGCTTAGGTTAATAGTTATATAGGCGTGCTAGCTAGGGTTATATAAGCTAGTTAAACTATAAGTGTCGGGAGCCTTTAAGCGGCTTCTAACGAATAGCGAAAGCTTTGAAAAGCTCTTAGCGAACGTATCGTAGTAGAGCGAAGCTCTAGAGACAGGAAGGGCGTTTATAATAGTAGCTTAAAAGCAGAAGGTGCGAATTGCTACTAATTTTAATACACTAGGCAGTAAGCATATATATATAAAGAAGGATAATTCTATTAGGTAGGCGTAAGCCCCGGGAGCTAGGAATAGCTACCTACTATCTTATCTATAGCTGATTATATTAGCCCTAGCATATAGCATAGAGGATGCTTTATTAAGCAAAGCTTGCTTTACGCTACGAAGAATATAGAATGTGTGTAAGTTACGGTAAGCCGCTTTACTTACTTAATATATATAGTAGGCTTTTTTATTATAAGGGTCCTCTGTTATAAAAACGAAGTACGGCTACTAGCTAGCGCGAAATAACACGCTATAAGTAGATAGAGTTTAAAAATCTAGTGCGCTAATTAGCTATAGTAGGGCAATAGTTAAACCGTGCTTAGCGCCTATTAGCTACCTATCTAACGGGGCTTAAATAGAAAGGTTTACTAATAAAATCCTATACTACTATTAGATAGGTCTCCTCCGGGTATTGACCGTATTTCCTAACACGCGGCTCGTATTATAATAGAAAAAACGCGCCCTCGCTACGGCTCGCCTCCTTATCCCTTATTACGGCTTGCATTATCGCCTCCTCGTATCGTCACCTGCTAATAGCTTCTATAGCAGCTGCTCCTCCGCCTCCGCCTCTGTCTCCGCCTCCGCCTCCGCCTCTATAACTAGATGCTTTGCCTAATCGTCGTTGCAACCGTTATAACGTATTAAAGCCTTCTAATCAATTTGTTAACCTTTAATACCTAACGAGATAGACTATAAAGTGCCTTATATATCGCTAGGGATAATCTACTTCTATATACTCCTTAACTTCCTTTTTCTACTCCTCCTTTTCTATTCCTACTAATTGTAAATAGGCTTAAATCTCGGCTTCCTATAAGCGAACGTTAAGCAAAGTATAGTCCCTTAAGACGTAGAGCCTACATTCTCCTAGCTTACCTTGCTTTTCGCCCTTGCCTTCTCTATATCCTCGCCCTATATAGAGCCCGCGCTATTATAAGAAGTATAATATAATAAAGCCTAATAATTAATTTATTAACTTTAAAGACTAAACAAAGCGGACTATAAAGTGCATTATATATCGCTAGGGTTAATCTACTTTTATATACGCTCTTACTTCCCTTTTCTATCTATTCCTGCTAATTATAAATAGGCTTAACGCTTCGGTATTCGTAGCCTCTTCCGACGTAGTATTTGCTCGTAGGATAGCCCGGGCTAGGCTTAAGCATACGCCCGTTAGGCTAATATCAGCCGTTAACATAGAGTCCTACGACGCGTAGGTAAAGAGCCTTCTCTAACACTAAGCATATTATAGCTACTATCTTTAGCTAAGCCTTCCTCTTAGCTATAAGCTCCGCCTTCCTCGCCTACGGCCTCGATATAACAACCTCCCCCGTCCTCGCCTCCGGCCTCGATATAATAACCTCCCCCGTCCTCGCCTCCGGCCTCGATATAATAAATACAATAACCTCCCCTATCGCCTCTTTACTAGCTAGACTTTATAGGCGATCTCGATATGCCTGCTATATCTCCTTCTAACTAAGATCTTATAGGTTAATAGAAGAACTATCTTAAAGCTAATATCCTTAAGTACTTTAACCGCTATAAGGAATTATAGTTTAGTATACAGCTTATAGCTTCTATCTGCTAATACTATCGTCGTCGAGACGGCAAGATATAGGATAGTTAGCCTTACTTCTTCTTAGAAGAAAACAACCTCGATTTTAGCAGCGTTCTAAAGCATCTTCTAAAGCTCTTATAAGTCGAAGAGATACTCGTTGCCTAGGTTTATATATATATCTAGGTCTTTTAGTATTATAGTTAGCAATATAAATATCGGGGCTATATTATTAACTTCCTACGAGATATTAGCTATATATATATATAGCTTCCGCTTCTACCGCGCGACTTAGATATTATTATCCTACGACTATAGGAATTAATAGACTAGCCCTATCTTATTTAATAGTTCCGACGTTAATTCCGGGTTTAATAAGCTAATATCTATGCCTAGCTTATATATCTTTAGCTTAATTACCTTAGCTATTGTAATATTATTATCGACGAGGACTATTAGCTAACTACCTATTAACGGTAACGTTAGTAATTAGCTACTTAGCGAGGTAAGCGACGCTAGTTTAAACGCTAGCATTAACGCTACGTATCTTAACCCTAATGCTGCTTAAATCGCCGAGGCTGCCGATATTAATAATTACGATACTACGGCTATCCTAAACTTTATCGCAGCCTAGCCGGACCTTAAGCGTTTACGGGCTTAGCTAAAGTATTGCATCCACCTATAAGGGCCCGCACCCGTAGGCGCGAGGGGTGGTTAATAAGTGCACTTAAGGTCACGAAAAGGGGCACTAATTGATAAGAGAAAAAGATCTGATCTTACGATGTATAGTCGTAGGCTAGCTGTCTTATAAGGCACCTTAAATAGGTGCGCAAGCGGACACGTGACCTGCACTAGTATAGAGCTATATCTAACACCTCCTTATAGGCACGCTCCGATGCGACACACCCCCTAGCGTTAAGATATTAAATTAACGCTAAAGAAAAAGCTATCGTAAGCGCCTATTAAGGTGTAAACGTGCCCTTTTCCTTAGTGTTCTTCCCTAGTCATTTATTCCTTCTAGTATTCGGTCCTATATATCCTTTAACTTTAATAGCGCCCTAAATCGCTCGAATTTCGCTCGTAGCAGCGCCTTCGTTAAGCTATCGGCGGGCATATCGGCAGTAGCTATATATTTAACCACGAAGCGGCCCTTCTTAAACTCTTGCTTTAACTATATGCTTTATATATCTATATAGCGTAGCTTTATTAAGATACGGCCTTCCTCTACTACTAGTCTAATAGTCTAAAGGTTATCGCAGTATATTCTTAATAGCCTAAGCTCGATAGAGATATCCTTTATTAGCCTTAAGAAGGCGAACGCCTCCTTTATAGCCCGTTCTAGCCTAAGCAGCTCTGCCTCTATCGTCGAGGTTGTTACTATATTTTGCAGGCTCGCTTTCTATACGACTAGGCCGCCGTAGAGCATTATAATATAGCCTTATAAAGAGCGGCGGGTCTTTAGGTCGTTTGCAAAAGAAGCGTTAGTTGCTATAATAAGAGCTTCCCCTTTAAGGCCGTCGTATTTAATCGTAAGGAACCTCGTTGTATAGAGGTAGCGGATGCAATTGTTAGCTAGCTCCTTCTACTACGGCGAGGGGTTCGTAAGGAACCTCGAGAGCTATAAGGCTATAAGGGCTATATTAGGCCTTATAGTGACTGCCGTATATATAATTAAGCCGATCCTCTCTTAAAAGTCCTTAATCTCTCGAAAGGTCGCTTATCCTAGGTTCTTAAAGAGCGGTAAGGGCGGTAGAGGGATTATCGGCGCTTTTCTAGTGCCGTTAAGGCCGAATTTGCGTGCGATCTTCTCGATGGAGGCATCTTAGCATAGAAAGATCTTCTAATGCGGTCGGTCTCGAATAACTTAGATCCTTAGATACTAACTAAATGCTTCCTCGCGGACCTCGTACTTACCGTATAGAAAGTCGATAAGCTCGTCTACGGAATAGCCCTTTAGAGATAAGATAAGGATATCGTTAACGTATATAAGAACGAGGATCTTACCGTTTGTAAATACGTAAGGTTCTTCGTTAATGCGGTCTAGCCTTTAAGCTTTTAACGCCTATTAGAGTTCGTTATACTAAAGGAGAGGTAATTCCCGTAGGCTATAGAGAGCTTTATTAAGCTCGGCGATTATAGAGGAATTCTTACCTTCCTCTAGGAAACTAAGCTTAATATACCCTTTTAGAAGCTCTACGTAAATAGGCTCCTTACCTTTTTCTAAGCTAGTATTAAGAAATACGTTAGCAATATTAAGTTATCTAACGTCGAGATCTCGCTTCGCTACTACTGCGATAACGGTTCGAAAGGTCTTAATAGCGAGGGTTATAGCGTAAGTGTCTTTGCCTTAATCCCTTTAGAGGTCTCCGCGTACGTAGATGCGGGCTTTACACCGAATTAAGTATCTATCTATATCGAATTTATAGAGAAAGACCTATTTAAGGGGAATCGGCGTGCTTTTAGCGCGCTCTCGGCTTAGAACTCGCTAGGTGCCTCGTCTAAGGAGGTTTCGAAGCTCCTTTCTACATCCCTCTTTAAACTCCTTCCCGTGCGGGTGTTTGTTAAGATCCTAGTATCGTCTTAGCAAGCGGACGAGGTCGTTACGATAGTTGCGGTATAATGGTTGCTAAATAGCTGCTGTAAATACTAAATAAAAAGTCGTAAGGTCTCCCTTTAGATAGTAAGCCTTAGGAAGCAGAATGCTAAAAACACTAAAAACACTAGAAATACTATTACTCTATTGTCTTAGCCGTTTTATTCGAGAGCTTTATCGTATAGCTTCGGTGCTATAAAGCTCTTATTGCGTTCTTTAAGTCCGGCGAGTTCTCGATTATATTAATAGTGCGTCTAAAGGCGCCTCTATAAGCGCTTTTAAGGGCGCTATCGTAAGCGTCCCTAATTGCGCTTTAGAGGGCGCTTCTATCTTTTTAAGCTCTATGCCTACGGATACGTTACCTTATTCTATTAAGGGTATACTTACGTCGTCTTAGGCGGTGCTTTAACCTAGCAAGACTCGCGATCCTTACTAGCCTTCCTTATCCTCGCTATCGGGCGGCTGCGAAGCTTTAGTAGTCTTCCGCTCTAGAGTTAATAAGTATTGCCGGGGCTAGGGTTCCGGCAATTCCTCTAGCTCTTTAAGCGTAGGATATACGAGGAATAGTGTGGCCTCGTAATCCTATATGCTTACCGGTGCCTTTAGACCCTATTGCCCTATCGGGTTAAGCGTCTATAACGGTATAAGATATGCTTCGGGAGGAGTAGGTATTACAGACGGTAACTTCGCCGGTTTATTAGGTAATAATAGTGTTATTAGAGAAGTATCTATTTCTAAAGCCTTACCGGCGTTATCTTCTTATGCGATATCGAACTCTTCTGCCGATATAGAAATAGTAGGCTTAATTCCTAAGATATATTCGTTAAAGTCCTATAGAACATCCTCGAGTAGAGCGTTCTAATCGCGTTTAATAGGAAGATTAATTAATCTTACGATAGGCTTATATTCTTAGATAGGAAACTATAGATCCTTTATATTCGGGTCGAAAAAACAGTTCTCGTTAAACGTTATATCTCGGGTGATAATCACTTTACTAAGTTAAGGGACCTAGACGCGGAATAGGTTGCTCGCTTAGTAACCTATAAGGTAGCTAATGTGCGCTTTAGGGTGTGTTTTAAAAGCCTTCTTATTTCGGTTAGCCTTTAAGTTAATGTAAAGAGGGTAAGCTCGGCAGCCGTAGGCGTAAAGACTACTCTATAATAGGCGGAAGTCCTTCTCGCTATTAGCTATAACGCCTAACTTACTATACTAGCGAAGATGCCGGTTAAACTACCTATCGAGGGCCTCTTTCGGTGATTTCTACTAGTTGCAGGCCTTAGAAAGGATATTATGTATTCTTACTAGTGCCTAATATACTTTAGGCTATAGGTTTTAAGGCAGCTTTCCTATAGCGCAGCGGAGTCTTTATTGTATAATTCCCTTAGGTCGTTCGGCTCCCCCTATAGGCTCTTTTATATAAGCTAGTAGAAGCTCGATCTCGATGCCTTCCCTTACTGCCTAGTCTTAAAATTTTAAAGCCACCTAGTTCGGAAGATTCACTAAGGACCTCTCGTTATCTATCTTAATCCTATAAATCGCTACGCCTATATAGCGGCGGACTAGACCCTCGAAGTTCCTAATTAGGAACGGCGTGTCTATATTACAGCTAATGCTCTATAAGAATATTATTCCGCTATATTCGTCGGTGATTAAAAGGATGTATTAATAGCCGTTATAGCCTCGCTCGAATTCGAAGATGTCGAGGAAGATTATAACGCAGCTACCCGCGTAACTATAGAGTCGGGAGATAGGGATATATGCACGATAGATAATGCATTTTAGCTCGGGGACTATTCGGCTATTAGTCGCTAACTAGTCCCCGATAACCCCTCTCGAGGCCTAATAGTATATCCCTAAGGCCTTAATATATCTTAGAAGAAGGGTAAGCTTTAGTCTTACTATAAGAGGGCAACCGTATTGTAATAAAGGATTATTCATACTTTTAACTATCGTTCCTACCTTCTTAAACGTACCTTTAGTCTATCTTCTTATTATTTCTAAAGCTTCTCTTTTTTAGTTACCTAAGAGCGATAGCGCTACGTAGTAAGCGCGTTTCCGAACGTATAGGCTACGTACGCCGAATAGGTCGTAGTAGCTATTAAGTCGCTAGCCTATCGCCGTTACCTCGTATAACGGAACTAACATTAGAAAATAAATATACTAACTTATATAAGGGCTATAACGAGCGTCTTAAGACGCTATCACTAATTTTTTCGCTGCCTAAGGGGGCTTAGTCTATCCCTTCGTGAAGTTAAACGTAGGCCGGCCCTTTACGACCTACCCCTTTACGTATAGATGTCCTCGTAGCTCTTTAAGCAAGAGCTATAGAGCTTAAGGAGGAGAAGAGATTAAGAGATAGGATTACGGAACTTCGAGAGGAATTTTCGCTATAGGGTAACTTATTCGGTAAGGACTTATATAAACGTCGCTAATAGTTAACCGAATTAAGGGAAAGTTATAGTAAGGAAATTAAAATAAAAAACATTCCTTAATTATTATAACCGACTAACCCTCGAAAACGTCTTAATTAGATTAGCGATCTTAAGGATACCTTTATCGCTACTTTACGTTGTTTTAAGCGCAATAAGACTAAAATCTTATATGCCTTTAACTATATATACGTAGACTATAAGGCGAGATAAAGGCGAAACTTTAATAAAAAGCTTCTTATAGAGAGGGAATTATTTCGCACTAACTAAGATAATTTTCGTAACTAAACCTTAATTTTAATTAAAGATACTATTAATCGCGAGACTCTTTTAGCTACGTAACTATAGGAAGCACGCTAATAAGAGAGTTAGTCCCCCCTCGATTTTAGTCTTTACTTAGATTCCCTTAAGTAATACCTAAAACGTCCGCTAGAAAAAACTTATATACTTTCCTTTTTTGCGAAATTACGTCCTAATCTTCGGGACTAAATCTCACTTTATTTAGCGTCTATTTAGGATAATACTCGTAAGGAGATAGTCTAACTCGCTTAACGCTTTTAGGATGCTTTAGGAAATAAGAAGCGCCTTATAAAGCTAACTAACGATTAGTCGACTTTAACTTAAGGGGTAAAGGGCTCCCGTTCGATAGGCTATCGCCGACGTAAAGGCCGAAATAAATCCACTAATAACTATAAAGATTCCGACGCTGCTAGATCGACCTTAAATAGCCGTAGAAATAGTTATAGCAACGGCCGTAGGAACGGCCGAGGAAATAGTCGTAATAGTCGCAACGGTAGGAATAAATACGGTAGGAATAGCCGTAGTAATAACTAAGGAGGAAATTCTTATAGAAACGGCGAAAGCTAATCCGGTATAGTTATTTATTAGTATTATAAGAAACTAGGCTATATATAAGCCGATTGCTAAGCGCTAGCGAAAGCTAACTAAACTATAGCCGATTCGGATTTAATAAAAAAGGAGGGAAACGCCTAAAAGTCGAAGTAAATGTCTCTCTTTCGACTTAGCTATAGGTAGAGGTAGTTAAGAGACTACGTACTACTAGAAAGCTATTAAGGCGAATACCTTATAAAATTATCGTTAATCTCGATTACGGTAGTAAAGTAGACCTAATAGATATAAATTTTACTCGAAAATAAGGGCTATAATAGCTTCCTTTATTAACCCTTAGATTAAAGGTAATCGGGAATACGCTTATAAGACGATATAGAGTCTAAGAAGTTTCTATCTAACTCTAAGATAGTCGCTATAAGGAAAAGACAATCACTCGCCCTTATATCGGCGTCGATAACGGATTAAAACCCGACGATGTATTAGTTTTGCTTAGTCTACCCGTACTTTCTTAGGAATATATTTATCTTATTCTTTTTAAACGTGCTTAATAGTTTAAACACTAACTTTCTAAGGTGTTATTACGCTAGCCGGAGAAAGTTTTGCATAAATGCCGGAATAAGGCATAGGTCTATATAGTTATACCGGACCTAAATTTTATGCTATTTCCCGATAAAGATAATAACTCGGCGAACCCCGAGCGAATAAGGGAGGAAATACCGGCGACTCTTTTAGACTTTAAAGACGTGTTTTCTAAGCATAAGGCCGATTTACTACTAAGGAAGAAAGGCACCGATTATACGATTAACCTATTGCCTAACTCTAAGCCGCCTTTTAGACCTATCTACCCTCTTTCTTAATCCGAACTTAAGGTTCTTAAGGAGTAGTTAGATTAGTCCCTTAAGCGTAGCATTATTCGGAAATCTAAGAGTTCGGCCGGGGCTTTTATTCTTTTTATACCTAAGAAAGACGGCACTTTACGCCTTTATATAGACTACCGGGGGGTTAATAGCATTACCGATAAGAATCGCTACCTACTCCCCCTTATTTCGGAGATTATAGGCCGTTATTAAAGGGCTAAGTACTTTTCGAAGATTAACCTAAAAACGCATACTAATGCATCCGGATTAAAGGAGAGGATAAATAGAAGATAGCCTTTTGTACTCGCTATAGTTACTAATATAGCTTATGCCGCGGGGCATAACTATAAGCAAAGCTTTGCTATAGCTAGGGGATAGGAGACCTATCTAATAGCAGTATAGGATTTTAGTAGGAGCCCCGTTAGACAGGTAGCTAATAGGCGCCTAGTATTTTTAGCCGGTTTAACCCCGGCCCTACTATAAGCCAATTAGCGCACTGAATTTTTAGACTCTATCTAATTATAGCGTGTTATTTCGCGGCAGCCAATAGCCGTACTTCGATTTTATAGCAGGGGACCCTTACAATAAAAAAGCTTACTACATATATTAAGTAAGCAAAGCGGCTTGCCGCAACTTACACATATTCTGTGTTCTTCGTAGCGTAAAGCAAGCTTTGCTTAATAAGTATTTAGTATTGCCGTTTAGATTAACTAACGCCTTTACTATATTTTAGTTATATATTAACTAAGCTCTTAAAGGCCTTATAGATACTATTTACGTCGTCTACCTTAATGATATTTTAATATTTTCTAAGACCTATAAGGAGTATATAGAACACTTACGATAAGTCCTCGAACGACTAAGGAATACCGAGCTATTCGCTAATTTATCGAAGTGCACTTTCTATAAGCAATCTTTAGAATTTTTAGGATTTATCTTATCTATTAATAGAGTCGTAATAGATCTAGCCCGTATTAAGGCTATTATAAATTAGGAAGAACCTCGTTCTTTCTATAATATTTAAGTTTTTCTTAGTTTTGTAAATTATTACCGACGATTTATTTTAGGATACTCTAGCATTATTGCCCCTCTTACTACATTATTAAAGGGGAGCGTTAAGGGAAGAAAGCCCGGACGAGTATAGCTAAACACTAGCGAATTAATAGCGTTTTACGCCGTAAAGAACGCCTTTGCAATAGCCCTATTTCTCCGATACTTCGACCCTTAAAAACCGATTCGTATTAAGACTAATGCCTTAATTTTCGCAATAGCTAGCATTCTTTCGTAGCCCGATAACGAAGGCTACTATTATCCGATTGCTTTTTAGTTACAAATTCATTAGCCTTAAACTTAACTACAGCACCTTTAATTAAGAGATATTTGCTATCGTTAAGTTATTTAAACACTAGCGATACTATATCGAAGGGGCGGCGAATACCGTTAAAGTTTTATTAGATTACTAAAACCTTTAAGGCTTTATAAAGCAAGTATCCTTTAATAGAAGATAAGCACGTTAGTGTATATACCTAGCTCCTTTCGATTTTACGATTAAACACTAAGCCGGTAAATTAAATCCTACCGATGCTTTATTAAAGAAGCTAGAATTTATAGGCGAAGCCCTACCGTCTATAGAGCTACTCCCGGAGCTATAATAGAAGTTAGCAGTTATTCGGTAGGTATATATAGCTATAGATTCTTTATAGAGTAACCTTAAGACGAGTTCTTAAGTCTCTACTATCTTTAAGCTTAATGAGATATCTTTACGTAACGAAAATGCATAAGCTCTCTAAGATTCGATCGCTTAGTATTTAAGAACGAGTCCCGCTAAGTTAGCCACTTAGGTTAAAGATATCGTTAGTTATAAACAACGGTGTTAAAGACAATTAGCTAGGTTAGTAGCTTATTATAAAAGAGTCTATAAGAGTAATATCTCTAAGCCCCTTTTTAAGCTCTTAAAGAGGACTTAAGCGGAAGATCCGTAGACTATATAGCGAGTATAGGCCGAAAGTACCTTAAAAGAAGGGGTAAGTCCTTAGTTATTAAGCCTAAATAGACTTATTCTATATTCGAAGAATTGTAGTGCCCGTAGAGGTTGCCTTAAGGCAAGAGCTTATTTAGCTCTACTACAACGATCCCTTTATAGGATACTTCGGAATAGCCCGTACGAAAGACCTCCTATCCCGGAAATTCTTTTAGGAAGGAATAGCTCGTAATATAAATAGCTACGTGCGTTTATATTATATCTATTAAAGCGCCGTTCTAAAGCGGCATCGCTTATATAGCGCCCTTAAGTCGCTGCCTATTCCTATAAGACCTTAGGAAGAAGTCTCTATAGACTTTACTACCGGTTTTCAGGAGTTATAGTTCGATAGTAGAGAAGTTAACGCAATACTAGTAATCGTTAACTAATATACTAAGTATAGCGTATTTCTCGCGGTCTTTAAGATAATAATAGCGCCTAAGTTAGCTCAGGCTTTTTATTATAAGATTAAGCTTATCTATAGTATCGAACGCTAGGCAGTCGGGTTCTCGATATTTAGGTAATAGCAATTAAGTAAAAGAGAGGTTCTAAGGCAAAACAGCCTATAAGGAAGGATTAAAAGCTATAAGGTGTAAATCACTAAGAATAATAGCTCTTATCTTATCTAGTAGGGAGGCTAACTAGTCTCTATATATAGGAAAAATCCTCGGACGAAATCAGCCGCATAGACCTAAGGAAAAACAGGTGACGTAAATAATCGGACGGAAGGATCGGTAAGAAAAGCAATAGATCGTGCCGTACGATAAATAAGCTATATAGTTAGCAAATAAATAAGCAGTCTAGTAGAAGACTAGTGAATTCTACGGTGAATTCTACGGTAGAAGCCGTAGAAGAGAATTAGAATTTTACGGTAGAAGACCGTAGAAGGGAATTAGAATTCTATAGTAGAAGACTATAGAAGGGAAGAGATTCTATAGGTAAAGACTGTATAAATAACCGTAAAATTACCGTAAAATTACCGTAAAATTACCGTAAAATATAACGGAAGAAAAGTAAGTAAATGCGTTTATAAAAGTACGGGGTAATGCCTATAGAAGCCCGTAGAATTCTATGGTAGAATCTAGGGAAGAACCGGGGATTTCCTAGGGGAAAGCAAATAGGGAAGACGGTAATATTAATATACCCCCTTAGCTAGAAGGGAATAACTTCCGGCTAGTTAGAATTATTATCGACTTCTTCTTAGATCCTTAAGGAAATATCCGTAAGTTAAAGCTAGCGAAAGAACGTTTAGAAACGTTATCGTAGAAGTAACTTAGTTAATCTATCCGCAATTATTTAGTTAGAAGGGATATATTTAATATTAAAAGTATTGCGTAAGAATTCCTATCGGGCCTAGCAGTTATAAATTTTAACGTGCTTTAAAGCGGTTTAAATCTTTAGAATCTCGGCGGAAACTAAGCGGATTATCTAGGTATTATTATACTAAATAGTAGGAATAGGAATATCTAGCTATAGGGAAATATCGTTAAATAAACGAAGAATAGAAATTAGCTCTTTTACGGTAGAAGAGACTATAAGAAGTTCGGCTTTAGTAAAAGACGTAGTAACTATAGATTGTTTCCGGGCACTCTACGCGATTAGACCGTTAAATAGGCTAATAAAATAGCCCTTAGAAGAATAACGAGTATCTAGGTCGTCGGCGGAGGCGGTATTAGAAGCTATAACGAGTTCTTGCTCGTCTATATCCGAAAACTTAATCGTAAGAAAACGCGATTCGTATAAGTAAGTCACTAAGCTTTCTACGAGCTTAATATAGAGCGTAGACGGGTTCTATATATGCTCTGCTAAATAATTCGATAATTTCGCGGCGTTAAGCCGGGTAGAAATAGTTGTATAATTATAAGAACTAACTAAAGACTAAAAGTAGTAGATTTAGTTATCCGTAGCCTATCCCTAGTGTTTTTCTAGCTTCTCGGGAAGTAGGAACGGGCATAAGGTCGAAATAGGCTATAGAACTATAGAAGTAAGGATTAAACTAAACTTAGAAGCAATCTTATCTAGGTAAACGTCCTAGCATAACTATAGCTTTCGCTGCTTATAGTCCCTAATAATCCTTATCCTAAGGAAATAGGTAAGCTCTCCGCGGTCGGTAACTATATACTTCTTCTTAAAGCGACGGATAAAATCGTTAGTAGCCTTATAGTGCTCCCTACGAAAAAGCATAATAATATTATCTATAAAGAAGAAAGTAATAATACTACTTATAGTAGATATAAAAATGCAAAGATCCTCCGCACTTTGCTAGAGGCTAAGTTCGGTAAAAGACCCGGATAGTTCCTATTGCTAAAGAAGCGGCGAACGGCGAAGCTTATATAAAGCCTTTATTAACCGAATTATAAAACTAAACACCTTAAATCCGTCTAGGAAGTAGATATATACTTCTTTATCTAGATCGGCATTTATAAAGGCGTTAACCGCGTTAAGTAAGCGGGTTTCTATGCTAAATTTAGCGGTAATAGTAATTATAATGCGAAAACTTTATATTATAAGCGTCGCGGCGTAAGTTTCCTTTCCGCTAAACGGCTAAAGATCTCCTTGTATATAAAGGCGAGACTTAAACTTCCTAAGGTAGCTATACTTATTAAACTTATAATCGAATGCCTATATTAATAAAAGAGGATGTATTAGCGCATTCGCTCTTAAGGTAGGCGAAGAAAAGAAGGTCTTCCGCTGTTTTAAGAAGTCCTATTTAACCTTTCTAACGGCTTTAAACTTAGGTCTATACGGATGCGTCTCGAGATTAGACTAGAACCTTAGAAGCGCGGGTAAATCCCGTTTGTATATCTTCCTAGGTTTAAGAGAAGTAGCAAATATAGCCGTAAAAGCGGTGCTATTAGCCGGTAGATGCCTAACGTAGGCGAAAGCGGGATATCGACCCGAAAAACGGTTTAAATAAGTAGGGCGTAAATCCCTTATAAACCTTATTATCCGTAGACTATCTATAGGAATAGTATTATCGTAATCTATAGACCTAGAAGTAGCTTAAGGTAACTATACCTTAAGACGGTCTACTAGTTCTATAGTTACAGTAGGTAAAAGAGTAGAAATATCGGGTTAAAAATCCTATATATTCTTAAAAACGTCCTCCGGCGGTTCTAGGGTTTAGTTAGGAGTAGGGAGCTAAGGCTGGCTTTGGCTAGAATATCTACTAGGGTAGAATGCTTATTAGGAAGCACTATTAGCGTTAATTAGAATTCTGCCTTATCCTCTTCTTCTTTTTATATAATATATAGTAGAAATGCCGGTAATAATACCTATATTAGCGGTTCGGATACCTTAGACGCGGTAAAAAACTAAGTCTTATTAAACGTTATATTATAAACCCGACGAACCTCTTATCTCTATAGGATCTATATACGAAATATATTAATAGAATTATACCCGACTAAGTAACTAACCTCTATATAAGGTTCTTGCTTAAGATTACGTTTCTATGTGTTAGTTAAGGCCTTAGTAGTTAATAGGTAGGCTTTATAGCTAAAAGCTTAAAGATAATCGAATCGTTATAGTTAAAGAAGGAGAAATGCCGGTATATTTGCTTTCCCCTAGGAAATCCCCGGTTCTTACTTAGATTCTACTATAGAATTCTATAGGCTTCTATAGGCATTACCCCGTACTTTTATAGGCGTATTTACCTACTTTTCTTCGGTTATATTTCACTATGATTTTATAGTGATTTTACGGTTATTTATACAGTCTTTACCCGTAAAATCTCTTCCCTTCTACGGTCTTCTACCGTAGAATTCTAATTCTCTTCTACGGCTTCTACTATAGAATTTACCGTAGAATTTACTAGTCTTCTACTAGACTGCTTATTTATTTGCTAACTATATAGCTTATTTATCGTACGGCACGATCTATTGCTTTTCTTACCGATCCTTCCGTCCGATTATTTACGTTACCTATTTTTCCTTAGGTCTACGCGGCTGATTTCGTCCGAGGATTTTTCCTATATATAGAGACTAGTTAGCCTCCCTACTAGATAAGATAAAAGCTATTATTCTTAGTGATTTACACCTTATAGCTTTTAATCCTTCCTTATAGGCTATTTTACCTTAGAACCTCTCTTTTACTTAATTACTATTACTAAAATATCGAGAACCCGACTGCTTAGCGTTCGATAGTTATAAGCCCGGACGAACTTCTCTACGTATAGAGAGTTCTAACGGCTTATATTTTTAGCCTACTAACGCTACGACTTACGGTAGTAAAGCCTTTGCCTTTATATCTAGCGAATTAACTTATAGAGGACTAGTATCTCTTTTAAAGAGCGTTATTAATCTAGCGAATCGACTTATAGAGGACTAGTTAGTACGTTTACCCTATTCTATTAGTGTTTTCCTATACTTAGTTTAGTTTTTACGGTTTATTTATATATATTGTATATCTAACTACCCTTCCGGTGATTTTATTATACTTTTACTTATATTACTATATCTATTATAGCCGATATTACTTCGAAGACTATTTTAAATAGACTAGCGGACTAAGACCGATAGATCTTAATAATCTAAAAATACGCACTCGCCTAAGGGATTTAGGAGAAAATCGATCCTTTTATTACGCTTATATTTTAAAAACCCTTATTGCCTCCTCCCGTTAAACTAATAGCTAGAATAGTTAACGCGACCGTTGCTAATATTGCTAGTTTATCTATAGAAGAACTTAAGAAGTTTAAGTTTCTCTTTTCCTAGTATCGTATATTGCTTTAAGTATATAAGGACTAATAGAAATCTCTTACGTTAATCTAGTAGTTTATCGTTTAGAATATTAGGAACTACTATTTAATAATTGCTAATAAATATAAGGTTTCTAAGGAATTAGCTTTATTATAGCGACGTATAAAGCCGACTTTATAAACGTAATAGAAGACTATTCTTACGTAGTTCTATACTATTTTAAAGGCTTTAGACCGGACGGATATTACGATATAGATTTCCAACTAGTAGAAGGTCTTTACCGATGCCCGGCGAATTAAGTTGCCGGAATCGGAAGGTCTCCGGGCTATATAGCTTTTTCTTAAGGCTATTTAGCTAATATCTAGCCCTTTTATAGAATACTAAATAAATAAGATAGAGGACAATGCCCGCCTAAATAAGCTAGGTTAAAAGCAGTCTTTCCCTAACGGATTTAAGATATCCGAACTTTTCGAGCGCTCGTAGGCCTTAAAGGCTATAACTAAAGCGCTAAAGACTAACGCTTTTGCGAAGTTCTAAGGCTAGGGAATAAAGTCCCTAGCCGCGGAATCTACGGATAAATCGGCAATTACTTTAATAGCTGCGTCCTTAGATAAGGATAAAGGCAAGAAAAAGTATAGTCCGTTGTGTATTCACGGAGAACGATACTATTTCCGATAGTATTATTACTTTAACCCTTCCGTTCGACTTCTATTATAGAAACCCGATAAAGACGTCTAAAAGACTATAGACGACTACCTTAAGGTTTCGGCTAATAAGGCTAAAGTTAATATAGCACTTCTTCGCGATAAGGAGTAGTAGAAGAATAATTAGGTTAAGATAAAGACGGTTTAAGCTACGGCTACCGCTAACGTTCTTACGACTTTTTTACTATTAGTTATTCTATAGACTACCGTAGAATACCCGTTAAGGGATTCTTTTATTATAGATTTAAGGTCTAATAGATATATTTGCAATAATAAGGAGCGTTTCTATAACTTCTAGCCTTCTTCTAAGTACGCACTCGTAGGCAGTAGAAGCACTCCTATTCTTAGGATAGGCACGGTGTTTATACGCATTTCGACGGGCACTTTTTAGCTTAGTTAAGTAGCATATATCCCGTCCTTTTATACATCCTTTTATTTACTTTATCTTCTTTATAACGCGAATCTTTCGTAGAACCCGTAGACTAAATAGATCTCTTCTTTAATACGCACTATTTGTATAACGGAGCTAATTTACAAGAGTATTGCTATTTGTACAGTAGAGAATTGCTATTTGTATAGTAAATCAGGATTGTCTCCATAATTTCGGCGCGCACCCCGCGCGCCTATGTCCCGCCACCAAATTTCCGTAGAGGTACATGGCAATTAAGAGGGCCGCGCAAATCGTGCCTAGCCTCAATTCAATCAATTCAATTGCCCTCTGCTGCGTGCCCTCTGCTGCGTGCCCTCTGCTGCGTGCGCGGCTCCTTGATGTATGCTTCGTGCTCTGCTTGCCCGGCTGCGTGCCCTGCTGCGTGCCCTGCTGCGTGCCCTCTGCTGCGTGCCCTCTGCTGTGTGTGCGGCTCCTTGATGTATGCTTCGTGCCCTGCTGCGTGCCTTACTGCGCGCCCTCTACTGCGTGCCTTGCTGCGTGCCCTCTGCTATGTGTGCGGCTCTTTGATGTATGCTTCGTGCCCGGCTCCCGGCTGCGTGCCCTCTGCTGCGTGCCCTGCTGCGTGCCCTGCTGCGTGCCCTGCTGCGTGTTGCGGTGGATTGCGGCATGGTGTTGTTCTTCGCACGATTTGCGCGGCTCTCTTGGTTGCCATGTACCTACACTCGATTTTAGTGGCGGGACATGGGCGCGCGGGGTGCGTGCGGAAAAAGGGGATTTACTGTACAAATAGCAATTTGTTACTATACAAATAGCAATACTTATTTACAATTAGTATATTATCGAGTATAACCCGTTAACGCCTTCTACTACGCTTTTAATAATTCTAACTATTGCTTCCGTTCTTTCTATAGACTTTACTATAGAAACATTAGTTATAGTACCTTTTTTAGCTACTATACTAGAGTCTATACTAATAAGTATAGAGGAACTTTCTCTTTAGCACTAACG
This sequence comes from Ophiocordyceps sinensis, assembly GCA_012934285.1. NCBI lineage: Eukaryota > Fungi > Ascomycota > Sordariomycetes > Hypocreales > Ophiocordycipitaceae > Ophiocordyceps > Ophiocordyceps sinensis. Next base: position 548,701 of record JAAVMX010000006.1, on the reverse strand, counting down.
ACTTAGATATCCGAATAATAAGGCGCTTTCGAAAGCTCTCGGAATACTATAGTCGGTGACCTTCGATAAGATAATCTCCTATAAGTCCTATAAACTTACGTAGGCTAAACGAATTATTAACTATAAGCCGCCGCTTTCTAAGGCGACGTTTCCCTTTTCTAAGGTGTTTTATAATATCTTTTCTATATATAAGAGTTATAATAATAAGAACGTTATATTTCTTATTAAGGATAACTATATAAAGCTTGTTTTTCTATATGCTCTTCTAGACGCCTTTATAGACGAGCTGATTTTATGCTTTAAGAGCCTAGGTCGGTATATTTCCCGATAGTTTTTACTTTCTATCGGTATAATTTATCGAGATAACGACCGAGCCCTTCGATACAATTTTTAGGATTTTATTAACTAGTAGGGCATTTATAATAAGCCTACTGCTTCCTATACACCCGCTTAAAACGGCGCTACTAAACGAGCTAAGGGGCTAGTATCTACGAAAGCTCGATCTATAAGGATTAAAGCAAATTTGCCTAAGCATTTATAGATAGAAACGTAGAAAACTATAGTATATTTATATAATCGGATTCTAGCCCGATAGGCAGCTTCCTCTACGTTATTTCCCTCGAAGTAGATTTCCCCGATAGAGATCCTTTATAACTAATTAAGGGATTACGACCGGAATATACCGGCATTTCTCCTTCTTTAACTATAACGATTCGATTATCTTTAAGCTTTTAGCTATAAAGCCTACCTATTAACTACTAAGGCCTTAACTAACACATAGAAACGTAATCTTAAGCAAGAACCTTATATAGAGGTTAGTTACTTAGTCGGGTATAATTCTATTAATATATTTCGTATATAGATCCTATAGAGATAAGAGGTTCGTCGGGTTTATAATATAACGTTTAATAAGACTTAGTTTTTTACCGCGTCTAAGGTATCCGAACCGCTAATATAGGTATTATTACCGGCATTTCTACTATATATTATATAAAAAGAAGAAGAGGATAAGGCAGAATTCTAATTAACGCTAATAGTGCTTCCTAATAAGCATTCTACCCTAGTAGATATTCTAGCCAAAGCCAGCCTTAGCTCCCTACTCCTAACTAAACCCTAAAACTACCGAAGGACGTTTTTAAGAATATATAGGATTTCTAACCCGATATTTCTACTCTTTTACTAACTATAACCGTAGAACTAGTAGACCGACTTAAGGTATAGTTGCCTTAAGCTACTTCTCGGTCTATAGATTACGATAATACTATTCCTATAGATAGTCTATAGACGACGAGATCTATAGGGGATTTACGCCTTACTCGCTTAAACCGTTTTTCGGGTCGATATCCCGCTTTCGCCTACGTTAGGCATTTACCGGCTAATAGCACCGCTTTTACGGCTATATTCGCTACTTCTCTTAAACCTAGGAAGATTTATAAACGGGATTTGCCCGTGCTTTTAAGGTTTTAGTCTAATCTCGAGACGCATCCGTATAGACCTAAGTTTAAAGCCGCTAGAAAGGTAGAATAAAACTCCCTTTACTAGCGGAAAACCTTTTTTCCTTCGCTTACCCTAAGAGCGAAAGCCTTTATACGTCTTCTTCTATTAACTTAGGCAATTAATTATAAGTTTAATAAGTATAGCTACCTTAGAAAGTTTAAATCTCGCCTTTATATACGAAGAGACCTTTAGCCGTTTAGCGGAAAAGAAATATACGCCGCGATGCTTATAGCGCGAAACTTTCGTATTATAATCGCTATTGCCGCTAAATTTAGCATAGAAACCCGCTTACTTAACGCGGTTAACGCCTTTACAAATACCGATTTAGATAAAGAAGTATATATCTACTTCTTAGACGGATTTAAGGTGTTTGGTTTTATAATTCGGTTAATAAAGGCTTTATATAGGCTCCGCCGTTCGCCTTTTCTTTAGCAATAGGACTTATCCGGGTCTTTTACCGAACTAGGCCTTTAGCAATATTAATATCACCGTCTTCCCTATTTGCTTTCCCCCGGGAAATCCCCGGTTCTTCCCTAGATTCTACTATAGAATTCCACGGGTCTCTATAGGCATTACCCCGCACTTCTACGGGCGTATTTACCTACTTTTCTTCGGTTATATTTCACCGTGATTGTATAGTGATTTTACGGTTATTTATATAGTCTTTACTTATAAAATCTCTTCCCTTCTACGGTCTTCTACCGTAGAATTCTAATTCCCTTCTACGGTTTTTTACCGTAGAATTCTAATTCTCTTCTACGGCTTTTACCGTAGAATTCACCGTGGAATTCACTAGTCTTCTACTAGACTGCTTATTTATTTGCTAACTATATAGCTTATTTATCGTACGGCACGATCTATTGCTTTTCTTACCGATCCTTCCGTCCGATCATTTACGTTACCTGTTTTTCCTTAGGTCTATACAGCTGATTTCGTCCGAGGATTTTTCCTATATATAGAGACTAGTTAGCCTCCCTACTAGATAAAACAAGAGTTATTATTCTTAGTGATTTGCACCTTATAGCTTCTAATCCTTCCTTATAAGCTGTTTTGCCTTAGAACCTCTCTTCTACTTAATTGCTATTACCTAAATGTTAAGAACCCGACTGCCTAGCGTTCGATAAGCAAAGTGCGGAGGATCCTTGCATTTTTATATCTACTATAAATAGTATTATTACTTTCTTCTTTATAGATAATATTATTATCCTTTTCCGTAAGGAGTACTATAGGGCTACTAACGATTTTATCTATCGCTTTAAGCAGAAGTATGTAGTTATTAACCGCGGAGAGCTTACCTATCTCCTTAGGATAAGGATTATCCGGGACTATAAGTAGCGAAAGCTATAGTTATACTAGGACGTTTACCTAGATAAGATTGCTTCTAAGTTTAGTTTAATCCCTACTTCTATAGTTCTACGGCCTATTTCGACCCTTTATCTATTCTCTCTTTTAGAAAAGCTAGACAAACACTAAGGTTAGGCTATAGATAACTAAATCTACTACTTTTAGTCTTTAGTCGGTTCCTATAATTACGCGACTATTTCTACCCGTCTCGACGCTATAAAATCGTCGAATTCTTTAGCGGAGTATATATAGAACCTATCTACGCTCTATATTAAGCTTACTAAAAGCTTAGTAACTTACTTATACGAATCGCGTTTCCTTACGATTAAGTTTTCGGATATAGACGAGTAAGAACTTATTATAGCTTCTAATACCGCTTACGCCGACGACTTAAACACTTGTTATTCTTCTAAGGGCTATTTTATTAGCCTATTTAATAGTCTAATCGCGTAGAGTGCTTAAAAACAATCTATAGTTACTACTTCCTTTACTAAAGCCGAACTTCTTATAGTCTCTTCTACCGCGAAAGAGCTAATTTCCATTCTTTATTTATTTAACGATATTTCTTTATAGCTAGATATTCCTATTCCTACTATTTAGTATAATAACACCTAGACAATCCGCTTAATTTCCGCCGAGATTCTAATTTTTTAATTGATATAACCGTCTTCCTTTAATCCTTCTTTATAGGCTGTTTTAGCCTTAGAACCTCTCTTCTACTTAATTACTATTACACTAATATCGAGGACCCGACTGCCTAGCATTCGATAAATTTAGACCGCCTTAAAGCACGTTGAAATTTACAACTACTAGGCCCGATAGGAATTCTTATGTAATACCTTTAACATTAAGTATATCCCTTCTAACTAAATAGTTACGGATAGATTAACTAAGTTATTTCTACGATAACGGTTTTAGACGTTCCTTCGCTAGCTTCGACTTACGGATATTTCTTCTAGGATCTAAGATAAAGTCGATAATAATTCTAACTAGCCGGAAGTTATTCCCTTCTAGCTAGGGGGGTATATTAATATTACCGTCTTCCCCTATTGCTTTCTATCGGGAAATCCCCGGGTTTTCCCTAGATTCTACTATAGAATTCCACGTGCTTCTATAGTTATTTACCCCGCACTTCTATAGGCGTATTTACCTACTTTTCTACGGTTATATTTCACCGTGATTTTACGGTGATTTTACGGTTATCTATATAGTCTTTACCCGTAATATCTCTTCCCTTCTACGGTCTTCCACCGTAGAATTCTAATTCTCTTCTACGGCTTCTACCGTAGAATTTACTAGTCCTTCTAATAGACTATTGCGTTATTAGTTTAGTTATTTACTAACTATATAACTATTTGTCGTACGGATACGATTTATTAGTTGCGACCGGTGCTTCCGACCGGCGACTCCGTCCGACTCTTTTCTTTACCTCTTTTCCTTAGGTCTACGCGGCTGTTTTCGTCCGAGGGATTTCCCTATATATAGAGACTAGTTAGCCCTCCTTATTGGAAAAGACAAAAGCTATTATTCTTAGTGATTTGCATTATTTATAGCTTCTAATCCTTCCTTATAGGCTGTTTTAGCCTTAGAACCTCTCTTCTACTTAATTGCTATTACCTAAATGTCGAGGACCCGACTGCCTAGCGTTCGATAGAGTTGCATTAGATATACTTACTTAATCGCGCGTCGTCCTATATATAAGAGAGTTCGACTACTCTAGTATTATCCTTATTATTGCCGAACCCTTATATACTACTATTTAAGCACTTAATGTAGTATAACTCGGTTACTTAGCACCTTTTCGCGCGGCGACTTTTTATAGTTACGGCCTTCTTAGCCCTTTTCTTTAGCGATATCCCTTTCTAGAGATTCTTTATATCGACGGTGTCTCCCTTAGCATTCGCCTCTATATCCTCGTCTCTATCGTCTTCGCTAGACGACGAAAATATTTTAGATTCGATAACCGTTAGCGTTATACGCTTAGCAATCGCATAATCTTCCTAAGACTCTACTATAATAGGTTTCTTTATGCTTATAAATAGTCCTTTAAATAACTAACGAAAGGGTAGATTATCCGCTTCTTCCTCTAACGAGGATATCGATTTTTCTAATACATTCGGCATATTCTTCTCTACGAGGAGTCGTTCTAATAGGGTTATCTTTGCTTCGGTAGGAGTCCTCTAGCATCCTTAATTAATACTCTATTCGCCGATAACTCTAAGACTTAAGCTATAACTAAGGGACCTATCGGCTGGATTTAATCTGCCTATTTTCCTCGCTTCCGGGGCGTCTCTACCGTCGCGCTTGCCGTTCGCTTAGGACCTATAGCGTTAAACTAATTCGGAATATACTCGTCTGATTTAGAATATGCTCGTCGAATTCCGAATATGCTTCTCTATAAGATCTCCGTATAGTTATACAGTAAGAGAAGAGAAGAAAAAACTTTATATATAAAGAGCAGCACTCTATTATAGTTCGCTAACTATACGTAGGCGACTAGCCACCTATTGCGTAGTAACTATTATAACGCGCGACTAATACGATAATTATTATAATATATAAAATAATAACTATCGTCGTTAATTTTTATACTACGTTTAATCCTATTTTAGTCCTATTGCTATTACGACTTTATTCGTACCTAAAGCTATCCTAGCGTCTAAGGCGTCCGCCCTAAAAGGGGGGGATAATTATAACGTAGCTACCCGCGTAACTATAGAGTCGGGAGATAGGGATATATATACGATAGATAATGCATTTTAGCTCGGGGACTATTCGGCCACTAGTCGCTAACTAGTCCCCGACAACCCCTCTCGAGGCCTAAGGGTATATCCCTAAGGCCCCGATATATCTTAGAAGAGGGGCAAGCTTTAGTCTTACTACGAGAGGGCAACCGTATTGCAATAAAGGATTATTCGTACTTTTAACTATCGTTCCTACCTTCCTAAACGTACCTCTAGTCTATCTTCTTACAAAGATACGGAAAAAAGGCTACGTTAAACGGCTAGCGGGCTCCCGGCGTGAGATTATTTAGTAGGCTTTTCCTTATACATAGCCTACGCATTTAACCGATGTTAGTCCGTGAATTCGAACCCCTCGAGCCTAGTATATAAGTTATTTAAGTACTTAAGGGCTCTCGTGCCCTAATTAAAGGTGCTATAGTTCTATAGTATTAGCCCTAGGCCGAAGTAGAACTCGGGATACTACAATACGGCCCCTAAGGTACTGCGAAAACCCTTCTTATATCGCGGGAAAAGTGCATTCTTATCCTTCGTTAGAAAAGGGCACCGTAAAATAAGAATCAACCGGCTTTAATTAAGCTACCGTTAGGCTATACTTTAGCTCTAGGTTTATCACTATATTATTGTCCCTAACCGAGCCGCACTAGACCGTATAGTCGGCTCCGTAAATCTATAACCCTCTCTTTATTAGCCTTTTTGCGCTAATGATATTCGTATAAAAGCCGGGGACGAAGGCGGTGTTTTTTAACACTAGATCCCTTATATTAGGACCGTCCGGGCTATAAAAAAGGTTCTTTATAGTTCGGGTTCCTTAATATACAACCGTAAGGGCCGTGTCACCTACTAGCATAACATTATCCTCTACGGCGGCGACGATATTACCCTTTAGAAGATTAAGTTTATTAATAGTATGCGTATTAGCGTAGTTGTTAAATAAGGTTGAGTTATAGAGCGGGTATAGTCCTTGCCTATACGTACTAAAGGCCGTATCTAAGGCATCGTTGTTTTACGCGGAAAACTTAAGGTCGATGATTATATATGCCTATAATCCCTAAGCGGACTTGCCTTAGTTTAGCGCGCCGGGAGGTGCGTTCTAGCCCTTTATGCCTTTAATAGCTTCGACGGTTTGCTTTTAACGAGGTAGGTTCTTAGCCTCTTCGCACTTCTTAATTTAGGCTAGGTTCTCCTTAAGCTCGGGCTTATAGAAGACCCTATTGACTGCCTTATAGAAAGCGGTGTAGTCTATTAGCTTTTAAGGATAGCGTGCCTTTTTAATTCCGTAGGCGTAGTTAAAGCCCTAACGAGATGCTATCGTCGGTGTGTTAGAGGTTATAGCTAGCAATTAGGCTTATGCGTTAAAAGCCCTTAAAGGCCCTAAAGGTTTCGCGTGGATTGTAACGCGATCGTGATAAGCCTGGTTGAATTAGCGACTTATAGCCTTAAGTGTTATATTGACTGTCTTAGCAAGCTGCTGCTTGCGTAGCTTTCCTAGCATTTAACGACCCTATAGCTCGTCTATTGCTATAACTGCTTTAAGGAAGTTAACGATAGCCTATTCCCCGTTAATGTTAGAGATCTTTATAGTCACCGCCTTAAGATACATAAGCTCTTACTAAAGGTATTAAGCTATAGGGCTTATCCTCTAATTAGTCTCTAAGGTATTACGGTAGTTAATATAGGCGAGGCCGACTTAAATAGAGTTAGTAACCCTAAGGAGATTACGTAGATAATTAACGATGCCTTAAAGGTCCGGGCTTTCTAGGAAGTACGCGATATAGGACTAGTTAACGGTCTTATAGACCTAAGTCGAAAGGTTAGCGATAGCTTGCTTATCCTAGAGGTACTTAGAGTAGTCTTCCTTATAGTTATAACCCTTAATCTTAAAGCTTTAGTATTAAGCTAGAGTAAGGCCTATAATAGGGTTCTTAAGGGTAAGGGTGTTTAGCCTTATAATCTCTTATTCCTTAGTTACCTTAGTCGGCGGAACTAGCTAAAGGACCTCTTTAGCGGCGATGCCTCTAGTATTAATATACTTTTAAACCTCTACGCCCTTCGCTATACGGCGGAAGGTCGAGAACTATATAGCCTAATGCTCTAACGTAGTTAGAGTTACCTTCGACTTAGTGGTATTAGTAGTATTAGTTATAATTAAATAGTTGTTTAGTATTTAAGTTAAAGTTAATAATATTCTTAAGTAGGAGAAAGCGGTTATTGTCTAATCCTTTATAAAGGGATCTAAGGACCTATTTGTAAGTGCTTACGGGTAAAGTATATACGACGGCTAGGATAATAAGGGATATAGCCGTATAGTAATGCCTCCCTTAAACGCCTATTAATAACGGTGTCGATAGCCGTGTTATAAGTTACCTTTCTAGTTTAAGGCTTAATCGCGGCGTCGATGTCGATGCCTTACTAAGCAACCGATTAAGGGCTTATGCAGTCGATCGAGTGCCTTACACGCTTTCTTAAGAACCTTCCACGCTTTCTAAGAGCTTTACATACTTTCTTAGCAATAACCCTCGGATAGATTATGCTCTAAGTGTGCCCCGGCATAGGCCCTATATATAACGTATTAGCCTTAAAGCTACCCTACTAGGTATATTCGTAGGGGCGATGCCGGGAGGGCTTAGGTCGCAATTCTAAGGCTTCGTAAAGCCGTTTTATAGGAAGATACGTGGTTTGTTTTAATCGTCGTCTATAGTAGCAATTTGCGCTAGTTCGTATACCGGGCTTATAACTATTGTATCTACCTATAAGGGCCCGTACCCGTAGGCGCGAGGGGTAGTTAATAGGTGCACTTAAGGTTACGAAAAGGGGCACTAATTGATAAGAGAAAAAGGTCTAATCTTGCGATGTATAGTCGTAGGCTAGCTGTCTTACAAGGCACCTTAAATAGGTGCGCAAGCGGACATATGACCTGCACTAGTATAGAGCTATATCTAACACCTCCTTATAGGCACGCTCCGGTGCGACATTAAGGGTTAGGTTATACCTAAATAAGTCCTTTTACGTAAGCGATAGCCGTATATCTAAATGCTAGATATACGATCTACCCCTTTTAATAAGTTTAATCGCTTATAGCCTCTCTTATCTCTCGCCTTTTTAACCCTCTACTTTACCGGGTAGGGAGACTATATAGCCCTTCGTTAAAGAATAATTCGGTATAGCGAGTATATTAAATATACCTTAAAGTACTACGACGGCCGTTTTACTAAGCACTTACGCTTTTATTATATCGGCTTTAATACGCTTATACGTTAGTAAGTTAATTCTTAAAGCTCTTTTTATATTAAGAGGTTACGGTCCTATCGCTTAATAGAAATTAAGGAGCTACGCGCCGCTTTTAGCGAGGATACCCCCGATTCTTAAGCTCTGCTTAATTCTATTATTTGCTTCTTTAGTAGCTTAAAAGGCACGCGGGCTTACTAAGGTAGCTAGAGATATTAGCTTAAGGCTATAGTTTATAGCCTAGGCTGCCTAAGAGTATTCCTAACGTTCCCGGCGGCCGATTTATATTAGGATAGCCTATAAAGGTATATGCCGTTATATTACGAATAGTATAAGGCCGACGCCCGTAGTAAGGCTGTAATCGCGTTTAGGAACTTACGAGAGAACCTATATATTGCCGCCTACTACTTATTTAGCCGATTTACCTCCTTTTTTAAGCTTATTTTAACGCCTAAATTTAAAATTATAGACTATTAGTTTCGGTATAAGTAGTAGGCCCGTAAGAGCACCTATATATACGGTCTCTACTAGGTTAATTAAAGTCCGCCGCTTAATATATCTACTAATTCTACTTAAGAGGATTTTGCCTACTTTAAGGCAAATACGTCTCTGCCTTTAACCTAGAGCTATAACGAGTAATATAGTAAAGGGAGGCGAACCCGCTAATAGTAGTTCGCCTTAGGTTTAACTTCTAATTCCTCTCTCTCTAAGGTTATTAACCGAGTGTAACGTTACCGCTATAATAAAGCGTATTGCCTACGCTTTCGCCGTCTTTTAGATAGATCTCGATTTAATTTAAAGAGTTGCCGTTTCTATTTCTTACGTGCGTACTACGCAGACGCCTACGTCGCTAAAGATCTTAATCTATAATACTTTATATTCGATAGCGTCCGGAACGACCCTCTTCTTAATAACTATAATCCTACCTTAGCTATTAGCTAGCTAGCGAATTACGATATATCCCTTTATACCTCTATATATACCGTTATTAATTATATTAGGAAGTACTACTTAAAGGGAGAGATATAGTAAGAAAGCTACTATAATATTGCCTAAGCTATCTTGCCTAAGACTAATATATAACAGGGCCTTATAAGCTTTATTACTAAGTTTATAAATAAGCTTACTATAGCGCGTGATTAGTCTATAATAGTTATTAGTTACCTATTGCTAAACTTACTGCTATAAAAGGGCATAAGGGCTTCTTAGTCTATTAATTACCGCCCCCCTAAGCTTTAGTAGTAGGCGGATATTATTAATGCGATAGAGGGTATAAACGGGGTTTATATATCTCGCAACGTCTATTAGAAATACCTTACCTAGGACGACGAATAGGCTAATTTAACCTTCTTCGAACTATTAGCTAAGTTCGACTTTACGCATACTCTTTAGCGACCTTTTCTTTAAGCGGCCGATTATATCTTAAACTATTTTCCTCGCTATAAGCCTTAACGGGAGCACGACTAATACTAGGACTTTTGCCGGGTTAAGTTAACTCTTTACTATCTTTATCGATATACTTAAGAGGTTAAGGAGGTTAAAGGCATTACGTTTAAGATATTCTCTAAGGTATATAACTATTGCCTCTCTATCTATAGTAACGTTTATCCCGACGATTACTACGGTAACCTTCCCTCCCTTATTTAAGACGAATCTAAGGATAACCCTTAAAACGATAAAGATATTACGGCTAGGGAGTAGGGAGAACTTACTGCTCTACTGCTATATTATAGCCTTAATATAGAAGATATTAAGTTACTTAGAAATCGCGACCTCGATCTTTAGCATAATTAATAGCCTTATATTAGCAAATATCCCGACTTAAAGGCATAGGGGAGCGACTACTAGAAGCTAGTTAAGTTATAGTATGCCTTTACTAATAAGTAAGATAATAATATATCTAATAATGTCTTTGCTCGTCTTAACGTAGAGTAACGCATAGTTTTCGACCTCTTTACTTAGCACTTAAAATAAGCCCTCGACCTTAATAAGTAAGACCTAGCGCCTTTTTTTCTATAAGTAGATAGGTAAGGCGGTATAGGTAAATCCTTTATAATTTACGCCCTCTATGCCTAGTTAAAGCAGCTCTCCTTAGGCTGCTTTATATAAGCGGCGCTTACGGGTATTACTACTAACGCAATTAACGGCGTGACTTTATACTCCCTACTATACCTGCCTATCTTTAAGACTCTTAAAAAGATGCCTTTATTACGTACTATAGAGCTTAGTAACCTTTAGTCCTAGCTATGCCTCCTATATTACCTTATTATCGATAAGAAGTTAATAATTAGCCTACGAACCTTTTCTTATATCGATTCCCGCCTTTAATAGATCTTCTTAAAGTATTAAGACGAGTTCTTTAGTAGCCGTAGCGTTCTTATGCTTCGTAACTTCTATTAGCTCCCGCCTATAATAGAAAAGCCGCTTTTTACTACGGCGGCTTTTATAGCGCTACCTAAGATTTATAGACATAACGCCTACTACGCCTTTAATAAGACTATTGTATTATAGTAGGTCTTACCGCAGTTAGGTAACGACTAAGCTCCTTTCCGGATAGCTCTTTAGGCCTTACATATTAAGAGTATTACTATTTGCCTAAGTATAAATCTCTATTTGCCTAAGTGACATTTTTTTTATAGCCTACGTATACCCCGGAAAACGCCTAACCCCCCCGCGCTTAGCCGCGCCTATATAAATATAGTGCGCATTTATAGCAGGCCGTAGATTAATAATTCTTTACGGATATATATACTTTATACGAATACGAATATCTATCTACGGCTCGCTCTTTACTACGTGCCCTACTGCGTGCCTTACTACGTGCCCTACTACGTGCCCTACTATATGCCCTACTGCGTGCCCTACTGCGTGCCTTACTACGTGCCCTTTAGTGCGTGCCCTACTACGTGCCCTCTACTATATATACGGCTCCTTAATGTATGCTTCGTGCCCTACTACGTATTCTACTGCGTGCCCTACTGCGTGCCCTCTACTATATATACGGCTGCTTGCCTTCTACTGCGTGCGGCTCCTTAATATATGCTTTATGCTAGGCTGCGTGCCTTACTGCGTGCCCTTTACTACGTGCCTTCTGCTATATATACGGCTCCTTAATATATGCTTTATGCCCGGCTGCGTGCCTTACTATATGCCCTACTACGTGCTCTCTATTGCGTGTGCTGCGTGCTCTCTACTATATACGCGGCTCCTTAATGTATGCGTCGTGCCCTACTACGTGCCTTCTGCTACGTGCCCTACTGCGTGGCCTACTGCGTGCCCTACTGCGTGCCTAAGAGCCTCGTTGGCTAGAGCGATGCGATACGGCGAGATGCGTAACGATGCGATTTAACGATGCGATTTAACGATGCGATACGAAGAATTAGCCTATAGCCTGCTAGGCATACGCACTGTAATTAAGTAGGCGCGGCTAGGCGGGGGGGGGGTTAGGCATTTTAAGGGGGGTACCCGAAATATCACTTAGACAAATAGAGATTTATACTTAGGCAAATAGTAATACTCTATATTAATGCCCCTTTTATTAATAACTAAAAGCTGCTTTATACCCGCGTATAGATAAACCTACTACTTAAGGAGGTAGCTTACTTCGACGGGGCGGTCTGTATTTACTCTACTAATGCATAAGTCCGCGACTTTAATATAGACTATATAGAACGCCTTAGCTCGCTATATATCTAGGTTTAAGCGACTAATATTAGACCTAACGCGTTATAAGCCGACTCTATTACTACCGGCAACCTATATAACTATCTAACTATCTATATAAGAGCTAGGGTAATATTAATAGCGAATATCTAAACCCCTCCTAGCCTTATTAATAATGTCCTAAGGACTATCTACGACTTCGCCTTAAATACTAATATAGACGACCCTTAAGCGCACCTACCTTTTATTATTTTAGTCTGCTTTAATCGCTATATAGGTCCGCCTTACTTCGATAACCTAAAGCTAGCGACTATTATACCTATCTTTTAGATAACGTAAGACTTCTTTAAGGGCGGCGCTTCTTACTATCGCACTTAGTTCCCCTTAACGATTGCGTATACTATTACTATTTATAAGGCATAAGGTGCTACGCTTAAGTAGGTTATAGCGGATATATCCTATCGCGATTTTTAGTCTAGCCTTACTTACGTAGCTGTCTTACGGGCTGAGACGCTACGTAGCATTATATTTAATGCATGCTTTAATCTTAATAATATTATTCGAGGTAGTAACGTCTTTATGCTAGCGTAGGAGGCTAATGCTATTCGCCGTGCTAGTTAGATTATTAGGTAATAAGGAAAGAAGGGTTATTAAAGAATAGCTATAGTAAATTAACTACGCGTACTATATCTATTATTAGTTATATTGCTTTATTACGCGCTTGCTACTACATAGCTTCGTTCTATCCTTACTATGCCTGCTATTCTATGCCTGCTATTACGTGCGTGGCTTCGTTACGCGCTTTCTATTGCTTTTATTGCGTAGCTTAATCACGTGCCTATTGCGTTTATTGCTTCGCTACTACTACGTGGCTTTATTCTATCCCTACTATGCCTGCTATTACGTGCCTGCTATTGCGTGCGTAGCTTCGTTACGCGCCTTCTATTACTTCTATTGCGTGGCTTAATTACGTGCCTATTGCGTTCGTTGCTTCGTTACGCGCTTACTATTATTATATTGCTTTATTACGCGCCGCGCCTACCTGCAATAGGGTTATAAAGGGGTATTATAATTATAATTGCAATAACCTAAGAATATTAGATCGTACTAATAGTATATTAGTAAGGCGCTAACCCTTTAAGAACCGGAAGTAGATAGGTAATAGCCTTTGCCTTAAGGTCTTATATTTCGAAAGGTTAGAGCATAGTGCTTACTACTTACTCGGTCTTTAGTCTAGGTCTACATTCGTTTAGCTAGCTAAAGAGAAAAAACTCGAGGGTTTCTTTCGCTTAAGCGTCTACTATAATAGTAAGCCGGGTGTTTAGGTTAATTAATCTAGCCCGTAGAAATTAGTATCCGTTTAAGCTTAAGTTTTTGCTTATTAACCTTTTTAGTAGTATTCCTTCCTTCGTTAAGGCGTTAAATAACTTTCCGTTTTAGTGGCTGAAAATGCGTAGAGTATACAACTCGTAATAATAACGCGTAGCCTCCTCTTAGCCTTATATATAATCACGCGTAGGGGACCGCGCGTAGGGTAAATAAATATGTATAACAAGCCCCGCTTTTATTAAGGCTTAGGGTTCGATTCCCGCTTATAGCTAAAAAAATATGCCCTAGCTATAGCTAAAAATTAAAGGTCCCTTAGCTATAGTAAAGCTTTGCTTATAGTTATGCCCTATAGCATACTTATATTCTATATATTACATATATTAAGGAGCTGTATATAGAGCAGAGGGCACGCAATAGGGCACGTAGTAGGGGGCATATAGTAAAGCACGTAGTAGAGTACGTAGTAGAGGGCACGTAGTAGAAGGCACGCAGCCGGGAGCCGGGCATAAAGCATATATTAAGGAGCCGCGCACGTAATAGAGGGCACGTAGTAGAGGGCACGTAGTAGAAGGCACGTAGTAAGGCAAGCAGTAGGGCAATATAACGCAGCTACCCGCGCAACTATAGAGCCGGGAGATAGGGATATATGCACGATAGATAATGCATTTTAGCTCGGGGACTATTCGGCTATTAGTCGCTAACTAGTCCCCGACAACCCCTCTCGAGGCCTAAGGGTATATCCCTAAGGCCCCGACATATCTTAGAAGAGGGGCAAGCTTTAGTCTTACTACGAGAGGGCAACCGCACTGCAATAAAGGATTATTCGTACTTTTAACCATCGTTCCTACCTTCCTAAACGTACCTTTAGTCTGTCTTCTTATAGGCAAGCAGTAGGGCGAGTAGAGCTATTATAGTGTCCCTACTATTAGTCAGCCTTATGCGAGGGGCAGCCATTAGGGCTACCCTCGCGTATAGCTAGCTTCCCTCCTCTATATAGCTTTTAATAGCATCTATTATAGTATCTCTTCTACCTACGCCCTAATGTACGTAGCCCTAAGTGTATAATAAGAGCATATAGTAGAGAGCTACTTTATACTTTGTATAAATAGGCACGTCGAATAAAGATAGGAATCTAGATATTGCGTAAGCCTTTTAATTACTATAGCACTATACCTAATTTAGGTAGCGCGGGCTAGGTACGTAGGGTTAAAGCGGGGTTAGCGTAGAAAAAATATATTTCCTATATAAATAGAGATTCTTACCTAAGCAAATAGTAATACTTAAAAATAATACGCGCGTATAGCGGCGAAGATATATATAAAGTACACGTACTACTATATTTACTAGCCGCCCCGACTTATTCGAGGCGGCTAGCGGTAGAAAAATGCTTTTTGCTTAGCGTCTTTCCCTAATATAGGCATTTACGCGACTATATACGACCCCTACTAGCTCGGTATATTAAGAGTAGGGGTAGATATATAAATATAGAAGGAGGAGCTATATTTCTTTTATTTACACTAAAAATATATACTAATCGGGGTTCTAATACCTATCTATTATGTATGTGTGTCCGCCTCGACTTAGTCGAGGCGTTGTAGATTAGGCCCTTAATGTTCGTCGGCGCCGAGAGCGCTCTCGATCGATAAAGCGCGGCAAAGCAAACGAGATTTGTGCGTCCATCGACGAGGTGGTTTGGAAAACAACTCCGTGTCACTCCATCTCGTCATCGCTCAAGCTCGTATTCTCGTTCCAGACATCCTTGCTTTCTTGCTCGACGGCCCGCATGGCAACGGCAACGTCTTCCAGCCTTGCAACAACGTCAATGACGCCGTTGTTGACCCGTTGGAAGTACTCGTCGTTCGCCTCTCGCCGCTTCCTGGCGAGCAGAATGTCCAGCTCAGTTTCTTCCTCAACCTTTGCTCCAAGTCGATCTGCGCCTCCGACGCCGCTGCTTCCAGGTCTCCCGTCGTTCGCCCCAATCATACTTTTTGTAGCATCTGCTCCATCATCACCGCCGTGTCGGGCAGCATCCGTCCAAGCCCCCTTCAAGTTTCGGACCTCGGCGTAAGGGGCGTGGGCAGAGTTATCGCGCGCCGCTGTCTCGATGGCATCATCTGCTTCACTTCGGGCCCAAGCCTGCGCGAGCGCTATCTGGGCGGCGCGAAGGTCTGCGAGTTTGCGGTCGTGTCCCGGGCCAAAGACGTGGTTACCCCCGGACGCAGACAGTTCGACCTCCTCTAACGTAGCTTGCATCTCAGCCCATAGGGCATCAGTTTTGTCGACACTGCGAGTAATCTCGGCCGTGCGCAGGTTGCGCCCTGCGCGCTGTAGGCCAGGCGGTCCGGCGGCAACGAGTCGAAAGGACGCGCTGCGTTCGGCATAGAGCGGCTCACGCTTTCTGCTGGGGGAGCCAAGAACTGGAGCTCCTGGCGCCAATATGCCGGGCAACGAAACATGAGAAGTTCCCGGCGAGGGATGCAAGAAAAGCATGGGCGGTGGCTCTCTCTGCTTGCTCTTCGGCTTCGAGTGCGGAGACATGTAGTGGGCACTGACTTCCCTCGCTTTGTGGCGGGAGTTCCGATCGTCATTGTCCAGACTACCCGTTGGGACCTAAGGGAAGCGTTCCTTACCTAGGTAGTTCCCAACGGGTATTCGTACTACGAAGTACTAGGGGGGTCTAAAAATCGACCCATGTATCTTTTTCCTTTTCAACTCAGCGAGTCTTTTCCAACACAGCGTGCCCCCTTTTAGACCCGTGGGGTCGGTCGGGTGTTTAATTAACCCGAGGTCGCCAAGGTCACGTGCGTCACGCCTCGCGCCTTGGTGCGAAGTCACCTAGGGCCTTGCAACCCTACCCAGAATTATGGTTGGCCTGGTCAACTTTTCGCCCCGGATCAACATCTTTCACCACCCATCGTCGCGATACTCAATTAATTCGGTACGTACGGATCGAGGGAACAAACGCCGCACAAGCACGGCAGTCTATATCATTCCTTCGGCTGATCTGACTTTTCAAAGCAATCATGGCTGGAGGCAAACCCCGTGGTCTCAACGCCGCGCGCAAGCTGCGAACGAACCGAAAGGACCAGAAATGGGCCGACCTTCACTTTAAGAAACGCGCCCTGGGCACCGCATTCAAGTCCTCGCCGTTCGGCGGCTCTTCTCACGCCAAAGGGATCGTTCTCGAGAAGGTTGGCGTAGAGGCTAAACAGCCCAACTCGGCCATTCGCAAGTGTGTCCGAGTCCAGTTGATCAAGAACGGCAAAAAGGTCACGGCTTTCGGTACGTCTTCATAGATGCAGGCACTCGACGACCACACATTATTGACAATGATTGCAGTTCCCAACGACGGTTGCTTGAACTTTGTGGACGAGAACGACGAGGTCTTGCTGGCCGGCTTCGGTCGCAAGGGCAAGGCCAAGGGTGACATTCCCGGTGTTCGATTCAAGGTCGTCAAGGTTTCTGGCGTTGGTCTATTGGCTTTGTGGAAGGAGAAGAAGGAGAAGCCTCGGTCGTAAAGGGAGGAGGGTGGAAGAAGGGCACAAGCGTTTGGGCACAATAGGGTCACCGATGATTTCGCTGGCAATGGCATCATGATTTGGGCTTTGATCTCGCGAGATGAACCTCGGAGGGTGGACCTAATTGGTCTCACTCAGAATACAAAACATCTAAAGGAAGATTTGCCCGCGCGCCGCCGAAGTGGGCGAGGCGAGCTTGCGGCGGCCCTTACGACGACTTAATCGGCAACGCCACGCGCGTCTGATCAGTATCCGCAGCGCGGCGAATCAGATAATCAGCGACAAGGCCAGTGCTGATGGTGCCACCTGTGATCCAGCAGCCGTTGACGAACCACCACCAACAATCCTGAACGCTTTTAAGATTGACCCGCTTGATCATGGTGCCGAGAGTGATCAAGGCTCCGCCACAGCTCCCTAGGAAGAATGCAGGACCGGCCCCTGATGCGACACCGGCGGCGGCCAGAAGGGAAACCTGGGCCATGGCTAGTCCGGTAAGCACATTTTTCGTGTCCGCGCCGTGTTTGAGAGCGATACTTTTGATGCCAGCCTTGGCGTCATCCTTGATGTCCATGTGCGCGTAAATCATGTCGTAGAGAACGGTCCAGGTGACGTTTGAGGCATAGAGACAGGCGGCGGCGGCGAACGCGGCAGAGTCTGCGAGCAAGTCGAGGCCGAGGGCGGGGAATCCCATAATGGCTCCCCATGAAAATGTCAATCCGAGAACAAACTGGGGGTAGTAAGTCACCCTCTTGGCCAAGGGATAGGCGGCGACGAACGGGAGGCTCAGCGTGCCATAGATGATGCAGGGCAGGGGGAACTGGACGAGTACAGCCAAGCCGGCCAGAAGCTGACATCCGGTGAAGACAAGACCGTTGAAAGGCTTGACGGCTCCGCGGGCCACTGGCCGTAATCGAGTTCGCTTGACATGGGGATCGAGATTTCTGTCCCAAAGGTCGTTGATGGTACAACCAGCTCCACGCATGATGAGCGCGCCAGAGAGGAACAGGAGCGAGTACGAAACCACCGAGGTGATTGGTGCGGCGGGTGACAGCATGGGAGCGGCCATGAGGGTGGAGAATAGGCATGGGAAGAAGAGGTAGTAAGTGCCAGCGGGCTTGTCGATGCGCATGAGCTCGGCGTAGGGCACCCACGAAGCCGGTAGCTTGGATATCAGGCCGGAGGCGGGAGGTGTGTAGGACGAAGGAGATGCACCGGCTCGAGCTTTCTGGCCTGCTTGGACTAGCGACCGCAGTTGTATCTTGGTCTGGGGGACGCCCTCGCCATGTCTTGGCGCACGAATTGACGGCGGGCGACCCCAAGGGAGCCTCGAGCTTGAGGTGCGTGGGAGTATGACCCCAGAAGTCATGGCAGAGCATAGACCGGGCAAGCCGCGTAGGGTCGGCCGGGGCATCTTGAACGCCGCCATGAGTCCCATGGCTCGCTAAAGGGGGCTGGCTTTCTGACGAAGTCAGTCGACCGATCAAGAAGCGCCGTGCGACGGAAACAAGCGGAAGAGTCTACTCGCATGCTTACAAGTGGCTGCCTCTCCTGCTCGCGAGCTTTGCGAAACAAGATTTGGCGTGGCTGGCTATTGGGAATTCACATTGCACATCAAGTACCCGTTGGAAGCGTTCTACGGAAGGCCATAGCTACCCGTTGGGACCTAAGGGCCTTCGTCCCTTAGTTGGGTACAAATTAGCCGGACACGCCCCTAATCGCCGGACAAAAATTTCGCGGGGAGCGGCGGGGGTAGATGTACCTTTAGGCGCCTAAGGGTTCTTTTTTATTTAAGAAGTACCTTAAATAGCGATTTATTATATAAAAAAACCTAATAAGTAGTTTTCCTTTTTCTTCCCGCTTCTATTATATATAAAGCTTCTTTTCTTATATACGCTCTAAGAGTAATTATAGCCTATTTTAAGTAAGTACCTTTAGTTTTTAATAGTAATAAATTCTTCTTTAAAAGTAAACATTAACTAAGTTATATATCGATATAAACCTTACGTAATAGCCTAAAATTAATAGCGTTAAAACGAGAAAATATTAAAGAAAAATAAATATATCTTATAAGAATATTTAAAAAATGCTTTTTTCGAGTCTTTAGTCACGTGGTAAGTACCTTTATATACTATCTAGTAGGAGAGATACTAAATTTTGTCCGGCGATTAGGAACGTGTCCGGCTAATTTAGACCTAACTAAGGGACGAAGCGTCCCTTAGTTCCCAACGGGTATATATATTAATATGTTTTAAAACCTCGACGTAGCCGAAAACCCCTACGAGCACTTAGGGGGGAAAATAAAAAAGGCTATAAGGGTAATATCCCCCCCCTACCCCCCCTATCTTATAAAACTTTATATACTATAAATTTCTATATATAGGAATAAGGGATAAGGGATACGTACGAGTTAATTACAGCCACGTAATCCTACGTAATCACGTGCGTGTAATAAGGCTACGTTACTTATAAAGGGGCCCCCTTTCCCCTTCTTCCTAGCTAGATAAGACATATAGAATAAACATAATAGAACGAGTTTTTGCGAATGCAAATGTAAGAGATACCTACTAATACTAATTAGTGTTCGTAAGGCTTAAATACTAATAGTAAGGCAGAAGAGGCAGATCTCGATCTTTAAACGTATTATAAATCTTTATTAAACCGGCCTCCTCCGGCCTAATAATCCTATTTTATACACTTAGAGAGGGTTATCTACGCTAAGAATAAGAAGACTTTACCTTCCGAGTCTAGCTCGCCTTTAGGGGTTGCGTATAGATCTTCTTTAAGCTTCCCGCTAACCGATCACCGCTTTAGAAGAAGAAGAGTAGCACTAGTAGGAAGTGCGTCTATTAACGCCGACCGCTTCGCGAAGAACCTCGCGACGATAAACCTCGATTCCTTTATTAGCTAGTTCGAGAAACAACCTATCAACCACCGAAAAGCTCTTCCGCTTCCTCGAGAAAAGCTCTTCTAACGGCACATCAAAAGACAACCACAAACCCAACCCTTAAGACCCTCGCGACCAAGCCTGCCGCCGCGTTAGACCACTCGTTACGACTAAGCTCGCCGCCTGCTTCCGACAAGCATCGCGAAGACCCTCGCGAACCCGACAAACACTCCTAAAACCACGGGACATTCGATCAACACACAAGCCATTTAATCACGACTATCGCGTAAAGACCCTTACGCAAAAACAACTATCAAAAGCCCGCTGCCTGCTCCCGATAAAACCATCACGAAGACCCTCGTGTACGACAAACACCCCGCCGTCTTCCGACCCGGCACTACATATAGTCCGCTTGCTCCCTTAAGCCCGGCATCATACACACAGTCCGCTTGCTGCTTTAAAGCCCCCCCGAGAACACAGTCCGCTTGCTGCTTTAAGCCCCCCCCCCCCGAGAAAACACAGTCCGCTTGCTGCTTTAAAGCCCCCCCGAGAACACAGTCCGCTTGCTGCTTTAAGCCCCCCCCCCCCGAGAAAACACAGTCCGCTTGCTGCTTTAAAGCCCCCCCGAGAACACAGTCCGCTTGCTGCTTCAAGCCCCCCCCCCCCCCGAGAAAACACAGTCCGCTTGCTGCTTCAAAGCCCCCCCGAAAACACAGTCCGCTTGCTGCTTTAAGCCCCCCCCCCCCCCCCGAGAAAACACAGTCCGCTTGCTACTTCAAGCCCCCCCCCCCCCCCGAGAATACAACGACGGCTCTATCGGCACTATACAGCCAGCTCTCTCGCCAAACGCTTAAGACAACGCTTTCGGCAACGCTTAAAACAACGCTTAAGACAACGCTTTCGGCAACGCTTAAGACAACGCTTTCGGCAACGCCGAATCCGGCCCAACGCTCAAGCCAACGCTAGAGAGGACGTTTCCGGCAAGTCTCGGCAGCATCGAAAACGGCATCTTCCTTGCCTTCGGCAATAGCAATAACAGCGGCTCCGAATAAGCTCCCGCAGTTGTTGTTCCGCCGTCCGCAAACGCAGTCAAATGCTCCGCCAGCCGAATGCTCCGCCAGCCGAATCCGCAGCCGCAGTCAAACGCTCCGTTAATCTAATAGCCGAAGTCCGCAGCTATAGTCAAACGCTCCGCTAAACCCGGCAAGACCGCCTTTGCCCCGATAGACGCCCTCGTCCTTTACTCTTTGTTTTTCCGAGATAACGTCTTTTGCCTTTATTTATATTTGTTTATATTCGTCTTTATTTACGTTTGTTTTTTCCTGCTTTTTTTTTCCTGCTTTATTTTTCCTGCTTTATTTTTCCCCTTTTCGACGCCTTATTCTTCCCCTTTTAGTGCCCGAAATAAGCACCGAAACAAGCCCTATTTCGCCCCGGCAACGTTATATGCCGACCCTACTACGCTTTAGCTCCGGCAACGTTCTTTCCCGGCCCGAACACACGCTCTATTTTACGCTCTTTTCCCGGCCCGAAGATAACTCTATCTCTTGCTCTGCTTCGCCCTAAAGCTTAATGCTTCCTAACACTCTTTTCCTATACGTTATACGGCTGTTTGCAAGGCTATTACAAGGTTGGAAAAAGCCGGATCTACGATAACAATACGGCCCGTTTGACCGGGCTATAGATCCCTGTTTAGACCCTTATTGCGACCCTGTTTAGCTCCTTATTGCTACGTTCGTTTAGGCTGTTTCTACGATCTTATAAAGACTGCTAGTATAGGAATAAAGGATAAGGGATACGTACGAGTTAATTGCAGCCACGTGATCCCACGTGATCACGTGCGTGCAACGAGGCTACGTTACCTATAAAGGGGCCCCTTTTCCCCTTCTTCCTAGCTAGATAAGATATATAGAACAAATATAATAGAACGAGTTTTTGCGAATGCAAATGCAGGAGATACCTACTAATACTATAAATAGAAAAGTTATGTAAAACCTATTTTCTATTAATAACAATATATTAGAGTATATTTAAAAAGGAATAATAAAAACTTTATATAAGTTTTAAAACTATTTAAATAAGTATAGGAATTAATTAATAATGTAATATATATAAGAATATAGTTATATAACTAAGGAATAAAGTCGTTACTATATTATAGACTTTATATAGTAATAGGGTAATAAGTATAGGAATATAGGAATATAGGATAAACACTATAAGGAAAGGGGTTATAAGTTATAACCCTTAATAACCCTAACGACCGCAGCGTTATTAGCCCCGTTATAACCCCGGCAGTAGCCTTATTATAACTCGGATAACAGCGTTAGCGGCTAGGTTACGTGCTCCTAATAGGGCTCTGTTAGGAGCCCGGCAGGCCTGGGTTAGGTTCTTTAAAGGGCCTATAAAGGGGGCCCCTTTCCCCCCCTTTCTATCTAGGCAAGACAACATACTTAAATACTAACTAAAAGACCTAATAAGATATCTCACGTATAATCCCTACTAACACTAATTAGTAATTAAATAGATTTAATTATAGAATAGTAAGGCTAGAAGAGGTAGGTCTTAATCTTCGAAAGTATAGTAGAATCTTTACTCCTCCGTAAGCGCTGTTTCTACGCATCTTTACCCCTTTGCGGGTTCTATTGCGTACACCTAGAGAGGATTATCTATACTAAGAATAAGGCATCTCCGCTGGTTTTACCTATAAGAGACTCCTTAAAGCTTCTAAATTAATCCTATGCTCGTCTCCCTTACGGAGGAAGAGATACGTTAATAAGGAAGCGCGTTAGCAACGCACTAACGCGAGAAGAAGAAGAACACCGCTGGTTTTACCTATAGGAGTTCTCTTTAGACCGTAAGGACGAGAGGAAAAGAAACACCGCTGGTTTTACCTACTAAGAGATTCTTTTTTAGACCGTTATAATAACATCGCGAAGACCCTCGCGACCTTAGTTATCTATAATAATACTAACGAGCCCGACTAGCGCTATAGCTACCGACGCGGTAGATAACCCTATCGCACTATTTAATCTATAGATTAAAGAGATTATAACAGGCATAACCGTCCTATATATAAGAGAACGAGCTTAGGGGGGGTATATAATTGTTATTAATCCACGAAGGGACACAGCTATAGACTAGGTCTAAATGTCTATATATACGATATAGAGGTCACGTAGGATAATATATAATATAACCTAACACCGTAATAGTATATCCCTATTAAATCGGCGTTCGACTTAAACGCCTAAAAGGGGCAATAGGCTAATAAAAACGAAGGAAATCTATATTAACTAGTCCTAAAAGCAGGCCTAATATAGAACGAGAGAAGAATAAGGAGAAACAAAGGGTAAAGCAAAGAATCTAACGCGTGCCGTCGTAACGTAAATTGTATTAATAAATTATACTTATTATCACTTAGGCGAAGGTAAAGACGTAAGGAAGGCTAGATAAAAGGCCGGTTTAGGCTTAGTCGGGTTAAGGGCGTAAAAAGCCTTAAGGTCGTCCTAGCAGCCGTTAAGGCAAGAGGAGTCCTCTTATATAAGAGGGCTATAACGCTATTAAACGCGATACTTAATCTTCCCGGAGGCGTACTAGCATTACGTAAGGATAGAAGAAAACTCCTACTCGAGATACGCGTTATCGCCGTCGTTATCGCCGGGGGAAAGGAGAACGCCGTTATTAGCAGGCCGGACGTTAAGCTCCGACTAGCCGGGCAAAGGGGGCTCTTAGGTCTTAGTAAAGAAGGAGTAATAAAAAATAAGGTAAAGGCGGCTGCCTTTAGGGAGGCGAAGAAGATACGCCGTCTTATATACCTTAAGGACCTTATATAGGCCCTCTTACTTATAGTCGAGCTTTTTTATAGGACGGAGAGTATGAATCTAGCTAGTGCTAAGGAATACTATATCGCCGGGCTAATACGCTAGGGCAGGAGTCCGCTAGGCGTTTATATAGTAAGCCTAAGTAGCTTAAGCATCCTCGATTACATTACGGAGGAAGTTAAAGATACGCTAAAGGCGGGAAGCGAGCGCGTTACCGCGGAGGTATTCCTTCTACTACTAGGGGGTTATACCGGGCGGGGGGAGACTAAAGGGCTCGGTGCTAAGCTTTAGGTAAAAGCTATAGTTAGCGAAGAAAGGGGAGAGGCCGGTAGATTTAAAGACTTAACTATTAGCAGTAAACTTAGCGAAGGGAAGGAGGTCGACCTAATCGTCCTAAAGGTAGGTAGTATAATAACGAAGGTAAACCTTTATCTAAGCGTTCGCGATCTTAGTCTAACCGTCGGTCTAAGGGTAGTAAGCGGAGCTAAGGTAAAGGCGGTAACTAAGGCGATAACTAAGCTACTATTAGAAAGCCGAAATAAACTAAGTGCTATAGTCGCTAATAATAAAGGCCGGGGTGCCGTAAAGGGACTAAACGTAGGAAATAAACGCGTTAATAACGTCTTTAATAGTTATTAAAGGTATCGGGATATAGTAACGTATCTTTATAAAGCGGTCGACGATAATAAGGATATTAGAAAACTTAACGCCGTTACAGCGGTAGATAAGGAAGTCGGTAATAAAGTTAACGGATATATTAGTCTATAGGGCGAAGGGAATACTTAAGGGCTAGAGCAGGCCTTAAGGGGAGGAACGAGGGGACTTAGCGCGTAGGTATATATAATAATTCCGTATAAAGCTAGAAATAGATTTATGTATGCTAGGCTAGATATAGGACCGGCGGTAGAGGCTAGCGGTCTTCGTCCGTCTAAGGTAGCCGGTAAAGGGGGAGGTATAAGCGCGGACGAGGATCCAAAGAATTAAGGCGTCGTTAGGGGGAACAAAGAGCCGGCCTTAGAAATAGAACCGGCCTTAGACCTTAGAGAGGGCGGTCTTTAGGATCGAGCGGAAGGGAGCTTAGAGGGGGCAAGGCTAGCGGGACTAAAGGGACTAAAGAGCTACGCGGATAGCGGAGATAAATAGGGAGGAGGAATAGGCCTAGTCGATAAGGTTATTGATCGGCTTAGAGTCGTCGAAGGCGTAGAGGTTAAGGCAATCGGAATTATATTTATAAGTTATATTTATAAACGAATTAGACTCCTCGACGGTATTAAAGGCGGTAGTAGCGTTAAGGTAGAGGGAGGCATTAACCTTAGACTTAGGGAGGATAACCTAATATCGGTGGTTAATCCTTTCGTCGGCTTAGTCGGTAAGGGAGAGAGGGCGGGAGCTAGGCAAGCGGCTAAAGGCGTCTAGGAGAATAGCTTAAGAGCCGGGCTAAAAGACGATCTTAAAATTAAAATAACTAAGGAATTCGGCCTAGCGGGCCTATCGCTAGTTAAAGAGCTTCGTAGTTATAAAATACTAAAGATTCTTATAGTCTAAGGCTATCTTAAACTTAGGTAGGCCTTTAAGCTTAAGGCGCTACTCTTTAAGAGATTTTATAATCGCGAGGAGTTCTTTATCGTAGATCTCGTAATTATACTCTTAAGCGGAGTATTTTAACGAAAAGAAGGCAACCGGATAGTAACGACTATCGTCGAAGAGCAATATTAGCATACCCCTAGCGGCTTAGTCGGAAGCATCTATCTAAACTATAGTCTTACGAAAGAGGTCGAAGTATACAAAGACTAAGGCGGTAGTAAAAGCGTGCTTAAGGGCTTCGAAGGCGTAGGTATAGGCGGGAGACTAGATCTAAAGGGCAGAGTTTTTAGTAAAGGCGTTTAAAGGGTTCGTAAGCTTAGAAAAGCCGTAAATAAAACGCCGATAAAAATTAGCGAATCCTAAGAAGCGCCGGAGGTCTTTAATAAAGGAGGGGGTAGGCTAGTCTAAGACCGTACGAACCTTATTAAGGTCTATATAAATGCCTTTATCTAAGATAATTAGGCTAAGGTACTTAGTCTTAGTAATATAGAAGTTATACTTATCTACGTTAAGCTAAAGGCCGGCGGCATTAAGGCGCTTAAGAACCGCGTTAACGTAGGCCTAGTGCTCCTCCCGCGTCTTTAAGAAGATTAAGACGTCGTTTAGATAGGTAAAGTAGAACTTATTAAGGATACCGTAAAGGGCTATATTAATAAAACTCTAAAAGTAGGATAAGGCGGCGGTAAGGCTAAAGGGGGTAATATAATACTTAAAAAGCCTATACCGTATAGCGAACGTAGTCTTTTACTTATATCCTTCGGTAATATAAAGGCGATTAAATACCGCGAAAACGTCGATCTTAGTAAAAAACTTCGCCTTCCGGATATAGGCGAGAGTATCGTAGATAAAAGGTAGGGGGAAACGGTTCTTAATCGTAGCCTTATTTAGGCCGCGATAGTTAATATAAAAACGGACGCTTTTACCTAGCTTACGGGCGAGTATAATAGGGGCAATAGCGGGGGAGGTAGAGCGGCGGATAAAGCCTTTCTTAAGCTATTCGTTAACGTACGTATAGACGATCCGGTTCTTAGCTTCGCTAAAGGGGCAAAGGCGGGTATAAGGAGGTTATATCCCCTCTTTAAGGTTAATTTAAGTATTAACGGTATAGTAAAGAGCGAGCTTATCGGCCTTACTCTTAAGCTATATATAGATTATATAGTAGAGCTCCTTAAGGACCTTAGCCTAAAGCTCGTCGAGCGTATAAAGGACTTTCTCTTACTTCTTAAAGAACTTAGCGATATTATCGGGGGAGATCTTATTAAGGTAGATCTTATTAAGGTAGTCGTCGATAAAGTCGTAAAGGTAAAGGTTAAAGCAGGCTTTCGTATCCTCGGCATTTATATATTTAGTTAAAACGGCCTAATAGAAGTCCTTAAGGATATCTTAGTCGATAGGTAGCGGGGGTTTAGTAGGCAAAGGCTCGGCGGTAAAGGCCTTAATTAAGGTCTAAGAGGTCTAGACTTTAGGCTATTAATAGAATATTACTATCGCATCGACGTTAAGCATCCGGACGTTAAACGCTAAGTCGTTAAAGGACGAGAAGCGGAAGGGCTAAGGTCTAATAGTCTTATAACTCGGCCGTAATATAGGGCAGCGGTAGTTAGTAGTCTTATAGACGGGACGGGGGCGGGGAGGTCGAACGTAGCGGCGAGGGTAAAGGGTAGCCGGGGAGTTAGAGTTATAGCCGGAGTTAGAGTCGGCGTCGTTAACCTAGCGGGAGGAGTCTAGATAGGTGGGTTTACTTACGTTAAGAGCATTCTCCAAAAACGCTAAGAGAGAGAGGCTAAGGGATAGGGGAATAAACTTAAGAACGTCGCTAAAGCGGACGGAACAAATAAAGGCCGGAGGACGGGCTAAGGCTATACAGACGGGAATAAGGATCGCAGCGGTAGGAATAAGGATCGTAGCGGTAGGGGGTTCGCCTTCGTCGTTAGAGTCTTCGATAAAGGGGGCGGTAGGAGGTTCGCCCTCGTTGTTAAAGTCTTCGACGGAGGGAGTAAGGAGAAAACGAATTATATTTATTAATTATATTCCTTTTAAAATAGGGGCAAGGGGAGCTAAGATAGGGCGGGCAGGGCGGGTAAGGGTGGCCGAAAGGCCTAGGATAAGATAAGGCTAATAGTCCGAGAGGCAGGAGGCTAGATAAAAGGGGGACTAAAAGGAAAGGGAGTTACCGCGCTAGCTAATAATAAGGTCGTGCCGGCGTAGCTAAGGGAGGCTAAGAATAACCTCGTAGCTAAGCTTTATAAGAAAGAAGTAGATAGACTTAGTATAGGCGCTAATCCGGGAGACCGAAAAGGCGTAATAAGTAACGGTTAATAAGTAACGGAGCTAGACTCGCAGTCGCTACTATCGGCGAGAGAAAGCCGGCGTAGGAATTAGAGCTAGCGGATAGGAAGGGTAAGGCGTTACGCAGTCTAAGCGTGTATAAAGGCGTATCCGGAGCAGCCGGAGTCGACTAAAGCACTTATAATAATATCGGCGGATATAAGGGATAAAGGCATAAGTAAGGCACGCGGTTATATTCCTATAGGGAGGTAAAGATCCTCCCCGGTGTTAAACAAAGCTATAAACTTAGACACTAAGAGCTCTATCGCATAATAAAGCGAGGGAGCTACGCATTTCCCGTAAACGGGGAAAAGGCGGGGAGGTCGTTTACTTCGCCCTCGATAAAGCCTTACTTAATAGCGCGAACCTAATAGCGGGGGGGGGGGGGGTTTAAGTAGGCGTAGGGCAAACGTACCGCTACTACGGCCACGGCCGCGGCTAGAGCCGGAACCGGCGCCGGGACTAGTGCTAGGGTTAGCGCCGGGATTAGCACTAATACCCTTATTAAGGTAGGTCCGGGCGGTATAGGTAGCGGTAGCCGGCTAAGCGTAGTAGAGGCAAAGACGGTTCTCGAACCGCCTTTGCTTCTTAGCGTTAGTAAGCCGGGCCTAGAATGCGTCGAGCTATATTAGGTTACCGGTAAGGGACGTAGGTAAGGCGGGCGAGGCAAGGCTAGTACGAGCGGGGTTACGAGGCGGCTAGAGTTAAGAACGGGCCTTAATACGCTACTAGTTATCCTAAAGCGTAGAATATATCTTAGCCTAAGCCGTAAAGTCGTTATAGGCCGGGCACTCGACCTATAGAGCGGCGGCGTTAGTAAGCTCGATAAAGACCTTTAAATAAAGGTAGGCGACGTAAGCGGTGCCGTCGAACGATAAGTCGGCTTAAAGCTAGGTAAACTTTAAATAGAAGTCTAGCTAAGAGATATTTTTTATTAATAAAGCGTTAAAGTCGGCCTCCGACTAAGCGCGGGTAAAATTAGCACTAAAAACTAGGCTAAGGTCGTCGGTAAGGGCTTTAATAGTAGTATACTGCTAATTGACGAAGGACTTATTATCGAAGACGTCCTAAGGAACGCTAGCGATAATAGAGGCGGCCCGGCCGGTAAGCCGGCTAGCCGCGTAAAGAATGCGATCTTACTCTATAGGGTATAAGGCGGCGTCCTAACGGAGCTTAATAGTAAGGCCGTTATACTAGGTCTAGAAAGCCTCCTAACGTTGCTTTTAAGTGCTATAGTCGCCGGCGAACCTCTTAGGGTCGGCTATACGGGAATAGGTAAAGGCAAAGGCGGGGGTAAGGGCAAAGGCTTAGTCTTAATGTTATAGAACTACTAATCTAGGTTCCTAGTTTACTTTCTTTTTTCTAAAGTACGGGACGACTTAAGTACTAAGGGACTTAAGTACGGAAATACTTAGTACGAGGGTACCGGGGTACTTGGTACTTCGGTACTTGGTACTTTATGACTCAGCATAAAGATGTTCGCCCCGGACTTACCTATTATCCGGTCACACCCCTTTTCGGCCTAGGACACACCCCTTTTTCGAACTTAAGTCCCTTAGGACTTAGCTTCCTTAGGTACGGGACGTACCACGCAGCTACGGTCACGCCGACGATCTTATTAGGCACCCCTGCCTAATAAGACCCGATGATTGGCTCGATGCCCCGTATAATAGACCGACACCTAGACCACCGGGAGCTATAGGCCTAATATAGCCCTCCCGGCTTTCGGGACCGATTATTCGTCCGATCCTCCGCATAAGGAGGTCACACGACTTATGTCGTGTGACCCACCCACATAAAATTATGCACGTAGTGCATAAATGGACCCACATGACCTAGATTAGTCTATAAGGGCTCTAGAACGACGCGGGAGGCAGCCTTTTCGAGGTTAGCCGACCTACATAGCCCTTACGCAGCCCCGGGGACCCGTATTAGCTTGGGGCAGTGTAAGGGATACGTGGCAGAAGGTGCTAGAAGGAAAGTGACGTACTAGGACCGTCTGGACGGACGGGAAGAGCTATATAAAGGAACTTTAGTCCGCCCTTCCTCGGGCTCTCCTTCCTTCCTTTCTTCTTTAGCTTTTATCACAGTTTTAGTTTAACTGCCTACTAAGTAACCTACACCTCTTCTAGTAGTGCCCTTAGTGCTCTAGCCTCGACTACCCCTGCTTGCTTAGACTTAGCCAGCCGGTCTAGTATAAGTGACCCCGAGTGCTCCTCTGCTTACTATTCCGCCCCTATAGCTTTTAAGGATAAATAACGCCCTCTATTAGTCTTTAACTATTAGAGACTTAGTCCGGTTAGACTGTCTTCTGTCTTCTAACCGTTCTATCACACTTAAGCCGCGTCGCGTTCGGCTAAGACGAGGAGAGAGGACGTAGCGCGGTTAAGCTAGCGCTAAAGATCGGTAGCGTGCTTTTAGGCAACGGCTGCGTGCTTTTAAGCGACGAGCACTCTTATATCTAACTTAACGTAAGCATTATTAAGGTAAGCAAAGGCCTTAATCTAAAGGGCGCGGAAGTCGTAAGTAGCGTTAGCCTAAATATAGGCGAACGTGCCGAATATAAGCCGTTAGGCTCGAAGGAGGGCGGCGAGGCGGGGGTAGTAGGAAACGTACTTAGTCTAAGGCTTTAGGTCGGTAGGAGCCGACGGGGTAACGGCCGGGGTAGCGGATAGAGGATCGGCCTCTATATAGTCGGTTATTATAGATTATAGGGCAATAGGGTAGGGTAAGGGTAAAGGAAGGGTAAGGAGGGAACTCTATATAATTCGCGTTAAGACGGCGTATCTATACTAGGAAAATTCTAATAATCGAGGAAAACTTAGTCGAAAGAGTCCGGCGAGGAGGCGGACTTACGTCGCTAAGAAAGGAGACTAAAGAAGAAAAAGGTAAGATAGCGAGATTATTAATTAAGGGCAATAGGATAAAATAGTAGATTAAACTGTAAGATAACGAGCTTAAAGGGGGTATATAATTATTATTATTCTACGAAGGGATATAGCTATAGACTAGGTCTAAATGTCTATATATACGATATAGAGGTCACGTAGGATAATATATAATATAACCTAATACTATAATACTATAAGCCTTTTAGAAATACATCGATGTCGACCTCGTCGTTAAGACTTTAATTCGCGATATTAAGCCAGACAGTTAGACCGCTGCTATATCTACCGTTGCCGTATTCCTTTCGAATTACAGGCATAACGTAAGTCGATTTAGCGACGATAATTACGACGTTTAGTATATCTTCCGAGAAGACTTCGAGGGATAGTCTAAAGAGGCCTAGAAGAAGGTCTATCGGGACTATAAGAGGATACTATAGGACTAGCTAAAAAAGCGCGGTATTTATATTAGGAATAACCAGCTATTTACAATGCAATTCATCGGAGTATAGACCGAGGAAGATATTTAACCTTAGCCTTAATAGGAATTCCTCGATAGCGATTTATCGCATCCGCCCGCGGGGGCACGCGGCACTAGGCACGGGAAAAGGGCTTAAATTAAGGGGTAAAAAGTCTATTAATCTATATATATGTTCTATAGGGGCTTAGTGTCCCTCGAGCCTGCTTAAATAGGTATAGCAGCGGATACTATGTCGACTACGTATACTAGGCCCTATCTGTTATAGTAGGTGTCCCTACTATTAGTCAGCCTTATGCGAGGGGCAGCTATTAGGGCTACCCTCTCGCATAGCTAGCTAGCTTCCTTCCCTCTTTCCTCCTCTATAGCTCTTTATAGCATCGATCTTAGCACCTTATTCGCCTACGCCTATATGCATTGCCTAAGACTACGATAGGTTATAAGCTCCGTCTAATTGCTTCTATAGCGTAGATAGAGTTATTTATTTATAGTGATATCTACGATTTTTCCCGACCGGAAGAAGTTAAAAAAAAATTCCTTCCTCGTTTGTATTTCTAGCCGGAATAGCAGACCTCGAGTACGCAGCCGGAATAGCTATAATAACGATTAAGAAGCTAAAAGGGCCTAACAACTACTCCTTATAGTTAATAGATATAGAGCTAACCCTACTTACGCTAGACTTAGAGGAGTATATTAACGGCTCTTCTACCCGACCCGATAGCTAGGTTGGCTAGGTCGGTAAGTCCGATGAATAGAAAGCATAGGATAAATAAGATTTAAGAGCGACTAAGATCTTAATTCTTAGCCTATCCGACGATATTAAGCAGTCGCTAACACGGTCTAGATAGACTAATCGGGTGTCTTCCTACGCTACGATAGGTTATATCTAAAGGGCTGTATTATAGCTTCCTGAATCTACTATCGGAGATACGATAGTCGAATTTTTCCGTTTAGAAGTATAGAATTTTATAACTATTAACGCCTATTCGAAACGGCTAGAATAGTGCTAGCGATAGATAACGACTATCTAGCTATAGACTAGTAAATAAATATACGTCTATACTGCTATATATAGACTTAAGCAAGCCTACCTATAGTAGTTCTACGTATAGGAATACGACTATAAAAAGAATAACTTCCCGACGAAGGGAGAAATCGATAAGTTCTTATAGAAATAAGCTCTTATCGAGAAGAATATAGTAAAGGTGCCTAACGGTAGATAAGTCCTATCAGTTAATAAGAATAATATCCCGGCTTCCGATCGAGGGAATGCTTAAGGCCGGGGATAAGGCCGCGGTAGAGGACGTAGCGGTAGCGGTCGAGGCGGGGCTAATCACAATAATAATACGGAAGAAGGTTCTTCTAATAAAGACCTTATAAAACTCGAGTATAGTTGCCTCGCACTACCCGGTAAGGGTTATACGCCGGAATACTATTAGACCCTCTACCTAAAGTAAGCCTTAGAATAGAAACGGGACGAGTAGCGTTAATAAGGCATTAATCTCTTTAAGAAGGGAAATACTAATATTATTGCCGCTAGCAAACGCGATATTACCCTTTTTGCTATACGGTTTAACGATGCTATCCTAGCCACGGGATACGGTTATATATAATACCGGCGCCTTAGACACCTGCTTTAACGACTTAAAGTGGTTTACGACCTTTACTCCTACTCCGGCCTATCGTCTAATACAAGCATTAAACGGTAGCAACCTTCGAGTCCTAGGCTTATGCACTACACGTATAACGATTAGAGACTTAACTCTTAACCTAACTAACGTTCGCTACTGCCCTAATACACCCGCGAATTTAATAAGCTCTAAAGTCCTTTAGGATAAGGGCGTCGTGCTAGACGGATTTAATAGCCGACTGGCTTTTTAAGCCATAGGGGAGGCAGTCTATAAGATCACTTAGGAACTTAGCGTTAGCACTATTCGTAATGCTTAGGCTGCGGGTAACCCTACTATTTAAGACAAGCACCCCGACCTCGTCTTTACGGCGTTGCCGAAGACCTTAACGAAGGTCGATTATAGGCTTATGCACTATAGACTTAGACATACGGGTAAGGCTAGAGTCCTTAATGCGTGCCGAAAGTTAGGCATTAACGTTAATGTAGAAAGCCTTAACGACTTCTTTTATAAGGCCTATTATTTTGCAAAAGCCGACCGTATTATTAGCTAGACATCTTTAGTTAAGCTATTGTAATTCCTAGCATACGTCTTCTAGGACTTTATTTAGCACTTACCTACCGGTTTCGGCGGTAAGTAGTATTCGCTGCACGGGATCGATATATACATAAGGTTCTATTAGGTTCTATTCGCGGTAAACCGAGGAGAAGCGTACGACTTGCTTTATAGTTAGATAAGGTAGGTATAAGCCTGCTCTACGAATAAGTTAGTTTAGTCTATGTGTTTTAACAACGCGTTAGAGTTCTAATCGGACGCAATATTTAAATAGGCTAATAAGGACGGATTTATCCTTCGCTTTAGTGCCCCCTATACTCCGGAGTAGAATAGACTTACTAAACGTGCTAGCCGTACTTTAATAGACTTCGCACGCTATATTTACGCCGATATAAACCTTCCGGCCTTTTTATAGCGGTACTTTATAGAGATAAGCGCCTACGTTAATAATATGCTTCCGACGAGCGCCTATAAGGACGGTAGAGCCCCGATTAAGGTTTTATTTAACGAGATCCGCACGCTATACTTATATAGCATTAAGCATATAAGGGCTTAGGGCTTTACTGCGTTCGTTACTATCCCGCATTAGTAGAGGGTTAAAAGTATAAAGATAGCCCTACGAGCTTAGAAAGGGCGCCTAGTAGGTATATAGGGACTTAACGGGCATATATATAAGGTCTAGCTTCCCGAGAAGAAGATCGTTATACGTGCCTAAGATATCCGCTTTTAGGATAGCAAGGAGCACTAGCGCCCTGCTATTAACGACGTCAAATTTAAGGCTACCCTATAGGAGGATAACGATAAAGTTACCTACCTATTCGACATAGGGAAGATTAAAGCCGTAGATAGAAAACGCAATGCGAGGCACGACGATAAAGCCGCTTCGCCGCGTAAAGAAGAACTCGACCTATCTACCCTATAAGGGGTGCTTAAGGACCCGAGTTACATCCTAACACCCGATCCGACGCCTACTATAGGGCAATAGCAGCGTTATATTCATTTTAACGAGGGAGCTACGGAACGTAAGGAGACTAACTCTAACCCGGCTTCTAAGGATAAGGCATCGCCTTTCTATCCTCGCCGTATATCTCGTCCCTATTAGGCCTACGACTATAACGAGCGGTTAGGACAGGCCGTGGCTATAGTAGCCGTGCTCGCGGCAGCCGTAGTATAGCTAGGGAGTTATCCGGTTTATAACAACTCGCAGTGTTTTATAAAAATAACACCTACTATAAGACTAATCCTCCTTAGATTCTTAGTATAAGAGCGGCTCTAGCTTTTGTATAGCCTAATACGACTCTAAAGAACTAGAAGCAGGCTATAGACTACCCTAACTATAAGAGTCGCTAGTTGCCTGCTATAAGGAAGGAATACCGTAAGCTTAACGATAAAGGGACTTAGATTCTTATTTCCCGCCCACGAGGCTGTTAAGTCCTTCCGGGCCGTTAGGTCTTTCTTAAGAAACACATTGCGGGAGCCGATAGCATTGCAAAGGCCCGTTAGTGTATTCGCGGGGACCGAGACTCTATAAATAGGCCTATTAAAGACGTCTACGCCGCTATAGCATACTAGGCTTCTATTCGTGTGTTTACTACCCTTATAGCTTTAGATAACCTCGAATATAAGAAGTTCGACGTAGTTAACGCCTTCCCGCACGCTAAAGTAAGGGAGGAAATCTATATTAAGCAGCCCTATAGTCTAACTAACGGCACTAGCCGCGTCTATAAGCTGCAGCGAGCTCTATACGGGCATAAGGCCGCCCTTTGTTAGTGGTTTAATAAAGTTGTTATTAACCTCGTTGCTTTAGGCTTCGTTTAGCTAGAAGCAGAATTATGCCTATTTCGTTACGATAATAGCACGCTTTTAATCCTCTACGTCGACGATATATTAATCGCAGCAGCTATACAAGACCTTATTGCGGATAAGGCTCGCTTATTAAGCGGCCTATATAAGATAAAGAGTCTTAAGGAGCCGACCGAGTTCCTAGGACTAGAATTAGACCGGGATCGCGTTAACCGAACGATTCGTCTATATTAGATAAGATTCGCGATAAAGGTCCTTAAGGAGTTCGGCAGTGATATTAAGAATACGGCATTAACGCCGTGGCCGCTAAAGACCGTTATCCTAGCGGATTAGAAACAATAATAGTCGGTGATGCCCTCTAAGGAGTAGCTTTAAAGAACTAGCAGCCTAAACTAGCTAGCGATAGGAATAAGGCCGGATTTGTCTTATGCAGTAAATAAGTTATCGGAGGCAAATTATAACCCTACTGCAACGCACCTAGCTGTCCTAAAGCACTTATTACGTTATCTTAAAGGATCTATAACCTTAGGCATTATCCTTAGGGGTCGTTATTCGACTAATGATTTAAAGCTACGCGTCTATACAGATGCCTCTTTTGCTAACGATCTTTAAACCCGCTGTTTAACAGCCGGGTATATAGTCTTCTTAGCCGATAGGCCGATCTTTTAGCGGTTAAAACGATAAACGTTAGTAATAACCTCGTCTACTAAGGCCGAATTTATTAACCTTACGCCGGCGGGTATAGCAGCTATATAGTAAGCGAAGCTATTACACGATGTAGGCTACCTATAGCCTACGCCGATAATTATATACACCGACAGTTAGAATGCGAGATTGGCTATTCTCAATAAGGCGAATGCGGGCCGTACGAGGCATATTAATCGCCATTTTAAGTAGATCGTTTAGCGTACGGCGATAGGCTATTTTTAGCTTTATTAGGTCCGTACTAATAAGATGATTGCTAACGGCTTAACGAAGCCGCTTTTGCGTGTAGGCTACGAGAAGTTTAAGCACTAGCTTAGGCTATAACGCTACGTTTAATAATAGATTTCCCGATTGAGAAAGCATTTAAGGATAGAAGCCTAGTTAGGAAATTAGAAGGGCAGAAAGCCCTACGAATAAGCGACCGATGAATTATAAAGGAAAAGGCTATAGAATACAGCTTTAAGCCGTGTTATTATTAGCCTTATTAGGCTATTCGGCTGAGGGGAGGTGTTATAGTAGGTGTCCCTACTATAAGTTAGCCTTATGCGAGGGGCAGCTATTAGGGCTACCCTCTCGCATAGCTAGCTAGCTTCCTTCCCTCTTTCCTCCTCTATAGCTCTTTATAGCATCGATCTTAGCACCTTATTCGCCTACGCCTATATGCATTGCCTAAGACTACGATACTATCTACCGCGTTATCCTAGCTCCGTTCCGATGCGATATACCCCTTAGCGTTAATCAATTCGTTGATTTACGCTATACGAAGCTATCGCGAATGCTAGATGTAAGCGGGTAGGGGTCTTGCCTAGTTGTAGTAATAAGAAGAAAAGAGGTGGCGAAGCCGTTGTAGCGACGCGACGAAGAGCAAGGAAAAGGGGCGACGAAGCCATCGTGGCGACGAAGCCGGCGTGACTAAAAGCCGTGACTAAAAGCAAGGGAAGAAGGGGCGACAAAGCCATCGTGGCGACGAAGCCATCGTGGCGACGAAGCCATCGTGGCGACGAAGCCATCGTGGCGACGAAGCCATCGTAGCGACGAAGCCGGCGTGACTAAAAGAAGCAAGGGAAGAAAAAGGGGCAACGAAGCCATTATAGCGACGAAGCCGGGCAAAGGGGGCCAATAAGGCCAACGTGGCGACAAGGCCGAAAACAGGGCGACGAAGCCGGCAACCGGGCGACGAAGCCGGGAATAAGGCGACGAAGCCGTCGTATGGCGACGAAGCCGTCGTAGCGACGAAGCCGTCGTAGCGACGATGCCGAGAATAAGGCGACGAAGCCGGGAATAAGGCGACGATGCCGAAACAAAAAGGGCCGGCGAGGCTATCGTAGCGACGAGGCCGAAAGGGGGCTAACGAAGCCGGGAACAAAAGGGCCGACGAGGCTATCGTAGCGACGAGGCCAAAAGGGGGCTAACGAAGCCGAAAAGGGGCCAACGAGGCCGGATAGGAAAAGGGCAAAGACAATGCCAAGTAGCGAGACTCGCCTCGCAGCGTATTGCGATCCGCAGTAGCCTTTCTCTCGTATACGTGCGGTGTGTTTTATTTGCGGATCTAGTAGGCCCGCCCGAGGGCTAGCTAGGCCCGTCTTTAGGGCTCGCGGCATTACGCATCTTTCTATAAGAGCTATACTATTATGACTAGGATCCTCTCGGTCGACGTATAGCTATAGGCTCTATAGGCCTATCTCCTCCGTATGTTTAAGCGACTGCCGGGTCGTAAGCTAGGTCTCCTAATAAGAGGGGGTGGTAGTTCTAGGTAGTAAGGAGAGATCGCCTAAGCTAGGGCTACGGCTATGCCCCTAGCTCCTTAGGCTCCGGGACGAGGGAGGGATATATATATCCTCGTCCGATATCTAACGATAACCTTATTGCGGCTACGAACTCTAAGACCCCGTCGGGTCTAGTATTCGCACTAAGCTTACGGTCTATAGACCCTAGAGCCCCGTCGGGATAGGCGTCTGTTCTTAGGTAAGGCAATAGGTCTCGCGGTTAAAGAGTTAGAGTCACGAGGGGTTCGGTAGTGCCCTCGTTTGCTCCGATGTGAGAAGTCCCTAAGGGTAAGGGCAAGGCGGTCTAGTCTCTTTTTGCCTTGCCCTCTACCCCTAAGTTCGAATAGCGGCTAATTTAAATCCCGGAATATACGTATACTAATTAGCTGCTCTATAGGAAAAGAAATTCAATGCTAATTAAGGGAAGGTAGCAATAGTGCCGCGCGGTAAGAGTGGCTAAGGCGGCTTATAAAGCTAGGACGAAGAAGGCGAGGCGACGAAGCCGTCGTAGCGACGAAGCCGTCGTAGCGACGAAGCCGATGTAGCGATAATGCCGTACGGCTTGTGGCCGAGGCGGCGGCATTAAAGCTAGGAAAGAGGAAGGTGCAAGCGGCGATAGTGCCGTGCGGCGGGATTGGCCGAGACGGTTAGCAAAGCCGATGCAAAGAGAAGGCGCGAGGGCGCGAGGAAGGGCGCGAGGCAGGGCGCGGGGCGACGAAGCCGGGCGGCGATAGTGCCGTACGGCGGGCGTGGCCGAGTCGGTTAGCAAAGCCAGGAGGGAAAGATAGTATAAGCGGCGATGGTGCCGTGCGGCGGGCGTGGCCGTGTCGGTCAGCATTAAGGCCGGGACGAAGAAGGCGACGAAGCCGGCGTAGCGACGAAGCCGAATATAGCGATAATACCGTACGGCACAAAGCCGAGGGCAGCAGTAAAGCCTAGACGGAAGGAGGGCGACGAAGCCGTTATAGCAACAAAGCCGGGCGGCGATAGGTGCCGTACGGCGGGAGCAGCCGATGCGGCAGTAAAGCTAGTAGAATAAAGGTAGCGACGAAGCCGTTATAGTGATAAAGCCGGGCGGCGATAGTGCCGTGCGGCGGGAGTAGCCGAGGCGGCAGTAAGGCTAGCAGTATAAAGGAGGCGACGAAGCCGTTATAGCGACGAAGCCGGGCGGCGATAGTGCCGTACGGCGGGAGCAGCCGAGGCGGCAGCAATAAAGCCGGGAGAGAAAGAGGGAGGCGACGAAGCCGTTGTAGCAACGAAGCCTAGGGAATGCGGCGACAATGCCGTACGGCACGAAGCCGAGGGCAGCAGCATTAAAGCTAGAAGAGAGGGAGGTATAGGCGGCGATAGTGCCGTGCGGCGGGATTAGCCGAGACGGTTAGTAAAGCCGATGTAGAGGAAAGAGGGCGACGAAGCCGTCGTGGCAACGAAGCCCGGGAATGTGGCGATAATGCCGTACGGCGTGTAGCCGAGGCGGCGGTAGTAAAGCCGAGACGAAGGAGGCGCAAGCAGCGATAGTGCCGTACGGCGGGCGTGGCTAAGGCGGTTAGCAAAGCCGATGCGAAGGAAGGGGGGCGACGAAGCCGTCGTAGCAACGAAGCCTAATGTGGCGATAATGCCGTACGGCGTGTAGCCGAGGCGGCGGTAGTAAAGCCGAGACGAAGGAGGCGCAAGCAGCGATAGTGCCGTACGGCGGGCGTGGCCGAGGCGGTTAGCAAAGCCGATGCGAAGGAAGGGGGGCGACGAAGCCGTCGTAGCAACGAAGCCTAATATGGCGATAATGCCGTACGGCACGAAGCCGAGGGCAGTAGCATTAAAGCTAGAAGAGCAAAGGAGGGCGACGAAGCCGTTATAGCAATAAAGCCTAGGAAGAAAGCGGCATTAAGGCCGTAGGCTAAAGGGGCGTTTAGCACCCCTAAGGGAGCGTATGCGTAGCGCCTCGGGCGCCGAGGAAAAGGGGGATTGGCCTAGCACCGCGGTCGCCTCCTTACGGGACGTAATGCTTCTTGCGTTAGTCGTGTTAGGTAGTAATTTGCACGGGACGCATACCGGGCTTATAACTATCGCATCCGCCCGCGGGGGCACGCGGCACTAGGCACGGGAAAAGGGCTTAAATCAAGGGGTAAAAAGTCTGTTAATCTATATGTATGTTCTATAGGGGCTTAGTGTCCCTTAAGCCTGCTTAAATAGGCGTGGCAGCGGACACTATATCGACTACGTACACTAGGCCCTATCTACCGCGTTATCCTAGCTCCGTTCCGATGCAACACGATTTCTACCCGGGAATAAGGGTCTGCCGAGACCGAGATACAATACGAGCTTAACTCGGCTTGCCGCCGTATAAAGCAGCAGCCTTAAAGACGTCGTCTTTAGCCTCGCCCTCGCCCCTGCCCTCGCCCCTGCCCTCGCCCCTACCCTCGCCCCCGCCTTTAGACCTCGATCCTGCCTCTAGCTCCCCTAGGCACGGCCCCGATGCCGACCTACTAAGATCTCGTAGTTCTTCGGACTGCCCCCTAGCGACCCCCTAACTCGGCTCCCCTATTAATTCTCGCAGTAGCAGCTCTTATAGCAGCCTCTAATGCGAACCCACGAAGCCACCGAACACACAGACGCTTCCCCTAACAAGCCCTTAGCAGAAAAGCCGTTACTATAAATCCACGAAGCCGCCGAATACATAGAAGCTTCCCCTATTAAACCCCTAGCAGCTATACCGTCACTGCGAAAAGACCCTCGTGCCCCGAGCCTAGCACACACTAAAGCAGGCTAAATGCAGGCTCTACTAATCCTATTTCGACTCCTAAAGCGCACTTTTCCGCTACCTCGCCGAAGGATGCCGATACTAGAAGCACACACAAGCTTCCCCCTAGCCTATAATACAATAGGGCAACTAAGGCCGGCTTACAAGCCAAGCAAAAGCCACCTAGGCACACCCTCCTTCGAAACCCGAACGCAGGATGCCACTATAGAAAGCCCGTACGGGCTTCCTCCTAGTTAGTCACCCGGCAGGCGCAGACGCCCCGGCTAACGACTACATTCTTTGTTCTTCCGAGATTTAGCAAAGCGCCTATAGCTCCGCGTAACAACGAACAATAGCAGCCTCGCGAGTCTAGACCTCCGCTAATCTCACCTTCTTATTTATATTTATTCTTTATATTTATTAGACCCCTTTAGTCTAATACTCGTTGTTATAGTACCACATTACATAACATAGTATATAGTGATATGCCACGTGACATATAGTCCTATATATAAACGAGCCTTTAGCCTTTATAGTTCTTCTCCTCCTCTTTATAGAATAATAAGGTTATCTAGCTATTACCTAGTGCTGTGATAGTTTATTCTATCTCCTATTGCGCCCCGTCGCGATCCCTAGCTTTGCAAATATAGTCCTAGCAGCTCTATTACCTTATCCCCTTAGTCGTCGCGACCCGAGCGTAACCCCTAAGAAATCATTCCCCTAAGGCCCTAAGCCCCTAAGAATTTTTCCCTAGCCTATAGAAACCTACACAGCCTATATAAATTTTTTTATAGTCCCTAACAAACATACACCCTTTAGACTAGATACTCCTCCTTCCTCCGTATAGTAGACACACCTATAGCCTCTAACGCTATAGGCGACGGTCTAAAAGCCCTTATTAAGGAGTTTATTAGTGAATTTCCTTAGATCGCCTAAGCGATTAAGAGGTTCGATAACGTAGTCCCGGTCGCTAATACGTAGGAGACTTAGGAAAACCTATAGAGCTTAGATACCCGATATATTCTTATATATATCGAGGAGAGTCTTCGCTCCCTTCGCGTAATAGAGGCCTCTTAGGTTAACCGAAATACTAGGTTAAAGGAATATATAACTATACGAGATTAGCTCTTAGCTATAAAGGATTAGCTTTTAGTCACGAAGGAGCAACTTCTCGAGGCTAAGGACTTTATAATCTTAACTATAAAGACGTTATAGTCTTAGACAATAACCCCGGCATAGTCGTTAGGAAAACGAAAGACGGTAGATCCTCCGATCTTTACTAAGAAAGGGTCTACCTCCGACCGTTAACGTAAGTATAAGGCCTAGGAACTTAAGATATAGGGTATCTTCCTACGATAGCATATAGTTCGACTTAAATAGCGCCCGCCTCCTTTATATTAGCGATAGGCTTAGTAAACGGGCCTACGACTTTATTAAAGATAGGATAGCTACTATTATAGCTAACCTATCCGAGAGGGAGAAGTAGGAAAAGCCTACTACGACGACGCTCCTTATAGCTTTAAGCAGGCAGTATAAGGTTTTATACTTAACGCAAGCCGCTAAGAATATCCTCGATAATTTCCCTTAAAGCGATAAGAACTATTAGATCTAAAAGGCAGACCTTAACGCCTATATACGTAAGGTAAGGAAGATAAAGGAATAGTAAGTCGACCTCCTCCGGAAGTTTATATCGAAGGATATAAGCGATCTTATTAAAAACATATAGACTAAGATCCCCGACACCGACTACGAGAAGTAGTTAGTATAGATAGATATCTTTATAAAGAACCTCGCTAACTATGCTTATCGTTAGAAGCTCGAGAAGAAGGCCGCCCCCCGTTCGTAGTTCCCGCCGACGCTTATACTTGCCCTTACCCTAACCGCCCTAGCCTAACCCCTATATAGTAACCCTATAGACCTTAACCGGCTTTCCGATACTAAACGATAATTTAAGATCGATAATAAACTTTATATAGCTTACGGAGAGCCTAGATACTAAAAGGAGGCTTATAACCTAGCTAAGATAGCGAATCCGCTTTTAATGCCCTTACGTTAGGGTAGTCCTTAGTTTTAAGGCCGGGGCGCCCCCTCCCCCTACTTCGGCCGAGGATCTTAGGGCGCCCGCGGCGGTAGGTATAGCTAGGGTTAGCTCGTCCGTACGGCCGACTATAAATAAGGCCGTATCCTTAGGGAAGAAGATATAGATCTATAAGGCGAGTGGCTAGCGTCGAGGCTACTACTAAAAGATATACCCCTAGAGTAAGTCGCTCTTAAGGGTTATATATAGGGGAGGATAAAGGGATTAAGTCGTTGCTCTTAGATAAAACGGATCTTTAGATTAGTTCGTCGAATAATAATAAAAAGTTAATCTTTCTCTTTACTCGTCTCTCCTCTACGCGTAACCTTTAGTCCCCCTACTATATGAATACGTTATCCCTCGTAGACTTTAGCTATACTACTATAGCGTTCGCCGATCTTTACGCTATTGTACGGAAATACAACGTTACTATAAAAAAGCTCCTTAAACCTCGACCGCTTCGATTAGCCGACGGTATACCTTTAATATAGATAACGGACTACTTTATAGCCCGAATAACTATTAGCAAGCATATAGAATTTATACTCTTCTTTATTACGAATCTATTACCCTTTACCTTAATTATCCTAGGCATCCCCTAGCTTTAGGAATATAAACTAACTATGCTTTAGAAATCTCTTTAAGTCCGCTTTAATTCCGATTACTATATAAGTTTATTTTTCTAACGTCGTAGAGATTTAGACTACCCTAACGCTTACCCTAAAATAAAGGGTCTTTATAACGATAGAAGACGTGCCGGAAATTCCCTTTCGGTAGGAAGAGACTAATATCCTAAAAGACTAGACTATCCTACCGAAAAGTTATATATCTATAGACTTGTCTACTAAAGAATATCTACCTAAGTAAGCATCGTACCCTTTAAACCTTAGCTAACCGATTCGATATCCCCTATATAGGATATAGCTATTCGCTTAAGAAACCGCCCGCTTAATATCCCCGATTAGCCCTCCGGACTCCCTTAAGACTCGAGCCTTTAAGGCCACTCCGCCGTAGACTACTTTAGTAGCTCGCCTACTCTTTATTCGTCTTACCGCCGGCCGTCGCTACATTCCCGCCCGATAGGGCCAGACGAGACGCCCCCGCCGGCGTATATAATAGGAAGATTAAATACCCTTAGATATAAACGATATCCGCTATATACGAGTAGTTAACTTCGTTTAATTCTATAAATAGGATAGTATCTAAGCGATACGAATTAGTATATTTAAATTAGCTAAGCTAGTTAAAGAAAGAGAAAATCTATAACTCCTTAAGGAACTCTTAGTAGGCTTAGTTAAAGTCCCGGAACTATCCGAAACCTCTTTTTAACGCGTTATTACTAAGGACTATATAATAAAGGTAGCTTAGGCCGCCTTCCCTAAACGTTTTTATAATTTCCTTTAGACGAA
The DNA here is from genome assembly GCA_012934285.1 of Ophiocordyceps sinensis. Classification (NCBI taxonomy): domain Eukaryota; kingdom Fungi; phylum Ascomycota; class Sordariomycetes; order Hypocreales; family Ophiocordycipitaceae; genus Ophiocordyceps; species Ophiocordyceps sinensis. Next base: position 504,715 of record JAAVMX010000006.1, on the reverse strand, counting down.
CCTCTAGGATATAGCTAATTCTAAATCTCTATTTCGGAAGGTCGACGAGGCCGACGTAGAAAAATTCATCTAAGTAAAACCGGAAGTTATAGAGGCAGATATCCTAAAGAAACTCCTAAAAGAGTTCTAGGATAAGCTTCCTTATTTCCTTCTAAAGAATACGAACGAGCTCCCCTTATACCGCCCTTAGGATTATAAGATCGAACTTATACTTAGTAAATAAGCTCTATACTATAGAAATCGGCCTATATCACCCGTAGAACTCCGCTATATTAAGAAGTAGATTAACAATATACTTAATAAAGGCTTTATTTAAGAGTCTTCTTTTCTAGCCGCGGTATTACTAATCCTCGCTTATAAACTAAGCGGTAGTATCCGCATCTATTATAACTACCGAGGTTTAAATTAGGTTATAGTTAAGAATCGATATCCTTTACCTTTAATCCGCGAAACACTAGATTCTCTCTACGACGCTAAGTTTTACATAAAGCTAGATATAATTGCTGTATTTAACCGTATTCGAATCGCCGAGGGTTATAAGTAGCTTATAGCATTTATTATACGCTTCGGACTATTCGAGATATTAGTTACCCCCTTCGGCTTTTACAACGCACCGTCGACCTTCTAGAACTATATTAATCACGTGCTTTATAATACCCTCGATAACTTCTATATAGCATATCTTTATAACGTACTAGTCTTTTTAAAGACTAGGGCGGAATATAAAAACTACGTGCGAATAGTTATCTAACGCTTAGGCAACGTAGGGCTTTAAATCGACATTAGGAAGTTAGAGTTTTATATAACGAAGACTAAGTATCTTAGACTAATTATTTCGATATCTAGCATAAGTATAGACCTTAAGAAGGTGCGTATAATCACGGCTTAGAATACCCTAACTTTAGTAAAAGAACTCTAGTAGTTTCTTAGGTTTATAAACTTCTACCGCTATTTTATTAAGGGATACTCTAGTATTATCTCCCTAATAACTACGCTACTTCGAAAGGATTCCTATTAGTCTTAGGGACCTAAATAAGCTGCCGCGTTTAAAGCCCTTAAACTTGCTTTTACTACTGCCCTATTCCTAGCCTATTTTAACTACTTAAAGAAAACAGTTGTTAAAACTAACGCCTTGAATTAGGCTTTAGGAGGAGTCTTTTTATAGACCGGAGACGATAGACATCTTTACCCTATTGCGTTTTTTTCGTTAAAGCATACTACCCTTAAGTACAACTACGAGATCTATAATAAAGAGCTATTAGCAATTATTAAGGCGCTTAAAGAATAGCGCTTAGAACTCTAAAGGATTACTAAGGCGTTCGACGTTATTATAGACTATAAGAATATTTAGACGTTTATATCTATAAAGCAACTTAACTAACGATAAGTACGCTAGGCCGAGTTTCTTTCCTAGTTTAACTTCGTAATTATATACCGCTTAAGCAATAAGGCAATTCTCCTTAACGCTCTTAGTAAGCTCCCCGGCGATAGACTAGCTACCGTAGACGACGTTAGACTCCTTTATCGAAATTAGGTAGTTATCCCTAAAGAGAAAGTCGACCCGACTATCTTAGAAGAACTCTTAACCGATTCCCGTGCCTTAAAGGAGGACCTTAACGCAGTCGCCGCCTTTAGACTAAACGCAGCTAGTAAATCACTCGATAAGCTTATCCGTAAGGCATACTAATAAGATAATCTTACTTAGGATATAGTAGCGATACTCCGGGATCTATACGCCCGACGCTAGCTAAAGTATATCTAAAAGCTCTTATATTATAATATATCCAAATATAAGTTAATTAATAAACGTATCTTTTTCCGCGACTAGCTTTTTATCCCTAATACTTTAGATCTTTGCCTTAAAGTCGTTTATCGATCCTATAGCAATAGCTTAGTAGGATACCTAAGGAGGGTAAAAACCCTTAATCTATTAAACCGAATATACTAATAGCCGAGGATTTCTTATTTCGCCGCTACGTTTATTAAAGACTATGCTTTCTGTCTTTAGACTAAGACCCCCCGCTTATCTCCCCTTAGATTCCTAAAACCCTTCGCTCTACCGGTCCGACTATAGGCCGATATATTAATTAATTATATCACGATACTCCCTAAGTATACCTAAAACGGGAAGACTTATAAGAATATACTTACGATAGTTAATAAGCTTACGAAGATAAGATATTTTATCCTTATTACCGGCCTTTCTATAGAAGAATTAGTTAACTCCTTTATCTATATAGTCTATCGCTTATATAGAGCACCCGATACTATTATCTCTAACTAAGGCACTTAGTTTATCTTTAATTTTTAGCGATAGCTTAGTACTTGTTTAAGAATAACGTTAAAACTAAGCTCGGTATAGTACTTAAAGACTAATAGTTAAACCGAAATCGTTAACGCTACGATAAATAAATATATTTAAGCCTATATTAGCTTTACCTAAGATAACTAAGTCGACTAACTCCCGCTCGCGGAATTCGCAATAAATAATTAAATAAACGAAACAACCGGTATTTCTCCGTTCTTCGCTAACTACGGCTTTAATCCTCGTCTCGGTAGTAAACCTATAAGCCCTTAACCCCCGACGCTCTTATTATAGGCAAAGAAGGAATTCCTTCGCACGGACGTAATAGCTAGTCGTTTTAACTATATTATTATTTAGCTTCGAGCTCTTATATAAGCCTTATAATAGAAGTATAAGGATAATGCTAATATAAAGCGGGACGAAGGCTTTCTCTTCCAACCCGGTAATATAGTTATAGTTTTATTAAAGAATATAACTATTAATCGCCTAAAGAAAAAATAAGACGATAAATAGGACGGTCTTTATCTTATTCTTAAGGTCTACCGCGGCGCTATAGTTATCGACCTCCTAAAGTATATCTAAGTTAATAAGTCTTTCTATACGTCTAAGGTACGGCTTTAGATAACGGAAATAATACTAGACTAGGCATAGATTAATCGAGAGGAACGACGCAACGTCGTAGGCCGTATCGCGGAACGCGATAACGACGGCAATATCGAAGAAATATAGGAATTTAAAAAGATCCTTAACGTATACGATAACGAAGCCCCGACCTTAACTTATCTAATTAAATAGAAATATCACTAGGAACCGACCTAGTAGCCCGAAGATAACCTAAGAGGTTGCCCTAAAGCTATTTAACGCTTCTATAGATACAACCTAGATAAGCCGGGCCCCTTAGATTAGGCCCGCCTATAAAAGATTCCTTTATTATATACGGATTTCTAGCGAAAATGATATTTCTTAGCGATTTAGGGACTAAATCGTCTTTAGAGGGGGAGTACTATTATAGTACTATATTATATAATATAGTATATAGTAATATACTACGTAATATATAGTCCTATATATAAACGAGCCTTTAGCCTCTATAGTTCTTCTCCTCCTCTTTATAGAACAATAAGGTTATCTAGCTATCACTTAGTGCTATAACACGCGTGATTAATTAGTTACGGTTATAAGCTTTAAAAGAAGAAGCTTTAAAGAGAAAACTGCTAGTATAGGAATATAGGAATATAGGATAAACACTACGAGGAAAAGGGTCATAAGTTATAACCCTTAATAACCCTAACGACCGTAGCGTTATTAGCCCCGTTATAACCCCGGCAGTAGCCTTATTATAACTCGGATGATAGCGTTAGCGGCTAAGTCACGTGCTCCTAGCAGGGCTCTGTTAGGGGCCCGGCAGGCCCGGGTTAGGTTCTTTAAAGGGCCTATAAAGGGGGCCCCTTTCCCCCCCCTTTCTAGCTAGGTAAGACAACACACTTAAATACTAACTAGAAGATCTAATAAGATATCTTATATGTAATCCCTACTAACAATAAGGGTTATAATTATATAGTGTATTATTAATAAGGATTATACGTAAGATATCTTAGTTAAAAGGTCTTTTAGTAAGTATTTAAGTATATTATCTACTTTTATAAAAGGGGGGATAAAGGGGGGGAAAGGGAGCTTTATAAGAGCTATAAAGAGCCTACCTAGCTAAGCTAAGCGCTTAATAAAGCCCTATTAAGAAGAGTCGTACGGCCTTAATCTTTAACGCTCTTTCCTTATTTAATTACACGCTCTTTCCTTATTCCTTGTTTTATTGCGCGCTTACTTTATTAGCTTACTTTATTATTTAATTACGCGCTTATTCGCGCACTTATTCCTTTACCTATTCTATTGCTTAATTAACTGCAATAAAAGAATTCGTCGGCACGGTTTAAACCCTAAACCTCCGGATGCTTATGTTTAAACCAATCGGGAAGGTTATCTCATCGTGTGCTATTATTCGGTTAAACATATTCTAACAATTCGCTGCAAACATTAAACACTAATAGTAAGTTTAATAAAAAAAAAGAATAATCTTTCGGTAGAGTAATATTATTAATATGCCTAACTAAGAATCGTCCTAGAAGGGGTCCCTAGACATTAGGTCTAACGGGTCTAATCCTTACAACCGCCTCCGACGAATAAGCCCTAGATAAATAGCCCTAGACGAATAGCCCTCGACGAACAATTTGTTTAGTATAGTCACGCATATATTCACATTCTTTTACTATCTATTATAGTCTATATTACTTCTTACCTTATTTTGCCCTAGTTGCCTATAAGCCTATAGTTTACTTTCCTTAGTTTCCTATAGTTCCCCGATTTCCTACTATAACGTTTAGTAAGATAGTTAGTAAGGCTATCCCGAAGCACGGTTACTAGCACAAAGCGGTAGTCTAGACCGCCTAATTATTAATAGAGGTTACTAGCCTAACCACTACGTTAAACAGGTGTTTTCTCGCGTTGCGTTATTACGTTATAGATCGGCTGCGTATTTAATAGTTATATAGCTATTATAACATAGCTTTAACCTTATTAATTTAACATTGCGTAATAACTATAACTACGCCGCCCGCGCAATCGCGCCCGCGTAGCTGTAATAGCCTGCTTGACTAAGCTCTTTCGTTTGTTTGCTTCTATAGGGTATAGTTTGCTTCTATAAAGGAAAAACTACGAGTGAAGGAATAGCTAGCTACGTGCGATAATATAGTCGTATACACGTAATACACGTAATCCCTAGGATTACGTGCACGTACGAGGGAGCTACGTCACCGCGATAGCTTCCCCTTACTTAGCTAGCAACTAACCTAATATAACTATACTATTTACCCTATAAGGTCGACTTAGAGACCTACTAACAGTCTACGTAATATTCGTAATATAACTCGAGAAAGAGCTATTAAGGCTCTTTAAGATCTAGGTTATTACTACGATCTTTAGGATATAGATCTCTTTAGTATTTAACTCGTCGAAGAGCTCTTTTACCTTATTTAGGTAAGTCTCGATAGGTATCTCTCCTTTAATCTTTATATTAAAGAGTTTATTAGTAGGTGTCTCGAATGCAAATGCAAATATAGGTCTAGTAGTCTTATTAGAATTGTTAATACCTATTTAGCTAAGGGCTATACTACCTTCTTTATAAATAAGACGGGAGAAAGGTCGGGGCTACCCTCCGGGAAGCCTTAGTAGCTAAGAATAGAAAGGGATCCGTAAACAGAATGTAAAGACGGATGCGTTAGTCGGGGAAGACCTTCCGCGGACGGATGCGTCGACCGTATAAGTCTATAGAAGGAAGTAGAATTCTATCTATAGAATTCACCTTAGAAGGGAAGTCCTTATACCGTAGAATTCTATTAGAATTCTATCTATAGAATTTACCTTAAAAGGGAAGTCCTTCTACTATAGAATTCTATCTATAGAATTTATCTTAGAAGGGAAGTCCTTCTACCGTAGAATTCTATCTATAATTCCTATACTAGCAACTTTTTCTTTATACCGTTTATAAAAACCTCTATTGTTTTTTCTTTAAATATTACCTTTCTTTAAAAAAGAAATAAAAATGCATAATAAAATCGACTATTCGTTATATTAGAATAGTTTATTATAATATTATATAGTGTTATAACTATATAACCGTTAAAAGAAAGAATGTATTAGAAGGGTTATAGGCGAATAATAAACCCTTTTATTCTAATAGGTAATTTATTTATATCGACGAAACGTTTAAAGGCCTAGTTTAGTAATGCTTTCGTTATTATATTAGCTAGATTATCGGCTCCGTTAATCTATCGGACTTCTATAATCTTACGGCGTTTATATAACTATCGTAAAGCTATAATATCGATTATTAATCTTTTCTCCTTTATAGTACCTAGTTTAATAAGGCATTTATATAAAGAGTACGAATCGGTATAAATAATTAATAGAACCGGAGGAAGACTAAGGCGATCCGTGATTATCTTAAGAGTTATAGTAAGAGATATCTTAATATCGAATCCGTTTACTATACCGTAGATTTCCGATGTAAGGACGCTTTAGGTAACTCGTTTATATTTCGTAGAGTTCTAGTAGATAATATTGCCTTTAATCGAAAATTGCTTATCTATTCGGTCGGTCTCGTAAACTAAAGCAATAACGAATCTAAGCTATAAAGATAAGTCTTTATTATTTATAAACGATCTATCGGTAAAGACTAAGAGCTTAGCCGATGCGAGGTTAATTAGAAGATATATTAGTCTACGTTATTAATTGTCTAATTGCTACTATAGTCTCTTATTTAAGATTATATAGTCTTTTTAATCTAGGTTTTAGACTTAAGCAGTAATAGAGATATTAAATAATGCTTCCGGTTAATAGATAGATATAACGTATATACTATAAGCACGTTGCTCTATATACCTTTACGCGTGGTTAATAGCCTAGGGTTTTACATTTTTAATCTTAGCTGCTTAACCTTTCTATTATAGTAGTAAACTTCTATCGTATTATAGGGTTAATTTCGCGCCGTTAAAGTCTATAGATTGTCTAGCAGTTATTAGAGTTTTCGGTTTAGCTCTAAATTATGCTTTCTAAAGCTCTTTTTCTTCGTCGTCCGAAAAACTCTAAGTCCTAAGCATTAACGTATTATTATTATTATTATTATTAAAGTACTCTAGCTGCCCTAACGGGCTTAGTGCCCCTACATTTAGCTAGCATAGGAAAAACTAAGCGGCCTAAGGGAAAACCTATATAACGTCTATCTATCTTAACGTCGGGCCGGATACGGCCTATATTCGCTACGGTTAATTAAGTTTAGTTACTACCGCCGGTCTAATGCCTAATAAAGGTTACCCTACCCGGGTAGGCCCGGGGGCGTCGGGGTCGGGCGGATAGTCTAACTTAGTAAAGCCGGCGCGTAGACGGCACGCGAGCGATAGGGTGCGGGCCGGGGCCCCGCCTAGCGGGTTAAAACGCAGAAAAATAAATCTAAGTAAGCGTATAATCGAATATATAAATATATATAAATATATACAAACGTTAAAAAGGGCTAGCGCTAAGAGCCTCGTCGTCTTACTCCCGAAGCTCCCCCCCGCCGGCGTTACGGCGGTCTATCTTCTCCGTAAGAGCCGTCGCGGCCCGGAACTACTATAGTAGGCGGTGCTTAAGGAACTACCGGATAAGCGGCTTAGCGGCTGCGGGGTAGTTAAGCGCCGCCCTAAGGCTCTCCTATCGGGTGCCTTTTAGTAGAGTCGCCCTCGCGTTAGCAAAGGTAAGGCACTAGAGGAAGAGGTAGAACGCGGTTTTACGCGTAGTCCCGCACTAATAAAGCGGTAAGTCGACGTTAGGAACGTTCCGGTCGAATAGAAACCCCTATAGACCGATCTTCCTAGTCTAGATCTAAATAAGCGTAGAGCTCTCGTGCTTATATAACCCGTTATATACCTTTAGCGCTTTCTTCGGCCGGTTAAAGCAAGGGTTAATATCTACCGGCTGCTAGGCTCTTCGTAGCCGCTTTGCCTCCGCTACTTAGAGATCCTCCTTCTACCGCGCTTTCTAATCGCGGAGGACCGCCTCCTCCGTTATAATACCCTAAGGGCATTAGTCCTAAAGCTACGCGTCGTACGGCCGGCCTAACGGTCGGGTCGGCCGATAGGGTTAGGGTAATACTCTCGCCGGCTTCTTATAAGCGCGTTAGATCCGGTCTACTATGCCTAACTCATCGGTACGCTCCTTATACCGCGTAAGGCGGTCGTTAAGGTAAAGGTCGAGTAGCGGGACCGCCGTCTATATCTCTAGGTTCCGGATTAAGGTCGCTTTAAACGCCTTAGCTACTACCCGTAAGCAGCTCGACTAGTATACTATAAGCGCCTTTATTAGGCCGGTAGGTTTCCCCCCCTTAAGCGTAGGCTTATAGAACGTCGACGCTTTATAAGCGAGCGCGCTTTAAACTACGCTAGCGTAGACCGTTCTTATGCTTCTTAATTATATGCCTTATATAAACGCCGTAAGCTTAGTAAAGGCTAGCGCTTATATGCCTATTTTCGTCTTAAGCTTCCTAACTTAGGCTTTCTATCGTAGCTTCTAGTTAAACTAAACCCTAAGGAACCGCTTGTCTTTAACTAGCCGGACTATATTCGTCTTAAGCCGAATCTTCGTCGGTACTAGCTTATAGGTCTTTATAAAGTAGATAAGCTTGCTTTTCTCCGGCTCGAACTTAGCGCCGACCTCCTTTACCTACTTATCGTACTCTTTTTAAGCGCTTTTTAGACGCTATATAGTCGTAGCTATAGTCTTACCGTAGGCGAGGAGGTTTATATCGTCGGCGAAGCCGACGGTAGTAACCCCTATCTCCGGCTTAAGGTCGTCGTATAGTAGCGCGATATTAAGGAGGAAGAGGATTAAGGAAAAGGGCGAGCCTTAAGGCACGCCCGTAGGTATTTCCTAGGTCTCCGCCGACGCGCTATCGAAGTAGAGCTAGGCCGTCCTCCCCTTAAGGAAGCTCTTAACCTACGTAATAACCTAACCTAAGAAACCCCTTAGATAGAGGGTCTCGACGAGATATCTATAGTCTACCTTATCGAAAGCTCCTTTAAGGTCGAGCTAGAGAAACGACGCTACCCTTCCTTAGGCCTACGTCGTCTTTACGAGCTCTATTATAAATCGTATCGCTATCTTAGTAGACCTCTCGGTCTTATTCCCTATCTACCTTTCGGGTAAGAGGTTATACGCTTCCGCCGCGTTTACGATCCTCCTCGCGACTACGGCCTTAAGGATCTTCCCTACCGTGCTAAGGAGGGAGATTAGTCTTTACCCTTAGGCTTATTAAAGCTAGGCCGCTATCTTCCCGGGCTTCGGTAGGACGATAATAGCCGTATATCGGAACCGTCTTAGAAAATGCCCGGCGTCGTAACTAGCGTTAAGCAATACCGTAAGCACTTTAAGCAATAGTTCTTTATAGGCCTTAATAAGCCCTATCGGGAGGCCGTCTTCCCCTACGGCCTTTTACGACGCTATCTTCCTAACCGCCGACCTAACGTCGCCGACTATAAAACGCTACGGTATTATATAGGCCTCCCGGGCGGCTTTAGGGCTCCCCTCGCCTCTCGCTACCGGGGGTAGGAAGAACCGGGCCGTAAGAGTCTCTGCCTTTTTTACGTAAGTGCGGGCCGGCCCCGCTAGGTCGCTCGGTCTCTTTAGGTTAGGGATATATATCGCTTATAGTAGGCTACTGCTTTAGAGCCGCGCCTACCTCTCGATCTTCTAAAAGAGGGCTTAGTTAGCGACCGAATCGTAGGTAAGCTCCCGCTAGGAGTCTCGTTATACGGTAACGATAGTACGCCGGAGGGCTATCTTCGCCTTATCTAACGTCTCTTAGGTCGTTTAGTTGCCGGACGCTAAGAACGCCCGGAGGGCGCGTTTAGCCTCCTTATTACACTAGTCTACCTTTATAGTCTATTAGTTAAGGCGGCCGCTATCGGCACGGCCCTAGGCCTTAGGTATATAGTCTTTCGCAATCTTAGTTAACTAGGTGACTATTTAGTCCGCGTACGCCTCGACCTCCTTAAGGGTTATAGGCGTAGTTAGCGCGGCCTTTAGCCGGAACTTTACGATAGCCGCCGCTTAAGCCCTATCCGGGTCGAGTTTTCTCTAAAGGCGGTTAAGTCCTATCGTCTAGGCCGCCGGCCGGTAGGTTAGCGGCCCTATATCTACCTCTAGCCGCTACGATATATAATCCGATCCGACGAGGCCTACTTTTCTACGGTACGTTACGCCTAGACCCTAAGACGCTTAAGCGAGGTCTATCGTGCCGTTCCTCCGGCCTTTAGAGGCGATGCGTATAACCTAGCCCTTAAGGGTTACGAGTCTAAGGCGCTATCGCGCCGCTAGCTCTAGGAGGTCCTTACTATTCCTAAAGGTGCGCTTATAGGCGTCTTAAAGCGGGTAATAGCTATTAAAGTTCCCGACGAAGACGCATTAGGTATATAACGATTTCGCCGCGAGGTTAAAGAGCGGAGTAGTCGGGAGGGGGGAGTTAACTAGCGGGGAGTAAACTAAAAAAACTATAGTATTAAAATTAGTAAACGTAACGCTATATTAGTCTACCCTTTAGTCGCTCGTCTACGCATTAATGCCGTGCCTCTTATAGACGTATAGCGTGCTTTAAGTCGCCCTAAAGATAAGCCTATAGTCGTACCGCCTTAGGCACGCCGGGGCTTTTATCTTACTATTAATCAGTGTTTCCTAAAGTGCTATAATATTATACGCCTTAAGGGCGGCGAGCGTAAGGTATATATTCGCGCCTATCCTTATAGTGTTTTAGTAAAGGATATCTAATATTAAGGGGGGTCGGAAAAAAGGTCGTCGTTAGGTATAGGCGCGGCCTTAGCCGTAGTAGTTGTTAGATCTTTAATCTACGGCTCGGACTAAATAGGCACGATTGTAGGTCTTAATAGGTCTAATAGGTTGTATAGCAAAAGAGGTTGTATTAATGTAATGATAAAGATGTGTGTGTAGCCCTTATTTTCTTAAGGGGCTTGTTTTATAGGAAATTTTCCACGAAGCCACGTAACGGTCATGCTGACCTAATATAGTAGCCTCTATTATATAATCTAACAGTAGTGCGAGCCCTAGCCGACGCTAAGGCCGGCCGCGACTATAGATACCCGCGAATAGTTAACTAGCCTTACGCCCGACTAGCCCTCGTAATATCCCGAGGCCGGCCGGGGGGAAGGGCGGGTAGCGGGGGGGGGGGGGGGGGGGGGGGGTGTCCTATCGTTGCTATTTCGACGGCGACGTCTATAGCGCGGTAGGAAGAGGAAAAGGCTATATATAGGGCGGCGCCGGCTTAAGGCGTACTATCGGCGTCGCCGCGGCAGCGAAACGCCTCGGCCTTTAAGAGTATGCCTCCTAAGCCCTATTCTAAAGCTTCTCCGCCTTAGGGCAGTGCTTATCCTACGCCGTATATCTCCCCTTATAGAGGGTACACCGGTATAGAATCTGCCCTATAGTAGCCGTATATATAGCTTTATCGTAAAGTCCTAACGTATACCGCCCGTACGTCGCCTTTACTGTATAGTATTTCGCGATATATCTATACTAAAAGCACCGGTAGTATTGCCTCGGCCGGATCGTATCGTCGAAGGGCTTTATATCGAAAATCTCCGCTTATATTAATATACTAAAGTTATAGAGCCTATTCGCCGCCTTTACGCCGTCTACCGTAATAATTAAGGTCGCTTTTATACCCGCCCTTATATAGGCCCTCTTAGGGTAAAGGTAGATAACCTCGACGTTGTTTGCTTTAGCTAGTTTAGCTACTAGGGCGGCGTCGTCCCTTCTCTAAAGGACTATTATTAGGACGCCCTTTACTATTACCGTAAAGCCGCTATAGGATAGCATCGTCTCCTTCCCGAAAGCCTTCTTTAGCTACTCCCTATCCGCCTTATACTTCTTTATATTCTACTTAAATATAAGCGCGATATCGCCGCTGCGGAAGACCCGCGCCGCTTTTATAGCGGGCTCCCTAAAGGCGTAATTAACATCGTTAACGATCGCTTAATAAGTTCTACGTTAAAGATCTAAGGCGATCCCCTCGTATCGGACCGTAAGCTGGTTTTTATAGCGGGTAAGAGTCGGCTTCTCGCTATTAGCCCCGATGTTATAGCTACCGCTAGCGCCTCCGGGCGTAGGCTAGCGTCGCGTCGGGGGCGCGACGGTAGTAGCCGCGATAGCGGCCGTAGCTACGTCGGCCTAAGACTTCGACGCTTGCTTTAATAGGAGCGCCGCCTTAATAGCCTCCTTTACCGATTCCTTAACCGATTTCTTAAGCTAGCCTACGGTCGTATAGACCGCGGTATCCGCTTAGATCTTCTCCTCCTATTCCTTTAAGTAGCCTTAAAGAACGGACTTAAAGGCCCTTTAGACGCCTTAGAGGGCCTCCTTAAGCACTAGACCCGCGAATTTTAGGTAAGCGGCACTATCCCTTCCTATTAGTTTCTCTTTGCCTACGTCGGGCTTAAGGGGCGCTTCGTTAGTAGTCGGTAGGCTATATACGCTAGCCTTTAACCCCCTTCTCGCGATATTAACGTCTATCGGCTCGCAGCCTACGTCCGTCCCCCGATGCGCTATCGCGCTTAAGGGCAACCGGGTCTAAGGAATCCGATTCTCGAGTCTAAATTGATTTTATAATCTAATGTCGACCTTAGCGGCTATGCGAGGAGATTATAGAGCGTCCTTTTTAGCATTAACGTATCGTCTATCTATATCCCGACAATTCTAAAAGGTATAAGAGGGCTATAGTTAGAAATAAGCAAGCATACGTCGTATATTAAATAAGCTATATTAAGCTCTTTAATATAATAACTATAGCAATATTAAACTAGTATAGTCCGGATTCCGCGATACTATATAAAGGTCTAATTACACGGATGATTATGCCTTCCGGATACTTCTTTACTAATTTAGCGGGTAGAGCTATTAAGATTATTCGGGATAACTCTATATTAGCCTAAGGATATACTTAGGTAATATCTTATAGAGATAATATTATTCTGTATTCTTTAAGCATTCCGGCTATAATGCTATAATTAAACGTTAACTAACTCGCTAGATTATTAGCGATTATATAAGTATAGATATCTTCTTAATATTACTATATCCTTAGATTACTAGTCTTAACTTTTCGTATAGTTTAGTATTACGTCCTTTAACCTCTCTAACCATCCGAGAACGGAAGTTTTAATATCCTCTATATTTTTCTTCGTTATATTATTTAAAACTAAACATACTACGAATTACTAGGTCGTTAATCTCTTTTGTATTAGATTCTTCGAATAGGTTACCGGGTATTATAATTACGCTATCGGCACGGAGTTTAAGTATAAGATCGTATACGTTAACCTCTTTCTTAGCTAAGAACTGCTAATTCTTAGGTTTATTTTTCGCGCCGGGTAAGCGACTACGTTTTTAAGGCATACGAGGAGGTTCTTACACAGTTTTATTTTCTTCTTTTAGTTTATTATCTTAAGTGTTGGTTAGTTAAACAAACAAAAAGGGGGTTGCAAACTAGCTGGATTAGTCTATAATGTCTATTAACTAAGGGGCGACGAATAGCCCCTTTATATAGGCTATAAACGCGTTTATTAACAGGGCCTAAAGCCGGCCCTTTGCGAGCCCTTGCTTACGACGTCGGGGCTATGCCTATAAGGGCGATTAAGTTAATAACTTAATTATCGTAAGGGCGGCCGAGTTAGTAACGCTATTACCGGGGTCCCTAATGCATACGATCGATGCATCGTATAGTTAATAACGCATCCGTATAGGCGTTACCTATAGGTGATCTATTTGATTACGTAGATTGCAATCGTGCCTAAAGAACGGATATCCCTTATTCCTATACTAGCAACTTTTCTTTATAGTTGCTAAACAGTAAGTCCGTAATCTATATCTAAATAAGGGGAAAAACAGGAAGAACGATATATTAGGCAGAAGGCCTAATAAATATATTTAATAAATATAAATGAAAAAGGGGGTAGAATAAAAGGAATATTATAGGGAAACCGTTAGTAACTATAGGCGAAGGACAAAGGCTTCTATCTTAATCGAGAGGCTGTTTATATTAATAAGGCGTTTAAGGGCCTTATTTAGCGATGCCTTCGTTATAGCGTCGGCGGGGTTGTCTTCCCCGTAGATCTACTTAATTTCCTTAATCTCCCGTCGTTTATACGACTAACGCAACGTTATAATATCGATTATTAGACGTTTCTCCTTCGTAGCGCCGAGCTTAATAAGGCATTCGTAGAGGGAGTATAAGTTGGTATATATAATAAGAGGGATTAGTAGGAGCTAAAGCCGTTCTATAACTATACGGAGGGTCGTAATAAAGGAGATGCTAAGGTCTATACCGTTAATTATACCGTAGATCTCGCTCGTAAGAACGCTATAGGTTACTCGCTTATACTTCGGCGAGCTTTAATAGATAATATTGCTATTAATCCGGAAGTATATATCTATACGCTTAGTCTTATTAATAAGCGTAATAACGAAGGCTGCCTTTGCCGTTATATTAATTAGAGGGGTCTTAAAGAACTAATATAAGGTCGGGTAGAGTATTATTAGCGTTTCTAATATATCTTAGAACGGAGGGGCCTATAACGACGACGAGGGGTGCCGTCGCGCTAATGGCAAAAGCCACTAGTAACATTAATTAGGTTACTGCCCCTTACGTACACCTTATAAAGCCGACCCCGGGCCGCACCACCCGTGTCGCACCTTACACTTATCCCCTCTTCAATGGCAGCATGTCCTAGGCTGCACGTATCTCCCTCGATTACGTGACCTAGCGCAAACCATAGGCCTCGGAGTCCTGCAGGCAGGGATAACCCAATGTACGTTGACCCAAGGCGTAGATGCCATCGTCGCACCACGTGCGCCGCCTCTACGGGCGGTACGTGAGCTACGCCTACGCCGATGCACCTGCCTTGCAGCTAGCTGCCCCGAGCCCCTTTCTTTAAGGGGTCTCGAACAGGAAGGCTGTCAATTGATGTCACAATTGTAACGACGACGAGGGGTGCCGTCGCGCCAATGGCAAAAGCCACCAGTGACATCAATTGTGTCACTGCCCCTTACGTACACCTTATAAAGCCGACCCCGGGCCGCACCACCCGTATCGCACCTTATAGGGCCTAAGGGTTCGGAAATATGCCGGGTATTTAATCTCGTAGGTATAAGCCGGGATCGACGGAGGTAGTATATATTAAGGTTATTAGGGCAAAGGAGGGTTCTAGTGCGAATATAACTGCCGGGGCGGTTAGAGGTATAAAGGGGATAGCCGCGGGCGTAGACGGTGCCGTCGTAAAGGTTACTATAGGAGCTAGGGTTAGGGCAGTAAGAGGTGCAGTTAGGGCCGTGCCTAGGGCGACTAGGGAAGGAGGGTTAGTTACGGCAGCCGGGGCTATAACGGATATATTCCTTATAAACTCTCGGGTTCGCTCGTCGTAGAACTTTAACTATTCTAATAGTAGTTCGTCCTTAGGCTAAATCGGGGGAATCTATTAGCGCTAAAGCATTAAAAATAATGCCGTAAAGCTAAGGTTTAAGGCGCCGGTCTAGATTCTACGGGCCCGTAAGAAGGATTTAAGGGCCTTCTTAAAATACCTATCTGCCTGTTTTTATATAGCCTTTATCCACCCGTTAAAGTAGTCCTAAAAGTCTAAGAATAGCTTATATCTATAAGTAGTTAAGCTAGCATTAATAATAATAAACCGGGCTACGTAGGTCGTAATTGCTTTCTTATTTATATTATTATAAGTAACGTCTGTCTCTTAGAATATAATGTTAGCTTTATTTTAGTACGAATCGAAGATATTAATGCCTTCTAGCTAACCGGGAAGGGGGTTATCGTTAGGCTTAGTTGCTTCTAGTGCGGGACCGGGAGCGTTAGGGTTATCGGTAGGGTCCGATATAGTATAATTAAATAAAACACACTATTATTATTAAATAGGATCGTAAGGGTCGTTACGAAGGTTATCTTACGTTATAGACGCACTATTGCTTAACGTAACTCTTCTTCTTCTCGAAGCGAGACGGAATTAAGCAAGAGCTAAAAAAGAACTTATCGGCGGCTACCGAGAGCTAGCTATATCGTAATAGCTTCGTCGGCTTTAACTCGCGTAGGTTCCTTATTCTTAGCATAAAGGACCGTCTCTAGGTATAGGCAATAGAATCCGCGAGGGATAAAGATCTAATGCACTTTTAACGATCGGGCTCTATCTCTTCTACCTTACTAATCTATAATTAATCGTTTAATTACTAATTAGTATTAGTTAGTTAAATAAATAAAAAGGGGGTTATAAACTAGCTAGATTAGTCTATAATATCTATTAACTAAGGGGCGACGAATAGCCCCTTTATATAGGCTAGAAACGCGTATATTAATAGGGCCTAAAGCCGGCCCTTTGCGAGCCCTTGCTTACGACGTCGGGGCTATGCCTAAAAGGGCGATTAAGTCAATAACTTAATTATCGCAAGGGCGGCCGAGTTAGTAATGCTATTACCGGGGTCCCTAATGTATATAATCGATGCATCGTATAGTTAATAACGCATCCGTGTAGGCGTTGCCCGCACGTGATCTATTTAATCACGTGGATTACAATCGTGCCTAAAGAACGGATATCCCTTATTCCTATATTAAGAATTATATTCCGGTATATCTTAATTTATAGCTAAGAGTTCTTTTAATAGTAGTAACGATTTTTCGTCTCGGAAGTATAGTTACATATATATTAACCTAAATACTTATAGTCTATTTATAGGAATAAGGGATAAGGGATACGTACGAGGCAATTGCAGCCACGTAATCCCACGTAATCACGTGCGTGCAACGAGGCCGCGTTACCTATAAAAGGGCCCTCTTTCCCCTTCTTCCTAGCTAGAAAAGACATATAGAACACATACAATAGAACGAGTTTATTTGCGAATGCAAATGCAGGAGATACCTACTAATACTAATTAGTGTTTGTAAGGCTCGAATACTAACAGTAAGGTAGAAGAGGCAGATCTTAATCTTCGAACGTATTATAAATCTTTATTAAACCGGCTCCGGCCTAATAATCCTGTTTTATACACTTAGAGAGGGTTATCTACGCTAAGAACAAGAAGACTTTACCTTCTGAGTCTAGCTCGCCTCTAGGGGTTGCGTATAGATCTTCTTTAAGCTTCCCGCTGACCGATCACCGCTTTAGAAGAAGAAGAGTAGCACTAGTAGGAAGTGCGTCTATTAACGCCGACCGCTTCGCGAAGAACCTCGCGACGATAACCTCGATTCCTTTATTAGCTAGTTCGAGAAAACAACCTATCAACCGCCGAAAAGCTCTTCTAAACGCTTCCTTAAGGAAAGCTCTTCCAACGGCACGATAAATACTCCCGAATCCACGGGACATTCGATTAACACACGAGCTATTTAATCATCCGACTAGACGCGTAAAAACCCTTACGTAACAACTAAAAGCCCGCCGCCTGCTTCCGATAAAAGCATCGCGAAGACCCTCGCGTACGATAAACACCCCGCCGTCTTCCGACCCGGCACGAGAATACAGTCCGCTTGCTGCCTTAAGCCACGATCGAAAACACAGTCCGCTTGCTGCTTTAAAGCCCCTCCGAAAACACAGTCCGCTTACTGCTTTAAGCCCCCCCCCCCCGAGAAAACACAGTCCGCTTGCTGCTTTAAAGCCCCCCCGAAAACACAGTCCGCTTGCTACTTTAAGCCCCCCCCCGAGAAAACACAGTCCGCTTGCTGCTTTAAGCCCTCCCCCCCCGAGAATACAACGACGGCTCTATCGGCACCCGGCACTATAAAGCCAGCTCTCTCGCCAACGTTTAAAACAACGCTTAAGACAACGCTTCCGTCCTAACGCTTAAGACAACGCTTTCGGCAACGCTAAATCCGGCCCTAACGCTAAAGAGGACGTTTCCGGCAGTCTCAGCAACAATAACAACAGCGGCTCCGCAACCGTTAAAATAAGCTCTCGCAGTTGTTTTTCCGCCGCTCCGCAAACGACTCACACGCTCCGCTAAGCACACGCTCCGCCAAGCCGGCCGAGACGACTAGTCAAATGCTCCGCTAGCCGAATCCGCAGCCGCAGTCAAACGCTCCGTTAATACAATAGCCGAAGTCCGTAGCTATAGTCAAACGCTCCGCTAAACCCGGCAAGACCGCCTTTGCCCCGATAGACGTCTTCGTCCTTTACTCTTTGTTTTTCCGAGATAACGTCTTTCGCCTTTATTTGCCTTTGTTTATATTCGTCTTTATTCGCGTTTATTTTTCCTGCTTTATTTTTCCTGCTTTATTTTTTTCCTGCTTTATTTTTCCCCTTTTCGACACCTTATTCTTCCCCTTTTCGGCGCCTCGTTCCCTCTTTTGCTTCCCCTTTTAGTGCCCCGAAACAAGCACCGAAACAAGCCCTATTTCGCCCCGGTAACGTTATATGCCGACCCTACTACGCTCTAGCTCCGGCAACGTTCTTTCCCAGCCCGAACACACGCTTTGTTTCACGCTCTTTTCCCGGCCCGAAGATAACTCTATCTCTTGCTCTACTTCGCCCCTCTGCTTTGCCCCGAAGCTTAATGCTTCCTAACGCTCTTTTCCCATACGTTATACGGCTATTTGCAAGGCTGTTGTAAGGTTGGAAAAGCCGGATCTACGATAATAACACGGCCCCGTTTAACCGGGCTATAGATCCTTATCGCGACCCTTATTGCGACCCTATTTAGCTCCTTATTGCTACGTTCGTTTAGGCTACGTTCGTTTAGGCTGTTTCTACGATCTTATAAAAACTGCTAGTATAGGAATAAGGGATAAGGGATACGTACGAGGCAATTGCAGCCACGTAATCCCACGTGATCACGTGCGTGCAACGAGGCCGCGTTACCTATAAAGGGGCCCCCTTTCCCCTTCTTCCTAGCTAGAAAAGACATATAGAACACATACAATAGAACGAGTTTATTTACGAATGCAAATGCAGGAGATACCTACTAACACTATTAATAGTATTAATTATTATATTATAGCCTTTAATTACTGCGATTTTAAATAGACCTTACGAACCGTTCTTTTCTCTTTTAATATAGACCTTACTTTATAATAGAAGATTAAGAATCTCCTTTATTAATAGTCTATTTCGGCTATAAATAACATCCTTAATCCGTCGTTTAGTAGAGATCTAGCGAAGCAATTTTATAGCCTTTTATATAGCTATAGCTCTTTACATTGTTATTACAGAAGGGGGTAATTCCTATATAATCCGAGGGTAAGCACTAAAAACTAATAATATAGGAACTAAACTATTAGGACTAGCTATATTATTAATTGCCTTAACTACTATTTAAAGGATAGCTTTAGCTAATATAACGTTCTTAATTTCCTCCTAAAGAATACTAAATATTCGTTTAAGTAGTCTATAATATCTCTTAATCTTTCCGATAGACTAATAGGCTTTAACTAGAACTTACTTATACGTAATTCCTATAACTTTAGCTTTATTTCGGAATTTAGTAAAAGCAAAATTAGTTCTTACGTCGTGCTTAATAATATCTAGTAGACTAAGATATATATTAATCTATAATGCACGTAGTGTTTCCTACGTATCTTTAGCGGACATTAATAAAAGGAATCTTACTCCTTAGAATAAAGTTGCTAAATCTACTACGTATAGCCCTAATCGTTATAGGTTTCCGAGGTATATAACGTTAATAATAATCTTATAGTTAAATTCTTAATTATCTTATAGTATAAATTTAAATCGTCTTAAAGCCTAGGAGTATATCTAGCATTAGTAATAAAATTTAGAAATAGTTTTAAGTCTACCGATTAATATATTATTATATCCTACTTAACGTAGTAGATAATATAGTCTTATAACTATAGGATATCTAAAACGACGATAGAGCGTTTAGACCTTAACCTCTATAAGGAAGTTAATTAATTCCTTATCTTTAGAAAGAGAGAACTATAGATATCCCTATTTTCGTATTATAGGAACCACGCCTTAACTAATAATTATATCTATTATATTATTAAAGTATATACCTAATCGGTCTATATCGGCTAAAGAGAGTAAGAAAGGTATAGGTATCTCTAGAACGTAAAAAGTTATCCTTCTAATCGGTGTCTTAAAGGCAATAGAACTAAGTAAGTTAATAATATCTCTACTACTAAACTTAATAGAAGCTTATCCTACCGTTAACTTATCGATAGTAATTAAAGGATCTTCTTTCTATAGGGCAATATATTAGTTAAATCTGGCTATTAATACTTTTACTACACCTATATTAACTATAATGCCTTAGAAGCGTGTCTTAAAGTATCTTTTATTAATAATAAACTAATTAGATATAGTAATAGCTTTTTATCTACTATATAGGTCTTCTCTAGTAAGTAGATATATAAAAGCTTAATAGCAAATTATCTAACTAGCTTACTATTATCCTATAAAGTTATCGTCGTCTCCTAAGTAAGATTTATTATTAAAGTCTTTTACTATATCGTCTATCTTATAACCTTTATATTATATTACGTAGGCTATAGAACCTATTGTTAGGATATTCGTAAAGTGGCATTATGCGATATACTAGTCCTTCGATTTCTATCGTTCCTTAGGTATATGTTTAGTTAACTAGCATCCTTATTTTCCGTATATAAAACACTTTTTAGTCTATAGACGATTGCCGTAGTTGCCTCTATAGCTGCTACGGGCTTAAGAGCCTGCTTATAATCTAGCAGCTAATAGGGAGTATCCGCTACGGAATCCTCCGCGGAATCCTCTACGATTAAATAATCGGCTATAGTTTCGTCCTCCTTATCCTTAGTATCTATATCTTCCGCGGTTATTGTTATTATATCTCCGATCCGTATACAATGTCTAGTTATACGGGTCGTATTTATCCTCTTTAGTATCTTAGTTATTAGACTAATATTCCTAGATAAATTAGTTAGATAAACCGCGAGATAGGTATATTTATAATAAGGATCTTAGGTCGGCAAAAATTGCTTTAGCATTAGTTAAAGGTTTAAATAAAGCGTACTCTAGTTTAGGAACGCCTCTATATATATTAATAAGTATAGTTCATAGGGGAAGATCGCCTATAAAGTCTTTGCTAAGTGCCTATTAGTAAAGTTGCAATTTGTCGAATAAAGCCTAAAGGATTTTATATAATAGTTTAGCTAGGTATTCTCCTCTCAACTTATAGAAGGTTATCGTTATTTAGTCTATATAATAATATACGTAATTGACTTCTATATTAAAATATCTCTTAATTATATCGTATGCCTTTCTAAATATCGCTATCTAATTAATGTATTAAATATAAGAGGTTTACGTACGTCCTATAAGGATCTTAGGGAATAAAGCATAGAACTAACTTAGTTTAATTTAAAGGTTATAGCATAAGTTTATAAAAACCTAAAGTTTATCGTTAAGTAAGTTATATAGTTCTCTCGTATAGTTCTTATCTTTTATCTAAAGCTTAATAAAGCGTTATTAGATATCTATATTAGCGATAGCATTTAGAACATTATCTAGAGGAAGTTTTATATATGCCTTTAATAGAATAAGGTTAGAATTATTTAGCTTTTTAGCAATCGCTATAGAACCTTAGTCCGTAGGATTTATAAAGAGATCTAGACGATTAAATCGGTGTAATATTAGGTAAATAGTTATACCCGGAATATTAGTGTTAAATAGCTATTGTTTATATAGAACTATCGGTTATTGCTTAGATAGAATAGTCTCTCTAAAATCGAATTACGGAACCGTTAGAAGTGTGTTAGACGTCTATAGTATCTCTAGAACGTTTACTATAGATACTGCTTTTTCTATTAGAACTACTTCTAATAGTTAGAAGGGGACTATTCTAGCGGTAATAGGCGTAGAAGGATGTATTGTATTTTTAATGTCTATTTTCTTAGTATATTCCTCCGTGCTATTGTTAAATTTCTATATTATTATATCTTCTATAGGCTATTGTAATAGTTTCTTAAGTGCTTATAATATTAGGAAGATCGTTGTATAGGATGTATTACTACGACCGGTGTATATTCCTCTTTTCCTTATTAGAACTTTTAGCGCTCGTTTATAGTCCGCATGTGTTAGACCTTATATATTCGCTATCTATCCGTAGAAGTAGTCTTAAAAGTATAATAAGATCTTATTTCTTTAAAAATCGATCGACGCTTCGCAAAGGGCAATAAACTTAGCGACGGATATTATAATCGCGATGCTATTATTCTCGTCGGGTTTAATATTGCTATCTTAATATTTTATATTAATATATAGAAAAAGGGATTAGTAGATAGTTATGCCTTCTATCTATTCCCTAAGAGTCTTCTCTATTATATTAGATAAAGGACTAATAGGTTAGTATATCGAAGTTATAATACGTGCTTATTTTTCACGCGGTTTATCGGTGTATTCGTAGGGTTCTTTACGAAAAATTTATTGTTCGGCGTTATAAACACACTTTCTGCTAGTGCTACTCTTCTTCTTCTAAAGCGGTAATTAGTTAGCAAAAGGTTTAAAGAAGATCTATACGTAACCCCTAAAGGCGAGCTAGACTTAGAAGGTAAAGTCTTCTTATTCTTAGCATAGTTGTTATAGAACTACTAATCTAGGTTCTTAGTTTACTTTCTTTTTTCTAAAGTACGGGACGACTTAAGTACTAAGGGACTTAAGTACGGAAATACTTAGTACAAGGGTACTAGGGTACTTAGTACTTTAGTACTTAGTACTTTATGACTTAGCATAAAGATGTTCGCCCCGGACTTACCTACTATCCGGTTATACCCCTTTTCAGCCTAAGACACACCCCTTTTTCGAACCTAAGTCCCTCGGGACTTAGCTTCCTTAGGTACGGGACGTACCACGCAGCTACGGTCACGCCGACGATCTTATTAAGCACCCTTGCCTAATAAGACCCGATGATTAGCTCGATGCCCCGCATAAGGGACCGACACTTAGACCACCGGGAGCTATAGGCTGTAAGAGAACGAGCTTAAAGGGGGTATATAATTGTTATTAATCTACGAAGGGATATAGCTATAGACTAAGTCTAAATGTCTATATATACGATGTAGAGGTCACGTAGGATAATATATAATATAACCTAACACTGTGATAGTATATCCCCTTTAAATCGGCGTTCGACTTAAACGCTTAAAAGGGGCGATAGGCTAATAATAACGAAGGAAATCTATATTAACCGGTCCTAAAAGCGGGCCTAATATAGAACGAGAGAAGAATAAAGAGAAATAAAGGGTAAAATAAAAAATCTAACGCGTGTCGTCGTAATGTAAATTATATTAATAAATTATACTTATTATTACTTAGGCGAAGGTAAAGACGTAAAGAAGGCTGTATAAAAGGCCGGTTTAGGCTTAGTTAGGTTAAAGGCGTAAAAAGCCTTAAGGTCGTCCTAGTAGCCGTTAAGGCAGGAGGAGTCCTCCTATATAAGAGGGCTATAACGCTATTAAACGCGATACTTAATCTTCCCGGAGGCGTACTAGCGTTACGTAAGAATAGAAGAAAACTCCTACTTAAGGTGCGCGTCGTCGCCGTCGTCGTCGCTAAGGGAAAGGAGAACGCTATTATCGGCGGGCCGGACGTTAAGCTCCGACTAGCCGGGCAAAAGAGGCTCTTAGGTCTTAGTAAAGAGGGAGTAATAAAAAATAGGGTAAAAGCGGCTGCCCTTAAGGAGACGAAGAAGATACGCTATCTTATATACCTTAAGGACCTTATATAGGCCCTCTTACTTATAGTCGAGCTTCTTTATAAGACGGAGAGTCTAGATCTAGCGGGTGCTAAGGAATACTATATTGCTAGGCTAATACGCTAGGGCGGGAGTCCGCCGGGCGTCCGCGTAGCGAGCCTAAGTAATTTAAGCATCCTTAATCGCATCGCGGAGGAAGTTAGAGATACGCTAAAGGCGGGAAGCAAGCGCGTTACTATAGAGGTATTCCTTCCGCTGCTTAAGGGTTATACCGGGCGGGGGGGGACTAAAGGGCTTAGTGCTAAGCTTTAGGTAAAAGCTATAATTAGCGAAGAAAGAAGAGAGGCCGGTAGATTTAAAGATTTAATTATTAATAGTAAACTTAGCGAAAGGAAGGAGGTCGACTTAATCGTCCTAAAGGTAGGTAGTATAATAACAAAGGTAAACCTTTATCTAAGCGTTCGCGATCTTAGTCTAACCGTCGGTCTAAGGGTAATAGGCAAAGCTAGGGTAAAGGCGGTAACTAAGGCGGCGACTAAGCTACTACTAGAAAGCCGAAATAAACTAAGTGCTACGATCGCTAATAATAAAGGCTAAAGTGCTATAGAAGGACTAAACGTAGGAAATAAACGCGTTAATAACGTCTTTAACGGTTATTAAGGGTATTAAGACGTAGTAGTATATCTTCGTAAGGCGGTCGACGATAACGAGGATATTAGAAAACTTAACGCTATTACGGTAGTAGATAGGGAGGTCGGTAATAAAGTCGACGGATATATCGGTCTATAGGGCGAAGGGAATACTTAAGGGCTAGAGCAGGCCTTAGGGGGAGGAACGCGGGGATTTAACGCGTAAGTATATATAATAATTCCGTACGAAGCTAGAAATAGACTTATATATACCGGGCTAGATATAGGACCGGCGGTAGAGGCTAGCGGTCTTCGTACGTCTAAGGTAGCCGGCAAAGGGGGAGGTATAAGCGCGGACGAGGATCTAAAGAATTAAGGCGTCGTTAGGGGGAACGAAGAGCCGGCCTTAGAAATAGAACCGGCCCTAGACCTCGGAAAGGGCGGTCTTAGGGATCGAGCGGAGAGGGGCTTAAAAGGGGTAAGGCTAGCGGGGCTAAGGGGACTAAAAAGCTACGCGAATAGCGGAGATAAGCGGGGAGGAGGAATAGGCCTAGTCGATAAGGTTATCGATCGGCTTAAAGTCGTCGAGGGCGTAGAGGTTAAGGCAGTCGGAATTATATTTATAAATTATATTTATAAACGAATTAGACTCCTTAACGGTATTAAAGGTAGTAGTAGTATTAAGGTAGAGGGAGGCATTAACTTTAGACTTAGGGAGGATAACCTAATATCGGTAGTTAATCCTCTCGTCGGCTTAGTTAGTAAGGGAGAGAGGGCGGGAGCTAGGCAAGCGGCTAAAGGCGTTTAGGAGAATAGCTTAAGAGCCGGGCTAAAAGATAATCTTAAAATTAAAACGACTAAGGAATTCGGCCTAGCGGGCCTATCGCTAGTTAAAGAGCTTTATAGTTATAAAATACTAAAGATTCTTATAATCCGAGGCTATCTTAAACTTAGGCAGGCCCTTAAGCTTAAGCCGCTACTCCTCGAGAGATTTTATAATCGTAAGGAGTTCTTTATCGTAGATCTCGTAATTATACTCTTAAGCGGAGTGCTTTAACGAGAAGAATACAACCGGATAGTAACGACTATCGTCGAGGAGCTATATTAGTATACCCTTAGCGGCTTAGTCGGAAGCATCTATCTAAACTATAGTCTTACGATAGGGGTTAAAGTATACGAGGACTAAGGCGGTAGTAAAGGCGTGCTTAAGGGCTTTAAAGGCGTAGGCGTAGGCGGGAGACTAGATCTAGGGGATAGAGTTCTTAGTAAGGGCGTTTAAAGGGTTCGTAAGCTTAGAAAAGCCGCGAATAAAACGCCGATAAAATTTAGCGAATCTTAAGAAGCGCCGGAGGTCCTTAATAAAGGAGGGGGCAGGCTAGTCTAAGACCGTACGAACCTTTTTAGGATCTATGCGAATGCCCTTATCTAAGATAATTAGGCCGAGGTACTTAGTCTTAGTAACGTAGAAGTTATACTTATCTACGTTAAGCTAAAGGCCGGCGGTATAACGCAGCTACCCGCGTAACTATAGAGCTAGGAGATAGGGATATATATACGATAGATAATGCATTTTAGCTTGTAGACTATTCGGCTATTAGTCGCTAACTAGTCCCTAATAACCCCTCTCGAGGCCTAAGGGTATATCCCTAAGGCCCTAACATATCTTAGAAAAGGGGCAAGCTTTAGTCTTACTATAAGAGGGCAACCGTACTATAATAAAGGATTATTCGTACTTTTAACTATCGTTCCTACCTTCCTAAACGTACCTTTAGTCTATCTTCTTATAAGTTCTAAAGCTTCTCTTTTTTAGTTACTTAAGAGCGATAGCGCCGCGCGGTAGGCGTGTTTCCGGACGTATAGGCCGCGTAGGCCGAATAAGTCGTAGTAGCTATTAAGTCGCTAGCCTATCGCCGTTACCTCGCGTAACGGAACTAATATTAAAAGATAAATATACTAACTTATATAAAGGCTATAACGAGCGTCTTAAGACGCTATTACTAATTTTTTCGCTGCCTAAAGGGGCCCGATCTATCCCCTCGTAAAGTTAAACATAAGCCGCCCCTTTACGACCTACCCCTCCGCGTATAGATATCCTCGTAGCCCTTTAAGCAAGAGCCGTAGAGCTAAAGGAGGAGAAAAGATTAAGAGATAGGATTGCGGAACTTCGAGAGGAATTTTCGAAGTAGGGTGACTTATTTAGCAAAGACTTACACAAACGTCGCCGATAGTTAACTAAATCGAGGGAAAGTTATAGTAAGGAAATTAAAATAAAAAACATTCCTTAGTTATTATAACCGACTAACCCTTAAAAACGTCTCGATTAGATTAGCGATCTTAAGGATGCCTTTATCGCTACCTTACGTCGTTTTAAGCGCAATAAGAATAAAATCTTATATGCCCTTAACTATATATACGTAGACTATAAGGCGAGATAGAGGCGATACCTTAATAAAAAGCTCCTTATAGAGAGGGAATTGCTGTATACTAACTAAGATAATTTTCGTAATTAGACCTTAATTTTAATTAAAGATACTACTAATTGCGAGACTCTCTTAGCTACGTAACTATAGGAAGTACGCTAACGAGAGGGTTAATCCCCCCTCGATTTTAGTCTTTACTTAGATTCCCTTAAGCAATACCTAGAACGTCCGCTAGAAAAAACTCGTATACTTTCCTTTTTTGCGAAGTTACGTCCCGATCTTCGGGACTAAATCTCCCTTTATTTAGCGTCTATTTAGGACAACACTTGTAAGGAGATAGTCTAACTCGCTTAACGCTTCTAAAATGCTCTAGGAAATAAGAAGCGCTTTATAAAGCTAACTAACGACTAGTCGACCTTTACTTAGGGGGTAAGAGGCTCCCGTTCGATAGGCTATCGCCGACGTAAAGGCCGAAATAGATCTACTAATAACTATTAAGATTCCGACGCCGCTAGATCGACCTCGAATAGCCGTAGAAACAGTTATAGCAACGGCTGTAGGAACGGCCGAGGAAATAGTCGTAATAGTCGTAACGGTAGGAATAAATACGGTAGGAATAGCTATAGCAACAACCGGGGAGGAAATTCGTATAGAAACGGTAAAAGCCAATCCGGCATAGTTATTTATTAGTATTATAAGAAACTAGGCTATATATAAGCCGATTGCTAGGCAATAGCGAAAGCTAACCGAGCTATAGCCGATTTAAAGACGACGAAGAAGGAGGGAAACGCGTAAAAGTCAAAGTAAATGCCTCTCCTTTAACTAAGCTATAGGTAGAGGTAGTTAAGAGACTCTATGCTACTAGAAAGCTACTAGGGCGAATACCTTATAAAATCATCGTTAATCTCGATTACGGTAGTAAAGTAGACTTAGTAGATATAAATTTTACTTAAAAATAAAGGCTACGATAGCTTCCTTTATTAACCCTTAGATTAAAGGTAGTCGGGAATACGCTTGTAAGACGATATAGAGTCTAGGAAGTTTCTATCTAACTCTAAGATAGTCGCTATAGGGAAAAGATAGTTATTCGCCCTTATATCGGCATCGATAACGGATTAAAACCCGACGACGTACTAGTTTTACTTAGTATGCCCGTACTTTCTTAGGAATATATTTATCTCGTTACTTTTAAACGCGCTTAGTGGTTTAAACACTAACTTTCTAAGGTATTATTACGCTAACCGCAGAAAGTTTTGCATAAGTGTCGGAATAAGGCATAGGTCTATATAGTTATACTAGACCTAAATTTTATACTATTTCCCGATAAAGATAATAACTTAGCGAACCCTAAGCGAATAGGGGAGGAAATACCGGCGACTCTTTTAGACTTTAAAGACGTGTTTTCTAAGCATGAGGCCGATTTATTGCTAAGGAAGAAGGGCACTAATTATACGATTAACCTATTGCCCGACTCTAAGCCGCCTTTTAGACCTATCTACCCTCTTTCTTAATCCGAACTTTAGGTTCTAAAGGAGTGGTTAGATTAGTCCCTTAAGCGTAGCATTATTCGGAAATCTAAGAGTTCGGCCGAGGCTCCTATCCTTCTTATACTTAAGAAAGACGGCACCTTACGCCTTTATATAGACTACCGGGGGGTTAATAGCATTACCGATAAGAATCGCTACCTACTCCCCCTTATTTTAGAGATTATAGACCGTTATTAAAGGGCTAAGTACTTTTCGAAGATTGACTTAAAAAACGCATACTAACGCATCTAGATTAAGGGAGGGGATAAGTAGAAGACAGCCTTTCGTATTCGCTATAGTTACTATAAGTATTTAGTATTGCCGTTTAAATTAACTAACGCCTTTGCTATATTTTAGTTATATATTAACTAAGCTCTTAAAGGCCTTATAGATACTATTTGCGTCGTCTACCTTAATAACATTTTGATCTTTTCTAAGACTTACGAGGAGTATATAGAATACTTACGATAAATCCTTAAACGACTAAAGAATACCGAGCTATTCGCTAATTTATCGAAGTGCACTTTCTATAAGCAGTCTTTAGAGTTTTTAGGATTTATCTTATCTATTAACGGAGTTGTAATAGACCTAGCCCGCGTTAAGGCTATTATAAATTAGGAAAAACCTCGTTCTTTCTATAATATTTAAGTTTTTCTTAGTTTTGTAAATTATTACCGACGATTTATTTTAGGATACTCTAGCATTATTGCCCCTCTTACTACGTTATTAAAGGGGAGCGTTAAGGGAAGAAAGCCCGGACGAGTATAGCTAAATGCTAGCGAATTAATAGCGTTTTACGCCGTAAAGAACGCCTTTGCAATAGCCCTATTTCTCCGATACTTCGACCCTTAAAGACCGATTCGCATCGAGACTAATGCCTTAATTTTCGCAATAGCTAGCATTCTTTCGCAGCCTAATAACGAAGGCTACTATCATCTAATTGCTTTCTAGTTACGGAAGTTCACTAGCCTTAAGCTTAACTACGGCACCCTTAATTAGGAGATATTTGCTATCGTTAAGTTATTTAAACACTAGCGATACTACGTCGAAGGGGCGGCGAATACCGTTAAAGTTTTATTAGATTACTAAAACCTTTAAGGCTTTATAAAGCAAGTATCCCTTAATAGAAGATAAATACGTTAGTATATATACCTAGCTCCTTTCGATTTTACGATTAAATACTAAGCCGGCAAATTAAATCCTGCCGATGCTTTATTAAAGAAGCTAGAATTTATAGGCGAAGCCTTACCGTCTATAGAGCTACTCCCGGAACTATAATAAAAGTTAGTAGTTATTCGGTAGGTATATATAGCTATAGATTCTATATAAAGCGACCTTAAGACGAGTTCTTAGGTCTCTGCTATCTCTAAGCTTAACGAGATATCTTTACGTAACGAAAATGCACGAGCTCTTTAAGATTCGATCGCTTAGCATTTAGGAACGAGTCCCGCTAAGTTAGCTACCTAGGTTAAAGATATCGTTAGTTATAAACAACGGTGTTAAAGACAATTAGCTAGGTTAGCAGCTCGTTGTAAAAGGGTCTATAAGAGCAATATCTCCGAGCCCCTTTTTAAGCTCTTTAAGAGGACTTAAGCGGAAGATCCGTAGACTATACAGCGAGTGTAAGCCGAAAGTACCTTAGAAGAAGGGGTAAGTCCTTAGTTATTAAGCCTAGACGGACTTATTTTGCATTCGGGAAAAATCGTAGTGCCTATAGAGGTTGCCTTAAGGCAAGAGCTTATTTAGCTCTACTATAACGATCCTTTTGCGAGATACTTCGGAATAGCCTATATAAAGACCTCCTATCCCGGAAATTCTTTTAGGAAGGAATAGCTCGTAATATAAATAGCTACGTGCGTTTATATTATATTTATTAAGGCGCCGTCCTAAAGCGGCATCGCCTATACGGCGCCCTTAAGTCGCTGCCTATTCCTATAAGACCTTAGGAAGAAGTCTCTATAGACTTTACTACCGGTTTTCCGGAGTTATAATTCGATAGTAGAGAAGTTAACGTAATATTAGTAATCGTTAACCGATATACTAAGTATAGCGTATTTCTCACGGTCTTTAAGACAATAATAGCGCTTAAGTTAGCTAAGGCTTTTTATTATAAGATTAAGCTTATCTATAGAGTACCGAAAGGCATTATTTCCGATAGAGGATCTCTATTTATTAGTAAGTTCTAGTTAGACCTCTATTATATATTACGGATAAAACGTAGGTTATCGATAGCCTTTTACCTATAAACCGACGGTTAGACTAAACGGGTGAATTAGATACTATAATACTACCTTCGGTATTACATAAATACCGAATAGAACAACTAGCCTAGACTACTATAAGAGGCTTAGTTCGCTTATAATAATGCGAAGAATGCAACTATAGGCTTTTCGCTTAATAAGGCATTATTCGGATACTAACTAGACTACTATATCTACCTTATAGACGATGCTACTAGTAGGGGAGTGCCTAAAGCGAGAGCTCGCATTAGTAAATTAGTAGACTTAAGGAAAAAGCTAGAGACTTATTAGCGATAAGCTATCGAGTTGCAAAAGAAATTCTATAACCTCTATTATAAGCTACTTACCCTTAAGGTTAGGGACTTAGTAGGACTCTCTACGAAGAACTTACGCTTTAAGGACTAAAGAAGGAAGTTATTACTTAAATACATTAGACCTTTTAGGGTCCTTTAAGCTATTAGCAAGCAGGCGTACCGCCTAGCCCTACTAGAGAAATACGACCGGCTTTATAATATGTTTTATATTAGTCTTCTTAAGCCGTAGGTAGAACGGGCTACCGACTAACACCTTAGCAAATTACTGCCGATGCTTAACGTCGACGATGCCGAAGGAGAATAGTCGGTCTAGCAAATTAAGGACTATAAGAAGAAGAAAGACGTTACCTACTATTTAGTAAAATAGGAAGGTTAGCTAGCCGAATATAACGAGTAGGTTGCTTAAGACGATATAGCGAATGCCTAAGAACTTATTAACGAATACCTAAAGACACGGCTAAAGAAACGGCGGAAATTACGTATTACGAAATAACTTCTTTTTAGCTTACCCTAACTTTTCTCTTACTACTCTACCGCTACTTTATCGTTATTCCTTAATATCTATACGGTAGAAGTCTCTTACTTCTATTTCGCTAGTAAACTCCGCAATAATAAGGAGACGTTTTAACTACTCCCCCTTTCCTTAGCGACCGCTCTCTTTAATTATTTCGTATAAATCATCGTATATATATTCTTATCCTACCCGCTATAGGGTAAAACCTACGTTATTAATCACTAGACGAAGCTTTTAATCCCTATTCTTACGTATAGCTTTCCGTCGCTCTATCGATACCTGCCGGTACTTAAGACGACGTTTTATGCATAAACGTTTAGCACTTAATACCTTTTATTCCTCTCTATAGGCTATTATTATAGCTACGAGCAACGTATAAACTTAGTAGAAGATTGACTTTATCTTCTTCCTCTCCGTCTCGTCCTAAGTAGTCTATAACTTAGCTATCTTTATCTAAATAGCGCATAGATTAGCTATATCTCCGGATATTATTGCCGGCACTTATAATTTTATTAGCAACTATATCCCGACTTAATAGGGAATAAGGAGCTTACCGATTTATAGAGGTTACCGCGCGAGTTATATTAAATATATCTACTTAATTATACATCCTCCTATATATAATATAGTTCGACTATTTTAGTATCGTCTTCGTTATCGCTAAACCCTTATATACTGCTATTAAGGCACTTAATATAGTATAGCTTAGTGATATAGCACCCTTTCGCCTTACGACTTTTTATATGTATAGCCTTTTTGCCCTTTTTCTTAGGCGATATCCCTTTTTAGATATTCCTCTTATCGCCGGTGTCTCCTTTAGTATTCGCCTCTATATCTTCGTTACTATCGTCTTTATTAAACGACGAAAATATTTCGGATTTAACAACCGCTAGCGTTATACGCTTTATATTCGCGTAATCTTCTTAGGACTCTACTATAATAGGTTTTTTTATGCTTATAAACGATCCTTTAAATAATTAACGATATAGTTAATCTTCGGTTTCTTCCTCTAATAAGGATGTCGACTTCTCTAAGGCATCTCGTATATCTTTCTCTACGAGGAGTCGTTTTAATAAGGTGGTTTTCTCTCCGTGTGTCTTCTTTAGCTTTATCTCTTCCTATGCTATCGCTACGGCGTCTTTAATCGATACTCTATTTACGGATAGCTCTAGGACTCGAGCAATAACTAAAGGGCCTATCGGCTAAATGTTATCTTACTTTCCTCGCTTTCGAGGTGTCTATACTATTCCGCTTGCCGTTCGCTTAAGAGGCATAGCGTTAAACTAATTCGGAATATGCTCGTCTAATTCGGAATATGCTCGTTAGATTTAGAATATACTCGTCTAATTCCGAATATACTTCTCTATAAGATCTCGATATAGTTATATAATAAGAGAAGAGAAGAAAAAAATCTTTATATATAAAGAGCAGCACTCTATTATAGTTCGCTAACTATACGTAGGCGACTAGCCCCCTATTGCGTAGCAACTATTATAATGCGTAACTAATACGATAATTATTATAATATATATAATATTAACTATCGTCGTTGATTTTTATACTACGTTTAATCCTATTTTAATCCTATTTTAATCCTATTTTAATCCTGTTTTAGTCCTATTTGCTATTACGACTTTATTCGTACCTAAAGCTATCCTAGCGTCTAAGGCGTCCGCCTTAGAAGGGGGGGATAATTATAACGCAGCTACCCGCGCAACTATAGAGCTAGGAGATAGGGATATATATACGATAGATAATGCATTTTAGCTCGGGGACTATTCGGCTATTAGTCGCTAACTAGTCCCCGATAACCCCTCTCGAGGCCTAAGGGTATATCTCTAAGGCCCCGATATATCTTAAAAGAGGGGCAAGCTTTAGTCTTACTACGAGAGGGCAACCGCACTGCAATAAAGGATTATTCGTACTTTTAACTATCGTTCCTACCTTCCTAAACGTACCTCTGGTCTGTCTTCTTACAGGCGGCGTTAAGGCGCTTAAGAACCGTATTAACGTAGGCCTAGTGCTCCTCCCGCGTCTCTAAGAAGATTAAGACGTCGTTTAGATAGGTAGAGTAGAACTCGTTAAGGATGCCGTAAAGGGCTATATTAATAAAACTCTAGAAGTAAGATAGGGCGGCGGTAAGGCTAAAGGGGGTAATATAATACTTAAAAAGCCCGTACCGTATAGCGAACGCGGTCTTTTACTCGTGTCTTTCGGTAATATAAAGGCGATTTGTTATAGAACTACTAATCTAGGTTCTTAGTTTACTTTCTTTTTTCTAAAGTACGGGACGACTTAAGTACTAAGGGACTTAAGTACGGAAATACTTAGTACGAGGGTACCGGGGTACTTAGTACTTTAGTACTTAGTACTTTATGACTTAGCATAAAGATATTCGCCCCGGACTTACCTATTATCCGGTCACACCCCTTTTTAGCCTAAGACACACCCCTTTTTCGAGCCCAAGTCCCTCGGGACTTAGCTTCCTTAGGTACGGGACGTACCACGCAGCTACGGTCACGCCGACGATCTTATTAAGCACCCCTGCCTAATAAGACCCGATGATTGGCTCGATGCCCTGCATAATAGACCGACACCTAGACCACCGGGAGCTATAGGCCTAATATAGCCCTCCCGGCTTTCGGGACCGATCATTCGTCCGATCCTCCGCATAAGGAGGTCACACGACTTATATCGTATGACCTACCCACACAACGTTATGCACGTAGTGCATAAATAGAC
Organism: Ophiocordyceps sinensis; assembly: GCA_012934285.1. Lineage (NCBI taxonomy): Eukaryota > Fungi > Ascomycota > Sordariomycetes > Hypocreales > Ophiocordycipitaceae > Ophiocordyceps > Ophiocordyceps sinensis. The sequence goes on along the minus strand of JAAVMX010000006.1, from coordinate 470,752 downwards.
TTATATAACCTAGTTTAGTCTATAAGGGCTTTAGAACGACGCGGGAGGCAGCCTTTTTAAGGTTAGCCGACCTATATAGCCCCTACGCAGCCCCGGGGACCCGTATTATCTCGGGGCAGTGCAAGGGATACGTGGCAGAAGGTGCTAGAAGGAAAGGGACGTACCGGGACCGTCTAGACGGACGGGAAGAGCTATATAACGGAACTTTAGTCCGCCCTTCCTTAGGCTCTCCTTCCTTCCTTTCTTCTTTAGCTTTTATCATAGTTTTAGTTCAACTGCCTACTAAGTGACCTACACCTCTTCTAGTAGTGCCCTTAGTGCTCTAGCCTCGACTACCCCTGCTTGCTTAGACTTAGCCAGCCGGTCTAGTATAAGTAACCCCGAGTGCTCCTCTACTTACTATTCCGCCCCTATAGCTTTTAAGGATAAATAACGCCCTCTATTAGTCTTTAACTATTAGAGGCTTAGTCCGGTTAGACTGTCTTCTATCTTCTAACCGTTCTATTATAATAGTTATCCTTCTCTAAGTATATAGAATAAGATCGTCGGGCGGAAGCCGTTTAATAAAGATCTATAATACGTTCGAAGGATATAAAACTATCTCGTCTACCTTACTATCTATAATTAAGCCTTATAATCACTAATTAGTATTAGTAGGTATCTTAAATGCAAATGTAAATATAGGTCTAATAGTCTTATTAGAATTATTAATACCTATCTAGCTAAGGGCTATACTACCTTCTTTATAGATAAGACGCGAGAAAGGTCGGGGCTACCCTTTAGGAAGCCTTAGTAGCTAAGAATAGAAAGGGATCCGTAAATAGAATATAAAGATAAATAAGTTAGTTAGGGAAGACCTTCCGTAGACGGATGCGTCGACTATAAAAGTCTATAGAAGGAAGTAGAATTCTATCTATAGAATTCACCTTAGAAGGGAAGTCCTTCTACCGTAGAATTCTATTGGAATTCTATCTATAGGATTTACTTTAGAAAGGAAGTCCTTCTACCGTAGAATTCTATCTATAGAATTTATCTTAGAAGGGAAGTCCTTCTACCGTAGAATTCTATCTATAATTCCTATAGAGTTCCTTTATAAAGATAAAGTTAAAGGTAAAGTTTATAAGGTTATATAAGGTTTTAAGTGCCTCCTATACCGCCTTTATAAACGTATATTGCTTTATCTAAGATAAAAGGCCGTTATTAACTATAAGCCTTATTAAGGCTAAATAGTCCTAAGACTTTATATAAGTAGCATTAAGTATAGCTAAACCGAGCTTTATATATATAAAGATAGATTCTATACGTAAAGACTAAGCCGAAAAGTTAGTGCTCCCCTTAAGCTTTATAAATAAGTAGTCCTTAAAAAAACTTATTTTTGCTATATATTAGATTAGAAGGTACTAGAGGAAACTTAGAAGAAGCTCGGCGTCTACGGGCTAAGGTAAGGGTAATAAAGGTTTTTTTTCTAAATTTTAAGGGTTTTTTAGGTATAGAACTCTTAAATGCAGGAAATTAGCTGCATAAATATCATAGTAGAAGAGTGAAGAAAGGAGGTCTAAACTCGTAGACATAAAGATGCATGCAGCTACCTAACTATAGGACTAACGGAGGTATATATAGGTACCGGAGCCTCTTAAACAAGGCCCCTAGCCCGCACTAACCGCAGTTATAATACAACGGAATACCTACCTGCCGTCCTTAGCTAAGGGGGTTATATAATAGGCTTGTTAGGGACGTAATAGCCTATTGCATCCCTATAGTCTAGGCCCGGGTTAATGCCCCGTATAGCCCCTAACGTCGCATAACGTTAATACACCCCCTTGCTATAGTCCTTATAGAGACTATAGCAACGCAAAAACACTATAATAATTAAATAAAATAGCTCGTTCGAATTAGTCGGAACGGCCTTTATCCGTTATACTACCCCTAATGTTAGATAGAGGGCTGAATTCGCATAAACTATGAAAATATATCCTAGAGGGTCCTATCCGCGCCGTCCTAGTCCTTCCTATCTAAGTCCTTAGGGCGGTCCTATTACGGGATCTGCCTAGACATCTATTCTAGGCAGAACACCTCTATAAGCACGCTATATACAACTAGCGATACCACTTATTTATTCTACCGTAGAAGACATTTGGAATCCTACTATAGAAGACATTTGGAATTCCATCGTAGAAGACATTTGGAATTCTACCCTAAAAGACATTTGGAATTCCACCGTAGAAGACATTTGGAATTCCACTATAGAAGACATTAGAATTCCACCGTAGAAGACATTGGAATTCCACCGTAGAAGACATTAGAATTCCACCGTAGAAGACATTGGAATTCCGCCGTAGAAGACATTAGAATTCCACCGTAGAAGGACTATAGTATTTAGACGATAGGTTCCCTAGACTAAGAAAGGGGGACAAGCTTTTTATAATTAGGTATTTACCTATATCATTTAGTTTTACCTTATGCTTATTCTTATAAACGACCGGTATCTAGTCTGTGTCTGCCCCCGTAGAGATCCTATTTCTATTGCATAGGGACATGTATATTAAGTCCCTTATGCCGAGCTGCCTTACGAAGTCTTCGTGCTTCTATAAAGGGAGGGCCTTAGTTATGCCGTCCGCTAGGTTCTCGGTAGACTTAATCTATTTGACCTAAAGCCGTTCCTCCTATACCTCCTAACGAAGCTAATGTCGATAGATGTCGATATGCTTTAAATTCGTCTTAAGCCGGGCACTTAGCTCGGTTAATAGCCTAATCGTTTAGAGGTTATTATACTATAGCTCCGCGGTGCCTTTAACCTAGATCCTAAGCTCCTTAATAAGTCGAGCAAATTGCATCTACTCTTTCGCGGTCCCTAATAAAGCTAGGAGCTCCGCTTCGGTAGACGAGGTCGTGACCGTAGCCTATTTAATAGCTTTCTAATCTATAGGCCCGCCGAGAAATAAGAACACATACCCTTATAATAACTTCCTCGACGTAGGGTCGTCCGCGAACGAGGAGTCTAACGCATAGAGAAACCTCCTTATCTCGTTAGTTGCTTTAAAATAGATATAACGGTCCCGCGTAGTATATAAGTACGCTAGGCACCTCTTTGCCTCTCGAAGGTGTCGTAGACCCGGGTTATAGCTAAACTAGGCCAGCCGTGCCGCCGGGAACGCCGCGTCCGCCTTAGTGTGAATCGCCGGATGTAGGATCGTGCTTACTAAAGATAGAAAGTAATAGACCTCTTCGTTGCTCGCCTTTTCCTCGTAGGGAATTAGCTTATCCGTCGTTAGAGGGATCTTAGGCGCGCTAAAGCCCGAATCGTCGTCTATATAAAACTTCTTTGCTATCTTAGAGATATAAGATGCCTAAGAAAGCTATAACTTCCTATTAGGTCTATCCCGGATTATCTTAATCCCTAAGAACTAACGTAGTTCCCTTATAAAGTTAACGGTGTATTTCGCTATAAGGGCCTTATAGAGTTCTAGCTAGTTATCCTTCCGCTCCTTCGGATATATTATCGCGATATCGTCTACGAAGAAGAAGATAATCACTCCCGTATAGACTATTATATAGGCGTCCTTAATTAGGGTCTCTGCGCCTAAAGACTTAAAGAAGCCGGTAAGGTCCTTATACTAAAGCTTCGGGGCGATTCGCAGGCCTTATAGCCCTCGTAGAAGCCGTATGTATAAGCCTAGTTCTACGTATCCGGGTGGAAGCTAATAGTAGACTGCAAATCGTAGTATCGTGTTTAGAAAGGCCGTCTTAACGTTATACTGCGCGGACTCTATATCCTCGAGACATAGTAGGGCTATTAGTAGCCTAAAGGTCCTCGCTCGAAAGGTCGCCGTATACGTATCCTCGTTATCTTCCGGTTAGCGATCTCCTCGGACAACTAGACGGGCCTTAAATCGAACTATATATCCCTATAGATCGCACTTATAGGCGTAGACCTACCTTATCGGAATTAGGGGCTCTCCCTTCTTTATAGCCTCCGATTTTAGGGTCTTAACCTAGGTTAGAAGTTTCTCCTAGTCTTTAATCTCGCAGGCTATTCCTCTAAGCCACTAGGTCTTATAAGGGGAGGCTATCGCTATCTTATAGGAGGTAGGCATAGGAGGTATATCCTCGATGTATAGTCTATAGGTTAAAGCCCTCGCAATAATATTATTAATAAATAGGGTCCTTTAAGTTCTCTTTCTCTTCCCTTTAACGATATTGCTAGGGTTTATACCCTAAGACGTATCCCGCTCTTTGCGTAACGGCTTCGACGAAGCCGGCACGTCTTCCTCTATGTCTAAAAGCTCCTCTATGCGAGGTCGGCTATTAAGGTCGGGTCTATTTAGTCTAGCCGTTATCCCGGCTATCGAATCGGTCGTTTTACCCCCTAGAGGAGGAGGCATCCCCGAGACTTCTAATAAAGGCGTCCCGAGGCTAATTAGCTCCTCCGTAGGTTCTAGTGTTACGGGTTCTAGTATTACGGGATTCCTACCCTTAAGATTAAGTAGTATCGCGGCATCGAAGGAGACTACCTTACCGGTCGGAGGAGGCGAGACGTATAGATCCTCTATCGTCGGGGGTGTTACCCCCTTTTTCTGCCTCCTATAATTAAATGCTGGCATAAATTCAGCCGCTATAAATCGCAGCCGGGTAGTCTTATCGGTCCGAAGGTACTCGTAGGCCCCCTCTTTATCGCCCTTATTATCTTTAGGTATATTAATTGCGTTGATCTATCGGGGGATATTATAAGTATAGGTGTATAGAGCCTACGCACCTTCTTCCCTCCTTAGATCGTATATAACATCCTTATTAAATTAAACATTCGAAGAGGTTAAAAGCTTCGTCTATCCTAGGGAAAGGACCTAAATAACGAACTAGTTAGTAGACTTATACCTAACTAGATATCCAATATATGCCCTCTACGCGGTCTATAAGAGGGACTTATAAGATTTAATGTATTCGAGGGCATCCGTTGTTATTAGGTATGCTATATATCTATATACGCGTAAATGCGTGATTATCGGTTAGATCTCCTTAATATAGCTGTATAAGGGGTTATAGTCCCTTATATACTACTACTATCGCTTATAGGGACTCCTTCCTGTTTTATCGATGCTTATAAAGGGCGTTAGGTTTAGCAGGTAGACGGCCGTTCGGTAGGTCTCGGTCTAGAGGGTGTTAGGGATCTACGAGTTAAGACTTATTAGTCTAGCCCTTTCCTTAACAATAGCCCTTAATCGCTCCGCATAACTATTCTAAGTCGGCGTTAAAGGGGCTAACACAAAGAGCTATAGGCTAAGTCCATCCGTGTACGGCTTAATCTCCTTAGTGATTAGGGCCTTCTCTCCGTTAGTGACTAAGATAATTATTTAAATCCCGTAACGCATAGAGAGCTTCGCAATTAGCTTCTTAAAGACGTCCCGGACCTCGGTCTTCTGCTTAATAGTATAGAAGAACCTTATGCTAGTTGTTATATAGGTAAATAAAGCGTAGTATTTAAATCCCGCGGCGCTTACTTCCGGGCCCGCATAGAGGTTAAAGCTGAATTAAACCCCTGCCCCTTACGGCCTTAACGTCGGTAGGTCCCGGGAGACTTGTCGTTTCGCTTTTCCCGTAGCATATACCTCGCATTTGTAGGTTGCCGGTCTATAAAGCTTCGTGCCTACGGACTTATCAACCAGCAACCCTATAGCCTCCGGCCCTAGGTGCCTTAGGCGCTTGTGCTAAAGGTCCGCGAGATCCTTATTCAAAGGTGGCTTAGGTCGTCGACTCGTCGTAAAAATAGTTCCTAGGGCATCCGGCAAGCTCGCAATAACGTATTAGTCCTCGAATTCCTTAAGCTAAGTAAGCTGCTCGCCCGTCGGCTTATAGAATAGCGTATTATCGTGCTAGTTCTAATAAACCTAAGCCTTAATCCCTTATCGAACGGAAAAGACGCTTGTCGGTATCTCTAGGATATAGTAGCTGTTTTCGAGTAGGAGCTTCTTGCCCCCTAAGAGTAGGATAACTACGGATCCTACCCCTTAGACTATAAGCGCGGTTTTACTAACGCGGACCTCTTCTTACGACCCTTAGGTAAACGTCTTCTTATTAAACCACCTAATGTTATTAAACATATATATACTCGCCCCTAAATCGTAGATAACCTTATTTCTAAAAGGTTTATCCTTAATATAGGTAAGGTTAACTTATAATATTATGTTAATGCGAGAAACTATATTCGCCTGCTTATTGCCGTTGCCGCTGTTTAGGACCGTGATCGTATTGTCTGCTTTACCTACTCCCGAGGGTTTCTAGGCTATAGCCTTCTTTTTACCTTCCGGGTTTTCCTAAAGCCACTTATTAATATTGGCCCTTAATATGTCTCGAACGTCCTATCCTTTAGGGGCATCCTTCTTAAACATTGCTTTAAACGAGAAGCAGCTTTCCTACTAATTAGCCTTTGTGTTCCGGTGTGTATCGTATAGGCACCTCGTTCGCCCCTTCGACGAAGCCGGAGCGGTCTAATTAACCTAAGGTTTAGATTTCTTCCGAAGAGATACCTTACGTTTGAATTCCGCGATAAGGTTCCTTAGGGGGTTTAGAGTTAACCTAACGACGCCCTTAAGTCGTTTATAGAAGGCATTATTTAATCTCTCGTTCGAGGCCTAATTAAGGTCGAATTCCTCTATAGCCCGAAGAAAATCCTATCGGATCTTAATATTATTTAAAGTCGTGACTTTTAGGTCCCTAGAGTCGATAATCACTTAATTAAGTTAATCGGCCTACGCCTTTTAGTCTCGATTCCCCTTTTTGCCGATAATCTAATAATACCGGTTATCTACGAGGGTCTTTTCCTCCTCCTCTAAAGGCAGGACCTTCTGTTTAAGTTCTTAGATCCTGCTTCGAGGTAAGGTCTATACGAGGGTCTCTCCCTTAAGAGCCTTACTAATTAACTTACTAATTAGCTCTTCGATGCGAATTATAGCTTTTTCCCGGGTCTTAAATAGGCCAACGGCTGAGTTATAGCCATCCTGCTTAAAACGGAACTCTATCGTCGCATTATTAAGCCGATTGTTATAGTTAGTAGTCCTATTGTTAAATTTAACGTCTATAAGGTCCCCTCTCTAAGGTCGTTCCCTAAGGTTGCGTTTAAACTCTTCCTAGCTAATCTTAATAGGCTCTTCGAGCAATTCGGATCCTGCTAGGTCGATATATTCCTAAATGTAGTAGATCTTCGCCTAACCCTTAATGGCCCGAATCTAGGGGGTCTAATTAAGGCTTTCCTTAAGCGTTACGATACTTACCTCTCCGGATGTAGATATCGCTATAATCGTTCTTTTTACCTCGTCGTTACGAGGGATAACTGTGTGTTGTTTTATTCCTTCTTTAAAGCTAGCTCTTCGTAATAACACTAAGGTTAGAGCCTAATGCGGTTATGAAAAAATACGATGTCGATAGCTTTAATTTAGCGTTGTTTAAGCGAAAGAGACCTAGCTTATGCGGCCGGGCTTATAACTCTTAAATGCAGGAAATCAGCTGTATAAATATCACAGCAGAAGAGTAAAGAAAGGAGGTCTAAACTCGTAGACACAAAGATGCATACAGCTACCTAACTATAGGACTAACGGAGGTATATATAGGTACCGGAGCCTCTTAAATAAGGCCCCTAGCCCGCACTAACCGCAGTTATAATATAACGGAATACCTACCTGCCGTCCTTAGCTAAGGGGGTTATATAATAGGCTCGTTAGGGACGTAATAGCCTGTTGCATCCCTATAGTCTAGGCCTAGGTCAATGCCCCGTATAGCCCCTAACGTCGTATAACGTTAATAAGAACAATAGCTAAGAAAGGGTATATCGTAGGAGCGAGAACAAGGCTAACGAGAAATAGGGGGGGGGGCAAAACACTAAGAAAGTAGTAATATATATAGAGTATTGCTATTTGCATAGTACGATATTGCTATTTATTAAGCAAAGCTTGCTTTGCGCTATAAAGAACATAGAATGTGTGTAAGTTGCGGTAAGCCGCTTTGCTTACTTAATATATGTAGTAAGCTTTTTTATTATAGGGGTCCTTTATATTAACGAAGTGCGGCTATTGGCTGGCCCTAAATGACACGCTATGATTGGCTAGAGTCTAAAAATCCAGTGCGCTAATTAGCTATATTTCTCCCGGGGTTTAACCGGCTAAAAAATACTCGCTTTCTATTAGTAACCCGTCCGGTAGGGTTTATCCCGAAATCCTTTACGCCTATTAGCTGCCCTAGCTATAGGAAAAAAAATAGCTTAGTGCCGCCGGCATAGCAAAGCTTTGCTTATAGTTGTGCCCGCGGCACCAAGCTATTTTATAGTAAGAATATCTAAATCCCTACTTTTCTACACGTACCCCGCGCGCCTATATCCCGCCACCAAAATCTAGTGCCGGTACATGGCAATTAAGAGAGCCGCGCAAATCGTGCGAATAACGCGAACACTAGGCCTTAATCCACCCCGACACGGCACGCAGCAGGGCACGCAGCAGGGCACGCAGTAGGGCACGCAGCCGGGAGCCGGGCACAAAGCATACATCAAGGAGCCGCACGCAGCAGAGGGCACGCAGCAGGGCACGCAGCAGAGGGCACGCAGCAGAGCACGCAGCAGAGCACGCAGCAAGGCACGCAGCAGAGGGCACGCAGTAGGGCACGCAGTAGGGCACGCAGCAGGGCACGCAGCAGAGGGCACGCAGCAGAGGGCACGCAGCCGGGAGCCGGGCACAAAGCATACATCAAGGAGCCGCACGCAGCAGAGGGCACGCAGCAGGGCACGCAGCAGAGGGCACGCAGCAGAGCACGCAGCAGAGCACGCAGCAGGGCACGCAGCATACATTAAAGAGCCGCACACACAGTAGAGGGCACGCAGCAGAGCACGCAGCAGGGCAAGCAGCAGGGCACGCAGCAGGGCACGCAGCAAAGGGCACGCAGTAGTGCACGCAGCAAGGCACGCAGCAGGGCACGCAGCCGGGAGCCGGGCACGAAGCATACATTAGGGAGCCGTACACACAGTAGAGGGCACGCAGCAGAGCACGCAGTAGAGCACGCAGCCGGGAGCCGGGCACGAAGCATACATTAAGGAGCCGCGCACGCAGCAGAGGGCACGCAGCAGAGGGCACGCAGCAGAAGGCACGCAGCAGGGCACGCAGCAGAGGGCACGCAGCAGAAGGCACGCAGTAGGGCACGCAGCAGGGCACGCAGTAGGGCACGCAGCAGGGCACGCAGCAGGGCACGCAGTAGAGGGCACGCAGTAGGGCACGCAGCAGAGAGCTAGGCATATACGTTATTTAAGCTCTTTACGCGCGCGCGTTTATTAAATTAAATTAAGGCTAGGCACGATTTGCGCGGCCCTCTCAATTGCTATATACCTCTACCTAATTTTAGTGGCGGGACCTAGGCGCGCGGGGTACGTGCAGAAAGAGTAGGGATTTAGGTATCTTACTATGCAAATAGTAATATCGTGCTATGCAAATAGCAATACTCTATATATAAACTAAGGGTGGCCTAAGAAGGCAAGTGGCTTAAAAAGGCAAAGAGGAGGTTATAGTAAAGAGACGGTCGTTTTTAGTATAATAGCGAGTAATCTAAGGGATTTAAGGGAGGCTTTAGGTAAGAAGCAACTTAAAGCTTAGGCAGAGATAGGGATTATAACTAATAAGAGCCTAAAGGGAAGCTTAAAGGCAGAGGATTACGGTAAATATAGAAAGTATCGAGGAAGATATAAAGATAAGAGAAAGAAGAGGATATAGAATTGCTTAGTAATAGTCTATCTAGGTGCGGACTAAGATCCCTTTATATAGCCGATTGCATAGGAATAAAGGTATATATAACTTAACTAATTATTAGGATAGAAAGCGCTATTAATTCTATGCTAGATGTATATAGTCTAACCTCGTATAGTATCCTAGTTATTGCGTGATTAATTGCGCGAGTAATAGGAGGTAGTGTAGGTAACCTTAGTTAACCGGGGCCCGACTATAGACTATACGTACATTAGTCCCCACACACAATATATACTTCGGCATTCGGTATCTTAAGCATCCGGGCAGCTAATACAGCCGGGTGACTCGTGTTATATACAATAATGCACGGCGGTTCTAATGCATATCTTTATATGCCGGTAGGATAAACCAATCGGGAGATATCTACTCCCTTATATGTCCTTTAAGATAAACTTCCGGAGGAGGTCGACTTACTATTCCTTTATCTTCCTTACCTTGCGTATATAGGCGTTAAGGTCTGCCTTCTAGATCTAATAGTTCTTATTACCTTAAGGGAAATTATCGAGAATATTCTTAGCGGCTTACGTTAAGTCTAGAACCTTATGCTACTTGCCTAAAGCTACGAGGAGCATCGTCGTAGTAGGCTATTCCTACTTCTCCCTCTTAGATAGGTTAGCTATAATAGTAGCTATCCTATCTTTAACGAATTCGTAAGCCCGTTTACTAAGCCTATCGCTAATATAAAGGAGGCAGGCGCTATCTAAGTCGAACTATATGTTATCGCGGAGGAAGACACCCTATATCTTAAGTTCCTAGGCCTCGTATTTACGTTAACGGTCGGAGGTAGACCCTTTTTTAATAAAGATCGGAAGGTCTACCGTCTTTCCTTTTCCTAACGACTATGCCGGGGTTATTGTCTAAGACTATAACGTCTTTATAGTTAAGATTATAAAGTCCTTAGCCTCGAGAAGTTGCTCCTTCGTGACTAAAAGCTAATCCTTTATAGCTAAGAGCTAATCTCGTATAGTTACGCGTTCCTTTAACCTAGCATTTCGGTTAACCTAAGAGGCCTCCGCTATATAAAGGGATCGAAGACTCTCCTCGATATATATAAGAATATATCTAGTATTTAGGCTCTAAAGGTTTTCCTAGGTCTCCTTCGCGTTAGCGACTAAGACTACGTTATTAAAACTCTTAATCGCCTAGGCGATCTAAGGAAATTTATTAATAAACTCTTTAGCAAAGGCCTTTAGACCGTTGCCCGTAGCGTTAAAGGCTATAGGTATATCCGCTATAAGGAGGAAGGAGGAGTATTTAGTCTAAGGTATTATCGGGGACTATAAAAAAAATTCTATAGGCTATAAAAGTTTCTATAGGCTAGGGGAAAATTCTTAGGGGCTTAGGGGCTTAGGGGAATAATTTCTTAGGGGTTGCGCTTAGGTCGCGATAAGTAAGGTAACGAGGTAATAGAGCTGCTAAGACTATATTTATAAAGCTAGGGATTGCGATAGGGCGCAATAAGGGATAGAACAAACTATTATAGCACTAGGTAATAGCTAGATAACCTTATTATTCTATAAAAAGGAGAAGAACTATAAAGGCTAAGGGTTTATTTATATATAGAACTATATATCACGTAGTATATTACTATGTACTATATTATATAATATAGTACTATAATAGCTACCCTCTACCCTCGCCGCTACGTTCGACCTCCCCGCTTTTATCCCGTCAATAAGACCGCTAGCTACCGCCGCTTTATATCGCGGCTAAGTCGTAAGACTATTAGACCTTAGCCCTTCTACTTCTCGTCCTTTAACGACTCGGCGTTTAACGTCCGGATACTTAACGTCGACGCGATAGTAATATTCTACCGGTAGCTTAAAGTCTAGACCTTTTAGACCTCGATTAAGGCCTTTACCGCCGAGCTATTGCCTACCGAGCCTTTACTACCTATTAACTAAGATATCCTTAAAGACCTTTACTTAGCCGTTTTAATTAGATATATAAACGCTAAGGACGCGAAAGCCTACCTTAACCCCCGCCTTTACGACTTCGTCGACGACTACCTTAATAAGATCTACCTTAATAAGATCTCCTTAAACGATATCGTTAAGTTCTTTAAGAAGTAAGAAAAGGCCCTTTATACGCTCGACGAGCTTTAGTCTAAGGTCTTTAAAGAGCTTTACTATATAATCTATATATAGCTTAAGAGCGAGGCTAATAAGCTCGCCCTTTACTATATTATTAATACTTAAATTAACCTTAAGGAAGGAATATAACCTCTTTATACCCGCCCCCGCCCTTTTAGCGAAGCCGAGAACTAGATCGTCCGCGTATACGTTAATAAGCAGCTTAGGAAAGGCTTTATCCGCCGCTTTACCTCCCCCGCTATTACCTTTATTATACTTACCCGTAAGCTAAGCGGGGGCGTCCGTTTTTACGTTAACTATCGCGGTATAAATAAAGCTATAATTAAGAACCGTTTTCCCTTACCCTTTATCTACGATACCCTCGCCTATATCCGGAAGGCGAAGTTTTTTTACTAAAATCGACGTTATCGTAGTGTTTAACCGCCTTCGTATTGCTAAAGGATATAAGTAAAAGACCGCGTTCGCTATATACTATAGGCTTTTCGAGTATTATATTACCCCCTTTAGCCTTACCGCCGCTTTATCTTACCTCTAGAGTTTTATTAATATAGCCCTTTACGGTATTCTTAATAAGTTTTACTCTACCTATTTAAACGACATCTTAATCTTCTTAAAGACGTAGGAGGAATATTAGGCCTACATTAATACGGTTCTTAAGCGCCTCGACGCCGCCGGCCTTTAGCTTAACGTAGATAAGTGTAATTTCTACGTTACTAAGACTAAGTACCTCGGCCTAATTATCTTAGATAAAGGTATTTACATAGACCTTAAAAAGGTTTATACGGTTAAAGACCTCTAGAGCTTCTTAGGATTCGCTAATTTTTATCGGCGTTTTATTTACGGCTTTTATAAGCTTACGAACCTTTTAAACGCGCTTACTAAGAACTCTGCCCCTTAGATCTAGTCTCTTACTTACGCCTACGTCTTTAAAGCCCTTAAGCACGCTTTTACTACCGCTTTAGTCCTCGTATACTTTAACCCCTATCGTAAGACTATAGTTTAGATAAATGCTTCCGATTAAGCCGCTAAAGGTATACTAATATAGCTCCTCGACGATAGTTATTACTATATAATTGCTTTCTTCTCGTTAAAATACTCTACTTAAGAATAAAATTATAAGATTTACGATAAAGAACTCCTCGCGATTATAAAATCTCTTAAGGAGTAGCGCCTTAAGCTTAAGGGCCTACTTAAGTTTAAGATAGCCTTAGATTATAAGAATCTTTAGTATTTTATAACTATAAAGCTCTTTAACTAGCAATAGGCCCGCTAGGCCGAATTCCTTAGTCGTTTTAATTTTAAGATTATCTTTTAGCCTAGCTCTTAAGCTATTCTCCCTAACGCCTTTAGCCGCTTGCTAAGCTCCCGCCTACTCTCTTTTACCGACTAAGTCGACAAAAGGATTAACCACCGATATTAAGTTATCCTCCCTAAGTCTAAGGTAAATACCGCCCTTTACCCTAATACTACTACCGCCCTTAATACTATAAAGAGTCTAATTCGTTTATAAATATAATTTATAAAGAGTATTGCTATTTGCATAGTAATAAATTGCTATTTAGATAGTAAACTACGATTATCTCTACTTTTTTAGCGCGCACCCCGCGCGCCTATATCCCGCTACTAAATTTCCGTAGAGGTATATAGCAATTAAAAGGGCCGCGTAAATCGTATATAGCCTTAATTTAGTTAATTTAATAGCTATAAGCGCGCGCCCTACTGCGTGCCCTATTATATGCTATACTACGTGCCCTTTGCTATATATACGGCTCTTTAATATATAATTCGTGCCCGGCTGCATGCCTTATTCCGTGCCCTTTACTACGTGCCTTTTGCTACGTGCGCGGCTCCTTAATGTATGCTTTATGCCCGGCTGCGTGCTCTATTATATGCTCTACTACGTGCCTTACTGCGTGCCCTCTACTGCGTGCCCTTTGCTGCGTGCCTTTTGCTATATGCGCGGCTCCTTAATGTATGCTTTATGCCCGGCTGCGTGCTCTACTACGTGCTTTACTGCGTGCCCTACTACGTGCCCTCTACTACGTGCCCTTTACTATATGCCCTCTACTATATGTGCGGCTCCTTAATGTATGCTTTATGCCCGGCTGCGTGCCTTACTGCGTGCCTTACTACGTGCCTTACTATATACCCTTTGCTATATATACGGCTCCCTGCGTGCTCTACTGCGTGCCCTACTGCGTGCCCTTTACTACATATATTGCGTGCCTTCTGCTATATATACGGCTCCTAAATATATGCTTCGTGCCCGGCTGCGTGCTCTACTACGTGCTCTACTACGTGCCCTACTGCGTGCCCTCTACTACGTGCCTTTTACTGCGTGCCTTCTACTATATGTGCGGCTCCTTAATGTATGCTTTATGCCCGGCTGCGTGCCCTACTACATGCCTTTTGCTACGTGCCTTTTACTACGTGCCCTCTACTATATATACGGCTGCGTGCCTTCTACTACGTACGGCTCCTTAATGTATGCTTTATGCCCTACTGCGTGCCCTCTACTACGTGCCCTTTACTACGTGCCCTTTGCTATATATACGGCTCCTTAATGTATGCTTCGTGCCCGGCTGCGTGTCGGGGGGGCCTAGTGTTCTTCGCGTTCTTTATACGATTTACGCGGCTCTCTTAATTGCTATATACCTATACTTAATTTTAGTAGCGGGATATAGGCGCGTAGGGTGCGCGCCGAAAAAGTAGGTTTACTATCTAAATAGCAATTTATTACTTTGCACATAGTAATATTCTTTATAAATATAATTCCGACTGCCTTAACCTTTACGCCTTTAATAACTCTAAGCCGATCGATAACCTTATCGACCGGGCCTATTCCTCCTCCCCGCTTATCTCTACTATTCGCGTAGCTCTTTAGTCCCCTTAGCCCCGCTAGCCTTACCCCCTCTAAGCCCCCCTCCGCTTAATCCCTAAGACCGCTCTCTCTAAGGTCTAAGGCCGGTTCTATTTCTAAGGCCGGCTCTTTATTCCCTTTAATAACGCTTTAATCTTTCAGATCTTTATCCGCGCTTATACCTCCCCTTATACCGGCTACCTTAGATATACGAAGACCGCTAGCCTCTACCGCCGGTCTTATATCTAGCCCGGTATATACGAGTCTATTTCTAGCTTTATACGGAATTATAATATATACCTACGCGTTAAATCCCCTCGTTCCTCCCCTTAAGGCCTACTTTAGCCCTTAAGTATTCCCTTCGCCCTAAAGACCGATATATCCGTCGACTTTATTACCGACCTCCTTATCTACTGCTATAATAGCGTTAAGTTTTCTAATATCCTCGTTATCGTCGACCGCCTTACGAAGATACGCTACTACGTCTTAATACCTTTAATAACTATTAAAGACGTTATTAACGCGTTTATTTCGTACGTTTAGTCCCTTTATAGTACCCTAGCCTTAATTATTAGCGATTATAGCACTTAGCTTATCTCGGCTTTTTAGTAATAGCTTAATTATCGCCTTAGTTACCGCCTTTACCTTAGCTCTGCCTACTACCCTTAGACCGACGGTTAGACTAAGATCGTAAACGCTTAGATAGAGGTTTACCTTCGTTATTATACTACCTACCTTTAGGACGATTAGGTCGACCTCCTTCCCTTCGCTAAGTTTACTATTAATAATTAAGTCTCTAAATCTACCGGCCTCTCCTCTTTCTTCGCTAACTATAGCTTTTACCTAAAGCTTAGCACTAAGCCCTTTAGTCCCCCCCCGCCTAATATAACCCTCTAATAGTAGAAGGAATACCTCCGCGGTAACGCGCTTACTTCCCGCTTTTAGCGCGTCTCTAACTTCCTCCGCGATATAATTAAGGATACTTAGGCTACTTAAGCTCGCTACGTAGACGTCCGGTAGACTCCCGCCTTAGCGTATTAGCCTAGCGATATAGTATTCCTTAGCACTCGCTAGATTTAGACCTTCTGCTTTATAAAGAAGCTCGACTTTAAATAGGAGGGCTTATATAAGGTCCTTAAGGTATATAAAACGGCGTATTTTCTTCGCCTCCTTAAGGGTAGCCGCCTTTACCCTATCTTTTATTACTCCCTCCTTACTAAGACCTAAGAGTGTTATAGTATTAGGTTATATTATATATTATCCTACGTAACCTCTATATCGTATATATAGACATTTAGACCTAGTCTATAGCTATATCCCTTCGTAGATTAATAATAATTATATACCCCCCTTAAGCTTGTTCTCTTATAGTTTAATCTACTATTTTATCCTATTGCCCTTATTAATAATCTCGCTATCTTACCCCTTTCTTTTTTAATCTCCCCTCTTTGCGACGTAAGTCCGCCTCCTCGCCGGACCCCTTTAACTAAGTTTTCCTCGATTATTAGAATTTTCCCGGTATAAATACACTATCTCGACGTAAATTATATAGATTTCCCTCCTTACCTTTCCCCTACCCTTACCTTATCCTATTGCCCTATAATCTACGATAACCGACTATATAAAGGCCGATCCTCCGTCCGCTACCTTAGCTATTACCCCGCCGGCTTTTACCGACCTAAAGCCTTAGACTAAGTATGTTTCCTATTACCCCCGCCTCGCCGCCTTTCTTTAAGCCTAACGGCCTATATTCGGCACGTTCGCCTATATTTAGGCTAACGCTACTTACGACTTCCGCGCCCTTTAGATTAAGGCCTTTACTTACCTTAATAATGCTTACGTTAAGTTAGACATAGGAGTGCTCGTCGCTTAAGAGCATAAAGCCGTTGCCTAAAAGCACGCTACCGATCTCTAGCGTTAGCTTAACTACGCTACGTCCTCTCTCCTTATCTTAACCGAACGCGATACGGCTTAAGACTAAGCCCTTGCCCTTGCCCCCGCCCTTACCCCTACCCGTTCCTATATAGCCGGCCTTAAGAGGTTCGCCGGCGACTCTAGCACTTAGAAGCAACGTTAGGAGGCTTTCCGGACCTAGCGCAACGGCCTTACTATTAAGCTCTATTAGGACGCCGCCTTATACCCTATAGAGTAAGACCGTATTCTCTACGCGGCTAGCCGACTTACCGGCTAGGCCGCTTTTATTATCGCTAGCGTTCCTTTAGACGTCCTCGATAATAAGCCTTTTGCTAATTAGTAGTATACTATTATTAAAGCCCTTACCGACGACCTTAGCCTAGTTTTTAGTGCTAATTTTACCTACGCTTAGTCGGAGGCCGACTTTAACGCCTTATTAATAAAGAATATCTCTTAGCCGGACTTCTATTTAAAGTTTACCTAGCTTTAAGCCGACTTATCGTTCGACGGCACCGCTTACGTCGCCTACCTTTATTTAAAGGTCTTTATCAAACTTACTAACGCCGCCGCTCTATAGGTCGAGTGCCCGGCCTATAACGACTTTACGGCCTAACCTAAGATAAATTCTACGCTTAAGGATAACTAGCAGCGTGTTAAGGCCCGTTCTTAACTCTAGCCGCCTTATAACCCCGCTCGTACCGGCCTTACCTCGCCCGTCTTACTTACGTCCCTTACCGGTGACCTAATATAGCTTAACGCATTCCGGGCCCGGCTTACTAACGCTAAGAAGCAACGGCGGTTTAAGAAACGTCTTTGCCTTTACTATACTTAGCCGGCTACCGCTACCTATACCGCCCGGACCTACCTTAATAAGGGTATCGGTACTAACACTAGCGCTAACCTTAGCGCTAGTCCTAGCGCCGGTTCTAGCTCTAGCCGCGGCCGTAGCTATAGTAGCGGTATATCTGCCCTACGCTTGCTTAAACCCCCTCTCCCCCGCTATTAGGTTTGCGCTATTAAATAAGGCTTTATTAAGGGCGAAGTAAACGACCTCCCCGCCTCTTCCCTACCCTCGGGAAATACGTAGCTCCTTCGACTTATCGCGTGATAGAGCTCTTAGTATCTAAGTTTATAGCTTCGTTCGATACTAAGGAGAATCTTTACCTCCCCGCGGGAATATAACCGCGTACTTTACTTATGCCTTTATCCCTTATGTCCGCCGATATTATTATAAGTGCCTTAGTCGACTCTAGCTATTCCGGATACGCCTTTATATACGCTTAGACCGCGTATCGCCTTACCCTTCCTATCCGCTAGCTCTAATTCCTACGCTAGCTTTCTCTCGCCTATAGTAGCGACTATAAGTCCGGCTCTATTACTTATTACGCCTTTTCGGTCTCCCGGATTAGCGCTTATACTAAGTCTATCTACTTCTTTCTTACGAAGCTTAGCTATAAGGTTATTCTTAGCCTCCCTTAGCTACGCCGGTACGACCTTATTATTAGCTAGCGTAGTAACTCCCTTTCCTTTTAGTCCCCCTTTTATCTAGCCTCCTGCCTTTTAGACTACCGCCCTTATCTTATCCCGGGCCTCTTAGCTACTTTTGCCCGTCCTACCCGCTTTATCCCAGCTCCCTTTACCCTTATTTTAGAGCGAATATAATTACTAAATATAATTCGTTTCCCCCCCGCTCCCTCTATCGAAGACTTTAACGACGAGGGCGAACCCCTTACCGCCCCCTCTATTAAAGACTCTAACGATAAGGGCGAACCCCCTACCGCTATAATCCCTATTCCTACCGCTACGATCCTTATTCCCGTCCGTACGGCCTTAGCCTATCCTCCGGCCTTTATCCGTTCCGTCTGCTTTAGCGACGTTCTTAAGTTTATTCCTTTATCCTTTAGCCCCTCTCTCTCGGCGTTTTTCGAGGATACCTTTAACGTAGGTAAACCCGCCTATCCGGACTCCTCCCGCTAGGTTAATAACGCTAACTCTAACTCTAGCTATGACTCTAACTCCTTAGCTACCTTCTACCCTCGCCGCTATATTTAACCTCCCCGCCTTTATCCCGTCTATAAGACCGCCGGCTACCGCCGCCCTATATTATAGCCGAGTTATAAGACTATTAGACCTTAGCCCTTCCGCTTTTTATCCCTTAACGACTTAGCGTTTAACGTCCGGATGCTCGACGTTAATATAATAGTAATATTCTACCGGTAGCCTAAAGTCTAGACCTCTTAGACCTTAATTAAAGCCTTTACCGCCGAGCCTTTGCTTATTAAGCCTTTACTACTTATTAACTAAGATATCCTTAAAGACTTTTATTAAGCCGTTTTTACTAAATATATAGACGCTAAGGATGCGAAAGCTTGCCTTAACTTTTACCTTTACGACTTCGTTGACGATTACTTCGATAAGATCTACCTTAATAAGATCTCCCTTAACGATATCGCTAAGTTCTTTAAGAAGTAAGAGAAAGTCTTTTATACGCTTAATAAGCTTTAGGCTAAGGTCCTTAAGGAGCTCTATTATATAATCTATATATAGCTTAAAAGCGATGCCGATAAGCTCGCCTTTTACTATACTATTATTACTTAAATTAACCTTAAGGAGGGAATATAACCTCCTTATACCCGCTTTTATCCCTTTAGTAAAGCCGAGAACTAGATCGTCTACGCGTATATTAATAAGCAGCTTAAGAAAAGCTTTATCCGCCGCTCTACCTCCTTTACTATTACCCCTATTATACTTACCTATAAGCCGGGCAAAGGCGTTTATTTTTGCGTTAACTATCGCGGCTTAAATAAGGCTACGATTAAGAACCGTTTTCCCTTACCCTTTATCTACGATACCCTCGCCTATATCTAAAAGGCGAAGTTTTTCACTAAGATCGACGTTATCACGGCGTTTAATCGCCTTTATATTACCGAAAGACATAAGTAAAAGACCGCGTTCGCTATATAGTACGGGCTTTTTAAGTATTATATTACCCCCTTTAGCCTTACCGCCGCCTTATCTTACTTTTAGAGTTTTATTAATACGGCCTTTTATAGTATCTTTAATAAATTCTACTCTACCTATTTAAATAATGTCTTAATCTTCTTAAAGACGTAAGAGGAGCACTAGGCCTACGTTAATACGGTTCTTAAGCGCCTTAACGCCGCCGGCCTTTAGCTTAACGTAGATAAGTATAACTTTTGCGTTACTAAGACTAAGTACCTTAGCCTAATTATCTTAGATAAAGGCATTTATATAAATCCTAAAAAGGTTCGTACGGTCTTAGACTAGCTTGCCCCCTCGTTTATTAAAGACCTCTAGCGCTTTTTAGGATTCGCTAATTTTTATTAACGTTTTATTTACGGCTTTTCTAAGCTTATAAACCCTTTAAACGCCTTTACTAAGAACTCTACCCCTTAGATCTAGTCTCCCGCTTACGCTTACGCCTTTAAAGCCTTTAAGCACGCCTTTACTACCGCCTTAATCCTTATATACTTTAACCCTTATCGTAAGACTATAGTTTAGATAGATGCTTCCGACTAAGCCGCTAAAGGTATGCTAATATAGCTTTTCGACGATAGTCGTTACTATCCGATTGCCTTCTTCTCGTTAAAATACTCCGCTTAAGAGTATAATTACGAGATCTACGATAAAAAACTCCTTACGATTATAAAATCTCTTAAAGAGTAGCGCCTTAAGCTTAAAGGCCTACCTAAGTTTAAGATAGCCTCGGATTATAAGAATCTTTAGTATTTTATAACTATAAAGCTCCTTAACTAGCGATAGGCCCGCTAGGCCGAATTCCTTAGTCGTTTTAATTTTAAGATTGTCTTTTAGCCTAGCTCTTAAGCTATTCTCTTAAACGCCTTTAGCCGCTTGCCTAGCTCCCGTTTTCTCTCCTTTACCGACCGAGCCGACGAGAAGATTAACTACCGATATTAGGTTATCCTCCTTAAGTCTAAGGTTAATGCCTCTCTTTACCCTAATACTACTACCGCCTTTAATACCGTCGAGGAGTCTAATTCGTTAATAAATATAATTTATAAATATAATTCCGACTGCCTTAACCTCTACGCCCTCGACGACTTTAAGCCGATCGATAACCTTATCGACTAGGCCTATTCCTCCTCCCCGCTTATCTCCGCTATTCGCGTAGCTTTTTAGTCCCCTTAGCCCCGCTAGCCTTACCCCCTTTAAGCCCCTCTCTGCTCGATCCCTAAGACCGCCCTTTCTAAGGTCTAGGGCCGGTTCTATTTCTAAGGCCGGCTCTTTATTCCCCCTAACGACGCTTTAATTCTTTAGATCCTCGTCCGCGTTTATACCTCCCCCCTTATCGGCTACCTTAGACGTACGAAGACCGCTAGCCTCTACCGCTAGTCCTATATCTAGCCTAGTATATATAAGTCTATTTCTAGCTTTATACAGAACTATTATATATGCCTATACGTTAAATCCCTTTATTCCTCCCCCTAAGGCTTACTCTAGCCCTTAAGTATTCCTTTCGCTCTATAGACCGATATATCCGTCGACTTTATTACCGACCTCCCTATCTACCGCCGTAACGGCGTTAAGTTTTCTAATATCCTTATTATCGTCGACCGCCTTACGAAAATACGCTACTATATCTTAATACCTTTAATAACCGTTAAAGATATTATTAACGCGTTTATTTCCTACGTTTAGTCCTTTTATAGTACCTTAGCCTTTATTATTAGCGATTATAGCACTTAGTTTATTTCGGCTTTCTAATAGTAGCTTAATTATCGCTTTAGTTACTACCTTTACCTTAGCTCCGCCTACTACCTTTAGACCGACGGTTAGACTAAGATCGCGAACGCTTAGATAAAGGTTTACCTTCGTTATTATACTACCTACCTTTAAAACGATTAGGTCGACCTCCTTCCCTTCGCTAAGTTTACTATTAATAATTAAGTCTTTAAATCTACCGGCCTTTCCCCTTTTTTACTAACTATAGCTTCTACCTAAAGCTTAGCACTAAGCCCTTTAGTCCCCCCCCCCGCCTAGTATAACCCTTTAGCAGCGGAAGGAATACCTCTATAGTAACGCGCTCGCTTCCCGCCTCTAGCGTATCTCTAACTTCCTCCGCGATACGATCGAGGATGCTTAGGTTACTTAAGCTCGCTATACGAACGCCCGGCGGACTCCCGCCCTAGCGTACTAGCCCGGTGATATAGTATTCCTTAGCACCCGCTAGATCTAGACTCTCTATCCT
The DNA here is from genome assembly GCA_012934285.1 of Ophiocordyceps sinensis. Lineage (NCBI taxonomy): Eukaryota > Fungi > Ascomycota > Sordariomycetes > Hypocreales > Ophiocordycipitaceae > Ophiocordyceps > Ophiocordyceps sinensis. The sequence goes on along the minus strand of JAAVMX010000006.1, from coordinate 448,882 downwards.
ATAAAGAAGCTCGACTATAAGCAGGAGGGCCTATATAAGGTCCTTAAGGTATATAAGACGGCGTATCTTCTTTATCTTCCTAAGGGTAGCCGCCTTTACCCTATTTTTTATTACTCCCTCTTTACTAAGACCTAAAAGCCCTTTTTGCCTAGCTAATCGGAGCTTAACGTCCGGCCCGCTAATAACGGCGTTCTCCTTTCCCCTAGCGATAACGACGGCGACGACGCGCACCTTAAGTAAGAGTTTTCTTCTATCCTCGCGTAACGCTAGTACGCCTTTAGGAAGATTAAGTATCGCGTTTAATAGCGTTATAGCCCCCTTACGTAAGAGGACTCCTCCTACCTTAACGGCTGCTAGGACGACCTTAAGGCTTTTTACGCCTTTAACCCGACTAAGCTTAAACCGGCCTTTTATACGGCCTTCCTTATGTCTTTACCTTCGCCTAAGTGATAATAAGTATAATTTATTAATATAATTTATATTACGACGGCATACGTTAGTTTCTTAGCCTTACCTTTTATTTCTCCCTATTTCTCTCTCGTTTTATATTAGGCTTGCTTTTAGGACTAATTAACACGGATTTCCTTCGTTTTTTTTAGCCTATTATCCCTTTTAGTCGTTTAAGTCGAACGCTGATTTAAAGGGGATATACTATTATAGTATTAGGTTATATTATATATTATATCGGACTAATCTAGTTATATAAGGGAGAAAGGGGTTATAAGTTATAACCCCTATTAAGGCCCCGATAATAGCGTTATCGGGAGCGTTACGTGCCCTAACTAAGCTCCCTTTAGAGCCTAGGACGGGCTCGGTTAGGACGTATAAAAGGGCCCCCTTTCCTCTCCTCTTCGCCTTAGCTAAATAACCTATTATAGACTAATCTAGCTAGTTTATAACCCCCTTTGTTTGTTTAACTAACTAACACTAATTAGTAATTAAACGATTAATTATAGATTTATAAGGTTAAAGAGGCAGAGCCTAATCGTCGAAAGTGCACGGATCTTTATCCCCCGCGGATTCTATTGCCTATACCTAAAGACGGTCCTTTATGTTAAGAATAAGGCATCTTACTAGATCACCGGTCGAGATACCTTCTAAGCTATTAATTAACGTTACTGCTTTCGTAGACTATAGCGATATTAATCGATAGTGCGTCTATAACGCGACGAGCCCGCTGCCCGCTTCCGGCAAGCATCGACGCTTTAACGTTGCTAGAGGAATCCATTTAGATCACCGACTAGATCCCTTCTTTAACGACCTAATTAGCAAATCGTTGCCCTAAAGAATAAGCATTACGGGACCCCTTTAACGTCGCTGCTTTCGCAGACTATAGCGACCTAATCGGCGACCCGCTGCTTATTTCGACAAACACATCACGAAGACCCTCGCGATCCCTATAAACCTTAGTCATCTACGATAACACCGACGGACCCGACTTCTAGCGCCGCCGCCGCCCTAGCGGTAAACACCCTAACGGCAGATAACCCCGTCACCTTACGAGCTCTTCCGATAGCTCCTACGAACCCGGCCCCGGCTCCTTAGCCGGAAGACCCCTCGACTCCGGCTCCCTAGCCGGAAGACCTTACGAGTCCGACTTCGCAGCCGAAAGCTCCTATAACAACTCCTATAGACCCGCAATATACCAAATGGTTAAATAGCATCCCTATCCACGAGTTATTGCATAACTAGGTCGATCTTAACCTCGTTAATAACGTCGACCCTAATGAATAAAGCTAAGTAGTAGTAACTATATACGTCGTATTATATATACTATGCGCAAAAGCAGGAAATGTTAATGGATACCACTTGTTTTAGGATTTTAGGGACTCCTTTAGGGACTAGACCGAAGCTACCTAAGATAAGGTCTAACGGGACTATAGGAGGGCATTGCGAACGTTCGTACAGAGGCGTAGGCTCTACATAGGACAAAAGGACGAACCGATCGGACCTTAATTCGTAGTGCTATAGGCCGCTAATAGGCCCCTGCCCTAGCCTTAAGAAGAATTCCTCGAGATAGACTTTAATATTAAAACGGAGGCCTACGCAGAAAGGAATAAGCTGCGATCCTAGCTCGGCTTGCCGCTGTATAAAGCTCTTACGCTTGCTCCCGCCGTTATAAGCACGCCCGTCCCGACAACTGCTCCGCCGACTGTTTAAAGTCCGCTAGTTAACTCAGTTTCGGCAGCCTCGCCCTTAGCCTCGCCGCCGTCCTTATCCTCGCCGACACCTACACCCTCGTTAGCTTTACTAGTCTCGGCGTTACCCTTATCGTCACCCCTAAGCCGGCACGACCCCGGAGAGACCCCTAACTCCCGCCGGCACGACTTAGTTTCCTACGGGGAAGACCCTATGGCTGCCCCTAGCTTCTATAGGCATAGCCCCGGTGCCGGCCTTATAGCAACAATAAGAAACACGACTCCGCCTTTAAACAAAAGTCCGCTAGTTGTTCCCGTTGTTTTAAGCCGGCCCCTTGCTTTAAGCCGGCTCCCCCTTCGAAGCCGACTCCCCGTTCCGAGCCGTCTCTCCTATTCGCCCGCTCTAAGCAGCAGCTCTTCGGACTACTGCTATAGCGACTCCCCTAGCAGCTCATTAAGCTGCTCCTCTATAAGCTCTCGCAGCAGCTCTCTAAGCTGCTCGCAACCCACGAAGCTGTAGGTCCTACAGCAGCTTCCTTAACAACGCGGACGGCATACCCTAAAGCTAAGCCAATGCCGCCGCTGCTAATTACCCTTCGAGTCTCGCAGCGCACTCTTTCGCCACCTCGGCGAAGGATGTCACTATATAAAACACGTGCAGACTTCCTCCTAGACCGTTATGCCCTAAGCCCGGCATATACTACTAAAGCAGGCTAATTGCTAGCACTATAAATCTTACTTCGACTCCCGAGGCGTACTCTTCCGTCACCTCGCTAAAGGATGTCGCTACTAAAAGCCCTTATAAGCTTCCCCTTAGCTTGTTAAATAGCAGGGTAAGAGACACTCTCCCCCACGGCCCTAGCTTAGCACCTAGCCGCTCTTTCGTCACCGTAGAGCAGGAGACTACTACTAGAAGCCCGCCTAGGCTTCCTCCCTACTAGTCACCCGGCAGGCTCTCTACTAGGCACCTTCGTCCCGGCAGACGCCCTCGTCTTTACTCTTTGTTCTCCCGAGGTTCGGCAACGCGCCTATTGCACTACGCGGCTAGCTTAAAATAGCGCCGTAATACTAGCGAGCCTCGCGAGCTTCCGCACCGTTAGCCTCGCAAGCCTAGCAGAAGAAAAGCTCTCGAGGGATGTCCCTGCCGATTGCCCCTTCCCTGCCGGTTGCCCCTTCCGGCCCCTCTAGCCCTCTGCTTGGCCACCCCTCTAGCCCTCTAGTAAGCCGTTCCTTCGTGTGTTCTCGTTGCTCCTTACTTCGCCCGTTTCTCTAATACGTTCCCCTAATGCCCCGTTCGCGCGTTTATCGCATGTTTATTCCGTGTGGAATTTCCGCGCATTATTCTTTGCTATTTCTGCAATTTGTTCGCCCTTTTCTACGCGTTGTTCCCCTTTTCTACGCGTTGTTCCCCTTTTTTCCCGCTTCGTTGTATTATTTTGTTTATTATTCGCATTTTCTACGAATTGCTCGTTATTTTCCGCACGATTATTTTTCGGCCGCTGATTGCAATTTATACTTATTATTTATATTCATCAGGCAATTTCTAGCTTAATGCGTCTTTTCCGTTGTTTCTTATTCGCGGTCCGTTGTTTCTTTGTTCGCGTTTATAACCCGAATTAAGGCTCGAACAGACGCTCTATTCCAGCTCGAACAGACGCTTTGTTCCGCCCTAGCGCCCCGAGGATGCCCTCGAATCGACTCTTCGGCAGCGCCCCGAGGATGCCCTCGAATCGGCTCTTCCGAACGCTCTTTCCCTGCTTGTTCGTTGCGTTCGATTAAGCGATTAGTCCGTTAGTATAGTATTTGCAGCCTCTAAAGAAGAACTGCTAGTATCGGACCAATCTAGTCATATAAGGGAGAAAAGGGTTATAAGTCATAACCCCTATTTAGGCCCCGATGACAGCGTCATCGGGAGCGTCACGTGCCCCGACTAGGCTCCCTTTAGAGCCTAGGACGGGCTCGGTTAGGACGCATAAAGGGGCCCCCTTTCCTTTCCTCTTCGCCTTAGCTAGATAACCTATTATAGACTAATCCAGCCAGTTTACAACCCCCTTTGTTTGTTTAACCAACTAATATATTATCCTATATAACCTCTATATCGTATATATAGACATTTAGACCTAGTCTATAGCTATATCCCTTTATTAGATTGTAGATCTACGGCTCGGACTAAATAGGCGTTGTGATAGGTCTAGATAGGTTGTATAGCAAAGAGGTTATATTAATATAATATATAATAATACGTGTTATACGTGCTTCCCCTCTTGTTATAAGGGGGCCGTATTTAGGATATTTCCCTTACGTTACGTAGCGGTTATACTAACCTAATCTTTATGACCTCTATTATATAATCTAACACACCCCCCTAGCTTCGATCCCGAATTTAAGGGAGGGAAGCTGGCTTTAAGAGGTCGCTAAATAGCTTAAATCCGATGAGTTTTTAATCCTCGTTCCATCGTTAAGCCATCGGGGCGAGATATTTAATCCCTGCCCGTTTAATCCTACGCTTAAGCTCTCTAACGAGTGCGGCTTTAAAAGCTCTCACACTTCCTTTATTCCTTCCGCCGCTATATAAAGCAGATGCCCTTACTGCGTAAAAGCATCGTTCCTCTCCTCCTTAGTCTACCGTCGTTAAGGGTATTCGTAGTCGTTTGTAAGTCGTTTAGCAGCTAATGCTCGTAGATTCCCCTACCGTAGTAATACGCATAAGGGACTAGGTTCCCTATTGCGTCGTGCCGAAATCGACGGTAAAGTCGCTATTGCGAGATACGCTAATATGCCCTCGCTGCGGGAGAGCTTCTTCTTTAGACGCCTTTAGCCTAGTTAATGCTCGTAGATATTTAACGAGGCCCTTTATCTGTCGTCTCCCTAACGTTTTCACGTAGGGTTACTACCGCAGTAATGCGTAAGAGGAATTAGGTTCCCCCTACGGTTATTTTTTATCACCGGCGCCTACGCCCGTTATTCTCCTATTTTATATATATATCGTGCCTCTATATACGTATAGTGCCGACATCGAGACTATTACCCCTAAGGATACGGCTTTATCGGCCTATTTATATCTCCTAACCTTCCTATACCTTATATATATCGGTTTATATTATTTCGTCGGTCGTTTTAAGGAGTTCTCAATCGGCGAGGCGTTAGGTAATATCGTAAAGGCTAATTTATTCGATAAAGGCCTTAAAGGAGGGCCCTTAAAGTGCCTTAGTAAGGCCGTCGGCTATTATCTTTACGGTAGGTATATATTTAACATCGAGGGTCTTATTAAATACTTCTTAACGAAGCTAGTAGTTATAAATATCTATATAGCGAAGCTTCGTCTATAGACTAGCGACTTCGGCAGTAATTAGTCGGATAGTCTATATATTATTATATTAAATACAAATGCGGGAGTTATCGAGGGAGACGTTAAGCTTTTTAATAAGCCTACTTACGTAGATTAACTCCTTTACTACCTATAATAACGCTAGGAGCTTAGCCTTAGTTATTTAGGTTATAACTATATCTTATTTATTAGCTCTTTAGCCGATTAAGCCTTTAAATAGCTTTATAGCAAATGCCTAAGAGCTTTTCCGGGCGGTGTTATCGGCGAAAGAGGCGTTACTTACTACTTTAAAGTCGTCCCTACCCCTTAGATAAAGCGTAAGTCCCTAGGTATAGTATAGATAGTAGAGAACTCGATCGACGGTATCTTTATATTCCGGTCTAAGGTTAATATTAAATTTGCATAGTCTTAACGTAGTAAACGCGATATCGGGGCGGGTAATAACCGCCGCGTCTAGTACGGAACCTACGTTTACTTAGTAGGCTTCTATCTTATAGTGTTTAGCGATCCCTTTGTAAGGGAGAAGCTCTTTTACCCCTATCGGTATGTCGAAAGGGCGGCGCCTCTTTATAAGTCGGTAGATCTTATTAATATAGGCGGCTTATAATAGCTAAATATACCGTTAATTACGGTCTTATTGAATCTTAATGCCGAGGAACTATTATAGGTTATCGCCGCCTATAAGCTTATATTTTCCCTAAAGTTAATTCTAGAGAGATTTAGCCCTATCTTAATCCTTCTTATAATATATAAAGACAATATTATCTATATAAAAGAAGACGATAATGCCGTTAAATATTAAGTAGTATAGTTCGTGCGGCACCGTCTAAAACCCTATCTCCCGAAGTATTAACGTAAGTTCGCGATGCTATAGAAGAGGGGATTTTCGCAGTCTATAGAGGGCTTTATTAAGTCGGAGGATAATAGAGTGTTTTCTATACCCTAGCGGCATCTTTATATATATAATCTCGTCGAGCCTTACGTTAACGAACGCGTTAACCGTATCGTATTATATTAGTTTAAGGTCGAACCTTATAGCTATCGTTATAAGTATTCGAAAGCTTCGTCCTACGAGAGTTGCTATATAAGTCTCCTATCCGTTTTAAAGCTATTAATCCCCTTAGACTACTAGTCTTACCTTATACTTCGAGAGCCTTCCGTGCTTATCTATTTTATACACGTATACCTATATATAGTCGAGGATTTAGCCTTTCTTTATAAGTGTTTTAGAGTTAACCTTAGTCTAGGACTTTATTTCCTTATAACTCTAAAGATGCGTTCGCTCTACGTCCTCGAATTAAGGGCTAAGTAGGTATTATTTAAGCTATCTATAATATGTTAAGACAGCTAGAAGGTCTCGTCGATATACCTACCTTTTTAGGATTAGGCGGTCGAGGTAAGCCTTATCTTTAAACCGTAATGTATTAGTGTCTTTTAAGATCGGTGCGGCTCGAGTGTTTACTATAAATATAAAGTACTAATAGGCGAGTTTTTCTTTCTATAGAGGGGTTAATTCCTCGTTTATAGGCTATAGAGGGGTTAACTCCTAATTATATAGACTTACCGAAGAGGGGTTTGCTCTTTATTTATACGGTATTGCCGAGGAAGGGCTTGCTCCTTATTTATACGGTATAGGTGCTACGGAGGGGTTTATTCCTCGTAAGTATAGACTTACCGAGGAGGGGTTTACTCTTTATTTATACGGCTTAGGTACTACGGAGGGGTTTATTCCTCGTAAGTATAGACTTACCGAGGAGGGGTTTGCTCCTTATTTATACGGCTTAAGTGCTACGGAAGGGTTTATTCATCGTGAGTATAGACTTATATTTGCCTAAAAGGCTGCTTAAGATATATCGAGATACTTACTCTATAGCTTTATAGTCTAGTTAGCGAGATATAATTAGATTGCAGCTATAAATAGAGCCGCTAGGGGAGTGCTTAAAGGAGTAGGGAGAGGCTTAAATCGAGCTTTAGTGTATTGCTTTATGTTTTCCCGGTCGTTTTTAAGCGCTATTGCGTAGTCTATATCGTAGTTTGCCTCGAGTTTAGGGTTTATATCTTAGTAGACGAGGATATCGTCGAATACTTAATTATCGAGAACTTATAGTATATTAATTTAATTATATCGGGGAGAGTGATATTCCTTAGGGCTAGGGCTAGCTCCTTAAGGTCGCACTCCTTAACGCTCTTAGTAAGGTTCTCGAATATTCTATCGAAAATCTCTTACTTATCGAAAATAATATCTCGAGTAGTAATAACCTTCCCTTCTATAGGAACCTAGACTTAGTAGATATTAGAAGAAGTGTATCCTACTAGGAAGCCTATCTAAGCTCGTAGGTCGAGCTTCCTAAGGCGTTATTTCTTCTCTTAGGCCGTAGTTGTTATTGTAAACGCTTTGCACCCGTAGGCACGAAGATGCTATTGCGCTAGCTTTCTCTTAGTTAGCTTCTCGTAGGGGGATTCCTACTTATAGCTGTATTTTAGCGTGCGATTATAGAGATATATAGCGGATTTATAAATCTCTCGCTAAAGCTAGGTTAAGAGCTTTCCTCGCATCGCTTTAGACTTATCCTTAATTATACCCCCCGAGCGCTTAGCGCCGCTATTTTAATCTTATGTATATAAGGCCGAAGGCTCGATTTTAAGGAGCCTTGCCTTAAGGAATGCTTCTACTACCGGCTTTTAAGTAGTAATCTCGTTATTATACTTAACGATCTTAGTGTAAAACTAATACTAGTGCTTTAGGTAGTCGAGGCCGGACTTAAGGGCCGTAATAATAGTTTCTATAAGACGGTCTTAAAGGTAGTAATCCTATATAAAGCCGCTCGCTCTATCGGTTAAAAGCATTAGCGAGTTATAGCCCTTATTGTCTAGCACGAAGTTATAGAAGTCTATCGTAATTCTCTCGCCTATAATGCCGTTGTCTCGAGGGGCTCGTCGTATTATCCGTTTTGCTTTCGTAATACCGTAGTTATCGCACTATACTATTAGGATGCCTTTAATCTTAATACCTTCGGAGTAGTTAACGAGGTATTCTAAGGCTCGTAGTCCCGGATGCCTTATTTAGAGATGCTAGAGTTTAGCAATAGCCTTTTACGGCGTCCGTTTAGTATAGCTATTAAACTTATTTTAGCGGTTGTAAAATGCCCGCCTTATTATATAGTAGGGGATATACTTAAGAACGAACTAGCCGTAATGCTATTTAATAAGACCGACGATAGCATTATCGGCCGAACGGAGCGCTAATAGCCTATAGGGTCGTTCGTCCTACTAGAGTCCTTATTGCTTTAATAGCCTATAAGAGATTAGATTATATATAAAGTTCTTATAGAAAGCAACGTTAAGCAAGCGCAATATTTATAGTTTAAACGATAGGGTCTATAGGCGGATGTTAACTTTACCGTAGCCTAGGATAGGCACTTTTTCGGCGCTTGCCTAAAGGAAATCTCCCTTATTCGCTATTCTAAAGTTCTTAAACTAGGAGATCTCGTTAAAGATATAGAGGGTTATACTACAATCTAGGATTAACGAGTCGCTGTTAAAAGACGCATCGACTAAAGGGGCGAGGAAAGAAGCCGAAGGGCATCTTTCTTTTTCCCGCATAAGTCAATCCGTCTTATTATTCTTAGTTCCCTTCTTGCCTCGTTGTCTCTAGACTTATCTTACGACCTCGGGTTTCTTTATATTCTTAGCGATAGTATCCTTTCTTCCGCCGGGCTATTAGTTAGGTGCCCTTTTAGGGTTAACTTCCTAGCAATTCTTTAGAGTATAACCTCTTATAAAGCAAAGCCTGCATTTAGTAATGCCTTTCTTATCTATGTCTATAGGTAGCGATCTCTTTTTATTATTCGTCTAGCTACTATTTCCTTTCTTATTATCTTATCCTACGTCTTGCCTTATATAAGAAGGGCCGAAAGAGCCTTTCTTAGTATAAGATAGTTAAGCAAGCTATTTATCTATAAACATAGTGAATTCGTTAGTTATAGAATAGATATTAAAATCCTTCTCCTTCTCTCCGTAAGAGAGGTTAAAGGAATCGACCTAGTTAGGAAAATATAGATTAATAAAAGCCAGAAAGTCAGCAACCGAAATACTCTTATAGGTGGCTTTAGGAAGTTCTTCCTAAATGCCTTTATATATAATCTTCTTCTAGCTCTTAAGCTAAAGGTGCTAATTCTTTAGCTAACTTAGGGAAGGCTTAACCACCGTTTTATAGCGAACCTAAAGGGCCCGTTAGATATCTTCCGTTTTTCCCTTTGCCTGCTTCTTAAGCGTAGCGTACTAGTCCTTAAGGTCTTTATCGGGCTTACAATAGGTCTAAAAAAGGTAGTCGGAGATAGTTAAGGCGATCTAGGTGCGGAGTTCCTTAATGTCCTTCTTTTAACTCTCCTATTTTTTCTCCTTATATAGAAAAATCTGATATTATTAAGTGCCTTAAGGAGGTTAGCGTCCCTATTAAACTATTTCTTCGTCCGCTATACGAGAGCGAGATCCCCTCGGAGAGTCGTCTTCGACAGGCATATCCGGAACAGGAAGGAGCCTTTCGGTGCCGAAGACCTATTCCTATAGGTTGCTATTAAGGACCTACGCCTTAAACTTATTATCCTAAACGGACTAATTAGCATTTTCGATAAGGATAACTTCGGTGTTCTTCTTAGTAGACATAGTGATTGTTTTTGCCTAAAGGGAGCCTGTTTTTAGTGTTTTTATATCGTATTTTCGATAGATTAGAGGCTAAGACTCTTAATTATTAGATCGTAGATCTACGGCTCGGACTAAATAGACGTTATAATAGGTCTAGATAGGTTATATAGCAAAGAGGTTATATTAATATGATATAATAAGAGCCTAAAGGGAAGCTTAGAGGCAGAGGATTACGGTAGTGCAAAGAGTATTAAGATTGATGTAGAAATGAGAGAGAAAGATGTTATTGAATTGCTTAGTAAAGGTCTGTCTAAGGGCGGACCAAGGTCCCTTTATATAGCCAATTCTACACGAATAAAGGTATATGTGACTTAACTAATTGTGGTTATAGAAAGCGCTATTATTTTTCTGTATGATGCAAGTGGTCTAATCCTATTTAATAGCTTAGTTATTGCATGATTAAATGCGCGAGTAATACGAGGTGATGTGGATGACGCCGGTTGACCGAGTCATAAGTTATAACTTGCATGCCTCTATCTCCACTCACACTACATACTTCGGACTTCGGTATCTCAGCCGACTCGGGAGCTAATGCGACCGGGTGACTTATGTTATATGCAATAATGCAAGGCGGTTCTAATACATATCTTTATGCATTAGTGGGATAAACCAATCAGGAGATATCTGCTCCCTTATAGCCTCTCTTAAAGGGTACTTATTTTATAAAGAAGTGCGCTTTATATATGTCCGTTTATAACTAACTAGGATTTGTAAAAACTCTTTAAAAACCTATTTCTAGGAAAAAAAAACTTTTATATAGAGAAAAAATAACTTTACTATTTTTTATAGAGAAAAGAATTAAAACTCTACTATATTTTATTAGTCCGTTTAGTAAACCTATATATAGGGAAAAACTAAAGGGTATATAGAGGAAAGCTAGAAGAAAGCATAGGAAAGAGCAGCTAAAAACCTCTATTTATCTTTATATATAGGATCCTTCTTAAGACCTAAGAGGTCTAGAAATTTATTAAATAGTATACGCCCTAATTCTTTTGTAAATATATTAGCGATATTATTAGCGGATTTTACAAAGAATACTTCTATTTCGCCTAGTAAAACACTATTACGGGTGAAATTATAGGCAAGGCCGATGTGTTTCCGGAGTTTATATGCTTCCGGGTTATTTGCTATTTTTAACGCTAATTAACTATCGGAAAATATTAGAGGGACTTTATTAGATATAGGTATAGACAACTCTTTTGCGATGCTATTTAGATGGCTGTATAGATATAAGGCCTCCTTATTAGCCTCTCTAAGGCCTATAAACTCTGCTTCGTAAGTAGATAGCGATATCGATTTTTGCTTTTAGCATAACCAGCTTATTAAATTATTACGTATAAAGAAGCAATATCTAAAGACCGATCGTCGGTCTATAAGGTCACTAGCCTAGTTAGAGTCTATATAAGCTATAAAACAGAAGTCTAGTATAGGTATATTGCAGTTATAATATAAGCATAGGTCGGGGAATTTATTTAAGTATTTCCATATAACGTTAAGGGCTTTAAAATGCGAGGAGTCTAATTAAGAAGAGAATCTTGCGTAGGATATTACTGCGAAAAGGATATTACGCCTTATAAATAGGGCTAAGAATAGCAATAAGCCTATTTGCATTTAGTATAAGAGTATGTCCTTTTTAGAGGCGTTTTTTATTCCTAACTTATTTAATTTAACGCCTTTAGTAGTAGGTATATTAGAGGTTCCTATATTTTGTTTATTAAATTCCTTTATTTTATTCTTTGTATAGTTTGCTTAGGATATATATAGTTCCTTTGTTTCTCTATGTATCTATATAGATAATCCTAAGAAGTCTTTTACTTCCCCTAGAGATTCAATCGGTAGGGTTTTATTTATTTAGTCTATGACTTAGGTTATTACACGTGTAGTAGGTCTAAAGAATAAGAGGTCGTCTATATAGACGGCTATAGCTATTCTAAGCGTGCTGTTTATAAACACCCCTTCGTCTATTAGAAGGCAGTAAAAACCAAGCTCGTTAAGGACGCTTTTTAATAGGTTATACTAGAGTAAAGGACTCTATTTTAAGCCGTATAGTGCTTTTCTTAGTTTTACTACGAGCTTCTTCGTCTTATTTTTATTTAAGTAATTAAAGTAAGTTATGCCTTTATATTTTGTATTTTTATGCTAGGAAAACCATACGTGTAGTATTATATCTAGAAAAGCTTCGGGTATCTATATATACGTTTCTATGTCTATATCCGTATGTAGGAAGGCATTTTTTATATTAAACTATAGTACTTTTTAGTTATTAGCGATAGCCTATACTAGTAGGAGCCTTACAGACTTCGGTATTACTATAGTAGAGAAGGTTTTAATATAGTCTAGGCCGTATATTTACTTACAGCCTAAAGCTATAAGTCGAGCCTTAAATTTCTTTATCTGGTTTTTATTATCCTTCTTAACTCTATAGACCTATCGGCTTCCGAGAGCTTCCCGGTCATCGGGTAGCTCGGTTATTTCCTAAGTATTGTTGTCTATAAGCTGCTGTATTTCTACTACTATGCCTTTATCCTAGTGTAGAGCTTCGGCGCTTTTTATAGCTTGCTTATAGGTTTTTAGTTCTATAGGATTACAACCTTCTAACGCAGATAGAAGGGTTATATTATCGTTATTTATTAGCAGATGTATTAGGTATTCTTAGTAGTCGTTATAGAATTCAGCCGGCTTCTTAGGTATTTTAACCTAAATTCTTTAATCCTTATTATTATTGTCCTATATTATACAGTCAGGATTATTATCCTCGGATATGTTATCTAGTATTTCATTCGGATTATTCTGGGATTTATTATATAGGGTATTGTTAGGTTTTATATCTAGTATAAAGGATCTCGTACGTAGATAATCCTCCGGAATTTTATTTATAGACGGTATAGTATTAAAGTTAAAGGTTTTATTATCTTTTAAAAAGTTGTTTTCTAATATAGTAATATCTTTTAATATCACGACCTTTTTTCTACTATAGTCGTATATTTTATAGGCTATGTCTTTATAGCTAATTACGATTCCTTTATAAGCTCGTACGTCTAGTTTATCACTAGGTGTTTTATTCTTATAGTATATAATGCTTCCGAACACACGGATTTTTTCTATATCTTCTCTAGTAAGGGCCCTGTTTTCTTTCTTTTCTAAAGGGCATATATACCCTAAAGCAGTATAAGGAGATCGATTGTATATATATGTAGCTGCTAAAACAGCTTCACCCTAAAGATATTTAGGCAGTCTAGCCGTATAGAGCATAGATCTAACTTTATTAAGTATTATTCTATTTATACGCTCTATCCTGCCGTTTAAGTAGGGGGTAAACGGTAGGCTCGAGTTATATTTAATACCGTTTTAAGGGCATATGGTTTAATGTTATAGATAAATTCTTTTGCATTGTCTAAGAAGACTTCTTTTATCTTTGTTTTATCTATGTTATTCTTAAGTTCTGCTTTAAATTCTAGAAACTTAGGCAGGCTTTCAGCTTTATCTTTTATCAGGTATATTCTTAGGTACCTAGAATAGGTATTAAGAAAAGATATAAAGTATCTAAATTTATCGTAGGTAGGGACTTTAATAAGGCCCTAGATATTAACGTTTATTTTATTAAGAAAGAGATGTCGTCGTTTTAAGGGAGTTTTCTTCTTTTTATCTATATATTCAGCTTATATGCAAGCGTCGCATTGTTTTATAGCTATAATATCTTTTTAGTCTACGGATATATCTAGGTATAGTCTACGGATGTATCGGTATAGGGATTTATAGCTAAGATAGCCTAGCCGTTTATGCTAGAGAATAAGGTCTATCTTCTTTTTTATCTTAGGTGTTTTTATCTCAGTCTTAGGTGTTTTTATTGTATTAGTTAGTATAGTGTCTTAAAGTATAGCGTTGTTTATTATCTCTTTCGGACTATATTATATATTCTATATTTTGTTTTTAATTAGAAATCGTGTTTTCTTTATATCTAGAGGGATATAGTATAGTCCGTTCTTAATAAAACCGGTTATTAATTTATTTATATTTTTATTAAGGAGGGATATAGAGTCCGGGCCTATTAAGGCGTATGTGTTTATTATAGCTAATCGGCTAATTATATTAATGCCGATTTTAGGTATATAAAGGCAATTTCTTAAGGTATATTATTAATTACTATTTAAGAATTTATTAACATTACCGTCTTCCCTATTTGCTTTCCATCGGGAAATCCCCGGTTCTTCCTTAGATTCTACTATAGAATTCCACGGGCTTCTACGGGCATTACCCCGCACTTCTACGGGCGTATTTACCTACTTTTCTTCGGTTATATTTCACCGTGATTTCACGGTGATTTCATAGTTATTTATACGGTCTTTACCCGTAAAATCTCTTCCCTTCTATAGTCTTCTACCGTGGAATTCTAATTCCCTTCTACGTTCTTTTACCGTAGAATTCTAATTCTCTTTTATAGCTTCTACCGTAGAATTCACCGTAGAATTCACTAGTCTTCTACTAGGCTGCTTATTTATTTACTAACTACATAACTTATTTATCGTACGGCATAATCTATTGCTTTTCTTACCGATCCTTCCGTCCGATTATTTACGTTACCTATTTTTTCTTAGATCTACGCGGCTGATTTCGTCTAAGGATTTTTCCTATATATAGAGACTAGTTAGCCTCCCTATTAGATAAGATAAGAGCTATTATTCTTAGTGATTTACACCTCATAGCTTTTAATCCTTCCTTATAGGCTATTTTGCCTTAGAACCTCTCTTCCCTTTTTAATTACTATTACCTAAATGTTAAGAACCCGACTGCCTAGCGTTCGATAGTTATAAGCCCGGACGAACTTCTCTACGCATAGAGAGTTTTAACGGCTTATATTTTTAGCCTACTAACGCTACGACTTACGGTAGTAAAGCCTTTGCCTTTACATCTAGCAAATCGACTTCTAAAGGACTAATATAATTATTTTTTAAGGAGCGTTATTTAATCTAGCGAATCGACTTACGGAGGACTAGTTAGTACGTTTACTATATTCTATTAGTGTTTTCCTATACCTAGTTTAGTTTTTACGGTTTATTTATATATATTATGCATTTAACCACCCTTTTCCGGTGATTTTACTATACTTTTACCTACGTTACCGCATCTATTATAGCCGATATTACTTTAAAGACTATTTTAAATAGACTAGCGGACTAGGACCGATAGATCTTAACGATCTAGAAATACGCACTCGCTTAAGGGATTTAGGAGAAAATCGATCCTTCTATTATACTTAAACTTTAGAAACCCTTATTGCCTCTTCCTATAGAACTAAGACCTAAAATAATTAACGCGACCGTTGCTAATATTGCTAGTTTATCTATAGAAGAACTTAAGAGGTTTAAGTTTCTCTTTTCCCGGTATCGCATATTGCTTTAAGCCTATAAGGACTAATAGAAATCTCTTATATTAATCTAATAGTTTATCGTTTAGAACATCGGGAACTACTATTTAACGATTGCCGACAAATATAAGGTTTTTAAGGAATTAGCGTTACTATAGCAGCGTGTAAAGCCGACTTCGTAGACGCAATAGAAGACTATTCTTACGTAGTTCTATACTATTTTAAAGGCATTAGACCGGACGGATATTACGACGTAGATTTCTAACTAGCAGAAGGTCCTTACTAACGCCCGGCGAATTAAGTTGCCGGAATTAGAAGGTCTTTAGGCTATATAGCTTTTTCTTAAGGCTATTTAGCCTATTTCTAGCCCTTTTGCGGAATACTAGATAAATAAGATAGAGGACGATACCCGCCTAAATAAGCTAGGTTAGGAATAGTCTTTTCCCGACGGATTTAAGATATGTGAACTTTTCGAGCGCTTATAGACCTTAAAGGCTACGACTAAAGCGCTAAAGACTAACGCTTTTACGAAATTCTAAGGCTAGGGAATAAAGCCCTTAGCCGCGGAATCTACTAATAAATCGGCAACTACTTTAGCAGCTATATCCTTAGATAAGGATAAGGATAAAGGCAAGAAAAAGGATAGTCCGCTGTGTATTTACGGAGAACGATACTATTTCCGATAGTGTTATTACTTTAACCCTTCCGTTCGACTTCTATTATAGAAACCCGATAAAGACGTCTAAAAGACTATAGACGACTACCTTAAGGTTCCGGCTAATAAGGCTAAAGTTAACGCAGTACTTCTTCGCGACGAGGAGTAGCGGAAGAATAACCCGACTAAGATAAAGATAGTATAAGGTACGGCTGCCGCTAATATTCTTACGACCTTATTACTACTAGTTATTCTATAGACTACTATAGAATACCCGTTAAGGGATTCTTTTATTATAGATTTAGGGTCTAATAGACACATTTGCAATAATAAAGAGCGTTTCTATAACTTCTAGCCTTCTTCCGAGTACGCACTCGTAGGTAGTAGAAGCACCCTTATTCTCGGGATAGGCACGGTATTTATACGTATTTCGACGGGCACTTTTTAGCTTAGTTAAGTAGTATACATCCCGTCCTTTTATATATCCCTTTATTTACTTTGTCTTCTTTATAAGGCGAATCTTTCGTAGAACCCGTAGACTAGATAGATCTCTTCTTTAATACGCACTATTTATATAATAGAGCTAATTCACAATTAGTATATTATCGAGTATAACCTATTAACGCCTTCTACTACGCTTCTAACTATTCTAACTATTGCTTCCGTTCCTTCTATAGATTCTACCGTAGAAACCCTAGTTATAGCACCGTTTTCGGCTACTATACCGGATTCTATACTAATAAGTATAAAGGAACTTTCTCTTTAGCACTAACGACTTAGACATCCTAACAATAAGGCGCTTTCGAAAGCCCTCGGAATACTATAGTAGGTAACCTTTAATAAGATAATCTCCTATAAGTCCTATAAATTTACGTAGGCTAAACGGATTGTTAACCGCGAACCGCCGCTTTCTAAAGCGATATTTCCCTTTTCTAAGGTATTTTACAATATCTTTTCTATATATAAGAGTTATAATAATAAGAACGTTATATTTCTTATTAAAGATAACTATATAAAGCTTATTTTTCTATATGCTCTTCTAGACGCCTTTATAGACGAGCTGATTTCGTGCTTTAAGAGCCTAAGTCGGTATATTTCCCGATAGTTCTTACTTTCTATCGGTATAATATATCGAGACAACGACCGAGCCTTTCGATACGATTTTTAGGACTTGATTAACTAATAGGGCATTTATAATAAGCCTACTATACCCTATACACCCGCTTAAAACGGCGCTGCTAAACGAGCTAAGGGGGTAGTATCTATAAAAGCTCGATCTATAAGGATTAGAGCAAATTTGCCCGAGCATTTATAGATAGAAACGTAGAAAACTATAGTATATTTACACAATCGGATTCTAGCCCGATAGGCAGCTTCCTCTACGTTATTTCTATCGAAGTGGATTTCCCCGATAGAGATCCTTTACGATTAGTTAAAGGATTACGACCGGAATATACCGGTATTTCTCTTTCCCTAACTATTACGATTCGATTATCTTCGAGCTTTTAGCTATAAAGCCTACCTACTAACTACTAAGGCCTTAACTAATACGTAGAAACGCGATCTTAAGTAAGAACCTTACGTAGAGGTTAGTTACTTGGTCGGGTATAATTCTACTAACATTTTTCGTATATAGATCCTATAGACATAGGAGGTTCGCTAAGTTCGTAATATAATATTTAATAAGACCTAGTTTTTCACTACGTCTAAGGCATCCGGACCGCTAATATAAGTATTATTACCGGCATTTCTACTATATATTGCATAAGAAGAAGAGTAGGATAAGGCAAAATTCTAATTAACGCTAATAGTGCTTCTTAATAAGCATTTTAATCTAGTAGACCTTTTAGCCGATAGTAATCCTTAGCTCCTAACTCCTAACTAAACCCTAGAACCGCCGGAGGATATTTTTAAAAATATACGGGATTTATAACCTAATATTTCTACTCTTTTACCTACTATAACTATAGAACTAGCAGACCGTCTTAAGGTATAGTTGCTTTAAGCTACTTCTCGGTCTATAGATTACGATAATACTATTCCTATAGATAGTCTATAGACGACGAGATTTATAGGGGATTTACGCCTTGCTTATTTAAACCGTTTTTCGGGTCGATATCCCGCTTTCGCCTACGTTAGGCATTTACTAGCTAATAGCAGCGCTTTTACGGCTATATTCGCTACTTCTCTTAAACCTAGGAAGATATATAAACGGGATTTACCCGCGCTTCTAAGGTTTTAATCTAATCTTAAGACGCATTCGTATAGACCTAAGTTTAAAGCCGCTAGAGGGGTTAAATAGGACCCCTTAAAGTAGCGGAAGACCTTCTTTTCTTCGCCTACCCTAAGAGCGAACGCGCTAGTACGTCCTCTTCTATTAATATAGGCATTCGATTATAAGTTTAATAAGCACGGCTACCTTAGGAAGTTTAAGTCTCGCCTTTATGTGCGAGGAGATCTTTAGCCGTTTAGCGGAAAGGAAAATTACGCCGCGACGCTTATAGCGCGAAATTTTCGTATTCTAATTGCTATTGCCGCTAAATTTAGCATAGAAACCCGCTTACTTAACGCGGTTAACGCCTTTACAAATGCCGATCTAGATAAAGAAGTATATATCTACTTCTTAGACGGATTTAAGATATTTAGTTTTATAATTCGGTTAATAAAGGCTTTATATAGGCTTCGCCGTTCGCCGCTTCTTTAGCAACGGGAACTATCCGGGTCTTTTACTAAACTTAGCCTTTAGTAAAGTACGGAGGATCTTTGCATTTTTATATCTACTATAAGTAGCATTATTACTTTCTTTTTTATAGATAATATTATTATTATCCTTTTCTATAAGGAGCACTATAAGGCTACTAACGATTTTATCCGTCGCTTTAAGAAGAAGTATATAGTTACCGACCGCGGAGAGCTTACCTATTTCCTTAGGATAAGAATTATTTAGGACCGTAAGTAGCGAAAGCTTTAGTTATACTAGGACGTTTACCTAGATAAGATTGCTTCTAAGTTTAGTTTAATCCTTACTTTTACGGTTCTACGGCCTATTTCGACCTTTTGCCTATTCCTACTTCCTAAGAAGCTAGAGAAACACTAGGGATAGGCTACGGATAACTAAATCTATTACTTTTAGTCTTTAGTCGGTTCCTATAATTACGCGACTATTTCTACCCGGCTTAACGCCGCGAAATTATCGAATTCTTTAGCGGAGTATATATAAAACCCGTCTACGCTTTATATTAAGCTCGCAGAAAGCTTAGTAACTTACTTATACGAATCGCGTTTCCTTACGATTAAGTTTTTAGATATAGACGAGCAAGAACTTATTATAGCTTCCGATACCGCTTACGCCGACGACCTAGACACGCGTTATTCTTCTAAGGGCTACTTTATTAGCCTATTTAACGGTCTAATCGCGTAGAATGCCCGGAAATAATCTATAGTTACTACTTCCTCTACCGAGGCCGAATTTCTTATAATCTCTTCTACCGCGAAAAAGCTAATTTCTATTCTTCGTTTATTTAACGATATTTCCCTATAGCTAGATATTCCTATTCCTACTATTTAATATAATAACACTTAGATAATCCGCTTAGTTTCCGCCGAGATTCTAAAGATTTAGACCGCCTTAAAGCACGTTAAAATTTACAACTACTAGGCCCGATAGGAATTCTTTCGTAATACTTTTAATATTAAATATATCCCTTCTAACTAGATAGTTACGGATAGATTAACTAAATTGCTTTTACGATAACGTTTTTAAACGTTCTTTTGCTAGCTTTAACTTACGGATATTTCTTCTAGGATTTAAGAAGAAGTCGATAATAATTCTAACTAGCCGGAAGTTATTCCCTTCTAGCTAAGGGGGTATATTAATATTACTATCTTCCCTATTTGCTTTCTACTAGGAAATCCCCGGTTCTTCCCTAGATTCTACTATAGAATTCTATAGGCTTCTATAAGCATTACCCCGCACTTCTACGGGCGTATTTACTTACCTTTCTTCGGTTATATTTTACCGTGATTTTATAGTGATTTTACGGTTATTTATATAGTCTTTACCTATAAAATCTCTTCCCTTCTACGGTCTTCTACCGTAGAATTCTAATTCCCTTCTATAGTCTTCTACCGTAGAATTCTAATTCGCTTCTACGGCTTCTACCGTAGAATTTACCGTAGAATTTATTAGTCTTCTACTAGGCTGCTTATTTATTTACTAACTATATAACTTATTTATCGTACGGTATAATCTATTGCTTTTCTTACCGATCCTTCCGTCCGATCATTTACGTTACCTATTTTTCCTTAGGTCTTCGCGGCTGATTTCGTCCGAGGATTTTTCCTATATATAGAGACTAATTAGCCTCCCTACTAGATAAGATAAGAGCTATTATTCTTAGTGATTTGCACCTTACAGCTTCTAATCCTTCCTTGTAGGCTGTTTTGCCTTAGAACCTCTCTTCCCTTTTTAATTGCTATTACCTAAATGTCGAGAACCCGACTGCTTAGCGTTCGATAGAATTTAAAGACGAGGTCTCTAGCACCTCGTATAACAATAGAGGAAGCTTTTCCCTAGGTCACGGTAGTGTATATTTCTTTACAATTAGAGAGGAGAATTTTATTCGAAACTATATGCCTAGTAGCCCTAGTATCGAATATAAAGTTATAAAAATTCCTAATCCGCAAAGCAGCTTAATCGACCTTTAAGGTCACCCTTAAAATTGCCGAGAGAAGCGGCTTTAGAGGTCCTATTATTTATTTTCTATTAGAGGAGGACTTTATTTTTATAGGGGTATAGAGAAATATATTTTTTAAGGGAAATAGGGTATAGGAAGAGAAGGTATAAAGAAGGACTAGCATTTTATATAGTAATAAGCGTATAGAGAAGAGTATTAAGGGTATAGACGAGAGTATAGAGGATATAAAGGATATAAGGAGTATAAAGAGGGGTAGGAGGGAACTTATAATGCTAGAAGCCGACTTAGAGACAATAAGGACCTTGCTAGACTTAGGAGAAGATACCGAGGGGGCCTTTCTCTTCTAGAGTCGAGAAGTCTAAGGGCGGGCAGCCGGGCGAGGAGTAAGGGAGGGGGAACTCTCTCGAGAGTTTAGGATAGGCGTAGGCCTCCTATAGCTCCTATTAGTATACTCTTTAGGCTCCCTTTTAGTTAAGGAGGAGGAAGGCAACGTCTTAGTAGTAAATCCGGCGGCCTTAGCCTTATCCCTATTCTTTAGTTTCTAAAAACAATTTTTCTCTATATACCTACGCTTCTTATAGCAAAAGCAAATAGGAATCTTATTATTATTCGCTATAAAGAGGTACTTATTACTCTCTAAAGCCTTAGTTCTCTTAAACTCGTCGATAAGGAACGAAGAGAGCGACTTAAGGGTATATACCGTAGCATTAGTACGAAGTGTCTAGGTTATATTTATAATATAACTCGAGAAGGAGCTATTTAGACTCTTAAGGATCTATATTATCACTATAATCTCCGGAATTCGGATTTCTCTAGTATTTAGCTTATTATAAAGCTCTTTTACCTTATTTAGGTAAGTTTCGATAGATAGTTTACCTTTAATCTTTATATTAAAGAGCTCCTTAATAAGGAGGGGGTTTAAGGTAAAGTTCACCGGGTTATATAGGGTCTTAAGAGCATCCTAAGCCGCTTTTATAGACGTATAATGCTTTATCTAAGAGAGAGGACTATCGTCGACTATTAGGCGTATAAGTGTGAGATAGTCTTAAGACTTCGCGTAGGAAGCGTCGAGGATTACGGGAGTAAGCTTCTTACGTATAAAAACGGATTCTATCCGTAGAGACTAAGCAGAAAAGTTAACGCTCCCCTTAAGCTTTATAAACGAGTAGTCCTTAAACGAACTTATTTTCGGGGTCGGGAGGTATCGGAGAAACTTCGGAAGGAATTCGGAGTCGACGGGCTACGGCAGAGGTAGCGAAGGAATTTTAAAGGAATTTTTTTAATAGGTTTTTTAGCGAAAGACAGTAGTTAGAAGAAGGTGTATACTAGGGTCGAATTAGGGCCAACGAGGAGAACGGGGGACAAAACACTAAGAAAGTAGTAATATATATAAACTAAGGGTAGCCTAGGAAGGCAAGAGGCCTAAAAGGGCAAAGAGGAGGTCGTAGTAGACGGGCGGTTGTTTTTAGTGCAGCGGCGAGTAGTCTAAAGGATCTAAAGAAGGCTTTAGATAAGAAGCAACTTAAAGCTTAGGCAGAGATAAGGATTATAACTAATAAGAGCCTAAAAGGAAGCTTAGAGGCAGAGGATTACGGCAGTATAAAGAGTATTAAGATTAATATAGAAATAAGAGAGAAAGGTGTTATTAAATCGCTTAGTGAAGGTCTATCTAAGGGCGGACTAAGGTCCCTTTATATAGCTAATTCCACACGAATAAAGGTATATATAACTTAACTAATTAT
The DNA here is from genome assembly GCA_012934285.1 of Ophiocordyceps sinensis. Lineage (NCBI taxonomy): Eukaryota > Fungi > Ascomycota > Sordariomycetes > Hypocreales > Ophiocordycipitaceae > Ophiocordyceps > Ophiocordyceps sinensis. The sequence goes on along the minus strand of JAAVMX010000006.1, from coordinate 426,253 downwards.
AGTTATAGAAAGCGCTATTATTTGTCTATATAATGTAAGTGGTCTAATCCTATTTAGTAGCTTAGTTATTGTATAATTAAATGCGCGAGTAATACGAGGTGATGTAGATAACGCCGGTTGACCGAGTTATAAGTTATAACTTATATGCCTCTGTCTCTACTTATACTATATACTTCGGGCTTCGGTATCTCAGCCGTCTCGGGAGCTAATGCGACCGGGTGACTTATATTATATGCAATAATGCAAGGCGGTTCTAATGCATATCTTTATGCATTGGTGGGATGAACCAATCAGGAGATATCTGCTCCCTTATAGATATATAATAATGCGTGTTATACATGCTTCCCCTCTTTTTATAAGGGGGCCGTATTTAAGGGATATTTCCCTTACGTTACGTAGCGGTTATGCTAACCTAATCTTTATAACCTCTATTATATAATCTAACACCCTTCGTAGATTAATAACAATTATATACCCCCCCTAAGCTCGTTTCCTTATATCCCTTCTATAGTCTTCTACCGTAGAATTCTAATTCCCTTATACGGCTTCTACCGTAGAATTCACTAGTCCTTCTAATAGACTATTGCGTTATTAATTCCTTTATTGCTAACTATAGCTAACTATATAACTATTTATCGTACGGACACGATCTATTGATTTCCGACCGGTATTTTCCGTCTAACTCCTTTATTTACCCCTTTTCCTTAGATCTATACGGCTATTTTCGTCCGAGGGATTTCCCTATATATACAGACTAGTTAGCCCCCTTATTAGAAAAGATAATAGCTATTATTTCTTAGTGATTTACATTATTTGCAGCTTCTAATCCTTCCTTGCAGGCTGTTTGAGCCTTAGAGCCTCTCTTCTTTTTTGATTGCTATCACCTGAATGTCGAGGACCCGACTGCCTAGTGTTCGATATTGTTGGGAAAGGTGATGAGCTCGGTTCTCGTATCATTCCGGGAGCCGTCCACCTACTGAAGGGCGCGGGGGTCGCAAGTATAGCCTCGTAAATTTTGGCATGTTGGGCGGGCGCGATTCTCTGCACAAGTACGGGCTATGAGCGTGACGAGATCGCGCAGCGGGACACGCAAGAGTGTATCGTGATATTGTGTCTAGAGGTTTCCTCGGCCCTAGAGGGACCATACAACGACGCATGCACAACGTTGGGGCAGGGTGGAATTACGCCAATTCGCCGTGAATTCATGCCTGCAAACCCTTACGATTAGTACTATACAAGAAATGTTCGCCAATGCACCCGCTATGCTCCATGTCCTTTGGTGGGCCCGGGCGCATCGCCTCTTGCACGGCGCATCGAAACGAGCCGTCGATGGCGATCCGTATCCCGCCTCTCCAGCACCACATTTGCTACAGCAATCAGCATGCGCAGCCGTCCTGAGCAGGATGTGACAGGTTCGTCTTGACGTCGATCACTGCAAGCACGCGTGTTAGCGCGAGGGTTGTCGCCGGGGCGAGCCGAGTACTCACTTTGACTTGACGCTTGAGCGGCCGCATCGGTGCCTTCCATGCCCGGCAAAGCCTGCGCTATCCGCTTGAAGAGGTTCTTGACGTTGTGACCAAGCTTGGCACTGGTCTCCATAAACATCAAGTTGTTCTTCTTGGCTTCATCCTCACCCTGCTGAGCGGTAACCTCGCGCTTGTCGTTCAAGTCGGTCTTGTTTCCCACCAGCACGATGATGACGTCGTTTCCCCGCTCGGCCCGGACATCCTCAATCCACTTCTTGGTGTTTTGGAAGGACTTCGCATCTATCGCAGAACCTGTCGTCAGTCATCTTGCATACACCGCCGATGAGCAAAGAGGGAAAGCAAGGGCCGTACTGGAGATGTCGTAAACGACAACCGCCACGCTCGAGTCGCGGATATATGAGGGAATCAGACTTCGAAACCTCTCCTGGCCTGCCGTGTCCCAGAGTTGTAACCGGACCGTCCTGTCTTCGAGATACATGGTCTGTACGGACATTAGCAAAGTCTGTCACTGACAGCCGCGGGCGGCTCCCTTGCATTGGCCTCACCTTTGACAGGAAGTCGATTCCGATGGTAGCTTGGTACATGTTATCGAACGAATCGTACATGAATCTCGTGATCAGAGACGTCTTTCCGACTGTACGGCGCGAGTCCGTCAGCCAAAGTTGCAGGCTACGTCCGCGGGGGAGTCGTGGCACTTACCGCTCTGCTCTCCCAAGAAAACCAGCCTGGGAGCGTCTTAGTACCATAAAGACTGACTAACCCTAAGACTGACGGCGAGACAGGAGCGGCACGTACTTGAACTTCTTCAATGGGTTATTGTAGGATCCACCGGCCTGTGCCATCTTGGCAGAGGCTCTCACAGCAACGGTTTAATCGTCTAGGGTTATCCCCAACAGACCAGCGTCGTCGGTCGGGCAGGAGAGTGTCAGAGGTAGCTGGGAGGCGGCCACAGCTCGTCGTTTGCGTGGCAAGATCGCCCCTGTTTTGCCTGTTGTCGTCGTCGTTGTTGTTGCTGTGTGTAACTGAGCCCAGGCTCGTAAATACCAACGCCTTCGGTCGATGCTTGGGCTTAACGAGCTCACAAGATGGGCCCCCGGTGAGGCTTGGCGGAAAGGGCAGAAGCTGAGAGGAGTCTACATATGTACATAGGTACATACATATGGCGGTGCCCAACCAACTTGTCCGAGGTCGCACGTGGAGAAACGCCGGCCGAAAGGCCAGCCCGCCCGCCTCATTATGTAAGCCGGAGAACCCGCCATGGGTTAGCGCTCTACGGAGTACAACCGCGTGTGCTCCACTAAAAAAATGTTCGAAGAGAGGACGGCGAAAGCAAATGGTTTCTTGATCCCGCACCCTTCCTCGATTCAGAGCCGCCACCGCGGATTGCAGCAGTTCAAGCCTGATTGCAGTAGATATGCCCGTCATTTTAGGCCACTCTACGGGGTCCAACAAGGCCCCGGAACAGCACACCCAACCTTCGAGAAAAGGCAAGAAAGCATGGAGGAAGAATGTCAACGTAACAGAGGTTGAGAAGGGCTTGCGGGATCTGAATGAGGAAATCATCAGAGGGTAAGATCTCTTGTCACGAATCTTCCAGGTTTACGTCGGTCTTACTGATTCATTCCATAGTGGCGTCATCAAGGAGAAGGCTTCGTCCGATCTATTCACCATCGATGTGAAAGGCCTCTCGACATCCGTCGCGAAACTTCACAAGCGCAGGGAAAAATTGCTCAAGGTCGATGAGATTCTTTCCCGGCGCTCCGCGATCCCCGCCGTGTCTTCCCGCAAACGCCCCGGCGATAAAATGACAAACGGTCTCGTACCTGCGAAGCGTCAGCGCACAGACTGGGTGTCACACAAGGAGCTCGCTCGCCTACGAAGGATCGCCAACGGACGTCACGAGGACGCCGTGGTAGTCAGGGACGCCAATTATGACGTGTGGGATGCTGCTGCGGAAACAAAAGACGAAGAAGCCGCCGACTTTCTCCCCAAGCCTCCGATGCTCAAGATGCCAAAGTCTATGAAGCAGCAGCCCATATCATTGACGGCGAGCGGAAAGCCGGTCCCCGCGGTTCAAAATCCCACTGGGGGCTATAGCTACAACCCCGCCTTTGCCGACTACGAGAAGAGACTTACCGAGGAGGGCGCCAAGGCTTTGGAGGCGGAGAAAAAACGCCTGGCGGCCGAGGCGGCTGAATTGCAAAAGCAGGAGGCCGTTGCTCGGTCGGCGGCCGCGGCAGAAGCCGCTGAGGAGCGCGCCAACCTGTCCGAGTGGGAGGAAGACTCCGAGTGGGAAGGCTTTCAAAGTGGCGTTGAAGACGAGAAGCCAAACGCCAAGCAACCCAAGCGCAAATCACAAGCACAGCGGAACCGCATCAAGCGCAGAAAGGAGGATGAGCGCCTGGCCAAACATAAGGCGGCCATGAAAGAGCGCCGGGCGCAGGAGCAGCGGATCATGGACATTGCCTACGAGGTGGAGGCGCTAGAACAGCAGCGAGCGGCCGATGCACTGGAGTCTAGCGCGTCCGACGAAGCTGACGACGACAACCTCCGAAGGCGGCAACTGGGCAAGTATAAGCTGCCCGAAAGGGACCTGGAGCTGGTGCTGCCTGACGAGCTTCAAGAATCGCTCAGACTGCTGAAACCAGAAGGCAATCTCCTCAAGGATCGGTATCGCAACATGCTTGTCCGGGGCAGGGTGGAGAGCCGGAGGCATATTCCGTTCAAGAAGCAAGCCAAGAGGAAGCTCACGGAGAAGTGGGCATACAAGGACTTTGTGTTGTGAGGATTGGGCAACAGAGCAGAAGACATGCAGCATGCAGTGACCTATCAGCGTATTCATCTTCCATCGCCCACTGGCATTTGCGCCAGAGACTTCTGGAGCACCTTGATCAAGGTAGAAGCATTGACTCCCCCATACATATCGAGAGGTCGTGCACTTGATTTTTAATATAACAGAAGATTGTCGCTCCTCCCTCGCCTCATTAAAATTGCCTGTCTGGTGGAAGGGCCGGAGGGTTCAGCTGCCAGGGCTATGACGCCACTCCTAGAATGAACGAATGAACGTCGAAGGGCAAGCTACTGAATTAATCCTCCATCTTACAAGTCAAGCCGTTTTCGTTCTGGTTAGTACATATGTACTTCGTACATTGTGCTCCAATTGCGCTTCCAATTGCGCTTCTTTTACCCTCCTTTGTCCCGGGTACAAAGACCACCCCGCCACTTACATCTCCCCAGACTCTCGCCATCCAATATCCTCGCACCCACGATGCGGGCACCATTGCCTACGCCCATTTCGACGTTCCGTCTTGCTCCCCGGGCAGCGAATACGCCGCAGCTGGTCTTTGCTTGTATCGCGCAATCGAGACGCGTTTCCCAGAGACACGGCGCCCCGTTGCGGCAGTGTCCCGGCTCGATTGCCCAGCCGACAGCAATCCTCTCACGAGCGGCGCGCAAACGGCCGGCCGCGCTCCCCCGTCATGTCCGAAGCATCTCGGGGAAGCCTCTTCCGCAGGCCAACTCGTGGATCCTGAATTTTTGCTATCGGGCCGCTGCCTGGGTCGGGTCGTCCATCACCGTCGTCGGCATCGGCGTCTTTGCCTTTTTCCTCTACGACGCCAGCACATACAAAGAGCACGGCGTCCACGGCGACATCGACGTTTCGCAGCTCGCTCTGCTGCCCCGTCGCGGTGGTCCCAAGAACCTTCCGATCGCCGACGTCTTCATCGACGACGACGACAGCGAGGCAAAGAAGCGCACAAGGAACAAGCCCAAGCTGGTCATCCTGGGTGGTGGCTGGGGCGGCGTCGCACTTCTCAAGGAGCTGAACCCCGACGACTATCACGTCACTGTCATATCTCCCACAAACTACTTCCTCTTCACGCCCATGCTCCCGTCGGCTACCGTGGGGACCTTGGAACTGCGCTCCCTTGTCGAACCCATCCGTCGCATCATCAGCCGGGTCAATGGCCACTTTGTCCGCGCCAAGGCAGAGGACGTTGAATTTGCCGAAAAGCTGGTCGAGGTTTCCCAGCTGGACCATGGCGGAAATGAGGTGCGCTTCTATGTGCCGTACGATAAGCTCATCATCGCAGTCGGCTCCGTCACCAACCCGCATGGCGTCAAGGGACTGCACAACGCCTTCTTCCTCAAGGACATTGACGATGCACGTAAGATTCGAAACCAGGTGATCAACAATCTAGAACTCGCTTGTCTCCCAACAACGCCAGACGATGAGCGCAAGCGGCTGCTTTCCTTTGTCGTCAGTGGCGGCGGTCCCACTGGCGTCGAATTCGCGGCCGAGTTGTTCGATCTGTTGAACGAGGACCTGACGCGGAACTTTCCTCGACTCCTAAGGAATGAAATATCGGTTCACATCATCCAGAGCCGAAGCCACATCCTCAACACGTACGACGAGACGGTTTCCAAGTATGCCGAGGGGCGTTTTGCCCGCGACCAGATCGAAGTCCTCACCAACTCGAGGGTCAAGGAGGTCCAACCTGACAAGATCATTTTCACGCAGAAGCAGAACGACGGCAGCCTGGTGGAAAAGGAGCTTCCCATTGGATTCTGCCTGTGGTCAACAGGTGTCTCGCAGACCGCCCTGTGTCAGAAGCTGGCTCACAGCCTGGGAAGCTTTCAGGGCAACCGCCATGCTATCGAGACCGACACCCAGCTGAGGGTCAACGGGACACCGTTAGGCGACGTATATGCAATCGGAGACTGCTCTACGGTCCAGAACAACGTTGCCGACCATATCATCACCTTCTTGCGGAATTTGGCCTGGAAGCGCGGCAAGGATCCCGAGACTCTCCAATTGCATTTTAACGACTGGCGCCAGGTCGCTCAAAATGTGAAGAAGCGCTTCCCCCAGGCCGTCAACCACTTGAAACGCCTGGACAAGCTGTTCCGCCAGTTCGACGCCGACCAGTCCGGCACCCTCGACTTTGGCGAGCTGCGGGAGCTATTGAACCAAATCGACAGCAAGCTGACCTCATTACCGGCAACGGCGCAGCGCGCGCATCAGCAGGGCTGCTATCTCGCGCAAAAGTTCAACAAGCTCGCCCGCTTGTCAGAAGGTCTCAACGTCAACGACATCCGCGACGGCGATGTCGATGCGGCCGTGTACAAGGCCTTTGAGTACCACCACCTGGGTAGCCTCGCCTACATTGGCAACTCTGCCGTTTTTGACTTGGGCGAGGGCTGGAGCATCGCCGGCGGTCTATGGGCAGTGTATGCCTGGCGCTCCGTGTATTTCGCGCAGAGCGTGAGCTTCCGGACGAGGTCTCTCATGGCCATGGATTGGGCCAAGAGGGGTCTGTTTGGACGAGGTGAGTCGGTCAATCAGCATTCGCCCGCTGGCTTTTCCCCCTGGTGTAGAGTGCAAAGCCTGACCCATAATGTAGATTTGGTGAGCTTTTAACACGACCTACTGTCAGATCGTAGATCTGCGGCTCGGACCAAATAGGCGTTATGATGGGTCTAGATGGGTTACACAGCAAAGAGGTTATATTGATGTGATATGTGATGATGCGTGTTGTCCGTGCTTCCCCTCTTTTTATAAGGGGGCCGCATTTGAGGGATATTTCCCTTACGTTACGTAGCGGTTATGCTAACCTAATTGTTATAACCTCTATTATATGATCTAACACACCCCCCTAGCTTCGATCCCGAATTTAAGGGAGGGAAGCTAGCATTAAGAGGTCGCTAAATAGCTTAAATCCGATGAGTTTTTAATCCTCGTTCTATCGTTAAGCTATTAGGGCGGGATAACTTTAATCCCTACCCTTTTAATCCTATGCTTAAGCGCTTTAACGAGTGCGGCTTTATAAGCTCTTATACTTCCTCTATTCCTTCCGCCGCTAAGGATCCTATTAGGTAGGCGCATTAGTTAGCGCCCCGCTACAGGGTTTTCCCTAAAGCCCTAAGCGCCTATAACTCTAGATAATTAATTAACACACATAGAATATAGTCTTAACGAAGCTTCCCCTAGCCGGAAGCCACGAGACTTTCTATAGTGCCCGATCCGACCTTTAAAAGGCCTTAAAAATACGTATTTTTAAAGAGCAAAACTTAGCCTCTTTAGAAATCGGACGAATCACGCATCCTAGCGTTCACGCCACGCAGACCTATTGTATCACCTTAAACACACGTTCTACCCTATTTTTCTTTCGCCTAACGTTATATAGTATATCGGCAGCGTTGCCGCCGAATTCGCCGTCTAAGGACGAGCTAGGAGTAGACCGAAGCTCTCGCCGGGGCTCTATAGCAAGCTCTACTATCGGCCCTAAGCCGAATAGGACGAGTTTAGTCGCTGGCCTAGGGAAATAGCGTGTAGAACTTTACGACAACTAAATCACTTAAATAGAGCGTTTTAAGGAGCGCTAAACCACTTAGATAGAGCGTATAGAGGAGCGCCTAGCTACCCGGATAGAGCGTATAGAGGAGCGCCTAGCTACCTAGATAGAGCGTATAGAGGAGCGCCTAGCCGGTCTCTTTCGAGCATAAGCACCTCTTTTTCTAGCACTACTACTACCTACTGCCGGCTCCTTAGCTTTAGGACTTATTCCCGTTCCTCCTAAGCCTCCCGTGCCGGACTACTTATCGCCTCCTGCTCCTCCCGTAGACCTGCCTAACTAAAGTGCTACGGCAACGCCTACTGCTAACCTTATAAGCGAGCAGCGATTTGCTTATTCGAATTAGCAGCAGCAGTAAGGGTAGGTAGCTTAGCCGTAGTATAGGCAACCCGCTTAGCAACCGGTTCTACCGTAATAGCACTAGCTGCCGGTAAAGCCTTTCCTATACTACGACGATAGAGCCGTCGACTATCCTACACACATCCCGTATAATGCCACTTACGATCGAGCTACTAAGACTCTTATAAAAAGCATCTAGCCTCGAGCGAAAGCTGCTAGAGACGTTAACGACGATACCGTCACCCCGTCCGAGACCTCCGCAGCCGAAGCCTAGCGCAATACTTGCTTTAAATACGGCAAAGCAGGCCATTAGGCTAGGAGCTATAAGCTCGCCTCGTCCCCGCCGCCCGAAGACATTAAGATTACGGGCAAGCTATATAAAATAGCGAGAACCCTCGGCAACCGCTAGCGGGATCGGGTTAATACGAGGAAAGGGGAGGGCTGCTTTATAGCAGGAGACCGTAGAGGAGAGTATCGTAGCAACGCTAGCCAGCCACGCGTATACGTCGAGGGCTCCGTCGCGGACGAGGAGGATAACCCTTAAACGCAGGCCCTTATTGCCGCTATATACGAGGATGTTGTTCCCGATCCCGCACACGATATAGCGCTTAAACCTACGCCCGAAGCCGACGACGCCGCTCCTAACGCTATAGAGCTCGTTACTCGACTAGAACAGTTGGCACGAATCGATCTCTAGGCTGTCTTCGAATTCCTTACGTCTAGAGAAGCTCTACCGCCGAACATCACGACGAGCTAGGCTCGTACGCACTTTTGCGAGCTAAAAGGCGCTTTATACCGTATCCGTTAGACCGAGCACCTCCCGCCCGGCGAACCTCTAAGCCCTACTAGAGCTATTGCTCTACTACTTATACCGGAGTACGAGGCCCTTATCGATGCTATAAGATAAGCCTATAAGGCCTCTAGGCATAGTTCTATCGGCTACGTTATACGTTATCTAGCTATAAGATACTAGCACCCCGAGCTTCCGCTCGCAGCTTACGAAGCTATTCGCTGTTGCTAGTCCTGCTAACTAATAAAGCCGCCGGACCCGACGCTCCTTAACCTAATGCCTTTAGCACCCGTGCCGCCCTTAATAAGGTAGGCTATCGACTACACCGGGTGTAAAGGGCAATAGCTGCTTAACGCCGTAGAGTATACAACCGGTTAGCTTATCTCTGCTATTACGTAGTCTATAGACTTTAAGGGAACTATCCTAGTCCTATAAACTATTAGCACGCGATTTAGCCTACTACACGAGATTATTAGCGATAATATAGGTTGCTTTACTAGGCAATAAGCCTAAGACTATTATAAGCGTTTTAGCACAACCGTTAAGCCCGTCACACCCGCTAGGCCTCGCGGGAACGGAAAGGTCGAATAAGCAAACGGCGTGCTTAAAGCTATTATCTATTGCCTTTACCTTAATAATCCTTCTATACCGTTAGCATAGCGTTTAATGCGAGCCGTCTACCTATACAACCGTTAGGAAGGCCCGTACGGCTATAGCCCGTTCTTCTTATTATATAGAACTTAGCCTCTAGAATAGCACTATAAAGCTACGTACGCAGCCTACACCCGCGATCCTATAGTAGAGGAAGATATCGCGTAGGCTTAAGAACTTATGCAATAACATCCTGCTCCTATCGCACGTAGATATATTATAAGCCTTAAAGCCGCTCGCGCCTATATACGAGCTTACTTATAGGAACGTAAGGGACTAATCCGCGTATACGCGCCGGGAGATTAAGTCTTGCGAGTGCGTTAGCGCATTAGAAAGCACGAACCCTACTACGACGGTCCTTAGGCTATTACGGCCGCCTATCCGGGCAATGCCTACTCTCTCACGTCCTTAGGAGGATTCGGCCTTCCTAGTAGGTATAATAGAATAAATCTATTCCCTACGTATAGTCGCGACGGACACCCGGTCCGTAGTTTATAGTACGCGAGCCGTAAGATATTAGAGAAGGATCGCGAGCGCTTAAGAGCCGCTGCTGCTATATAATAGAGGATTAAGGGTATTTTTATTATTTATTTCGCATCGCATATGCCGATACACTATTTCCTATTTAGGTTCTATTAATTGCTTTAGCAAGCAGGGGACTGCTTGTTTAAGCAAAGGGGTATTAAGGATCCTATTAGGTAGGTGCATTAGTTAGCGCCCCGCTATAGGGTTTTCCCTAAAGCCTTAAGCGCCTACAACTCTTGATAATTAATTAACACATATAGAACATAGTCTTAACGAAGCTTCCCCTAGCCGGAAGCCACGAGACTTTCTATAGTGCCCGATCCGACCTTTAAAAGGCCTTACCGCTATATATAGTAGATGCCCTTACTATATAAAAGCATCGTTCCTCCTTAGTCTACCGTCGTTAAAGGTATTCGTAGTCGTTTATAAGTCGTTTAGCAGCTAATGCTCGTAGTAATATAGCGAGGCTAGTCGTTTAGCAGCCTATGCTCGATTCCCCTAGTGCGTTATGCCGAAATCGACGGAATAGTCGCTATTGCGAGATACGCTAACGTGCCCTCGCTGCGGGAGAGCTTCCTTTTAATACTTAATCGAGTGTTTAGACGCCTCTAGCTTAGTTAATGCTCGTAGATATTTAATAAGGCCCTTTATCTATCGTCTCCCTAACGTATTTATATAGGGCTTAGTAATACGTATAAGGAACTATATTCCTTACGGTTATTTCTTATTACCGGCGCTTATACGTAGTGTTTTCTCTAACGCGTATGTATTATGCCTAATATCGAACCTATTACCCTTAAGGATACGGCTTTATCGGCCTATTTATATCTCTTAACCTTCTTATACTATATATATATTAGTTTATATTATTTCGTCGGTCGTTTCGGGGAGTCCTTAATCGGCGAGGCGTTAGGTTATATCGTAAAGGCCTATTTATTCGATAAAGGCATTAAAGGAGGGCCCTTAAAGTGCCTTAGTAAGGCCGTCGGCTATTATCTTCGCGGTAGGTATATATTTAACATTAAGGGTCTTATTAAGGACTTTTTAACGAAGCTAGTAGTTGTAAATATCTATATAGCGAAGCTTCGTCTATAGAGTAGCGACTTCGGTAGTAACTAATCGGATAGTCTATATATTATTATATTAAATATAAATATAGGAGTTATTAAAGGAGACGTTAAGCTCTTTAATAAGCCTACTTATATAGATTAACTCCTTTACTGCCTATAATAACGCTAGGAGCTTAGCCTTAGTTATTAAGGTTATAACTATATCTTATTTATTAGCTCTTTAGCTAATTAAGCCTCCGAATAGCTTTATAGCAAATGCCTAAGAGCTTTTCCGGTCGGTGTTATCGGCAAAAGAAGCGTTACTTACTACTTTAAAGTCGTCCTTACCCCCTAGACGAAGCGCGAGTCCCCGGGTATAGTATAGATAGTAGAGAACTCGATCGACGGCGTTTTTATATTCTAGTCTAAGGTTAGTATTAAATTTACATAGTCTTAACGTAGTAAACGCGATATTAGGGCGGGTAATAACCGCCGCGTATAGTATAGAACCTACGTTTACCTAGTAGGCTCGTATCTTATAGTATTTAGCGATCCCTTTATAAGGGAGAAGCTCTTTTACCCCTATTAGTATATCGAAGGGGCGGCGTTTCTTTATAAGTCGGTAGATCTTATTAATATAGGCGGCTTATAATAGCTAAATATACCGTTAATTACGGTCTCGTAGAATCTTAATACTAAGGAACTATTATAGGTTATCGCCGCCTATAAGCTTATATTTTTCCCGAAGTTAATTTTAGAGAGATTTAGCTTTATCTTAATCCTTCTTATAATATATAAAGATAATATTATTTATATAGAAGAAGACTATAATGCCGTTAAACGTTAAGTAGTATAGTTCGTGCGGTACTATTTAAAACCCTATCTCCCGAAGTATTAACGTAAGTTCGCGATGCTATAGAAGAGCGGATTTTCGTAGTCCGTAGAGGGCTTTATTAAGTCGGAGGATAATAGAGTGTTTTCTATACCCTAGCGGTATCTTTATATATATAATCTCGTCGAGCCTTACGTTAACAAACGCGTTAACCGCATCGTACTATATTAGTTTAAGGTCGAACCTTATAGCTATCGTTATAAGTGTTTAAAAGCTTCGTCCTACGAGGGTTACCGCGTAGGTCTCCTATCCGTTTCGAAGCTATTAATCCCCTCGGACGACTAGTCTTACCTTATACTTCGAGAGCCTTCCGTGCTTATCTATTTTATATATATATACCTATATATAGTCGAGAACTTAGCCTTTCTTTATAAGTGTTTTAGAGTTAACCTTAGTCTAGGACTTTATTTTTTATAACTCTAAAGATGCGTTCTCTCTACCTCCTTAAATTAAGGGCCGAGTAGGTATTATTTAAGCTATCTATAATGTGTTAGAATAGCTAGAAGGTCTCGTCGATATACCTGCCTTTTTAGGATTAAGCGGTCGAGGTAAGCCTTATCTTTAAACCGCAATGTATTAATGTCTTTCGAGATTAGTACGGCTCGAGTGCTTACTATAAATATAGAGTGCTAATAGGCGAGTTTTTCTTTCTATAAAGGGGTTAACTCCTTATTTATAGGCTACGGAGGGGTTAACTCTTAATTATATAGACTTTTTGCTATAGAGGGGTTTGCTCCTTATTTAAGTAGACTTTTATTTGCCTATAGAGGGGTTAACTCTTAATTATATAGACTTACCGCGGAGGGGTTTACTCCTTATTTATACGGACTTAGTGCTATAGAGGGGTTTACTCCTTATTTATATAGACTTAATGCCGCGGAGGGGTTTACTCCTTATTTATATAGACTTAATGCCGCGGAGGGGTTTACTCCTTATTTATGCGGACTTAATACTATAGAGGGGTTTACTCCTTATTTATATAGACTTAATGCTACGGAGGGGTTTTGTTAGATAGGGTCTTTTAGGGTTAACCGGTGTGTGTGTGTATTCTATATAATACGGCTAGCTAGAGAGGAGGCTACCGTATTATAATATAGCCTCCCTTAAGTCGCGTGCGCACGTAATGCACGTAATTATATAATCACGTGTATATAACTATATCTTATAACACTATATTTCTATACTAGCAGTCTTTCTTTTATAACCTTAGACTAAGTGATTACGATTACGAACGCGTAAAACAACCTAATGTCCGTATAAAAGAAATAGTACGCGGTCTTATTAAATAGGCCGGTACGAATAGATCCTAATATTAAATTAGGCCCGGGCTAAAACGTAGCCGGGGCGAAGTAGGGCCGTATTAAGGCCGGCATAGAATAATGCCGGCGCAACGTAGTTAATATCGATTAAGGTCTTATAATAAAGGCATCTATTCGAACCGTTAATTAGTTCGAATTAATAAAGCGCTATAGAGATCGATTAAGGGAGTCCTTTATTATCGCGTTAGCTAGGTTATTATTACTATTAATCTACCTAATCTCCGAGATCTCGCGCCTCTTATACGACTATCGAAGGGCTATAATGTCAATTATAAGCCTCTTCTCCTAGGTTGTCCCTAGCTTAACGAGGTTCTCGTAAAGCGAGTATAAGTCTATGTAAATCACTAGTAGAAGGGGTAGAATTTGCAAGTGTTTCGTAATTAGCTTTATAGTTATTGCTAGGACGATGCCGAGGTCGATACTATTTACTATCCCGTAGATCTCCGATGTAAGCACGCTTCGTATTACGCGCTTACACTTAGTCGAGCTTTAATAAATAATATTGCCGGTAACGTCGAATTTAGTATCGGTCCTCTCCTTATTAATAATTGCAATAATAAAGCCAAGTTGCGATAAAAGGTCTCTATTATTTACGAAGGAGCCGTTTATAAAGACTATTAGCTTTGCTATTGCTAGGTCTATCGGGACGTATTTTAGTCCTCGATCTTAGTTATCCTTTTGCTACTAAAGACGCTTATTTAGCCTCTTATAGTCTTTCTTTTTAGGCTCGTAAACCTAGGCTATAATAGAGATATTAAAGGATGCTTCTAGCTAACAAACACACGCTACGTAGCTCCCTCGGGCCTATTATTCTAGGTAGCGCTAAGGGCTATTAGATGCCATTGTGTTAATTATATTAATGCGTATAGCCTAGCCCTTCTACTGCAATAGTATATCTCCGCTCTATTATAGTATTACCTTCGCGCTATTAAAGTCTATAATAGAGCTAGCTATTATTAATGTCTTTAGCTTAGCCTAGAACTTAGCTTCCTGTAATTTATCCTCTTTAACGGCTAAGAAAGTAAGGGTGCTAAGGATAAGGGTATCGTCGGTCTAGATTCCTACGATGCCTAATTTCTTAGGTCCTATATTAGTTATTAGCAGGCATAAGTTATAGGTCGAGGTCGATATATTAAGTTGCTTAACGTAATAACCTTAGTATATATAGAACTAGTAAACACTAGACTCTATAATGCCGTATAGTAGTCGGATAACGCGAATAATAGTCCCTTTTAGGTATCTACCTTCTAACTCTTTAGGCAGGTACGTTAGAATTGTCCGTAATAGCTTCGTCGTCGCCTATAGGTAGGCCTACGTAATATCACGTAGGGACAAAGTTATCCCGTAATCCCGTATTATTATAGGCGCGATTGCTAGTATTAGCCGTTAGCTAACGCGCTAGATCGTCGGCGAGGCTATTAATTAGTAGTGCTTCTCGCGGTCGTTATAACCTTAAACGACGAGCCTCGATTTCTCGTATAGCTTTATGTCTCGTCCCTTTACCTCTCGTACTATACGTAACCGGAAGATGCGATAGCCGCCGTGCTTTGCTTTATTATACTTCTTAAAGCTAAAGACTCCGCGGATAAGGAGGTCGTCGATCTCCTAATTATCGGCCTCTTTAAATAGGGCTCCGGGAGTTATAATAACACTATCGTTACGTAGCTTAAGCGCTAAAGCGTACGCATCCTCCTCTTTCTTAATAAGGAAGGCATACGTAGGGTTGCTTTAGAGCAGGAACCTAAGAGCTATATTGCTTATAATTAATTGCTTTAGCCTATTCTTAAAGCCGGGGGGACGTCCGCGTCTTTAAGGTGCTAGGGGGCTTAGTCGAGGGGGTTTAGCCTACTAAACTAGCTGCGGGGAATCTTCTTTAAGACGTAGAGCCGGAAGGTCCTCGGTCTTCTTATCGCGGTTATACGGTTGCACTAACGTTAAACGAAAGACCTAAGGTCCGTTGACCGTATTAATCGTTACGTTATAGCCGTCGATTAAGGCAATCTTAAATAGCCTTTGCTAGCCGGTTTTCTCTCTCTATATACGAACTTTACTTTATAAGGGAAAAGAGAGAATATCGGACGTATTCGGTCTATTCCGGGTCTATAAGGCCTCTTTAACTTACCGCTCTATAGAGAGCTAGCGCAATATCTTTATCGCCTTATAAACTACGGCGGCTCTCTTAAGGGTCGTGGGTAAGGGCGGAGAGTCTAACGTTATACGTAGATATACGCCGAATATAAGCAGCGTTAGCATAAGGCCTTAAGGTCCGGCGGTATTATTAATAGCCTTTACTACTATCTAAAGAATTACCTCGGCAGAGGTTACGTCGCCGAGTTCGGCATATATAATGTCGAAGGCACGGCGTAGCGGAGCGTAGCGGAGCGTAGTATCTTTTAACCTTGCCGATAGACTAATATGCCTTTACAGGAACCTGCTTATATATAATGCCTATAAACTTAGCCTCGTTGCGGAATTCTACTAACGTAAAGTTCGTTTTAGCGTTATATTTAATAGTATCCGGCGGGCCGAGATAGGTATTAATCTATAAGCTTTAAAGCGTTTCTTACGTGTCCTTAGCGGACATTAAGGGCAAGAAGCGGGCTCCTTAGAATACCGTAGCCGAGTTAACTATATAGAGGACTAGGCGGTTATATAAGTGTATTACGTCGACGATAATCTCGTAGTTAAAGTCCTAGTCGTCCTTTAACGTAAATTTAAATCGGCGAGGGGCCTGCGAGTATAGCTAGCAGTAATAATAATACTTCGCGATATTCTTAAGTATATTAATAGACACTATATAGCCTACTTAGCGCAGTAAGTAGTAAAGTCTTATTACTATAGGGTGGCCGAATCTACGATAAAGCGTACGGAGTTCGCTTTCCGCTAAGAACGAGATAGCCTATTCTGCCTTACTAAGGAAGAACTAAGGGTAGCCCTATTTGCGGACTACTAGGACCGTAACGCCCTTATCTTTACTAATAATAACGTTCGTAGTGTTATTAAAATACACCTTTAAACGATTTATATCCGCGAGAGAAAATAGGAAAGGCGTTAGGGACTTAAGCACGTAGAAGGTAATCCTTCCTACTAGTGTGTTAATAGCTATCGAGCCGACGGAGTTAATAGCATTACCGTTGCCGAATTTAATCGAGGCCTAACTAGCTATAGAGTCGTCGAGCTTTACGTTAGGGTTCTCTCGTTAGAAGGCGAGATACTATTCCTAACTAGCTGTAGAGACCTTAGCGGCGCCGGTATCGATTAGGATGCCTTAGAATTGCTTCCTTAAGTACCTATCGTCGATAAGGAATTAGGCAGCTAGTATAGCCTACTCTATATTAAACACATCCTCCCCTATAAAAAGATATATAAATGCCTATTAATAAAGCATTTAGGTCGCTTACTACTATTCTATCTTAGCACCTTTAGCACTATTATCCTAGTACTCTTTAACCTCTTAGTCGTTAGTTAGGCCGGTAATCTTATAACCTTTATATTTAGTTACGTATACTACTAGGTTCGTAGCGGGTGTTCCTTAAAAGTAGCACTAGGTTAAATACTAGTCTTTCGCCCTCTGCCTTTCTTCTAAGGTGTGCTTAGTAGACTAGCAACCTTCCTTATTGCAGACGAAGCATTTCTTACTCTAGGGTCGGCTCCCTATCGGGTAGCCGCCTCGTCCTCTGCTACCGGAGCTATAACTACGGCTAGAGTTGCCGCGGTAACCGCCGCGATTATAGCCTCGCCCGTAGCCTTATAAGAAGCCACGGTAACCTCCTCTGCCTCGGTTGTTAGTATACCTACGGTCTAGGTACATCGCCTTTAGGTTAGATTAGTCTACATCCTTAGTTAGGAACTAACCGGGCGTGCTAAGGTTTAGGCTCGTCTTAAGGGATAACCGGAGCTCTAAGAATAGTGTTTCGATATGCTTAGAGGGTCGGAATAAGGCCTATATAAGTTCGGGAACATTGCGGCACGCCTTAATGATAGTAGCTCGCAGTTAGTCTTTACTAATAAAGGTGCCGCCGAGGGCTCGTTAATACAATTAGAGCTTATCGAAGAGTAGCTCTAGGATATCTTATAGGGGCAGCGTAGGGTTTTAGGTACGCAGCTTATTAAACGAGATAGAGGTCTAATTAGTAAAGTAGTATGCCTTATTTACCTCGGTGTTAAAATGCCTCTTAATGCTATTATAGGCTGCCCTAAACGTAGTGGTCTACGTAATGTATTAAAGGTAATACGCCTAGGCGCGACCTATAAGAATCCTCGGAAGTAGCCTATAGAATTAGCCGGGCGTAGTATTAATGCTATAACAGACGCCTATAAACTAGCGGATCTTATTATCGAACAGGTCGTAGGGCTTGCCGGTATAATTCTCTATGCTATCCTAAAGCTTCGCAAATTTCTATTAAAGTTCCGCGTTAATAGGCTTATTCGGAACGTACGCTAGGGGAATCTAAAGATAAGCTTTAAGCTTAGGGTTAGGGATAGCAGCTATATCTCTTAGGTTAAGAACGGCGTAATCGATGTATTAATAACGATAGCTCGTAGGGTAGATCGTCATTTATTAATATAGTAGAAGAAATAGTATAAGGGCCTATATAGGTTGCGTTCCTGCTTAAGGCAAGGACCTTTTAGGGGGCATGCCGGCGACGCTTAAGGCTTTATTCGACGGGGTTAAGGGCTAAGCCGGCGTGTTTCCACTATATGTTTAACTATACGGGGAAGGGCTATTAGCGAGCGTATAGTTAGCATCCGTAGCCTCCGGCACGGTAGTGCCTTTATCGAACTAGATTCTCGCTAGTTCTCCCTTAGGCTAGATTAGCGGATCTTACATCGATTGCGTAGCTATAAGTTAACGATTAAAGCCGCCTTAAAGGGGTCCGGTGTATACGCCTCGTCGGCGGAGAAGATTGCGCACTGCTATCTTAAAGGTTAGATAGACTGTCTGCTATATAGCTTCTTTCTATCTATAGAAATGTTCTTAATAGTAGCTTAGGATATCGTATCCTTATATACTAAGATTAATATCACAATCCGCGAGGAACCTTATAACGTATATTATTGCTGATTTCTCGTCCGGTTGCTTATTAAGGTCGATGCTATTATTCTAGCGATCGATATCGACGTTATTGCGAGCGGGCTATAGAACCGGTATACTTCCTAGCAGTCGTTCGTATAGGCCACTATCTAGCTATATAGGGTTAGGGTTTAAAGAAGTTATAGTAATGTTAGGTATTACAGGGTAGTCTTATCGGTAAACGCGTCTGCGTGCGTGGTTTATTTATTATAGCTCCGTCGTCTCTTTCTCTAAAATTTAGGCTAAGATTATTAATAGAGCTAGAGTCTATAAGGTTACGTTCTCCTATTTAGGGCAGTGACTTTAGTGATCTAACTTAGCATAAGATCCTTACAAAGGTCGTAGAACGGGGTTTCCGTGCGAGCACTTTCGAGGATAAAGTATCTTATCTCTTCTATCCTTGCTATTCTATAATTAACTATAAGTCAACCACTAATTAGTGTTAGATAGGGTCTTTTAGGGTTAACCGGTGTGTGTATGTATTCTATATAATACGGCTAGCTAGAGAGGAGGCTACCGTGTTATAATATAGCCTCCCTTAAGTCGCGTGCGCACGTAACGCACGTGATTATATAATCACGTGCATGCAACTACATCTTATAACACTGCATTCCTATAGGTTTACTCTTGATTTATATAGACTTAATGCTACGGAGGGGTTTACTCCTTATTTATATAGACTTAATGCCGTAGAAGGGTTTACTCTTTGTTTATATAGACTTATGTTTGCCTAGAAGGCTGCTTAAGAGGAATCGAGATGCTCGCTCTATAGCTTTATAGTTTAGTTAGCGAGATATAATTATATTATAGCTATAAATAAGGCCGCCGGGGGAGTGCTTAAAGGAGTAGGGAGAGGCTTAAATCGAGCTTCGGTATACTGCTTTATGTTTTTCCAGTCGTTTTTAAGCGCTATTGCGTAGTCTATATCGTAGTTTGCCTCGAGTTTAGGGTTTATATCTTAGTAGACGAGGATATCGTCGAATACTTAATTATTAAAAACTTATAGTATATTAATTTAATTATATCGGGGAGAGTGATATTCCTTAGGGCTAGGGCTAGCTCCTTAAGGTCGCACTCCTTAACGCTTTTAGTAAGGTTCTCGAATATTCTATCGAAAATCTCTTACTTATCGAAAATAATATCTCGAGTAGTAATAACCTTCCCTTCTATAGGAACCTAGACTTAGTAGATATTAGAAGATATATATCCTACTAGGAAGCCTATTTAGGCTTATAGGTCGAGCTTCTTAAAGCGTTGTTTCTTCTCTTAAGCCGTAGTTATTATTGCAAACGCTTTATACCTATAGGCACGAAGATGCTATTACGCTAGCTTTCTCTTAGTTAGCTTCTCGTAGGGGGATTCCTACTTATAGCTATATTTTAGCGTGCGATTATAGAGATATATAGCGGACTTATAAATCTCTCGCTAAAGCTAGGTTAAGAGCTTTCCTCGCATCGCTTTAGACTTATCCTTAATTATACCCTATAAGCGCTCGGCGCTGCTATTTTAATCTTATATATATAAGGCCGAGGGCTTAATTTTAAGGAGCCTTACCTTAAGGAATGCTTCTACTGCCGGCTTTTAAATAGTAATCTCGTTATTATACTTAACGATCTTAGTGTAAAACTAATACTAGTGCTTTAGGTAGTCGAGGCCGGACTTAAGGGCCGTAATAATAGTTTCTATAAGACGGTCTTAAAGGTAGTAATCCTATATAAAGCCGCTCGCTCTATCGGTTAAAAGCATTAGCGAGTTATAGCCCTTATTGTCTAGCATAAAGTTATAGAAGTCTATCGTAATTCTCTCGCCTACGATACCGTTGTCTTAAGGGGCTCGTCGTATTATCCGTTTTGCTTTCGTAATACCGTAGTTATCGCACTATACTATTAGGATGCCTTTAATCTTAATACCTTTAGAGTAGTTAACGAGGTGTTTTAAGGCTCGTAGTCCCGGATGCCTTATTTAGAGATGCTAGAGTTTAGCAATAGCCTTTTACAGCGTCCGTTTAGTATAGCTATTAAACTTATTTTAGCGGTTGTAAAATGCCCGCCTTATTATATAGTAGAGGATATACTTAAGAACGAACTAGCCGTAATGCTATTTAATAAGACCGACGATAGCATTATCGGCCGAACGGAGCGCTAATAGCCTATAGGGTCGTTCGTCTTACTAAAGTCCCTACTGCTTTAATAGCCTATAAGAGATTAGATTATATATAAAATTCTTATAGAAAGCAACGTTAAGTAAGCGCAGTACTTACGGTTTAAACGATAGGGTTTATAGGCGGATATTAACTTTACTATAGCCGAGGATAGGCACTTTTTCGGCGCTTACCTAAAGGAAATCTCCCTTATCTACTATTCTAAAGTTTTTAAACCGGGAAATCTCATTAAAGATATAGAGGGTTATGCTATAATCTAGGATTAAAGAGTAATAAAGAGGGTAGATATCGACGTTAAAAGACGCATTAACTAAAGGGGCGAGGAATAAAGCCGAAAGGCATCTTCCTATCTCCCGCACGAGTTAATCCGTCTTATTATTATTCTTAGTTCCCCTCTTACCTCTATGTCTCTAGGCTTTTTTCGCGACCTTAGGGTTCTTTATGTTCTTAGAGATAATATCCTTTTTGCTTTTAGGCCACTAGTCGGGCGCTTTGTTAGGGTTAACCTCCTAGCAATTCTCTATTAAGTAGCCTTTTATAGAATAGAGCTTATAGTAAGGGACACCTCTCTTATCCGTATTAGTAGGTCGCGACCTCTTTTTATTGTTTTTTGCCTTTCTAGTTATTCTATTAGCTACTCTACTCCTCGTCTTATCCCGTATAGGAAGGGGCGAAGGAGCCTTTCTTAGTTTAAGATAGTTAAGCAAGCAGCTAGTCTATAAGCATAGTAAATTCGTTAGTTATAGTATAGATATCGAAATCCTTCTGCCTCTCTAAGTGTAAGAGGTAGAAGGAATAGACCTAGGTAGGATAATAAGGTTAGATAAAGGTAAGAAAGTCAGCAACCTAAATACTCTTATAAATAGCTTTAGGAAGTTCTTCCTAAATCCCTTTATATATAATCTTCTTCTAGCCCTTAAGCTAAAGGTGCTAGTTCTTTAGCTAACTTAGGGAGGGCTTAACCACCGCTTTATAGCGAACCTAAAGGGCTCGATAGATATCTTCCGGCTTGCCTTTTGCCTTTTTCTTAAGCGTAGCGTACTAGTCCTTAAGGTCTTTATTAGGTTACAATAGGTCTAAAATAGGTAATCGGAGATCGTTAAGGCGATTTAAGTGCGTAGTTCTTTAATATCCTTCTTCTAACTCTCCTATTTCTTCTTCTTATGCAAAAAGATCTATCTATTGTTAGGTGCCTTAAGGAGGTTAGCGTCCCTATTAGACTATTTCTTCGTCCGCTATACGAAAGCGAGATCCCCTCGGAGAGTCGTCTTCGACAGGTATATCCGGAATAGGAAGGAGCCTTTCGGTGCTAAAGACCTATTCCTATAGGTTGCTATCGAGGACCTACGCCTTTAACTTATTATCCTAAACGGACTAATTAGCATTTTCGATAAGGATGACTTTAGTATTCTTCTTAGTAGACATAGTGATTGTTTTTGCCTAAAGGGAGCCTGTTTTTAGTGTTTTATATCGTATTTTCGATAGATTAAAGGCTAAGACTCTTAATTATTAGATCGTAGATCTACGGCTTAGACTAAATAGGCGTTATAATAGGTCTAGATAGGTTATATAGCAAAGAGGTTATATTAATATAATATATAATAATGCGTGTTGTCCGTGCTTCCCTTCTTTTTATAAGAGGGCCGTATTTAAGGGATATTTCCCTTACGTTACGTAGCGGTTATACTAACCTAATTGTTATAACCTCCGTTATATAATCTAACACCTACGAAGGAGGAGAGTAGGAGAGTAAGGATCCCTATTAGGTAGGCGCCTTACTTAGCGCCCCGCTGTAGGGTTTTCCTAAAGCCCTAAGCGCCTACAACCTTAGCTAGGTAGTTAATTAATACACATAGAATATAGTCTTAACGAAGCTTCTAAGTCGGGAGCCTAAAGACTCTCTATTATGCCTAATCCGACTATTAAAAGGCCTTAAAAATACGTATTTTTAAAGAGCAAACCTTAGCCTCTTTAAGAATTAGACGAACCACGTACCTTAGCGTTTACGCTACGTAGACCTATCGTATTACCCTAAACTTACGTTCTACCCTATTTTTCTTTTGCCTAACGTTATATAGTATATCGGCAGCGTTGCCGCCGAAGTCGCTATTAGAGGACGAACTAAGAGTAGACTAAAGCTCTCGCTAGAGCTCTATAGCAAGCTCTACTATCGGCCTTAAGCCGAATAGGACTAGTTTAGTCGCTAGCCTAGGAAGATAGGTAGACTAAAAGATAACCCGCTAAAACGAAGTCTTTAATACTTACCTTAACGACTTACGTAAAGAACTTCGCGGTAAAATACGTTAGTAGTCTTAATAGTAAGCTAACTAGCTTAAATAGCTAGAGGATAACTAAATTACTTAGATAAAGCGTTTTAAAGAGCGCTAAGCTACCTAAATAGAGCGTATAGAGGAGCGCCTAGCCGGTCTCTTTCGAGCATAAGCACTACCTCCTCTTCTAGTACTACTACCTACTGCTAGCTCTTTAGCTTTAGGACTTATTCCCGTTCCTCCTACGCCTCCCGTGCCGGACTATTCGTCGCCTCCTACTCCTCCCGTAGACCTGCCTAACTAAAGCGTTACGGCAACGCTAGCTGCTAACCTTATAAGTAAGTAGCGATTTACGCGTTCGAATAGGCAATAAGAGCAGCTAGCTTAATCGCAGCCGTAGTATAGGCAGCCCGCTCTATAGCCTATTCTACTATAATAGCACTAGCTGCCGGTAAAGCCTTTCTTATACTACGACGATAGAGCCGTTAACTAATACGCATTCTTAGAACGAGGTCTTAACCTATGTTTAAACTTCGACTATCCTATATATATTCCGTATAATGCTACTTACAATCGAGCTACTAAGACTCTCGTAAAAAGCATTTAGCCTTAAGCGAAAGCTACTAGAGACGTTAACGATATAGTAACTAACAACCGAAATAAGATTATTATAAAGCCTAAATAGAAGTTATACTAGGCGGACTATACCGTCCTCTAAAAGCTCTAATAGATATAATCCGCGTTTCTTATTAGGCAGATACTATATAACCTCTAGCCTACTCAGATAGCTAATAAGTTATCTAAGGACTTCGGACCTATCGCGTATTAAGTTAACGTTAGGCACTTAGACTAAATATTGCTCCTTAAGGGCATTTTTACGGTCTTAAGGGACTACGGTGTTTTAAACGCGCCTTTAGCTATTTACGCCTAGCTAGCGCTAGTTAAGGACGAGGCCTTTATTAACTTTGCCTAGCGTATCTAAGATGCGTTTTTAAACCTTCCCGATATTAAGAAACGTAGCCCTTGTGTCCGCACTATTACCCTCTAGTATATTCGGAATAACCTCCCGCGTATTTAGTCGTATATCGGTTCTAATATTACTACGCTATATAGTATAGCCCTTATATAGCGTCTTATGCTATTAGCTAGCGAGCAAACGCATTAGCCTATAAAAGACATCTACGGTAAGCTAGCTACTTCTATCCGTACGTAGGA
Organism: Ophiocordyceps sinensis; assembly: GCA_012934285.1. Lineage (NCBI taxonomy): Eukaryota > Fungi > Ascomycota > Sordariomycetes > Hypocreales > Ophiocordycipitaceae > Ophiocordyceps > Ophiocordyceps sinensis. The sequence goes on along the minus strand of JAAVMX010000006.1, from coordinate 402,125 downwards.
AGGTTAGCTATACTAAACCTAGAGGATTAATAAGGCTATTAGCAATAAGCCGGCAACGATAGAAGTTATTAAGCCTAATCTTAGCCTACTATTAGCCTTATCTTATTTAGGTCTACCGGGAATTATTATCGCCGACCTGCGTACGATTAATACAATAGTCTACCTAGCTGCCGCCGATAACGATAAAGCTACCGCCGCCTCTACCTTCGCGGCTATATCGAAGTCGAATATATACTTTAACTACGGCAAAGCTAGCCACTAGGCCTAGGACTATAGACTATTATCCTCGCCTATACCTACTACTACGGCATCCTCGTCTAGCACGCCTCGAGAAGTTATAATTAAGGGTATAATATACGAAGCCGCTAAGGCTTTTAGCGCCCGCTAGCGCTCCTAAGGCAATAGCTCTTAGGGCCGCGGCAGCGACCGTAGTAGAGGTAACTAAGGCCGAAGCATCCGAGGGGGAATATAAGGCAATTAGCGCGGCTAAGCTAGCCGTCTATACGTCTATTATAATATAAAGGTCCTTAATAACGCTAAAGAAGATTAAGACCTTACGTATTAGTATAAGGAGGACGATATAAAGACCGAGGCTATTTTAGCCGTAATAGAAGAAGGTATAAATGCGAATTACTAATAAGGGTGCGATACCGCCTATTATATAGCCGTAAGCGGTAGCATTAATGCTATATAATAGCCTCTACGAGAAGGCTTTAGGGAGTAGTATAGTATTTTCCTTTCTCGACTTAGAACCTCCCTATCTTTAACTCTCTCTACCTTTTTCGACTATAGGTCTATAGCTTATTACGTCTCTTCTTCCCTTACGAATAAGCTTGCCCTATACCTATTACAGGTCTCCTCTACTATAAAGGGCATTAGAGGAATACCCGGTCTTAGTATTAGTAACGACGTTCTTATCGCTATATAGTAGAAGGGTGATAATGCTTAGATAGGCTCGGTAAGCCTTTCTTACGGAGTTATGCCTAACGGCACCTTCCCTAGTAACCTTACCCTTAGAAGGTCGGCGTTTTATACTCTAAGAGTCTTTTATACGGGAAAAGGTGTGATTCGACTACGTAACCTTAAGGGCTAACCCCTATTATATTCCTAGTAGTTAAATATCTTTTCTACTACTGCCTTCGCTAATTCGATAGACGTATAGCCCGTTAATACTATTTATTTTTACGTCGATACCCCGGATTAAGCGAAATACTATATAGACCTCTACGTCGATAAATTCCCTAAGCTTTTCGACGCATTACTCCGCCGTACGGAGAAATTAGCTAAAATAGTCTATAGGATTAATATAGGTAATAGCACGCCTATACGGCAGGCCCCCCGACGCTATAGTCCCTCCTAGGCCTAAGCCATTAAGGACTTTATTAAGAAATATAAAGGGAGTATTATTCGAAAGTCCGTTAGTCTATAGTCGTCTCCTCTATTATTAACGCTAAAGAAGGCACCTACGGGCCTATAGCATAATGCCTATAGGCAAGTTATTTAGCGTATTTACGCCGACTACTATATACTTAATACCCTAACGAAGAAGTATGCGCATCGTCTCCTAAATACTATTAAAAACTGCTCTATAATCTCCTCGCATAGCCGCTAAGGTCGACACCGGATTATAAAATTAATTTAGACTCGAGAATCGGATTCCTTAGACCTAGTTGCCCTTAGGCGCGATAGCGTATTAGGGGACGGACGCGGGCTACGAGCCGATAGACGTTAATATCGCGAGAAAGGGGTTAAAGGCTAGCGTATATAGCCCGCCGACTACTAACGAAGCGCCCCTTAAGCCCGACGTGGGTAAGGAGAAACTAATAGGAAGGGATAGTGCCGCTTACCTAAAATTCGCGGGTCTAGTGCCTAAGGAGGCCCTCTAAAGCGTCTAAAGGGCCTTTAAGTCCGTTCTCTAGGGCTACCTAAAGGAATAGGAGGAAAAGATCTAAGCGGATACCGCGGTCTATACGACTATAGGCTAGCTTAAGAAATCGGTTAAGGAGTCGGTAAAGGAGGCTATTAAGGCGACGCTCTTATTAAAGCAAGTATCGAAGTCTTAGGCCGACGTAGCCGTAGCCGCGGTCGCGGCTGCTACCGTCGCGCCCCCGACGCAACGCTAGCCTACGCCTAAAGGCGCTAGCGGTAGCTATAATATTAGGGCTAATAGCGAGAAGCCGACTCTCGCCCGCTACGAAAACTAGCTTACGGTCCGATACGAGGGGATCGCCTTAGATCTCTAATATAGAACCCCTTAAGCGATCGTTAACGACGTTAATCGCGCCTTAAGGGAGCCCGCTATAAAAGCGGCGTAGGTCCTCCGCAGCGGCGATATCGTGCTTATGTTTAAGCAGAATATAAAGAAGTATAAGGCGGATAGGGAATAGCTAAAGAAGGCGTTCGGAAAGGAGACGATGCTATCCTAAGGCGGCTTTACGGTAATAGTAAAGGGCGTTCCGATAACGGTCCTTTAGAGAGGGGACGACGCCGCTTTAGCAGCCGAACTAGCTAAGGCGAACGACGTTAAGGTTATCTACCTCTACCCTAAAAGGGCCTATATAAGGGCGGGCATAAAGGCGACCTTAATTATTATAGTAGATAGCGTAAAGGCGGCGAATAGGCTCTACGACTTTAGTATAGTAATATAGGCGGAGATTTTTAATATAAAGCCCTTTAACGATATAATCCGGCCGAAGCAATACTACCGGTGTTTTTAATATAGATATATCGCGAAGTACTATATAGCGAAGGCGACGTACGGGCGGTATACGTTAGGACTATACGACGAAGCTATATACGCGGCTACTATTAGGCAGATCCCGTACCGGTATACCCTCTATAAGGGGAGACACGCGGCGTAGGATAGGCACTGCCTTAAGGCGGAGAAGCTTTAGGATAGGGTTTAGGAGGCATACTCTTAAAGGCCGAGGCGTTTCGCCGTTGCGGCGATGCCGACGATACGCCTTAAGCCGGCGCCTCCCTATATATAGCCCTTTCCGCTTCCTACCGCGCTATAGGCGTCGCCGTCGAAACGGCGACGATAGGACACCCCCCCCCCCCCCCTACCACCCGCCCTTCCCCCCGGCCGGCCTTATAATATTACGAGGGCCGGTCGGGCGCGAGGAAGGCCGTAGGGGAGGACGGCCTCCCGGTTAGGCTTATTAAGGCCTATAAGGAGCTATTGCTTAAGGTGCTTACGGTATTGCTTAACGCTAGTTGCGACGTCGGGCATTTTCTAAGACGGTTCCGATATACGGCTATTATCGTCCTACCGAAGCCCGGGAAGACAGCGGCCTAGCTTTAATAAGCCTAAAGGTAAAGACTAATCTCTCTCCTTAGCACGGTAGGGAAGATCCTTAAGGCTATAGTCGCGAGGAGGATCGTAAATATAGCGGAGGCGTATAACCTCCTACCCGAGGGATAGATAGGGAATAGGACTAAGAGGTCTACTAAGACGGTAATACGACTTATAATAAAGCTTATAAAGACGACGTAGGCCTAAGGAAAGGTAGCGTCGTTCCTTTAGCTCGACCTTAAGGGAGCTTTCGATAGGGTAGACTATACGTACCTTATCGAGACCTTCCGCTAGAGGGGTTTCTTAGGCTAGGTTATCGCGTAGGTTAAGAGCTTCCTTTAGGGGAGGACGGCCTAGCTCTACTTCGACGATACGCCGGCGGAGACTTAGGAGGTGCCTATAGACGTGCCTTTAGGCTCGCCCCTCTCTTTAATCCTCTTCCTCCTTTATATCGCGCTACTATACGACGACCTTAAGCCGGAGATAGGGGTTACTACCGTTAGCTTCGCCGATAATATAAACCTCTTAGCCTACGGTAAGACTATAGCCGCGACTATACGGCGTTTAAAGAGCGCTTAAAAGAAGTATAATAAGTAGGTAAGGGAGGTCGGCGCTAAGTTTAAGCTAGAGAAGAGCGAGCTAATCTACTTTACGTAGACCTTTAAGCCGATACTAACGAAGCTTTAGCTTAAGACGAATATAGTCCGGCCGGTCGAAGACGGGCGGTTCTTAAGGGTTTAGTTTAACTAAAAGCTATAATAGAAAGCCTAAGTTTAAAAGCTTAAGACGAAAATAAGTATATAGGCGCTAGCCTTTACTAAGCTCGCGGCGTTTATATAGGGCATACGACTATAAAGCGCGAAGATAGTCTACGCTAGTATAGTTTAAAGCGCGCTCGTCTATAAGGCGTCGACGTTCTATAAGCCTACGCTTAGAGGAAGGAAACCTACCGGCTTAGTAAAAGCGCTTATAGTATATTAGTCGAGCTGCCTATAGGTAATAGCTAAGGCGTTTAAAGCGACCTTAATCTAGAACCTAGAGATATAGACGGCGGTCCCGCCGCTCGACCTTTACCTTAACGACCGCCTCGCGTAGTATAAAGAGCGCACTAAGGAATCGGGCATAGCGGACTAAATCTAACGCACTTACGAAAAGCCGGCGAGAGTACTGCCTTAACCCCGTCGGCCGACCTAGCCGCCCGGTCGGCCGTACGACGCATAGCTTTAGGACTAGTGCCCTTAGGGCACTATAACGGAAGAGGCGGTCCTTTGCGATTAAGAGGCGCGCTAGAAGGAGGATCTCCGAGCGACGGAGGTAAAGCGACTACGAAAAGCCCGGCAGCCGGCAGATATTATTCGACCGGCCGAAGAAAGCACTAAAGGTATATAATAGGTTATATAAGTACGAGAGCTCCGCGCTTATCTAGATTTAGACCGGGAAGATCGGTCTATAGGGGTTCCTATTCGACTAGAACGTCCCTAACGTCGATATACCGCTCTATCGGTGCGGGACCGCGCGTAAAACCGCGTTCTACCTCTTCCTCCGGTGCCCCGCCTTTACTAACGCGAGGGCGGCTTTACTAAGAGGCATCCGACGGGAGAGCGACCTTAGGGCGGCGCTTAACCGCCCCGCCGCCGTAAAGCCGCTTATCCGGTAGTTCCTTAAGCACTACCTACTATAGTAGTTTTAGGCCGCGACGGCCTTTACGGAGAAGGTAGACCGCTATAATACCGGCGGGGGGGAGCTCTAGGAGTAAGACGACGAGGCTCTTAGCGCTAGCCCCTTTTAACGTTTATATATATTTATGTATATTTATATATTCGATTATACGCTTACTAAGATTTATTTTCTACGTTTTAACCTACTAGGCGGGGCCTCGGCCCGCACCCTATCTATTATAGTTCGCCCTACTTTTAGTTAGTTAGCCTCTTATACTAGGGTGCCTTTTACACCCTCGTATAGCAGCCTATAGGGTTTCTTCCTAGCTAGATTATTATTATCGCACGATCTTACGCAGCACGCCTTGCGTGCCTTAACGTAAGCCTTAAGAGGTTATAAGCGCCGCTAAAACGCATCCCTACGCTTTATAAGTAGTTCTTTTTAATTATCACAATCTTTTTCCGACTTTTCTTGCATTTATAGCTGTTTTTTCGCCTAAACGCCTATTTAAAGAGTTTTTTCTACGCATAAATTCCCTTTCCACGACAACGCCTCTTTGCCCGTAGGATAGTTGCCTAACGGGACGTTCGAGATAGCGAACGACGATAGTACCCTCACGGGTACGATTAAACGTCTAAAAGGACTAGAAAACTATACCGCCTAGCTGATTAACGTAAATCTAACGTTAAAAATATTAGATATTTACGAATATGTCTAAGGGCTCGTCCCTAGGCTAGAACGTCTAGTAGGCACGATTAGCATTACCGAAGAATAAAAGGACTAGCAAAAGAACGACCTAAAGGCTACGAGAATCCTTATAATTACTCTATCCGATAATCTAAAGGAGATAGTCATAAGGGGAGGTTAGACTATTAATTCGATAAGTTAAGAGACATACCTCCTTATACAACGTGTAGCCTTACAGCTGCCTAAGTCTTCTATCGTAGAGACGATGCTTGAGTTTTTTAGACTTAAAGCCTATAACTTTACTACTTTAGATGCATACTCTCGACGACTAGAGTAGTGCTAGCGTTAACTAAAGGCCGTCTATAAGACACTAGACGAGAATATATACGTTTACACGGCTATTTATAGCCTTCGGACGGGCTACCCTTACTAGTTTTACGCCTAGCAATACGACTGTAAGAAGGATGATTTTCCTACTAAAGCCGCTATCGATAAGTTTTTGCAATATTAATGCTAGGTAGAGAAGGGATCTTAAAAGGTCCCCGGCTCCTAGGCGTTAGCTATTTAAGACAAGTCGTCCTCAACCCTATCTATAATAGATAATAGCCGTAGAGGAGGACGAGGCAGAGGCCGCGGTAGAGGCTATAGTAGAGGCAGAGGTAGCTCTAATAATACTAGATCCCGAACTAAAGATAACTTATCTAAGTAAGTAAAACTCGAATATAGTTATATCGTCGCTGCTAGCAAAGGTTATAAGCTAAGCAACTGCTAGACTCTCTACCCCGATAAAGCCCTGGAATAGAAACGGGAAGAATAGCGTTAATAAGGCATTAATCCTTTTAAGAAGGGCAATATAGATATCGTAGCGGTAGGCAAACGCGATATAACCCTATTCGCTATAAGTCTTACGTCGTTTAAAGACGCTATCCTCGCTACGGGCTATAAGTCCTTACGGGATATAGTCGTCTACGATACTAGAGCCTTAGACACCTGCTTTAACGACTTAAAGTAGTTTACGACCTTTACTCCTACTCCGGCCTACCGTCTAATATAAGCATTAAACGGTGGCAACCTTTAAGTCCTAGGCTTAGGCACTATATATATAACGATTAGAGACTTAACTCTTAACCTAACTAACGTTCGCTACTGCCCTAATGCACCCGCGAATTTAATAAGCTCTAAAGTCCTTTAGGACAAAGGCGTCGTGCTAGACGGATTTAATAGCCAACTGGCTTTTTAAGCCATAGGGGAGGCAGTCTGTAAGATTACCTAGGAACTTAGCGTTAGCACTATTCGTGATGCTTAGGCTGCGGGTGACCCTACGATTCGAGATAAGCATCCCGACCTCGCCTTTACAGCGTTGCCGAAGACCTTAACAAAGGTTAAGAAGGTCGACTATAGGCTTATATACCGTAGACTTAGACATACGGGCAAGGCTAGGGTCCTTAATGCGTGCCGAAAGTCAGGCATTAATATTAATATAGAGAGTTTTAACGACTTCTTTTATAAGGCCTATTACTTTGCAAAGGCCGACCTTATAGTTAGCCGGATATCTTTAGTTAAGCCGTTGTAGTTCCTAGCATACGTCTTCTAGGACTTTATTTAGCACTTACCTACCGGTTTCGGCGGTAAGCAGTACTCGCTGTACGTAATCGATATATACATAAGGTTCTATTAGGTTCTCTTCGCGGCTAACCGAGGGGAGGCATATAATTTGCTTTATAATTAGATAAGGCAAGTATAAGCTTACTCTGCGAATAAAACGGTCTAGTCTATATGCTTTAATAACGCCTTAGAGTTTTAGTCGGATGCAATATTTAAATAGGCCGATAAGGACGGGTTTATCCTTCGCTTTAGTGCCCCCTATACTCCGGAGCAGAATAGACTTGCTAAACGTGCTAGCCGTACTTTAATAGACCTCGTACGCTATATTTACGCCGATACGAACCTTCCGGCCTTTTTATAGCCGTACTTTATAGAGATAAGCGCCTACGTTAATAACATGCTTCCGACGAGCGCCTATAAGGACGGTAGAGCCCTAATTAAGGTTTTGTTTAACGAGATCCACACGCTATACTTATATAGCATTAAGCATATAAGGGCTTAGGGCTATACTGCGTTTGTTACTATCCCGTATTAGTAGAGGGTTAAAAGTGTAAAGATAGCCCTACGAGCTTAGAAAGGTCGCCTGGTTGGCATAGAGGGACTTAACGGGCATATATATAAGGTCTAGCTTCCCGAGAAGAAGATCGTTATACGCGCTTAAGATGTCCGCTTCTAGGAGGGCAAGGAGCACTAGCGTCCTACTATTAACGAAGTCGAATTTAAAGCAACCCTATAGTAGGATAACGATAAAGTTACCTACCTATTCGACATAGGGAAGATTAAAGCCGTAGATAGAAGACGTAATGCGAGGCACGACGAAGCCGCTTCGCCGCGTAAAGAAGAACTCGACCTATCCACCCTATAGGGGGTGCTTAAGGACCCGAGTTATATCCCTACACCCAATCCGACGCCTGCTATAGGGCAATAGCAGCGTTATGTTTATTTTAACGAAGAGACTACGGAGCACGAAGACACGGAGGACTTTAACCCGGCTTCTAAGGATAAGGCATCGCCTTTCCATCCTCGTCGTATATCTCGTCCCTATTAGACCTACGACTATAACGAGCGGTTAGGACGAGGCCGTAGCTATAGTAGCCGTGCTCGCGGCAGCCGTAGAGGCAGCTGTAGTGGTAGCAGCTAAGCTAAGGAGTCATCCGGTTTATAACTCGCAGTATTTCGCGAAAATAACACCTATTGTAAGACTAATCCTCCCTAGGTTCTTAGTGTAGGAGCGGCTCTGGCTTTTGTATAGCCTAACACGACTCTAAAGAACTAGAAGCAGGCTGTAGACTACCCTAACTATAAGAGTCGCTAGTTGCCTACTATAAGAAAAGAATACCGTAAGCTTAACGATAAAGGGACCTAGATTCTTATTTCTCGCCTACGAGGCTATTAGGTCCTTCTAGGCCGTTGGGTATTTCTTAAGAAACACATTGCGGGAGCTAATAGTATCGCCAAGGCCCGTTAGTGTGTACGCGGGGACCGAGACTCTATAAATAGGCCTATTAAAGACGTCTACGCCGCTGTGGCATACTAGGCTTTTGTTCGTGTATTTACTACCCTTATAGCTTCGGATGACCTCGAATGTAAGAAGTTCGACGTAGTTAACGCCTTCCCGCACGCTAAAGTAAGGGAGGAAATCTATGTTAAGCAGCCCTACGGTCTAACTAACGGCACTAGCCGCGTCTATAAGCTATAACAAGCTCTATACGGGCACGAGGCCGCCCCTCGTTAGTGGTTTAATAAAGTTGTTATTAACCTCGTTGCTTTAGGCTTTATTTAGCTAGAGGCAGAATTATGCCTATTTCGATACGATAATAGCACGCTTTTAATCCTCTACGTCGACGATATATTAATCGCAGCAGCTATACGAGACCTTATTGCGGATAAGGCTCGCCTATTAAGCGGCCTGTATAAGATAAAGAGTCTTAGAGAACCGACCGAGTTCCTAGGACTTAAGATAGTTTGGGACCGCGTTAACCGAACGATTCGCCTACACTAGATAAGATTCGCGACGAAGATCCTTAAGGAGTTCGGCAGTAATATCGAGAATACGGTAATAACGCCGTGGCCGCTAAAGACCGTTATCTTAGCGGACTAGAAATAATAACAATCGGTAATGCCTTTTAAATAGTAGCTTTAAAGGACCGGCAGCCTAAATTAGCTAGCAATAGGGACTAGGCTAGACTTATTATATACGGTAAATAAGTTGTCGGAGGTAAATCATAACCCGACTATAACGTATATAGCTATCCTAAAGCACTTATTGCGTTATCTTAAGGGATCTTTAACCTTAGGCATTATCCTTAGCGGCCGTTATTCGACTAACGATCTAAAGCTACGCGTCTATACCGACGCCTCTTTTGCTAACGATCTTCGAACCCGCTGTTCTACAGCCGGGTATATGGTCTTTTTGGCCGATGGACCGATCTTTTAGCGGTCGAAGCGGCAAACGTTAGTAACAACCTCGTCTATAGAGGCGGAATTTATTAATCTTACGCCGGCTGGTATAGCCGCTATATAGCAGGCGAAGCTTCTACACGATATAGGCTACCCGCAACCTACACTAATGATTATATACACTAATAGTTAGAATGCGAGACTAGCTATTCTCAATAAGGCGAATGCGGGCCGCACGAGGCATATTAATCGCCACTTTAAATAGATTATCTAACGAACGGCAATAGGCTATTTTTAGCTTTATTAGGTCCGGACCGAGGAAATAATCGCTAACGGCTTAACGAAGCCGCTCTTGCGTATAAACCACGAGAAGTTTAGGCACTAACTTAGACTTTAACCCGAGGTTTAACAATAATCCCGATTGGGAAAGGGATTCGGAAAAGGATTAATGGCTTAATTAGGCAATTAGAAGGGCAAAAAGCCCTACGAATAGAGGAAGAATGACTTACGGAAGAAAGGAGCTATAGAAAAGCATTTTTAAGAGCACGTTGCAATTGTACGTTTACCGTAGTGTTAAGAGCCTTATGTAGGCTATTCGGCTAAGGGGAGGTATTGTGGTTCGCCCTACTTTTAGTTAGTTAGCCTCTCGTGCTAGGGTGCCTTCTGCACCCTCGCACAGCAGCCTATAGGGCTTCTTCCTAGCTAGATTATTATCGCACGATCTCACGCAGCACGCCTTACATGCCCTAACGTAAGCCTTAAGAAAAGGGCGCGGAAGTCGTAAGTAGCGTTAGCCTAAATATAGGCGAACGTGCTAAATATAGGCCGTTAGGCCTAAAGAAGGGCGGCGAGATAGGGGTAGTAAGAAACGTAGTCGGTCTAAGGCTCTAAGCATTTTTAAGAGCGCGTTGCAATTGCACGTTTGCCGTAGTATTAAGAGCCTTATGTAGGCTATTCGGCTAAGGGGAGGTGTTATAGTTCGCCCTACTTTTAGTTAGTCAGCCTCTCGTGCTAGGGTGCCTTCTACACCCTCGCACAGCAGCCTATAGGGTTTCTTCCTAGCTAGATTATTATCATCGCACGATCTCACGCAGCACGCCTTGCATGCCCTAACGTAAGCCTTAAGACTATCGCCTACGTGCCGTCTACGCGCCGGCTTTACTAAGTTAGACTATCCGCTCGACCCTAACGCCCCCGGGACTGCCTAAGCGGGGTAACCTTTATTAGGCACTAGACCGGCGGTAGTAACTAAACTTAATTAACCGTAGCGAATATAGGCCGCATCCGGCCTAACGTCGAGATAGATAGACGTTGTATAGGTTTTCCCCTAGGCCGCCTAGTTTTTCCTATGCTAGCTAAATGCAGGGGCACTAAGCCCGTTAGGGCAGCTAGAGTACTTTAATAATAATAATCTCTTAAATACTATATATAAGATCTAGCGCGTAGCCGGCTTCTATTACTACGCTTTTATCGACCTATAAGGCGGTTTTTAGCATATCCGTATCGCTTTAAAAGACTATAAAAAGACCGCCTTCGTTACGCCTTTCGGCCTATACGAATAGGAAGCTATGCCTATAGGCCTTACGAATGCCCTAGCTACTTTCTAAGCTTTTATAGAAGAAGTTTTATAGCTACTACGCGAGTTCGCCGCGGGTCTCTTTAACGACATATGCCTTTAGGCCGATATAGTTAAGCAGCTTTACGAACGCCTATTCGCCTTCTTCGCCCGCGCCGTCGAATACGGCCTACTTTTAAACGCTAAGAAGATAAAGCTCTTCGTTAATATAGGTATATTCTTAGGCTTTATCGTCTATTTTAGAGGCATTTAAGCAGATCCTCTTAAGATTACCGCTATTCGCGACCGCTTAATGCCTACGACTACTACGGAAATCCGCGCTTTTATTTACGCGGCCGGATACCTACGCATACTAATCCCGAACTTTTTAGACCTATCTATCCCGTTAATCAAATAGTCCCTCGGTAGTAAGAACGTCTCTATTACCCTAACTGCGGAAGCTAAAGCTGCTTAAGAACGGATCCGTAATATTATTATAATAATACTATTCCTCGTTAAGTTTAGCTAAATGCTTTTAGTAATTATTAAAAGTAATGCCTTAGGAAAGTATATTAGCGTAGCTCTTCTATAGCCGTATATATACCTAATAGGTAGTAAGGAGCGTTCTTACCTTTACCTAATAGCCTACTTTTCTAAGAAGCTTACCGAGACGTAGTAGCGTTATTCTATATAAGAACGAGAGCTTTTAGGAATTATAATAGCCGTATAACATTAGAGGCATTAGTGTTAGTTAGTTAAACAAACAAAGGGGTTGCAAACTGGCTGGATTCTAGTCTATAATATCTATTAACTAAGGGGCGACGAACAGCCCCTTTATATAGGCTATAAACGCGTATATTAATAAGGCCCGAAGCCGGACCTTTGCGAGCCCTTGCTTACGACGTCGGGGCTATGCCTATAAGGGCGATTAAGTTAATGACTTAATTATCGCAAGGGCGGCCGAGTTAGTAATACTATTACCGGGGTCCTTAATGCATACGATGCATCGTATAGTTAATAGCGCATCCGTTTAGGCGTTGCCTATACGTAATCTATTTAATTACGTGGATTGCAATCGTGCCTAAAGAACGGACATCTATTATTCCTATACTAGCAACTTTTCTTTATAGTTGCTATATAGTAAGCCTATAATCTAAATAAGGGGAGATAGAAAGAACGATATATTAGGTAGAAGGCCTAATAAATACATTTAATAAATATAAATGAAAAGGGGGTAGAATAAAGGGAACACCGTTAGTCGCTATAGGCGAAGGACGAAGGCTTCTCTCTTAATCGAGAGGCTGTTTGTATTAATAAGGCGTTTAAGGGCCTTATTTAGCGATGCCTTCGTTATAGCATCGGCGGGGTTATCTTCCCTATAGATCTACCTAATCTCCTTAATCTCTCGTCGCTTATATAACTAACGTAACGCTATAATATCAATTATTAAGCGTTTCTCCTTCGTAATGCCGAGCTTAATAAAGCACTCGTAGAGGGAGTATAAGTTAGTATATATAATAAGAGGGATTAGTAAGAGCTAAAGCCGTTCTATAACTATACGGAGGGTCGTAATAAGGGAGATGCTAAGGTCTATGCCGTTAACTATGCCGTAGATCTCGCTCGTAAGAACGCTATAAGTCACTCGCTTATACTTCGTCGAGCTCTAATAGATAATATTGCTATTAATCTAGAAGTGCGTATCCGTACGCTCGGTCTTATTAACGAGCGTAATAACAAAGCCTAACTAAGACGAAAGGTCTCGGTTGTTTACGAATAAGCTATCCGTAAATACTACGAGTTTAGCTATCTTAAGATTAATTAGTCGGTACGTAAGTCTACGTTATTAATAGTCGATCTACTACTAAAAGCGCTTATTAAGGATATTATAATCCTTCTCTTCGGGGGCTTAGACCTAGGCTGCTACGGAGATATTAAATAAGGCCTCGGGCTAATAGATAGAGGCGACGTACGTAGTATAAGCGCGTTGCTTAAGGTACTACTAGGCTTTATTATAAGCCCGTAAGTCGACTACCTCGATCCTTAAGGCCTGTCCCTTCTGCTATAGGAGTAGAACGTCGTCTTAAAGCGTTAGTTTTACTCTATTAAAGTCTATAGCATTTCTTAGGGTTATTTAAGCCTTCGGCTTAGCGCGAAATTAAGCTATCTTAAGCTCTTTTTCTTCTTAGGCCAAAAAGGTATTTAAACCGAGCATTAGGGTATTATCGGTCTATATTCCGACGAGGCTAAAGTCGTCGGGTCCTTAACTCGTAATTAGAAGGCACGAGTTATAGGTGGATAGAGCTATATCTAAGCTCTTAACATAGTGCTTATAGTAGGTTTTCTACTAATATACACCGGCTTCTATAAGACCGTATAACGGTCTAATAACTCTTATAATAGTGCCCTTTAGGTACTTGCCCTAGAGCTCTATCGGAAGAGCTGCTAAGACTATATAATTAAGCTTTATCTAAGCTTAGGGATAGGCTTATATAATATCGCGTAGAGATAAGCTTATGCCTTAGCGAAGCAAGGAGGGGGTAAGGGCTAGGATTAAACGCTAGCTAACATATTAAATAGTAGGGGAATAGGTTAGGAGCGAGCTTTTCTCTATATCGCTATAGCCTTAGATTACTAGACGGGACTTTTTATAGGGTTTAACGTTACGACCCTTTACTTCCTAGACTATTTAGGATTAAAATAGACGGTGCTGCCTATAAATAGATTTATCGTACTATTCGAAGCTAAAGACTCCGCGGGCTATAAGATCGTTAATCTCTTATTAGTCGGATTCTTTAAAAGGGGCGCCGGGTATAGTAATAACGCCGTTATTGCGTAGCTTAGTCGAAAGGCGTAGTATATCTTCTTCCTTCTTAACTAGGAATTAATTATAGAAGGTTACGGTCTTTAGCTTATTCCTTAAGCCCGGGGGACGTCCGCGTTTGCGGGGCTACGGCGGAGCCGGTAGTGCCTATACCGGAGAGGGGGAAGGGTCTAGCTTAGGAATTTCGTCCGGAGTAGAGGAATCGACCTTAGAGAGGGTGTCTGTATTATCGAGGGCAGGGGGATCCGGGGTATCGTCCTTACTATAGTAGTACGGCTATATAAAGGTAGAACGGAAGACTATAGGGCCGTTAACGGTCTCGATAGTAACGTCGTAGCCGTTAATAAAGGCAATCTTATATAGACCCTACTATCCTCGCTTTTCTCTCTAAACGCAGACTTTACTCTATAGCGGTAGTAATAGAGTGTTAAGGGTTAAAGGGCCGTTTCGAGCTTATAGGCTATCCCTAACTTATCGCGCGGTAGAGAGCTACCGTAAGGCTTTTATAGCCTTTTAGATAGTCGCGGCTCTCTATACCGTAGTTGCCGAAGGAAGGGAGTCTTAAGTTATCCGTAGGTACGCTTTAAAGACGAAGAGCGTAGGGATAAGGCCGTTTAGTCCTACTTGTCGTTTACGGCTTTAATAGCTATTTATAGGACGGATTTAAGGGCCGTTGTCCTACCGATCTTAGCGTATATTATTTTAAACGCACGACGGAGCGGGCTATAATACCTTTTAACCTTACCTATAGACTAATATGCCTTAACGGGAATCTAGGTATACGTAATACCTATAATATAAGCTTCGTTATAAAACTCGGTTAAGGCGAAGTTAGTGCTTACGTTATGCCGGATGAAATTAAGGGGGCTAAGATATATATCGATCTATAGAGCCCTAAGTGTCTCCTATATATCCTTAGCCGATATAGACGGGAGGAATCGCGCTCTTTAGAAAGATATCGCTATATCGACCGCGTATAGCACCGGGCGGGTGCTACTACCAAGCTGTAGGTATATTATATCGACGACGACCTCGAAATTAAATTCTTAGTTATCCTTTAATATAAACCTAAACCTCTAAGGGGCTAGTACGTAGAGCTAGCAGTAATAGCAGAATTTTAAGATATCCTTAAGTATTTCTACTAAGATATCGTTATGCCTTGCTTATTTTAACAGGTAGTAAAGCCTATTAACGGCCGGGTGGCTAAAACGGCGGTAAAGCGTTTATATCTCGGCTTTAGTTAAGAAAGCGACTGTATTTTCTTCCTTACTAAAGAAGAACTATAGATATCCCTATTTGTAAATAATAGGGACGCTAACACTAGGACCGATAATTGTATCGGTAGTATTATTAAAGTATACGCCTAAGCGATTTATATTAGCTAAGCAGAGGAGGAAGAGGGTCGTCGTTCCTAGCACGTAGAACGTAATACGGCTAATAGGGGTCTTAAGGGCAATAGAGGCGAGGGAATATACGTCCTCGCCGCTGCCGAATTTAATATAGGCCTAGCCGGCGGTAGACTCGTAGAGTATAATAGACGGGTCTTCTCGTTATAGGGCGAGATACTAGTCTTAACCTACCGTAGAGACTATAGCTGCTCTAGTGTCTACGAGGATGCCGTAAAAGCGGTCCTTTAAGTAACGGTCGAAGACAAATTGCGTAGCCGGGACGCTTAACTAGTCTATCCCTTATACGTCTTCGCTTATAATTAAATAGTTAAAGGACTACTAATATAGGATTTATAAGGCTTACTACTTAGTGTAACGACGACGAGGGGTGCCGTCGCGCTAATAGCAAAAGCCATTAGTAATATTAATTATGTTACTACCCCTTACGTATACCTTATAAAGCCGACCCTAGGCCGTACCACCCGTGTCGCACCTTACACTTATCCCCTCTTTAATAGCAGTATGTCCTAGGCTGCACGTGTCTCCCTCGACTACGTGACCCGGCGCAAACTATAGGCCTCGGCAACCGTAGGCAGGAATAACCTAGTAGACGTTGACCTAAGACGTAGACGCTATCGTCGTATTGCCCCGATGCGCCGCCTCTACGGGCGGTACGTAAGCTACGCCTACGCCGATGCACCTGCCTTATAGCTAGCTGCCCCGAGCCTCTTTCTTTAAGGGGTCTCGAATAGGAAGGCTGTTAATTAATATCACAATTATAACGACGACGAGGGGTGCCGTCGCGCTAATAGCAAAAGCCACTAGTAATATTAATTGTGTTACTGCCCTTTACGTACACCTTATAAAGCCGACCCCGGGCCGTACCACCCGTATCGCACCTTACACTTAGTTAGTTCTTCGTCGTTACTAGCCTTATCGTTACGCTACTCGATAGCGGCCTATAGGGTCTTATTACCTTTATATTCGGTAAGATAGGCCTTAAATCCTTTGCTAGGGTTGCCGGTTAAAAGGCATTACGCGTAGTATTAAGCCTTAGACCTAGCTCGTTCCTCTAAGGTATGCTTTATCGACTAGCAGCCTTCCTTCTAATAAACGAAGCACTTCCTCGACTATTAGCGGTTGCTAAAGCTACTGCCGCCGCTACGAGGGCTACGGTAGCTTCGTCCGCTACTCCCGCTAAACCTACGGCCGTTGCTGCGGTTATTAGTGTATCTTCGGTCGGTATAGAATACGCCTAATAAATTGTATTTATTATTTATATTTGTTACCTCGTTACGATAATATTATATAAACGTGCCGGACGTACCGTTCTTAGCCTACATCGATAGATAGGTCTTTAAGGAGGAACGTAGCGCGGAGAATAGCTTTTCTATAGTCTTAGGGGGGTTATATAGCGTATAGCTAAATTCCGGGACGTTTCGGCACGCGTTAAGCAAGGTAGTACGAAAGGGGAGGTCTTAAGCGAACTTAAATCCTAAGGCGCGTTAGCATCGTTATAGTTTATTAAAAAGCGTTTATAGGACTTCCTATTAGGTCTTATTTAGATGCTTAACTTATAGCTTTTTAAAAGTTATAGTGCTTTAATCTACCTAATAGTGCTAATAGTTTACTTTAGTATCGAAGTAAGCCTTTAGTAGGTCGTAGGCTTGCCTAAATGTGCTATCTTACTCTATATACTAGATATAGTAGTCTTAGGCTCGGCCGGTAAGGATCCGGGGAAAGAGGGTATAGAAATAGCCGGGCTAGGCTTTAACTATATAATAAACGTCCGTAAAGATATAGACTTTATTATTAAGAATGTTATAGGGCTCCCCTATATAATTCTTACTTTTATCCTATAACTTAATAAACTTTTATAGGAGGTCTACGTCTATCTCTTTATTTAAAACGTTATAAGGGGGAACTATCGTATAGGCTGCCTTTATCGTTATATTAATTAGAGGGGTCTTAGAGAACTAGTATAAGGTTAGGTAAAGTGTTATTAGCGTTTCTAATATATCTTAGAACGGAGGGGCCTAAGGGTTCGGGAACGTGCTAGGCATTTAATCTCGCGGGTATAAGCCGGGATCGACGGAGGTAGCACGTGTCGAGGCTATCGGGGCAAAGGAGGGTTCTAGCGCGAATATAACTGCCGGGGCGGCTAGAGGCGTAGGGGGAATAGCCGTGGGCGTAGATAGTGCCGTCGCAAAGGTTGCTATAGGAGCTAGGGTTAGGGCAGTAAGAGGTGCCGTTAGGGCCGTGCCTAAGACGATTAGGGAAGGAGGGCTAGTTACGGCAGCCGGGGCTATAACGGATGTATTCCTTACGAACTCTTAGGTTCGCTCGTCGTAGAACTTTAACTATTCTAGTAGTAGTTCGTCCTTAGGCTAAATTAGGGGAATCTATTAGCGCTAAAGCATTAAAAATAATGCCGTAAAGCTAAGGTTTAAGGCGCCGGTCTAGATTCTACGGGCCTGTAAGAAGGATTTAAGGGCCTTCTTAAAATACCTATCTGCCTGTTTTTATATAGCCTTTATCCACCCGTTAAAGTAGTCCTAAAAGTCTAAGAATAGCTTATATCTATAAATAGTTAAGCTAGCATTAATAATAATAAACCGGGCTACGTAAGTTATAACTGCTTTCTTATTTATATTATTATAGGTAACGTCTATCTCTTAGAATATAATATTAGTTTTGTTTTAGAACGAACCGAAGATGCCGATGCCTACTAGCTAACCGGGAAGGGGGTTGTCTTTAGGCTTAGTTGCTTCCGGTGCGGGACCGGGAGCATTAGGGTTATTGGTAGGGTCTAATATAGTATAATTAAATAAAGCATACTATTATTATTAAAAGGGGATCGCGAGGGTCGTTACGAAGGTTGTCTTACGTTATAGACGTACTATTGCTTAACGTAACTCTTCTTCTTCTTAAAGCGAGACGGGATTAAGCAAGAGCTAGGAAAGAACTTATCGGCGGTTACTAAGAGCTAGCTATATCGTAATAGCTTCGTCGGCTCTAACTCGCGTAGGTTCCTTATTCTTAGCATAAAGGACCGTCTCTAGGTGTAGGCAATAGAATCCGCGGGGGATAAAGATCCGTGCACTTTTAACGATTAGGCTCTGCCTCTTTTACCTTACTAATCTATAATTAATCGTTTAATTACTAATTAGTGTTAGTTAGTTAAATAAACAAAGGGGTTGCAAATTGGCTAGATTTTAGTCTATAATATCTATTAACTAAGGGGCGACGAATAGCCCCTTTATATAGGCTATAAACGCGTATATTAATAAGGCATAAAGCCGGACCTTTGCGAGCCCTTGCTTGCGACGTCGGGGCTATGCCTATAAGGGCGATTGAGTTAATAACTTAATTATCGCAAGGGCGGCCGAGTTAGTAACGCTATTACCGGGGTCCCTAATATATATAATGCATCGTATAGTTAATAGCGCATCCGTTTAAGCGTTGCCTATACGTAATCTATTTAATCACGTGGATTGCAATCGTGCCTAAAGAACGGATATCTATTATTCCTACAATTAGGTTAAGGACGCGGATATTACTATTATTATAGATTATAAGTCTCTTAAGACCCTATACACTAAGATAGACTAACCTATATAAGTTATTCGGTTCCTCGACGTCATTAAACACTATAATATTAAGATTGTATATCGTAGCGGTAAAGCGAATATGCTCGCTAATTATCTCTCTCGCCTACTATACGATAAGGATACTGCTTATAACGCCGACGAAGGGAGGGTAGCTATAATTAACGATAACGACGAGCTTATAATAATCTTAGAAGACGATCCCGTATACGATATAGCGCTTAAACCTATGCCTAAAGCCGATAACGCTGCTCTTAACGCTATAGAGCTCGTCACTCGACTAAAATAGCTAGTATAAATTAATTTACAAGCGATCTTTGAATTTCTTATATCTAGCGAGACCATACCGTATAATATTACGCCGCATTAAGCGAATATATACTTCTGCGAGTTAAAGGGCAGTTTATACCGTATTCGCTAGAATAAGCGTTCCTTTCCCCCTAGCGAGCCGCTAAACCCTATAGGGACAATTGCACTACTACTAGTACTAGAGTATAAAGCTCTCGTAGATATAGCTAAGCAGGCATATAAGGCCTCTAAGCATAGTACTATTAGTTACGTTATATAATACCTATCTATACGATACTAGCACTTAGAACTCCCGCTCGTAGCTTACGAAGCTATTCGCCGTTGCTAGTCCTATTATCACGGCACTAGGTAATGGCTAGATAACCTTATTATTCTATGTTGACATTACCGTCTTCCCTATTTGCTTTCCACTAGGAAATCCCCGGTTCTTCCCTAGATTCCGCTATAGAATTCCACGGGCTTCTACGGGCATTACCCCGTACTTCTATAAGCGTATTTACCTACTTTTCTTCGGTTATATTTTACCGTAGTTTTATAGTAATTTTACGGTTATTTATATAGACTTTACCCGTAAAATCTCTTCTCTTCTACGGTCTTCTACCGTAGAATTCCCCTTCCCTTCTATAGCTCTTTTACTATAGAATTCTAATTCCCTTCTACGGTCTTCTACCGTAGAATTCTAATTCTCTTCTACGGCTTCTACCGTAGAATTTACCGTAGAATTCACTAGTCTTCTACTAGGCTGCTTATTTATTTACTAACTATATAACTATTTATCGTACGGATGCAATTTATTGTTTACGACCGGCGCTTTCGACCGGCGACTCCGTCCGACTCTTTCTTTTACCTCTTTTTCTTAGGTCTACGCGGCTGTTTTCGTCCGAGGGATTTCCCTATATATAGAGACTAGTTAGCCCTCCTTATTAGAAAAGACAAGAGCTATTATTCTTAGTGTTTTACATCCTTTTGCAGCTTCTAATCCCTTTGTGTAGGCTGTTTAAGCCTTAGAGCCTCTCTTCCCTTTTTGATTGCTATTACCTAAATGTTAAGAACCCGATTGCCTAGCGTTCGATAGTTATAAGCCCGGCCGAACTTCTCTACGTATAGAGAGTTCTAACGGCTTATATTTTTAGCCTCCTAACGCTACGACTTACGGTAGTAAAGCCTTTGCCTTTATATCTAGCGAATCGACTCCTAAAAGACTAATATGATTTTTTTAAAAAGCGTTATTTAATCTAGCAAATCGACTTACGGAGGACTAGTTAGTACGTTTACCTTATTCTATTAGTGTTTTCCCGTACTTAGTTTAGTTTTTACGGTTTATTTACATACATTATGTATCTAACTACCCTTTTTCCGGTGATTTTACTACGCTTTTACTTACGTTACTATATCTATTATAGCCGATATTACTTTAAAGACCGTCTTAAATAGACTAGCGGACTAAGACCTATGGATTTTAACGATCTAGAAATACGCACTTACCTAAGGGATTTAGGAGAAAATCGATCCTTCTATTACGCTTAATCTTTAGAAACCCTTATTGCCTCTTCCCGTAGAACTAATAGCTAGAATAGTTAATACGACTATTGCTAATATTGCTAGTTTATCTATAAAAGAACTTAAGAGGTTTAAGTTTCTCTTTTCCCGGTATCGTATATTGCTTTAAGCCTATAAGGACTAATAGAAATCTCTTACGTTAATCTAGTAGTTTATCGTTTAAAATATCGGGAACTATTACTTAACGATTGCCGATAAATATAAGGTTTCTAAGGAATTGGCTTTACTATAGCGGCGTATAAAGCCGACTTTATAGACGCAATAGAAGACTATTCTCGCGTAGTTCTATACTATTTTAAAGGCACTAGACCGGATAGATATTACGATATAGATTTCCAACTAGCAGAAGGTCCTTACCGATGCCCGGCGAATTAAGTTGCCGGAATCGGAAGGTCTCTAGTCTATATAGCTTTTTCTTAAGGCTATTTAGCCTATTTCTAGCCCTTTTGCGGAATACTAGATAAATAAGATAGAGGACAACGCCCGCTTAAATAAGCTAAGATAGGAATAGTCTTTCCCCGACGGATTTAAGATATCCGAACTTTTCGAGCGCTCGTAGGCCTTAAAGGCTACGACTTAAGCGCTAAAAACTAACGCTTTTGTAAAGTTCTAAGGCTAAGGAATAAAGTCCCTAGCCGTGGAATCTACTAATAAATCGGCAACTACTTTAGCAGCTGCGTCCTTAGATAAGGATAAAGGCAAGAAAAAGGGTAGTCTACTATATATTTACGGAGAACGATACTATTTCCGAGAGTGTTATTACTTTAACCCTTCCGTTCGACTTTTATTATAGAAACCCGATAAGGACGTCTAAAAGACTATAGACGACTACCTTAAGGTTCCGGCTAATAAAGCTAAAGTTAACGCGGCACTTCTTCGCGACGAGGAGTAGCGGAAGAATAATCCGACTAAAATAAAGACGGTATAAGCTACGGCTACCGCTAATATTCTTACGACCTTTTTACTACTAGTTATTCTATAGACTACTATAGAATACCCGTTAAGGGATTCTTTTATTATAGATTTAAGGTCTAATAGATATATTTGCAATAATAAAAAGCGTTTCTATAACTTCTAGCCTTCTTCCGAATACGCACTCGTAGGTAGTAGAAGCACTCTAATTCTTAGGATAGGCACGGTATTTATATATATCTCGACGGGTACTTTTTAACTTAGTTAGGTAGTATATATCCCGTCCTTTTATACGTCCTTTTATTTACTTCGTCTTCTTTATAAGGCGAATCTTTTATAAAACCTATAGACTAGATAGATCTCTTCTTTAATACGCAATATTTATATAACAGAGCTAATTTATAACTAGTATATTATCGAGTATAACCCGTTAACGCCTTCTACTACGCTTCTAACTATTCTAACTATTGCTTCCGTTCCTTCTATAGATTCTACTATAAAAACCCCGGTTATAGCACTTTTTTCGGTTACTATACCGGAGTCTGCACTAATAAGTATAGAAGAACTTTCTCTTTAGCACTAACGACTTAGATATCCGAATAATAAGGCGCTTTCGAAAGCCCTCGGAATATAATAGTCGGTGACCTTCGATAAGATAATCTCCTATAAGTCCTATAAACTTACGTAGGCTAAACGAATTATCAACCGCGAACCGCCGCTTTTTAAGGCGACGTTTCCCTTTTTTAAGGTGTTTTACGATGTCTTTTCTATATATAAGAGTTATAATAATAAGAACGTTGCATTTCTTATTAAGGATAACTATACGAAGCTTGTTTTTCTATATACGCTTTTAGACGCCTCTATAGACGAGCTGATTTTATGCTTTAAGAGCCTAGGTCGGTATATTTCCCGATAGTTCTTACTTTCTATCGGTATAATCTATCGAGATAACGACCGAGCCCTTCGATACGATTTTTAGGACTTTATTAACTAATAGGGTATTTATAATAAGCCTATTACACCCTATACACCCGCTTAAAACGGCGCTGCTAAACGAGCTAAGGGGGTAGTATCTAGGAAAGCTCGATCTATAAGGATTAAAGCAAATTTACCCGAGTATTTATAGATAGAAACGTAGAAAACTATAGTGTATTTACACAATCGGATTCTAGCCCGATAGGTAGCTTCCTCTACGTTATTTCTATCGAAGTAGATTTCCCTAATAGAGATCCTTTACGATTAGTTAAGGGATTACGACCGGAATATACCGGCATTTCTCTTTCCCTAACTATTACAACTCGATTATCTTCGAGCTTTTAGCTATAAAGCCTACCTACTAACCACTAAGGCCTTAACTAATATATAAAAACGCGACCTTAAGTAGGAACCTTACGTAAAGGTTAGTTACTTAGTCGGGTATGATTTTACTAATATTTTTCGTATATAGATCCTATAGAGACGGGAGGTTCGCTAAGTTTATAATATAATGTTTAATAAGACTTAGTTTTTTACCGCGTCTAAGGCATCCGAACCGCTAATATAGGTGTTATTACCGGTATTTCTACTATATATTTTATAGGAAGAAGAGTAAGATAAAGCGGAATTCTAGTTAACGCTAATAGTGCTTCCTAAGAAGCATTTTAATCTAGTAGACCTTTTAGCCGATGGCAATCCTTAGCCCCTAACTCTTAACTAAACCTTAGAACCGCCGGAGGATATTTTTAAGAATATATAGGATTTCTAACCCGATATTTCTATACTTTTACCTACTATAACTATAGAACTAGTAGACCGTCTTAAGGTGCAGTTGCCTTAAGCTATATCTCGGTCTATAGATTACGATAATACTATTCCTATAGATAGTCTATAGATAATAAGATTTAAAGGGGATTTACGCCCTACTCGTTTAAACCGTTTTTTAGGTCGATATCCCGCTTTCGCCTACGTTAGGCATCTACCGGCTAATAGCACCGCTTTTACGGCTATATTCGCTACTTCTCTTAAACCTAGGAAGATATATAAACGGGATTTACCCGCGCTTCTAAGGTTTTAGTCTAATCTTAAGACGCATCCGTTTAGACCTAAGTTTAAAGCCGCTAAAGCAGTTAAATAGGACTCCTTAAAATAGCGGAAGACCTTCTTTCCTTCGCCTACCCTAAGAGCGAACGCGCTAGTACGTCTTCTTCTATTAATATTGGCATTCGATTATAAGTTTAATAAGCACGGCTACCTTAGGAAGTTTAAGTCTCGCCTTTATATACGAGGAGATCTTTAGCCGTTTAGCGGAAAAGAAATATACGCCGCGACGCTTATAGCGCGAAATTTTCGTATTATAATTGCTATTACCGCTAAGTTTAGTATAGAAACCCGCTTACTTAACGTAGTTAACGCCTTTACGAATGCCGATCTAGATAAAGAAGTATATATCTACTTCCTAGACGGATTTAAGATATTTAGTTTCGTAATTCGGTTAATAAAGGCTTTATATAGACTTCGCCGTTCGCCGCTTCTTTAGCAATAGGAACTATCTAGGTCTTTTACCGAGCTAGGCCTTTAGTAAAGTATAGAGGATCTTTACATTTTTATATCTACTATAAGTAGTATTATTACTTTCTTCTTTATAGATAATATTATTATCCTTTTCCGTAAGGAGCACCGTAAGGCTGCTAACGATTTTATCCGTCGCTTTAAGTAGAAGTATATAGTTATTAACCGCGGAGAGCTTACCTATTTCCTTAGGATAAGAATTATCCGAGACCGTAAGTAGCGAAAGCTATAGTTATATTAGGACGTTTACCTAGATAAGATTGCTTCTAAGTTTAGTTTAATCCCTGCTTCTACGGTTCTACGGCCTATTTCGACCTTTTGCCTGTTCCTACTTCCCGCGAAGCTAGAGAAACATTAGGGATAGGCTACGGATAACTAAATCTACTACTTTTAGTCTTTAGTCGGTTTTTATAATTACGCGACTATTTCTACCCGTCTCGACGCCGTAAAATCTTCGAATTTATTAGCGGAGTATATATAGAACCCGTCTACGCTTTATATTAAGCTCGCAGAAAGGTTAATAACTTACTTATACGAATCGCGTTTCCTTACGATTAAGTTTTTCGGATATAGATAAGTAAGAACTTATTATAGCTTCCGATGCCGCTTACGCCGACGACTTAGACACTCGTTATTCTTCTAAGGGCTATTTTATTAGCCTATTTAACGGTCTAATCGCGTAGAGTGCCCGGAAATAATCTACGGTTACTACTTCTTCTACTAAGGCCGAACTTCTTATAGTCTCTTCTACCGTAAAAGAGCTAATTTCTATTCTTCGTTTATTTAATGATATTTCCTTATAGCTAGATATTCTAGTTCCTACTATTTAGTGTAATAATACTTAGACAATCCGCTTAGTTTCCGCCGAGATTCTAAAGATTTAGACTGCCTTAAAGTACGTTAAAATTTACAACTACTAGGCCTAATAGGAATTCTTACGTAATACTTTTAATATTAAATATATCCCTTCTAACTAGATAGTTACGGATAGATTAACTTAATTACTTCTACGATAACGTTTTTAGACGTTCTTTCGCTAGCTTCGACTTATAGATATTTCTTCTAGGATTTAAGAAGAAGTCGATAATAATTCTAACTAGCCGGAAGTTATTCCCTTTTAGCTAAGGGGGTATATTAATATTACCGTCTTCCCTATTTGCTTTCTATCGGGAAATCCCCGGTTCTTCCCTAAATTCCGCTATAGAATTCTATAGGCTTCTATAGGCATTACCCCGTACTTCTATAAGCGTATTTACCTACTTTTCTTCGGTTATATTTTACCGTAGTTTTATAGTAATTTTACGGTTATTTATATAGACTTTACCCGTAAAATCTCTTCTCTTCTACGGTCTTCTACCGTGGAATTCCCCTTCCCTTCTATAGCTCTTTTACTATAGAATTCTAATTCCCTTCTACGGTCTTCTACCGTAGAATTCTAATTCTCTTCTACGGCTTCTACCGTAGAATTCACCGTAGAATTTACTAGTCTTCTACTAGGCTGCTTATTTATTTACTGACTATATGACTATTTATCGTACGGATGTAATTTATTGTTTGCGACCGGCGCTTTCGACTAGCGACTTTATCCGACTCTTTCTTTTACCTCTTTTCCTTAGGTCTACGCGGCTGTTTTCGTCCGAGGGATTTCCCTATATATAGAGACTAGTTAGCCCTCCTTATTAGAAAAGACAAGAGCTATTATTCTTAGTGTTTTACATCCTTTTACAGCTTCTAATCCCTCTATGTAGGCTGTTTAAGCCTTAGAGCCTCTCTTCCCTTTTTAATTGCTATTACCTAAATGTCGAGAACCCGACTGCCTAGCGTTCGATATTCTATAAAGAGGAGAAGAACTATAGAGGCTAAGGGCTCGTTTATATATAGGACTATATATTACGTAGTATATTACTATATACTATATTATATAATATAGTACTATAATAGTACTCCCCTTCTAAAGACGATTTAGTCCTTAAATCGCTAAGAAATGTCATTTTCGCTAGAAATCCGTATATAATAAAGGAATCTTTTATAGGCGGGCCTAATCTAAGGGGCCCGGCTTATCTAGGTTGTATCTATAGAAGCGTTAAATAGCTTTAGGGCAACCTCTTAGGTTATCTTCGGGCTATTAGGTCGGTTCTTAGTAATATTTCTATTTAATTAGATAAGTTAGGATTAGGGCTTTGTTATCGTATACGTTAAGGATCTTCTTAAATTCCTATATTTCTTCGATATTGCCGTCGTTATCGCGTTCTACGATACGGCTTATAACGTTGCGTCGTTCCTCTCGATTAATTTATGCTTAGCTTAATATTATCTCCGTTGTCTAGAGCCGTACCTTAGACGTATAGAAAGACTTATTGACTTAGATATGCTTTAAGAGGTCGATAACTATAGCGCCGCGGTAGACCTCGAGAATAAGATAAGGACCGTCCTATTTATCGTCTTATTTTTTCTTTAGGCGATTAGTAGTTATATTCTCTAATAAAACTATAACTATATTACTAGGTCGGAAGAGAAAGCCTTCGTCCCGCTTTATATTAGCATTATCCTTCTATTTCTATTATAAGGCTTATGCGGGAGCTTAAAGCTAAATAAAGATATAGTCGAAACGACTAGCTATTACGTCCGCGTAAAGGAATTCCTTCTTTGCCTATAATAAGAGCGTCGGGGGTTAAGGGCTTATAGGTTCGATGCCGAGACGAGGATTAAAGCTATAGTTAGCGAAGAATAGAGAAATACCGGTTATTTTGTTTACTTAATTATTCGTTGCGAATTCCGCGAGCGGGAGCTAATCGACTTAGTTATCTTAGGTAAAGCTAACATAGGCTCGAATATATTTATTTATCGTAGCGTTAACGATTTCGGTTTAACCGTTAGTCTCTAAGTGCTATACTAAGCTTAGTTTTAACGTTATTTTTAAACGAGTGCTAAGCTATCGCTAAAAATTAGAGATAAACTAAGTGCCTTAGTCGGAGATAATAGTATCGGGTGCTTTATATAAGCGATAGACTACGTAGATAAAGGAGTTAACTAATTCTTCTATAAAAAGGCCGGTAATAGAGATAAAATATCTTATCTTTATAAGCCTATTAACTATCGTAAGTATATTCTTATAAGTCTTCCCGTTTCGGGTGTACTTAGGGAGTATTATAATATAATTAATTAATATATCGGCCTATAGTCGGACTAGTAGAGCGAGGGGTTTTAGGAATCTAAGGGGAGATAAGCGGGGGGTCTTAGTCTAAAGATAGAAAGTATAGTCTTTAATAAACGTAGCGGTAAAGTAAGAAATCCTCGGCTATTAGTATATTCGGTTTAATAGATTAAGGGTTTTTACCCTCCTTAGGTATTTTACTAAGCTACTACTATAGGATCGATAAACGACTTTAAGGCGGAGATCTAGAGTATTAGGGACGAAAAGCTAGTCGCGGAAAAAAATACGTCTATTAATTAACTAATATTCGGATATATCGTAACGTAAGAGCTTTCGGATATACTTTAGCTAGCGTCGGGCGTATAGATCCTAAAGTCTCGCTACTATATCCTAAGTAAGATTATCTTATTAATATACTTCGCGGATAAGCTTATAAAGTAATTTACTAGCTGCGTTTAGTCTAAAGGCGGCGACTATATTAAGGTCCTCCTTTAAGGCACGGGAATTAATTAAGAGTTCTTCTAGGATAGTTAGGTCGACTTTCTCTTTAGGGATAATTACCTAATTTCGATAGAGGAGTCTATCGTCGTCTATAGTAGCTAGTCTATCGCTAAGGAGCTTGCTAAAAGCGTTAGGGAGAATTGCCTTATTGCTTAAGCGGTATATAATTATAAAGTTAAACTAGGAAAGGAACTCGGCCTAGCGCACTTATCGTTAGTTAAGTTGCTTTATAGATATAAACGTCTAAAGATTCTTATAGTCCGTAATAACGTCGAACGCCTCGGTAGTCCCTTAGAGTTCTAAGCGCTATTCCTTAAGCGCTTTAATAATTGCTAATAGCTCTTTATTATAGATCTCGTAGTTATACTTAAGGGTAGTATGCTTTAACGAAAGAAACGCAATAAGGTAAAGATATCCGTTATCTCCGGTTTATAAAAGGACTCCTCCTAAGGCCTAATTTAAAGCGTTAGTTTTAATAATTGTTTTCTTCGAGTAGTTAAAATAGGCTAAGACTAAGGCAATAGTAAAAGCAAGTTTAAGGGCCTTAAACGCGGCAGCTTATTTAAGTCCTTAAGACTAACGGGAATCCTTTCGAAGTAGCGTAGTTATCGAGGAGATAATACTAGAGTATCCCTTAATAGAACGACGGTTTTAATTAATTAAAGTACTCTAGCTACCCTAACGGGCCTAGTGCCTCGATCTTAGCTAGTATAGGAAACGGGAGGACCCTAGGAAAAACCTATACACTTCCTACTACGGTCGTTTAAGCCGCTTAAGCGCGTCGCATCCCCGCGCGTACGGGTTATATAGCGCCCCCGGCCCGGCTTCGCTTCGGTCGATTTAGTTAGTTACGGCTACGTCGGACAAATAGTCGGACGGTATTTTCTTAGTATAGCGAGTAGCCTGACTATTTTAATTAGCTATCGGGGGGCTAGGCAAGGTTCCCTTAGTTATACTATATTTAAATT
The DNA here is from genome assembly GCA_012934285.1 of Ophiocordyceps sinensis. Classification (NCBI taxonomy): domain Eukaryota; kingdom Fungi; phylum Ascomycota; class Sordariomycetes; order Hypocreales; family Ophiocordycipitaceae; genus Ophiocordyceps; species Ophiocordyceps sinensis. Next base: position 373,156 of record JAAVMX010000006.1, on the reverse strand, counting down.
AGCCTAGTCCCCGTATATACGTACCCGCGTAGTTGCGCGGCGGGTATATATTATAGTCGTGGTTATCGGTGCGGGATTATCGCTACCCCTCTTTTTCCCTTAGTGTGGCTATGCGTAGGCCTAGTACCGGGCCGTGCGGCTTAGTAGCTAATATCGGGAGCGCTTTGCCCGGCCTTCTGTTTTTTCCGATAAATAACGTAGTCGGGCACTATACGTGATTTCGCCTACGTGACCTACTTGCTAGCGACGCGATAATAGGGCGCGGCCGGCCTATTTTTTCCCCGCGACTACGGGCGTAGTCGTAAAAAGTCACCCTAGCCGGATTCGAACCGACTCCTATCTATAGGCTTATCTAAGCGGTTGACCACTCCGCTATAAGGGAATAAAACGACGGTAGAAGTTTATAAACCTAAGAAACTGCTAGAGTTCTTTTACTAAAGTCGGGGTATTCTAAGCCGTAATTATACGCACTTTCTTAGGGTCTATGCTTATACTAGATATCGAAATAATTAATCTAAGGTACTTAGTCTTCGTCGTATAAAACTCTAACTTCCCGATGTCGATTTAAAGCCCTACGTTGCTTAGGCGTTAGATAACTATTCGCACGTAGTTTTTATATTCCGCCCTAGTCTTTAAAAAGACTAGTACGTTATTAAGATATACTATATAAAAGTCATTAAAGGCATTATAAAGCACGTGATTAATATAGTTTTAGAAGGTCGATAGTACGTTATAAAGGCCGAAGGGGGTAACTAGCATCTCGAATAGTCCGAAGCGTATAATAAATACTATAAGCTACTTATAACCCTCGGCGATTCGAATACGGTTAAATATAGTAATTACGTCTAGCTTTATATAAAACTTAGCGTCGTAGAGAGAATCTAGTATTTCGCGGATTAAAGGTAAGGGATATTAATTCTTAACTATAACCTAGTTTAACCCTTAGTAGTTATAATAGATGCGGATACTACCGCCCGGTTTATAAGCGAGGATTAGTAATACCGCGGCTAGAGAAGAAGACTCTCGAATAAAGCCTTTATTAAGTATATCGTTAATCTACTTCTTAATATAGCGGAGTTTTGCGGGTAATATAGGCCGATTTCTATAGTACGGAGCTTATTTACTAAGTGTAAGTTCGATCTTATAATCCTAAGGGCGGTATAAAGGGAGCTCGTTCGCATTCTTTAGAAGGAAATAAGGAAGCTTATCTTAGAACTCTTTTAGGAGTTTCTTTAGGATATCTGCTTCTATAGCTTCCGGTTTTACTTAAAGGAATTTTTCTACGTTAGCCTTATCGACCCTCCGAAATAGAGATTCGGAATTAGCTATATCTTAGAGGTTTGTCTAAAGGAAATTATAAAAACGTTTAAGGAAGGCGGCTTAAGCTACCTCTATTATATAGTCCCCGGTAATAACGCGTTAGAAAGAGGGTTTAGATAGTTCTAGGACCTTAATTAGGCTTACTAAGAGTTTATTAAAGAGTCGTAGATTTTCTCCCTCCTCGACTAGCTTAGCTAATTTAGATATACTAATTCGCATCGCCTAAATACTATCTTATTTATAGAATTAAACGAAATTAACTACTTATACGTAGCGGATATCGTTTATATCTAAGGGTATTTAATCTTCCTATTATATACGCCGGCGGGGGCGTCTCGTCTAGTCCTATCGGGCGGGAATATAGCGACGGCCGGCGGCAAGATAAATAAGGAGTAGGCGAGCTACTAAAGCAGTCTACGGCGGAGTAGCCTTAAAGGCTCGGGTCTTAAGGGAGTCCGGAGGGCTAATCGGGGATATTAAGCGGGCGGTTTCCTAGGCGAATAGCTATATCCTATATAAAGGATATTAAATCGGTTAGCTAAGGTTAAAGAGGTACGATGCCTACTTAGGTAGATATTCCTTAGTAGATAAGTCTATAGATATATAACTTCCCGGTAGGATAGTCTAGTCTTTTAGGATATTAGTCTCTTCCTACTAAAAGGGAATTTCCGGTACGTCTTTTATCGTTATAAGGACCTTTTATTTTAGAGTAAACGTTAGGGTTATTTAAATCTCTACGACGTTAGAAAAATATACTTTCCGACGTAACTAATGCCCTCCGGGCGCGGGAGTAATAAGAGTCCTAAGAGCTATCCTATCCTCGGCTATTATGCTTAGAGGTAAGCAGTATCTTATATAGTAATCGGAATTAAAGCGGACTTAAAGAGATTTCTAAAGTATAGTTAGTTTATATTCCTAAAGCTAGGGGATGCTTAGGATAATCGGGGTAAAAGGTAATAGATTCGTAATAAAGAAGAGCATAAGTTCTATATGCTTACTAATAGTTATTCGGGCTATAAAGTAGTCCGTTATTTATATTAAAGGTATACCGTCGGCTAGTCGAAGCGGTCGAGGTTTAAAGAGCTTCTTTATAGTAATATTATATTTCCGTACGATAGCGTAAAGATCGGCGAACGCTATAGTAGTATAGCTAAAATCTACGAGGGATAACGTATTAACGTAGTAAGGGGACTAAGGGTTACGCATAGAGGAGAGACGAGTATAGAGAAGGATTAACTTTTTATTATTATTCGACGAATTAATCCGAAGATCCGTTCTATCTAAAAGCAACGACTTAATCCTCTTATCCTCCTTTATATATAACCCTTAGGAGCGACTTACTCTAAGGGTATATCTTTTAGCAGTAGCCTTAACGCCGGCCGCTCGCCTTATAAATCCGTATCCTTTTCCCTAAAGATACGGCCTTATTTATAGTCGGCCGTACGGACGAGCTAGCCCTAGCTATACCCGCCGCCGTAAGCGCCTTAAGATCCTCGGCCGAAGCCGGGGGAGGGGGCGCCCTAGCCTTAAAACTAAGGACTACCCTAACGTAAGGGCATTAGAAGCGGATTCGCTATCTTAGCTAGGTCGTAAGCCTCCTTCTAGTGTCTAGGCTCTCCGTAAGCTATATAGAGTTTATTATCGATCTTAAATTGCCGTTTAGTATTAGAAAGCCGGTCGAGGTCTATAGGGTTACCGTATAAGGGTTAGGCTAGGGCGGTTAGGGCAAGGGCAGGTATAAGCGTCGGCGGGAACTATAAACAGGGGGCGGCCTTCTTCTTAAGCTTCTAACGATAAGTTTAGTTAGCGAGATTCTTTATAAAGATATCTATCTACGCTAACTACTTCTTATAGTCGGTATTAGGGATCTTAGTCTATATATTCTTAACGAGATCGCTTATATCCTTCGATATAAACTTCCGGAGAAGGTCGACTTACTATTCCTTTATCTTCCTTGCCTTACGTATATAGGCGTTAAGGTCTACCTTCTAGATCTAATAGTTCTTATCGCCTTAAGGAAAATTATCGAGGATATTCTTAGCGGCTTACGTTAAGTCTAGAACCTTATACTGCCTATCTAAAGCTATAAGAAGCGTCGTTATAGTAGGCTATTCCTACTTTTCTCTCTTAGATAGGTTAACTATAATAGTAGCTATCCTATCTTTAACGAAGTCGTAGGCCCGTTTATTAAGCCTATCGCTAATATAAAAGAGGCAGGCGCCGTTTAAGTCGAACTATATGCTATCGCGGAGGAAGATACCTTATATCTTAAGTTCTTAGGCTTTATACTTACGTTAACGGTCGGAGGTAGACCCCTTTTTAGTAAAGATCGGAGGGTCTACCGTCTTTCGTTTTCCGGACGACTATACTAAGGTTATTGTCTAAGACTATAATATCTTTATAGTTAAGATTATAAGGTCTTTAGCCTTAAGAAGTTGCTCTTTTATAGCTAAGAGCTAATCCTTTATAGCTAAGAGCTAATCTCGTGTAGTTACGCGTTCCTTTAACCTAGTATTTCGGTTAACCTAAGAGGCCTCCGCTACGCGAAGGGAGTAAAGACTCTCCTCGATATATATAAGAATATATTAGGTATCCGGGCTCTAAAGGTTTTCTTAGGTCTCTTACGTATTAGCGACTAAGACTACGTTATCGAACTCTTAATCGCTTAGGCGATCTAAGGGAATTTACTAATAAACTCCTTAGTAAAGGCCTTTAGACTATCGCCTATAGCGTTAGAGGCTATAGGTATATCTACTATAAGGAGGAAGGAGGAGTATCTAATCTAAGGTATTTATTAGGGACTATAAAAAAAATTCCGTAGGCTATATAGGTTTCTATAGGCTAGGGAAAAATTCTTAGGGGCTTAGGAGCTTAAGGGAATACTTTCTTAAGAGTTACGCTCGGGTCGCGACGACTAAGGGGATAAGGTAATAGAGCTGCTAGGACTATATTTATAAAGCTAAGGATCGCGACGGGGCGTAATAGGAGATAGAATAAACTATTATAGCACTAGGTAATAGCTAGATAACCTTATTATTCTATAAAGAGGAGAAGAACTATAAAGGCTAAGGGCTCGTTTATATATAGGACTATATATTACGTGGTATATTACTATATACTATGTTATATAATATAGTACTATAATACCTATTAACTTATAAAGCCGCCGAATCTTATGCTCCTTAACCTAATGCCTTTAGCACCCGTGCCGCCCTTAATAAGGTAGGCTATCGACTATATAAAGTATAAAGGGCAATAGCTGCTTAACGCTATAGAGTATACAACCGGCTAGCTTATCTCTATTATTACGTAGTCTATAGACTTTAAGGGAATTATCCTAGTCTTATAGACTATTAGCACGCGATTCGGGCTATTACGTAAGATTATTAGCGATAATATAGGTTGCTTTGCTAGGCAATAGGCCTTAAGCTATTATAAGCGTTTTAGTACGACTATTAAACCTATTACGCCCGTTAGACCTCGCGGGAACGGAAAGGTTAAATAAGCGAACGGAGTGCTTAAGGCTATTATCTACCGCCTATATCTCGATAATCCCTTTATACTATTAGCATAGCGTTTAATACGAGCCGTCTACCTATATAACTATTAGGAAGGCCCGTACGGCTATAGCCTATTCTTCTTATTGTATAGAACCTAGCCTTTAGAGTAGTACTATAAAGCTACGTACGTAGCTTACACCCGTAATCCTATAGTAGAGGAAGATATCGCATAGGCCTAAGAACTTATGCAATAATATCTTACTCTTATTATATAAGGATATATTATTAGCCTTAAAGCCGCTCGCGCTTATATACGAGCTTATTTATAGGAATATAAGGGATTAATCCACGTATACGCGTATAGAAATTAAGTCTTATAAGTGCGTTAGCGTATTAGAAAGCATAAACCCTACTACGACGGTCCTTAGGCTATTACGGCCGCTTATCCGGGCAATGCCTACTCTCTCGCGTCCTTAGGAGGATTCGGCCTTCTTAGTAGGTATAATAGAATAAATCTATTCCCTACGTATAGTCGCGACGGGCACCCGGTCCGTAGCTTATAGTATATAAGCCGTACGATATTAGAGAAAGATCGCGAGCGTTTAAAAGCCGCTGCTACTATATAATAGAGGATTAAGGGTATTTTTATTATTATTTCGCATCGCATATGCCGATGCACTATTTCCTATTTAGGTTCTATTGATTGCTTTAGTAAGTAGGGGACTGCTTGTTTAAGCGAAGGGGTATTAAGGATCCCTATTAGGTAGGCGCCTTCGTCAGCGCCCCGCTGCAGGGTTTTCCTAAAGCCCTGAGCGCCTACAACCTTAGCTAGTCAATCAACACACATAGAACATAGTCTTAACGAAGCTTCTAAGCCGGGAGCCTAGAGACTCTCTGTTGTGCCTGATCCGACCATTGAAAGGCCTCAAGAGTAGGGAAGTACGAATACATGCCCCTGACAGGGAGAACCTGCACCGTGTACATATGGATGCGGGCGCACGACATTTTGGGACCGCGTCGTATATTATCTCACATTCGCGGTAGGGTTACGAATACATATACTGGATGTATATGTGCTACTCTTTGCAAACCGCCCCGTCTTTCCCCCATCAGCACCTAAAGTACCGCTTCTCAACCCACCGCTGTTCCTGATCCGCCAAGATATTGCAGACGACGACGGTAATGTCCGGAAACACCGTCATCAATCGGTGCAGCCCAAGTCGCCCAGCTGAGTAGGTGGCCAGTACTATGCGGTCCAAGGCCACCCCGTGGTCGACAAGCACCTGCACTGCCATCAGGGCCGCTCCGCCACTGGCCATTTGCGTGTCCAGCAGCAGCACGCTCTCGTGCCTGTGAATGTCGTCCGGCAGCCTCAAGTAGTGCAGTTCCGGCTCGCCCGTCGAGTAATCCGACTGTATCAGGAGGCGCCCTGTGCGGCAATCTGGTATCGTCTTCCGGAGTGCCGGTTCAAGTGCCGAGCCTCCACGGAGCACAATCACGGCACTGACTTCTCCCTTTGATTTCAGTCCTTGGTAGCTGTGTCCACAGGGTGTCTCAATATCCATCGCTGTGAACTGCACGTTATTCAGGGCCCTAAGCCGGCCCATCAGCACGTCCCCTGGTTTTCACCGGCCGGCTCCCGACACAACTCACTGCTCTATGATGAGGCACGCCAGGCGGTCAAAGTAGAATATAAAGTCCTCTGCCGACGTGTCAAAGTCTTGGAGAATCGTGTTCATAAATTTTAGCTGCGGCGTGTCGTTGAGGATCAAGACCCGATCCGTCAGCGGCTGCTCCTTGCAGGCGGCTTCCAGTTGCGACAGGGCTTCGCGATGATGGGTGGATTTCTCAAAGAGCTTCCTCTCAATAAATTGAACCATCATATCTCCAGCTTATATTTAGCACCCGAGCGCAGGCACAACGCGAAGGATTGGTACGACTCACCGAGCGCCACTCGGTTCTCGATGCCCCGCGGTACAATTAAGTCGGCTACCTTTCTCTGAGGCTCGACGTACTGTTTGGCAGGGGACGACGCGTGTGAGCAATGGGCTGAGAGACTTATTGCACCACGTCATGGCCTTGGGATAATGCTTTACCTTTTCAAAATTCGGCTTCACATAACCAAACCACTGCTTGATGCAGCCCTCAATGTCACGCCCTCGTTCCCGGACATCTCGGACAACTTCAACGCGGCGATTGGTCGGTCTTGTTAGAGCGGCGCGAGAGGGGAACAAGGAGCAGAGACTCACTCCGACGCGACAAGCAGGTATCCGCGTCTGCTTCGCAATATATCTGAGGCCGGGTCAAATGGCCGCCTTGGCCGAGAGAGGGGGTAGTGCGCCAACTTACTCCGATGTCAAGGAGCTCAAGGACTCGGGGATCGTACAAGGCAAAGATTCCTTCCAGTATAAGCACATGCGGCGAGTAGATGGACGTGGTGTGTTCTAGGCGCTGGTGTTTGGCGAACGAATACACAGGAATCTCTGCTCGCTTGCTGGAAGGGGGGTCAGCGAGTGTGCGAGGCGATGTTCCGTCAGAGGCAAAATTTATCACCCGGCCTTGAGATCTCGCAGGCGGTCAACCAGCATATCGAAATCGATTGCCTTTGAACAGTGGCTTGTTGAGCAGTCTAATCATGCGAGGAGCGAGCATCACGGCGTCATATACCTCGGGAGCGTCAAAGTCGTACTCGTTGGCAAAAGCCAGCCTCGATTGCTCGGGAGTCACGGTTTTGTAAAAGGAGTCCTGGCCGGCAATTAGATGCGCAACTGCCCCGGGCCAAGACATCTGGAGTGTGTGTATACCATGGACAAAATCACAACCCATGGCAGATTGAGCTTTCTCACCATGGCCTGAGAAATGGTCGACTTGCCAGAGCCCGAGCTCCCTGCCACACCAATGATGCTCACGTCCGCCCACGGAGGGGAGTAATACACTCGCTTCTGGACGGTGACATGGCTCTCGAGCTCTGACATTTCCTGTCGCTTGACACCGTGCGATTGTCGCCAGGCGCAAAGCTAATAAGTGTCCGACAAGGGGCGTACTGAAAGCGCCTTTGGCCGTCCCGACGACCTAGACAAGAGAAGCGTCTGGCCTTGTCAACTGTCGAGGAGCCTCTGCTTCGCCGTGGGCAGGCAATTCGCGTCGAGGCTGAATGCCTGTGCCTTCGGGTAGCGGCGAAAGCTTGAGGATCCCATTGGGTGGGCGCATTAGTCAGCGCCCCGCTGCAGGGTTTTCCCTAAAGCCCTAAGCGCCTATAACTCTAGAGAATCAATCAATACACATAGAACATAGTCTTAATAAAGCTTCCCCTAGCAGGAAGCCCTAAGACTCTCTATTGTGTGTGTACTTAATCCGACCTTTAAAAGGCCTTAAAAATACGTATTTTTAAAGAGTAAAACTTAGCCTTTTTAGAAATCGGACGAATTACGCATCCTAGCGTTTACGCTACGCGGACCTATCGTATTACCTTAAACACACGTTTTACCTTAGTTTTCTTTAACGTTGTATAGTATATTAGCGTCGCAGCCGCCGAATTCGCCGTCTAAAGACGAACTAAGCGTAGACCGAAGCTCTCGCTAAGGCTTTATAGTAAGCTCTACCGTCGGCCTTAAGCCGGGCAAGACTAGTTTAGTCGCTAGCTTAGGAAGATAGGTAGACTAAAAGATAACCCGCTAAAACGAAGTCTTTAATACTTACCTTAACGACTTACGTAAAGAACTTCGCGGTAAAATGCGTTAGTAGTCTTAATAGTAAGCTAACTAGCTTAAATAGCTAAAAGATAACTAAATCACCTAGATAAAGCGTTTTAAGGAGCGTTAAGCTACTTAGATAAAGCGTATAAAGGAGCGCTTAGCTAGTCTCTTTCGAGCATAAGCACCTCCTCTTTTAGTACTACTACCTACTGCCGGCTCCTTAGCTTTAGGGCTTATTCCCGTTCCTCCCGTACCTCCCGTGCCGGACTACTTATCGCCTCCTACTCCTCCCGTAGACCTACCTAACTAAAGTGCTATAGCAACGCCTACTATTAACCTTATAAGCGAGCAGCGATTTGCTTATTTAAATTAGCAGCAGTAAGGGCAGGTGGCTTAGCCGTAGTATAAGCAACCCGCTTAGCAACCGGCTCTACTATAATAGCACTAGCTGCCGGTAAAGCCTTTCCTATACTACGACGATAGAGCTATCGACTAATACACATTTATAAAACGAGGTCCTAATATACGTTTAAACTTCGACTATCCTATATATATCCTATATAACGCTACTTACGATCGAGCTACTAAGACTCTTATAAAAAGCATTTAGCCTTAAGCGAAAGCTGCTAAAGACGTTAATAATATAGTAACTAATAACCGAAATAAGATTACTATAAAGCCTAAATAGAAGTTACACTAAGCGGACTATACCGTCCTTTAGAAGCTTTAATAGATATAATCCGCGTTTCTTATCGGATAGATACTATATAACCTCTAGCCTACTTAGATAGCCAACGAGTTATCTAAGGACTTCGGCCCTATCGCGTATTAGGTTAACGTTAGGCACTTAGACTAGATGTTGCTTATTAATATTACCGTCTTCCCTATTTGCTTTCCACCGGGAAATCCCCGGTTCTTCCCTAGATTCCGCTATAGAATTCCACGGGCTTCTACGGGCATTACCCCGTACTTCTATAGACGCATTTACCTACTTTTCTTCGGTTATATTTTACCGTAGTTTTACAGTGATTTTACGGTTATTTACATAGACTTTACCCGTAAAATCTCTTCCCTTCTATAGTCTTCTACCGTAGAATTCTAATTCCCTTCTATAGTCTTCTACCGTAGAATTCTAATTCTCTTCTACGGCTTCTACCGTAGAATTCCTTTATATAGCTACGGCTTCTACCGTAGAATTTACCGTAGAATTTATTAGTCTTCTACTAGGCTGCTTATTTATTTACTAACGATATAACTTATTTATCGTACGGCACGATCTATTGCTTTTCCTACCGATCCTTCCGTCCGATTATTTACGTCACCTGTTTTTCCTTAGGTCTACGCGGCTGATTTCGTCTAAGGATTTTTCTTATATATAGAGACTAGTTAGCCTCCCTACTAGATAAGATAAGAGCTATTATTCTTAGTGTTTTACACCTTATAGCTTTTAATCCTTCCTTATAGGCTATTTAAGCCTTAAAGCCTTTCTTCCCTTTTTAATTACTATTACTTAAATATCGAGAACCCGACTGCCTAGCGTTCGATAGTTATAAGCCCGGCCGAACTTCTCTACGCATAGAGAGTTCTAACGGCTTATATTTTTTAGCCTACTAACACTACGACTTACGGTAGTAAAGCCTTTGCCTTTATATCTAGCGAATTGACTCTTAGAGGACTAATATGATTTTTTTAAGGAGCGTTATTTAATCTAGCGAATCGACTTACGGAGGACTAGTTAGTACGTTTACCTTATTCTATTAGTGTTTTCCCGCACTTAGTTTAGTTTTTACGGTTTATTTATATATATTATACATCCGACTACCTTTTTCCGGTGATTTTACTATACTTTTACCTACGTTACTATATATATTATAGCCGATATTACTTTAAAGACTATTTTAAATAGACTAACGGACTAAGACCGATAGATCTTAACGATTTAGAAATACGCACTCGCCTAAGGGATTTAAGAGAAAATCGACCCTTTTATTACGCCTAAACTTTAGAAACCCTTATTGCCTCTTCCCGTAGAACTAATAGCTAGAATAGTTAATACGACCGTTGCTAATATTACTAGGTTATCTAAAAAAGAACTTAAGAGGTTTAAGTTTCTCTTTTCCCGGTACCGCACGTTGCTTTAAGCCTATAAAGACTAATAGAAATCTTTTACGTTAATCTAGCAGTTTATCGTTTAAAATATCGGGAACTACTACTTAACTATTGCCGACGAACATAAGGTTTCTAAGGAATTGGCTTTACTATAGCGGCGTGTAAAGCCGACTTTATAGACGCAATAGAAGATAATTCTTACGTAGTTCTATACTATTTTAAAGGCATTAGACCGGACGGATATTATAATATAGATTTCTAACTAATAGAAGGTCTTTACCGATGCCCGGCGAATTAAGTTGCCGGAATCGGAAGGTCTTTAAGCTATATAGCTTTTTCTTAAGGCTATTTAGCCTATTTCTAGCCCTTTTGCGGAATACTAGATAAATAAGATAGAGGACGATGCCCGCTTAAATAAGCTAGGTTAAGAGTAATCTTTTCCCGACGGATTTAAGATATCTGAACTTTTCGAGCGCTTATAGGCCTTAAAGGCTGCGACTAAAGCGCTAAAGACTAACGCTTTTGCGAAGTTCTAAGGCTAGGGAATAAAGTCCCTAGCCGTAGAATCCACTAATAAATCGGCAACCACTTTAGCAGCTACGTCTTTAGATAAAGACAAAGATAAAGGCAAGAAGAAGGATAGTCCGCCGTATATCTACGGAGAACGATACTATTTCCGATAGTATTATTACTTTAACCCTTCCGTTCGACTTCTATTATAGAAACCCGATAAAGACGTCTAAAAGACTATAGACGACTACCTTAAGGTTCCGGCTAATAAGGCTAAAGTTAACGCGGCACTTCTTCGCGACGAGGAGTAGCGGAAGAATAACACGACTAAGATAAAGATAGTATAAGCTACGGCTACCGCTAATATTCTTATAACCTTTTTACTACTAGTTATTCTATAGACTACTATAGAATACCCGTTAAGGGGTTCTTTTATTATAGATTTAGGGTCTAATAGATATATTTACAATAATAGGGAGCGTTTCTATAACTTCTAGCCTTCTTTTAAGTACGCACTCGCAGGCAGTAGAAGCACCCCTATTCTCGGGATAGGCACGGTATTTATACGTATTTTAATAGGCACTTTTTAGCTTAGTTAAGTAGTATATATCCCGTCCTTTTATACGTCCCTTTATTTACTTCGTCTTCTTTATAAGGCGAATATTTCGTAGAACCCGTAGATTAGATAGATCTCTTCTTTAACACGTACTATTTGCATAACGGAGCTAATTTACAACTAGTATATTATTAAGTATAACCCCTTAACGCCTTCTACTACGCTTCTAATAATTCCAACTATTGCTTCCGTTCCTTCTATAGATTCTACCGTAGAAACCCCGGTTATAGCACCTTTTTCGGTTACTATACCGGAGTCTATACTAATAAGTATAGAGGAATTTTCTCTTTAGTACTAACGACTTAGACATCCGAATAATAAGGCGCTTTCGAAAGCCTTCGGAATACTATAGTCGGTAACCTTTAATAAGATAATTTCCTATAAGTCTTATAAACTTACGTAGGCTAAACGAATTATTAACCGCGAACCGCCGCTTTTTAAGGCGACGTTTCCCTTTTCTAAGGTGTTTTACGATGTCTTTTCTATACATAAGAGTTATAACAATAAGAACGTTGCATTTCTTATTAAGGATAACTATACGAAGCTTATTTTTCTATATGCGCTTCTAGACGCCTCTATAGACGAGCTGATTTTATGTTTTAAGAGCTTAGGTCGGTATATTTCCCGATAGTTCTTACTTTCTATCGGTATAATCTATTAAGACAACGACCGAGCCCTTCGATACGATTTTTAGGACTTTATTAACTAGTAGGGCATTTATAATAAGCCTACTACTCCCTATACACCCGCTTAAAACGGCGCTGCCGAACGAGCTAGGGGGGTAGTATCTACGAAAGCTCGATCTATAAGGATTAAAGCAAATTTGCCCGAGCATTTATAGATAGAAACGTAGAAAACTACGGTGTATTTACACAATCGGATTCTAGCCCGATAGGTAGCTTCCTCTACGTTATTTCTATTAAAGTGGATTTCCTTAATAGAGATCCTTTACGACTAGTTAAGGGATTATAACCGGAATATACCGGCATTTCTCTTTCCCTAACTATTACGATTCGATTATCTTCGAGCTTTTAGCTATAAAGCCTACCTACTAACCACTAAGGCCTTAACTAACATATAGAAACGTAATCTTAAGCAAGAACCTTATACGGAGGTTAGTTACTTAGTTAGGTATAATTCTACTAATATTTTTCGTGTGTAGATCCTATAGAGACGGGAGGTTCGCTAAGTTCGTAATATAACGTTTAATAAGACTTAGTTTTTCACCGCGTCTAAGGCATCCGAACCGCTAATATAGGTGTTATTACCGGCATTTCTACTATATATTGCATAGGAAGAAGAGTAAGATAAGGCAGAATTCTAGTTAACGCTAATAGTGCTTTTTAATAAGCATTCTAATCTAGTAGACCTTTTAGCCGATGGCAATCCTTAGCTCCCTACTCCTAACTAAACCCTAGAACCGCCGGAGGACGTTTTTAAGAATACACGGGATTTCTAACCCGATATTTCTACTCTTTTACTAACTATAACCGTAGAATTAGTAGACCGACTTAAGGTATAGTTGCCTTAAGCTACTTCTCGGTCTATAGATTACGATAATACTATTCCTATAGATAGCCTACGGACGATGAGATTTATAGGGGATTTACGCCCTACTCGTTCGAACCGTTTTTTAGGTCGATATCCCGCTTTCGCCTACGTTAGGCATTTACCGGCTAATAGCAGCGCTTTTACAGCTATATTCGCTACTTTTCTTAAACCTAAGAAGATATATAAACGGGATTTACCCGCGCTTCTAAGGTTTTAGTCTAATCTTAAGACGCATCCATATAGACCTAAGTTTAAAGCCGCTAAAGGGGTTAAATAGGACTCTTTTAAACAGCGGAAGACCTTCTTTCCTTCGCTTACCCTAAGAGCGAACGCGCTAGTGCGTCCTCTTCTATTAATATAGGCATTCGATTATAAGTTTAATAAGCACGGCTACCTTAAGAAGTTTAAGTCTCGCCTTTATATACGAGGAGATCTTTAGCTATTTAGCGGAAAGGAAACTTACGCCGCGACGCTTATAGCGCGAAATTTTCGTATTATAATTGCTATTACCGCTAAATTTAGTATAAAAACCCGCTTACTTAACGTAGTTAACGCCTTTACGAATGCCGATTTAGATAAAGAAGTATATATCTACTTCCTAGACGGATTTAAGATATTTAGTTTTATAATTCGGTTAATAAAGGCTTTATATAGACTTCGCCGTTCGCCGCTTCTTTAGCAATAGGAACTATCTAGGTCTTTTACCGAGCTAGGCCTTTAGTAAAGTGCGGAGGATCTTTGCATTTTTATATCTACTATAAGTAGCATTATTACGTTCTTCTTTATAGATAATATTATTATCCTTTTTCGTAAGGAGCACCGTAAGGCTATTAACGATTTTATCTATCGCTTTAAAAAGAAGTATATAGTTACTAATCGCAGAGAGCTTACCTATTTCCTTAGGATAAGAATTATCTAGGACCGTAAGTAGCGAAAGCTATAGTTATGCTAAGACGTTTACTTAGATAAGATTGCTTTTAAGTTTAGTTTAATCCTTGCTTTTACGGTTCTACGGCCTATTTCGACCCTTTGCCTATTCCTACTTCCCGAGAAGCTAGAGAAACACTAGGGATAGGCTACGGATAACTAAATCTATTACTTTTAGTCTTTAGTCGGTTCCTATAATTACGCGACTATTTCTACCCGTCTCGACGCCGTAAAATCGTCGAATTCTTTAGCGGAGTATATATAGAACCCGTCTACGCTCTATATTAAGCTCGTAGAAAGCTTCGTAACTTATTTATATAAATTACGTTTCCTCGCAATTAAGTTTTTAGATATAGACGAGTAAGAACTTATTATAGCTTTTAATGCCGCTTACGCCGACGACTTAAACACTCGTTATTCTTTTAAAGGCTATTTTATTAGCCTATTTAACGGTCTAATCGCGTAGAGTGCTTAAAAACAATCTATAGTTACTACTTCCTCTACTAAGGCCGAACTTCTTATAGTCTCTTCTACCGCGAAAGAGCTAATTTCTATTCTTCGTTTATTTAACGATATTTCTCTATAGCTAGATATTCCTATTCCTACTATTTAGTATAATAACACTTAGATAATCCGCCTAGTTTCCGCCGAGATTCTAAAGATTTAGACCGCCTTAAAACACGTTAAAATTTACAACTACTAGGCTCGATAGGAATTCTTACGCAATACTTTTAATATTAAATATATCCCTTCTAATTAGATAGTTACAGATAGATTAACTAAATTGCTTCTATAATAAAGTTTTTAGACGTTCCTTTACTAGCTTCGACTTATAGATATTTCTTCTAGGATCTAAGAAGAAGTCGATAATAATTCTAATTAGCCGGAAGTTATTCCCTTTTAGCTAGGGGGGTATATTAATATTACCGTCTTCCCTATTTGCTTTCTACTAGGAAATCCCCGGTTCTTCCCTAAATTCCGCTATAGAATTCCACGAGCTTCTATAGGCATTACCCCGCACTTCTATAGACGCATTTACCTACTTTTCTTCGGTTATATTTTACCGTAGTTTTATAGTGATTTTACGGTTATTTATACGGACTTTACCTATAAAATCTCCTCCCTTCTACGGTCTTCTACCGTAGAATTCTAATTCCCTTCTATAGTCTTCTACCGTAGAATTCTAATTCTCTTCTATAGCTTCTACCGTAAAATTCCTTTATATAGCTACGGCTTCTACTATAGAATTTACCGTAGAATTCACTAGTCTTCTACTAGGCTGCTTATTTATTTACTAACTATATGACTTATTTATTATACGGCACGATCTATTGCTTTTCCTACCGATCCTTCCGTCCGATTATTTACGTTACCTGTTTTTCCTTAGGTCTACGCGGCTGATTTCGTCCGAGGATTTTTCCTATATATAGAGACTAGTTAGCCTCCCTACTAGATAAGATAAGAGCTATTATTCTTAGTGTTTTATACCTTATAGCTTCTAATCCTTCCTTATAGGCTGTTTAAGCCTTAGAGCCTTTCTTCCCTTTTTGATTGCTATTACCTAAATGTCGAGAACCCGACTGCCTAGCGTTCGATATTGCTCCTTAAGGGCATTTTTATAGTCCTAAGGGACTACGGTGTTTTAAACGCGCTATTAGCTATTTACGCTTAACTAGCGCTAGTTAAAGACGAGGCCCTTATTAATTTTGCCTAGCGCATCTATAACGCGTTCTTAAACCTTCCCGATATTAAGAAACGTAGCTTTAGTGTCCGTACTATTACCTTCTAGTATATTTAGAATAACCTCCTACGCATTTAGTTACGAATTAGTTCTAATATTACTATACTATATAGTATAGCTTTTTTTTAGCGTCTTATGCTATTAGCTAGCGAGCAAACGCGTTAGCCTATAGAAGACATCTACGGCAAATTAGCCACTTTTATCCGTATATAAGAAGGCTAACTATACTAGATATAGAAGATAAATAAGGTCGTTAGTAATAAGCCGGCGATAATAGAAGTCGTTAAGGCTAACCTTAGCTTATTATCCGCCTCCTCTTATTTAGGCCTTCCGGGTATTATTATAGCCGATCTACGTACGACCGATACTCTTATTTACGCCGCCGATAATAAAGCTATCGCTGCTTCGACTTTTACGGCTTTATCTAAGGCGAATACCTACTTTAACTATAGTAAGGCTAGACATTAGGCATAAGACTACCGTCTATTATCTTTGCTAGCACTTACTACTACGTTATCCTTATTGTCTAGCCCGCCTTAAGACGTTACAATAAAAGGGAAGATATATAAAGCTGCTAAGGTATTCGGTTCCCGCTAGCGCTTTAGAAAGAGTAGCCGCGGCCGCGGTAGTAATCGCGGCAGAGGTAACTAAGGCAAGAGCATACGTAAGGGCACGCGAGGAAATTATCGTAACTACGCTAACTGCCTATATATATACTTCGATAATAAGGTTATAGATAATACCGACGAAGACTAAGATCCGACGTACTAACTTAAGGAAGACGACGTGGAAATAGAAGCTATCCTTATAGCTATATAAAAAGGGATAGACTTAAGGCATTTCTAATAGGGAGGCAACGCTATCTATTTTATAACTATAGATAGCGGTATTAATACTAGCTAGAAGCCTCTCCGCGAGGGCTTTAGCAATCGTTATAGTGTTTTCCTTTACCGACTAACGACTTCCTTATTCTTTACTCTTTCTTCTTTCTTTAACTACGGTTCTATATCTTATTACGTTTCTTCTTTACTTATACTTAAGCTAGCCCTATACCCGTCCTAAGTCGCCTCTACTATAAAAGGGATAGGAGGGATTCTTAGACTAAGCGTTTAAAATAATATTATTATCGCTATATAATAGTAAGGCAACGACGATTAGACCGGTTCGGTTGCTCTCTCTTACGGTATTGTCCTTAACGAGACTTTCCTTAATGACTTAACCTTTAGACGATCTATCTTTTACGCCCTTAGAGTCGCTTATAAAGGCAATAGCGCTATACGACTTTATAATCTTAAGGGCAAGCCTTTATTATAGCCGCGGCCGTCGAACGTTTTCTCTATAGCTATTTTCGCTAATTTAACTAACGTTTAACCTACTCTTACGCGTGTTATTCGCTTTTACGCTAATATATTAGAATAAGCGAAGTGCTTTATAAACGTCTACTTCGCAAAATTCCTAAAGCTCTTTAACGTATCGCTTTAACGTATAGAAAAATTAGCATAGATAGTCTATCGAATTAATATAGGCAATAGCACGCTTATATAGCAGGCTCCCTAACGGTATAGTCCCTCGTAAGCTTAAGCTATTAGGGACTTTATTAAGAAATATAAAAGAAGTATTATTTAAAAGTCCGTTAGCCTATAGTTATCTCCTCTACTATTAACGCTAAAGAAAGCACCTATAGGCCTATAGCATAATGCCCGTAGGTAAGTGATTTAGCGTATTTACGCCGACTACCGTATACTTAATACCCTAACGAAGAAGTATACGTATCTTCTCTTAAATACTATAGATAAAATCTAGCGCGTAGCCGGCTACTATTACTACGCTTTTATCGACCTATAAGACGGGTTTTAGTATATCCGTATCGCTTTAAAAGACTGCGAGAAGACTGCTTTCGTTATGTCTTTCGGCCTATACGAATAGGAAGTTATGCCTATAGGCCTTACGAACGCCCCGGCTACTTTCTAAGCTTTTATAGAGGAAGTTTTATAGCCGCTGCGTAAGTTCGCCGCTAGTCTCTTTAACGATATATGCCTTTAGGCCGATATAGTCGAGCAGCTTTACGAACGCTTGCTTGCCTTTTTTACCCGCGCCGTTAAGTACGGCTTACTCTTAAACGCTAAGAAGACGAAGCTCTTTATCGATATAGGTGTATTTTTAGGCTTTATTGTCTATTTTAAAGGCATTTAGGTAGATCCTCTTAAGATTGCCGCTATTTACGACCGCCCGATGCCTACGACTACTACGGAAATCCGCGCTTTTATTTATATAGCCGGATACCTACGTATATTAATCCCGAACTTTTCGGACCTATCTATCCCGTTAATCGAATAGTCCTTTAGTAGTAAGAACGTCCCTATTACCCTAACTACGGAAGCTAAAGCGGCTTAGGAATAGATCTATAATATTATTATAATAATACCGGTCTTCGTTAAGTTTAGCTAGATGCTTCCCGTAATTATTAAAAGCGATACGTTTAGGAAATATATAGGCGTAGCTCTTCTATAGCCGTATATATACCTAACGGGTGGTAAGGAGCGTTCTTACCTTTATTTAATAGCCTACTTTTCTAAGAAGCTTACCGAGACGTAGTAGCGTTATTCTATATAAGAACGAGAGCTTTTAGGAATTATAATAGCTATATAATATTAGAAGCATTAGGTTAAAGGCGTAGATATTACTATTATTACGGATTACGAGTCTCTTAAGACCTTACGTACTAAAATAGACTAACCTATGCAAATTATTCGGTTCCTTAATATTATCGAATACTATAATATTAAGATCGTATATCGTAGCGGTAAAGCGAATATACTCGCCGATTATCTCTCTCGCCCGCTTTACGATAAGGATACTGCTTATAACGCCGACGAGGGGAGGATAGCTACGATTAACGATAACGACGAGCTTATAACGATCCTAGAAGACGATCCCGCGTATAATAATAATATAGCGCTTAAACTTACGCTTAAAGCCGATAACGCCGCTCTTAATGCCGTAGAGCTTATTACTCGACTAGAATAGCTAGCACGAATTAATTTATAAGCGATCTTCGAATTTCTTATGTTTAAAAAAGCTCTACCGCCGAATATTACGCCGTATTAAGCGAATATATACTTCTACGAGTTAAAGGGCAGTCTATATCGCATTTGCTAGAATAAGCGTTCCCTTCCCCTTAGCGAGCCGCTAAGCCCTATAGGAGCAATTGCACTACTACTAGTACTAAAGTATAACGCTCTCGTAGATATAGCTAAGCAAGCATATAAGGCCTTAAGGCATAGCACCGTTAGTTATATTATATAATACCTATCTATACGATACTAGCACTTAAAACTCCCGCTCGTAGCTTACGAAGCTATTCGCTATTGCTAGTCCTACTAACTAATAAAGCCGCTAGACCTAACGCTCCTTAACCTAATGCCTTTAGCACTCGTACCGCCCTTAATAAGGTAGGCTATCGACTATATAGGGTGTAAAGGGCAATAGCTGCTTAACGCCGTAGAGTATATAACCGGTTAGCTTATCTCTATTATTACGTAGTCTATAGACTTTAAGCGAATAATACCGTTGCTATAGACTATTAATATACGTTTTAGACCGCCGCGAGAATTAATTAGCGATAATGCTAGTTATTTCGTAGGACAATAGGCCTAAGAGTACTATTAGCGTTATAGAATACTTATTAAGCTAGTTACACCCGCGAGACCTTACGGGAACGGTAAAGTTAAGTAAGCAAACGGCGTGCTTAAAGCTATTATCTATCGCCTTTACCTTAATAATCCTTCTATACTATTAGCATAGCGTTTAATATAAGCCGTCTACCTATATAACCGTTAGGAAGGCCCGTACGGCTATAGCCTATTCTTCTTATTATATAGAACCTAGCCTCTAGAGTAGTACTATAAAGCCACGTATATAGCCTATACCCGCGATCCTATAGTAAAGGAAGATATCGCGTAGGCTTAAGAACTTATATAATAATATCTTACTCCTATCGCACGTAGATATATTATAAGCCTTAAAGCCGCTTACGCCTATATATAAGCTTACTTATAGGAACGTAAGGGATTAATCCGCGTGTATACGCTAGGAGATTAAGTCTTACGAGTGCGTTAGCGTATTAAAAAGCATAAACCCTACTACGATAGTCCTTAGGCTATTACGGCCGCCTATCTAAGCAATGCCTACTCTCTTACGTCCTTAGGAGGATTCGGCCTTTCTAGTAGGTATAATAGAATAAATCTATTCCCCACGTATAGTCGCAACGGACACCCGGTCTATAACTTATAGTACGTAAGCCGCACGATATTAGAGAAGGATCGCGAGCGCCTAAGAGCCGCTACTGCTATATAATAGAGGATTAAAGGTATTTTTATTATTATTTCGTATCGTATATACTAATGCACTATTTCCTATTTAGGTTCTATTAATTGCTTTAGCAAGCAAGGGACTGCTTATTTAAGCAAAGGGGTATTAAGGATCCTATTGGGTAGGCGCATTAGTTAGCGCCCCGCTACAGGGTTTTCCCTAAAGCCCTAAGCGCCTATAACTCTAGAGAATCAATCAATACATATAGAACATAGTCTTAATAAAGCTTCCCCTAGCAGGAAGCCCCGAGACTCTCTGTTGTGTGTGCACCTAATCCGACCTTTGAAAGGCCTCAAGCTTGCCGGGACAATATGATTTGGGGTGGCGGCGAGGTGGAGGCAACGAGACGGGGTGTATGTACTTCGTAGATGAAGGACCGCGGCAGAAACCGGGTACGTACTACTACTTTTGGTGCCATACGCCCCATCGGCGCCACAGCACTGGCCACCTTCGCCGACTTTTCCTTCAGCCTCCCTGGGTATTTCAACTCCGCTTCGCCAAAAAAAATTCTGCCGGTCCTCCTCCCTTCTCGCACAGCTTCGAGGTCCGCCCGTCCCCAGCTACTCAGCCGGGCCGCAATTCCCGCTCCATCAGAGCTTCCGTGCTTGCACCGCTCGGCTCTCCAATGCGCTGAAACACCATCTTTCGACTCCCTTGTCGGCGGCTGCTGCGCGTGTCGGCAGCGTCCGGCGTTGGCAATACTCGCCCTGGTTTAATATGGAATAGGACCTTCTTGTTTCCCTCCGCGAATATTTCCAAACTACAATGGTGCAGTCCCTGAAAGAGCCGAACGTCAAGATCTCACGGCGACGCTGACAGCGTTTGCGTTCCTCCAGACGTCGACGGCATCGACGGCAACGCCGGCCAAGCATGCATTCGAGAGGCGGGTCGAAGAGGTCAAGTCGCCGAAGAGGTACGCTTGTCTTTCCTCTTCTTATAGCACGTCCGTCCTGGCTTCATGATGATCTACCATATCAATGGGAATCTCTCCTAGCTACATTATGCGGAGAAACGATATATTTCTTCATTTCTGACCTGCCCACGACTGATTTCACTCCCTGCATCTGTTGCTTCTGCTACTCACCCGTTTCACGCGCTCTGTCTGACCATTGCTATAGTGACATTAACGCCCTCATCTTGGACTACTTGACCATGGAAGGCTACCCAAACGCCGCCGCCAAGTTTTCCAAAGAGGCCAACCTCCAGCCCCAGCAAGACAGCGCCTCGATTCGCACGAGGCAGGAGATTCAAACCTTTATACACAGCGGGAACATCCAGTCTGCCATTGAGACTCTGAATGAACTGGACCCCCAGGTGAGCAGACAATTTCGCACAACGCATAACCCGAACCACTCTGTCATCGTGATTAAAAAACGAACATGCACCACGCGGAGATCCAGTCATCTGGCCTGTGAAGACAAACACCACTCAATATGATTCCATGATTCCTATTCTCACCATCATCACTAGACGTTGACTTGAGCAATTCGGTTTCTGACCTGCAACGCAGATCCTGGACGATGACAAGGCTTTGCATTTCTCTCTCTTGCGTCTGCAGCTTGTTGAACTGATCCGGTCCTGCAACGCGGCTGGTGATATAACCCCTGCGTTGACATTCGCCACAGAACAGCTCGGACCTCGGGCTCCCACCAATCCGAAGTTCCTGGAGGACCTAGAGAGAACCATGGCTCTGCTCCTGTTTCCCCCGGAAAACCTGGAGCCACAGCTTGCAGCCCTGCTGAGTCCTGACCTCCGGCGCGACGCCGCCGATAATGTCAACCGGGCCATTCTCGAGAGTCAGTCGGCAAGGCGAGAGGCAGCCATCCGTCACCTGGTCAAGATGCGAGCTTGGGCCGAGACCGCGGCGCGAGAGAGGGGCTCAACCCTTCCGGATCGCCTCGACATTGGCTTGAAGGGCGAAGAACCTGAGAGTCACCGACGCCACGTCAGCGCGGAAAATGGCCGTGAGCCTATGGTGACCAACTAATTCACTTCTGCTCACCGAGAGTGCGAGTCGCTGGACGACTGCACGCTCCGGTGTCGGGATAAGCCTCTGCGGGCCGCAAGGCTGTGCCCATATCACAATGAGGAGGTGGAAACGAGAGGTGCTAGACGTTTATTCTTTTTTTTCGCGTTGAGCAGGCGTTATAGAAGCTTGCTTGGTAGGGCTCTCGGTGGTTCATGTTTACATTACGCGATCTGCAGGGATCAACACGGATGAGGGCATTGACTTGGCGTGTCCAGCAAAAGTGAGTGCAAACGAGTGCCATTCTCCTGATAATGAAATGCAATGAATGCTGCCGTGGCCCGTGTTGTTTTATTTGGTTCGAATGTGCTTCAGTTGCTTGGGAGAATAAAGAAAGTTGTTGGCGTAGACCTTGGGAGTGATCTTACGCGAGTTGGGCTCCTGGACAAAGTATTCGTAACCTTGTTTTTCCGCGAAATGAATGGCGTCCTCCTTGGTCTGGAAGTTGACGTGTGTGCCTTGCATAAAGTCTCCAGATGATTGCCAGCCCATCAGCTGGTTCTCCCACCGGTGACCCTTGGGAAGAATATCCCAATCCATGCGCCAATGGTGTCCTCTAAAATCCCCGGACTGGGTTGCTGGCTTGGATTCTTTGTAAATGCTGTGGGCCATGTCAGAAACTTGGCAACTCTGTAGCTGAAGGATCGACACTGACCGGACCGTCCGAGCCTGGAGCTCCATGGGCGCGCCGGAAATGAAGGTTGCGGGCATTATGTTCTCGCTGCCGTCTTGGACTCGCTTCGGAACGGGGGTGAATGTTCTGGAGTCTGGTTAGCTCATGGGCAGCACCTTTCTGCATGGCCAAAGAGTCGCGCGTACGAGGTCGCCTTGTCGGCAGGAATATCGTAGTCGGGCTGGTTCGTGCTCGGAGCCAGCGGAAGGGCGCTCGGGGGTTTCGCCACCATGCTCTGAAATCGTTGACCCATGCATGACAGGGACGCTCGCGCTGTCCATGTGATTTTCCAGAGACTTCTGGCACTGTGGCCCTGAAGAGAGGCCATGATGAGGACGTTTCTGA
Source organism: Ophiocordyceps sinensis (assembly GCA_012934285.1). Lineage (NCBI taxonomy): Eukaryota > Fungi > Ascomycota > Sordariomycetes > Hypocreales > Ophiocordycipitaceae > Ophiocordyceps > Ophiocordyceps sinensis. The sequence goes on along the minus strand of JAAVMX010000006.1, from coordinate 349,772 downwards.
GGTGCTGGTGATATGGTGTCAGACGCAGGCGGGACTTGGACAAGGTTCGAATTGAGATTTGCTGATTGGCCACAACGGACCGGGATTTTGCCGACCCCGGCCGCTTTTCGGCAAGCCTTCAAACCATCACCGCTACGACGCCTGCACCACGCCGAACAGCTAGGAAACTTTCTGCTTACCGTGCCGCTCAAGCAAGAAATCGACATCATGAGCTTCGTTACTCGCCGGGCGCTCTCGACGCTCATTCCTCCCAAGGTAAGAATGCTGGATTTATTACCGGTCAGCCTTGTTCTTCGGGGCCACCATTTGCTGACTCTGTCGTCTAGGTCGCCTCGCCCAAGGTACGCACATCCGGACATTTCGATGCCCATCGTTTCCGAGTCCGCTTGTCGTGCATTCGAACGGCGAACTTGACTAGTCGAGCATCGAATCGACGGCGAAACGGTGGACGAGCTTGCAAAACGAAATTCGGGGCAACGATCGTGGGGCTGACGATGTCGGGAAATACAGGCAATTGGCGGCGCTCCCGACGCTCTGCGCATGCAGCGCGTTTTCAGCTTCTACGAGAAACTTCCTCGAGGTGCCGCTCCCGAGATCAAGGGCAAGGGCCTACTCGGCTGGTATCAGGCCAAGTACTTTGGCAAGAAGACCTCGGTCCAGCGTATGTTATATCTATGTGGTGATGCCAGGACTCAGCCGTTTCGCTAACTGAAAGGCGTAGCCCTTGTCCATATCCTGCTTTTCCTGGTCGGCGTCGGCTACGCACAGAACTACTACTTCCACCTGCGTACGTTTCTCTGACTGCAGACTCCCCGCCCTCGTGTCTCGTGCTAACCCATTCTCTACGTCCAAGGTCACCACAAGAACAACGCCCACTAGGATACCTGGCTATCACTATGTCGGACTACGACTGAAAGCTGTGTAAATAGAGTCTAGACGGCCATGTTCCACACGCAACAATCACGAAACCCACTTTGTGCTTCTGGCCCCAATACCTCTCCCGGTCTTTTGCTCCTTGTGGTGCAGTGTGGTGCCATGTATGCTCGGGAGATGACGTCGGGCCCAGCCTGCGTCATTCTCGTTGGTCAAGCCAGTCAACTGTGATGCTCCGGATCGACGAAATTGTTGCCACTCGCGACCCCCTAGTCTCGGAGAGCGTCAATTCGTGCTTCCAAGCGACAGTTCGGCAAGAGTTGAGTCAGTCAGGCAGTCACTCGACTCTTGTTTCAAATCGCGCAAGTCTGGGCAAAGTTCGATGTAGCCAACACGACTCATCGACGTGAAACCACCACCTGTCTGGGTGTAGGGTAGTCCGTCCCGGATAAATGTCGACTCGAGGCTTGCGATCAGGCGCGCAGTTAGTATAGTATATTAAAACCACAATGCGGTGCGGTGCAGTCGCTCCAATCTTGCTGCCCGAGAAGCCTCGTTGTGCGACGGCTCGGTATGTCTGGTGGAATTTATGCTACCAAAACGCATTGGGGGATCAAATGTTGCGCGTTTGAAACTTGCTAGTGACCTGATAGAACCAGCACATGACAAGCTACCTTACTTACCTCCCTTTCGAAACAACGCTGATGCGGAGACGTTCATCAGATCTGCCAATCTGCCCAGATATCTCGAGTCGAATGTAAAAAAGCAATGTTAACAGGACGGTGGTTTAACCCGGTGACTATTCAAGTTACGAGCACATTTGCAGCTAGTACCTAGGAACATAGGTACAAGGCCCATGCCGATGGCCGCGCTAGACCTAATTAAGCTCGCTGCAGCTCCGAAAATCACGTCGCCTCAGCAGCCCGCATCGACCACCTTTGCCTTACCTTGACAGACTTTCAACCATCCTGCCTACTTATCAAATCCATCCGCCCTACCGCCATCGAGACGATTCCTCGACACGAGCACCGGGCCAGCTCGCGAGAGATACGCGCGAGTTCCAGAAGCATATCCCTAGCGACTGTCCCCCCGAATACCCTTTTCCTGCAGGTTACCACTCTCTTGCCGCCAGCTACCTGGTTGCGACCGGCTCTGCAGTCCTCATCACTGCGACGACGCGTGTATCGATCTCACCGACAGCAAATCGAGGCTTCCGACATTGTCAGCCAATACCATCGTGAGAAAACCTGCTTGGGTGGCTCTCTGACGGCGACTCGGCATCCTCGTCATTATCGCACCGCGAGCGACGCTCGCCTGCCACTGCAAACGGATGATGGCAACGGAGCCCTCCATTGAAAAGCTTGCCCATGTGTCTGCTTCACCCGAGCCCCAGCACGTGAGTCCTCCACAATTCCGCCCCTTGTCTTATCATCAGATGTCGAAGGAGCTATCCTTCACTCGTCGGGACTGGCCGCTCAAGTCTGCGCCGCGCGATGCACAATCGAGGTGGGACAAATCACAAAGGAAAAGCGAGCTGACCAACTTCGTCTGCTTTGTTGACAGGCCGACCGAGCCCACCATGCCGCTCTTGATCCCCCGACGGTAAACGGCAACCTCTCCACGAACAGTGACGATATCGCAAACAAGCGCATCACCAGCGTCGAGGACCAAATCAATTCTGCCGACGTCAGCGTAAGCGGAGGATCCGACACGGAAGCTTCTCGCACGGACTGGACCAGGCAAAGGGATGGCGACAAGAGCCACGGCCGGACAGGCTCTTCTGCAAAAAAGCCGGCCACATTCAAGGCCGTTTCAGTCAACAAGACATTTCTGGCATCCAAGGCGAGCCCCGGAAGCACCGTCTCCAAGGCCAGCGACAAACCCAATACGGGCGCGGGCACTCCCCCACCTGGATCGGCTACACTTTCCATCTCGCGTCCGCGACTAGTTGCTAAGACGGGCAGCGGAGCGCGGGACTCGACGCCGCGACTTTCCTTGACCGTCAATGGTGGGAAGCCGGCAACAGCCCCTGATCCCAATGTTGTATGGAACAAAAATCGACGTGAGTTGACCCTTCCCCATGTCTTTGTGTTTCGCTGGCGTTGACCCACCCTGACATTCACAGCACCCGAACCGAAAAAGTTCACCGACGAGGAGCTGAAGAAGTATGGGATTCATATGGCTAGTCGCCTGAATGAAGACGATGCTCAAGGCCAAGGCAAATGGGCGGACATAGACGATGACGACGACGACTGGGCCCCGGAAGCAATCACTTGGGGCGACGGCACCAAGACAACGCTCCCACATCCTGACGAACAGGTGGCTGCCCTCTCGGAAAACGGGGATGATGGATCTGTTACATCCAAGGGCAAGAGCCAGGACAAGCCCAAGTCACCGGCTCCTCCTGCGTTGGCCGGCTCGCCGCTACCAAAACCTGGCAGTCTTGCTTCAGGCAAGGGGCTTATCTTGAAAATCGCTTCTCAGGACAGGCCGGCCCTGGTCGCCAAACCCCCAGTGCCCCCCACTCCCGCCAAGTCGCCCTGGGCGACGCTGCCCCCTGTGGATAGAGCATCGCCGGTGTTGGCGGAGGCAGGCAACTCTACTCGCGCTCCGCCCAAAGAACCACACAGAAATGCTGTCTTGCAGCCAAAGGAGATTGCGGCTGATGACTTCAGTCGTTCATCCTGGAGGGACGGGCCATCCCACGGGAGCAGAGAGCTTTATAACTCACACTCGGGGCGTTACGAGCTTGTGCTTGATCGGCGTGGCTCGATTCGCTCAGATGCCCAGGCTAAACATCCGGCTCTGCTGCACCGCCCACAGCCGTCTGACCAGCCGGCAGAGCCTTCCAGCGCGTTTCAAACGAGTCGTATCTCGCAAGAAGGCCCTTTTGGACGGAGACGGGGATCCTCTAACGTTAGTGGCGGTAGCGGTTCCTATATGCAGCGTCTCGGCAAGGGCAACGATGGACTGGTGCAGCCTCTCGCCGAACCGCTCGGCGCGCGAAGGACATCTCTGGCAGGATCAGCCGAGAATCCCCTATCTCCAGTGAACCTGCCCGTCTCCGGGCCAGCGCCGTCTAGACCACAGCCCCCTCCGAGCTGGGCGCCAAGAGCCTCTCCCGGGGAAGCCTTTGCAATCCCCCACAACAATACATTACCACGGGAGGCGAAGGCATGCCCGCCACCACCAGTTGATGCGACTGTGGACGACGTTGAATTCCAGAAGAAGTTGATGCGAGAGCGCATAGAACTTGCCAAGAAACGGCGCCAGGAAGAGATAGCGCGCGACGAAGCAGCCAAAAAAGAGCGCATCAAGAAGAAACTGGAGGCTCTGGGCCCCCCGCCGGAAAAGACCAGTGAAAAGAAAGACGCCGCCTCCAAGGACGAAGCTCCGAAGCCGACACAGATCAAACAACGCAAATCACCCGAGTCGGCTCAAGGATCGGGCGAAGCAGTCAGCCAAGAACGCCAAATCGGCCCGGACGCAAACGATCAAGGCCGTGGCAACGCTCACGGAGCCCCGGCACAAACAATGTCCGCCAAAGATGGGCCTCCTCCCGGGTCCTCTGGGAGGCGTCTGTCCCACGGGCAGGAGGGAAAACGTTCTGACCTGTGGTCGGGTCCGGGGCCTCGGCCAGAAAGATTCACGTCTTGGGCTGCAGGCGTACCGCCTTCATCGCGAAATGTGTGGGGCTCTCCCGACCACGACAGAGGACTTGGTAACGGCACGTTCAATCCTGACCTTGGTCGCATTCCCGGTTCCACCACGGCGACGGTGCCTTCGCAAACTCACAAGGGCCCGCCTCCCATTGCCCCGCCAAATAGAACGCGGGCGCCTTCGCACGGACAGGCTCACCCTCCAAACCCAATTGGCCCCCAGAGCTCTCGCTACGGAGCCGCGGGCTCGAACCTTGCCAGCAAGTGGGTGGCGGCCGTCGCCGAAGGTGACAAGGAGATAAGCGCTGCTCGAGCAACGGAAAGGGCTGGAAGGGAGCGCCAACTTGCCGAGCAGGGGCTCCTGGCCGAAGATGCCCAACCGACCATCAAGGATACTTGGCGACCTGTTCAGTTACCCGGAGATGGTACAAGGCGAGCTGCGGGGAATGTCGAGGTTCAGTCTCACGTAACGGCTCCCTGGAAGACGGCACAGGAAAAGCTTGCCAAGGGTGCTGCTCCGGCCGAGGACCCTGTACCTTCCGCCAACCCTGGCGTCATAGGCTCCGGGAGCGGCTCTATTATCCCGTCGGTCGGTTCTGGACCGCCGTCCCAGTTGCGTGCTTCGAGGTTCTTTCCCGCCAGAGATTCTCGCCACGAGCATTGCTCTGCAGCTGCTGAACCATGGCGCCCGGCCTCGCCCTCCCTGCCGCCGCCTACCATGGAGGGGCATCCCGCTTACGAGGGTGACGTGGTGCATCCGCACGTGTCATTGCCAAAACCGCAGCCCGTTGTGAAGCTCCCACCCGCCATGATGGCCTCGCAATTGTCCCAGCCTCGAGGCGCCACGGCTTGGGCAGGCCGTCTTTCGTTCAAGGAGGCCCTACGAGCTGTCCCGAATCGCGGACCAATTCATACCCGGGAAGGCGAACCCTCCCGAGGAACGTGGCAAGACAAAATCGACACCCTCCTCAGTGGAAGCAAGCCGTTGTCACAGAGACATATCGGGGTGGATCCTGCCAGTAGGAACGTGCTGGAGCCTCTCGTTCCTGAAGACTTGGCAACTGTTTCCCTGCCGAGCGTATCAGCAGAACATTCTACGGGAATATTGAAGTCGGTAGTCTCGAAACCGATGGCCGAAGACTGTTTTGAGGAGCAGGAGATGGGCTCACTGCCCCAGATACGGTTTCCGCACAGAGCGCCAGAAGCAGCGTGGCAACCTGCCATGACGCCTACCAAGGCCCTTCCAAAGAAGCTTCTTGTGCAAGCAACTGCCATGGAACCATACTACTTTGCTGCAGACGTCTTTGGCGGTGGAAACCTCGTGAAGGTCCTCCTCCCGGGAATGACCGAGGTCAAGATGCTGACGCTTCCCTTCTCGGCGACGCGAGCGGGACGAGGTGGCCACGGGAGGCCACCACCCCGGCAACGTGGTCTGGGCCACGGATCGCGCGGAGGGAGAAGGGAGGTCTCGAATACTTTTGGGGGAAAAGATTCTGGTTCAGGCAACTCGAGTCGAAACGGTCGAGGCAGCTACCGCAGAAGAGGCTCGGACAGCTGGAACCGACAGCAGAGTCAAGCACTCGCGCAGCCGAGGACGCCGTCTACATAGGTCGCCCACGGTGGGCTGCACCTGGGAACGAGGACTCCTCTGCCCACCTGATTGCGCAGTTGCCCGCCTGCGGCACGAAGCAATCAAAGTCCCTCGCAAGCGGCCAGCATCCCAACATCGGGTAGGGACTGGGGCCCTTGTTAGGCAGCTGGAAACCAGGTCGACGTGGCACCGGACGTGTGACACATCGGCCGCATGGCGACCTGCTTGTCTCACAGAAACAAGATGCAGCATTGTACAACTTTCGTTCGGAGCGTGCGGACATGCTTTGCAGTAACTCATCCGGCAATGACGTTTTTTTTTCTCGCTGCCCACGCCCGCTTTCAAAATGTCTATTTTTTTCCTTGAAGTTTTGTTGCAGATGGTTTGCCGCGGTCGCCATGGTTTTTGCCCAACCTTGTTGCGATGATGGCCTAGCTCAGGTGTTTGATGGATGCCTGTGTACTTGGCACATGGGCAGCACCTGTCTTTCCCCTTGTTGCTCAAGTTTTTGAATGGTCGCGACGCAGTGGATCATTGGTCGGCAAGTGTTGCGGCAGCAATGAGGAACTTGTTGCATGGCCTCTTGGCGTCGGGCGAGCATGTGGATGTGCTCGTGTGCGTATTGACCTCCCCCGGGCCCCATGAACATTTATGGCCTGGGTCCAAGGGGGGCAACACGCGAGGGATGCGGGGATAAGGATTGCTTGCATCAAAGGGGGTGCCGGAGAGAGGAGGGTCTGTCGAGCCGGCTTCGAGGGATCGGGTGGGTAGGGTACCTTTTGCTATCACGGCAGTGATCTCGAGGCGAGGTTATTGGTTCGCTGAGGACTGCTCTCTCCCTAGTCCGCGTTGTTGGCGCGAGTCTATGCTGGCGAAGCAACATGGGCCTTGGACAGTGCTAGCCTACGACACTTGAAATCATGTGCCTCATGGAATACGAGCTGCTCCGTCGTGCCGTGTGTTCCTCCTCTATTCCATCTCTATTCCGTCTCGACCAAGCTTTGCAAGTACCATCAACTCCAGCGCCCTTTTCAGTTCATCAATGCACGTGGTATCATCCCCTGTCCAGGCGACATGCTCCCTTTCCCCGCGTAAATAGTGTCGTCTGATGCTTGGCCCGGCCGAGCACATGCCCCCCCGGTCTGTCGAGCCAAATCAAAACTCCTCCATGGCGCAGTTGGGGTGGATGACGTAGACGACGCCAGCCGAGGCAGCGGAGCTCGTCGCGCCGTCGACAAGACCTTCTCCTCTCAGGGCCATGAGGACGTTGTCCTGGGGTTCAAACGTCAGTCACAAGCTCACCTTGGCAGCAACCGACGACATGCACGCGGGACCGCATACCTTGACCATCTTCTTGAGCACCATGTTGGCCAGGGCCTTTTCGGCGTGGTAGCTCTCCTCGCCGTCCAGGTCCTCCTCGAGTTGCTCGAGGTACCAGTTGACAAGGACCTCGCCGTCGACGCCGTCGCCGCTGCCGCTCTCGTCGTCGTTGACGCGCTGCGCGAACAGGTTGACCATGTTGATGTACTTGTCGTACGCGATTGTCTGCTTCTTCTTGGCTGCCCCGGCGGGCTGCTCGCCGTCCTCGCCAGCCATGACCGCGTCGCTCTCCTGCTCCGCCGCCCCGGAAGCCGCGTCGGCGGCGCGGCGCAACGCGTCGCCGTCTTCCTGCTCCTCCCCCTCGTCATACACCTCGACGTCGTCGTGCTCGACCGAGATGATGCTCTGGCGGAGCAAGTCGTACGCCTCCACCACCATTTCCGGGCTGATCTCCTCGACGCAGTTGACCTTGGCGATAGCCTCGCTCAGGCGGATCATGCTCTCCAGCTGGCGCACCGTGATGCGATACGAGTTCTTGCCCACGCCGCCCTGCGCGTCGTCGGCCCGCAGGTCCTTGTACTTTTCCACGAGCACCTCCTTCGCCTCGTCGGTGAGCTCGGGCCGGAACGTCCGGGCGAAGCGGATGTACCGTTGCAGCTGCTCGGTGCTGAACTCGGGCTCGATGGCGTCGTCCCGGAGCTGGTGGAGGCCGACAATGTGCTCGGCGAGGTGGCGGTCGACTTGCTCGTTGCACTCGTCGAGGACGACGAAGAAGAGATCGAATCGCGACATGATGGGCGCCGACATGTTGATGTTGCTCCGCAGCGAGGTCTTGCGGTTGTAGCGGCCCCCGACGGGATTCGCGGCAGCGAGGATACTCGTGCGCGCGTTCAGGGTTGCCTGGATGCCGGCCTTGGCAATGGAGATTGTCTGCTGCTCCATGGCCTCGTGAATGGCGACCTGGTCGCCAATGTCCATCTTGTCGAACTCGTCAATCGCGCAGATGCCGTTGTCGGCCAGCATGAGGGCTCCGGCCTCTATTGTGAACTCGCCCGTCTCCTCGTCCTTGATGACCGCGGCAGTAAGACCAGCCGCCGAAGACGCCTTGCCGCTCGTGTAGACGGCGCGTGGGGCGAAGGAGCACACGTACTTGAGGAACTGCGATTTGGACGTGGAAGGGTCGCCGACGATGCAGATGTTGATGTCGCCGCGGAGCTGCATGCCCTCGGGCGTTGTCTTGTGCACGCCCGACATGAGCTGAAGGAGAAGGCCCTTTTTGACCACCTCATGGCCGTAGACCGTCGGAGCGATGGACTGCACCATGCGCGAGTAAATGTGATCTCCATGCACCATGGCACGCAGATCCTCAATCTCCGAGGGGTTCATCGAGGCCAGCACGGCAGCCTGGGCCTCCTCGACCGACTCGGCGCCCTCGACGGCGTTGTTCTGAGCCAGGGCGTTGATGACGTCGGCAGCACCGCTGGCTGCAGACCGGCCCGACCCGGTCGTGTCCGAGACTACCATGCAAGCGAGAAAGGCCAAGCGATAGGTGAGATCGCGGACACCCAGGGCCTTGAGCCCGGAGACGCCGCTTCCACCAGCATCGGCGCCGCGGGATGCGCCACGGTCGTCGCGCACAGCAGTTGGCCTGACGCCCGGTAAACCGAGTTGGCTGACATCTGGGACGACAATCAAGGCGCCTGTGAAGATGCACTTTTCTCCCGCCTTGGCGCGGTCAACTATCTCGCCTCGGAGGATGACGTCGAGTGTTCGCGGCATGCTGCCCGTGGGAATCTCGGAGCTGTTCTCCTGAATGCGAACCTTTTGCCAATCGACAAATGTACTGTGGCGGATGTCCAGCTGCCAAGCGACCCGGTTCGAGCACACATTATTGGGACATTGAGTGGGCTCTGTGTACCGAAACGTTTGCTCGATATTGGTGACGACGGCTCGGCAAGACTCGCAGCCAAAGGTGCCGAGCGACAACTCGGGGCGCACTTCTGACGTCCTTGTGACGGTGCCGGAGATGGAGAGCAGCTGGCCAATGTTGGCGGAGCGCAAGCTACGCACGCGGGAAACGAGTGGGAGGTTGTAGAAGGCGATTGAGAAGAGCTTGTCTGTCTGCTGGTGCTCATTCTTGCGGTGTGACGACTCGCTCTGGCTGCCAGAGCTGGCGACCGAGGTTGCCTGGTTCGTCGAGGCGGTAGGCTGGCGATGCTCGCGAAAGTATTGGGGCTCGTACTTGGCAATCATGCCATGGAGAGCGGCGGTGAGAAAGGGTAGGAAGCGATAGTACTGGCGCATAACGCCGTCGGCCAAGCTGCCGTTTTCCCATGACGCGAGGTGCCTGTAGTCGACGTACAAGGTGGAGAGCTGGAAGTTGCGCATTCCCTTGACCTGGGCGACGTAGTATCTGTCCGTGGTGACGGCACTCGACGTGGGCGCACCCGAGGAGAGCGGATCCTCGACGAAGCTATCGACAAAGAGGCGTTAGAAGCAAAGCCGGCCAAGACCACCATGGCCGAGCACTCACCTCTCGAGAAAGGCCTCAAAGTGTTCCTGGACCAGCAAGCCGATCCTGTCCTCTACGCGCGGGACGGTTGAGGCAGCATCCGGGACGCGCGAACTTCGGGGCACCTGATCGTCGGCGAAGCCATCTCCCCCGTCGTCGCCGGGGCCGAGCATCTCCGACGGAGGGCCGCGGGGCCGTGCCGACGACGACGAGGGAAAGCCGGGAGGGCGTTTCTGCGCAGCGGCATACGTCTGCGCGTCCGACATGAAATTGCTGGCATCGCTGGAGGCAGCCATGGCTCGACCAGACCTAGAAGGGCTAACGGGGGCGCCGACAGTCGGTCGGTACACGGCCGGTGACGGTGGGGAAAGGCCTTGACTGTGAGTGATGATGAAGGAGTGGCTTGAGAAGGGGTCTATCAAGGACTGGGCGACGACGTCGGCGCAGGAGAGATTTGCGATTGCAGTTAACTCGTAGGCAGAGATTGAGAGAAACGCGTACGATGCGCGTGCGCTAACGCGAGTTCGACGCGACTTTAATTGATTGTAGGGGGCGGGAGAGGTGGGGGTTCCCAAAGCGCTAATTCGCCGAAACCTCGGCATCTCACACTCTCGACCCGTCACTTCCTCGACTTGCAACTTGAAGAAATTATTCGAAAAGGCACGAGATGTCAGCCGTGAAGCTCGACTTTACGAGTCAAGCAACATCGACCATATTTGTAGCGTGAGATGCGAATATTGGTAAAATTTCCCGCTAGTTCAAAGTCTTCTTGTCCCCATCGCGAGCAATTGCTTTAATAATTGCTTTATGCTTTGCTGTCAATGTCTCGACCATCCTTGACAAACATCCTGATCAGAAAGCTGTCAAACATGATGATTTGGTGCGTCACCACTTGGGCACGTACCCTACCATTTCCTTTCCATCTCCACAAGACGCCTGAAGGTTCCTTCCGGCAGCCAAGGAGCAGCCTCTTCTAAAATTGTCAGGAAGCCGTGAGCTTGGGAGCTCGCGCTGCGCCGAGGCACTGCGAGGCACACGCTGCGAGGCACAAGCTGCGAGGCAAAGCATATCAATATAGCCTCGGTTAGCAGGTAGCTTGACCCCGGCCTTGACACGCACCCACAGTCCAAACGGCTTGCCTCTACCCCTGTTCGCAGCTCCGGCTGCGTGACGCTCCTCTTTCAACTCACGGCATCGACTGATTTGAAAGGTCCATGACCGTTGCTGTGTTTGCCTTGTCTTCGGCGCGTGTGCTGGAGAGGAGAACGACTAAGCGCATCAAACCCCTCCTTGTTTCCGCTTGTCGTGTGGCACGCCTGCCTCGTCTCGCTCCGAAAACGAATGAATCTTTGCAAAGTTAGTTTGGTGAAGCCACATCATTGTTTTGTCTCGGCCTGGAGCGTCCTTACTTTGGCAGCAACTTGTAGCCACTCATCGAAGCCCCTGACGCATGGATCAGTTGCGGGGTCGATTGAGGCCCCATGAGACCATACCAGCACCTGTTCGAACCGAGCAGTGACTTGAAGAGCTTCAGTTTCCACGGCGTCGGCACTCTCTCCGTCGTGCTCTTGGATATCGGACTGTTTCCCTCCTTTCTCCCGGGGCCTGCGTTCCACCACGACACCTTTGAAGTTGTCTGGGAGAGCGACAGTGCGGCCTTTGAGTTTTCGGCCGCGGAAATAGGCAACGCTCGTTGAATCTGCAACGACGCAAATATGAGCCAGGAGGCGCCGTGTTGCATCGCGCGAGTCTATGCGTACCCTCCGATTGAGTAGGATCCCAGTACTCCGACACCGGATCAACGGGTCCGGTATGGTGGACGCGGCATGGCAGCAGGTTCGGGATCGCTCTGGTCTTGCCAAGGACGTCGTGGTCCTCGACAACGAGCATCGGCTCTGGCATTATGGCGATGCTAATGGTGATGGTGAGGAAATTGTCGAGACGTGTTGGGATCAGTGACCAGGTCGGACGGCCGTAGGCGAGAGACGATTATTGCGCTGAGCAATCTGACGAGGATTGCCGAGGATCATGTACTGACGCGCTTGGCTTATCAGATAAGGTCCGGCCTCCGGAAGTAACAGATACATTAATTTAGGTAACAAGTCCCGATCTTGTCTCCGTATCCGTAACTTCATCCCTGCTCGTCATTCTTCAGGAACCGACCTACGAATACACGTGATCCAGTTCTTACTCGCCGCAACATGTATGTATGCACGCGCACACACACACACAAACCACACCAACAAAAGTTTGCATTGTAAATAGTAGGACGACATCCGGGCACGTTGCTGTAAGCGACTGCGTCCTGAACCCCCCCCTGCTAGCCCTTGCTAGGTCCGCCCAGAGAAGATACCAAACTGTAAGTGATGTGGGCTCGAGAATGCAGTAGTATTACTTATCTCATGCAGCCGATGACCCTTCTCAGAGTCAATGACATCAAGACTCCGAGAGCAGCAGCTGCGCCGCTCTCGGCCATCAGCCGGCGTTAACGTCGGGGTCTGAGATGGACTCGCCACCGAACCTATCAAGGCCTGTTGTTTGCCGTCGATGCCCCAAACACGTTACACCACGAGACAAGGAACAAGCCCTCGGCTGCACCCAACGCCCAAGCCCCGAAGGCGTTGCCTCCCCTGGCGGTTGGCCCGTCGAGTGAAACGGGTCTAATAACATGTGTTCGATACCAGCCGGCCCTTGTCTCTCCTTGTTCGGCGGCGGCCGGTCTTGGATGGATACAGGCCACTGTAGGTAGCTTCTGGGTGTTTGGCTGCCCGCTACCGTGCTGCTGCTCTTTCCCAAGCCTCAATCGCAACGCCGGCATCTCTCCCCATCCGTCTCATTGTGTGCCGACCTCTACCGTGAGCTGTCGAGCTCGAATTTCGTTTCTTATCCGCCCCGAGTGTCATGTCTTCCTGGAGCAGCTCCATGCCGTCTCTCCCTGCCACCATCACAAGGCCCGCCTCACATGGAGCCGAGATGCTGCGCGGCGCCCTCGGTGGCTGGACCTGGGGACCTGCCCTGGCTGTGGCCAAGCCCGCCATCCTCTCCGTCCTCGCTCGCATCGAGACGGGAACCCTCTTGCTCGTCGACGAGCCGGGAGACCAGAGGCACGTCTTCGGGCAGAAGCTCTCGGGGGAGCTTGGCAATGTGGCCGCAGCAGCAGCGCTTCCCCGACGCGCAAGCACTGTCCCAAGAGTCGAGATTGTCATCAAGGATGACGCCTTTTGGATGCGCCTTTTTCTCTTCGCCGACATGGGATTTGCCGAGGCGTACATGCTGGGCGACTTCCAGTGTCAAGATCTGACCTCATTCTTCCAAGTAAGACGCCCCCGACTCCTCACTGCCTTCCCATCGCAATGCGCCTCCTCCTTCTACCCTCGGTTTCGCCACAGCCATGTTTGTGGAACCAACGCCTCTCTTGGAGGGAAACTCACACGACACAGCTCTTCATTGTGAATAGGCATCAGATGAACAATGGAACCACTTGGATATCCAGCGTCTCATCTGCCATCTCTGGCTTGGCTCGCTCCACCAACACGCTTTCCAACTCGCTCCTCAACATCTCGGCGCACTACGACATTAGCAACGACATGTTTGCTGCGTTCCTTTCCCCGGACATGACCTACTCATGCCCTGTGTGGCGCCTCCATCCAGACGAGACACACCAAGAGTCTTTGGAGGATGCCCAAATGAGGAAGCTGCTACGCTTCATTGACGGCGCCAGAATGAAAGCCACCGACCACGTCCTTGAAATCGGGACAGGCTGGGGTTCCTTGGCCATCGAAGCAGTCAGAAGGACGGGATGCCGGGTCACCAGCCTCACCCTTTCTGCGGAGCAAAAGAGCTTGGCCGAGGAGAGGGTGCAGGCAGCTGGCTTCTGCGACCGGATAGACATCAAGCTGATGGATTATCGTAACCTTCCCGTCCCATCAACGCCGTACGACAAGATCGTCTCCATAGAAATGCTCGAAGCCGTTGGCAAGGAGTACCTAGCGACCTACTTTGCGTGCGTAAATCGACTGCTCAAGAAGCGTGGCGGTATTGCCATGTTTCAATGCATCACGATGCCTGAGGGTCGCCACGAGGCATATTCCAGATCCGAGGAGTAAGTCCGTTCCAGAGGTTGACGCCACAAAGCTAAACCATGGCACAGCTTCATCAACCACTACATATTCCCTGGCGGTTACCTGCCGTCCACAACCCAACTGCTGAACCACATCAGCCAACAGTCTCAGGGCACCCTGATAGTCGAGAATGTCCAAAACATTGGCGGTCACTATGCAAGGACGCTGAGGCTTTGGAACGAGAAGTTCCAGGATAATTTCGACCAAGAAATAAAACCCGCCCTCCTCAAGGAGCACCCACATCTGAACAAGCAAGGGGTTGAGGTGTTCCGAAGAAAATGGGAGGTAAGTAAAGAAGCCCCGGACCACCAGTCATTCTTCGCGCGCCCTCTGACTTGTTGCAGTATTACTTCACCTACTGCGAAGCTGGGTTCCTGACGAAAACCTTGGGAGATGTCATAATTACCGTCGGGCGGGAAGGGGCTCTGGAGTTGATGGATGGCATTCCGCTCTGACCATCGACCTCACTCCACGTTGAACAGGCGTTGTGAATAGACCTTAGATCCCGGCTGGAAACTCGGTCGGCTTGGCTCGGGGACCCTTTGCCGCGTTAGACGTCGTTGTCTGGACCAAACATCCCTGTCTCGCTATGACTTGTTCTTGCCCTTTCGCGATCTTTTCCCCGTGTGTCTGCTTGAGGGTGTAGGCTTGGGCGTGTACCGATTGGCATGATGGACATCGAATTCGGACTTGTGCTTGCGGAAAAGAAGCATTGTGACTCGGGCATCCTCGATGCTAGAATGCGATCCGTCTTGGACTTCGACCCCAAGGAGCTCTCGAGCCAGGATTCTGAGGGCCGGCTTTCTGCCATTCCCAAACCTCCTGAAGCCGGCATGCTTGGCGGTATCTCGAATGTCTCGTGGCGGATGGCTGAGCATCATGGCCTCCATATCGTGCTTGATGTCGTGTCCCACCAATACTCGGTCCTTGATCATGTCGGAGACTTGCTTTTGCACCTCTTCGAAATCTCTTGCGAACCGCATCTCCTTCTGTGAGACACCACTGACGGCAGTCCTCCAGTCCGTGACCCTTTCCCTCGGCTTGACAAATGAATCGTAAATTTGGCGCCCGTGGAAATCCACCAGGCTAACTCTGGCCAGTGCCGACTCATGTGCCCCTGAACCAACTCCAACCATCTCGCAATCCATGGCCACGTACTTGCCGAGTTCAATGCCGGCAGACAAGCCGTGGTTGACCCTGTCGCTTTGAGATGCCAGAGCTACGGTGTTGCCTTGGAGGCCTAAGCCATAAGCTTCTGCCAAGGATTCGGCGGAGATGTCGTTGTCTTGAGCCCATAGAGCAAGTGAAGGAGAAGAAAGACCATTCGTAGATTCGTGACCGACGGTGGAGCTTTGCACGCCGCCCATATTTCGCGCCTCGTCTTTCCTGCCGTCTTGCTTTCGACTTGGAAACGGTTGCTTGGCCTTGTTCTCCCCGACTTTTCGTCTCTTGACAGGAGGCGTAGGCGGAGTGATGGCTTTGCGCTTGGACGGCCCTTCTGATGTACCCTGTGCTTTCAGCTTGACCTGTAGCTGTTTCCAGTTTGAAGAAAGCTCAGCCATGCTTGCGTCTCATCCCAATGATGCCGTCGCTTGGCAGTAGCCTCTTGAAGTTTGCTCGAGAAATCGGGTAGACAAGGTACTTGTTGGTAGACCGGAAATATGGGGACATGATCGACGCTGACTTTGGGACTTGGCCGGAAGAGGCAAAAGACATGAATGCATGCAGCAAAACGATAAGCTTCGTTATGCGTTTAACCGAGTATTGATAACATTTCCCATAGCGATCAAGAATCCACCTCTCTTTTCTGCCATCTGCATCCGCGCAAGCTTCCAGCCTTGGGCAAACGTCGCGAAGCACTCTTCTCAGCCACCCACCCTGCCTTCGGGAGCATGGCGGTTGATACACCGGGCGGCGAAGCGGCTGTTGGGTCGGACGCGCCGCGGGAAAAGGGCAAGGCGTCGGCCGAAACTCTGAGAACGGGCTGCATCGCCTGGGTGGAAAAGGAAGGCCAACCGCGGCGCGCCGAGATTCTCAGCATCAAAGAAACGAAGAGTGGCAAGCACTTTTACTGCAAATTTGACAACTTCAATAAGCGCCTGGATGAATGGGTGCCCGTCGCTAGAATCGACTTCAGCCAGGATGTAGAATGGCCGAATCCAGAAAAGGACAAATTGAAGGAGTCGAAATCCAAAAAGGCGCCATCATCACAGCCGAAGAAGGCTGCTGTTTCAAAAAAGGCGCAGAAGCGGCCTGGAAAGAGGGAGCACTCGGAATTTTCTGAAGCGCCGACTCCTCATCCTTGGACAGGTGTGCTATCCTCGTTACTCCATGGCTCTTAGGACGCGGCGTCAGGCTGACTGTAGTACGCGCAGAACTCGTGGAGACTCACAACCAGCGGAATTCGCTGTCGATTGGACCCGATGGCGATGCCCAGGCACTCGCCAGCGTTGAGGCTAGTGCGACGCCCGCCGCCGACGACGTGGACGCGGACGACAAGGAGGAAGTGGGAAAACATGACGAGAGCGGGTTCAGTCGCGACGAGGAAATTGAGAAGCTGAGAACCTCGGGCTCCATGACGCAAAACCCCGCCGAAATCTCGCGAATACGAAACATCTCCAGAGTCCAGTTCGGCAAAAACGACTTGTTTCCGTGGTACTTTTCCCCATATCCAGAAATATTCAATGACGAGGACGTCATCTCCGTCTGTGAATTCTGCTTGAGCTACTACGGCGATCCCAAGGCCTTTGCACGACATCGCAAAAAGTGCACGCTTCAACACCCGCCGGGCAACGAAATATACAGAGACGACTACGTGTCCTTTTTCGAAGTCGACGGTCGCCGTCAACGAACTTGGTGTCGAAACCTGTGCCTGCTGGCCAAAATGTTTCTCGACCACAAGACGCTATACTACGACGTCGATCCCTTTCTCTTTTACGTCATGACGACCCGGAGCGACAAGGGCTGCCACATTGTAGGATTCTTTTCCAAAGAGAAAGAGAGCACGGAAGGGTTTAATGTGGCTTGCATCTTGACCCTGCCGCAATACCAGAGGAAGGGATATGGAAGGCTGCTGATCCAGTTCTCATACGAGCTATCGAAAATTGAAGGCAAGCTTGGATCACCGGAGAAGCCGCTTTCGGATCTGGGATTGTTGAGTTATCGCCAGTACTGGTCGGAAAACATTGTCGACCTGCTGATGGGCTACAATGAAAGGGAAGAAAAGTTATCAATCGAGATGATCTCGACAGCTCTGGCCATGACGACGGAAGATGTCGAACACACGCTGCGGGCAATGAAGATGCAAGTCCACCACAAGGGCGATCATAAGATTGTCATCCCCGACAAGCTCATTAAGCAGAGGGAGAAACAAATGCAGAAGCAAAGGAGGAGCCTTGACGCGGCAAAAATTCATTGGAAGCCGCCGCCCATGTTTACTCGGACGTGGGGCTGGTGAAGAGGCATCGCGACGAAGGGCGTTCTTGGCTAGGTAGGCCGCGCATTCTTGCTCGATTTGGTCATGCAGGTTGACAATCAGGGATGAGACGGCTTTTGTTTTCTGCACGCTGCATGATATTCCTTGTTTGCCGCGAGCTTTAACTCGTAGGCATATGAATTCTATGAGACCAGGTTCCATCTTTTTGTACGAAATAGGAGTTTTGGCAAGCAAGACTTGGATTCCCTGAGGGGTATCTAGGTACCTCCGACCTTAGGTAAGTCGGAGTTTGTCAGGAACCTGTGTACGAATACGAAGTTACGGAGTACGAATACGTAGAATGATGCCCTTGACTAAAAATAACACATTCGTCCCTCAACACCATCCCTCCGTTCGTCAGCCTCTCTACCAAGTTGGTGGTGTGGAACAAACTCCCTCCTGCATGCGCGAATGCCGGGAAGCTGGCCTCCGCCCAACCAATTGACCGACAATAAGTCCCGGCGCGCGCGCGCTCGTCGCTCGAGCACAGCCGGAGCACCATGTTGTCGGTACTTGCGCTCAGCTTGCTGGGCTTCAGCTCGCGAGGCCCGATTGCCGCCGCAAGCCAACACCAGGACCAAGCGCGTCTCAATAATTATGCAGAGGCATGTCCCGACTACGCCTCATACGCGGCCTATCCTCAGTGAGTCGGCCCACGAGTTTGCGCGCCAGCTGTCAACGCTCGGCCTGACACTCTTTTAGCCGTCCACTTAGCTCGGGCTCGCTCGCCCTCCCGTTCCAGCGGCCTGAATCGCGATGCCGCACCTTCCACTCGGAGGAGATTGAAAGAGTCATCCAGGAGGTGACGTCCAGGATGGCAGATCCAGACCTGGCTCGACTCTTCGAAAACGCGTTCCCGTCTACGACCGATACGACAGTCAAGTTCCACACAAAGGGCAAGGACACCGGCCATGTCCGCTTCGGAGGCTTTCGTTCGGCGCAGGATGATGGCGCGTGGGAGGGACCGCAGTCTTTCATCATCACAGGCGACATCGTGGCCGAGTGGCTTCGCGACTCAACGAACCAGCTGCGACCGTACCAGGCCCTCGCCAACAAGGACCCGGCCATCTTTGACTTGATCCTCGGCGCCATCAACACGCAGTCGGAGTATGTCATCGAGTCTCCATACTGCAATGCCTTTCAACCTCCGCCCATAAGCGATCTGTCAACCTCGACCAATGGCCAAGACGACGTGGTTCACCCGGCCTACGAACCGAATGCCGTCTTTGAGTGCAAGTACGAGCTGGATTCCCTGGCGCACTTCCTGGCGCTCGCCAACGACTTTTACGAGCACACGTCGTCGACAAAGTTTGCCAACAGTCGCTGGTATCTGGCGATTGAGACTCTTCTCGAGGTCCTTAAGCAGCAGTCTCAGCCGACGTTTGATCAGGAGACGGGGAGATACCAGAGAAATGAGTACACCTTTCAGCGGACGACCAACGCGGGCACTGAAACGTTGAATCTCCTCGGGGTTGGCAATCCATTGAACAACGGCACAGGTCTTGTTCGGTCGGCGTTTCGGCCAAGCGACGACGCCACCATCCTCGGCTTTTTCATTCCAGCCAATGCAATGATGTCTGCGGAGCTGGCTCGGACACACACAATTCTCGAGGCGGCGGGCAAAGCCTCGCTCGCGGACACGGTTCGGAAGTGGAGCGAGCGGCTGCGCGCTGGTGTCCTGGAACACGGCGTGGTCAAGCACAAAAAGTACGGAGATGTCTTTGCATACGAAGTCGATGGATACGGCTCGTCCATCTTGATGGACGATGCAAACTACCCCTCGCTGCTCGCGCTTCCCGTCATGGGCTTCTGCGACGTCAACGATGCCGTCTATCAAAACACGAGGAAGATGCTGCTCAGCAAGACGGGCAACCCCTACTACCTGGCTGGCAGCGAATTCAAGGGCATTGGAGGTAAAGTCGTTCTTGATAGACGGCGTCAGCCCAGGGAGCTTAGCTGACTTGCCTTTTAGGACCTCACATTGGCCTGCGCAACGCCTGGCCAATGAGTCTGCTGATCCAGGCGCAGACTTCGGAGGACGACGAGGAGATTGAGGAGTGCCTTGATTTGGTTCTCAAGTCTTCCAGGCTCGGCCTCGTGCACGAGAGCGTCGATGTCAACCACGTGAGGCAGTACACGCGCAGCTGGTTTGCGTGGGCCAACGGTGTCTTTGCTACCACCATCCTGGACCTGGCCAAGAGGAAACCGCACCTGATTTTCGAAAAGGGCACCGCGCCTTATGAAGCGTAAAATTTCCGCTTGTACGAATACGAATACTGAATCTGTGTAACATTATGTACCTCGGCCATGCAGCCGTCACGGGCTACATTACGAAGTAGTACTAGGGCCTTGAAGTCGGCATCCCCTCGGCATCCTCCGCAAGGAGGGGATGCCGATTTTATTAAGGCCCAGTAGTGTCCACTCAACAGCTGTAGCTCCTGCGATTCATGACTGCCCTCTCTCTGCCCTTCACAACCGCCCCAGCCTACCCTCTGCTATCAACCGACAAGATGATTCCCCGGCCAACCAACCTGATCAACCTGATGCGCGGCTGGCCATCGCAAAGCGTGCTCCCCGTCGGCCTGCTGTCTGCGGCGTGCCAGCGCGCGCTTGCGAACCCAGCCGAGTCGACGCCCATCCTCCAGTACGGCCCGGACGCGGGACACGAGCCGCTGCGAGAGGGTCTGGCGCGATGGCTTGCGCGTCACTACGGCGTCGAGCCAGACCCCGAGCGCATATGCATCACCGGCGGCGCCAGCCAGAGCCTGGCCTGCATCCTGCAGAGCTTCACGGACCCGGTCTACACGCGGGCCGTATGGGTTGTCGAGCCCTGCTATCACCTCGCGTGTGGCATCTTCGAAGACGCGGGCTTCGCGGGCAGGTTGAGAGCGTCGCCGGGAGATGACGAGGGCGTGGACGTTGAGGCTTTGCAAGGCATGATGAGGGAACTCGATCAGAGTGCGGATGGCTGTCCGCAGCCCCGGGTCGGTCTGCCCTTGTCAAAGAAATGAGTCGGTCTTCGCCAAAAGAGGCGTTTCCACTGACCCATTCCCGTCCGCAGCCCCTCAAGACTCCCGGGCCGGCGAGAAAGCTCTACAGGCACGTCATCTACTGCGTCCCGACCTGCTCCAACCCCACGGGGGTATCCATGTCTCTGCGCCGGCGCGAAGCCCTCGTCCGGCTGGCCAGAGCGCACGACGCCCTCGTCGTGTGCGACGACGTCTACGATTTTCTGCAGTGGCCGCTGCACGGAGACACCCAGCCCGAGCGGAGCCCCGAGATGAGGCTGCCGCGTCTCTGCGACCTTGACCTCCGCATGGGCCGAGCCGAGACGGACCCGATGGGCTTCGGCCACGCGATCAGCAATGGCTCCTTTAGCAAGATCGCCGGTCCCGGCATGCGCACCGGCTGGGTCGAGGCGTCGCCGGCCTTTGTCACGGGGCTCTCCAAGACCGCCTCCACCTTGTCCGGCGGGGCCCCGAGCCAGTTCTGCGCCGGCGTCCTCGGCTACCTAGTCGAAGACGGCCGGCTCGAGAAGCACATCGAAGACGTGGTCCGGCCGACCTTGCAGCGCAGGCACGGCATCATGATGGACGCCATCCACCAGTACATCACGCCGCTCGGCATCCATGTGCGGGAGTCTAGCGTCACGGGCAAGGACGTCTACGGCGGGTACTTCATCTGGCTGACGTCGGGCCAGGGGCAGCTGCCGTCGTCGCGATTGGTCGCCGACGCGGCCCTCGACGAGGCGAATCTCGTCGTCGGCCCTGGCCACATATTCGAGGTTCGCGGAGACGAGCGCCGGGCCAAACACGACGGTGGAATTCGCCTCTGCTTTTCGTGGGAGGCCGAAGACGCCCTTGTGGAAGGCGTTCGCAGACTCGGCCACCTCTTGAAGCGCATGCGGGACAACAAGTCGTACTACGAGGAGCGAGCGGCTGGTTCGCGGCAAGGCTTCAATCTCGATGCTAGCAAATGAGTATCGCCCACGTGAAGTCTATGGCATTTGATAGTTCCCTTCCTCACCTGGCCATGGGACATGCTCGAGCCTACACTCACTCGCCCGGGCGTCTTCTTATTTCTTCGAGAAGAATGACGCGATATTCCCTTGGTCTTTCTTGCCAGCAGACTTCTTCGCCTTGGCCCCGGAAGACGATGGAGTCGGGGCGGGGGTAGCCTTTTTTGTTGGTGGCTGAGGGGTATCGTCTTCTGAGAAAGATTCCCAGCCAGACTCTTGAATGGTGACTGCGGCCGCAAATAAGTCAGGAGGCGTAGATTATCCAGGGTGATGCCCTCAAATGGGACAGGAGAGGACTTACCCATGTACCCCTGGTCATCAAGGATACGCTTCTTCTTCATAACGCGTCGCTTGCCCCTGCGCCGGCCTTTTCCACTGCTAGACATGACCTCGGCGGGCTCATCTTTGGGTTTCGTCTCCGGCTCTACCTGCTCTGGCTCTGGCTCTGGCTCGGGGACATCATCCATCTCATCATCTGGGTCGTCATCTTTCCCGTCGTTCTCGCCGCCATCGTCTTCATCCATCATGCGTCTCAGGTATTCTTCTCGCTCTTTTTTTCCTACTCTCGTGGTATCTGGAGCAGTAGTGCATGTCTTTTTAGACGATGGCATATCGGAATCGTCCGCCTCGCCATCGTCCGACATGGCGGCCTCGCCAGTCTCTTCCTTCTTGCTTGCCTGCTTTGGCTTGGGAGGCGGCCTAGAGGCGGCCTTTGCAAAAGACTGCATGATGCCTCCGGGGCCACCTCGCTTCGCGGCGGCACCTTTGCCCGAAGGTGCAGCACTCGAGGACGACTTTTCGACCGTCTCCTGTTTTACCTTGGCAGCCGGTGCTGGCTTCTGCGAGACCTTTTCTTGCTTGCCAGGCTTGGGTGCGCTGACGGCGGCCGGCGCGCGGCGGCCTGCGGGGTCACGCCGGCGCACTGAAGGATTCGGTATGACTCCGTGCTTGCTGGTGGCGATCCAGGGCCCGTCTTGCTTGCAAGTCTCGGAAACCGAGCTCGCGACATCCGCAAGCGATGCAACATCGATTCGCGGCCAAGGAGCCAGGCTATATATGTGGATTGAAGTGACCTCTGCAAAATCGCGTAGGATGGCTAGCAAATCGTCAATACAGTCTGCGTGGTAGTGCCAAGAGTACACGACCACTCGCCTTCCAAGTTCTCCTCGTGGACGAGGGCGAGAGTCTGGGTGGATATCGGCTCGGAGCGGGGTTCGGGCTCTGGTATGGAGCTGCTCATGCCGTTTTCATCATCTCTCTTGGCCGACTTCACGCCGTAGAGAAGATAGGTGGCGCGTATTGACCCGGCGCGCAGCGAGTTTTGGTACTGGTGGAAGTCATACAGCATGCTGACATGGCCATGTTAGAACGCAGGCAGCTGGTAAAGAGACCATGAATCCGCTTACCGCTTGGCAGTGTTGACGTGGACGTCGAGAGCTCTGCTCAGCAGGCGGTACGTTATCTGGATGAAAATTAGCTTCGGCTTCGTTCGTTCGCCACACTCGCTGAGCCACTCACCGGCCGCTCTTCACTCAGCAGGCGATCTGCTAGGAACTTCTTGTGCTCGTCCATGATGGGCGCATGACGCGAAGCCACAAACCACAGTCTCGATTTTTTGCCCCACACCAGCCGGGCCGGCTGGTGTGGGTCTTAGAGTGGACCTGGTAACGCGTCCAAAAGCCGGGGCGCGCTCACGTGACTTGGGCGTGTCGGCGGCTGCGATACCACTCTACGAGTTACGTACTTCTACGTCAGCCTGGTCGTCGAGCTCAGGTTGAGCTGCGCAAAATCGTCTGCAATCTCCAGACGTGAACTCACATGTAGGCCCATCACGCTTCACATACGACGCCTCGAACCGAACCACCGACGACTACTTAACCTCTAACCTCCTTCCCTCCGGACCGCCCCTCAACTTCAAATGCCCGCCGACGATGTCCCAGACTCGACAGACTGGCTGGCAACGCCCTTGTCTGGACTTGCGGCCGTCGAGGCGGCCCTGCGCTGCCAGGTCTGCAAGGACTTTTACAAGACTCCCATGCTCACATCGTGCTCGCATACTTTTTGCTCGCTGTGCATTCGGAGGGCCTTGTCCAACGACGGCAAATGCCCGGTGTGCCGAGCATCAGAGCAGGAGCTGAAGCTGCGAAGCAACTGGTCGGTTGAGGAAGCGGTCGAATCGTTTTCTCTGGCGCGGGCAGACGCATTAGCCCTGGCGAGGGATTCGCGCTCCGCAAGCCCCTCTACAAAGAGGAAAGCCGACGTGCCCGAGCCTCCCGACGCGAATCCCAAGCGGATACGAACTTCAGCGCGTCTGAGCAAGACCCGCGCCGGAGTTGCCGTCGCGTCTTCGGAAGTCATACCCGAAGAAGAGGTCGTGAAGACTTCAGAAGACGACGAGTACATTCCAGACAAATGCACGCCTCCCCTCTTCCCCCGTGACTGGCAAGCCCAAGCTAATGCGTGGCAACAGCTGACGGTCTTGTACCATGTCCGGCTTGTCAAAAAAACATGAAAGAATGGCAGGTATACCAGCATCTGGAAGAATGCCCAGGTCCTTCGACCCAGCGAGGAAGCAGAAGCAGCGACAGCCCTGCGTATTCATCGTTTCAATTTAAACAACGCCAAGATCGATCGCACGAGCGCCTGCCAGCCCTCAACTACTCCATGCTCAAGGACGGCGCCTTGCGGAAGAGAATGACGGAGTTGGGATTGTCTAGTCAAGGACCTCGACTACTATTGGAAAGGCGCCACAAGGAGTGGCTGACCTTGTGGAACGCCAACTGCGATGCCGCACGACCGAAAAAGCGTTTAGAGCTGCTACATGATCTCGATACCTGGGAACGCACGCAGGGTGGGCGGGCACCGACGACGGGGAGGTCATTCCAAACGGCCGCGGCCATCAAGGATAAAGACTTTGACGGTGCTGCTTGGGCTGTCAAGCATGACAATTCGTTCAAAGACTTGATTGCCAGCGCAAGGAAGACCAAGTCGGATGCGAATGCGAGAGCAGCGAAGACGGACGAACGACCGGCTCAAGATGAGCAGGCTGAGGCGAGCGCGATCGTTGCGGATTCTCAAGTCTCAAGTCTGTTGTCTAGCACGAGGACTGATGTCCAATCGGATGAGCCGAGGCGGCGCTCAGGAGATGAGCAAATGGTAATTTTGGAAGGCTCTACGAAATCGATGGCCACGACTCTTGCGACCACGATTCCCTCGCCACACCTTGACGGTTCAGGACCCGGAGCTCAGGATGCCGCGGGCTGACACGGACGATAAGTCTGCCAGCCTACCCCAGAATGTCGCGCGACCACGACACCGGGCAGTTGCGCCGGTGTGGGCGTCCTGGACTCGAAGCGACCAAGGAAAGCCAAGAGCAAGGGTGTCGCGGCCTTCGCCGAGTACTCTTTCGAGCTGTCGTTTATGGAGAGTGACGCAGCACGAGCGGTGGCTTTCGCTGGGGTCCGGACTCGTTCTCCTCCATCGAACGGTACCATACCCCCTGGTTGTTTCTAGCATCAGGGGGTGGGTGGTTGTCCGCATTTCCCAAACGAGGTGAGGCAAGGGGCCTGATGTCTGTTCATCCCTATATATGGGACATGGCTTTCATGAAGCCGGAGATATCCGTATTGAGGAGCCGCGCTTCACGTCCAGGGATCGACTTCAAAGCCAGACTCGACCAATGCAGGCCTAAACGCCATCAGTTGAACATCGGACACTTCCACTTGCAGCGCAACTTTGAACATATCTACAGCCTTGGCCCGCAAACGACGGCAAGGAAAGGGCCGAGGCGTAGCCCGGGCACTCTGGGTTCCCCTCTATATCTACAGTTTTAGTCCCAGATACCAGCAGGTAGGCCACTACGAAGTAGCGTGGTTGAATATGGGCCTTTAATTATGTCGCTTCCGCCTGCTCGCCACAACGCCCTGGTAGAAAGCTTTCTTTCCTGAACTCTTGCCGCGCTGGATACCAGCATACTTGCCCGTTAGCTTGTCGGCGTTATGTGTAGCCGCGACTTGCTCGAAAATTGTTCTCCTTCTCTCCCTACGGGTGAGTCTCGCTCCACGAGGATCGGCGGGCCCCGGTACAATTTCGCCAACTTGGGAATATGCCGGGGGAGCGGACGGTATCGCCTTTTTATGATGTTTGGGATCGAGGAGCCCACGCATGCGCAGGATCTGCCAGTCTCTTCTCAATTCGGGAGTGAGGAGTGTCTTGGGCAGGTTGAACCAATTTGGCCCGGCCGTATCCTGTAGGTTGCAAGTCAGTAACCGATGATACGCAAATTTCGTGTCTATCAAGGAAGCGGGCCAAGAGGGATAGCGGCAGAAGTAGCAATCAGAGTAACTATGATGTGTATAAAATCATGGGGCCACGGAATATTAATCCAAGACGGATGATTCCCGTGTCATAAAGCCGTAAGCGGCTCCTTATCATCACGATATCCGCCAGGGTAGAAGCAGTACACGCACGCTCGCTGGTCAACTTACCTTTTTGGACCCTGGTCGAGATGCAGTTGCTTGCGGTCGGCGCACAGCGAGAGGTGTTCGGGTCGCAGTGGGTTTTTGGTCGACCGAAGGGATTTCGTTCGTCGTCGACCCCGAGGGCCCTAGGCGAGGAAGCGCAGCAGGGCTTTCGCGCAGGCGCTTCTCGGCCTCGCGAAGTAGCTCGTCGACCTGGCCATCAAAAATGCCTGTCATGGTTCGCGGACTGTAGGCTGCATTTCCTAGTCCCTCCAGGGCGGGTAGAGGTAGAAGCAAGAAGTGAAGGAAAAAATCGTCCATCTCTAAGGAGGGGTTGAGGGACGAATTTTAGTCCCCCTAGTACGTACCGACTCCACTAGTATCGACTCTTACTAAGACCACGCCCCCGTGTCTCGTACATCTCATAGAGCCTCCTCTGCCGTCTTCTCACCGGGCTGACCCAAGGAAAGATGTGCGATTCCAGTCTCCGAGGTGGGTGTCCGTACATGCTCTCGGTCAACTGGAACAGACGGCAGATTTTGCAGCTCCTCGCGCACCTTGTCCGCCTCAGCCTCGGCCTCCTTCTCCTTCTCTAGCCGTTGCGCCTCTTGGTGCTTGAGTGCTTCTTGCCTCTCCAACTCCTCGAGCTCCTCATCAATCTCGCTCTCGTCAACGGGAGCACCTGTGGACTCGGCCAATATGGCCGCCAGCTCGTCCGTATCGTTCGTTTGCTCCCTGAGTCGGTCCATGACGCTGTCGACCCTGTCCGCACCGCCGACCTTTGCGTTGAGATTTCGGAGCGCGCCTGCAGACGACTCCATAATCTTGACGAGCTGAACTTGATCCGATGCTTGTTCGATCTTTGCCGCCACCTCCTCCAGCTGGTTCAGAGTGGCGTATCGTTTGGACAGAGATGACTCGGCCAGTTTCTTGGACTTGAGCGCCGCCAGAGCCGTGATGCGATTCTTGCGAATGACGGCATCTTTGGCTTCTTGACTGAGTTGGTCTATTCGAACGTCCAAGAGGCCGGCTTGGTGCTTGAGACTGGCAGTCAGCTCCTTGATGGACGCGATTGCGGCGTCCTCTTCCGTGATGCCCCTCGGTTCACCAACTTCCCTAAAGCGTATTGTTTGCCCGTCGTATTCTATCATGTCTTTGTCTCGCGACAAGAACTTGAGCAATACATCCACGTCAGTCTCCGAGAGCTGCTGGTGACCAACCAGGTTTGAAAGGAGCTCGGTGCGGAGTTGTGATTTGGTGAAGACGCGACCAAAACGGGACGTGCTCTCCGCCGTTCTCTGGGCCAGCGCCTTGCTCGCGGCTTCGACGTTTTCCACTATGACGAACCGCCCTTTGGGGAGCGTGTCTTCTCCGCGCGAAACGCCCAAGATCCCAACCTGTCGCAGAGCCCAGAGCATGGCATTCCAGGGCAGCTCTGACCAGCTGCGTTCGTATATGCTTTGCGGCGAGTGGATGAAATCATGCAGCGGCAGGAGATGCCTACCCGCGGTGGCCTCACGAATTACCGTGCCCAGGGCCAGCGGCTGGCCGAATTTTCTGTTTTCCAGCGACCGTGGCAGCGAAGCGTCGAGATCCAGGACCAGGAGACTCGAGCCAGAACCTTGGCGGGACAGGAGGCCGCGCGAGGCCAGGAGGGAGAGGGCGCCGCGCCAAGCAGAGACGTTGGCCTGGTAGCCATCGGGGTTCAGCGATTTCTGAGGCCTAAAATCCGAGTAAAGCGCGGGAATCCGGGGCCTGGGACAGCGACGAGGCTCGGGTCAGCTTGACGCGGCACGACGCAGATTAGAGACGATGGCTAAGAAGTGGAGGCGAAGTCATACTTGCGAAAGTTGACGTCATGTTGTATCAAATAATCGGCCAGCTCACCCATCTTCTGCGCGCAATTCTTGGGTGGCGCAATGCAAAGGGTTGTTTGCACGATCGACGTGGGACGCGATGGCACCGCAGGTGATGTTTACTGTGTGGGCCGCGATGATGCGGCAACTTTGACGAGCGGGGCAAGTCGGGAGGGCGTGCATTGTCCCGCTAATTCAATAACTGATAATTAGTTAAGAGTACGGAGAAACACCTGTACGTACTTAACGCCCCGGTTGCGCGCAATTCAAACGTGGGTGCTCAACAACGCACGTGGCACACCGCTCGCTCAAGTCCTCAAGTCTGCTCTGCTTTGAAGCGTTGCGTCCAATATTTCTATGCACACGCGGCCCGTCAGTCGAAGCCCTTCTGGGCCAGGACTGGCTTCGGCCCGGTCTCCTTGTCCGGCTCGATACCATGGAGCGGCGCCGTCTCCAACATCGCAACTCCCGGACCGATGCTGATTCTCCTCGCCCGCGTATCCGTTAACGCTTCGCTCTCCTCGTCGGTGAAGCCTTCTGCTTCATCCTCGGCTTCATATTTCGCATCGTCTCCAGCTTGATGCTTCACGTTGAGTTCTTGTTGCAAGGATTTGATGTAGGCCCTTGCACTTACGAAACCCGCAACCCCTTGTTTGTGCGGTAGAAAAGAATATGCCCTCTTTGCGTCGTCGAGGCATCGCCGAGCTGGAATGTACTTGGCTTGCCGACACCACGACTCAGCTGCTAGAATACTCCAAGCCGCTGACTTGCGGTGACGGTTCCCCAATCCCAGTTTCCCTACACCACCTTTGGAGGCGTAGCAAACTGCGAGCCGCTCCTTGAGCAGCCCATCGCCCACTCGGCCCAGTATCTTCGATTCGAGGAGACGGAGTCCCCATCTGCCAGCATCATCGATGTTGGACCCCCCTCGTAACCGGAGAAGCTCATGCCCGAGCGTCAGGCTTCGCAACGCGCCGTACGGAGCGCTGCAGCGCGTGCCGTACGAGTAAAAGGCTGATTCAAGCATCTGGTCAATCGTCTCGGCTCGGCTCTTGGATGGTAGGTTCTGTGGTACCAGCAGCAGACTGATGGCAGCCATCTCGTTGGCTGCGGCGTGGTATTTCCAAGCCTTGGACTCGCTAAAGTCGGATCGCAGCAAATCGTACGTCGACTGCGCCAGCTTCCAGTCTCGCAGCATGAATGCGTAGTCGGCGAGCTTCCTCATGATGGCTTCAGCCGAGTCGGCGCGATAGAATCCCGACGCATCGTAGTTGTCTCTCGGATTGGCATTGCCGCCAGACGACAATCGCGATCCGCCACCGAAACCAGCCCACTTTCTTGACAGATTCATGAAGCGACCCGTGATTCCCCGGCGTCGGGAGGCCACTTGGTCGTTCCAGATAGATACCTGTCGTTCCATTAAAGGCACGACCGATTGCATCATCATTTCCCGCACAAACGTGCGAATCGCCGTAGCATCAGAATCAAATATGTGGCGCGTGGGGTCTTCAAACTCGTCCATACGCTCGCTTCTGCGAAGCTCCGTCAGCTCCTCGGCCGCCGACATCCAGTTACTTCGTGGAAGGGGTATGCTGTCGTCGTCGGTCTCTGCACTCTGGCTGCAGCGAAGACGGAGCAAATGACAGTGGATTCCAAGATGACGCTTCATCTGCTCGAATAAAGCCATTGACCTGGTGATGTCGTCGTTTTCCTCATCGTGCACGAGCACATAGTATCGGAGGTAATTGCTGTCCACCCAGGGCGGGAGCTTACTCTGGCCCTCATTGGTCTCCGTGTATAACCTCCTCAGATCCTCGATGGGGGTTTCGTTTCTTGAGCTGATGGCTATGACGCAAGCCACGGGGTGCGCAAAGGTCTCATGGGGTGTGATGGAGAACCCTGAAAGCAGACGCCGAAGGTACAAGGTATAGTAAGGTGATGTCGTCTCGGATTCTTGGGCCTGCTTCATAGAGTCGCGTTGGTGCGGCAGACCTAGAGAGGACTGCTCAGCGTACGACAAGTGAAGCTCAACGACAGCTTCCACATCTGCCAATAACTTCCGATCCCTCGTTGCACTCTCTTGCGCGCCGTCCTGGCTCGTTGGCGCATGTGCTTGATTCACTCCCGAGACCGCCGGGTCCGGATGCCCGATGTTCTCCCCAAACTTGGTGAAGCGAACAGAAAAGTCTTCAAAGGCTCGGCTTATTCCGTTACTATCTCGGGCGGTCACTTTGCCAGAGATGGTCTCGCCGAATGGTCGTAACAGCTCCCACAGCCCGTGCCGAAACCCCTTTTCGCCCATGAGGGACTCAGTGTCTTCAGAAGCGAGTATCGACACATGGGGGACGAAGGAGTGGAGGAGTAAGTTGGCGGGCTCGCCTGCGTTGCTGGGTGATAGCGCGAGGTTGGGCGACGCATCGAAGACACCTCCGGAAAAGACTCGAGGAGGCGAGCCTCTACCAGCAGGCGACATGGGCCTCGAGCCAGGGGGGGAGAGTGTCGATGCATACAGCGACGCGGCAGACGGGTTCGATCTTCGGAACGTAAGACTCGGTTCGGACTGTGACATGAGGAGCGACTCAACAGTCGGAGTCGAGTGCCTCGACTTCGAGGGCTTCAGGGCAGCCGCGGCCGCGGGCAGCGCCTGTATCGGTTCCATGGGCGGCTCATCTTGGACGGGCAGCGGCATGAAGGCGGCTGGTGGGCGTGTCGTTTGGCGACGGAGAGAGATGTGTCGGTCTCCGTGAGATTCATGTGGCGCGAGTGGGCGATGATTGCTGGACGAGATGGCAACAGATGTATGAGAGAAACAGCGGGACTGTGCATGTCCGCATCAAGAAAGGCGCGCGCGAACGGTTGGAGGTTGTGATCAGACGAGCAGGTTGTGATCAGACGAGCACCGTACTGCGTCGCAATGTTCACGTCCCTGACCAGCGCCAACCCGTCTTGTCTTTCGGCGGCGCAGAGCTGTTGGTTGGTGGTTCCAGGCAAAGACCAAGCAAGGGGAATCTCGAATGCACCACACCACTGGACATTCACGTAACGGGGCGGTAGTGGCCTCTATATTGTACATACCTACTTCGTACATACCCCGTTGAAAGCATTCTCCCTCACCACTAGGTAGGTACGTACTTGGTACACAGCTTCCACGACGTCGCCAAGTTGAAGAGAAACTTGGGAACAAAGGCATGCCGTCAGATCTAGGAGACTACCTTGCCTCTCGCTACCTGGTCGCAGATACCAAGAAAAAGCGCAAGCGCAAGCACACCGCTGCGACGGGGCTTCTCATCACCGACGATGACGACTCGACGTGGGCTCGCGCCAGCACGCAGCCAGACGATGACGACGACGCCAGCCCAATGACCGTGTCTGGCACGACGGCAGAGTTTCGAAAGGCCAAGAGAAGCAACTGGAAGAGATTAGGAGGCGCGCCAGACGCTGCGGCTGCGGCTGCGGCCAACGACGACAAGGCCGCGGCGGATGCCATCCTTGCTGCGGCAGTTGCGGAAACCGAGGCGGCTAGGGCCGGCGAAGACGAGGGCCCCGTCGTGGAAGACGTCGCTGGCGCCGTTAAAATGAGCGACGGCACACATGCCGGTTTGCAAACGGCAGCTTCAGTCTCGGCCCAGCTCAAACGACGACAACGCGAGGAACAAAATGAATTCGAGAGACACCGCAAAAGCGCCAAAGAGGAGGAGACTGTCTACCGCGACGCCACCGGACGAAGAATCGACATATCTATGAGGAGAGCGGAAGCGCGAAGAGCGGCCGCCGAGGCGCAGCAGAAGGAGCTCCAGGCCAAAGAGGCCCTCAAGGGCGAGGTGCAGCTTGACCAGGCTCGAGAACGAAAAGAGCAGCTGAGAGATGCGAGGCTCATGCCCTTTGCGAGGAATGTGGATGACGAGCAAATGAACCAAGAGCTCAAGGAACAAGACCGGTGGAATGACCCCATGACTCAATTCATGAGCGAGAAAAAAGCCACAGCGGGCAAGGGAAAGGCATCCAAACGGCGGCCGGTCTACACTGGCGCTGCCCCTCCAAATCGGTACGGGATCAAGCCTGGATATCGATGGGATGGTGTGGACCGTGGCAACGGCTCCGAGGCAGAGCGCTTCAAGGCAATCAACAGGCGGGAGAGGAACAAAGGACTGGAGTATTCCTGGCAAATGGACGAATAGGTCTAGCACAACACGAGATACCCGTTTTGCTTTCAATGAAGAGAAACCGAAAGGAAGGCACAAGCAGAAAAGGAGACTGTCTCCATCCGCGACATACTGGTGCACGAGTTTCCAAAGCTCAAGCTCGCTTTGTTGTTGCCTAACTGGCGTCACTGCTCTTTGCCGCCACTTCCTCAAATGCCAGGCGTCCCTCGGAGTCGAGATGAAGTCCTCTCAGCCGTAACAAGGCGTCTCAGTAGGGATACTGCTCCCGTTACTCATGTCCCCAGGTTCCTGCGTCTATATCACCTTTTCACAGGCATGTAAACCAGCTCACTTTCGTCGTCGCAATCGCTTGTCTGGCCCATAGTCGCACAGCTGCTTGACCAACTTGATCCATTCGCCCTTGGGCATCTGTCCGGGTCGGTCACCGACGCGGCCTTGGAAAGGCTTGATCAGATCTCCGATAGCAATACCGTCCGAGGGAATCTTTTCGAGAATCTCCCACGGCTCGATTCCCGAGGCACCCTGGGAGCCGGGGGGCGCGCCTACAGACCATGTTTTGTTAGCAAGCTCAACACAAACTGAGATTGCAGTGTTCGCCAGCATGGATACGCCAGGCTGGACCGCCATGGGAACGCTGATGCAAAACTCACCACCTTGGGTAGGGTTCGGGCTATCGGCTCTCGACGCACCCGGTGTTCCATTCCCGCTACCGCCAACGACTTTGAGCTTCTTCCGTGGACGAACCCCGTCAGAAAGCTCGCCAGCAGTGGCTTCGCCATCGCTACCGGGTCCGGCGCCACCGAGCTTGCGGTGGCGCGGTGCATTCGCCTGCGGGAGTGGCGTGTCCGATCGACCGCCGGTGGCAGGAGCGGCCGTCTTCTTCAACTTCTTCCGAGACGACTCGTTGCCGCTAGACTCGGACAGAGTTGGCGAGCCCGCGCGCTTCAGGGACTTGCCCTTCTTCAGCAGGTCGCCCTGCTTCTGTTTGCCTTGCGGAGTGGTCGCGCCCTTGGACCCTGCCGCCTTGGGCTTGTCCTTGGCCTCTGCCTGGCCATCTTTGCCTTCCGCGTCCTTCTTGTTGGCCTCTTTCTTTTCGGCATCCTTCTTGTCGGCATCCTTCTTGTCATCTTCCTTGTTCGCCTCCTCATCTTCGTCGCTCGAGTCATCATCAGACTATTTATTTGGTTAGTTTCATGATTTGCAGGGCAGGACTGGGCCACCAACAGAGCTGCTCCAGGGGTTATCCTCGGAGTCGTCGCTTGCGTAGATGTCTTCTCGGTCTCTCTTGATCAGGGCCTTCTTGGTCGTCTTGCCGTACTTCTGTCGCTCAAGGTGCTCTCTCAGCTGCTCCTGCAGCTCCTTGTCGACTTGCTGTTCGTTTCCGTCCCCAAAGAGGTTCGCTCCAAGCTGCTCACGGCGGATCCGATCTTTAGCGTCCTTGGTGTCCTCGTCATCGTTGCGCTCAAAGTGAGGCGCTTCATCATCATCCTGGAATTCGTCTCCAGACACGTCTAGCTCATCGTGCTCGAGTTTCTCCAGCCTCGAGGCGGCCCTGAATGTGTCACTCTCGGTCTTGACCATCGCGCCACGGCCATAAAAGAGTTGCCGCGTTGCTTCCAAATCGCTCTGGCCCATCTTCCTCTCTTCATCCTTCATAACCCATCGGCTCACGTCCATTTTCTTATTCATGAGCGCCTCTGCCTGGTCGATGTTGAAGGGCTGGAAGGGAGGCTTGGATGTGAACTTGTACCACTTTTCGAGGGGTACCATGCGGAACACCGACTTGTCGATCATGAAAGCAACACTGGACCTGGAAAGGGCCGCGACGTAATTGGCAACCCACACGTTCCTCCCGTCAGCGTCCTCCAGGTGCCACGGAAGCGCTTCCTCGTAGCGAAGGTCCGATTCTTTCTTGGCGGCCTCTGACTTTGGTGCTCGATTGAACTGGGTTTTTTCTTCCTTTGGCTTCTTTGGTTTCTTTGGGTTGGCCTCCTGGGCGACGGGCGCGATCATGGCTTGGTCAGTAGCTCGCTGGGCATCTCGTTCGGCCTTGATCTGCGCAAGTCTCTCTGCCTCCAGCTCGTCGACCTGCAGCGCCTCGTGTTCCTCTGCCTTTCCGCTTCGACCTGGCGGAGGCTGTCGGGCATCTCGTCGGTGCAGAGTAACAGGACGTGCAAATGCATCCTGATTTGTGGGGTCGATTGGCTTGTCGTTGAGCCTGGGCTGGAAGAACCTCATGACATGAAAGCGAGCACCATCGATGAGGGCCTTCTTTGTCGTCATGATGGGAATATCGGTATACGGGAATAGTGGGGGAGGCTCGGTCCAGCCGCCATACATCTTGCGCACTTCATCGAGGCCGGGATCCTTGCTCGCAGCGTTTCGAGAGGCATCGGGAGCTGGTTTGCCGTCAGGCTTGGCTGCGGGATTTCTCCGGGGTGCGACGAGGGGATTCGGCGCTTTCCGCATGGGCCGCAGAGGATTCGGCTTCGGCTTCCTGGTGTTTCTCGGAACGCCATTCTGGCCCCTCGGCGGAGGTGCACTCATGGCGGCTGCGACGAGTAGCCGTCAATAAACTCGTATCTATCACTGGGAAGACCCAGGCGGCGGCAGACTGAGGTGCGCGAAAACAGACTCCTGGCCGACGAGTTGTGCGGCTGGCCGCTGGCCGGTTTGTCTGCACCTGGGTTTCGGTCGTGATCGTAGGCAAGGCCGAGCCGAGAGCAGTGTTTCTCGGAGTTTGGGTGTTGATCCTCCCAGTTAAAGAAGAAGGGGTCAGTGACGAGATAATTTTTGGTTGGTAGTGGTATTCGTGGAGTGAAAAAGAATGGCAAGAGAGGACGAAGCAAACACAAAAAACGAGCGAAGTGGAAGAGGTGACGAGCCTCGGGAGGACAGCCCAGCGTGGGGCACTTTGAGCCGCTGGCAGCTGGCAGGCTCCACTCAACTACTGTGGGTACGTACCTCTACTCTTTGACGCGTGAAATTCAATACTCTGTGCAGCTCATCTCGGATATATATATATTTATATATTAATACTCAATAGCAATTTATTGTCGTGCAAATAGCAATACTCTATTGAGTTAGAGCAACATCCGGAAAAAATGCATTATAGTGGTTTCGTGCCGAACACGTGAGGATCCTATTGGGTGGGCGCATTAGTCAGCGCCCCGCTGCAGGGTTTCCCCCAAAGCCCTGCGCGCCCACAACTCTAGATAATCAATCAACACACACAGAACATAGTCTCAACGAAGCTTCCCCCAGCAGGAAGCCCCGAGACTCTCTGTTGTGTGTGCACCTGATCCGACCTTTGAAAGGCCTCACACGGAAGGCCATAGCTACATACATACGTATGTACTACATACCTATGTTTCATGTCCAGAGTCGTGCGTGTTAATTCAATACGTTAAAACTACCTATGTATCAAAGCATATAGAACGTACTTACGAAGTATTTAAGTCGCGAACGCACTTTTCACCTTCATAGAATTTTCTTTCTACTACGCAACTTTTCCCCTGATTAGTACGAGGTCGTATCACCACTTGCGAACGCACTTTTCGCTTAACATCTATGACGAGTGCCTCGCAGATATCACC
The DNA here is from genome assembly GCA_012934285.1 of Ophiocordyceps sinensis. Classification (NCBI taxonomy): domain Eukaryota; kingdom Fungi; phylum Ascomycota; class Sordariomycetes; order Hypocreales; family Ophiocordycipitaceae; genus Ophiocordyceps; species Ophiocordyceps sinensis. The sequence continues at coordinate 314,128 of JAAVMX010000006.1, read as the reverse complement.
ACTTACGACGAAGTACGTAATGCCACCAGCCGACCCCCCCTCGCCTAAGCCGACTCTCTATTACCCCATCGATCGACAACGGCATAGCAAAGTCAAAGAACTTTACGGTATAATACGAGGTCGTATCACCACTTGCGACGAAGTACGCAATGCCACCAGCCGACCCCCCCTCGCCTGAGCCGACTATCACGTACGAATACACCCAAACGCGCAACACACAGTTTTACGCCCAATCGACCCAAGTGTTGAACAAGACGGACCTTTTTCGCCAGCCAGGGGAGGGAGTGGCCGAGGCTCGGGCAAGACACTTTCCTTGCACGTCCATCGACGTCTGCGCGGCATCTTGCATCCACCCTGGCTGTTCAAGGCCCTGGCGACTCTATTGCCCCATCGATCGACAACGGCATAGCAAAGTCAAAGAACTTTACGGCAATGCCAAATTTTGCCCGAACTGCAGTCAACGCCTCCCTACGGCTTCGATAGGGCAAACTATCGACCTAACAGAGCCATCGCCTCGTACGACCGGTAACGATCATGGAGCGATGACAATTCCAACAGAACGAACTCGCCCAATGCTGTGTATGCGATAATTACATCCACGTAATGTAAAATTATCCTACGGGGGTAGTATTCAGATGAAGGCGCGGAGTTTTGAAACATATGTAGCTATGGCCGGGCATGAGGTTCTGGCGGTTCTTGTTCTTCTGCTTTCCTGCATAGCCTCCTTAAGCCACTCCTCTCCCTCGTCCCAAAGACAGCCTTGTGCATGTATCCACCTCACATGTATCCACCTCACGCCTCTTCAGACCGGACCATAAACGTGACACTTTTCGCAGCTCCGCAGCCCCTCAAATCTCTGCACTCGCCTGCAGTGACCTGGTAGAGCATGCACGGAGAGTGTCCGACTCACCGCATTGCGAGGAGTCTACTCAGGACCTTGATCTGAGGACGCGCCGCATCTCCTTCGCCATCCTCTATCGTCTCCTTCAACAACATACCAGGCTGCCATGGCTTCAGAGCACCCCGGTTCGCTCGAACCCGGCGGGCAAGATGCGACTACTGCTTTGGAAAGTCGTCTACACAGCCTCTCCATTGCCTCGCCGGGGAGTCAATCTGCCCAGCAGGATCCTCATGCTTCGACTGGCCATGAGACACCAGGTGGTTTCGCGACGCGGCCCGACCCCCCATCCAGAGCCAACAAGAGACGTCCGAACCAGGCTCAGCGCCGACAGATGAGCTCCCAGACGTCGATTGTCATTGACGCTAGAGCTCAGCAACCTTTACATGAAGCCAATTTTGGCGTGGGGCACCCGGGGCGAGTCTATCGTCCGCGATCGGACCAACGATACTCACCCGCTGCTGGTCACTCGACTGCGATTCCCCCCATCGGGCAGGCAGATGCGTTCCGTGGAAGCCCGTCCTGGAACGTCTCTCCCGCAAACCACTCTGCCCATCTTCCCCGGGAAGCCAATCTTGGGCCATATGGTCGACAAGTTCTTCCCCATGCCTTCCAGCAAGATCCGTCTTCGGCACCAAAGTCTCGATACGCCCCTGGACCGCAAAACGCTCAGCGTCGAGCCTGCTTCAGGCCTGATGATTTTGCCTCGCAAGCAGCGCTTCTAGGAAGGCTCTGTCGTCAAGTCATTCCCCGGTCGGAGATCCAACCGTCGGAAATTGCCAACAAGGAGAACTTTCGCCAACGGATCGAGTTCATATGTCGGGGTGTGATTTCTCGCCATGAACAGCTTGAAAATAAGGCGACCGACTTTCTCCCTTCGTCTGTGGACCTGAAGTGCTTTGGGAGCTTAGCCTCTGGATTTGCAACGGAGGCATCGGACATGGACCTGGGACTGCTCTCGCCCATGTCCGAAACCCCGCCTGATGCGACGGAATCGCCCATTCCTCGCTTGCTTGAAAAGGCATTTCTCGACGCAGGCTTAGGTGCAAGGCTGCTCAGCCGCACGAGGATTCCTATCATCAAGCTTTGCGAAGATCCACCCGAATACCTCCGCCAAGCACTCCTGGCTGAGCGCGAGAGGTGGGAGAAGGGCGTCGAGAACGAGGCTCAAGAGGCTGCGGTCGACGACGAATTCGAGCGCGAGATTACCACGCCTTGCAACGATGTCGCGAGGTCTGGGTCAAAAAACAGCGACGCCAACGTGCCGGGCACAGAGTTTGACATTTCATGCGGCAACGGCGGAGGAGAAGAACGCTTTCGACTTCAGCAAGGACCCAAGCATACTCTCACGGCGTATTATGGCCTAGCTAAGAGGCTGTTGCGTCGAACAGGAGGAAGAGATGTTACTGTTTTAAACCATCGCGAATTCACAGCTGCCGACTGGGCAATCTTGAGCCGCGTTTGTCAAGCTTTTATCCAAGGGCTCTCTGATCCTTTACTCCGGGAACGCTTGGCAAGTTATCCTTCTCTATCTTTTCAGCCACTAAATGACATGCCAAATGATCGATCTCTCTCTGGCGTCTTCACTCAGGTTGAAGGAGAACAGGCATTGCAGATTTGGGAAACTTGGCCGGCCAAGGATGAACTTTACGACACCCAGCCCCAGGCTGAGCAGGCCTTGTGTGCCTGGAAGGACGTCCAATGGAGGAAGAATTATGGCATTGATCCCGTTCAATACGCTAAAGACCTGCAGATGGCATTTGAGAGGATCAAACGGATACCATCCGTTCAACTGATTCTATTGGAACAGGGTCAACATGAAACACCTTCACAATACTTGGCGAGAGCTAAATGTATCCTCAATGGCCTGCGCTATGGCTCACGGGAACTTTCCGACGCGACACGGCTGGATATCGTCAATCGATACATCTCGGGCGTCAACCAAAATGACGTGCGCGGCTTCCTGGAGGATATAGTCCGCCATTCGAACGGCGAGGTCGACTTCGAGGCAGTGGGCCTCGGGCACAAGACTTGCCACCTTTCTCGGCAACTCCAAAGTGCTCTTGGCAAGGACATCCGCGACGCGGCCCAGGCGAGGGACGTTGCAGACTACATCGCGCTGCTACGGTCGCCGCCTCGCCAAGTCTGGGCAGGGCCAACGGATTACAAGGTCGTCATTCCCGTGCCGCGCGAATCAGTTGGACTTGTCATGAGGATCCGGAACATGCATGACATACACAGCATGGCGTCGAACCAGCCAAGGGACAGATACCGGGACCACCTGGAATTCCCCACGTCTGGGGCCGGTGTTCAGTGCGATATCAACTTTTCAGCCCATCTCGCCCTTCACAACACGGCGCTCCTGCGCTGCTACTCCCACACAGACACCAGAGTGCGGCCAATGGTACTTTTTGTGAAGCACTGGGCAAAGGTGCGGGGGATAAACTCGGGCTACCGCGGCACACTCAGCAGCTACGGCTACGTGCTGATGGTGTTGCACTACCTCGTCAACGTGGTCCAGCCGTTTGTGTGCCCCAACCTGCAGCACCTTGCACCACGGCCGAGTCAAAATCCATCCCCGGTCGAGATTGAAACGACGCTCTGGTGCCGCGGGTGCAACATTCAATTTTGGCGCAACGAGGGCGAAATACTGCACCTCGCGGGCACCAAACAGCTCAACCACAACGCTGAGAGTCTCGGAAACCTCTTGCGCGGCTTCTTCGAGTACTTTGCTCACAATGGTATCTTGAGCAGCGGCTGCGGTAAGGGTTTCGACTGGGGAAGAGACGTCCTGAGCTTGCGGGCGCAAGGCGGACTGCTCTCCAAGCAGGACAAGGGCTGGACCGGGGCGAAGACGGTCTTTCAAGTTCAGGGGGCGGCCAAGGCCCCCAACTCCCAGATTGAGCAGGCCATAGAACCAGGCGCTGCGGGCGATGACGGCAAGATCCAGCAGGCGCAGCCACCGAAGAAGGGTGGGGAGGTCAAGGAGATACGTCACCGCTATCTTTTCGCAATTGAGGATCCTTTTGAGCTCGATCACAACGTCGCCCGGACAGTCACGCACACCGGCATTGTGTCAATACGTGATGAGTTTCGCCGCGCTTGGCGAATCATCCGCACGGCGGGGAGTTCTGCCGCGCAAGAAGACTTGCTGGAGGATATCAAAATTTTGCAGGAAAGGTCGAATCCATTCCTTCAGCTGTTGGATGAGATTCATGGCTCAGAAGAGACTTGGGGGTGAAGGAATCGTCTTGTGAGATGCGGTGGGCAAGCATTTGGGTTGCCAAAAGCTGTGCTCTTTTGGAGTGCTTTAGGTCGGAAGGGCAGCACAGCGCTGCGTTGGCTGCGTACATGGTTGACAGCACAAGGGTGTTTCGTTTATGATTAGTCTGCAGACAGCACGCCGAACTTGTTGGCTTTGTTCCACTTGTCATGCTTGGTGGCCAGATTCTGGACGTTCTCATCCATTCCCCCGTCCGTGGATCGTTCGCTCGCGCCTTTCGCAGCTTTGTCAACATCAGGTGATGACACCATATCAAAGCACATCAGCTCTGCGAATTCCCGCATAAACCCAGCTTCCCTTGATTCGAGGAGAAGGCCCAGGATGTCATCCATTTCGGGAAATCCGGTCAGTGGAGGGAAGTGGCGCACTGCCGGCCATAATTGTTTGAGGTTGGAGGGCAGCTTGTACTTGGCCGCACCTTTGCGAACGATGGACATTACTTGACGCAGCATTCGGAACGAGTACAAGGTAGCCTGAACCTGGGCAAATAAGTGAACAACTCCCCAGCTGACCGAATTGGACCACGCCACCGACTGCTTGTACCGCTGTTGGAGCATGTGCCAGGCGTGTGACTGCTTGCCCTGCTTCTGGCATTCACCTATGTCGAGAGCGAGGCCGACGAGAGGCCAATAGTACCTGCCTGGCACGCTGTCCAAGTCTTTCATGCGCTCCATGACTTCCAGGACCTCGTCGATGTACTGTCCGATCTCGGTCGCGGATGCGGTCTCGATCAGCCGTCCTTTCTGTGTTACGCTTTGAACACGTCTGTACTCCAGTATCGACATGCTCCGCCCGGGGGAGTCTATTTCGAGCAAGGAGTAAGCCAATCGGCGGATGGGCGTGCTCTGCTGCCACGCACTTCCCCGGTCCATGTTCTCAATCAGAACGGGAAGGAAGATTCTGGCGACACTGTTCGAATGACGCGGAATCACGGAGCTGTAGAGCTCAACGACGAGCTCTGACAGCCGTGGGTCAAGTTTAGACAGTCGGGGCAAAAGTTGGTGGCCCAGGTCGCGGAAATCCCCCTCTTGTTCGTCTTCGTCATGCAAATATCGCTTATGCAACTCGAGGTATTTTGGCATGTTCGCCACTGGTCGTTCACAGGCTCGAGTTATCTGCGGCAGCGTCGCGTGCGGTGCACATTGCAGCTCATACGCCACTCGAAGGATGCCAGTCGAGCCCAACAGGCCGAGTTTGTTGCTTATCGAGCGAGGCGCGAAGCTGGAGCACATGATTGCCGACTCGGCGCCCCTGTATATGTCCCGAAAGAAGGCGACCTCTCCAGCTCCCAAGTCGTAGACGAGAAGATCGGAATCCGACGTGAGGACCAGGCCACCGTGCTTCGCCACGTGTCTGGCACAAACAGTATCCGCCTCGCCGGGCACAAGCCGAACAACGCTTCGGTAACGATCGCTGCATCTCAGGGCCTCGACGATGGCTGGCACGAAGAAGCTGGGATCCGCAAGTGCTTTGACGCTCGGGACGCCGGCCCTGAAAGCATCTACGTTGGCGCTCGTGAGCTGGTTCAGGCCATGGTTTTGGCCACCGACAGCTGCTATTTGGTCTCTTCGGCAACCGTGAGGATTGTCGAAGAAGAGCCTGCCGATGCGAGCGGAGTTCCTCATGGACCGCTCCATGCGGATTTCCAGTTTAGACTCCGGGAGATGTCCATCAAAGTAAATGGCCGCACTGCGAGAGCCCGACGTTCCATCGTGAGTCAGTCGAGGGCCCATCAAGCTCTCTCGTGAGCTCGGGGGGTTGCTTACACGACTACATTATGGCTTGATAGCTCGTCCAGCCAAGCAAGGGTTGTCTGGGCGACCAGACGATACGACGGCTGGACGACGCCATTTATCCTGCAGACATGAAGAATGTGGTATGCCAAAGCCGGGCCGTCAATCACGACGGCTTCGTCCTGCAGAAGACGAACATCTGCGAGGGGTTGCAGGGTAGCAGTGAGCCACGGGATGCCCATGGCGGCCGGAGCAGGTGAGGGATATTGGTTAGCGCTCGACACAGGGCTCAAGGAAATACTGTTTGCTCGAGATGTGGTTTCCCCAGGTTTGGAGCACTCGCGGCGGTCGATGCGATCAACTTACTACTGACGATAACTCTATAGCCATCACCGCATCTTACTTAATATAGCGATATCATAACATCGCGACAACGCGCACGCCGCGAATGAGCAGTATATGCCAGCCTCTAGAATGCCTGAATTGACGCTAAATTAGGATCATGAGCTCTCCTATTGCTTAACTTTCTGCCATCGAGAAATAGATCGATCCGGACGGGGAGGCCTGCTTTTATGTTATGTTATGGCCGCGAAACACGAATGCTGATGTACTTCGTACCTGACGATAGAACGGATAAAAGGTTATACGCCAATAAGAGGTTTGGCGAAAAATGGCGGATGGGGCAAGAGACCAGTGGAAGTCTCTTTTACGGTGACCCCCAACGACCACGCACCAAGTCGCTATCAACCAATAGGAGGCGCTGTCGGGACGCGTGCGTACAGTAAGTCGCACGGTAGTCCACCCTGGAATCCGGCTGACGCAGAAAAATCATCAGGGCTTAAAAACTTCCCGAGGTCATCTCCTCCACCAACTTTTGCCCCTTCTTCACTCTCTCGCCACGATGCGCAACACCCTCATCTTCGCCGGCAACTCCTGCCCGGCTCTGACTGGGCAAATATGTGAGAATCTGGGAATGTCAACTGCGGCCGCGGAGCTGACGCAATTCTCGAATGTGAGCTCCCCGTAGCTTCTGGTCTGACCAGCCTTTTGGTTCGCCCGCCTTGAATTTTAGGCCCGCAACAGACTTGGGCTTCGGGACTGACCACCAGGGAAAAAGGGCGAGACGAGCGTGAGGATCCTTACCAGTGTCCGCGAAAAAGACGTCTTCGTTGTTCAATCCGGTAGCTCCAGGATCAACGACTCCATCATGGAGCTGCTCATCATGATATCCGCATGCAAGGGTGGATCGGCCAACAAGATCACAGGTTTGTACACGGCCCTGCTGTAGCCTGGCCTGGTCTACCCTCTACCGTCATACTCATCTGTCGCAGCCGTTCTTCCCTACTTTCCGTACAGCCGCCAGTCCAAGAAAAAGTCCCACAGAGGTGCCATCACGGCACGCATGCTTGCCAATCTACTTGGAGTCGCCGGTGTCAAACACATCATCACCGTCGACCTCCATGCCTCGCAGATGCAAGGATTCTTCAAGTGCCCCGTGGACAATCTTCATGCCGAGCCCATCATTGCCAAGTGGGTTCGACGCAATGTGCCCAATTGGCGGGAAGCCGTTGTCGTTTCCAAAAACCCGGGCGGCACCAAGCGAGTTACGTCGCTTGCCGATGCTCTGAAGCTCAACTTTGGCATGGTGACGACGGACAGGAAGCGCGGCACGAGCATGACGGCTAGTACGGTCTTGAACCGTGTCGACGCGGGCTCAAGTACCTCGCACACCCCCAACGCCGAACATGACTGTCAATCCACCTCTGGAAGAATCCTGTCAGGGGGCTCTAGTGTTGCCAATGTGCAGGGCATCCGCCACGGCGAAAGTTCTCGGAAGCCTTCGGACGTTGGTCCATCGGCTGCCGCCGTCTCGGTCAAGACGCCGCCACGTCGGACTCATCGGCTTTCCTCCGTTGGAGATCAACAAGGCTTCAATGACCGGCGCGCTCAAGAGGTCATTCATGGTCGCCTGGTCAAGGGCCACATTGTCGAGGATGATTTCCCTTCTCCCGCAATGTCGGCAACCGAACACAACGTTGACGAGGACCCGATGGCTACGTCTCACGCCTCCTTCTTCCTGGCGTCAGAGGGACAGTCGCTTGGGGGTGGCGGCGATCCGGTGGCTGCCAGTTCTGACGAGGAAGACAACGCACTTCAGAACCCCAAGACCGAGCGCATGATTACTCTTGTCGGAGACGTGAAGAACCGGACCGTCTTTATTGTCGATGACATGATAGACAAACCAGGATCGTGGATCGCGGCAGCCGAGGCAGTCGTCAAGAGGGGATTTGCCAAGAAGGTTTACTGCATCGCGACACACGGCGTCTTTGGCGGGGACTGCTTGGAGCAACTACAGGCGTGCGAGTGCATCGATACCATTGTGGTCACAAACAGCTTCCCTATCAACCAAGAAAGGGCGACGAATACCAACAAACTGGTCATCCTTGATCTATCGTTCCTGCTGGCAGAAGCAATTCGTCGCAACCACTATGGCGAGTCCATCTCGCCTCTGTTTCAGCACACTGGAGACTGAGCCAGCGTCACACCTGCCGTTGACCATGTCTCTCAGGGGCTAGTGCCTCCGATCATGGCCTCATTGTGCAAAATCTGGTGCTGCTCTGGCTTCAGCAGTTTGCTGCCAATTCCCCACCCACAACTCCCGATTCACTTTGTCTCATTTGCGAGCGCGGCGTCTCGGTTTATTACTTGGGAAAGTCGCCACGGGAGAAGACGCCTGCAACTTGTGAAAATAAGGGGCTTTAGGTGGCAGTCATCATCAAGCGGCTATTTTCATCCTGCACCAATGGAGTTTGGTGACTCGCTGCCACGGGCACGCACCTGCGATGCCGTCTGTGACTGTTGTGTGCTGCATACCCCTTTCTGTTGTTCCCTGAACACCGGCGGTGCCATCATTTATGATGGCAAGGATCCGATTCAACCCAGAATGGATCCTTAACGGAACGCCGGTAGAAGAAATTTTATCGATCTTAGAAGGCCCCTCACTTAGATCCACTGTGATCACTGCCTGCCGGCAATTGAGTGAGGGGCAAGAGAACTTTTCGAACAAACTGACGTAGCGGCGAGGCACGCTGGATGGAGGATTCGCTCTATATGTGACGGTGTGATGCATTGTCGACATGCAGAAGGTGCGCAACAAAGCACTGAGTTGCCGCGCCGGTCAGGATCAAGCTGGAAGGACGGCCTTCAGCAACATTCTACATAGAAATCTAACACCCGTACCGCCTCAGATTTCCTCTAGGTGTTTTTGCGGTGCATGATGAGTGGCGAGGCCTGCGGTGAGATTGAACGTGACCGATCAGCTCGTGTGTGGCTAAATCGGCCGGATGTACGGACACCCTGACTCCTTACCTGATGGCTGGGGTAGATGAGAGTGTCGGCAACGACTACATTCTCGCGACGAGTAGCAGCGAATACAATGACCTCTGCAACGTCGTCTGGGGTCAGGGGCTCGCATCCTCTGGAAGGCTCGTCGTAAGCGGCTACACTGGCTGATGGGGCGGGGATATGGAAGCGGTGGCGCCGACTTACGCGTACACGGCATCGGCCTTGGACTTGTCGCCGTAGAATCTGACGAGGGAGAAGTCCTGCGATGACGGAGCGGGCCAGGTCAACAGACGTGCATCACATACGTGCATCACCAGGGCCCGAGTGCACCTACCGTCTCGACTTGACCGGGGTCGACCTCGATGACCCTGATCCTGGTGGCGACGAGCTCCTTGCGCAAACTCTCGGTGAAGCTGCGCATAGCGGCCTTGCTTGCACAGTAGACGGAGCCGCCGGGGTAGGCCTCTCGGCCTGCAGACATGCGTTGTCAGTATTGAGGACAAGCTCGTGCTGCTTGGTCCCGGCTGCGAATACGTACCAGCGACGGAGCCGACGTTGATGATGTCACCACGGCCGCCGTCTGGGCGCTGCTGGAAAATGGGCAGGATGGCCTGGGTCATGTTGATGAGGCCGGTGACGTTGGTTGAGAAGACAACGTCGGTGTCCTGCTCGTCAATGTCAGGAGCCCGGGCTACCCCCCTGACTAGACCGCTGGGAGTGGGTTACAAGCGACAGTCAGCTCGCCATGACAACTCGAACCCCAAAATCCAACTCACGCATTGTTGACGAGGACATGAATGTCTCTCCACTCCTCGGGGAGGTTGCCGACAAAGTCGCGAACCTCGTCGGGCTTGCTGACGTCAAGCTGGACAGGCAGGACCTGGACGCCGTCGCCCACCTGGTCGACAATCTCGGCAGCGAGGTGCCGGAGAGAGTCGAGGCGACGGGCGGCGAGGACGAGGCGCAGGTCGCGGGGGCAGGTGCGGGCGAACTCGAGGGCGGTGGAGCGGCCGATGCCGGACGAGGCGCCGGTGACGAGGACCGTCTTGCCGGCGAGACGCTCTTTGGCGGCGGCGAGACGCTTCTCGGCGGCGGCGGAGGCCATGGCGCGGGACCAGGGGAGTCGGGGCTGCGTGGGGGAGGGGCGGGGAAGCTGGCGGGCGAGGCTGGCGGCGGCGATGCCGAGGGTTCGGGTGTGTGCTGCGAGGGGCATCAAAGTGCGCGCTGCAGAGGTTGTGAAGGAGCTGGAAAGGCAGAGGGCGAATCGAAGTGATTGAGTTTGGGAAGAGCTTGATGACTTACACCGTTGCCCGTCATCTGCGTGAGACGCGTAAGACAGGGGAGTTTCATGGACTTTATTAGGGTCAAGGCGTTGGCGGGCGGGGCCGCGATGTGGTTGCGGCGAGCGGCGAGGCGCACTGTCGATATCGAGGTGTCCGGAGATACCTCGGCTATCGACTCCGTCATCACCCAGGCTCAGCCTCAGCCACAGACGAATCGCAACAAACCCACCGGCTCCCGTTCACCCACCAACCTCAATGTTGAGCCCAAGTACCGATGGAGTTGCACGCAAACATTAACCTTCTCCCCCTTTCTCTGGCTCCTCCTCCTCTCCCCTTACCTCCTCACATCTTGCCATTGCCACCCCCTCTTCCATCCTCCTCATCGGCCGGAGCCAGTCAGACAGACCCAATCCGCAATCATGGCGCCGCCTCTCTTCCTCGTCTCCGCCGCCAACGTCTTCGGTCGCGACGGCGGCATGCTCCATGAGCTCGATGCGCGCGACCTCCAAAACCCGACGCGCACGCAGCAGATCACACTAGGCGTCATCGGCGCCTACGTCGTCGCCATTGCCATTCTGTGGAACGTGCCTTACCTGAAGATGATACTTTGGCCCTTCAAGGTGCGTGCCTAAAGTCGACTTGTTCGCGCCTGAGCCGCGCCTCTTGATCTCGTCGCCAACATTGTTCTACTTTAGATGCTCGTCATTGCCTTTCACGAGTTTGGCCACGCCATCACCGCCGTCCTCACCGGCGGTCGCGTCATGTCCATCAGCCTGGACCCGAACGAGGGCGGCGTCACCCACATGCAGGGAGGCATCAGCGCCATCACCCTCCCGGCCGGCTATCTCGGCTCCTCCATCATCGGGGCACTTCTCACCTTTTGCGGCTTCAACATTGTCGCGTCTAAGGTTGCCAGCATCGTCCTCGGGGTCTGCTTCCTCCTCACCCTCTGGTGGGGGAAACGCGACTGGCTTACCGTTCTCACCGTCCTTCTCGCCGTCGGTCTTCTCGTCGGCTGTTGGTTCATCGTTCATGCCGAGGCCCTTCGCTTCGTCGTCTTGTTCATAGGAGTCATGTCGTCCCTCTACAGCGTGTGGGACATCTGCGACGACCTGATTCTGCGCAAAGTCAACTCGTCCGACGCCAGCGTCTTTGCCAAACGATACGGAGGCTCTTCCCAGTGCTGGGGGGTCATCTGGTCCATCATCTCGGTCCTCGTCCTGGCAGTCGGCATCATCGCCGGCCTGGCCGCCTTTTCGCAGTCTTTTGAGCAGCAGCGGGAGGACTCGAAGCACTTTATCCCGACATGAGGTGAGCTTTGCTGTTGCATGCCAGCGACATGATGCCAGGTCGACTGGAGTTCGGACCGTATTTGTGTAATGACTGGCGCCCGGCGGCCAAGGAGTGCATTTACGGAGGGAACGCTTGAACGACGTGCTTGATGAATGATACCCACCATATTTCAGATACATCCCCCTTTCTCCACCTTTTGTTTAGCCTTCTCCCCTGACAAGTGGCAACGTCGGCATCTGACAAGTCAGGCAACGTCGGCATCGCGAGAATGGAGCACATCTGTTGGGATCTGGGGCAATCCTCGGTCATCTGCCTGCAGGGGCATCCTTTCTCCCGTTGTTGATACATGTACTTGTCATTTCCTACACGAATCGTCAGCCCGAGGCTACTCTTCGGCTCTGATCCGAGGAGCTCCAGCTTGAGTAGATGGATCCGTAACCGTACCCCGGTCCCGTCTGTATATGGCTGATTCTAGAGGTTAAAACAGAATTCTCGGTTCAAGGAAGCTCTCCGGATGGCTGGGCTGGGGGTGATGCCACCCGCCACGTCTGAGCCCACCGTATACTGAGGCGGGCACTTTGCCACTTGCCGCCCGCATCAAGCCAGAGTCGTCGATGACTACGCCGAATGACCCTCGCGTGTGTCGTTGATAGAAGGACGTATTCCGTCCTATAAAGCTAGGGCCAACAGTCGTCATGGCACCGTCGAAGCGAAACGCTTTCGGATACAAGACTCTTACTCGCCCAAACGCCACGCAGGAGCCAATGCGTGTACTTCCCTGCTTCACAGATCCATACCAAGGGTGTTTTAGAGTCGATTTCTTTCGGCCCCTGATCCCAACGGAGGGAACTGGAAGCGTGAGTATTTTCCCAGCTCAACGGAAGACCCATACTTATACACTGCTTGTTACTAGTCATGGATACATTTCTGTGGGAGAGGGAAGGCTGCCGCTTTCTGTGGGTGTTCGACTTCTCCCTGTGTGCTTTTGGGCCGCCTTCTGCCGGTGACGCTGCCCATTCATCAGATCCCCCCTGGGCAGCGGAGCGATAATCACCGACCTGCCTTTGGAGCCTAGTGCGGAGGCTAACAAACAAGCAACAGCCGAGACTGAGGTTCCTAGTGGCGGGGCATCACGAATAATAATGCCCGCAAGCCTAACGGGTCCGCGTCATCTGGCCAATGCCAGAGACGTGTGCTAGCTGCTGTCAGAGCAGCGGTCAAAGCCCCCAGTGAACAAGTTTTGGTAATGTTTCAGCGATGACGGGACCAAGAGACAAGGGGCAGGATGACATCTGTCAAGTGTCGAACGGCGGTCCTGATTTTCGACCGGGTTGCGATGTGGGTGCACTTGTCGTGGCGGCTTGGCTTGTGAGGCGCCCCTTTTACATGAAAGCGTGAAGCTGTGTGCCCAGGAGTGTCAGCAATCCTTGAGGGCTCATATGCTGATACGATGGTTGGCTCCTTTACTGATAGCGGAGTGAATTGCTGGACCGGTGGCAGACTTATATTTTGGCATGCATAACGTCTAGTGTTTCGTCTAGGACCCGACCAGTAGCCGAACGACGGCCTGGTGCCGGCTCTCGACAGTCTACGATGTCACCTTGGGCCGTCCATGTTTCTGCAAGCGCGAGGACTTGACGTGTTTGTGGTTTCGGTGTTGGAGCGCGAGAAACTCACGACAGATCAAGACAGCAGCGGTTCCGGCCGGGAATAGCAACAGCCCTACGGCCTCGGCCACGATTGCCGTCAATGCCATCGACCCATGGCATCCGGGCCCTGTGATACATGCCAAGAAGCTGTAGCGGCCCTATCTTTGTTTCAGCCGGGTGGAGACGGAGATTCGGTCGTCGTCTATTGGCGGCGCCGTTGTTGGACTGCCCCCGATCGTCAGGGCCGGCACCGGGCGCCTCGGATGGTTGGTAGTTGGTCGAACGATGGCATCTGGCAGCCTGGACCAATCACCAGACTTGGCTCGTCATGCCTTGGAAGCGGTAAACACCACGATCCCGAGTTCAGCGTTGCAGGAGATCAAGACGCCGCGCCGTCAAGATAAGGCGTACAAGGCATAAGCACGAGTCGCGGAGTCCTTTGACACGAGCAAATCCCCGCCGCGGCCCACCGGGTTTCGTGCCTGCCTCCCCTCTCGCCACCCCATGAGCTCCCCCTGATCTTCGGGCTGTTTCTCCCCGCGGACGAGTCGTTTCCATATTTGGCTGATGCTTTAAATAGGCCTTGTTCGCGCCGTCACGGCCGCCGCATGCAGACTTTGTGCCGTTTTCATTGTCTCGACGCCCTACTTTGCTGCTAGCATCTCGTCTTGTCTTGTGCTTCCTGGCATTTTTGCAACTTGCTCGGCGATTTCACTTTGCTGTTGTTTTGCTCTCTTTCGACCCGTCATTGTCTGTCTGAAAAAGGCCGCCCGATTGACCGACTTGAACTTGGGATTCGCTGTGTCTGTCTCCTTGATTCGACTTTGTTGCACCGCCAAGTTCCCCGGGAGGACCTCCGTCATCGCTTGTCCCGTCCCAAAGGTCCGCTGCCACCTTGCAGGCCAAGGTCGACTTCATCGTTTACGCCGCTCCGCCGCCACCCGCTAGAGACTGAGCCGCTGCTCTCGGGTACGATGCCGACTCTCGATGTGTCTGAACTCAACATTGTCCTCTCGATCTTGGGTGAGAACAACGACACAACTCAAGGCGTCTCTTGCCCGACTGACTTTGGCTTTAGGCACCTTTATCCTTCTCTATGGCATCATCTCGGTCAAGATAAAGCAGAAGTGGTATCTTGGCGAAGCCTGTACGTGCTTCGATACGCGCTCTTGCTGCTGCCTCAATACTCACCATTCCAGTGCCGGCCGTTGCCCTCGGTGTCGCTCTCGGCCCTATAGCTGCGAGGTTCATCGACAGCGAGAGATGGGGTTCGGCGGAAAGGGGACAGACTGAAGAGATTACTCTGGTATGAACTGCTGCGTTTATCTCACGTTTATCTCATCCACCCTCTCCCCGCCCCTTTTCGAACCCCTTTTCGAACCCCTTTCGAACCCCTTTCGAACCCCTTTCGAACCCCTTTCGAACCCCTTTCGAACCCCTTTCGAACCCCCTGACCCCTCGTAACTAACGCCGAGGTTTCTTCCAGGGCGTCACTCGAGTCATGATTGGCCTCCAGCTCGTCATCGCCGGCTACCAGCTCCCCGCCAAGTACAACCTCAAGCGATGGAAGGAAATGGCCATGTGTCTGCTCCCCATCATGACCATCATGTGGCTGTGCACCACCCTCTGCATGCTCGCCACGGTGCCCAAGCTGACGCTGCTGGCCACGCTCGTCGTCGCCTCGTGCGTCACCTGCACCGACCCCATCCTCTCCCAGGCCATCGCCAAGGGCCCCTTTGCCGACAAGTATGTCGCCCGCCCTCTCCGCGAGATCATCTCGTCCGAGGCCGGCGCCAACGACGGCTTTGGCTTTCCGTTTCTCATGCTGGCCGTCTTCCTTATCCGCCACGCCGATATTCCCGGCGCGGGCGAGGCGAAAGGGGGGTTCGTTGCCGTTGAGGAGGAGGAGGTTGGCCGTCTGGGGGGCGGCATCGGCGTCGCCCTGATAAATTGGGTGCTCGAGACTTGGCTCTACACTGTCTTCTTGTCTGTCGTGTATGGCGCCGTCGTGGGCTACGGGTCGTGCAAGGCCATCAAGTTTGCTCTGCGAAAGTCAGTCTCTTCCTTTCGTTGCTTGTTTATACGAGCTGCCCGTCTGCCGCATGAGCTAAAGGACCTCCAGGAAACTGATCGATGGCGAGTCATACCTGCTGTTCCCGGCCGCCCTGGGCTTGTTTCTCGTGGGCACCTGCGGCGCCATCGGAACAGACGATCTGCTCGCCTGCTTCGTTGCCGGCAACGCCCTCAACTGGGACGGCAACTATCTCCGAGAGACGGAGCGACGGCACGACGAGGTCAACTCTTGCATCGACGTCTTGCTCAACTTTGGCGGCTTCATGTACATTGGATCCATCATCCCCTGGTCCGAGTTCAACGACCCCGACGGCACAGGCCTCACCTATCCCCGGCTGCTGCTCCTGGGCCTCATGGTGCTGGTCTTTCGCCGCATCCCCGCCATTCTCATCTCCTACAAGCTGATGCCGGGCGTGGTCAAGAACTGGAAGGAGGCGCTCTTCATGGGCTACTTTGGGCCCATTGGTGCCGGCGCCGTCTTCTACCTCGAGCACAGCCGCCACTTGTTTCCAAAGGCCGGAGCCGGCGACGGCGAGGAGAACGACCTGGCGAGGGCGATTGGGCCCGTCGTCTTTTGGCTCGTTCTCTTTTCCATTGTGGTCCACGGCCTGTCGATCCCGGCGCTGAACCTCATCTATGTGTACACGGGAGTGAAGCCGATCCAGGACGATGCCGTGGAGATTCGCCGGGTGTCGATGCGGGTGGCAACGCCTCCCAACGCAGTGGTAGGTGGAAAGAATATATTCATCGCCTACAACCGCTTCAGCAGGCCCGTGTTTGACCGATCCAGCCTTCCGCTTTCGGAGGACGGCGATGGGTCCCCGGACCAGGGTTTGCCGGGCTATAGCTATCCGATGGATGTCAAAGACCCGCCGCCGGAGAACCAGTACAAGTGGAGGCTGTATCCGACGCTTCGCTCCGAGTCGGACGGAAGGGTGAGGAAGTCGACGATTCGATATGCGTTGTAACTGGCTTAGGTGAAGAACCATTTACAACAAATCGATGGTTGGATTGGGACTCTCGGATGGCAAGAAGCAAAGTCGAACATTTCCAGACAATATCTCCATCTTGGTACTGGTTTGAGCAGGTGTTGTCATTGACTGCCAGGGCGACATGAGGAATTACGTATAGGATCCAAGTGGCCATGGGAACCAGACGAAGAGATGCCGCTGAGAATAGCCCAAGGCTGCAACTCCTTGGCGTACCGGTTGAACGTCACTCAGCCTACGTTGCTTGAGATTGGGGACTCAGCAGCACTATATAGGCCCGATGTTTCAGAAGGCGGGCAACTTTCTGCTTGAAAGCCTGTCGAGTCATGCAAGGCATCTTTGATTAGGCTCTCTGCCGCTTCCCATCGTACCCCTGAGTCGCAATAACATGACTACAAGACTCGTGCCTTGGGCTCCTCAGGGACAAGATTTACTGACCAAAGAGCCTGCACTTTATTATGACAATAAGCAGCTGCCGAGACGAGGTGGAGTCGCCGACCTCTTGGGTTCCCTCACAACGTCGCACTTGCGATAACGCAGTTGCACCGTGCGCATATCTGCAAAGTGGTTCGTCTAACCAGGCATCCGGTAAGCGTGCCTCCTTAACTGCAGGTGCGGCGAGGAGGCAAGCAAAGCCCTTCACAGCAATTCCAATGAAATCTGCACGCCTCCCCGCGGTAGAAACATTGGCGTTCTTCGTCGTGATTTGCCATTGCCAGTCCGGCGAGGACGGCGACGAGAGTGGCGGAAACCTTCATATGAGAGGCGTAGGCGCGGAGAGACGATGGGTGGAGAGAGGGAGAATTCGAGTTGGATATTGGGGGAGGTTATAAGGAGGAAGAGTTGAAATGAAGAGTCTATCTTGGGGCGATTATCGTGTCTTTATAAAAACCGCCCAGAAGCAGGCGGTTACATACAACGTATATCAGGACCTATAATTTCGGCATGGCAATACTTGTCTGTTATATGAAAGGGTTGTTGCCGTTGGCGTGCCTCCGAATGAAACCCAAGACGATTGTCCAATGCCGCTCCAGCCACTGATGCCATGTCTGTCGAGAGTATCGAGAAGAGAAAATCACGAGAGGGAAAGCTGGTTGGCGTCATGGCGAACACGGGCTGGTAAGCTTCATAGATGCCGTTGACCCGCTTGCTTCATCGTTCACAGCCGTATTGTCGACAGTCGGACCATACATGTGCTAGTCATGGCTGTTTAAGCTTAATATGGACGGCGTGGAATCGGATACAGTTTGTCTCCAAGATTCTCCAGTCTTGGCCGATAAAGCCCCACGGTCTCTCCAGGTATCAGGCCACAGACTCTATATATCGAAATAGTGACAAGGTGACATCTGAGAGTGGAAAGGGGCAAGAGACTTTTAAGTGACTCCCCTTAAAGGGGTGTACTAGCCCCTTTTTATAGCCTTTTCAAGA
The DNA here is from genome assembly GCA_012934285.1 of Ophiocordyceps sinensis. Classification (NCBI taxonomy): domain Eukaryota; kingdom Fungi; phylum Ascomycota; class Sordariomycetes; order Hypocreales; family Ophiocordycipitaceae; genus Ophiocordyceps; species Ophiocordyceps sinensis. The sequence goes on along the minus strand of JAAVMX010000006.1, from coordinate 296,154 downwards.
GCCTTCTGGCTCCTCTTGGCACTCTGTAACACGAACAGTTTGGTCATTCAAGGCTAGGCAAATGCCAAGACTTCCATGTTCCACTTGTTCGTATGTTCAACGTCGGCTTTTACACTACTTCGAACGTATGTCACCCAAGCCAGCCGTTTCGACACAAGCGGGCATGATCTAATATAAGCGCTTATACGAATACACGCACAGTGTAAACTTGATGGCACAAGCTGTTTCAACGCCGCTCGAGAGCTCGGGCCTGAGCGTTGCCCTATCCATAGAAAACCGACACCGCCCTTGGTTCTCCTCTCTTTACCACGGCCCAAAATGCCGTTCAGTTACATCCGGAGCTGGCCCGTCGCCCGGATCCTGGCCGGCGTCGCGGCCACCGTCGTGTCCATGCTCCTCCTCATCCTCGACACCCAGCATGCCGCCCTCGCGTCGTTGATGCCCGGCCGGCCCCGGGCCAAGCCGGCGGTTCGGAAGGTCGGACCCAGCTTCCTGCGGTTGCGGCTCGGCAGCTCCGAGCACGTCAGCCCGACTTGTAAGCGGCTCAGGTTCCAGCTTCCCTCCCATGACGCCGCGAGTGGTCTGGATCTCTGCTGTGAGTGTCTGGCCCGAGGTTTCGATGCCCAATCTGATTCTGGGAAACAGCCGCCGTTCTCACCACTGCCTGGCCAAAGGGGAGCTTCTTTCCCGTCGTCAGGCCATATACACCCGTCAACCGTCTTGGTACGCCCTCGCTAAGAGACGGTAGCTGCCGAGCTGCAAAACTGACTTGACCAGACGAACGCGGCTTCCTCGAGCTGACGGTCAAACGGTATCCCGGGGGCAAGATGAGCACGCACCTCCACTCGCTCGTCCCCGGCGACACGCTCCTCTTCGTCGCCGCCATGCCCGGCTACAGGTGGACGCCCAACAAGCACCAAGCCGTGACGCTCATCGCCGGCGGCGTCGGCATCACGCCCATCTTCCAGCTGGCCCAGGGCATCCTCTCCAACCCGCTCGACAAGACGGCCATCGAGCTCGTCTACGGCGCGGACAGCGACTCGGAGATGCTCTTCAGGGACCAGTTTGCGCGCTGGCAGGCCCGGTTCCCCGGCAGGTTCAGCGCCACCTATGTCGTGCGCAGCCCGGGGCCGGGCTCGGGCCACACGGGGGCGGATATCAGCGTGGGCCTGCTGGCGCGGCTGATGCCCCTGCCCGGGGGCTCGACAAAGGTGTTTGTGTGCGGCCCGCCGGCGCTGGAGAGGGCGCTCGAGGGGGGTGGCCGCTTCGGAGCGGAAGGGTTTCTTGGGCGACTTGGCTACGCCAAAGGGCAGATTCACAAGTTCTAGTTCCAAGGTAGCAAAGCTCAATGAAATGGCATTTTCAAGGGGTTAGGGGTCGGTTGGAGGCTCAGGGGCGTGAACAGGACCATGGCTGGAGAGCCAACAGAGAAGACTGAGACGTAGCCAGGTTTCGACGCCATGGTAGAAACTTGTATGTTGCAGACGGCTAGTACAGTCTTCAAGTGGCCGAAGACCAGACTGGCGAGAGAGCGCTCGAGCATATGATATGCGGAATCCTCGCAGCCGTGGGAGGTGGTGTGTTGGCGAGGGCAAGTCGTGTGCCTCGTTGATCCTGACGCATTAGAGTATCCGTATCCTCCTCTCAACATAAAACTAGACCAGTTTCAATCTCCGAAACAGTAGTGCATGGCATGGCAGAGTCTAATCCCCGGGGTTTGATCCTCCCGACAACCTAGTTAACCTTGTACTGATCGCTGAGGCTCCCTGACCTTTTGATCCACGGCCATGTAGGAAAGAGTCGTAGCCCTAGGAGCCCCTGACTCTGGCGTGTTTTACCAGCCTCTCGGAGACGGGCAGTCACGTCGACCCCTACCACTCACAGACGCGGCCTCGCCCTACATAAGGCTTTGCATGATCCCCTGACTAACTCGGACTGTCCAGGGGCGAGTCTTGCTGGTCGGGCTTCTTCCTATATGTTTGCAGATCCCACTTTTTAATCCTTTCATGACATGCTCGACATCTTCCATCGACCTGCAAAGATATCGAGCCCATCTCCTCAGGCCCTGTTTCAAGATAAGCCGTCAGTCTAGATCCGACCGCTTCGCACCTCGCCCGCCATGGCTGGATTGCTCGGCCGATTCGGCTCGGTCCTCTTCCGGGTCTCTCTCTTGATCCCGCTGGTCCTGTCGCTCATAAGCGGCATCTTGGTCTCGGTGACGCTGTCCTCCGGGTCGTCGCCCGGGAACCTCGAGGACCTGGCCATGTTCAAGGTTCCGTGACGTCCTCAAGGCACTCGGGCAGAACGGGCGGCTGACAGTTACAAGTTGGACCTGTCCAGGATCAACGTGGCTCGCGGCCTGCAGCCGGAGAACACCACCACCGTGGCAAGGAGAGATGTCATGATTAGCGAGAGAAGCCTGTTCGACGCCTCGCTCGGGGGTCTCGCCATCAGCCCGCCGGTGGAAGCCGCCAGCCCACCGGTGGAAGCCAACCCCCCCCCCTCAGGCGGCGTCAGCAGCCCGGCAGCTCTCGGCAAGGGCGTGGCGTCCACCATTACAGGTCTCCTGAATGCCACGGTGAGCGGCCAGAGCGGCGACTTGCGGCAGGCAGTCGGCAAGGCCCTGACCGACGGGAGCGTCGCCGGTCTCGGGGGCCTGGTGCAGCCCCTGATCCAGAGCGTTGCCGAGGAGATTCAAAGCGGGTTGGGCATTCCGCAGTGGATTTCGCTTCATCCGCGAACCGTATGCCACGGCAACTTTACCAACCCGAACGACCCGAGTTCGGCAGTCAAGGTCAGATCTTGCACTCAGCCCGGCAGTAAGTGCCCTGTGCCCACGTCAGGAGTTGAGCCGGAAACATCTAACCATCTCCAGAGCGTCCAAGCGGCCTGGGCGAGCTTCTCGGCCTCGACGGTCCCCTCCAGGACATCGCAGCCCGCGTCACCCTGCCAAAGGTGCTCAACGAGTCGGAAAAGCTGCTGCTCGACGGCGTCAACGTCTTGGGAAACCTCCTCACGGCCCTCTTCGTCCTCGCGGCCCTCTTCAGCTTCTTCGCCGTGCTGGCCAACGTCGTCGCCCTCATCGCCCCGCGAAACGGCATCGTCGTCGCGTTGAACACCGTTCTGGCGGCGGCGGCGGCGGCCCTCGTCACCGGCACCTTTGTCGGCCTCATCATCGTCATAACCGTCCTGGTCAACACGCTCAACGTCTTCGTCGAGAGCTTCGAGGTTGTGGCGCAGCTGGGCACGCAATTCCTCGGCATCGGCATTGCCGCGACGTTGCTTTCGCTTGGGGCGGCGGGCATTTGGGGCATTGTCTTTGCGGCTCACTTCTGGAAGGCTGCGGTCAGGCTCTTTAAAGATGTCTTTGCCAAGCGAGAAGTGCAGACAGAGATGGAGGCGGTGACGGCCGAGAAGACGTTTATGATCTAGAAGGCCTTGCCTTTGAACCACAGTCCCTTTCTGTAAAAGACAGGTAGCTCAGTTGGAGCATTCTTGGATGATTTGGCAACAGTTTAGTATAGAGTAACCCTACCCAGATCGCATCACTGCAAGTCCAGCCCGGATCCACAGAGACGTGGCCATGATGGTGCCGGTCCCCCACATCAAGGAGCGCACGCCGGCCCATTTGCGGTTTGTCTGGAAGTGGACGTAGACGACGACGAAGGCCAGCCGCGAGGCCAGATAGCCAAGCGTCAGGGCGTTGAGCTCCGCGGTTCCGAGACCGGCCATGTTGGCGGCGACGACGGCGGCGGCGTAAAAGCCCAACGTCTCGAAGCCGTTTTGCGAGGCGCCCTCGGCGCGGTAGATGCGCTCTTTCATCTACTTGTGTGAGCTTCCTGCCGGAGTGCCATGTCAAGACAAACTCACCGCTTTACTGAGAGACTCGCTTTTGGCGACGTTGTCGCGGAAGCCGCGCGGACTCGCGTTGTCGTGGGCGCCGCGGGACAAGGCGGCGGCGTACACGTGCGGAGCCATGCAGGACAGAAACAAGACGGCCGGCACCTTTGTTGGTCACTGTCAGTCCATTGTGAAGCCGGGGGGGGAACTTGCCGTCAGTAGCGACACGTTCTGGTTCGCCATGTTGATTCCAAGGGCGCTCATGGTGGATGACGAAAACAGACTTGGCTGAGTACGCTGAGTACGTCTTGGATTTGAACAGGTAGTAGCACATGAGTGAGCTCTATTCGTACTAGTGCGGGCAACCGGAAGAATCGGACCGAGATCAGCTGACCTGACTGGTGCCTCCAAGGTTCTAAAGAAATAAAGAAAGGTCTGATGTCATCGCTTATTAGAGGAGTATTGCTATTTGCACGATAAGAAATCTCTATAGTTGTTGGATAGGGGTCTGTTGGGGTTAACCAATGGGGTCTGTATTCTGTATGATCCGGCTAGCTAGAGAGGAGGCGACCGTGTTGTAATATAGCCTCCCTTAAGTCACGTGCGCACGTGATCGTATGGATCACGTGTACGCAACTATATCTTATAACACTTTATTCCTACACTAGCAGTCTTTCTTTATGACCTTAAACCACGTGCTTATAAACGCGTAAAACAAATAACCTAATGTCCGTATAAATGAAATAGTACGCGGCCTTATTAAATAGGCCGGTACGAAGCAATAGCTAATGTTAAATTAGGCCTAGGTTAAAACGTAGCCGGGGCGTAGTAGGGCCGTATTAAAGTCGGTATAGGATAGTGCCGGTGTAAAGTAGGTGATAGTTAGAGCGCATCGATCACGGCCTTATAATAAAGGCATTTATTTAAATCGTCAATTAGTTCGAATTAATAAAGCGCTATAAAGACCGGTTAAGGAAGTCCTTTATTATCGCGTTAGCTAGGTTATTATTACTATTAATCTACCTAATCTCTAAGATCTCGCGCCTCTCGTATAACTATCGAAGGGCTATAATATTAATTATAAGCCTCTTCTCCTTAGTTATCCCTAGCTTAACGAGGTTCTTATAAAGCGAGTATAAGTCTATGTAAATTACTAGAGGGAGAGGCGGAATTTATAAGTATTTAGTGATTATTTTTATAGTTATTGCTAAGACAATGCCGAGGTCGATACTATTTACTATCCCGTAGATCTCTAATGCAAGCACGCTTTATATCACGCGCTTATACTTAGTCGAACTTTAATAAATAATATTACCGGTAACGTTAAATTTAGTGTCGGTCTTTTCCTTATTAATAATTGCAATAATAAAACCTAATTGCGATAAGAGGTCTCTATTATTTGCGAAAGAGCCGTCGGTAAAGACTATTAGCTTTACTATTGCTAGGTCTATCGGGACGTATTTTAGTCCTCGATCTTAGTTATCCTTTTGCTACTAGAGACGCTTGTTTAGCTTCTTATAGTCTTTCTTTTTAGGTTCGTAAACCTAGGCTATAATAGAGATATTAAAGGGAGCTTCTAGCTAGTAGATATACGCAACGTAGCTTCCTCGGGCCCGTTGTTCTAGGTAGCGCTAAGGGCTATTAGGTGCTATCGTATTAATTGTGTTAATACGTATAGCCTGCCCTTTTTGCTATAATAGTATATGTAAGGTGCGACACGGGTGCGGCTCGTGGTCGGCTTTATAAGGTGTACGTAAGGGGCAGTGACACAATTGATGTCACTGGTGGCTTTTGCCATTGGCGCGATGGCACCCCTCGTCGTCGTTACAATTGTGACATCAATTGACAGCCTTCCTGTTCGAGACCCCTTAAAGAAAGGGGCTCGGGGCAGCTGGCTGCAAGGCAGGTGCATCGGCGTAGGCGCAGCTCACGTACCGCCCGTAGAGGCGGCGCATCGGGGCAATGCGACGATGGCATCTACGTCTTGGGTCAACGTCTACTGGGTTATTCCTGCCTACGGTTGCCGAGGCCTATGGCGCGCTGGGTCACGTGGTCGAGGTCGGGCGACACGTGCAGCCTGGGACATGCTGCTATTAAAGAGGGGATAAGTGTAAGGTGCGACACGGGTGCGGCTCGTGGTCGGCTTTATAAGGTGTACGTGAGGGGCAGTGACACAATTGATGTTACTAGTGGCTTTTGCCATTGGCGCGATAGCACCCCTCGTCGTCGTTATAGTATATCACCGCTTTATTATAGTATTACCTTCGCGCCGTTAAAGTCTATGATAGAACTAGCTGTTATTAAGGTCTTTAGCTTAGCTCGGAACTTAGCCTCCTGCAATTTGTCCTCTTCGGCGGCCGAGAAAGCGGGGGTGCCGAGGATAAAGGTATCGTCGGTCTAAATACCTACTATGCCTAAATTCTCTACGCCCTTATTCGTGATTAAAAGGCATAAGTTATAGGTTAAGGTAGATATATTAAGCTATCTAACGTAGTAGCCTTAGTAGGTATAGAACTAATATATACTAGACTCCGCGATGCCGTAAAGCGGTCGAATAACGTGAATAATAGTCCCTTTCGGGTATCTACCTTCTAACTCCTTCGGAAGGTACGTTAGAATAGTCCTCGATAGCTTCGTTTAAGCCTATAGGTAGGCCTACGTTATATCACAAAGGGATAACGTTATGCTATAGTCCTATATTATAGTAGGCGCGATCGTAAGTATTAGCCGTTAGCTAACGCGTTAGATCGTTAGCGATACGGTTAATAAATACTGCTTCTCTCGATCGTTATAACCTTAAACAACGAGCCTTAATTTCTCGTATAGCTTTGTTTCTCGTCCCTTTACTTCTTAAACTATATGTAATCGAAAGATATAGTATCCTCTATATATTGCCTCGTCGTACCTCTCGAAGCTAAAAACTCTATGCATAAGGAGATCGTCGATTTCCTAGTTATTAGCTTCCTTAAATAAGGCGCCGGGAGTCGTAATAACGCCGTCGTTACGTAACTTAAGGGCTAACGCGTACGCGTCTTCCTTTTTCTTAATAAGGAAGCTATACGTAGGGTTACTTCTAAGCAAGAACCTAAGAGCTATATTAGCTATAATCAATTGCTTCGGCTTATTCTTAGAGCCGGGGGGGCGTCTGCGCTTTCGAGGCGCTAGAGGGTATAGTCGAGGGGGCTTAGCCTACTAAAGCGGGGAATCTTCTTTAAGACGTAGAGTAAGAAGTTCTTCAGTCTTTTTATCGCGGTTATACAGTTATATAAGCGTAGAGTAAAAGACTTAAGGTCTATTAACTATATCGATCGTTATATTATAGCCGTTAATTAAAGCAATCTTAAATAGTCCTTACTAGCCGGTTTTCTCTCTCTATACACGAACTTTACTTTATAAGGGAAGAAAGAGAATATCGGACGTATTCGGTCTATTTCGGGCTTATAAGGCCTCCTTAATTTACCGCTCTATAGATAGCTAGCGTAATATTTTCATCGCTTTATAAACTACGGCGGCTTTCTTAAGGGTCGTAGCCGAGGGCGGAGAGTCTAACGTTATACGTGGATATACGCCGAACGCTAGCAGCGTTAGTATAAGGCCTTAAGGTCCGGCGGTATTATTAATAGCCTTTACTACTATCTAAAGAATTGCCTCGGCAAAGGTTACGTCGCTAAGTTCGGTATATATAATGTCGAAGGCATAGCGTAGCGGAGCGTAGTATCTTTTAACCTTACCGATAGACTAATATGCCTTTATAGGGACCTGCTTATATATAATGCCTATAAACTTAGCCTTATTGCGGAATTCTACTAACGTAAAGTTCGTTCTAGCGTTATGTTTAATAGTATCTAGGGGGCCGAGATAGGTATTAATCTATAAGCTTTAAAGCGTCTCCTACGTATCTTTAGCGGATATTAAGGGCAAGAAGCGGGCTCCTTAGAATGCCGTAGCTAAGTCTACTACATAGAGGACTAAGCGGTTATATAAGTGTATTACGTCGACGATAATCTCATAGTTAAAGTCTTAGTCGTCCTTTAACGTAAATTTAAATCGACGGGGGGCCTAAGAGTATAACTAGCAGTAATAGTAATACTTAGCAATGCCTTTAAGCGTATTGACTAATACTATATAACCTGCTTATCGCAGTAAGTAATAAAGTCTTATAACTATAGGGTGCTTAAAGCGACGATATAGTATACGGAGCTCGCTCTCTACTAGGAATAAGATAGCTTATTCTACCTTAGCTAGGAAGAACTAAGGATAGCCCTATTTACGGACTATAGGAACGGTAATGCCCTTAAGTTTGCTAATAATAACGTTTGTAGTATTATTAAAGTATACCTTTAAACGGTCTATATTAGTAAAGGAAAATAGGAACGGAGTCGAAGATTTAAGGATATAGAAAGTAATTCTTCCGACGGGCGTATTAACGGCTATCGAGCTAAGGGAATAAATCGCGTCACCGTTCCCGAACTTAATTAATGCCTAGCTAGCTATAGAGTCGTTAAGCTTTACGTTAGGGTGCTCTTACTAAAACGCGAGATATTGCTTCTAACTAGCTATAGAGACCTTCGTAGCACTAATATCGATTAAGATGCCTTAGAACTCTTTCCTCGAATACCTATCGTCGATAAGGAACTAAGAAGCCGGTATAGCTTATTCTATCTTAAATATATCTTCCCTTATAAATAGATATATAAATGCTTATTAGCAGAGCATTTATATCGCCTACTACTATTCTATATTATCTTTATTAGCACTATTATCTTAGTACTATTCTTCTTCCTAGTCGTCCGTTAGGCTGTTAATCTCGTGACCTTCGTACTCTATTACGTATATTATTAGGTTAGCGGCGGGCGTTCCCTAGAAGTAATATTAGGCTAAGTATTATTCTTTAGCCTTCTATCGCTCCTCTAGGGTATACTTAGTTAACTAGCAACCTTCCTTATTGTATATAAAGCACTTCTTGCTCTAAGGGCGGTTGCCCGTCTAGTAGCCGCCTCGCCCTCTATTGCCTAGGCTATACCCGCGGCCGGAGTTGCTATAGTAACTACCCTAATCGTAGCCTCGTCTATATCCTCGCGTAAAGCCACGGTATCCTCCTCTGCTTCGGTTATTAGTATACCTACGGTCTAGGTATATCGCGTTTGCGTTAAATTAGTCTATATCCTTAGTTAGAAATTAGCCTAAATTGCTAAGGGTTAGGTTTGTCTTAAGGGAGGATCGGAGCTTAGAAAATAAGGTCTCGATGTTTTTAGCGGGTCGGAATAGAGCTTATATAAGCTCTAGCACATTGCGGCACGCCTTAATAACTATCGCTCGTAATTAGTCTTTACCTACGAATATGCCGCCGAGAGCTCGTTGGCATAGCTAAAGCTTATCGAAGAGAAGCTCTAGGACGTCTTATAGGGGTAAGGTTAGGTTCTAGCTGCGTAGCTTCGTAAACGAGATAAAGGTCTAATCTATAAAGTAATAGGCCTTATTTACTTCTATATCGAAGTGCATCTTAATGCTATCGTAGGCTGCCCTAAAGGTAGTAGTCTATATAATATACTAAAGGTAATATATCTAAGCGCGGCCTATAAGGATCTTAGGAAGCAGTCTATAAAATTAACCGGGTGTAGCATTAATGCTATAATAGATGCCTATAAACTAACGGATTTTATTATCGAATAGGTCGTATAGCTTGCCTATATAATCCTCTATGTTATTCTAAAGCTTCGTAAATTTCTATTAGAGGTCTACGTTAATAGGTTCGTTAAGGACGTATATAGGGAGAACCTAAGTATATACCGTAAGAGCAAGATCCGAGATCGCGGCTGCTACCTTAGGGTTAAGAATGCCGTAATTAACGTATTAATAGCAATAGCTCGTAGGATAGACCGTTATTTATTATTGCATTAGAAGAACGGGTGTAAGGGCCGGCGTAGGGGTTTATTCTGCCTTAGGCCGGGGTGGTTCCGGGGCTATGCCTAAGGTATTTAGGGTTCTGCCGGTAGGAGTTAAGGGCCTTACCGGGGTCGTTCTAGTAAGTGCCTAAGGTTAAGATATCGGGACGGGGGTATTATAGTTAATAGTAGTAGCTTTAGGTACTACTATTCCCTCGTCGAATCGAATCCTCGCTAAATCCTTATTAGGCTAAGTTAGCGGATCTTCGATCGTTTGCGTTATAATAAACTACCTCGTAAAAGAGCTATTCATCGGTCCGGTGTAGATCCTACGTCGGCGAAGAAGATTCCTTAATGCTCTCTTAAAGCTAGAGTCTACGTAGTTCTATATATTTTCCACCTATCCCTTAAAGTAGTCTTAAAAGAACCCGAGAAGGTTATATCCTTAGAGATATAGATCGTATTCTACGTCTAATATAAACCTAGCAATATACGTTATAGCTGCCTTACCGTTATCCTCGTTATATAGGACTTCGTTATCCTAGAGGTAAACGTTAATTAATTGTTTTTACGCGGTGCCTTAGATCTATACGTTCCTTATTAGGTATTCGAGCAGTTCCTCGTCTGCCGTAGAAGTAGGGTTTAAGGTAGAAGAAGTTATCGTAATAGCGGGATTACGTATTATCGGGGTTTATAATATTCTTTACGAGGGTTATCGGCGTAAGGGATTTATTACGTAGTTATCGAATCGGCGTTATAGACGTACTTAAGTTAGTGTCCCTCTTCTATTCGATAGCGGAGACTATTAATAAAAGCTTAGGAGATGATTAATTAACGTTACTCTTCTTTTCGAAAGCGGAGACGGGATTAATTAAAGACTCGATCTTAGCATAAGACCTTCTCTATATTAACGTAATAGGAGCGCGGGGGCTAAAGATACGTAGACGTTCGGAGGTTGTAAATCTTATCTCTTCTATCTTACTATTCTATAATTAACTAAGTCAACTACTAATTAGTATTAGATAGGGGTCTATTAAGGTTAACTAATAGGGTCTATATTCTATATAATCCGGCTAGCTAGAGAGGAGGCGACTATATTATTATATAGCCTCCCTTAAGTCACGTGCGCATGTAATCGTGTGGATTACGTATACGTAACTATATCTTATAACACTTTATTCCTATAATAGTAAACCTAGTCTATAATGATTACGTAAGGTTACGATATTCGGGTTGTACCGATAAGATTGCGTGTATCGGCCTATAATTAGTAGGAAATTTCGTTATCCCCGATAATAGCGATATCGTTCTATATTTGCTAATAAACCTTATTTTCCTACTAAAGTATCGGTATAGGTACGTACCGCCTCTTTTTTAGTAAGCTACCTTAGGGCATATATTTGTAAAATCTTTACCTTCTATTATAATTCTATAGTTAATTTAATTAAGCTCGTATATATTAGAAAATATGCCTAAGGTATTAAACACACGTCGTTAGGGAATTTCCTAAGCTTAGCGGAAGTAAATCCGTTAAAAGTCGCGTAAAAACGCGCTTTAGAGGCATTCCGATATTATTCGGTAGGTAGAATAATAGTATAAAAGAAAATTCTCTTAATCGACGATTTCGGAGACTCTTAGCACTAAATACGCCTACGTTAACGAGGCGAGGAGCTCCTAAGTGCTTAAAAGAAGGGCTATAGAGCATCCTCTACTCGAAAATGCCCTTAACGAGGCCGTCTAGCGATTTAATAATGCTAGGCACTTAGTTAACGGCGATATTATCGTCTCGCTAGCTAAGAAGCTATAGGCAATAATGCCTAACTTCTAAGGGCAGCCTAAGCTAAGCCTCTTAAAGGGCTAGCTTAACGGCTTTAAGAAGAGGCATTACCTTAAGCGCTACCGATAGCACGGCGAGAGTAAGTCTACCGACTAATATAACTTTAGCGAAGGCCTCGCCGAGTCCTAAAGGATCTACGACGAGTATAAGTCGAAAGATGTCTATAATACGGACGAGACTAGCCTCTTTTAGAAGGCTACGCCTATATATATACTTGCCTTAGGACCGCAAAAAGGCTTAAAGGGTAAGAAAGACCGTATTACGCTTTTGCCTTACTATAACGCTACCGGCGAATATCGGCTATAGCTTTAGGTTATTAGTATAGCAATAAACCCTTATGCCTTGAGCTACGCTAACTATAAGATCGCCGCGATACTATTTTACTATCGCAATAATAAGACGGCTTAGATAACTATAGTTATCTTTACCGCCTAGCTAAAGTAGTTTAATACCTAAATGGCTAGCCGTAAGGTGCTACTCTTGCTCGATAACTTTAGTGTCTACGAATATACCGTCCGCGATACCGAAGCTAAAGGCTAGCTTTAAAACACGCGCTACTACTTCCTCCCGCCGAACTTAACCGCGTTATTTTAGCCGATAGATTAAGGGATTATTAATAACCTTAAGGTATACTATAAGAAGCTATAGCTTAAGTTCTTCTGCTATCTTACGTTCTAAAGTCGCGACCTAATACGCGATATAATTATACTCTACGTTATAAAGTAGTCGATAGAGTTATAAAGCACTATTAAAAATAAAACGATCGCTAACTGCTAGACTATATTATAGCTCTTTAGCACGCGCCTTAGGCTATAACCGCGCTTAAAGGACTAAGACGAGTCCCGTTAAGCTTTACTTAAGAATCTACGACGCGCGCGTATATAATCGGCGATAGGGATTAATAATCTTATTAACGCCGATTTAGAGGAATTCTAAAGCTTTATAGACCTTAAGAGCGAATATATCGAATCCTAGGAAATAGAAGACGAGATTCTCGCCTTTATCGCGAAGACCTTTATAAAGCTTAGTATCTCTCCCGACGACGATTTCGGCAACGATAGCGACTAACCTAAGCCTACGCTAATGATAGTAGCATAAGCGTTAGAGTTAATCGCTAAATTAATTGCCTTTCTAGAGTTACGGCCGCGTTTTAACTAGGAATGCCTTTATATCCTTAAGCGAGAGTAAAGGCAAATTTAGGCGGATTAGCAGGCGGCGCAAGACGCGGTAAAATCACAATAATCTATCGAGAAGTATCTTTTAGCTAGTTTAGCGGGGGAAAACGCGTAGAGGTACTTTAAGCCTAGTTCTCTAAATATACCGATATCTTAACTATAGCGATTAAAAAGGTGTGACGGCGAGTATCGTTATAGACTAGGTTTACTATATTTACACGATAAATACCTAAATTCTCTATTTTTTCTACGCGATCCCGCGAGCCTAGGTCCCGCTAGCAAAATTAGGTGTAGGTATATAGCAACTAAGAGAGCCGCGCAAATCGTGCGAAGAATAACACTATGCCGCAATCCACCCTAATACGCAGTAGGGCACGCAGTAGAGCACGCAGTAGGGCACGCAGTAGGGCACGCAGCCGGGCACGAAGCAGGGCACGCAATAGGGCACGCAGCCGGGCACGAAGCATACATTAAGGAGCCGCACACATAGTAGAGGGCACGCAATAGGGCACGCAGTAGGGCACGCAGTAGGGCGCGCGCCTATAGCTCTTAAATTAAATAAATTAAGGCTATATACGATTTGCGCGGCCCTCTTAATTGCTATATACCTCTACCTAATTTTAGTAGCGGGACCTAGGCGCGCGGGGTCGCGGCGAAAAAGCGGGGCTTAGAGGTATTTATCGTATAAATAGAGATTTCTTATCGTATAAATTACGGGCTACTATAAGAGAGTTAGAGTTAAAACCTAAATCGTGTTTTTTTTTATACGTAGACACTAGTGCATTCCCCCGAAAATATAAACGTATAACTATATAACGTAATGTATAATAATATTACCCCGCTTACCCGCTAATTTATTATATATTAATATAAACGGAAAAAAAAACAAATACCCTACGTATGTCCCCGATCGCTCCTTTCCTTTTCTTTCCTCTTTCCCCTCTCTAGCCGTCGCTGCTTAACGCCTTCCTATAAGCTAGCTCGCCCTTAAACGCCTTCCTATAAGCTAGCTCGCCCTTACACGCGCGAGACTATAAGCGACCTACTCCCTACGCTCCCGACCCGCATCGGCAGTATAGATATCCCTCTATAAAAGGAAGCGATAAATAGACCGGTCGACGATAACGTAAATGCAATAGTATACGCGTAGAACGCTATCGGTAGCACGATATCCTTAAAGGCCTAGGCGGTCGTTAGGATAAATGCCTCCCCGAATATAGTAAGTAGCTCTTCTTTCTTTACGATATCGTATATACTAACTAGTTTGCTTCCTAGCCCCTACGCATCGTAAAAACATATATAAAATAGATCGGATCGCGTTAGGTTAAAGTCGAACTACGTACTAACCGCCTATAACCTACCGACGCGATCGTAAAGCATATATATAGCACTAGACTTTCGGGCGTTAACGAATGCGAGCAATATCGTCGTAGTAATAGGCCCTTTACGGCCTACGTTATACTTTCCTTAATGTCCGACGGCTGCTCGAACTATTACTACGGTAGTAGTAAGCGTATATATTCGCTAGCACTAGGTATAGAAAGGACCTTCCCCTTAATAATAATATATGCTAATATAGTTTAATATAGAGCGGTCTAAAGAATCGCTAAGGAAAAGGGCGCGCGCTAAGGTTAACGATAGTCCGACTATGCCTTATATAAAGCGTATTTAGAGGGAAAGGACCGGCTTAGTTAATACTAATAAGATAGCCGCCGTATTCGCTAACGTCCTTAAGGAGACCGTACGTAAGCTCGCGGACGCTTTATATACGGCTATTAAGGACTCCGACGTAGAGTCGGATTAAGCGGATAAAAGGGAATAGAGGAGGTTATTTATTTTTATTTATTTTTATTTTCAGGTTTCCTACGTATTATTTAGTATATATACTAATAGAGCTTTACGCGCACGCTTTCTAGTATACGTACTAATAGTACCTATAATATTACCTATTATAAAAAACTCTTCCTACTTTCCCTTAAATATATTAATAATTATAGTTCGCCTAGTAGTTAACCTTAAGCCGTACCGTACGGAGATTAAAACTTATATTCGCGATAGAAGTAGTCGTAGTCGCGTTATTTAATTGCTTTCCGATAGGCATAATATATATATTTCCCTCTCTATATTATAACGCTTCTTCTTTCGGCAGAATATTACTACGCGTACCTAAATAGAGATTACTCTTAAGCTACGTTAATATATCCGCACGTTGTTTTTCGACGAATATCTTTTAGATAAGCATATTATCGCATTACTTAAGAAAGAGGGCGTACGCATTAGCTAGTATAACGTACAAAAGGTTCGGAAAGAGGAGGGTTAGCTCTAACGTTAAGTAGAAGATCGGCTTACGGTCGTACGCGATTAAGCATAAGCGTATCTAATTAAAGACTTTAAGGGCTAAGGAACGACGAGAACCCTCGGTCGTTTATTATTATATATATATATACGATAATAAGGTTATACTATCGGTCGTAACTCTCTTTACTCTATGCTTTAGGAGGTAACGATAGAGGACCTTACTATACGTTAGAATAGGAAGGCGATACTAAGGAAAGCCTTTATTTCGCCTAGGCTAAACTATATATAGTGTATTAATGCCTACGATAAGCTAAAATCCTAGGGATTTAAAGTATACGGTTTAGCTAATATATACTCGCGATATATCCTTTAGTTTTACTATAGTATATCCGTAAATATATACTAGAATATTGTAACGCAATATATATAGGTCCTTTAAGAGCGGAAGACTATGCCTTATACCTTTCGGTCCGATTATAGCGGTAAAATAAGCTTAATTACTACTATATATTTTTTCCTCTCTAAGTATCGCTAGATTATAGAGAACGGTCGCACTCGACCTATTAAATTTAAGGACTATTAGTATTATAGACGAAGTATTTATAACGTTCGGATTAAAAGCTAATAGCGGTAGCTTATAAACAGACGTATAAGAAGGTAGACGGTACGTTACGTATAGGCACGAAAAGATATATATACTAATAAACCTAGGAATACTTTATATAGCTTACCTAAAACGGAGATTTCGATAGATAGAATATTGCCGATTGTATCGCAATCCTTTATTCCTTTATAGATGCTATTCGCTTTAACTTCTAAGCGTTTATTAAGCTTTAAAATAGTTATACTATCCGTAGCTAGAACGAGTACGAGGGCGGTGTATTTAGACAACCGTCTATTCTCTACGAGAATCTTAATAATAATTCCGTATAGGATTTTAAGTAAGATATTCCGTAAGATCGCCTTTCGCTCCTTTAAGATATCTTTCGATCTAGCTAAGAATAGCTCGATGCCTACCTATTAGATAAAACAATAGGGGTATATAAGGCATTAGTTTATAAATATATTAAAGAATAGCTAACGGAGCTAGTAAACCCCGACTTCCCTTAGTTATCTAAGTACTATATATTACGCAACGCGTTACCTTAATACGTTAGGGATAAATGCCAGCCGGCTATTTCTCTTCTTAAACGGCCGACGGAAGGCAGGGAGCGATTAAAATAGCTTCTTTCTACTTATACGTCTTCTATACTATTAAATATACTAACTAACTAATGCTTAATATTACTCTTATTATCCTTCTTTACTATACCTCGTATGCGTATCGAAAATAGCACATTTGCCTTAGATTCCGCTACCCTAGATTCCGCTGCCTTAGATTCCGTATATAGCCCCCCTTCCTACTTACTCTCTCCTATGCTTAAGGCGTTAAAGGAGTTCTCCTCTATATTATCTTCTTTTAAAGCCTATTCTCGCGTAATAGGCTATTTTTCCTTCTTTACGAGCTATTTAGTAATAGTAAGGTCTAAACGCTTGCGTTTCCTAATAATCGACTTTAGAGGCTGCCTTTCCTTCTTAATTATAGTAGGTTTCTTCCGACGTCTAAAGATAAGCTCTAAACTCTTATTATTATTCTAAAACGTATCGAACTTATTATCCTATATCTTAAATAAGTATAGTATATAGATAATAGACTTTACGTCTACTATAGCGATCCGCGCCTTTTAGAAAAAGTCGACGAATAATATAGTATTATATACGGCCTTAGAGAATTTCGTTAGGGTTACCGGCTTATTCTATTCGATTAAATAGTAAAGCTGCTAGTCGATCGCTAAATAGTCTTTATTAGTCGAAGCTATACGTATTAAGGCGTTAACTATTTTAGCATAAGAGCTAAACCTTCTTGCCGGATCTATAATATATATAGGCGAAATACGCCTAAGAATAGTAGGTCTATTCTTATACCTTTAGACATCGAGGCCTCCTATCTATACGTGTCTATACCTAGCCGAAAAAAGGGCAATAGATACTATAATTAAGGCACTTGGCTTCTTTATGTAAGTTACTACCGCACTAGTTTTACGCGTTAGTCTTAAGGCTATAAGCGCTTTAGAAAGGTGCTATAGGAGAGTTAGAGTTATAGTCGGGGCCGTTATAGCGGGAGGAAGTTAGATCTTATTAGTAGGCTCGGCCTTTACCTAAGTTTCTATAAAAATCACCTTGCTTTTATCTAAATCGCTAGATTCCTCGAAAACTTTAGAGTAGTATAGGCAAAGTGTTTAGTCGGGATACTGCTTTCGTACCGCTATATAGGAAAATCCCTTCTTAGCGTAAATATCGGAAGTTATCTTAGTAAAATAATAGCGTAGAGTAGCGAATAATAGCGTAGAGTAGCGAATAGTAGTATAACGAAGGTAATATTCTAGAAAGTATGCGTACGGAAGAAAATTCTACGTATTATAAAAAAAAGTACGAGTATAGAAGAAAAACATTTCTATATACGTACTACTCCTTTAAACGCATTATATATACGTACTGCTCCTTTAAATATATTATATAATATAATATATGCCTAAAAATTCACTCCCTATAGGAATTATAGATAGAATTCTACGGTAGAAGGACTTCCCTTCTAAGGTGAATTCTATGGATGGAATTCCAATGGAATTCCACGGTAGAAGGACTTCCCTTCTAAGGTAAATTCTATAGATAGAATTCTACGGTAGAAGGACTTCCCTTTTAAGGTGAATTCTATAGATGGAATTCTACTTCCTTCTATAGACTTCTATAGTCGTCCCGATAGACGCATCCGTCCGCGGAAGGTCTTCCCTAACTAACGCATCCGTCTTTATATTCTATTTACGGATCTCTTTCTATTCTTAGCTACCGAAGCTTCCCGGAGGGTAGCTCCGACCTTTCTTTTATCTTATCTATAAAGAAGGTAGTATAGCCCTTAGCTAGATAGGTATTAATAATTCCAATAAGACTACTAGACCTATATTTGCATTTATATTCGAGACACCTATTAATACTAATTAGTGATTGTAAGGCTTAATTATAGATAGTAAGGTAGACGAGATAGTTCTATATCCTTCGAATATATTATAGATCTTTATCGAACGGCTTCCGCCCGACGATCCTATTCTATGCACTTAGAGAAGGATAACTATGCTAAGAATAAGAAGACTTTACTTTCTAAGTCTAGCTCGCCCTTAGGGGTTGCGTATAGCTTTTCTTTCAACTTTTTGCTAACCGATCACCGCTTTAATAGAAGAAGAGTAGCACTAGCAGAAAGTGCGTTAATAACGCTAAACGATAAATTTTTCGTAAAGAACCCTATAAATACACCGATAAACTGCGTGAAAAATAAGCACGCAATATAACTTCGATACACCTACCTACTAGTCCTTTATCCGATACTATAGAGGAGACTCTTAGGGAATAGATAGAAGGCATAACTATCTACCGATCCCTTTTTCTATATATTAACGTTAAACATTAAGATAGTCATATTAAACCCGACGAGAATAACGGTATCGCGATTATAACATCCGTCGCTAAGTTTATTATACTCTACGAAGCATCGATTGATTTTTAAGGAAACGAGATCCTATTATACTTCTAAGACTACTTCTAAGGATAGATAGCGAATATATAAGGTCTAATACACGTAGACTATAAACGAGCGCTAAAAGTTCTAATAAGGAAACGAGGAATATATACCGGTCGCAGTAATATATCCCATACAACGATCTTTCTAATATTGCAAGCACTTAAGAAACTATTAGAATAGCCTATAGAAGATATAATAATATAGAAATTTAACGATAGCACGGAGGAATACACTAAGAAAATAGAGATAAAAAACGCGATACATCCTTCTACGCCTATTACCGCTAGAATAGCCCCCTTCTAACTATTGGAAGTAGTTCTAATAGAAAAAGCAGCATCTATAGCAAACGTTCCGGAGATGCTATAGACTATAATAAACGTTCTAGAGATGCTATAAACGTCTAACACGCTTCTAACGGTTCCGTAGTTTAATTTAAGAGGGACTATTCTATATAGGCAATAGCCGATAGTTCTATATAAACAATAGCTATTTAACACTAATGTTCCGGGTATAACTATTTACCTAATATTACACTAATTTAATCGTCTAGATATCTTTATAAATCTAACGGACTAAGGTTCTACGGCGATAACTAAATAGCTAAGCAATTCTAACCCTATTCTATTAGAGGCATATATAAGACTTCCTCTAGACAATGTTCTAAATGCTATTGCTAATAGATATCTAATAACGCTTTGTTAAGCTTTAGATAAAAGATAAGAACTATACTAAAGAACTATATAACTTACTTAACGATAAACTTTAGGTTTTTATAAACTTATACTATAACCTATAAATTAAACTAAGTTAGTTCTATGCTTTATTCCCTAGAATCCTCGTAGGACGTGCGTAAACCTATTATATTTAATATATTAATTAGACAGCGATATTTCGAAAGGCATACGATATAATTAAGAGATATTTTAATACGGAAGTTAATTACGTATATTATTATATAGACTAGACAATAACGACCTTTTATAAGTTGCGAGGAGAATACCCGGCTAAGCTATTGCATAAAATCCTTTAAGCTTTATTCGATAAATTGCAACTTTGCTAATAGGCACTTAGTAAAGACTTTATAGGCGATCTTCTATTGCGAACTATACTTATTAATGCATATAGAGGAGTTCCTAAACTAAAGTACGCTCTATTTAAACCCTTAACTAATGCTAAAGCACTTTTTGCCGACCTAAGATCCTCGTTATAAATATACCTATCTCGCGGTTTATCTAACTAATTTATCTAGGAATATTAGTCTAATAACTAAGACAATAAAGAGGATAACTACGACCCGTATAACTAGATATTCTATACGGATCGGAGATATAATAATAATAACCGCGGAAGATATAGATCCTAAGGATAAGGAGGACGAAACTATAGCCGATTATTTAATCGTAGAGGATTCCGTAGAGGATTCTATAGCGTATACTCCCTATTAGCTGCTAGATTATAAGTAGGGTCCTAAGCCCGAAGTAGCTATAGAGGCAACTACGGCAATTGTCTATAGACTAAGAAGTGTTTTATATACGGAAAATAAGGATGCTAGTTAACTAAATATACACCTAAGGAACGATAGAAATCGAAGGACTAGTATATCACATAATGCCACTTTACGAATATCCTAACAATAGGTTTTATAGCCTACGTAACGCAATATAAAGGTTATAAGATAGACGATATAGCAGAAGAGTTTAATAATAAATCTTGCCTAAGAGACGACGATAACTTTATAGGATAATAGCAAGCTAGTTAGATAATTTGCTAATAAGCCTTTATATATCGGCTTACTAGCGAAGACCTATATAGTAAATAAAAAGCTATTACTATATCTAACTAGTTTATTATTAATAAAAGATACTCTAAGACACGCTTCTAAGGCATTATAGTTAATATAGGTGTAGCAAAAGTGTTAATAGCCGGATTTAACTAGTATATTGCCCTATAGAAAAAAGACTTTTCTATTACTATCGATAAGTTAACGGTAGGATAAGCTTCTATTAAGTTTAGTAGTAGAGATGCTATTAACTCACTTAGTTCTATTGCCTTTAAAACACCGATTAGAAGGATAACTTTTTACGTTCTAAAGACACCTATACCTTTCCTACTCTCTTTAGCCGATATAGACCGACTAAGTGTATACTTTAATAACATAATAGACATAATTATTAGTCGAGGCATAGTTCCCGTAATACGAAAATAGGGATATCTATAGTTCTTTCTTTCTAAAGATAAGGAATTAATTAACTTCCTTATAGAGGTTAAAATCCGAATACTCTATCGTCGTTTTAGACACCCCGCAGTTATAAGATTATATTATCTACTACGCTAAGTAGGATATAATAATGTATTAATCGGAAGACTTAAAACTATTTCTAAATTTTATTACTAATGCTAGATGCACTCTTAGGCTTTAAGACGATTTAAATTTATACTATAAGATAATCGAGAATTTAACTATAAGATTACTATTAACGTTATATACCTCGGAAACCTATAACGACTAGTGCTATACGTAGTGGATTTAGCAAATTTATTCTAAGCAGTAAGATTCCTTCTATTAATGTCCGCTAAAGATGTGTAAGAGACACTACGTGCGTTATAGATTAATATATATCTCGGCCCGCTAGATATTATTAAATACGATATAGGAACGAATTTTGCTTTTAATAAATTCCGAAAGGAAGCGAAAGTAATAGGGATTACGTATAAGCAAGTTCTAATTAAAGCCTACTAGTCTATCGGAAAGATTAAAAGATATTACGGACTACTTAAACAAACATTTAGTATTCTTTAAGAGGAAATTAAGAATATAATATTAGCTAAAGCTATCCTTTAAATAGTAGTTAAGGCAATTAATAATATAGCTAGTCCTAATAGTTTAGTTCCTATATTGTTAGTTTTTAGTGCTTACCCCCGGATTATATAGGAATTACCCCCTTCTATAATAACTATATAAAGAGCTATAGCTATGCAAAAGGCTATAAAATTGCTTCGCTAGATCTCTACTAAAAGACGAATTAAGGATGCTATTTATAGCCGAAACGGACTATTAATAAAGGAGATTCTTAATATTCTACTATAAAGTAAGGTCTATATCTAGAGAGAAAAGAACGGCTAGTAAGGTCTACTTAAAATCGCAGCAATTAAAGGCTATAATATAATAATTAATACTATTAATAGACTATAAGTATTTAGATTAATATATATGTAATTATACTTCCGAGACGAAAAATCGGTACTACTATTAGAAGAGCTCTTAGCTAAAAATTAAGATATACTAGACATACCGGAATATAATTCTTAAGATAATAAACTAATAGAAGAATATAAAACTATAAAAGAACCTCCTCGTATACCCCGAAAACGTAGTCGCCTACCCGGTGCGAAAAATAAACTAAAGAATTAGCAGTTCTTAGCTAAGAAAGAGGTTAATACATACGATCTTATACTTAAACTTCGTGCCGATAGCGTGATTATAACACCCGGTGACCTATTCGAAGAATCTAATATAAAAGAGATTAACGACTTAGTTATTCGTAGTGTATTTAGTTTTAAATAATATAACGAAGAAAAATATAAAGGGCATTAAATCTTCCGTTCTTAGATAGTTAGAGAGGTTAAAGGACGTAATACTAAACTATACGAAAAGTCGAGATTAGTAATCTAAGGATATAGTAATATTAAGAAGATATATATACTTATATAATCGCTAATAATCCAGCGAGTTAGTTAACGTTTAATTATAGCAATTACAGCCGGAATGCTTAAAGAATACGGAATAATATTGTCTTTATAAGACATTACCTAAGCATATCCCTAGGCTACTATAGAGTTATCCCGAATAATCCTAATAGCTCTACCCGCTAAACTAGTAAAGAAGTATCCGGAAGGCATAATCATCCGTGTGATTAAACCTTTATATAGCATCGCGGAATCTAGACTATATTAGTTTAATATATACTATAGTCACTATATTAAAGAACTTAATATAGCTTATTTAATATACGACGTATGCTTGCTTATTTCCAACTATAGCCTACCTACCCCTTTTAGAATTATCGGGATATAGATAGACGATACGTTAATGCTTAGGACTTAAAGTTTTTTAGACTACGAAGAAAAAGAGCTTTAGAAAGCATAATTTAGAGCTAAACCGAAAACTCTAATAATTGCTAGATAATCTATAGACTTTAACAGCGCGAAATTAACCCTATAATACGACGGAAGTTTACTACTATAATAGAAGGGTTAAGTAGCTAAGATTAAAACCGTAAAACTATAGGCTATTAACCGCGCGTAAAGGTATATAGAGTAATAAGCTCGTAGTACATACGTTGCATTTATCTATTAACCGGAAGCATCGTTTAATATCTCTATTGCTGCTTAAGTCTAGAACCTAGAACAAAAAGACTATATAATCCTAAATAAGAGACTATAGTAGCAATTAGATAATTAATAACATAGACTAATATATCTTCTAATTAACCTCGCATTAACTAAGCTCTTAGTCTTTACCGATAGATCGTTTGTAAATAATAAAGACTTATCTTTATAGCTTAGATTCGTTATTGCTTTAGTTTACGAGACCGACCGAATAGATAAGCAATTTTCGATTAAAGGCAATATTATCTACTAAAACTCTACGAAATATAAACGAGTTACCTAAAGCGTCCTTATATCGGAAATCTACGGTATAGTAAACGGATTCGATATTAGGATCTCTCTTATAATAATCCTTAAGATAATTACGGATCGTCTTAGTCTTCCTCCGGTTTTATTAATTATCTACACCGATTCGTACTCCTTACATAAATGCCTTATTAAACTAAGTACTATAAAGGAGAAAAGATTAATAATCGATATTATAGCTTTACGATAGTTATACGAACGCCGTAAGATTATAGAGGTCCGATAGATTAATAAAGCCGATAACCTAGCTAATGCAATAACGAAAGCATTACTAAACTAAGCCTTTAAACGTTTCGTCGATATAAATAAATTAACTATTAGAATAGAAGGGTTTATTTTTCGCCTATAACCCTTCTAACACATTCTTTCTTTTAACGGTTATATAGTTATAATACTATATAATATTATAACGAATTATTCTAATATAACGAATAGTCGATTTTATTATGCATTTTTATTTCCTTTTAAAGAAAGGTAATGTTTAAGGAAAAATAAGAGAGGTTCTTATAAACAGCATAAAGAAAAAGTTGCTAGTATAGGAATTATAGATAGAATTCCACGGTAGAAGGACTTCCCTTCTAAGGTAAATTCTATAGATAGAATTCTAATAGAATTCTACGGTAGAAGGACTTCCCTTCTAAGGTGAATTCTATAGATAGAATTCTACGGTAGAAGGACTTCCCTTCTAAGGTGAATTCTATAGATGGAATTCTACTTCCTTCTATAGACTTCCATAGTCGTCCCGATAGACGCATCCGTCCGCGGAAGGTCTTTCCTAACTAACGCATCCGTCTTTGCATTCTATTTACGGATCTCTTTCTATTCTTAGCTACCGAAGCTTCCCGGAGGGTAGCTCCGACCTTTCTCTTATCTTATCTATAAAGAAGGTAGTATAGCCCTTAGCTAGATAGGTATTAATAATTCCAATAAGACTACTAGACCTGCATTTGCATTTGCATTCGAGACACCTACTAACACTCCCCCTACTATAGTATTTACGTATATAAAAAAAAAACACGATTTAGGTTTTAACTCTAACTCTCTTATAGTCGCCCGTACAAGTAGCAATACTCTATTAGAGACACTAGTTAGTGCCCCCGGACGAGACGGACCGAGGACCTTTACAATAGAGCTAGACATAGCCCGGTACCTAAGCAGGCCACGGTGTCTAGCAGCCCCGTGCCTAGACTAGAATGGAATTATAAGACGTTTCCGACCCTTGATTATATACGGGCCTAATTGACCTTTGCGCTTAACCCTAAGACTGCGTATCTATATAACTATAACAGACAGGCAGATTTATAACAGCGGAGCTCGCATTTACTTTCCAACTTACATCCTCGCTGTTCGACACCTCCCCCAAATCTGGGGCTGACTCACACGACGGAGGGAGTATTATAATTACTATAATCCCTGTCCTATCGGCATGTCCTTATCTTAGACAGGTAAAAGCCAAGTGGTTAGGCAGGGAGTGTAAAACGAGTTATAGTTAACTACATGGATAACGAGCACATTGACTTTTCTAAATTATAAAGCATGCCTACTTATTATACATAGCCGTACGTGTTCCTATTCCCTTACTTAGCGGCTATGATAAGATTCGGGTAACTCTTCTAGTTAAGCATTATTTACATATTATAGCACTTTCTCCTCTATCCTAGAGCAAAAGCTGGAAATACAATTCTTAAATGCAGGAAATCAGCTGCATAAATATCATAGTAGAAGAGTAAAGAAAGGAGGTCTAAACTCGTAGACATAAAGATGCATGCAGCTACCTAACTATAGGACTAACGGAGGTATATATAGGTACCGGAGCCTCTTAAACAGGGCCCTTAGCCCGCACTAACCGCAGTTATAATACAACGGAATACCTACCTACCGTCCTTAGCTAAGGGGGTTATATAATAGGCTCGTTAGGGACGTAATAGCCTATTGCATCCCTATGGTCTGGGCTCGGGTCAATGCCCCGTGTGGCCCCTGACGTCGCATGACGTTAACAACAATAGAAAAGAAAGTAAAGAACGATATTCAATGCCTCCTCCTAAGTTAATGACTAGTACTCTGTACTCATCCTAGTAGAAGCCGCAAGTAGGTCCTTGTTGCATGTATTTATTCTTCCCTGGCTAATTGCGGTCCTGTTTCCTATCTCTGTGCTCTCCGCCGTCTCCTGCCTGTCCCCCTTCCTACGTGTTGCCGCAATCAGCTGCAAAGCACTACGTTTTAAGCCTCTAGAATCTGACTAGAGTCCTAGTTTAACTAGAGGCTTGAAACGTCAAAGGCCATACAAGCGCTGCCAGCCTTCATGCGATGGCGGTTAATATGGGTTTTGACATGCCATCAAGGAAGCTTGCTACGTTTCTGTCCTAGGGAGCGGCATTAATTAGACATGTGCAGAAGCGAGGTAGGTATCCGGTTTAACGAAGGCATCTAGGCTACGTATTCGTGATTGAGATGTCTTTCGTTTTATCCCGGCGGCCGCACCTCTTGCTATGTACGTGCCCCTGAAAGCCATGGACCGTTGAGACCCCCGACACTTGTCACCCAGCGTGTGAGCTCAACTCTAGGTCACCATGGACCAGTCGAATCTATTACTTCCTTTCTCCCGGTTTAAACTTTAGGTTTTGGTTTCCCACCGCTCCCTTGAGGACACTGCCGATGCCATCCACCTGGCCGCTTCCACCGTCAAGCATGACGTCGCCGAAGCTGTCGGCCATGAGCTGCACGCCGCTTTCGAAATCCTGGCCGTCAAACGCGCAGTGGCCGCCGTTGGGAGAATTGTCCACGGTCTGGAGCCGGTTGATGTCCTGTTGACTCAGCCCGGCATCCTTGCCGGCCTCGATGTACGCCTTGATGGACTCGGGAATCTCGCCTTGCAGCGAGTTGAGCTCCTTTTGCGTCGACTGGAAGTGAATCCGCGTAGTCGCAATGGCCGCCGCAGACTCGGGCGTGAACTTGAGCTGGGGACTCATGGCGCCGCAGTTGAGCATGACGCCGCTGTTGGGGAAGTTGCCCATGTGGGCCGGGATGACGAAGCCGGCGAGCGTGAGGGCGCCGCCGCTGACGCCCGTGAAGAAGACCTTTTTCTGGTCAAAGGCGATCATCTTGGGGAGCTCCTGCTGGATGAGATCGTTGACGGCCTGGGCGTGAGCCTCGCCGTCTACACGCTGCTGGTTCTTGGCGTCGGCGCCGCCCCATTTGCGGTTCTTGTCGGGAGAGAGGACGGCGACGCCCATGAGATTGTCCCGGACGCCCTGGTTCGGAAAGGCGAAGAAGGACTGGCCGCCGTCGCCGTGGAGGAGGACGTTTATGCCCAGGGCGCCGTCGGGGTTGCCGTTGGCGCCTGACACGCCCGAAGTCTCGTTAAACTGTGCGGTGGGACCGCTGAGTTTATATCGGATTTGAAGCCCGCTGATGGGGGTTAGCGTCATCCAGGCTGAGAGACGGCGAGCTTACTTGATTTCGACGGTCTTGTCGATCGTGGTCACGCCATTTTCCGTTTGCGTCGCCCTGTTTTGGCCTTGTCCACCACCGCCGTTGCTGTTCTTGTTCTGGTTTTTATTATTCTGGACTCCTTTACCTCCTTGGCCTCCTTGCTTGTTCCCCCCGTTTTGCTTGGGGGCGGCTTCAACAAGGGAAGTGCAAAGGACAGCAAGCAGAAGCAGCACCGACAGAACCGCGCCTTTGGACTTGAACATGTCGTCAAAAGGGTCTGTAAAACGAGTAATTCTTGACAAAAAGCCCCAAGTGAGAGACTGAAATGCGGGCCAGCCGATGTGGAAGGGATGATGGAGAGAAGCATCAACCATTTGGGCACCGGGGAGTCGTGACATTTTGAGGCGCGAGGGAAGCCCCGAGGGAGTTTCACAGCGGTCTGGCGGCGTCGACGTCTGCGGTTTCGGGTCGAGGTCATGGCGCGCGGCGCGTTTTGCACGGACGATCAGGGCCGCGTCCGAGTCGGGCGGGACAAGCCCCTGACCACTCATCTCCCTGTATACTTGACACGGCGTTGTTGCATTAAATCGGCTATTCTTTGACTATTCCATACGACAGCGTGGCAGTCATGGTGAACATCAAACGACATGTCCAAGACCAGAGTCGCCTTTTATGCTACCAGCGTCCCACCCTTATGAGCCTTGACTGCCCAGACGTGGTCATCAGGGGCAAAGAGATACATCAGGCCAGATTCAAATATTAAGCTCAACTACTAACAGACATGAACCTCAAGGTAAATACCGCGAATAGTTTGGTATCCCAACAATGGCCTCCTCCGACTCATGCTCGTAAAAGGAAAAAGACTGGCCCTTGCCGCCCCGTGACCTCACAGACATGGTAGGGAGCTCCAAGCCAGCCCCGTCTCCGCGGGAGCCCGTCGACTCGCCCTTGGTGTTGTAGCCCCGGCGAGAGGCGTCCCTGATGTAGCCCAGATGCTGGCGTACGAGCGGAAAGAGGACGGGCACGTTGGTGAGCACGGTGCCCACAAACGTCTCGCGGTCCGACCACCGCGCGGCCAGGTCTGCGGACTCGTCGCTTTCGCGGAGGATGAGGCCGCAGCGGGCGGCGCCGAAGCCGATGGTGATGAGGCCGCAGCAGAACATGGCGCCGAGGCCCGTCTTTTTCGGTGTCGAGATGCGGGCTCGCCAGATCATCTAGTCTGTTAGAGACCGAGACAGGGGCAACGGGGGACAAATGGGCGCTCACTGGGAGGGGAATCGACATTATGTACAGGTCCGTCGCCATGTTGGTCAAGACGACGGTCCACGACTGCAGTCTCGAGACGGCCGGATAGCAAAAGTCTGTCTTGTCAGCCCCTGATGTCTGTCTGTATGGAGACACAGGAGTCGTACTTCCAGGGTCGGGGTTGATCTGCCAGTGCCTCGCAAACGGCCGGCAGCCAAGGAGAATCGAGCAGAGGACCACGAGGTAGGTTCCGGCGCAAAAGGCAAGGCCGAGGTTGACCTTGAGCGTCATGCGGTCCACGCGATCCCCGAGCCGGCGATAGTAAAACAGCCAGCACAGCTTGAGCGCCCACAGCAGCGCCGTGTAGAGCAGCCAGCCGCCGAGATGGACCTGCGACGCCCTGACGCGCACTCGCCACTCGAGGCCGTCGGGGTCCAGCGCCGCGCGCTCCGCGGCAGTCAGACTGTGGCCGGTTTAGCATCTCCTTCCATGGCCGCGCCCCGAGTTCGTACCCGTTGTTGGCCTGGCCGTCCATGTCCGTCTCGATGACGAAAGCCGCGACGGAGCCGGCCATGGAAAGGGGCTGGTCGTGTCAGCTCCGAGAGGAGGAAAGAGGACACTGGACTTACAACCGCGGCGGCCATGAGATAGTCGTCGACTGCCAGGCCGCGAAACCCCTGGGTCCGCCATCGCAGCATGGTTCTGAACATGATGAGGAGAGTGCTGAGGACGACGTAGGTCCATCCTTCGACGAGGGCCGGGCTTGCCATCTAGACTTTTTTGAAACCAAAGAAAGTGATGCCTGGCCAACCATGGGATCGATTACAGGATTATGGAGATACATGGTCAGCCTGCACTGAAGCAAAACACTCCTCCAGCCGTCGAGCCTGGAGTCTTATTATAGACAACTCACCAAAGGGGGTCTCGGAGCGGTGTTATGCAAGCCTTGACTAGCTCGATTCGGGCATAACATGTCAACGGGGCTCGCCGAAACCGTCCGGATGGAACTATGCCGAGGCGGGAGCGGCTTCTTAATATCCTCGTCGATGAGGCGGTCCAATATGCTGGGTTTTTGTTGTCTTGACAGAAGATGCCTAAATGTCCGGTTTGTCGTCTACGCAGGCCGAGTTTACAGCGCATCAAGATAGGGTTAGGGTCGGCGGCCGGTATATCTGCACCTGCGGCTCCTCCCGAGAAGCCGGGACATTGCTCAGACGTCAATGCACATCACTTGCAGTACTTCGTACATTTGTTTCAAAAGCGGCATCGACGTTGAAACCCCCAAGCATACAAGACGAATTTAAACGAAATAACCGGTCAAGTCGGTGACGCCTAGGCTCAAGCCCGTCTCCAGAGGCCGCGCAGCTGACCAGATCAAGTCTTCAGTCCATGTCTGCTGTCGAGTTGAATCGTGTCGTTTCCCACTGAGACGCGCTCGAACCTGCCAGCTCATTCGGGTTTAGGCCGCGCCTTGACCCTTTTCTCGCCCGGACGACACTGCCAACCTCGAGGGAACTATAACACGGACTGTAGAGTCTTGGTCTTCTCATGTACATTCTTCACCCTACCCTAGACTTTGGAAACCTCTAATGCAATTCAAATCGACAAGAGTGAGAAAACCTCCTATAATCCACAACTAGCCACCGACGACTCAACCAAAGTCACCCTCCTCACGAGTTGGCACTCCCACGCTCAAGGGCACTCTTGGCATCAATGGGCAGAATCTTGGAAGCGCCGTACTGGGGGAACTGATCCTTGGACACGGGTTGCGTAACCTGCACCTCCTCGAGCTTCACCTCGAGACTCGCGACCGAGCTGACGACGCTGCCATCGAGCTACACACACCAGTCAGCGTCCACGACGGCAGCTTCACACAGGGCGACTCACCCGAACGACCTGCACCGTCAGATCCGACTGCAACAACTCGGCCGTTGCGTTGCTCGACAAGGCCGTCATCTCGGCCGACTGCGTGATCCTGTCGAGCGGCACGCCCGCCGCCATGGGCCCCGTGGGGGGCTGCGCCGCCACGACGATGCTCGACGCGAGCTGGCCGCGCACAAAGAGGTTGATCTGGCACGGCTTGGGCACGTGGGCGCGGTCCAGGCGGATGCGGGCAAAGTAGCGCTTCCTCGACGCCGGCTGCTGCCTGCGCCGCAGGGCGCCCGCGTTGGGCGCGTACAGGCGGTTGACGAGCCGCTTGGTGTCCTGGGCCATCTGCGCGTCCGACTTGTTCCAGTACTCGAGGCCCGCGTACGAGTACCCGAAGCTCCGGATGCTCCGCACCGACTCGGTCGTGTGGGTCGTCCGGCCGCCCGAGTAGAAGGGCTGCAGGGGCGACCGCGGGGTGATTGTGGTTCCCGACGGCACGGTGAAGCGAGAGCCGCCGACGTAGGAGCCGGAGAAGCTGGCCTGGCCGGGACGCAGGGCCTGCCAGTACGACCACAGCCGGTCGATGTTGGTGTGGTGCAGCATGCTTGAGTCCGTCAGCCCCCATCACGACCCAAGGCAGAGCCCCCATCACGACCCGAGGCAGAGATGCTCACAAGAGAGGGTCGAAGCCCGCCAGTTCGGTCATGACAAACTGCTGGCCGCACGCGGCGTCCCAGTGGACCGAGTTGTGAATCACCTCGAGGGCCACGACGGTGTTGCTCCGCGTGGAAAAGTCGCTAAAGTTGGTGGCACGGGTGAAGATGTCGTACTGCGGACCGGCATCAGCATCAGGCAGGCCACGCCAGTCCCGCGGTACTCACCACCCACTGACGATACGGCCTCTGCGCCAGACGCTGGTTGGCAGATGCCGGCTGGCTGTCCGGCGCCGGGCAGTGCAGGATGCGCGGCCGCGACTCGTTGTCAAAGACTCCGTACTCGCCCGCCAGGACCGCCGGCGGAATCGCGTACGTGGCAAGCGGATTGTCCACCTGGCGCTTCTGCAAGCCTTGTCCGTTGGGA
Source organism: Ophiocordyceps sinensis (assembly GCA_012934285.1). Lineage (NCBI taxonomy): Eukaryota > Fungi > Ascomycota > Sordariomycetes > Hypocreales > Ophiocordycipitaceae > Ophiocordyceps > Ophiocordyceps sinensis. The sequence goes on along the minus strand of JAAVMX010000006.1, from coordinate 265,185 downwards.
AAGTTGACCGTCATCTTGGCAGGGACCGTCGCCGGCGGGACCTGCGTCACGGCGGCCCAGTCCCAGAAGGGCGAGCGCAGACTCTCCGCGGCCTGGACGTAGCGCTGCCGATGGCTCGGCGGGTATGACAGGGCGATTCTCTTGGCGTGGCTGACGAGCACTTGCTAACACGAAATGACTTGTGAGCACTGACTGGCCGTGACGACAAGGGGTCGACTCACCTCAAAGAGAAGGATGTAGGGGCGGTGCCAAGACAGAAAGAGTTGCTCCTGTCAGAGTGTTAGACGAGGACCAGGCAGAGGGAGCCGAGCACAACATACGCCGTGAGGGCAGTATCCTGCCCAATCGTCATATGCCTGCCGGCCTGTCTGGTTCCACTCAATGTAGGGCTTGCCGTGGATGCCTATGTAATGGCCGTCAGTCAAGGCCGCGCAACACAAGGAGGCGTCGAGACGCACCCGAAATCTGAAAGTAAGAGAGCGTATCGCGGTAGTTGACGCGTTGCATGTCCGACAGGGCGCGAATATACAGATCCCTAGAGCACAGCGTCAGCTCGTCCGTCCACCCTCGACCTATACCGCGTTTGCGCACCATTGGGGCCCCCCCGCGGCCTGCATTTCGTTGATGTTCATCCTCAGCGGGACGGCCTTGGTCCCCCGCGGAACAGGCGCGCCGGTGATGGGATAGGGGTCGGCGGCGAGCACCAGCGGCGCCGTGCCCAGCGCCACGAGAATGGTAGCGAGCGTCCGTGCCAGCATCGTGAATGAAAGAGAGTCAGAGTCGATGCTGAGCAGCAGCGTGAAGCCTCGCGGCCCATGCCGAGTATTTAACAAGGCAACCAGCTGCCCCGTATTCGCATTCCCACCGGCACGAGCACCCGGACACCAAAAGAAGCAACGCCCGCTCGTATTGCTCGTGCAATGACGATCCGTCGTCAGCCGGAGCTGAGACCCAGCCGGCAGGGGAAACAACGCGAAGCGTGCCGCCTCGAGGCCCAGTGACAGACTGCGTCCCGACCAAGAGGGCATTGGTGAAGGGGATTCAATATATCTGCTTGTACAGCATCACAGCCTCTCAGCTGACCTGCCCTCGCGCCAGCAGCACGACTCCCCGGGCGACGGGTGAGGCGGCGCAGAGGGCGCGGCAGCCAGCATGGATAAAGTAAGGGCTAAAGTAAGCGTCTCCCACACGGCGACAGGGGCGCGCAGCTCGTGGCACGAATCAACTTAGTTATATTCGTACGAAGTACTTCGTACGAATACATGCTTCTTGATGGGCCCGGCAAAATGCAACACCATAATGGGCCCGGCAAACGGCAACACCAGGTATCGGCCTTTGTCCCGCCCCTGCAGGATGCTTCCGCCGGGCTGAACAATCGTGCCGGGTACGAGGAACTGCGGCATGCAGTTGGGCATCCATCTATTCTTGGAAGCAAATGAGTCTCGAAAGCGTAATTCTCGCAACCAGCCGTCATGTTGTTTGCGGAGCTGGTGGCGAACAAAGTAACTCCCCATCTGGGGTTCTCCCCCTATTCATTCCTCTGAGATGGTATAATGCGGACCTGCCTATTCGTCGGCTTGCCCAGCCGCTCCCCTATGGCTGCGCCCCTTTCGAGCCCGATGGCAACCGCCGGCCCAGAGACTCTTCAGAGGTAGTACGGCCGTGTCCAGGCGCTGACGATGGAGAATCTTGTCCACACCCGGACAGAAAACAACGGAATGGCCGCCGAGAAGCGCGATTCACAGCGCCCGTCATCGAGCCGACGGCCGTAGTCCCGCCGTTGTGACGTGCTCCATGTCTGGCCAAGATGCTAACGGCCGGAAAGATGGCAGCGACGACAAACAGCGAGGCGTGGCACAACGGCAATGGCAGGGAACACGACGCTGGTCATGCGGAAGCTCCGAAGGACGAAGCGCCACGCCTCGCGTCGCACGCCGGGAATGCCATGGACCAAGTGGAGCGCTGACGCTTCAGAGTCGGAAAAGGCCCGCCGGTGGTGACACGGCGTCCTGGGGAGACGTGGCGAGAGCATGTGACGAGGCTCGTATGGCGCCCGTGCAGATATCTGCCTCTGGTTTGCCTCATCCCAGCGGTTCAAGCTGAGGAATCAGTTCAAGTGCCTGCGCGAGAGAATGAGGAGAGTCGGTTGGTTGGTTGGTCATTCGTATTTCATTACGGATACTACGAGTTACGCCTTCTAGAGACGTTACCTCCTGTGTGCACGGGTGCCTAGGTACTTGCTCTTAAGGCTAGCCCTAGCCCTCTTTTCGTCAGCCCCTGGTGCGGCGGGAAGTCTCTCTTCATTCCCTCCCATCACTCGCCCACGCCTCGATGCACTCGTGCGTCTGAGAGGATAGGCCATGAGCGCCGTGCTACGCATCATTATGCATTACATTCACGACCTTGCGGAACTTTGTCGCTCTTGTTTTGGCCATTTGCCCCAGAGCCATTTGAGAAGAATTCCACCTCCGAAAAAACACGACAAGCATCTCCCCCACCTCACTGGCCACGAGCCCTCAAGGCCTCACTGGCCACGAGCCCTCAAGGCGTTGATATGATGGCCAACGACGATGGAGCCCTCACGGGAACCATCAAGAAGCTCAGGGATCCCGCAACTACTCAGCATGGCTGATCGACGTCACCCTCGCCAAGTTCCCAAGCCGGTCAGCCCAGTTGGCACCGTCGGCCCCACAGAGGAACAGCGACAATGGTCTAGGAACGGCCTTACAGCCAGATCTTGATCGTCACACTCGCAGACCATGGATAGAGCTACAGTAAATCAGACGACGTATGGTCCACTTTACCGTCGTCCTGCCCTGATCTCGATCGAGACGAAGACCGCTTCTGGAAATCCAGAAGCGGCGAATTTACAACTCGGTGTGTGGATTGCAGCATATCATGAGCGTCTGAAGAGTATTGGTGAGAATCGTGCCCCGAGAATCATCACCATACCACTGGCATCGTCTGAAACCTAGCAGTTGGCATGCGCCCTGATTACCCTGCCCTCTGTCAACGGCAAATGCAATGGCAACACTTCTAGCGTACCATCGAACTACTCTCTATCTGGCCTCTGATTGAACATATGTTCTAACGCGTTTGTCGACAGGCCCGATACCTTGTGACCTCCCAACTAGGCCCTCTGCTCACACGGTGTCCTTTCGATTGCGGGCCCCGCCCTGGGGTCGAACACGTCGAACTCTACCGCCGCTCCGGGGTCGAACACGTCAGATGGCCACAACGCTCCGCGGTCGAACACTAGCAATAGGATAGTAAGTCGACGTCTTGCCCGCCCTTGATGCCTTGAGCTCACATGTGGAGCAGGACGTGCTAGACGTTGGCCTACAGGTGGGCTCCACGAACTGTATTTTGGGACCATGACTTCAAGCCATGGCTTATGTCGGACTCGTGGCTATGACGCCTTAAAACCTTGCCCGTCATACAATGGTATGACGGCGCATGCATTGTCTCATTTGCAGTCGACACAGGATATGGAATTGTAAGTCGACGTCTTGCCCGCACACCGCAACGTTTTGCATGGGCGCCCTCTCTTATGCATGTAGGGCCTGATCCACAACGCCTCGACTAAGTCGAGGCGGACGCAAGCAGAGACATGGCCCATTATCACAGGAAGTCTTGGTGTCTGTGAAAATATATGCATGTCCGCCTCGATCGAATGGATCAGGCCCGTAGTTTTGAGTTGCGCCATGACAGGCAGCTTCATGCAAAACGTGTCCGCAGCATGGTGAAGCCGTGACACGAGTCAAGAACGTGGCCCAGCTGGGGCAATGGGGCGCACAAGTCCTGTCTTGACTGCGAATCTGACTTGTATACAGCGGAGTCGCAGATTGGTCCAACAGTCTCCCTTGGGAATACCGACCGGTGCATCAGCCTCTCGCTTCGCTTCGAGACTTTGACAAGCCCAAAGGCATATTTTCGACGGCAAGGGCAAGTGACGTGTTTCGAGGCTGAAGCTGCGAACTAGCCCATGGGCTTTGCTGTAACTCGTACTAACTCGTAGTCGGCTAACTCGTAGTCGGATGGAAATAGGCGAGGGGCTCGAGCTCCACTCCTCGTGGAATAAGTATCAGTGTCCCCGGTCTCGTCTCTTCGTTCCTCCAGACCTCGACTCCCACGCCCACAACCATGGACATGTACCATCTGACACTGGCCTTCCTGGTCGCGACAAGCTGCCGACTGGCCTGGGCAAACCACAGAGACCATCTCCGCGACATCAACTTGTGGTGGAAAGCCGCGCCTGCAGACATCTCGAACAGCAACGGGGGCACGGAAAAGTTCATACGCGTTTTCCTGCCCGTCTATCTGCTGGTCATGGCGTCGGACTGGCTCCAGGTACGCCGCGTGTCTCTGCTCGACCCCGACTGTTGATGGGTTAACGGTCGAGTGTCTACCGCGCAGGGGGCATACGTCTACACGCTCTACAAAGACGAGAAGCACCTCCCCGAGTCTACCGTGGCCAGCCTCTTCACCTGCGGCTTCCTCGCCGCCGCCATGGCCGCCCTCGTCGTGGGCTCCCTGGCCGACAGGTACGGGCGACGGCTCGCGTGCCTTGCCTTTTGCGTGCTCTACACCGCCAGCTGCCTCACCAAAATCTCCGACAGCGTCGCGGTGCTCTGGGCCGGGAGGCTGCTCGGGGGCGTCTGCACGACGCTGCTGTTTAGCACGTTTGAGTCTTGGATGGTGACGGAGTGCTTCACCCAGGGGGGCAAAGATGCCAGCCTTTACACCATGTTTGGCGTCATGTCGACGCTCAACAGCATCGTCGCGATTGCGTCCGGGCTGGTCGGCGAAGGCCTCGTCGCGGCGACGGGGACCAAGGTCAGCCCCTTTTTGGCGGCTTGCGTATGCCTGGTTTTGGCGTTTCTCTTCATGGCGAAGCATTGGGTTTGTCCCACCTCGTCACAGGACGCTGCAAAGGCTGATTGTAGGCACAGGGCGAGAACTACGGCGGAAGCGCAGAGCTCGCAAGGCTCGGTCTCCCTGAAAAGTCCATGTTGGCGTCGTTGGTCAAAGGTGGGCGGCGTTTCCTCCCTGGCATCCGCGAACCCGATGCTCACTTCGCACTAGACAAGCGGGTCCTGCTCCTAGGGCTCATCTCGTGCTGCTTCGAAGGCTCCATGTACATCTTCGTCTTCCTCTGGTCCGCCGCCATGCAGTCCGCACACGGCCACTCGACGACAGCTACTGCATCTGCGGGCAAAAGCGACGCGCACAGCCCGGACGGCATCCCCTTTGGCCTCATCTTTGCCACTTTCATGGCCGCCATGATGCTGGGAAGCCAGGCATTTACCTACATGTCGACACGCTCCATCTCTTGGACCTCGCGACCCAGCCCAGACATGCTGCTCACGCTGGCAGCCACCGTCGCATCCATCAGCCTCGTCAGCACGGTTCTGCTGAAGCAGGAGACGCTCACATTCTGGGCCTTTTGCCTCTTCGAGGCCAGCCTGGGCATCTACTTCCCGGCCGTCGGCGCGCAGCGGGCCATGCTTGTGGGGGATGGGGAGAGGGCCAAGACGTACGGCATTCTTCGTATACCGCTGAACATGTTTGTAGTCTTGTCGCTTGCAACCATGGTGGAGGGCGATTCGCATCGGGATATGTTGTTTATCCTGTGCGGGGGACTGTTGCTGCTGGCAAGTTTAGCGGCGGTATGCCTCGAGAGTTGCAACATGAACGTAAAGGCCGCGGCCTTGGTGGGTCGGATAGGCGGTGAAGCTGTGGGCTAGAGCCTCTGTTCCATGCCTGTTCCCATCAGGCCGGAGGAGTCGTCCAAGAGAATACTACGGACGCATAATGTCGGTTAAGATCGGCAACAAAGGAGCGTTCGAATCAAGGGGCCACAAAAGGAAGCCCCCTTTTTCTTAGTCTGACATTCTCTTCTGCTTAGCTAAGACTTACGTAAGGAGCGACGGCTGTGGCATGTGGGGCGAAGCGTTGGTGGGGCGTCTGCATATCGTGAGATTTCCGTCCCCCTCCCCTCTTTCCTCCCCCTCTCTCCCTCCCCCTCTGGGCAGCGTCACGAGATGGCTTGATTGTGCGGCTGTCGTAGTCTATCTACATGCAATCAATGTGCACATGGAGAGCTTCAAGGTCGTGCCTCGAGGCTTCTCAAGCCCCCGGGGAAGCCTACCTCAAAGCCCATCATAGTCCGTCGCTCCGGCACCGAAAGACTCCCCCGACCTCGCCCGCCGCAAACGAATCGAGGATGCTCTGCACACTGGCGTAGGTTCCCGCCCCGAGGTAGAACAGGCCGATGCCGACGATGAAGTGGTTGACGGCCTGCAGCATGGCATCGGATACCAGGCCCGTAACCTTGCCAGTCTTGCGGTCGGCGTGGCGCATGCGGAAGAAGGCGATGCCCCAGAATATCAGGCCGAACCAGCTGTTGAAGAGGGATGATATCACGGACAAGACTGACGGGTCAGCATAGCGCCATTCGGGTCATGCTAGCCTGCTGGACTCACGCGACGAGAAAAAGGGAATGACCTGCGAGATGATAAACGCAGATGCCCACGTGGCCAGCAATATGCCCGCCCAGCTTGCCCATCCTACGACGGTGTGGTCCTTGAGATGGCGCGTATTACGGAAGAGCCGGAAGAAGATGAAGCGAGTTGTGAGCGAAGCGTAAAGGCATCCGAGGAACAGGATGGTTGGCAGCAGGAAAGAAAAGGATATCTTCCGGTATAGGCCGTGGAGGGAGCCAAAGGCCGGCGACCTGACGTATTGGTCCCCCGTGAAGACGTAGATGACGGCGCCCACGATGCTAAAGGTAACGGTCTCGGCCACTGTGCACGCCCACAACGACTTGGGGAACTCTCTGCCCGTTTGTCAGTTGGGATATAACTCTTACAGCCACTAATGCTCACCGCGGGTCACGCATCTCGGCTATGAAGCTCGGCAGTGTGATTTGCCCGAAAAAGGTAAAACTCATGGCAAGAGCCGCCGACACGGCCTGGACAAACGTCGTGCGTGGTCCCGGCCAGGCGGTAACCCGAGGCTCGCCCAGCCCGCCCGGGTCGTAACCCGTCGGCTTTCCCTGGATGGCGGCAAAGATGGTGGCGAGAAACAGGGACAGAAACGTGGAAACGGCCGAGACGGTGCCGAGCCGGGAAAGAATGCTAAAGGTGCGCGGCAGCGAAATCAGCCAGCCTGCCACGGTGATGGCCAGCGAGAACAGCACCGTCGGGCAGCCGCCGAGGCGGACGGAGGCCGTCATGGTGTTGAGGTACTGGGCGCCGACGACGACGTGGATGCCCTGGACGAATATATTGTTGAGGATGAACATGACCGTCGTGGCCCACCACGCCCACTCCTTGCCCCAGAAGAGCATCTGGCCGATGTCGCACACGTCGCGGACCTCGGGATGGCGCAGGCAAAACTCCCAGAGCACGAGGCTGGTGTAGAGCGTGACGGCGGCGATGGCGACGGTCAGGACGAGGCCCGGGACGAGGCCGAGGTAGGCGTAGGCCAGGGGGAAGCTCATGACGGCGAGCGAGATGTACTCGCTGAAGAGCAGCGCCGCCGTCTTCTGCCAGCTGCAGGTGCGGTACTGGATGGCCTGGTGCTGCTCGGCGGCGAGCTGGCGCTGGAGGATGGCGGCGCCCGAGTCGTCGTCGCCCTGGTAGACGGCGTCGTTGCGGAGGGCCGGGGGCAGCGGGGCGATGCGTGGGCCGATGGCGAAGGCCTTGCCGCCGAGGAAGAGGCCGCGGCGGCGTTGATGGCCGGTCTCGACGTCGCGGTTGCTGCCGCGGCTGGACTCGGGGGGGGAGCTGGACTTTGCGGAATCCATGACATGGAGTCGAGTTGGATGGAGTTGGGGGATGCTCCTCGCGTTGACGAGTAGTTATTGACGACTGACCGGCAGCCCATGATTGCCAAGGACAAAGAACGAGCTTACAAGTATGATGGGGAGGGATGTCATGGGTTTCGCATCCCGCACACATTCCAGCCGGAGCCATCACCAGTTGGGGACATTCTTGCAGTTGAAGGGAGATGACTCTGGAGTGATCGCTTAGCATCATCGGGGCCGTCCAAGGGGGGCAATGTCTTGGACCAGATGAGACGTCAAGACTCTGACTGAACCGACTTTACTAGTTTCACTTGCGCCTCGAATAAGCCCGTCTACGGATAGAGTTGGGAAGAGTATCCTGGCGCTGGCTGTTGATGACGTTGTTAGGCGTCTTGGCAGAGGCAACGCGGTCGGACTGGTGAGACATGGCTCGCCTGAGGGATGGGAATGGCCTCATGAGAAAGACACAAGAAGCGTCTTGAAAGCGCCATATCCTATTGTGGTCAAGCAGAAAGTACCGATGCCATCTCTCTACGGCCCTCACCTCAAGTTACACGACACCATCGTACTCTGGATTCACCCACGCAGGCTGGCCGCTCCTGCGCCGGATCCTCGCTCCAAAGTAGTGCACGAGGCCGAGCGCAGGCGCGGCAAAGAGCAAGACGATGATGCCCTGGGCGGCAAAGGTCCAGGTGTAGCCGACCGAGTCGACCCACGGGACGATGAGAAAGGGGTTGGCAAAGGCGGCGAGGTTGATGACGACGGTGTAGAAGATGATGACGGACATGGACTGCAGGGGGTAGCAGTCGACGAGGTAGGCGGCGGTGACGGTGTTGCCGGTCTGGATGCCGGCGGCCAGGAGGAAGAGGGCGACTTGGCCGACGATCCAGTGGTGGGCACGGTCGATGCTGATGCCCCAGAGGACGAGACCGACTGGAGGTTGGAGGGGGTTAGAGAGTCGGTTAGAGAGTCGACCAGCACGGTAAGAGAACTCACCTGCACTCAGCAGCGCGGCAGGGTAAGCCAGCCACAGCCGCATCTCGGCCGTCCTGACGCCCCCGTTGCGCCTCGCCATCTCCACGACGAGCCAGTCGCTCAGCGTGCCGGAGAAGAGGGCCTCGGAGCACACGGTGCCCAGGATGAGGCCGACGAACAGCAGGCCCTGCGTCTGGGGCGAGTACCGGGCGTAGGCGACGGGCATGTAGGTGACGACGCCCATGATCCACCACAGCCAGCCGAAGGAGTAGACGCAGACGGCGGCGGGCACGACGGGGTGCCGCCAGGTGGCGATGAAGCGTGTGAGCGAGGCCCAGGGCTTGGGGTGGCGCATGCCGGGCACGGGCTTGAGGTTGAGGAAGGGGAGGCGGGTGGTGCGAGGGAAGGGGACGGGGGAGGCCTCCAGGGGGATCTCGGAGGGGATCTCGGAGGGGATCTCGGAGGGCATCTCCAGGGGCATCTCCAGGGGCATCTCCAGGGGCGTCAGGGGCACCTCCAGGGGCATCTCGGAGGGCATCTCGGAGGGCATCTCGGAGGGCATCTCCAGGGGCATCTCCAGGGGCGTCAGGGGCACCTCCAGGGGCATCTCGGAGGGCACCTCCAGGGGCATCTCGGAGGGCATCTCGGAGGGCATCTCGGAGGGCATCTCGGAGGGCATCTCCAGGGGCATCTCCAGGGGCATCTCCAGGGGCGTCAGGGGCACCTCCAGGGGCATCTCGGCCAGCATGCGCCTCCTCGGGTACAGAGTCTCCGGCAGCAGCGCAACCTCGGCGGCCAAGATGGCGCCAAACAGGCCCGCCGTCAGCCACTGGATCAGAGACTGGTCGACCAGGAGCGCAAAGGCGCCCACCAGCGGCCCCAGCAAGAGCCCCAAGTCGACGGCCAGCGCCCACAGCCCGACCTTTTGTCCGCGCTCGTGCCCGTACGACATGTCGCCGATGATGGCGAGCCCGACGGTCGACGCCGGCGCCACGCCGAGGCCCTGGAAGAAGCGCGCGGCCATGTACGCGCCGTAGCCCGGGGCGGTGGCGGCGCCGGCGGTGGCGGCGAGGGCGACGGCGGTGCCCGCGATGAAGACGGCGCGGCGGCCGACGCGGTCCGCCAGCGAGGACCAGGCCAGGGGGCCGAGGCCGAGGCCGAGGGCCGGCACGGCGACGGTCCAGTTGGCCTGGGCCAGGCTGATGGCGTAGTGCCGCATCAGGTCGGGGAAGGCGGGCACCGTCGTCGTGGTGATGTAGGTGAACATGAAGTATCTGTTGCGGTCAACGGGGGTCGGCAGGACGTCGACGGTGCGTACAGTGACATGACAATGGCCAGGATGACCCTTTTGCGCCATCGGGGCCAGTTGAGCGGATCCAAGGCGTCGCTCGTGGGCTGGGGGTGGGTCTTGAAGCCATCCTTGTCCATTGGCTTCTCCTTGACAGTCGCCATCGTCCCGAGATGGAACAAAAAGGGACGTATGAGGTGATGAAGGAAAGGTGATGAAGGAATGGAAACCCCGCACCGAAGACGACCTGATGACATGTCAGGGGATATCTAGATACCGGCTGACGGTCTCAGTCTGCGTTGATTCTTGCCGAAATTTGCCCTAGATATAAAGAAGAACTCTTAACCTCTCTCTCCCCAGGCCGTTGAGATCAAGTTCCGCGTGTTCGTCTCTCCCAAGGGCGTCGATATTAAGTTCCGCGTGTCCGTTGCTGGCCTTTGTAACTGCTTGTCCCAAGGGCACGTGGTTACATCGATGCTCGGGGCGGTCCGTCGTGGCCGTGGTAGCGGTAGTGTAGTAGTGGGCTGTCACGTCGGAGGACTTGTCCAAACTCTGGGTCTGAAAGGTCTGGTTGGCCTGGCAAGGAGGCTCCGATGACGGCGAGAGCCCAAGAGTGGTGATGCTTGAGGGCATCTTGACAACGTGGAGGCAGGGACCGATTTGGCCGATGACGCCTGGGAGTTATTGATAGGTCTGGAGTCCGGATGGTGTTTGGGTGATGGCGTGGGATGAATATTGGAAAGTCGGTGAGATGTGTAAGGATCTATCCATCAAGGAGTCGCTGCTGGTCCAAGAAGAGGTGAAGCGATGACTCTTATTGCTTAACAAAGGGAAAATATCGTAGTCTTGAAGGTACTGGTTGGATGCCAAGGGTGGCAATGAGGTAATGTTGAGGCCGAAAGAAAAAACCAAAGATAATTAAGAGAGTAGATACCCAGAACGGAGGGGACAGCACGAAACCCCTTACTAGTCGACACTTCAGGGCCAAACAGCTAGTTGGCTGTGGCTGAGTCTACCTCACGACACTGACGTAAGAATCAGGAGGCCTACCGGGTCCTGTGTTAACAGTCCCTCCCATGCCGACGTAGACCTTAACAACCGAGTACGGTTAACCGAGGCCTAGGAGCGTTTCGAGGAGCGGGTCCGAACGACGCCGCGCCAACCCCTGAAACACACTGACACTAGGTCGACGCATCAGACGAGTTTCGGCACGGCGGCGTCCGAGCGGGCCTGACAGACCCGGGCCATTTGCCCTCGGAGACACGGAAGCTGCCAGAGCCGCGAGGACGGGCCGGCGGCGGTGCGAGATGAGACCACGTCGTCCCGCCTCTGGTTTCACCTGGAGTCGCTGCGAAACCTGGAGTCTGTTGGACTACTTATATGCCCGGCCACCGTGCCGCCCTTGGCTTGGTCTTGCCCCTTTCTAGGAGATGTCGATAATCCAGCGCCTAAACTGTCTGTTACCTTTTGTCTCCACGAGCTTTATTGCATATTATTTTAATCCCATCTTCATTTCATACTTCGCTACACGCGAGCGGCTGGTCCTCACTCATCCCACCGTGCACACTCGTCTTCTTAATTACCTCGTCACCGTCATCACCTGAAGCGTACACCTGCTTGTTTAATACTTTCCATTCTATTCTCCAGCCTGGTTCTGTCAAACCATTTTCAACTACGACGCCTCAGCCACCACCCACAAGATACAACATGGTTTCACTAAAGACGACGATTGCCGCGGCCCTGGCAACGGCGGCATCCGCCCTGCCTGCAGGCAACAGGGAGCCTGCCAATCAAAATGTCGAGGCAAACGACATGAGTGCGATTATGGAGGACTTGACAGGTGTGGTCAAGCTGTACGTCAACCACCCCTTTGTCCAAGACACGTCCAAGACACGAGACTGACACGGAGCACCAGAGCCACCATTGCCGAGAAATTCGAGTTGGAAATGTATCTAGCCGTCATGGACAAGTGCCGCGGCGAACTGTCGGCAGAGCAACTCCAGGACCTCCAGACGATCCAGGAGCAGGAGCAGACGCACGCCGTCGTGCTGGTGTCGCAGTCGGCCCAGGCCAAGGTCCAGCCCGTCGAGAGCTGCAAGTACGACTTTAGCTCCCTAAAGGACTGCCAGACGGCCCTGCAGACGGCATCCCTGGTCGAGAGCGCCGGCGTCGGGGCCTACCTCGGCGCCGCCGGTGCGGTGAAGAGCAAGGAGGTGCTCGCCCTGGCCGGCTCCATCCTGCCCGTCGAGGCGAAGCACCTCGCCATCGTCCGCGGCATGCTCCAGCAAAAGGCGAGTCCCGTCGCCTTTGACTCCCCCCTGGATGCAAAGTCGGTCGCCACGGCCATCAGCCCCTTTATCGTCGACTGTCCCGCGGGCTCCGACCCGGCCGAGCTGTTCGGGACCAACCTCGGGCTGGAGATGCAGCCGGGGCAGGGGGCCAACGCGCTTTCGGTCGACAGGAGCCTCAAGCTACAGGTGGTGCAGAAAAAGGGCGATGGAAACGCTGCCAAGGCCGAGGCGAGTGCCGGCGACATGGTCTGCGCGTTTCCGGTCTCGACAGAGATTGCGGCCAGCGGCGCCATTTTCAGCGCCTTTTCCGATTCCAAAGGCTGCGAGATCCCCGCGGGCGCGAAAGGACCCGGTTCCGTCGTATTAGTTTCCGAGATGCCGGCTGACGGCAAGCTTGACCCCGAGAAGATTGTTGCCGGGCCCATGCTCATCAACTTTTCATGAGACTTGGAGACCTTGCACTGCTCTGCCCCCTTTTTGGCGGATTTTTCAAGAGTTGGGGCAATATGGTGTCGGCGCCGAGGAAAGGGGCCGCTCGACTTGTTGCTCGAGAGGCGGTTCGGCACGCCGGAAATACTCCTAGATGAGGCATTTCAACAGCAACGTTTTGGACAAGGAGATGCGGCGAGGGATGGAGGGTAATGTCTGAAATTGGGACGCCCAGATGCGGCCCCAGGAAGACCCGAGTCTGAAGAGCTCTCACATCGGACTCGTCCGGCCGCACCGCGCCCGACTCCGCCAAGGTTTCTGGAAATAACACAGCAATACATTCAATTAATGAGAAATGGGTCATGTAGTAGGCCAGCTGGAATCTCGTAGTGGCCAGTAACCGCTCCGTCACAGTCGTCGCTCGCCTGTAGTAAAGGTTGTTTACGAGCATGTGGACAAGCTGGGCCAAAACACCGGAGTCGCGGCCCGATTTGCAATCATATCACCAGGCGGTTGCGGAAGCCTCGGTCAGACTCGTGCGTGCCCCATTCAATGTATGTTGAGTAGATTCTATATAAGTGAAGTTGTAGCATGACTCAGGTGCCGACATTTTCAGGCTCCCACTGGTGTGGCTTGGAGACGAACTTGTTGGTTCCCTTGACGAGGTACTTGTTTTCCTTTATGTCGTAGACGTCGCCGGTGTCCAGCTTGCAGAATCGGCCCTTGTTCTTTCCCCAGGCGAGGCTCTGCGCGTCATCACCCAGATCTACTTGGTCCGAGAACTCAGAGGCATAACGAACGTCCTTGGTTTCGAACTTGTCCCACTCGACTGGATCGGCACAGGACAACTGGGTCTTGTAGATTTTCGTATGAACTTCGTCTTGGGCGTTTTTGGTGTCCTTGTTGACCCTGATGTATCTGTACTCGATCTGCCCGCTGTCTTGGAGACGCACGTTGGCACTCCAGACGGCCAGGTTGGTTTGGTCAGCAGGGCCCGGGCTCTGTTCAGAGGTCATTTCCACAGCATGGTTTTCTTCCCAGGCGCCCAAGGCATCGGCATCTCCCAGGATCTTGATGGCTTCCTGAGACGTCGTGTTTGCAAGCACATGAAACGTGGCCTCGAAAGGCTTTCCCTCACATTGGCTGGCAGTCGGCACAAGGGAAGGCTGTGCTTCAGCATGGTGATCTGGCAGCGGCTCCCAGTCTTGGTCATTGTCGTCGTCGTCGTGACTCGCGACAGCCACCGATGCTTGAGCTGATGGCGATGCTTGATCTGGAGACGATGATTGATCTCGAGATGATGCTTGGGCCGGACAGTTGGAGACATCACCGGGCGGGGGCCTTCCCAAGACCTCGGGAGACTCCTCCACCGTCCTGCTCCCCTTTTGAACAACGTATTTGCGCGAGTTGACATTGTACAGCCAACCCTGAGGGTCCATGACGCACAATCCGTCCTCGTCGAGGCCGCGACCCTTGGGCTCTACCCAAGCCGAGGTGGCGATTTCGTGCTTCCAGAGCAATCCGGCGGCCGTGATTGGAATCGTCAGGTTGCAAGGGTTGATTTTCTCCGCGGTTGTTTTCATGCACTCTTTATCTCTCATCTCCCTGTAAATCGTGCACAATTCGAAATTTTGCTTAGGACAGGGGTCGTCCACGGTATTTACGCCTTCCCATTCGCATTGTGCTAGGTACCTGTCCTCACATGTTCCCTCCAAGGTGACATAGGCGGTTAGAGCTTTGATATAACACCTGTGATAGGGGCGACATTTGGTGTGTTCAGTCGTGGATTCCGTTTGTTGCTGTCCGGTGGTTGTTGACGATGAATGCGATGCAGACACCGAGAGGAGGATGGGTTCGTTGTAACCAGTGCCAAAGCTTGCCGAAGCAGTCCAGCCTTCTGTGACGGAGCTGTAAAAGATTTTGCTTATCGACTTGGTCAAATCCCTTTCGTCCTCTCGCCAGTCTGAATCCTCGTAAAGAGTCTGCTCACGCACGTCGATGGATGTGGTGAATTTTTTGTCCTTCAAAAGTGTTTTTACCTTCTTGCGTTTGATGCTGTCGCAAATAACGTAACAGTCTCCCAGTGACTCTGAAAGGTGGGTGAAGGTCGGGGGGGCATCTTCCGAGATCTTGAATCCGACCCCGTTTCCCGAGTACCGTTCCGTGAAAAAGTTCTTCCAATACTCAATCTCCTTGCTTGTGGCTTCGACATTCTTGTCGATGTATTTTTTCTCTTCGCAGTTGGCAGCAAGGGCGAAGAGAGAGACGAGGAGAGAGACGAGGAGAACACTCGGAATCATTTTCAACCGAGGGCAGTCGTCAGTTGGCACGTAAATCAAAGTGAGCGAGTTGGCAGGCGAAAGTCTTGAGACGAGGAACAAAGGCGAAGACGAGCATTCGTGTATTTGTGATATATCTCATCCCGTCACGTACCTAGTCGTCCAAACTTGCCTGCCCGCCTCTAGCCAAGCCTGCCATGACTCCTACGCTTATATCTGCATTTATCTTATAACCGCGCTAACATCCTTGGCCGGCCTTGGAAGCGAGACTCGACTGACTTTGTCCTGCATCAACAGGTCAACTGAAGCATAAATTAGCTTCAACCTAATCTCACCTACTCTAGTCATTTGATACAAGTGATTATATGCATAGATCTAGTGCGGCATAAAGATTCTATTATTTCCACCCAAGACTCGACAGTCAACTGAAGTTTAAATTAGCCTAAACCTAATCTCACCTACTCTAATCAATTCAAGTGATTATACGGAGTATGCATAGATCTAGTGCATAAAGATTCTGATCAACTTCTCGTGGCGAATGCCTTGCTCACACCCTTGAGGACATTGCACACGCCTGTGGGGGCTCTATAATACGCAATAGTTCTCATCATGGCGTAATTTCGTTTTCTTACTACCCGTTAGGAACCAAGGGCCTTTGTCCTTTAGTTGGGTCCAAATTAGCCCGACACGCCCCTAACTGCCGGACAAACAAAAACAGCCCCACTATTGTAGCCAAGCATGCAGTCAGTGCTAAATGCGCTCGTTAACCAGTAAGGAAATAGCTGCACATACTTCGTACATATCACGTCAATAAACCCCATTTGCGTTATTTTACGGCCTTGCAATAGCTTCAATTTGGTATGTGGGGTTTTTAGCGTTGTGCGCGAAAAGTCTAATCCTAATGAATTTGGCGCTGAGACCTCTACTTCCCCAGACCGCCAAGACTGTTCCAATTCTATGTTTATAACTCTCCTCATATCAGGCTACTCTTTCGTCTGATGTTCCCTGTCCGCCTCCACATCGTCAGTCCATCATTGCATGATTCCGTCACGTACCCAGTCGTCCAAACTTCACCGCCTCCAGCTGAGCCCTACATGAACTGATCAGCTAGGGTGCATGACTCCTACCCAGCCGTGTATGTACATACAGCCATCCAAGTTAGTCTTTGGAAACTGAATGAATGCATAACGAGATCCCCCTGGACAGAATTTTGAAATTGTCATCAGCCCTCGTGTTCCTTGACTTTGTTAGTTGATCATTTCTATCAAACGTGTTTCCATCACAAGACTTGATCTTTCTTTCCTTGTTTCATTCTTCTTTCCATTTTCCATCCACAAACCACCCAGCAAACAAACCACAATGCGGAACGTCTTGATCATCTTGTCGGCCTCCTGCCTCCTGCTCTGGCCTAGCACAGTCGTTGCTATTCCGCCAGTGGAGAGACCAGCTGGAGATCGAAATGCCGGTATTTGGGACCTTGTTGTACCCAAGCCGGGGGAAGAGGGTCCCGTCAAGGAGCCGGCCGAACAGCCAGTACATGAAGCGAACAAACCAGGCCCACGCCAGGGCGGAGGGGACGAATCGACATATGCTGAACTTGACTGGAGCCAAACAAAGAAACCTTCAAAGGCTGGCGCCACTGGAGGGGACAGACCGGCATATGCTGAACTTGACTGGAGCCAAACAAAGAAACCTTCAAAGGGTGGCGCCACCGGAGGGAACGAACCGATATATGCTGTAATTGACAAGAACAAAAAAACAACGAAACTTTCAGAGGGTGCACCAAACAAACCGAAGTATACGGAAAGAGACGGGAAGCTCTTCGAGGGCAATGGCAATGAAGAAAGAATCCTGAGTACGGAGCCCCCCAGCTTCCGCGACCATCCCCACGCGAGGTGGTTCGTGAAAGACGCCAAGACTGGGGCTTGGTATAGGACCAAATACGTGACCAAGGGTCCGAAAAAGGGCACGGTTCTTCGTCATAAAGACGCCATCTTGACGCCACCCGGGGGTTCCAAGCCAAACACGCAGTCAGGGACGTCCCGGGACCCGCAACCAGGCACGTCAGGCTTGCAGCCAACGTTTGAATCGACAATGTTGAATGCAGCCAAGAAACTCGGCTTCAAAGTCGATACTCTTGAACAGTTCCAGCAGATGCACCCAAGGGAATATGAGCCCGTTGCCAACAAGATTCGGTCCAAGTTTCCGGATCAAGGCAAGGTTGGGGGAGCAACGGGAGGAACGCAGCCGACGACCAAGACCATCAAAGCAGACGGAAAGACTTTTACATACACGAAAGAGGAGGGAAGATATGTCCTCGTCAACAACCCACACAAACGCTACGGCATTAGGGGCGATTACTTGGTCAAATGGGACGAAAATGACGAACACTCTAAAAATGTCCAGAAACTGACGGACACGAGCCAGAAAGATCGGGATGCCTCTCGACAGGAGCCAGGGAAGACGCCGGGGGAGCAATCAAACCAGGTGCAGAAAAAGAAGGACGAATCACGCCAACGTACCGAGGCAGACTTTGAGGCACTACTGGAGGAGCACGGTCAAGGCACAGATGTCAAGGCGAAGAGGAACCTGGGGAAGAGGCTTTACGCGACGCTCAAATCGTTGCCTAATGTCCTTGGTGGTGCAAGGCCGAGGGTGGAGCGCGCGCAGATTCTCGAGGCCATCAATTCGATAGGGTACAACTTTGAAAAGGCCCGCGATGCGAGGAAAGCCATCCCAGAGATTTACTTGGAGGTGCAGAAGTACTTGGATCATCAAAGGAGGATCGAGAACCCGTGGCTCGCGAACGGGTTCTCGAATTAGGATTCGGACTAGGCTCCGGGCAATTCGTCCCAGAGGGCGCCGCCCGGCCCGGGGTGAGCCGAGGTGTGAGTGGGAGACGAGGCAAATAGAGATGGTTATACAGGAGACAGTAAGGAACGCCTTCCAAGAGGGTTACAGAGCGAATGCGCGCGCGTACCGTCAATACAAGCACACACACGCGGGAGGCTGGAGCGCATCTGCGGCCATGGGGGTGTCTGTTGGGTTGTAGTTTGATATGTTGTAGGTCCCAAGCATCTTTCCATGTAGGCTCGCTGGGACGGTTGGATCCGACGCCTGGCCCCATCTCCAGTGACCTTGAGGCCTAGGGAATGGGAGCAGGGACTAGGTCGGTCATCTGGAAGCGTTTGCTGAGGGCATCCTTGATCCGTTGGACTCCGTTGGACAGGGTCCAGCGAGAAGTAGGTCTGCGATGATGCTCTGCCGCGGACGAGGACGCTGACGTCTGAAAATGGAAGCACATTTGCGGTGAACCAAGCACATTTGCGGTGAACCTACACTGGTCGTAATGATGCGCCCCCATGTCTTCAGGAGCAGCCTCTGACTCGGCCTTGCGCCTTCTGGCAACTCGGACATTGGCCTCCTGGGCTCGTCTTGCAGTGTCAGGGAACAAGGAAATTCCTATTGGCGGCAGTAGCTGTTTGCAATAGGGGGTGTGTTTCAGGGGCGTCAGCACGTGTTCCCCCTCCAGAGATCCGACGGAGACCGCAGAAAGTCGCCAATGGATTTCGTCCTCCTTCTAGGTGGATTACAGGTGTCAGAGATCCGACTTGCCCTGCATGAATTGTCTTTCTCAAACTCGTGACAGGCCTCGACATGGCCGCAAACTCATGCCAGACTCCTGTGACGCGTTCCAGGAACTTCATGGACGCAGGCGTGACGAATGAGCATCGTGGATATGAATCGACCCTGTTTGATGGGAGTTCTCCGTTGCAAGATTCGGTCGGCCGGTCGAGTCAGCATCTCAGAGTTGACCATGCTGGACAATGGAAATTCGAGGCCAAAGGCATATATAAACAGCCGTCGTCAACAGTAAGCTCTTGTCCTCATCAACCACTCATCAACCACTCATCAATCACAAGCATCCAATCATCCAATCATCCAACCACCTACTTGACCACTTCACCCAACACTACCATTAAAGTCATCAAAATGGTCCGAATCAGTGCTACCGTCCTGGCCTGTACGTGACCTACCGCTCCGTTTACCGCTCTCTATCGAATCCTCACTAACACAATCAGTTGCCGCCACCGCCATGACCGCCGCCGTCCAAGTCCGCAGCGCGGGCGACGTCAGCTTCGGATCGTCCAACGGCCTACACGCTCGGGCCGTGGCCGGCACGTACTTTGAGAAGCGGGACGCAAATGGCGAAATCGCAAAGAAGGTGGAGGCGGTGGAGGCCACTTTTACCGAGGAGCAAAAGAACAAGGAAAAGGAGATCAAGGAGAAGATGAAAGAGGAGATTGCGATGAGGAGTCCGGAGCAGGTGGCTGCGATGAAGGAGATTGACCAACTCGAGAAAGCCGGCAAGGTTCAAGAGGTCGATGCCAAGTATAAGGCATATGAGGCAACCATGACCGAGGAGCAACAGGCCAAGTTCCAGGAGGTTGAGGACAAGATAGCCGAGGCAGATAATCTGTTGACTGCCGACCAGAAAAAGGCTTGGGCTGAGGTTGATAAGCTCGAGGATGAGGCCAGCGACAAGGGCGCCCAAGGCGGCAAATAAATGCCCTAGAGTGAAAGGAGAGTATAGACAGAGCTGGACTCGAGCTAGAATAATAGATGATCTTCTGATGATCGATGTCTGGTGATGAAAGCTAGACGATTTAGTTTGTTCTTCACGGTTCAAAACACCTCATGAGACAGAGTTCTTCAAGGTACTATACGAGCCAGATGAGGCACAAACACAGGCATATATCAGGGATGAGATTTATTCATACTAGTTGGCCATGAGCAATTAAAATTAACGCTAGTTAGGCCTCTCTATGAACAAGCAAATAAACCATGTCGCAGGGTATTATCCCGCAGTCTATACAGAAGAAGTAAGGAGTTTGCCTGTCAATCACAAAAGCGCCAGTCCAACAACGCCGGCGAGGACGTTCAAGGCGACGACAAGGCGAGCAGAGCCGCTGGAGACGACGGCAGGCCTGTTGGTGGCGGCCGGGGCGACGGGCGTGTTTTGTCCGGGAGTGAGCTGGGAAACCTTGGGCTGAGCATCCTGCTTGGGAGCAGCGGTGATCATGGACACGACCTTGTCGACGGGAGGAGGGGCGGGAGCAAGGCCCTTGCCGGGCTTGTGGACCTCGCACACGTCGCAGGCTTGAACGCGGTAGCACTCGGCCTCGGACTTGCACTCATCAAACTTCCACGGCACGGGCGCCGGGGCCGGGGCCGGGGCCGGAGCCGGGGCCGGAGCCGGGACCGGGACCGGGGCCGCGTCGGGGCCCTTGGCGGGAGCAGTGGTGTTGGCCTTGGCCACGGGGGCGGCGACCTTGGCAACGGCGTTGACGCGGCACTTGTCCTCGCACGGCGACGGCTGGCACTTGGCCACGTTGGAGCACTCGTAGACCTGGGCGACGACGCTGGCGGTGGCGCTCGCCTTGACCTCGACGACCTGCTTGTTCTCGACCCTGACGTGGCTCAAGCCGCCGTTGTCGCAGACGAGGTCGACGGCGCCAGAGGCCGTGACGCTGTTGCTGACGGCCATGCCGTAGACGTACTGGCCCTGGACCTTTGTGACGACGCGGCCCTGGTCCCGGGGCTCGCAGATCTCGAACCGGAACGTGCCCTGGAGATCCAGGTCGTAGACGAGGCGGAAGCTGACGACGGCGGCCTCGGCGGGCATGTTGGTGACGATGAAGAGGCCGCCGCGGATCTCGAACTCGAAGCTCGCCGAGAGCTTGAGCAGGGCCTCGACCTTTGCCGTGGAGACGACGCTGGCGCTCGAGCCCGTCGAGATGGCGGACGGAGAAGCCGTCAGCGTCGAGCCCGGGGCCGTGGTGCTGCTGAGGGCGGAGAAGGTGTAGTTGTTGCCGGCCGGGACGTCGGCGACGACGACCGACACGGCGGCGGCGGCGGCGGCCATGGTGCTGAACAGACGCATGGTGAGTGAGGGAGGATGGCTGGTGGCTTAAACGAGTGTGAGGCGAGAAGTTGCCGGAGAGGAGCGAGAGGTAGGGCGAGAAGTTGCCAAAGAGGAGCGAGAGGTAGGGGATGGACGAATTGGTCCTTGAAGGGGGAAATCGTAGTCCCCCCTTTATAGCCCCTCTGGCCTCCGCTTTTCCGTTGAAAACATTGGCATCGGCTCTCGGCAGCTACCACAAAGGTGCCTGCAGTTATGGGAGTCTTTAATTTTAGCAGTTATGGGGTCCACACGATATCAGAGGCGAGGAGAGAAACGACTGGCTGGCATGTGGCCGCGTGAGGCTCGTATCCGGCCCCATATGGCATGGATTGTGGAGCGTATTCCTGCTCGTATCGTTTCGTACCGAGATGAAGGCCGTCGGGGCTCCGAGGACGCCGGTGCTTGAACCTGGTTGTTGTTTCTCCGCTTTGACGGACAGGCGTTGAGGGTGGTGGGGATGGACGTGGTGACTCTTGTCTGATTCTCAGTGTTGTGATGGAAGCCCGGCTCGTTGCAAGAGTGCCATGTGATGTTCTACTCGATCGAGCGGCGTGTCGACGTCAAGGACGGCTTAGTTGAATAAGAACCCTTACAGCTAGCTTAATCTTGCCGTCGACGCTGCCCCGTGGGAACATCCGTCAAAGTCTTGAACTACTCGTGTATTACTATGTTACGTTGCCCCACGCGATGCCTGTGCTTGCTAGCACTCATCATGTACACGCGCCAAGGGGGTGAAAGTGTGAAATCTACCAAGCTGGACAATCGAACTGGAACTGTTCGTTACCCGTGTATCCGAGAGGGAATCCGCCCCAATGCCCCTATAGAACCATGGCAGCGAGCCCGACGGCAGCAGCAGCAACGGCGAAAAGGGGGCCCGCGTCCCTGGCAGCGACGTTGGACTGCGAAGCCGTGGTAGAGTTGCTTGCTCCAGTACCGTTTGTGGCGTTTGTGGGCTGCGGAGCCTTGCTGGAGTTTTTCGGTGCAGTCGACGTGGTGATGGCATCATTTGTCCCGTCAGTCGACGTGGTGATGGCATCATTTTTTCCGGCAGTCAACGTGGTTGTGGCATCACCTTTTCCATCACCACAGACGGACCAGGTCGGAAGTGACGGCAACAGACTGGCAGAAGACGCAAACGGCGGGCAGGCGCTCGCCTCCTGGACCACCGACGAAGACCACGAGGCGATCTGCGCCATGAAGTCCGAGGCTGGCTGGGCCAGGCTCGTGGGGACGCAATCACTGTCGGCGGCCAAGGCGCTGAGCGCGGGCGGAGCGGTGGGCGTGGCTTGGACCAGGCTCAGGAGTCTCTCGGAGCAATCGGAGGATGCGCCGGGGGCGTAAATGTCTTGTTGCGCCTTGGTGGCGGAGGCCGCGAGCGCGATGGAGAGCAGTTGGAGACGCATGATGTTTATTTCTTGTCGAGTTGAGAATAAGCTTCTACTTTTTTCCAAGTCGAGAGGAGAAGGATCGGGCTCGACTTGAATCCGTACTTATACGAGAACGTGGACATGCTATAACGGGTTGCATTGCGGAGAGAGATGAGCTAAATTTGCCACATTCCTGCAGACCCCTGAACTGACATTTACAAGATTATGCCTCTTGCCCTAAAGGATCCAACTTGACAAGGTCAGGATTTCTGCATTCCATACGAGTTACCAAAGGAGCGAGGCCTTGAAGTTCAGCCCTTCTAGTCGGCGTCTAAAATTAGCAGTGATTAGGCAAAACGGCCCCATCTCGTATAGTAGTACGAATAGAGTGGGTTAGTTCCCTAATTCGGCTGGTGGGCTGACTTTTAGCAGGGCATTGTTCTCAAAGGATCAGGACTTTCTAATTCACGACCACACCTGCTCGAGAGTGTCGTCATAGACCTGGAGTGGAAATGAACTTGAAGTGAGTTGACAATAAACGCTCACGGGTAGGGTCGGACATTATCGACTTCTTCATCTATTTCCTGTATTCGTACTTCGTACTTCGTACTTCGTAGTCAAAGGTCAACCATGATGGTACGAAGTATTGACTCGCTAGGCAGTCACCTGACCGCACGGCCGAGTCACATGTAGCGGTACCTGTGCAGGTCACCTGTCCACTTGAAACATTAGACTTTTTCCCTCGTCAATCCGTCGTGCCCTCAATCGTGCCATCCTGATCGCGCCCTTGCGGGCCTCACAGGTAGACGCAACGTCATGTCTGGCATCAAGCCTAGCCATGGCCCCAAACGATAAGCGATCAAGAGTGCCCTGCCGCTTCTTTGCCCAAGGTCGCTGCCGAAATGGCCCGACCTGTCCGTTCTCCCACATGGCGGGGGGCCAGAAGGAGACGCGAGGGCCAACATCTGCAGTCCCTTGTCGGTTCTTCTTGCGAGGCGCCTGTCTCAAGGGTGACGCGTGCCCCTTTTTACACGATGACATTGCAGTCCCGGCGGCGGCAAGCACGGCCGGCGAAGAGGACCCCAGGCCAGACATTCACCGGGACATTGGAGGCGCCTTGGTCACCTTTGGAGACGGGGCTGTCGTGGCAAAGGTGAGCTTTGCCTGCGACTTCTCGGCTGTCCGCGTCAAGCCTCTGCCCCGGGACACAGACGCGGCCTCTGTCGTCGACTTGCTTGCCGAGCTCGGCTTCGACGTCTCGACCGACTGTGTCCGCATCCCGCCACCCGTCAATGACTGCTGCTGTGCCGACATCCGGGTCCAAGACGCCCAGTTCGCCAGACGTCTTTGCGCCGCCATGGCCCATGATGATGGCCACGACGCCGTTCCCATCCCCGTCTCGCTCCCTCAGTCCACCAGCGCCCATCGGGTGGATGCCAAAAAGGTCCATTGCTCGTGGCACAAGCCGACCACTGCGCCGCCATCTGCTGAAGCATTCGACCCCGGTGATCTGAGCTACGACGCTGATCTGCCGCTGGCAAACACCTTGATAGAGTCGCTGCTGCTCCAGGCCGGGCCCTTGGAGAGGTGGGAAGGCGCCTCGGACAGGCCTGGGAAGCGCTTCAAGGCCAAGGCTCGTTTCGTCGACGAGGCTGATGCGAGACAGGCCGTCAACTCGCTCAACAACACACCCCTGCCTTTCAACAAGAACGGCAGGCTCACGGCGCAACTCGTGCACTCGGCGAGGCTAAAGGTGTCGGCCCTCGTCTTCGACGCCGTCGAGCACGACATTGCTGCTCACGAGCAGGCCTGGCGAGGCCAACACTTGCTGTACACGGCGTACCCCCCCGTCCATGGCTTCAGGGTTCTCAGGATCGAGGGGGGAGTCAGCGGTGACGTTGCCGCGGCCGCCGCCACTCTCCACAAGATCCTTGGCGGCGAGTTGCTGGCCGTGGGCGGAGAGGCGATATGGACGGATTCCTTCGCCGGCAATGGCCCAGCCTACCGGAAGATCAAGGAGGTCGAGCGTCGTCTCGGCATCGTCATCGTCCGCGACAAACGGAAACGCCAGCTTCGAGTCCTGGGTGCCCCGTCGCGACATGACGAGGCGAGGCGAGCACTCACCGAGCTTGTCAAGCAGGACTCGTCGTCCGTCTTTGTCATTGAGCTCAACGTCGGCATGCTCGCGTGGGCCTTTGACGGGGGCTTCCGAGCCGTCGCCGCAGCCATTGGCAGTGAAAAGGTGACGCTGGACATGGTCTCCAGCCCCCGTCGCGTGCTTGTCACGGGATCCGAGGCGTCTTTCCACACGGCCCGAGACATCCTCTCAGGGGGCCAAGGGGCGCCGCCGGAAGCTGGGTCGAGCACAGACTGTGCCATCTGCTGGACCGAAGCCGAGAGTCCGGTCCGTACGGCGTGCGGGCATACTTACTGCTCGGGATGCTTCGAGGACCTTTGCCTGGCCGGCACATGGACCGATGGCCCGGTTCCCAGTGTGCTATGCCAGGGAGACGGCGGCAGATGCGGCCAGCCGCTCCCCCTGGCCGAGCTTCAAGAGCATCTTTCATCGGCAGCTCTCGAGGACCTTGTCGAGGCCTCTTTCGCAGCCTACGTCGCCCGCCATCCAGACGAGCTGCGGTACTGCCCCACGCCCGACTGCGGGCAGCTGTACCGCGTGGCGAAGCCATCCACGCCCAACGACAGTCGACTGTTCACGTGCCCCGCGTGCCTGGTGGCCACATGCACGTGCTGCCACGGCTCCTACGACGGACTGACGTGCGCCGAGACCCGTGACCTCGACGACCGAGGGCAGGAAGCACTGCAGGAAGCCAAGCTGAAGCTCGGGATCAAGGACTGTCCCAGGTGCGGCACCATGATTGAGAAGTCGTCTGGCTGCAACCACCTGACTTGTACCGTCTGCAAGGCGCACATTTGCTGGGTTTGTATGAAGACGTTTGCGATTGGAAAGATCTATGATCACATGACACAGGACCACGGGGGGATTGGCCTCTAGAGCGATGAGTTGTGTTTGGATCAGGCCAACTAATTGGCAGCGGGAGTTGGTTTATCCTCGGGTCAAATTTGGAAAGTACTTGGATCCGTTTATCCCTTTTATATCGGCTTGGAGATTTCCACTACATGGTGACTACAACTCTTTTAGCCATTGATACGCGGCCAACAACTACTCGGTTAAAGGTTACAATGGGAGCCAGCCATGCCATGTTACTCTTCAACCCCAGAGGCTAGCAACTGTTTACAGCGGCATTCAGTTCAACCTTGCGGTATGTTTCGTTTCATCATCATGACGAGGTTTGGGGATAGCGAGTGATTGAGAAAGTGGTAGTGATGTGTTTATTCCGGCATCCAAACATCACCGCACGAGGTCACTTTCCTCCTGTGAGGTTCCAATACAGTCAAAGGGCCGCAGTCTATGGTTGCGATCGGAAACTGTGCTTTGATCGCGTGGTGCAAAACGAGGTTGTCGGGATGGGACTGCTGGTCAGTCACGATGTCTCCCTATTGCCATGATGGCTTGCCGACATGCAACGCCACGCGTTCTGGCCATGGCGTGGACCGGGAATGAAGTTGCCGAAAACTGAAACAGACAAACAAACGCTAGGCCTCATGCTTAGACTCCCGTTTCGGGCTGGAGCTTGAAACGTTTCTTTACTGCTTAATGTAAGCACGTGTTATACAACGGATGGATGAGATGTCGAAACAGGTGTGCAATCTCATATTCGTTCCTTTCTTTGAAGTAGCATGGCACTGGGACAGTCGTTTTCGCATATACAAGAGCTAATGCCGTCTTAATAGGCACATGTCGCGCCCCTTTTATGCCGCCTCGTTTAGACTGGACTCACCAAGAGCGCCTGGAAGAATGACCTACTCAGAAGATGAATCGAGCGGCCAGGTTCTCTTTACCATACGGCGCACGGTGCCGCAGCACGTACGCGAGGTTTGAGAATCGTGGCTGGCCGACGCACAGGACTTTTCACCAGTTACAACGCCGACGCAAGTAAAACGCATACGACATGGCGTGTAGCCTTTACGTTTAAGCGGCTGCTGCGACGCACACATGCTGCTCCTCGCTTGGGCGGTGGTTCCTCAGAGGTCGCCCCTCGACATATATCAAGCATCCGCTTCCCGCACCCCGGCCGTCGATCGTTCCCCGGATCTGCCCAGAACAACGCACGGGTCCGCCAGTCTCCCATGGGACGCCGCATATTTGGTCCATCTGTTCCCCGATCAACCCGCGACAATGAGACTTTGGGCCCTCTTGCTGGCCCTGCAAGTGTCGGCCGTCGTTGCACAGGAGGCTATTCCTGCATGTGCGGTATTCCCCCCGAGTCGTGTAGTCTTCCTTGACGTGGTTGGGCGCTAATAACGTCCAGGGCTCATGCCGCCAAGATGCCATGAGCGAGTCTCGGTGCGGCCCCGGCAACGCGACGTGCCTCTGCTTGGACGGGGCGTTTGCAGAGGCCATGAGTACGTGTGTGAGGAGTCGTTGCACCATTAGGGAGTCGCTCCGTAAGTGCTGCCTGGCGTTACTCCAAGATGTGCCTTTCCTTGCCTGCTGACCTACTCCAGTCGCCAAAAACACCACGGCGACGGCCTGCGGCGACCCCGTCCGCGACAAGTCGCACGTCTTTGTGGTTGTTAGCGACGTCTTCGTCGTCGCCTCGGCGCTGCTGGTGACGCAGCGCTTCGCCTATAAGCTCTGGGCGGGCCTCAACCTCGAAATCGACGACTGGATGACGGTCGCGGCCATGGTGAGCAGCCTGCCGAGCGCCGTCTTTAACGCGCAGATCCTCGCGCCCAACGGCCTGGGCCGCGATACGTGGACGCTCTCCTTCGACAACATCACCACCTTTTCCCGCTTCTTTAGCATCGTGGAGACGGTCTACTTTATCGACATTGCCATCATCAAGCTCGCCTTGCTCTTCTTCTACCTCCGCATCTTCCCTGCCGTGCACGTGCGTCGCCTGATACTGGGCACGGTGGTGTTTGTGGCGCTCTTTGGCGCCGCCTTTTTCCTCGTGTCGATTCTGCAGTGCTGGCCTGTCGACTATAGCTGGCTCAAGTGGGACGGGGAGCATCGGGGCCGCTGTGTCGATGTTGCGGCCATGGTGTGGTCGCATGCGGCGATTGGCATCGGGCTCGATGTCTGGATGCTCACCATTCCGGTGTGGCAGCTGAGGAATCTAAATCTAAATTGGAGGAGAAAGGTGGGAGTTGGCCTAATGTTTTGCGTTGGCACCTTGTAAGTCCGATCCCTCTGGCCTGGTCTCTACCAACGCTGGCCTCTGTCGGTTCTTGACCGGTAACTGACTCGTCTATAGCGTCACCGTCGTCAGCATCCTCCGGCTGCGCGCGCTCGACTTCTCCGCCGGCACCACGAACCCGACCTGGGACTTTTTCGACGTCATCCTCTGGTCGACGGTCGAGGTCAACGTCGGCATCATCTGCGTCTGTCTGCCGTCGCTGCGACTGCTGCTGCTGCGCGCGTTCCCGCGCCTGTCCTCGCCGACGCAGCGGCTGCTCCACCGCTCCGCCCCCGCCGGCGCGTACAGCCGCGCCGTGGCCGGGTCGTCGAGACGGCGGGACTCGGCCTTGGGCACCATGGCGAGGGCGGAGCGGTCGCACGCTCGGCCGGACGTCGACGGCAACCAGATCCAGTGCGAGAAGACGTTTTCGGTCGAGTACGGAGACGAGGAGCAGATGGTCAGGATGGACTCGGGGAGCCTGCGTTCCGACAAGTTGTAGCGTGGCCTGATTTCTCGTGTGCTCTATTGCTTGCAAGGTTCAACCGAGCATTGGTTGCTTGCTATCCCTGATGCAACAGGTAAAGCAAAGGCAGATTGTATTGTCCAAGACGCCCTTGCAGAGTTTCCGCACCGCGTCATCTGCCTCGACTCTAGTGGGACTCGAGGACTCAAAGAGGGGCCGTACACGATTGAGTCGATATTGGCAGCGGGGAGAATGTGGGTTTTGAATCTCTCGCGAAGAATCGCCTCATGATAGGCTTCCCCGGTTGTTGGAGTGGATCGCGGTGGCCCCTCTGGCTAATAAGTTTTCACGCCCCTTGCCTGAGTGAGTATTTGGTATGTGCTGCGCCTAATATCTTGCCTGCGGGCTGTGCTGTTCTCCTGGCTGTTCTTCTGGCTGTTCTCCTGGCTTCTCCTGGCTTCTGGCTGTTCTTCCTCCTCATCCGTCCCCTTTGCTTCTGCACCCTCGTCTCTACTCTGTTCCCGTCTTTGTGTAAAGTCTTGCACATACATGGTCGTTGGACATTGAGATCCTAGGCGTAAACTGGACGAGAGACCTAACCCCTGAGCCAACATGGGCGGCCAGGTCACGGCCTCGTGCGCTCGTCGGGTCGTGCTGGCCGTGGCCTCGCGCTTCGCCAACCGCCGGTTCGTCTATGCCTTTGCGGTCGTGTCGGTCCTCGGCGCCAAGGCCGTCCACATCTACAGCCACCTCCTGGCCCTGCCGAAGCTCGCCCTCCGGCGCTGGGGGTACGCGCTCCTCGCCCAGGACCTGGCGCTGTTGATCGCGCTGCGGCTGGGCCTCGACATACGGCGCCTCCCCGGCACGGCCGTCTACTCGCCGCGGTTCATGGCGTCCATGGCGGCGTCGTTTCTCGCCGCCTTTGTGAGCGTCATCGGCGTCGGCACCATGGCCTTTTTCGCCGTGGCCGGCTCCGAGATCCACTGGAGCAACGTCGGCGTTGCGGGCGACGCCGCCGGGAGGGCGCTGGTGCTGTCGGGCGTGGCGTCGCTGGTGCCGGTGCTGGGCGCCCTGTGCCTCGTCGCCTGGGTCTTGCAGGACTTTCTCGACGCCCTGGGGGGGGTGGCTGCCGACATTGTGAGCTGGCCCCTGAGTGCCGCCTCGCGCGTCCTATCACGACGGTTGTCGTCGTACGCCGAGACGCCGCAACGGGACCACGAGTACGGCCAGACGACGGAAACCCGCCTCGACGGCTCCGCAGGCAGGCGGCGTTGGTCAGTCTTGTGGCTGTTGGCGTATGCCATCGTCGCCGGCGGGATGCTGGCCCAGGCCATCCTGTGCTTCCTTCGGCCCAACGACAGCGCCCTGACCTTTATGTCGTGGACGCCGGCACTGCTCCCCTTTGTCGAGTACAAGGCCTCCCCCCTAGAGCGCCTGAGTTCGCTGCGTGGTTCCGGCTCGCTGCACGACTGGGAGGGACGCACGGCGCTTGGCACTCCCACCCCCCTTTCCTGGCTGCCAAAGGACCATGTCCCGGCGGGCTTCGAGGACTGGTACGGCAACGAGACGCACTACATTGCGGCCGCGGACCCGCTCCGCATCTCCAACCTGGACGAGGAGCTCCTCCCTCAGCTGCGCGACAGGCTGCGAGACGTGCCCATACGGCACATTGTGTGCGTGGTGCTGGAGAGCACGAGACAGGACGTCTTCCCCATCAAGGCGCACGGCATCCCCCTGGAGCGCCTGAGAGAGACGTGGAGCGACGGGAAGCTGCCGCGGGAGGCCATGGAGCACCTCGCGGCGCTCACGCCGACGGCCAGGCGTCTGACGGGGGACTTTGACGACGGCTTCCAGCAGCGGACGGCAGACAAGCCGCGGGGGGGCATCAGCTTCAGCGACGCCTACACGGCGTCGACTTACACGCTCAAGAGCCTCGTCGGCACGCTCTGCGGCGTCAGCCCCATCGTGGCCGACTTCAACGTCGAGTACCGGCACCACATCTACAACCCCTGCCTCCCGCAGATCCTCGACGCCCTCAACGCGCTGGGCGGCGCGGGCGGGCGCAACTTTTCGTCGCACCGGTGGAAGTCGTCGTTTATGCAGACGGCCACGCTCGACTTTGACAACTTTGGCCCCCTGGTGAGCAGGCTCGGGTTCCCGCAGGACGCCACCATCGACAAGCAGTACCTCCGGCGCGGCGACGCCAAGTTTGGCCGCGTCACGCTGCCCGACGTCAACTACTTTGGCTTCGAGGAGGAGCCGCTCGAGGACTACATCCGCGACGCCTTTGCCGCGGCCGCCGACAAGGACGAGAGGGTGTTCCTGACGCATGTGACCAGCACGAGCCATCACCCCTGGGCGCTGCCCGGCAACGAGACGCACGTGAAGCTGGCCAACGGGCTGGACGACCTGTCGCACTACGTCAACACCATCGGCTACGACGACCGCTGGCTGGGCAAGGTGCTGCGGGTGCTGGACGACGAGGGCGTGGCCGACGAGACGCTGGTGGTGGTGGTGGGCGACCACGGCGTGTCCATGCCCGAAAACGACAACCTGTCGCCCAACTTCAACCCCAACGTCGGCAACAGCCACGTGCCGCTGATCCTGTCGCACCCCAAGCTGCCGCCCGTGGCCGTCGACGCCGCCGTGACGACGCAGCAGATCCTGCCGACGGTGCTGGACCTCCTCCTCGAGACGGACTCGCTCCCGGAGCCGGCCCGCCGCGCCGCCACGGAGCTCGCGCGCCTCTACGAGGGCCAGTCGCTGGTGCGCGCGTCGCCGCCGCCGCCCGCCGCCGGCCCGGCCGGCTGGCAGCTCACCGTCATCAACCCGGGCCGGGCCATGGTGGGCGTGCGCGACGCGCGGCGGCGGGCGTGGCGGCTGGTGGTGCCGACGCTGGACAATGTCGAGTGGCGCTTCAGCGACCTGGACGCGGACCCGCGCGAGGCCGCGTCCGTCGTCGGCTTCGACCTGGACGGGTTCCTGGCGCGGGTCCGGCAGGCGCGGGGCTCCGAGGCGGCGGAGTGGGTCCGGGACGGGGTGTTTGTGACGCGGTGGTGGCTGGAGGAGAATGGCAAGCGATGGCGTTACGGAGCTTAAGGGTTTGGAATTACAATTACACGGACATGATGGCGTCGTATCTGATGTATAAATCTCAAGTTGTCAATGTATTGGCTGAAATCAGAGCTCCCAACGGCGCAGCTACGCCTACTTTTCCATGGGCCCGATAAAGTTTCGGCCACGCAGTATCTTCTTGTGCTTGGAGATGCCATTCATCAACGAGGTCAGGCGCTTCATCGGGCCGTTGTCGAACCCGAGATGGCCGATGAGCTTCTGCAGCTCGGGGAGATGGTCCAGCGTCGGCGGCATGAAGATCTCGAGCAGTTCCTATCACGTGTGAGCCCCTGAAACGAGCGACCGTCTCTGCACTCACCTGTGGCTCGTTCTTCAACACGGTCATGGCCGTCCCAAACGCATCCGGATCGCCCGTCATCGAGGCCGCCGCCACGCCCAGCATGGTGAGCGTGTTGGTGAAAAAGGGCTTCGGCCGCCAGCCGAGGTGGTACGGCAGCCGCTCCTCCTCAAAGACGCAGCGGATCACGTCCAGCTTGGCCAGGCCCGGCACGATGCCAAAGGCGGACGTGACGAGGCCGACCTCGAGGGCGCCGTTCATCCACGCCCGGGCGCCGTACACCGTCTTGGGGTTTCGGATCCGCTGGTCCTTGACGCGCGCGGCCTTGGCCCGGCCAAAGTTGACGGGGTTGATGACTCCGGAGCGGTTGAGGTGGCCGAGCGCCACCTCCCACAGGTCCATCTGGAAGTTGTTCTGGTCGCCGACGAGGGCGTCGTTGCGCGAGAAGCTGCAGTCGTGCTCGATGACGAACTGGTGCTGCGCGAGGTCCTCGAGGTCGATCTTGAAGCTGAGTCCGTTGCGGCTCGAGATGATGCCAAAGGCGATGATGATGGCGCTCAGCTCGGGCGACACGCCGATGCCGAAGAAGAGCGCGAGAATCACCTGCGCCACGCCGATGCCCTTGCCGCTGTGGGGCAGGAAGCCGTGGTTGGCGAGCGCGTTGAGCGCCGGGCAGGGGCTGCGAGCTGCGAGGCGTCAGCGCGGGCGTCCTCGGGAAAGGGGGTCACCCACAGTCGTCGGGCCCGGGGGGGATGAAGTCGTGCGACTGCCACTGCTGGTCGTACGACTCGAGGAGCGAGTTGAGCGTCGAGGCGAGAGCCGTGCAGGCCAGGGAGGAAAGGACGATGCACGCGAGGGCTCTCATCTTGCTGTCTTGTCGGCAGCGGATGCTCGAGGGGCAAGTAGACGACCGCGGATGCTCGTTTCAGGGGCAAGTAGACGACGTACAAGGTAGACGCGGTATATATAAGGGACGACGGTATACAAGGGCGACAACTGTCTTGTGGCGGTGAAAAGACTCCCATGTGGCAGACGTTGGCATGTCCGCACATGTCGACTCTGGCCGACGAATGTAGGGTCAGCAGGAGTCTCTCCGCCGCCTACATGGCCGTTTGAACGTCGAGTTCTTGCTGACTCTTGCATTCCGAGCCACAACCCTGTCCCCCGTTGCATTCGTTGGTCGACGAATTTTATTCAAGACACTGGTGAATCATTCGTCTTTCGGGGACTATACCCTCTACCTGTCAGTTGATCTACACCGGTATCCGAACGTGATGAACCGAAAGCCCGTAAACAGCTCCCCGAGACAGGTCATCCGCGATATCCAAGCATTTCAACCAACCAAGACGCCAACAGAGTAACGGAGCCAGCAGTCCACCAGGCAAAAGGCTTAAAAGGGCCATGTCGGTAATAACAACACTACGCCCAACCTTTCAACTTACGCCTCGTCCCTTCCTCCAGACCAAGCATACACGATGAAGGCCTCGACTGCCGTGTTGACCGTCGCGGCGGGACTCGCCATAGCGCACCCGATGCTGGCAAAACCGGGGTCAGACCTGCAGTCACGACAGCTCCCCAACCCCTTGAATCTTCCGCTTGCCCTTACCGAGCTTCCGTTGGGCGTCTTTTACTTCTTGTCGCTACCCGTCATCCATGCCAAGAAATGGGGCTCTGTCGTTGTGGAAAAGGGCGCGGCGGCCATTAATCAGTTTCTGGACAAGTCGCGGGGCAGGGGGGGGCAGCGCGGTGGTTCGAGGCGCGGCAACGGTCGCTAGAAGAGGCAGATGTTGCTTTGGCGAGTCAGGGCGGACCAGAACTGCAAGTAGTGGTGAACAACCAAGAGAGGTTGAGTCCCTTGAAGACACGACACAAGCTTCCTTGATCAACGTTGTATACTCGGTCTCTGTTACGACCGATAGACGGAAAGGTAGTTTAGCTTCCTGTATCGAGGTCCGCATCAAGTCAATATCCGCTCATTGCTGCCTCATGCCAGCAATCTCATACACGAGAATCGCACGACAGAGAACGGTGCTCAGCGCATACCAGCACGCGAGGACGACGGCGTCGAACACGCTCACAAAGACCAGGCTCGAGAGGATAATGGTGCCGTAAAAGATTTGCATCGGGACCGCAACGTACATGACCGACTCCATGGCGAGCAGCACGTACCCCGGCCCCCCCCGGCGCTTCTCGAGCGCGAAGCCGCCCGCCCAGGCCGACGGCGTCAGCTCGCTGCCGAGCCAGCGCCCGCGCCCCCCCCGAAACCGCACCAGGGTCGCCGTCCAGCCGAGCAGATGCAGG
The DNA here is from genome assembly GCA_012934285.1 of Ophiocordyceps sinensis. NCBI lineage: Eukaryota > Fungi > Ascomycota > Sordariomycetes > Hypocreales > Ophiocordycipitaceae > Ophiocordyceps > Ophiocordyceps sinensis. Next base: position 231,341 of record JAAVMX010000006.1, on the reverse strand, counting down.
AACAGGGCGGCGGCGTGCCACACGGCCGGCAGAAAGGCCTGCGTGGGCGAAAAGGTGCACACGGTCCAGACGCAGAGCTGGTAGGTGCGGTACGCCGTGTTTGCCGCGGCGGCGGCGGCGACGGCGTACTCGAGCGCGGACACGGCGGCCGGAAACACGGCGAGCCCCGGGAGGGGGGCGTCGGAGTGCGGGGGTGGGGCCGGCTCGCCGACGCGCTGGCCCGGCCGGAGCGGACTCGAGGAGGCGGTCGAGGCCGAGAGCAGCAGCGCCAACACGGGGCGGCGCAGCGCCAGCGTGGCCGTCTCGGCGGGCGTCGGGCTCAGCAGCTGCAGGATGCTGGGGATGACGCCGAGGACGACGGCCGAGGCGGACAGCTCGGCCTTGCGGAATTCGGTGAACTGCCGCAGCAGGCAGTCGAGCACCTGGTAGCTGATGCCGGCGTCGGGGAACGAGGCGTCCATGTAGTTGGCCATGACGCCGCGGCACTCGCCGCCGAGGTGCCGGCGCAGGATGTAGCCCCAGCCGGGGAAGAAGTGCTGGTATTGGGCCGTGGAGCGGCTCGTGGCCGTGCTGCGGTCGTCGGGGAGCGTCGTCATGGTGGCTCAGTCGGTGCTCGGGATATGTGCTCACAGGGAGGAAAGTGGTGAGAATTGCGAGGCGTTTCCTTTCTATAGCCTGTATTCGTACAAATACATGAGGCGTTCGACCAGAGGCACAGCCTGTGAAACCGTCATGACCAAATGTAACAAAGGTTCCGCCAGCCAGTCGTCTTGACCAGTCGTCTTGAATAGAGTGGCCGTGTCGCCGAGGGGGCCGAACTACCGAGCACTGGGGCCGTTCTTATACCACTGTAAACCACCCAGGGCACCCTTTCCAGAGCCTTTTCATCGGAGAATGGCCAGACTCAAGTCACTGAGGCAGGGGATGAGCTGACGCCACGGCAGGGTGCCCCGGATCCTCATGGCGGCTGAGGGCGCTAATGTCCTCACCGTGGGGGCCTACAGCGGCATCCCTGGAGGCCACTTCTTACTTCTTACTGGCTCTTCAGTCATAGAGTCATCAAGAGTCCGTGGCACAGACACGCCGTCGTATTACGGGGTTCAGCAGGGGGCTTGGCTGGGTGGACTTGGCAAGCTGACATGCGCTTCTTTCTTCTCATCCAACGCGAGTATTACGTGGCTCCATTACTTGTCGGTTGACTTTGCAGTCCTTTCATCTGACCAACTACGATATAAGCAAAGGCTGACCAAACTACCCGTTGGGAACCAAGGGCCTTGGTCCCTACGTAGCCCGACTATTATTAAAAGCTGCTAGGCGCCATGACAAGACGCCTTAAGCCGGTCCCAGACCACTCGTTAGCCATACAACTGCTTCTTGTGACCATGAAGTGGCAGCATCTCGTTCCGGCCGCCTTGACGGCGTCCATGGTCAACGCGGCGCTCCCCGTATGCATCGTCGGAGCCGGCCCGGCCGGTCTGGCGGCAGCAAACAAGCTCGAGGCCAAGGGCCACCACGTCGTCGTCTTCGAGAAGCAAGCCCGCGTCGGCGGGAAATGCCAGGCCGTCTACCCAGGGTCAGTCCGGCCCACCCGTCAGGACTCTTCTGACGGACTCACAGGGACGGATCCTTCAACCCCCTCGGGGCTCTCCTCTTTTCCAACGCCACCTACAGGGAGACGCTCAAGATCATCGACGCCTCTGGTGTTGCGGCCGTTCCGTTCCGAACCGGCGCCGTCTGGCGGTACGACTACGTGACTGGCGTCGCCGTGCGGCAGGGGGCTCCGTCTGCGGCCTTTGTCGGGCTGGTGCAGGCCGAGTTGGCACGATATGTGAAGCTGCGGCAGGCCGTCTTTGCCAACTATAGCGGCATCGGCTACAGGGTACATCTGCTCATGCTCTAAGAAAGTCGACGGCTTACCATTTTCAGATTGGAGTCCCTCGAGAGTTGACGGTGACGACGGCCGAATGGCTTCGAACCAACAATTTCAAAGCCCTCCCCGTGGTGTTTGTCAACGGCATGGTGCCGTATGGATACGGCGATCCGAGAGAAACGCCCATAGTGAGCTCCTCGCACGGTCAAGACGACGTCTGCTCACGTTCAACAGCTCTACATGCTTCAGTACTTTACCCCCGAGGTGCTGGCTTCCTTTGCTGGCCTCCAGTCGGGCTACCTCATCGGTATGTGAGATTCACGTCAACTCTTGCACTCGGCTCACGGCTGCAGATTTCCACAAGGTTTTTGTCAACTTTGCCAAGTCGTCCATCACGGGCCCGATCCGTCTCGGGACCACGATAACCTCCATCGGTAACCGCCCCGTCCCCGTCCAGCCCGGGGCGTGCTAACACGTCCAGACCGCACCGGTGCGCAGCCCGAAATCACCTACCGCCGAAAAGGCCAACGTTTGGAATCCCAACACTGCTCAAGCCTGATCCTCGCCTTCCCGCCCACCCTCGCCGCCCTGGAAGCCGCAGGTCTGACCCTCTCGCCCGAAGAATCACGCGTCTTCTCAAGGGTCGGCGTGATAAACTACTACTCTTCCGCCGTTCGCCTCGCGGCCTCGCCCCACGGCATCTTCCAGGAAGCCGCGAGCATCGCCGACGACCCGGCGCTTCCTCCGCCCGCCGACGACGAGCCCGTCGCGTTTCTGCACTTGCATCCCAACTCATCCGTCGCCAACGTGTGGAGCTGGGGGGCGTATCGCAGCCCGGCGTCGACCGAGGCGACCGCGTACGCCAAGTTGAAGGCTGCCTTGAGCAGGCTCAACAGGGATCCGAGAGTGCCCGGGGCGACTGCCGTGCCGGTGACGGACAAGGACGTGCTTGGGTTCGCCAAGCATGAGTACTTTCCGCATTTTGACTCCGTGGAGCTGGAGACGGGCCTGTACGGCAGGTTCGACTCTCTGCAGGGGACGAAGAGGACGTATTTTGCGAGCGGGCTGAACGCCCTCGAGACTGTCGAGTTTGCGGTGAGGGCGGGCGAGGACGTTGCGGCGAGTCTGTCGAGACATATACCCCATGATGATATCTAGTGGTATTATGCACTGTCACTTCAGGCGAGGGTCATCAAGGCACATCGTTTCTGTATGATTAGTTGGCACGTCTCCATACGGTGAAATGTCTTTTGAGTTTTCCATTCATCGGCTCTACCCGCTTACATCAACTTGCGTACGTCGTCCAAAACATCGTCAGCGCTGGCGTATTCGTTCCTCCAGCACTTCAAGATGACCTCGCCTGCAAAGAGCCCATCAACATCGGGAAACCGTCCTCGCTCAAACAAGTCATCGACCTCCAGCCCGTAGTCCTCCATTTCTTTACCCGTCTTGAAAGGTCCAGGCCCGCGGTAAGGCCAGTGTCCGGTAAGAATGACATAGAGAACCGACGCGATGCTGAAGATGTCCGTTTGATGAGTCGACTCTGCCCCTGAATTTGGGTCGTAGAAGCCTGGGTCGGGCAAATGGCCGCCGTCTAGACCGAGTCTGTCACACGTCGAGCCGCCAAAGTCGCAGAGCAACATGTCGAGCGTCCCTGGTGTTGTGGCATGAATCAGGAAGTTCTCGGGCCGCAGGTCGGAGTGGATCACGCCGCGATGATGGATGTATGCGATGGCCTCGACAGCCTGCAGACACCAAGATTTGCGGACCGACATGGGGATCTTGCTGTGCTCGTCCAGGTATCGTTGAATATTGCCGTGGTTGGCTTCGGCGAGGAGGATGCCGCGTGGGTCTCCTTGTCCATTGTTCCTGCCGAGATATCTTGAATACCGTTAGCAGTGTTCCAGTTTGGGGTCGTGCGAGTTACCTGACAATCCTTGGATGGTCAAGTATTTCGAGAATCTGCTGTTCGACCGAGAAGCTGGTGTCAATCCCCCGTGTCAGGTTGTCGTATAACTTGCTCGCTCTTAGAATTACGCGGGGTTGCTTGAGCACTATTCCGTCTCCAACTCGGAAGAGCTCCGACGTGGAGCCCTCGAATGCCGACATTGTAGACATTGAGGAATGAATAAATGGTTGAATGTATGTTTGTGCGTTTTGATCGGCTGCGGCTGTACTTTAATACGGAATTACGGAATCGGTAATTGGCTGACTCCGTTGGGGGGCAACCGTTATAACAAGCAAAGCATCACGAGTACTTCGTACTGGAAAGGTATTAGAGAAACAGACGTGGCGTTGCACCAACGGCCTTGAACATTCTAAGTAAACACCAATCTATGTTTACGACTTGAACCCTGACCGTCTTAGCCGTAGTTGTTATGTCCTTCGTCGCCGTAGTCCGGTGCCATGTCTTGGCCGCCCCTGGCTGGTGCGCCACAGCTAGGGCCTCGGATGTCCTCGTGGAAAGTCTCCCTATTGCCCTGATCCGCTGGCATGGGGTCGTAGCCAGAGTCCCCGTCCATGGAGTAGCCGGGGTCTCCGTCGAACGTGTTGGCATCGTCCTGCCCGTCCTGACCGTATCCCGAATCCCAACCTTCCTCATTCATGTAAGAGTCCTGTTCGGGTTCCGGGTCGACAAAAGGGCCCGGATCGTCAAAGTTGGGGCCCGGACCGGCAAAGCCAGAGTCCGGACCGGCAAAGGGGCCCGGACCGGCAAAGGGGCCCGGACCGGCAAAGGGGCCCGGACCGGCAAAGTCAGGGTCCGGATCGTCAAAGTAAGGGTCCGGATCGTCAAAGTCAGGGTCCGGATCGTCAAAGTCAGGGTCCGGATCGTCAAAGTCAGGGTTCGAACCGGCAAAGGGGTCCGGCTCGACAGAAGGGTCCGGTTCGAGAAAAGCGTACGGTTCGTCCTCGGCATCATACGCGTCACGCCTGCTCCGGTCTGCCGAGTCCGCGTCGTCATAGGAACCCCAATCTTGGACATTGTAGGGACCATATTGGTCTTCGTCCCCGGCATAGCTGGGCCCGGACTCTGCGTCGTAGTAATTATCCTCGGCCGCCTCTGCACCTCCAGCCCGCGGATAGGTCCCATCGAAACTGCCGTAGCCGTCGTCGCCACCTGTAACGTCAAGACCGGCGGGCCCAGAGGGAGCGTCACCGGCACGATATGAGAGACCATCATCGGTCAAGGCACCGTCATGGTCGGTAGTAGGGTCATGCTCATAGGATGTGTCGGGGTCGGCTTGATGCGCCTCGTCACCATTAATGTCGCCAGAGGATCCGTCCCAGCCTGAACCTGGAGGGATGCCGTCATTGTCATCATGGCCGTCGTTGTAATCAAGGTCATCGGCACGATATGAGTGACCATCACCGGCCGAGGAACCGTCATCGTCGGGAAGAGGGTGCTCATGGGATGGGTCGGGGTCGGCTTGATGCGCCTCGTCACCTTTAATGTCGGAGGATCCGTCCCAGTCAGAACCGGGAGGGACATTGTCGTCTTGCCCGCCCTTTGCATCCGTGTTTCCGCCCGTCTCATGTACGATCCCGAGCCGCTGCAGCTCCCCGGCGGTCGTGTTCCTGGGCAGCACACGACCAAAGTCGGGGTCGATCCAGCCGCCGTCCTTGACCTTGACCCAGCCGTTGGAAACGCCCTCGGCCACCGTCCCGCTGGGCACGGCCGGCGGGAGCAACGTGGGACTGCGATACGGAGCCCCGTTCTCTTCGTGCCAGAACTCGCCCGTCTCGGGCCTGTAGAACTCGTCGTTGCTGAGCACGAGCCAGCCGCCCTCCCTGAAGCCGACGACGCGGGGCGTCTGTGGCTGCGTCGTCTTGCCCGTGACGCCGTCGAGCCAGCGGCCGTCGTTGAGCAGCAGTCGGGAGCCCTCGACACGCACCACCTTGGTGCCCTCGGGTATGTCGGGACGCGGCTCGTCCTTGCCGGCGTACTCCTTTCCGCCGCTCGAGTCCTTGAACGTCTCCGTGACGGGGTTGAAGGACTTGCCATTGTCCAGCTTCAGCCAGTCTCCCAGCACGTTGACGATCTTGGGGGCTGGCGCGACCTTGAGCTCCGTCATGACGTAGACGTTCTCCGTGACGGGCGCCCCGTTATGGTCGATCAGCGGCGTCCGCACGGTACACGCCTCCTGACGATGGCCCCCTGAGCCGGGACACTCCTTTTTCTTAAAGGCAATGTACTGGTCGCAGCCCAGGTCCGGGTCGGAGCAGGGGTCTATTTCCGAACCGCAGCGGTTGATGGCCGGGATCCGATGACAGACGCCCGCAACCTCGAGGTGCAGCGTCCAGGACTGGATCTCGCAGCGGTGGCCGGGCGGACACTCCCAGCGAGCGCCCTCTGACGTCGTCTTGGTGGTGCCGGCAGTGTGCTCCTCGTGATACGACGCCGAGAGGGAGACGCTCCCTCCGCTGCTCCCAAACGGCAGGCTGAGCTGCGCCCCGGCGTTCCAGCCCCTGGACGTCGTGTCGATGCTCGCCTTTGCTTTTTCCACGTTGATGGTGATTGGGGTGCTGCCAAAGTTGTTCTCGGGCCCCTTTTGCTGCCCAACGACGGGGTAGATTCTGTACTTTGGCGCTCCCTGCCTGCCGGCCTTGGCCAACTTGTGCGCTATCTCGAACTTGGTCGTGGTACAGGTCGGCGTCCACCAAGCGGCACAGCTGGGTTCCTCGATTGTGGTGACGTGCCCCGTCGGAGGGTCGTCCCAGTCGATGTTGATGCTTTTCTGGAGCTCCTGCATATGGCTTTCCATCCATTTCTTGTCTTGTCCCTGCACGCTGGCCTCGCCGCAAACGCGCGTGGCGAGCAACAGAGCGAGGAGAAACATTGTGACGGGTTGAAAGATTTGAGCAAGCGGTAGAGTTGTGAAGCAAGTGATGCGAAAACCCGCCGTCTTGCGTCAAGATGGCGTTGATGGATAGAGATGTGCCGTTGACCCCTTTTCCCTTTTCCCCCTTTCCCCTCGCTGAGCCATACCAGTGAGCTATAACTTCTCCCAGTTTGCTGCGAGATTGCAATGGAGACAATCCTGCATCATCCATCATCATGCAGGTCCTGTTCTCGTCGACCGTTTCCAGCGAATTGCATGCAGCTCCATTCCTAGGGTGAATCCGCATGGCGAGATTCACCAGACGACAGACTTTCTAGTATTATGATTATTGTCATCATTATTCGGCACATCGTCTCTCTCGCGTCACACTTACGTACATTGTGCAGAAACTGACTCGGCCATGCTGCACTATGCCCAGAACATCAAAGGGCAGCCTCAAGAGACCCACCGACAGAGGAATTTGAGACCATTTTTGGTAAATTACCTGGGTTCAAGGTTTCGAATTTGGCTGCTATATGTGCATGTATATGCCGGGTAAGTAGGAGCCATATTAGCCTAAATCGGGGCAACGAATCAACGTCCAAATGCAGGACGATGCATTTGCCGGAGTTCTAGACTGGAAGACGCCAAGGGCCAAGACGCTCATCTGAAGCATATCAGACTTTTCAAGAGTCGAAAGAGTCATCTTTTCCGGCTTTAACCTTGGCCCACTCGATTCTCGCAATTCGCTTATACGCTGAGCATAATACTTAAGTGCAACCACCCGCAACCACCGGCAACCCCTTTCCAAACAGTAAACCTCAGTCACTCGTTAACCCAATCATTCTTTCCCTTCTTCTCTCACCATGCGTCGTCCGTCGGCGCTCTGGGCAGTCGTGCTGGCCGTCTCCCTGTTCCCATGGCCCAGCACCTGCCACACCACCTCTTTTCAGAAATGGGGCAGCAGGTTCAATCCGTTCCGGAAGTCGTCTAGCGGCAAGGACACGTCTGGGCATGGCGTTCCCGCCAACGACGAATTCACCTTCACGTCGTCGCCCCAGGCACCTCGTCGTGGACCAGCCAATGTCGGCTTGTCGAGCGGGTACGCGAAAACGGCCGATGCCATTCGGGGCCCTGTTCCGGCACCTCGAGGGCGCGGCAAGAGTCCGGATCAGGCACCTCCGATTCCCGACAGGCCAGCCCGGGGCCCGGGGTTGCCCCTTGGGAAAGGGGCCCACGAAAGGGGCCCTCGGTTGCCCCATGGCAGCGAAAAGGACTCGGGACAGGGCTCCAGCTCCGCGTCGTCGCCTGACCGCTCGCCCGTATTCAGACCGGGGCCAGATGGCGGAAACGACGGGGCGAGGAAGCCGTTCGACAGAAACGGGAGAAACCCGTCCAACGGAAACGAAGTGGGAAAACCGCCCAACGGAAGAACCGGGCCTCTGCCTCCCCCCCCAGACCGTGTTCCGGCTCGAGGTCCAATGCCACCCGGCCTGCCCTTGAGAGGCTTTACTCGCCATCCTCCGCCAACCGAACGGCCGCCTCCGCCGCCAGGACGTGCTCCAGGCCCAGGACGTGCTCCAGCAGGACGCTGGCCGCACCAGCCCTGGCACCAGCCCATCTACGCCCGGCCAATGAGGCCCTTGCCACGGCCTGACCCACCGTCCGTCAACCACTACGAGTCGGTTGATCTCAGGAAGCTCAACAGGTGGCTTAACCTCCCCGGGCAGCGGCAATGGTCCCCGCCGTCCGGGTATGGCTATGCGGGCGTCGATCCCACGAGGTTCAGGCAGCGACAATGGCAGCGCCGCCCGTCAGGCAACGACTACGAGCGCGTTGGTAGACTCCTCCCGCCTCTGCAGCCCCGGTGGAGAGGCAACGCGTATGAATCAGTTGGCAACTACAGGCCGCCGCGCCAGTTTCAGGGGCCGCCCAGCCATTACCAATACGGGCCACGCCAGGACGCCCGGCGAGACTTTTGGCACAGGCCGCAGCTGTCACGGAATCAACAGGACGGGACGTACGGATACTCGAGGTTGAATCATGGCTACTGAGGCCTTGGGTGAGCTAGCTATAGACGAGGGCGCGTTTTGGTTTCACGGAAATCAACCAGGGGTAAAAGGGGCATGTAAGAGCTGTTGGCATCGACTCCTCGGAAGACTAGGTGTAGTTGCGTTTAATTCTCAGGTCAGTCACACCCGATATGACTCGACTTCCCTCGAGTGGCGGGACATCGTCGTAGTCTCTGTCATCCCATTCTCGGCAACAATGACCAGAAGTCGGCTGTAGGGACCTCGATTTTAGTTTAAACGCTTTTCCGAAGCCGTGCAAGGTGATTGAGTGTTTGCGAAGACGCCTAGTGTCTGGCCAACAATAGCTGTAGCCTGGCATCGCCGCCATAGCGTTGCAGCGCACCAGCCCGCCAGTCACTCCATCCCAAGCCAGCGTCAACCCCGGCAGCATCTCGAAGCCCTCTAAAGAGGCCGAGGAATCCGTCCCAGTCCGCGAGGTCGTACCCGCAGCAGAAGGCGAACCTATGCTGCAGTCGGCCGTTCCACACAAAGCGACCCAGATCCGGACGCCCCTTTTCCTCGAGAAGCCGCGCGAAGACGACCTCGTCGTCGCCGAGATGGTTGTCTCCGCGGTAAAAGTCCCCCACGGGCAGGAAGCCAACGGGGGAGTTGAAGGCGTGCGCGGGGGACGCGGTGCCGGCCCACTCCCAGTCGATGATGCCGGCGATGTTGAAGTCCTCGTCCACCATGATGTGATCCCCCTTGTCGTCTGCGTGCTTGAGGTAGAATTTCTCGTCGCCTTGGGTCGCGGGGAGGACTCGCGGGACCAGGTCCAGGAGAAAGCGATGGATCAGGTAGGCGTCCACTGCTCGCTGCGAGTACATCTCGTCCTGGACAATCAGGTCGAGGATGAGTCTGATGGAGCACGTGTGGTGCTCTTCCAAGGACGCAAAGGGCCCGATGGAGCGCATCTCGGACTGGTCAAAGGTGGTGAGGGCCTCTTGGGCAAGCGGGCCGAGCCGAGACGCGCCTGGGCTGTCGAGGGAGCCGAGAGCGTCAAAGGGGTATCTCTGAAGCTGGATGAAGGTGTCGGCGAGCTGGTCCATGACCTTGTTCCGTTGCTGCCGAGTGGCGGCGGACCAGTTCAGGGGCTTGCCCGGAATCTTGTCCATCAGGATGAACCCAACCCCGACAGGGTTGTCCCCGAGTGCAAAGTCGTGAACCTCGGGCGCAGGCACGCCGGTCCGCCGCAGAAACATGAGCGTCGCGACCTCGCTCCGAATCATGTATTCCCGCAAGGCCGGGGGCGGCGACGCGGCGTTGCGGCGGCGGATGCGGGCGATCCACGTGACGCCATCGTCGAAACGGACGTCGATGTGGTAGTTCATCCCCCCCATGACGGAGCCTCGAGCCGCCCTGTCGTGTTGGAGCGGCGGAACGAGACACGGCATGCCCTCGCGCACGAGGCTGGCTCGAGCCGCGAGGGCGCGGGTGTTGACCAGGTCCATCAGCCCGGCGAGCTCACGCGTCTCTGCGTCCCGGGCTGCGGGATTGTAAGTGGCGTCCTAGATGATAGTGCCAAGTCAGATGGATTGCCAAGTAGATGGATAGTGCCAAGTAGATGAGCCGACTCACCTCCCATCCGGGGCAGTGGTGGAATTCGGGCTCAAGGTGAATGGAGCACAGATGGCGGCTGCAGAGCTCACAATTGCCGAGGGTGCGGACGGCCGGCTTGCGGCAGCGGACGAAATCACACGTCCACAAAGGCATTCTCTAAATGTGAGCTTGAGGTGAGTCTCGCAGAAATTGAGCGGTTGAGGAAGACGTCATGGCCGGGCCTCGAGCCGGTGCGGGTCCATGTTGCTTTACATGTTGATCGGCGGGTGCATTATTTTTTGAATTATTAAAAACAATGTTCATGCCCCTAAGGAGCTGCACATACCAAGTACGGAGTGTACCACTATAACCAGTCATCTCTCCGGCGTGCCTCTTCTCAATGCCTACGAAGTATGGCCCTACCATGGCATCTTTTTAGGGGTCACACTGTGCTGCTAGTCTAGACCCAATTGGGCTAGGCGGGCCGAGGCCGTTGAGCCCGAACGCGACGTAATGGAGGGCAGCGAATCAGAGGCGGTCCCGCCGCTGCACCTCAGCCTCCGGAGTGGGTCGCAGTTGCAGGGCCCGCGTCGGGCCCGGGCCCGGACGCGCGGCCCCTCCTAGCCAACCTAGCACGAGCGGCTATTAAAGGCCCTGCTACGAATACCATTATGCCACGGAGCGACTTTTCCACGTGAGCAGCGGGCACGTGCATAGCTCCCGCAAAGCTCTCGGTGCTCGTTATGATGCTTGTTACTACGCTTTTTGTGATGCTTGTTGTAAACCTCGCGGCTGTGAGGGCGGTCTAGCTCGTGGAGCTGCGGGGGAGTCGCGGTGTGACCAGTGTTGGTTGTACCTAAAGAAATAGCCTCATGGTGCCACATGCCGTCGCTGCTAAATCAAGAGGAAGAAGCCGTCGGTGCATAACATATAGGTCGGGGTTGATGCCAAGATGGACCGAGCCAACATACACCGTAAGAATCCAATGAATGCAGCGTAATCTAGGCGCTACCTTGAGGCGGCGAAGCTATAGCAACTTGTTGAAATTGCTGCATGTGCCTCCTATTCCCAACCCAAGGCAACAATGTCGTAGTTTAAGTGTATGTGCACATGTGTGGTAGTACTCGGTGAGTATTTACGGATCCGGGTCTTGCCACATGAGAACAATAGCTCCGTTCATGTACCAGCGTCTAACATCAAACAGACACAGCACATCGCCAGAGATGCGACCATTCCTTGAAAGGTTCGGTTGGCCGGCCTCGACTCGTTGTCGCCAGCTGCACAAGCACTTTCCTCATGTAGGGCATGAACACGGCAGACTTTGACGGGGTACTTCCATCTCGTTATTCTTGCCCCTTTGCCTGTGTGGTGTGCTTGTCAGTCGTGACAGTTTCGTCACGAATCAACTTGCAAGTGAATAAATGGAAAGATACTCGATGACTAAATGAAATAACACGCAAGCCTCAATCATGTTCATCCTCGTTCGCTCCAGCAATGGCCTCTTCAACGATGGCCCAGTGTGCCGCATCGCCAACACACGTGAGCCAGTAATTTCCCACGCAGTCTTTTCCGAAGACAACCGTCAAGTTGGCCAGAAGAACGCCCCGGTTACAAGCTTGCACATAGCACGGCCGCCCCGGCCTGTTGGACGAGGAATCGGCGCCTAGTTTCACGATTGCCGGGGAAAAGTCCACCTCAAACAACTTGGCCCTTGACCAATCCGAGTGAGAAAGCGCGTGTGTTGTCGAGTTTCCGAAAACGGGAGGCGCCATGGCCGGCATCCTCCTCCACAAAGCCGCGTACGCCTCGACCTGGCCTCGCGTGCGAGACTCGGCGATGCTCCTGCGTATCTGCCACGCGAGGGAGCTGAGCGGCTTGGTGAACGTGTCCTTTAGGGGCACCAGGACACTGAAGATGCCCATGGCGTTGGCTATGTAAGGCCTGTTGGGGGGGAGCATGTCCTCGAGTGCGGCCCGCCACCCCAACGCGCCGCCAATGTGGACGAGTTTGCCAGAGTTTCGGGGCAGGTGTGCGACGTTGAGCCGTGTCCACCAGGCGCAGAGCACGTCGCCTTCGCTCAGAAACGGCCTCTTGCCATCTGGGGTCTGGCCGGCGAGTTCGTCAAGCGCCTTCTCACGAAGCTTGGAGAGAAAGGGGCCGGGGACGCACACCACGCGGTGATGCTGCCGGCGAACCAGGACTGGAAACAGATATCGTAGCCAAAACAGGGCAAGACCAAGCCAAGACAGCATGAAGCGGCGCAGCCTGTAGGGTTCCGAGGCATCGGTACCGACCCCAGCCAGGGCGTCATGCTCGACCCCGTACGGCGTGCGGACCTCGCCGGACCGACCTTGAAGCATGAGCGACCAGGCATGGAGAATCTCGCCCTGGCCCATGGCGTCGCAGAGCCAGTGAGGCCAGCTCAACGAGACCACTGTGGCGTCGTGGAAGGATGTGACCAAGAGGCCCAGCTGAGGCTCGTCTCCTCGCAGATAATGGCTCAGCTTCGTCGGCATGTCGGGGTGGAGCCACAAGGACTGGAAATCGTCTGCGTCTGCCACGACGGCTGGTGTCCGCGTCACGCCTGGGATTCGGGAGGCGACGGCGTGGTCCGCCCTGGCCATGTCGTGCTCGACATGGTGAAATCGGATGGCCGGGCGGTCCCTGGTGAAGCGGGGGGGGATGTGATACTCGAGGCCCTTTGTCGGCTGAGCATGCGTGTCAGCCGGAGGACGAGGAGACTATAAGAAGCCGCCTGGGCCGGCCGGAGGGAGACTCACGCTGCGTCTTATTCTCGCCCCGAGCTTTCGCCAACCGTCTCGCTCAACCAGACTCTCCAGGCCATCCCGCAGCCGCGAGACATCCATGGCATCGTCAAAGAGAAACATGGTGTAATACACCACGTCCCACGTTAAAAAGGTGTCGTCAAAAATCCCAAGAGGGACCACCTTGTCGGGGAGCAGTTGGCCCGGTTGATCCTCCATGGCGCTCATTCTGGAGCCTGGATACGCAAAGGAATCACGTTTTCGAGTAGTTGGACAGCAGGAAGAGGAGCTATCAAGAAAAGAGGGGTCCAAGAGACACGGGGGATGCCCGGTGCCCTGAAAACCACGGATATAAGTCTGGTGGTGTTTTTTTTCCTTTTTCCGCCTGCCCGGCTTACCTTCTAATTCGATGCACATATGTACTAGTATTAGTACGAGTTACTAATATCGGGTTCTCGTGATGCCCAATAGGAAGTTGTGGCAGGAACGAACCAATAGGGCAAGGCAGGCTAACAAGGCTTGCAGTGTGTCCCGCCTTTTTGTGCATCGCAGACTGATACTTCGTAATACTAGTCTGACAATGACTATTGACATAGTCATCCATCTGACATAATAGTGTCACGAGCTTTAAGCCCCCCCGAAGTGCCCGCTCAAAGCCTGCAACGCCCAGTTCTTGTCTGCCCTCCAAGACTTTCCACGGCCAAGTCCGGGTATTTCGGCAACGACCCGCGCAACCTCTGCCATCGTGGCGGAGATGCTCTGCGGCCCCCAAGAGGCCACGCCTCGTCTTCGCATAATCTCCACGATTCAGTACCGTCAGCAGGACAAGACTCACAGTTACAACATGTAAAGGTCTTGGTGGGCAAATTGCTCTGCCCCGGACGTGGTCCGGACCTTTTATAGCGCATCTCTCCGGAAACAGCTTTATACATAGATTCGTGTGCATGTTCCTAGTCACCGTAAGGGCCACACCCTTATCCTCGGGGCAAATAGTAAGACTCTATCCTTATGTAGCTTCCATGGCAAGACGGAAACCCCTCCTATCCGCCTCCAGCCCTCGCCGCCTTTTCTACATTGGCCATAAACTTCCTCGTCGCCTCCGGGAGCGTCTTCTTCTCAAGCTGGTCCAAGTACCCGTTGACATTCTTCTCCATCGCCTTCTTGGCAGAATGCTCGTCCCCGCGCTGGCTGACGAGGTCGTAGTAGACGGCATTTGTGGTCACGTTCTCCCCGTTTTTAAGAATGACTTCCGTGATGATGTCCCCCATTCTCTTGATGACCTTGGTAACCATCTCGTCGTGCTTGAAGCCTCGCCTGGAGAAGCACTCTCCTTCGGTCGAGTAATTCGTCTCGTTATACCTCTCGTGGCACCAACCATCGGTACCCACGCAAGCCTCGGGCTGTCCTTTTGCCTCGGGGCAGCCGTTTGGCTTGGGCAGCTCGAAAGGCGCGACTTCTCTTGCACCGTAGCAAGAATCGCGCTCAGGAGACTCCTGGCATATCTGTTCGGTCCCTCTGCATTGCTCACTCCGGTCTGAGCCGTCGCGGCATGTATGGTTCGGGGGCACCCACTTGCCTGGCCCATCGGAGGACCGTTTGCGGAAGCCCTCACAACGTTCCTTTGATCCATAAATCTTGACTCTCTGCTCACTCGCGCACCAGGCTTTGGTGCCGACACAAGCTTCAGCAAACCCCTCTTTCTGTTTCGACGTGTTGCATTCCGGAGAGCTGTCTTGGTGAAAGGGAGGCTTCTCGCGCGACTCGACGCACTCTTGTACCTTTGCAGGCTCTCGAGGTTTCTTGGCATCTGTAGGCCTGGCACAGAAACTTTCCGTGCCCTCGCACGCCTCGGTTGGATCTCCGAAGCACTTGAGAGGGTTCTTTACGAGAAAGTCTTGCTTCTTGCTGTCCTTGGGGGCATCTTCGCGGCGAGCCAGGCAGGCCTCAGGCGAGCCGTAGGATTTGACTCGATCGTCGCCCTTGCAAAAGTCCCGAGTTCCCAGACAGCGCTCGTCGTCGTCTCTTCCTGCAGCGAGGCAGCCCGGAGAATATTGTTGGAGCCATTTCCCCTTGGGCCGGGCTGCGTAGCACGAGCTGCGAATTGTCGAGTCTTCCACCCTAGAACACACGACATCGGTTCCGTCACAGATTTCGAAGTGTTCCAGGCAATCGGTATTGATGTATCGCCACTCCGTCTTTTGGATCCTGGCGTCAAAGCAAGCCTTCTGATCATGGTGCTTCTCAATTTCCTTGTAGTACTCGGGTATGGTACACCACACAACGGTTCCTAGGCAGGACTCGACGCGCTCGGTACAGTTCACGCCGGGCCTGGACCACTTGGGACCTTCCCATGCTTGCCTGGGCTGTGTATATTTAGCATCTAGTTGTTAAACGGGCACTGCCTCTCTAACCATACCTCAATGTTGACTTCCCCAGCGGAAACCGCGAGCGGGAGTAGCAATAAGGCCAGGGCGATCGACACGGTGGCCATTTTTCCAAGTCAGTGACAGGTTGTGATACTCTGAAAACGAATGGCGGTTGTGGGAACGTTGACGACAAATGTTCAGGTTTCTCCTCGTCTTATTGCAAATGCGTACGAGACGAGGCATATTGATGATGGATTTAGTCCGGTTTCACCATACCCCGTCATCGTGCATTGACAACACCTGCGTGCATTATCGTGGCTATGCGAGTATGTGTCATGTTATCTACAAAGTCCGCCCCGAGTCAGACGAACACTCGGCATTGTCCGGATATCAGCGATACGTACTTGAAAAAAAGCCGATCATGCGTAGGGCTTTAAAGCATCAGCTTACATGGGACGATTAAACCCTGATCATCGACGACTCATGTACCCCGGTGGCTCCCTTAGGCCAACTTAATTAGCTTCGCATGAATTTGCTCCCTTAGGCCAACTTAATTAGCTGCATTAAACGGGTAACTTTATAACTAACCTATCCACGTAGGCACCAAGATTTTTCAGCAAAGAATTAGACATGTGTCGCATCGGAGCGGCGCCCACAAGGTCGTGTCAGATGTAGCTCCTAGAACAATAGACTTTTTCCGACCTCAATTGCGTACGTGCCCAATTGACCGCCCAACCGCGCCTGCGGCTGCGGCCCCTTTCAAGTGGATGCGACATTATGCTTGTCTGGCCCGTGGAGCCCGCGGTCCACTCTTTAAAGCCGCCTCCTAGGCATTTTTAACAACATGTCGCTATAGCGGAGGAAGAGCCGCCAATAGAAACTAACGTTTGAAGCTAGGCTATCTGGCAATTTACCCATCCTTATGCGTTGGAAAGTACGTGCTATGCATTCCGTCCCGGTTGAGTCGTTGGAAAGACTACTACTAAATTGCTCGCCACGCGCTGCCCAGGCTCTGACCAAACGACTCCCGGCACCTTTATTTGCTGCCTTTTTCATACCGGGAGCCTCACCATTCATTCGTCTGCAAAATCCCCAACAATGGTTTATCGGTATTGGGCCGTCTTTGTCCTAGCCGTTGCCCTGTGCTTGGCGTTGTGGCCGGACAACGCTTCTGCCTCTCCCTCTCCTGCACTGCCTGACGACAAAATCCCGGTCCCGGAGAAAGTCGAGTACGTGTATCGCGGCCATAGATACCCACCACCGCATGTCGAGAAGGCCCGCGGCATGCCGCCGAAACTGGATCGTAACAGGGCCCCACAAGAGAGCGACAGCGGTCTTGATCCGTTCCATTTATTTGGCCACGACGATGACGTACCAGACTACCAACTTGATAGGAAACATACGGCATATGTCTCTACATCGTTGTCGCTGAAAGTCGCTGTCGATTTTGCCGTCGACAAGGCAGCAGAAGGCCAGGGCTGGGTGTATCGGGTGCGCCCTGCCAAGAACATGGTGGACATGCCCAAGTCCTTCGCCGCCGACAGGAAAAGCAACGAGGCAGAATATTCGGCTTTGGGAGGAATACGTGCCGAGCAAATCGTCGATGGTCTCAGAATGCATGCATCCTTTCGCAGCATGACATACAACGACTGGGATGACTTGGCCCAAAAGGTCGCAGAGTATTGGAACGAGAATCCGGTGATGGATGGGTCACTAGCTGCAGCTGAAGCCGAGTTCGGGCATTGGGTCAACCCCAATCCCGGAAACGCATACAAGGATGTTCCGCAAATCGTGGGCCACCCGCTACTTGCCGGTTTACCCATTCCAGACGCAAGACCACTGCCCACCGACGAGGCCCAGTGGGCAGAAGACTGGAAAAAGGAGCCATTCAAATCCATCAAGATTGAAGACAGAATACCCGCGCGAGAGTATGCCAAGAAATTCATGGCAGAGATTGGGGCACCTAATGGTTGGCTGGAGGACTATCCTTTGTTTGAGACTCCCGAAGTGGTTACGAACACAGATGAGGAGGACAAGAAAAAGAAGGACGAGGCCAAGGAAAGGGAGGAGGCCAAGAAAAAGAAGGAGGACAAGACCCAGGAACCTACCAAGAACAAAAAAGATGACGCGAAGAAAACGGAGGAGGACAAGGCCAACCAGGCCAAGCAAAAAGCCGTCGAGAGTGCCAACAAGCTCAAGGACAGCTCGGATCGCGGATCCTGGAAAGAAGCCGCCCTTGAAAAGATCGCCGAGGGAATTGGTATCCTCGCTAGCGCGGCTTTTGCTGTCGGTGCCGCAGCCGGAGCCACCGGTGCCGCAGCCGGAGCCGGAGCCACCGGCGCCGGAGCCGGAGCCGGCGGGATCGAAGGCTTGTCCCTATTGGCCGCCGAGGAGAGCATTGCAGTCACGACAGGAGAGGTAGCCGAGGTTGTTGCAGAGCTTAACCCGGACATGGCGATTGAAATCCTCATGGAGTCGGCACCATCTCCTCCTACGACACCGCCGGGTCCTACCCTAGAACCTCCTCTCCTTGGCAAGCGGGATGATGTCTTTGCGCGGAAGGCTTCGGCGGACTGGGCATTTCAGGCTGGTGGGCCAACTCTAGAGAGGGCCTTTAAAGAGGCCTGTCGGATTTCTCTTGAAAGAGCTCGTGTTCATTTAAGCATCTAGAGCAACCAACCGTGACCTAGACTAGGCTCCGCTCTCGACAAGACCTACCGGAGCTTATATGCTCGCGCCATCTTGGAGTTTATTCTTTTCCCCTTGGCTTGGGATGCTGTTTAGCTAGTTGTAAATACACTTAGTCAAGACCGTTGCATTATTAAAAGTCCCTAGATCTCACGGGGAGGAGGGAGAGAGGCCCGTATAATAAGTCGGCTGCGAAAGCGAAAGGCGTTGCTAAACACTTAGAAGTCGCCCTTTAAGCAGGCCTGTTAACGGCGAAAGTAGACGTTAAAATGTAGGGACAAAGCAAAATATAGGGCTCACTAGGAGTTAGAGTCGAGTAGATCGATTTCTATGTTTTACTCTACTATTATTCTCCGTACATCCCTTCGAGGTAGAGGAACGAGTACAAGGCGCCTTGTATAAATATAGCCGATAGAGTCGTTATGCCTATAGAACCTTCTAAGACTAGCTTCTAGAGACAGGTAGTCTTCTCTAATAGTAACTTCATAAGTGTTGAAAGTATTTTATCTCCATGTAATTAACACGTAAACTTATTATGTAAAGTAGACATAGTATAACTAACGAGCAGATGGTTATATATAGCATTTCTAAAGAAGTAGTTTAGCTGCTATAGCTATTGTGTATATAATAAATTCTAGCCCTGGTTACCCGTTATCTTATCAATAACCCAACTAGGAGAATTAGTAACTTTTCCTTTTACCTTCTGAAACCCGTCTTTAATCGCTTTGCCTAACCCAGGACTTGAGGGCTTGTCTTTTGCTTGCCGCTCCTCCCCTACTGGTTTGATACTCAAACCCGAGTTCGCAATTCTTTCTAAA
The DNA here is from genome assembly GCA_012934285.1 of Ophiocordyceps sinensis. Classification (NCBI taxonomy): domain Eukaryota; kingdom Fungi; phylum Ascomycota; class Sordariomycetes; order Hypocreales; family Ophiocordycipitaceae; genus Ophiocordyceps; species Ophiocordyceps sinensis. Next base: position 212,406 of record JAAVMX010000006.1, on the reverse strand, counting down.
TCCTTAGGTGTTGGTGGCAGCGGCCCAAATCCCGACGCCTGAGATTTCCCAGGCTTTTCATTTGACTGTCCCTCCTTCGTAATAGCGGGCTGCTGCTCTTTTCTCGACGCGTCGGATGCCGACCCGCCGGGTGCAGGCTGGGGCGACGTGACAGATCCTCCCGCCGCGCCGGGTATCTGTGCGTCGGATTTCGGTGCGTTGGGTTTCGGTGTGTTGGGTCTCGGTGGTAGGCCGGGTGGTGGTCCTAGCTCTCCGGGCGGTGATTCTGGCTTTTTTGGCACGGGACGCTTTGCTCTAGACTGGGGCGGCGTGATAGATCCTCCCGGCGCGTCGAGTTTCAGTGCGCCGGGTGGTGATTCTAGCTCTCCGGGTGGTGATTCTAGCTGTTTTGGCACGGGACGCTGTGCTCCAGGCTGGAGCGACGTGCCAGATCCTCCCGCCCCTTGATTTCGTCCTATGGGCTTCGTCCTTGGCTTTCGTTCTCCCTGTCCCGTCGTCCTGAGTTTTGTTCGTGGTTGCGGCTCCGGCTTCCTGCTGTTTGTCTGTCCTGCCGGCACCGATGTCCCGACTTTTGTTCGTTCTTTCGTCACCGGCTTCGGCACCCTGTCGCCCGGGAGAGGAGCAGCAGCGCCTGTGTCTGGCCAGAGCAGCAGACACAGTGCAGCTGAGATGAGTAGGATAACCGAGAGGCTACGCATTTTGTTGATGTTGATGTTGCTGTGATACTGAGTGGTGTGGAAAATGTAAGCACTGAGATCAGATGGCTTGATTTACCTGGCGAAGAGACCTAGAGGGGATGATGGCCTGATATATATAGCTATAGAAGCTAGCGGCACCTCGGGGATTTATATTGGACAAGTTGGAGTAACTGCAGAGCCAGGAGTCATGCCATCTTGCAACTGAGCAATGCATAGCATCATGAAGCTATTAGCGCTAAATTCCGGGATCGAATAACAAGCCCTTAATGTACATCGGATGTGTCGATCGCCTTCGAGCTCAGCACATCAGATGGACATATCTCGCTACGAACTCTAAATGACATGATGGAGGGCCTAGAGTCGGCCGAGTCACGGAATTAATGCAATTCAATTAATGCCAATGCCCCCATGACTCTTCTAGCAGCTAGACAAAGCAAGGGGATGACTTATGTACGGGGACATCTTAGGTTTAACTCGGCAATTACGCCCGCATGAGGTAACTCTTGTGTTTCGACAGATGGACCACGGCACGCATTTATCTCCGTGAGACGCCCTTTTTATCTTGGGAAAAACTATACGTAACATTGCCTAGTGTACACAACGTAAGATTTGTTCCATTCTCCCTAGTATTTCTTGGTCTAGCTAGTCGTGGGCCTTTATACATTGTTTAGCATTAAAACCCAACAGCCCTATCAACGAAAGACTGCGAAGAATGTAGCCCAAGTTCGACCAAGCTGACACTTTAGTTCCGACGAAGCAGACCGGACTAGTGTCAAGTCCACGACTCATTGTTGTAGGGCGCAGTAAGGTGTTCATGCACCAGCCGGGAGCAATATAAGCTTAGGGACTTGCGTTTCAGGAGGGGGTTAACCGAGTCAGGGTCGACGCATCTTGCTGTTGTTTAAACGGAGCGCGATCCGTAGCTTGAACTTTATATCTCAAGGCACCTTTATGCGGCCATGACTAGATTGACACTCGTGCATATCCGCAGACAATTTAGGATGCTTAGTGTCGTGGCAGATACTTTACTAATGTTCCTCTTCTCCTTAGCCATGGCAAGGCTTGACTTATACTAAGGGACGGGACCTCATAACCGGCCTCGAGTAGCCGCATCACCGATTGATATGCCCACCGCTAACACATCCTCGCATTGTTTTAACAGGGTCATATCAACCCTCTTGGTCAGCCTCGCCACCTATATACAGGAGGCATGGGTCCCCTCCACTAGGGGAGCAGCAGAGTCAGACAGCAGCTTGCACGGCTCATTCACCCCCCTTTCTTTCCGACTCGACAAGGCGTATTGCAATACTTGCGATGGGTGTGGGGCCCATGTCCCATAGTCTGACTAGACAAGCAAGGTTACGATTCATGACAGGGACTCCAACTTACGCTTCTCGCCAAGCACATCCCATATATCAGCCCTAATTTCCGCCCCGACAAGGCATTCTCATGCGGAGCTTAGGGTCTGGATTCCACTCGCTCAGTCATACTTCGTATACTTCCCCTCGCTCAGTCATACTTGCCCTCGCTCAGTCATACTTGCCCTCGCTCAGTCATACTTCCCCTCACTCAGTCATACTTCCCCCTTTGGCCACACTTCATCTACACATGCCAAAATGAACCCTAGGATTGTTCTTTCCGGTCTCTTTGCTGGCGCCTGTTACACCGTCCGAGTCCGAGCACAGGAAGCAGATGCCGACTTCGCATCAATGCTCCGTAACACCCAGGAGGCGAAAGATGATATCAGTTATGTCACGAAAGCTAGCGCCAAAGTTCGACATCTGCCTTATTCAGAAAGCCGGCTAGAATCAGCCGAAATCGTTAAAACAGTGGCAGACGATAAGGGTAAATGCTTCTATTTGCGCCGGGTGATGAAACCCGAGACCGTCAAGGTCACCATCGATATTGCCCCTACCATCGACAAGAGATTCATCAGCGGAGCTGGCGAAACGACGCTCACCGTGACATCATCCACAGCAAAGATTGATACCACCAAGCTGGGATGGAGCAAAGACAGGACAACCGAAGTTGGAGGTGGAGCTGGAGGTTCAGCTTCAGTTTCAGGTGGCATTCCGGGAGTTGCCTCGTTTGGAGGGACATTCGCATGGAACGTCTATGGCTCTCATCGATGGGGGAGCGGCGAAAGTGGCGACCAGAGCCAGCAAACCGAATTTACAAAGACGGAGACGATAACAACAAGGTGCCCAGCGCGTCATATTTGCACCATCGCAACCTGGACTTATACCAAGACGATATCTGGCAGCTGCTACATGCTGCCCATTGTCGAAAATGCGTGCTACTTCGACAAAACATCCGACCAGAAACAGAACGTCAGCGTTGCCGTTTTCACTGAGGGTAAATTTAAAGAAACTTTATGGCCCATCATGGATAATTTTTTCGAGATGGAAGCCTCAGCCGGTATCGACCCTGTTCAGCCCCAGAACGCCCCTGAGCAGCAAGATGTCAAAATGCATGATCCGAGCCATGTGGTGCGCATCAAGCATGAGACAGAGTGCAGCTTCTCACACCCCTTGCGCAACAACGACGCGAAGAGAACGCCATTCAGTACGCAGGCTCACATCAGCGTGCCGGTTCAGGAGAAGAAGGACACGGGCCAGGAAAGCAAGGACGAACCGGGCGAGGAGAACATGGACGAACAGATCGAAACAGTTGCCGAGGACAGCAAAGATCCCTTCGAAGATTGCGCGACAAAGAACGCCGTAGCCAAGTCATGGACAAATAAGACGGGGTGCGAACTTGAAAATGGGTGCCATTATTATCCGACGACGAAAAGGTATTGGGTACTTCCAGGGACTACAACGTGGGAAGAGAGGCCCGACCTGGCCGAACCAAAAGGCCTCGAGGAAATTTGTCCAATGGCAAAGAAAGCGTCGTTGGCGATGACCACTCAAAACGGCCAAGAAAACGGCCAAGAAAACGGCAGCGACGACACAAACACCCAGTCTGAAAGCGAGCAAGTGAAAAGATCGGCCAAAGTGTTTGAAAGAGCTGCTCCCAAGGCCAGTGGGGTCCCCAAGACCAGAGGGGTCAAGGTTAAAATTCTTAAAAGCGAAGCCAAGTTGGTCATGAAGCTGGCGGCATCGGGAGATGACGGTTTCTAGCATCCATTGGAACTAGAGTGAGAATAAAGAGGACGGCGAATTTGCAACGACCGACTTTCCGACAAAAGGACCTGCCGGAAGACGGATGTTGGTTGATGCTGACCAGGCATCAATCAGGCTGGGAACTAACCTGGGGCACGTCAATCTCGGGCCCTGTAATGATTAGTATCTGTCCTCCATTGAGTTTGTCTGAATAGTTGGACGAAACATTAAACTCGGCTCTCCAAGATGGCTCATGTTATGCCTTGATCCCAAGCTTGATGGGGCCAGACACCTGGTTAGCCTAGATGAGGAATATGAATGGGACGGAACAAACCTGGGGAAATACTACTCAGGCCAAAACGACGGTGCGTCATGCGGGACTTGTGAATCTCCAAGAGACGACCCGGCGGCACCGCATGACGGCCGTGTCGTGCCAGGCCGTGATGGCTGATGTGTGTGGTGACTCGACATCCTTGCTTCCATATGCGTGTGATGAAATGCGCGCAGCGATGATGGCGAGTCGAGACATGCTGTGAGTCGTCCGCGACCCCTGCAAAGATGGAAGGCATGGAAAGTTGTCGGGCTTGGCATACAGCTCTTTGTTGAGGGCCTCGGCCTCAACCACAACCGGAATGCGTCTTCTTTTTTGGATTTATTGGCAGAAAATGTGCTGGTCCAGCGGCTGCCGTGACCTATGCTTGTTGAGTTGATGGAGGCTTTCTGTTCTGTGCGAGGAACGGAGGTGTGTGTTGGAAGCGGGGTACCTCGCTTGCTCACGGTGCCAGATGATTCTTATGCACAGTGTGAGGGGCTTTCCCGGTTTTCCTCTGCAGATTCTTCTAGTCACGCAACCATCTCGTTTCTGTCTGCCTCCAGACTCTGCCCACACTAGTTGCGGGACAATAAGGCGGAAACCGAGGCCAAGCATCTGCTCACATGTCCAGACATGACGTCGACCCATCCGCCTCGGTTCCCTTGTCCAAGCCCGTCAGACGGGAGAAATCGCACATGCCTCAAGTATCGCACGTTGCTCCGGACGGCCCGCCGCATGCCAGCACTGGTTGCAGCCATGGCGGCCGTCGGGACGGTGGCAGTCGAAGCAATCTCGCCCGCCTCGGCCGCGAGGATATCCTGCAACGCCCATAGGCAGTGCCGGGACCCGGCTCGCTCGACGTGTGCCCGGAGCAGGCGCCACCACTCGGCCCCGTCGACGGCCTCGAGCCCGTAGCCGAAGTCGCGCGTCAGGACGTTCCAGAAGTCGCGCATGACGAGCCCGTCCAGCATCTTGACGACGGTCTGCGGTGGCGTATCGGTCTGCTCCGACGGCGTCTCGCTGCTGCACAGGCACACGGCCCTGGCGACGCTGGCAACGTCCGAGGCAAACAGCCAGCCGTCGCGCCCGTCGCGGCTGTAGGCCCCGAGCTCGATGACGCTCTTCGTGAGTGCCCACAGGTAGTCGCCCTGGTTGGCCATGCCTCTCTGCGCATCGCCGATGATGTAGCTCGGCTTCACCACCCGGACGACGTGGCCGCGCCCCCCTTGGCTCTCGGAGAATCGCTTGACCAGGAGTTCCGAGACGACCTTGGTCTGGGCATAGCCGGTCCGGTGCGCGCCTTGGGCGGCCATGAGGTTCTCGTCGTCGTCGCCTGCACTGAGGACCTGGCCCCCCGAAACGTAGACGAAGCGGCCACCAGACGGCCGCGCTGCCATGGCTTCCAGCAGCTGCAGGGTGGAAATGGTGTTTTGACCCTTGAGACTCTGGTATCCGAGGGTCCATCGTACGGCGGCGCCGTTGTGGATGACGGCGTCGATCGGCGCCCCTGAATTGCCAGTCACGCGATCCCATTGCCGGTCGCTGAGCCCGAGCTTGACGCGCGCGAGGTCGCCCGGCCAGACTTCGACACGGTCGTGGAACGATGGCGACCACCAAGCCGCTCTTGTTGCTGCGGCCACGATACGTGCCCGGCCGTGCTGGACGCTCGTCGTCCGTACCAGGACAAATACCTTGGTGATGGCGTCGTTGCAGACCAACTGGTGCAGAATCTCGATGCCGAGGAAGCCAGTGCCGCCGGTAAGAAGAACAGTCGAGACGGGGGCAGCAGGAGAGCGCCTGTGAATGGGCGACTTTCCGCTGAATGCCCTCGAGAGCATGTAGACTTCGTCCAGTATATCCAGTCTCCGGTCGTCCAGTATGTCCAGTCCTTGCAGCTTCTCTGCGCCCTGGCCGTCTCGGAAAGCCGCAACAGCCCGTGCCAACTCGTCAACCGTCAAGCCCGGGCGCGTCAGCTTGTCCACCGAGAGCCGGAGTCCGTATCGGTCCCGGATCCATTTCGAGAGCGTCATGGCCTGGATGGAATCGACCGCTCCCAGGTCCAAGTTTCGACGGTCCAAGGCGGCCAAGACCTGACTGTTTCCATTTGCAATCATCTCGCCGACCTTGTGGCCAATGTCGAGAGCCAGCGTGTTGGCCGGTGGGATCACCGGGACGGCCTCCAAGTCGGAGACTGGCAGGCCGGCCAGCCAAAGCCGAACCCTGCGCCGGTCGACCTTTTTGGATTCTGTCAGCGGGAGGCTCGTCACGACGAGCCATGTCGCTGGCATCATATAGGCCGGGACCCGTTTGGCAAGCGCCTTGGTCGTCTCGCTGAGCGAGAATCCGCTTTCAAGCAGAACCTGGGCTGGCAGCAATTCCAACGGCGGCAGTGGGCCATGACCGAGGCGCGGCTCAACAAGTCCGACCAGACGCTTTGCGTAAACGCCCGACTGGGGGAATTCAACCAAGCACCCCTTGACGGCATTGTCGCCGGAGAGAAGCTGTTCGATTTCCGTCAGCTCGACCCTCTGACCTCGAATCTTGACCCTGGCGCGTGTTAACGTGGTGGAGCATCAAGAAAGGGGCTAAAAAGGGGCTTCAAGAAAGGGGCTGCTTACTGCGTGTCTCGGCGTCCGACAAAATCAATCATGCCGTCTGGCCTATACCGCACAACATCGCCAGTCCTGTAGAAGCGTGCGAGGCGCGTCTCGCCCGGACGCCAGCCAGGGAAGCGGAAGAAGGCCGCGTCCGTCTTGGACGGATCCTCGAGATAGCCTCGAGCCAACGCCGGGCCCTCGACGACCAGCTCGCCAACGGCTCCGATGGGGGCCAGTCGGCGGGGACTCTTCAAGTCGACAATCCAGCAGCGCGCGCTCTTCAGGGCGACTCCCACCGTCTGCGGCTGGCTGGGTGCGCCGTGGTAGACGTTGGCGAGGCACCCCCCTGCCTCTGCCGGCCCGTAGCAGTTGATGACGCGCATGGTCCCGGTAAAGTGCGCGACGTGCTCCCGTTTCACCTCCTCGCCGGCAAGGACGAGCGTCTTTAGCGTCGGCACGTCGCCCGGACGAGGCATGCTTGCCATGGCGAACGAGGGCGTGAGGTCGACCCAGTTGACGCGAAACTCGTTGATGACGCGCACCAGGTCGTTGAGGCGGTCGTCTTCCGACGGGATGCAAACGCAGCCGCCGTGGAACAGCGTGTTGAAGACGTCGACGGTGCTGACATCGAAGGTATACGCCGCAAAGTTGAGGACCCTCGACGCGGCGTCGACGAAGAGGGACTCCCCGTACGCCTCGTTGACGGTACAGGCCGAGGCATGCTCCTGGACCACGCCCTTGGGCTCACCCGTGCTTCCAGAGGTGAAGAGGACAAAGGCGCTGTTGTCGGGGCCGACGCCACTGCAAGGGTTGTGCTCTTGCTCGGGCAGGCCGGCCAGCAACGGTCCGTCGACGACCAAGACGGTGAGCAACAGTCCCTCGAACGCCGGCGCAGTCGTGGGTGATGCCAGTATCAAGCTTGCTCCAACGCGGCTTATGATGGACTCGAGTCGATCCCGAGGCTGGGAAGCGTCGACCGGGACAAACGCCCCGCCGGCCTTGAGGACCGCCAGTGTCGACACGACGGCGTACAAGGACTTTTCGAACGCGTACGGCACCAAGACCTCGGGTCCGACGCCGAGCCGCGCGAGCTTGTGAGCCAGCCTGGTCGAGAGAGCATCGAGCTCGGCATATGTCAAGTCTCCATCCCAGGAGCATACTGCCGGTGCCCGTGAGCGACTTCGCGCGTGTTCCTCGAAAATGCCGTGCAGACAAGCGTCCCGGCGCCTCGGGACGTGGGCGTTCCATTCGCAAATGTCAGCCAGGTCTTGCCCGGTCAGGGGGTCGATGCTTGCGGCCGTCTGACTCGGGCTTGCGTTTGAAACGAGGGCCAAGATGTGGTGATAGGTGCGCAAGAGCCGGTGTGCCAACGGCTGGGAGAATTTGGTGGCGCAAAGTTCCATGTCCATGGACAAGACGCCGCGACTGCTGGTCACGCTGAGGCAGACATCCATCTAAGACTGTCAGCCTGGACGTGCTTCTTGACACGCTTCCACCTACCTGACACCTACCTGACGCGCCGTTTCAGGGGCCGCATCTGTCACCTTGCGACGGACAAGCATGGTGTTGATACAGGGCAGAAGCGCCGGGTCAAAGGGCCGTTGCGTGGCGGGTGCCTGGACACGCCCGACAGCGTCCGAGATTGTGTCGTCGTCGGAAATCTCAAGGCTGTGAATCAAATGCTGGAAGACGTCCCCTTGCTCGTCATCCTCGGCGTTTCCAATACCGCAAGACGCAAAGGAGACGAGGTCCGTGGCCAAGTAGAACTTGAGCAGCAGTGCCCATGCGGTCAGAACGAGGCTGAAGGGAACATGGTTTCCCTGGCCCTCTGGATTGGGCGTCTCGAGGTGAGCAGACAGACGGCGATGCGTGGGCACGCCATCGCATCTCGAGGGCTTGAAGATGCAAACGTGCATGTCTTGCATCGTCATGGTGCCTAATCAAATTGATACTGACTGGTTTGTGGAATGGAAACAAGACAGTCATATACGATAAGTTTCGAAGCCAATATCCCGAACCAGGCGAGTCCCGTTCCCTACCCAAGAAAGGGGTTGCTAGTACTAACAAGAAATTAACCAAAAGATGTCGTATTCCTCAAGCACATGCTTGGAATAGAGGGCAAACACCTCGTTCATGTATGCAACGGCGGCATGTCGTTAAATTGGCTTTATGCAGTTGCCCCGGACATGTGCTGATGCAGAAGCCCAATGGAGGACATACTGGACATTAGCTGCATCAGACTGCACCAAAGCCGCGGTTGGTCTTCACGTGCAAGCGTGGCGTTTATTGTGAGGAATGTTTTAAGTTGACAAGTTATAGATATATCCATGTCGTGTTGACATGATGAAGATTGTAACGTCTTAAGAAAGCCAAGTAGTCGTGGTAGAGTATCCGTGCCGCGTCACGCTACAAGATGCTGTCCGTGACCGTCAACGCCGGGCTCTGGGCCGTTGTGCTACTCGGCCTCGTTTCTTACGTCTTCCTCCGGCCTCTCCAATCAGCCAGACGTGTTCCCAATGCCCATTGGAGCTCGGGTCTGTCGCCCTTGTGGATCCTATGGACGCGTTACCGGAACCGAGAGCTGGCTGTGCTCGAGGACAAGCATCGGCAACTCGGACCGATTGTGAGGCTCGGCCCGGCCGATCTCTCCATTAGCTGCTACGAGAACGGAGCCCGGACAATATACAACGGGGGCTTCGAGAAGCCGGAATACTACAGCTTCTTTTCCTACTATGCCCACAAGAACGCCTTTTGCAGCCTGACCAGGCAGGACCATTCTCTGCGGAGGAAGAGGATCACGGCCGCCTACACCAAGTCGGCCGTCTTCACGTCGGAGCCGCTGTCGTCGCTCACGCAGACGGTGCTGCTCGCCCGCCTCCTCCCCATCCTCGAGCACCAGGCATCCTCCAACGAGCCCACCGACGTGCTGGCGCTCAGCTACGCGCTCAGCCTCGACCTCCTGACCGGGTTCCAGTTCGGGCTGTCCTCGGCGTCCGACTTTTTGCAGACGCCGGCCAGCCTGGGGCCGTGGATCAGACACTACGAGCAGCGGTACTGCAAGGCGGCCTTTTGGCCGCAGGAGCTGCCGACGCTCACGCGCTGCCTGAAAGCCGTGGGCGTCGACATGCTGCCCGCGTCGCAGCGCCGGTCGACGCGCTTCCTCGAGGACTGGCTGCTGGACATGTGCGAGCGCGCCGAGCGGGCCGCGGAAAGGGGGCTGACGCAGGACACGCCGGTGGTGTACCGGCTGGTCAAGAGGGGCGTCGAGGCCGACATGCCGGGTGCCAGCGAGGACACCAGGAAGAGGGAGATTGCCAGTGAGCTCTTTGACCAGATGTGTACGTACGTGTGAGCCGCTGGTTGACGCTGATGCTGACTGCGATAGCGGGTGGACGTGAGGTGCTAGGTGAGTAACAGGGCAACGCCAGATGGTGAATGCTGATGGTGTGCCGCAGGTCTCGTGCTCGCGTATACCATCTTCTACATATCCCAGAATCCGTCGGCTCAAGCACGACTCCGCGCAGAGCTCGCGTCTCTCGAGCCCGGCATGCGCCACAGTGATACCGCCGCCCGCCTGCCATCCCCCAGCTCGCTCGAGGAGCTGCCGTACCTGTCGGCCGTCCTGAAAGAGTCGTTCCGGATGCGCCCGACGAGCACGCCGCTCCCGCGCGTCACGCCCCGGGACCGCCCCGTGTCGCTGGCCGGCGTCGACGGCATCCCGCCGGGCACGCGCGTCAACGTCTTCCAGTGGCTCATCCACCGCAACCCGGACAACTACAGCCGGGCGGACGAGTGGCGGCCGGAGCGGTGGCTGACGGGGCCGAGTCCCTTGCTCTGGCCGTTTGGGGGCGGGAGCCGCATGTGCGTCGGGATAGCCGTGACTCAGTACCGTACGTCTCCTTGCCGCGTCACCAGGCTCTGCTGACGGTTCAGTCATGCGGTACATCTTGGCGATGCTGTATTCCAACTTTTCGTCGAGCGTCGTGTCGAAGCGGACGGGGGCGCACGAGCCGGGGTCGAGCGAGGACGAAATCATGGTGCAATTCCAGCGAGTGAGCGAGTCGTCTTGATATTACCATCAACTGCACAATGACATTGAATCGATTAAATCGTCTGGCACCTGCTAGACCCCGTCTGCACCAGCAGCCCCTCGAGCGTGGTAAAGTCCAGCCCCTCAAAGAACCTGCCCCGTTGACGAAGCGTCTTGTCGCGCGGGCACGCCCCCGACCCCGTCACCATCATCTCCTCCACGCTCGCCAGATAGCGCGCCTCCGCGTTCTCCGCCGTAGGGGGCAGCGCGCTGTCGCGCCGTATGTCCTGCTCCGACCTGTACGTCTTGTCCATCGGGCGGCCTGGCCTTGTCAGCGGAGTCGGGACGGGGGGGGGTTGACGGACCGTGGAAGGCCTCCATGAATCGCACCATGTCGTTGAAGGTGGACCATTGGCCGGTGATGTATGTGGTGCGCTCCTTGACGGTGTCAGACCGCATTAATAGCCAGAAACTCAGGAAACTTGCCCACTCTGGCGCGTCGAGGAGCATGATGAGCGCCCTTGCGACGTCTCGGGCACTCGTAAAGGACTGCACTTGGTCACCGGTGCCCCTGATGCACGCCGTCCAGTTGTTCGGATCGATGGGGAACTCATTCGGGATCCAAGGCATGTACGTCTTGTCCCTGGTCAGCAGGTAATCCATCAGCCAGCCGTTGTTGAAAACGGTCCATTCAACGCCCGTCTCGCGCTCCAGGATGCGTCGAAACGGCACCCGCGACGTCTGGAAGTAGCTCGGCAGCAGCGGAAAGTCGTCGACGTTGCCGGCGAACTCGGCGGGTATGAAGCGCCTGCAGCTGCGCGACCGGCGACAGGCCTCGAGGAAGGCGCAGTGCACGTCGACATAGGTCTGGCCGTCGCTGTTGTTGAAGGACACGAGGGCGCCGGCGTTGGTGTCGTCCAAGATGGCGAGGACGGAGGCGGCGCTGTAGTCGCTGGTGCGCACGCGGATGTTGCGCTGCTCGAAAAAGGCCCCTTTGTTGGACTGCGTCTGTCAGGTCTGGCCGGTGGGCTGAGCGTGGAACTCACCTGCCGGGAGATGACGACGAATTGGCGGCCGGCGGCGAGCAGCTCGTCGCAGAGATACTTGCCGAGGCTTCCAACGGAGCAGAGGGCGATGACACCGGCCATGGTTGCCGAACAAGGTCCAAACAGAGGGACGATGTTGTCCAGACTCTTGGTACTGTTGTTGGGCGTCTGTAAACTGGGGGGCTCAAGGCTCTCTATCCTGTTTGGGTTTCTTCCGGCTCAGGATGTGACGATGGCATGCCGAGGGTTGCATCAACTCGGACCCGTATCTGCACCTCGTATTCACTCCTCTTGGAGTCTGGACTGCTGCAGGTGCGGCAGGACGGCCTTTATGGCCTGCTTGCCGAGCTTCAAGTCTGTCAGACATGTGAAAGGTGAAAACACCAAGACTCGACTTGAAGATGGCTTGAGAGTCGACCCTAAAGACTGCCAAGACACCTTGACTGCCAAGACTCGCTCATCGTCCTTCTCAAGCAATACAGTCATGGAGTCCAACTCGTCCCCGTCCGTCAACCTCTTGGCATATCTGCGCTCAAAGTCCTCCATCGACTACGACGCCTTGAGCTTGCAAGGTGAGCAGCGACCAGAACTCCGTCCGACGCTGACTCGCTGTAGTCGCCACCGACCTCGGTCCGTTTGTCGACTGCACTTCCAACCAGGTAAGCAAGTTGGCCCAGCCGTGGACGATGCTGACCGTGCCCAGTGGGAGGCGTACAGCCAGCTGAGCAACGGCGAGAATGCCGCTCTTGTGCGCGAATCCGTGGACCTCGCTCGTCGGCTTGAGCTGGCCGACGTCTCGGTGAAGGAGCTTGCAGTCGAGATTGCAGTATTGCCCCTTTTGACATTACCCCTTTACACGATCCCCAGACCCCTTTTGACAATACCCCTTTACATGATCCCCTGACCCCTTTCGACAATACCCCTTACACATGATTCTGACTGCGCATAGATGATTCGTCTTTCCCTCCGCGTCGCCCCCCTCATCTCCGGCTCCATCCACGTCATGTGCAACCCGCTATACTCGTGGGACACGGAACAAGTCTTTGAAACCGGCCACCGTCGGTCCACCGCCCCTTTCCGCGTCATGTCGCTGACGACGAGCCAGGCTTCCACAAACTCTGCCGCATCCTCGACCCGGACTTTGAACTCTCCCGGCTCGTCATGAAGGTGCCGTCGACCTGGCAAGGCCTCCGGGCGTGCGGCCGGCTCGGGGCCGACGGCATCAAGACCCTGGCCACCACCCTCTTCACCATGGAGCAGGTCGTCCTGGCGGGCGAGGCGGGCTGCGTCTCCGTCTCGCCCTTTGCCCACGAGCTGCGTGCCCACCTGGACCCGTCGTGGGTGATCTCTACCGGCCGGGCGTGCCTCGCTGACCGCGGCAGCTACCACGATTCCGCCCCGGTGCTGGACCTCGTCTCCCGAGCGCAGCAGTACTACCGGCAGCACGGCATCCCGACCAAGGTCAAGGCGTGCGCCCTGATGACGACGGACGAGATCATCAGCCTGGCCGGCGTCGACGCCATGACGCTGCCCGCCGAGGTGTTGCGGGAGTTGGCGTCGCTGACGGACTCGCAAGAGGGCCTCGAGGCGCGGTCCGTCTTCCGGGGCGCCGCTCCCGCTCCGGTGCCGCGGCTGAGCTACATGGACGACGAGGCCGGGTTTCTTCGCGCCTTTACCGCCAACGGCAGGGGAAAGGCCAAGACGGAAGACGTGAGTTTTCTGTGAGCGATGCTTGGCTTGTGACTTACCCTGGCAGGCCCTCGCCATCTTTTGCGGGTTCCAGATGCAGGCCGAGGAGTTGATGACGAGTGAGATGGAGGACTGATGACGGGCTGTTGAACGGAAAGAATCAATAGTCATTGTTTAGTCGCTACAACTGAGAATCAAACAAGTCATCCATAACTGCCCTTGTGAAAATCAAATACTAATCCCTAGACTCGTAACTCCCGGCACAATCCCCTCCAGCTTCGCCGTCAGCTCCGCCCACAGCCTCTCCTGAACCCGCCCCCCCTGCTCGCTCCTCACAAACTCGCTCGGCTCGACCACGACGCACTCGCTCATGTACTTTCCATGCGAGTCGGGCCCGGCCGCCGCCGCCGCCACAATCGTCCGGGCGCCAACCTCGGTCGAGCGCGCCAGCAGCAGCGCCATGACGTACAAGTACCATCCCGACTCCCGCGCCAGCTCCGAGTGGCAGAAGCCGGGGTTGAGGCAGTTGATGGTGACGGGGGAGGCGGGGCCCGCGCGCGAGGCCATCTCGCGGACGGCGAGGAGCTGGAGCAGCTTGCTCACAAAGTAACGGTCGGCCATGTTGGCCTTGGATTCGTCTGATAGCGCGCCGAATATGTCTGGCTCGTGTTGCTCCGCAAAGGGGGTGAAGTTGTGCTGGACTGGTGAGTGAGTGTCAGGGGTTATATGGACGAGGACGTACGACTTCGCTACAGGTGAAGCTCATGGTCGGGCGCGTGTCGAAGCGCCGCGCCGTGGCCTTGAGCTTGGGCAGCAGCAAAAGAGCGAGCAGGACGGCGCCGACGACGTTTGTGGTGATGGTGCTCTCGTCTCCCTCACAGAGGCGAAACGTCCCCGTCGCGATGCCGGCATTCTGGCACACGACGTCGACGCGAGGGAGCTCCTCGACTCGCGCCGCAAAGTCACGCACGCTGTCGTAGCAGCAGAGGTCGAGCCTCCACACGGAGACGGGAGACGGGGAGCGGCGCAGCGTGGCGTCGAGCGAGCGCTTGGCGGCCTCGCCCTTGTCTAGGTCACGGACGGCGAGGATGACGCGGGCGGCGCCGAGACGACCAAAGTGGCGGGCGGCCTCGAGCCCGAGGCCGACGTTAGAGCCCGTCACGATGATGGTCTTGTCGTCGAAGCGGGCCGTGGGCGTTGGAGGCGTCACGAGGAGGTGGCGGTGGAGGAAGCTGGCGAGAAAGGGGAGAGGGACGGGCATGGTGGATGATGGAGATGGTGTCCTAGACGTGGCTACAGGTGTATTCTTATATATGAGTATGGATGAAGGGCAATAATGTCATCATCATGTGGTATGCTGCTGCTCTTCCAGGCCGACTGGGGCGAATAATGAAGGATATTGACAGGGGAACGATATCAGGGGCTACGCCTACCACGGGCCATATGGTCAACTACGCGGACCTATGCCTCGTTGGGTCCGGCAGCTCCATCAGAGGCGGGTGGTCGTCGAGGTCATCGAGGTCATCGAGGTCGAAGAAGCAGTCCCCAGGATCCCCGACATGTCCCCGACGTCTCTCCCGTCCCCGCCCAGCCCGGCCAGCTTGGCATCTGCCCCGATTAGCATACCAGGGCCGATGCGGACGTCAAGCGAAGCCGTCACGCATCGCGGCATGTGACACAGCTGCAGTATCGGTCTATATAAACACACCCATGGGTGTACATGGGCGGTGCTCACACATCTGCTCTCGCAACCATCATCCAACACCATGCCGGCAATCCCCCAAGGATCCCTCGTCCTCGTCACCGGCGTCAACGGCTACATCGGCAGCCACGTCGCCCACCAGCTCCTCGAGCGCGGCTTCCGCGTCCGCGGCACCGTCCGCGGCGCTGACAAGGCCGACTACATGCGCGCGCTCTTCGACACGCACCAGGACGCGTTTGAGGCGCTCGTGGTCCCGGACATGGCCGCCGCCGGCGCCTTTGACGACGCGGTCAAAGGTCAGGGGTAGCCGTCAGGGGTAGCCGTCAGGGGTGTCGTCAGGGGTAACGGCGCACTGCCCCGGCCGTAGCTAACACCCGCTCTAGGCTGTGCGGGCGTCATGCACGTCGCCTCGGACCTCACGCTGAACCCGGACCCGAACCAGGTCATCCCCATGGTGCTGGCCGGCGTCAAGAACGCCCTCTTGGCCGCGGCGCACAGCCCCGGCGTCAAGCGCTTCGTCTACACGTCGTCGTCGGCCGCCGCCACCGCGCCCATCGTCAACCGCGCGTTCCACGTCGACGACGGCACGTGGAACGACGCCGACGTCGAGGCCGCGTGGGCGCCGCCGCCGTACGCCGCCGACCGCAAGCTGGCCGTGTACGCGGCGAGCAAGACGCTGGCCGAGCGCGAGTGCTGGCGCTTCGTGCGGGAGGAGGAGAAGCCGGCCTTTGTGCTCAACTCCGTGCTGCCCAACTGCAACATCGGCGGCATCCTGTCCGAGCACCAGCCCGCGTCCACGGGGGGCTGGTACAAGAAGATGTGGCACGGGGATGCCGAGACGCTGCAGCTCCTGAGGGAGTTTCCGCCCCAGCACTACGTCAACGTCACGGACACGGCGCTGCTGCACGTGGCGGCCTTGCTGGAGGAGGACGTTGTCGGGGAGAGGCTGTTGGCGTGTGCGGGCCCCTTTAACTTCAACGAGACGGTGGCGTTGATGGAGAGGCTCGGCGACGGCAGCAGGCGCTGGGAAAGGATCGAGAATACGGACAGGGATTTGAAGACTGTGGACTCGACGAGGGCGCTGGAGCTGCTGCGGCGATATGGCAGGCCGGGGTTTACGGGCTTGGAGGAGTCACTCAAGGAAGCCATCGAGTCTTAGTTACCAACATGTGTTTGTACCATCATGTGACTGCCTGGACACAACTGCACTTAGACGGCGGCAGGACTGATGAGCGTCTCGCCCCCATCCGGAAACAGGATCTGATGGTTGTAAAAGCTGCCTCCGACGCTGGCGAGCAGCAGGATCGTGGCAGCAATGTCCGTCTCCCCCCCGGGCCGACCTGTCACGTCAGTCACGGCACGTCAGAGTCAAGAGTCGCTTACCGGCAGCGTTGGTCACGGGACGATTCATGGTTGATTTCTGGTCCGGACCCGAGGACCCCGTGGTCATCTGCCAAGTATAAGCATCAAGTATAAGCATCCAAGTATAAGCATCGTATAAGCATCCAAGTATAAGCATCGTATAAGCATCCAAGTATAAGCATCGTATAAGCATCCAAGTATAAGCATCGTATAAGCATCCAAGTATAAGCATCCCACAGTCCAAAGCACACACTCACCTCTGACGGAAACGTGCCCGGCGCAATCTGATTCACCCGCACGCTCGTCCCGCAAAACAGCGTGGCCAGCATGCGGCTCAGATGGACGGTGCCGGCCTTGCTCGCCGCGTACGACACGTAGCCGCGGCAGGCGTCCTTGAGAAAAGCCGCGTTGCTCGACAGGTTGACCACGCTGGACGAGTAGCCCGGCACCGCTCCGGAGCCCCTTTCCAGCAGCGGCAGCAGCGCCATGGACATGAAGTAGCCGCCCATGACGTTGGTCTCGAACGAGCGCGTCCAGTCGCCCGGCGCCGACCGCATAAAGTGCTCCGACACGGCCCGCGCGTCGCCCATGCTCGGCCGGCCGTGCTCCGCGAACCGCGTGCCGTGGTCCAGCGCGATGCCGGCGTTGTTGACCAGCAGCTGGATGCCGTCGGGCTCGAGCGCCGCCACCTCGCCGGCCAGACGGACCACGTCCTCCTTGACGCTGATGTCGGCCACGAGCCTGGAGCCGGTCAGCGGCCGGAGACCCTAACCCTGGGAATGACGGGCGTCTTGCGCTTTCATCTCGCCGGGGCCCGTGTCGTAGAGGCGCACGACGGTGTCCAGGGCCTCCTTGCGCCGGTCCACGACGTAGACGCGCGCGCCGTTGGCCACCAGGGCCTGGGCCATCATCAGGCCGATGCCGGAGCCGGCGCCGGTCAGCACGGCGGTGACGTGGGAGACGTCGAAGAGCTGGTTGCGTGTGAGCTGATGGGAATCCATGACGAGTAGATGAACGTTGACCGGTTCGTATCTGCAGTGACCATGATTATATACAAGATGCTAGTATTCACCGGTTCGTATCTGCAGCGGATTATATACAAGATGCTACCGTGACAACTCAAGGGGCATGACGGCTCAAGTCTCCGTCGGACGGATCCTCTGCAGCTCCACGCAGCATGCCGCTAGAAATTGCCCCGTCGGGCAGTTGCTCCGTCAAAGGGGCAGGAGGGTTGTATCGATGCATGTCGTATAAAGGCCTCGGTTGCATGTGTTTCCCGGCAAGAGGCATGGATTGAAAGTCCGGTAATGAATACAACTTTGTTATCTCCTGTTGAAATGATGTTGATATAGTTGAACAAATATAGCTATACTCTATATTCAGTCAACTATTTCGCTCATTAACGTAACATCGAGGCTTCCGGCTCGGGGAGCAACATGTCGTGTACGGTCCGGCGTTTGGCACAACCATCGCCTGGTAACCCCTGAGTTGCCGTCCTCGTCGTGTCCAACCAGTCCGCCCTCTGCTTGCCGGCAAAGGATACGCCCGTCACTGCATCATGCCCACCAACAACGCCGAGTTCGTGCTCGACAACGTCTTCAACGTCAAGGACAAGGTACGCACAGCCCCCCACAACAAGCCGGGCTGACCTCCGCAGGTCGCCGTCATCACCGGCGGCGGCTCCGGCCTGGGCCTGATGGCCGCACAGGCATTGTCAGTCCCCGTACACGTCTGGCTGGAAGCGGCTAACGCTGCCAGAGCCGTCAACGGGTGCAAGGTCTACATCGTCGGCCGCACCGGCGCGAAGCTGGAGCGCGCGGCCGAGGCCCACGGACGGGGCATCAGGGGCACCCTCATCCCGCTCGAGGGCGACGTCTCGCGCAAAGACGAGATTCGGTTCGCACCGTCGACTCGCGTATGCTTCGCTGGCTGACTGGCCAGACGTCTCGTGGCCGAGATTGAGCGCCGGGAGCAGTTTGTCGATATCCTCATCAACAACGCCGGTATCTACAGCAACCAGCAGAAGCCCCAGGGCGCCGACGCCGACGAGGTCAAGCGCAATCTCTTCGAGGCCGAAAACGCAACCTTTGCCAACTGGACCGACGTCTACGCCACCAACGTCGCCGCCGTCTACTTTGTCACCACGGCCTTCCTGCCGCTGCTGCAGCGGGCGAGCGTGCGTCGTCCCGGCCAGACAAGCGCCGTCATCAACATGTCGTCCATCAACGGGCTCGTCAAGGAGTCGCTGAGCCGGTTCGCCTCCAACGCGGCCAAGGCGGCCACCATCCACCTCACCAAGATGCTCGCCGTCGAGATTGCCAACTGCAAGCTGGCCATCCGCGTCAACTCCATCGCGCCGGGGCTGTTTCCCAGCGAAATCACCACGGGCACCAGCGACGACTGCCAGAAGTCGCCCCCGTTGCCGGCCGGCACCTGCGGCGAGATATCGGCGGGGAGGCCGGGCAGTGACGTGGACATGGCGAGTGCGGTGCTCTTTGCCGCGACGAATCAGTACATGAATGGGCAGATTGTCGCCATTGACGGGGGGTATCTGGTCAAGTACGGGACGCTGTGATTTGATGCTATAACGCAAATGGTGCTCATGTTCCGTTTGAGGAAAAGGGGCTTATACACACACTCTACCGAGGGTGCTTTCCCCATCCATCACTCAATTGGACGTCACAGCGACTTGACCCTGTCTCTCTTTTCCACCCTCTCTGCTGCCTCGCGGTCCCGCGCATACAATCTGGCCGCATCGGCGTCGGCAAGCTCGGTCCCCAGAAGCCGGTCCCAGAACCGAAAGTGGAGGGCAAAGTTCTTCTACACCATATTAACAAGATTTCGCAGAGATAAGAGAGGGCATACCTTGAAGCCCCACCGCTGATGGTGCTTGTCGTGATACGCAGCGTCGACCGTGGTGACGAGATCGACGGGATTCCACGGAAACCTGTATCCGCCGTGGTCGGTGCAAGCCTTTGCCGAGGAGAAGCCCGAGAAGAAGATGCTCTCCCGCAACGACATGCCCGTGCCGGCGACGGCGACGGCAAAGGCGCCGACGCTGAGAAACAGGCTCTCGACGGGGTGGTCGTAGATGCCGCCCCAGCTATACGGCACGTACAGCTCGTGATGGCGGGCGTGGAAGCTTTCTATCCGTGTTAGTTGCTGCCTTATGGGCATCATGGAACTTACTATACAGCCATTGGTTGCGGTGCTCTGCTCGATGGATGAAAAAGACCCACGTGTCGGCCAACCACAGGGCCGTGTAGAATCGCAACGCGGGCATCAGTCCGTGGAAGAGCTTGGCCAACAGCTCGAGCTCGTGTTCCGCCAAGAAAGGCGTGATGAAGACCAGCGCCTTGACGTCGAGACCCCAAGACGATGAATTAAACACATTGTGTCCTCGAAATGCTCCCAGCACAAGTCCAAGGCCGGTCTGTAGAGCCTAGGACGATTAGGAAAGCCGAGCGGACAAGGCGGCACGCACCTGGACCACGAGGACGCCGCGGAGGCACTCGAGCCGGCTGATTGTGTTTCTCGCCCCTTCTTCGTTGCTGGTGTGGATTCGATATTGTTGGAAGAGGTTGAAACGCTGAAAGAGCTCGTAGACGGCGGCGGTGAGCCAATGGACGACGACGGGGACGATGAGGGAGAGGGTCGAGTCTGATATTCCGGCAATGAGCGGTTTTGCCGCCATGAGTGGCGGTTTCGGACCCAAGACGTCTTGTGAGGCCATGATTACTGCGCCGAGAAGAAGGGGCCCAGACAAGAAAGGTTTCTTGTACAGCACAACGAGGACTGCCCGGCAACGGCTGCCCCAAGTCTATACTTGATGTATTAATTCCGGGTCAACTGCAACAGCGGGTCGGACATCATCACATGTCTATTCACCACTTATATCGACTTGCCGTCACAGTACAAAAGGGATGACTCTATGCCTTCATCTTCAGCAAACACACCGGTACACAGACATCAACATGCCCTCCCTCGAACAAGCCTACCTCTCCTACCTCTCCGCCTTCAACGAGCGCCCCTTTGCCGGCCTCGCCACCCACATGCACCCCACCGTCGTCCTCAACGGCGCCGCGATGCCGCTCGCCGCCTTTGAGAAGCTGCTCACCGACGACATCGCCGCGGCGCCGGACCTGCGCTTCGAAATGTCCATGCTGGTCGTGGACGAGGCCCGGCAGCGCGTGGGGTGCCGGATCGAGTTCCGCTGCACGCCGGAGCGCGAGTTCATGGGCCGCAGCGTCAGCGGCGCCGTCAAGTGCATGGAGCACATGTTTTACCAGTACCGCGACGGGCGGATTGCCGAGGTGTGGTGGATGCCGGGGGAGCTGGTGGAGGTGTGACTGACTATTGACTATTACGTGGTCTGCACATGAGGTGATGTGCTGAGTGAGATATTGCGGCTTATATGGCATAAGCTGCATGTCAAGTCTAGATGTGACGGAGCCAATGGCCGCTGACCACGTCTGTTGGACATATCATGGCTTTACGAGTGCTTTATGCGGTGACACCCCAGTTACATGACGTAGCTACGTCGTATAGCTATACATGATGCAGTATGGGCAAAGACGGCAGCTCGTTGTATCTATGAAGTCGCTCTATTTTGGCTTCAGTTCAAGGCAGGCATTTAGGCCCGCGGCAACAAGGGGTTAAAGGCAAAAGGGGTATGATGAGTGTAATGCCAGGCTCTATTATAAGTTCATATATTAATATACTGCTAATCGCGTTGGTATCCCTGATGTACCTACGTGGTAACACATCACGTATATTCTCCGTTGTACTTCGTACTTTATAGGCCTCAACATGACAGCTTCTGCTAAACAGTAAACAGGCCTCAATATGACAGCTTCCGACTAAATCACCCAAACCCCCCCAACACAGCTCCATCACGTAACAACACAGAATGGCCTCCAACACCACGTCCACCTCCCATCCGTCTCTGGCCCCGGGCATCTCCGACTTCCACCTCTCCCTCCTCCTCCCCATCGCCGTCCACTGGCTCACCTCGGGCTTCTTCGAGATCTGCGACCGCACCGGCTGGCTGGGCCAGCACCGGCTGCACACGTCGGCCGAGGAGCTCGCCCGGAACCGCGTGACGCGGCGGGAGTGCCTCCGCGTGACGCTGCAATGTCAGGCAAGTCGCCTTTTCCTCCCAGACGAAGCCTTCTCACGGCATCAGGGGCTCCAAGTGCTGCTCGGGCTTGCGCTGGGTGCGCTTGGCGAGGGCGAGGAGGACGCGGCGGACGAGCTTCGTGTCGCCGTCTTGGCCGGTCGAGTCCGGGCCGTCTTTGCGGCAGCTGCCGGCGTGCTGCCCCTTTCCGGCATCGACTTCAAGACCATCATGACGCTGTCCGGACACAAGTTTGACAGCATCGAGGCACTGACAGTCAGACTCCTGTACTGGTACATTGTGCCCGTGTTCCAGCTCGCCGCCGCCCTGGTCGTCGCCGATGCTTGGATGTACGGTCTCCATCGCCTGGGACACACAAACAAGTGGATCTACAGCAAGTCGACACTCGACCGAGGGCATCTTGCACACTGACAAGTTTAGAGCACATACACTCGCAACACCACAGGCTGTACGTGCCATACTCGTGGGGCGGCTCGTACAACCACCCGTTTGACAGCCTAGCCGTCGACGGGCTCAGCTACGGCTTCGGCTGCTGGGTATCCGGGCTCTCGACCAGGCAGTCCATTCTCCTGTTTGCCTACGGCTCGTTCAAAAACGTGCTTGACCATTGCGGCTACGTCTTGCCGTGGAACCCGATGCGAGCCGTCACGGGGACGGATCCCAGCTTCCACGACGTCCACCACCAGAGCTGGGGCCTCAAGGTGAGAGTCTCGTGGCTTCGTGGCGGTCGAGGCTGATTGAGTAGACCAACTTTGGAGTGCATTTCAGCGTGTGGGATCGCATCATGGGAACCTGTTTTGCTGATGAGGAAGAGATTGCGAGACTTCGCAGGAGGAGTCGCATTGCACAGGGGCCGACAGGGTATCGAGATGGGTCACGGCCCAAGGTGTAAGTCGTGGTCTGGTGTAAGTCGTGGTCTGGTGAGTCGTGGTCTGGTGTAAGTCGTGGTCTATTGTGTAATCTAGTAGTGTCGTCTAGTTGAATTGCACACGCTGTATTATACGTGCAACCATCACCCTGCAGCGTTCCTCGCCGCCGCCTCCGTGGCCGTCTTTCGCCAGTCCGTCAAGCACAGGTACGTGTATTCGACGAGCGACACGCTGTCTGCGGTCAGCTCATGTCTCATGGTCCACCGGAGCACTTACCCAACGAGCCCAATCGTGAGACCCAAAAGAAGCCCCTGAAGCTTCCAGCCAAGCCCAAAGGCCAGGCCCCCCGAGACGGGCAGCGCAACGAGGTAGTAGGCAGAGATGGTGACGGGCCCGCCAATCGACTGCCTGCCGATGCCGCGCAGCAGCCCGTGAGCCGTCACGGCCAGGCCCTCGAGAAAGGTGGTGGTGCTGAGCAGCGGCAGGACCTGGGAGGCCAGCGCGGCGACGGCCGGGTCGTCGGTGAAGATGAAGGGGAGCTGGAGTCGGAGCGCCGTGTAGACGACGACGTTGAGGCAGCCGGTGATGCAGGTGGCGGCAAAGGCCTGGCGTGGTCAGCGGGTTCGATACTCGATACTCCAACTCCAACTCCAACTCGAACTCGATACTCGATGAAGCACTCGATCAAACTCACCACCTTGGCGGCCACCTTGGCGGCGTCGACCGTTCCCGCGCCAACCAGGCTGGCTACTCGCGTCGACGAGGCAATCGACACGGAAAACGGCACCTGGAAGGATATCGTCGCAATGGCGGACAGTATGCTCTGCGCCGCGAGATGGTCGGTGCCAAAGCGGCTGGAAGCGATAATCATGAGCTCAAACGCAAGGTATTCCGCCTCCATCATGACCATGCCCGGAACCGAAAGGCGGATCATGGTCCACCAGTTGGCAAAGGCGCGCCGGCTCAGGGCCACGCGACACGCGGAGCCGTGCACGAACCGGACCCAGACGAAGAAGAGCACGGGGATAAACGTCCTGGTCACGGCAATGGCGACGGGCGCGCCGATGAAGCCGAGCCGGCCGACGAGCAGCCACACGAGCAGCACGTGGCACGGCGCGGCGACGAGCAGCATGTAAGTCGTGGCGCGGAACAGCCCCTGGGCCTGCAGGAAGCGCTTGCCCGTCTCGAAGAGGACGTATCCGGGCATGGCGCACGTCAGGACCCGGAGGTACGAGGCGGCGAGGCGGGCCGTCTCGGCGTCGGCCACGAGGCGCGCGAGGATGGGCTCCGAGTAGAACCACAGGACGGCCATGGGGACGAGGTGGCAGAGGAGAAAGAGCGTCATGCGCTGGCAGTAGAGGCCGACGAGGTGCTTGTTTCCGGAGCCGTAGGCCTGGGCGCACAGCGTGTCGAGGCTGGTGGCCAGGCCCTGGATGGGCGCGAAGCAGGTGATGGCGGCCGACATGTTTGCCACTATCGCCGGTTCAGGGGTCAGTCAGGGGTCGGTCAGGGGTCGGTCAGGGAGATTTGCACGCACGGGACACGGCGCCCAGCTCGACCTTGCCGAGCCGCCCGGCGGCGATGAGGCTCGAGGCATCGACCGAGTACTGCAGCAAAAAGGTGACGATGAGCGGCGCCGAGTACGAGGCGATGACGCGGGCCTCGTGCGACCACGTCCCGCGCGTGTCGGACGCGACGCAGTCCCCGGAGACGTCGGCGCTGCCAGAAACCGACTTGAGGAGAGGCGACGTCTCCGTCGGGCTGGCTTCGTGGCCAGCCGGTTGGATGCTCCGGTGGCCCATGGTGGAAGTGGTGAAGGAAAAAGGGGCTCGGACACGAGGGGCCGGAAGGAGCCCAACTTATAACATGCCGACAATGTGAGACATTCCAGCCCCTCGGGCCAAGGAGCTAGGCAAGCTAGCGACATTGGTTTGGTGTTACGTCTTCCTGATGCAATTCCTTGAACTTGGTCTTTGCCACGCCGCTTCTCCATGGCTTGCTTGCTTTGTCTGCGCTTATTAGTGCATGTACCACCGAGGTCAAAGGAATGCCGCCCCGTCCAATGGCCGAAAACTCGGCTCCGAAACGCACTCTTATTGGTTATCAGGAGTGCTCTTATTGACTTGACGCCACCACAACAAAGATGCCCGAGCGAGTTCCTGCCATTGGGACGACGGCGAATAAGTGGTGCTTATACGAGTTGCCCTCTTCCAGACGTCAGCCTCGAGCGAGACACGAGACGACCTCGACTCCCCGGCCTACTTGTTGGGCTCAACACCTTTCCAGCTTCCTGTCCATGTCTCACTTTGCCGTGCGCCGCCCAATCAAGTCGCCGCCCGCTCCTCCGGGGTCGTCCATCTCGCCCAACTCCCGTCTTCAGCAAACATCACCATCACCATCACCATCACCATCATGGCCAAACTCGTCGAGCCCCGATCCAAGGGTGACACGGTCGAGGTCTGCACCTCGGGAGACGAGATGGAGCGAGACCAACCGCCCATGTCCAAGGACGCCCAGCTCCTCGCCCGCCTGGGGTACAAGCAAGGTAGCACGGCCAGCCCCTGACCGCAGACTCGGACGCTGATGCACCGCCAGAGCTGAACCGCGGCCTGGGCCTGTTTGAGAACTGGGCGGCCACGTTTGCGGTACTGCCGACGCGACTCGGGCCCCCGACCGACGGCTGATCAGACGCAGTGCATGAACTTCGTCTCCGGCCTGCCCGTGCTCTTTGGCTGGGTCATGATGACGGGCGGGCCGCAAGCCGCCTTTGCGTCGTGGACCATTGTCAGCATCATCTCGTGCGGCCTCGCCCTGGCCCTGGCCGAGATCGCCGCCGCGCTTCCCACGGCCGGCGGGATATATTTCTGGGCCTACTCGCTGGGCGGCCCGGAATGGGGTCCGTTTCTGAGCTGGATGACTGCGGTACGGCCCTCTTGTCCATTTCCGGCCCCTATCCCTTTACCCCTATTCTCAACCCTTGACCCCTATTCTCATCCCTTTACCCCTATTCCTCGTCCTCCCTGTCTGATTCCCCGGTCCCGTCTGCTCCTAGTGGTGGAACTGGTCCGCCTGGGTCTTGGCCGTCCCCGGCACGCAGCAAGGCGCAACAAACTTCCTCCTCTCGGCCCTCCAGATCAACTACCCCAACGTCGCCCTCTTCCAGCAAGCCTGGTTCTCGCTGCTGCTCATCCTCGCCGGCCTCGTCATCGCCCTGCTCCCCAACATCACCAGCCAGCGCTGGCTGCGCCTCTACTTCCGCGCCGCCATCGCCATCTTCGCCGTCCTGCTCTTCGTCTTCTGGCTCTGGTTCCCCATCGCCGTCGCCGGCCGCTTCCGCTCCCCCGGCTTCGTCTTCGGCAAGTTCCACAACGGCATCAACCACGGCCCGGCCAGGCAGGCCTCGGACGCGTACTGCTGGGTCATCAGCTTTCTGTTCGGCGCCTGGGAGTTTGGCGGCTACGATGCCTCGGCCCACCTCGCCGAGGAGACGCAGGATGCCGGCAAGACGGTGGCGCGCGGCATGTGGCTCTCGACCGCCTCGACCGCCCTCCTCTCCGTCCCGACCCTCGTCATGATCCTGTTCTGCATCCAGGACTTTGACGCCCTCATCTCGGCCACCTACGCCAACAACTGGGCCGAGTTCCTCGTCCAGGTCGTCGGCCCTCGCGGCGCCACCGCCATCCTCGTCATGAACTGGATCGACTGCACCTGTGCCACCGCCGCCGTTCTCCTGTCGGCTCAGCGCGTCACGTTTGCCATCTCGCGCGACAACATCCTGCCGGCGTCGTCCCTGTTCCGAAAGGTGAGCAGCGCCAACTCGACGCCGGTCAACGCCGCCCTCTTGGTCGTCGTCATCGCCGCCGCCGTCAGCTGCACCGTCCTCGGGTCGTCCGTGGCCTTTAGCGCCATCACCGCAACGACGGTCATCTGCCAGAACATGAGCTACCTCTTCGTCCTGGTGACTCGGCACACCCTCGGCAGGTCGAGCTTCGAGCCGTCTTCATGGAACCTGGGCCGTCTGTCTCGGCCGTTGGGCTACTTTAGTGTCATCTGGATCGTCTACCTGTCCATCATCCTGCTGCTCCCCCAGGTCTTTCCCGTCACTCTGCAGACTCTAAACTACTCCCCCGTCTGTCTGGGAATCATCAGCTCCGTGTCCGTCATCGGGTGGGTGCTGCCGTTTGGATGGGGCGGCCGGCACTGGTTCAAGGGTCCCTGCAGAACACTTTCGGCCGCGCGACCCGAGGGGGCTTAATGTCAAGGGGCTTCATGTGAAAGGGGCTCGTTACGGAAAAACAAGTCGACCCGGACACTATGCAATCGTCCAATGCTAATACACCAGAGGGACCATATGCCGGCGTGTCTGGTCAATATCGCACTCGGCTGGTTATGGGCAAGTTGTTGATGGCCTGCCAGTGGCTGATTGGGGAGAACGAGAGCTAAAGATTTGAAGAGTTCAACGTCAGAGAGCTAAGGATTTGATGAATTCAACGTCAACGGAGAGCTAAAGATTATATGAGTTCAACGTCAACGGAAGAGAGCTAAATATTTGATGAGTTCAACGTCAGAGAGCTAAGGATTTGATGAATTCAACGTCAACGGAAGGGAAGAGAGAAAACGCAGGCGGATAGTGAATCATGGCGCTCCAGGCAGCCTCGGAGGTGTTGGTGACGAGCTGCTTCGTGTGACGATGAATGTGCAACCTGCAAGTGTCAGTCCGTTCCGACTCCCACATCAACGGCCGATTCGATGTTTCTGCGAGCTCTCCAAGACGCGTGGTAGAATACCCCCCTTGTTGGCCGCGGCGGAGCTGCTTGTATAAGTGCTGTGCATCGTCAGGCGCGCTTTGCTGTACCCTCTTGAACCGCACCGGTCGTTGCGGCCCTCGTCACCGTGCCGATCCGGGGTGGGGCCGTGAGCCCCACTAACCCACCTATCAACGCCGAGCAGTCGGAGTCAACTCCCGGAACCGACGAGCCAGGGGGACCGCACGCTTCACGTCCAAGACAGACAGGCCTCGACTTGAGGTTGGGAACAAGATGACTGGTCAATAAAGGCAGCTGTATAACTAAAGGAGGTGCACACTCTATACTTTCGTACATATAGAACAGCCCCTGACTTTGCCCGTCTTTAGAAAGTAGACCTACCCATGACGCGGGTGTTGGAGTCGATGGACTCGTACGATCTCGACCCCTGATGTTGCGCGCCTCCAAGACGCACAGCCCTCGCCTTCATCCGCGCCAGGCTCAGGCCGTCCAGCAAGCCTTTGCAGGCACGCCAGGAGGTGACGGCGTAGATGATGGCGTTCCAGAAGCCCTGGAGCGGCAGGACGAGGGCGCTTATGATCTGCAGCGCGGCGCTCCTCTGCCCGCCGTGGATGAGCGGGTACAGCCGGTTCGCGCTCGACGGGATCCAGGTGACCAGCAGGGCGGCGAAGAACAGGATGGCGCACTTGGTGTACGCCCAGGTAAAGGTGTCGAACTCCCGGCGCCGCCGCCGCGCCGGCTTGGACGCGTACGCCGGCCGGGCCCCCGGGTGGGGCGGCGGCTCCGTCTCCCGCGTCTGGCCGTGCGTGGGCAGTCCGAGGTCATCCGCGCGGGCGGTGACGTGCACCGTGTGCATGCCGGTGCCGGTCATCTTCTGGCACGGCAACGGAGCGGCGGGGAAGCCGACGGCTTGCATCTGGAAGTCGGCGTGTGCGCCGCCCCTGAGCTCCGACGTCACCGTGACCTGGGTCGTCTTGACGGGCTGACCGTCGGACGAAGCATCGTTTGAGTTGTAAAATCGGCCCAATTTCTTCCGGTTCTCGTAAATGGTACGCCCGCATCGGACGTAGATGCCCATGGTAATGGCAATAATGACCCTATATCTGTCAGTGCCAGACTCGGCCCCGATCTTGTACAACTCACCAAACGGGCCCGTAAAAGGTCGTGACGCGCAAGACTTCCCACTGGGGCACGACCCAGCACCAGATGGTGGCGTCTCCGTAGACGCGCTGGCCCGTCTTGTTCCGGAGGAAGAGGTACGTGAATGCCGGTATGAACGGGATCCCGTAACAGCCGACCAGATACGGAATGTCCATCTTGCGCAGCGCCTGGGCGTCGAACCTGCGGAAGAAGGTGAGGTACACGTTGATGGCCATGGCCAACGACCAAAAGACGTCGGCGTCCATGAACCTGCTCAAGTCAGAACCGCCCTCAACGTGTCGAGGGATCACGTACGTTTGCAGCAGAAAGCCCTGCAACTGGCACACGGCCGAGTCGGGCGAGTCGATGCTCGAGCGGGCGATGAGCGTTCCAACATTAGTCATTAAGTTGCCAAACGAGGCGTAAAAGATCATCCTGTTGATGGGCTTGCGGAATGACCTGGAGCAGCAAAAGGTGGCGATGATAAAGAGGCATCCGAACAGCGAGAGCACGGAAGAGGTGCGCTCGATGATGGTGACTGATTTCAGCTGCGTCCGCGTTAGCTCCTCCATCCTGCGTCTTGGCCGTCCAGCACTGTCGATAAGTCGTTTCTCTCCGCCGTCCCCAATGGAGTGGAAATGTGGCAGAAAATAGAAGCCGGGACGAAGACGCCAACGCTCTGCGAGAGCCTTCCGCAGCGGTGCGTATATGTCGTCATGTGCGGTACGTCCTTGACTGTTGACAAGAGCCGGTCGAGTTATGCAGTAATGAATGAGAAGCTCGTGGAAAGTGCAGTCGTGAGGACTCGTCGGGGCTCATGGGCCAAAGGATCGCAGAAGTTGATGGGCTTCGTTTTGGTGTTGCGGGTTTGCAAAACGGAGCAGGGAGGGTTAATATATCCACGAGAGATCCATCGGAGACGGGCCAGCCGAGAGAATTGCGGCACCCATATCCCTACTTGACGGGAACGCCATCGAGAGTTGACGTTTCAGAAAGAGTCTAGACGAGGGGGTCCCAAACATCTGAAGGGACATTTGCCGTCACGGCACCAACACTAGCCGCCGCAACGCAGCATCGGAGACTTTGGCCCTTGTCGAAAACGACGTGAAGGGGTCTCTCCTTGTCGAGTGTGGAGGGCATCAAACCGTTAGTTAAAACGCCCCCTGTAAGGCGGCGACAGCCGGTAAGGCGTAACATCGTGGCTGCCCTATAAGGCGGGCATACACAGTGTTTACTATCGAATCATTTGTGCAACGGGCAATTGGTTTACTGCTTTCAGCTGTGTCCCTCCACATGGGACAAGGCATATTCAAGGCATGGGACAAGGCATATTTTCCCATATAGATGGATCTTGACTTACTGTACCCTTCAAGTTGAGTCGTGTTGTTCGCCTTGAATCGTGTCAATGTCGAGCCAACGGACACACCGGATCACGAAACGTTTCCGTCTCGGAGGCCCCTGTGATAAGTCCAGGGATCTGCACTGGCTTCATGCACCTACGACCTTCACATCAACTCACTCGCCCGGGCTGAACCATGTAAACCTTCAAAAGTGGTGGACACTCGCACCCAAAAGCTCCACATCGGCTCACTGGCCGGGCTGAACATGCAAAACTTCTACGAGAGACAGGTGCGGCTGCTAGCGGAAACTTTGTCTGGGATGGCCTGTTTGACTGCGAACTCTCCATCCACCCAGACCTTTCACCTTTCTAGACACTGGCTGAATAATCCAGACTTCATCTCAGCTAACAGTACTCCAGTGTAACCATGTTGCTCCCGACTTTCACCTGCAAAACATTTCCGAACATCCGTAGTAGCACTCGTACCTGTAACGGAAATCTTACATGACTACGAAGTTATGCAAGTCTTGGGGTGCATGTCTCAAGAGAAGAACGAGCCAACTAATATCTGTATTGAGACTAGAGGCCATCGTGGGTTTAGTAAAGAGTAGATGGGCCGAAGGTCGAACATTAAGTGGATTGAAAGCAGTTAATGATGCCTGCCTAAAAGAAGGGGTAGCCCAGCAAGTAAGAGGTAAATGGTCCACTCAAGATCCGTGCTGGGTTGAGTGTAAAGGGTACGTATGGAGAGAAACCCTGAATACTCCAGAGAGGTGTAGAGGTGTGCCCCCTTTCGACATGGTGTGACGGTATTCCCTGATAGTCACACAAAAGCAACATGGAGAGGATTGATGGCTGATAACAGTAAGATGCCGAGCCAATGGCAGGAATTAAGCCAATAAAATGCACCTTGGCCATACTGCTACTTGTAGCAGGGTGAGTGGTTGCAGCTTGATACGAAGCGACTTTCGGCTCATGCCTTATGCTTGTCCGGCTACCACTAAAATTCAGCCTCAGAATCTTTACTATCCCCCCTCGGCCAGGTCTCTTGTTATGAGTGCCAACGGCCGGCCGGGCTTACAGATGCGGCCGTATGCCCTGTTATAATACGTGGAGATGTTACTCATGACTCTGTTGGCCTTGTTCCACGTGACAGGAAAGAGAAAGTTGACTCCTTGCACAGCGCCTCTATTGTGAAAGACTGTCCCAACTTTGCTGTTTCTACACCGGCGCCTACTGAGGTTATTGTTGCTACGTGTGGAAAGTCAGCCGCCCGTTTCTCCGTATAGACATCGGGGAAGTCTCTCAACACATGGCTTTGTCTGTGCGTTCTGAGGATGGGCTGGCCATCGACAAAGTCTAGAGTTGAACCTTTAATATTAGCCATCGGAGGGAGGCATCATTGTCCGTGTATATATCGGGGTCAATATATACCGGACCAGTGCCGATATCACCGTCCCGAGGACTAGAGTCGGTATCGACATTTACGTCGAGGTCTTTGACCTAGTCCGATATGCCTGTAAAATATGCCGGAGATCACTTATTAAATTTAAACGCTACCAACGGGCGGTCTTGGAGTTATGTTCTTAAACATGGCTACTTCAAGGTAATAACACTATGGCTCCTGCCTCTTGCAAGGTGTGGTTGCGAGCACGTAACCCACACGTGTACGCAACGAGACCACATCTCCGCGATGCCTTCCCCTCTACAGAACACACACATACATTGGTTAACCCCAACAGTAGAGCTTAAATAACAGGAAGAGTACTTAAACTCACGCATATTCTCATTTAAACGCCCATCTTGCGGCACCAAAGACGTACGGGGTGAATGAATATTAAAACTACGTATCCGTGTCGTCAGCAAAGCACAGCGGTCCGCCATACGGACAATGTTCTGGTTAATGATTGCCAATGGTCTTGTAGCTAGCTACCCCACAAGTGTAGCTCCCAGGACGTCCGCCTTAAAGGCCGGCCAGAAGGTTTCCTCTGCATCCTGCTTGAGAATCTGAAGGCTCATCAAAAGCTTCAAGATGCCTGGCTCAGTACGCGTGTCTCCGATCACCAGCGGTGGTCGCAAAACCGTGGAAACACCATCTCGGCCGAGTATGCATGGTACGAATTGCCAGTCGTGTCCCTGGATAATGAGGCGAGAGAGGAACTCAATCGAGGGCAGAGGCCCAGAATCCTCGCGCCTTCCCCATCGCAGGCTCCTCCACTGCGCAGAGTGCCAGGTGGCAATCTGGAGCAGAGCAGCATCGTAATTTTCTCCCTGGCGCTTCGTATCGATGGAAATCGCAATTGGATGCTTCCTCAACGACGCCCAATCTGTGTGGTTGATCGAATTGCCCGGACGTTGGCGACGAATGTTATCGATGATCTCCTGATCACGCGGCTCTGGACGTATGGTCAGACAGAAATCGATCATCTTGCTGGGTGCGTCTTTCGGCTTGTATTCCCGCAGCAAACCAGCGTTCGTGCTGCGGCATGGTCAACCGTTGAGCCAGAAGAGGCCAGGTAGGCAAACCTCACCAGTACTCGGATCCCACACAGCTGCGGAGATGGGAATCATCCCGTAGCAGCCAGTCCAAGACGGGTGCATGGACTTCCATATTCCAGGACGACTCTCCCTTGCCTTCGAGATCGCATTCGTCTGCTTATGTGTTTCAAGCTTCGGCAAAGAGTCTGAAGAGACACATGCGGGTCGGATGCGAAACTGGACTGCCGAAAGCCCGTGCATTGTAGCTCTGCATAGAGAATCTGTTCGAGGTGCGGGTATTTTTGTATTTTTGGTCGCCTTTGATGAGCATGCAGAGGAGACGCCAAAATCATCTCCATCGTGGGGAACCGAACGATTCGGGCGAGGGGTTAACTCAAGGGACAGCTCTGCGTCGACTTGGTCGTCCCAGCGCCGCTTGGACGGTGAGGTTGACATGAGTGCGGGCCGGACAAGCGAGGTTGATGCGGTAGATGTAGAAAAAGGAGGACTGGGCAGTAGAGGCTTCGGGACACTTCCTTGGCTACCGCAGGGGCACCAGTCACCGTTTTCCAGGCGTGTGCGCTTGTTGGGACGCGGACGCAGACAATTTCCATCATGAACGTGTTTGTTGGCGCTCATGTCGAACTGAGCTCTGCTGATGGAATCGAGCCACAGCCATACGCGCGTGTCGTCACGCATGGCAAATGTGTGATGTGTGGTCTGACGAGGCAGGCGAATTGGTCGAGGACAAGAGAAAGAGAGGGGTTGACCCAGTAACCACCAATGCGGACCAGCCATTGGCTGAGCGGGTGATAAATATGGGCCTGTGGAACATTGTCGCCGAGCGCGGCGTAATGTGGCGACTTCAGCGATTTACCTCTTTCTCAGGCGCGTTTGTTTCCGCTCTCTGTCGCATGACCTTCACCGGCGTGCTATTTTATGGTGGCTAAAGGTAGGCGTTTAAAAACGGGATAAAGTCTATAAAGCTTAAAGCTTGCTACCGCGCCGATAGTTACCGAGTCTAGCAGTAGGATTACCCATTGGGAACTAAGTGACGAGGACACTCACTTATGTTCCCAACGGGTAGTCCGATGTGGGAACCGCTATTGTTATCGCTAAACGCTTGATCGCTGATCGAAACGCTAATAAAAACGCTGGTCAAAACGCTGAAAAAATCAATGTTTGAAGTTGTTGGTAAGGCTCTGATAACGGTGACTAGCCGGATGGATCCATCAAGTTGTTGTTGTTAAATCTATGATCTAGCTAAGGAAGAGGGGAAGGCCTCGTGGAGATGTGGCCTTGTTGCGTGCACGTGATCCGCAGGATCACGTGTGCGCAACCACCTCAACAATGCGGATATCCCCTATTCCCACAGAAGTAGTTATTGTGAATGAGCGCCAACGCCACTGCCACCACCCCCAACAGCGCCATCTCCGCCTTGCCCAGCTCCAGGCCCACCCACACACCCCCTCCAACACCCCGGGGAGGGCCACGCCGGGCTCCCTCCCTCGGGTCGGCCACGCCCTCGTCACTAGAAGGAAAGTGTCAGTGCTTGTTTGACGACAGAAAGGATCGAGGGACAAGACATGCTTTTGACGAGCGGCGTGACCGACACCGAGATCCTCGGGAGGCCCGGCGTGGTCTGCCCCGGGGGCAAAGAAGTTGTGGAGGGTGTGGGGCTCTTGGGCCGGTGCTGGTTGAGCGGGCGGCGTGTGGTACGTGATCTTGAACATTGTGTGGTAGGCCCTGTTACACGCCACTGGTCAGCGCGGAACGATTCACGGGGGTGCTAGACTGGTGGAGGACTGGGTGGACTAGAGGAGACTGGTGGAGGAGACTAGTGAGGAGACTGGTAGAGGAGACTGGTGCAGGAGACTGGTGGAGGAGACTGGTGGAGGACTGGCTGGACTGGTGGAGGAGGACTGGGACTCACATTTTGTCTTATGAGTGGTTTAATAAAGAAGGGCCTGGGAGGAAAGTGTCCGTGCTTGTTTGACGGATAGAAAGGATCGAGGGATAAGACATGCTTTGCTTGCGGGGCGTGGCCGACACCGAGATCGGGAAGCCCGGCGTGGTCTGCCCCCGGGGCGAAGAGATTGTGGAGGGGGGGGCGGTGGCCTGGGGGCAGTGGAACGAGCCATGCCGGGATGTAAATGTTTAAGCGCCTATAACACGCCACTGGTCAGCGCGGAATGATTCACGGGGGTGCTGGACTGGTGGAGGCTGGAGGAGGAGACTGGTGGTGGAATGGCTGGACTGGTGGAGGAGACTGGTGGTGGTGGAGGAATGGCTGGACTGGTGGAGGACTGGCTGGACTGGTGGAGGACTAGGACTCACACTTTGTCTTGTGGGTGGTTTGATGAAGAAGGGGCCTGCCTGGAGCTGCCAGGCCGTCGAGCCGGTGCTGGTGCGGGTGACGCGGTGGGGTCGTTGAAGGTCAACCGAAAGATTGTGTAGTAGTTGTTCGCCCTGTTACACGCCACTGGTCAGCGCGGAATGATTCACAGGGGTGCTAGACTGGTGGAGGACTAGCTGGACTGATGGAGGACTGGGACTCACATTATGTGGGTGGATGAGCCCTCTTCGATTGCCACGGTCATCCCCTCTTTGATTGCCATTGTCGTGATTCTGTCAATGGCAAAAATCGCCACCGCCGCCGCAATGGCCCACTCGGTGGTCCCCATCTCCAAGTTGAGCCACCCCTCCCCAGGGGAGAGACCGCACCGGGCTCCCTCCCGAGGGCCGGCCGGGCCCGTATTGTCTGGCCTGGGAGGAAAGTGTCCGTGCTTGTTTGACGGATAGAAAGGATCGAGTGACAAGACATGCTTTTAACGAGCGGCGTGGCCGATACCGAGATTATCGGGAGGCCCGGCGTCGCCCTCCACCCGGGCGAAGAGGTTGTGGAGGGGGGGGTGGTCGCCTGGGGCCGGAGGGGGTGGTGGAGGTAGTGGTGGTGGTGGTGGCAGTGATGCTGGCCATGCCGGTATGTAGATATTGAGGCGCCTGTAACACGCCATTGGTCAGCGCGGAACGATTCACGGGGGTGCTAGACTGGTGGAGGACTGATGAAGGACTGCTGAACTGGTGGAGGACTGGGACTCACATTGGGGGAGGTTGTTTGAGGTGGGGATGGGGTGGTCCCCTTGGGTCTGGGGACCCCCGAGTGGTGGCGACGACGGTGGCGACGAGTTATAGCAGAATTTCCTGTTGCACGCCACTGGTCAGCGCGGAACGATTCACGGGGGTGCTGGACTGGGACTGGGTGGACTGGTGGAGGAGACTGGTGGAGGACTGGACTGGTGGAGGACTGGACTGGTGGAGGGGACTCACATTGTATGTTTGTGGTGCGGTCGGCGGCGGTTGGCTTGATGGCAGAGAAGAAGAGAAGAAGAGAAGAAGAGAAGAAGAGAAGAAGAGAAGAAGAGAAGAAGAGAAGAAGAGAAGAAGAGAAGAAGAGAAGGCTCGCCAGCGATGGAGAAGACTGTTGGGTGCGTTGATCTGAAGAAGAAAAGAAGAAAGGAAGAGAAAGCCAGGACGCGCGCCAGCGATGGGGAAGACCGTTAGGCGTTGATCTGAAGAAGGAAAGAAGAAGAAAGGAAGAGAACGAAAGAAGAAAGGAAGAGAACGAAAGAAGAAAGGAAGAGAAAGCTTAGGACGCCGACACGTGTTCCGTAGAGAGGTACGTACCCATGATCGGCTAACAGTCGGGCGAAATCGAACCAAACCAATGGGATATTTTTTAAGCCAATCAGAGGAGGGCCATGCACCTCGAAACGTTAATCTGCGCTCACAAACCTCACTTGCACCCATTCCATTATGTGTTCTTCGTGGCGTAAAGCAAGCCTTCACGTAGCGTAAATCAACTGTAGAGTTGGTGGCGCCGAGACAGGTGGGATATCTGCCTGAGGCAGCCCTCCTTTGCCTATTTAGACAGCTGGGGGAAGCCTTATTTAGGTAAAATGAAGAAGCCCTCGATCCCTAGCAACATGGGCGACATTACGTATCGCCGTATGGGCATGAACGACCACACGTTAGACGAAAACCTGCCCGTCTGTCCACCTGCTGCGCCGTGCCAGCTGCCCACGACGAATGCAGGAGTGCTAGACCGTCTTCCTCTTGAGACTTTGCACGAAATCCTCTTCGAGCTCGATCTGCGCACCTTGGTGGCCTTGCGGCGCGTCAACAGGCGTGGCCGTGAGCTTGTCGGCTCCCTTCCGCAGTGGAACGCCATCTCAAAACACGCGCGGAACGCCTTGAGGGGTATCCTGGCCCTCGAGACGGGCGATCACTTGCAGACATCTGTACGAGAAGCTATGTACGTCAGCTTGCGAGCATTGCGGCGACTTTGGCGGCTACCTCTATCTCATCACCTGCAAGCGCGTTTGTTTTCTCTGTCTTACAGAAGACAGGCGCTACTTTCCCCTCTCACCCGCATGGACATGCTCCAAGTTTGGCCTGAAGCCAGCCACTATAAAAACACTGCCGCGGATAAAAGTCTTGCCAGGCACGTACTCGCCAAACGCGTTAAAGGCGCCAAGTTCGATCCGGGTCGACTACGATCCGGGTCGACTACGAGTCCGCCCTCTACGCTGGCATCTCACGCCATGGGTCCATGGCCGCCATGGAAAAATACGTGTCGGACAGACAGGCCAAAAAACAGCAGGCATACGAAGCCAGGGTCATAGCGGCACGCAAGGATAGATCTACGACGCTAAGAACCCTAAGGCACCTTCGACGGCCCGCGGCGGTAGATCCTTTTGACAGAGAATCATGCAATCCTTGGAGGTTCGTGGCCGTCTCTCGTGTGCCGTGGTTGCAGAGGCCTGCGTCCGAGGAATGGGGGTTTTACTGCGTCGGGTGTGAAGATGGCATCGAGCGCCCGTTCGAATGTCGACGGCTATACACAACCGAGTCTTTTTTAGACCACCTAGCTGAGTGC
This sequence comes from Ophiocordyceps sinensis, assembly GCA_012934285.1. NCBI lineage: Eukaryota > Fungi > Ascomycota > Sordariomycetes > Hypocreales > Ophiocordycipitaceae > Ophiocordyceps > Ophiocordyceps sinensis. Next base: position 175,197 of record JAAVMX010000006.1, on the reverse strand, counting down.
GGACCTGTACGGATAACTGAGGAGGGTGGAGAGCATCCAGGAATGGGTTAAACAGGCCATAAAGAAGTGCTGCCTAGCGTTCTTGTGTCCACGATATCGTCGTGTTCCTGTCTTCCTGCCCGAGCCGAAACCTACATATAACACCCGGTGTCCCCGCCGACTACGGTTGTCGCACATTAGCCAAGGTAAGTCCAGGCTGAGCAGAGGAGCGCTGCCTGACGAGATCGTGGAAAGGTACTGGACCTAGGGAGGGGATGTTACGGGGTCCCACCGGAGACGGCGAGATGGGCTCAGCAAGACTCACCATTCGACTTGACTGTGCGAGCGAGCCAGGGGTATAATTGATGCTTTACCCAGGTAATATAAACAAACCCGATGCAACCATTCGTACGCTGTCCGTCAAGCAGCATAAGTCTACTGCTTCTTGGGCCACGACGGCCAGCACCCCTCCAAAGGCTGGTCGTCCAAGATGGCGTTGAACCTTTGCTCCACATATTTGGCATCATAGCCATAGATGAGTTGTCGTTTGAGATTCCAAGCGTTCGTTGACCTGATCTTATCCGCCGAAATTTGTTGCAACCTGAAATTCGACAGGACGGAGATGTCGCGGGCGAGGACATAAAGAGTAGCGATCCATTGCACATCTCCATGTTCGGGCTTGTGGGTTAGGTGATAGAAGCGAATGCAGTTCCAGCCATTCCTTTTGGCATTTTCAGGTATAGAAGCTTTGTCCAGGATGAAGAATCCCCTGTCATGTTGCACGTTGGCCTCGGAGAAGTGGAAGCCTTCTTTCATGAGGCCGGCGATGTCCCTAGACTGGACATAGAGATAGGCTTCCCAGTCTAGATCAAGACTCGATGTACAGTTGGTATCGGGTAAGAATATGATCTGGAGGTTGACAGGCGTGTTTTTCTCGTCGAGGGCTTTTCCGCTGGATGCTGCTGTTTCGCTCTTTTTTTCCGAGTCTGTGACGGCGACGTACGACGGCGGCGGAACCTCGCTGTCCCGTGGGAGCTGCTGCTCTCGCGGCGCGTGGGACGATTCTCCTCTGTCGCAGCTGGAGGACGTAGTTCGATGGAGTCCAAAGAGCCGACGGAGTCCAAAGAGCGTCATGGTGTCGACCACTAAAGGAGCTGCTTTTGTTGAGTAGTGAGCGTGAGGTGAGGTTGAGAGAAGGCTCGGTGTGGGGAGATGGAGTCAGAAGAGCACACATGTATGCAGGCGGGCGAGCCATGGTTTTATAACCTCAAAGCTGATGCTGAGCCGCCTTGCCCAGGAGGCCATTTGTGGTGGCTGAAGGTAGGCTCAAGCCTCTATAGCTAAGGGGATCAACGCCGTAAAGCATTCGCTATGATGTCGCTATGATGTCGCTATTGGCTGGAAAAAAAAATGAAAAAAAAAGCTATTTCCCCCCTACCCCCCTACCCCCCTACCCCCCCCTCACCCGGCCCCCCCCCAACACACACACCCACAAGACACACAATGAATAACCCGACCACCACCGCCCAAACCAGCACCAGCCCATCACGACCCAGCTCCAGTTGCAGCCAAACCCCCCCACCACCCCCGGGGGAGGGACCTCGCCGGGCTCCCTCCCGAAGGCCGGACATTGACCGGTCCTACTATACGGGACTGGCTGAGGAAAGCGTTGTGCTTGTTCGGTGTGGGGAGATGGAGTATGGAGTCAGGAGAGCACACATGTATGTAGGCGGGCGAGCCATCCATTTTGTGGTGGCTGAAGGTAGGCTCAAGCCTCGATAGCTGATGGGATCAACGCCGTAAAGCTTTAAGCTTAAAGCTTAAAGCTTGCTTAGTCGCCGAGTCTGGCAGTGGGATCAGTGATGTTCGCTATGATGTCGCTTATCATGTCGCTATGATGTCGCTAAAAAAAAAGAATCAGCGCTTGTTTGACGGACCGAAAGGATCGAGGGACAAGACATGCCTTGGATGGGCATGGCCGGACTCGAGGAGTGGTGCGTGGCAGTAGCGTCTCTCGCCTCTCCCTCATTTACTTGGGGGCAAATGCTAAGCGTCACGTTTCAGTCAGTCTCAACTTTAAATCTGCAACGCTGGTGGCTTGCCAAGAACTCACAACGGCGAGTGATACCAGCCACGTACGTAGAGTACTCGGAGTAGAACGAGAAGACTCGGAAGCTTCCATCGCGGCGTTTGTTGGTGGCCGAGGGCAATGCCGATGATCAGGAATGATGTGACGATGCCAGGCCGAGAAGATTTGGGAGGTGCCAGAACAGAGTCCTGCGGAGCAGAAAAGAAGATCAAATGCAAATAGCGTTGCAGCAGCTGTAGAGCGCTGCGATGGAGGTGATGAAAATGTTGTGTTTTCCAGAGCCTCTCGCCTGTGCGGCGGGATCAAAAGAGGGGTAGGTTCTGTTATACACGTGACTCATTTGTCATCCTCTATCATCCTCCAATCTACGAATACGAATACGAATACTACGGTCTTGGTGGACGTTGTCGATCAGCTCGACAGTCCATCCAGACAGTCTGTGCCGCCAACTCAATCGTACTCGAGCTTTGACGCTGATGCCTCCCGCTCGATGCTGTCATTACCGCCTTTTTCGAGCACATGAATTGTGCAGTGGCTGACTCCAAGAACATTCCCAGGCCCAACATGTCCATCTCGCGGGGCCCAAGGGCGCTCAAGGACGAAATTGTCGAAAAACGCGTCCACGACGCTCGCGACCGCTTCATCGCCTCCATCTCCGAGGCCCAGGTGCTGCGCCTCGCCTCCTCCCACCACGGCGGCGACGAGTGCAGCTTCTTCCAGGAGAGAGCGCGCGGAAGCTATAATATTTGCTACTTTGTTCAGTTTCGCGCCACCGGGGATAGATGGGTCGTGCGTATTCCTCTTCGCCCATGCCTTGGGACCAGTGTAAGGGACAAGGTAGAGAGCGAGGTCAACGCCATGATGTTAGTCGACCCCTGTTGCACTCCCATGAAACACATCTCCTGACCATTTTGTTATGATAGCTTGGTGGCCTCCCGCACAAACATACCCGTGCCCAAGATCCACGTGCATGTTACGAGTGACGACCCTAGCCCCCTTTCGACCTTTATCATCCTCGAATATATTGGCGGCGAGAAACTTTCATATACGCGGATGCGACAGCTCACAGCCATTGAGAAAGAAGTTCTATACTCATCCCTCGCCGATATATACATACAATTGAGGAGACTTGAATTCCCCTCCATCGGACGGCTTGTCCATCGTCATGGCGACTTCCATGTCGGCTTAAAAACATCGTCCATCGACTTCAATATGCAGCAACTTGAAGGCCTTGGAACATCAAGCATCCAGGATGGCTTTCTAGGTCATCAAGGCACTTTAGCGTCTGCCAATAAATACGTCGATATGCTGCTAGACATCACTTACAATGCTTTTCTCCGATGCCGCAGCAGCGTGGTGGAAAGGGGCATGGGCGGCCAAGACCTATATCATCAGCATATATTTCGCAATCACGTCAGAGAAAGATGGATCGACACGACCCTCGATCAAGGCCCCTTTGTTCTGGCCCACGGTGACTTGGAGCCCTTTAACCTCATCGTCGATGATAGCATGGCCGTTATTTCCGTTTTAGACTGGGAATGGAGTCGTGTGGTGCCTGTCCAGTTCTTCAACCCTCCGTGGTGGCTATGCGGTCTCAGCACGACCCGTTTGGCTTCCAAGGCTGTCTACGACGGCTATCTGGCGACATTTCTTCACGACTTCCTTCAAGTCGTGCGAGCGCGAGAGCAACAGCGGTTTGGAAACGAGCGACTTGCCGACGAATGGCACAAGTCCAGAGATGGCGGCGGGTTTCTCATCTCCAATGCCTTGGAAAACTGGACAGACATCGATTGGGTCGCTAGTGGCTATGTTGCCAGGTCACTGTCCCCGGGCCAAGGCCATCTGAGCGCGAGGGTCGCGGCCTACCTCAAGCAAGATCTTCTGCGCGCCTTTGTGGCCGATGTCAAGGAAAGAGATGGCCTGGCCTACTGCGATGAGCTGAATCGGCTCGTTCAAGAGACTGAGTCCGAAGAGCAAGCCCTCGCTCCCGTTGAAGAACTAACTACTTCCAAGTGGATCTTCACAAGCCTCTTCACCCGCCTTCCATGGTCAACGAGAGCCATTCCATGGCCAACGAGAGCCATCTCGGTGACCGGCTTAAGCAAGGCGGCTGTAATATTTGCCGCAACTTCATTGTTGATCTGGAGGCTCATGCCCGATAGCCTGTTTCGTCCCAGAATCTGAGCTCCGTCTCGATTTTCGTCTTCTTGTCTTCTAATTTCTCAATCGATAACTGAACCGCCTCAAGCTCGTCATCAAGGCTCAAGGTCGATAGTTCCTTGCCACGCCGTTCTTTGGCTGCCTTGGAGGATGAAGACATGACTTCTTTATCCGCTTGGGCCATGGCCTGCAAGATGCGGCCCATGTTGCTTTTCTGTTCTTGGAGGGCACGCTCCAGCCCGTCCAACTGGCGCTTCTTTTCCTCCAATTCCTCGATGCGGGCGTCGCTGATTTTCCGTGACATGGTGTGTCCTTGAAGCCATTGTTAGATGCGTTAATCGTGACCGGGATGCACGCACCTGGTAGAAATCGATTTGTTTAGCGTGTCTGAGTTCTGGCGTGGATGGCGATGGCGACGTCTTCTAGGAGAGGGCAAGCGTCCTGTGCGGGAACAACGAACAACGGTAGGGTCACCTGACAGAGACTCGGACCTAGGTAACTCGTAGGCATCTCCATCCTCCTTCATACCTTCAAGCATACGAAGGACACCTTAGCTATGCATACGCTACTAGTAGAGCACGCAGCAGGGCACGGCGGCATCCCTCGGCTAGAAGCGGCTGGCCTCGTATGCAAGTGGAGCCATCGCGGATGTGACGAAGACGAAGGCACTTACCCGTTGGGAAACAACGTTTATGCGGCAATGGAAATAGCGCTGGCAACCGTCGAGTTGCAAGTTGTTGTTGATCTACAATCGCGCGCGTATAGTTTAGATGGCCCGGCTAGCCGAGAGCCTCGACCTGGAGGTTGCGCGGTGAGGCATGGATCGTAACGACTGACGAGTCCAACTACCTAAGGGGTTAAGCTTATGTGATGCTACACGTGATCTAACTCGTATGCTCTGACAATACGGCTCTACTGCCAAACAGCCGCGCATGCAGACTGCACATCATACATGCATACCGGTGTCGGTTACCCTATAGGTACCTTCGCGCGCCGGGCGGGGTTATGGTCAGGGGCTAAGTCACTATATTGAGCGGCAAACCTATATTAAGCTAGTCCGTAATATTACTAACGTAGTAGGTTTAATACGGTGTCTATATTATACTAGCGAAAGGGTTAATCATAGTGTATAGCCTATTACTAGTAGCTACGTCCTTAACTATATGCATTCTATATTAGTTTTTTATATTTAACGCCTTATACGGTATATACGCTGTTTATATATACAACTGTGTTTATTATAAACACGCTTTTAACGGAGTAATATATCTTCTAACTAGTTACTACGACTATCTACCGTTATTATAGTGCTACTAATATACTTAAGGCGCGTTATTATCGTTGCTATATAAATAGTCGTTTAGTTACTTATAAGTCTGCTAAGGGAAATACTATTTGTGCCCGGGCTATAAAATATTACCTACGTCGTTATTATATTCTTATAGATATATCTATAATATTAATACTATATTAGTATTTAGTCGTAGTATTATAGTATAAATAGTCTTTTAGTATAAACACTATAATTCTACCTTATTATTATATTAAAGTCGTTATAGGTATTTTATACGCAGTCGTATTTTTAAGAATAGATATTTCTTATTAAAACTCTTACTCTACTAAAATTATTTTACTCTATAATAGTGCCTTATCTACTATAGTTATCGCCCTAGCTGCTTAACCACCCTACTATAAGATGCGCCTTATAAATCGGTTGCCCTATCTACTACGGTTATCGCCTTAGCTGCCTTACTACCCTACTATAAGATACGCTATATAAATCGGTTTTAGTAACGATACTATTATAAGCTACTATTTATATCCGTATATACGGTGTAGTATCGCTAGTTCGATAAAGGCCGCACGCTTATACTTTTCCGGTATCGTATTAATAATTACGTAATTTACTACTACGCTATAAAGTTAGCTAAATCGTTTAGACGTTTTACTAACGTATCGAGGTACTTACTAAGTATAGCTAGTAGACATCGACGTAAGGCTTTACGATATCCTCCGCTACTATAATTTTAGTATTAATATACGCGTCGCTTTTAAATCGTCTACGCTATTATAATATTCTATATAGATAATTAAATACGCTATATATAATATAGAGAAAGGGGTTTTAGCTATTAGTTTATTATATACGAGTAGTAAACGTACCGTAAAGAATTTATAGACGTAAGGCTAACCCTATATACTACGATGCTAGTTTTTAGTATTATAAAAGCAGACGTGTCTTAACTATGCCGCTATAATATACTCTTTTTCTATCACGCTCCCTAACACGCTTTTAGGCACTCTAGTCTATAAGCACGCCCTCTCTAGTCTAATAAGAGGCCTGATTAAAGAGGGCAGAGTGCTCGTGCTAGACTAGAGTGCCTAAGAGCGTATTAGGGAGCGTGCTAAAGAGCGTGCTAAAGAGCGTGCTAAAGAGCGTGCTAAAGAGCGTGCTAAAGAGCGTGCTAAAGAGCGTATTAAGGAGCGTGTTAGGGAGCGTGCTAAAGAGCGTGTTAGGAAGCGTACTAAAGAGCGTGCTAAAGAGCGTGCTAAAGAGCGTGCTAAAGAGCGTGCTAAAGAGCGTGCTAAAGAGCGTGCTAAAAAGCGTGCTAAAGAGCGTGCTAAAGAGTGCTAAAGAGCGTGTAAGAGCGTATAAGAGCGTGCTAAAGAGCGTGCTAGAAAAAGAGTGTATCGTAGCGGCATAGTTAGATATAGAGCGGTTGCTTAGCCGGCCGCCTTATAAGAATCGCTTATAGATATATAAGCGACCGATAGACTATACTTATTAAAATGCTAGGTAAAGACAGTAAGATATACCGCGTAGTAATAGACAGAGGGGGGTTATAAACTTATATCTACCGTAACGTAGTATATTATTAAACGTATCGTCGACGTAGATATTAGAGCGTGTAATCTCTTATAGCTACTGCTTTTCTATCAGCCGATTTTATACTTTTGCCTATCTCCTAGGGCGAGGTTAGGATATCGTCGAAGGACCTAGCCTATTTATGCTATTATAGCAGTCGTTAGGCGTATACTATCTTCGGCGTACCTACTATCTTCGGCGTACTTATAATATAGTAAAGTAAGACTATAAGGGAGAGCGAGGGTATTAAGATAGGATTTTACGCACCTCGTAGGCCTTTAGTATTGCCCTTCGATATAAACGTATAGTTTAAGGGCCTTGCCTTAGAGGCGGTATTACTAAATATAGCACGCGGTTAAATAAGGATGGTAGATCGTAAAAAGGTTAGGAAGCCTTATCTCTAGCGTATATAGACCGGATCTCGTGCTATTAACGAGAGATAGAGCTAAAGATATTAGCCGTAAGCTTTAAGGAGGCTAGGGGCGATACGTACGTAATAAGATATAGTAGGGCAGATATTCGGTAGGCGAAGTAGAGATTTTTTAGAGATATAGAGGGAATAAAAATATACTTAGACAGAGGTTAGTGCACGTGTGTAAACACTAAGCGTATAGACTAAATAGCAGCTATATAGTAACTAGTAGGAGCGGTAGGTAAGAGCAATAGCCTGCCTAAATGTTTCTGCCTAAGCCTCCTTTCTACCGCTACTAATATAGCTACTATAAATAACCCTACGTATATTAAATAAAGTGTATAAAACGACCTTATATATTATATAAGTAGCTATTTAGTCGTACTTTAAGGGTAATGCGAGGATATAAATCGTCGATACTAATTGCTAGATAAAAGGTCTATAAACTATTTAGATTATATAAAATAGATAGTAAAGTCTATAAATAGAAAACTCCTATTATACTAAAGGACTATCTATACTTTAGTGCTACTAATTCTCGATAGCCTAATTATTTCCTACGTGCCGCTAAGCTATACGACTAGACAGCTAATAATTATATCGCTCGGCCGCTTAGTCTTCTCTATCGTAAGGTCGATAACTACGAATAGATACTTCTCGGTATAGCGCTTATATACGAAGAGACCGAGGAGCTTAGCGTACTAAGCCCCGACGTGTATAAAGTCACTTATAGAGAAATAGACTCTATCTCTTAAGCTATATATATAGTTAATATAGTATTAGTATCGTATATAGACGACTAGTACTATAAACCTATTTATAAAAGCTACCTTTTAGCACTACTATAGTCTAGCCTTACCGATGCCGAATAGTACCGGCATACTATAGTCGTCCCTATACGCCTTCTCGAGGCACTATAGGAAATCTTCGTCTTAAGGCCTTTATAGCATTACGATACTTAGGAGGCTGCCTTCTTCTCTTATAAGTCTTCGTAGCGTAATCCGGCGGAGCGCGCTTAGGTTAACGTAATTAGAGTCGCTATAGATTTAAATCTCCGAATCGTCTTAGACGTTGCTTTCCGCTCCTTCTCTAAAGTTCGGGTTAAAGCTTCTCGCGAGATTTAGGCAATTGCTTTAGATAGTCTTAAAAATGCTATAAATTAACGGAAAGCTATACGAAAATAAACTATTTAATAGGAGCATAATAGTAAGGCGGTGGTTTTCTTAATAGATAAAGGTCGCCGCCGCGTTCCGAAAGTTCGTCGAAAGAATATCTGCTTTATATTCCCTATGTAATAATATAGAAGTTAGAAGCTATTATATCTACGGTTAAGTAGACTAGAACGTTATTATAGTAGTAAGGCGAGATAAATCGATAGTGAAAAATCTAAGTGTAAAAAAAAGAATTCCGCCTATGCTTACTTATGTTTATCCTCTCCTAAGAGTGTGAATACTATTCGGCAGCCCTTAAACTCCTCCGCAACCTTAGCGTAGTATAGGCTAGTGTAAATGTTTAGTAGCTTTATTTTATCCTCGAATTGCTAGCCTTTATCGACTCTACCTTTCTTATTTAGTGTATCGGAGTTTACGGCTATATAGACTATGCTAAGTGCCCTTAGGTAAGATACTTACGTGAAATTCGACTCTAATAGTACGATACGATTCCTAGTAGTAATATTTCTTCGGGCTACTAGCGGCGGCGCTATACGAACTAGACGAATATAAGATATAGCTTAATACTAATCGATAATTACCTACCGCTCTTTAGACGTATCGCTTTTACACACGCCTTTAGAAGGAACTATATAGCTCTCCTTTTAGTAAGGACAATATTGTGAAAGTTATCCCGCTTCGTATACGAATATAGCCCGTATACGAGCAGTAGCGACTTAGCGAAGAGCTAATAGGCAACCTAAATCTATTCTACTACGCGAAAGTTAATAGCGAAGGGAATAAGTATATCTATATCGAAGTAGTCTTTTGCAAAAGACTCTAGAGTATATCGAAGATCCTCTCTAATATATTCTTCCCTTAACTAGCATCTTAGCACGATAGGTAGTAGAATACTTCTACGGCCGAGTTCTTATATCCGCTATAAGTCGAGATATCGCTTTAAGGATTAAAGGCGTCGCTATATTAGCAGAAAAGGAATTGTCCTAAAAACCTTGTTAGCTTAGTCTAACCCGCTAGATATAAGAACATTATTAAAGACGATAGAGATTAATAAGCGGCTAAGGCCTTAATATTCTAAGTAAGCGGTATCGATAGGCCGGCTGCGGATCCTATCGATAGTAGGCTAAAGAGTATCTATATAAAGTCAGCATATATAAATTATAATTCTACGCGATATATTACTAAAGGTATCTATAAGACGCTAGTTCTTATAGATACTAAGATCTATTGCCTGCTTATATCGGTGTCCTTTTCTTTGCTCGCCCTTAACCCGCTTAGAGTTAAGTAGGAGCTGCTAGCTAGACCGTAAACACCCGACGATATTAAAGTCGAGTTATCCTCGTTTATAGCTTTTTATAAAGTAGTACCGATAAGGCCTATTCGCTTAGTGGCTTAGATAGCCGGCTAGTTTCTATTGTAATAGTATATCCCTAAGGATAGCACTAATAAATAAATATACGAAAACCTTCTTACCTATTACTTCTATTTCGTAGCTAAAGTCGAGTTCGTAAAGATAGTAGAGGCTCTTAAAAACGTCGGTTAAGTCGGCACTAAATAGGCTAAGCGTTAACGGTAGTAGATTGCTTCGACGGTTTCGTAGAGTCGAGTCTAAAAACTATAGAATAAGATATATCCCCTCGATAGCGCGATATATATTTCGGAATAAGCCGAAAGCATCCGCAAAAAGAAACAATAGAAGCGAGTATATATCTTAGTCGGTAAAGTAAGCCTTAAGGTATTCTCTACCGAGGGATATAATCTCCTTTTCACCTTATAGTAGCGTAGTTAAGCGCGTTAGGATAAACTCTTATCGGGCGTAGTTAAAAAAGTAGCGGATAGTAAAAGGGATACTTAATAGCTATAGGGAGAATTAACTAAGGTTAAAATAGTAGTCTATATAAACACGCGAGAGTTACGCTATAATATTATTAAGGTTAATAATCTCCGTATTATCCTAAGCGACTATAAGCTTTTAGTAAGCTAGCGATAGCTATAAAAACCTCGCCTAATGGCTTTTCGCGAGTAGTTAGTCCGGTAGCGCGTTAGCGTAGTAAACCCTTTAGACCTCTATCACTAGCCGCCTACTAGTGCCTACTATAATAGACCGGGTACGAAAGTCGAGGCTAACGTAGATAATTCGAGCGAGAAATAGCTTTTTATAGTCGTCGTAAGTACAACCGTCTTATACGTAGTCGTTAGACGTGCGTCGGCATTATATAAAGTCGGATAGCTAAAACGGCCGGCCTTCGCAGTCTTATACGTAGTGCCCGGATATCTTACGTATTAACTTACCCTACTATCTTACCTACTATAGATCTAATATCTCGCCGTCGATAAGGTAAGCTATTCTACGGTAGATTTGCCTCCTATACTTATCGGAGCTAAGAAGGGAGTATATAATAGACCGTAGGTTAAATACTAAAATATCCTCCTCTAGCTTTAACCGAGATAGTATTAGCGTCTTATCGAGTGTAAGAGTCTTCTTCCAGACCGCGATAAGTAGCATATTGCGTTAAAGCTTACGACGTATAGTATCCTTACGCATAGATATTCGGTAAAGTTCCTCTATATCTTATATAAGATAGAGAACTTCGACTAATTCTCGATAGCTAGCTTATATTATACTATGCTATTCTTCCTAAAGTAGTAGAGTAGTCTTAAACGCTAATAATATAGGCGATATAGGCTTATATCGGATCTCGGTAGTCGTATCGACTATAGGCTAACGATACTATAAAAGTGGTAGCGTTATTATATCGTCTATAGTAGCAACGTTACCTAAAGTCTCTATAGGATTATCGGCAGTAAAGTCCTAGGTCTTAGTTTCGTCGTTATCCCTATCGCTATTATCGAATTTACAATCGTCGGGATACTTAGTATTAACTGCGATTAGAAGGCTAGGCACTTATAGCGATAGCCGACTATCCTACGCGTTAGAGGTAGATAATACGTCGTTAAGGGGCGCGTCTTTAAAGCGTAAAATTCGGTTTACTTCTTCTAATAGCTTCTCTACGTCTAGCCTTACGTTTTTACAGTCGTCGCCTATAGCGCTACCGTCGCCCCTTATATTGTCTAGTAAGCTCGCCTATAAGAAGCCCGCGTTAGCCGTCGGCGGCTAATGTTCCGATTCGTCGATTCTATCGATTTCGTCGCTAATATAAGCGGTGCGCTACTCGCCTTCGTCGGCGGGTTCTCGTCGACTCTACTATCGCTATAAATCTACCTAAGTAGTAAACCTAGTTATACGGCGTGCTAGCACACTCGACTTAGGGTTTAGCCCTAATACGCGATAATTAAGCCGTGGCATATCGATTAGTATTACGAGAGAAGTTCTACCTATAAGAGGGAGATATAATAAAATAAGCGTTAAAGGTTAAAGAATTATAATTGTAAAAGCCCGTAGCCCTACGTCTATCCAGAATCGACTAATGCCTTACCTTACCCTGCTACTATATTCGGAAGACTGTAAAGTAAAGGGGCCGCTAAAAATGCATAACCGGCCCTACGCGCTAGGTCTATGCTAGCCCTCGCGAATCTTTTCCTTATTATCCGCGTCTCCGACTTAGTAGAAGGCCTGCCCTTCCTACTAGCGTCGAAACCTTCCTAATTGCGAGTCTAATAAATCCTAGTGCCTACTAAGCCTTACAACGCGATACTAGTACGTTTTTCCAGCTTCTAAGATACTATCGATTTCGTCGCGGCATCGCTCTTATACCTATCTATAGTAGCTGCTATCCTCTATAGTAAGGGAAATACCGGTCGGCACACCTAGAGTAGATAGGACGCGATAGTCTAGCCGATATAGCTCTTTAAATTAGAAGCATTCGGCGTTATCGTAGTCGTACGTAATATCTATTTTTTACTATTAGTCGATTGCTCTCTTTGCCTACTACTAGCGGACGCTCTTTATAGATAATATTAATCTTCCTAGCTATCTCGAAGGCCTAGGTTAAGGCTTTTGCGTATATCGAATTTCTTACTATGGATTTTAGACTTTGTGAAGGTATGTGTGTGCGATTTTAAGGTAGGTATAGGTTTAAGGCCCTAATCTACGACGCGGAGCGGCGCCTAACAAAAAAAATGTTAGACGCGGCGAGAGACTTACTCTACTTAATTTTAGTGCGGGGCTCCTCTTATACTATCTTACATCCTTATCGGCGGCGTATTCGCACTTTATCGCCCTCGTCGCACTTATTAATCGCCCTTATAACACTTATTAATCGCACTTAGTAGAGCTCTCGCGATGCCTCCCTCGTCTAAAAAAGACCTTTATTAAGGCTATTAAGCCTAATAACCGAACGAATGCCTCGAAAGTGCCTAGCCACCGAATGAATGCCTCTATCCGTACCGAACGAATGCCTCGAAAGCGCCTTAGAAATCTAACATAGGCGACATATAAGTTTTATTAGGCGCCGCGCCGCCTAACGAATTTCACATATCGCTAGGGCAGAATTCAATAGAATTTGTAATTTTTCTTAGCAACTTTCCCTAATGTAGGCATTTACGCGGCCCTATACAGCCCCTGCTAGCTTAATACATTGTAAGCAGGGGTAGACATACAGCTATAGAAGGAGGAGTACGTCTCCTTACATTTAGGCTAAAAATTACGACTAAACAGGGGACGAATACTCTTCTAGCCGGAACGTATGTCTAAGGTATCTTTTATTAAGCGCCGCGGAGCGTCGTAGATTAGGGCCTTAGTAAGTGCTAGTAAAGGTTAAGCGCCGAGGAAAAGTCGTTAGGGGGGGATTTTACGTTTAGGCTCTTTCCCCTTCTAACGGCGACGCTGTTACGCTACTAATAGAGTTTTCTATATACTACGCTATTCGTTACCCGCTTCTCTCTCCCTATCCCCTCTTTACGCCGCTTAAATCGAAACCTCCGCCCTACGATAACTAACGACGGCTTTAGTGACTTTAGCGATAGTCTACAACCTATCCTTAAGACGTCTCGTTCTAGTAGTAACGGCGGCGATAGATATAAGGATCCTTTACTACCTAAGGACTTAGGGAAATAGGCCGCCCGTATATCGGTATATACGCTCTATGCTTATAGCTAATCGTATTACTAATATTTTATAGGCGGCACTCGGCGTACCTATAACCTCCGATTAGTTTAACGACGTATAAAAGATTATAAAGAAGAGGAAGCGAGACCCGTTCGACTTAAAGCCGGCCGTAAGATAAGCCTTTAAGCAATTTAAACTTACCGCTTAATTAATCTTTCTTATCGACTTAAATAAAAATCGTATCGACTAAGCTATTCGCTACTATTTTAGTAAAATAGAAGAGCCGTTCTACGACTACTATCTTAAGATAGGACACACTAGGATTATAGGAAACTTTAACTAATAGAAGTATCATAGCCTAAGAAACTTCCGGGTAGGCTTATATATTAATACTAGTTTATATAGTATACTGCTAACGTAGTAGGCTTAGATAGACGAGGTCTACGAAAACGATAAGCGGTTCCGGCTCTATAACGATATCGATTAAATTAGGGATAAGTTAAAGCCCTTATTGTCTATCGATAACTTCTTATCTATCTTTAACTTTATGAAATATAGCATCGACCTTCGAGGTTTATATAAGAGCGTAACTAAATAGTATCGGAGTAAGTCTATATTATCGCCTAGTATAATTATAGCTAACGCCTATAGTTTAATCGTATAGGTTAACCTTAGAGCATAGGTTAAGCTCGAGTATAACGAGACGAATAGCATCCTTAAGCGACCTAGCGACGATATTAAATATACTAAAGACTTAATAAACGCGCGCTTCGATACATATAGATATACTACGGCCTACGAACCGTTCCGACCGGATACTAGCGCTATAAAAATCAAGGACTAGGCGCTACGATCTAATAGGAAGAGAACGAAGTAGGCCGATCCGTATGCCGATATTATATCTCGCGACCTATATATTCTAGGTAAGGCTAGCGACGACGAATAAGGGCGAATACTATAGGGGGAATAAATACCTTTTATAAAGCTTAATACACATAGATAGGATAATACGGATATAGGTTAGTAGGCACGTTAGCCGTATAGGCATATACTAACGTACTACGCCTTAGTATAATTCTTTTACAGACGTCGCTAAAGACCGTATATATATATATTTCTAGTGTTTCTTTTTATTAAGTAGGCGTATAGACTATTAGTCTTTATAGAGCTTTATATAAAGCTTTTATATAGTAGTGTATTCTCTTAGGGCGTATCTACTATATAACGGGTTTTTATATATTAGCATTAGTGTTTTATTAGACCCTATAAATAATAGGCGGCCGCTACTTAAGATATCGATCTTGCTATTTATTACTAAATAAGCTATTTATATCGTTAAATAAGCTATTTATATCGTCTTTAGCCTATTTACGATAATACGTTTTGTCGCGCTCTCTTACTAAGATTACTATCGCAAATCCGGGTAAATTAGCTAACCGGTAGCGTGCTCTTACTTCTTCTACCTTCCTTAACGCTAAATAACTTACTCCTCGCGCTCTCTACTCTTAGATATAAACCCTTCCTTCCTTAAGACCTACGACCTCGTCTTAATAGAATATAAAGAAGGGAGATAAGAAGAAAGGTAATAGATAGTTAACGTTTTCTAATTATACTATTCCGTCTAATCTCCTTACCTCCTACGATGTTAGAGGTATATTAATACTTTAGCCCTACTAACCGACTCGAATAAATGCTATAAGAGCGCTTTAACGACGAGTTTAACTACGAGCTCGACGACGAGTTTAACTATAAGTTTAACTATAAGTTTAACTATAAGTTTAACTATAAGTTTAACTATAAGTTTAACTATAAGTTTAACTATAAGTTTAACTATAAGTTTAACTATAAGTTTAACTATAAGTTTAACTATAAGTTTAACTATGAGTTTAACTATAAGTTTAACTATAAGTTTAACTATAAGTTTAACTATAAGTTTAACTATAAGTTTAACTATAAGTTTAATAACGAGTTTAACTATGAGTTTAACTATGAGTTTAACGATAAGTTTAAAGCTATAGAGCACTAGATAAAAGCAGACGTATTAAACGCGGGCGGCGAGTTTATAAAGCCCTTAAATACGGGCGGCGAGTTTATAAAGCCTTTAAGTATAGGCGGTAAGCTTTACGCGTCCTATTACGACGGGATTCGGCGATCCTTTAAGACCGTATATAAAGCAGTATATAACTCTAAGAATCTATACCTCTATAGGCCTATAATAATATAATTTATAGGCGCGCTTATAACCTGCCTAAGATACGCCGTGGCTAAGCTCCCGAAGGTCTAGATAGACTTCGTAAAGCTATTCCCGTCCGCCGCGACTTTTATCCGACGTAGGGCTTTTAAGGTAAAGATTATAGGATCTAACGATAAACTCTACGTATCACTAGATAAAGATACTAAGCGAATGCTTAAGTATCTTAAGGTTTAGAACCCTAACTATATCGGCGGGCTTCTATTAGTAGACGATAGATATAGTATTACCGAGAAGGTAAAGACCGTAAAATCGGCCTTAACTAAGTTAACTATAAAATTAGCGATAGTAGAATTAGCGACGGTAGAATTAGCGACTATAGAATTAGCCTTAGCTAAGTCGACGGCGAGGAAAAAACTACTATTAGCGCGTAGGATAGATAAGCGGGTCGTTAATAATATAAGAAAGGGCAATACTACCGTCACGAAGCTATCTACGATACTAACGACGCCCTCGAAGACACCTATAAGGAAGAAGCTATATATAAAGAAGAAAAGCGTTAATAAGACACTAGAATATACTATCGAGAGATATAAAAAGAAAGAGCGCGACTAAGTTACCGACTATATAACCTAGTATAGCCTCGTTTAAGGTAGGTATTTTCTCTAACCCCGACGTAACTATACTATAAAATCTAATACCTTTAGATGCTAATAGTCGTATAAGAAAGAAGAAGAAGGCTTCTTACTAGACTATCGCCGATCCGATGTAAAAAATAGCGACGTACGGCGAAATAGATTCGGCGTTTAAAAATAGGTTTAAATAGGACATATATACTCTTTTATAGATATATGTATAGAATCTTTATACGCGACGCGACGTAAGTCGTAAAAATAGAGATCTGCCTTATTGCGTAAGTGTATTTTAATACGGTTTTCCGACTATAAACACTATATCGAGCTTTTTAACATTATTTTCCGACTTATAATACTATATAAAGAAACTTAATATAGTTTTTATAAGAATATCGCTGTTTAACACGATAGTAGGTCGACGTAAACACCTATTAGTCCTACTATTACTATTATAGAGCTATCGTTACTTTAATAAGCTTATTATAAGAATAAGGGATAAGGGATACGTACGAGGCAGTTGCAGCCATGTGATCCCACGTGATCACGTGCGTGCAACGAGGCTACGTCACCTATAAAGGGGCCTCCTTTCCCCTCTTTCTTCCTAGCTAGATAAGACAATAAGAACCTAAACCGCATACTATCACACGTGCGATAGGTTTACTTCCGGCTGCTTACCGTAGAGAGCCTTACTAACACTAATTAGTGATTGACTGGCTTAATAAAACTAATTAAATCGGCTTAATTATAGATTAGCTAGGTGGAAGAGATAGACCCTTTAACCCTCGAACGTACGACGGATCCGATTGACATAATCCTAATCCGTATATTTAGAGAGGGCAGTTTATGCTAAGAACGAAGGATCTTCCCGAACTAGAACCGACACAGCTTTCGGTAGCCGCTAAAGAGAATTCCCTAGCTCCCTTTAACGGATTACCGCTTTATAGAAGCTCGTGCCGTTAAAGAGAGTGCGTCCGACAACGCTAATAAGGGTTATCACTAGCTACCCTTAAAGGATTACCGCTTTATAGAAGCTTATGCTATTAAGGAGCTATTAACCCTATCGCGAAGACCCTCTCGCAAACTAATAAAACACTCCTAAAACCACGGGATATTCGATTAACATACGAGCTATTTGATTACGACTATCGCGTAAAGACCCTTACGTATTACAACCATCGCGTGAAGACCCTTACGCAAAAATAACTATTAAAAGCCCGCTGCCTGCTCCCGATAAGACTATCACAAAGACCCTTGTGTACGATAAAGACCCCGCCGTCTTCCGACCCGGCATATATATACAGTCCGCTTGCTCCCTTAAGCCCGGCATTACATACACACGGTCCGCTTGCTGCTTTAAGCCCGGCCTGCTGGTTATTCTTTGCTATTTAAAGAACTGCTAGTATGTGCTACCTACTTTACTCTTTGCCGCCTTAAAGTAAGACCTATAAGAACCCGGCCACGCCCTTTTTCGGCCCGGCAATAGACCTGCTTTACCCCGGCATTTACACATAGTCCGCTTACTGCTCTAAGCTTCCTTTAAATAAGAATACCCCGACGGACTATAAGATGTTAGACCTATCTCCCGTCGCCGCCTCTACCGCCTCTACTGCCCTAGCGGCACGCAGCCTGCTCGAAGATTAGATAAAGGACGTGCCGATCTACGGCTCCTTCTATAAGCATATCGACATTAGCCATTAGGACACCTAGGTCGCCCCGGAAGATAATAAGGTCGTCGTAACGACCTCGGTGGCGAGATTCTTAGCCGTTTGCGAGGCTAACGTATACGCCCGCGGCCCCGATATACTAGACGACTTCTAAGAACACTTCGAAGGGTAGACCGAGGCAACGTAGACGAAGGCTAATAAGGAATACCGTAAAGTCCTAAAGAACCTCTTAAACAGGCGCGGCATCTACGTTAATAGAAAGAACGGCTTAAACGCAGCGTAATTCGTCGCCCTATAAAGCCTCGAAGAGCCGCTAGCTTAGCCCGAAGCCGCTATAGCTGCTGCCGCCGCTGCTTTAACGATACTACCCTCGTCCGTATCTAATAGCATTTAAGAAGCTGCTAGATTGTTGTTATCGTCGCCGCCCGCCGCCGCGTTAGTTGCCGCCGTAACGATAGCTCCGCTGCCGCCTCCGCCCGTTGTTCCCTCGCCCGTTGTTTCTTCGCCCGTTGCTCTATCACCTATTGTTTCCGGCCCGCTACCACTAGTCCGTCCCGGCTAAGTCCCCGTTGTTCTATAGGCTGTTTTCCCCTAGGCTGTTCCCTAGGCGCCGTAATAGACGATCTATCCGATAAGCCACTAATTCCGGCACCCCGAGTTTATCGTCCCGCCTGCCGCCTAACCGTTCCTGCCTGCCGCCGTTCCTACCGCTATTCCTGCTGCTGTTCCTACCGCCGTTGCCTATGTCCCCGCCCCTACTATCCCTAAATTCCCCCTTAAGGCATATATAACAATGCCGCGGCCCGAGGTCCCGAACGCTCCTATAGACGCTAACCTCGTGCTATAATTCACTAAGGCGTAGAAGAAAGAATATAGCTATATAGGAGACCCGTATGATATCCTCGATAATAAAGTCCGGCTCTTTATACGGACCTATTATAGCCTGCGCGTCGCCCCCGGCTAGTTCTACGGATTAATTAGTTAAATCCTCGCCGGCCGTGCCGAGGACTACTACATCCGGCACGTTAATTAGACTACGGCTACGTTCCGGTCTATATACGATACCCTTAAATGCTATTTCGATATAGGCGTTAATTACGAATAGTACTTTACGGCGTAGACTACGACGACGTTCCTAAGGCTTTAAGCCTAGCATCCCGAAAAGCCTTTACCTAAAGTCCTTAAGCTACTATTTAACAGGCTGCAGCTTATTCAACGCGCCCTTAGTAGTTCTTTCGCAGACTAAGACCTAGAGACTAACGTTCCTTTACGGATAACTCTAGTCCGGGCCTGCTAAGGTATTCCGGAGCTCGAACCGGCCCTTTTCCGCCCGGCCGTACGCATTAAAGAGCTATTTTCAGACCTACGATCGTCCCTCGAGATACACCTCGCACGCCGCCCCGACTAGCAGTTTTTCGGCCGTACAAGAGGTCGTTCTAGGGGATCTATACGAAGCTCGAGACCCGGTCCTAATCAGCCGTACCGACGAGGCTACGGACGACAATAAGGCTATATCCTAGCCGAAGAGGATAATAACGACGATAGCACCGGCACGTTTAGCCAGCTGACCCTTTCCGACGCTCCCTAGTGGCTAAGATAACGTTCTTTACGGCCTTTGTTCTTTGTTTAAAGACGAAACAAGCCCTGTTTCGCTCCGGCAACGTTCTTTCCCGGCCCGAATACGCTCTATTTCACGATTCATTTTACGCTATTTTCCCGACCCGAAGATGACTCTGTCTTTTGCTCTGCTTCGCCCTAAAGCTTAACGCTTCCTGCCGACGATCTTTTCCCGATTTGTATTTACGAATTGTATTTATTAGGTACCGTGACTTAATATACAGTTTTTCACGCTCTTTTTCCTAAGGCTATTGCAAGGTTAGAAAAGCCGGATCTACGATAATAAAGAGGCCCGTTTAACTAGGCTATAGATCCCTATTTAGCCCCTTATTGCGACCCTTATTGCTACGTTCGTTTCGGCTGTGTTTCTACGATCTTATAAAGACTGCTAGTATAGGAATAAGGGATAAGGGATACGTACGAGGCAGTTGCAGCTACGTGATCCTACGTGATTACGTGCGTGTAATAAGGCTACGTCACTTATAAAGGGGCCTCCTTTCCCCTCTTCCTTCCTAGCTAGATAAGACAATAAGAACCTAAACCGTATACTATCACACGTGCGATAGGTTTACTTCCGGCTGCTTACCGTAGAGAGCCCTACTAACACTTATCTTAATATTTACGAATAAAACTATCTTAACCCTATACCTATTATATTTACTAGATAGACTAACTTTAACGTTATACTAATAGAGCGCTATAACATTTTCATATTAATATTATATTAGTTATCGCTATAATTAAGTCTATCCTTAAAATAGTTACGCCGCGCGTACTATTTTAGTAGGGTAACTGCTATATACTTAACATCGTGTCTAATATAGTGTTAGCACCGCTGTTATTATAACGAGGCAAATTTCATAGTAACGCGCCCTATAATATAGTCACACACGCCTAAAATAGTCACCCAGCTACTAATAGGAACCCCGCTATTAGATAGTCACGTATATATATCATATATACCTACGTAGACACTAGTTACATGCCTACCTCTCGTCTATATTAGGGCTAGAGCTATAGGCATAGACCCTAAAGACATATATATATATCCTATAGAATAGCCTCTTTAGCCGGTGTGCGTATTCTAGCTTATTAGGTAGGCTATAGAACCTTTATTCTAATAATTAAGAGTCTTAGCCTCTTAATTAATCTCTCTAGCACTTAATTTAAACCTTATTAGTTAATTAATAGGCCCCCTTTAAGCTACTAAAAACACTAAAAACACGAAAAACACGAAAAACATAAAAAACACGAAAAACACGAAAAATATCGAAAAATATCGAAAAACACTAAAACTAACAACCGGGGAATATACCGGCGCTACGATACGCTTAAGCATACTATCGAGGCGTAGAAACTAAGTATACTTAATCGTTTTCCCTCCTCCCTCCCTAATAACGGAAGACTAGTGCATATTACGCTTAAGGAGAATTTATTCTTATTTATTTTCGGCACTATAATAAGAAGTCGGAGTTAAACAACGAAGAAAAACACGCTATAGCGTATCTACTATATCGATCGCAAATTATCGCGACTACCCTTACCGTTCTCCTCTTCCCTCCTAAACGACGTAAAGACGGAAATACTATATAGTTTCCCTTAGCACTAGATAAAGATAATACTACTATCCTTACCTTATTGCTACCGCACTCGCTATATTAACCTTAACACGATAACGATTATAAGAAGGGATATTATACTAAAGGGAACGGCCGAATAGCTCGTCTAGGATAATAAATTCCGTTTCTAAGCTAAGTCTGCTTAACTCTAAGAGTACGTCGAACGGCGTAAAAAGCTCCTTAAAAAACCGTCGCCTCCTATATTCGAAGAACCACCTCGCACTTAGGCCCGTACGGCGGATAACGACATTCGTGGCTAAAATATAATACCTACTGTATAAGAGACTAACTAAAATTAGAATATATATAACGCGGCTCTAAAGGAATAAAAGGACTAGAATAAAGACCTCTAGGCCCTTTAAGAATAGGTATTAATAACGGTCTTAGATTTAAATTACTAATCGTGCTATAGCTACGACGACGAACTCTTAATATAGTACGAGAAGCTCCGAAAGAGCTATAAAGAAAATTGAAAGGACGCTATTCGTATAGTCTAAGCATAGTACGAAGAGGCGATAAAAGCGTTAACGTCTTCGCCTTAGAGCTAGAATATATAGCTTAATTAATAGAAGGTCGTTATAGAGGATAGAATTTAGGCAGAACTTCCCGAAGCTATATTTAGGAGCATCTAGGTTAAGGACTTTATTAAAGTCGTTGCCTTTTTTTACCCGCAATAGGCTTAGGCCTTTATCTACGGGAATTAGTAAGATAAACGCTACTTCGATAGGCATACGATAATTAACTCGTTTACGAGGCACCTCGATACCTTATCGAACTCGTTAATCCCTAATACGAAGAAGGGGTCCTTCGGCTTAACCTTCGCCGGGAACGAGAATAATAATAAAAGGCCGGCTAGCGAAAATAACACTAAGGCGCCGAATGCCTAAGGTTAAGGCCGGAAGCAAAGAGGCTCTAGGGCAAGGCCGGGCAAGAAGAGAATACTCCCGAGCTATAATAAAGAAGAAGGTACCCCCTATTGCCGCCTCTACTCTCTTATTAGCTATAAAATAAAGGATTGCTAAGAGATTAAGCGCGATAATACCCTACTATAGTAGCTAGGCATAGGCATAAGAAAAAGAATAATCGACACTAATATAGCGAACCTAGATATCGCTAGAGAAGTATAAAGGCTTACGGGAAAGAAAAGGGTCGTTATTAAGGACTATAATAAGATAGATTAACTCGTAAAGGCGAAGGGGAAATGCCTATTAGCCTCCTTTTTTATCTTAAAACTTAATAGTACTTTCTACGTTAACGCTTACCCTCTTTATCACTCGTCTATCCTTAACTATAGAACGACCTTACATATCTTTAACTAGATTTCCCGCTTCCGCAACTTTAGAACTATATAGGAAGGAGACTTCTATTAGGCAGGAGACGATAAAGTAAAGATATAAGGCTACGGTAATATAGACCTACGTCTCTAAGGCCCGATAAACCTACGAGTGCTACGTCTACTAGATACTACCTACTATAAGAACTTCGTATATAACCTCGTCTTATATAGGTTGCTTAAACATTAAGGAATCTAGTAGGACGATAAGCCCGGCAAAGCCTCCGCTCTATAAGCGGCGGACAATATAGTCGTTAGTCTAGTCACGCAATATTATAGCTAGTTCGTGCTAGAATATATTCTAGAATATACAACGAGGCGAGCCTTTTACACTCGTAGGAACGCCTTTAACTCTATAATAATGCGGAAGCCGTAGAAAGCTATAGCGGAGCTATAGCACCGTAGACTTAGTCACCTAGGCCCCTAGGCCCTTAAACACTTCGTTAACTACTTTAATAGCGCTAAGATTAAAGGACTAACAATAGTCTAGTACGACTACTACGGTATAGTAAAGGCAAAAAGGGTTATCCGTCGGGAACTACGTCTACTAGCTAAACTTCTAGTAGGCGAGAGGCTCGCTATCGATTTCTACGACTTTAATAAGGACAATAAGGGTTATAACTCCCTAATGCTAATTATAGACAAAGCGAGCGGCTTTATATAGGATTACTACCTAAAAAATCGGAAGGGCCCTACGATTATTAACGCGCTTAAATACTATTTTAACTACCTTATATACTAGCATAACTTTAAGATTAAGACAATTAAGTACGATAACGAGCTAACTAGCTAAAATGCAAGGGTATACGATTTCTTAAAGCGTAAGCTATTTAAGATCGAACCTTTAGCACCGTATATATAGGAATAAAACAGAGGGGTAGAACGCTCCGCGGGCGTTATTAAGGATAAAGCTCGCGCTATAAGAGAGAATCTCCCTATAAGAGAACGAGCTTAGGGGGGGTATATAATTATTATTAATCCACGAAGGGACATAGCTATAGACTAAGTCTAAATATCTATATATACGATATAGAGGTTACGTAGGATAATATATAATATAACCTAACACCGTAATAGTATATCCCCCTTAAATCGGCGTTCGACTTAAACGCTTAAAAGGGGCAATAGGCTAATAATAACGAAGGAAATCTATATTAACTAGTCCTAAAAGCAGGCCTAACATAGAACGATAGAAGAATAAAGAGAAATAAAGGGTAAAACAAAGAATCTAACGCATGCCGTCGTAATATAAATTATATTAATAAATTATATTTATTATTACTTAGGCGAAGGGGAAGATATAAGGAAGGCTGTATAAAAGGCCGGTTTAAGCTTAGTTAGGTTAAGGGCGTAAAAAGCCTTAAGGTCGTCCTAGCAGCCGTTAAGGCAGGAGGAGTCCTCTTACGTAAAGGGGCTATAACGCTATTAAACGCGATACTTAATCTTCCCGGAGGCGTACTAGCATTACGCGAGGATAGAAGAAAACTCCTACTTAAGATACGCGTTATCGCCGTCGTCGTCGCTAGGGGAAAGGAGAACGCCGTTATCGGCGGGCCGGACGTTAAGCTCCGATTAGCCGGGCAAAGGGGGCTCTTAGGTCTTAGTAAGGAGGGAGTAATAAAAAACGGGGTAAAAGCGGCTGCCCTTAGAAAGGCGAAGAAGGCACGCCGTCTTATATACCTTAAGGACCTTATATAGGCCCTCCCGCTTATAGTCGAGCTTCTTTATAAGGCGGAGGGTCTAGATCTAGCGGGTGCTAAGGAATACTATATCGCCGGGCCGGTACGCCGGGGCGGGAGTCCGCCGGGCGTCCGCGTAGCGAGCCTAAGTAGCCTAAGCATCCTTAATCGCATCGCGGAGGAAGTTAAAGATACGCTAGAGACGGGAAGCAAGCGCATTACCGCGGAGGTATTTCTTCCGCTACTAAGGGGTTATACCGGGTAAAGGGGGACTAAAGGGCTTAGTGCTAAGCTTTAGGTAGAAGCTATAGTTAGCGAAGAAAGGGGAAAGGCCGGTAGATTTAAAGACTTAATTATTAGTAGTAAACTCGGCGAGGGGGAGGAGGTCGACCTAATCGTCCTAAAGGTAGGTAGTATAATAACGAAGGTAAACCTCTATTTAAGCGTTCGCGATCTTAGTTTAACCGTCGGTCTAAAGGTAGTAGGCGGAGCTAAAGTAAAGGCGGTAACTAAGGCGACGACTAAGCTACTATTAGAAAGCTAAAATAAACTAAGTGCTACGATCGCTAATAATAGAGGCTAAGGTGCTATAAAGGGACTAAACGCGGGAAATAAACGCGTTAATAACGTCCTTAATAGTTATTAAGGGTATTAGGATATAGTAGCGTATCTTCGTAAGGCGGTCGACGATAATAAGGATATTAGAAAACTTAACGCTATTACGACGGTAGATAGGGAGGTCGGTAATAAAATCGACGGATATATTAGTCTATAGGGCGAAGGGAATACTTAAGGGCTAAAGCAAGCTCTAAGGGGAGGAACGAAGGGATTTAGCATATAGGCACGTATAATAGTTCCGTATAAAACTAGAAATAGACTCGTATATGCCGGGCTAGATATAGGACTAGCGGTAGAGGCTAGCGGTCTTCGTACGTCTAGGGTAGCCGGTAAGGGGGGAGGTATAAACACGGACGAGGATCTAAAGAATTAAGGCGTCGTTAAGGGGAACGAAGAGCCGGCCTTAGAAATAGAACCGGCCTTAGACTTCGGAGAGAGCGGTCTTAGGGATCGAGCGGAGGGGGGCGCGAAGGGGGTAAGGCTAGCGGGGCTAAGGGGACTAAAGAGCTACGTAAATAGCGGAGATAAGCGGGGAGGAGGAATAAGCCCGGTCGATAAGGTTATCGATCGGCTTAAAGTCGTCGAGGGCGTAAAGGTTAAGGCAGTCGGAATTATATTTATAAATTATATTTATAAACGAATCGGACTCTTTAATAGTATCGGGGGCGGTAGTAGTATTAGGGTAGAGGGAGGCATTAACCTTAGACTTAAGGAGGATAACCTAATATCGGTGGTTAATCCTCTCGTCGGCTCGGTCGGTAAGGGAGAGAGGGCGGGAGCCGGGCAAGCGGCTAAGGGCGTTAGGGAGAATAGCTTAAAAGCCGGGCTAAAAGACAATCTTAAAATTAAAACGACTAAGGAATTCGGCCTAGCGGGCTTATCGCTAGTTAAGGAGCTTTATAGTTATAAAATACTAAAGATTCTTATAGTCCGAGGCTATTTTAAACTTAGGCAAGCCCTCGAGCTTAGGGCGCTACTCCTTAAGAGATTTTATAATCGCGAGGAGCTCCTTATTATAGATCTCGTAATTACACTCTTAAGTAGAATGCTTTAACGAGAAGAAAGCAACCGGATAGTAACGACTATCGTTAAGGAGCTATATTAGTATACCCTTAGCGGCTTAGTTAGAAGCATCTATCTAGACTACGGTCTTATAATAGGGGTCGAAGTATATAAGGACTAGGGCGGTAGTAAAGGCGTGCTTAAGGGCTTCGAAGGCGTAGGCGTAGGCGGGAGACTAAATCTAAGGGGTAGAGTTCTTAGTAAGGGCGTTTAAAAGGTTCGTAAGCTTAGAAAAGCCGCGAATAAAACGCCGATAAAAATTAGCGAATCCTAAGAAGCGCCGGAGGTCTTTAATAAAGGAGGGGGTAGGCTAGTCTAAGACCGCACGAACCTTATTAAGGTCTATGCGAATGCCCTTATCCGAGATAATTAGGCCGAGGTACTTAGTCTTAGTAACGTAGAAGTTATACTTATCTACGTTAAGCTAGAGGCCGGCGGTATTAAGGCGCTTAAGAACCGCGTTAACGTAGGCTTAGTGCTCCTCCCGCGTCTTTAAGAAGATTAAGACGTCGTTTAGATAGGTAAAGCAGAATTCGTTAAGGATGCTATAAAAGGCCGTGTTAATAAAACTCTAGAAGTAAGACAGGGCGGCGGTAAGGCTAAAAGGGGTAATATAATACTTAAAAAGCCCGTACTATATAGCGAACGCAGTCTTTTACTTATATCTTTCGGCAATACGAAGGCGATTAAACGCCGCGATAACGTCGATTTTAATAAAAAACTTCGCCTTTTAGATATAGGCGAGAGTATTATAGATAAAGGGTAGGGGGAAATAGTTCTTAATTATAGCCTTATTTAAGCCGCGATAGTTAACGTAAAAACAGACGCCCCCGCCCGGCTTATAGGCGAGTATAATAGGGGTAGTAGTAGGGGAGGTAAAGCGGCGGATAAAGCCTTTTCTAAGCTACTCGTTAACGTACGTACAGACGATCCGGTTCTCGGCTTCGCTATAAGGGCGGGGGTAGGTATAAGGAGGTTATATCCCCTATTTAAGGTTAATTTAATTATTAACGGCATAGTAAGGGGCGAGCTTATTAGCCTTGCTCTTAAGCTATATATAAATTATATAGTAGAGCTCTTTAAGGACCTTAGCCCGGAGCTCGTCGAGTGTATAAAAGACCTTCTCTTACTTCTTAAAGAACTTAGCGATATCGTTAGGGGAGATCTTATTAAGGTAGATCTTATTAAGGTAATCGTCGATAAAGTCGTAAAGGCGGGGGTTAAAGCAGGCTTTTGCGTCTTCGGCATCTATATAGCTAATTAAAACGGCTTAGCAAAAGTCCTTAGGGATATCTTAGTCGATAGGTAGTAGGGGCTCGGTAGGCAAAGGCTCGGTAGTAAGGGCTTTAATTAAGGTCTAAGAGGTCTAGATTCCGGGCTGCTAGTAGAATATTACTATCGCGTTAACGTTAAGCATCCGGACGTTAAACGCTAAGTCGTCGGGGGATAAGAAATAGAAGGGCTAGGGTCTAATAGTCTTACGACTCGGCCGTAATATAAGGCGGCGGTAGCTAGCGGTCTTATAGACGGGACGGGGGCAGGGAGGTCGAACGTAGCGGCGAGGGTAGAAGGTAGCCGGGGAGTTAGAGTCGTAGCCGGAGTCGGAGTTAGCGTAGTTAACCTAGCGGGAGGAGTCCGGATAGGCGGGTTTACTTACGTTAGGAGCATCCTTAAAAAACGTAGAGAGGGACGGGCTAAAGGACGGGGGAATAAACTTAAGAACGTCGCTAAAGCGGACGGAACGGATAGGGGCCGGAGGACGGGCTAGGGCCGGACGGGCGGGAATAAGGATTATAGCGGCGGGGGGTTCGCCCTCGTCGTTAGAGTCTTCGACGGAGGAGGTAGTAGGAGGTTCGCCCTCGTCGTTAGAGTTTTCGACGGAGGGGGCAGGGGGAAAACGAATTGTATTTATTAATTATATTCCCTTAGAGATAAGGGCGGGGGGAGCCGAGACGGGGCGGGTAGGGCGGGCAAAGGTAGCCGAAAGGCCCGGGATAAGATAAAGCTAGTAGTCTAAGAGGCAAAAGGCTAGACAAAAGGGGGACTAAAAGGAAGGGGAGTTACCACGCTAGCTAATAATAAGGTCGTGCTAGCGTAGCTAAAAGAGGCTAAGAATAACCTTATAGCTAAGCTTCGTAAGAAAGAAGTAGATAGACTTAGTATAAGCGCTAATCCGGGAGACTGAAAAAGCGTAATAAGTAATAGAGCCGGACTTATAATCGCTACTATCGGCGAGAGAAAGCTAGCGTGGGAATTAGAGCTAGCGGATAGGAAGGGCAAGGCGGTGCGCGGTCTAAGCGTATATAAAGGCGTATCCGGAATAGCCGGAGTCGACTAAAGCACTTATAATAACATCGGCGGATATAAGGGATAAAGGCATAAGTAAAGCACGCGGTTGTATTCCCGTAGGGAGGTAAAGATCCTCCTTAGTATCGAACGAAGCTATAAACTTAGATACTAAAAGCTCTATCGCGCGATAAGGTAAGGGAGCTACGTATTTCCTAAGGACGGGGAAGAGGCGGGGAGGTCGTTTACCTCGCCCTTAATAAAGCCTTGCTTAATAGCGCGAACCTAGTAGTAGGGGGGAGGGGGTTCGAGCAAGCGTAGGGCAGACGTACCGCTACTACGGCTACGGCCGCGGCTAGAGCTAGGACCGGCGCCGGGACTAGCGCTAGGGTTAGCGCTAGGATTAGCACCGATACCCTTATTAAGGTAGGTCCGGGCGGTATAGGTAGCGGTAGCCGGCTAAGCGTAGTAGAGGCAAAGACGGTTCTTAAACCGCCGTTGCTTTTTAGCGTTAGTAAGCCGGGCCCGGAATGCATTAAGCTGTATTAAGTCACCGGTAGGAGGCGTAGGTAGGGCGGGTAAGGTAGGGCTAGTGCGAGCGGGGTTACGAGACGGCTAGAGCTAAGAACGGGCCTTAATACGCTACTAATTGTCTAAAGTATAGAATATATCTTAGCTTAGGCCGTAAAGTTATTATAGGCCGGGCATTTAACCTATAGAGCAGCGGCGTTAGTAAGTTCGATAGAGACCTTTAAATAAAGGTAGGCGACGTAAGTAGTACCGTTAAACGATAAGTCGGCTTAAAGCTAAGTAAACTTTAAATAGAAGTCCGGCTAAGAGATATTCTTTATCGATAAGGCGTTAAAGTCGGCCTTTAACTAAGCGCGGGTAAAATTAGCACTAAAGACTAAGCTAAGGTCGTCGGTAAGGGCTTTAATAGTAGTATACTACTAATTAGCGAAAGACTTATTATCGAGGACGTCCTAAGGAACGCTAGCGATAATAGAAGCGGCCCGGCTAGTAAGCCGGCTAGCCGCGTAGAGAATATAGTCTTATTCCGTAGGGTATAAAGCGGCGTCTTAACGGAGCTTAATAGTAAGGCCGTCGCGCTAGGTCCGGAAAGCCTCCTAACGTTGCTTTTAAGTACCGGAGTCGCTAGCGAACCTCTTAGGGTCGGCGATATAGGAACGGGAAGGGGTAAGGGTAAGGGCTAGGGCCTAGTCTTAGGCTACGTTACGCTCGGTAAGGACGAGGAGAGAGGACGTAGCACGGTTAAGCTACCGCTAGAGGTCGGCGGCGTGCTCTTAAGAGAAAAGCACTCCTATATCTAACTTAGCGTAAGCATTATTAAGGCAAGTAAGGGACTCGGCCTATAGGGCGCGGAAATTAAGGGTAGCGTAAGCCTAGATATAAGCGAACGAGTCGAATATAGGCCGTTAGGCCCGAAGTAGCGCAGCGAGATAAGGATAGCGGGAAAGGTAGTCGTTCTAAGGCTTTAGGTTAGCGGGAGCCGGCGGAGTAACGGCTAGGGTAGCGGCGGACGAGGGATCGGTCTCTATAACGAGGTCGGATATCGTAGATTAGATAAGGCAACGAAGAAGACAACGGGGAAGGGGTAAGGGGGGGGTAGAAGGAGGGGATCTTATGTAATTCGCGTCGAGACGGCGTATCTACATTGGGAAAATTCTAACAATCGAGGAAAACTCGGTCGAAAGGGGTCCGGCGAGGAGGCGGACTTACGTCGCGAAGAGGGGAGATTAGAAAAGAAAGGGGTAAGATAGCGAGATTATTTATTAAGGGCAATAAGATAAAATAGTAGATTAAACTATAAGAGAACGAGCTTAAGGGGGGTATATAATTATTATTAATCCACAAAGGGATATAGCTATAGACTAAGTCTAAATGTCTATATATACGATATAGAGGTTACGTAGGATAATATATAATATAACCTAATACCGTAATACTCCCGGCTTAGCTATAGCGGGAAATCTATAAGTCTACCGTATATTTAAACAATAAAACGCTAAGGTATAACTATAAGTAGGAGTCCTTATATAAGAAGCTTACCGGGAATAAACCGTCTTAATAATATCTATAAGCATACGGATATAAGGCATTCGCGATAAAGGCCTTTGCTTAAGAAGGGTCTAGTCGACTTAAAAAGCTAGATCTATGCGCTTAGGTCGGCTTCCTAGTAGGATATATATTATCTAATATCTTTAGGATCTAAGTCCCGTCTTAAGGCAAAGTTATTACTACTTGCGACGTTATATTCGACGAGGATTAGATCTTTAATAGTATACTCGAGAGCTTAGTAGAAAGTATAAAAGAAATAGACCTTAACGAGCTCGCCGAAACTCTTATAACTATTACGCTCCCGGACGAAGACTACGTCGGAATAAGACCTATTTAAACAACCGACGAGCAGATCTTTAACCTTAATGTCGATAACGATAAGAGCATCCTACTAATTGCCGAAAACCGAGGCTAAGGACTCGATAGCTAGAAAGAATATACTACTACTCGATTTAAGCTCCTCCCGACTCCTCTACCTACGCTACCCGTAGCCCTATTCGCGGTAGCAATCTAATCGCAATTTATTAGGTAGATATTATATAAGCGAGGCGTTAAGGGAATCCCTCCGCCGCGAGAGGAAGGAGCCTTTTCCTCGTATACTAATATATCTAGCGTTAAGGGAACCCCTCCGCTGCGAATAACTAGCGTTAAAGGAACCCCTCCGCTATAAACAACTAGCGTTAAGGGAACCCCTCCGCTACGAATAACTAGCGTTAAGGGAACCCCTCCGCTACGAACAACCGGCGTTAAAGGAACTCCTCCGCTATAAGAAAACAGCGTTAAGGGAACCCCTCCGCTATAAGCAAACAGCGTTAAAGGGACCCTTCCGCTAGAAGCGACTACCGTCGAGGGAATCCCTCCGGTAGGAAAGAAGGGCGTTGAGGGAATCCCTCCGCTACGAGAGAAAGGAACCCTTTCCTTATATATATTAAACTTTAAGAAAACCCCTCCGCTTAAAGAAAACCCTTTACCTATATAAGCTAGGAAGATATACTAACACGCTATATTCCTAGCCGGTATATAAGCCGCATTAATCGCATAAGACCGTAATATAGATAAGATTATCGATAAGGCTTAGATAGATCGCCTAATCTTTAAACGACGAGTCTACCGACGGGATCTTCTACTACCGCCGGTTTCCTATATATAACTACGAACTTACTTACTCGATCCTTAATTTAAAGAAGCCGAGAAGGTATACCTCGCTAGCTATAAGGAAATAAAGTCCTAGTACGAAACTAAGTGCTCTAACGTTCCTATAGGGGCATAAGTACTCGACTATATATAGGTTTACGTATATAAAATAAACAAACATAGGAGGCTTTTAAAATGTAAGGCAAGGCTCGTAGTGCGAGGCGATTAATAGCTCTAAAATAGGCAAGAGACTTACGCGGCTATATTAGCCGGGCGGAGTTTTCGTATATTAATAGCTATCTTAGCACGATTCGACCTTAAACTTATTTAATACAACGCTATAAACGCATTCGTTAACGCGACCCTTAACGAGCTTATATTTATAAGGCTCTTGCTAAGATATAGGAAATATAGCGTAGTGCTTAGGCTTAATAAAGCACTTTACGGTCTAAGGAAATCTCCTCTACTATAGCATAGGGACCTTACTAATATACTATAAGATATAGGTTTTTAGTCGGTTCTATATAAGCTATACTGCCTTACCCTTAATAGTATTTTTATTTTCTTTTACGTTAACGATATCGTATTTACGTATTATAAAAGGGATCGTAAGAGGGCTAAGGCTCTATAAGCTTAACTTAAGGCAACGTATAAACTAATAGGAGGTAATAACCTATAATAGTTCCTAAGCATTAAGATCCTACGCGATAGGCGGAAGGGATATATCTAGCTCTCTTAAGCGGTATATATCGATAAGATTACCTCCTAACTTACGAAGTCACGACGGTTAGTAAAAACACTAATAGGACTTAACGAGCTTCTCCTATAGGATAGGATTGCTACCTACGTAGAGATTAATGCTTACTAAGGGATAGTCGGATCGGTGCTATACGTAGTAGTAATTACTCGCTTAGATATAGCATTTGCAATATTACGGCTTACGAAGTTTAACTCTAACCTAAGGCTAAAACATTATAAGGCGGCGGACTAAGTTCTCTACTACCTAACGTATACTTAGGCACTAGCGCTTCGCTTAAGGGGTAGAGATAACTTTAAAGTCGTAAGCGATACTTCTTTCGCTAATAATATAATTAATCGGAAAAGTTCTTAAGCGTTTGCTATAAAGCTATTTAAAGGGCTTATCGGCTAGAGAGTAAATAAGTAGGATATAGTTACGACCTTAACGATAGAGGTAGAACTACTTACGCTCTTATAAGCCGCGAAAGAATCTATCTACGTTAGTCGACTTATTAAAGAGCTTAATATATCCCTTAACGACTCTTGTATTAGAATATAATACGATAATTAGTAGATAATCCGACTAATTACCGCTAAAGTAATAATATTATAGACGAAGCTCCGCTACGTTAATATATATAACTACTAGCTTCGATAGGAGATAATAAATAATACCCTTAACGTTATATATACTCCGACTACGAAGATAATAGCCGATAGCCTAACGAAGGCACTTTAAGGCGATAGCTTTTAAGCTTTCGTTACTTAGATTAGTCTCTACGATATTACAAGCCTCTTTAACGATAGAGAGCTACCTAAATCGGACGAGAATACCCTTTAGGAGGAAATATATATATAGTAGGAAAAGCAAGAACGTAGATAAGATAGCGCGAACGCGATAGAGCGGGAACGCAATATCCTACGACCTAAGACCGGCGTTATATTAATCTAGGCCGATTGATTTAAGCTTTCGGAAAACTCCTCGGATTTAAAGGAATTAGCTTAAGCTATTGTTTTATTTAGCTTCCCTCTCCCTAAAAGCGAACCTAAGGGGGTATATTAGATAGTTACGTATATATATTACGTATACCTACGTAGACACTAGTTATATGCCTACCTCTCGTCTATATTAGGGCTAGAGCTATAGGCATAGACCCTAAAGACATACACATGCATCCTATAGAATAGCCTCTTTGGCCGGTGTGCGCATTCTAGCTCATTAGGTGGGCCATAGAACCTCTGTTCTAACACCCGCCCGGCGCGCGAAGGTACCTCTGCTAGACCATTTCCTTCCCGGGTGACAGGCAGGTACATAAGTACTTAGGCCGCCCGTTCAAGCGTACCGTCTTGCCGCCTAAATGCGACATCATAATGCATCACGGGTGGACGCGCTGCTTCTTTAGTGGCTGCGCCGAGTTTGCGCCTACCTGCGAGCTACGAGGCCGTTCTCCGAATAAGCAAGGGCTCGATGGACCACGTAACGGTAGAAGGTAGAAGGGTAGCTCGTCGTACTTGGTAGTGCAGGTGCTGCTTCTTCAGTGGCCCTCCCCCCGGCTTCTGCGCCTACCTCTTAAGGTCCCATGACGTCGTTGAACAAGCGAGAGATTGACGTACGAGCAGAATCGGCTAGTGCCATGCACTGTGCCGTCTGCTGAGAAAGTTCGAAGAAAGTTTCGCGGGGGCCGAAGATGGCCGTACTGTACGAATACATATGCACGGGTATAGTGCATTCTCAAAGCCCACTGTATGGGTAGGGCTCCGACATTGACAGCTGCGAGTGGGTGGAAGTACCTAGGTCTCTTTAAACAAGCGAAGGCAAGAGCTCTTCATGACTTCTGCGCCATATCTTCATCGATGGCGCGCGTCCTGGCTTTCTCTTCTTTTCTTCTTCATCAACCCACCCAGCCGACAAAATGTGAATCCCAGTCTTCCCCATCGCTGGCGCGTCCTGGCTTTCTCTTCCTTTCTTCTTCATCAAACCACCCAGACGACAAAATGTGAATCCCAGTCTTGCCTATCGATGGCGCGCGGCTTTCTCTTCTTCTCTTCTTTTCTTCTTCATCCAAACAAAGACATACAAAATGTGAGTCCCAGTCACCAGTCCAGCCATTCCTCCACCAATCTCCTCCACCAGTCCAGCCCTCCACCACCACCACCAGTCTCCTCCACCAGTCCAGCCATTCCTCCACCAGTCTCCTCCTCCAGTCCCCAGACCAGTCCACCCACCCTCCACCACTCCACCCAGTCCTCCACCAGTCTAGCACCCCCGTGAATCGTTCCGCGCTGACCAGTGGCGTGTTACAGGCATACAATCATAAAGATCACGTACCACACGCCGCCCGCTCAACCAGCACCGGCCTCCCCGGCTCCGGACGGCGGCCTCCCCCCCCCGAGCCAAGCTACCAACCCGGGGGGAGCGGTCTCTACCGGTCCGGCCACGCCCAACAAACGCATGTCTTGTCCCTCGATCCTTTCTGTCCGTTAAACAAGCACTGACGCCTTTCACAGTCAAGTCATTGCCCACGTTCCTCCTGCCACCACCCACCACCGTCGCCGCCGCTCGGCGGCCCCCAATCTCCAGGGGACCAGCCCCCCCTCCCCGACATCCAACAACCTCCCCCAGGAGAGAGACGACTGGGTTCCCGAGGCCGCCCACTAAGGGCATGTCTTGTCCTTCGATCCTTTCTGTCTTTCTGTCCGTCAAACAAGCACTGACACTTTCCTCCCAGTCAAGACAAACAAGCACAACGCTTTCCTCCCAGCCAGTCCCGTATAGTAGGACCGGTGTCAATGCGGACGCGGCCGGCCCTCGATATTCTTCTAGCGCTACGAATACAAAACAGCTGTCACTGACGCTTAGCATTTGCCCCCCAGTAAATGAGGGCGAGGCCAGAGACGCTACTGCCACGCACCACTACTGCCACGCACCACGCATACTTTTCGCTCGGCCGCCTCCTTTAGTAAGTCACCAGCCTCGACAGTTCTAGATTTGAAGTCAAGACTGACCGAAACAAAACGCTTAGAAAACAAGATGTACGAAATTTTCTTCCAAGTGTACACCTGTGGGTGTACAAAGAGACTCAACTTCGTCCAATACGAGCGGAGACTTGGCACAAACGTAAGTCACCAGCCTCGACAGTTATAGATTTGAAGTCAAGACTGACTGAAACAAAACGCTTGAAAAAAGAATGTGCGAAACGTTCTACCAAGTGTACACCTGTGGGTGTACAAAGAAACTAAACTTTGTCCAATATGAGCGGAGGCTTGGAACGAACGTTAAATGCGCAGCCATCACAAAGGTTTTTTGGAAACCCGCCGTGCATATGTGTGAGAGGCATATGGTCAAACCAGGCAAAGATGAGATGCATAGATAGACTGGGGGAGGGGGGGGGGGTTGATGGGAGGGGAGGGGGTTGGAAAGTACATACTCTCCCTAATTCCACGTCGTCGTCTCTCATCGTCTGTCCGAGGATAAACATCAGTGCTTGCTTTGTCTGTCCCGGGCTCTGTGGCCACGTCGGCTTCGTCGCCTCGCCTTTTCTTCTGGCCTTGCTGCCGCCTCGGCTGCTCCCGCCGTACGGCACCATCACCGTACGGCACCATCGCCTTACGCCTCCCTCCTCCTCTTTTCGCCCCGGCTTTGATGCTGCCGCCCTCGGCCACGCGCCGTACGGCATCATTGCCATACTCGGCTTCGTCGCCTCGTCTCTTCCTTCCCGGCTTTGCTGCCGACTCGGCCACTCCCACCGTGCGGCATCATCGCAATATTTGGCCTCGTCGCCATGTCTGCTTCGTCGCCCTCCTCTCTCTCCCGGCTTTGCTGACCGCCTCGGCCACTCCCGCCGCACGGCACCATCGCCGCTTGCTTCTTCGTCCCGGCTTTGATGCTGTCGCCGCTCGGCTCCACGCCGTACGGCATTATCGCCATATTCGGCCTCGTCGCCACCCAGCTTCGTCGCCTCGCCTTTTTCTTTTTTTCGTCCCGGCTTTGCTTACCAGCCTCGGCCACTCTCGCCGCGCGGCACCATCGCCACCTTCCCCGACCAGTACCGACATTTCCCACGGAGCAGCTAATGTACGTATATTCCGGGATTGAATTGACCGCTGTTCGAACTCGGGGGTAGAGGGCAGGGCAAGGAGAGACCAGACCGCCGCCCTTGCCCTTGCCCCGAAGGGACTTTTCACATCGGAGCAAACGAGGGCACCACCACCCCTCGTGGCTCGGACTCCGCGAGACCTGCCTCACAAGGGAACATACTCCTATCCCGACGTGACTCTAGGGTCTACAGACCGTACCCAGCTTAGTGCGAACCAGGACCCGACGGGGACCCAAGTACGTAGCCGCAACGAGGTTATCACCAGATTGGACGAGGATATAGACCTCCCTCGTCCCGGAGCCCAAGGAACTAGGGGCCCAGCCCCCTCTTATCAGGAGGCCCAGCTTGCGACCCGGCAGTCGCCCAAACACACGGAGGAGACAGTGCTGTAGAACTTAGCCATACGGCGACCGAAAGGATCCCGGTCACGATGGTGCAGCTCTCACAGAAGATATGCGTGATGCCGCGGGCCGCAACACGGGTCTGGCTAGCCCTCGTCAACATACGATACTGCACGCCCACGAGAGAGGCCACTACGGATCGCAATACGCTGCGAGGCGAGTCTCGCCACTTGGCATTATCTTTGCCCGTTTCCTGTTCGGGCTTCGTTGGCCCCTTTTCGGCCTCGTCGCCACGATGGCCTCGTCGGCCCCCTTTGCTCGGCTTCGTCGCCCCGACCACGACGGCTTTATCGCCACGAAGTCGCCTTGTTCCCCCTCTTCGACGTTGGCCTCGTCGGCCCTTCCCCTTTTCGGCCTTGTCGCATCGGAGCTCTCGTGTCGGAACGGAGCTAGGATCACGCGGTAGATGGGCCCAACGGGTAACACGATGGCGCAGATGGCGATATGTAAACAGAGCAGGATGCATCCTGGGCGCCAGCAGGCCGCATAAGCCTCTTCACCCCATCACGACTCTCCCTGATTCCACATCGTCTGTCCGAGGATGAACATCAGTGCTTGCTTTGTCTGTCCCGGGGGCACGATGCCAAGGATTTGGCCCTTTACCGGGACAAGGCTGGTCGGCCAACATGGGTGGACGGAGAGGCCGCCAACGCCCGGTAGCCTCGGCCATCTCACCCACGCCATAGCGTGATTCAACCACCTCCTTTTCAACGCAGGACAGAAGCTTAGTGGTAAAGTCTCCCACAACATAAATGTTCGCCGTTAGTGCGGATACAGCTGCTTAGGCATAGTGTCCCCGGCATAGCACGGAGTCCTTACCCCGTTGCACCTCTAGCACTTATCGTTGGGCAGACGACGTCGAAATTCTCGCTCGTGTTGCCAAGACACTGCATGCAGACCGCGGCGGCGGCCAGACGAAATGGCGTCCTCGGGTGGTATCACGATCGTCAGACCTCTCGCTCGGCAGACTCTCAGGGGCCCGCAATGAGCAGCGTTGTTCGGCCAAGTACTTACTGTCCATGTAGGTAGACCTATATGGCGCACTCAGCTTCATCAACAAAGAAAAGGGGTCCTCGTAGGCGATGACTTTAACGCCTTGGGGTCCCGGTCAAAGCCCGACTCCATACAGACCACGCACGCAAAGCCCAACTCCCGGTCCATGTGCCCTATCCTCGTGGCTTGAGACATAGCCCATGTCCTGTAACAGCGCCAATCACGTCATCTTCAAGGCACCCTGGTGTCCCGGAGCTTGCAGCCGAGGCAAGATGCGGCCCAGAGCCCCGTCTGATCGACGGCCGCAATGTGCTAGTCAGCAAACTCGGCGTGACGGCCTAGATCAAGTCACCTGCCAGGCGTGTCGTGAACGGGCTGCCAGTGAGGGTCTTGGTCAGCGATGGCCTTCTGGAAGGCCTTTTAGTTGAAGAACCGGCTTGGCAGTGGCCAATGCAAAGGAAGCCTTGCCCCGGCGCGAGGACTCGTTCTCTCTATAGACCATCAAAGTGGACCAGGCGTCTTTAGCCGACTTGATGAGGGCGAAGTCGAGGTTGATCCGGGCTGCTGCAAAGTCAATGTTAGTGACGCCCCCAAGAGCTGCCTGCGGACGGCTGTGCCATTGATGAAACAAGGCCGACGTCAAGTTGACTGTGCTTGTGAAACCCAGTTGAGAGATGTAGTAGCGGCTCTTCTCCGCTTCGCTTGCTCTACGAAGTATATGCCTCACTCAAGCCATGAGGCCCCTTTCTCAGCCCCCGAGTAGCGTACGATACGAGTCTTTAATGGCTGGATTTAGTAATGCCTGTTGCAGAGTGTAGAAGCAGACGTTTGAACGGAAAGGGGTTCTGACATCTGTTGCCTGCATCGCCTTGGACTAAACCAGTCTCTGGCTGTTAAGCACTCTCGGACGGGGTGCATGAAAAGGCACCGACGCTATTGAGATGGCCACGATTTCGAGAAAGACTGCTAAAACAGACGGAAACGATTTACCTGCCCCTTATAGCTTTAAGGGGATACTTAAGAGACACCTTACATGGATGCGCCATTTCAAGACTAATAAGAGTTTCTCCCTAGATCGAGGATAAACAACAATAAAACCTTCCGAATCTTATGTCTACTCCATCTTGCAACTTGCACCGTACATGTACATCATGTCAAAGGCGTCGAGGACGGCACTCGCCGGCGAGACACGGCCCGGGGCGACCGGTTTGCCGGGCCGTATGCCCGGAGCCGGGCCGTCGGCCTCTATTCGCACCCATGGACTCGGACTCTGCTCATCAGCTTCATGTGCTTCTGCCTGCCGGATGTTGACCTATTATTTGACAAATTAGCGTAATCGCCATATGTGATTTAATTCCTGGCTTATTTCACCAGTGTCCGAGTGCGAAGCGTTGATAAAGCGAGTTTGGGTCTGCCCGTCCCTACCCATCAGGCCTGACTGCAGCTATGATACAAGGCTCGGCGGTTGCCTTCCCCCATGTCCAGTCAGGCACGGTCGAGGCATACGGCCCGGAGATCACGCTCATACAACGACGGAAGCCCGGCTCCCTCCTCGACCAATAACTGCGCCTTGCCCATTTGAGTGTAACATACGAAGTAGGAGCTTCTCGTCTAAACTCCACGGTCGGTAGCTACTCCACAGTAGGACCAAATGGAGCGAACAAATGGTATGTTGTTATAAATATCAGGTAGCTGCATGCATCCTTGTGTTCGACAGTCTAGGCACCCCTTTCCTCACTCTTCCACTGTGATATTCATGCAGCTGAGGAGCAAAGAGGCCTGTGATGAGGTTTGTCGTACGTCTATAACTGCCTTTGGGAATAACAGCATCGACCAACCCCACGGCTTTGGGATAACGACGCAAGCAGTCAGAATGTCATTACGTTTAGTACCATGCGGCGACTCGAGGCCTGGCTGTCGGCGGAAGTCGATTCAGAATCAGACCTTTCATGATGCCGAAGCCCAGATATCTTGTCGACGTTGACCCTCAGGGGCTGCACGCAGTCGTGAGGGAAAGGAACTTGGGGCGAGAAGAACGGCAGCTTTGCATGTAAGTTTCGGCAGTCGAGATTTGAAATGATCTGGCTGATTGGAGCAGGTCCTTGACATTAGAGCCAGAAGGCTCGTTCCATTTACTGACCAAGGGGCAGACTCCGGGGAGACATGTCGCCGAGTCGTCGTATTTCCCCTAAGATCAAGGAAACCAGCACCTTTATAATCGCTTCCCTCTCTTGACACTTGAGCAGCAAGAAAGACGAGAATTCGACAGTCGAAAACATCAAGGGTCTGATGTTGCGGGAATGGCATGCAACGGTCTAAAGTCTGAATTTGTTGAAAATAGCATCGTCAAAACGAATAAAGGATAACAAACAGGTGATGGTGATGCCAATCCAAGCCCGCCAACTCTCCCCATGTCCACCACATCCGACACAGAACTCGACATGTTGAATTCGAACTCTCTTGGAGTGGCTAGGTCAAGGCCTTGGTCTCTTGGAGAGATGGCTAGGTCGAGCCCTTGGCCGAATTGCGAAGGCAGTCTTTAAAGGCCGGGATGTCGGGGCGCACCCCCTTTTCTTGAAAATCCTGCGTGCACTTCCAACCCGCCAACTCGCAGGCCTTGATATCGCCTTTGAAGTCGGCGCACAGCTCGTTTCTCATAGTTTCTATCTTCTCGGCGGTGGCGGAGGCGGATCGAAGGCAGTCCTGAAGGGCCGGGGGGTCCCAGGACTTCCCCCCGGTTTCAAAATCCTGCACGCACTTCCGACCCGCCGCCAGGCAGGCCTCGACAGTGCCTTTAAAGTCGACGCATGCCTCGTTTCGCGCAGCTTCCTTCTCCTCGGCGCTGAAGGATGGGGGGTTGGCCCCTTTCCCGGCGCTCGGCTCCGGCGCCTTGGGTGGTGCGTTGTTCTGTTTGATGCCATTCTCGCATACGAAGTTGCGCTGTGTTGACTGTTTAGACTTCGGTCACGGATTGTGTGCAGGCAGGTAATACTGACGTCGCTCAAGAGGAAGCAGTCGGAACACTATGGAGTCGTCGTTTATCTTTAGTTCACCGTGCATGCTTATAGGCTGCTCGTGGGGGGTTTCGACTCACGTCCCGGTCCTTGCATAGACTCTCTATCGTCTGTATGACTCGGCCACCGTCTCAGCGCACTGCTAGAATCCAGGCTACAAGTCGAGCGAGGAAAGAGCTCTTACCTGACCGCCCTATACTCTCTGTTAGTATAGAATCCGCCGAAGCTTTCAAGGCCAGCAGATTGGCAAGGTGCTTACCTTCTCCTGGTCGAACTTGGGCGAACATTCCACCTTGTCCGCATTCTATCATTCTGTTATAAATTGACCCGGTCACCAAGGTGAGAGCGACCACTTACTTGCAAGCATATGAGTTTGGCTCCCCCGAATTTCTCCCGGAGACCATCCTCTGACTTTGCCGCCCGTTTTATTAGCATTTCCTGGGCAAGACGTACTCAGGCCGGTAGAAGAGCCACCACCACTTACTATAGGCCTGTCGGCCTCCTCCTCTTGATTTCCCTGCGGCCTAGCCATAGCAAGTCCGAAAAGGAAGGCGGAAACGGTAGCTGAAAACTTCATGATGACTGGGAGAAAGAATGTTGTAAATAAGAATGAATGTTGGTCAAAGTAAGGCTCTTCCGATAGCGAACGTGTTGAAGAATAGGGTACTAGTAGAAGGACGTAGGCTGCATTTATAGGCGAAGGATGGGACCTAGACCAAGATTCGGAGCATAGAAGCACGTATGTATACTTAATGCCTCAACCAGCCATCTCGAGTCACCCGATCCGTTGACGAGTAATGGACTTATCTTGGCACATAAAGAGAAGAGATTGGTATACGTGGCAGCATAGAAAGACCATGTCTTAAGCGACAGCTGATATATACGAAGTACATCACGGAGATTTAATGACAAATAAAAATGGCTCCGAGGCCCTGCGTTGCGACGGGCTAAGTATATACCACGCGTCACCCGTTCTATAGCATAAAAGCACTGCCCCAAGTTGGATTCATTTCTCATGGTCCAAGGCGAATGGCCAGTCGCTCTACCCGATGCTGACGTACCTCTGTATAGTCGGCCAAGACGCAGGACAGGAACGTGTCTCGGACCACTTGGCGTGAATAAACAGCATTGACTGCGGCGTGACTTGCCGAGCCATTCCGAGCCGTTCCGAGCCGCTTTTATATTACGTAGCATCTTGGTTCCTTGGCTCGCTCGGAAATGTTCCGGCTTATACTTGTTGACGCCAGTGTTGTTTAGGCTTGCGATGGCTCGAGGCGTCGCCTGGGTTTGGGAACATTACTTGATCACCACCAACGGCGGAGGCGCCCATGGACTCGGCCGAGTCGAGGCCACCAGAGGGACTAGAGCGGGCCTCCTTGAAACCGAGATTATTCAAACGTTGATGCTAGATGTACGTCTCGATAGAAAAGCAGGTTATTATTACGTTTGCAAATCCAAGGTCCTTATGCATTTACTGTCTTGGACGAGTTGAAAGTCAACGGGTACAGCGTTAATGTCGAGGCAGGCTTTAGCCGCGCAGGACAAGTCATAAGCATGAAGTCATAAGCATGACAAGCACTTGGATATACTTGTTTTTACTGCCCGGTCAACAATGACCTGCATGAATTGCCACGCCTCTCCGTTACGTCTTCTCCTGTCTGGCCCACAGAAGAGGGCGTGTAGATCGGGCCTTGGTCCAGCGATAACCGGCTTTGATACATAATATCCCACGCAAAATGAAAGACTCTGACTCCCTGCAGCCGGCCGGTGTGTCCATGACTAACATGACGATGCCTTTTTCATCGCCGCTTCCTTCTCCTACATCTGCTCCTACTGCAACTTGTCCGAGCATGGCCTGCATAAATAACACAGTGAAAGTAAGATAGAAAGGGGGAAATGACATAGATGCATGCTACTACCTAGCTATAGGACAAACGGAGGTATATAAAGGTACCAGCACCCTCAATCCCGGGCCCCTGGCCGAACTTAAGGAGGCCATGTGTAACAGGTTTGTCAGAGACGTAATAGCCTGTTGCACAGCCGTGGTCAGAGCCCGGGTCAAAGCCGTTTTGGCCCCCACACCAACAGTTCCATACTCGGCCCAAAACATGGCTAAAGACCATCACTCAGCGAACCCTGGCCGTTGCGAGAAACGCACTTGCAGTGTGCAGCTCAGGTGGACATTTACGGCGAGCAGATCCAGAGCTCCTGCCTCTGCTGCTCCTAAAGTGCGGAATCTGATACGACTGTGGCCGCTGCTGATGGTGGTGATAGTGGCGATGCACCTGGTCCTTCTGGTCGGACATCAAGGACGCATAATTAATTTCTAGGAGAGAGTGGCAGTCGTGCGCTCGAGTGAGAGGGTTTAGGTCAAACCTTCCGCCTCCCTCACTATTTTAGACACTTTCACAACAGCATATGCCCGGGTCGAAAGAATAATCAGCCTGTTTTTCCATGTTCCAAGCCGATTCCGTCCACAACGCAGCCTCGATCCTATTTTCACACACTAAGCGAGGACGACAGGTGGCTCAACTGTCCAAAGCCCGCAGCCGGCACCTGGTCCATCTGGTCATACAAGGCGGGCGTCATGGCAGCCAGGTGTTAGAACCAGTGGTTCAAAGTGATCCCAAATAGGGAAAGACATGTCAAAGGGCATGCGGCGATATAGGTTGCCGAGGGGGTGACCCTTGGCGCGATATGTGTATTGCGTGCGTGATCTGCCTGAAAAGGGGCTGCCTCGAGCCCTCCTTCAAGGGGTCTCTGGCTCTTGCAATATCCGTAAACCCGCACGTGATGATACACCAGTCATTAAGCTTCTGCTCATACTAGAAATTTGCCAGAGCATTCGCACAAGTTGCTCTTGGCTGTCTATAGCCTTCGCTACGAGCGAAAGGATGCCTCACCATGCTAAGAATAGCGGTGCCAAAAGCTGCCGAAAGGGTTAGTTCCTAAACTTCAGGACTATAAATCGGAAGTATACGGTAGACTCACATCCCAAGTCAGAGTTACAAACATCAT
Source organism: Ophiocordyceps sinensis (assembly GCA_012934285.1). NCBI lineage: Eukaryota > Fungi > Ascomycota > Sordariomycetes > Hypocreales > Ophiocordycipitaceae > Ophiocordyceps > Ophiocordyceps sinensis. The sequence goes on along the minus strand of JAAVMX010000006.1, from coordinate 131,333 downwards.
CGACGGCTTGTTGGAACTTGACGTGGAACTGCTGCCGATATGACTCGTTCTGCTGACCTGCTCGCCATGGGTTCACTAAGCACGGCCAAGGATGTCGGCCAAAGAGCAGCCAGAGTGCCGTAACTCCAACAGCCCAGACCCGCTCTGAACGAGAGCTTTCGGCGGCCACGCATGGTCGGACTTTTGCTACTCCGCGCTCCGAAGCACATGACTCAAGCAGCATGACTGCCTGGGAAATAAACACCAAACATACGCAACCTTGCTGCCACCTAGATGGCTCGTTCACCTCCGAGAACCGAGGCGCCCCCTCTTTTGAATTGGAATCGCAGTCCCCGAAAACGCAGCGTAAGACGTCTCTGCCCGCCGTCAATGCATGGGCTCCCTCTAACCTTCTCTACCACGACTAGGCCCATCTCGCGCAAACCCCGGCTTGCTCGCCTCTCCGAGAACTGCTGCTGCGGACGGCCCCAGGACCCGACTTTACCGACAAGCTGCGATTCGAGCTGGAAATGGTCCAGTTTCAGCAAGGCATACGTCATGATATGTACGGCGTGGCAACGGCCGACGAGTTCCCCATCGGCCGTACGCCCACCGAGGTGCGAGAAGCAATGATTGCGGCTGCAAACAGCATCTTCGATAGCAATAGCGACTCAGACTCGTCGACCTTTTCCGACACGGCTCCACGCAGGCCAGCGATTCGTTCGACGTTACATGCCGCCGGTCGAAACAGGGAGCTATTGTCCATCACCATGGTCGAGGACCAGAAACGCTCGGCAATACCCGATGACTGTCCTTCCCCTTCCTCTTGTTCATCCGAATGCATGCCTCGAAAGGCTCCGGCCCGCGGGGAAGCCCCGACGGGCAAGCGCAAGAGGACAGATGCCTCCTCGCGGCAGGGGCAGGCTGCCAGAAAACGGGGAGCTACGTCAGGCCGCCCAAGGACTGCGTTGACGGGCAATGAACCGGCAGAGGCATCATGACTTGACAACCAGCACCCGTTTCAATCCCAGGCGCCATGTTGCCTCGCCCCAGCCGCGACGGGCACACTCAGCCCACCTCGACGAGTCCAAACTGCCGCCTCGGCCAGGGCCCGCCGCGTGTCCGACAGGTCCCGGACAAGGATTACCGTACCTTGAGTTCATGGCCGCCCGTCTGGTAGTCAAAGCCTTATTCGTCCATCGCACCGAATAAGTCTGCGTCGTGAACCTCTCGCCATCCAATGGAGATTCCTGGCGGCATACGTCGGAAGTGGAACAGCTTCCTGGTAATACGACGTAAGCTGAATGAGCAACGTCTGACTTCCATTCATCGCTATTCTCTAGGCGGCCACGGTGCGGAAAATGCTGGCTTAGTAGGAGCGACGATGCCAACGACTCGGTCTTGACATCGGCTGAGAAGCAGCTGGGTCTCACCCTCTTCCCAAGTGCCAGGGATGACGGCAGGAGTTGAGCATTCCGCGTGGGTTCGAACTGGACGGGCATAAAGGCGATACCTATTGCACCTCGAGCGGTATAATCGGATGGCCGATTCCAAGACCTGCTCTCTAAACATCAAACACTCTTTAGCGCCACGCACGACAAATGCCATGTGTTTTTGACTGGGGGCTCTCAGCGTATCCGATCCGGGGTCTGGGAGGCGTCCATCGACGACGGACATGTTGGCTCGCTTCCGTCAGTACGCGTACTTTCCCCCGCATCGGACCCGAGGAACCGGATCTCTGCCCGGACGACGGGTTCCTCTTGCACTACGCCGTCTTTCACCACTTCCGGTATACCGGGGGCCCCGTGTTTGATCATGCCGAGTTTTGGGCTCATGGTCGTCCCATCCTACTCGGACGCTTGGTGGAAGGAGCACGGGAAGCACGGGCGGCGGGAGACGTGGGATTAGCTTCACAATACGGTACGAGTGCTGTCGACCCGTCTTTGTTTCGAGGCTACGTATTTCCCGAGAGGGATGGCGTCTCGCCAAGTCCTGACTCTTCCTCACTAGAGTCGTTACCATCGTCTTCCAGCAAGGGCATGATCCTAGCGGTGCGGACTTTACATCCCTCGACCGGCTAGGGTCCTGTCCTGGCGAGTAGGGGCAAGCGGCAATGAAATGGGTGTTGTCGCCGCAGCGGAGACAACGACCCTCGTCACGGCGTTTATTCCGTTCGTCGTCGGATACCCACCTCGCCCGTTGCTTTCGTCCTGGCCTACGAAGTAGGCTGGAAGCGACCCTCCCGTTCGTTCGGTGTCCATCCCTGCGGTAATGTGAGTCTGCCATAGTTTTGACACGGGATCCTGTCCGGGAAGTGAAGAAACTTCGAATAGCCATCGTTTTGTTTCATGACCCTCCGCTTTTAGGCCGATTTCCACCATCGGCAGGCAGCCAGGCAGGCGGGCTGATACTAACATAAAAGAGACCAATGTCACCCTTAGTCGGCTCTACCCTCATAATGCGATACCCGTGATATCCATCCACTTGAGTAAGGTTTTCTCCTCGGCGGCAGCCCTCTTCGCAGCGTCATCGGCCAGAGTGTTCCAATCGCGTGGGATCTTCCAGAACTGGATGGCCAGACCGTTTGTGGTGGGCCCTCTCGCACTCCCCCAAGAGCGCCTCCCACAAGTCTCTGTTCTTGACGTCGACGCTGTCATTTCCCTCCCTGCCTTTCTTCCTCCAATTGTTCTGCACCCAGGTTTTCGCCCATTGTGTCGAGCCCTCTGCGACGTACTCGGAGTCGGTGGCGATTACGACTGTCCTGAAGCCCTCGCCGGGCCAGTGTCGGAATCGCAGGGCGGCGATGACGGCCCGCAGTTCGGCTCGGTTGCTGCTCTGGATGCCGTCGTCTCCCCAGGGGCCCTGGTTTTCCAAGCGACCCGAGACCAGGAGCGGTTTATCCCTAAGATCCAGCCCCTGGAAAAATGCCCAGCCCGCCTTCGGATTGGCTTGGCCATTGTTGAGGCATGCCCCATCGGTCATGAGGAGGAGCTTGGAATTGTCATTGCGGTAGGTGCACCTGAGACGGTCAGCCGAGCACGAGAAATCGCGCGACGAAGAAAAACATCATACCTGATCAAATTATGGTAACGGACCCTGCCCCGAAACAGCTTCATCGGTCGCAGGGGACTAACAGGAGGTGCAAACTTGGAGGGGAACACCAGACCGGTGCCCCTTCTCGCATTTTGCCCGAAGGGATGCCCGAAGGGATCGTGCTCGTCATCATCGTCGTCATCATCGTCGTCATCATCGTCGTCATCATCGTCGTCATCATCATCGTCCATAAAGCTGTAGTCGCTGCAACATCTACCACACCGCACCAGTCCGTGAGGGCCACAGACGAGCCGACCGTCTGGCAGTTCACATGGGCCCTCTTCGTCGTCGCTGCTGCTGTAGCCGAGTGGGACCAGGCCTTGTGCGAGATACCAGCCGAGAGGCATCGCGAATGTCTGTTTTCTGCGTGTCTGTTTGCACCAAAATACGTCTCATGGGCAAGAGATGGTTAGGCTGAGTGAGGGGAAGGTCGCGGGAATGGGCGGTTCTGGGGCAGTGCCTTGGAACGAAAGGCCCTAGTACCCGTTGGGAAACTAAGTTTTCGAACGGGTAAATTGGTTTAGCCGAGTGAAAAGTTTCAACCATCTTCCGGCCTTTTAATTGGATACCCTAAGAAAATATGACGCGCAAGAGGCATCTTGTCGCGTCCTCGGATCGAGACATAAAGCCGCGACCTCTTGTGCGTCTAGAGGGCGCTCTTTGGGGAACCCGAGGTGGACGAGAGATTGCGATAGGGTACTCGCGTCGGTAATCGGGCCTCGGTGGTAATGGCTCTCGACGTGCTGGCGGATGAGCCCCCCGAGCGCCCGCATTTCCAGTGAAATTTCCTTGTCGGGCGTTGCCTCGAGGAGGAAATGGTCGAGCTGACCATGGCCGGCACTATCCGGAGCGGTCCCGGGCTCACGGCGGACGACGGCGGTCCTTGGCGGCGCCGTCCTTCCGTACTTGCGCCGCAGGAAGATGCAGGCGGCGATGAGGCCGAGAAGAAGACCTGCGACGGCACAGCCGATGGCGATTCCCGCGATGGAAGCGACGGGGAGGGGCGATGGCGAAGACGGCTTGGAGTGCGTTGCTGGGTGTGTCGATGACGGCCGTGTTGTTGGATGTGGACGATGGAATGAAAGGGTCGGGACTAGGCTGCTCCGTCGGTTCCGACGATTGTGTTTCTGTTGTTATGTCGTCGGGCGATTGTGTTGCTGTTGCTGTGTTGCTAGAGGGGGAACCCCAAGGCAGGGTCGAGACGGCTTTCCCGCCCCGATACACGGTCCGCTTTCCGTCTGAACCATAACCTGTCGATACCGCGGGCGTGTCAGGCGATGCGGACATGGCTGCGAGTGTGTAGAGAAGACAAGTCAAAGGAGGCAAATGGATAATGGTGGGAGAATACTCGGCAGCTATAGAAGGCTTCTTGGGGAGGCGAGACGGACCCTGTCCATGAGCTGACACTCCTGTTTCCTGGTCTTGTCGTCCAACCAGGCGCCAAACCATCTGCATGGTTGGTCCATGCAGCTCCAGCTCAAGGCAGACTTCAAAAGTCTTGGAGGGGTGCCCCTGTTTTGCCTCTCGTACTTCGTAGTGCTCATTTGTGACTCTCGTGCGTCGGGCCGTTGAAAAGACATACTTGTACGTGTTGGGTGTTGTTATGCGCAAGGCTGCCTGTCAACGAGGAGGCAACTCCAACTACCTGGCCGTGGTGAGGCTTCTCACGAACAAACAACCATGGCCGAAAACCCTCAAGGTCTCGGTCGATCTGGGCACAACCTGTACCGGTATTCTCCCCGTGGCACCAACTGCCCAACCCAGGCTAACAGACACGCAGGCGTGGCCTGGACAAGGCCGCGGAAACCAGTCCAGGTCATCAACGACTGGCCCGGCAGCGGCGACCGCGGCGATCGACGACGCACGCGCTGCACCACCGACTACCTGCGCGAGGTGTACGCGCACGTCAAGGAGACCGTCGAGCGCCAGATGGGGCTGCGGCGGCGGACGGGCGGCAGCTGGGTCGACATGGCCGTCCTCTTCCTCTTTAGCGTGCCGACGACGTGGACGCGCATGAGGACCATCAACGCCTTCAAGGACATTGTCCGCGCCGCCGGCTTCGGCACCGAGGGGTCCCGGCACAACGCCCACGTCGACCTCACCGAGGCCGAGGCCGCGGCCGTGACGACGCTCAAGACGAGCGCCGTCCGCTTCACGGCGGGCAGCCTGTTCCTGACCGTCGACGCGGGCGGCGGCACCACGGACCTGGCCCTGATGCGCATCACGTCCACCGACGCCGCCGTGCCGCAGATGGAGCAGGTCGCGGCCGTGAGGCGCGTCGGCATCGGCTCGACCTTTATCGACGCCGCCTTTGTCCGCCTCGTTGCCCAGCGCCTCGCCGCCTGGCCCGACATTGACCGCCTGCTGCCGGCCGACGTCGCCGTCCGCATGGCTCGGAGCCACCACTTCCTGAACCTCAAGCACAAGTTCGGCGAGAGTGTCTATATGCGGTCCGTCTGGAAGATACCCATGGATGGCGTGTCTCACGCCTTTACCCACTATGATCTGGGCATCGAAAACGGGCTCTTTCTGGTGACCAAGTAGCCGAGCTACGGGCGACTATAGCTGAGTTGGGGCCAAAACGATTTTTGGCAATTTTTAGGCTACGTGTAAGGCCTTTCAAAGGTCGGATCGGGCACACACAACAGAGAGTCTCGGGGCTTCCTGCTAGGGGAAGCTTCGTTGAGACTATGTTCTGTGTGTGTTGATTGATTATCTAGAGTTATGGGCGTGTAGGGCTTTAGGGAAAACCCTGCAGTAGGGCGCTAACTAATGCGCCTACCTAATAGGATCCTTAATACCCCTTTGCTTAAATAAGCAGTCCCTTGCTTGCTAAAGCAATTAATAGAACCTAAATAGGAAATAGTGCATCGGTATATACGATACGAAATAATAATAAAAATATCCTTAATCCTCTATTATATAGCAGTAGCGGCTCTTAGGCGCTCGCGATCCTTCTCTAATATCGTGCGGCTTATGTACTATAAGTTATAGACCGGGTGTCCGTTGCGACTATACGCGGGGAATAGATTTATTCTATTATACCTACTAGAAAGGCCGAATCCTCCTAAGGACGTAAGAGAGTAGGCATTGCTTAGATAAGCGGCCGTAATAGCCTAAGGACTATCGTAGTAGGGTTTATACTTTCTAATACGCTAACGCACTCGTAAGACCTAATCTCCTAGCGCGTATACGCAAATTAGTCCCTTACGTTCCTATAAGTAAGCTTATATATAAGCGCGAGCGGCTTTAAGGCTAGTAATATATCCTTATGCGATAGGAGCAGGATATTATTACATAAGTTCTTAGGCCTATGCGATATCTTCCTCTATTATAAGATCGCGGGTATAAGCTACGTACGTAGCTTTATAGTGCTACTTTAAAGGCTAGGTTCTATACAATAAGAAGAATAGGCTATAGCCGTGCGGGCCTTCCTAACGGTTGTATAGGTAGACGGCTTGTATTAAACGCTATGCTAACGGTATAGAAGGATTATTAAGATATAGGCGGTAGATAATAGCTTTAAGCACGCCGTTTGCTTATTTAACCTTTCCGTTACCGCGAGGTCTAGCGGGCGTAACGGGCTTAACGGTTATACTAAAACGCTTATAATAGTCTTAAGCTTATTGCTTAGTAAAGCAACCTATATTATCGCTAATAATCTCGTATAGTAGGCCGAATCGCGTAGTAATAGTCTATAGGACTAGGATTATTCCCTTAAAGTCTATAGATTACGTAATAGTAGAGATAAGCCAACCGGTTATATACTCTACGGCGTTAAGTAGCTATTGCCCTTTATACCCGGTATAGTCGATAGCCTACCTTATTAAGGGCGGCACGGGTGCTAAAGGCATTAGGTTAAGGAGCGTAAGATCCGGCGGCTTTATAAGTTAATAAGACTAGCAACGGCGAATAGCTTTATAAGCTACGAGCGGGAGTTTTAAGTGCTAGTATCGTATAGATAGGTATTATATAACGTAGCTAACGGTACTATGCCCTAAGGCCTTATGTGCTTACTTAGCTATATCTACGAGAGCGTTATACTCTAGTATTAGTAGTAGTGCGATTGCTCCTATAGGGTTTAGCGGCTCGCTAAAGGGAAGGAAACGCTTATTTTAGCGAATGCGGTATAGACTGCCCTTTAACTCGTAGAAGTATATATTCGTCTAATATAGCGTAATATTCGGCGGTAGAGCTTCTTTAGACGTAAGGAATTTAAAGATCGCTTATAAATTAATTCGTACTAGCTATTTTAGTTAAGTAACGAGCTTTATAGCGTTAGGAGCGGCGTTATCGGCTTTAGGCGTAGGTTTAAGCGCTATATCGTTATTATATACGGGATTATCTTCTAAGATCGTTATAAGCTCGTCGTTATCGTTAATTATAGCTATCCTCCCTTCGTCGGCGTTATAAGTAGTATCCTTATCGTATAGCGGGCGAGAGAGATAATCGGCGAGCATATTCGCTTTACCGCTACGATATACAATCTTAATTTTATAGTATTCGATAATATTAAAGAACCGAATAATTCGCATAGGTTAGTCTATCTTAGTGCGAAGAGTCTTAAGAGACTCGTAATCCGTAATAATAGTAATATCTATGCCTTTAACCTAATGCTTTTAATATTATATAGCTATTATAATCCTTAAGAGCTCGCGTTCTTACGTAGAATAACGCTACTACGTCTCGGTAAGCTTCTTAGAAAAGTAGGCTACTAGGTAAAGGTAGGAACGCTTTTTACTACCCGTTAAGTATATATACGGCTATAAAAGAGCTACGCTTATATATTTCCTAGACGCGTCGCTTTTAATAATTATAAGAAGCATCTAGCTAAACTTAACGAGGATTAGTATTATTATAATAGCATTACGGATCTATTCTTAAGTAGCTTTAGCTTCCGTAGTTAGGGTAATAAGGACGTTCTTACTACCGAGGGACTATTCGATTAATAGGATAGATAGGTCCGAAAAGTTCGGGATTAGTATACATAGGTATCCGGCTATATAAATAAAAGCACGGATTTCTATAGTAGTCGTAGGCATTAAGCGGTCGCGAATAGTAGCAACCTTAAGAAGATCCGCTTAAATGCCTTTAAAATAAACGATAAAGCCTAAAAATATACCTATATCGACGAAGAGCTTTGTCTTCTTAGCGTTTAAGAGTAGGCCGTACTCGACGGCGTGTGTAAAGAAGGCAAGCAGGCGTTCGTAAAGCTGCTCGACTATATCGGCCTAAAGGCATATATCGTTAAAGAGACTAGCGGCGAACTTACGCAGCGGCTATAAAACTTCCTTTATAAAAGCTTAGAAAGTAGCCGGGGCGTTCGTAAGGCCTATAGGCATAACTTCCTATTCGTATAGGCCGAAAGGCGTAATAAAAGCAGTCTTCTCGTAGTCTTTTAAAGCGATACGGATATGCTAAAGCCCGTATTATAGGTCGATAAAAGCGTAGTAATAGTAGCCGGCTACGCGCTAGATTTTATCTATAGTATTTAAGAGGGGATACGTATACTTCTTCGTTAGGATATTAAGTATATAGTAGTCGGCGTAGATACGCTAAATCACTTGCCTATAGGCGTTATACTATAGGCCTATAGGTGCCTTCTTTAGCGTTAATAGTAGAAGAGACGACTATAGGCTAATAGACTTTCGAATAATACTCCCCTTATATTTCTTAATAAAGTCCTTAATAGCTTAGGCCTACGAGGGACTATAGCATTAGGGAGCCTACCGTATAGGCGTGCTATCGCCTATATTAATTCGATAGACTATCTACGCTAATTTCTTTATACGTCGAAGCGATATATCGAAGAGCTCTAGGAATTTAGCGAAATAAACGTCTATAAAACATTTCGCTTATTCCGGCGTATTAGCGTAAAAGCGAATAGCACGCGTAGGAGTAGGTTAAACATCGGTCGAATTAGCGAAAATAGGTATAGAGAAAACGTTCGACGGCCGCGGCTATAATAAAGGCTTGCCCTTAAGATTGCGAAGTCGTATAGCGCCGTTGCCTTTATAAGCGACTCTAAGGGCGTAAAAGATAAATCGTCTAAAGGTTAAGTCACTAAGGAAAGTCTTATTAAGGACGATACTATAAGAGAGGGCAACCGAACCGGTCTAATTATCGTTGCCTTACTATTATATAATAATAACGATATCGTCTTAAACGCTTAGTCTAAGGATCCCTCCTATTCCTTTTATAATAGAGGCGACTTAGGACGGGTATAGGGCTAGCTTATATATAAGTTAAGAAGAAACGTAATAAGATATAGAACCGTAGTCGAAGAACGAAGAAAGAGTAAAGGATAGGGAAGTCGTTAGTTAGTAAAGGAAAACACTATAACGATCGCCGAAGCCCTTATAGAAAGGCTTCTAGCTAGTATTAATACCGCTATTTATAGTCATAAAGTAGATAGCGTCGCATCCCTATTAGAAATGCCTTAAGTCTATCCCTTCTTATATAGCTATAAGGATAGCTTCTATTTCTACATCGTCTTCCTTAAGTTAGTATATCGGATCTTAGTCTTTATCGGCATTATCTATAACCTCGTCGTCGAAGTATATATATAGGCGGTTAGCGTAGTTGCGATAATTTCCTCGCGTGCCTTTACGTATGCTCCTGCCTTAGTTACCTCTATCGCGATTACTGCCGCGGCCGCGGCTACTCCTTCTAAAGCGCTAGCGGGAACTAAATGCCTTAGTAGCTTTATATATCTTCCCTTTTATCGTAACGTCTTAAGGCGGGCTAGATAGTAAGGATAACGTAGTAGTAAGTGCTAGCGAAGACAATAGACGGTAGTCTTATACCTAATATCTAGCCTTACTATAGTTAAAGTAGGTATTCGCCTTAGATAAGGCTATAAAAGTCGAAGCGGCGATAGCTTTATCGTCGGCGGCGTAGACGAGAGTATCGGTCGTACGTAGATCGGCTATAATAATGCCTGGGGGGCCTAAATAAGAGGAGGCGGACAATAAGCTAGGATTAGCCTTAACGACTTCTATTATCGCCGGTTTATTACCTATAACCTTATTTATCTTCTATATTTAGTATAGTTAGCCCTCTTATATACGGATAGAAGTAGCTAGCTTACCGTAGATATCTTCTATAGGCTAACGCGTTTGCTCGCTAGCTAATAGTATAAGACGCTAAATAAAGGCTATACTATATAGTATAGTAATATCGGAACCGATCCGTGACTAAATGCGTAGGAGGTTATTCTAAATATACTAGAGGGTAATAGTACGGACATTAGGGCTACGTTTCTTAATGTCGGGAAGGTTTAAGAACGCGTTACGAATACGCTAGGCAAAGTTAACGAAGGCCTCGTCCTTAACTAGCGCTAGTTAGGCGTAAATAGCTAACGGCGCGTCTAAAACACCGTAGTCCCTTAGGATTGTAAAAATGCTCTTAAGGAGCAATATCTAGTCTAAGTGCCTAACGTTAACCTAATACGCGATAGGGCCGAAGTCTTTAGACAACTTATTAGCTATTTAAGTAGGCTAGAGGTTATATAGTATCTATCTAATAAGAAACGCGGATTGCATCTATTAGAGCTTCTAAAGGATAGTATAGTCCGCTTAATATAACTTCTATTTAGGCTTTATAGTAATCTTATTTCGGTTATTAGTTACTATATCGTTAACGTCTCTAGCAGCTTTCGCTTAAGGCTAAATGCTTTTTATAAGAGTCTTAGTAGCTCGATCGTAAGTAGCATTATACGGAACGTGTATAGGATAGTCGAAGTTTAAACGTAGGTTAGGACCTCGTTCTAAGAATACGTACTAGTCGACGGCTTTATCGTCGTAGTATAGGAAAGGCTTTACCGGCAGCTAGTGCTATTATAGTAGAACCGGTTGCTAAACGGGTTGCCTATACTACGGCTAAGCTATCTGCCCTTACTACTGCTAATTCAAACGAGCAAATCGCTGCTCGCTTATAAGGTTAGCAGTAGGCGTTGCCGTAGCACTCTAGTTAGGCAGGTCTATAGGAGGAGTAGGAGGCGATAAGTAGTCCGGCATAGGAGGTACGGGAGGAACGGGAATAAGCCCTATAGCTAAGGAGCCGGCAGTAGGTAGTAGTAGAAGAGGAGGTGCTTATGCTCGAAAGAGACTAGTTAAGCGCTCCTCTATACGCTTTATCTAAGCAGCTTAACGCTCTAGCTAGGTAGCTTAACGCTCCTCGAGACGCTCTATCTAGGTGATTTAGTTGTCTTCTAGCTATTTAAGCTAGTTAGCTTACTATTAAGACTGCTAACGCATTTCACCGCGAATTTCTTTACGTAAGTCGTTAAGGTAAGTGTTAAAGACTTCGTTTTAGCGGGTTATCTTCTAGTCTACCTATCTTCCTAAGCCTACGACTAAACTCGTCCTATTCGGCTTAGGGCTAATAGTAGAGCTTGCCACTAAGCCCCGGCGAGAGCTTCGGTCGGCTCCTAGCTCGTCCTCGGACGGCGAATTCGGCGGTAACGCTGCCGATATATTATATAACGTTAGGCTTATGCAACGTTAGGCGAAAGAAAAATAGGGTAGAATAGGTGATACAATAGGTCTGCGTGGCGTAAACGCTAGGATGCGTGATTCGTCCGATTTCTAAAGAGGCTGAGTTTTGCTCTTTAAAAATACGTATTTTTAAGGCCTTTTAAAGGTCGGATCGGGCATATACAATAGAGAGTCTCGGGGCTTCCTGCTAGGGGAAGCTTCGTTAAGACTATGTTCTATGTGTGTTAATTGATTATCTAGAGTTATAGGCGTGTAGGGCTTTAGGAAAAACCCTGTAGTAGGGCACTGACTAATGCGCCTACCTAATAGGATCCTTACGTATATACCTCGGGTTTAATAACGTAAGGCGGGGGAATAAAATTAGTAATCGACATTACGTAAGGGAGATAAACGCTAGCCCCCTCCCCCCTTAAACCTTAAAATAAAATACGCCTAATTAAATAGAAAATTTATTAAAGTTAGACTTATGTTAGTAAGTGTCTCGAATGCAAATGCAAATATAGGTCTAGTAGTCTTATTGGAATTGTTAATACCTATCTAGCTAAGGGCTATACTACCTTCTTTATAGATAAGACGAGAGAAGGGTCGGAGCTACCCTCTAGGAACCTTCGGTAGCTAAGAATAGAAAGGGATCCGTAAACAGAATATAAAGACGGATGCGTTAGTCGGGGAAGACCTTCCGCAGACGGATGCGTCTATCGGAACGACTATAGAAGTCTATAGAAGGACGTAGAATTCTATCTATAGGATTTACCTTAGAAGAGAAGTCCTTCTACCGTAGAATTCTATCTATAGAATTTACCTTAGAAGGGAATTCCTTCTACCGTAGAATTCTATTAGAATTCTATCTATAGAATTTACCTTAGAAGGGAAGTCCTTCTACCGTAGAATTCCATCTATAATTCCCACAACTTATATATTATAAAGATAAAAAATAAATTGTATAATTTATTAAATAAAAAATAAAAAAGTTTAAAATTCTTTTTAAGAGTTTCTATTTATTAATTTAGAGTATTTCTATTTGTATAGTAATGAATTGCTATTTATATAATAAATTGGGATTATATATTAGTAGGTAATTCACTTAGATTAATCTAAATAAAGGGGGATGTATTAGTTATAGTTGTATTTAATCTAGCTAAAGAAAGGGGAATAAAAGGGCCCTTTTATACCCGTCTGCCGGGGTCCCTTTATAGAGCCTACTATGCCTTAATAATGCATTGTTAAAGCCTATGCTAGGGCTTACTACTCTAGTTATAACAATGCCTTTAGTTAATAACGAGGTTATTAAACTATATAGGTTACGTAGCGTTATACGCCGCGTAGTTATAACCCCTATTGCCCCTTTCCTATATATAGTCGGTAATATAGTTACGACTCTATCCCTTAGTTATATAACTATATTCCTATACTAGTAGTCTTTCTTTCTAACTACTAAGCAACCTTCTTAATCGTAAGGATAACGTGTATTAGACTAAAGGGGTCTAATAAATACAATATATAAGTATAAATAAAAGAGAGCCTTAAAAGGAAACTTAGAGGCGTAGAACGTATGCCTTTATCCGAATAGTTAAGCTATTATTATCTATATAAAACGTACTTTAAAAAATAGCTCTACGATCTCCTCGCACAGCCGCTAAGGTCGACACCGGATTATAAAATTAATTTAGACTCGAGAATCGGATTCCTTAGACCCGGTTGCCCCTAGGCGCGATAGCGCATTAGGGGACGGATATAGGCTGCGAGCCGATAGACGTTAATATCGCGAGAAGGGGGTTAAAGGCTAGCGTATATAGCCTACCGACTACTAACGAAGCGCCCCTTAAGCCCGACGCGGGTAAGGAGAAACTAATAGGAAGGGATAGTGCCGCTTACCTAAAATTCGCGGGTCTAGTGCCTAAGGAGGCCCTCTAAGGCGTCTAAAGGGCCTTTAAGTCCGTTCTCTAAGGCTACTTAAAGGAATAAGAGGAGAAGATCTAAGCGGACACCGCGGTCTATACGACCGTAGGCTAGCTTAAAAAGTCGGTTAAGGAGTCGGTAAAGGAGGCTATTAAAGCGGCGCTTTTATCGAAGTAAGCGTCGAAGTCCTAAGCCGACGTAGCCGCGGCCGCGGTCGCGGCTGCTACCGTCGTGCCCCCGACGTAACGCTAGCCTACGCCCGGAGGCGCCGGCGGTAGCTATAACATTAAGGCTAATAGCGAGAAGCCGACTCTTACCCGCTACGAGAACTAGCTTACGGTCCGATCTAAGGGGATCGCCTTAGATCTCTAATATAAAACCCCTTAAGCGATTGTTAACGATATTAATCGCGCCCTTAAGGAGCCTGCTATAAAAGCGGCGCGGGTCCTTTATAGTAGCGATATCGCGCTTATATTTAAGCAGAATGTAAAGAAGTATAAAGCGGATAGGGAATAGCTAGAGAAGGCGTTCGGGAAGGAGACGTTGCTATTCTAAGGCGGCTTTACGGTAATAGTAAAGGGCGTCTTAATAATAGTCCTTTAAAGAGGGGACAACGCCGCCCTAGCAGCTAAACTAGCTAAGGCGAACGATATTAAAGTTATCTACCTTTACCCTAAAAGGGCTTATATAAAGGCGGGCATAAAGGCGACCTTAATTATTATAGTAGACGGCGTAAAGGCGGCGAATAGGCTCTACGACTTTAGTATAGTAATATAGGCGGAGATTTTTAATATAGAGCCCTTCGACGATATAATCCGGCTAAGGTAGTACTACCGGTATTTCTAATATAAATACGTTGCGAAGTACTATATAGCGAAGGCGACGTACGGGCGGTATGCGTTAGGACTATACGACGAGGCTATATACGCGGCTACTATTAGGTAGATCTTATACCGGTATACCCTCTATAAGGGGAGATACGCGGCGTAGGATAGGCACTGCCCTAAGGCGGAGAAGCTTTAGGATAGGGCTTAGGAGGTATACTCCTAAAGGCTAAGGCGCTTTACCGCCGCGGCGATGCCGACGATACGCCCCGAGCCGACGCCGCCTTATATATAGCCCTTTACGCTTCCCGCCGCGCTATAGACGTCGCCGTCGAAACGGCGACGATAGGACACCCCCCCCCCCGGCCACCCGCCCTTCCCCCCGGCCGGCCTTAGGACATTACGAGGGCCGGTCGGGCGTAAGGCTAGTCGACTATTCGCGGGCTTCTACGGTCGCGGCCGGTCTTAGCGTCGGTAAGAGCTCGCACTATTACGGTCGAGGCCGCGCTTGCTTTTAACAACGACCCTTTTTCCGACCCCCCCTAATATTAGACATCCTTTACTAAAATACCGTAAGGATAAGCACGAATATATACCTCGCGCTCGCGGCCCTTAAGGCGTACGATATTATAGCACTTTAAGAGACACCGATTAATAGTAGGATAAAAGCCCTAGTATACTTAAGGCGGTACGACTATAGGCTCGTCTTTAGGGCGACCTAAAGCGCGCTATACGTCTATAAGAGGCACGGTATCGATACGTAGATAAGCGATTAAGGTATAGACTAATATAGCGTTACGTTTACTAATTTTAATACTATAGTTTTTTTAGTTTACTCTCCGCTAGTTAACTCCCCTCTCTTAACTATTCCGCTCCTTAACCTTACGATTAAGTCGTTATACACCCGGTGCGTCCTCGTCGGGGACTTTAATAGCCACTTCCCGCTTTAAGACGCCTATAAGCGTACCTCTAGGAATAGCAAGGACCTCCTAAAGCTAACGGCGCGATAACGCCTTAAGCTCGTAACCCTTAAGGGCTAGGTTATACGCATCGCCTTTAAAGGCTAGAAGAATAGCACGATAGACCTTACCTAAGCGTCTTAGGGTCTAGGCGTAACGTACCGTAGAAACGCAAGCCTTATTAGATCGGATTATATATCGCAACGGCTAGAGGTAGATATAGGGCCGCTAACTTATCGGCCGGCGGCCCGGACGATAGGCCTTAACTGCCTCTAGAGGAAACTCGACCTAGATAGGGCCTAAGTAGCAGCTATCGTAAAGTTCCGGCCGGGGGCCGCGCCGGCTACGCTTACGACCCCCGAGGAGGTCGAGGCGTACGTAGACTAAGTAGTCACCTAGTTAACCGAGATTGCGAAAGACTATATACCTAAGGCCTAAGGCCGCGCCGACGGCAGCCGCTTTAACTAATAGACTATAAAGGTAGACCGGTGCAATAAGGAGGCTAAACGCGCCCTCCGGGCGTTCTTAGCGTCTAGCAACTAGACGACCCGGGAGACGTTAGATAAGGCGAAGATAGCCCTCCGGCGTGCCGTCGCTACTATATAACGAGACTCCTAGCGGGAGCTTACCTACGATTTAGCCGCTAACTAAGCCCTCCTTTAGAAGATCGAGAGGTAGGCGTAGCTTTAAAGCGGTAGCCTACTATAGGCGATATATATCCCCGACCTAAAGAGGCCGAGCGACCCGACGGGGCTAGCCCGTACTTACGTAGAGAAGGCAGAGACCCTAGCGGCTTAGTTCTTCCTACCTTTAGTAGCGAGAGGCGAAGGGAGCCCTTAAGCCGCCCGGGAGGCCTATATAATATCGTAGCGTTTTATAGTCGGCGACGTTAGGTCGGCGGTTAGGAAGATAGCGTCGTAAAAGGCCGCGGGGGAGGACGGCCTCCCGGTTAGGCTTATTAAGGCCTATAAAAAGCTATTGCTTAAGGTGCTTACGGTATTACTTAACGCTAGCTACGACGTCGGGCATCTTCTAAAACGGTTCTAATATACGGCTTTTATCGTACTGCCGAAGCCCGGGAAGATAGCGGCCTAGCTTTAATAAGCCTAAGGGTAAAGACTAATCTCTCTCCTTAGCACAGTAGGGAAGATCCTTAAAGCTATAGTCGCGAGGAGAATCGTAGACGCAGCGGAAGCGTATAGCCTCCTACCTAAAGGGCAGATAGGGAATAGGACCGAGAGGTCTACTAAGACGGCGATACGACTTATAATAGAGCTCGTAAAGACGACGTAGGCTTAGGGAGGGGTAGCGTTATTCCTTTATCTCGACCTTAAAGGAGCTTTCGATAGGGTAGACTATACGTACCTCGTCGAGACCCTCCGCTAGAAGGGTTTCTTAAGCTAGGTTATCGCGTAGGTCGGGAGCTTCCTTAAAGGTAGAACGGCCTAGCTCTACTTCGACGGCACGCCGGCGGAGACCTAGGGGGTGCTTACGGGCGTGCCCTAAGGCTCGCCCCTCTCCCCGATCCTCTTCCTCCTTTATATCGCGCTACTATACGACGACCTTAAGCTAGAGATAGGGGTTACTACCGTCGGCTTCGCCGACGATATAAACCTCCTAGCCTACGGTAAGACCGTAGCCGCGACTATACGACGTTTAAAAAGCGCTTAGAAAAAGTACGATAAGTAGGTAGGGGAGGTCGGTGCTAAGTTTAAGCTAGAGAAGAGCGAGCTAATCTACTTTACGCGAACCTATAAGCCGATACTAATAAAGCTTCGGCTTAAGACGAATATAGTCCGGCCGGTTAAAGACGGGCGGTTCCTAAGGGTTTAGTTTAACCGAAAGTTACGATAGAAAGCCTAAGTTAAAAGCTTAAGAGGAAAATAGGCATATAAGCGCTAGCCTTTACCGGGCTCGCGGCGTCTATATAGGGTATACGACTGCGAAGCGCGAGGACGGTCTACGCTAGTATAGTTCGGAACGCGCTCGCTTATAGGGCGTTAACGTTTTATAAGCCTACGCTTAGAGGAGAGAAACCTACCGGCCTAGACGGCGGTCCCCCCGCTCGACCTCTACCTTAACGACCGCCTTACGCGATACGAGGAGCGAACTAAGGAGTCGGGCATAGCGGACCGGATTAAACGCGCCTACGAGAAGCCGGCGAGAGTACTGCCCTAACCCCGTCGGCCGACCCGGCCGCCCGGCCGGCCGCACGACGCGTGGCTTTAGGACTAGTGCCCCTAGGGCACTATAACGGAGGAGGCGGTCCTCCGCGATTAAGAGGCGCGCTAGAAGGAGGATCTCTAAGTAACGGAGGCGAAGCGACTATAGAAAGCCCGGCAGCCGGTAGATATTAACCCCTACTTCGACCGGCCGAAAAAGGCACTAAAAGTATATAACGGGTTATATAAGCATAAGAGCTCCGCGCTTATTTAGATTTAGACCGGGAAGATCGGTCTATAGGGGTTCTTTTTCGACCGGAACGTCCCCGACGTCGACTTACCGCTTTATCGGTGCGGGACCGCGCGTAAAACCGCGTTCTACCTCTTCCTCCGGTGCCCTGCCTTTACTAACGCGAGGGCGGCCTTACTAAAAGGCATCCGACGAGAGAGCGACCTTAAGGCGGCGCTTAACCGCCCTACCGCCGCGAAGCCGCTTATCCGGTGGTTCCTTAAGCACCGCCTACTATAGTAGTTCCGGGCCGCGATAGCCCTTATAGAGAAGATAGACCGCCGTAATACCGGCGGGGGGGAGCTCCGGGAGTAAGACGACAAGGCTCCTAAAGCTAGCCCCCTTTAACGTTTTTATGTGTTTATGTATATTTATATATTCGACTATACGCTTACTAAGATTTGTTTTTCTACGTTTTAACCCGCTAGGCGGGGCCCCGGCCCGTACCCTATCGCCCGCGTGCCGTCTACGCGCCGGCTTTACTAAGTTAGACTATCCGCCCGACCCCGACGCCCTTAGGCCTACCCGGGCGGGGTAACCTTTATTAGGCACTAGACCGGCGGCAGTAACTAAACTTAATTAACCGTAGCGAATGTAGGCTATATCCGGCCCGACGTTAAGATAGATAGACGTTATATAGGTTTTCCCCTAGGCCGCCTAGTTTTTCCTATGCTAGCTAAATGCAAGGGCACTAGGCCCGTTAGGGCAGCTAGAGTACTTTAATAATAATAATAATATTGTCTATAAAGCGTTTAAGGGCTCGGTTCGGTAATACCTTCGTTATAGCATCGGCTGGGTTATTATCGCCGTTAATCTAACGGATCTCTATAATCTCTTATTGCTTATATAACTATCGAAGAGATATAATACAAATTATTAATCTCTTCTCCTTAGTTATCCTAAGCTTTATAAGACATTCGTAGAGCGAATACGAATCTATATAGATAATTAATTAGATATTCGGTAGCTTAAGCCGGTCGGTAATAATCTTTAACGTAATTGCTAAGGCGATCCTAAGGTTAACGCTATTAACTATACCGTATATCTCGGAAGCTAGCACGCTTTAGGTAACTCTCTTACACTTCGTCGAACTTTAATAGATAATGTTTCTAATAACCTTAAACTAGTTATTAGACCTTTCGGTCTTATTAACTAATGTAATAATAAAGCCTAGTTGCGATAATAAGTCTTTATTATTAGTAAACGACCTATCCGTAAATACTATTAGCTTCGCCTTTATAAGATTAATTAGTTTATATATTAAACCTTTGCTTTAGTAGTCTATTTGCTACTTAAGTCGTTTATTTAAGATTATATAATCCTTATCATCCGGGTTTTATACTTATGCCGTAACTAAGATATTAAATACTGCTTCTAGTTAGCACACCGAGGCTATATAGGCTCTACGAGCACGTTATTTTAGGTACTATTATATATAGTCCGGAGCCTTAACATCGATTCGGTCGATCCGGGCGGCTTATCCCTTTTATTAAAGCAGGAGTATTTTATCCTATTGTAAGCTTACCTTTACTCTGTTAAAATCCGTAACGGAGCCTTAAGTCATTATAGTTTTCGGCTTTGCCTTAAATTATGCCTTTCGGAGCTTTTCTTCTTTAGCGGCCGAAAAACTCATTGTTTTAAGCATAAGGGTATCGTCCGTTTATATCCTAATAATACTTAAGTATTCTAGTCCTATATTAGATATTAAAAGGCAAGAGTTAAAGGTCGATATCGCTATATCGAGGCCCTCGATATAGTGTTTCTAATACGTATTAAACTAATAGACTCCCTATTAACATTACCGTCTTCCCTATTTGCTTTCTACTAGGAAATCCCCGGTTCTTCCCTAGATTCCACTATAGAATTCCACGGGCTTCTACGGGCATTACCCCGCACTTCTACGGGCGCGTTTACCTACTTTTCTTCGGTTATATTTCACCGTGATTTTACGGTGATTTTACGGTTATTTATACGGTCTTTACCTATAAAATCTCTTCCCTTCTACGGTCTTCTACCGTAGAATTCTAATTCTCTTCTACGGCTTCTACTATAGAATTTACCGTAGAATTCACTAGTCTTCTACTAGGCTGCTTATTTATTTACTAACTATATAACTTATTTATCGTACGGCATAATCTATTGCTTTTCCTACCGATCCTTCCGTCCGATTATTTACGTTACCTATTTTTCCTTAGGTCTACGCGGCTGATTTTATCTAAGGATTTTTCCTATATATAGAGACTAGTTAGCCTCCCTACTAGATAAGATAAAAGCTATTATTCTCGGTGTTTTACATCCTTCTGCAGCTTCTAATCCCTCTATATAGGCTATTTAAGCCTTAGAGCCTCTCTTCCCTTTTTGATTGCTATTACCTAAATATTAAGGACCCGACTGCCTAGCGTTCGATAGTTATAAGCCCGGACGAACTTCTCTACGCATAGAGAGTTCTAACGGCTTGTATTTTTAGCTTACTAACGCTACGACTTACGGTAGAAAAGCCTTTGCCTTTATATCTAGCGAATCGACTCGCGGAGGACTAATATGATTTTTTAAGGAGCGTTATTTAATCTAGCGAATCGACTTACGGAGGACTAGTTAGTACGTTTACCTTATTCTATTAGTGTTTTCCCGCACTTAGTTTAGTTTTTACGGTTTGTTTATATATATTGTGTATCTAACTACCTTTTCCGGTGATTTTACTATACTTTTACCTACGTTACTATATCTATTATAGCCGATATTACTTTAAAGACTATTTTAAATAGACTAGCGGACTAGGACCGATAGATCTTAACGATCTAGAAATACGCACTTACTTAAGGGATTTAGGAGAAAATCGATCTATCTATTACGCCTAGACTTTAAAAACCCTTATTGCCTCTTCCCGTAGAACTAATAGCTAGAATAGTTAACGCGACCGTTGCTAATATTGCTAGTTTATTTATAAAAGAACTTAAGAGGTTTAAGTTTCTCTTTTTCCGGTATTATACGTTGCTCTAAGCCTATAAAGACTAATAGAAATCTCTTACGTTAATCTAGCAGTTTATCGTTTAGAATATCGGGAACTACTACTTAATAATTGCCGACGAATATAAGGTTTCTAAGGAATTAGCTTTACTATAGCGGCGTGTAAAGCCGACTTTATAAACGCAATAGAAGACTATTCTTACGTAGTTCTATACTATTTTAAAGGCACTAGACCGGACGGATATTACGATATAGATTTCTAACTAATAGAAGGTCCTTACCGATGCCTGGCGAATTAAGTTGCCGGAATTAAAAGGTCTCTAAGCTATATGGCTTTTTCTTAAGGCTATTTAGCCAATTTCTAGCCCTTTTGCGGAATACTAGATAAATAAGATAGAGGACGATGCCCGCCTAAATAAGCTAGGATAGGAATAGTCTTTCCCCGACGGATTTAAGATATCCGAACTTTTCGAGCGCTTGTAGGCCTTAAAGGCTACGACTAAAGCGCTAAAGACTATCGCTTTTGCGAAATTTTAAGGCTAGGGAATAAAGTCCTTAGCCGCGGAATCCACTAATAAATCGGCAACTACTTTAGCAGCTACGTCCTTAGATAAGGATAAAGGTAAGAAAAAGGTTAGTCCGCTATATATTTACAGAGAACGATACTATTTCCGATAGTGTTATTACTTTAACCCTTCCGTTCGACTTCTATTATAGAAACCCGATAAAGACGTCTAAAAGACTATAGACGACTACCTTAAGGTTCCGGCTAATAAGGCTAAAGTTAATACAGTACTTCTTCGCGACGAGGAGTAGCGGAAGAATAATTAGACTAAGATAAAGACGGTTTAAGCTATAGCTACCGCTAACGTTCTTACGACCTTTTTACTACTAGTTATTCTATAGACTACTATAGAATACCCGTTAAGGGATTCTTTTACTATAGATTTAAGGTCTAATAGACATATTTACAACAATAAGGAGCGTTTCTATAACTTCTAGCCTTCTTCTAAGTACGCACTTATAGGTAGTAGAAGCACTCTTATTCTTAGGATAGGCACGGTGTTTATACGCATTTCGACGGGCACTTTTTAGCTTAGTTAGGTAGCATATATCCCGTCCTTTTATACGTCCTTTTATTCCCTTCGTCTTTTGCATAAGGCGAATCTTTTATAGAATCCGTAGACTAGCGTAATCTCTTTATTAACCCGTACAATTTATATAACAGAGCTAATTTATAATTCGTATATTATTAAGTATAACCCGTTAACGCCTTCTACTACGCTTTAAATAATTCTAACTATTGCTTCCGTTCCTTCTATAGATTCTACCGTAGAAACCCCGGTTATAGTACCTTTTTCGGCTACTATACTAGAGTCTACACTAATAAGTATAGAGGAACTTTCCCTTTAGCACTAACGACTTAGCTATCCGAATAATAAGGCGCTTTTAAAAGCTCTCGGAATACTATAGTCGGTGACCTTCGATAAGATAATCTCCTATAAGTCCTAGAAACTTACGTAGGCTAAACGAATTATCAACCGCGAACCGCCGCTTTCTAAAGCGACTTTTCCCTTTTCTAAGGTGTTTTACGATATTTTTTCTATATATAAGAGTTATAACAATAAGAACGTTGTATTTCTTATTAAGGATAACTATATAAAGCTTATTTTTCTATATGCTCTTCTAAACGCCTTTATAGACGAGCTAATTTTATGCTTTAAGAGCCTAGGTCGGTATATTTCCCGATAGTTCTTACTTTCTATCGGTATAATCTATCGAGACAACGACCGAGCCCTTCGATACGATTTTTAGGACTTTATTAACTAATAGTGCATTTATAATAAGCCTACTGCTCCCTATACACCCGCTTAAAACGGCGCTGCTAAACGGGCTAAGGGGGTAGTATCTACGAAAGCTCGATTTATAAGGATTAATGCAAATTTACCCGAGCATTTATAGACAGAAACGTAGAAAACTATAGTATATTTATACAATCGGATTCTAGCCCGATAGGCAGCTTCCTCTACGTTATTTCTATCGAAGTGGATTTCCTTAATAGAGATCCTTTACGACTAGTTAAGGGATTACGACCGGAATATACCGGCTTTTCTCCTTCCCTAACTATTACGATTCGATTATCTTCGAGCTTTTAGCTATAAAGCCTACCTACTAACCACTAAGGCCCTAACTAATACGTAGAAACGTAATCTTAAGCAAGAACCTTATGCGGAGGTTAGTTACTTAGTGATATATATAATGCATCCTTTAGCCGGTCGGCCGGGGCTGCTTACATTAGCTATAGATTAGATAGCGGGAGCTATACCTAGCTCCCGGGCTCGCTACCTACCTTAATAAACCATCCTTCTTTACCTACCTTTCTACGCTGCTTAGTGCATTACTTAGTTAGGTATAATTCTACTAACATTTTTCGTATATAGATCCTATAGAGACGGGAGGTTCGTTAAGTTCGTAATATAACGTTTAATAAGACTTAGTTTTTCACTACGTCTAAGGCATCCGAACCGCTAATATAGGTGTTATTACCGGTATTTCTACTATATATTGCATAGGAAGAAGAGTAGGATAAGGCAGAATTCTAGTTAACGCTAATAGTGCTTCTTAATAAGCATTCTACCTTAGTAGATATTCTAGCCGAAGGCAATCCTTAGCTTATTACTCCTAACTAAACCCTAGAACCGCCGGAGGACGTTTTTAAGAATGCATAGGATTTCTAACCCGACATTTCTATACTTTTACCTACTATAACTATAGAACTAGCAGACCGTCTTAAGGTGCAGTTGCCTTAAGCTACTTCTCGGTCTATAGATTACGATAATATTATTCCTATAGATAGTCTATAGACAATAAGGTCTATAAGGGATTTACGCCTTACTTATTCGAACCGTTTTTCGGGTCGATATCCCGCTTTTGCCTACGTTAGGCATCTACCGGCTAATAGCACCGCTTTTATAGCTGTATTCGCTACTTCTCTTAAACCTAGGAAGATATATAAACGGGATTTACCCGCGCTTTTAAGGTTTTAGTCTAATCTCGAGACGCATCCGTATAGACCTAAGTTTAAAGCCGCTAGAGTAGTTAAATAGGACTCCTTAAAATAGCGGAAGACCTTCTTTCCTTCGCCTACCCTAAGAGCGAACGCGCTAGTGCGTCCTCTTCTATTAATATAGGCATTCGACTATAAGTTTAATAAGCACGGCTACCTTAGGAAGTTTAAGTCTCGCCTTTATATACGAGGAGATCTTTAGCCGTTTAGCGGAAAGGAAACCTACGCCGCTACGCTTATAGCGTGAAATTTTTATATTATAATTGCTATTGCCGCTAAATTTAGCACTAAAACCCGCTTACTTAACGCGGTTAACGCTTTTACGAATGCCGATCTAGATAAAGAAGTATATATCTACTTCTTAAACGGATTTAAGGTGTTTGGTTTTATAATTCGGTGTTACGGTATTAGGTTATATCACATGTTATCCTACGTGACCTCTATATCGTATATATAGACATTTAGATCTAGTCTATAGCTATATCCCTTTATAGATTAATAATAATTATATACCCCCCTTAAAGCTCGTTCCCTTATAGTTTAATCCACTATTTTTATCCCGTTGCTCTTAATAAGCAGCCTCGCGAGCTTCCGTATCCTTAGCCTTACGAGCTTTTTTACCTACTTCCTTCGGCTCTATTATTCCGCTTAGCCCCTTTATATATTCTCGTTATTCGTTACTTTACGTAACTCCCTAACTCTTATTGCTTTATTGCTTGTTATTTATTCCCTCTTTTCTTAGTTATAATACTATAACTTCGTATAATCCTCGATAGTATCGCGCCGCCTATTTAACCGGGCTAAGGATCCCTCTATCCTTCTTTTCGTTCGATTCGTTTATTACATTCGATAGATCTTATCTTTAGGTTAATAACTAGGTTATATTATTATTATTATCTTATAAAGACTATTAGTATAGAAATAAGGGATAAGGGATATATAAGGTATAATTATAAGCACGTGACTATTATAGTATTAGGTTATATTATATATTATCCTACGTAACCTCTATATCGTATATATAGACATTTAGACTTAGTCTATAGCTATGTCCTTTCGTAGATTAATAATAATTATATACCCCCCCCTAAGCTCGTTCTCTTATAGTTTAATCTACTATTTTATCCTATTGCCTTTAATTAATAATCTCGCTATCTTACCCCTTTCTTTTCTAATCTCCCTTCTTCGCGACGCGAGTCCGCCCCCTCGCTAGACCCCTTCGACTAAGTTTTCCTTAATTATTAGAATATTCCCGGTATAGATACGCTATCTCGACGCGAATTATATAGATTTCCCTCCTTACCCTTCCCCTACCTTTACCCTATTCTATTGCCTTATAATCTACGATAACCGACTATATAGAAGCCGATCCTCCGTCCGCTATACTAGCCGTTACCCCGCCGGCTCCTACCGACCTAAAGCCTTAGACCGAGTACGTTTCCTACTACCCTCGCCTCGCCGCCCTTCTTTAAGCCTAACGGCCTATATTCGGCACGTTCGCCTATATTTAGGCTAACGCTACTTAAGACTTCCGCGCCCCTTAGATTAAGGCCCTTGCTTACCTTAATAATACTTACGTTAAGTTAGATATAAGAGTGCTCGCCGCTTAAGAGCACGCAGCCGTTGCCTAAAAGCACGCTGCCGATCTCTAGCGTTAGCTTAACCGCGCTATATCCTCTCTCCTCGTCTTAACCAAACGCGATACGGCTTAAGACTAAGCCCCCGCCCCCGCCCTTACCCCTACCCGTTCCTATATAGCCGACCCCGAAAGGTTCGCTAGCGACTCTAGCACTTAAAAGCAACGTTAGGAGGCTTTCCGGACCTAGCGTAACGGCCTTACTATTAAGCTCCGTTAGGACGCCGCCTTATACCCTACGGAGTAGGATCGTATTCTCTACGCGGCTAGCCGACTTACCGGCCGGGCTGTCTCTATTATCGCTAGCGTTCCTTAAGACGTCCTTAACAATAAGTCTTTCGCTAATTAGTAGTATACTACTATTAAAGCCCTTAACGACGACCTTAGCCTAGTTTTTAGTGCTAGTTTTACCTACGCTTAGTCGGAGGCCGACTTTAACGCCTTATCGATAAAGAATATCTCTTAGCCGGACTTCTATTCGAAGTTTACCTAGCTTTAAGCCGACTTATCGTTCGACGGCACCGCTTACGTCGCCTACCTTTATTCGAAGGTCTTTATTAAACTTACTAACGCCGCCGCTCTATAAGTCGAGTGCCCGGCCTATAATAACTTTACGGCCTAGGCTAAGATATATTCTACGCTTTAGGATAACTAGTAGCGTATTAAGGCCTATTCTTAACTCTAGCTACCTCGCAACCTTACTCGCACTAGCCCTGCCTCGCCCGCCTTACCTATATCCCCTGCCGGTAACTATTAGATTACATAATAGAGGCCACTACATTAGGTTAGTATAACCGTTACGTGGCTTCGTAGAAAATTTCCTATAAAACAAGCCCCTTAAGAAAATAGGGGCTATACACACATCTTTATTATTATATTAATAAAACCTCTTTTGCTATACAACCTATTAGACCTATTAAGACCTACAATCGTGCCTATTTAGTCCGAGCCGTAGATTAAAGATCTAATAATTAAGAGTCTTATACTTTAATCCACCGGAACTATAAACTAGAAACCGAAAAAGGCTCCCTTTAGGCCGACAATCACTATGTCTACCCTTACTAAGAAAAACAAGGTTATTCTTAACGATAATGCTAATTAGTCCCTTTAGGACAATAAGTTTAAGGCGTAGGCCCTCGATAGCAACCTCTAGGACTAGGTCTTTAAGACCGAAAAACTCCTTCCTACTCCGACGATGCCTATCGAGGACAACGCCCTAAGGGGATCTCGCGTTCGTACCGTAGACAAAGAAATAATCTAATAAGGCCAACCGCTTAAAGGATCCTAGAAATAGTAGGTATTCCTCTATAAGGAGAAGAAATAAGAGAGCTAGAGAAAGGACATTAAAGAGCTACGCACTTAGATTGCTATAATAATTTCCGACTACCTTTTCCAGACTTATTGCAAGCCCGATAAAGACCTTAAGGAGTAGTATGCTACGCTTAAGAAGGAGGCAAAGGGCAAGCCGGAAGATATCCTCCGTGCTATTTAGGTTCGCTATAAAGCGGTAGTTAAGCCTTCTATAAGTTAGCCGAAGAACTAGCACCGTTGGCTTAAGAGCTAGAAGAAGGTTATATATAAAGGGATTTAAGAAAAACTCCTTAAAGCTACCTATAAGAGTATTTAGGTGTCTGATTTCCTATCTTTTGTTAATCCCTACTATTATCACTAGGTTAATTCCTTTAACCTTTCGCACTTTAAGAATAACGCAGATTTTAATATCTATATAATAACTAACGAGTTTACCGTCTTTATCGATAAACTACCTGCTTAACCGTCCTATACGAAGAGAGGCGCCTTTAGCCCTTCTTTCGCCGGATAGGACGATTAAAAGGACGATAAATAGGACGGCTAGTTAGAAAATAAAAACACTAAAAACAATAAAAACAATAAAAACAACAAAAAGAGATTACGGGCTACTACTTCGGATAAGCGAGGTATTCCTAAGTGTAGACTATACACGCTTAAGGGCTATACTCTCGAGAACTATTAGGAGATTAAGTCCGATAAGGCCCCTAAGTAGTAGCCTAGGAATAGATAGGAAGCTATTACGAAGAGTATAGAAGACCCTAAGATCGCGAAAGAAGTCTAACGACTAAAAGGGAAGAAGGTAATGTTTAAAGACGATAAGGATTAACTAGTACGGAAAAAGGGAAGATGCCCTTCGGCTTCTTTCCTTATCTCCCTCGTTAAGGCCTCCTTTAGCATTAACGTTTATCCCCTTTACTACTCGGCAATTCTAGACTATAGAACGATACTCTATATCTTTAACGAGATCTTACGGTTTAAGAACTTTAGGATAGCTAAAGAGGGAGACTTCCTTTAGGCAGGCGTAGAAAAAGTGCCTATCCTTAGATATAGCGACGTTAACGTCCGCCTTTAAACCCCTTCCTTTAAGCCTTAAGTGCTACGGCTACTTAATATCGCATTCTATAAGAACTTTGCGTATAACCTAATCTCCTATAGGTTGTTAAAACAATAGGGTATATAGTAGGACGAACGGCCCTATAGACCGTCGACGCTTTAAGTAGCTAATAATACTATAGTCGGACTTATTAAATAATACTACGGATAGTTCGTCCTAGAATATATCCCCTACGATATAATAAGGCGGGCCTTCTATACCCGCCGAAATAAGTTCGATAGCTATACTAAGAGGAAGCTATAAAAGGCAATAGTAGAACTTTAGTATCTCCGGATAGGACATCCGGGACTATAAGCGCTCAAACACTTTATTAACTACTCCGAAGGTGTTAAGATTAAGGGCATTATAACGACTTAGTGCGATAACTATAGTACCGCTAAAGTAAAGCGGATAATACGACGAGCTCCTTAAGACAAAGGCGTTATAGGCGAGAGAATTATAATTAACTTCTATAACTTCGTGCCTAATAATAAAGGTTATAATTCACTAATGCTCTTAATAGATAGGGCGAGCGGCTTTGTATAGGATTTCTACCTATAGGACCGCCTTATAGAAACTATTATCGCGGCCCTTAAGTCCGGCCTTAACTACCTTAAGCATTAATACTAGTTCTACACTAAGACTATCGAATGTAATAACGAGATTACTAGTTAGAAGCTAGTAGTAGAAGCTTTCCTTAAGGCGAGACTCTTTAAAATCGAGCCCTCGGCCCTATACACATAGGACTAAAATAGTAGCGCCGAGCGCTTAGGGGGTGTAATTAAGGACAAATCATAGGCAATGCGAGGCAAACTTCTAACGCAACTTTAGCGAGAGATATATAAGTTAGTAGTGTATCTCTATAACCGTATACTAAAGTATAGTTATAAGTAGGAAAGCCCTTACGAAAGACTAACCGGCAGGAAGCCTGCGTAATAACATCTTCGTGCCTACGGGTGTAAAGTGTTCGCGATAACTACTATAGCTTAGGAAAAGAGATAACGCCTTAAGAAGCTCGACCTACGAGCTTAGGTAGGCTTTCTAGTAGGATACATATTATCTAATATCTACCGCATGTAGGTGCCTACTAAAGGAAAAGTTATTACTATACGAGACGTTGCGTTTAACGAGCGGGAGATTTTCGATAGAACCTTCGAGAGTCTTGCCGATAGCGTTAAGGAGAGCGACCTTAAGGAGCTAGCCCTAGCCCTAAGGAATATTAGCCTTCCTAATAATAACCGAATTAACGCGCTATAGGTACTTAATGATTAAGTCTTTAACGATATTCTTATTTACGAAGATATAAACCTAGTACACGCGGCGAGCTAAGAAAACGATGTAGACTATACAACGGCGCTTAAGAACGACCGAGAGAGCATAAAGCAGTATACGGAAGCTAGATTTAAGCCTCTACCTACTCCTCCGAACACTCCCCCGGCGGCCCTATTTATAGCTGCAATCTAATTATATCTCGCTAACTAGTCGATAAAACTATAGAGCGAAAATCATAAACCCTCGCGAGCAGCCTTTTAGGCGGGAATACTTCCTTTGCCGTATATAAACATAAGTCTATATATATAAGGAGTAAACCCCTCTATAGCATCTTTATTAAGTCTATATATATAAGGAGTGAGCCCCTCTATAGTATTATCATTAAGTCTATATAAACAAAGAGCGAACCCCTCCGTAGCACTAAAAACAAGCCTATACGAGCTAAAAGCTTAGGAATAATCCCCTCTATAGCACGATTAAAAACACGCCTACTAGCACTCGGCATTTATAGCAGGCACTCGAGCCGTACCGACCTCGAGAGACACTAATACGCTACGATTTAAGGATAAGGCTTACCTCGACCGCTTAATCTTAAAAAGGCAGGTGTATCGGCGAGACCTTCCCGCTATGCTAACACATTATAGATAGCTTAAATACTATCTACTCGGCCCTTACTTTAAGGAGGCGGAGCGATTATATCTTTAGAGCTATAAGGAAATAAGGTCGTAGACTAAAGTCGACTATAAAACACTTACGAAGAAAGGCTAAGTGCTTAACTATATATAGGTATACGTATATAAGATAGATAAACATAGGAGACTCTCTAAATGTAAGGCGAGACTAGTTATACGAGGAGATTAATAGCTTAGAAACGGGTAAGAGACCTACGCAGCTACTCTCGCGGGACGGAGTTTTCGGACACTTATAACAATCGCGGTAAGGTTTAATCTCGAGCTAATATAGTATAACGCTATTAACGCCTTCGTTAACGCTACCCTCGACGAGATTATCTATATAAAGATGCCTTTAGGATATAGGAAACACTCGATTATGCTTAGGCTCGATAAAGCACTCTACGGACTGCGGAAATCCCCTCTTCTATAGCATCGCGAACTTACGTTAACGCTCCGGGAGATAGGATTCTAGATAGTACCGCACGAACCTTACTGCTTAGCGTTTAACAGCATTATCGTCTTCTTCTATATAGATAATATCGTTTTTGCATATTATAAGAAGGATTAAGAGAGGGCTAAATCGCTTTAAAATTAGCTTAAAGGAAAGTATAAGCTTATAGGCGGTAATAGCCTGCAATAGTTCCTTAGTATCGAGATTCTACGTAATCGCAAATAGGGTTATATTTAGCTATTATAAGCCGCTTATATTAATAAGATCTACCGACTAGCGAAGAAACGTAGGTTATTTAACACACCGATAGGAGTAAACGACCTCTTACCTTATAAAGGGATCGCTAAACACTACGAGATACGGTCCTACTAAGTAAACGTAGGTTCTATACTATACGCGGCGGTTATCACCCGACCCGACATTGCGTTTGCTATATTAAAACTCTGCAAATATAATACTAACCCTAGACTAAATTATAAAGAAGCTATCGATCGAGTTATCTGCTATTTACACTATACTCGTAGACTTACGCTTCGTCTAGGGGGTAGAGACGACTTTAAGGTAGTAAGTAACGCCTCTTTCGCTAATAATACTAATCGCAAGAGCTCTTAGGCATTTGCTATAAAGCTGTTCGGAGGCTTAATCGGCTAGAGAGCTAATAAATAGGATACTATTATAACTTTAATAATAAAGGCGGAGCTTCTAGCTCTATTACAGGCAGTAAAGGAGTCGATCTACGTAAGCAGGCTTATTAAAGAGCTCGACGTCTCCCTCGATAACTCCCGAATTCGCATTTAATATAATAATACTTAGACTATCCGACTAGTTACGGCCGAAGTCGCGACTCTATAGACGAAGCTTCGCTATGTGGATATTTACAACTACTAGCTTCGTTAGGAGGTCCTTAACGAGACTATCGAAGTTAAGTATACTCCTACCGCGAAGATAATAGCAGACGGCCTTATAAAGGCGCTTTAAGGGCCCTCCTTTAAGGCCTTTGTTAAATAAATCGGCCTCTACGATATCTTACAACGCCTCGCCGATCGAGAGCTCCCCGAATCGACCGATAAAGCGATATAAACCGACAATTATATAGTGTAGGAAGATTAAGAGGTGTAAGGCTATAGATAGCCTCGAAGTATGCTTTACGCCCCGCGACGACGTTAGGGAGACGACGGACCTAGGGCTTAAAGAGGCTGCGTATAGCTGCGTTTAAAGGCTCTATAGCTCGATTAGGCGTAGAGAAGCTAAGAAGGAAAATAGTAAGGACGAGGGGTCCTCGAAGGATTAAGAAGAGGTATAAGAGCTTAAGAAGCCGTACTCTCTAAGGCGCTTAAGCGTAGGAATAAAAGGGCAGGGATTAATAATGTCCCGACCCAATGGCTTAACGATAGAACGAGGATTAAAAACTTATCGGATTTAAGCTATTTAGCGACCTCTTTACGCTAGCTTCCCTCCCGCGGATATAGGTTTAAAGCTAGGGGGGTGTATTAGATTATATAATAGAGGCTACTACATTAGGTTAGTATAACCGTTACGTGGCTTCGTGGAAAATTTCCTATAAAACAAGCCCCTTAAGAAAATAAGGGCTATACACATATCTTTATTATTATATTAATAAAACCTCTTTTGCTATACAACCTATTAGACCTATTAAGACCTATAATCGTGCTTATTTAGTCCGAGCCGTAGATTAAAGATCTAATAGTAACCCGATATAGCTCGACGTATTCCGGGCCCGGCTTACTAACGCTAAGAAGCAACGGCGGTTTAAGAACCGTCTTTGCCTTTACTATACTTAGCCGGCTACCGCTACCTATACTACCCGGACCTACCTTAATAAGGGTATCGGTACTAATCCTAGCGCTAACCCTAGCGCTAGTCCCGGCGCCGGTTCCGGCTCTAGCCGCGGCCGTAGCCGTAGTAGCGGTACGTCTACCCTACGCTTGCTCGAACCCCCTCCCCTTTGCTACTAGGTTCGCGCTATTAAGCAAGGCTTTATTAAGGGCGAAGTAAACGACCTCCCCGCCTCTTCCCTATCCTCGGGAAATACGTAGCTCTTTCGCCTTATCGCGCGATAGAGCTTTTAGTATCCGAGTTTATAGCTTTATTTAATACCGGGGAGGATCTTTGCCTCCCCGCGGGAATATAACCGCGTGCTTTACTTATGCCTTTATCCCTTATATCCGCCGATGTTATTATAAGTGCTTTAGTCGACTCCGGCTATTTTAGATACGCCTTTATATACGCTTAGACCGCGTACCGCCTTTCCCTTCCTATCCGCTAGCTTTAATTCCTACGCCGGCTTTCTCTCGCCGATAGTAGCGACTATAAGTCCGGCTTTATTACTTATTGCGCTTTTTTAGTCTCCTAGATTAACGCCTATACCGAGTCTATCTACTTCTTTCTTATAAAGCTTAGCTATAAGGTTATTCTTAGCCTCCTTTAGCTACGCTAGCACGACCTTATTATTAGCTAGCGCGGTAACTCCCTTTCCTTTTAGTCCCCCTTTTATTTAGCCTCTTACCTCTCGGACTACTAGCCTTATCTTATCCCGGGCCTTTTAGCTACCTTTGCCCGCTTTACCCGCCTTATCCCGGCTCCCCCCGCCCTTATCTCCGAGGGAATATAATTAATAAATACAATTCGTTTTCCCCTTGCCCCCTCTATTAAAGACTTTAAGGACGAGGGCGAACCCCCTACTACCCCCTCTATCGAAGACTCTAATAATAAGGGCGAACCCCCCGCTACTACGATCCTTATTCCCGCCCGTCTAGCTTTAGCCCGTCCTCCGGCCTTTATCCGTTCCGTCCGCTTTAGCGACGTTCTTAAGTTTATTCCTTTATCCTTTAGCCTATCCCTCTCTACGTTTTTTAAGGATACTCCCGACGTAGGTAAACCCGCCTATCCGGACTCCTCCCGCTAGGTTAACGACGTTAACTCCGACTCTAGCTATAACTCCGACTCCCCGGCTACCCTCTACCCTCGCCGCTACGTTTAACCTCCCCGCCTTTATCCTATCTATAAGACCGCTAGCTACCGCCGCCCTATATTACGGCTAAGTCGTAAGACTATTAGACCTTAGCCCCTCCGCTTCTCGTCCTTTAACGACTTAGCGTTTAACGTCCGAATACTTAACGTCGACGCGATAGTAATATTCTACCGGCAGCCTAAAGTCTAGACCTCTTAGACCTCGATTAAGGCCTTTACTACCGAGCCTTTACCTACTAAGCCCCCGCTACCTATCGACTAAGATATCCTTAAGGACCTCTATTAAGCCGTTTTAACTAAATATATAGATACCGAGGACGTAAAAGCCTGCCTTAACCCCCGCCTTTATAACTTTATCGACGACTACCTCGATAAGATCTACCTTAATAAGATCTCCCTTAACGATATCGCTAAGTTCTTTAAGAAGTAAGAGAAGGTCCCTTATACGCTCGACGAGCTCCGGGCTAAGGTCCTTAAGGAGCTCTACTATATAATTTATATATAGCTTAAGAACGAGGCCGATAAGCTCGCCCTTTACTATACTATTAATACTTAAATTAACCTTAAAGAGGGGATATAACCTCCTTACACCCGCCCCCGCCCCTTTAGTAAAGCTAAGAACCGGATCGTCCGCGCGTACGTTAACGAGTAGCTTAGGAAGGGCTTTATCCGCCGTTCTACCTCCCCCGCTACTACCTTTATTATACTCGCCCGTAAGCCGGGCGGAGGCGTCTATTTTTACGTTAACTATCGCGGCCTAAATAAGGCTATAATTAAGAACCGTTTCCCTTTACCCTTTATCTAAGATACTCTCGCTTATATCTAAAAAGCAAAGTTTTTTACTAAAATCGACGTTATCGCGGCGTTTAATCGCCTTCGCATTGCCGAAGGATATAAGTAAAAGACCGTATTCGCTATATAGTATAGGCTCTTTAAGTATTATATTACCCCCTTTAGCCTTACCGCCGCCCTATCCTACTTCTAGAGTTTTATTAATACGGCCTTTTACGGCATCCTTAATAAGTTCTACTCTACCTATTTAAATAACGTCTTAATCTTCTCGGAGACGTAGGAGAAGCACTAGGCCTACGTCGATATAGTTCTTAAGCGCTTTAACGCCGCCGGCCTTTAGCTTAACGTAGATAAGTATAACTTCTGCGTTACTAAGACTAAGTACCTCGGCCTAATTATCTCGGATAAGGGCATTCGCATAGACCTTAATAAGGTTTATACGGTCTTAGACTAGCCTACCCCCTCCTTTATTAAAGACCTCCGGCGCTTCTTAGGATTCGCTAATTTTTATCGGCGTTTTATTCGCGGCTTTTCTAAGCTTACGAACCCTTTAAACGCCCTTACTAAGAATTCTGCCCCTTAGATCTAGTCTCCCGCCTGCGCTTACGCCTTTAAAGCCCTTAAGCACGCCTTTACTACCGCCTTAGTCCTTATATACTTTGACCCTTATCGTAAGACTATAGTTTAAATAGATGCTTTTAACTAAGCCGCTAGGGGTCTGCTAATATAGCTCCTTAACGCTAGTCGTTACTATCCGGTTGCCTTTTTCTCGTCGAAGCACTCCGCTTAAGAGTATAATTACGAGATCTACGATAAGGAACTCCTCGCGATTATAAAATCTCTTAAGGAGTAGCGCCTTAAGCTTAAGGGCCTACCTAAGTTTAAGATAGCCTTAGACTATAAGAACCTTTAGTATTTTATAACTATAAAGCTATTTAACTAGCGATAGGCCCGCTAGGCCGAATTCCTTAGTCGTTTTAATTTTAAGATCGTCTTTAAGCCTAGCTCTTAAGCTATTCTCCCCGACTCCCTTAGCCGCCTGCCTGGCTCCCGCCCTCTCTCCCTTACCGACCGAGCCGACGAAAGGATTAACCACCGATATAAGGTTATCCTCCCTAAGTCTAAGGTTAATGCCTCTCTCTACCTTAACGCTACTACCGCCCTTAACGCCGTTAAGGAGTCCGACTCGTTTATAGATATAATTTATAAATATAATTCTAACTGCCTCGACCTTTACGCCCTCGACGACTCTAAGCCGATCGATGACCTTATCGACCGGGCTTATTCCTCCTCCCCGCTTATCTCCGCTATTCGCGTAGCTCTTTAGTCCCCTTAGCCCTGCTAGCCTTACCCTATTCGCGCCCCCCTCCGCTCGATCCCTAAGACCGCTCTCTCTAAGGTCTAAGGTCGGTTCTATTTCTAAGGCCGGCTCTTTATTCCCCTTAACGACGCCTTAATTCTTTAGATCCTCGTCCGCGCTTATACCTCCCCCCTTACCGGCTACCTTAGACGTACGAAGACTATTAGCCTCTACCGCCGGTCCTATATCTAGCCTAGTATATATAAGTCTATTTCTAGCTTTATGCGGAACTATTATATATACCTACGTGCTAAATCCCCTCGTTCCTCCCCCTAAGGCCTACTTTAGCCCTTAAGTATTCCCTTCGCTTTATAGACCGATATATCCGTCGATTTTATTACCGACCTCCCTATCTACCGTCGTAACAGCGTTAAGTTTTCTAATATCCTTATTATTATCGACCGCCTTATAAAGATACGCTACTATATCCTAATACCCTTAATAACTATTAAAGACGTTATTAATGCGTTTATTTCCTACGTTTAGTCCTTCTATAGTACCTTAGCCTTTATTATTAGCGACTATAGCACTTAGTTTATCTCGGCTTTTTAGTAATAGCTTAGTTATTGCTTTAGTTACCGCTTTTACCTTAGCTCTGCCTATTACCTTTAGACCGACGGTTAGACTAAGATCGCGAACGCTTAGATAAAGGTTTACCTTCGTTATTATACTACCTACCTTTAGGATAATTAAGTCGACCTCCTCCCTTTCGTCGAGTTTACTACTAATAATTAGGTCTTTAAATCTACCGGCCTTTCCCCTTTCTTCGCTAACTATAGCTTTTACCTAAAGCTTAGCACTAAGCCCTTTAGTCCCCCTTTACCTAGCATAACCCTTTAGCAGCGGAAGGAATACCTCCGTGGTAACGCGCTTGCTTCCTATCTCTAGCGTATCTCTAACTTCCTCCGCGATACGATCGAGGATGCTTAAGCTATTTAAGCTCGCTACGCGGACGCTTAGCGGACTCCCGCCCTAGCGTATTAGCCCGGCGATATAGTATTCCTTAGCACCCGCTAGATCTAGACCCTCCGCTTTATAAAGAAGCTCGACTATAAGCGGGAAGGCCTATATAAAGTCCTTAAGGTATATAAGACGGCGTGCCTTCTTTACCTCCTCGAGGGCAGCCGCCTTTACCTTATTTTTTATTACTCCCTCCTTACTAAGACCTAAGAGCCTATTTTGCTTAGCTAATTAGAGCTTAACGTCCGGCCCGCTAATAACGGCGTTTTCTTTTCCCCCGGCGACGACGATAGCGATAACGCGCACCTTAAGTAGGAGTTTTCTTCTATCCTCGCGTAACGCTAGTACGCCTCCGGGAAGATTAAGTATCGCGTTTAATAGCATTATAGCCCCCCTACGTAAGAGGACTTATCCTGCCTTAACGGCTGCTAGGACGACCTTAAGGCTTTTTACGCCTTTAACCCGACTAAGCCTAAACCGGCCTTTTATACGGCCTTCCTAATATCTTCCCCTTTGCTTAAGTAATAATAAGTATAATTTATTAATATAATTTACGTTACGACGGCATGCGTTAGATTCTTTGTTTTACCCTTTGTTTCTCTTTATTCTTCTCTTATTCTCTCGTTTTATATTAGGCCCGCTTTTAGGACCGGTTAATATAGATTTCCTTTATTATTATTAGCCTATCGCCCCTTTTAGGCGTTTAAGTCGAACGCCGATTAAAGGGGGATATACTATTATAGTATTAGGTTATATTATATATTATCCTATATAACCTCTACATCGTATATATAGACATTTAGACTTAGTCTATAGCTATGTCCCTTCGTAGATTAATAACAATTATATACCCCCCCTAAGCTTGTTCTCTTATAGTAACCTATATAACCCTACGTGATTACGTATACGTAATAAGGCTATATCTCCGCGATGCCTCCCTTCTTAGTAAGATATATAGCTTTATATAGAATATAGACCTTATTAGTTAAAACTAATAGACCTTATCTAATAGGCTCTTTAATATATGCTTTATGCCTAGCTGCGTGCTCTACTATATACTCTACTACGTGTCCTTTACTACGTGCCCTCTACTATATATATAGCTCCTTAATGTATGCTTTATGCCCGGCTCCCGGCTGCGTGCTTTCTATTGCGTGCCTTGCTATATGCTTTATGCCTAGCTCCCGGCTACGTGCCTTACTACGTGCCCTACTATATGCTTTATGCCCGGCTTTACTATATGCCTTCTATTGCGTGCCTTCTACTACGTGCTTTCTACTACGTGCTTTACTATTTTTCGCACGATTTACGCGGCTTTCTTAATTGCTATATACCTATACTAGATTTTAGTAGCGGGATATAAGCGCGCGGGGTTCGCGTAGAAAGAGTAGAGATTTCCTAGACTTCTATATAAATAGAGATTTATATCCGTGCAAATAGTAAGACTTATTAATAATACGATACGCTATATCGCACGCATTAAGGACCTTAATAATAGTATTACTAACTTAGCCGCCCTTACGATAATTAAGTTATTAACTTAATTACTTTTATAGGTATAACCTTAATATCGTAACGAGGGCTTATAAAAGGCCGGCTTTAGGCCTTAATAATATACGCTGCTATAGCTTATATAAAAGGGCTATTCGTCGCCCTTAAGTTAATAGCTTCTATAGACTAATACTTACTAGCTTTATAGCCCCCTTTTTATTTAACTAACTAATATAACTAATAATTCTCTTATAATATCCTATATTCTAATTGTAGGAATAAGGGATATCCGTTCTTTAGGCACGATTGTAATACACGTGATTAAATGGATTATATGTGGGCAACGCCTAAACGGATGCGCTATTAACTATACGATGCACCGTACGCATCGGGGACCCCGGTAATAGCGTTACTAACTCAGCCGCCCTTACGATAATTAAGTCATTGACTTAATCGCCCTTATAGGCATAGCCCCGACGTCGTATGTAAGGGCTCGCAAATGTCTAGCTTTAGGCCCTATTAATATACGCGTTTGTAGGCTATATAAAGGGGGTGTTCGTCGCCCCTTTATTAATGGATATTATAGACTAGAGTCTAACCAGTTTATAACCCCTTTTGTTTATTTAACTAACTAATACTAATTAGTAATTAAACGATTAATTATAGATTAGCAAGGTAGAAGAGGTAGAGCTTAATCGTCGAAAAGTACCGGATCTTTATCCCTCGCGGATTCTATTGCCTATACCTAGAGACGGTCCTTTATGCTAAGAATAAGGAACCTACGCGAGTTAGAGCCGACGAAGCTATTACGATATAGCTAGCTCTCGGTAGCCGCCGATAAGTTCTTTCCTAGCTCTTATTTAATCCCGTCTCGCTTCGATAAAGAAGAAGAGTTACGTCGAATAATAGTGCGTCCGCAACGTAAGATAACCTTCGTAACGACCCTCGCGATCCTTTTTTAATAATAATAGTGTAATCTATTTAATTATACTATATCGGACCCTACCGATAACCCTAACGCTCCCGGTCCCGCACCGGAAGCAACTAAGACTGCCGATAACCCCCTTCCCGGTTAGCTAAGCGGTATCGGCATCTTTAGCTCGTTTTAGAATAAAACCGACATTGCCTTCTAGGAGATAGACGTCTCCTATAATAACATAAGTAAGAAGGCAGTAATAACTTATATAGCCCGATTTATTATTATTAATGCTAGCATAAGCATTTATAGGTACGAATTATTCCTAGACTTCTAGGACTACTTTAATAGGTAGATAGAGGCTATATAAAACCGGGGAGATAAGTATTTTAAGAAGGCCCTTAAATTCTTCTTACGGTCCTATAGGATTTAGACCGGCGCCTTAAACCTTAGCTTCTTAGTATCGTTTTTAATGCTTTAGCGATAGCAAATTCCGCCGATTTAGCTAAAGGACGAGCTGCTACTAGAATAGTTAAAGTTCTACGACGAGCGAACCTAAGAGTTCGTAAGGAATACATCGGTTATAGCCCCGGCTGCTATAACTAACCCTCCTTCCCTAGTTATCCTAGGCACGGCCCTAACGGCACCTCTTACTGCCCTAACCCCGGCCCCTATAGCAACCTTTACGACGGCGCTATCTACGCCCGCGGCTATCCCCTCTACGCCTCCGACCGCCCCGGCAGTTATATTCGCGCTAGAACCCTCTTTTACTCTAACAACCTCGATATATACTACCTCCGTCGATCCCGGCTTATACCCGCGAGATTAAATGCCCGATACGTTCCCGAACACTTAGGCCCCTCCGTTCTAAGATATATTAGTAACGCTAATAATACTTTACCCGACCTTATACTAATTCTCTAGGACCCCTCTAGTTAATATAACGGCAAAAGTAGCTTATACGATAGTTCCCCTTTACGACGTTCCGAACGAGGAGATAGACGTAGACCTCCCGTAAAAGTTAATTAAGTTATAGGATAAAAGTAAGAATTATATAGGAGAGCCTTATAACATTCTTAATAATAAAGTCTATATCTTTACGGACGTTTATTATATAGTTAAAGCCTAGCCCGGCTATTTCTATGCCTTCTTCCCTTAGATCCTTACCGGCCGAGCCTAGGACTACTATATCTAGCATATAGAGTAGGATAGTATATTTAGGCGAGCCTACGACCTACTAAAGGCTTACTTTAACACCGAAGTAAACTATTAGCACTATTAGGTAGATTAAAGCACTATAACTTTTAAAAAGCTACGAGTTAAGCATTTAAATAAGACTTAATAGGAAGTCTTATAGACCCTTTTTAATAAGCTATAATAATATTAACGCGCCCTAGGATTTAAGTTCGCTAGAGACCTCCCCCTTCGCACTATATTGCTTAACGCGTGTAGAAACGTCCCGGAATTTAGCTATACGCTATATAACCCCCTTAAGACTACGGAAAAGCTATTCTCCGCACTACGTTCCTCCCTAGAGACCTATCTATCGATGTAGGCCGAGAATAGCACGTCCGGCACGTTTATATAATATCGTAACGAGGTAATAAATATAAATAATAAATATAATTTATTAGGCGTGTTTTATACCGACCGAAGATATACTAATAACCGTAGCAATAGCCGTAGGTTTAGCGAGAGCAGCGGATAAAGCTACCGTAGCCCTTATAGTAGCGGCAGTAGCTTTAGCAACCGCTAATAGTCGAAGAAGTGCTTTATTTATTAGAAGGAAGGATGCTAGTCGATAAAGCATACCCTATATAAACGAGCTAGGTCTAAGGCTTAATACTACGCTTAATGCCTACTAACCGGTAACCTTAGCATAGGATTTAAGGCCTATCTTACCGAATATAAAGGTAACGAGACTCTATAGGCTATCGAGTAGCGTAACAATAAGGCTAGTAATAACAAAGAACTAACTAAGTAGTAAGCCTCGTAGATCCTCTATTAGCAGTCCTTTAACTATTTAATTACGGGCGAAGACGTATAAGGGATAGACTAGTTAAGCGTTCCGGCCACCTAATTCGTCTTCGACCGTTACTTAAAGGACCGCTTTTACGGCATCCTCGTAGACACTAGAGCAGCTATAGTCTCTACGGTAGGTTAAGACTAGTATCTCGCCCTATAACGAGAAGACCCCTCTATCGTGCTCGATAAGTCTACCGCCGGCTAGGCATATATTAAATTCGGCAGCGGCGAGGACGTGCGCTCCCTCGGCTCTATTGCCCTTAAGACCCCTATTAGCCGCATTACGTTCTATATGCTAGGAACAACGACCCCCTTCCTCCTCTGCCTAGCTAATATAGATCGCTTAGGCGTATACTTTAATAATACTACTAATACGATTATCGGTCCTAGTGTTAGCGTCCCCGTTATTCGCAAATAGGGATATCTATAGTTCTTCTTTAGTAAAGAAGAGAGCGTAGTCGCCTTCTTAACTAAAGCCGAGATACGAACGCTCTACCGCCGATTTAGCCACCCGGCCGTTAATAGACTTTACTACCTATTGAAATAAGTAAGGTATAATAATATCTTAGTAGAAACACTCGAGGATATCTTAAAATTCTGCTATTAGTACTAGCTTTAC
The DNA here is from genome assembly GCA_012934285.1 of Ophiocordyceps sinensis. Taxonomy (NCBI): domain Eukaryota; kingdom Fungi; phylum Ascomycota; class Sordariomycetes; order Hypocreales; family Ophiocordycipitaceae; genus Ophiocordyceps; species Ophiocordyceps sinensis. The sequence goes on along the minus strand of JAAVMX010000006.1, from coordinate 90,005 downwards.
GCACCGGCCCCCCGGAGGTTTAGGTTTATATTAAAGGATAACTAATAATTTAATTTCGAGGTCGTCGTCGATATAATATACCTAAAGGTCGGTAGTAGCACCCGCCCGGTGCTATACGCGGTCGATATAGCGACCTCTTTCTAAAGAGCGCGATTCCTCCCGTCTATATCGGCTAAGGACACGTAGGAGACACTTAGGGCGCTATAGATCGATATATACCTTAGCCCCCCTAACTTTATCCGGCATAACGCGGGCACTAACTTCGCCTTAACCGAGTTTCGCAACGAGGCTCGCATTATAGGTATTACGTATACCTAAATCCCCGTTAAGGTATATTAGTCTATAGGTAAGGTTAAAAGGTACTATAGCCCGCTCCGTCGTGCGTTTAAAATAATATACGCTAAGATCGGTAGGATAACGGCCTTTAAATCCGTCCTATAAATAGCTATTAAGGCTGTAAATAATATAGTAGGACCTAACGGCCTCGTCCTTACGCTCCTCGTCTTTAGAGCGTACCTACGGATGACTTAGGACTCCCCTCCTTCGGCAACTACGGTATAGAGAGCCGTAACTATCTAAAAGGCGATAAAAGCCTTACGGTAGCTCTCCGCTATACGATAAGTTAAGGATAGACTATAAGCTTAAAACGGCCCCTTAACCCTTAACACTCTATTACTACCGCTATAGAGTAAAGTCCGCGTCTAGAGAGAGAAGCGAGGATAGTAGGGTCTATATAAGATCGCCTTTATTAACGGCTATAACGTTACTATCGAGACCGTTAACGGCCCGGCAGTCTTCCGTTCTACTCTTATATAGCCGTACTACTATAGTAAGGACGATACCCTAGATCCCCTTGCCCTCGATAATATAGACACCCCCTCTAAGGTCGATTCCTCTACTCCGGACGAAATTCCCGAGCTAGACCCTTCCCCTTCTCTAGCACGGGCACTGCTAGCACCGCCGTAGCCCCGTAAACGCAGACGTCCCCTAGGCTTAAGAAATAAGCTAAAGACTATAACCTTCTATAATTAATTCCTAGTTAAGAAGGAAAAAGATATACTACGATTTTCGACTAAGCTACGTAATAACGGCGTTATTACTACACCTAGCGCCCCTTTTAAAGAATTAGACTAACGGGAGATTAACGATCTCGTAGCCCGCAGAGTATTTAGCTTCGAATAATACGATAAGTTAATTTATAGGTCTTATCGCTTATTTCGATCCCGAATAGTCCGGGAAGTAAAGGGTCGTAACGTTAAACTATACGAGAAGTCCCGACTAGTAATCTAAGGCTATAGCGATATAGAGAAAAGCTCGCTCCTAACCTATTCGCCTACTATTTAACGTATTAGCTAGCGCTTAATCCTAGCCCTTGCCCCCGCCTTACTTCGCTAAGGCATAAGCTTATCCCTACGCGATATTACATAAGCCTATCCCTAAGCTTAGATAGAGCTTAATCGTATAGTATTAGCGGCTCTTCCGATAGAGCTCTAAGGCAAGTACCTAGAAGGCACTATTATAAGAGTTATTAGAGCGTTATACGGCCTTATAGAAGCCGGTGTATATTAGTAGAAAACCTACTATAAGTATTACGTTAAAAGCCTTAATATAGCTCTATCTACCTATGACTTATGCCTTCTAATTACGAATTAAGGACCCGACGACTTTAGCCTCGTCGGAATATAGACCGATAATACCCTAATGCTCGGTTTAAAGACCTTTTCGGCCTAGGAAGAAAAAGAGCTTAAGATAGCTTAATTTCGTGCTAAGCCGAAGGCTTATATAACCCTAGGGAACGCTATAGACTTTAATAGTATAAAACTAATGCTTTAAGACGACGTTCTACTCTTATAGCAGAAGGGATAGGCCTTAAGGATCGAGGTAGTCGACTTACGGGCTTATAATAGAGCCTAGTAGTACCTTAAGCAACGCGCTCGTGCTACGTACGTCGCCTCTATCTATTAGCCCAAGGCCTTATTCGATATCTCTATAGCAGCCTAGGTCTAAGCCCCCGAAGAGAAGGATTATAATATCCTTAATAAGCGCCTCTAGTAGTAGATCGACTATTAATAACGTAGACTTACGTACCGACTAATTAATCTTAAGACCGCTAAGCTCGTAGTTTTTACGGATAGCTTATTCGTAAACAACCGAGACCTTTCGTCTTAGTTAGGCTTTATTATTACGCTCGTTAATAAGACTAAGCGTACGGATATATACTTCCGGGTTAATAGCAATATTATCTATTAGAGCTCGACGAAGTATAAGCGAGTGACCTATAGCGTTCTTATAAGCGAGATCTACGGTATAGTTAACGGCGTAGACTTTAGTATCTCCTTTATTACGACCCTCCGTATAGTTACGGAATGGCTTTAGCTCCTACCGATCCCTTTTATTATATACACTAACTTATACTCCCTCTACGAATGCCTTATTAAGCTCGGCACTATAAAGGAGAAACGCTTAATAATCGATATTATAGCATTACGTTAGTCGTATAAGCGACGGGAGATTAAAGAGATTAGGTAGATCTACGGGGAAGATAACCCCGCCGACGCTATAACGAAGGCATCGCTAAACAAGGCCCTTAAACGCCTTATTAATATAAACAGCCTCTCGATTAAGATAAAAGCCTTCGTCCTTCGCCTATAGCGACTAACGGTATTCTCTTTATTCTACCCCCTTTCTATTTGTATTTATTAAATATATTTATTAGGTCTTCTACCTAATATATCGTTCTTTCTATCTCCCCTTATTTAGATTATAGGCTTACTATTTAGCAACTATAAAGAAAAGTTACTAGTATAAGAATAAGGGATATCCGTTCTTTAGGCACGATTACAATACACGTGATTAAATAGATTACGTATAGGCAACGCTTAAATAGATGCGCTATTAACTATACGATGTATTATACGCATTAAGGACCCCGGTAATAGCGTTACTAACTTAGCCGCCCTTACGATAATTAAGTTATTAACTTAATCGCCCTTGTAGGCATAGCCCTAACGTCGTATATAAGGGCTCGTAAAGGTCCGGCTTCGGGCCCTATTAATATACGCGTTTATAGGCTATATAAAGGGGGTATTTATCGCCCCTTTATTAATAGATATTATAGACTAGAATCCAACTAGTTTACAACCCCTTTTGTTTATTTAACCAACCAACACTAATAATTATATAAATAATAACTATCTTTATTACTCTTTTATAAATAGATTCTAAAGTAATATAACTTTATATTTTTATTTTATTTATAATACCCTTAATATAATATAATTAGACCTAATCTTTTCTATTTATAAGTAAGTTATATTTTCACTTTTTTTATAACAATTTATTTTTTTAAAAGTAGGGGGTTATTTATTTTTCTTATCTTCGCGGGAAAAAAATGTCTATCGCCTTATCTCCCCTTATCGCCCGCAATTCCCTTTATACATTCGGGTACGCCTAGTAACCCAAAATTGCCAAAAATCGTTTTGGCCCCAACTCAGCTATAGTCGCCCGTACGAGCCCATGTCCGTCCGAGGAAAGGCCGTGGATGGCTGAACGCCCACGCAGGGAACAGATACAGGCCCTTTTCGACGTCTAGATCGAGGGCATCGAGAAGCAGATGCAAGAGCAGCTCGACTGGCTATCGGGAAATGGCCATTCGGACCTGGTGGTGCGTGTAGAGGGCTCGTCCTCCATCCCCGCCACGGCAATCTGGTCTCCAGCTAAGCCTTCAACAGGAGTTTGTCATACTGTCGGGCGGACTGGGGAGCTCCACCTACGTCCGCGACCGGATACAGCAACACCTCGCGAGTTTCCCGTACCCCAACGCGCCTCGGGCGGACGTGATCCCGTGCCAGGACCCGCAGCTCGTCGTCGTCCGCGGCCTCCTCCTCAATCGGCAACAAGGGCCCGAGACTGGCTACCTCTCTCGGTGCTCGCAACGCGCGTCGCTCGTGCGAGCTACGGCGTCGTCGTCCAGCAGCCGTACACGGCCTCGCGCCACCCCAACGAGCATGTTGTAAACGATCCGTTCGACTCCAAGAAGCTCTGGGCCGTTGACCAGATCCAGTGGCTGATACGAAAGGTTCTCGAGCCGTGTTGGGCGCGCATCCAAAATGCTGGCTGACCCAGGCTAGGGCGACAACATCAACCCAAATGACCCGCTCGTCAAGACTTTCGAGATTCACCTCGCCGAGCAGGACATGACACGGTCCTGGGACGCAGACATTGTTGTTTCCCAGAACGAGATAGGGTCTCTCCCGCACGGGTTGAGCCAAGGTGCGTGCCGTTTGTGTTTCGTATGCTTCCCATCGTGATTGTGCCATGGACCAAGAAGAGCGCTGCTGCTGCATCCGCTGACGACACACAGCCGGCGTTACCAAGCTCTGCCAGATAAAGAGCAACCTCGATGGCGTGCAGCAGCACCAGCTCGTGCTCAAGCAGAAACGCGGCACATGTTTCCGACGAGGCTACAGATTCTACATCTGCAGGTTCGACGTTGGCGTCGTCGTCGCGCCGGCCGACCTCCGCTTCGAGCTATGGTTTGGCGACCAGAGGTTTCTCGGGGAACCACAAGCCCATTAGCGTGAGCTGGGACGAGGCCGGCCTTCAAGTCGGAGCCGACTAGAAGACATTAATGTCGACCAAGGTAGCTGCAGAATCTCGGCGGACAACCTACCGACGCCTTTTGCATCGAGGCTGAATCGGGGCAAAGGAGGGAAAGGCTCCCATGGCGGTGTTGGTGGATGAAAAATGAAAAAGGTCCCACTTTGCAAATTCGAATGGTCTTCTTGGCAGCAGCGGGGAAAAGTGGAGGTTAGCGCATCTGCCTTTTTTCATTGGTCCCCCGCGCCGTCGTACTTCGTACTTCTCTGCCTCTGCTGCTCCTGCTGCCTTGCCAAGGTCCACAAGAACTTGATGCCTTACCTCGTTGACAAGGGCCAATCAGGCCGCGTTCGCGTTGCCTTGTGCAAGACAATTCTTTTCAGCTTTCAACGTTGGTGGCTGCTGTGTACGAAGTACCGAGGACTACTTCGTATAGCTTACTTTATCGACCGTACAAGAGGAATGCGCATGCGATGTACCGATGCTATTTTGGCCGGGTAATTATAAAGGAGAATACTTCTCTTAAATGCAGGAAATCAGCTGTATGAATATCACAGCAGAAGAGTAAAGAAAGGAGGTCTAAACTCATAGACATAAAGATGCATATAGCTACCTAACTATAGGACTAACGGAGGTATATATAGGTACCGGAGCCTCTTAAACAGGGCCCCTAGCCCGCACTAACTGTAGTTATAATACAACGGAATACCTACCTACCGTCCTTAGCTAAGGGGGTTATATAATAAGCTCGTTAGGGACGTAATAGCCTATTGCATCCTTATAGTCTAGGCTTAGGTTAATGCCCCGTATAGCCCCTAACGTCGTATAACGTTAACATACCCCCTTACTATAGTCCTTATAGAGACTATAGCAACGTAAAAGCAATATAATAATTAAATAAAATAGCTCGTTCGAATTAGTTAGAACGGCCTATATCTATTATACTACCCTTAATGTTAGATAAGGGGCTGATTTCGTATAAACTATAAAAACATACCCTAGAGGATCCTATCCGCGCCGTCCTAGTCCTTCCTATCTAAGTCCTCGGGGCGGTCCCTTATGCCGAGCTATCTTACAAAGTCTTCGTGCTTTTGCAAAGGGAGGGCCTTAGTTATGCCGTCCGCCGGGTTCTCGGTAGACTTAATCTATTTAACCTAGAGCCGTTCCTCTTACACCTCCTAACGAAGCTAATATCGATAGATATCGATATGCTTTAAATTCGTCTTAAGCCGGGCACTTAGCTCGGTTAATAGCCTAATCGTTTAGAGGTTGTTATACTATAGCTCTACGGTGCCTTTAACCTAGATCTTAAGCTCCTTAATAAGTCGAGCAAATTGTATCTACTCTTTCGCGGTCTTTAATAAAGCTAGGAGCTCTACTTCGGTAGACGAGGTCGTAACCGTAGCCTGCTTAGTAGCTTTCTAATCTATAGGCCCGCCGAGAAATAAGAATATATACCCCTATAATAACTTCCTCGACGTAGGGTCGTCCGCGAACGAGGAGTCTAACGCATAGAGAAACCTCCTTATCTTATTAATTGCTTTAAAATAGATACAACGGTCCCGCGTAGTGTATAAATACGCTAGGCACCTCTTTGCTTCTCGAAGGTATCGTAGACCTAGGTTATAGCTAAACTAGGCTAGCCGTACCGCCGGGAACGCCGCGTCTGCCTTAGTGTAAATCGCCGGATGTAGGATCGTGCCTACTAAAGAAAGAAAGTAATAGACCTCCTCGTTGCTCGCCTTTTCCTTATAGGGAATTAGCTTATCCGTCGTTAGGGGGATCTTAGGTACGCTAAAGCCCGAATCGTCGTCTATATAAAACTTCTTCGCTATCTTAGAGATATAAGATGCTTAAGAAAGCTATAACTTCCTATTAGGTCTATCCCGGATAATCTTAATCCCTAAGAACTAACGTAATTCCTTTATAAAGTTAACGGTATATTTCGCTATAAGGGCCTTATAGAGTTCTAGCTAGTTATCCTTCCGTTCCTTCGGATATATTATCGCGATATCGTCTATAAAGAAGAAGATAATCACTCCCTTATAGATTATTATATAGGCGTCCTTAATTAGGGTTTCCGCGCTTAAAGACTTAAAGAAGCCGGTAAGATCCTTATACTAGAGTTTTAAGGCGATTCTTAGGCCGTATAGCCCTCGTAGAAGCCGTATGCATAAGCCTAGTTCCGCGTATCCGGGTAGAAGCTAATAGTAGACTATAAATCGCAGTATCGTGTTTAGAAAGGCCGTCTTAACGTTATACTACGCAGACTCTATATCCTTAAGACATAGTAGGGCTATTAGCAGCCTAAAGGTCCTCGCTCGAAGGGTCGCCGTATATATATCCTCGTTATCTTCCGGTTAGCGATCTCCTTAAACAACTAGACGGGCTTTAAACCGAACTATATATCCCTATAGATCGCACTTATAGGCGTAGACCTATCTTATCGGAATTAGGGGTTCTCCCTTCTTCGCAGCCTTAGATTTTAGGGTCTTAACCTAGGTTAAAAGTTTCCCCTAATCCTTAATTTCGTAGGTTATTCCTTTAAGCCACTAGGTCTTATCGGGCGAGGCTATCGCTATCTTATAGGAGGTAGGCATAGGAGGTATATCCTCGATGTATAGTCTATAGGTTAAAGCCTTCGTAATAACATTATTAATAAATAGGGTCCTTTAAGTTCTCTTTCTCTTCCCTTTAACGATATTACTAGGGTTTATACCCTAAGACGTGTCCCGCTCCTTACGTAACGGCTTTAACGAAGCCGGCACGTCTTCCTCTATGTCTAAAAGCTCCTCTATATAAGGTCGGCCATTAAGGTCGGGTCTATTAGCCGTTTCGGCTATTAATTTACCCCCTAGAGGAGGAGGCACCCCTAAGACCTCTAAAAGAGGCGTCCTAAGGCTAATTGCCCCCCTTATAGGCACTAGTGTTACTAGTTCCGGTGTCGCGGGATTCCTACCCTTAAGATTAGGTAGTATTACGGCATCGAAGGAGACCACCTTACCGGTCGGAGGAGGCAAGACGTATAAATCCTCTATCGTCGGGGGTATTACCCCTTTATTCTACCTCCTATAATTAAATACTAGTATAAATTCAGCCGCTGTATATCGTAGTCTAGTAGTCTTATCGGTCCGAGGGTACTTATAGGCCCCCTCTTTATCGCCCTTATTATCTTCGGGCATATTAATTGCGTTTATCTATCGGAGGATATTATAAGTGTAGGTGTATAGAGCCTATGCACCTTCTTCCCTCTTTAGATCGTATATTATATCCTTATTAAATTAAATATTCGAAGAGGTTAAAAGCTTCGTCTATCCTAGGGAAGGGACCTAAATAACGAACTAGTTAGTAGACTTATACCTAACTAGATATCTAATATATGCCCTTTATATAGTCTACGAGAGGGACTTATAAGATTTAATATGTTTAAGGGCATCTATTGTTATTAGGTATACTATACATCTATATACGCGTAAATGCGTAATTATCGGTCGGATCTCCTTAATATAGCTATATAAGGGGTTATAGTCCCTTATATACTACTACTATCGCTTATAGGGACTCCTTCCTATTTTATCGATGCCTATAAAGGGCGTTAGGTTTAGTAGGTAGACGACCGTTCGGTAGGTCTCGGTCTAAAGGGTGTTAGGGATCTACGAGTTAAGACTTATTAGTCTAGCCCTTTCCTTAATAATAGCCCTTAATCGCTCCGTATAACTATTCTAAGTCGGCGTTAAAGGGGCTAACATAAAGAGCTATAGGCTAAGTCCATCCGTATACTGCTTAATCTCCTTAGTGATTAGTGCCTTCTCTCCGTTAGTGACTAAGATAATTATTTAAATCCCGTAGCGCGTAGAGAGCTTCGCAATTAGCTTCTTAAAGACGTCCCGGACCTCGGTCTTCTACTTAATAGCATAGAAAAACCTTATGCTAGTAGTTATATAGGTAAATAAGGCGTAGTATTTAAAACCCGCGGCACTTACTTCCGGGCCCGTATAGAGGTTAAAGCTAAATTAAACCCCTGCCCCTTATAGCCTTAACGTTAGTAGGTCCCTAGAGACTTATCGTTTCGCTTTTCCCGTAGCATATACCTCGCATTTATAGGTTGCCGGTCTATAGAGCTTTGTGCCTACGGACTTATTAACTAGCAGCCCTATAGCCTCCGGCCCTAGGTGCCCTAGGCGCTTATGCTAAAGGTCCGCGAGATCCTTATTCGAAGGTGGCTTAGGTCGTCGACTTATCGCAAAAACAGTTCCTAGGGTATCCGGCAAGCTCGCAATAACGTATTAGTCCTCGAATTCCTTAAGCTAAGTAAGCTGCTCGCCTATCGGCTTATAGAATAGCGTATTATCGTGCTAGTTCTAATAAACCTAAGCCTTAATCCCTTATCGAACGGAAAAGACGCTTATCGGCATCTTAGGGATATAGTAGCTATTTTCGAGTAGGAGCTTCTTACCTCCTAAGAGTAGGATAACTACGGATCCTACCCCCTAGACTATAAGCGCGGTTTTATTAGCGCGGACCTCTTCTTACGACCCCTAGGTAAACGTTTTCTTATTAAACTACCTAATATTATTAAACATATATATACTCGCCTTTAAATCGTAGATAATATTATTTCTAAGAGGTTTATCCTTAACATAGGTGAGGTTAACTTATGATATTATATTAATGTAAGAAACTATATTCGCCTGCTTGTTTCCGTTGCCGCTATTCGGGACCGTAATCGTATTGTCTGCCTTACCTACTCCTAAGGGTTTCTAGGCTATTGCCCTCTTCTTACCTTCCGGGTTATCTTAAAGCCACTTATTGATCTTAGCCCTTAGTAGGTCTTTCGGTTCCTATCCCTTAGGGGGATCCTTTTTAAATATCGCACGGAATAAGAAGCAGCCTTCCTACTAATTCTCCTTATTGTTAGTCCGGTAAGTGTTATATAGGCATTGCGACTACCTTAACTCTTTCTTTAGTGCCGGAGAGTTTTAGTTAACTTAAGGTTTAGATTTCTTTCGAAGGGTTACCTTACGTTTAAACTCCGCAATAAGGTTCCTTAGGGGGTTTAGAGTTAATCTAACGATGCCTTTAAGTCGTTTATAGAAGGCATTATTTAATCTCTTGTTTAAGGCCTAACTAAGGTCGAATTCCTCTATAGCCTAAAGAAAATCCTACTAGATCTTAAAATTATTTAAAGTCGTGACTTTTAGGTCCCTAGAGTCGACAATCACTTAATTAAGTTAATCGGCCTACGTCTTTTAGTCTCGATTCCCCTTTTTGCCGATAATCTAATAATACCGGTTATCTATAAGGGTCTTTTCCTCCTCCTCTAAAGGCAAGACCTTCTATTTAAGTTCCTAGATCCTACTTCGAGGCGAGGTCTATACGAGGGTCTCTCCCTTAAGAGCCTTACTAATTAACTTACTAATTAGCTCTTCGATGCGAATTATAGCTTTTTCCTAGGTCTTAAATAGGCTAACGGCTAAGTTATAGCTATCTTACTTAAAACGGAACTCTATCGTTGTATTATTAAGCCGATTATTATAGTTAGCGGTCCTATTATTAAACTTAATGTCCTCGAGGGCCCCTCTTTAGGGTCGTTCCCTAAGGTTAGCTTTAAATTCTTCTTAGCTAATCTTAACGGGCTCCTCGAGCTCTTCGGATCCTGCTAGGTCGATATATTCCTAGATGTAGTAGATCTTCGCCTAACCCTTAATAGCCCGAATCTAAGGGGTCTAATTAAGGCTTTCCTTAAGCGTTACGATACTTAACTCTCCGGATGTAGATATCGCTATAGTCGTTCTTTTTACCTCGTCGTTACGAGGGATAACTATATATTGTTTATTGTTTTAATCCTTCTTTAAAGCTAGCTCTTCGTAATAACACTAAGGTTAGAGCCTAACGCGGTGTGAAAAATGCGATATCGATAGCTTTAATTTAGCGTTGTTTAAGCGAAAGAGACCTAGCTTATACGGCCGGGCTTATAACTCTTAAATACAGGAAATTAGCTATATAAATATTATAGTAGAAGAGTAAAGAAAGGAGGTCTAAACTCGTAGATATAAAGATATATATAGCTACCTAACTATAGGACTAACGGAGGTATATATAAGTACCGGAGCCTCTTAAATAGGGCCCCTAGCCCGCACTAACCGTAGTTATAATACAATAGAATACCTACCTACCGTCCTTAGCTAAAGGGGTTATATAATAGGCTCGTTAGGGACGTATTAGCCTATTGTATCCCTATAGTCTAAGCTCGGGTTAATGCCCTATATAGCCCCTAACGTCGCATAACGTTAATACTAACACAAAAATACATAAATACTTATGTTACTACCTAGTGCCTACTAGCTGATGATAGGACACGATGGCACGAATATAGACGATGGCATAAGGATAGTAGTACGGGGTAATGCGTATCTATTGCATATAAATGTAGAATGTATGTTAGTCTACTAGGGGGGCCGTAAAGGTAGCCCCTTAGGTGCGTCGACCTATTGACCTATTAACGTTAGGGGCTAAATAGGGCATAAACCCGAGCCCGGATTTTAGCTATATCTTTACTGCGTATAAAGTAGGTAGAGAATTATATGTTCTAGAGTGCGAAGGGTCCGTCTATTAAAAAGTAGACTCCTCGGGCACTATATTACGGTGTAAGCCGGAGTTATAAAGTTATTAACGTTATACGACGTTAAGGGCCACACAAGGCATTAACCCGAGCCTAGACTATAGGGATGTAATAGGCTATTACGTCCCTAACGAGCCTATTATATAACCCCCTTAGCTAAGGACGGCAGGGAGGTATTCCCTTGTATTATAACTGCGGTTAGTATAGGCTAGGGGCCCTATTTAAGAGGCTCCGGTACCTATATATACCTCCGTTAGTCCTATAGTTAGGTAGCTGTATACATCTTTATGTCTACGAGTTTAGACCTCCTTTCTTCACTCTTCTGCTGTGATATTCATACAGCTGATTTCCTGCATTTGAGAGTCAGGTAGAGGCCGTTAATCAACAGATGTCAATATTTATGATGAATCGTTGAAATGTCATGCCATTCCAATTGCAGAAAAACGTCCTTTACGTCTATTGACACACGGGACGCTCCGCGGGTCATCCCTTGGTAGGGGGAGAGAGGCTAGAAAGAGCCTATGTTGAGCGCACGTGACCCTATTACACATTCCACGGATCCAGAGCCTGACCCCGCTTGTCCGCCTTGCATCAACAGCCCAGGAAAAACTCGGACACCTCCATACTCGCTTTGCCCATCTTAATCTTTACGCGGCTTAATTCCGTCATGCCCAATCCGACGTTGGAAAGAGGGCCGAAACGCGTTATTCTGCGGCTCCGGGTTAACGACTTTGACGGCCAAGATCCCTCGTCGCTCACGGAAGCCATATCCGAGTACATTGCATTCGCAGGACGGTCTACGACTGAGCTTCAAGAGAATAGACACTACGCTCATATCGAGCCTTTCCAAAGTCCCGAACTACAGCAAGCCTCGTTTCATATCACGCTTGATATAGACAAAGATTCCGTCCAAAACCCCAACTTGACTGAGCTACCGCATGAGATCTACCGCGTCCGTCGTGACGTGGATGGAAAGCTGTAAGAGCCAACACCACTTAATATAATAACCCTGGCTTATCTTTAATAGACGGGTCGAAAATTTTCGAAACCCCTTAGAGGAGCGTATTCTACTTATAAAGATGCGCGTATATACGGATAAGCTATACGCTTGGGCTAGGTAATTATTAGAACGGTAGTCTACGGCCTAAACATAATAAGAATATAAGTATAGTAGCGGCTATTAGTACTTAGGCTCCCCTAGCCGCTGGTTTGGACGAGGATGGACCCTCTAGGAGCTCCTAGCCCCGAAGAAGCTCGTCTTTTACGACCAAACGTGGACTTTCCTAGGAACCAAATCGACCCTGTCAAAACCCGTTGGGAACATCACAGGCATACCCCGTCCGTTTCTATTGGGCTCCGTGGAGTTGGGTCAGGCCAGCGTGGCGCAATGTATGTCGTGGGCCGCCAACAGGAGAATGCGCATGACCTACGGCGAGGGTGACGACGCCTTCCATTTGCTTCAGGAGGAAATCATAAAGAAGACGAGAGACGATTCTATCCTTGCGTGCGGCTTTAGCCAAGAGAGTTCATCGCCTACATGTAGCAAATCAACAGATGTCCTATCCGGGGGGGTTTTCGCCACGTCCCCGGCGGATTTCGCCAATGCAGCACCATTGCTTCAAGAGAGCTTGATTATACGCCGGAACATCCTCTCGAAATATCCGTCAACCATCTCCGGGCGCACCTCCCTCTGTTTACGACCTCGACTGGCCAGACATACGGCCTGCTCAACTACGGCCCTGTAAACCACCCCCAAGATGCCGTGGGAGTTCCCTTTAGCAGCACTAACTCTCGAGCACCTTTCAATCCAAAGAGTTTATTAGACCGCAGGGACGTCCCTCGATCCCACTTCCAATCCATGAATCGCCCATGTCCCCCGCGTCCGTCTTCGTCCGGATCAAGCGGCAAGACACGGCCATGGATCGACGCTACTGGTTCTATATCGACGACTCCGCCAATGATGATCTTACGCTCATCGACGTTGATCCCCTCGAGCTCTGGGACAAGGAGCGCGCCACGATTGCCACGCCCAGCTCTTCGGACAAGAGTGTCTCGCAGCGATCGTTGACTCGATTTCGTTCCAAGGATGAACAGTCTCAAGATGTCGTCGTGGTGCTCGAGTGCGAGGCCCAGGGGTCACGGCCATCCGCCCGATGCCACGTCATGACATGCAGCAGAGATGTCGATTTACAAAATCTATCCAACAAGCTGGATTCCATGAGCAAGGAAGCAGGGGGCCAGCTATGGCAGACTCAAAACATCGGTCACGGTCAACGAAGAATTGGTGGGAAGGCAGCCATGGTTCTATGTCCGGCTAGCCTCCGTGCGTAGCCTTCCGGAGACGACTGTCGATGCGAGCCTGGAGCTGCAACAACTGGATTTGAGGCAGCAATTGGTGGAAATATTGAAACAACAAGACAGCCTGCTTCCCGACATGAAAAAACTCGACTGGCAGCGGCGGACAACGATGACTCTTTTGGAATCCAAGAGAGAACGTCTAGCCACGGTAGAGAAGAAGAGTTAAGAAGGCTGTGTGAAGAAGGAGAAGCACTGGCATCCGAAACGGACAAGGCGGAACGAAAACTGGAGCAGCTCACGACCAGTCTGGGGAGCGTCAGGGAGCTGCAAGACAGGCTCTCCAGCAGGGAATCGGAAATTCGTCAACTCCTGGACGAACCCGAGAGGAATACCTGGCGTGAGGGGATGCGCCAGAGCACGCTTGAAATGGGCGGAATCAACGTCGACTTGCTGGATAGGCCAGGCCGTCTCGGATCTATACATACACCGAAGCAGGGCAGCCAGACATTGCTGTGGGCCGCCGCCAACGGCCGTCAGGACGTTGCCAGAGGGCTGCTCGAGGATGGCTCTATTACATAGAGTCCAAAGATGACGAGGGCCGAACCCCGCTGTCGATGGCTGCAGAGATGGGGCACGAAGCCATCGTGAAGACGCTGCTAGACAAGGGTGCTGATCCACGGACAAACCTCAATAACGGCCGCACGCCGCTATTGATGGCTGCCGGGAAGAAGCACGAGGCAGTTGTCAGGCTGTTGCGCGACTGGATGGAAGCCAAAGTCAGCCCCCGACTGTCGAGGGATGGGCCGAGGGGACAGGAGGTGAGCACGAGAGCCAGCGACACCAATCTAGCTGATTCGCCACCGGCGACTCGTTTCCTGCCAGCAGTATGTGCCGCCCGCCATGATCCATCTAACGGAAAGAAGCTCTTCAATGTACACCTGCTTGTCGGCTGGGGAGCTGCGGGCGCGTGTGCTGCTACTTGTCAAACACCACGTGGGACGTTCGGTGTGCCACCTCGATGGCTCGCAGACTTGAAGAAGACTCCTTGCTGCGCAGCGACGCCACTTGCAATGACAACAACTATTAGCACGGCTAGGCCGATGGCACATGGGCAGGACACGATCAAGACTGCAATGGCGTACGTGATTGCGTCCACCGTCGCCTCTGACCCGGACTTTGCCAAGGGCCTTACCGACAGCAACCCAGTGCGACCAGATGAAGGAGACAACGGAAAATATGTAGGCCGCGCTAGTGCTCACGACAATAAGCAAGCCCATCTCGATGACTCTCGAAAAGACGAGCGCCTTGAGCGCCTTGGGGTAGAATGGCCCAGCAATAGCAACTTGGACAATGGTGGCGAGCGCGAATGATGCGCAGCTATACGCGAGCTCCCGTTCTGGCAGCGGAGCCCAAGCCAGGACCAAGACGGGAACGATTAGAGCGGCAGAAAGGAGCGACATGTACCCAACATGACGAACATGTTTGTTGCCAGCCTCGAGTCCCGGGTCGCCACGGATGGGTGCAAGCCTGACGGGTGCACCCCAGTCCTTTTCCATGAGGTCTCGGGCACCAAGAAGCTTGTCATCAAACGCAATACGAACAGTGCCCTTTCCGGCAACAGAGACATGGCTGACTCCGGCTGGCCAAGTCAGGTTGACGAGTGTCGCCGCGTCACCGTCCAAGATAAGGTCGATGGCTGCTCCCCCTTGGTTCGAGAGTCGTTCGCACGTGAACTCTGTCGTTCTCTCCAGGTGTCATCACGCTCTCCACGGTCGTTAAGCTGAGGTCAACGTCAAGTTCGACGCGTGATAGAACCAGGCTTGTCTTGAGGTTCCCAATACTGGCCATGGTCGCGAGGGTGCGGTTGAGCTTGGTCTCGCAGCCGGTGCAGGTCATGCCGGACTCCATCTGACACGAAGTCTCCGCCGACGATTCGCACGCCTTGTCACCGCAGCACTCATCTTTCTGACGCCGGGCTCGGACTGCCAGCCTGGGCGTCTTGGGAGACTTGGTCGCCCTTGGAGACTGCCGAGGAAGTATCGTCACACGATGAGGCTAGAGAATAACAGATTAGCTAATATTCAAAGAGTATTGCTATTTGCACAGCACGATATTGCTATTTGCACAGCAAGATACCTAAATCTCCACTCTTTCTGCACGTACCCCGCGCGCCTATATCCCGCCACCAAAATTAGGTAGAGGTACATGGCAATTGAGAGGGCCACGCAAATCGTGTATAGCCTCAATTTAGTTCATTCAACAGCTATAGGCGCGCGCCCTGCTGCGTGCCCTAGCGTGCTCTACTACGTGCCCTTTGCTGCGTGCCCTCTGCTGTGTGTGCGGCTCTTTGATGTATGCTGCGTGCCCTGCTGCGTGCCCTGCTGCGTGCCCTGCTGCGTGCCCTCTACTGCGTGCGCGGCTCCTTAATGTATGCTTTGTGCCTGGTTCTTCTGCGTGCGCGGCTGCGTGCCCTCTGCTGTGTGTGCGGCTCCTTGATGTATGCTTCGTGCCCGGCTGCGTGCCCTCTGCTGCGTGCCTTCTGCTGCGTGCCTTCTGCTGCGTGCCCTCTGCTGTGTGTGCGGCTCCTTGATGTATGCTTCGTGCCCGGCTCCCGGCTGCGTGCCCTGCTGCGTGCCGTGTCGGGGTGGCCTGACTGGATTGAGGCCTGGTGTTCTTCGCGTTATTCGCACGATTTGCGCGGCTCTCTTAATTGCCATGTACCGGCACTAGATTTTGGTGGCGGGATATGGGCGCGCGGGGTACGTGCGGAAAAGTGGAGATTTGGATGTTCTTGCTGTGCAAATAGCAATTTCGTGCTGTGCAAATAGCAATACTCTATTCAAATCGTGGAGAAATGTGTCGATGAGCTCCCCATGGCAAGCCTTCTTGTCGCACTCGCGGAGAGCCAGGCGGTCGAGGCAGGACTCATTACAGCACGGGGACGGTTTGCCGCGACAACAATCCGTGCCATGGCTCGGTCGACAATCGGCGGGCTGTGCATCACAACAGCCATCGGTGCAAGGCTGCTGTCCGTCGACGAAAGCTTCGGCCGAACATTCGGGAACGTCCTTGGTCTGCGTGGCAGCAGCTGCCAATGGTATTTGCCGCGCCGGCATTGACGGGAGAAGCACCAGCGACATTGTTGCCGCAACAGGCGTCGTTGCAGCTACCGGTAACGTCGGCGGCATCGGGGGCAGCTGAGACGTCGTTGCTGAGGCCGCACCAGGAGTCCGACGATGCGCCGCAATCTTCAGCTGCACCATCGACGGTGTTGTCCACCGTGGTCACCGTCGGAGCATCTTGCCGCTGTAAGGGCGCAGGCTCGGCTGGGCAGAAACAGGAGCATCCGTTGATTCTTTCGAGATGCAAGTAGAGTCGTCAATCACAGTGCAGTTGTGAGGATTGCGTGCTGAGCAGCTAGTCCGTTATGGCATATCTGCGTGGTACAAAAAGCGGGGTGCCGGCAAGTAAGGCCTAAAGAACACATGTCATCACATGACCTCTTTTTGCGGGCTGCATAAAGCTTTAATCCATGGTGCATGCAACTATTTCGTCATCAGGCCCGAGCCGCAGAACCACCGTTCTGACACTTCACGACGAGGTTGGACCAACAATTTGTGGGCGCTCGTGGGATTGTCGCTCCACACCTCGACACACCGACAATCGTCTACCTGACAGCATCCTTCTGCTTTTACGCCTTCACCCCCTGGATGAGCCTTCTCGCATGTCCAGGACTTGCACAATGAGACCTCACCGCCGCCATGAATAAGGCTATCCCTTCCGTGGCCAAAGTCCGACTCTTCTTTCAGTACAAGCAACTCACGCACGGCGGCAACTACTGGCGGGACCAGTATCTTCTTGAGTCCTGGGACCAGTGCGTGCAGCCGGTTGTGTATCGCAACCATTCTTACCATGGGTACAAGCTGTTGCGCAGGCTGGGTGATTGGTGCTGGTTGACACAGGATCCCAAGACGCAGTATAGAGGCCGTTCGACCTCAGGCTCGGCTCAACTAATAATGTCGCTAGGGATTACTTGACAGTCAAGTTCCTTTCCCGTGGACATGATAACGACATGGAAATGAGCACCTGGTTAAAGCGGAATTGTCACAGCCCATTCATCTCCCGCATCAACGACCGCTTCACAATTCCCCATCACCTGGCGCGGACAGTTCCCAAGTACCAAGGCATCCATTTTGATGCAATCGTCTACGCGACCACCGGAACAGATCTGCGACGCAAGTCTTCGATTTGCGAGCAGTTGGAAGCTTCGGCAATTCCTCTGAGCATGGACAGGCGAGAGCGATGCATTCGGCAAGTCGTCCAGGCTGTTGCCCAACTTCACCGCATCGGCGTGGTGCATGGAGGTGAGGGGACTGTGAATATCTCTCACTCTGATTATTGCCTGACCATCTAGACCTCCACCCCGGCAATGTTGCCCTTCCGCCACCTACCCGCGACGATATTGAGCTTGTACTAGCAAAGCCGCCTCGTGAATACGACGTTCTTCGGGAGGATGGAGAGCCTACACCAACCCATCTTCCGCAACGCGTCAGCGAGCCCGAAGACATCGGATTTGGCAATGGTGACATTAAGCTTATTGACTTTGGATATGCGTTTCGGCCCACGGACGGTGTTGCCTATAGCAGGGATGTCTTTGCCTGCGGCACACCTCCTCCACCAGAGCTTCTCGGGACAGACAAGAAGACAAGCCAGCCGTTCAAGGCCGAGAGCTGGTATCTTGGCCAATTAGTACGTCATTTATCGGCCGTGGCTTGTTGTTGCCCCTTGTTGCTAACGACGCGTAGATCTATTTTGTCCTCGTAGATGGTTGGCCCATCTTTGAGCGCCATCTTGGGTATAATGACGAGGACCTCCGGGAGGAATACGACCATCGCCTTGCCAACCTGGAAAGCGGGCGAGATGAATCGATGAACGAGCTGCCCGAGGATCTTAGGCTTCATTTCACGCCATTCCTCATGGCGCTCTTGGACAGAGACCCGGACAAGAGGCTTTTGATTGAGCATCTCAATAAAGACGAGCGCTTTATGCGCAAGGGACAAAAGGTCAATCTGACTTGCTAGCAAACCGAGTTCCCACCAAGTAATGTCTGGCCTAATACTCGTTGCCGGTTGCTCTGCCTTGACACCGAAACACTACCTCGTCACCCTGAATGCACTCCCAACCATCCCAACTGGTACGCACCTCACGGCCGTTACTGGCCCGGAAAAAAACCGACCTCTTCACATCTCTCTTGAGCATGGCGAATGGCTCAACCCACTCTTCGTGTGCAAAGGCCGGATCCCCTGCAATGGACAAGTGTTCCATGCCTGACTCCAGGTTTGTCGGCAGCGGATCTGGTGAATGCGGTTCTGCGCGCTCATTTCCCAGAAAAGTAGCGCGACAAGACTTGCCCAGCACTGGGTGCCAGAAAGCTAAATACTCTCTGACACCCTCACCGACCCTATAGAACTTGTCTGACTCAAGATACACCATCTCGTGTTCGTCGTCGAGGACGTACCACTGCGTGATACCATGGAGGTGGTTGAAGATGCAGCCCACTGGCGCAGAGTCGGAATCTTTTGCCATGAGTGAAGTCCTGACAGGAACTGGGTCGACTTGAGATTGCCTGATTACACGGTCGTCTGTTCGGATATTATCGACAAATGCATGCGAGCCTTTAAAGCGTGCGTCCTCGGTATCTCCACTGGTCACGCGGCTATGCACCACGATATGTTGACCGCGTGCCCTCATGTCTCTGGTCGCCGCGGCAATCGTCATGTGATAATCTTCATCAGAAGTGCTTTGATGAATGCCGGTACTGTACACGAGTTAGTTACTTTGTGGCAAATTGCCCCCATCTCCAGAGGCCGCTGCTCTCGTGGGCCGTGGGCCCGTGGCCAGGGCCCAGGGGTGGCTTGGCAACCATGGCGGCCATAGAAAGGGTGATAACCATACATGATGATGGCATGCTCTAGAGGTCCAAGGCCGCTTTGACGCCTCTCTTCGTTGGCCTGCAGCATTCCGATACCCGCGATATACTCTTCGAAGTCTTGGCGGCCCTTCTTGTTCGGCCTGGCCCGGCGTGTAATCCAGTTCAGGGCAAATGGCCAGGCACGGGCTGCCGATCTGCTTGAGGAAGCCATGGCGATGGCTCTAGTGCAGATAGATAGAATGCCTCAGGCCCCAACGCTTGCAAGCTGGCTACTGCATGCCTGACCTGGTTTCGACGGGATCGCAAGGCTGGATTCGTCCCAGCGTGCCTGTTGTCTATCTGATCGTTCAAAAATGGCTGCCGCTGTGGAGTCGTGACATCTACCCTGACGGGATGAGGGTGAGGGAGTCAAGTCTGGCTTTGGCTGCCGCACATCAGCGTCTCAGCTTTGTTCATCGGAGCTGGGGTGTACCCGAGAATGGTCTCGTTCTGGCCATACGACTCCGTAATGCAGTCATCATTATAATGCTACTACACCATAATTAAAGGGATATCTCGACCCATGCGTTATGCGAGGCAGGCACTTTAGTGTCTGCTGTCCACATTGACTAGTTTCTCAGCCATCACCTACCTATATTGGAGATCAGGCCGCATATCACTAGAGGGTGAGTGGACGACTCCGTTAGGGGGGTAAATCTTTGCGGGCTCTAACACTGTAGAATAACCACTCATCGTTACGTTATTCGCAGGGTGTCAGATCGTAGGTCTACGGCCCACCAAATAAGGATGCGAGAGATGTGTGTTGTAACGGCTGTCAGGCCGCCAAAAGTGGTATATTAATGCGTGTGTTGATGATGCTTGTTATGCCCGAAAAGGGGCTGCCTCGAGACCTTATTTCAGGGGTCTATTAACGTCAGGCGACGTTTGGGGCCAAACGGGGCCTTAACCCGAGCCCGGACCATACACCTCACGCCACGGCTCCCGGCACCGCACCCGGCACGGCACGCCTGCTCTCTTCGTGAAAGTCGAGGCTTATCATCCGATCACCACCATTGCCAATATGCGAAAGGGGCTGGTATTTCCAAAGACTCATGAGTTTCGGGACCGGGAAGATGGCTCTATACGACATACCACCTTCTAGCCTTAATGACCAAGCGGCTGCCGATTTGCAAAGCTCTTTCGTTAACGTTGGCATTCACAAATCGACCGGCAAGCCCAAGTCATTATCTGCCCTCCCGACTGTCCGGCTGGCTACACGGTTGACACCTTAGCGGCGGCAACCTACGCAAGCTCCTCGTTGGCCCAGCGAATGAGCGCCCGAAGATGCGAAACCACAACCCCCCGATGGGGGGCATCCTTGAGGTCAAGCCAATCCGTAGAGGTAATCTTCAAGACGCCCTCTAACCCCGTCTGTGTGGAATTAGGGTCCGCAAGAGCCTGGTATGACGCCACGTAATCATCCGGAATAGAGAAATTAAAGAACCTAAGATAATGGGTGATGGCGAGAATCGTAATAAAGCTGGCCATTAAGTTAGCTGAGCGTGCTTGGAAACCCAAAAAAAATCGGCAAGAAAAAATCGGCCTGCTTACTCGGTGCGAGGAGTCCTATTAGTGTCTGGGGATTCCTGTTTGAGGGCTAGAGCTTCCCCAATCATCTGCCCGAGGACCTCGTCGGGAATGTCCGCCCTTCCCTTGGTGACTTGAAGGACTCTCTTGCCTTCGAGTAGCGCAACTTGATGGACCTCCCCCCTTCCATAATCGGACACTTGTATCCCGCCGTCATCGATAGCTTGAAAGAGTAACTTACTCGACATATCTACCGTAAAAGAGTATGACAGTCGCTTGCTGCGAAACTCGAGAAATGGTTCTGACTTCCCTGTAGCCTGAGTATGGTTGAGGACGCAGCGAATAAAGAAGCTCGCTAGCTGCACGGTATCCTCTTCTAGAAGCGCTCCTGTAGACTTCTCCGTGTAACCGGCGCTTTGAAAGCTCGAGTTAGTAGAGGCCGAACTCTCAGGCCGCTGCCCAGACTCAGGCGAGCTTTCGAAGTCGGCCTCGTCAGACAACGCCCCGCCTTCGAGGCGTTCTGGTGCTCTGCGCTCCCTGCGCCCCCGAGACGGTTGGTCAGCTGCATCTGTATCGTCTTCCAGGAACGGCCGCATGGCTGCCCAGACGTAGCCTAGGCTCGGATGGAAGTGCTGCACAAGCTGAGCTTCCGCCTTGTGTAGCAGAAGCTGCAAGGGGCCCGGACCATTGACGAGCGCGGCGATGCATTCGTTGGGCGCGCTGGTGGGTTTGAATCTCTTTAAAAGGGGAAGATAGTCAACGGATCGACTGCAAACGGCGCGGTGCGCAATCAACTCTTGTCGTCCCCATTTGCTCACGCCGCTTTTCCAGCCCTGGGACTGGAGGAGGCTTGCAAGGGTTTCCTGGCCCTGTGACGCTCTGGCAAGTGTCGACTGGTCCGTGATGGCTTCAAAGTAGGTCTTCTGCGACGTCATGGCTTCGGCGGGGTATGAGCTTTGGGAACTGAATTGGCTGATGGCTGGGAACTTTGGAGTGAAAGATGTAAGTCGAGTTGCGGACTGGAGGCATAGGGGCGGCTCGCCCAAGCTTTTAAGCAAAGCCGTAAGCTGCTGAAATCCTCAACTGTCCAACTCGGCCAGATCCCGAGATACATACGTATCAACGTCCCTAAGCTGCAGTGTTGACTCGTTGAAGAAGGTAGTAGCACCGCCGGCAAACTGCAGGCAACAAGTCCCTCGGAAATCATCCCTATTTGGACGATAAAACGGTCTGTCGCTAGCGCCTAACAGCCGCGCGCTAGTTGTGCATGTGCAGGACCGGTAAAAGTGCCTGCAGCGGCCTGCAGCAGAGGCCCACAACTTTCGGCGAGTTTACAGACGACCCGGTCGGGCGACTCTGCAGTCTCCAGGGGTGGGTTGCCTCGCGTCTCATCTCGCGCCCGAAGTGCATCAAATGCATACGTGCATGTACGAGTTACAGAAATCGTACTGGGCGTAGAAGACGGTCCATGCCTGCGCGCGTCCAGACCAGACTGGGGCTGCAGCATGGCAGGCTGAAGCAGGAGCACTTGTCCACTGTCTCTGGATGACAGGCTACCAAGCAAGGCCTTGGATAAATTTCTGAGAGAGGGCCATAAAGAACGGCATTGCTCCACCCCAAGCATCATCCATCAAGTCATTTATACATCACCACGTCCGTAAATGCTCACGCCGTCTGGCGTCGTGGCCGAAAAGACAAGGGCGTACATGCGATTTCGAAGCGTCTCGAATGGTTTGCATGGTATTTTGGTAATTTGAATGTGAAGAGGCTGAGGCGCGGTCGGGGGGACTCGTGGGTTGTCGAACATGGAAATAAAGGCAGACGATACGGTGGCCGAATAGAGGTATAAAGATTCCTTGTCGTCGGTCGAAAAGAACACCATTGGCTATGTGAATATGTAAGCTATGCGAATGCCGAGAGGGGAGGGGAACGACGAACCTTGATACTAGATGCCTGACTCTCTAGTCCTGACTTGACGATAAACCACCACTGCGATTGTGCAACAGCAATCAAGAGCGCGACTATATATGGTTCTTGAAATTGTTCATTGGTCTCGTTCCCCAGGCAAAGGCCTAGTGTGTGGCGTTGGCGACCAGCATACTCGTAAGTTTTCTTCCTCGCTCGTAATCTAACCAGTTGCCTATGGTCGATGTACGCAGCGGCGACGGGGCCGGAGGAAATCTCGCGACGCACGACAAAGGCTAGGCAGGAAAGCAAAAGGTCGCGGGAGCCAAAGGCAAAGTAGAGGTCGTTTCTATTGACACAGCATTAGGAAGAGAGGTAATAGGCTTGCGTTCAAGACTGCTTACAAGGGCCGTAACAGACCGCCAAATGAACAAAATATAGCGCGCATAGCATCTGGGCGATCGCGAGGCCGGGGGCGACTAAAGGACCAGGCAAAGTCTTTATAAATATCCTCATGAGCAGGATTATCGAGCTCCATGATGACAGGCGGTGCAGGATGAGGACCAGTAAAGGTGCATTGGAGCAGGTCGAGTTGCAGCTTGGTCCAGAGCAGCGGCTCGACGATGATACGAGACCGAGGGTAGCGGCGGGCTCGCTGGTAAAGCGAAAGGCGATCGACGTCGTCGGTGACCTGGGAGGCTGATCGTTCTGGCGTCTCCATGGCGTGGTGACTGGCGGAGATGGAGGAAAAAGAGGAAAGGAAAGGGGTGCGCGAATACGTATGATGTCCGAATGCATGCAATGGCCGGCCGGCCAGGCTGATTACATCAGCCTCTAGATAAGATAGTGGGAGCTACAATCATCCTACAAAGTACGAATACACATACCCTTTCCCGCCTATAGGTGCATCATGTCCCTAACGTTAGAAATAGAACACACGAAAAAAGAGGCTTGTATGATCTGCTCGAGCTCTAGAAAACACACGCATCTAGTAGGGCTTTTCCTGCCGCCACGTGACCCCTTCTGCGCCCTTGTGTCAGATGACATGATGGAGGCCACCAGATTAGGTCAGCATGACCGTCACGTGGCCAGGGGAAAATTTCCCACAAAACAGGCCACCTCATCCATCTTCACATCACATCAATACAACCTCTTTTGCTGTGCAACCTGACACCTTGCCCTTAGAGGCCTCCTGAAGGCTCCACGCCCAACACACATTATGAGAAACCACCTCCCCGGCTCTCTACTTATGCCAGCTGTCCACCTGCTCGGCCGTCGGCTCACACGACTTGGGCACCTCGTACGAATGGTTGGGATCCGCCTCCCACTGGAGCCCGCGCCCCTCGGGCTCGACCTTGATGTACTTGTATTCGATCTTCTGGCCGGCCGGCAGCTCGACGACGCCCTTCCACACGGGCTTGTCGGGGTGCCGGTACTCGGACGCGTCGAGGGCGACGGCCTTGCCCGTGTCCCAGTTGCCGAGGGCGTCCGTGTTGCCGACAATCTTGACAGCCTGGCCGTGCGTGGTGGCCTCGGACAGGCGAAATGTCACCTTGACCGAGGATGCCTCCTTGCAGCCACCGCCGCTGCTGCTGCCCTCGCCGCCAGGCTTTTGCGCCGCCTCGGGGATCTTGCACTTGTCCAGGTCCTGCGGCTTGGGCTCGTTGGGCCGCTTCTCGCCGGGCTCATCATCCTCGACAAAGTAGTCATTGTTGGTCTTGCCGTACCACTCGCCGTTGTCAAGCACGCACCAGCTGCGGTTGGCCTGGTCCGTCTTGACGTCGCCCGTGGCCTTGGCGGCGGGACGGTCGGTCGCCGGCTGCTTGTCGGCGCCTCCTTCTGCTCCCTTGAGGCACTCCTCGATGCCCTGTGGCTTTGACGCGGCGGCATCGGCGACGCCCTCTGTGCCTTCGCTGACCCAGTACTTGTCCGTGTCGGGGTTGTAGTATTTTCCGTTGTCGAGCGGGCACCATCTCCGGCGCCATTTGTCGACTACGAGCTTTCCGTTGACCTTGGCTGCCTGCGACGTCTGCTCTCCCTTGTCCTCTTGCGTCGCCTTTTGCTCCGGCTTGGATTCGTCCGGCTTGGACTTGTCCTTGTCCGACTTGCTGTCCTTGTCCGACTTGCTGTCCTTGTCCGACTTGCTGTCCTTGTCCGACTTGGACTCGTCCGGCTTGGATTCGTCCGGCTTGGATTCGTCCGGCTTGGACCCTGACGCGGGGGGCGCGTGAATCTCGTTTTTATAGCACTTGTTGCCGGTCTCGGGCGTCTCCCGGTGAAAGGGATCCTTGCAAAACTCCAGGTTGAGGGGCTTGGGGCTGGCAAAGTTGTCGTCAAACTCTTCCGTGGTAAAGTTGAGATACTTCTCCTTTTCGACGCTCCAGTAATCGAAGTTGTCGGTGACGCACAGGTGCCCGATGGCGCCGAGAGCCTTGGGTGCCTTCTTGTCGCCGGGCGGGGGCTGGTCCTGGCCCGGGTCCTTGGCGTCGCCGGGATTGGCGGCGGGGACGAGGCCGGCCTCGGAGACAATGGCAAAGTGCGAGTGGGGCTCGCCGAGGCGGTCGAACAGGGGCACGTCGAGCTGGCAGCGCTTCTGGAGGCGCAAGTTCTTGGTGTCCTCGCAGATGCCGACGAGGTGGGCGGCAAAGGTCCACGTCTCAAAGGCGCAGGTCTGGCCGGCCGGGCAGGCGACGCGGACGGAGAAGCCGTCCGACTTCCAGGTGCCGTCGGACTGCTGGCGGGTCTTGTCCTCGGACTTGGAGTTGGAGAAGGAGAAGCCGCCGGAGAGGCCGAGCTTGGACAGCGGGCCCGGCAGCGGCAGCGGCGCCGACAGGCCAAACGACGACGAGACGTGGGCGCCGACGGACCAGCCCTTGGTGGTGCTCTCGATGGCCGTGTGCGACTCCTCGGCGTAGAGCACGGCCTCGTCGCTGCCCGTCGACCCCTGGCTGGGCTCGGCCACGCGCCGCGCCCGCACCGTCACCTTGAGCCCCTTGTTGAGCAGGCGGGCGGCCGGGCGGTGGACGCTGCGGCTCCAGGTGATTTGCTGCTGGTAGGCCTCGCGCATCGGCGGCTTGCTCCAGTCGACGCAGTACTCGCGCTCCAGCTCGGCGCGGAGGCTCTCCTGCGCCGCGGCCACGCCACCGGCCGGCATGGCGCGCGGGATGTAGATGACGGCCGTCAGGGGCTTGGCGTCGGGCCCCGTCAGGGGCACCCGCATCTCGCACGGCTCGCCGCGGCACCGGCCCGTGATCTGTACGTGGTAGGTCCACGACTCGAAGCGGCACGCGTGGCCGGCCCGGCACGTCTGCTGCCGCGAGCGCATCTTGGTGCGGTACGAGCCGTTGCTCTTGTACTGCGAGTCGGTGCGCGAGTCGGTCTTGGAGCGCGAGATGGACAGATCCACGGCGCGCCCGCCCCCGGACAGCTGGATGCCCGACGACGACGACGCCGTCAGCGACGAGCCCTCGGTCACGTCCTTGATGACCGTTGTCGACTGCGTCAGCGTAAAGGTGGCGTCGGCGCTGCCCAGGTTGAGAAACGACTTCTCCACGTGCCGCTCAATGTAGACGGACACTTGGGGGTCCGAGTTTTGGTCGAGCGGCTTGCCATCCTTGGCCGGCTGGTTGTTCCAGTCGATCTTGTACGCCTTTTGCAGCTCTTCGATGCGTTGCCTGGCCACGGCAAGCTCGTCCACGGCTATCTCGTCTTCGGCCCAGACGCCTACGGCGAGCTGGAGCCCGACGACGAGCAGCGAGGGAAGCAACATGTTGGACGACAAAGGGGAAAGGGGAAGCCAGAGATGATGCAATCACTATATGTAACTAACAGTGGCCACTTGCAAGACGCACGCAGTCGACCTCGCCCTTTTTATCATCGACCCCGAACCCCTCCCGAGCAAAGCGGCCAGACTAGTGCTCTCGTCGACGCCGACTCACAGCCACGACTTCAACCATTGTTCGCATGACAGGCCGAGCTTTGGCGCAGGCACGACACCGGCGCCCATGGACAGGCCGTATCTCGTAACGCAGGGAGCTCGACAGGGTCTGGCCAATAAAGAAAAGGGCGCTGCGGGTCTTATAAATTAAGAAATTAAGCGCGGTGTACCCCGTCCAGAGAGTCTTGTCTTGGCAAATTACAATGCTGCATTGCATGCTGGGGTTGCATGAATCTGATTCCATCCTGTCACGCTGCCAAGACAGGAATAAAGTGCGGGGCAGGCCGGTCTTTGAGCTGCGGCGAGCCCGTCCTTCGGGAGTGCTTAATCGGCCTACCTTGAAATTTCCAGGCACCGTGCTGGGTGTCCGGCCAAGTTTGACCTATACGGATAGCCACACATTGATAGTCTCCTTGAGTCGCAACCAAAGACTCAAGAAGAGGCAGCCGGCGACACCGTTATCCTGGTTGCTCGTGCAGCCTTAAAGCCTTGGCAAGCTACGCAGGGATCACTCGGCCGGCGAATGTCACTATGCTTAATGCTGCCTCGAGTCCCGAGCGCGGCTGCGAGCTGCCCATTGTCTGCCTCGCAGCAATGCGAGTCTACAAAAGTGTCGACGACATTGACGCCAAACGCTTCACCAAAAGACGTAGTTAGTTGAGTCGAGTCGCTCTAAATGCTGTAGTTAAATGTCCTATCGACCATAGCACGTTCCTACGGCTGAATGGGGGGGTCCCTCAGGGATTAGCCTCAGCCACACGGCAGTTGCCAACATTCGTATAAGTGATCACATGTGCTGTTTATACGAAGTAGCCTCCACAGAACACAGCGCAGTTGGCCGTAGACTGTGGGGGGGGGGCACGTGTCAGGCATCAGCTCAGAAAACAGCTCGACGCATATTATGGCTTAAAGGGGCATCTTGAATCGAGCATGTGTGGATGTCGTTAGCCGCGGCCACTCATCCAATCAATCGTCAGGGGTCAATCTAACGCCCTTGGTTAACAAAGATTTGACATCTTTCCCCGCAAGCCGTGGCTGGGCCATGGAATCGCATGAATGCTCATGCCGTATTCAACATGATGCCATCGGGCCAGCTTGATCCTCCGAGTCCGTTAAGTCTTCACCTGCATGTTTTGCCGTGGCTCATGCACGGCAGATACGAGCATCGAGTCAGTGGCCCCGGGCGAGAGCTTGTATAAAGCCTCTGGTATTCATTGAGCTGTGATGTCTCGCCAGCTTTTTGGGCACCTCTCCATCTCTAGGAACATACTTTGCACACGATAACTGTCTTTCAAATCATGGTCGCAACCGCTCGTTTGGCCCTCGGGGCCGCGTCCTTTCTCGTCTCTCTTCACCTCTGGGGAACTCCCTGTGACGCCGTCCCCGTCGGGCCCGGCGGCTCCGGCTTCCGAGGCGGCCTCTCCTCCGGGGTCGCGCCCCGGCCTCCTGCCGTGCCACCGCCACCGGTCGGGCCCCAGCCGGCCGCGAATGGCGTCACTCTTAGGGGCCCACGAACGGGCCCCCAAGCCGACCCCAAGAACCGCCAGGGCGGCGTCTTCAGCCGGCCCCAGCGTCCCGGCCAGCCGCAGCCGGCCCCGGCGCCGGCCTCTGGGGGTCCCAAGCCTGGCAAGGACAAGACCCAGTACAAGGAGCTCGACTTTTCCAACTCGCCTCGTCCGGGCTCCAAGCCGGCAGGTCCCAAGCCGGCGGGCTCCAAGCCGGCAGGTCCCAAGCCGGCGGGCTCCAAGCCGGCAGGTCCCAAGCCGGCGGGCTCCAAGCCGGCAGGTCCCAAGCCGGCGGGCGGCGACGACTCCAAGACGCACTACGCCACCATCGACTTTGACAAGACCAAGAAGCTCGCCGAAAAGAAGCCCTCATCGTCCGGCTTCATCGGCGCCGGCCCCCGGCTGTACGACGACAGAGGCAAGGCGCTGCCCAACTCCAAGGACGAGGTGGACCAGAAGAACCCGGGCAGCAAGTGGTTCAAGCAAGACGAAAAGACAAAGGAGTGGAAGGTGGGCACCTTCGAGGGCGGCAAGGAGGTCTACCGCAAGCCGTTGAGGGGCGAGCCCGGGGCCATCAACAGGCCTCAGGCCGGTCCCCAGGCCGCCTCGGCCGGCGCCAGCGGCGGCGCCAGCGGCGGCGCCACCATGTACGAAAAAGACGGCAGGCTCTTCCAGGACGGTCGCCCCCTGCCCTCGTCCCAGAATGCAAAGGGCACCGACGGCCGCTGGTTTAAGAAGCACGACGACGGCAACTGGTATCGGTACAAGAGCGTCAACGGCAAGGAACAACACAATAGCAAGCCCGTACCGGTGGGCCCGAGCCCTTTGTCCGCCGGCACCGGCCCTGTTTACGTGAAGGATGGCGTGCTCATGCAGGGTGGCAGTCCCGCGCCCTCGTCCCAGGATACAAAGGGCCCCGACGGTCGCTGGTTCAAAAAGCACGGCGATGGCAAGTGGTATCGCTACAAGGTCGTTAACGGCAAGGAACAATATAATAGCAAGCCCGTCACGGTAGGTGTCGAGCCGGCGTAGTAGCAGTGTTTTTTAAAGAGTATTTAGGCCTAATCTATAACGCCTTAACTAAGTCGAGGCGGATATATATATATAATAGATAGGTATTAGAACCCCGATTAGCATATGTTTTTAGTATAAATAAAAGAATTATAGCTCCTCCTTCTATATTTGTATATCTACCCTTACTCTTAATATACTATTGATATTGCCGTCTTTCCCTATTGCTTTCCACCGGGAAATCCCCGGTTCGGCCATGGAATTTATATAGAAGTGTTTATAGAATTCTCTTAAATGCAGGAAATCAGCTGCATAAATATTATAGCAGAAGAGTAAAGAAAGGAGGTCTAAACTGGTAGATATAAATATGCATACAGCTACCTAACTATAGGACTAACGGAGGTATATATAGGTACCGGAGCCTCTTAAACAAGGCCCCTA
Source organism: Ophiocordyceps sinensis (assembly GCA_012934285.1). Lineage (NCBI taxonomy): Eukaryota > Fungi > Ascomycota > Sordariomycetes > Hypocreales > Ophiocordycipitaceae > Ophiocordyceps > Ophiocordyceps sinensis. Next base: position 60,189 of record JAAVMX010000006.1, on the reverse strand, counting down.
GCCCGTATTAACCGTAGTTATAATATAACGGAATACCTACCTACTATTATAGAACTACTAATCTAGGTTCCTAGTTTACTTTCTTTTTTCTAAAGTACGGGACGACTTAAGTACTAAGGGACTTAAGTACGGAAATACTTAGTACGAGGGTACCGGGGTACTTAGTACTTTAGTACTTAGTACTTTATGACTTAGCATAAAGATATTCGCCCCGGACTTACCTATTATCCGGTTATACCCCTTTTTAGCCTAGGATACTAATATAGTAAGCACTAAGAATATGTATATAAAGAAGGATGCTTCTATTAGGTAGGCGTAAGCCCCGGGAGCTAGGAATAGCTCCCTGCTATCTTATCTATGGCTGATTATATTAGCCCCGGCATATAGTATAGAGGATGCTTTATATATATTAGAATACCGGCTTGAAAAAGAAAACACTACTGCCTATAGTAGTTATAAATACAATTCTAATTAAGCAATTAAGAGGAATACTCCTATTGCCTAAATCCTTCCTTTTATTCTTATAAGTTATACTTATATATGCTAGTAATCGTTTTATCCTCTAATCGATCCTTCTGCTAAGCGGCCTTCTTGCTTCGTATAGCGCGTGTAGGAGGGCGACCCTAGAACTCTATGATAGCTTTAGCGGAGACCTAGTCGGCTCGGACCTATTAGTTATATATAGCAGCCTATCCCTTCTATTATACGAGGTATTCGGTTATAGGTAACTTCGACCGACCGATGCGACGAATACGGATATCTATTAGGCGGTCGACTTCGTAGTGCTAATCCCCTTCGTTAGGTGCTTTAACGTCGCGAGCGGCTTCTATAGGTCTAGGCTTAAGCTCGACGTAATGCCCTTTATGTGCGAGCTTAAGATGCTAAATAGAGACGACTAGGTGGATTCGGACTTAGCTAAGGAGGTCGAGCTCCGCCGCGAGGTTATTAACTATACGCTTAATAACGAAAGGACCTTCTCGTTGCCGCGATTATTTCTTTAGCGGCTGGCTAGGCTTATAATAGCCCGTATATAGCTTTAGGTAGACTTTATTACTAGCTTTAAAAAGAACCGGCCGGTGTTTCGCGTTATACCGCTGCTTGGCCTTTATAGCTGCTAGGTCTATAGCTAGGCTCGCTTATCTACGGGTGACTTCTCGCAAGTAGGGCAGTTCGTCCGTAGTAGTGCTTAGGATATTATCGGCAGCTTCTAACAGTCTATGCATATTAAAGCCGAAGATAGATTTATAGGCGGAGATCTTCGTACTAGCGTTAAATACTATATTTAGATTCTACTAAAGGGCGGGGATTATTATCTTTTAATCTAGGCTAGGATCCTCGATATAGGACATTCGTAGAGCGGTCTCTACGGTCTAGTTGCGCCGTTCGGTAAGTCTGTTAGCCTATAGGTAGTAGGCGGTAGTTATTGTAATTTTAGTGCTAAATACGCTTTAGAGGCCTTTCTAAAAGTCGGATGTAAATTTACGATCCCGGTCGTTAATAATAGTTCTTAGTATACCTTAATCGGAAATAAGCAACTAACGGGCTAGGCTTTAAGCCTCGTCCTTTATACCGTACTTCGCGTTGCCTAAGATTAGCAAGCATCTCTTACTAGTTAAGCAAGTGACCGTAAGAAGTTAGTTAAAGATATTAAAGCCTAAGATCTACTATAGGGAGCTTGCTAAAGGTAAGGGCGGTATATCGGTTATAAAGTCTATCGCGATACTTTATATTAGAAGTAGCGGGGGGCGAATAGGCTTATAACTGCCGGTAAGGGTCTAACGGTCTATTTAGCTAAGGCAATAGGCTTTATAGGCCGCGATATACTTCTTTACCTAACGGGTGACTCTGCGAATTAAGTATATCTCTAGGTCCTTAATTATACGGACGACGCTAAAGTAGTTCTTATTGTTATAAGCTGCCGAGATTATAGATAGGACGAAGGCGTTAGGGATATATAGCCGGGTAAAGCCGTCGGGGCCTTTATAGTATAAGAGCTTATCGACTATAAAGAACGGTATGCCGCGGCGTTTAAGCTACGCCTTTATCCTTACTATAGAGTTAGTAACTATAGCTCCTTCTAAGGGCGAGGAAAGACTCTTAATAGCGTCCTCGCTATCCGCGATTATCTAAAATATTCGCTTATAGTAAGGGTTATTATTATAGGCGACGGCGAATTCCTCGCGTTTTTTAAGAGCTATAATAGCTTCGGAGGCTATAAGTATATTGTTAAGTATAGTAAAGTTAGGGCGGCGACGGTTAAGCAGCTAATTAGACTCCTCGGCTAGTAGGCGACTAAAGGCGTCGGGAATAAAGTTCTTCTTACTAAGGAGGTAATAAACCTCGATATCGTACTTAAAGAGATAAATTAAGGCTATAACTAGGCGACGGTTAGCTCGGTCTATACTAGAAGTATCGAGGGTCTTCTTAGTGACGATTTACTTAGTCGCGGAGTAATCGGTTAAGACTATAAGCGGGAGGGTTAACGACTATACTATAGTACGCATCTTCTTCGCAGCCTATATAAGATAGGCGACCTTTAGTTCTAAGGGACTATAAGACTGCTTAGCTCTCGTTAGAGTGCGGGAGAGGAAGCAGATAGGCATAATAGCTTTAACTAGAATAGGCTAGCCTAGCTGCTAAACAGTGCCGTCGTAGAGATAGAAAAAGACGGCTGTAAAGCCTCGCTATAAAGAGGCGTCGATCTAATAGAATAGCCTCTTCTACGGGTCTATATAGTAAATTATACGGCTAGAAGTGATTTCCTTCTAAAGGGAGGCGAAGGAGGAAAGCTCGGCTAGGGTCGGCTAGAACGATATAATTCGCGCGTAGGACTTCCGCTTATTAGGGTTCCCGTTCTTAACCTTACTAATTAAGCGACCTTAGGCTAGGAGACTAGTCTTACGATCCTATAAAGGGGCGATAGAAGCGCCGTAGTACGGGATAAGGTTGCGAATATACCCTATAGCGCTAATATAGTGTTTAAGAGCGGCGAGGTTATCGGGGAATAGGAGCTTTGCAAAAGCAGCGAGCCTATGCTTTATAGTACTTATCCCGAACGCGTCGATACGAAATCCGAGCAACTCTACGGAAGGGTAGCCGATCTAGCTCTTAGTAGGGCTTATTAATAGGTTAAGCGATGCGAAGAGCTTAAAGATAGCATCGAGATATTATAAGTATTCCTCTTCCGTAGCGGAGTAAATAACAATGTTATTAATAAACGCGCGGCTATAGCCCTAATGCGGACGGAGAACTCGGTCTATATAGCGTTATACGTACGCTAGGCTATTACGAAAGCCGATAGGCGTAACTATTAAGCGCTCTAGACCTCGATGACTTATAATAGTAAACCTGCCTTAATGCTTAAGTTTAACTCGAAACTAATAGAAGAAGGCGGAAGCGTCGATAGCAGTAATAAAACGGGCGCTTAAGAGTTTAGCAATAATAGAGCTTTATAGTAGTAGAGGGTAGGAATCCGGGATAGTAATACTATTAACGGCACGTAGGTTAATAACGACTCGACCTTTAGTCTCGCCTTAGGCTATACGCTAGACTACGAAGATAGGTGCTATAAACGGCGTAGGCTCGTCGGCCTACTTTAGGCGACCCTGCTTATAAAGTAGGTTAAACGTATCGTCGATAACCTTCCTATCGCGAAGTCCTTATAGGTAAGGCCTTTAAGCGACTCGTTTCTCGTGCTAATTATCGATTAAAGGGATTATTAATTCCCTTCCGGGTTCTACGACGGTAGTGCCTATATCCCGCTAGAGCTAGGAGTATCTCTTAAGAAGCTTCTTAACGCAGCGCACGAAAGAGGGGCTATAGTCGAAAATATAAATACCCTCTTTAGTGCATTTCTCTTATAGCTCTAGTAGGCGCTAAACGTACGTTTAGTATAGAATGCGGCTAGAGAGGGGATCCTCGATTTTATCCGCGGCGTCTATCTTAATAGCTACGGCAGCTGCCGTTACGTTAGTAGCAGCTGCTGCGAGGTTCTAGCAAACCTTAGACCACTTAGCGGGTCCTGCCGAAGAAGCTATAACGTAGGCGTAGATAGAGTCGGATAGCGAAGGCGTTAGAGAAGTGCCTAGAATAGGAGTTTCTACGGGTTAAGACGGGGCGGGAGCCTATAGGCACTCGAGGACTTCCTAAGTAAGCGGAAAAATACTCGCAACGTTAACCGATAAATTAACAGAAAAAGCAGCAATAGCAATAGCGGTTCTTATAGAGGAGGATAGTATAGCAGCGGCTCTAAGAGCAGGCGAAACTGCTATAGCTAGCGTTAAAGCCTTTATAGCTAATTTCTAGGATAGGGCGGTAAAATAGCTAGACTCCTAACACTCCTATATCTAGCTAAGCTTCTGCTTACGCTTAATAACGAGGTTAACGTTCGTGCTATTAGTAATAAAGATAGTAGGAAGAGATTTTGCATCGACGATACTATAAATAGCATTAGCGTAAGAGGCGAAGAAAGTATAGGCGCGGTCCTTAGGAAGTTCTTTCTAAGAGGTAGGGACTATAAAGGTAGTACCGGGTAGTATAATAGTCTTTCGGACGGCTTAGACACGGCGAATAACTTCGCGGGGCTATTTATAGATATCGAATAGGATTTTAAACCCGTTAAGCACTCTAATGTAAATAACCTCTTTATTATAATTAAAGGATCCTCGGTATAGCTTAAGGAAGGCATTGCCTAAAAGCGCGCCGGCCTCTACTTTAGAGACCTAGGCGGAGCAAGTGAATTTAGCTATAGCTGCTTAGGTAGTCGGGCTAGCTATAGTGCTACGCGCGTAGAAGGAGAACGTGGCCTAGTCCTCGCAAAAAGAGCGACCGTTAACTCCGTTAATAGTAATAGGAGGCTTCTTCTCGACGGTGTAATTAAGAGTCTAAAGAAGGTTACGATTAATCATAGGCTTACTATAGCTAGAGTCGGGGCAAACTTAGACTTCCTGCCTACCGGGTTAGGTAGAGACCTTAATCCTTATATAGGAGTATAAGTGCGGCGGGGAATCCTAATCCTATTAGGGCTCCTCGGCTTTAGCTTTTAGGACCTAATCTAGTCGGGGTGCCGTAGTAGGCGCTGCGTAGAAAACAGGCTCCTTAATAATAGGTGCGGGAAGAATAGGCTCTAATGCGATAGGGGAATTAGGCTTAGTAGGAATAAAGTCGACGATATTCCCTACGGGAATAGTAAGAGTAGAAGAGGTCTTCTTACACCCGAGACGGAGATAAGAGAAAAGTACGTTGCGAGAAAGAAAAGAGGCCTTATAAACCTTATAGGTTAAAGGCTTAAGCGCGCGCTCTTTACTATAGAGCTACTGCTTAGATATATAGCAGTTAGCACGTATATGCTCCTTAAGCACGGAGGTAAGGGCGAAGGTACGGTCGTAGGTGCTATATTTAAACTTGCCGGCCCGTTCGGTAGGGTAGCGGGAGTTTATATAGTGTAATAGAACGGTTAGAAGACAGAAGATAGTCTAACCGGACTAAGTCTCTAATAGTCAAAGACTAATAGAGGGCGTTATTTATCCTTGAAAGCTATAGGGGCGGAATAGTAAGTAGAGGAGCACTCGGGGTCACTTATACTAGACCGGCTAGCTAAGTCTAAGCAAGCAGGGGTAGTCGAGGCTAGAGCACTAAGGGCACTACTAGAAGAGGTGTAGGTCACTTAGTAGGCAGTTAAACTAAAACTATGATAAAAGCTAAAGAAGAAAGGAAGGAAGGAGAGCCTAAGAAAGGGCGGACTAAAGTTCCTTTATATAGCTCTTCCCGTCCGTCTAGACGGTCCCGGTACGTCCCTTTCCTTCTAGCACCTTCTGCCACGTATCCCTTACACTGCCCCGAGCTAATGCGGGTCCTTAGGGCTGCGTAGGGGCTGTGTAGGTCGGCTGACCTTAAAAAGGCTGCCTCCCGCATCGTTCTAAAGCCCTTATAGACTAATCTAGGTTATGTGGGTCCATTTATGCACTACGTGCATAATGTTATGTAGGTAGGTCATACGACACAAGTCGTGTGACCTCTTTATGCGGAGGATCGGACGAATAATCGGTCCTAAAAGCCGGGAGGGCTATATTAGGCCTATAGCTCCCGGTAGTCTAGGTGTCGGTCTATTATATAGGGCATCGAGCCAATCATCGGGTCTTATTAGGCAGGGGTGCTTAATAAGATCGTCGGCGTGACCGTAGCTGCGTAGTACGTCCCGTACCTAAGGAAGCTAAGTCCTAAGGGACTTAGGTTTAAAAAAGGGGTGTGTCCTAGGCCGAAAAGGGGTGTGACCGGATAATAGGTAAGTCCGGGGCGAACATCTTTATGCTAAGTCATAAAGTACTAAGTACCGAAGTACTAAGTACCCCGGTACCCTCGTACTAAGTATTTCCGTACTTAAGTCCCTTAGTACTTAAGTCGTCCCGTACTTTAGAAAAAAGAAAGTAAACTAGGAACCTAAATTAGTAGTTCTATAACACATTACCCTTCCTAAGGGGGGTTAAACCTTTAAACCCTTAAACTCCTCTTCCCTTATACCTAAGGGTTAGATTTATTATAGGCTTTAATCTTCTTAAGAGCGTTCTTAAGATACTTAACAGGTTCCTACGTGTTATCGGAAGAAGGATAATTCTTCTACTTTATAAGATAGAAATGCTAGCCGTTTTCTATCTTCTTAGATAAAATCCCGTCGACTTCGTATTCGTCTTCTTCGACTAGTATATCGATATCTTTCGCTAGGCGGCTATTCTTAAGCGCTAATTTAAGTAGCGAAACGTGAAAAACGGGATGTATAAGCATAGCCGTTAGTAGGTCTAGCTTATAGGTTAAGTCGGAGAATTTTTCCTATATAAGAAAAGGTCCTATCTTCTTATAGTCTAACGAATTGTTAGGCCTATTAGAAGTAATATTCTTCTTAATAAGGTAGACTTTATCGCCCTTATTAAAAGTAGGTTCCTTTTCGATCTTCTTATTATAATAATAAGTTATTCGCTCCTTTATAAAGTCGAGCTTGTCTTTAATAGCGGAATGTAAGCTTCTTAGCTGCTCGGAGCTTAAGATAGCTTTTTCGGCTATAACTTCCGGTAGGGAAGACCTATAGGCTTCGGGTGTAAATCCGTAATTCGTAAAGGCTGGCGTTTGCTATATAGGTTCCGATACCGAAGTATTATAAGCTAACTAGGCTATTAGTAGCCTAACTAGCTAGTCGTCTTACTGGTAGTTAATATAGCTTCGAAGGTATTGCTTTAAGGTCTAGTTTAGCCGTTCTATAATTCCGTCGGTAATAGGGTAATAAGCAGTAGATAATTTATGCTTAGTTCCTAGAGCTCGCATAAGGCTCTGCTAAAAGTGTGATATAAACTTTCGGTCCCTATCCGTAATTAGGGTTTTTAGTAGACCTCTATCGGCTAGAATATATCTTATAAAGACGTAAGATAATTCCTTAGCCGATATAGCTTCTTTAATCGGAATAAAATAACCGTATTTCGTAAGGCGGTCTACTATAACTAATATAGAGTCGTATTCTATATTCGTTATAGGTTCGATAGATTTAGGTAACTTCGTAATAAAGTCTATAGCAATAGATTCCTAAGGTAATTCGGGGGTCTCTATAGGCTATAGGTTTCCGTAAGGCTTATGCCGTATAGCCTTAGCTTTATTATAAGTATCGTATGCCTTAATAATCTTCTGAATTTTGCGGCGAAGATTATACGTGTTGTAGTAATTCCGTATTCGATTATAAGTCCGGGATATCCCTTAGTAGCCGTGTATCGGGCTTTCGTAAAAATCCTTTATAATCGTTGCCTCGCTACTAGGCGTAAGGAATAACTTTCCCTTATAGTAGGCGAGGTCGTTTTCCTAGGTTATATGCTTCTTAAACCTACTAAAATCGGTATCCTTATAAGTGCTTTTAAGTAATTCTAAAATAGAATTATCTCCTTCGATCTTAAATACGGCATTGAGTGATTGCTGCTCGTAGTTGCCTTCCGTATTAAGATATAAAAGCCGTTCGTTATAAGGTTCGATCTTCGTATTATAGTCGGGACGTCGACTAATAGCGTCGGCACGGGAACTTTCGGTTCCCTTCTTATATAGAATTTCGTAGTTAAAGTCTGCTAAGAACTCTGCCCAACGGATTTGCCGTGCGTTAAGCTGCTGCGTACTAGCGAAATAGGTGATATTCCTATAGTCTATATAGACCTTCGTCTTATAGGAATTCCTTAGAATATAATGCCGAAATTCTTTAAAGGCGTTTATAATCGCAAAAAATTCTTTATCGTAGATCGGATAATATATCTCTGCCCTACTTAGCTTTTTAGAGTAAAAAGCTATAGGATGCAATATATTATCGTCGTCCCTTTAGCTTAACTACGTACCTAATGCGAAATTAGACGCGTCGGTTTCTAATTCGCACGGCTTTTCCGCATTATAGCTATATAGTACCGGGGCGGAAGTTAATAGGCTCTTAAGCTTAATAAAAGCGTTATTAGCTTCGTCCGTCTAGGTATAGGGTTTCGTCCTAGCTAGCTTTATTACTGCTAGTATAGGGATTAACTCTTTAGAGAAATCCACTATAAAGCGTCGGTAGTAATTCGCGTAGCCTATAAAGCTCTATATTTCCTTAATCGTAGAAGGAATAGGCCAACCGCTAATTGCCTTTAACTTATACGGGTCTATCCGTATAGTGTTTAGGGTAATTATATAGCCTAAGAACTCGACTTCCTGCGTGTAGAATATGCATTTTTCTGGCTTAATATAAAGGCTAGCTGCTTCGAGAGCCTAAAGTACTTTTATAACGTCGAGTTTATGCGTTTCCAAATCGTCTAAATAGACGATTATATCGTCTAAATAAGCTAAGACGAATATATCAAGGTATTCGTGCAGGGCGTTATTAATACGCTTCTAAAAAGTCACTAGGGCATTCGTAAGCCCTAGAAGGAGGATTAAAAATTCGTATAAGCCGTATCGCGTTCTAAAAGCGGTCTTATGTTCGTCTCCTTCCCTAATTCGTATCTGGCTATAAGCTACTTTAAGGTCGATTTTCGTATAATATCTTTTCTTAGATAATCGATCCTTTAATTCGACAATAAGGGGTAAAGGGGTCCGGTCTTTAATAGTATCGTTGTTAAGCTAGCGGTAGTCGATATATAGCCTAGTCTTAACCTTATCTTTGCTGTTTTTTAAAGCAAATAGTACCGGGGCCCGATATTCTAATTTCGACTCCCTTATATAACCTTTTCGAAGGTTTTCGTCGATATAATCTCGAAGCAATTATGTAATTCATCAAGGTTATATATCTTACGGAAGCGAGGCTTCGCTCCGTCTTTAAGGTTGATTTTATAATCCTATTACATTTAAGGCGGTAGTTTATCCTCTAGTAGGTCGTTGAATATTATACCGAATTTAACGAGGATATCGTGCGGTATAGTCTTAAATCTATCCGCTTTAAGGTCCGTCTCTATTTCTTTAATAGAGGCGCTATTCGAAGCGTCTTTTAATAATAGGTTTAGCGGTTTTAGGACCGTATTAAATCGGTCCGGAAGTTCCTCTTCGAATAAGGTAGCAACTTCCTTAATTCCTAAGCTTCGCCTTTCTAGGCTAGTATTAAGTTCCGAGGTTTTTAGTCTAGTTAAGTCCTTTAATTCGTTATAGAGTGGAATATCTAAGGTATCGTCTTTAAACCTTAGAAGGCCTTTATTCCAGTCGATAGAAGGGTTATATTATTATAAGAAGGGTAGTCCTAGTATAATATCGTATCGTATAGATAGGATATCGAAAGGGTCTTTAAACGATAAGTTTCCGATAGAATATTCGAAAGGATTAGTTTCGTAGATAATATTCCCGTTGTTATACGTAAAGGGTTTCCCTTCGGCTGTAAATAGCGTATAAGGCGTGGTTTTCTACCGGTAACGAAGGTATAGACGATTTATCGTTTCCGGGGCAATATAGTTGCTTATAGATCCGCTATCTACTAAAGCGGAAAGTCTATGCCTTTAGTAGTTAATCGTAAGGGTTATCTTCTTACTAATAGTTTTATTAGTAATAAGAAGATCTTAATTACTAGTAAGTAGCCCTTTTACTTTTAGTAATAGAGGTTTTTTAAATCCTCGGTAGTAAGGGTGCTATTACCTTATATCCCCTCCCCTAAAACAGTCTTAAGGGGATTAGGTTCTCTCTTAAACCTAGTAGACTCTCTTTTAAGTCTACTAGACTATCTTTTAAGTCTATATAATTAAGCTCTCTTTTAAGCTCTAGGGGTTGTTTTTTAAACCCTAAGGGTTCTCTTTTAAACCTAGTAGAACCCGGCTCTTCTTTAATAGACTTACTGCTAGGTCTATTAGTAGTTCCCTAGGGTATAGGTTATATTATAACCCTATAATTCGTAGTCTCGAAAGGGAGACCTTGCAGTTGCTAGACCCGTTCGAGTAGGTCTCGGTTAACTTAAGAAGCGAGTCTAAGGGTCCGGGAGGCGAGGCAGTAGACGCCTTCTAGCCTCCGGAGGGCCTCTTAAAGAGTCCGGACCTTAAAAGAGGGTTCTAGGTGTAGTTCCGGCATATAACCTCCTAGACGGTCTAGTCTAGTAAGGAGGTTAAGCTTCTCGCGTTCTTTCTCTTCCACGAGGTCTGCTAGGGATGCAATTTCCCTGCCGAATTCCTCGTGGGTTTCGTGCTCGTTATCTAAAAGCATTGCCTCTAGCCGATTTGCTTTACGCTTATAGCTTTAAAGTAAAGCTAAAGTCTCTTCGGCTATATCGGTAAGGCACTCCGGGGGCCTATCTTCGGCGCTAGGGTATCCCTAGGCTTCTCGTTCGATAACTCCTTCTAAATAGTTTGTAATAGCTAGGTATTCCCTATAGCTGCTATATTCCGGGTTAAGGCTATCGAGAAGGTCCTTAACGTCTTTAAGTTCGCGGTAGGGAGGAGAGGACTCTAAGCCGTTATATAGGGCAGCCGTAGCTACGCTGCCCTCTAAGAATTCTTCGGTATTAGCGGGGCTATAAGCATTAGGTATATAGCCTCCGGTGAGATCTTCTAACTCCGGGGCCTAGCTATAGTTATACTAGTACTAGGTTTCTTAAGGGAATTCCTCTAAGTCGTATTGCGTTATTAGGGGTATATTATCGTCGTCGTCGTCGTCGTCTAGCTCCGGTCCGGGCTCCGGCCCGGGCTCTAGACCCTTTAAGTCCGGAGCGGACTTTATAGAGGAATCCGGGGAGTCTAGGGAGTCCGGGGGTGCTAGTCCGACCCCCGCGTTATCTATAGAGTTATCTATAATCTCTCCGTCCTCTAAGTCGATTACTAGATCCTCTATCACGCTGTCTAGAGCGTCTAGACTATCCGGGCCGGCCGGGTCCTCCGGTCCGGCCGGATCCTCGTCCGGGTCCGACTATCTAAATAGGTCCTCCTCTTCTTCGATAGAGGGCCTAACCAGGCTGTCTAGAATAGGTGCTATATTATCCTTAGAATCCCTAATAGTCGTAAAACGTTTTTCGTAGTAGGGATATATAGAAAGGCCTATAGGATCGTTATTAAAAAGCGTAGGATCGAGAGCTTCTCTTAGAGGCTATAGAGAGAGCCTAAGAGGTCCCTACTCTAAGGTATTAAGGCTTTTAGAAGCCGCCGGCTTTCCTTTAGCTAGAATTTTCTTCTAGTAGCAATCTTTAGCAATATGCCCTACCTTCTTATAAAAGAAGTAGGTAAGGCTCTTATAAATGCTATTGTTTTTCGAGCTTCCGGCCGATGCCGAATAGCTAGTTGTTCCTAGGTTTAAAATAGCATCTAAGTCTATAGGATCGCCGTAATTCGTCTATTTCCCCTTTTTCTTCGAAAAAACCTTATACCCCCCTCGGGGGTCCTTCTTCTATTGCCGGCGTTTAAACAGCCGGTCGTCGATTCTAACTGCTTAGGCTATAAACTTAACGAAGGTGTTAGGACGGTCTTATTTAGAGATCTCGTCCTTTACATCGTCCTTTAGCCCCTTATAGAAAACCGCTATTATAGCGTTATCGTCCTATTCTAATTTCGATTTTATCTGCCTAAATAAGGCAGCATAATTAGAAATAGAGGTTTTTTATCGTAAATACCGTAGCTTATGCTCTACGGCTCTCTTCTCGTCACCTACGCCGAAGGTCTACTAGAGGTTGGTTTTAAAAGCTTAATAACTATTAAAGATATCGTCCGTAAGTTTATCCCGGTCCCCCTCTGCCTCGGTCACCCTATCCCTAAGAATAGGTTTAAACCAGGTTAAAGCTAATCCCCCTAAGCAGCTAGCTGTAAAGAAGACCTTCGCTTTATTAATAGAGAAGGAATCCGGAAAGGAAAGAAAGAAGGCCTTTAGCTAGGTAAGAAATTCCTATAGCTTGCCGGCTTCTCCGGTGTAAATAGCCGGCTTCGGGGTTTTAACAATTTCCCCGAACTGCCGGGGGTAGCGGAAGTCCGGAACCGGGGCCGGGACCGGGGCGTACCCGGCCGGGCCTGGAGGCGGCGGCGGTCCCGGAGCGGCGGCGGTATAAGCCGGAGCCGGGCCCGTAGGCGTAGTAGAAGCAGCAGCCGTAGCTGCAGCCGGACGAGCTGCCGGGCGAGCTGCCGGACGAGAGGTTAAAGAAGTAGAAGAAGACATTCTTAAAGAAGTAGTTGTTTTTAGTGTTTTTTCTAAAAAGGGTTCTTCGAATCTATAAAGATTGAAATAAGATCTAAGATCTAATAGATTAGAAAGATTAGGAAAAGATTAAGGGGTAAAACAAAGACTAAGCAAAGATTAAATAAAGATTAAGCAACGGTCTTAAAAAAAAACACACTCCGCGGCTAAGCAAAAGGTAAGGGCTTTTATCGTGTGATAGAATAGTTAGAAGATAGAAGATAGTCTAACCGGACTAAGTCTCTAATAGTTAAAGACTAATAGAGGGCGTTATTTATCCTTAAAAGCTATAGGGGCGGAATAGTAAGTAGAGGAGCACTTAGGGTTACTTATACTAGACCGGCTAGCTAAGTCTAAGCAAGTAGGGGTAGTCGAGGCTAGAGCACTAAGGGCACTACTAGAAGAGGTGTGGGTTACTTAGTAGGCAGTTGAACTAAAACTATGATAAAAGCTAAAGAAGAAAGGAAGGAAGGAGAGCCCGAGGAAGGGCGGACTAAAGTTCCTTTATATAGCTCTTCCCGTCCGTCTAGACGGTCCCGGTACGTCCCTTTCCTTCTAGCACCTTCTGCCACGTATCCCTTGCACTGCCCCGAGCTAATGCGGGTCCCCGGGGCTGCGTAAGGGCTGTGTAGGTCGGCTAACCTCGAAAAGGCTGCCTCCCGCGTCGTTCTAGAGCCCTTATAGACTAATCCAGGTTATATAGGTCTATTTATGCACTACGTGCATAATGTTATATGGGTGGGTCATACGACATAAGTCGTGTGACCTCCTTATACGGAGGATCGGACGAATAATCGGTCCTAAAAGCCGGGAGGGCTATATTAGGCCTATAGCTCCCGGTAGTCTAAGTGTCGGTCTATTATAGAGGGCATTAAGCTAATCATCGGGTCTTATTAGGCAGGGGTGCCTAATAAGATCGTCGGCGTGACCGTAGCTGCGTAGTACGTCCCGTACCTAAGGAAGCTAAGTCCCGAAGGACTTAGGTTCGAAAAAGGGGTATGTCTTAGGCCGAAAAGGGGTGTGACCGGATAATAGGTAAGTCCGGGGCGAACATCTTTATGCTAAGTCATAAAGTACTAAGTACTAAGTACCCCGGTACCCTCGTACTAAGTATTTCCGTACTTAAGTCCCTTAGTACTTAAGTCGTCCCGTACTTTAGAAAAAAGAAAGTAAACTAGGAACCTAAATTAGTAGTTCTATAATATATAGCCTACGAAGTTAGCCTTTAAGGAGGCGTAAAAGGACGCGTCGTCCTAAGAGTCGTTGAAGTATAGCTTATTACTAGCTTCGTCGCCGCTAAGAGCAGTCTTTTTATCGCTTTAATATTTCGACTTAAAACGTACTTTCTTCTTATTATTATTACCCTTATATTTACCTCGACGGTATTCCGTTTAGTTATCTCGTCGGTCGTCCCGGCAAGGGTAACGCTTATCGCGGCGTAGCGGGCGTAAGCTTAACTAGTTACGGTTATTACCTAAGCCTCGTCTTTTAGGACTACGGTTGCGATTATAACCTTAGTCCTAATCCCGACGGTTACCCTAACGGTAGTTATTGCTTTAGTTACTTTAACGATAGTTATTACGATGATTATTACGACGGCTACGATTACGGTTACCCTAACGGTAACTATTGTTATAGCGATGGTTATCCTAACGGTAGTTATTATCCCGATGGGAAAAGCTACCGCGGCGAGAACGGTCTTAGTCTCCGGAGATATATAGCTTAAGAGAGGCTATAATAAAGGGTTTCCGTTCCTTAATAATATAAATCTATTTATCGATCGGGGTCTTCTTCGTAGGAATAGGAAGAAGCGAGGAGATTTAGACGGCAATAAGAGGATAGATAGCCTTAATGATTTAGGCATCCTTGCCTATCTTAAGTTAGCGGGCGAGCGAAACCTTTCTCTAGATCTACTACGCGAGAGTAATAGAGCTAGAGGACTATATAGATATCGTATACCTTTCCTTATAAAGTTCCTTTAAGACATCGGCGTTAGGACGCTTAAAACGCTTAGTTAAGAACTTATAGAAGGTTCTAAGAGGGGAGGAACTAAGGATATCGCGTTATTCCGCTATAAGCTTACTTATATACTATATAAGAGCTCCTCCTACTAAAAAAGAGAGGTAATATAAGCAAAAGGCGAATAGATCCTCGTCCTAATAGATCCGTAGACGCTCTATAAAGAGATAGACGTCTATATAGATATTCCTTCTATCGCTAAGAGCGATAATGCCTAGGTTCTTCGGATTATATTTATCTAGGTTAAAAGTACTAATATTATCCTATTTAAGGCGTTTAGTAATAGCCTCGTCGTTATAGGCCGAGGAGGAGGTATAACTCGCCTCGCAGTGCCTACGCGGGTTCGGATAGGACTTTAAGGGGCGGCGGATAAAATAATTATCGGACCTAGACGAATCGTTATTATTATTATCTAAATCCTTCTATCGACGGGAGTAGAAGGCCTAAGAGTACTTAGATAACTTAGACTAAAGAAAGTAATATAGAACCTAGGGTTACTCCGTAGGGTAATACTACTATCTAATAGAGCGCTACTCGGATAAGCGAAGTATTTCTTATAGACGAAGAGGAGGCTATTCTTTTAATTAACTATTAGAAAAGTCTCCGTCGATTATTTATAGGTTAAGAGGCACGGCTCGGACTAGCGGATATACTAGAGTTATTATAGCGTAAAGAGGAGTCTTATTATCGGGAAGCTCGCTTATAAAACGAAGATGCGAGCGAATTCCCTTTCGCTAAGTATCGGCGTGCTATAGATGCTTTTCCTTTACGGACGGAAGATCTAAGATATCGAAGATAATCTCCGACTTAGAGGCTAAAGAGCCTAAGAGAATATAGGCTTGCTTTATATATATTACGTCTATATTAGTAAAGGTCTTAATAACCCTTTCTATAGGCAGTGTCTTAATTAACTTAGAGTAACGGACGGCCTATTTTAATAGGTTATTATAATCTCTATCCTCTATAGCTAGTATAGTAAACTGCTTGCGTAGCACCTCGGTTTCTAAGGATAAGCGAGGACGACGGCGGGCGGGAGGAGGAGGATCTTTATAATTACTCTTAGAGTCCTTAGAGGGAGCGGCGCTATAAACACTATCCGGTAGGGCATATTCTTATATCGGCAAGCGAGGGTAGGAGTCGTCTAAGCGAGATACGGACGCTGTAGCTTAACGGGCTTCTTTGTCCCTAGCTATAGTAATAATAGCTTAAATAAAACGAGGGATAAAAGAGAAGAGGAGGAATTACGAAGAAAGAAGAGTTATAGGGGAAGAAAAAGGAAGAGTTATAGGAGAGGAGAAAAGTCTGTAGTAGGAGGTATAGGGTGTTTTAATTTTAGCGTAGGAACGGGTACGCGTAGGAAATCGAAAACACAGAGAGAAAATCTTTCCTTACGGCTAATTGCGTAAGGACTTAAGAATAGAGAACTAGGTAGCGGACCCTAGTTCTAATAATGCCTAGAAAGGCGAGCCTCGTCGGATCGTAAGGCTTATATTAGAAGTTATATAGGCGTGCTAGCTAAGGTTGTATAAGCTAGTTATACTACAGGTGTTAGGAGCCGTTAGGCGGCTTCTAACGAATAGCGAGAGCTTTAAAAGCTCTTAGCGAACGTATCGTAGTAGAGCGAAGCTCTAGAGACAGGAAGGGCGTTCCTAATAGTGGCTTTAAAGGCAGAAGGTGTAGAATTACTACCAATTTAATACAGTAGGCACTAAGAATATATATTAAAGAAGGATGCTTCTATTAGGTAGGCGTAAGCCCCGGGAGCTAGGAATAGCTCCCTACTATCTTATCTATAGCTGATTACATTAGCCCCGGCATGCAGCATAGAGGATGCTTTACATACATTAGATACACCCCTTTTTTAAACCTAAGTCCCTCGGGACTTAGCTTCCTTAGGTACGGGACTTACCACTTAGCTACGGTCACGCCGACGATCTTATTAAGCACCCCTGCCTAATAAGACCCGATGATTGGCTCGATGCCCCGTATAATAGACCGACACCTAGACTACCGGGAGCTATAGGCCTAATATAGCCCTCCCGGCTTTCGGGACCGATTATTCGTCCGATCCTCCGTATAAGGAGGTTACACGACTTATATCGTATAACCTACCTACATAAAGCTATGCACGTAGTGCATAAATAGACCTATATGACCTAGATTAGTCTATAAGGGCTCTAAAACGACGCGGGAGGCAGCCTTTTTAAGGTCAGCCGACCTATATAGCCCTTACGTACCCCCGGGGACCCGTATTAGTTCGGGGCAGTGTAAGGGATACGTGGCAGAAGGTGCTAGAAGGAAAGGGACGTACCGGGACCGTCTAGACGGACGGGAAGAGCTATATAAAGGAACTTTAGTCCGCCCTTCCTCGGGCTCTCCTTCCTTCCTTTCTTCTTTAGCTTTTATTATAGTTTTAGTTTAACTACCTACTAAGTGACCTATACCTCTTCTAGTAGTGCCCTTAGTGCTCTAGCCTCGACTACCCCTACTTGCTTAGACTTAGCCAGCCGGTCTAGTATAAGTGACCCTAAGTGCTCCTCTACTTACTATTCCGCCCTTATAGCTTTTAAGGATAAATAACGCCCTCTATTAGTCTTTAACTATTAGAGACTTAGTCCGGTTAGACTATCTTCTGTCTTCTAACCGTTTTATTATACGATAAAAGCTCTTACCTTTTGCTTAGCCGCGGAGTATATTTTAAAGACCGTTGCTAAATCTTTATTTAATCTTTGCTTAGTCTTTATTTTACCCCTTAATCTTCTTTCTAATCTTTCCGATCTATTAGATCTTAGATCTTATTTTAGTCTTTATGGATTCGAAGAACCCTTTTTATAAAAAACACTAAAAACAACTACTTCTTTAAGAATGTCTTCTTCTACTTCTTTAACCTCTCGCCCGGTAGCTCGCCCGGCAGCTCGTCCGGCTATAGCTACGGCTGCTGCTTCTACTACGCCTACGGGCCTAGCTCCGGCTTACACCGCCGCCGCCCCGGGACCGCCGCCGCCTCCGGGCCCGGCCGGGTACGCCCCGGTCCCGGCCCCGGTTCCGGACTTCCGCTACCCCCGGTAGTTCGGGGAAATTGTTAAAACCCTAAAGCCGGCTGTTTACACTAGAGAAGCCGGCAAGCTATAGGAATTTCTTACCTAGCTAAAGGCCTTCTTTCTTTCCTTTCCGGATTCCTTCTCTATTAATAAAGCGAAGGTCTTTTTTATAGCTAGCTGCTTAAGGGGATTAGCTTTAACCTAGTTTAAACCTATTCTTAGGGATAGGGTGAGCGAGGCAGAGGGGGACTAGGATAAACTTACGGACGATATCTTTAATAGTTATTAAGCTTTTAAAACTAACCTCTAGTAGACCTTCGGCGTAGGTAATAAGAAGAGAGCCGTAGAGCATAAACTACGGTATTTACGATAAAAAACCTCTATTTCTAATTATACTGCCTTATTTAGGCAGATAATATCGAAATTAGAATAGGACGATAACGCTATAATAGCGGTTTTCTATAAGGGGCTAAAGGACGATGTAAAGGACGAGATCTCTAAATAAGACCGTCCTAACACCTTCGTTAAGTTTATAGCCTAAGCAGTTAGAATCGACGACCGGCTGTTTAAACGCCGGCAATAGAAGAAGGACCCCCGAGGGGGGTATAAGGTTTTTTCGAAGAAAAAGGGGAAATAGACGAATTACGGCGATCCTATAGACTTAGATGCTATTTTAAACCTAGGAACAACTAGCTATTCGGCATCGGCCGGAAGCTCGAAAAACAATAGCATTTATAAGAGCCTTACCTACTTCTTTTATAAGAAGGTAGGGCATATTGCTAAAGATTGCTACTAGAAGAAAAATCTAGCTAAAGGAAAGCCGGCGGCTTCTAAAAGCCTTAATACCTTAGAGTAGGGACCTCTTAGGCTCTCTCTATAGCCTCTAAGAGAAGCTCTCGATCCTACGCTTTTTAATAACAATCCTATAGGCCTTTCTATATATCCCTACTACGAAAAACGTTTTACGACTATTAGGGATTCTAAGGATAATATAGCACCTATTCTAGACAGCCTGGTTAGGCCCTCTATCGAAGAAGAGGAGGACCTATTTAGATAGTCGGACCCGGACGAGGATCCGGCCGGACCGGAGGACCCGGCCGGCCCGGATAGTCTAGACGCTCTAGACAGCGTGATAGAGGATCTAGTGATCGACTTAGAGGACGGAGAGATTATAGATAACTCTATAGATAACGCGGGGGTCGGACTAGCACCCCCGGACTCCCTAGACTCCCCGGATTCCTCTATAGAGTCCGCTCCGGACTTAGAGGGTCCGGAGCCCGGGCCGGAGCCCGTGCCGGAGCCGGACGACGACGACATACCCTTAATAACGCAATACGACTCCGAGGAATTCCCTCGAAAAACCTAGTACTAGTATAACTATAGGTAGGCCCCGGAGTTATAAGATCTTACCGGAGGCTATATACCCGATGCTTATAGCCCCGCTAATACCGAAGAATTCTTAGAGGGCAGCGTAGCTACGGCTGCCCTATACGACGGCTCGGAGTCCCCTCCGGCCTACCGCGAACTCGAAGACGTTAAGGACCTTCTCGATAGCCTTAACCCGGAATATAGCAGCTATAGGGAATACCTAGCTATTACGAACTATTTAGAAGGAGTTATCGAACGAGAAGCCTAAGGATACCCTAGCGCCGAAGATAGGCCCCCGGAGTGCCTTACTAATATAGCCGAAGAGACTTTAGCTTTACTTCGAAGCTATAAGCGTAAAGTAAATCGGCTAGAGGCACTGCTTTTAGATAACGAGCACTAAACCTACGAGGAATTCGGCAGGGAAATTGCATCCTTAGTAGACCTCGTGGAAGAGAAAGAACGCGAGAAACTTAACCTGCTTACTAGACTAGACCGTCTAGGAGGTTATATGCCGGAGCTACACCCGGAACCCTCTTTCGAGGTCCGGACTCTCTAAGAGGCCCTCCGGAGGCTAGAAGGCGTCTACTACCTCGCCTCCCGGACCCTTAGACTTGCTTCTTAAGTTAACCGAGACCTACTCGAACGGGTCCGGCAACTATAAGGTCTCCCTTTTAAGACTACGAATTATAGGGTTATAATATAACCTATACCTTAGGGAACTACTAATAGACCTAGTAGTAAGTCTATTAAAGAAGAGCCGGGTTCTACTAGGTTTTAAAGAGAACCCCCTAGGTTTAAAAGATAACCCCCGGAGCTTAAAAAAGAGCTTAATCTATATAGACTTAAAAGATAGTTTAGTAGGCTTAAAAGAGAGTCTACTAGGTTTAAGAGAGAACCTAATCCCCTTAAGACTGTTTTAGGGGAGGGGATATAAGGTAATAGCACCCTTACTACCGAGGATTTAAAAAACCTCTATTACTAAAAGTAAAAGGGCTACTTACTAGTAATTAAGATCTTCTTATTACTAATAAAACTATTAGTAAGAAGATAACCCTTACGATTAACTACTAAAGGCATAGACTTTCCGCTTTAGTAGATAGCGGATCTATAAGCAACTATATTGCCCCGGAAACGATAAATCGTCTATACCTTCGTTACCGGTAGAAAACCACGCCTTATACGCTATTTACAGCCGAAGGGAAACCCTTTACGTATAACAACGGGAATATTATCTACGAAACTAATCCTTTCGAATATTCTATCGGAAACTTATCGTTTAAAGACCCTTTCGATATCCTATCTATACGATACGATATTATACTAGGACTACCCTTCTTATAATAATATAACCCTTCTATCGACTGGAATAAAGGCCTTCTAAGGTTTAAAGACGATACCTTAGATATTCCACTCTATAACGAATTAAAGGACTTAACTAGACTAAAAACCTCGGAACTTAATACTAGCCTAGAAAGGCGAAGCTTAGGAATTAAGGAAGTTGCTACCTTATTCGAAGAGGAACTTCCGGACCGATTTAATACGGTCCTAAAACCGCTAAACCTATTATTAAAAGACGCTTCGAATAGCGCCTTTATTAAAGAAATAGAGACGGACCTTAAAGCGGATAGATTTAAGACTATACCGCACGATATCCTCGTTAAATTCGGTATAATATTCAACGACCTACTAGAGGATAAACTACCGCCTTAAACGCAATAGGATTACGAAATCAACCTTAAAGACGGAGCGAAGCCTCGCTTCCGTAAGATATATAACCTCTATAAGAGAACGAGCTTAGGGGGGGTATATAATTGTTATTAATCTACGAAGGGACATAGCTATAGGCTAGATCTAAATGTCTATATATACAATATAGAGGTTACGTAGGATAATGAATTGCTACTATTTGTTATATAATAGACTAATATAATTAGTGCACTACGGGGTTATCGAAAGGATAGGATACTACTAGCCGCAATAAGGCTTAGGAAGGGAGTTAGGCCGGCTAATAGTTCTACTAGTAACGGACTATCTACCGGTTGCGAAGGCAAGTATAAGGTAAAGTAGGTTTTTAACTATTAAATAATATAGAAAATAATTACTTCTCCCTTCTATTCTTAGGCCGGGGAAGATGCCCGTTATATGCCTGTATTACTATCCGGGTTTTTACCGTAAAATCCTAGTGCATTACCGTAGCTTCCTTAGGGAATCTCCCTAATAATGCCTAATCACGTATTGCCGTATATACGTAATCCTCTCCCTATATATGCCTTAACGCGGTGATTTCCCCTTATTATACGCTTTACGTATTATAGTAAAATCCCTATAATACGCGTCGTGAAATAGCCGTAGAGTCGTAGCGTAATGCCGGGGTTTACCTATGCTAGATTTTACTATAATATTACCGTGCTATAACTATAAAATACCCGTAAAATGCCTATAAAATATAGTAGGGCAATATTAGCGTAGTCTAAGGTTAACCCGCATCTATATAAGTATATACCTATTAAAGTCCTATACTATAATAAATGCCTACCTTAAAAGAGATATATTACGCCCTTATAGTGCTCGCGGATCGATAGGAAGCGATCTAAGCGATAGGAGATAAGGCGTAGAGTATAGATATAAGAACGAGGGACGTAGGAACGGTCGAATAGAGATAAAGCGCGTAAGGAAAAGGCGAAGGCCGTATTAAACGACCGGCATAAAGTAGGTAGACCGTTATATTAAGACGGCGGGCGACGAAGGCGAGAAACCGTATTAGACGGCTAACGTAAAGCAGGCGGGGTATTATAGCGGAAGGCGAGTATCGGGCGGCGAACGCCGAATAAATATAAAGCTTAAAAGGACTAGATAGATAAAGCGAGACGCGGCAATAGATAAGGCGAGACGCGGAAAGACGAGTATAAAGCCGTATTTTATAGCTAGAATAACGAGGCAAACGCTAAGATAGACGAGCCGTGTTAAATAGCTAGAAGAGTAAGGAAAAACGCTTAAGATAAGCCGTATTAAATAGCTAAAAGAGTAAGGAAAAACGCCGAGAAGGCGAGACTAAGCGAATAAAGGATAAGCCCGGCTAAGCGGGGGTAAGGCCGGCGGCGCTAGGGGCCTCGTCGCTAGGGACCTTATCGCCGGCGATAACGATAAAGGCTACGGCGAATGCTTTTAAGGATACCGTGCGTTATATCCCGGTAGTAGACAGACGCGCGCGGGGGCGCGGATTATCCGACGAGTAATATACGGCTTAATCTTCTTAAGAAAGGGCTATAAGTATTACTACGTTATAGATAAGGACGCTGCGCGGGTTAGCGGCGGATAGCTCGCCGGCGCGCGTGATCTATAGGTTGCTATAGCGGCTAACGGGGAACGGGACCGGCGTTACGCGAATAGTAACGTACGTATCGCCTACGAGCGGGGAGCTTACTAAGACCGATAGGTCTAGGGCGAATCCGTTGCCGACTAGCTATATCTAGCACGCGGCGGCGAATTCTACCGCCGCTATCCTACTAGCTAGGATTGCCGAGGCGGTAGACGCTAGGATACAGGCGGTAAGGGCGCTATCGTCGATTAGTATAGTCGGTATATTAAAGTAGACGAATAAAGAGCTCGGTAGCCCGGCTATAGCGGCGAATGCTAGTAAGGTAAGGTTATCGCCGATTTAGCACTAAGTACGGGTAAAAAAGCTCGCTAGAGTAATAGTAATAGCGGTATTCCTATAAAGTAGTATAGAGGTGCTTAAGTAGATAATAGCGGCGGATATAATAGCGTCGTGCGTTAGGATCTTATGCTCGACGATCTATAAGCGTAGAGGCATTAGCAGGGCGGATATAATAATAAAAGTAAAGCGGGCTATATTATCGTAGTAACGACGACGGAGCGTACTATAGGAAACCGCGAAGATATTATCGGGTAATACGTCCCGTCGTTCGCGCGGCGAGTCGCTAGCGTCGGCCGGGGAGGAACGAAGGGCGCCGGCTAGTATACCGGGCGTACGCTAGACGTGCCGTTTAAAAAGCAAGGCCGCGGGCGTCGCCGGAGTCCTAGAAGCGGCGAAGGCCGCCTTAGCCGCGGTTATATACGTGGTAAAAGCCCTAGCGTGCTAAATAACGCGGAGGATAGCTTAGATTTCCGTAGCTTCGGCCGGGGAGAGGGCTTTAGATATAGCCGCGGTAAGGGCGTCGGCTAGCGTTAAGGCAAGCTAAGCTATGCCGAGGGCGTTTCCGGCTAAGTCGTCCGTTATATAAAAGATATTCCCTATAAATCCTTCGAGTATTATAGGCAAGGGGGGCTAGGCCGCGTCGGGAAGAAAGCGCCCCGCCGGGTCGCGATAAGGGCGAGTAAGCGTAAGACGCGCTATCGGCGTAGACTAATAGTCGTCTAAGGAAGATACGAGAGGGATAGCTAGGCGATAGGGACGCTTTAAGGTAAAGGTAAAGGCCTCGGGAAGGTTAAGGTTAAGGAAGTATCGCCTATCGACTGCCTTACCGGATAGGCAATTATATCCTTCCTTTATAACGGCGTCGATAAAATCCCGGTAAAGAGTAGGGTTTGCGTTTTTCTACGCTATAAAGGACGTAGCGGTACTCTTAAGCGATTAGAGAAGATAGGGCTCGCTGCCGTAGATTTATATAGCGCGCTTAAATCTAAGTAAGGTAAAGTAGGGAGGTTAGCGGGCGACTTAGTCGCTAAAGAGGGCACGAAATGCTAGGTCGTACGATAGAATACAACTACTAGGGATAAGAGGAACCGCGAAGGACTATATAAGGCCGTAGGGAGAAGTAGCGAGCTAAGAGCGTCTAACGACGAGCGAAGAGAAGGAAGCTCGACGGGGCGTAGCGGTAGGGGAAAATAAAAAGAAAATTAAAATAAAAGCGCGGAATAAGTAAGATAGCTAACGGTTAACCGCCGAAGATCGGTAGTTAACGTAGTAACGCTCGCGGCGAGCCGGTAAAGACGTCTATAAATAACACCCCGTAAGTTACGAGGATTTCTCCCTTAGCTAAAGGGGCTCGTATATAGCGAGGGCCGGCGCGCGCTACTTCTTAGTTAAAGTAATCCTCGTAGCGAGTAACTCCTATTGCATACGGAACTCGTCGATAATATCCTGCTAAGCGAAGTCCCGGGCGGGAACCTAGGAATTATAACTGCTAGGCTATCCCTTCTAAGTAATAAGGAACTCTTTATATACCGCGCTACGACCGTATTTACGCTTACGCGTATTAAGGATACGGTCGACTTCTTAGTAATCGGTGTCCGGTTTAAGGCTAGGGCGGGAGTCGGGTATATCCGCTGGCTTAAGCTAGGCTATAGATACTATAGGGTGAATATTTATAGAGTTATCTATATCGAGGCGGTACGCTAGGTAGCCGATCCGCTCTATAACTAAGAAGGGGCTTATACGCCGCTCCTTAAGCTTAGCGACGCGCCCGTCGGCGATAGAGTAGCCTTTGCTAAGCTAAAGCTAGGCCTAATCGCCGGGTTTAAACTTAAGCTTATAGTGCTTTACGTTATATCGCCGCTTTATAGCGGCTTAAGCGTAGGCGAGAGATACGCGGGCTTGCTTTTAGAGAACCTATCGGTCGCTAGCGCCGGCTTATTCGCTAAGGAAACGTAAGCTATCGTCTATACGTTAGCCGGTAACGAGCTCGCTTAAGGAAGTCTAAATAACGGCGGAGAAGGAGTTATTAAGCGAGAACTATAGAGGTAGGAGGGCCTCGACCTAGCGTTTATTAGGGAAGTCGGCGGTAAAGAATTATAAGGCGATTTCGACCGTCTAGTTCTAGCGCTTAGAGAGGCCGTCGGTCTAAAGGTACTATACGGTAGAGACTAAAAGCTTAAATCTAAAGGCTTTCTATAATATACGCTAGAAGTCGGATATAAACTTAAGGTCGCGGTCTAAGATAATCTACTAAAGAATCCCCTAATTATAGCGAATAAGCTTATAGTATAAAGTCTATGCCTAGTCGTCTATAGTAAATTAGTCGTAGCTTAAAAGCAAAAGGCATATTTTAAAGAATTTATCGGTAACTATAAGCAGAGTATTAAAGTATTCGCCTATAAGCGTCTTCTACGGAAGACCCTTAGAGGGGACGTTAGGCAACCCTATAATAAAATCTATAGCGACTATATAGAAAAGGACGCTCGGCGTGCGGATAGGGACTAGCTCGCCGGCGGGCTTAAGCCGGTTCGACTAGTTCCTTTTGTATATATCGCATTTCGCGACGAAATCGTCGATTCGATAAGAGAGCCGACTAATTACGAAGCTAGAGGAAAGCTCCTCCTATATACGGCGCCTGCCGGCATAGAACTTCCGCTAGTATTCGTCTTCGATTATCGGTTCGACGCACGCCTTAAGGATATAGAGGCGTCGCCGTCTATCGGTCTCTTTAAGGTAGAGGAGGCTATCGAGGATAAAAAACGCGAGTCCTTCCTTAAAGCCGTTAAGGCCGAGCTAATCGATAATCTAAGACTATCGGGGATCGTCTACGTATCCCGCCTTAATTTCCTAGCGGAGCGCCGGAGTTATAATAGCCTTAGTGACTAAGTAAACCCTATTAATAGGGGCCTCGTCTTCCTATATCCGATCGAGCTCGCCGGGCCTAACGGGAGGGGTCTCCGTCGTTAGTAGTTAAGAAAGCGAGTCGGCTAAGACGTTCTTAGCGCTAGGAATATAATAAACCTCGAGCGGGAACTAGCTAAGGTACTAGGATACGAGGACGAGGCGGTTGCTACTCTTTACGCTAGTCGTAAATAGTAATTACTATTTAACGATCGCGTATATAGCGGCGTAGTCGGTAAGCACTATAATTTTCGGCTCTATCGTAGAGATAAGGTAAGACCGAAGCTTGCGATAGGCCTAAACGAGGCATCCTACTTTAAGCTTTATAGGCTAGTATCGAGGCTCGCCTCCCTAAAGCTAGTGGCTAAGGTAAAGAATAGGCCGAATGCTTATATAAGGCGGGCCTTACGCTAGGTTCTACGTTATGCCGGGAGCGATATAAAAAAGCACGACTCTAAAACCGTTATAACTAGCGTTAAGCTAGATAAATAGCTAGCTCTTTAGGTTAAAGTAGTAGAGTTTAGCGTCGGCGGTAAAAGCGTCGGTAATATTATAAAATACCTAGAGCTCCTCCGGCGTTAGATCGAACTTAGCATTCGCGGTAAAACGGACTTAGGCTTGCCTAAAGGGTAGCTTCCCTTCGTCTCGAGCGGACTTAAGCTTATCTATCTTACGTCGCTATAGCGGTTCGATATACTATAAGAAGTAGGCGACTAAGTATCGCAATTAGTTAATTAGGTCGATCTATTTCTTAAGGGCTTATAGGGTGTTAGGGAACGCGATAGAGCGTAATACGCGGACCCTCTCGTCTATATTTATAAGGCCGATACCGTCGACTTAAAAGCCGAGCAGCTATACGGAAGGGTACTTAAGGAAGGACTTCGGCGCGGATAGGGCGAGGTTATAGTCGGCGAATAGCTAAAAGATCGCCGTAAGGTAGGCGAGGTACTCTTCGGCGGAATCGGAGAAGATAATAATATCGTCGATATACGCGGCCGCGTAATCTATATAGTCCCGGAGGATTTAGTCTATAAATCGCTAGACGTATGTAAGGGAGTTTTTATATCCTATTAGTGCTACCGTAGGGCGTTCTAGCCCTCGGTAGGAAACTATCGTAAAGCGTTTGCGATAGTAGAGATAGATAAGGAACTAGTAGAAGAAGGATCGGGCGTTAATAGCGGAGATAAATCGTTTTCCCTAAAGCTTTTAGATTATATCGGCCTAAAGCGGTATAAGGTAACTATCGGGTATAGCGACGTTATTAAGCACGCGTAGGTCGACGACTATTTAAGGTTTTTCCTTACCGTTAACGGTCTACTATACGATGAAGACCGGGGAGGCGAAGGGGGTCGCTTCTATAGCCTATTCTATTCGGCCTTTTCGGTATAGCTTATCGTATATCTCGTCGATATATTCCCTATCCCGTTAGTTTAAAGGGTATATATAAGACGCGATCTTTTTCTAGTGCTAATTATCGGCGAGCGGGATCTTTATATAGTAATCTGGGTAGACCTTAATAATGCCTTAGTCGGTCTAAAGTAGGGGGAATTTATCGGCTAACTGCTTAATTTTCTCGGTAAACTTAGGGTCGGTAGCGTAGATTTTTACTCCGTCCTTCGACTCGATCTTTAGAAACGAAGTCTCGCGCTTAATGCTAAGCTTAAGATGCTAGTTAAGGCCGCTATCCTATAGGGGTGGTTTCCTATCGGGGATATCTAGCGCTTTAGCTAACTCTAAGTCGTCTTAGTCTTCGAAGGATTCTAAAGCGGACTAGCCGTCCGTAAACGAATCGGGGATTATAGCATACGTGCCGATATTTATAAACTAGATTTAGTCGTAAAGGTTAACGACGGTTCTAATTCGTTACCCTTTATAAATCCTTATTATACGACTACCGGTATTTATTATAACTAGGGATTAGCCTTTAGAAAATAGGCTATAGGCGAGCTCTATCTTTATCGGGAAAAACATTAGGTCTTTATTAGCGGGAAGGTCCTTAATATTAACTAGAAGACTTACGGTTATACCGGGCGGAACGTAGATATCCGCTATGCTATAGACGGTTCTACGGACTTAGCGTCCGTCCCGTTTTAAATAAGCGTCGACGGATAAATTGCCGTAGGCTCTAATAATTACATAGCTCGATAAGTTTATAACGTCTACTTAGTGCGGGATGCTCTAGGATTAGCCGAGCAGTAACCCGGTCGGCTACTTAAGGTTAATCTAAGCGCTAACTCGCATAGCGTCGACTGCGAGGTCTCTGTTAATCTTACCGGGGATATATATATCGAAGTCGGCCTATCCCTCTATAGTAGCGCTACCGATTCCGGTAAGGGGGCGTTTCTTAGTAAAGTCGACCGAGACGTTATCGAAGTTAGCGAGGAAGTCCGGATAAACGTAACTACGATTAGCGCTAGTATCGACGTATACTTTATACTAGTCGGTAGGCCCGTCCTTACCGTATGCTATAATATAGGCGTACGTAAAGCGGGATAGCCTATCTAAAGAGTCGGCGGGTCTTAACGGCGTAGCTTATACGATTAGTATATCGCCGATTAAGGTAAGGATAACGTAAGGCCCTCTAAGCAAGGGATCGTCTATAGTAAAGTTAATATAGTCGGGCTTATCCTCTTCGTCTACGTCTATAGGGTCTAGCTCGCCGCTCTACGTTAGGTCGTCTTCGTAAGCATAAAGAATCTAGTCGATAACGTGCTAGGGTAGGTAAGCTCCTCCGCCGTCGGTTGCTCCGGCTTCGATTTCCTAAGTAAGGTTAATAACGATAGGGTTATCTCTAGAACGGTTTATAGGTTTAGTCGTAGGCGGGTCCTTAGGCTTAGACTAAGGCCGAAGCGCGGGCGTTATTACTAAAGCGGGAGGGACTCGTGCGGCTAGTATCGGCGTCTTCCTAAGGTTAGTAGCGTTAGGCTTATTTAAACGCTAACCGCTTGCTTTAGTACTATACTCGGATCGCGGCGCGGAATTAAATCGTAGCGATCCCTATGTATTGCGTTAGCCGTAGTTCGGCCGCTAACCTCCGGCGGATTATTAAGGTTTCGCGGCTAGCTTATTAACTAGCCTACCCTAAGATCCGGCTATAAGCTTAGTCTAGAGCTAGGGAATCGTCCGTTCGTATTTTATAACCTAACTATTAAAGTCGTCGGCTCTTATAGGCCGTCTAAAGGATTCTTAAAGTAAGGTGTCGAGCCGCTAGTAGACTATTATAGTAAGGTGATAATCGGTGTATAAAGCTGCTTTAGCCTTCCGCTTTAAGCGCGATATCTATCCGCGAAAGTTAGCACCGCTAATAATATCCTCGATAGAAAAGTATTCCTTTTAAAGCGCTTATACTACGACTTTAGGCCGGGTAGCGAAGCGAGTCCTAAGCTTTTAGCACTATGCCCTATAGCCTAGGCCTAGGGTATAGAGCAAAGACCGGTCTAACTCTAAGAGGTCTCTAGAGTACTATTCGATCGCGGTTCCTTTAAGGAGGCTAAGGACTAAGGCGGCTAGTTCGTCGGCGTACTTAGTCCCGCGGATAGTAACCCTCTCGAGGGCGTCGATAAATCTCTCGACGCTTCGGTACGTAATAGTCTTCTCGGTCTCCTAGAGGGTATCGAATAAGGCGTCGAATAGACTAGCCGGATTAAAAAATCCGACGTCTTCGGCTCGGATCTAGGGCGTAGGCTTATTCGGCATACGATCGCTAGCGCCGTTCGGTTATCCTATAAGGTAGTATATCTCTATCTATAGACGGTCTAGCAGCCGGGCGAGTATATCTTTAGTTATTATAACCGACGCGGGCATCGTTCCGGTCTATAGAGCTAGCGCTTAGGCCGGGCTTAACGCTAGGGCGGGGCCGGGCTAAGACTCCGCGGATCCGTAAGAGCTACCGGCCGGCGGGTCGAGGTCTAGTTCTATCCTATACGGGCGTCCGTTAGGGTAGTACCGTAGCTCGTTAACGCGACGGAAGAGCGCGTCTCGGTATTATCTTCCGAAGGAGGAGTTAAAACTAGCGATTTCCTATTAGATTAGCCGGGTATCTCTTCGCTAGCTATTTAAGAACTTAATAGGAAGTTCGCTATATAACCTTTATAGATACGATCCGTCGAAAGGGTATTAGGAGTAGTTAGCGTAGAAGCTTTATACCGCTTAGGCTTCCTTAGTCCGGGCGTCTGCTTCCTCCTAGAGATCGTAGAGAAGTCGTTTAGTAAAGAACTAGTTGGCTTTTAGGAGTTAGCTATATATAAGCAGGAGTTTTCTTCCTTAGAAGATATCCTCTAGCATATAGTACTCTATCCCCCTTAAATCGGCGTTCGACTTAAACGCTTAAAAGGGTTAATAGGCTAATAAAAACGAAGGAAATCTATGTTAATCGGCCTTAAAAGCGGGCCTAATATAGAATAAGAGAGAAATAGAAAGAAATAAGAGGCAAAACTAAGAAACTAATATATGCCGTCGTAACGTAAATTATATTAATAAATTATACTTATTATTACTTAGGCGAAGGGGAAGATATAAGGAAGGCTATATAAAAGGCCGGTTTAGGCTTAGTCGGGTTAAAGGCGTAAAAAGCCTTAAGGTCGTCCTAGTAGCCGTTAAAGCAGGAGGAGTCTTCCTACGTAGGGGGGCTATAACGCTATTAAATACGATACTTAATCTTCCCGGAGGCGTATTAGCGTTGCGCGAGGATAAAAGAAAACTCTTACTTAAGGTACGCGTTATCGCCGTCGTCGTCGCTAGGGGAAAGGAGAACGCCGTTATCGGCGGGCCGGACGTTAAGCTCCGACTAGCCGGGCAAAGGGGGCTCTTAAGTCTTAGTAAAGAGGGAGTAATAAAAAACAAGGTAAAGGCGGCTGCCCTTAGGGAGGCGAAGAAGATACGCCGTCTTATATACCTTAAGGACTTTATATAGGCCCTCCCGCTTATAGTTAAGCTTTTTTATAGGGCGGAGGGTCTAAATCTAGCGGGTGCTAAGGAATACTATATCGCCGGGCTAGTACGCTAGGGCGGGAGTCCGCCGGGCGTCTACGTAGCGAGCTTAAGTAGCCTAGGTATCTTCGATCGCATCGCGGAGGAAGTTAGAGATACGCTAAAGATAGGAAGCAAGCGCGTTACCGTAGAGGTATTCCTTCCGCTACTAGGGGGTTATACCGGGCGGGGGGGGACTAAAGGGCTTAGTGCTAAGCTTCGGGTAGAAGCTATAGTTAGCGAAGAAAGAGGAGAGGCCGGTAGATTTAAAGACCTAATTATTAGTAGTAAACTTAGCGAAGGGAAGGAGGTCGACCTAATCATCCTAAAGGTAGGTAGTATAATAACGAAGGTAAACCTCTATCTAAGCGTTCGCGATCTTAGTCTAACCGTCGGTCTAAAGGTAGTAGGCGGAGCTAGGGTAAAGGCGGTAACTAAGGCGACGATTAAGCTACTATTAGAAAGCTAAAATAAACTAAGTGCTATAGTCGCTAATAATAAAGGCCGGGGTGCTATAGAGGGACTAAACGTAGGAAATAAACGCGTTAATAATATCTTTAATAGTTATTAAGGGTATCGGAATGTAGTAGCGTATCTTCGTAAAGCGGTCGACGATAACGAGGATATTAGAAAACTTAACGCTATTACGGCGGTAGATAGGGAGGTCGGTAATAAAATCGACGGATATATCGGTCTATAGGGCGAAGGGAATACTTAAGGGCTAGAGTAGGCCCTAAGGAGAGGAACGAAGGGATTTAGCGCGTAGGCACGTATAATAATTCCGCACGAAGCTAGAAATAGACTTATATATGCCGGGCTAGATATAAGACCGGCGGTAGAGGCTAGCGGTCTTCGTATGTCTAAGGTAGCCGGCAAAGGGGGAGGTATAAGCGCGGACGAGGATCTAAAGAATTAAGGCATCGTTAAGGGGAACGAAGAGCCGGCCTTAGAAATAGAACCGGCCCCGGACCTAAAAGAGAGCGGTCTTAGGGATCGAGCGGAGGGGGGCTCGAAGGGGGTAAGGCTAGCGGGGCTAAGGGGACTAAAGAGCTACGCGAATAGCGGAGATAAGCGGGGAGGAGGAATAAGCCCGGTCGATAAGGTTATCGATCGGCTTAGAGTTATCGAAGGCGTAAAGGTTAAGGCAGTCGGAATTATATCTATAAATTATATTTATAAACGAATCGGACTCCTTAACGGTATCGGGGGCGGTAGTAGTATTAGGGTAAAGGGAGGCATTAACCTTAGACTTAAGGAGGATAACCTAATATCGATAGTTAATCCTCTCGTCGGCTTAGTCGGTAAAGGAGAGAGGGCGGGAGCCGGGCAAGCGGCTAAAGGCGTCGGGGAGAATAGCTTAAGAGCTAGGCTAAAAGACGATCTTAAAATTAAAACGACTAAGGAATTCGGCCTAGCAGGCCTATCGCTAGTTAAGGAGCTTCGTAGTTATAAAATACTAAAGATTCTTATAGTCTAAGGCTATCTTAAACTTAGGCAGGCCCTTAAGCTTAAGGCGCTATTCCTCGAGAGATTTTATAATCGCGAGGAGTTCCTTATTATAGATCTCGTAATTATACTCTTAAGCGGAGTGCTTTAACGAGAAGAAGGCAACCGGATAGTAACGACTATCGTCGAGGAGCTATATTAGCATACCCCCGGCGGCTTAGTTAAAAGCATTTATCTAAACTATAGTCTTACGATAGGGGTCGAAGTATGCGAGGACTAAGGCGGTAGTAAAGGCGTGCTTAAGGGCTTCGAAGGCGTAGGCGTAGGCGGGAGACTAAATCTAAAGGGCAGAGTTCTTAGTAAGGGCGTTTAAAAGGTTCGTAAGCCTAGAAAAGCCGCGAATAAAACGCCGATAAAAATTAGCGAATCCTAAGAAGCGCTAGAGGTCTTTAATAAAGGAGGGGGTAGGCTAGTCTAGGACTATACGAACCTTATTAAGGTCTATGCGAATGCCTTTATCTAAGATAATTAGGCTAAGGTACTTAGTCTTAGTAACGTAGAAGTTATACTTATCTACGTTAAGCTAGAGGCCGGCGGTATTAAGGCGCTTAAGAACTATATTAACGTAGGCTTAATGCTCCTCCCGCGTCTCTAAGAAGATTAAGACGTCGTTTAGATAGGTAGAGTAAAACTTATTAAGGATGCCGTAAAGGGCTGTATTAATAAAACTCTAGAAGTAGGATAGGGCGGCGGTAAGGCTAAAGGGAGTAATATAATACTCGAAAAGCCCGTACTATATAGCGAACGCGGTCTTTTACTTATATCCTTTAGTAATGCGAAAGCGATTAAACGCTATAATAACGTCGATCTTAGTAAAAAACTTCGCCTTCCGGATATAGGCGAGAGTATTATAGATAAAAGGCAAGGGAAAACGGTTTTTAATCGTAGCCTTATTTAGGCCGCGATAGTTAACGTAAAAACGGACGCCCCCGCTCGGCTTACGGGCAAGTATAACGGGGGCAGTAGCGGGGGAGGTAGAGCGGCAGATAAAGCCCTTCCTAAGCTACTCGTTAACGTACGCGCGGACGATCTAGTTCTTAGCTTCGCTAAAGGGGCAAGGGCGGGTATAAGGAGGCTATATTCCCTCCTTAAGGTTAATTTAAGTATTAATAGCACGGTAAGGGGCGAGCTTATCGGCCTCGCTTTTAAGCTATATATAGATTATATAGTAGAGCTCCTTAAGGACTTTAGCCTAAAGCTCGTCGAGTATATAAAGGACCTTCTCTTACTTCTTAAAGAACTTAGCGATATCGTTAAAGGAGATCTTATTAAGGTAGATCTTATCGAAATAGTCGTCGACGAAGTCGTAAAGGCGGGGGTTAAGGCAGGCTTTTACGTCCTCGGCGTTTATATATCTAGTTAAAACGGCTTAATAAAAGTCCTTAAGGATACCTTAGTCGATAGGTAGTAAGGGCTCGGTAGGCAAAGGCTCGGCGGTAAAGGCCTTTTAATTAAGGTCTAAGAGGTCTAGACTTTAAGCTACCGGTAGAATATTACTATTAAGTCGACGTTAAGCATCCGGACGTTAAACGCTAAGCCGTTAAAGGACGAGAAGCGGAGGGGCTAGGGTTTAATAACCTTACGACTCGGCCGTAATATAGGACGGCGGTAGCCGGCGGTCTTATAGATAGGACGGGGGCGGGGAGGTCGAATATAGCGGCGAGGGTAAAGGGTAGCCGGGGAGTCGGAGTCGTAGCCGGAGTTAGAGTCGGCGTCGTTAACCTAGCGGGAGGAGTCCGGATAGGCGGGTTTACCCGCGTTAAAGGCATCTTCGAAAAACGCTAAGAGAGAGGGGCTAGGAGATAGGGGAATAAACTTAAGAACGTTACTAAAGCGGACGGACCGGATAAGGGCCGGAGGACGGGCTAAGGCCGTACGGGCGGGAATAGGGATTATAGCGGTAGGAATAGGGATCGTAGCGGTAGGGGGTTCGCCCTTATCGTTAGAGTCTTCGACGGAGGGAGCGGGGGGAAAACGAATTGTATTTATTAATTATATTCCTTCTAAAATAAGGGCGGTAGGAGCCGGGATAGGGCGGGCAGGGCGGGCAAAGGTGGCAGAAAGGCCTAGGATAAGGCAAGGCTAGTAGTCTAAGAGGCAGGAGGCTAGACAAAAGGGGGACTAAAAGGAAAGGGAGTTACCGCGCTAGCTAATAACG
Organism: Ophiocordyceps sinensis; assembly: GCA_012934285.1. Lineage (NCBI taxonomy): Eukaryota > Fungi > Ascomycota > Sordariomycetes > Hypocreales > Ophiocordycipitaceae > Ophiocordyceps > Ophiocordyceps sinensis. The sequence continues at coordinate 25,952 of JAAVMX010000006.1, read as the reverse complement.
GGGTCGTGCCGGCGTATCTAAAGGAGGCTAAGAATAACCTTATAGCTAAGCTTCGTAAGAAAGAAGCAGATAGACTTAATATAGGCGCTAATCTAAGAGACCGAAAAGGCGTAATAAGTAACGGAGCCGGACTTATAGTCGCTACTATCGGCGAGAGAAATCCGGCGTAGGAACTAAAGCTAGCGGATAGGAAGGGCAAGGCGGTACGCGGTCTAAGCGTATATAAAGGCGTATCTAAAGCAGCCGAAGTCGACTAAAGCACTTATAACGATATCAGCGGATATAAGGGATAAAGGCATAAGTAGAGCACGCGGTTGTATTCCCGCGGGGAGGCAAAGATCCTCCTTAGTATCGAATGAAGCTATAAACTTAGACACTAAGAGCTCTATCGCGCGATAAGGCGAGGGAGCTACGCATTTCCTAAGGACGGGGAAGAGGTAGGGAGGTCGTCTACCTCGCCCTCGATAAAGCCTTACTTAATAGCGCGAACCTAGTAGCGGGGGGGAGGGGGTTTAAGCAAGCGTAGGGCAGACGTACCGCTACTACGGCTACGGCCGCGGCTAGAGCCGGAACCGGCGCTAGGACTAGCGCTAGAGTTAGCGCCGGGATTAGCACCGATACCCTTATTAAGGTAGGTCCGAGCGGTGTAGGTAGCAGTAGCCGGCTAAGCGTAGTAGAGGCAAAGACGGTTCTTAAACCGCCGTTGCTTTTTAACGTTAGTAAGCTAGGCCCGGAATGCATCGAGCTGTATTAGGTTACCGGCAGGAGGCGCGGGCGGGGCGGGCGAGGTAGGGCTAGTGCAAGCGGGGTTACGAGGCGGCTAGAGCTAAGAACGGGCCTAATACGCTGCTAGTTGTCCTAAAGCGTGGAATATATCTTAGCCTAGGCCGTAAAGTTATTATAGGCCGGGCATTCGACCTATAGAGCGGCGGCGTTAGTAAGTTCGATAGAGACCTTTAAATAAAGGTAGGCGACGTAAGCGGTGCCGTTAAACAATAAGTTAGCTTAAAGCTAAGTAAACTTTAAATAGAAGTCCGGCTAAGATATATTCTTTATCGATAAAGCGTTAAAGTCGGCCTCCGACTAAGCGTAGGTAAAATTAGCACTAAAGACTAGGCTAAGGTCGTCGGTAAGGGCTTTAATAGTAGTATATTACTAATTAGCGAAGGACGTATTATTAAGGACGTCCTAAGGAACGCTAGCGATAATAGAGGCGGTCTAGCTAGTAAGCCGGCTAGCCGCGTAGAGAATATAGTCCTACTCTATAGGGTATAAGGCGGCGTCTTAACGGAGCTTAATAGTAAGGCCGTCGCACTAGGTCCGGAAAGCCTCCTAACGTTGCTTTTAAGTGCCGGAGTCGCCGGCGAACCTCTTAGGGTCGGCGATATAGGAATAGGTAAGGGCAAGGGCGGGGGCGGGGGTAGGGGCCTAGTCCTAAGCCGCGTCGCGTTTAGTTAAGACGAGGAGAAAGGACGTAGCGCGGTTAAGCTAACGCTAAAGATCGGCAGCGTGCTCTTAGGCAATAGCTACGTGCTCTTAAGCGACGAGCACTCCTATATCTAACTTAACGTAAGCATTGTTAAGGTAAGTAAGGGCCTCGATCTAAAGGGCGCGGAAGTCGGGAGTAGCGTTAGCCTAAATATAGGCGAACGTGCCGAATATAGGCCGTTAGGCCTAAAGAAGGGCGGCGAGGCGGAGGTAGTAAGAAACGTACTTAGTCTTAGGCTTTAGGTCGGTAGGAGCCGGCGGGGTAACGGCTAGGGTAGCGGACGGAGGATCGGCCTTTATATAGTCGGTTATCGTAGATTATAAGGCAAGGGGTAAGGAGGGAAATCTATGCAATTCGCGTTAAGACGGCGTATTTACACCGGGAAAATTCTAATAATTAAGGAAAACTTAGTCGAAGGGGTCCGACGAGAAGACGGACTCGCGTCGCGAAGAGGGGAGATTAGAAAAGAAAGGGGTAAGATAGCGAGATTATTAATTAAAGGCAATAGGATAAAATAGTAGATTAAACTATAAGAGAACGAGCTTAAAGGGGGTATATAATTATTATTAATCTACGAAGGGATATAGCTATAGGCAAAATCTAAATATCTATATATACGATGTAGACGTTATATAGGATAATATATAATATAACCTAACACTGTGATAACCTTAATAAATTGCATTTGAAATTGCTTTGGGATTATATTAACGAAAACCTTCGAAAAGGTTATATAAGGGAGTCGAAATTAGAATATCGGGCCCCGGTACTATTTACTCTAAAAAACAGCAAAGATAAGGTTAAGACTAGGCTATGCATCGACTACCGCTAGCTTAATAACGATACTATTAAAGACCGGACCCCTTTACCCCTTATTATCGAATTAAGGGATTAATTATCTAAGAAAAGATATTATACGAAAATCGACCTTAAAGTAGCTTATAGCTAGATACGAATTAGGGAAGGAGACGAATATAAGACCGCTTTTAGAACTCGATACGGCTTATACAAATTTTTAATCCTCCCTTTAGGGCTTATAAATGCCCTAGCGACTTTTTAAAAGCGTATTAATAACGCCCTATACAAACACCTCGATATATTCGTCTTAGCTTATTTAGACGATATAATCGTCTATTTAGACGATTTAAAAACATATAAACTCGACGTTATAAAGGTGTTTAAGGCTCTCGAAGCAGCTAGCCTTTATATTAAGCCAGAAAAATGCATATTCTACACGCAGGAAGTCGAGTTCTTAGGCTATATAATTACCCTAAACACTATACGGATAGACCCGTATAAGTTAAAGGCAATTAGCGGTTGGCCTATTCCTTCTACGATTAAGGAAATATAGAGCTTTATAGGCTACGCGAATTACTACCGACGCTTTATAGTGGATTTCTCTAAAGAGTTAATCCCTATACTAGCAGTAATAAAGCTAGCTAGGACGAAACCCTATACCTAGACGGACGAAGCTAATAACGCTTTTATTAAGCTTAAGAGCCTATTAACCTCCGCCCTAGTACTATATAGCTACGATACGGAAAGGCCGTGCGAATTAGAAACCGACGCTTCTAATTTCGCATTAGGTGCGTAATTAAGCTAAAGGGACGACGATAATATATTGCATCCTATAGCTTTTTACTCTAAAAAGCTAAGTAGGGCAGAGATATATTATCCGATCTACGATAAAGAATCTTTAGCGATTATAAACGCCTTTAAAGAATTTCGGCATTATATTCTAGGGAATTCCTATAAGACGAAGGTCTATACAGACTATAGGAATATCACCTATTTCGCTAGCACGCAGCAGCTTAACGCACGGCAAATCCGTTAGGCAGAGTTCTTAGCAGATTTTAACTACGAAATTCTATATAAGAAGGGAACTGAAAATTCCTATGCCGACGCTATTAGTCGACGTCCCGACTATAATACGAAGATCGAACCTTATAACGAACGGCTTTTATATCTTAATACCGAAGGCAACTACGAGTAGTAATCACTCGATGCCGTATTTAAGATCGAAGGAGATAATTCTATTTTAGAATTACTTAAAAGCACTTATAAGGATACCGATTTTAGTAGGTTTAAGAAGCATATAACCTAGGAAAACAACCTCGCCTACTATAAGGGAAAGTTATTCCTTACGCCTAGTAGCGAGGCAACGATTATAAAGGATTTTTACGAAAGCCCGATATACAGCTACTAAGGGATATCCCGGACTTATAATCGAATTCGGAATTACTATAACACGTATAATCTTCGCCGCAAAATTCAGAAGATTATTAAGGCATACAATACTTATAATAAAGCTAAGGCTATACGGCATAAGCCTTACGGAAACCTATAGCCTATAGAGACCCCCGAATTACCTTAGGAATCTATTGCTATAGACTTTATTACGAAGTTACTAAAATCTATCGAACCTATAACGAATATAGAATACGACTCTATATTAGTTATAGTAGACCGCCTTACGAAATACGGTTATTTTATTCCGATTAAAGAAGCTATATCGGCTAAGGAATTATCTTACGTCTTTATAAGATATATTCTAGCCGATAGAGGTCTACTAAAAACCCTAATTACGGATAGGGACCGAAAGTTTATATTATACTTTTAGTAGAGCCTTATGCGAGCTCTAGGAACTAAGCATAAATTATCTACTGCTTATTACCCTATTACCGACGGAATTACGGAACGGCTAAACCAGACCTTAAAGCAATACCTTCGAAGCTATATTAACTACTAGTAAGACGACTAGCTAGTTAGGCTACTAATAGCCTAGTTAGCTTATAATACTTCGGTATCGGAACCTATATAGCAAACGCTAGCCTTTGCCAATTACGGATTTACGCCCGAAGCCTATAGGTCTTCCCTACCGGAAGTTATAGCCGAAAAAGCTATCTTAAGCTCCGAGCAGCTAAGAAGCTTACATTCCGCTATTAAAAACGAGCTCGACTTTATAAAGGAGCGAATAACTTATTATTATAATAAGAAGACTAAAAAGGAACCTACTTTTAATAAGGGCGATAAAGTCTACCTTATTAAGAAGAATATTACTTCTAATAGGCCTAACAATTCGTTAGACTATAAGAAGATAGGACTTTTTCTTAAATAGGAAAAATTCTCCGACTTAACCTATAAGCTAGACCTACTAACGGCTATGCTTATATATCCCGTTTTTTACGTTTCGCTACTCGAATTAGCACTTAAGAAAAGCCGCCTAGCGAAAGATATCGATATACTAGTCGAAGAAGACAAATACGAAGTCGAAGAGATTTTATCTAAGAAGATAGAAAACGGCTAGCATTTCTATCTTATAAAGTAGAAGAATTATCCTTCTTCCGATAACACGTGGGAACCTATTAAGCATCTTAAGAACGCTCTTAAGAAGATTAAAGCCTATAATAAATCTAACCCTTAGGTTTAAGGGAAGAGGAGTTTAAGGGTTTAAAGGTTTAACCCCCCTTAGGAAGGGTAATGTGTTATAGAACCACTAATCTAGGTTCTAAGTTTACTTTCTTTTTTCTAAAGTACGGGACGACTTAAGTACTAAGGGACTTAAGTACGGAAATACTTAGTACGAGGGTACCGGGGTACTTAGTACTTTATGACTTAGCATAAAGATGTTCGCCCCGGACTTACCTATTATCCGGTTACACCCCTTTTTAGCCTAGGACACACCCCTTTTTCGAACCTAAGTCCTTTAGGACTTAGCTTCCTTAGGTACGGGACGTACCACTTAGCTACGGTCACGCCGACGATCTTATTAAGCACCCTTGCCTAATAAGACCCGATGATTGGCTCGATGCCTTGTATAATAGACCGACACCTAGACCACCGGGAGCTATAGGCCTAATATAGCCCTCCCGGCTTTCGGGACCGATCATTCGTCCGATCCTCCGTATAAGGAGGTCACACGACTTATGTCGTATAACCTACCTACATAACGTTATGCACGTAGTGCATAAATGGACCTATATAACCTAGATTAGTCTATAAGGGCTTTAGAACGACGCGGGAGGCAGCCTTTTCGAGGTCAGCCGACCTATACAGCCCTTACGCAGCCCCGGGGACCCGCATTAGTTCGGGGCAGTGTAAGGGATACGTGGTAGAAGGTGCTAGAAGGAAAGGGACGTACCGGGACAGTCTAGACGGACGGGAAGAGCTATATAAAGGAACTTTAGCCCGCCCTTCCTTAGGCTCTCCTTCCTTCCTTTCTTCTTTAGCTTTTATTATAGTTTTAGTTTAACTGCCTACTAAGTGACCTACACTTCTTCTAGTAGTGCCTTTAGTGCTTTAGCCTCGACTACCCCTGCTTGCTTAGACTTAGCTAGCCGGTCTAGTATAAGTGACCCTAAGTGCTCCTCTACTTACTATTCCGCCCCTATAGCTTTTAAGGATAAATAACGCCCTCTATTAGTCTTTAACTATTAGAGACTTAGTCCGGTTAGACTGTCTTCTGTCTTCTAACCGTTCTATTACACCTACCGTCCTTAGCTAAGGGGGTTATATAATAGGCTCGTTAGGGACGTAATAGCCTATTATATACCTATAGTCTAGGCTTAGGTTAATGCCCCGTATAGCCCCTAACGTCGTATAATATTAATACACCCCCTTACTATAGTCCTTATAGAGACTATAGCAACGTAAAGAAATTACAATAATTAAATAAAATAGCTCGTTTAAATTAGTCGGAACGGCCTATAACCATTATACTACCCCTAATGTTAGATAGGGGGCTGATTTTACATAAACTATAAAAATACACTCTAGAGGATCCTATCCGCGCCGTCTTAGTCCTTTCTATCTAAGTCCTTAAGGCGGTCCCTTATGCCGAGCTGCTTTACGAAGTCTTTATGCTTCTATAAAGGGAGGGCCTTAGTTATACCGTCCGCCGGGTTCTCGGTGGATTTAATCTATCTAACCTAAGCCGCTCCTCTTATACTTCCTAACGAAGCTAATATCGATAGATATCGATATGCTTTAAATTCGTCTTAAGCCGAGCACTTAGCTCGGTTAATAGCCTAATCGTCTAGAGGTTGTTATACTATAGCTCCGTAGTGCCTTTAACCTAGATCTTAAGCTCCTTAATAAGTCGAGCAAATTATATCTACTTTTTCGTAGTTCTCGATAAAGCTAAGTAAGAGTTCCGCTTCGGTAGACGAGGTCGTAATAGTAGCTTGCTTAATAGCTTTCTAATCTATAGGCCCGCTAAGAAATAAGAATAGAGTATTGCTATTTGCATAGCACGATATTGCTATTTGCATAGTAAGATACCTAAATCCCTACTCTTTCTGCACGTACCCCGCGCGCCTAGGTCCCGCCACTAAAATTAGGTAGAGGTATATAGTAATTAAGAGGGCCGCGCAAATCGTGCCTAGCCTTAATTCAATTTAATAAACGCGCGCGCGTAAAGAGCTTAAATAACGTATATGCCTAGCTCTCTGCTGCGTGCCCTGCGTGCCCTCTGCTGCGTGCCCTCTGCTGTATGTGCGGCTCCTTAATGTATGCTTCGTGCCCGGCTCCCGGCTACGTGCCCTCTACTGCGTGCTCTACTGAGTGCCCTACTGCGTGCCTTCTGCTGTGTGTGCGGCTCCTTAATATATGCTGCGTGCCTAGCTCCCGGCTGCGTGCCCTCTGCTGAGTGCCCTACTGCGTGCCCTACTGCGTGCCCTGCTGCGTGCCCTCTGCTGCGCGCCCTACTGCGTGTGCTACGTGCCCTCTACTGTGTGTGCGGCTCCCTAATGTATGCTTCGTGCCCGGCCCCCGGCTGCGTGCCTTGCTGCGTGCCTTGCAAAAAATAGAACGTTACGATGTAGTGCGACGTTGCATAGGAAAAAGGCTTAAAGAGGGCCTAAAAAGAAAGTGATCGTGGATCTAGAAAAGCTCTGCCGCGCCCTAAGAAAAACACGTATCTTATGGGTTTTTTACTACCCTATTTGACCGCCTTGCCACCTATACCCTTAGAGGCCTCTACGGGGGCTATTAGCCTAACATATTCCCCGGCAACTAGTATGCCTCCGGCATACGAATAAAACAAATAAAGAAAACAGCACTAATTTTCCCCCCCTCTCGTAACATCCTCGTTATCGTTATTATTATGCCTTTGCCTTCCCTCTCTACGCTCTTAATAATAGCCTAAAGGGGTATTCCTATAGGAAACGTCCTTCTAAGCGCGCCGGCCGTATATAGACCTTTAATAGCCTATCTTCGTAAAACTCTAATCCCTAGGCTCCCTAAATAAGTGATCTATCTATATACACTAATGCGTATATTGCCCGGCCTCTTCTTTAATAAATCATAAAGGGTCCGCGCTATCGTAGGGTTAGCTTTTAAGGCTTTCCTTCTTAGGCTATAAGAACTATATCTCTAGCTTTAAATCCCGGCTGCCTTCTTGCCTCGTAGAGCTATCGTTGCTAATCTGCTTTATAGTAAAATACAGGTCTTACTACTAGTCGTCGTAAGGTTATCTTAGCCAAATATAACATTACTAAGTCCGCTAGATCTCCTCCTAATAGCTATAAACACTGCCCTAATGTAAGTGCGGCTTGCTTTTCGTTCTAGGGGTCGTTCTAGTCTCTTATTATAGCGTCGTCTTTTAGTCTAAGGAGGATTTAACTCGGTAAGTATCTTAGCGACTAAATGCAACGATAGTTAAGGGTCTTTATAATAGAGGGCAAGGTCTTATCCTATTCTAGCTGCGATACTCTAATGCGCCCTATAACTTCCTATAGGATCCGATTTATAACTTCGACTAGGCCTACGCTCTTATGCGATTGCGACGGTGCTCCTACTATCTCTATATTATGCCGTGCTATAATCGCTCCGAATTCTCGTGATCGGAAGGACGAGCCTAGGTCTATATAAAAGGCTAATAGGGATATTATTAAGGAGTTAAGCTAATTCTCAACCTTATGTAAGGCCTCTATTGCCTGCGTTATATAATACTCTATTAACCACGCAAATCTTAAGAAGTAATCTATAACAACTAGGATATACCTTATCCCTAAAGCTAATTGCGGAAAAGGGCTAATATAGTCTATGCTAACGACTTCTAGTAGCTGCGTGATTATAATAGGCTGGTCTAGTGCCTTTAGCTTATTTGCCCTAAAGGTAGCGTATAGAAAGCAGCTCGTAATATAGTTAACGATGTCTTATGCTATCCTAGGCTAGTATACGTGCGTGTATAGTCTACGGCGAGTATAGTCCGCTCCGAAGTGTCCGCCGTTATTGTAAGCCCTTCTTAGCACCTCCGGGATCTCTTCTTCTAATAGGCATCTTTGCTAAGAACTATTAGCACTACGGTGCTATAACCGGCCTTTAGTCTACTTAAAGCTCTACGCTCTACTAGCGATTCGTCGTCGTGCGTATCGGTTAAGTAGGTCCTCTAGTATGCCTTACAGTAGATATCGTAAGATCTCCCCGAAGTCCGGGTGTATCTAAAACCGCGCCTCTAATATAAGGTCCTCTCCTTTAGTCGATAACGCCTTTACCTCCCCTAGGGCTTATTCCCCGTCCTATCGCTATTGTTTCCGAAGCATCGTCTACTAGTCTATAGAAAAGGTCGGGCATAGAGCCCCTTTGCGTCCTTACGGTAGCTACAACTAACGTCTAAGCTCTCTAATAAGTTCCTTAAAGCCTCCCTTACTATCCTTCTAGATCTATGCACCGGCGGCATTAATATAACCCTATAACTCTAGACCGTCGTCGTTACACTCCTAGGAAGGAAAGATAGTCCTTAATAGCCTATCTGCGGCTTTATTACGGGTCCCCTTAATGTAATAGATACGAATATTAAGCACCCTTAACTCGGTCACCTAGCGGGCATAAATTCCCTTATAGCCTTATCCCGAAAGAAACTAAGTAAGCGGTATATAATAGGTATAGACTATTAATAGACTCCTGCCGTAGAAGAAGTAGCGGTGCCTCCTATAAAACTCTACGAGGGCATATAGCTCCCTTTTGTAGGTGCTATAATTCCTCTATGTCTTCGTAAATAGGAAAGAGTTATATAGGATAGGGAAGTCTTAATTATCGCGGTGCTATAATAGCGTATATCCGGCCCCGAATTTACTCGCATCTATATAGAGCTATACTAGCACGTTAAATAGGTAGCTATACATCGCTACGACTACTTAACACTACGCCTTAAGAATAGCAAAGGAGAGGGCCTTACTATTACCCTAACGCTAGGGCACGTTTCCTATTAGTCTATTTAACGGCCGGGCAATCTCGGCATAATTAGGGATCTATCGTCGATAAGGTCCTACTATACTAACGAAGGACCTAACACCCGTCTGGTCTATTAGTGTCGGCCACTCTTTAAGCTTTACCGCTCTCTTAGGCTTAATAAGTACTTCGCCCCCAATACGGTAAGTCTAGCCGACTGCTATAATCTCGTCTATTCCGAGCCTTACCTTCTTAAAGCTTAACTTAAGCAGTGCCTAAAGGATTCGAGGTAAGAGATAGTCCCTTACGAAAGCCTACTACTCCTTAAAGGTCTTATATTTATTAAATATATTATTAATATACACATTAACGGGTGCTATATCGCTAATAGTAGGAGGGGCTATAAGTAAGGGCTTAGCAAGGGGTTTAGGGATAGGTCCTATAATAATCTTTATAAACTCGGTGAACGAAAAGGGCGCTATTTAAGTCCCTTAGGGCATCCTCGTCGGTTGCAACTGCGTAAAACCTAGGATTGCGAAGGCTAAGATATATCGAAACTTAGGGTCTACGGGCATAGCCTAATATCCATATTTTAGGTTAAATTAACAGTAGGTTCCTACCCTAGGATCCGAGAGGTTGTTATAAATCTCGGCTAATAGCGGGATCTCCGTGCCCGGCAGGTCCTCTTCGATATAGCTATAGTTAATCGTTAATCGTAGTTCCGCCTACGGGTTATTCTTATCCTTAACTACTAGTACCGGCTCGGCCGACTACGATAATAGCGTGCTATTCGCTATAGCTGTGTATTTATATATGCCTGCATTAACGCAGTCGTTTACGATCTTATTTAGCTAGTACTTTTATAGCTCGGTCTAACGTCTCCTCGGTGATCTATTCTACGGCTTCACGCCTCCTTTAACGTAGGGCCTATGCGTATAAAGGTCTATTAAGGGTAGGTTATACACCGTAGTCCTATCTAGCTCCCGGTAGGTGAAAAACACTCGCTAGACTTCTTCCTTAAGGTCTTTTAGCACTAATAGGCCTAGTCGAATCCCTATCGTAGTAAACTAGGCTATAATAACCTCTAACGGGGTTGTCTTATCAATTGGCTTCCTTTAGACCCGTCTTTGCGTTAGGAACGGGTAGATAGAAGGTCCGTTACTCTATAGTCTAGGCTAGTTGACTATATCCACGCGGTCTCTAAGGGGTAGCCTATCTCTCGCAAAGTCTATTAAGGCTATCGGGATTAAATCCTCTTCTACTATACACTTATCCGTAACGTATAATAGGCCTATATAGTATATTCCTAGGCGGTATATTCTCTTAAAAGCTGCTTAGTCCTTCGGCTTTGTTAGGCGTAGTATATATCCTAAAAGCCATAGTAAAGGCTCTATAAAGAATTAAGAGAAAGGGAGGTATAGGGTATAGTTAAATAATAACACTATTAATCGTACTTTAACGATATGCTCGGGTCGAAGTAGGAGATCTAGTTTTCTAAAGATACGGTGTATCTAGTAGAGGAGGAGGAGTCTTCTTCCGATAAGGAGTTATCCTCTAATACTATAATAGTCTCGCGTATGTCCTTCTTCCCTATAAACCTCTTTAACAATAAGGGCGCTACTAGAGATAGCAATAGCTTCTAACGGCTGCTTATAGTTATAATTAGACCTTATATCTTCTAACGTTGTTCCTTAATAGCGGGAAGTCTAATCTTAAGGGTGCTTGCTTAGATGTCGAATACTATACTAATCTCGTAGAGCTATAAGAGCCTAAGCAAGATTAAGATATCGTCCTTTAGTATTCCTTTATAGAGGTCTAGTCGAATAATAGCTAGTATCTCCCGCCTAATCCCCTCGCAAACGATAGTGCCTTTTACGAACTCTATAATAGGAGTCCTCGATCTATTAGCGTTCGTTATTAACAATCCTTAAAACCCGATTTCGGATAGTTGCTAGCGTAGCTAGTTATATTCTACGGCAAACTTCTACGATATAATATTAGCCTCTAAGCCCTAGTCTACCTAAACGGTCTACGATAGCATAGCGATATATATAGCTTCCTGCTAGGTACTAGCGAAGATAACTATAACGGCCACTTTAAACGTCTTCGGGGTTACTACCGCTTTTGCTAACAACTAGGTGTTATAGAAGGGCGATACACACTTGTGTGCCGCCGCGGCTATTGCCGGTATAGCTCCTTTCCTAGGTTTAGCCTATCGCACCTACTTGCGTAAAGACAAATGACGAAACTACTTAGCACCCTCCGGGCTTACTTGCTAAAAGTCGGCTAGGCTAAGAGGCACTATAACCTTACGAGCTAGGTTAATCTAATCGAAGGATCTAAGTCCTTCTCGTGCCTAGATCTCCGTAAGGCTTCTCGGCTTAGTTATCTTCTTTACCTTCGCAGTAATAGCAGTAGTGGTTGCTAGGAGGTCTACCTCTCTTTAAGGCACCTTATGCCTCCTTAGCGCTTCCTTAGAATCCGTCGCTAGCTAGATAACAACGGGGACTATATCGTCTCCTACTTGCCTCTTCTTTATAGCATAAGGTAGGTTCGCCCCCCCCGCTAGCATTATAATTGCTAGGGCGCCTTAAATTAGGGCTAATGCATCCCGGTCCTTAATATCCTCCTCGGTTATAACTCTCTAAAGGCGCTTAATTATTAACAACGCTTTTACTCCGTCTAGGCCCTAGTCTTAGTCTAGGGAATCTTAAATAGCATCGGCATCGGGCTTTAATCCTATAGCACGGGCTCTAACGGATAGTTCCTTATTAATATAGGTCTCCTCTATAAGGCTAGTAAGAATACTATAGCCGTACTTATTATCGCTATCTAAAAGGTCCTACGAGTCTATAAAATAAACCACTCTTATACCTAAAGCAGCCTCCGTAATATAGGTCTTTAGCTCCTCTTCTATATATCTATAGTTAGCCTAGACTATAGCTTAGGGTAGAGGCCTAGTCCCTCCTAATCCCTTAGGCAATTGTCTATTTGCCTCTTACTACTATACTCTCTTCGCGAAATACTTCTCGCAAAGAATATCTCTCTCCTAATCCCGAAGTCTTTCTATAAATAATATAGAATATATCGACGGGTAGTAGCTATATTGCCCGTATATAAAGCAGATTAGCTAATCCGGAATAAGCGAGGATCCGTTTATATATAGGTTCCGTAAGTCCTTAAGCTTTAATAATCCCGCTCGGCTTCTAAAGGGCGGCAATCCTCCTCGACTACGGCCTTATAATGCTCCTCGCTAGTTATTATACAGTCCTATAGTCCTCTCCGATCTTTCTTCCTATATTTATCCTTAGATAGGCTGCTAGTAGGTAGGCTACTAACGAATAGGCGGTGTAAAGAGCACTTTTTAAGTAGGAGCTTGCCTATAGGGCTATTTAACTACTCGTCTAGTATTCCCCCCTATCTATTAGTGTATACCCTACCTAACGTACGGGTATAGGGCGGATAGCAAAAACATAGGATCCGGTGTCGTTATAGCTGTATATAGAGATCCTATATAGGATAGGGTTTGCCCTTACTCGCTCGTATTCTCTAGCGTAAGTGCTAACTAGTAAGGATTATAGCTATACTTATCTATAAGGACTTTCTAAGCACTCTATCTAGTCTAGCGACGAATATAGTTAGCTATAGCAGTAACTAAGGCATCGCGAGCTATTTATCGGGTATCGTTTGCCTTCGCCGCGAGGATGCCTCGCGTTTTCTATATAACTATTATCGCACTAGATAGACTATCTATAGTAAGAGCATTTTGCTCGATTGCTCCTCGTTTAAGCTTAGCACTAGCTAACCCGTTAATAAAGCTCTTTATAAAATGCATAAGATAATAACGCTTTAGTAGCGTAAGTGCCCTCTCCCTAAGCCTTAGTCGATCTCTACTACTATGCTATCTTATAAGCTTTTAGACTCGCTTATAGTAGGCAACTAGTAGTTTATCTAGTCTTTACTAAATCGGCTGCTAGGAGTTCGTATTAATCTTATCGATAAGCGTCGCCTTAAACTAATCGGTTAATGCGGTTTCTAATTCCTTTAGGTCTTTTAGTAAGGCATAGTCCCCTTTAGTAAAAGCCACGATCTCCCTAAGTCTATCTAAACTATCTACGAAGATAGCAATATCCCTAAGGAGCCCTATATTAATTGCCTAAACAATAAGAGAAGTATCTAATGCGTTGCCGTTAAGCGCTCGGAATATCTATTTAATCTAAGATAGCTAGCGGCTAGTGGCTCTATTGCCGTTAAAATTCCTAATCTCGGGTGCTATTAGTAGCCTAAACTCTCCTTTAGCTAATATCTCGAAGAATGTGTAAAACGATTTAGGTAGAGGGCAAGTAGGCTTAAGAACTTCTAATAATAAGGAAAAAATTGACTTCTCTAATCTTAATAATAATGTCGACGAGATGGTTGCCTCTTAAAGAGGAGATCGTGCCTTAGAAAAGGCTATTCTAGAAAAGTCTAGTGTATCGGTCGGGTCTCGCGAAGAAATACGAAGAATGCGTAAGGTTTGTGATAATTCTAAGGGTCTTAAGAAGGCGTGGCGGCGAATGTCGCTCTACGAACCCTAGTCTTGCCACTAAAAATAGAACGTCACGATGTAGTGCGACGTTGCATAGGAAAAAGGCTTAAAGAGGGCCTAAAAAAGGAAGTAATCGTAGATCTAGAAAAGCTCTGCCGCGCCCTAAGAAAAACACGTATCTTATGGGTTTTTTACTGCCCTATTTAACCGCCTTGCCACCTGCACCCTTAGAGGCCTCTATAGGGGCTGTTAGCATAACACTTACTGCGTGCCCTACTGCGTGCCCTCTACTGCGTGCCCTCTACTGCGTGCCCTCTACTATGTGTGCGGCTCCTTAATGTATACTGCGTGCCCTCTGCTGCGTGCCTTACTGCGTGCCCTACTGCGTGCCCTCTACTGCGTGCGGCTCCTTAATATATGCTTTGTGCCCGGCTCCCGGCTGCGTGCCCTACTGCGTGCCCTACTGCGTGCCGTGTCGGGGTGGTATTAGATTATATAATAGAGGTCACAACGATTAGGTCAGCATGACCGCCACGTGACGTAAGGGAAATATCCCTTAAATACGGCCCCCTTATAAAAAGAGGGGAAGCACGTATAACACGATTATTATATATTATATTAATATAACCTCTTTGCTATACAACCTATCTAGACCTATTATAACGCCTATTTAGTCCGAGCCGTAAATCTACGATCTAATAATTAAGAGTCTTAGCCTTTAATCTATCGAAAATACGATATAAAACACTAAAAATAGGCTCCCTTTAGGCAAAAACAATTACTATATCTACTAAGAAGAATACCGAAGTTATCTTTATCGAAAATGCTAACTAGTCTATTTAAGACAATAAGTTTAAGGCGTAGGTCCTCGATAGCAACCTATAGGAATAGGTCTCCGGCACCGAAAGGCTCTTTCCTATTCCGGATATGCCTATCGAAGACGATTCTCCGAGGGGATCTCGCTCTCGTATAGCGGACGAAGAAATAGTCTAATAAAGACGCTAACCTCCTTAAGGCACTTAATAATAGTAGATCTTTCTATATAAGGAGAAGAAATAGGAGAGTTAGAAGAAGGATATTAAAGAACTACGTACTTAGATCGCCTCGACGATCTCCGATTACTTATTTTAGACCTATTGTAAACCTAATAAAGACCTTAAGGACTAGTACGCTACGCTTAAGAAAAAGGCAAAGGGCAAGCCGGAAGATATCTATCGAGCCCTTTAGGTTTACTATAAAGCGGTAGTTAAGCCCTCCCTAAGTTAGCTAAAGAACTAGCACCTTTAGCTTAAGGGCTAGAAGAAGATTATATATAAAGGGATTTAGGAAGAACTTCCTAAAGCTATTTATAAGAGTATTTAAGTTACTAACTTTCTCGCCTTTATCTAACCTTATTATCCTACCTAGGTCTATTCCTTCTACCTCTTATACTTAGAGAGGCAGAAGGATTTTAATATCTATACTATAACTAACGAGTTCACTATGCTTATAGACTAGCTGCCTGCTTAACTATCTTAAACTAAAAAAGGCTCCTTCGGCCCTTCCTATATAAGATAAGACGAAGAGTAAAGCAGCTAGTAGAATAACTAGAAAGGCAAAAATAATAAAAAGAGGTCGCGACTTACTAATATAGATAAGAGAGGTATCTCTTACTATAAGCTTTATTCTATAAAAGGCTACTTAATAGAGAATTGCTAGGAGGTTAACCTTAATAAAGCGCCCGACTAATAGTCTAAAAGCAAAAAGGACATTATCTCTAAGAATATAAAGAACCCTAAGGTCGCGAAAGAAGCCTAGAGATATAGAGGCAAGAGGGGAACTAAGAATAATAATAAAATGGATAAACTTATATAGGAGAAAGGAAGATGCCCTTCGGCTTTATTCCTCGCCCCTCTAGTCGATGCGTCTTTTAACGTCGATATCTACCCTCTTTATTACTCTTTAATCTTAGATTATAGCATAACCCTCTATATCTTTAACGAGATTTCCCGGTTTAAAAACTTTAGAATAGTAGATAAAGGAGATTTCCTTTAGGCAGGCGTCGAAAAAGTGCCTATCCTCGGCTACGGTAAAGTTAACGTCCGCCTATAAACCCTATTATTTAAACCGTAAGTATTACGCTTACTTAACGTTGCTTTCTATAAGAACTTTATATATAATCTAATCTCTTATAGGCTATTAAAGTAGTAAGGACTCTAGTAGGACAAACGACCCTATAGGCTATTAGCGCTTCGTTCGGCCGATAATACTATCGTCGGTCTTATTAAACAGCACTACGGCTAGTTCGTTCTTAAGTATATCCCCTACTATATAATAAGGCGGGCATTTTACAACCGCCGAAATAAGTTTAATAGCTATACTAAACAAACGCCGCAAAAGGCTATTGCTAAACTCTAGCATCTCCGAATAAGGCATCCGGGACTACGAGCCTTAGAACACCTCGTTAACTACTCCGAAGGTATTAAGATTAAAGGCATCTTAACTATATAGTACGATAACTATAGCACCGCGAAAGCAAAACGGATAATACGATAAGCCCTTTAAGATAACGGTATCGTAGGCGAGAGAATTACGATAGACTTTTATAACTTTATGCTAGATAATAAAGGCTATAACTCGCTAATGCTTTTAACTAATAGAGCGAGCGGCTTTATATAGGATTACTACCTCTAAGACTGTCTCGTAGAAACTATTATTACGGCCCTTAAGTCCGGCCTTAACTACTTAAAGCATTAGTATTAGTTTTATACTAAGATTATTAAGTATAATAACGAGATTACTACTTAAAAGCCGGCAGTAGAAGCATTCCTTAAGGCAAGGCCCTTTAAAATCGAGCCCTCGGCCCTATATATATAAGATTAAAATAGCGGCGCCGAGCGCTCGGGGGGTATAATTAAAGATAAGTCTAAAGCGATGCGAGGAAAGCTTTTAACCTAGCTTTAGCGAGAGATTTATAAGTCCGCTATATATCTCTATAATCGCACGTTAAAATACAGCTATAAGTAGGAATCCCCCTATAAGAAGCTAACTAGGAGAAAGCTAGCGTAATAGCATCTTTATGCCTACGGGTGTAAAGCGTTTATAATAATAACTACGGCCTAAGAGAAGAAATAACGCCTTAAGAAGCTCGACCTATAAGCCTAGATAAGCTTCCTAGTAGGATATATATCTTCTAACATCTACTAAGTCTAGGTTCCTATAGAAGGGAAGGTTATTGCTACTCGAGATATTATTTTCGATAAGTAAGAGATTTTCGATAGAATATTTAAAAACCTTACTAAAAGCGTTAAGGAGTACGACCTTAAGGAGCTAGCCTTAGCTCTAAGGAATATTACTCTCCCCGATAATAATTAAATCAATATACTATAAGTTCTCGATAATTAAGTATTCGACGATATCCTCGTATACTAAGATATAAACCCCGAACTTAAGGCAAACTATAATATAGACTACGCAATAGCGCTTAAAAACGACCGGGGAAATATAAAGCAGTATACCGAAGCTCGATTTAAGCCTCTCCCTACTCTTTTAAGCACTTACCCGGCGGCCTTATTTATAGCTATAATATAATTATATCTCGCTAACTAGACTATAAAGCTATAGAGCGAGCATCTTAATCCCTCTCGAGCAGCCTTTTAAGCAAACATAAGTCCATATAAATAAGGAGTAAACCCCTCCGCGGCATTAAGTCTATATAAATAAAGAGTAAACCCCTCTATAGCATTAAGTCCGTATAAATAAGGAGTAAACCCCTACGCGGTATTAAGTCCGCATAAATAAGGAGTAAAACCCTCCGCGGCATTAAGTCTATATAAATAAGGAGTAAACCCCTCCGTGGCACTAAGTCCGCATAAATAAGGAGTAAACCCCTCCGCGGCATTAAGTCTATATAAATAAGGAGTAAACCCCTCCGTAGCATTAAGTCCGTATAAATAAGGAATAAACCCCTCTGCGGTAAGTCTATATAATTAAGAGTTAACCCCTCTATAGGCAAACAAAAGTCTACTTAAATAAGGAGTAAACCCCTCCGTAGCAAAAAGTCTATATAATTAGGAGTTAACCCCTCCGTAGCCTATAAATAAGGAGTTAACCCCTCCGTAGAAAGAAAGACTCGCCTATTAGCACTCTGCATTTATAGTAGGCACTTAAGCCGCACCGATCTCGAAAGATACTAATATATTGCGGTTTAAAGATAAGGCTTACCTCGACCGCTTAATCCTAAAAAGGTAGGTATATCGACGAGACCTTCTAGCTATCCTAATTATTATAGATAGCTTAAATAACACCTACTCGGCCCTTAATTTAAGGAGGCGGAGAAAACGCATCTTTAGAGTTATAAAGAAATAAAGTCCTAGAACGAGGTTAACTCTAAAACACTTATAAGAAAGGCTAAGTCCTCGACTGCATATAGGTATACGTGTATAAAATAGATAAGCACGGAAGGCTCTCGAAGTATAAGGCAAGACTAGTCGTCTAAGGGGATTAATAGCTTCGAAACGGATAGGAGACCTACGCGGTAACCCTCGTAGGACGAAGCTTTCGAACACTTATAACGATAGCTATAAGGTTCGACCTTAAACTAATATAGTACGATACGGTTAACGCGTTCGTTAACGCAAGGCTCGACGAGATTATATATATAAAGATGCCGCTAGGGTATAGAAAACACCCTATTATCCTCCGACTTAATAAAGCCCTCTATAGACTGCGAAAATCCCCTCTTTTATAGCATCGCGAACTTACGTTAATACTTCGGGAGATAGGGGTTTAAACGGTGCCGTACGAACTATACTACTTAACGTTTAACGGTATTATCGTCTTTTTCTATATAGATAATATTGTCTTTATATATTATAAGAAGGATTAAGATAGAGCTAAATCTCTCTAAAATCAACTTCGGGAGAAATATAAGCTTATAAGCGGCAATAACCTATAATAGTTCCTCGGCATTAAGATTCTACGAGACCGTAATTAATAATATATTTAGCTATTATAAGCCGCTTATATTAATAAGATCTACCGGCTTATAAAGAAACGCCGCCCCTTCGATATACTAATAGGGGTAAAAGAGCTTCTCCCTTACGAAGGGATCGCTAAATATTATAAGATATAAGCCTACTAGGTAAACGTAGGTTCCGTGCTATACGTAGCGGTTATCACTTACCCCGATATCGCGTTTACTACGTTAAGACTATGCAAATTTAACACTAACCCTAGACCGGAATATAAAGACGCCGTCGATTAAGTTCTCTACTATCTATACTATACCCGGGGACTCGCGCTTCGTCTAGGGGGTAGGAACGGCTTTAAAGTAGTAAGTAACGCTTCTTTCGCCGATAACACCGACCGGAAAAGCTCTTAGGCATTTGCTATAAAGCTATTCGGAGGCTTAATCGGCTAGAGAGCTAATAAATAAGATATAGTTATAACCTTAACAACCGAGGCTAAGCTCCTAGCGTTATTATAGGTAGTAAAGGAGTTAATCTACGTAAGCAGGCTTATTAAAGAGCTCGACGTCTCCCTCGATAACTCCCGCATTTATATCGAATATAATAATATATAGACTATCCGATTAATTACTACCGAAGTCGCTACTCTATAGACGAAGCTTCGCTATATAGATATTTACAACCACTAGCTTTATTAAGAAGTCCTTAATAAGACCCTTAATGTTAAATATATACCTACCGCGAAGATAATAGCCGACGGCCTTACTAAAGCACTTTAAGGGCCCTCCTTTAAGGCCTTTATCGAATAAATAGGCCTTTACGATATTACCTAACGCCTCGCCGATCGAGAACTCCCCGAAACGATTGATAAAACAATATAAACCGATATATATATAGTATAGGAAGGTTAGGAGATATAAATAGGCCGATAAAGCCGTATCCTTAAGGGTAATAGGTTCGATATTAGGCATAATACACACGCGTTAGAGGAAACACTATGTATAAGCGCTAGTGATAAGAAATAACCGTAAGGAATATAGTTCCTTATGCGTATTACTAGGCCCTATATAAACACGTTAGGGAGACGATAGATATAGGGCCTTATTAAATATCTACGAGTATTAACTAAGCTAAAGGCGTCTAAACACTCGATTAAGTATTAAACAAGAAGGAAGCTCTCCCGCAGCGAGGGTATATTAGCGTATCTC
Source organism: Ophiocordyceps sinensis (assembly GCA_012934285.1). Lineage (NCBI taxonomy): Eukaryota > Fungi > Ascomycota > Sordariomycetes > Hypocreales > Ophiocordycipitaceae > Ophiocordyceps > Ophiocordyceps sinensis. The sequence goes on along the minus strand of JAAVMX010000006.1, from coordinate 5,606 downwards.
GTAATAGCGACTATACCGTCGATTTCGGCACGACGCACTAAGGGAATCGAGCATAGGCTGCTAAACGACTAGCCTCGCTATATCGCTATAAGCATTAGCTGCTTAACGACTTATAAACGACTACGAATACCCTTAACGACGGTAGACTAAAGAGGAACGATACTTCTACGCAGTAAGGGCATCTGCTATATATAGCGGCGGAAGGAATAGAGGAAGTATAAGAGCTTGTAAAGCCGCACTCGTTAGAGCGCTTAAGCGTAGGATTAAAAGGGTAGGGATGAAAGATATCCCGCCCCGATGGCTTAACGATAGAACGAGGATTAAAAACTCATCGGATTTAAGCTATTTAGCGACCTCTTAATGCTAGCTTCCCTCCCTCTCGGGATCGAAGCTAGGGGGGTGCGTTAGATTATATAATAGAGGTCACAACGATTAGGTCAGTATAACCGCTACGTAACGTAAGGGAAATATCCCTTAAATACGGCCCCCTTATAAAAAGAGGGGAAGCACGCATAATACGATTATTATATATTATATTAATATAACCTCTTTGCTATACAACCTATCTAGACCTATTATAACGCTAGTATTCGCGTTATTTACACGATTTGCGCGGCTCTCTTAATTGCTATATACCGGCACTAGATTTTAGTAGTAGGACATACGAGTTAAGCGCGCGGGGTACGTATAGAAAAGTAGGGATTTAGATATTCTTACTATACAAATAGCAATATCGTGCTATGCAAATAGCAATACTCTAAGAATATATACCCTTATAATAACTTCCTTAACGTAGGGTCGTCTGCGAATAAGGAATCCGACGTATAAAAAAACCTCTTTATCTCGTTAGTAACTTTAAAATATATATAACGGTCCCGCGTAGTATATAAGTACGCTAGGCACCTCTTTGCCTCTTAAAGGTGTTATAGACCTAGGTTATAGCTAAATTAGGCTAGCCTTAATAAGAGCCTAAAGGGAAGCTTAAAGGCAGAGGATTACGGCAAATGCAGAAAGTATTAAGGAAGATGCAAAGATAAGAGAGAGAAGAGGATATAGAATTGCTTAGTAATAGTCTGTCTAAGTGCGGACTAAGATCCCTTTATATAACTAATTGCATAGGAATAAAGGTATATATAACTTAACTAATTGTCGGGATAGAAAGCGCTATTAATTTAATGCTAGGTGTATATAGTCTAACCTCGTATAGTATCCTAGTTGTTGCGTGATTAATTACGCGAGTAATAGGAGGTAGTATAGGTAACCTTAGTTAACTAGGGCCCGACTATAGACTATACGCATATTAGTCCCTATATATACTACATACTTCGGCATTCGGTATCTTAAGCATCCGGGCAGCTAATACAGCCGGGTGACTTATATTATATATAATAATATACGGCGGTTCTAATATATATCTTTATATGCCGGTAAGATAAACTAATCGGGAGATATCTACTCCCTTATAGCCCCTCTTAAAGGGTACTTATTGTATAAGAAGTGCGCTTTATATATATCCGTTTATAACTAACTAAGATTTGTAAAACTCTCTAAAAACCCCTATTTATAGGAAAAACTTTTTATATAGAGAAAAATAACTTTACTATATTATATAGAGAAAAATTGAAAACTGTTAGTAGGTCTTTAGGTCGACCTTATATAGTAAACAGTTGGGTTGTATTAGGTTATAGTTCTAGCTAGGTAAGGGGAAGCTATCGCAGTAATATAGCCTTCCCGGATGACACGTAATCCCTACGATTACGTGTGTGTGCGATAATAACGTCGCACGTAGCTACGTAGCTAGCTATTCCTACACTCGCAGTTTTTCCTTTATAGAAATAAACCGTACCTTATAGAACAAAAGAAAGAGCCTAGTTAAGTAGGCTATTGCAGCTGCGCGGGCGCGATCGCGCGGGCGTAGGTGTAGTTACGTAATGTTAAATTAATAAGGTTAAAGCCATATTGTGATAGCTATATAACCGTTAAATACGCAGCTAGTTTACAACGTAATAACGCAACGCGAGATAACACCTCTTTAACGTAGTAGTTAGGTTAATAACCTCTATTAATGATTAGGCGGTCTAGACTCCCGCTTCGTGCTAGTAACCGTGCTTTAGGGTAGTCTTACTAACTATCTTACCGAACGTTATAGTAGGAAATTTTAGGAAAGGAACTAGGGAATTAAATAACAAAATATTCGTCGGGGCTATTCGTTTAGGGCTATTCGTACTAAGGCTTGTTCGACGGGGGCGGTTGTAAGGATTAGACTTATTAGACTTAATGTCTAGGAACCCCTTCGGGGACGATTCCTAGTTAAGTATATTAATAATATCACTCTACCGAAAGATTATTCTTTTTATTGATTTCGCTATAGTATTTAATGTTTACAGCGAATTATTAGAATGTGTTTAACCGAATAATAGCACACGATGAAATAACCTTCCTGATTGGTTTAAACATAAGCAGCCGGAGGTTTTAGGTTTAAACCGTGCCGACGAATTCTTTTATTACAGTTAATTAAGCAATAGAATAGGTAAAGGAATAAGTACGCGCAATTAAACAATAAAGTAAGCGCGTAATTAAACAATAAAAGAGCGTGCAATTAAATAAGGAAAATAGTGCGTACTCGCGCTCGCGAGCAATAGTAAAGCAAAACAGTCTACACACATTATATCTAGTCTTATATGTGTTAAATCGAGGAAGAAGAAGATTACGGTCGCACGACGAAAGCTTCTATCCGAACGGTTAGCGCGTTAGTCTTAACGAAGCGTTTAAGAGACTTATTTAGGGAGGACTTCGTTAATGCATTAGCTAGGTTATTATTCCTATTAATCTATCGTACTTCTGTAATCTCCCTTCGCTTATATAACTAACGAAGCGATATAACATCGATTATTAATCGCTTTTCTTTCGTTATAATAAGCTTTATAAGACATTCGTAGAGCGAATACGAGTCTATACAAAGGATTAAAGGCACCGGAGGCAGCTATAGGCGTTCTATGATTATCTTAATCGTTATAGCGAGGCAAATGCCGATATTAACGCCTCTAACTATGCTATAGACCTCTAAGGCTAGAACGTTACGTATGACCCTTTTGCACTTAGTAGAGCTATAGTGCACGATATTGCCTTTAATCTCGAAGTGGCTATTAGACCGGGTCTCTATAATAAGTGCAATAATAAAGCCTAGTTGTAAAGAGAGGTCTAAGTTATTTGCAAAAGAGCCATCCGTAAATACTAATAGCTTCGCATTCGCAAGATCAACTAGTTTATACGTTAGGCCGCGTTTCTTATAGTCTATTTACTATTGCAGGCGTTTGTTAATTATCACGCAGTCTTTTTCGTTAGGGTTCTAAACTTATGCTGCTATAGAAAGGTTAAAAGAAGCTTCCGGTTAGTAGATTAACGCGACGTATGCTCCTTAAGCTCGCTATTCTATATACCTCTACGCATAGTTATAATCCTATGCGAAAATAGTCTTAATCTTCTCTAATTAACCCTTTTGCTAAAGAAGAAGATCCTAATCTTAGAGTATTAGCCTAGCCCTATTAAAATCAAGCACCGAGCCGGCAGATATCTTAGTCTTTAGCTTCGCTTTAAACTTAGCCTTTTAAAGCTGCTCTTCTTTAGCATTTAAGAAGGTGCGTATGCCTAACATTAACGTATCATCCGTCTATAGGCTAACTATCCTAAATCTATTAGGGGTCCTATTCGCGATTAATAGGCACGAGTCGTACGTTAAGGTTAATATATTAAGTCGAATAACGTAATACTTATAATACGTTTGGAACTAATGCAGTCCTAACTCCGCGATCCCGTAAAGGGGTCGAATTATATAGATAATAGTCCCTTCCGGGTGTCGTCTTTGCATTTCGGCGGGTAGTTTAGTTAGGATAGTCCTAAATAGCTTAGTCTCGGCCTATAGGTAGGCCTAAGTAATGTCTCGCAATAAAAGAGTTATACCGTAATAACGAAGAAGTCCTAGAGCGAGGGCTAGGATTAGCCGCTAGCTAACGCATTAAATCGTCGGTGATTGCGTTAATAAAGTCGTTTTCTCTTCGTTATTATATCCTTAAACAACTAATCGGGATTTCTCGTAGGGTTTTTTATCCTTCCCTTTTATACTTTACGCACTATCCTTAACTTAAAGATACGGTGACCTCCGTAGATAGCTTTATCGTAGCGTTCGAAGCTAGAAACACTATAGGCAATAAGGTTATCGATCTCTTATTAATATCATTGTTTAAATAGGGCTCTTAGGGGTATAATAACTCCTTTTTCCCGTAGATTAAGTGCTAATTCGTAGGCATTTTCTTCTTTCTTAATAATAAAGGCCTAGGGAGGTAGAAGTAGAATTAGAAGCCGAACTAGGGGTTTTAGCTTATTCTTTACACCGGGAGGACGGCTACGTCTACGTAGCATCGGAACTATAGGGATCGGAATAGGTAGTATAGGCCTTAGTGCGTAGTTAGGGGGATTAGGAGGAGTCTTATTAGTTAGAGTAGGAGGAGCCGGCTTAATCGCGGTAAGTAGGGGCTAAGGAGACGAGTCGTCTTAAAGGTAGGGCTATATAAGGGTAGACCGAAAAACTTAAGGTCCGTTGACGGTGTTAATAGTAATGTCGTGACTATTAATTACAGTAATCTTAAATAGTCTTTGCTATCCCCTCTTTTCTCTTTAAACGCAAACCTCGCTTTATAGCGGTAGAGCAAGTATTTCGGCTATAGAAGGGCCGTTGCGAGTGCGAAGAGTATCCTAAACTTATCGTTCTATAGAAAGTTATCGTAGCATCTTTATCGCCTTTTGTATAGCTATAGACCTTTTTAAGGTTATAGCTAACGGAGGCGAGTTAATAGTTATACGCGGGTACGTACTAAAGACGAGAAGTATAGGGATAAGGCCGTAGGTCCGACTGTATTATTAACGGCTTTTACGGCTATCTAAAGGACTACCTTAGGAGAGGTAATAGTCCTAATCTCTATGTAAAGGATTTTAAACGCACGGCGTAAAGGAGTATAATACCTCTCGACCTTCCTAATCGACGTATGTGACTCTATAGGGACCTGCTTGTAGGTTATCCCTATAATCTTTGTCTTATTACGGAACTCTATTAAAGCAAAATTAGTTCCTACGTCGTGTTTAATTATATTAGGAGGTCTAAGGTAGCTATCGATCTAAAGGGCTCGAAGGACTTCCTAGATATCCTTAGCTAATATAGAAGGAAGGAACCTAGCGCTTTAGAACGCTATTGCGGAGTTAACGACGTATAGAATAGGTCGTTAAGGGCTCTTAAGGTATATTACGTCTACTATAATCTCGTAATTAAATTCTTAGTTATCTTTTAGCGTGAATTTAAAACGCCTAGGTGCCTATAAGTGTATCTAGCAGTAATAATAAAATTTAGAGATCGATTTAAGCTATATAGTCGTGATATTATAGCCCGCTTATTTAAGCAGATAATAAAGCCTCGAAATAGCTAGGTGCCTAAAGCGGTTAGGGTTAGGGTTAGGGTTAGGGTTAGGGTTTAGGGTTTAGGGTTTAGGGTTAGGGTTAGGGTTAGGGTTAGGGTTAGGGTTAGGGTTAGGGTTAGGGTTAGGGTTAGGGTTAGG